>JACSVZ010000004.1:67870021-70370021 GCA_014706295.1 Lycocorax pyrrhopterus obiensis | reverse complement strand
TAGGCTGCCATAAGTTGCAATCTGGGCTGCTGTGGCTTTCTTCAGGAATGCAAACCCAAGGGGAGATTCATTAAATGTTTTTGATAACGCAGTCCTGTGAGTGACATCCCTGAAATAGCAGGGTATGTAACCACTAGAAAAGAGATCTTTTTTCAGCCATCCATGCTCCTGGGAAATTATCAGACACTGAGGCACAGGAACAGTATCTTTGCTTTTATTTGTTTATTTTCAAAATCCCTAAGTCGTTTACAAGGTTGCACTATAAAATACTTTCATTTGCTGGAAGTCCCAACTGGACTAAGTTCCTGAAAAAAGAGTCTGTTTTGCCAGCAGAAATCGGTCCAGTTCAGGCCTAAGGTATTATTTACACAGAGTTGTGCTCCAGCCTTGCCTTCTCGGCATGTACTGCCCTGCTTGACCTGGAAATAAATTCTCAGTGAGACTATAGTATAACCGGTGGGATAAGTCGCTTCAACAGTTCTTCACCCAAACTCCTACATCTAAACTGAATTTACATGGGAAGAATTTTATATATTTCATTTTAAAAAGGACATCTCTGTTGTCTGCCAGTGCAAATCCTCCAGAATCAGTCTGGATCTACCCTGGCACAGAAGAGAGGTGAATCAGACCAGTGGCAGGCACTTCTTTTTTAAAGAAATGAGGCTGAACACTGAGAGCCTTGACAGTCCATTCCTGTCTTAGTGTCTATCTGTGTCAATCCAAAGAAAGTAGAGGGAAGAGTCGGTGAAATTCTTCCAGCTGACACTGCCGTGATGGAGAGCAGAGTTAGTCTCTTATACGTCATTGCTCAGACTGCCAAACTATGATGACATTTCTCTGAGACACACATGACATCCGCATTAACAGCTGAAGATGTCATTGGGATCTGAGCTATTATGGTGAATTTATTGCTGTTATATCATTTTAAAATAAACTATGCCCTGACTAAATCAAATTAAGAGTACTTTATCAGTGTGGGCGTGAGGCACATTTTCTTCTCATAATTTCCTTCCTCTTAAGTGACTCTAGACTTTTGCTTACCTTATTGGGTTGATAAACTAGCATGCTCTATTGTCAACATGCATTAAAAAATAGTATTTAGCTGTTGAGGGAGAGAATGTGTGGAAAACACCAAGGACATCTGGGCACAAGTGTGTGCTTTGCCCAGGCTATTAAGCGACAGCATTTTACCTTTTGCGCAGCTCTCTTTTGAACCTAGTTTTTGTTTTTGACTGGCTGAGTGCTTTTCCTGCTCTCTCAAACTCCTCTGCATTGCATCCAGTTTGCTCTTCCAGAACTGATTGACTAGTACAGCAGGTCACCACCCCTGCTGAAATCAGCCAACAAGCCGACCATAACCCCAGCAGATGTTTGTGGTTTATAGGCCAAATGAGAGCCCCGCAGACCAGTGAAATACCAGCACCACAGATGTGGAACCTGGCCACTTGACACAAGCAACACAAAGCCCCATCCTGCCCAGCCGGGCTGGGACTTCCAGAGGAGCAGAAGGTCTGAGAGACTAATTAGCCTGCAGAGCCAACACGCTGGCCTATGCTCCATCATTCTGATCTGCACAAAGTCCTTTAATGAAATGCCACATGAGTGAAGTCAGATGAGGCCCCTCTGTAACTTCACCTTGGAGTCTGGCAATCACCTGAGTTCATGATGTCCCCAGAATGTGCCAGCCGGCTCTGCCAGGCTCTGCCACTCACCCCAGCTGGGCAGGGGATGGCCAGCCAGCCTCATTACCACAGTCTGCACTACTCCTGTACTCCGAATACAAAGTGGGGACGTACAACCACACAACACCTCTGAGAAAAAATGTATGTAGAGTTTTTGGTTTTTTTTCTTTTTTGGTTACAATGCTGCTGGTAATTACTGAGGAAAAGAAAGACCATCAGGTCTCAGCAGGACCCCAAAGAGATGGAGGATGGCACAGTCCATGTTCAACCAGCCTCTTTTGTCCAAAGCACGTTCGTGTGCTTTCTGACAAGACAGACACAAATGATCTTTGTGGTTAATTTAACACCCGAAATCTCCAGGACACCTTGCGGTGCAGATTGCCACTGGAGCATCGGGAAAAAGCATGTGGTTCAAAGAAAAGGTGGGGGAACAGCAGCAGCGTTGAGAAGCCACTGCCAGGCAGAGACAGACCCCGAGCCCGTGTCCTGCTGCGGCAACGGGCCTTTTCCCACGTCCCAGTTCTGGCGCCGAACGATTTGGGCCAACACGGAGCCTTTCCACGCGCCGCGTGGCGGGGCTGAGGGGGCGGGCAGCGGCGGGGATGCTCCTCGGGGGACGAGCGGTGTCCAAGCGAACGCGGCTCATCCCGCCGCCGCCCCGCCCGGCCCGGCCCCCGCCCGCCGCCCTCCGGCGCCTCCTGCCGGCCGCTCCCGGCGGCACCGCGGGCTCCAGGCGGGAGCTGCCCCGGGGTGGGCGGCGGACCGGAGACCCCCGCGCCCATCCCGCCGCCGCCCCGGCCCCCCGGGGCTGAGGAAGCCGCGGCCGCCGCCTGTCGCTGCTCGCCGCCCGGGGCCGGCGTGCGGGCTGGCAGCCACAAGGTGTCAGCCGCGCTCCGGGCAGGGAGCCCCGCCACCGGCCGCGCCCGACGGCGGCTCCGCGGGATGCGCAGCCCGCACCCGGACAGGGATCGGAGCCAGCCCGTCGCTCCCTCCGCCGCTTCTCCCCATGGAGTGATGGATGGCGAGCGACGCTTCTTGCAGCCCCTGCTCTCAGGATGGCTTCTAAGCCGTCAGATGTCGGCCGTGGGTGATGCCCGGCGCTCTGTGGGGTCCTGCGGATATGAAAAGCTCAGTGTTAAGGGTGGATCCATCGAAGCTGCGGAGGAACCTACTTGCGTCAAAGGCATTGAAATCTCTGCGAGGTTTCAAGGAAGCTAAGCACTTCAGTAGGAATTAGGGACCCAAGTGTTACCAGAGTGAGTGTGGTTTAGGGGCAAAAGTGCCACCGCAGATCTCTGGGATCAGCACTGCCATGTTTTGAAGTGGCAGCGCAGGTCTACTTGCCCTGAAACGTGATCACAACAAGGTTTGTGGGGCTGCAGGGTTTTACACCAGCTGCGGGCAGGTGCGTCTCTTGCAGGGCTGCTCTAACAGCACGCTTGGTCTCCAAAGGAGTGACATTGCCAAGGTCCCTGCCATGGGATACCTCTCATTCCTGTAGGCAGTCCTGCAAGCTTCTGTTCTCCAGGCCTTGATTCCCTGCTGGGAAGCCATCACACAAGATCTGGCAGCTCCAATAAACCTGGAGTCAGCGAGCTGGTGGATTTTGCCAACATGATCCAACAGTTCTTTGTGAAAATGAAGTGGCTCTCTTGGAGACCAGTATGTACCATACTTAAAATAAGTCTCCTTTTATTGGTAGGAGGCAGGAAACAACAGTGTGTTAACTTATTCCTAAAGTATGTGCTTAACTCATGGAAAGAGAGAAGCTTTTTTTTTTCCCCTGCTTTGTGTGTAGTTATTTATGATGTCTACTGAGGAGCCAGGTCCCAAAACAGTGTTCGTTGTCCCCCAGGTAAAGAGCAGGAAACTGATTTCTCACCTGTTCTTCATTATGAACTCTTGATTTCATTGCAGATTGACGTTGGCCTCTATTGTGCATAAACCTAGAGCTGCCCCTTTGCAGGACTGTGAGTGGTTAAATGATGTCTCAGAAAATGCTTTGTCTGCACCTGGAAATGCAGACCCTGGAAGGGAAAGCAGAGCACATTTAAAAGGAAATGATCCCATTCTGTGAATGTATCTGATCCAAAGAATCCTTTACACGTGATGATTTCTTGGATTAGCTCTGTTAATCCCACATGATGTCAGGATGATCTCTCCATGGCTCTCCTTTTGAGTTATGCTTGTAGAGCAGAGGGTGAAGGCTGCTTCCCCCATGTATGGTCTGTTACAGCTAGAGAGCTGAGATGGTGTTTTTGGCAGAGGATAACTCTGGATTGTGCTTCCATGTAACTGCTTTTATATTCTGTTCTCTAAATTTAAGCACAGAGAATGCCTCACTGAAGACATTTCCTCTTCTCAAACACAAAGGCATATGCAGATTTCCTGCATATTATATTCCATAGAAACAAAAACAAAACCAAAGAAGATATATATATAAATCAGCCTTCTTGTAGGATGCCCTGAGTCAGGTGGGGTGTGCAAGGCACCACAACCTTAAAGAGAAAAACTAATAGAAGAAATTTCACTTTAGGATCAGAATTAACCTATATTGGATGTAGAAAGCAACTTGAAAGATAAAAAGAAACCAGAAACTGATATTTCTTCATGTCCAAAGAGTTATTATTGTAAATGAGAACCCAGATAAATAGTTATTTCCACAGCTCTAATAAAATTACGGAGGGGGTGTAGATCTTTAAACAGTAGTTCCCACATACTTCTTTGGGATTTTATCTTTAAGAAGTTCTGTGAAGTTTCTGTATCTTTAGCTGTACTGTTAATCCCCATCATTGAAATTAATTAACAAAGTACCAACAACCACTGTCTTTAAAAGAAAAGAAAAATTAATTCATAAATTTGGATTCCCAGGCCAAATGGAATACTTTCCTGCACCTTTTTTTCCTCTAGGAATCCTTTTTGAAAAAGTACAAGAAACATTTGGGGTGAAGAGCAGTGATGCTGTTTCTTTGAAATACTTCTCTGCCCCTGTCCTGCCTGTGTCCTTGACAGTCCCTTTATTTTTATGGCTCCCCCACCTTTTTCTGACTCAGAGGGGAAACGGACCTGATCTTGCTCAGCAGGCAACACTGGGGAAAATAATGCTGTGACGCCTAGCCCACCTACTTAAAGGTGCGTGCATCTTTATGGCTGTTTCTAGGGCAGGCTCCTATAGAAGAAACCCTTCCTCAGCAGCTGTGGATCCCTTCGGAGTGTTGGAACAGAGCACAGCTAATGAATGGCCTGTTAATGCCCCATCCATGCTTATGACAGTTAGTAAAGGCACCGGTGACAAGGTAATTTTTAATAGGATGAGCAGCGTGTCAGAATACTAATAAGGCACTAAAAGAAGTGATTTCCAGGGCAGTCACCTCATTGCTCAAGTGAAAGAGGGGACTATTCCCTCCGGCCCTTTCCTCAGAGCTCCCAAGGACTGTCACCTATAACGATCCAAATTCCACAGCCTCTTCTGAACTACTGCTTAATTGGAAAAGTACTTCAGAGAAAAAAAGAGACAATCCTGCAAGCCACCGAGCTTCCCAAACCACACTGAGCTTAACTTAAGCCTTGCTTAAGGGTTCGGCTAGACTTGGAGGTTTCAGCTAGTTAAGGGTTAATTATTTGTGTTGTCTAAATAGTCCCTGCCAGTGACTGAGCCCTTCAGGATCACGGACTGTCTAGAGAATAAGAAAAAACAATCCAAAGGTCTTGTTGGCACAGAATAAGGAGAATGCCAGCCCCTACGTGTAGATTGGCACAGGAATACTATGAAATAGCCCATGCTGTGGTTGAGCTGGACCTGCTCACCTGGACATAACTGTGGGGGAAATAAATGGGTACTACTGATGGGTAGGAAAAACGGTTGGAAGTGTGAAAAGGTTTACATGCAAAGGAGAGGTAGACAGATACAACTATCCTTGCAAGGAGAGAATCACAGAATAATGGCAAAGGAGGGGTAGGTTAAATAGTGCTACTTACCCTTCACAGCCTGGAAAGAAAGAAGAAAGTCAGTATGAGGGTTCCTTAGCATTACATATTAATCTGATGATACCATTGCCACAGTACTTTGGAGGCAGAGGAATTTTTAAAAGGATAACATGTTTACAGAAAGACAAACAGAGTTAGGTTTTCCAGAGCACAAGCCAGCTGTTAGCTGACAGGGACTGGCAAAACACCTGAGTATATCTGTGGTCTTTGCATCTTCTTCTGATGCTTCCACTGAGCGCCAGTCAGAGAGATGCTACAGTCTGAAATGGACTTGGAGCTTCTAGGCAATGCTGCCATGGCTAAGGCAACCACTTGCACACGCAAAAACCAGATCAAATCAATCCTTTGACTACACAATGGTAAACCCTGAAGATACACACACTCAGTTGCCGGCATTTTGTGAAACTTGCACCCTTATTTTTCATCCGTTGGCGCAGTAAATGCAGGGTGCAAGAAACAATAATATTGGCGTGGTTATTCCCTTGTGGGATAGGAAAACCATCACGTCTTACCTGCTGGCAGGAAATTTATCAAGGACTACTCTGTAGAAAAATGCTGCCTGTGGTAGATCACTGGCTTAATAATGAAAAAGAAACACACTGACCCCTCAATTTGGAAAAGTTACTACATTTTACTGCAAATGTGCCTGAAATACATTGCAAAAAATGTGTCCCTGTCAGATTTCTTTGGAAGAAACATTACAATCCTCACTTCTGCAAGGAACCCCTCCAAAATCAATGAAACTATTCACTTTAAAAGCTTATTAATGTGAGAGCACGTTTGCTTTACAGGAACCAGCGGCAAAAGTCCTCTCTTACCAACCAAAGATTTATGTACCTTGCAAGGATTTATTGCTCTGAAGCTAAGGTTGAAACATGCATATCTGTATATCCCTGTAATTACAGTATGTGTCCTTTCAATTGCTTCATATATCTTAGAGACTCTGAGTGGCCTGATAGCTGCATGTCAGCAAGATGTGAACTGATCCTCTAAGAGCCTTTGTGCTTAAATGTAATGTTTTCCAAGCACTTGCCATCACTGATATCCCTGGTTTTAATATTAGTATCATCCTGGTCACAGGTAGAGTTGTTAAACAGTAGCCAGTCAGCCTTTTACAAATGATAACTGCTTTTTATTATTATTTTACATTTTCCTCTAAACTCTGCCAGCAGCCCCAGCTGTTTGTTCCAAACCTCTCCTGGAAGCTTTTAGCCCTGACTTGGATTAGCTCTACAAAATTTGCTGTTGCTGTTTGGTTCATCCTGCGGGAGGAAGGGATTTGGAGGAAGAGGAGGAGGAGGAGAGGCAGAAATGAGCAGCGGAGCGGGGGAGGCAGCAGCTTTGTGTCAAGCAGCTTCTGACAGAACAGAAACTTTCTCCACCCATGGTAGATTTGCTGTTAGAGGATCCTTTACCAGTTCTTTCCCACACCTCAGTTATGTTGGATGCAAAATCAACTGTTTTTCTGGCAATCCTCAAGCTGTGGGGCCAGAAACTTCCTTCTTTTAGCGGGACAGGAGGAACAACACATAGGCTATCGTTGGTTTTACTATATTCTTCCAAATCAATGGTCAATTGCATTTACAGAGCAAAACTGGCAGCTGTTACCGCAAGCCTGACTCACTCCTGATCGATAGACACCAAAAAATCTGTGTGTATCAATATAAACCAATACTCTGTCTGTAGAGATGCCAGGGTCACGTGGACATGCAGGTAATGTGCAGCACATGCGTGTTATGAAAACACAGCCAAACATCCTCGGACCTCAGTGATGCTCAGGAGCCCAAGGGTCAAGAGGACAGTATTTCCTTCTGCTCTGCCTTTCATTAACAGGATTGGGACTGCATACATGGTTATCAGTCCAGTGACAAAATAGTAGTTTACCAAGTACACCTGCATCTACTTTGGCCTCGATGGCTGCCCCAAAGCTGTGATGTTTTTACAGTTTGCTCTGCACCTGTGCTGCAGCCCTTCTGTCCCAGAAAGCTGGAACACTCTTTCATGTTATGACGGTGGGGAGACAAGAAATTGGTCATCATGACTGCTCAGCCCTCACTCAGCCCAGGACCGTGCCCACCTCCCCTGGCTTTGTAATGACACCCCCTCTAGCTGTGGGTCTCCTGCAGTGGTCCCTGAAGTCCAGCACTGGGGCTCTGTGCAACACTGGGGCTTCTGTGGGTAGAGAAAAGACCCCAAAAGAGTGAAGGGTACTCACTCAGTGTATTCATGGTGCAGCCACTTAAGCCCATCATGTGGGTGTGTTTGCCACAGAGATATTTCTTCTCTCAAGCACTTCAGCAGCAGGAAATCGAGTTATTTCTCTTCAGAATCAGCCCTCAGGCCACTTTTGAAATTAGGTATATTATAAGACAATTAGACCCATAATAAGAAAGTAATCATAGAATCATAGAATAGTTTTGGCTGGAAGGGACCTTTAAAGGTCACCCAGTCCAATTGCTCTGCAGTGAGCAGGGACATCTTTAACGACACTAGGTTGCTCAGAGCCCCACCCAACCTGGCCTTGTATGTTTGCAGGGATGGGGCATCCAGTACCTCTTTGAGCAACCTGTTCCAGTCTTTCACCACCCTCATTGCAAAATATTTTTTCCTTACATCTCATCTAAATGTATCCCCTTTTGGTTAAAAACCATTACTCCTTGTCTTATTGCTACAGGCCCTGCTAAACCTGCTATCAAAGTTTGTCCCTGTATCTTTCTTATAAGCCCTTTAGGTACTGGAAGGTGCTCTAAGGTGTCCCTGGAGCCTTTTCTTCTCCAGGCTGAGCAACCCCAACTATCTCAGCCCATCTTCATAGGGGAGGTGCTCCAGCACGCTTACCATTTTTGTGGTCCTCTTCTGGACTTCTTCCAACAATTCTATGTCCTTTCTTCGGAGACCTGGATGCAGCACTCCAGGTGGGGTCTCACAAGAATGGAATAGAGGGGACAAATCCCCTCCCTCGACCTGCTGGTCACATCTCTTTTGATGCAGCCCAGGACACAATTGGCTTTCTGGGCTTTGAGTGCACACTGTTGGCTCATGCCCAGCTTCTCAGCCACCAGAACCCCCAAATCTTTCACCACAGGGCTACTCTCAGTGCCTCTATCCCCCAGCCTGTATTGATAGTGGGAGTTTCCCCAGCCCAGGTGCAGGACCTTGCAAAGTAATGAGGAAAACTCTTTTATTTGCATTTTTGAAGTTAAGCAGCACTGTAAAAGTCTGGGCCAAAATTTAATTATTTTAAGTGTCAAATACTAAATCAACATCTTGGTTTTATCTGAATGAGATTCTCAGATAACAGAGTTACAAGTGATGATGAGTGAAGTGCTGTTTGGGTTTCGCTTCCCCTGGAAGCCACTGGGATAGTGGAGTTTCAAGGCCATACAGTTGGTGTGGATTGCTAGTGGGGTATAATGTGAGTCGGACTTTGATAATCCTTGTGGGTCATCAACCCTTCTAACTCAGGATATTCTATGTTTCTATAACCTAGAGCACATTTTACTTCTAAATGTTGCAAACCAGCCAACAATGCAGAACACACCACGAACTTTTCTCAGAAATGCCAGCTGGTCATCTAGAGCAAATGCAGAGCTTTTGGGGGCCAAGGGTGCCTACTCCCTGAACTGGATTGGCTGGACATGGTGGAGCTCTGTTTCCTTGTCTGGGACTGCTGTGGACAGAGCTGTGGTGGGAGAAGCCTTGGAGCACCCTTTCCCGCTTGGCTGGGGCGCTGCTCTGAGGCTCACGCTCTTGACCTTGCAGGGTCAGGGGTGCCCTGCAAGGGAAGGCGAGCCAGGAGCCAAGGTCTGTTTGAGTCTGCTGGGAGTCCAGCAGTTTCGCACACAACATCTCTGTCTCCTGTCAGGCGAGGCTGAGTGTCCTTTCCATGGAAACTTGGCGGGCAGTGAGATGGCAGGTCCAGGGAAGCTGGCCAGAACTGCGCTGCTGGTGCTCGGGGATTACCAGACAGGATTTTCTGCAAACCAGGAATGCAGAAAGCTCTCGTCGTGGGCAAGTCATCGTGGCCTCTCACCCCAAGGTGAAGGGAATTAAATCCTGGGCAGAAATAACATCTTGATTTACAGATGCAAGCCTCTTCCAATATGGAACATGGCTGCTTGAGCAGCTCTCTCTGTCTCGGGGGGCTCAGCCTGCCTGCAGACCACAGCTAGGTCAGGAAAGGCCCTCTTTGGGTTAATGCCTCTGCCCCAGCCTCGCTTCAGGAAAGTTTTCATTAAGGCTGGAACGTTGGTGACAGCTATAACTAAGGCTGCCAAAGTGTTTCCATTATGTTATATGTCCCTGTTTTCACTTTCTTGCAACTATCCAAAAGTTTCACCTAGAAGGCTGAAATTTTCCAGGCCTCCTCTCTAGCTGGAGGTGAAGGGTTTTGTGGAAAGCTGGAAAAAAATAAAAAGAGAGGGAAAAAATGTTTCTGCTCTTTTTGAAATGGCAATATCCAGGCAGAGGTCATAATTTAAGAAAACAAAATATATAAAAGCAAACAGTGCTATTGTGCACTCAGAAATGACTGACACTTTGAATTTTGGATGAATGTCCAAATAATTTTTTTAATATTAAGAGATATAACGAATTTTTACTTGCCTTTTTTCTGCATCCTTCCCTTTTAACTCAAGGCGTCTTTAAGCAGTGCTGCCTGCCTTGTGCTGCTCAGCCTCCATCTCCCTTTTCTCTCTGTCCACAGTTCCAGGCTTGACACAGGCTCTGTGACTTGAAGCTCCTCTCAAATGCCTGAGCTGGAGCCTGGATGGTTCCTGTGACCAGCGGGTCTCTTCCCTCAGTGCACATTTGCTTGTCGCCTGAGGGTAGGTCTGGTGAATTTGGGAAACCTCTGTTGTGCTGGACTCTGTGTTGTGGTGGGTCTTGAAGTTGCACTATTCTCCTGGTGGAGCTTTAATGCAAGCATCTGTTCTGAGCCAGAGGTGGGCTGCAGACTGTTAAACCACATAGTCATGTAGCATGGAGCTCTAGGTAATAAATTTACAATACAAAAATCAATTAGCACAAATAGTGTTTTTATTTGCAGCAAACGTAGGTGCTGTGATTTCTCTGGTAAGCATGCAAAGAAACGAAATCTGAAGCTAAGTAAGCTGAAGCAATTAATCATGCTTTCTAATTCAGTTTACTTCTTAAACTGGAGAGCCTCTTACCCAGATTGCTCATTTGAAGTTGGTTCTGAGCTAAACAAGGGTTGCAGTTCTAGGTCCTTGCAGCTGGTGTATGGAACTAGATGGCTGGCTTAAAATGAACCAGGTCACATTTGAAAACCCCTACTCCACAGCTGTCTGCAAAAGAAGCAACCAGTCACCTCATTAACATTGCTGGTAACCCCCAAAGGAAACCCAGAGTACTCCATTTGTCCTAATGGAGGGTTTTTTCCTTCTAATATGACAGATTGCCTTGGAGGCTTGCATACTCTTTTGGGTAGTTTTTCTCTGGAGAAGGTGGAAGACCACTGCTGCCCATGGCTACTGTTGATGCTTCTTGTTCACAGGCAGTAAGAGGACATGGGTTTGGCTGTGAAGGACCCATTCTCAGTCCCTGCTGATGAGGGATGGTGGAGCCAATAAAAATACCCAAGTCAATAAAATCAAGACCAAGTCGAAATATTTCAAACTGGATAAATAAAACACAGGAGACAGCTTCATGTGTGGAAATGGAAAATTAAGATCTGGAAATTTAGAGAAAAACCACCTCCTTCCTGCCTCCCCCATCCCCTCAGTCAACTGTGAGTTTGTTGTTTTCACATGGGGGCTTTCTCCCAACTCAGCTGGGCTAGCGGAGTCTGTTAAATGCCCAGGAGGAGATTTGTAAACCATCCCTTTCATAACAGTACTCAAAACTCTATCATCTGACTTTTATGTTCCTGCCACTGCACAAGATGCCCCTTCATTTTTGAGTGTGTGAAGGCTGAGTTCTCATGAAGCTTGCTGAGAAGAAGCATTACAGACAAGGGCTCATCTTAAATTTTATGCCCTCGCCCCAGAGTGGATGAACTCCATTTGCTGAAGGAGGTACTTTATTTCAATTAGGATACACAGACTTAAACCTCCTGGAACTAGAGGCCAAAGCCCTTTTGTTCAGAAGCTCAGAAGAGCCCAGTCCTTCCAAAAGACAACCTGGTGATGTGGTGGCAGGTCTTTTATTTGGCAGGTTGGTGGTTAGATGGCTTGTCGAGGTGTGGAATATGCCATCATAAATTTACATCCCCAGTGAGGGGTGTTATGATTTCTCTGTTTTGCATGCTAACCAGTGAGGTGATTAGAATTTGCATCTCCTAGGAGAAAGCTTAAAAAACCCCTGCCAGATGACAGAAGGCAGAAGGATGTTTATTTTGTGTACCTTGAAAGTATGGTAAGAAATAAGGTGGAGATTCTTATTCTAGTGCGGGCTTAGAAACCACTGCCCATGCTCAAAGTTAAGATGTTAGGGTCTCCAGGACACTTCCCTGGTGAACAATGTGGTCCTTAGGGACATTTTGGTGGAGGTGACATTAAAAAACAGCGCTGAAGATCACAATTTGGGACATTTGTCCTCGAAGTAGAAGTAGCTGCTCGTGGCATTGGAGACACCAGTCACAGTAGCAGTGAGGCTGGCTGCCTCACAGAGAAAGGGTTTTGTGTCAGTGTAGGGACTTCACGGGTAAAACTTGAAGAACTTGAGCATCCCTGGGCCTCTACCCTCTGGCTGAGCTGTGCAAACTGGTCAAAGGGCTAGCAGGTAGAAGGTCAAAAGGAGATAGCCAGGGAAATATTCAGGAAGACAAGCTGGAAAGAATTTCACTGGCGTGGGTCCAACTGAAGCTCTTTCAGAGCAACACATGGAGGCAGCAGTTTGGGAAAGCTGAACACTTCGTCAATCAGGGTGCTTGGGAGAGACTCCAAACAGAAACCAGGTTCATCTCCTATCTCTGGGATGTGCAGTTTGCTGTATGTGGTGATCACTGCTCAGGGTCGGGGTGCAGATAGGCATTCATGTGTATGCATGTGTGTGTGTGTGTGTGTATGTGTGTGTATGTGTCTCTATATCAGACAATTTATTTTACTTCACTGTACCTAATTCTAAGCTTGTGGCAGCTGAAACTTCAGGTAGATGCCAGCACCTGAGAAATACTGTCTAAAATTACTCATTCAGAGAAGAATTGTTATTAAGTGCCCTGTGCAGGTAAGTGCACTGAGGTAACGCTGAGGTAACTTGACAGAGTTAACTTAACATTGAGCATCCCTGGCAATAGGAAGAGAAAAACTGAGAGTTGCAGTGGAGGTCACTTACAGCCTTCATATTGTACAGCTGCAACACAAAATGAGTTCCCAGCATTCCAGACTGGTTCCCTGGAACTTGAATTTCATGGCTGTCAGCATTTCCTGGTTCAAGGCAGAAAGCTCCTAGCTGACATTTTGTTTCCTAGGCAGTGAACTTGAAGGAGGGATCCACCTGGAAGCAGATTTTCTGGTGGAAAATACAAAGTTGTAAGACAAGAACCAAGCTGTCCTAAGTGAGGAGAGCAAGGGTCAGGGAATCAATGTTTAATACAAGGTTAGCTGCTAAGTGAAGGAAGGATGTAGGGGTGCAAGCAAAAGTGGGAAAATACGTGCAGAAAATGTAGAAAGTAGAGCACAGCCAAAAAATACAGAATTCCACCCAAAATGAAGCTGTACATAGCTCTAAGATAAAGTAGAAGATGTGTTAACAGGAATGAAAGTGAAGAAGAAAACACCAGACATCACCAGCAGGCATCGTCTTGACTGAGAAATTCACAGGCGAGTTTTTCGGTGCCAAGAAAACACAGCGCCAGGGATTTAAAAGGCACTTTGGTACCGGGCTCTGACCCTCTGGTCCTGAGCCCTTCTTGACCTCTGACAGGCACTGCTTGCTCCAGCAAGGATACCATGGAGTGCACAACATATTTTGTATTCTCCTGGGCCACATATGCTTCTCCTTCAAAACAACTGTTGTCTTTCAGCTTTATCCCTGTGAGGGAGAAACTTCCCTTGAACCAAAGCACAATATTTCCTGTCTGCTGCCTGTACTCCACTACACCAGCCTCCTTCATGGCTTTCTGGCATGCTCCAGAAAGTGGCTGCCCAGCAGCATTGGAAAAAAGGGGGGTTTGGCTCCAAACACAACACTGATAGGGAAAGAGAGGAGAATAGGGAAACACCCCCACCAGCACCAATAGCAAGGGCCTCCTGCCTGCACCCACCCAAGCACAGAGGCTGAACTATGTGCTCCACACGCCAGCCAACATCCACCAACACTGAGTGGGACCATGGTCACTGCTGTGGGGTTGGCATGTGTGTATGCACCCAGTCCTATGCAGAATTAAGAGTGCAGAGCAAAATCCCTCTCTTACCAACAGCCCAGTAAGTCTGAAGTTGCTGCTGAAGGTCATGGAGAGGTGTCAGGCACGTAGACACTTTCTTATGAAGTAAGTGGCCAGCAGAAGTGAGGCTGCGGTGTCCCTGCAAACCTCATTTGGCACTGGAGGGAGGAGTTTTGCCTAAAGCAGCTGACTTTTGTATGACTGTCTCTGGAAATGTAGATAAAGTACATTTCATACTGGAAAAAAGCCCTGCTGTCGAGTTAGCTATTGGCACTTTTCATCTTCCATTTCCAAGCAACTGGACAGATTCTGAGTTTGGCTGTGTCTGGGACGGGGAAAGCAGTACGAAAGGGACTGGTAATCAAGGAGTGCCTCCAGCTCTCTAACTGTAATAAAACACATTTTTGTACTCTTCTTTGGACACTGATGGCAAGAATCCTACTCTCTAGTAAGAGAGTTGAAATCTGGAATGATGATTGCATCAGTGGAAAGAAGCCAGACTTGCAATGCTGTAAGCGAGCAAAAGATCTGGATGACAATCAAGATGCAGCATTATAATGAAACTTTTCAGGTTGTTTTCTTTTTAATTTTGTCTTGTGACAGGACCCAGTTCTGATTTCACTTACATCAGGCTATGTCTGACTTTAGGATGCCTCTCATGCAGCAGCAGCATGACTGAGATCAAAACTCAGCGCCCATGGTTTCCATTCCCCACCTAAATATAAATTTCAAGGTGGCAATAAATACTAAAACAAAAAAGATATGTAATTTTAGTGACAGAGAAGCAAATTGATGCAGAATGTGTGTGACATTTTTCCAATTATCCTCTTGTTTTTCCCGATGGTGTTTTGTGCTAAACATTACATTTGCAGATGCAAAATTTAAAGAACACTTTATCTTCAGCAGCGAGAAACATAACATGCAATTTGCGGCTTCAGCCAAGAGTGATGGCCTTATTAGTAATGGGAATTTACTGATTAACTGCTGTTAGCAAAACATCATCTTCAAACCCGTTAGTCTGAAACTGGCAGCCGCTCTGTCGGCAGGAGCTTTTTTATTTCGTCTCGGGGGAGTTCTGTAGAAATATTTCTCATTTAAACAGCTTTAGCCTTGGCCTTTCAGTAATTTTTATGGTCTCCACTAATAGGTTAACAATTGGTTAAGAGCAACTATCAGCTTAATGTCAAGTCATTCACAGGGAAAAGTTCAAGGAGAGAAGTAACACTATTTCAAAAGAGGGCTTATTTTTGAACAGAGAGCTCCCATCAGTTTAAAAAGCCAGAAGGATAAAAATGAATGCAAGAGAGAAATGGAAAAACCAGCACTGGAGAGGAAAAGCCAGGGATCCAAGTGGGACCAGGAGAGGGGTGCCAGGGTGACTGGGTGGGGGGTGGAAGTGCATCAGAGTGGCCTGTGCTGCTCAGTGGCTGGCAGGGTGTCACGGGGAGCGTGTGCTTGTGGGCTGGCAGGGCTTCAATCCCTGCTGCAGCCACTCCTGAAATGCTAGTGGGGGGAGCCTAAGCAGATTCAGTCACTGCTGCTTGCAGTTCTTCACGGGTGCTCCAGGTCCCTGCAGTGATTCCCAGGTTCAGAGAACCCTAGAACCAGCATTGTGTCTTCTTGCAGGCCATCACAATCTCTTCTCTCTTTGTCCATAGTTCCTTCACCAACTTGTCCCACTTTTTTTTTGTTTGTTTGTTTCAGCATATTCCCATCTTGCTTACGATTCCTGTCTTTCTTATTTTCTCCCAGTCTCAAGCAATACCACCAGTTTCCAGTCTCTCATTTATCTCCAGGCTTTTATCCATTCTCCTACTACCCCGTCCCTCAGACCCAGCTCTGCAACCCTGCTCAGGACACATCTTTCTCCTCCATGCTCTCTAGGCACTAACAGGGCACTGAGCAAGCCTACAAAGGACATGTATGCTCTTGCTCTTTGCTTCTGTGCCAGATGTCAGAGTGGGCTACACACAGCTGGGAAGGGAAGTCCTGCTCAGCCGCCAGTGGCATGGGTGCAATCAAGAAGGCATTGGCAGATAGATGCGTTCACAGAATGAGTCTCAGTGCTGGGGCATGAACTCGGGTTGTTTTTTTCCTCCCAGACTTCTCATACAGACAGATCTTGGAATTATTTACAGTGTTGCAAAAGTGCACAACATTGCCTCCAGAGTAAATCTCTGCTGAACTGGAGCTCTCTGATCCTTCTCCTGGATGTGCAGAGCGAGGCAAGGGCATGGGAAGCAACTCCCATCTCCTGACACTTTTTTCCAGCTGAACAACTCATCTTGTCTGGACATAATTTTTAACTAGAAGTCTTCCTCAAAATATCAGCATATGAAAATCCTTCCCAGATGTGTTCAGTGTAAATTACCATGGCAAAGGTGGGCAGGCTTTCCTTCCAGAGATCTGAAAAACCTGGAACCACCCTGGCATATTACACTCCTCTTTTGCCTAGTAATACCAGATAAACAGTCTTTGCAGAGGGCTGTGTGAAACATCATCACCTTCCATATCCCAGCTCTTGGACCACAGGTTCCTGACAGATGTGCAAGAGGCAGACAGCTGCATGAGCAAGCGACTCATATGGTCTTGTATGGGGCAAGTTCTTAGATGGGGAAGGACAGCCCATTGTCCTTCATCAACCTGGTGTGATGGCAACAGGACAGCCCTGTTGCCATCACACCAGGTAACTAGGGGACGAAAAACAAAATAATAATTTATATAATAGTTATAGAAGGCATCCATGTTTGCTTTGCACTACCAGTTTTGTCAAATGATGTTCTGCTCTCTCCATATATGTGCATGTATATGTTTTTATATACACATCTCTATATGTATATAGAGACAGACAGACAGACAGACACACACACACACATATATTCATCCACTGCCCAAAATCTAAATCCTGGTCTGTTGGCTGTGCAAGGCAGGAATGCTGATGTCTGATTCCTTGTGGAGCTGGGACGTGAGGCCCAGCTGGGATCTTTAGACAGAATAGTAAATGAAAGTGCCTCATGGTCCATGTTATTCAGTGATCTTCAAGATCAATACTGGCTTCCTGAAGTCCAGTCTACTCTATATACTTCTTATAATCAAAGGAAGGAGCTTTCTACCTCCCCGCACTATTTATTACAGACAGCGTCTGAGCTTCAAACTGAGGCGACAGAGGCCTTTGCAGACACATAAACCAGCGATGAAGTTAAATTGCTTCACCTCAGAAACCAGGCTCTAAATGACTTCAGACAGCTTCTAAATATATTCAGTCTGAAGGAAAACTTTCTTCTGGCTTTAAAGCCTGGAGATAAAAGAACTTTCTGGTGAAAAAAGGCAAATTTCTCCTCGTCAGAAGAGCCAAAATGCTGCACTTGATTGTTTAAGGGCACAAGGGAAATATACGGCTTAAGTCAGGCTTGTTGTATGAACTGGGACCTAATTCCGTGACCCACTCAGAATATGAGCATCCATACCAGACAGAGGAACCTCTGGCCATCACAAGGAGTTGGCCCAGGGCCTCCTGTCAACTCTGCTAAGGCCTTTGCCTCTCAGCACCGGGATATGTGCTTTCCTGTTCTTTCTCCTGTCCCTAGAATAGAAGCACAGCGACAAGCCACATCTGGGGATGAGCAGCAGCTGGGTGGCTGTATGTCTCACAAGCCTTCATTTTTTGTCTTAGAATGCAAAGGCATAGCATAAGAAGAAACAGCTTTAAAACTTTTTTTTTTAAAGTCTACCTTAAATTCAGGACTCATAAAGAGAGTCCAGAATCAATGAAATCAAGGGCTGTCCTGATTCATCTACTTTTTCTGTAACAGTAGTTTTTGCACCTGATTTCCATCTGATTATGGAGAGCAATAAGAAGATAGGACCCAAAGGCTATTATCCAGGGTCTTCACTCACTTTCACTGATGTGGGACGGCAAACTGACTTCAAGGGAAACTTCATCATGCTGTAGAGTTGGTAGCATCATGGAGGAAAGTGTAATTAAAGGGCAAAAAAGAGGGGAATCATCCAATGCAATGTATTTCTTGGATAGCTAGAGCTGACTCTACATAACAGGGAAAGCATTTCTTATTTTCTAGGAGAAGTTTTTTAATGGTAGCTGAGCTGAGATTTTTGGCTCTTTTTCAGGCTTTTTATTGAGACATTGCTAGAGCATTCCACTAGCTGCCAGTGTATAAAGGGGGCGGATCAACTTTGAAATATTATGGTCTTGGGACAACTTTTACTCTTGTTTTCTCCCCAGTGTAAATCCAGAATAACAGTAATGACTTCAGCTGAGCCACCTCAGATTTACATCAACACAAATGAGAGCAGGGCCTGCCCATACAGAGGCAGCCTGAGGGATTAGGAGTCTGCCTGTGTGTTGTACCCTTGCCTCAAATTGACACCCCAGCCTTAATTCAGTGGAGAACCAAAGAAATTTGCTTGCCCTGCAAATGAGCATTGATGCTCATGTATCGCAGTGGGGATTTATCAAGAGGCTGACACCTCGGTATCCATCTCTTATTTGCATAGCAGAGAACGGTGAATAAATACATGAGATTAGTTCTGCACTGGTCAGGATAGGAGGTAATTCTGGCATTAGGAGAGCTGCAGGCTCAGCCTCAGGGAGTGTGGTAGGTAAAAGTGCTTTGTATGTTGAACACAATGAACATCGCAGATGCATAAAGACTGAGCCCAGATCCTTATTTAAAAAATAAGGTTTATTAGAGAAAGCATACATAGAACCAAGTAAATCCAATTCTTTATTAAAAAATACAGAAATAATTTTCCAATAGCAAAAGAAAGTACTGGCTTTTTCTATGAAACATAAATCTGAAGATTTAGGAACTTTTTACTTTATCACAGCTGGTCTCCTTCCATATTACGTTCTTAAACATACTCCATCAAATTATGAAACCCAAGCAAAAGTCTGTTGTACAAAATTAAGAACACTTAGACCAGTAATACTCAGCTTATTTAAGATGCAAACAGTATCATATAGCACACGGAACAGGCAATATACAGCTATACATTAAAACATGCCTCTAAATAGTGACAGAGAAGCCACTGGAAGGAATAAGTTGCAGTTAATAAAGAGCAATGTCTGAAGAAACAGAAAAATAATCACAGTTTGACACTGTATTTGGTAAATGGCTGTACATGTACTGAAACATTGTACATATGAAGAATGAATATATTGGACCCACCCATACAGAACATGCTAAATTGAGTTATTATTTGGTTCAGATGCATGAATATGTATGAGGTGTACATATGGTGGGCAGGTGTATATCTGTGTACATACATCAGACCAGTGCGTACATACACGTAGAAAGGCACACACCTCCACAGCTGAAGACAAATCACTTCAATAAAACCCTTTGAGGCAGGGTGAGAGTAATACTAATATGCTGTTTGTCATCATCAAGCCACTTCTGGGACTCCAGGCATTTTATTCGCGTGTTATCCCCGCTCGTAAGTTCCACGTTCTTTTTACCTCCGCTCTCCCTTGATTGCATATTGGCAAAGTGAATACAAAGCTATTCAATATAATGCAATGTTCACTGTTAGAGATGATTTACTGAGGGAGGATTTGATAGCTGAGGAACAGCAAAGTATGAAAGGGTTTGCATTGTTTTTCCAGTAAGTGGAACTAAGGGGCAGATGTCTTTTCCCTGACTATTGTTAGCATCATATGGTACTCCTGGCATAATTAATAATATATCCTGTATGTCATCTTTAGTAAGACTTTTTGGTCAAAAATGGAGAAGGCTTGTATTAAGAAGAGTTGTAGGCATCTAAATCTATGCAGGCATCTAAGCAACCCAAATTGTTTATCATCCCCGACAGTAAGAGAAAAATAATGTTAAAATATGGTGCTAAATAAAATGAGTGGACAGCAGAATGAACATTAGGCTTTCCAGAATCAGAAATTACCTAGATTCAGCATGTCGAGCGTTCAGTTTGAGACAAAGCTCAGGACTTATGGCAATGATACAAATGTTCAGGCTTGGCATTGACAGGCACAGAACTGCATTGCTGCGTGGGGGCCTTGAAACTGCTCACAGGCTAAGATGCTTTCTTGTTCCTCTCTCATTGAAAGAAAGCAAAACAAAACAGCGCTAAGGCAAAGATGTGTAAAAGATGAATACAGGAACCCTGACTGCTCTCTTGTCAGCGAGTGTGCCATGAGTAGCCTCACACTGATGCTGATGGGGATGATCTAGATTTATACCAGCATCAGTAAAGAAGCAGCGAGGAAGATTTACACAGCAGGACGTGCTCAAACACCCTGTAAAGCTGTGGATTGGGGATAGGGGTGGGAGAGCACTGAGAGGAGTCGATGTGGTCTTTTCTTTCCAAGGGGGCACTCAGGCAGCATCACTCCTGTCACAGCCCGTGGGGCTGCAGCTAGCAATGCTGTACTGCCTTTACAAATAAATAAATAAATAAATAAATAGATAAACAAACCCTGCTGCTTTTTGCCAGCAGGAGTAGAGTAGGAGCCTGGTGACACCAGCATGGTGTTGCCAAGTAAAACCACACAGGACAATGAAATGAGGGGAACAACCTGAGCCAAGGACTTTCAAAAGTCCTCAGCCTTATATATACCTCACATCGAGTCATAGAATCATGGAACAGAATCATAAAATAGTTTGATTGAGTTGTTAGCATCATTCAAGCCCATAATCTTATCATGACAGCAAATTTTTATTAAATAGGAAATCTAATTATTTACATTCTATTTTTAATATACAGGCTGGCAGGTGAAGGAATCCTGGTGAGCTACTGTATGTGAACTGATTTCTCTGTTTTGAGAGCAGTCACTGAGGAGAAGCCTGTGCCATGTGCTGGACGTGCACCTGTTATCTCCTATGGGATTTGGATGAGAGCAGTCAGAAATGCATTTTTCTAATGATGTGAGAAGTGGTGATGTTGTGTCTATCAACAGTAAGTGGTATAGGCTGTAATCAATTTGGGAGTGTCAGAATGCAGGACTGTGAGTTTGAACTCTTGATTGTAACCAAATTGCTTGTCCAGTCAGGTTTTACTGTCTCTAGCAGATGTTGTATATGCTTGAAAAAATTAAAATAACTATATCATCCCTTGATATCTGATGCCTGTTACGAAATATCTACTCCTAAGGTTGTACAGTACCAGGAAAGAGCTGTCATTCACCTTTCAAGGTTAGTAGATATATGAAAAATTCCAACGTTACAAAATATCTGCAAGATGTGATGAAAGACGCCCTACCTATATAGCTGCTGCAGAAACTGAGGCTTATCTACCAAATTACAGAACATTAAAAATCAAAGCTTTGAGCCCAATTAGAAATACAGAGACTGATGGCTATACATACATCCAAGAAGCCCTATACATGCTTCACTAGCCCTGGAAGCTAATGCTGAGGAGTTGAAAGAGAGCTCAGAGCAGCATTTAATGAAAAAAGTTAAAAAGTGTGAGCAAGAGTTGCTCTATTTTGTGGCCAGATTTAAGGCTGCCACTTTCCAACTGGATAGAAACTGTTCTGCTCTCATCCTTCGGACAGTTTGGAAACAGAGACCCAGAGCCAGGATCTCATCCCATTCCTACTGGTAGCCCCACAGAAGCTACAGTCATTACTCTAAACTCACATTGGTGCACCCATGCGTGAACCTGCCCTGCATTGTCACACGTATTTCAGTATGAAGGATGATGCTGTAAATATTGAAATGCCAGTTGCCACACAGATTTTTCCCCATTCTTAATACAGACTTACAAGCATGGCCTTCCCTCACTGCTGATTTTGTCTATCCCACCACCACCTTCCAGCTGGCCGAGGTCACTTCTGTTCTTCCTCCAACTGGATGGCTCTTTCGTACCTTCTGTTGCCCTTATCATTGGCAATGGGCATCTCTTCTTTCCAACCAACTTTCTGATGCTGGCTGAAAGCAAGCTGGACCTTCTCCAAGCCTGGGGAAGCAATGCTGGTGGCTCTGTACACATCAGTGCTCACACCTGCCTAATGGTGTGCCATTCGCAGGTCCAAGCCTGGTCCATGTGGCCATCAGCAGCAGGGTGGGAGCCAAGGATTCATCCCAGTGAGCAGAGTAACTGGGACTCTTCAGAGCAAGGAGAATTTAAACAGCTTGAATATCAGTAGGCAGCACAGGAAAAGACGGAAGCTAGAGGGGGAAACTGCACTCACCCTGCAAAAAAGTGCTGAGCCTTTAATGAGACATTTATTGCAAATAGTCATCAGCCAACTAGTTAAAAACCACCCTCAAGAAGTGCCTTTCATGCTGGTGAATGAAAGCTGTGGAAGAGTTTTTGTGCGAGATAAAGAGTGTGTCAAAAATGTACAGACAACCTAATTCAAAGATGTCAGTGCATGGTAGTGTCTGTCACAGCAGAACTGGTACAAGATTATCCTGTGAAGGGCACCTGATTGAAAGGAAAGAAAGGGTTGCAGAAAACTAGACAAAGAGAGAGGGGAAATGGAAGAACAGGGAAGAGCCAAAAGGTAGAGAAGGAGTTGTGGCAGGGGTGGAGGAGACACGTACATGGTTACTGAAAGAGGGAAAGGAAGGAAAAGAAGCAGTGCTGCAAGAATGGAACTGGAGAGAAAAAATGAAATTAACTACAGTGGGAGGGTAGGAATGGAAAGGTGTGGGAAGCTCCAGGGGAAAAGACTAGATAACAGAGGAAGACTGAGGTGGAGAAGAATGAGCACAGGGTGAAGGACTAACTGACCTTTAAAGGCCCATCTGGGTGCTATTTTTCAGGTAGATAAGGATGTAGGTATATGTAGGTAAGGGCTGTGTGAGGACACAGATATGGACAGCACTGGGAGAAAAGCCAGAATACAGTGAGAGTAGAGGGTCTTGTGGGTAAGGCACTAGATTCAACCAGGAGGCTTGGGTTCAGACCCCTGGCTTCACCAAAGGCCAGGCTTAGCAGGGTTGGGAAGGAGGCAATGCTGTTCATCTTCATGGAAGTTTTGCTTCGTTTTTCTTAGTGCTCTGCTGTTTTCCACTCACACCACTGTGGGAAATTCATGCCATTGACTTCTATTTGTTTACAGCATTTATCTGCAATAGGAAAGGAAAATTGTCTCTAGGAAACCCTTCTCCTTAGGTTGTCCCTCTTGCCTTATGAAGCTGCCAACTCTCCAAGGCAGGCTGAGCATCTCACAGTATCCCCGCACTGCAATGGACACAATCCCTACATGTCATTGTGACACACATACTGGCAGTGAGTTTTGATAACAGCAGCCAAACAAGCTTGCATTCAAACTTCAGGATTGTCAGAGGACAGGTCTATCAAATGAGATACTGATTTTGTTTACCCTGGTAAAAATGTGTAGTAACTCTACTAAATTTACAATGTCAACAACTCTACCATATTTAACACTTCCAGTTACAGGGTCAATGGAAGACTGGAATCTAGGTTGGCTTCTTGTATGTATCTAGCCTGGGTAACAAAAGATTTTTCTACCACTAGGTCTCTGAGAGGCAGAAAATGAAAAGCTGGGTATGTTGACCTTCTACACAGCTGTGGCTATAGCTGCTTTCTGAAGTTTTTATGCCACAAGATTAAAAAAAAAAAAGAAAAGAAAAAAGGACGTGTTTTTCTTTAAATGCTGACTCTTACCGAGCTGATCAGAAGCTTTCTGGATGCTACAGCATATTAGAAAAGCCATGAGAAGATGGATAGTTTTTAGAGACAGTCATTTGGTTTGAGTGGAACCTGGACACGCAGATCAATTCACCACACTGCCGCAACAGCAAATGCTTAGGGCCATAAAACACACTACAGATCAGGAAACCATCAAAGTGAGGGACAAAATTAATCACTAGTCTTCCACTGGCTTGCACTCACTGCAATTCAGAAGTTCTTTTTCTCTCCTTCCATGTTTCAGCTGAAAGACATTGAAACCTGTGAAACTGCTCCGCTCTGAAATGTCCTCATTCCTGCACCACTTGGACTTCAGGTTTTTCCAACTCTCTACCCTTTTAGAGATGTTTGACAAAATGCAGTTGGTTGCACGTATTTCATGTTCACAAAGGGCAGCACGATCCCAGTTTTATACAACACTAAGGGAAAACTCCAGGTAATAAAGACATAGTGTGCTATGCAGGGCAAGTTCACTACAGACATGGAGACAGGGCACAAACTCCATGGGAACCCCAGTCAAGCCTGGGGCGTTCCCATTTTTAAAGCCTATCCTTCCTAGCTGCTCTGTCCTGCTATTATTTCACTCACTTCACAACCTGTCTGTGCAGCCAGGCAAGCCTCTCTGAGCAACATACAGACACTCACACATTCTCCCCAAATGCTGCTTTTTGGCAGATGCACATAGACCAAGAGGAGCAAGGCTCTGTAGTCAAGAGATGGAGTCTCTTCTGAAGTCCTGTGAGCTATTCCTGTCCAATTATGACACTACCAAGAGACTCGACCATTTGAAGTATGATGAAGTGTGGTGGATGCTGAAGGAGCCAAAAGTTGTGGGTCACTGAGACTCATTTTGAAAAGTTTTATTTTTAAATTCCACCTCAGCCTTTGCCTCAGGAACATGTGGAAATCTCCCAGCAGAGTCATGTTCAAATCAGTGCAAGTTTCTGCCTAGTGGCACGGCTGAAATCCTCAGGGCATGGGCTTTGGTTTGCTCCAAAGTGGAAAACCCAAACCAGCTTCCATGAAACTCATAGCTAAAATGCAAAGCTAACAGGAGAAGGTGTTGGGATCAGGTAGAGGTGCAGCTGGAAGAACTCTCTCTTCCAGTAATCTAGCAGCTCTCCTGGGAGCAGGGGAGAGGGGGCTGGCCAGCAGCGGCTGTCTCTGCTCCTTGTAAGAGAGGATGGAATAGTTTGTTAGGCTCTGGTTACTATGGGACATGGCTGAAGCTTGACCCGGTTTATGAGCCAAGCCCCGGCCTTATGAATTCAATAGAAAAACTTATGCGGACCTCAGTGGGACCTGGGTTTGGCCTAACATGCTTTATCTAGAGTCTTGAGTGAGGGAAACATTTTTCTTTAGATTACAGTTGAAGGATTCTTGGGTTTCAGCTTAAGTCTTATGGTGGCAGTGTATTGCACACTCGTATTTCTTTCTTTTTCTTTAATAAATCACTTTTCTTCTGTACTTAGCCTCTGACCAAAACCTGTCTGCTTGAACTGCAATAAACCTGGCTGGTCAGGGATACCTTTGCTGAAAGCAATCTGCTCCAACCACACCATGCATGCACTGGCTGACCCCCAGGCTGCCACATCCCCCCAACCCCGATCCCTCTTGCTCCAGGTACCTGTTAGGGAGCAGAGGCTTTGGGAATGAAGGGAGACAGAGACTGTAAATACAGTTTCCGCAGCCATGCTTCTGAGGCACGGGGATTTGCTGGAGCTGGAGCCAGAATGAGCAAGCTGTGCTCGAGTCTATCAGATTTGTGAAGTACAGATGTGATAATTCCACTGCAACCACAAAAGAATTTACAACAGGAAGTGTTGCAGCTGTTGCTTATTAGCATTAGTACAAATTACGTGAAGCAAATTGTTAGCAGTTGTGTTTCCATAATATTTAACTCATGGCAGTGAATAAAAGTGATTCTTTTTCAAGCAAAATTTTAGATTTCTAAGGGAATTGATTTCCAATTGTCCATGAAGGGAGCATGGATTGGAGAACAGCACGCAACTTCTTCAAGGCATCAGAGGCAGCGTGTGCAGCTACTTGCCCACCTTCTCTGGCAAAGGTGTGTGAGTTTGGGACCATATTTCTTGGTGAGAGAAGGAAAATCCCTATGGCTCCATATGACCCAGTTGCCAGTGGCAGGGTGTAATGGTGTGTGGGTGTCGTGTTTTAACTCTACCTCAGCCAAAAGTCAGCACATTCTGCCCCATTAGGGAGCTGCTGCAGTGAAGTTCTGCACACAGAACTGTTTGGAAAGGGAAGGAGGGTCTTGCTTACCTGCCATTTCCCTGAATTTTTACCCTCAATGTGCTTGTTATGACTTACTTCCCTAGCAACCCCAAGCCTGTTGATGTGGAAGCAGCCCGCGCCAGCAAAGCAGTCCCATAACACAAGCTCAAGAAGGTGGATTTGGAGACAAAATCCACACTGCAACAGACTGAGTGTGCAATTGGCTGAAGGTGCAGTCTGAAACGCTGGGGTGCAACCTGCATACATCTGACAGGAAAATCCCTCACTCCAAATCCCTGGGCACGACACCTCTCTCCAGCCAAACCAGTTCCAAACCAGGGGAGAGGCTGGTTTTGGTCCTTCCATAGCTGCTGCCTTGATGGATCAGCCAGCAGCAGACAGTCCTTTTGGGCACCTCCTCTGTCTCCCTCCTTGCTGCTTTGGGAAGAAGCAAGCAACTGGCCCTGTGGAGGGAGGCTGTATTTAGGAGAGAGGAAGGGCCTGGAAAGCATTTAATTTTAATTAATAAAAAGGGGGCATTTAATTCTTGCCTGCCTTTCCGGTGCTGAGGGAGGATCAATTGTATCTGGGCAGATGTCTGACCCTGGAGGTGCTTCTCTGTGGGGTGAGCTGAGGGGTCATTCACAGGTTGCTCGAAGGACCTGGGGGATCTCCCTCATAATGTCTTTTTTTTCAAACAGAAGTTATTCAAGTGAAAAGAGAGGGTACTGAAGCAAATAAAGAAGACACTAACTAATTAACTGAGGAGGCTGGGTATGTTTTGAGGAAGTAAGAGCTGATGGATTCCTCCCTGAACTTGCACAGCCCCCAAACGGTGCAGCCAGAGATGGGGGGCACTGCAACCCATGGGCAAGAATGAACCCTGGGGTGGCTGTGCCAGGGTGAGCGGAATGACCACCCAGGGCTGCTGCAGTCAGGACCAGGCTTTGAAGGATGGTGTGTTCTCTTGCTGCTGAGCCAACAGTGGCATTCTTTCCACACAAAAACTTTATCAGTCATTTTCTTGTTGTTTTACTAATTATTGCTGGTTTTGCTAATAATGCTCCATTTAATCTCTCACAGCCATCCGTTCCTCACGAAGGAAGGAAGTGTAACTCATGAAGACTGCTGACAACCTATAGAAATTCAGCCATCAGTTTAAGGGCAATAACAGCCCAGAGTGATGCTTTACATGCCAGTCCCAAGGGTGCCTGCCTGCATTAATCACATTGAGTGAAGCTGCTAATGCTGCAGAGGCTGCTGCACTTCTCAGCCTGCCAAGCAAGACAGTGGGCTCAGAGAGGTGGAGGCATTCCCAGAGGCATTTCTTGAAATGCAATTAGGTCTGGCTGGGGAAGGAGGCATTTGCTAGTGTGAGAGAAGAGGCTGTGATGGCAGGTGGATGGGAAGGCAGCATGACTGGGACTGTGTTGGCAGCTGAGGCTGAGCTGGTCAGCCACGTGAGATCCAAGAAGATGGTCTGCCAGGGAGCACTGGCTCTGTGCTCCCAATACCCTGTAACCACCACCCAAGCAAGGGAAGAGTGGTCCCCAAATCCTTGGACTTTGACTGCTTGCTTTGTTTAAAAAAAAAAAAAGTGAAAGCTCACAAAGAATTGAAACTGCCTGGAGCAACCAAAGTGCCTTTTGATCCAACTACAAGTGCTTAGAAGTAGAAAAGACGCACATGTGTTGCTTTTAAAGGTATCTCACATACACCCACCTGTTGGGAACAGTTAAAAAATACAACTGGGTTGGCTACAGTCTGAAGGGAGAGCTGTGAAAGCAATAGCAAGTGAAGTAATTTGTACAGGCACCGTCTAAAGTAGCAGCCAATGGAGAAGCAGCTGACACGCATATTCCGGTTCTTTCGTGCCTGTTCTGAGGAAATGGCCCGATACCCTCAGCAGAGCGGAGCTGCTTAACTACCTTCACTGACAAGAACTGAAAGATAAAAAATAGGTACAATTTCTATATTACAGCAATCACAATAATGTTTGTCTCCTAATTGCCTCTCAAGTGAAACAAAACAAAACAACACCATGCAATGAGGAATTTTTGTCATAAGCATTACTGACACATAAAATGAATCCACTAACTGCCTCCCCTGTGAGAAACAGAACATTAAATATCATGGCCTGGACGGTCCTGATATACCTGCACATGTGATATCAAATGAGATGGCACCACTGACTGCGTACATCAGATACACACATGAACACTGTTTCAGCATGTTAAATCATGTATATGAACATCATTACCACCATGGAGCC
The DNA here is from genome assembly GCA_014706295.1 of Lycocorax pyrrhopterus obiensis. Classification (NCBI taxonomy): domain Eukaryota; kingdom Metazoa; phylum Chordata; class Aves; order Passeriformes; family Paradisaeidae; genus Lycocorax; species Lycocorax pyrrhopterus. The sequence goes on along the minus strand of JACSVZ010000004.1, from coordinate 70,341,862 downwards.
TCTTCATACAGTGTTGGTATAATCAGCTCCCTTGGCTGTAACATCCGGAGTAGGGGCAGGGAGTGGAAGGAAGGGGTGAGACACAGAACAGAACAGGAAGGGTTCTTGCTTAGGAAAGTCTGGTTCTGGGTTGTGTTTTTTTCCCCCACTCTCAGAACAAAATGTGAAGCTACAGATCCTCCAGGAAAATACAATAAAATGCAAAAATATTCTTGGAACAAAAATGTTCCACTTCCAAAATGTCAAAATGATGTTTTGACACTACTGAAAGCTGTAGTTTCAGTTAAATAGAATTTAATGTTAGAAAGTGACATGCTTTTATGAAGAGTTTTGATTTTGACAAAGTGGGATTTTCCAGCATTGAAGCCATCTGATAAAATCTAACCAGCTTTGATTACTGATATATTACAGCAAGGTGGGGTTTTAAGTGAAGGAATTAAAATCCCATTTTGAAAAAGGAAGAGAGGTTAACTAAGTTCGCAATTATGAAGAGAAAAAAAGATTGTTTGAGGACTCTTTGAAGGTGATATTACTAATACAGCAAGATTTTTACATATTTTGGGAATGTAACAGTGAAAAATGAACTGTACAGGTTTGCTGTTGATGGAAAGTCACCTCTGCCTCAACCATATAGCTAACTGAAGAGATTTCCATTTTTTATACCACAGACACAAAGTGATGTGGACGGGTTACAAGCATTGGCACGTTTAGGGTTCCCTATATCACGTCACTCAATTACATATATGACTTTTCATTTAACACAGTTGTTCAGCTATTCCTATTTAGGGTGTTTCAGCATGCAGACAGGATTTGCTGAAAGCTGGTCAGTCCTGTAAAGATCCAATCCTCCAACTTTAAGACAAGTTTTCTAAATTAGGAGAGTAGTCCCCAGGAGTTTAGTGAAAGTCTTCTAGGCTATGGTTTCTCCTATTTTTAAGGATTTCCAGGAGTAGGCCCTTGAATGGGCATCTTTTTGTAGGAGTTCTAGTCTAGCAACATGCATCAAGTTGAATTTTATTTCATGAGGTATTTTTGGTAACATTCTTTTCTACATAAACAGGGTAGAACAACCTTGCATATTATCAGGACCCTGTTTCTCAATTCAGTTGAGCTACCTAGCTCTAAAATCACCTGCATGACTTACAAACACTTGCTACCTCTCCTTCTCATGCACTAAGGGTTTGAACTATACGGCTGTGTCCCTTCACAGTCGTCCTTTGTGGATGAAAACAAGGACATACCCATTCCACAGACTACTTCCTCAGCCTGAGACCTGTTTTCTCCCTCTCAGTTACACAGTGTCAATAAGCACCTTTTGGATTTGTGTAAGAGGCGGAAGTGAATTTTTAATTCCCTTGAGACAGAAAGTCCAGCACATCTATCTGTGTCCTGAAAGCCACAGGGCAATCAGGAACCAACCCTACAGCATCTGTCCTGGGCCTGGCCGTCATTGCAAAGCGCAGAGATGTGCTCAGGTCCTTGTGAGGGACGATCCCACCCGGCTTCCTCGTTTGTTAAAGACGCAAACAAAAACAAACCCAGAAATTCAGATTTTTCTTGGAGCGGCACAAAGCGTACGCCAGACTGAGGCGGCTCAGGGAAGGGAGCTGACAGCTGTGCGCGCCAGACACCGTGGGAGCCATCCACCCCCTCTTTGGTGTGACGGGAAACATCCTGTCAGAAACACGCTCTGCATTTGGGCTTTTCTTGAATTAATTATCTGTAAACGGTGACGGGCGCATCCTGCTGGGAGCCTGTGATTCCTTGGCGGTATTCACGGCCGTGCTCGACAGGAGAGTCATGACGGTCAAAGCTCATCAGATGGAAAGCACCGCAGCATCAGAGCTCCAGCCACAAGTCTGCTAGGGCTGCTCCCTCTAGCGGGAAAAACTGCTTTAGCCGGGGGGAAAGCCTTCCCGTCCCTCCCTCTTTTTTAGTTCTTCTTCTTTTATTTTTTCCCTTTTCTTTTCTTTGTTCCCCTTTTTTTTTTTTTTTTGTTTAAGTGAATAATTCAAGTTTTCCGGATAGTGCAAGACACGGGGCAGTTCCCATCAGACAAAAGGTGACCAAACGCTGCACTTTTCCAGCCCCTGAGCATGGAGAGTGGAGCTGGTGCCCAGGCAATGCAGGTCAGCGATTACTCCTCCGAGGCGGACCCGTGGCAAGTGAGGGACTCTTGGTTTGTCTCGTAGCAGTCCTCAGCATATGCTGTAACTGTGTTTGGTTTTGATTTCCCACTTCTGATTACAAAAATAGGACTTACTATAATCATAATAATATTAATGATACAAAATAATTATTGTAATTATATACTTTTTGGCAAATTATTAACACAAAGCAGCCCAAAAGATCCCATTGGATTAAAAAAAGGTGACAATGCACAAATGTTAAAAAAGACAAAGTCTTTGATAAAAAAGAAGGAAAAGCAATCTGCAAATGAATGCATTTCTGTAAGGCAACATGTTACCTTTAGTCTTCTATCTAGATTTAGCTCACATTCTGTTGTTCAAGAAATTGTTAGAACTTGGCTTGCTTGAGCTTATCAATGTGGTAACACAGTTTCAGTGCCGGTCCCAATTTCAGCCCCAGGTATTTCATGATCATGTCGCTTTTCAGCAGTAACAAAGCATTGCCATCAATTTCCTGGTTTCAAAAGAGAGGGAGAGAATCAAAATGTGTTAAGCCCCCTTTAAGTGCTGTGTCCTGACACATTAAACAAGGTGAATTAGAAACAGCATGTCATTTAGGGTAGAGCTACCTGAAATGTCATGCATTTTGAAATTTCATTTAGAAAATTGAAATCTGGGGTATGATAGAAGGAAGCTGCAAAGGAAGGTTTAATTAAATACTACTTTTTATTCTTCAAGGAACTATAAGATTAGTCTAGGTTTTCAATTTATTTTGCAATTAAAAGTAGAATTTTTTAAAAATCAGGGTTGCTCTGAGCACAATTCTGAGAAAAGCCAGTCAGCCTTGAGAGAAAGGCAAGAGTGGTGGAGACAGCGAAGGATGTAGCCACATTAAACTGCTAACAGAACACCTCTGGATCTCAGTTTCAGCTTTGTCCCCAGCTATCCGCCTGTTTCACATATCTCCAGTACACTTATATCCAGTGATGGGAGTATATGGTACATAGGGGTGTGTGTGTATATATATGTGTGTGTGTATATATATATATATATATATATGGGTTTTTTTCTCAACTTGAAGACAGTAGTAACTTGCTTATTTAATTGCATTTATTAATAAAATCTGCTCAATTTTAATTTAACCCTCATGTAAGTGGAGGAAATTGCCACCAAGCTCAGCTGTTTATCTCAGAACTGTTGGCTTGAAAACCTTTTGAAATTACGAAGTGCCACTGCGAAAGCAGCCTGAGCCCACAGAGAATGAGACTCTCCTTTACTATGGGCTGTAGAACACAGAAGCTTTCAGCTATACTGTCCTTCCTTAGACCCAAAGCTTGTCTGGTTTTTCCTGACTATATTAGTGGATCTGCCAAAAAATACTACCCTTCCCCAGAGTTTCCAGCACATTTACAGACTTGGACTGCCAGAGCTAAAATATCACAAGCACTTTGTATATGTGGATACACATACACAGATACACACACCCCAATGCTGTCTGTATTGTGTTCTATGGTTTTGATGGTCAGATCTTTCCACTGTGATCCATTGCCTACTTATTAAGCAATGCCATGGATCCTAATTTGCCCTGATCATTATTATTCCATTCACTAGGTGATTTATCTGATGAGCAGTTAAGGTCACTTTCTGATTAACTCAATCAATTAATGCTCTTCATTTTGCAACCCCCACTCTATCCATAATAGAAACTCTCTTCACCTCCTCTCCGCTCTCCTTGCCATTATTTTAAGGAAGCTAAGGTAAAGTAAGAATAAGAGTTACGTGTATGTAATTCCTATTTGCATAAGAAATAAAATAAGATCTCCTTTAACAGCTGTGTCGTAGGGTAAAAACATTGTCAAGGGTCAGGTGTGGAGGCAGCTGTTTCTGAATGTTGAGTTCAGCGTTTTATTATTTCCATTATTATTACTGTGTAGGGGTCAAAACTAAACTCCATGACAATAGTATGCCAGAGGGAGCATTCATATCCAATTAAATATCCCATATTAGCCGTTTCCCTGGGCAGATTCTTGGCTTGACTTCTTTACAGTATTACTGTGTCAGCCCTTTTTAAAATAATTTTTGAAAGGACTTTGATAACGTAGTTCCCACATCTGCAATAGCCCCAGCAGAGGATCTCGAACCAGGTCTGGAAGTGGTAACATTCAGTGCCATCAGTGTCACCTTTCCTCTCTTCCATTTCTCTTCCCCCAATCTTTCTGCCAAGTCTTTCCTGCTGATAGAGTCTGCATGGGCTCTCACACAGTGCTGCTACAAGGTCCCTGGCCGGGGCAATGGCTCCTTCCCATGAGACCAAAAGCTCTATCAGCGATGGGCTCGGCTGTCCTTGGCACACAGATGTGCTGAGGGAGCAGGGAACAGCTGAAGGGAGCTAGTAGGAAGTTTCTCAGTCTTTGGTGGACACTCTCAAGAGCTACATGTGACAGAGCTCCTTGGGTATCTTGGCAAGAGGCAAAGCTTCTGCTCCTGGTGGGAAGAGCAGACAGAGCCAGAGCATCCTGCAGTGCCTGTTGGGGCAGTGAAGGATGTGGGCTGCATGCTGGAAGAGCTGGCTCTGAGGACTGAGGTCAACGCCCAAATGGCCCAACAGAGCAGTAGGAAAGCACACTGCCCCATTCAGGATACATCCTCCAGCTGTTTTCTTCCTGCTGGTCCCAACAGCCTCTCTCTCCCAGCTCCGATGAGCTGATTGTCAATGCAACTATTTCGGGTGATAGCTGGGCCTTGTCAATGACAGTAAGTGCTTCTAAGTAAATTATGCACCTGCTTCACAGAAAGATTGAACATACAGGAAGATATGGCTGAGGTTAATGGACTAATCACTTGTCTCTCACCCCTGGGGTCTTTGTGCTAATCCAGATGAGGTTTGAAGGCTGAAAAATTGCAGGGACATATATTACTCAAAGGTGTAATTGAATTGAGTTGTGTGGCAATCATACCCAGGTTCTCACACCTATGGCATATTTTACAAGGAAGCCAATGATAAGTAGAGCCCATGGGTGCTGGGTGTGCAACAAAGGATGACAGGGACAGTCTTTAGTGGCAATTAACTTGATCTCTTCGGTCGCAGAGCAGCTGCAGTATCGTGGCATTCTCCAGTGCAGCTGGCCCATGACTGCCTGGAGTGTTCCCCTGCCCTGCTGCTATATAAAAGCATACTTTGCTACAGATGGAAACTACACAAAATTAGTGCTTTTGAACTCTCCGTATTTACAAGATAAAAAGCTGGCGTTTTTTTCCTGTATGCCTCAGACCATGTCAATTCTCGTTCCCTTGCATGAAGATTTTCTCTTGATGCACAGCCCCTTCCGATATTCTCAGAAACTCATTCTAGAGCAAGTTCCTTTAAATCTGAAGGTGGCTCGTTTCTCTGCCTGGTTGCCCACATGATCAATATAGGCCATGCTTTATCAGCTGATAAGGCAGAAGGCAGGAAAAGTAGGCCAGCACCTGACCTGTACTTGCAGATTTGGCCCTACACCGCTGTGCCTGCTGTTGTTCTCATCCCACAGACTGGTCTACAGAATGGCAGACAGCCTCAATACCTTCCCAGGGTGAGCAGACACCAAGGCCTGTGTTCATTTTCAGCTGCTCCTCAGCCACCTCCTCTCCTGTATCTGGAAACCCTGGATGCAGAGAGTAGCTGAAAGTCCTTTTACCTCCCTCAGCTCTCATCTGCAGCCCCACAGCCCCACTTGTCTCTGCTGGCATTGGGGCAAGGAGTGATCAAGCCCCACTTGTTGTCTCTGCAGCACTGGGGGTGCTGATCAGGACTCAGGGCTGGGGAGCAATTCTCATTTAGACCTAGGTCCAGGCACTTGCATGAGAAGTTATGACCTCCAGCTGAACACAAACAAGCCACTTTCAGGGTAAAATCCATTTTTCATAGCCAGACTGAATTGATTAAGGAGAGATGAAGAAGGCCAAAAATGCTAATAGATACATTGGTGTCAACTCCATATACACCAGCAGAACAAAAAACTCCAGATCAGACAAGTTTGCTGTCTTGCCCTTTACTAGTTAAGGATAATATAATTTCCATCACTGGATGCTGCCTCACAAAAGTGACTATCATATCCTCTCGTGAGTCAGCAGGTCTGTTAAATTTGGTTATGTAGTTACATAATACTGAGGGGAAAAAGATTAAAATATTGGCTGTTTTGGGTTTCTCCTGCTAAATATCTAGAGACACATTAAAAATGCTCTTCAGAGAAGAATCATGTGTATCCTGTGAAAAAAGTTGTCATTGAAACGAGGCTTTTTTGTGCGAATCTGACAATGAAAAATGAGCACCAGATCCCCAGTGCTTTCTCTTAGGCTTGGCATAGAAACAATTTATCCTGGAGTAGCTGGGAACAAACAGTGAGCATTTTCTGAAGACACTGTTAGGGTTTCCCCACTGAAGTATAAACGAATAGAGTAGCATAGCATAGCATAGCACAAAATAGCATAGAATAGAATAGAATAGAATAGAATAGAATAGAATAGAACTATTTCAGTTGGAAGGGACCTCCAATGATCTAGTCCAACTGCCAGAGCAATTCAGGGCTGACCAAATTACACCATGTAATTAGGGGCACTTTCCATAAGCCTCTTTACCACTGACAGGCTTGGGGCATTGTCCATCTCTTCACAAAGCCCGTCCTGGTGTTCAATCCCCATCTCAAGGGATAAGTGAAATTTCTTTAGCCCAAACCCCCCAGAGGTGCTGAACTCCTTGCCAGGCCCTGCATTCAACCTGGCTGAGCACAAACACTGCCTATGGCAGCCCAAGGCAGCTGAGGGGCTGTGTGTGTGGCATGTACTGGCTATCTCTTGTGGCTTAAATTACCCAGAAGTGGTAAGGGCAGCCTTCTACATACGTGTTTTCTGAAGAGGTCCACATGAGGGCCTAAAGCTTGAGGGTCTGCATCCTTCACAAACCAAACCACATCATCCACTGTCCAGGTCAAAGGATTCTTGCTTGATGGCCGAGCTGCATCTTGTCGTTCAGGTGAAGGACTTGAGGCTATGGGTACAAAAAAGCCCACAACAGTGCATTACAATGGCACGCAGAAGTTTCCTTGCTTTGTGACTGTGAGTGTGCAGGGCCTTGGCAGCCTCACTGCAGCATTGGACATTGGATCTGTGCATGCAAGTATCAGCTGGAGATGGTGGTGTAGGGAGAAAAGGGGACTTGCAGCAGTTTCCAATCTGGCTGCTTATTGAAAGACATGATCCCAGCTGGTGAATTGTGTTAAAAAACATGAAACCCTCAAGTCCCTGCTGGGGAAGGAAAAATGTGCCAGCTGCCAGGCTCTTAAAGCAAGCTGCCCCTGCAGTCTGATCTGCAGCAGCAGGGATCTTGGCTAAAGAAGACACTACCCTCACACCTGGAGAGAAAGTTCTTCAGCACTAAACAAAGGACTTTGCCACTGAATGCAAAGGCTAGAGGATAAAATCAGGATTTAGCAAACAGGGTTTTTTCATTTGCATTCAGATATTCATACTTGTTTTAGAGCTTAGCACAAGGTTTTCAATCCATGTCTTCCTAATCTTAGTCTTTCACAAAGCTGATGGTCCCCAGTGAATGCCAATTTGGAAAGTTACTAAAACATGTGAAGATGAACATTGCACATGTGACTTTTTAATGGTACAAGCCCTCGATGATTTAAGGTGACTTCAGCTTGCTGTAGCTTTAAATCAAGTGGATAAAGGCACACTGGAATGAAAGTGCATTTATGTTTTTATTCTTAGTCTCTGCAGAATTATAAATCTCAATCTCCACCTGAATATAATTTGTACCCCCACTTACGCTGCTTCTTTACGACAAGAACTATATTATGCCAGGTTACAGGAAAGCTGTTTCTGTTTGTTTATATCTACACCAAGCAAATTTTGCATTAGCAGGCAGTAGCACACAGATGTATTAAATGTTACTTGCTCACATCTGCTCATCTCTTTCTATCAAGGCCCAGTTTTTAATGAGAGATGTGCAAATGGCAAGCAAGTATACACCACAGAAGACAAGAAACCAAGCAGAAGAGTGTATGTAAAGGGAGACCAGAGACATGTAAAGTAGAGCCTGGAAATGCCCCAAGTAGCCAAGAGGCAATCAGAGCTGCTGAGGAGAGAAGGGATGAGTTATCCAGAGAAATACTGAGCTTATAAAGACAGATGAGATACGTGAGAATCCCCATGCATGACTCAAACCAGGATCCTAATGCACATGAGTAAATGTGCTGGGTGCGTTTGGGGATTATGTAGATTGTCATTCCATTGACTTCAATAGAGCTCTGCTGATTTATAGTAGCTGCGACTCTGCCCATATATGCCCAATAATGGTTTTATGTGCATATTGGTCCTTTTTTCTTTGCCACCGTGCTCATCTTACAGTATAATGTAACAAGGTGTATTTGCAGGTGCTCAAAATGAACTTTAGAAAGCAGCAGTGCTATGAATGTGCAAATCTGGTTGATGGTTTTCGTAATGAGATGAGATGTAAATATCATGATAATTGCACTCTCATTTGCTAAGTCACTGTTCTGGATACAAAGGACAAGGAACAGCCGCAGGTCCTTTTAATTAGACAGCGAGGACCGGTGTTCGTATGGACTCAGGTGACCCTGGGCTCCGCTCACAGGATAAATGCAACACACAACGATGCAGACACCATCTGGAGCCTTTGGCATGAAACAGTGAAGAGAGAGAGTGCAAAACGAATAGGGTAATCTTGGCCAACCCCTGGATCATCAGTAACATTGAGGAACTTTGTCAGGGACAAATGGGAGAACTGAGACTTGTCTTGGAGACAGAGAGGTATTTCTCCCCTTCACGATCTGTCAGTGGTTTGGATGAGAGCTGATGTGTGGAGGTAGTGGGAACTACACCACCTCAAACCAAAGGTCAGGAAAAAGACCAGGCTTTTGCAAACTAGTCAGAAAATAGAGGGAGAAGAGAAAGGTTTGTCTGTGTCCAAAAGATTGCAGAAGTTTCTGTGCTACTGCCATAACATGGTCAGAGGAGTCGTTGTGCCACTACTGAGGAGCACGTTTTCTCCCTTAAATTTGTATAAATGCAAGGAAAGCCCAGAGGACTTAGTCTGTGATTTACACTGGGAACAGAAAGGGCAGCCTGCAGCCCAGTGACTCCTGCCTGCAACCTGCCCAGGAAAGGGCAAAGGGGAGCAGAGAGCCCTGAGTGCAGCTGGGAGCCTTCACAAGTACTGGAAGTATCTGTAATAAAAGGAAGGAGGATGAGAAGAAAAGGTTGAAGTGACAGGGGGAATCTATTCACTCCTTTGCAATCTAGCAATCAATAGCATAAATGTGATTTCTGAAAGACAAATATATAAATGACCTTTCTAAAGACACTGCATGGCTAGAACTCTTCTAGACCCCAGCAGATGAAGATAACCCTTTCAAATCCATGCCTGAGGTATAGTATAATATCATATTATAAAACCAAGAATTATGTGTTGATACTAATTCTTCAATACCCCTAGTTTGCAGCAAAATATCAGGTTTTGGCTGGTGAGTCTGGAAACAATCTTGTTTTCCATGTATTTTATAATTTATTTTGTTGATTAATCTATTTGGCTTTTTAACGTTGTAATTTATGTATCCGAGTGTAATTTTTCTATTTACAAAAGAAAATAGATCATTTCATGTCTACACAAAGGCATGGGGTTTCTTTCAATAGCATCACTTTGGTGAAAGATTACATTAAGCACAAAAATGTTTGATGGCAGCAGGGCAAGTACTATACATTTTTTTCATATCTGAAGGTATTCACACTTAACCTAAGAATTAGATAAATGAGGAAGTCTCATGTCTCCTGGGTATCCTATGCCATCCTGTCATCAGAATTAATCAAGATGATAATGAATACTCAGATTACAAAGAGATGGGAGTGCTTGCGACCAATAATTATTTTTAGAGATCATAATCTAGGTCAAATCCAATTTCCTGTTTTTGACAGGTGGCAAAAATTTGTCAAATTAATGGAATGGGATATGGAAATTTAGGTAATCAGAGGGAAGCACTTTCCCCTCCTGCCTCAGATGATATTGGGGAAGGACAGTGAAGAGGTTCCTCTGCAGGGGAACGTCTCCAGGCATCCCAGTCAAGACCATTGCCCACACAGAAACAGCTGGAATTACCAGGTCAGTGGCAAAAGCTGAGTAAAGCTGAGGGAAAGAGGTGGCCTGGCTCAGGCTGAGTTTTCACCCCACACAGGCTTTTCTCTGCCACTCATCTCTAACCTCTGGACCTTCCTGAGAAGGAGAACGGAGACAGAGCCAACAGCCAAATGACTGCAGAGGCATGACAAGGAAATAAAATGCTAAAATGGAGTTAAACCTGCAAAAGAAGGAAAGACAAATAACAGACTCCCTAAATATGTTCTTGGCAAACAAACAGAGCCCAGAGGGAGTACAGTCATTGATAGATAAGAGTGGAAAGGGAGTGACAGATGAACTTTAATATTGCTGCAGGCCTAAATGATTTCTTTGCCTCAGGGGAAGGGGGTGGGAATGAAATTTTAAAAGCTTCTCTCTGATTGCACTGGAGCAGATAATAAGGAGCAGCAGATTTACTGAAACTAAGCAGAAGTAGCAGACCCTCAAAGGTGCAGAGAAATGGGAATTATTTTAAAAAAACAAACCACCCCCCACAATAAACAAGGAAAGGAGGAAGGCTTTAAGATACTTTTCTAAAAATCTAGGGCACACCAAGCAGGAGAAGAAGAGACGCATCAGAAAAGCAGGCGTCTGGGAGAACACAACTACAGGATATTTGGGGCGGGGTGGGGTGTTGACAGGCCGTGATCAGCAGAGAGCTCTGCAGAAAAGATCAGGCTCAGCACATCTGTTTGCACTGGCCGGCGCTGGCAGGACATGTCGGGCACCACCTGGCTGGTGTCCTCCGCCTTGCAGCACCTCACAGAAGAGTCCCTGTCCCACCAGCGTAGCAGCTGCTCCCACTGACAGCGTGGCACGCACTGTGCGGGGATGCCACACCGCAGGTGCTCCTCCGCCCGCTGCAAGAGCAGCCCAGCATCCAGCTGCATGAGACGTGGCCATGGACATTAAATATTTATCTGGGCTTTCCTTGCTTTGCCTCTCCTTTGTAGGGGAAACAAAAAGGCAGCTCACTGAAAGCACTGAAACTTTCAGACCAAAATGTCCTCAAAAATTCGCAGGCAGGCTGTGTTTGCTGAATACAGTGCTGAGGCTCACAATGCCATCAGCAGCTCCTTTGCCTTGGGGGAGTGCTGGATCTCTCCCCCATGAGCTGCTTGCAGCATTATTCTGGAAAGAGAGAAATTTCAACCCCCATGCCCCCAAATGTTTTCAGGAAATATATGTACTAATAAGCAGGACTGCCTCTTTAACAAAGACCCTCAGGTGATAATAATTAACTGCTAATACTGGATAATAAAATCTCCATAAAAATAACAAGCTACAGGGCAAGGTTAAGGTTATTATATTGTAGTTGAACACACAATTCTTCATACTTGGGATAAAGGCTTTGTCTGTTATGTAAGCAGGCTTGGAAAGGTTTATGATGTCCTTGACTATTCCTTCCCTAATTTAAAAGCTTCAATTTGGCAAATGATGACAGGAAAGTGCATGTTTATCTGTTTGCAGCCCCAACTGGCTTTCTGAAATGAGATTTTTTTTCTTTTTTTTTTTTTCAGAATTTTTTAGTATAATCAAAGGGAATTAGGCATCAAGCTTCCGATCGCATTAATGAGAGCTTTGAGGTTTAATCTCATCCATTCCGCTTGAAAGACATGTTCTGCTATGCACTGAGATATGTTTTATGATTATGGCTTTTTCCACGATATTTGCCCACCGTGATAAATAAGGCAAGCTATTTTTCAAAACTACCCATAAATAAACAGGATTGGTTTGAGGTTTCAGAGATAAATTCTTCCTCTTTTTAATAAGCCCATCTCTGCCTCATAAGTATACAAACTGAAGAGGATAAGAATGGAGACTGACATGCACCACTTACTCATCTTTGCTTACTTATGATTCAGCAACATATAAATTATGCCTAGAAAGAAGAAAAACACATGCACAGATTCCAAGGACCTTTGCAAGAGAGACTTTGTGAGGACAGTAATTGAACTCCAGAGTGGCTGCACTAGGACAATTGCAGAAAGGTGTATTTTAAAAGTCTGGGATTGCCAGTAGAACTGGAAGCAACATGGTGGGTGAAAACATGATTTCTTTCTGTGAGGTAATACAGACTCTAATTTTAAGGAGTGGGTGATGCTTTGTAGGACTCTGGTTAGAATTCCAGTGTTGCAGAGCTGACACTATGGCAAATAGTGAAAGAGATGAAACCAGTTTGTGACTGGAAACATCACAGTGTCTTAATGCTTGAAGTAATATCATAATGAATGTGTGGGCACCTTGACTTCATGGATGTCACTGTGTTGCCCACCACAGCCACAGAAAACTGCCTGGCCATGTCTGAGAGCAAATGTCTCTCCTCTGCCTCAAAGGACCCAACTTCTGCTATGGACTGCGGGAGACTGCTGGAGTCTCTAGACAGCCTCTGAGAGGATTAGAGGAAGTGTGATGGACGGTGGTGGCACAAACATGCATTGCTGTCTGTGCTGCCATACACTGGTGGAGCACAGGGGATTGCTACAGGGGATTGTTAGGGACCTTGGTAGCAAACCCTATATGGGTTTGTGTGTGCCTCTGTGGTAGACCCTAATCTACAACAGGTGATACCAGGTCTAATAAATGCCTAAAAATTAGGAAAACCCCAAGAATATCAATGAATCTATAGCCATTTTAATGATGTCCACTACATACCTTTCCATTTTAGGAAGCCTTTACTGTTGAGCTAGCCAAATGACCCAGAGACCCCAGAGGAACTAGGCTATGCAAGTGTCAAATGATTGTCACATAAAAATTACTAAGCTGTTGGGATGAGTCCTGTAAACCCTAGGTACTATATGTAGCAGTTTCAAGTCACTTATGACTGCTGATGTCACGGATGCCTGGTTCAAAAGTGATCTCTTCCTCTTTGCTCCTCAAAGTGCTTTAATAAGTTTTAAGCTAGAGAAATACAGGAACCTGTAAAGCCTGTCTCATGACCACTTGATGACTTTTTTTTTGATTCAGTTCTGGAAAAAAATATGTGCCATATTTCAGCCTTTCATTTTGTAAAGACTGTGAATTTTGTGGGAAGCCATGAAAAGAGAGATGGAGGTGTCTCCTGAAGCTTAGCTTCCTGCTCAGGACTACATGGAGGTTTCACAAGACACTGGCTGAGACTGGGAAAGAGTGACATTCAAAGTGAAAAAAAAAAGAGAAAACAATGCAGCTGAACAAGCTTAATAAGCTCTGATTTTAAGCTTCAGTCCCTTGAACATAGTTTCCGTCCCGTGATACCAAGGGTTTTCTCCACACAACACATTCTTATGCACGGAAGTTTTGTGTATTCTGAAAATGCACAACGTATTCAGTAAGCCACCAAGTGATTCAGAGAAGAAAAATCCGTGAAGGCTTACTGAGTATGAATCTACCACCTTTGGTTGAGGAAGTCTGTGAGCCACAGATTTCTGAAGGCAGAGAGGGTAGTGGGGATGCACCACCAGCTCTGCATTTATCCCTTTCCTTGGGGCATGCTCCTGTTTCATGCTGGAGACAAGATGTGTGGCTAGACAGACCTTTGCTCTGAACTGCCCTGGCTCTTCATACATTTTACAAAGAGATAATGACTGATCCCAAGCAGAATGATAAAGATTTTTAAGGCAAGTAAGTAACAACCTTGTTAAATCTTGGCTCCTCACAGCTGCCAAAAATAAAACCTGACGAAAGTCCCAGTTCTGGTAGGAGGCTCTAAGGAAGTGGTGGGAGAGGGGTAAATGAATCCTCTGCACAGTGAGCCTCTCGTCCTCCCAGCACCTGATTATGCCAGCCTGAGAGGCACTGAACAAGATCTGAAAGGAAATGGCTTTTCATTTCCTTTTCTTTGGCACTGAGGCCACCAGTTTCTAGTGACAACCTTTTACAAGTTGCTTGCAGTGTATTCCTATACTATCCACTTTGCTTTGAGTAAAGCTGACTCTGTACGTAAAGAATGAGATAATTATGAGAACTGAACACTTATCAGTGGTCTCATTAATAGAGTAACACAGGGCTAAACCAGGGAAGCAAGTGTGTGAAAATAATAGCAAAGTCACTGATGGTTTTGGGTGGGTATTGAATATCAAAGAAGGCAAACTTAGATAAACAAATAAATACATGGATAAATAGTTGTAATACATATTTTGGAAGAATAATGTTCTAAAATATTAAGTAGTTAAAGTTCAGGAGCAAGAAATAATACAGGTGTTGGGGAGGTGAGGGATGTGCAGGAATTAAGCAAAGATTAAGCAAAGGATACTGGAAAGAGGCTCTGGAATGGCTTCCAAGAAAGAATATGCAGAATCACTTGATGTTTCCAAGGGAAATGCAAGGGCAAAAAGACAGTATAATGAGCTAATGGTAGACAAAGGGGCTAGGAGAACCAGTAATCTTCTGCAAAGATATCAAGATTTGAAAAAAATAATACTAGCGTGGCAGTAGATTCCATTAATAAATGAGGAAGGGAAAAAATTAATGACTTTAAAATGGCTGAGACATTCAACTCCTTTGTTAGATCTATCATCAGAATGAAAAATGCATACATGAAGTGTGAATAATTAGTAAGGGGTGAAGACACTGTTGGCATCACTACTGATAAAGATCTGTTGACTGGGAATTTGGAAAACGCAAAGAAAGTTAACTGAAGTTCAGTGAAGTAGCTAACCCGTCTGATAAACTTGGGTAATTTCTAGAGAAAAAAAGATCGTGGCCGATAGGAACTGTAGCTGATGGGTAGAGCAACTGCCCCAGCAAATGTAAATTCTAGCATGGTAACTGGACAAAAATACAAAGAAAGGGAAGAAGAATCAATGAATGCAGTGGTTCCCATGGCATTTCTTGAATTTGCAGATAAACCTCTTGTGACTTTGCTTCCGGAAGAATAAAAAAGCCTTAAACAGTGAGCGGAATGATTTCAAAAAAACACATGTTTTGTTGGGGAGTCTTTTTCAAGCAAAATTTGGCTTGGTTTGTGATTAAAGGGGCATGATGGGCTACACAGCTAGGAAGCAAAACCTTTTGCTAAAATGCTTTGAGGGAGGCACTAATATTTGGGTTTGCTCTGCATCATGTCTTGTGCACAGCTGGTGTCACACAAATAACAGGTAGTAGTAGTAATACTGTAGGCAGTATCAATTTTTGGGAGGAATGCCTTTTATATTAATATCTACATGTCTAAGCTGATAATAACAGTCGTGATTGCCACACAATTATACCTAATACGTATGTTTACATAACAACAGCATTAGAAAACCTTCACCTTTTTCTTCAACAGTGAACAGATTGATTTTGTGTTTACACAGGTTATCATTTTCCCCTTCTAAATGGAAGCATGAGAGGCCTGGATGGATTCCATCACAGAAGCACCTTACTAATTTTCTTGGGAATTCGGGAAGGAGTTAAGACTCCAGCACAGCACCAGCATAGCAGCACACATTGCTAAATGGAAGATGTTGCATTACCACTTCCGTTTCCTTCAAGATAGGCCCCATTCCTCGTTGGGCTGGAGGTCTGATGCCTCAGGCCAGTAGATGAGGACCCCCCTGAAGACATCTGGGCAGGACGATGGCTACAGGAGGAAGAGGAGCCTCCAGCAGGGTGTCCATCTGCAGGACTCTGATGCACGGTGTACACGGAGCCCATGGAACCCAAGGCAGCGTCGGCAGGATCCACACTGTACTGCTTCCTGTTCGGTGGATCAGCCAGGTAGTCCTCAGGTATAACTGTCTCTGCTCAGGAAGCCCAGACACAAAATAAACATCAGTAAAACAGAAACTATTTTAATCAACCCTTGATTTTTTTTTTCTTTTGGCCAAAATTCCCATTTTTTTGGTCAGAAAGTATAACTCCATTTTCAGCTTCCTGTACAGACAGCTGGCCCCAGCCAGGAGAGATCCTTTCTGAGAATTAATAAACAATGAAGGGAAACACAACCATTCAAAGTCAGCAGAGTCACAAGATGGAAACTGTGGCTTGATATGTGTCATCTGTGTCAGCTTACAACGTTGTTCTCCGTAAAGTCCTGGGCCAATGCCTGGCAGGTCCAATTTCCCTCATGGTGCTCCTCAAATACACTGAGAATAGAGGACTGAAAGCAAGGAGGCAGATGAGGACAATGGGTCAGGCAGTTTTTTGGGTTGATAATGCTTGGCAGCCAGTAGGAAGGAGTGAAGGTAATAAACCAAAGCATTCTGGCTGCAATTACTGAAATTAATCAGAAGCATCCTCAGCTGCAGACATCCATCCAGGCCTGGTATCCCGCAAGGATATAGGCTTGATGACTGATGAGCACACCCAAGGTTTATCATGGACAGTCATGTGTTACGTGTGAGTCTCTTGGACCTGACTCAGGTTCAGGCAAACGTGCCAACATCACGGACAACTGCACACCCTTGCTATGGTTCCTCTCCTCTGCCTTGCACTTTTCACACTATGTAGGAGCTAAATAACTTGCTTTTCAGATTCCTCGCAATAAACCAAATTTTGCACTTTAAGACCTATTTTAGAGGCTTCTACTTGCCTTTACTTGGGGGTCTAACACACAGGCATGAGGTTTGCAGTATGCAGATTTTTTTCTGCCATTTCCCCTCAGACCTAGGCTCAGATCAGTCACTGTCTGGACTGACACTTCCACGCCTGTATCACTGTCCTCCTCCTCCAGTCTCCTCATATTCAAGTCTTTCCTATTTGCCTTTTTTTGTCTTCACAAAAGATGGCCACAGGTTTCCCTCCTCCTCTTTCCCACTGCCATTCTCCCTGCAAAACCAGCCCTGCTGTCACCCAGCCCCAGTATCACTACTGGGATACAAGCAGAGCCCTTGGAAACCTCTTTGAGGTCCCAGCCTTCACAGATCCCTGCTGACAACCCGCACTTTAGAGATTCCCACTCCCCCTGGGTGTTAACACCTGGCTGGCAGGGAGCCCCTAGTTTAGGGGAGTGCCTTCCATTGCCCCATGACATTTCTCTGAGCTGTTGAAAAGGCCACTTTCCTCATCATGTGTACTCTCCCTCCAGAGACATCTGAGCAGGGTGAAATTTCCCCCATGGTGCCACACATCAGCTTCCCAGCTTGAGCAATGCTCTCCTCCTGATGTATTATGCAGCCTTATTGAGTAACAAGAATTAATGCTGTAATTTATGCTGTAAGACACAAACTCCATTGCTAATAGATGTTGAGGCTGTATATTACAGAGTTTTCCTTTTAATTTACATTTTCACTCTTTTCCTTAAAAAAAAAACAAACCATGACTTGGCAGCTGTGTACAGTAGTTGATGTTAAACGAACATGATTTAGTTCAACAACTCAAATACTCATGAGTTGTGCCATGCCAGCATCTTGGCTCGTGTGTGAGGCCACAGCACAGATTTTTGTTACATTGTTTTATTTTATTGCTTCTGTCTTTTAAAATTTTGTCCCATTCTGGGCCACAGCTGGACTCACCGTAAGGCAAACAGCAGATTTGAAGGAAAGCTGCAAAGGTGAAGTTTCCTCGCTTTTGGGCACGCGCCTTTGCAACTGCAAGGAACTTTCCTTTAGCAAGGCTTTTCTCCCTTAGATGATTTGGATTCTTACAGCATGCATTCAGGTCTCCTGCTGCTTTCTGCCAGGGATTTCTGAGCTTGATTCTCATACAAATACAGATAGTGTGTAATTCAATTGAATTCAAGGGAGTTCAGATAACGTAACACATAAGAGAAATGGGAATCAGACACTCTGAACCTTTCTCCCTAACCTCCGACAGATGCCAAAATTATATAGCGATTGAGCTAAATACCTTGCTTTTCAAACTCCTCCCAATAAACCAAAGAAAATCCAATCAAGCCTCCTCATTCAAAGGAATTTAATTACTGTGTAGAACACTTGCAATAAAAGCCTCTTATGCATAAGGAAGATGGCTCTTTCTGCAGCATCCTGCCTGCACTGCATGGAATAATTATGCCTCTTGTGAATCATTACCTCTTTATTCCAGGAAAAGAATGCTCTTTTAATATGATTACAATATGAAGAAGACATAGACTATCAAAACAACCAACAGCACATTAAAAGAGCCCTGCTAAATAAACAGCATACAGCTTTTATTGCTATGGATGTAAATGACTCCAAAATTTTTGAGCAGACACCAGGGATTTTTTGATGGATGTTAGACTGTCTCAACAGTCTGTGTGAAATAAGACGTGCAGATATAGTCTCCCTGTGGAAGGACACCCATGACTTGTGTACAAGACTATAACAAGGAGCCAATCTCTGTCACTTCTGTTCCTAACCTTGCCTAAGACTCTTTTCTTGATCTAGATCAATTTATTCCACATCTCTGCTTTGGGCTCCAAAATGGGAGTAATGATGCCTATTGCCATGGAACAAGCCAGAGCCTCTGCTCATTACTGTATGAAACATTCCCCAGTGGAAGGTGCTCTGGGAATTTGCAAAGTCATGTTAATGTCTTCATTGGACCGGGGGGGAGCAGGGATCTCCTCAAGCAGCCCACTGCCCAAAAACTAAAAAACCCTGTGGAAGCTCTTCGTGTTCCTATTTTTCCAGCTCTTTGTTTGTTTGTACCACAGAGAAGCTGCACGAATTGAGGTTCCACTGATGATGTGCATGAAAATATCTGCATTTTGTAAGCTCCCAGAAGGCTTTGTAGAGTGTATGGCCATCACAGCTTCTAATCCCACTTTGGCCAATTAGGAAAAAAACATCTTTTCTAAGACAATAGAAGGAAATATAAGTCTCTATTGGGGTTGAAAAAGCAACAGTTCATAAATCTGTAGCTTAGCCCTTATGTATTCTGTTGCAGTTTCATATTTTATTTTGTAGGTAGTCAGTTCCACATATTAGTGAGAAACTAGTACAAAATGCTTTAAAACAGGATTTACGAGAAAGCTGCTTGAAGCTTTTGCTCTGAGCACAGTAATCTCTGTTACAACTGCTCACCACCCTGAGATGCTTAAGCCATTTTGGCATAGTTTTCCTTTCCACGAATGGTCCACAGGCAGCTGGATTGAAAAGCCCAAGGCTGTTACATCCAGCACACCTTAAAATGCAACAAAGAAGGAGAGAAAAAAGCCACAGTTGCATTCCCAATTTAAAAATGCGCATTTCTTTAGCTGAGCTTCTTAAAAGTAGCACTCTGTAAGGTTCCTAGCCAAACTCCTTGAAGATGGGTCAGCTGAGAGTTAAAAGAGCCTGAGAATCTGCAGCTAACATCCCAGCTCTGCTGCAAACCTCTGGAGTGACCTTGGTCAGGTTATCTGTCATCTGTGGGCCTCAGTTCTCTGTTAGGATGAAGGAAAATACTTGTTTTGTCTCTCACTTCTGTAACACATTGAGTTCTTTGCCCCAGCAGTGTCCATTTGCCACTGCGGAGTGCCACATGGATGCATAGTGCCCATGTGAATGCAGAACACAAACACCGGGCCTTTGGTAGCATCTGGGAATAGAGACACTCCAGAAAGACAGAAGAATTGACTCTCACTGTACATCAAGAAAGCAAATGAAAATCAATTTCAAGTCAAGCAGGAAATGAAGAAGATTATATACACAGGAAAGATGATCCCTAGCTGACCTTCTCCTCAGCAGATCTAATCTCTTACTTTTTCTTCTACATCTTAAAAAAGGCCCAAACTTAGTTTGTTAGAATCTCTCCTATAAGCAAAAGCTCCTTCTACACTGAGTAGAAGTAGCACTTCTCTACAAGAGACACTCTCTTCTACCTTCTCTCTTCCCATGCCAAACATGTCTTGCGCAGCTTTCCTCACCTGCTGCTGCTCCCACATCACTGCTCATTTTACATCTTTCTCTCCCTTTGCCTCTCTCAGGCTCCATTCCCTTATGCATCCCACCTGCTCCTCCCTCTGTTCTTCCCCATCACCTCTTCCTACTTCTTCTTCTGTCATATTAGCGCTATCTCAACTTTGTTCTAACACTGCTTTCCTGCACCTACAACATCACCCTTTTCCCATTTTGCCAGATATTTCCCTATCTCTCTTTTCTATTTTTCCTCCTCTCACACATATGATTTTCATAGCCATTTTCTCCCCAGGCTGTTCCCCTTCCACCCGTCTCACACTTCCATTGATCCAGCTTTCCCCTTCCTAATATTCCCATGCCTTTTCCTGGGTTCATTCCCGGATTGCTGCTTGGACAGCAGAGCCCAAGGTCAGGGCAGTGAACTGGGAGCAGAGTCCGTTTTCCCAGTTAACAGGCCATATCCTGCACAGCCATGAAGTGGTTGCATCTGGGTGAAGGCTGCATGGGGCACTGCTGGAAACCCAAACCCCCTTCTCTGAGCATGCTGGACACTGATCCCCAAGCCAGGGAGGTCCTCTTTTACACACCAGTAGCTTCTCAGGACAACTGCCCTTCCTTCTAGGACAATACTTTAATGTCATTTCATAACCTTTTACTTTACCACCTGCAATGCTCAATCATTCGTATTTTCTTTAATTAAATTCCCCATTAACTTCTTTTCCTCACAGTCAATACAGATTTATTTCTGTCTTTCTTTTCTCTGCCCCCACTACTCCTTTTTTGTGTCGTCTCCTATTCCTCATATCATTTAGTGATGGGCTTTGCCCTCTGACCCTTCCCTGTACCTCTTATAGTGCTACCATATATTGTCTATAATGGGTTGACCAGATGTGAACTCCATATTTTAAGCAGCATGATATCATAGCTTCCTCAGACCTCTCCTTTCTCCCAGCCAGGGACAGTCTTTTTTCATCTCCCAGTCATTTTGAGATGAGCCAGCCACAGTGTCAAAATCCTATCGAGAGACTCCTTCATTGTGCGGTTTTATCTTTGCCTGTATTTTATAGTTCCTGAGCCTGGCTCCAGCTCCCTGCACAAGGATGGCATTTGCCCTATCTGGGAGGTGGGAGGGAGCAGCAGCTTAGAAACCCTGCATCTCAGCCTTCATGAAAGGAAAAACAGAAGTGGGGAAACACAAAAAGAAAATGCTGAAATGCAGAAGGAAATCCTTCAGATGAGTTTAACCATCAGTTCAATCTTAGTGTAGGCCAGAGAGGGAGAGAGCAGAAAGGTATGAACAGTATTTAAGATCGGGAAAGATATGCCTTGGCTCTAAACTGCTATCTTCTGTTTTAAACATCAACTCTTAAAAGATTTTAAAAGACATTTTTCTGTGCCTTCCAAACAGCCTCACACATTTCTGTCCAGTCAGGAATGTAGCACAGCCCTTATCTTCCCTGTAGTTTGAGCCTGCATGCATCTATCTAAAGATAAGAGCCTCCTGTGATAGATTAAGACTTTCCAGCTCTGCCTGCTGTGATTTACTCTCGGATTACAGCGCCAGCCCGCTCCTTTTAGCTCCATTGCCCATCCAGACATGCAGCACAATGAAAATATGATGTCACTCCTCAGCAGATGTTTCTACACCGTGTCAACACCACTCTCTGGTGCATGCATCTGCACCCTACACAGCTGGGCAAGGACCAGACCTTTTCCACACCAACCCGTGGCTGCCACAGTTTGCCTGGACAAGGAAAACATTACAGGGAGTGACATCTGGTTTGTGGCAGCAGAGCCAAGCTGCTCGCTGCTTGCCAAGGTGGAGTGGCATGGCGACACCTCCCCAAGGAGTCACAGCATCCCTGAGGCTGCTGCAGAAAGGCAGCGAGTGAGCAGGCAGCCCAGGGCATCCGCCAACAGCGGGTCAGGGCTGCCACGCCTGGGGTTTTCAGTTTATGGGGGAACTCTTGCACTGGTTATAGGAACACACAGTTGCATCCACAGGGGAAAAAAAAGGGGGCTTAGTAGTCAGTCAGAACAGGAAAATGTAAATATGCCTCATTCACTTGTGAATGTAGATATTATGAACAGTGAAACTATGGTCACACTGTGGAGATAAAACCTGCAATGAATTCTCCAGGGTTTAGTCTGAGGCTTTACTGCACCGTGTATCATCTAGCTGTGTCCTAGCTGCTAAAAAATATTTTGCAGTAACTGAAATGCTGAGTCCCCCAAGGAGAAGCTGCCAGTCAGTTAACATCAAGAATCTAAATTTTTTAGAGAATTTTCCGAAATCCAATGCTGTCCTGATTAGGTCCTCAGCATAAGCAATTTTTTTTCATCATTTAAACAATTTCCCATGAGTGTTTGCAGCCCAAACAACAGCCACATTGTGTTTAATGCAGTAGAACCAGGGAACGAAACCAGCTGGGAACAGATCGACATGATTTTATTGTCCAAACTGAATAAAAAGGTAGAGTAAATTCAAAAGCTAGCTGCTGACAAATATATTAGATTTAATAATAAAAGGTGCTCGTGTGAATAAATAACCCATTGAGGAATTTTTCCATTTTTAAAGTGCTTGGGGAGGATTGAGCAAATGTATTTTGTTACAATGGAGAGGTTTCAGTCCTATATCATAGCACAAGCAAATTGTTTAGGCATACCCATGAGTGAAGGCAAAGGGATTTCAATGACACAGAAATCTAGGCTGTAGAAAAAGTCTTCCTTTGGTCTCTTCCACCTGATTTCAGACCTGCTCCTCCTTTCTCTTCCCTTCTCCCTTGCCTTTATGCTATACCAAAGTGTACATCATGAAAAGAAGATTTATCAGGGCTGTATAGCTTTGTATCTTAACACAGCAATGGCTCTGCAATGGCAGAGGGAGATGGGAGAGGCTGCGATCGATCTTTTCAGTTTCTAGCTTCTAGCAGTAGCTAGAGGGGTTTTTCTACCAAGGTACTTTATAATGCACTCTGTATCCCTATAAATCAGCATTGATAGAAGTCACAAAAAGCTGTATATAGAATAGACTAGATGAAAATGACTGTGTTATTTGAAAATTTCAAGGCATTATATACTGGGATTCTCTGCAGATGAAGTACTTAGTGCATTTCTGTTTTGCTACCACCATGATGAATACCCCTGAATCACATTGCTTAGCACTGGCTTAAAATATTTAACAGTAATTTTTTTATTGTTTGAAAAACAAATCATTTGAGATACAAGAAGTGAGATGTCTACAGCAAAATGCAGTAACTGTAAAATATGCTGTGTTTGTTCATTAATAAATATAATAAACTCAGCCAGAAATTAGGTAGACTAGTACATATAAACCATGAGCCTGTGCATGTGTTTGTATGCAGGTATAAGATCTTTTATAAAGTCTTTGCTTCACTTCTCCCTGCTCAGTGCTGCTGCTCTGCTTAACTTCCTGATATTTCTTCTGCCATGTAAGTACAATATATATGCGCCCTGAAGTCTTAGTTCCCCTTCACAAAACCTTTCTTTTCCTGTCTTCTCTGCTGCTTCTCCTGACATCCCCGGTTGACCTCAATCCCAGCAGCTAGGAACTCACCAATTCCCCTTTGTCAAGCCCTTTTATCCCCTCCTCTTCCCATGATCCTACAGAGCCAGTTTCCCTCCACACCACTGTGCTGCACTGTGCCGTGCTGCTGGGGAGCAGGGCTTGCCCTGGGACTCCGTCCTAGGACTCATCCCTAGCCTCACTGTGTTTTCCTTAAATCCGGCTTCTCTGATGAAGACCATCAAGCCACTGCCACCTTTTTGTTTAAGTCACTTCTGTAACCTTACCTCTTCCATGAAGAAAGCCACCATAAAGTACCTGATTCCCCAAGCCACCATTTGCATCTTATTTTCAGTCAGAGGATGTACTTCTCCTTCCGAGATGCTGGTGGTACAACTCCTTGCCTTGCACCCTTACCTTGCTCACTGCTGCCCATGGCCAGCACCGTCCCAGCACAAACACCAAACTGCACGTCACCACCAACAATTTGCTTCTGGCACTCTCTTAACTGTTTTAATCCCCTGCTTTGCACTCATTTTGCCAGGAGATTAATGTTCTTCAGGCAGATGCTGTGTGTTACTACTTTCCGAAAGGCATTTTGATGTACTCTGTATAATTACTGCAAACAAATAAATCCTAAGGAATTGGAGAGCACTGTTGATTAAACAGTGGCCAAGACTTTTCAAGAAAAAACAGTGATTGTTTTGTTTCCATGGAAATGGAAATGCCACTGTGTGTGGGTTTCCATTTGTTTTGTAGTGAACTGGGAAAGGATAGAGAGAAACAGAAGGTAGATAAAGACAGATAAGGGAGAGATGATGATGAAAGGTTAAAAAAGAGAGCAACATGAGGAAGGTGAAAAACTGAGCTGAAAAACTGAAGAACATCCAAGCAAAAATCAGCAATATCCCACCAAAAAAAAAAAATCTGAATCTTGTTTGAAACCTGTCAAATTGAAAGAGCCTAAATACCAGACCCTTTCCCCACTCTCAGCTATCTGCTTCCTGCCACGGAGCTGCAATCCCAGGCCCTGCCATAGGCACCACGTACCAGGCAGTTCCAGAAGCAAGGGCCCTCTCATCCAGATTCACAAGCAAAAGTTCCACTCTCTTCCAAAAGCTTTCTTGTTTCATCTTTTACTTAATAAGCGCTGGGTCCTGATGTTCACCTTTTTTCCCACTCGCATCTTTGAAAAACCAGGTGTCACGTTGGCTTATGCTTGCAGCACTTGCATAGGTTTCTCATCACCAGTTCTGGCTTGTGGCCTGCTCATCTGACTGCTTGAAATACTGGTATACTGGATCACAGGTATTTGGATCAATATTTTTAAAGTTTAGGAATGGAAATTCCTGTTTCAACTTTAATTTAAGATTTTAAAATAAAAGCCTGGACTACTAACTTCAGGTATCTCCTAAAGGAATCATACAGCCCTAGGGAAAAGTCTTAACCAGCTAAAACAAAGTTAAAGCTAAACCTTGAGCTAAAACAGAGTAACAATCACATGATTTACCTGACTGAGGCTCTGAAAGTGTCCATGCTTCCTCCACATGACTCTGCTTGTAAAGCTTGAATTAAATGCTTATACCCAGGGGTATTTTTTTCTGTAGTGGATATGATCTCATCCATCATGGTTTATGCATTTATGCCTATAATTTCATCCACTTTCCTTATGCATACCCTTTGATATGGAGAAATAAAGCATCCTTAAATTCTATTTCATAGCTTGGCTCTCTTTTCTAACCTCCATGGCTGCAGCCCAGGCAATATCCAGCACTGTCGGTGTCTGTGCCATGGCACCGAGCACATCTTGGGATGAACGATGAAAGGGCCTTTGGGCTTTTCCTTATTCACTGCTGAGGGCAGGGTGCCTACCCCTCCAGGGGTAACTTTTCAAAAGGGATGAACTTTCATGCACACCCTCAAGTCAGTGAAGGTAAAACAGTCCAGCAGAATGTGGGAAGGAGGAGTTCCCTTGGGTGGCTGCTGGAGGGATGTCTTCTTACAGCTTCATTGCTTAGCACCCACAAGGACATACAATTTCATAGACTTAAAGGAACAGAAAGGGAGTCTTTCTTCATTTGTGAGTTAGCAAACAGTAATCTCACAACTCAAAGGTCAGAAAGCTCGATTTAGCCAATTCTGCCTATTCTATAGAGTCCAGGCAAAACACACCACAGCTGAATTTTCTCTCTTCCATTCATCTCTTATTTTTCTTCCTGCCATGATTTGCTCCTTAGTGTACATTTTATCAGTTTCTTCTGATCTAGGTTTAAAGGCTCTGAACGCTAAAGCCTCTGCTACCACCCCCATGAAACCTCTCCACAGGAGCACTGACTGACTCTCTCTTTTCTTTCAACCCCCTGCCTTTACTTCCTATCCCTTGGACCATCCTAAACTGTTCCTGTCCCTCCCCAGGTTTCTGGGCTATAGCATGCAGCTCCAGCTGCAGTTGCCTCTCCTTTGGCTCTTCCACAGAGTTACCACCCTGGACACCTCGTTTCAGGAAGCCAGTCCTCAGGATGGTGCTCCAGCTGCAAGCAGGACCTCAGCACGAGGGTCCTCGGTGGGATGCCTTGCCCTGTGGCCAGTTGTGTCAGGTGGGGAGGCAGAAGGCACCCAGCCTGCTGATGGAAGGAAGGAAGGAAGGAAGGAAGGAAGGAAGGAAGGAAGGAAGGAAGGAAGGAAGGCATCCCAGCCTTTCTCAACTGTACTGCAGGCTCTGCCATCAATCCAAAAGCCCCAAAGACCATATAAACTTTTTATATTATACTTTGTTGTGGCTGGATGGCTCTGCTCCCTCTTTAAGAGTGACCTTAATGTTTTATTTATTGTTTAAAGGATAATGATCGTGGTAGAGGAATATATGAGGCAATAAATGGCCTTTGCAGGTAATTAAATGCTGAGGAGCGCTGAAGCTATTGATAGCCATAAAAGGCATTTATTCCAAGTGTGCTGAGAAGCCGGGAGCACTGTTCCTCATAGCATGCAACGAGACAAGATTAAACAAGCCATGGTACTAGAAAGGGGAAAGACAACATTTTTCTTACCCTCTCAGGGCGTGAAACTTCTGAGCTGCTGTTTATTTGGTGCTTGCGACAGAAAATATTGATTGTAATAATATGTGGTTTTCTATCATATTATTCTTTTTTGCCTAGCTGTTTTAGAAGGGCTTTGCACATGTTGGCCAGAATTATTGCCCTCGTTCAATAAATACTCAAATAAAGGCACAGCAGGGAAGAGTGGCTTGCCCACATAGTCAATGGGAATGTCTCTTATAAAAATCCCATTCCCAGGCCAGTGTCTTGCCTACTTAGTCACGTGCCTCTTGTGCATTGCTATTGTGCTTGTCATACCAGCTTTTCAAGGGCTTGTGGATAGGACAAGCCCACCTTCCTATAGACAGAGGCACTAGCATCCTCCTATGTTTCTGCTCCATATAGATCCCTACTTCCAGACAGTGCCACAAGAAGAGGTGTTGTTCTCCCGTGAACACTGGTAGGGAACTCCACATGCTATCTACGTATCCAAATTTGACTTTGCCACAGGGAGAAAAGCAAGACTGAGGACCTTATTCACAGACCTTCCCATCTTCCTCTGTGATAAGAATGATACAGGGTGGCCACAGAAGTTCTTGCATAAAGTTTTTCTGCAGCCATGGTCTATGTGGAGACATCAGCTAACGGCACAAAATAGCCAAAAGCCAAGGTTTGAGACAGAAAGAACAAGAAAAGGATTGACTGAAAGGGAAAATAGATGTTTGTCAAAGTTCATGTTTCCCACAAAAGAGCAACCTCTTCTATTTCTGTGCCCACCATCAGGTTAGCCAGAAGTTTTTTAGCAAATACGGCTTCCTCTGAAAAATAATCTAATATCTCATAGGTCCATGTCAACAGTATATAGGTGTTCTAGAAATGTCCCTTTTGCATGCTCCCATCTAAGCCTCTATTAACTGAGTACGAGGCAAATGATGAAATCTGAACACAGAGTGGAGGCACTTCACAAGATCTCTGTTGGCTTCCCATCACGTAGCCCCTGCCACACTTCACAGAGTTTTCTGCACAGGTCACCTAGGTCTTGCCATCATTTTAGCTCAAACTGCTCTACCGCTCCCATGGAAAATTCTGGGTTGCAGGTTCAGAGGTGCTTTGAACCCAGGTGCTGTGGGGACAGGTAACATCTCAGGATTTGCTGTAACGTAGACCTGAAGCTGGGCATTTCCCATATGAAGGCCTGGGAGTCACCCCACAACTGCTCCCCACAAATCACTCTCATGAGCCAGAAAGTCCCTTCATAGCTGAGAAAGAGCCACGGGGAATGTCCCATGTGAGACATGAGACATGTGAGGGCCATTGGCAAGGCACAGAGCGTGGGGCTCAGGTGCAGGGAGGGTAATGCACTGCCAACAAGGCTCATTGCAGAGGCTAGCTCTAGCCTGATGAGTGTGCACTTCCTAGGCATGTAAAACATAGTTGCAAGTGATATATGCATATGTCAACAAATCCCACCTGGCCTGTACACAGCCATTAGCATCTGGCAGCTTGCTGCGAGCACAGGTGAATTATGGCTTAGGGGCATGTGCTTTGGGGCAAGGTTAAAAGGTGACTCCTGCATGGTGTAAGTGGATTGATATGACTGGACACGATGCCAGCTTCTCCTCTCGCTTCTAACGGTGTAAATCAAGAGTAACTGCACCAAAGTCAATACATGGATTAGATTCATTGGTGCAAAGGGGCTCAAAAGCACATGATTTTAAAAGAAAGGACATCTCGATTACAAGGTGGAGAACAGAAACAATGAAAAATGTGGCTGCTTTGCGTGGCTTCCTGTGGTGCTTTATTACGGCCCTACTCCTTCCATGCGAGCTTTATCCCAACAGGCGCCCTCACAGATCCGTCTGCAGCAGAGCTCCTACGGTCCTCCTTATCACTGCACTATGGGAAACCCCGTCTCTGCTCTGTGCAGCAGAGGAACCCCCGTGCTGACCTTGCTGCAGAGAAGTGCTGGCTCCTGGTGAGATGGAAGGAGATTTAGGCAATGCAGCCTTAAACATAGACTCAGGGCCTCAATCTAACCTGGCCTTGAACACTTCCAGGGATGGACCACCCACAGCTTCTCTGGGCAACCTGTTTCAGTCCCTCACCACTCTCACAGTAAAGAATTTCTTCCTCATATCTAATCTAAACCCACCTGACTAGCCCAGGCTGCCCAGCCCATGATGATTCTGGGGGCTATTAATTGGACACACACCCACACTCACACATGCACACACCCCACCCCACAGTGGGAGACCCAGGAAAGAGAAGCCTTGCCTACACCCACATCTCCTGTCTAGTAAAATAATGTTTAATTTAACTAGACATAAAAATAATGTTTTGCCCATCCTCAGTGTCTGGGGAGATCCAGTGAGGATGGTGTCAGGGACATCTGCATCGGAATTGTGTGGGGAGGGACACACTCAGAGTGTAACAGCAACTGTAAAAATTCCGGTTGTAGAATTGCTTTCTCTCACACACAGCCCTGCCGTGCAAAAGTAAATGCAAATGTACAGGCAAATTAAAATGCAAATGCAAACGCAAATGCCAGGCCTCCTGGGCTGCACTCGCTCAGTGCTACAGAAATCCCTTGACCTCTCAGAAACAGTCAGCTTGCTGCAAATGTCCTGGTAGAGAGGGAAGAAAAATACTGCTTTCCAGTCTGGGCTCCTGCCTTTCCTCCCCTATGTGTAAGAGTGGCAGCTGGATTTCTTTGTATAAAAAGATGATTTCTACACTGTGTGCACAGCTCTCTCCCAGCTTTGGAGTGCAAAGTGCACACTTAGGGTATCCTTGGTGAACAAGTGATTCAAAATTCATAATTGTGGACACTAAAACACCTTTCTCTCATCTGCCAGCATGTGTCTGCTGTTAAACTGAATGCACGAGAGACAGTGTGCTCCCCAAACACCCACAGTGATGTTAATAAAAGAAAAGGAAAAATAATTTAAGTCAGGAGGAAGCCTGCAGGTGAAATGAAGGCTCATGTCCATAATTTACATCTTTCTTTTTTTCTAAACTAGCTTTTGCAATGCCATAGTAAGGCCCCAGGGCAGCTTTCCAGCCACTGATTGCAGATGGGGCTGCAGGCATGTCCCAGCTCCATGGGGGCTGTGTGGGGCCAGCATCCTGTCCCAGAATGTGAGCAAGAAGGAAGGTCAGGGGTGCCATCCATCTGGGAGCCCAGTGCTGCTCAGGGCAGGTGCCCTCAGGACCACCACCATCCTTGGATGCATCTGCCCCATGCCACAGCCCCTCCAGGCTTTGCCCCACATGGTCAAGCACTAAGACAGGGACCTTGCAGGCCCCAGAGGGTTTAATGTTTCTTTTACAAGAAACATTCCTGCAAGTAGCAAAGCAAACCACTTTGCAGTCACAACTCATTTAGGTTTATACTCATGGGTGGAGGTGGCAGATCGGGATCCAGGCTGACTGTGCTACAGCTAGTAACATGGACCTTAGGTTTATGCTGACATAACATGCTGGCCCAAAATTTCTCTGCTGGGGCACCTCAGCACAATGGTTCTCACCCGAACACCTCCTCTATAGCCACTGGAATAATACCACAAGTAAGCTCACTGCCTCCCTCTGCAAAGGTCCCACAGAGGCCTGCAGTTCCCTATCATATACAGCACAGCACCAAAAAAAAGACAGCCATTTCTTCATCTCTATTAGATCTTGAGCCCAAGGTGATCAAGGAGCCTACCTGCCTCCATCCGTCTGTCCTCGTACGCCTCTGGGCTCTCCGTCACGGCGCTGTACTGCTGGAAAGGCTGGTTGCTGAAGAGATTGTCACACAGGAGGCTGCGACAGAGCTTCTTCAGGAAGCGCAGGACATACCCAATGCTGTTCACTACCAGCAGGCTCTGGTGATGCTGCTTCCCCTCAAAAGAAGCTGAAACTGGAAAGCAAAACAGGAGCAATTCAATACCTGTGGATGCATGGCAGGAGGAAGAATGAGAGCAGGGGAAATAATTTTACTCGAGTATTTGTATGTCTTAAAATATTTTGCAAAATTACCCTACCTGAGGCACACAACAAACTGGAGGAGCTTAAGGAGCTGAGTTTGTGTGACCCAGATCACCTTCCCCCTGGAGAGCTGAAAGATGCTGACTGGCATGGCCAGCAGTGCAAGCTTTTCTAATATATGCATCCAACTGAAAACTGTATTGTGTCATTAGAAGGAGGCAATTATGATACCCTGGTCTAAGGAAGGGGAAAGAAAGTGATCTGCAGTGATCACCAGTAGTGATGGGCTATTAGGCTGACTTCAGCAGTATGCAAGGTTTTAAAAGATAATGGGGAGATAAGAATTAAAGGCATGGTTTTGAATGAGTGAGAGGTACCAGGATTGTACTGAAGAGAGAGGTAACAGCTTCATCGTTGATCTTTATTTACTGAGTTAATGGCATTTATAGGCAAGGGAATGTTGGCAGTTGTGGTCTATCCAGAATTCAATAAAATATGAGAATTCTTTCATTCAATTGGAAATGATTGCATAAGAAAGGTGGGTCAAGAAATGGCAACAGGGTCTGCTGGCAGGAGACCCCAAGTCCCAGAGAGAAACCAGCAGCAGTCTGTGCTGGCACAAAAAGATTTTGTGGATGCTGTAAGCTGGCAGACATCATCAATGGAGAAGAGGACTCGGAGATTGCACAGGAAGGATCAACTGATTTTGACTTCTCTGATAAGAAAAACAAGTGAAAAAAAATCTGGAAAGTAAACAGAAATCCATAACTCTTTGAGGAGACTCAAAACAACCTGATGGGAGAAGAAATTATAATACAAGCTTACCAGATGCCCATAAAACAGCAAGGTGACACAGTCATGAAAAACTCAGATGTATTTCCAGAAAGTGTGGAACAAAACACTTCCAGGAGAGAAAATTGAGTGTTAAAACGACTATACAAAGTTCTGGAGAAACCCGAGATGGATTGATGGGCATCATTCAGGTCATCCAGGGTGAAGAAGGGTGAATTCACCCTTGCAGAAGTGCACAGGCAGACCACATGGATGTTTGGGGAACAGAAATTTTCCCTGTGGCACTGCAGCCATCACCATCCTGCTATATGGGACTGTGGCAAGACACCTGTGCTCCTTTCACTGATCCAGTGATCTTCTTCACCTGAAGGAAACCATGTATTTCAGCCTAGCAGGATGAGGGCAGCTCTCTCAGAAAGACATCTAAGGGTGAGAACAGAGCAATTAAAATTCCTGGGTAAACCTGTCAGGAGACATACTTAGCCAGGAATCAAAAAGCACGTAAGGTCCCAGCCACGGGAGAGATGGAGGGGTCAGAACAGACCCACCACGATCAGTTGTAGCAGGACACATTCCATTTCAGGTTTGCAGGGAGGACTACATGATATGGCTGCCTGGACTCTTCCACCTGGAAGGTTTCTTCCCAATCCTACAGTCTCCCATCACTACTAACAAGTAAAAATTGCAACATTGGACTTATAATTTTGGGGATAACTTCAGAGATTTCCTGTTGGCCTGAGCTGCTCTGAGGGATCATGCTCCACAGCTGGTTGAGCATCTGTGAGCCAAGCCATGGGAAGACTGGAAAGCCCCTGACAAAACTCTGCTGGGAGTGAGGTGCAGTTGCAGAGCCACACCATGACTAGGAGGTCATTCACCTCTCTTTGATGACTAGAAGAAGCATGAAATTGGGAGAAATGTTGACCAGGTTCTTTTAGTTCAGGTGAAGCTGAAGCTGAGCCAGCTGAGAGGAACTGAGACCAAGGAACTTGGCAGGCTTGGTGCATAATACGACTCTCCTGATTGTAATGAAAATCATATATGCAGCACAGAACTAGGCAAAAATGAAGCTTTGCACTGAATTGCTTCAGTCTTGTGTTTCTGTGAACAAGTCTGGATCATTCTCAGAGTATTTCCGATGTCCCTTAGGGAAGGCACACCTGTGATTACAGAAAACTCGAGGAGAGGGAAGAAGCACGATTTATATGCTGCACAGAGGGCCAGAGCTTGGGCTCCCACACAAGAAGGTCCCAGTGGCACAGCTGAGCATCTGCAGTCCCTGTGAAACTGATTGGACTTGCAATCCTTGGCTTTGTGTTCGTGCCTGACTCATCTGAAGCAGCTCATCGGAGAGTGCTGTTCCCATATTCCCATCATTGTTTCATTCCCACTGCATCCCCATATGCCAAAACAATGTTGTGACACAAAACTCTTGCTGCGATGGAAGAAAAGTTCACGTTCATGCTGAGAACCAGGCCAGGAAATTCGTCATGGGACATGGGAGGCTCATCAGGACACAGCAAGGAGTGCCACTGTGGGAAGATGAGGAGCTCCTGGGAAGTTCCCCTTGGTTTTTGATTCTGTCTGATACATTTGTGTAGATTATGTGCAGTCCTGCTGCATGGGGAATTGCCATGGGACTTTTGCAATTCCTGCAGCGTAGAGCAGGTTTAGCTCATGAACTGCAGGCAGGGGAGCACACCAACATCTAAACTCCATAAAAATTGCCCTTTCGAGAAACATAAAATCATAGAGTCATAGAACAATTTTGGCTGGAAGGGACCTTTACAGGTCTCTTAGTCCAACCTTCCTGCAATGACCAGGGACATCTTCAGCTAGCTCAGATTCCTTCAAGGCCCAACCAACCTGACCTTGAATATATCTGAGGGTGGGGCATCCACCACCTCTCTGGGCAACCTGTTTCAGAGTTTTGCCACCCTCATCACATGAAGCATGCATGTGTACCTGTGGTGGCAATGTGTGTCATGAAGTGGGCTGGCATTGCTGCTCATCCTTGAACGGCTGCATGAAAACAGCTCTCAGCCCTGGCCTCAGCACTGTTCCAAAGAGTGGTAAGAGGCAGACTCTGGAGTGCGTGTTCCTCCCCTGAATCACCACTGCAATACCCCTTACCACTATTCTTTCATCTGACACCAAGGTGATTCCTGCAGCAGCTCATTTTACAAAGGCATAAGTGATATTCAAAGCTGGTTGCCATCCCGCTGATGGGAACAGGACATCCAGGGCAGTCAGGATTGGGGAACATATTAAGACTTCAAGCACTTCCCAACTGGCCACAAGCCCCTTACGAAGATGCTTTACCTGACACCATCTCGCCTCCGTAGCCCTGCCTGATGAGGGAGAAGACCACCTTTTGCTGGAGCGCACAGTCGATGCAGGCTTGCACTGCTTGCTGCAGGGCTGCCGACGGCCGCTCTGGGCCAAAGTGCTCTGGCAGCTGCTGCACCTTTTTTCTGTCAAGGTATGGCCCCATGTTCGCTTGTTTGTTGACATAAATGCAGACTGTAGACATAAAATCCCAACAAGGTTATTACAAAACAGTCCTGAGAGCATCCTAGCAAATTCTAGCATTCTACATTTCTGTTCGTTTCCCAGTTCTTCCTTCACTGGTGAATTGTTGCCATTTGCAATGGCAGAGCCAGACTTCCTTGTGCTGATGACCCATTGCCAAAGCAAAGCAAGCTGAGTTTAGGTCTAGCTCAGTGTCACAGGCTAGGATAAGCTACATACATCTAAAAAAGCTCCCATGTATGCCTGGGGTCTGCTCTCTTTTCCATGCAACTTGTGACCAGAAAAATGCCCTGGGAGTGCAGAACAGTGACTACCAGTGGTGACTTCACAGCAAGGAGGGAATGCCAGCCTGAGGTGTGTTTTCAGGTTGTTTATTTCTTTTCCTCTATGTGTTTTTAGACCAGTTCATTGGGAGCCACTCTGAGAAGCACTGCTCTAAGAAGAGTTTTGTAAAGACTTTGGGTCTTTGCTTCTTCTGACCTTAATGCAGCTGGGAGGTGAAGTAATTTCTGGAGGCTGTGCTGCACTGAGCTGCACAGCGCTACGGCAGACACTCTGGTCTTTGGGAGCTTCCTAACCCTGCATGTCCAACCTAACACTCTAGAAACTGCATCAAGTTGAGAGAAATTGTACATGGTGTGCAGTGATACATTTTGGGACCACAACAACGTGACTGTGCTGCACAGGGGTCTGCGAGGGGGTCTGCCCCAGCCTCTCCACAGCCAAGCCCTGCCTCCTCTCCTAAGCTGCAAAGGCAGTTTTTCTACATGCCATCAGGCCTGCCAGCAATAGCCAAAAAACAAAACAAGTGTTCTCCTCACTACCATGAACTTATTTTAAGCTTGGCTGAGGCCAACTGCATCTCAGGGGAAGCAGGGATAGTGCTGCCATAACTAAGGGTGACTAAGACACAGCCTAAAGTCAGGCTAAAGTGAGACATATTATAATAGCTGGCTGAGTGTGCTCGAGCTGTCATCTCTCAAACAATATAATATTATCTTCTGACAGAAATCAGATATGTGACAAAAAAACCCCATCAAGCAGAGTGGAGGACATGATGACAGCTGTGTAAAGTTGGAAATAATTTACAGTTTGCATCACCATAATGAAAATCTAGTGCAACTGTCACAGTGCACTTTGCTCCCCCATCTCGCAGGGACCAGCAGAAGAGGCTCAAGCAGTACATCCTGGGTAAACAGGAGGATAATAGCAATCGTATTTATTGTGATACCACTTTACACCTTCCAAGTGACAAATAAACAAAGGGGTAGTGCACTGAAAATACAGCAGCAGCATGCAGGAATTGCAGGGGGATGCCAGAGTGCAGCTTTCCCAGTGCCACACCTCGACAAATCTGCAGAATGTGGCTTCTGCGTGACAATCCACTGCTTTTTGTCAGGGCTCAGCTGTAGGAGGGACTCTGCAGCTTGCAGGCAATGTGCTGAATCCCCCACTGCAAAACCAGAGTCCCTATAGTCCTTTTGAAGCAGAGAGGGAGGTAAAAGCTGGCTTGATCTTCCCTTCACCTCCTGCCAACCCTGCTCTGGTGGGAACCTGCACACAGTGTTGAGAATATGCTGGGAGGAAAGGTGCCAGTGGCATGAGGATGGGCAGACAGAGGTGTGGGGCACTTCATCCACTGAGCCTGAAATAACCCATGGAGCCTCTGCCTTTGCAGCCACCCCGGTGATCTGGCACGGCTGGTGGACTGTGCCTCCCTGTCCCGTTCCAAAAGAAGCCCTGGGCAACCTCTCAGGGCACTTCCATCTACTCAGCTGGTGTTTGCCAAGTGCTTTGCAGACTTTGTGTGTGAAGGGATAAACGAGAATAAAACATATTATTGTCATTGTTGCTAGGTTTAGCATCATTCTGCCACCAGAGCAGATGGAAAACTTCTCCTCTGTGCATCCCAGCTAAGAAATAATGGGATTTATGTGTTGTGTTTAGATTCTAATGTTATCTAATCCATTTCTCTGCTGAAATCTCAGGGTGAATCAGCTGTCTTGTTGATTTTCTTTTCATTTACATCAGTTTAAAAGCCTTGACCTATGTTACTTCTGGTAATATTAACAAAAAGAAAGAGTAAGGCTATGTTTTCCGACTACATTTGGAAATGACCACGCCTGGCTTTGGGATTTTTGTGCTGGTAGCCGTGCCTACAGTCAGACCATCGCTCCTCCGTTCTTCTCCTCACAGCTGTAACAGATGCTTCATGTTCACACAGGCATTTAGTTTGGTCATTGCAACATATTAGATGGGGTGAAAATGTTAGGTATAAAATGGAGTGTTCATGGGTTTGGATGTTCACATTTCAAGAGGAATGGAACTGACATCTCCACTAAACTCGACACATGGCAGTCAAAATATAGTCTTGCAGGACATCTCTGCTCTTTATCACTGGTCACCAGACTAATCTGCAAACACCCCATTTTCATGAGCTCCCCGTGCTCTGGAAAGCACAGCATCTGGCTGTGACATCTGGCTGTCAGCCCGTGGCTCCTGCTCACCCCTTGGTCAAGGAGCACTTGAGGCTGAGTACCTGTGAGAGCCTGTGGGGTGTCCGAGTTGGGTACCGTAGCTGCATCCTGGGGGATTGAACTAATATCTGGCTCCGGCGTGCTTCTTGGTGGAGATATTGCTAAAGGAGTCATCAGCACACGAGATTTCAGCTGCAAAAAATAATGAAAGTATACACAAGATATTCCAATTTTATTCTATGTATGTCACGCTCCATGAACTCCCGCTCATTAGCAATCTGCTATTGCATCACTTTCTCCAGGCCAGAAGATCCATCCTGCTCCCAGGAGGATACTGGAGCCTGAAGCCTGACTGATTTGCAGCAGACAGCAACGCCTTAAGCTACAGGATGCAAATATTATGCCACCCTCTGGGTAGTTATTTACACCTGAGCAAATTGAGTCTAACACTCCAACAAATCAGCGCAATGGCATTTTACGACCCATTTCGTGTGGGTGTAAACAATGCTCCACAACTCAGAAACATGGGGTCCTTAACTGCATCATAATTTAGGGCCAAATTCTGCTCTTTGTTGCAGGGGTGTAAATCTTGTGTAAATCCAGTGGCACCAAGAGGCTACTCTGGCCTGACACCCATGTAAATAAGCTCACATTTTGGTCCATCGTGTGTTGTTAGTAGCTAGTAAATACAAACTGCTGCACTGTTGCACCCAGTGATCTTTGTGACCTGCAGCCCAGCTTGGAGAAGGGAAACATGATGGGAATTTACGGTGCAATATCACTGTCTTTATGCTGCCAGCACCTGGTGACACCTCACCAGTCCAGTGATGATCAGGTCCTCATATTTGAAAAGGACTGATGTGATGGATGTGACCTGAAGGGACCACTCTTGCTTTTCCGTTTGCTAAGAAGGGAAGTAAGGGGAAAGCAGAGAGCCAAGCACACAGCTTGCTGGTTTATATATTTACATGTACTACACCAGAGGGTTCTTCTGACAGGTATTTTTTTCCTTCTGTTGTTTTTCCATGGACAATATACAAAGTATATTTTAAATAGAAATGAAGTCAGGCCACTGCCTACCAACCAAATCCCTGGAGGAGAGTAGAAGTTGTTTTGGATGAAGAATTTTGTTGTCCATGACTATGAATTACAAATGTTTAAAATAATGGTCACTGTTTCAGTATAATGGTAAAACCAGAAAGCTGGGGAAAGGAGAAGGAAGTATGTAGGACTTAAGGATATCTATGTGAGTTTTTACCACCACGTACCCTGGGGCAGGCTAAATGCCTTTGTTTTCAGTCTGAAAGAGGGAAAAAATATTCAGTAAGTGCATCTGAGACAAGCTATGGATTTGACCTCCTGCCGTATGGCAGTTGTAGAGTATGAGGGACCCTGAGCTGGCCCTGTGCCATTTATCACTTGCCTGCGTTGTCTTGTTTTTGTAGAGTTGTCTTGCCTCCAGATTGGGATCAAGAATGACCAGTGACAAAGTGCTGTCAGTTTGTTTTCACAGAGTCACAGAATATGCAGAGTTGGAAGGGACCCAAGGATCATTGAGTCCAACTCCCAGCCCTGCGCAGGACCATCCCCAAGAGTCACACCATGTGCCTGAGAGCATTGTCCAAACGCTTCTCAAACTCTGTCAGGCTGGTGCTGTGATCACTTCCCTGGGGAGCCTGTTCCAGTGCCCAACCACCCTCTGGGTGAAGAACCTTTTTCTAATACCCAACCTAAACCTCCCCTGGAAAAACTTCGGGCCATTCCCTCAGATCCTGTTACTGGTCACCACAGTGAAGAGATCAGTGCCTGCCCCTTCGCTTCCTCTCATGAGGAAGTTGTAACTGCAATGAGGTCTCCCCTCAGTCTCTTCTTCTCCAGGTTGAACAGATCAAGTGCCCTCAGCTGCTCCTCACACAGCTTCCCCTCAAGGCCTTTCACCATCTTCATTGCTGTCCTTTGGACACTCTCTAATAGTTTAATGCCTTTCTTACATTGGGGCACCCAAAACTGCCCCCAGCACTTGAGGTGAGGCCGCCCCAGTGCAGAGCAGAGCAGGACAATCCCCTCTCTTGCCCAGCTGGTGATGCTGTGCCTGACGCACCCCAGGACATGCTTGGCCCTCCTGGCTGCCAGGGCACTGCTGCCTCATGTTCAACTTGCCATCGACCAGGAGCCCCAGGTCCCTTTCCACAGCACCGCTTTCCAGCATCTCATTCCCCAGTCTGTCCATACATCCAGCGTTGTCCCATCCCAGGTGTAGAATCCAGCACTTTCCCTTGTTGAACCTGACATGGTTGGTGATTGCCCAGTCCTCTAATTTGTCAAGGTCTCTCTGCAGGGCCTCCCGGCCCTCAAGGGAGTCAACAGCTCCTCCCAGTTTTGTATCATCTGTGACCTTGCTTAGTTTCCCTTCCAGTCCTACATCCAAGTCATTTTGAAGATGTTGAAGAGCACAGGACTGAGAATGGAGCCCTGTGGGAAACCCATCAGTAACAGGTCACCAGTCCGATGTCACCACATTCCCTGTAAGCCTCTGTGTCTGACTGGTGAGCCAGTTGCTCTCCCATGTGTTTATCCAGCTGTGTGCCTGACATTTTGTCCAGAAGGATCCTTTGAGAGAGTATTGAAAGCTTTACTGAATAGGAAGAGAACAGTTTCAAAAATCAAGGTCTCCATCCAGTTTGGGATTTATTTCATGCAAGAAGGTGAGAAGCAGCATGATATATTATGTTCTATAGCAGTATGTCGATTATTCACTTTTCTATGGCAAAGTGGGCTGGCAAAGTGAAACTTTGGGTAGCCCCTGTGTTAGGCTTCCGGGCTTGTTTTTGGTCACACATATATGTGTATATATATGCCCATACAATGAATGCATGTATACATATGTGCATTTGTACACACTCTATATGTACATAAAATATATCATTTATAGAGAGATGTGCATATATACTTGTATGTATAGAATCACAGAATCATTCAAGTTGGAAAAGACCTCTAAGATCATTGAGTCCAATCATTCCATAACATTGCCAGGACCACTACTAAAGCATGTCCCTAAACACCTACATGTTTTTTGAACACTTCCAGTGACGGTGATTCCACCTCTTCCCTTGTTCCAATGCTTGAACACCCCTTTAGTGAAGAAATTTTTCCAAACACACAGTCTAAACCTCCCCTAGCACAACTCAAGGCCATTTCCCTTTTTCCTGTCACTGGTTGCCTGGGAGAAGAGACTGACCGCAGCTGTCTACACTCTCAGGTGGTTGTAGAGAGCAATACGGTCTCCCCGAGCTTCCTTTTCTCCAGGCTAAACAACTCCAGCTCTCTCAGATGCTCCAGACCCTTCACCAGCTTTGTTGTCCTTCTCTGGACAGGCTCTAGCAACTCATGTATGCTCTCACACGTACATTTCTCTATATAGATACTATTTTTGAGACAGTACACCTAACGAATTCTGCTTCACTTGCATGTTGGCTCCTTAATATCCTTACTGGCCGACATTCCTGTGGTCCCAAACAGAGGCTCAGAAGTCCCCTCTTCAGCCCCTGAGCCTTGTGAGTGTGTGCTGCCCCAACAACACTGTGCACTGCCTCACCAGCACCATCAGACCTCTTTCTCCACCTAGATCTTGGAGGCCCAGGCAGGCTTATGTTCAAGAGCAAATAAATAGAGGGCAAGGCTTGTGAAAACTCTGTAGTGTGGAAGCCCCTTCTTGTCAGTTTCCTGTTTTAGTGAACAATTTACTGCAAAATTAATTGCAACAAAATGTGCTCTACAGCCTCTGGGTACAGATAAATGTCATTTTATTAGAAGTAGTAGAGAACTGGCCTTTGTTAGATCAAAATAAAATGCCTGATTAGTGCAAGAGACAGTACACTAAGCAAACACAGCTTAGCTACCTCCTGGCCACTGAAACCCTGAGTAGTCCCTGAATATTATGAAGTGTAAATCTCAAAGTATTCCATTTAAAGATGTCTTTTCTTGGACTGAGTCTTCTCTATCGAAAAGACAACCCAACCAACCAGCCGACTGACTGAGAGCTTGTCAGTAGAAAGCACATATGTGTGAGAGTCAAAAAAAGCAGTGAAGAAGAGAGAAAGAGAAAAGGAGACAGAGGAAATCTGTCAGAGTACACAGGGAAATCCTTGTGGTAAGGCATTTGAATCAGCTTTTGACTATCAAATGTTGTAAGTTTTAATATGCACAGTATGACATGTGAAAGTGGTTGCTTTAAAACAAGATCTACAACCAACACCCCACTCTTATGGACTTTCTGCCATGGAAAAGAGATCAGAGAAAGCTGATCAGGGATTTTGAGTAGGAAATAAGGGTGTCTACTTTATCAAAGTTACCATGATAGAGTGGGCTTTTGTGCCACCAATGCTGGCTACAAGTTTGTTTGAGTATGCAGTGGCTGTGGATAGGGAGGACTCTGCTGAGTCCTGGAGTTTTTATTACGATCTGCACACCTCTTCAGAGAGGCCAGAATTCATCTAACTGGTATTTCTGTCATCCCACATCAAAAAAATGAAAGAAGGTGAAGAACATTTGCCAGGCAACTTTTTTTTTTTTTTATTTCTGAAGAGCTCTGCCAGCTTGTATAGTAAAATACATGGGAAAGAAACACGATGAACCACAATACAATCTTTCCCTGCAGTTATCTTAAACCACTTAGGTTCTCATTTTTACAGCTCCGTGTTCCCCTGTACCAGTTGTCCCTTGTCCTGAAAAAACAGTTGCTAGAAAAAGCTGGGATTCACCCCATCCCCATGGGCCTTTGTCCTTCCAGACAGGAGGGCAGAGGCACCTCTTGGCAATGAGAGCTTTAGCTGCAGGGAGAGAGAACCATCTCCAGCCCCTGCAAATGTGCAGTAAGATGAGTGTCGGAGCCAGCCTGGTCCTGCCATGTGGACTTCTGATGGCTGGACAGAAGGTTGCCATTAAACCTACCCCAGGGAAGCACAGAGCTTCTGAGCACATTTTGAGGTCTGTGGCTGTGTGCATCTGGCTGTGAGCGAGGCCACTCAGCATAATACAAGCCCAGTCACCAGGGGTAAGATGGGGGTCAGATGGCGAAGGGAAAACACAGTCCAAGGTCTTTCCCACCTTCTCTTCTTGTGTCATGCAATAACTTTCTTCTGCACAGCAAATGATGCAAGCAAGTCTGCACACAGCCTCCTACATCCCATCAGTGTTTAACAGCGAATGAGGCAGGAAACCTTGACAGGAGTGTATACAACCTTGAAATCCGAGGCTGTATCACAGGACAGGTGAATAAACAGGACACTTTAAGGTTGTCTGTGCAATCTCATTCCCAATGTGTCCAAATCCTGACTGCTTATTTGTCACCATTAGTACTGACGTCTAGGGTAGCAGGGGAACCTATGCCCCGTAATGGAAATTGTCACTCCACACGTGTGACTCTCCCTGCCCACCCCACCTGGCAGGAGCTTGCAAGGTCCTGGCTGGTCTGGGCTGGGGCCACCTCCCCATGTGGGAGCCGCTTTGGTTGCACAGAGGGACAAAGCCCTCGAGCTGCTCAAAGGGGGCCATCATTTTGTTGCCCCCTGGGGGGGGATGTGGCAGTCTGTGCTGCAGCACTGCCCCATGTGTGTGTCCCATTGCCATCCTCTAAACCAGCGAATCCCTGCAGGATGCTAACAAACCCTTCCCTTGTACAGGCTTTCTAGGCAGCTCTTCAGGGCTGCTCTTACTCACAGCCAGAGAAATAAAACCCATCCATCTACTAACCTCTCCCCCCAGCTGCCAGAATAGGCTTTTTCCCAGAGATTTAGACAATCAGAAAGAATATTGTATTTTGGGGAAATGTAACATTTTATGGCAAATAGCTCCACATAAGGAACGAAACAGTTTTTGGAAAAACAGCTGATGAAATTTTATAGCCAAAGCTGTGAAAAAATAAACCGGATAGCAGGGAAAAGACTTTTCTTGGTGATGAAGCGTGATGAAATGTCATTTCAGGAAGACACAGGTATTTGCTTTAGTATCAATGAAAACAGGCAATGGGTCACCTGTCTGTAAAGAGCATGTGATTGAAAATGTCTGTTATTCACATCTTGGTCAAAATAAATTTAAATCTAGGCTGTAAATTCCTAGTTTCCTAAAAATTCAGAAGTATTTTTCCATCTGTTCTGTAATAATTCAGCTATCTGGTTGCTATAAAGAATTTGGTCATCTGCCATTTGGGCAGGGAGTCATTTTTTAAAATGCATTTAAGTCTCGTGGTATCTGAAAGTCATACAATTATCAAGCTAATTAAATCAAGCTAGAGTTCCCCATCAAAAAATGTAATCTTTGACTCATGCTGGGGAAGGGCTTTTGATGGAGAGGGGTTCACTTCAGCTGAGCAGGCAGCATACAAAAGCACCTCACGGAAAACATCACTTCGGTGTACGAATCCTACTGCGCAAATCAACAGCACCAGGCCAGATGCCATGGATGCTGCAGCTCATGAGTGTCAGCTCCATCCACCTAAGCCATTGGTCATAAAAGGATGCCTTTTTATGGGCCATGCTCAGCAAGAAAGAACATCATCTCAGATCCACTGCTGAAGGAGGGATGCCGTTGCCTCCTCGCTCAGAGCCTGGGGACAAGGATGAGGAATGCATGCCATCCAGCCAGGGAGAAAGCTTCCCTTTGGAAGAAGGGGAGGACACAGCAATCAAATGCTCAGCCACGTGGGTCCAAAGCACAGTG
This sequence comes from Lycocorax pyrrhopterus obiensis, assembly GCA_014706295.1. Classification (NCBI taxonomy): domain Eukaryota; kingdom Metazoa; phylum Chordata; class Aves; order Passeriformes; family Paradisaeidae; genus Lycocorax; species Lycocorax pyrrhopterus. The sequence continues at coordinate 70,298,790 of JACSVZ010000004.1, read as the reverse complement.
TTACAGCAGCATTTCCAGGAATTTAGGTCTCCCACTTCTCCCATTTATATATATGTGGTGGTTGGTGAAAGACTTTTTTCCAGGTGGGTGGGTGCCTTTGGGGTAGAACAGAACATACTCCCCAGATTTTTTTTTTTTAAATCAAATTACAAATGAAATGTAAATGCAGGAGCAAGAAATGGAGGTCACCAAGACAAGCAGGGACAGAAGGGGTGGGGTTTGACAAAACCCTGCATACAAGGTCATTGTGGTATTTGGCAAATCACTCAATCTCAAACCGCAAAGATCCAATTGCAGCACATCTCCGAAGTATTATTGTCCAGACTGGATGGTTTTGATCTAAAGAGTCTATAAGTCACCCAGCTTTACTGATAATAACTAAATTACTAGAAATAAATAAATATAATAAATAATAAACTTGTAATAACAAGTACCTCAAGTAAAGCATTTCAGATGTTTCCATTCTGGACTTCTATCCTGATATGGAAGTGAAAAATAAAAAGTATTTCCATATCCCACGTTTAACAAAACACTTGAGTATTTGCCCCAGTCTTAGCTCGCAGCTCTATTTTGGACTACTGCTGTAAAATTCTGCTTTATTCCCAAAAGGGACATCTGAGACTGCTTTCAGGTTGGCTTTGCTTGGCCTCTGCTGTTACACCATTCCCATTATCAAAGTGAAAGCTTTTCAAATGGGAAACTGAGGCTGGAACTGTTTCTTGGTCATGCAAAGTGTGTTTGTGATGCCTTTTCCTGGTCTCAAAATCAAGATCAAACACGGTTAGAAGGGAAAAAGGGATTTTACCTAGGTATTTATTTTAAGGATCCTTAGGTGCACCATGTCCAGGTGGAATGCGCTGAAATGCACACCGCAATGCACACACACAATCGATCGGGTATAACATTATAGGTCTTACTAATTAGCATATCTATCAAAGATTCCCCAATGAGAGGCTCGAATGAGCCCCCCTCCCCAAGGAACCTTCCCCTGGATGGTTCTATCTTAGTTTACAAAATGTGCTCTGGAGAGGACCTTGGTGTCTGGGGCTTTCTGATCCTTAACTGTGAGGCTTCTAAGATGTTTAGTCTCCTAGCTTAACAAAATAAGTCTAAGAATGTAGGCTAAAAAACACTAAGAATACAAAAAGCTATAAAAAGTTATATAAAAGGAGTATAAAAGAAAAGGCAAAAAATCATCACGGCATCATTTGCAGCACACACTGAAACACACTTCAAAATGTGGCCCCATAGAAGAGAGGAGTATGGGTGAAGTCAGGAGAGCATGGAAAGACGGGAGAAGGCAGAGGATGAGAGGAAAGCATTAAGGATTGAGGTACTGACAGCTACTGCAGCAGCTGTTGCACAGGGGCATGTGGAGAATTAGGGGATTCTGGAAACGTGATGCAGAGGGGTGGAGAAGAGGGCTTGCCTTGAAAGGAGAGAGAAGGCTAGATGGAGGTTAGGGGATGGGAGGAAAAAGGTCTAGCAGGAGGTGAAAAGGAGGGAAGGGCAAAGATGAGAGTAGCCTGCTCTAGATTAAGCTCATATCCAAGGATCACAGGAACCAAACAATTGGTCCCTACGTCCGGAGCTCAGCCAGCAGCACCGTGCATGGGACATTGTTTCCTCCCACGAACCAGGAGAGTCTCAGGGAAGAGCCAGGCAACACCCTGGTGAAGACCTTCTCCAGGGAAGGCTGTGTCAGCCTTGTGCATACCCTGATTGTTTTATTCACTTTTCTGTCTTGACACCAGAAACTCAAGCAACTCTTATTTTCTAACAGTCAGCAATTTGCCCCCCTTGCGTAACAGTCTGCACGTCTGTACCAGTGCCCATGAAAAACAAGGAACAGGCACAGCAAACATGTACAGTGCCCCGAGCTGGCTGGGGACAGACACAGAGAGATTAACAGAGCAATCTGCTGAACACAAGACCCCTCACTAAAATGCAGCCCAGTTTCACCAGAACAGTTCCGTTTCCCCGGAACGAGTTCTCCTTCCCTCAGCATCACAGTCCCATTTTTGCCTGGTGTGAGGCATCACAGTGGCGCTGCTCCCGCTGGTGCTGAGCCCACTGCAGGTGGTGTGGTGGGAGAGACCCAGCCCAGCAGCAGCATCGGAAGGGCTTAAAGCACAAAGGGTTCCTGTCTTTCTTTAGTTCTGCCTTTGCCCCAGGGGTTGCACAGACAGCTGGGCAGTGAGAAGACATATAAAGTGAAATCTAATTATTTTTCTCAAATGCCCCTCTTTTCTTTTTTCCTTTGGAAATTAGCTTCCCCCCTACCCCCACCCCCCTTATTTCCACTCTCCTGTATTCCTTTCCTTCTCTGTTCAGTTTATTCAATTTCTAATCACTGTTAGTGTGAGAAGAAAAATGTGACAAATGAGAAACACTTCCCCGAAGGTGTGCAGCCATCCCACACAACACTGTGGGAGACAAGTTATTTTCAAACAGACCAAATTAAAATAACTTCAGCCTTTAGAAAAAATACACATGGTGTTGTTCTTGGGGTGTCCTGCTCAGGACCAGAAGTTAGACTCAATGATCCTGATGGGTCCCCTTCAACTTAGAATATTCTGTGATTCTGTGATTTTTTTCACCAGCTCAGGTAGAAGAGAAACCTTCTGGTTTTTTTTTTTTTTTTTTTTGCGTTGCTCTGCCCCAGACTTGCACAACTTTTCCTCTTTTCCTGCATTTCAGCTGAATTTGTAGAAGAAAATATATGAAGACCAACAGGAGGTGGAGAAGGAATGTAAAAGTCGTGCATCTACCTTGTGCCCAGGTTTTCTCCCTCTCTTCTTTGGGATCTTCATGACTGGCAGAGCACCGGCTGTTGCTGAGAAGAGGTTGTGAACAGCCATTTTGATGGGCGCTGGCTGGAGCGGGGGCCGCCCTCGCTTCCTCCCTGCCATCCTGGGGGACTGCATCTCCCCGGCAGCCAGGCTGGGGTCCAGGCACGGTGGGTGGCTCATCTGTCCTAGGGAGAGGAAAAAAAAAAACAAATAGCAAACCAACTCTTTATTTAATTTTCGTTTTAGTTCTTTTTAATCCAAAGGCAGATTGCTCAATGCTGTCATTTTCCCTGTTACCATTGATCACAAAGCAGCAAGAAACACACCACAGATGTATGACCCTGCGTGGGAGTCACCTGACCACAGCTGGTCCAGCTTCTCCAAAGCTGGACAAAACCCTTGTCATTCCAGTCCCTCTCCTGACCGTGGGTGCAGTAGAGGGAGCTGGCTCAGGTGGCGAGGCCTCTATTGCAGATGTCCAATAGGTGGATCCCACAACAACCACCTTAACCCTGCATCCTGCAGATAAGTGTGATGAAGGCTTGAGCTTGCAGCCATCAGTCAGTGCCTGCTTTCAGAGCAGGTTTGGAGTAGATGATCACCTGAAGTCCCAGCCAACCTGATTTTTTTCACAAATTCTGTGGTTCTGCAGATCCTGCCTCACCTCAGAAGTACTACCAATACCAAAATGGACTTCCCTTCCTCTTCATCCACAGCACTCCTGAGTGGGGAGGCTGGGCTGGACCATGAGACTGCCAGCACAAGGTAGCCACGTTAGAGGGTAATTGCCGAACATTTCCTCTGTGCAATTTTATAACATCTGTTACCACGCATGTTAGTAGTGGGCTTTTGGATGTACTCCATTAACGCAGTTACTTCACCACAACTCCATGCAGCTGAAGTTGAGCAAGGGTAATGGAGTGGAATCTGGTCCATTTCCCTCTGCCCAGATTTTAATAAAGAAAACAAATACACAACCATACACACAGTACCAAGGGAGTATATGGCATCCTTCACAGCTTCTAGTAAGGGTCACCTACTAAGAAAGGTTAATTAACAAAAAAACAGCTGTAGAAATACGTTTTCAAATGTTGGTTTGTCCAGGCATTTGACTTCCTCCATATGGGAAGAATAGTAGTCCCAGTCCTACCTGCACATATTGCGAGACACAAAGGTCTAAGCAATTCTCATACTTTTATGATAAGCCTTGCAATGGCTAATGTTTTCAAAATTGTGCTCCCTCAGGCCAGTGATAATGGAAGACTCCCTGCTTTCTGGTTTTTTTCACGGAGCAGGATCATAGCTCTCCCAGCTTCAGAGAAAACCTAAAGATGTGGTTCAAGAGCATCCTCTACGTAAAGCAAATAAAGGTTTGTTTATTACTACAAACAACTACAATTTTTTACAAGATCTATAAACTATAAAACCTACAAATTTCTCAGAGCACTTCAAATTTCACAATTTCAGAACCCAGTGTGATAAGAGCTGATGTTGCTGAAAATGAAATCAGGGTTGCCCACTCACAGTGGGAAGGGTACTACTTGATAGGGGCCTCTGGTGACAAGTATCTGCAGCTGGGGACTTCTTTGTTTCAAAGGCAAATATGGTATGCCTGGTTAAAACTTTGTAAGTGTGACTAACCGAAAAGAAACCCACTTTTCTGGTATTATCCAGTCTGTAGTTTACACAATCTCCTGTAGGATAAAAAAATAGATGGCTCCCAGCGCTACCCTCCAGTAAATGCATTTATTTGCAATATATTAAAGCCTGCGTGTTTTCAGTAGTGCTAAGGGTATCTGCTCTGTTCAGATAGATCCATTATGTATGGTAGGACTTACAGATTGACTATAAAATTTCCAGTCTTCAACCTCACCTGCCTAAAACTCTCATGCAAACACTGCATGTCAAACATCAGAGCAGAGCAAACTTGCAGTGCCTGATTTACCACATTGTCCAGAGCCACTGTGGTTGCACTCACTCTGCAGCCAGGCTCAGCCAGCTCAGGAACCCCACGAAAGCCGGCCATGGGGCTCTGATTTTTACCGAGGAAAAGTCTCACGTGACTGCAGAGAGTATCCTTTTCGGGTTACAGGCATCAGGCTTGCCACAGCAGGAGTTAAATGGAAAGGCCCAGTCTGTCCTGAACATCACCGCTTTCCTTCTGTCTTCAGCAGTGTTCATTTTCCTCCCTGTACTGCTTTCTGACGGACACCCTCGGCGTCTCTTCCACCTCCCAAAACAAAACATTCCCAGGATCTTACATTACAGGCTGTCTGCAGGCAGGGAGTTCGGCAGGGAAAGGAAATGCAACAATTACACTGGATTTGGCACCAAAACACACTGAAAGCCCCGTGCTTCAGGCTCTGCATTTTGGTCTGCTTTAAACAACACCTGGCAAGATAAACCTTTGCAGAGGAGCTTGGCAGAGGCTGAGGAAGACAAATCCAGCCCGGGTTTTCTCCCTGCTTGAGGAAGGGAGTGGTTCCTGCAGAAGGGGCCACTGGTGGCCATGGGGCTGTGAGAGAGAGGCTGTGCACCTGCACTGAACACCACACTGCATTGCCTGTATCGTATTCTCCTCTGATGGTAAAGGTAGCTGGTGGCACCTCAGAAAGTCTGAGTTACCAACAAACAAAAGAGGTACTGACCCAGAGCACTTCTTTGGCTGAAATGTTGCTTTTTTTTTGCAACCGGTGAAGTATTAAATACGTGGTGGTCAGGAAACACACTAAATATTAGCAATCATTGTTTTTTGTGCTGCTTCTGTGCTCCCAGTACTTGTGACACTGTGCTTTGGTGAAACCTCTTAGAGCTCCTCACCACGTGCTGACACACAAGACCCAGACGAACTGTGCACAAAAGGAACTCAATGCAATTGAATTGACAAAGCAAAGACATTGTCAACTTCAGTATACAAGCCGTTGTAATTACATTTTATTACAAGCCCAACCGTGACTTGATTCTCCTTTCTCGTGTGCTAAGGGAAATGGGAGTGCCTTCGGTGGCATTTATGGTCATGCTGCTGCAGATCCTGCGAGGCAAGGGTGCTCCCCAGCATCAGGGGAGGGCAGCAGACACGCAAAAACTGCCTCTGCCTGACAGTGGGGGGTGACAGCAGGACCTTCCCTGACAGCCGGGAGGAAGCTCTTGGGCAGGCTGGAAAAAACACACAGTCAAATTGCAGGCTGTCCAGAGAGATCAGAGGGACACAGGGGCTTGTCTGAGCGCCCCCCAACAAAGTCAGGGTGTTACCTTGGAATGACTTTCCTAGGGCAGCTGTGACTGCTGCCACAGCCTGGGCTTGACCCACGGCTCAGTGATGGAAAGTTGGTGGGTTCAAGGCAAGTTATGAGAGTTTGATGAAATTGAAGGGCAAATTCAAGGAAGCAAATTACAGGCTACTAACAAAGGCATTGCCTCAGTTCAGGAAATCACTGTTGTACAAATAGCCCGGGAGAATGCTTTGGGAGGGAGATCAGTGTATGTTTGCCCTGTCCTTGTACTTTTCCAAAGGCACTAGCTTTGAATGGCCAAGGATGGTGCAGATTCAGTCTGACCTGGGTCTATCACTTTCGTATTCTTAGTTTAAAAATAACAGCAGGAAACTACATTTATGGCTTCTCATCATTTAATGTAGGACTAGGCACAGGGTAACCTCTCTTACTTGTCTCTCAAATGCTGCCATCTGGAAATATAATTTCCAACCCTGCCTTTCACATTGCCCCCTCAGATCCCAGCAGGGAAACACCTCTCCCCACCCTGACACCTGGGCAAGCACTGCAGGAAAGGTGAAGTCTCACCCCCTCTGGCAGCAGAGGTTCTGCCAGGCCTTTGGAGGATCCTGAGGAGCACCCTATGGACAGCAGTCCGCCCCCATGGGATGCCAGGGGTGGAGAGAAAACATTCCCTAGGCCAACACTGGTGAGCTGTAGGATGTTTCTAACAGCCCACACTTTGCACCATCCACGCCTTGCACCATGTGTTGGTGTATATGCTGTACAATTAGCAACACAGATTACTGTGCTGGAAACTACAGCTGAGAGCAGAGGGAGCTACGGTGCATTTCCTCCCAAGCTGAGTGTTTTTGATGGACTGCAAAGATCCATTCTTAATAAAAATAAATGTCTGCAATAAATGCAGTTTTAACCTGCACTCCAGTAACTGCAAGGACTGAAGGTAAAAATACCACATTAAATTTTATATCGGTAATTTCACAGGATGATCATTTAAACTTGGTTTATACCAGGTCTCATGCAAACCTGTGCCTGGACTGGCACAGGGATGACACATAGGGAAGGAACAAGCAATTCCTGCTGTAAGCCAAAGGAAGGTGCAGCGGTGCAGTCAAGTTCCTCAGCAGCTGAAGGAGATTCCTCTTCCCTCCCCTTACACCCATTGCTCCCAGCTGCAGAAAGACTCTGACCTCTCAGCATTTGCAGCCCTGTCTCCAACTCTTGACTCCTGCAGAGCTTTTTGTCTCACAGATCTACATACCCAAGAGCTGGATGTGGAAAAGAGATAAACTTCTTGTGATTTTGTCTGTCTTTTCTTCAGATATTGTTCAGGAAAGCACGTTTGAGGGGGAATATCACGTTGTTAAACAAGAGGGAGGGGATACTTCCCAGTCAGTAACATGACTATTTTCTCCTCTTTCTCTGTGCACAGCAGGGCGGCCCTTTGACTGTGACCGCTCAGAGATGATGGTCTGAGGAGCAGGTGAGCAAAAAGAGAAGCATTGTCAGATCTGGAAGCCAAGCTTTAAACCTGCCTGTTCCTCCTGGGGAGTATTCAGGGACATGAGACATTACACATCTCTTCATCATGAATACCAAAGCAGCACCGCCGAGTACATGAAAGGTAAGAGTTTAGTGAAGCAGACAGTAGGAATTTTTGCTAATAAAAGCATTGAGCCAATATTCTCTGCATGTCTGAGTGTGATTGCCTAATGACCTCTCATGGTGAACACCCATTTCACCATTGCTCAAAGAAAGGTCAGGATAATTTTTATCTGTGGCACAAAGTTCTTTTACAGTGATTTGCAAACCTCTTCTTTTTTCTTGCCTATTGCTTTGGGGGTTGAAATGAGAAGCTGCTCCTCTAAGGGACTCTCTTGCCCATTTTAACCCCAGGATGAGTATTTCTATATAAAACTCTTGAGACTCTCTAGCCGATAGGCTATAAGTAGACAGGCCTGTTTTCGCAAATCAATCATTCAAGAAAAAAACCCAACACAAATATCTGTGCTAGCTGTGGGAACCAAAAACGGGGTTCACCCCACCTAATTTCAAACCCCAGTTTATCTTCACCTCAGTATAGGTGCCTCTGGTCATTTTAACGTGATACCCTGTGTCACATCTGCCGAAATATCTTACACACCTCAGGTCATATAAGGTGGCACTAGATGACTATTTTAGACCACCAGACTTAGCTGTAGGGAGTAATTTAGTAACAGATTAAGACACCTAAATGCCTTCATTCAAATGCTTAGACACTTAGGTGTCTCTATGGGTGCTGGATGTCTGACCTCCCATGGTGTCAGTGGAGATGTGACCAGTATGGTTGAAGGTGTGGAGATGTGTCCACATATAAAAGGTTAAAGGTGTCCAGATATAAATGTAGTATGTGGTGGCTTCAGTGGCTCTAGGGTCCACTGATCAGGTCCAGTTTGTCCCTTCCTTGTAGACATCTGTATTTAGGTGTCTTAAACCAAAATATATCTCATTTCTGAAAGTTGGGTTTGTCTTGTCTATTTTATATCCGACACTAGGGTGAAGTTTATCATATCCTATGTATACTTGCTTCTTCTGATTATAAAATGAGTCCAGAAAAACAAACTCATGTCTAGATATCTACAATGCCCTTGTGAGTCCCACACTTGGTGGGTCATGCCTATGTGCAGCAGCCAGTTCTCTGTTGTCCTGTGTTCCTGGTTAATAGTACATTACATTGCAGAGGAAAGAATTGCCTTTTTGAAAGCAAAAACTCAAGCTTCCTGAGTAAGAAAGATGAGATTCCTGGGCTTGTTTCAGCCTCCTTGTCAGGTTCCAGGTTAGGAACTTACTATCCTTTCAGTGTCTCACCTCTCCCACATGTCCCACATCATCCCCTCCAGGGGCCAGAAGACAACACATGCAAAGCAACTTTCCTGGGACAAGGCCAGCTGATGGCAGGATCCAGAATCCTCACACTCCCATCACCCATACCCAACCACTGCCACATGTTGTTTCTCAAGGAAAAGTGAGCAAATTATTTCAGTACCTCTCATTCGAATAAATTAATATGTTTTTCCCCATAGTTCATTGAGTGGTTTACTTTTGCCAGCTATTTTATGTTTTAGGTATTTTCAGAAGCAGTTTAGAAAAGCTGAAGAAAAATGCAAACACGTTTTCTGCTTGAAGGCACTCCCAAGAAGATTGGTCCTTAGGTATTCGAAGAGATATATCTATTTGTGAGTTTTCCCTACATGGAACAGTGCTACAGCGAAGAGTGTACACAGGTACAAGAGGGGTGAATGTGTTTATGTTCTGGACTGTAAAAACATGGAATTCTAATGAGCTGTAGTCTCTTGTTGGAGGTGGTAGCCTTATATCATCATCTCCTTGCAGCACAGAAGAAATTTAACTCTCCTTGATAGAACTGAAAGTAGTTGCATCCAAAACAACATTTAGTGGCGTCACTGCATAACTTCGTGTACCTCGCCTTGGAGCCATCTTGTCAGCCAGTGACACCGTGGGAGATGACAGCTTTCCTTCAGTGGCATCACTCTGTGCCTGAGATATGCATGGCAAAAAGTTGGTTCATTTAGTTGGTCTACTTTCCTGCAGAGTAGGAGTTCATGTATCCACAGACTCATGCTATCCTTTACACCTCATATGACCTTTGAACTTGTTGACTTGCTTCAAACAGACCTGATGGAGCAGAAGAGCAAGGGGTGCAAAGGCTTGCAGGTGTAGTGGAAATGTGTAAAAGACAGAGATGCGAGACCCCAGTTGTGCTCTTGTGAGACAATGAGAGCAGAATATACAATATAAAAGTTTTGATGCTAGGAAAAAAATCTTGTGAGACCTGACACCCTCTCAGACACCAGAATCAGGCAGTTACAGGTCACCAGTGTCACCAAACTATAGAAAACCCAGCATCCTTCTCTCCTCTGCTCAGGAAACTACCTGGGGCTGTTCATGTAAATGCTGTGATTGACTCTGTGTCCTGCACCGTGGGAGATGAAGGAGGTGCAGCAGCCAGTCTGCGCATGGGTGGCACTCTGCTGCTTGGCTTTCACATCTTGGAAAAAGGCACATTTCTCTTTGCAGCTGGTTTCAGCCCTTTCCACCTGCATGTCTCCAACAAGTGCTGAAGGTTACCCTGCAATGGCAATTGCATAGTGCTTTATTAAATAATTTGCCAGAGAATCCAAATCAAATGGAGTTAAAGCAAGGAAACACCTTTTTACACTTGCAAACATGTCTCAGTGCAGCAGAAACCCAGCAACGTGTCTGCTACAGGTGCTTTGCTGGCTGCTCCAGGCTCAGGAGTGGCAGAAGGAGTCCTGCAGCAGGCTTGCTCTTCAGGTGCTGAGAGCAGCTTGTGGTATTTTCAGTTGCTGCACGAGGATGGGAAAGAACTGGGCATCATGCAAGCAGTGTCTGTGCTGTATCCTGCCCTCTTCTCTCTCTCACCATCTGGATGCCTCAATGAAGAGACAGGGAGCTGGTAGGAAAAAACACAGGATTCTTCAAAATCCAGACAAAAACTGTTGATGGTGTCCGCACCTTTTGCTGTTACTAAGAGCAAAAGAAAGGGAAAATGGTTCCCAGTGTCTTCTTAGAGCCTGATTTTTTTTTTAAGTTAAATTCATCAGCAGTGACAGTGCTGTCCTTGAGGAGGTGTTCTTTTGAAGGATAGCACCCTGGTGACAGCAGGTAGAGCAGTAGCTGCATGCCCCTTCTCACTCAGGTTTGCTTAATGAGCCAGAAGAACTTGAAAACCCTGGCGAGAATGGGACCCCCAGGAGCAGCCGAGGCCAGCCTCGCCTCCTGATCTTACCTTTTTTCATTTGGCCTGACGTTTTTGTTGCAGACATGTAGCCTGTAGCAGGGAGTTGGAGGAATGAAACTTTATGGAGAGTGAGTGAGCACAGGCAGAGCACCAAAGGAAAGATGTGAAAAATGGATGAGACGAGGCCAAGTGAGTAGCAAGGGTCACTCTGTGGAGGTGGTCAAGGCAAATGTGCACAAAAAGGGGACAAAACAAAGGCAGTTCCTTCCTCCTCTCTCTACCTTATGTGGAACCAGTAGCCCCACTTCTGATATTGCAGAGAAACAAGAAGAAAAATAGTGGACTTAGAGTCCAACTTTGGCAAGCTGCAGGAGCAGGTGGGGTTCCACTTGCAGATCTTTGCCTCAGACTGTGGTTTACCATTTGCAAGACAAGGTCCCAGAAAAAAACTTGGATCCCTCCCCTCACTGCCCTGAGACCTCCTGTCTCAGCTTCTGTGTATGGACAGGTGCCATTTTGTTTTCCTAAAAAGACCCTCTTAAAATCCCCTGCCCTGAAATACTGAGGGTGGTAAAATGAAGTGGACTGCTGTGGGACCTGTCCAGGAGGCGTGCAAAACTCCCTCTGGGATCTTGGAGAGGCAGGATGGAGAGCTAAGGCCGAGGGCTGAGTATTATAAGTTTGGTGTTTATAATACAAGTAGACACTCCTGCAGACTTTCAAGCTCTGCTTGCCAAGCCTTCCTATTAGCCTACCTGCACTTCATTTCCTCACCTCCCCCGCCTCATCTGAGCATCCTCCCCTTGGTGCTGACAGGCTGCAAAGTCTCCAAAGGATATAGGTCCTCTTCTCCACTGCCTCCATTATACATACTCCTGCTCATGAGACCCTGCATACTTCCCCAGCATCCCTCTGGACGTAGGGAGGTGTAATGGAGGGCTGCTCCCTTTCCAGGCTGCAATCAGCATCCATCTGCTTCTCCACTACCCTGCCTTGGACCATTTGCATTTCCAGTGCCTGGGAGGACTGTAATGCAGAGCACACCATTCTTCTCTCCCTGACCTACCAGGTGTGATTTCCAACACCAAGATCCTCAAGTTTCAGTTTGCCCAACTCAAACCCCAAGTGCCGGAGAAGCAAAAATGCCCAGTATGTCTGACAGTCTGACATTAATTAATTATTATATGGCACTGGAACAAATCTTTCTGTAAATACATGAATATTCAGCCTACAAAACTGAGGCAGTGATTCTGAATAAGCAATTTAATTTGAACTGGGCTTTGTATTGTAGCAGGTCCTGTTTCATGTATCCAGCCAAGTAATTGCTAGTTGAGACACCCTGGTTTCTGATCACACACTTTGCCACTGTAATTTATAGGTTCCTTTCCAGAAGTCCTCTCCTGCCATTATCTTTTTTACCAGGGAACTTGCACAGTAAACAAACTAACCCTCCTGAACTACAGGCACACAAAGCAATATCTTATTTCTCTACAACCTTCAGACCAGCAAAGAAAACACCAAGTTCTCTTTCAAATGCAGTTAGTTCCTTTCTCATCTTCTCTGTCTTGTGCAGAAACCAGATGATTTAATCACTTGATCTTGTGTAAAGCATTTGACACTGTCCCACATGACATCCTTATCACTAGGCTTGAGGCAGGAATTTGGTAGGTGTACCACTCAGTGACTATGGAATTGGCTGGATGGTGAAACTCAAAAAGTTACAGTCAACAGCTCAATGTCCAAATGGAGCCAAGTGAAGAGTGGCATTCCCCAAGGGGAGGTGTTGAGATGAGCACTGTTTAACATCTTTTTTGGTGACAGCAGGATTGAGGGCACCCTCAGCAAGTTTGCCAATGACACCAAGCTGAGCGGTGCAGTGGACGCACTGGAGGGCAGGGATGTCATCCAGAGGGACTTCAGCAGGCTTGAGAGGTGGGACTGTGCAAACCTTGTCAAGTTCAACGAGGCCAAGTACAAGGTCCTGCACCTGGGTTGGGGCAATCCCAAACACAGATACAGGCTGGACAGAGACTGGATTGAGAGCAGCTCTGAGGAGAAGGATCTGGAGGTTTTGGTTGCCAAGAAGCTCAGCATGACCTGGCAATGTGCGCTTATAGCCCAGAAAGCCAACCCTCTTGTGGGCTGCATCCAAAGCAGCGTGGCCAGCAGGTCGAAGGAGGTGATTCTGCCCCTCTGCTCTGCTCTCCTGAGACCCACCTGGAGGGCTGCATCCAGCTCTGGACTTTCCCCAGCATAAGGATGTGGACCTGTTGGAGAAAGTCCAGAGGAGGACAACAAAGATGACCAAAGGGCTGGAGCACCTTTCCTATGGAGACAGGGTGAGGGAGTTCAGCCTGGAGAAGAGAAGGCTCCACTGAGACAACCTGGTCTGATCCCTGAAATCATCTGTAATTAACAGAAAGAATCCCTAGAACAGAAGCTGGAGTCGAGTTGAAAAAACTCCCTGTCTTCCCCAGATTCAGTTTAAAAAGAAATATAAGCAAACTTTATACGGTAAAAGAGAAAATTGTCATGATGAACAGCTTGAGGTGGTCTGGATGATTTGTGTTGGTGTTTATTGCCTCCTGTGCTACTCTCGGTGTTTCATTATGGCTTACATACTGCCATCCTGCGTTACCTCACTAAGTAAGTACGTTTCTAATACAGAAACTGAGTCCTGAGTACAATTGCCATCATCCCCCACCTTCCTTGAGCCCACAATATGGGATAAATTTCCATTTTTCCTTCCTTGCCAGATTATATCTACTACGTGAAGTCACCAGGGCTAATGCGCCTGTTTTGGAAAAGAGATGTGGAACTCTCCTCTTTCCCATTGAAATATGCTTTGCAGGCAGTCTGAGCACTGAGGAAGCAGTCGCACACAAATGATATCCCAGCAGCATGCTGGGGAGCCCTGGGGTGCTTGGCAGCTGTGTCCAGCCCCCCTGCTCCCACACCAACCCATGCTCTGCCTCCCATTCCACCACAACTAATAGCCAGCCACTGATTCCATGAGGGTTTATCTCCAACACCAGCACACCCGACTGGATCGTGCATACCAGAGCTGATGTGCCTACTGCAGATATCTGTCCCAAGAAATAAATTAGCCCCCTAAATCTGAAGAACTGATATTACAAAAGTCAGTAGGGAAATATCTTTTTTTGGACAGAGGGCAGGAATTTCACGTATTTCTCACATAAAGTTAACTTTATTCCTTAGGGATCTGATGCACTTTTATATTACATTTTGAGAAATAATACTTATAAAAGATTCATCCTTTCCTGGAATAAACTGGAGTAGCTCTTATGTTTCTGTCTTTAGAGATTTCAGGGACCACAGATTCTGAAGATGTTGAAAGCTTCCACTTCCACGCATGAGAGGTACATTTATATTCAAACCACATTTTAACATTTTAATTGGACAGCATGAATAAAAGGATATTCATTTAATAATTAAGTTCAGGAGTAAGAAAAGCATGTGCATTACTAACTAGAGACTGCTGCATTAACCAGGAATGTTTGGGAACTGGATGGTCACCCCAGTGCCTCTGCTTCCCGCTCCAGCAGAAAAACTCTGGTGCCTAAGTGATCACCAGGCAGGCTGGCAGGCAGAGGATAGTGGGGATGTTTCAGGACATCAGCTGTGATTTTTTTCCTGGAACACTCCTCTTGGGAAGGCGAGTTCTGGCCATTCACAGGCTTTCTGTCTGCCTGGACACTGGATCTGTCTTTGGGGGAGGCTGCAGGTGGCTCCCAAAATGCAGATTAGATACAACTGGAATAAAAGCATGCTGGGAAACTGCAAAATATTCCGGACCTAAGACTGAACCATGGGAATATCATGCAGCAAGTTAGCAAGGAGCAGCTCACTGTGACTGGGGAGCAAAGATTTGCTAGCTGGGGCTGATTGTAAAAGGACACAGCACTCTAGAGTAAAGTTCACTCCTGTTTGACTATATCTGTAATTCATTTTCTAAATAAATATATAATCTTCACTTTTCAGAACTGTTTTGATCCATTTCCTCCTCCAACTGACCACCATTTTCTGTTTTCGCAATGATTTTTACATTGCGTTTGGCAACAACCCTGTTTTCATCACCTAGAAACTCGATATTCAGAGCAAAACCTCTCCAGCTGGCTCACGTGTCAGAGTCTGCATACCTTCGGCAACAGAATCTGCAAAATTGTACTGATTAAATGTCTGCTTTCGCTGCTATTTAGAAAAACACACCCCAGATGAAAGGTCCCTCTGACTGAGTTTTCAGTTGGTTTGTGCTTGCAGGGGCCTGGCAGTAGAAGCACACTTCCAGATCCGAGGGCAACTAACAGAAAGCTTTCAGACATTTTATGGAAACAAATCTGACCCCTGTGTAATTCTGGCCATGGCTGGTGAGAGCAAACACAGAGCACCAGCAGAAGGCGTATGTGCTCTTGCCTTCAGCTTAAACCTCTGCAATAGGGCTCCGTGGGACCAGGGGAGAGCTCGCGTTGCATACTCAGTCCCTGCACACAGGGGTTTTTTCCCCCACCACGCATCAAATTGTTTACTGGTTCTCAAGGTGTCACTATTTTCGTATTTTCTATGTCTGTATCACAGAACTGGCAAGAGATTTCTAGAATGGCAAAGACTTCCATTCCTGGCTACATTTCTTCTAACTAATTGGGACAACAACTCAGGTAGCAAAGACAACTCCTCACAGTTCTGTGGAGATACCAGGGGCTGCCAAGGAGGAAATGCCTCCACGTACAGGCTGAGGCACACAGCAGCCTGAGACTGACAGCAGCCACCCATGGCAGCGTATTCCAATGTACCACAGAGGTTTCCATGCTCAGTGGCAGCAGGGGCTCTGGAAGCTGCTCAGTGTCTGAGGACTGTCCCACTATATGAATCACTAGAGAAGCAACACATAGCATGACTGGTGGCACCTGCCTTCCCTCAGGAAGGGAGACCCTTCTCCAACACCTGCCAAGCACAGTGGGCATTTGGTGAGAAGGGCTCAGGGCACCTGCACAAGCCCTGATCAGAAGGGTGGACTGTTCTGCTCCCCCATCACCCAAATCCCCCTAATCCAAAGCCTTCATAAAGCCCCTCCATGCCCCAGGCACATTGCTTCCCTGCAAAGTCATTTCAAAATTGTTTGATAAAACATTTCAGCTTTTAACCTCTTTCTTTTGCCAGTGAGAAAGCACAAATGATTGAGACAGATAAAATATCTGCAGGTCACAGTTCATTCTGCCTGCCCCTCTGTAGGGGATGGTCACACTGGATGGAGGTAAGTCATCTTTTTTTGTTGTTTGTGTGTGTGACCACATCACTTATGGACGGATTATAAACTCTTTGTGGCAGTGTTTGAGGCAACTAGTATGTATCTCTTCAAGAAATCTCTGTGATGTTGCAAAGAAAAGGAAAAGGCAGATTGAAAAGCTTCTTGTGTCCCTCTTGAAAATCCAAAGCAGTCTCTAAATGTGGATTATGTGTGTTTCAGGTGCCCACAGGAGAACAGGCAAAGTGGCCTCCCTCTGCAAGCTCCTCCCTCTGCACCTGAAAGTCCAAAGTCAGATTTACTCTCTTATGATGCAATTCATACAGGATCCAGTACCATCAATGTCATCATCCCCCAAATTCTTTGTTGGAAGACAGTTTCTCTACTCAGAGTTTATCTTATTTTCCCTGCAAGTTTCTTTGCTCCCTTATCATCTCTGGGAACAGATAGTTTTAACATACTTCGTTCAGAGATACATTCTGCATTTGCATGGAGCCTGCAAGGGGCTGTGGCACAGTGCCATCCATAGCACATGATGACTGGTACCTGGGTACCTGGAGGGATTTTCAGACTTTACTTGTTTAATTTTCCTCCCACTTTCCTCTAATTTTACATTCCCTTATGGAGCATGGTCTCCTGGCCTTCCCAGCCCATCTTTTCTCTTCTGATGCTTTAAGACATCTGGGTTGACCAGCCTGAGCTGCCCCCTCCAGCAATCACCAGGCATCATGATCAGAGTGTCAGGCTTTTCACTGTCCCAAAATTAGCATAAGAAACTGGCATATGGACTGTGACTGTAGGCAAATGTGACCTTTTCAGAGGCTGACTTTATTTATTTATTCTGTTGCCATTTATTTTTGTGTTTAAAAAAAAAAAAAGTCATGGATGGTAGTGCACTGTCTCCTGGACCTACTAACAATAAATAATTACAATACCTCTGACTAGCAACGCTTCTTCATCAAACAGTAATTAAGATTGCAGTCACAGCCTGGGACACAGGCTGAGTATGCAGCAAGACCATCGTTAGCATTTCCAGTTCCTCTGCACTTTCATTTGGTTGGTAAAGTGCCAGACACGAGTGCTCCCGTGGCTGTACGTGTTTCTGCGTGCTGGCACTGATGGGAGAAATAACGGAGTGGCACACACAGCCCTGTTTGCCACTGGACCTGTGTATCATGTGTTTCTATAAACTCACATTATTTTGGGGAAAACCAGCTCATGTGAGAGGTCTTAAAGCACACAGATGGGCATGCATGGTAATTTTTGCCTGCTCTGGAAAGCTCTCTCCCTCTTTGGCCCCAGGGACCATTTTCCTTGGCACAGCCTCCCACAGGGCTCACTGTCAGCTGCGCTCTTTGAGTTGTGCTCTGAGTCCCCCGAGCGCATGTGAGAGGGGCTGGAGCCTCACATCTTTCCTCTCCCAGCTCCCTGCCTGCTCTGAAGCTTTCATCCAGGCAGGAGGATGGGCTTCTGTGTGCTCATCATCCCCGCCCGTGTGTCCCTCTGCATGAGACCTCTGTATCTGCAGAGCTAGATATTAATGAGTTTGAGAGAACACACCAGCTTCCAAATTAATTAGAATAAATCACCCACCAGAAGTCTCAATCAGTCCTGCACTCCCCATTTCACAGAGGAGGATGTTCCTGCGTGCCCACCTCCACATCACATACCCCGACCTCCCTTCATTTTCTCCTTGTCATATGGCAGCCTGCTGCCTACCCAGGTAAATAAATAGCTACGGCATAGAATCATAGAAACATTTAGGTTGGAAAAGACCTCAGAGGTCATTGAGTCCAACTGCTAACCCAGCACTGCCAAGTCCACCACTAAACATCAGCCCTTCCCTGGACAGACCCTCTTGCTCCACGTGTTCTAAGTTCACAGAGAGACACAAGCCCTGGCACGAGGTTAATGGTAGCTCGCCTGAGCAGATCTTTCTTTTTGACAAAGACGGATCCTTGAGTTTCTTTGCCATCTCAGCATCGGTCCCTGCTGTCGGCAGAGGCTGCCACTGCTAAGTGTGTAAAAAATAATGCATAAAGAAAAAAAATATCAATCATAATTTTTGCAGTATTGTCTCCCAGTTTAATAACCTCATTTAATTAGAAATCATAGGCAAAAACCAAGGCAGGTAAATTTAATATAAATTCCGAAACAACTGAGATTGAAGGAATTTCACCATCTCTAATAATCTTGTTAAGAAAAATATCCCTGAAGCTGCAGATTTCTCCCAGGTGTCTCTCCCTATACCACACAGCTCCATTCCAAACTAACCACCCTAGAGGACTGGCACAGGCCACCAGCACATTTTTGGGTCTGCTGCAGGGTGCCCTGACACACCTGAGCTCACGAGAGCAGCTGTAGAAAGCATGCAAGCCTGTGGTCATGCAGGGTCAGGAAGCAGGCTGAAATAGCAGCACCGTGGTCAGTCCCATTAGCCCAATCACTTGATTTTTTTTTTTTTGTTCCAGAGCAAATTTACCTTCATCTAGGCAGCTGTGAAGAAGAGAAGAGCTATGTTTTCAGGTTTTTTAGCATTCACCCAAGAAACCCATGTTCTGAGAGGGAAGGATATTTGCACAGGCTTAACTTCAGTGACCTGATACAACTACAGCAATCCCATGAGGAACACAGCGTGTGTCCAAAGGTTCTGGAGCCGAGCTGAGGGCGCAGCAGGACTTGCACCCCCCAGTCACACTGCTGACTTTCACACATATGGAAAAGGCAGAAAAAGCCATGAAGAGGGGGAACAACACCACTTTTTCCCCAAAGCACACTCTGCCCGTGCCTGCAGCCTCCGCAGTGAGGCAGGATGGGTCCAGCAGCCCTGGGGTCTCCAGGCAGCCGGCAGCAGAGCTCCCAGCATGCAGGGGGACATCCAGTTTTGTGGGAAGGGAGACATACTACACTACACACATGGGTAGAGCCCAGCCATGCTGCTCACTGACCTACACGAATGGGACTTCCCAGGTGAGTGAGTGAAGGCAGGAGAGCCAGGCCTGACAAAACCACAAAGCAGCATTGGGGCACATAGCAGAGCCTTTGGCTGGGAAACGGGGAGCACTCCCAGCCACACTGGGGCTTAACAGGGACAGAGGAACCCATCTTCTCCTAGCTCTTGCATCCCACCCAGCAGAACTGCCCTCACTCCCATGCCAAACACCGGTTCAGCCAGGACTCAACCCTGAAAAACTTTCCTCCTGTATCCCACTGAAGCCTGAGGGACTGCAACCACCTCCGAATGTGTGCCAGCTCAGAGGTGACACAACAACCTACACAACAAGCAGCACCCTCTCTTCCCGTATTTTAAGGAAAACTGCTCATATATCAGCACCAGAGTGGTGTTTTAAATTGCTAAGCGTCCTCTTGAATAACTAAACAGCAGTGAGTAATATGTATTTACATACATTATGGTCTATTCCCCCACTGGAAGGCGATTTGTGCTGATAACTTCCATTAATGTTAAAGGGAGCCATTCACATAAATCCTCGGCACATTAATGGCCCATGAGCCTCCTCTGCGTAGTAGTTCGTGTTGCTGCATTTAGCGAGCACGATATAAACGTGGCCAACTTAATATGCAAATAAATTCAAGTATTTACTGAGCCATAAGAGATAGTTACTAGGCACATCTCATTCATCGTTTACAGGGAAATAGATGGAGGCTGCCAGATTAAATCGGGAGATAAATGCTATAAATACTTTTTTAAGGCAACAGGGTACTGGGTCTCCACATACACATAAATAACGATCATAAACAGTTTCTTGAAGACATCTTCTCTTCTATTTGTTTTTACTCTGTGAGTGTCTTTACTGCACATCTGTGCTGAAGCACTATTTGTTGCATTGCTGTTGCCTGACAGTGGCACTGGAGTCCCTTCTGTCCCTCAGGGACAGAGGAGGGCCATGCACCATCCCTGCTCACTTACTCACCACCACCACCTCCTTGGCAGGAAAGGAACATTCTCACCTTGAAAAGATGGCCCACCCACTACAACTCCCTTTTTCCCAGCACCAAAACGTGAGCCCTTCCTTTACTGGCACCTGGTGCGGGAAAGAGAAGTGAGACTTTCTGTACCCTTTCTTCTCACAGATGCTTTATTGAGAATCTGCAATGGGCATTTGCAAGACAAGAGCCCTCACCAGGCCTGTGCTTTTCTGAGGCAGAAAACAGATATCTTCTATGGGAAACATATTTTAAAAATGCATCAGATACTGTATTACTGAAGTCCTCCTTCAGTTCCCTGTGCATGATTTCTAAGATACCATGCCAAATGGATGTGTCCTCCACAAGATATTTCTTCCTAGGGGTAATAAATGAAGTAACACTGATTCACTTTATTCTTTCAGATGGAGAACAAGGAAAAATTTTCTATCTCTACTGCACAGTTCAGTAGGATGGTTCCCATGCACATACAAGCTCATGGAAATATGCAGATGCATATATTAAAAGGCCTTACCTACCATTAGATTCCACAGCATCTGCTGGTCTGCAGTCCTATTGATGCTGTGGGGTTTTTCATAGGAGTCACCGACAGACCCCTGAAGTCTTCCCAGAATCCCTGTGTCGGCTCTGGGCTGGTGCATCTATCCAAGCTTTAGAGCACAGCATTGAGAGTGTGCAGGCATTTCCCTGCAGAGCCAGAGCCAGGCACAGTGGCAGCTCAGCCCCAAACAAAAGTGGTGGCAGAGACAAAATAAAACCTCACAATCTCTCAGGCTCTTTAATATGGAACCCCTACTTGTAATGCTGCCCTTTGGATTTGTCCTTAGCTAAAACCCCAGAGCTCTCTTTTGCCCTGTTCAGTGCCCAACTCTCCTTTCAAAACCTCTTCTGAGTACCACCTCTGGCCAGGTTTGAAGACCCCACCCAGATCTTTGCTCCTGTCTCCAGTCATGTTTCTCTCCCCAGAGTGCCCACAGGTCTCGATGGCTGCAAACCTTTGATGTGTACTTTGGAAATCAGACCATTTTACACACCGATTCTATAAAACAGAGGTTCCACCAGAAAGCAGCTTGTGCCCCCTTGCTGCCTCCCCAGGAGAGCCTCCACGGCCACTTGCAAGGTGCAGTGCTGGTCTCATGGCTCAAGTCTGCCCATTCTGCCCCAAATTCAGGCAGCTCTGTGGGGCCGGGGAGCAGCAGGTACCCAAGAGATGACTTTGGCAAGGGGATAGGAGGAGGCAACAGGACACACAGCAAACAAGAGCAGTGGTGATCCCTCGTTCCCACCTTTCCTCTCTTGTGCCCTGATAGACTGAGTGTTTGAGTGTCACATTCCCTCTGACTGAGTTTATAGAGTGACTAAACACTCACTGGAGCCTCTCAGGATGTCAGCTACCATAATTCTCAATAAATCTGCCTGTGGTGCAAGACAAGGTCTTGGGTTAAAAACCTACCTGTCTGTGGTGTCTTTCCTGGCAGGCAGGAAGAAATCATTGGGGGCCAATGCTGCTTACAGGCTTTCAGGTCAACAAGGACTTACCCTGCATTTTGGGGACATGGTGGTTTACATGTTAGTCACAGTTAGCTTTTTTATTGAAACCTCAGGTGTGTGACACCTGCAGGAAGACAGGCTGAAACAAGAAAGCATCTCATACCTTCCCTGCACCTCCCACCAAATAAAATACGATACATCCTGTGGTACCTCCCTCACACCACTGACACACAAGTGGAAGCATGGAGAGATGGAGACATCAGGAAAAGGTATTTACACAATGGAGAGGCAGGGCAGCTCTCAGAGACCCATCCCTCAGCAAAAGGCAGCATGTGCACGCGTGCTGCTCATGTCCAAGGAGTGTCACACAGAAACACAGCTTATTTGTCACAAATTACTTGAGATCACAGGGGATGCCACAAGGAATCACCTATCACTGCACATGCTGTGGAATTAATCACTGTAGTTCTCCCTGGGAAAGCAAGGATTGCCCAGGTGCCAGCAGAAGTCCAGCAGCTGAGCTGCCGCTACTCCCTGGCACCCTGTGCTGAGGTGGGAGCAGTGTACAGGGCCAGATGCTGCTTCAGGTGCAGCACCAGTTCCAGCTATAGAGGAAAGTATATCTCTGCCAGCATGTATTTGGGGTAGAGCTGCAGGTGGCCTTAGCCAGCCGCCCATCTCCTGAGCCAGGACCTCAGAGCTGCAGTGTGGTGGCAGGAAGGCGGGCAGTGCCTGCGTGCCAGGGCAGGGTAAACACAGGAGTGAGACCTTGGGTCTCCCCCTCCCTGTGCCAGGTGCAGCCCCCTTTCCTCCTGCTCCAGCAGAGCTGTGTGGTCACCCCGGGTCTGTGTGGGGGGCAGGTGGGAGTGGACCCTCTGTGAGGAACAGGGTAACCAAAGCACTCAGAGCAATACAGGACACAGCTCTGAACGCTCCGTTTCAGTCACACCTGCTGTAAATAAAGGAAATGCCAGCGAATGCTCCTGGGAGCCCCCTGTACAAAAATACTTGAAGCAACGAGAGCAACAGCTGGCCCTGCGAAAACTTTTGTCAGTCTGACATTTCGAATGCCTAGCACACCAGGCATCCGTGCACATGCCAGGGAAGAGGAGCAGGAAACCTGAGGCATATTCCTGGCTGCACTGCCAACTGATGTTGGAAAGGAAACCCCATCCTTGGCGTCTCACACCCGAAGCGAACAGAGAAACAAACTCTTACAGGGGGAAAGAAAAAGGCATTTATAGCACCGTTTCTTCTGTACAATGAGAATCACCCTTAAAGATGAGGTCAGTATAAACTACAGGGCTACAGCAAACTGTTCAGTTCAAGAGGAATTATTCATCCTTCAGTGGAATATAATTACACATCCAGACTCTCTCTGGGCAATCCTTTATTCAAGCCAAATTTACACTATTTCCTAAAGGGAACAGTCAATCTTAATGAATGACTTACAGGTTCATCATCTTTAATAAGGCTTTATTAAGAAAATAACATCAGAAGTTTAGATCTTTAATTAATAAATTTTAACTCCATGCCACCTTTTCTTTTGTTAATTCCTTCATTCTCATCAGCAGAAAAACTCGGTGCAAAGATGCTAACTTAGATTATAAATTCTTTTCAATTTTATAGCCAATAGCAAATTAGCCAGTACCTTTAGTGCACCAATATATCATGATTCTGTTCAGCAGAGCAGTGTCTAATCTCCTGACACACAATTTTGAATCAAGTTTCTTT
Organism: Lycocorax pyrrhopterus obiensis; assembly: GCA_014706295.1. Lineage (NCBI taxonomy): Eukaryota > Metazoa > Chordata > Aves > Passeriformes > Paradisaeidae > Lycocorax > Lycocorax pyrrhopterus. Next base: position 70,275,570 of record JACSVZ010000004.1, on the reverse strand, counting down.
TCTAATATACAGCAAAATAAAGAGAAAATTTTGCTTCCTTTGTACAGGAAACCAGTTCCTCATGAGGCAGCTTGTTATGACAGAATTAATGCATGTAATTAATTTCTCCCTCCAAGGTGAGCCTGGAATATTTTTCTTTGCATAAGTAAACCAATTATTGTTCATTCTCACTGTGGAGAGCCATCACCTGTTAAGCACTGTAGCTGCTCTTAATGGTCAGCTGGAGAACTCAGGTGGGAGAGTTTTATATAAATAAAACTGACTCCTCCTTTGCACCATTTTAAAGCTGTAGAGAAAGAAGTAGGGTAGGATTTTAGGGTACTGGGATATTTTTTTCTCATTGTTACTTTTTTTTTTAAAGACACCATGTGGCCATTGAGGATAGTTTATGAAACTATATGAATTAAGTTCCCCTTGGTTTATGAACTAAAATCCCCTAAAGAAAACAGGGCTTTGCTGACTTCAGTGTTACCAAATATAAACATTTCATTTCTTTCCATTTTCAACAGAAATTGCTGTCTTGCTCTCATCAACTATTTCCTGAAAGTCTTCCTTACCCCAAAATGTGCTTTTACCCCTTGTATTTACTTGCCAGGTGTGTGTGGGTTCCCTGCCATTTGCAGGAGGAGAGCATGCCTCGGTCTCCAGCTGAAAGTACTCTGGGTGCTTCCAAAGTAGAGTTAGGAATATTGGGTAGCCTTAGCAACGTGAGTTCAGTTCACTGCAGGAAACAGCCCTTGAGCACCTCTGGGCAGAGCCCACTGAGAAGTGGTGATGCTGGGCAATTAGAAACATAGAATCATGGAGTATCCTAAGTCTGAAGGGACCCACAAGGATCACTGAAGTCCAGCTTCTAGGATTCAACTCAAATTAATTAATTCATCCCATATTCTGCTGTTGGGTTTGAGCTGGTTCCCACCAGAGCTGGGTGCTGGGGGAGTCCAAGGATGCTGACAGATCCCAGCATGGCCAGGGATGAGGAGGATGGATGCATGCCCACTGAGGCCAGCCCATGTCCCAGCAGGGAGGCCCTTGTCCAAGTGCCTCCCCAGCTGGCAGGGCTTGCCTGTCTCCTGTTACCGGGGTGTGAATGGACAACTGTCCCACACCCCACTTCCTTGCTTCACCCCACAACCTGACCTCTCTTGCTTTTTTCCTTTTCTTTAATATTACCTAAATTTGAGGGAGGGAAAGACATTGGGGAGATAGCTCAAGCTTCTGAACCTCTGGTACCGTGATCAGGTACTATATCATCTTTCTCTCTAAAAAAATTTTTTGTGTTTAACAAAACTCCAAATCTTTGTGTCATGCATGTAACTAAGGGAATGGCTGAGGGGAAAGCATCCTATTGCAATTTCTTCTTTCTAGGTCCCACAGCCACCATCAAGCACCTGTGCAGTCATGTTTCAACCCTGCAGGTGATTAACCTCATGGCAAGTCACTGAATGCCCAAGAAAGAAAATTGCCACTTTCTACCCACCCTTTTCCACAAAACATGAGGAAGTACTTGACTTAAACATTTCCAATAGACAAAATAACAGAAACATCACAGTTACTGTGCTCGCCAACAAAGCGTTTCCTCAAGGTTTACCTTCTGCAGTGTTTCTGATTTAATTCAGCACATGTACTTTTTCTGTTGGTAGATTTTTTTTTCCAGTCCCTCTTTCACACTCAATCACTGAAAAACTTGTGGCCCTGGCAGTCTTTCTAATCTAAAGAACAAGTGCATCAGCTAACTTTTATGATGGGGCAGAGAAGCTCTGCCTGATCGGGAAAATCAGCGTGACACCTGCACTAAAATACAAAGTCACCTGCAGCCAGAGAGGACTGAGAGGCACCTCATCTAAATAAAATTACAAAACCTGAACTTGCAAATCTCCAAGCCATGTCCTCAGCTGGTGTCAGATGAGGCTGGAGCCAGGGAAGTTATGCTGCTTTACACCAGTGGCTGATTGAACCTGGTGTGCAGAGGTGCACCGGGGACCGGCAGCACGAGGGGGTGGAGGATGCTCTAAGTACTCCTGTAGCACAAAGACACTCTTTAGACACAAGCCCTGCTCCCACAAATAACAACATCCCTTTCTTTGCTTTACTTCTTCCATTGTGCCTTTATTCAATTTGAAAAGCCCTTGGTCTGTCCTTGAGAAAAACGTCTTCAGAAGCCTCTTTGAAATAAACCCAGGATTAAATAGTAATCCCCCTCCAAGCAGAGCATTCAAGCAACTTTCCTCCTGCAGCTCACCGGGTTAACTTTATTCCTGCCACAAGCCCCGCATGCATCAAACCCAAAAGCAACTTCTTTCTGCCAGACCGCTGCCGTCAGATGAGCCCCAGGCAAAGAAACCAACCCCCACAGCCATTCAGCAGCGATGGAAAGGTGGAATTACTCACTGAACCACGCCGGGCTTCACCCTCTCTCAGCAAACGGTGGGTGCGGGCTGGGGCAGCAGCGGAGGCTTGAGGGCTAGGGAGGGACCAGCAGGGCGAGCCTGGTGCCCGCAGGCATTGCAGCCCCGGGCTCCTTCCTCCCTCAAAGTTAGCTTTAAAACACCTGGAAAGACAAACACAAACAAGTCTGCTCAGGTGTGCTCCTCAGTATCTCTCAGAAGCTAGAAGCCTGTTGGTCTTGAAGGAAAAACCCAGCCTGCAAGCAGTATTGCTCCCTTCAGTTTTCAGTTAGGCATAAAAATTCAACTTAACATCTGGTTTGAAGATATGAGGAGATTATAATTAAACTCATTGCTCTATGAACTGTACAAAAACCCCAGAACATGTGACATACATACTGTCTCCTACATATATCGCAATATAAGTTGCTTTTAAAATGGAAGAGACATTTACCTTGGCAGCAAAAAAAAAGACCAGTTAGGTTCAGGTTTGGAAAAGCCCGAAGCCAGGCTGCATGCAGAGTGCTCTGTAGTCAGAAGTCTTCACTAACTCACACACCCCCCTCCCCCCCCACAGACACAGAGCCACGCTCCCGCTGCCGCGAAGCACACGCCGGCAGCACCGGCTGATCTCTGCGCCTCTCCCCACAGGAACTGCTCCCGGGGCTCGGGAAGGATGTGCTTTGGGGAAGAGAGTCTCCAACTGAGGAGCTGCAAAGTCACCACATACAGACAAGCAGAACAAGAATTGCTCTGACAAGGCTGAGCGACAAACACCAGGCAGAGAAGAAGAAGAAGATGAAGAAGAAGAAGCATGCTTTCCCCTTACCTATTGCTTAGGCTAAGACACTGAGCAGAGTCTTTAGAGAGCCTGGGCATTGGGACCCAAGGGGCAGAGGACTTTCAGCACAGTCACAAGGACCCAGCAAAAGCCATCTTCTCCCTGTCTTTTAGCACAGTGTAAGTCTCCAGCAGCTCAGCTCTCCAGCTGCAAACATCTCATTAGACTAATGCATTCAGCACAGGCAGAAAACTCGATTTACCATAGCTACAGCAATGAATTTCCATTACGATGACAGCTTCAACCACATCATGTCCGGAGAAGCAGCCAACCACTGCCTTTTAAAGAACACACGCATTTTACACGCAGAAAACGAGGCCTGCGTGGTGGCTTTGCTTTCCCTTTGCAACTACATTGAGAAGAAAAATTGCCATTTCTTTTTATTTTGGAAACTCTGCAACCTGAAAGGTAAAGACATTTGGACTCTTCCTGCCCCCTCTCCCCCCCCCTCAAAACAGCACTGGCTTTTGCAATACAGTGCATTGGGCTGCAGCGAGAAGAAGGGGTGTTTGCAACATTTCTGGTCTCACTACCCCTCCTCTGTTGCCATGGAAACCGGACTGTAGCATCAGCCCTTTGTCCCACTCCTGCAGCAGCCCGGCCCGATGCTGAGCTTACATGATGTGCCACGGACGGGAAGGACCAGTCACTTCGGTTTTGATAATTTACATGGAAATTGGGGGAATAGCGCCTGGCATCTTTCTGCCAGTGACACTGAGGGTGTGTGCTTACAGTGCTGCTCGTGCACACACACATGCACCTGTACGCTAACTCACAAATTCGGCTCTGTGGAGAACCTTACAGGTATGGCCAGGCAAAGATCCCCATAATATATAGAAATACCAGTTGTGGCTGCCATGCCATGCCACTTGGGCAGAATGCAGGAGCAGCTTTTCATTGAATTTCCAGTCACTCATCACAGAAAGTACCAGTTCTTCCCTTGTTTAGCACAGCACTAGCAGCTCTTACCACCAAAAAAAAAAATTCTGTAGTGCATATGATAAATAATGGTTGTAATAATCCTGCCACGCTCCATTGACTGCGCTAGATCAAATTATCCCAGCAAAGGGGTTTGTCACAGTTGTTTGTGAGTGTTGCACAGCTCCCCGCTGCCCACTTCACACGCTTACATATATTGTTACTCAGTATTCATGGCAAGCCAAACGTGCTCCTCACATCTCTTTCTTTCCAGTCCCATGAATGCCTCACCAGACAGGCTTGCAGCTGTGGCCACTGGTTCTGCTGGTTTTGTGGTGCCTGCACACTGATTTTGTGATAGTGGGGCTTTCTGGGGTTTAGGGGAGTTACTTTTGACTTGCCACCACAGAAGATGAGATGAATATTCAGCCTGTTTTATTTACCGAGGAGGAAAAGGAAAAGCAGGAAAGCAGAGATCCTGGGCTATTTGTACCAATAAGAGCTGGGGCTTTGCCGATCCCCTTCTCTGCCAGTGGGGAAAAGGGCAAGCACCTGCCCACTAGTGACTGTGAGCAAGGTGAGATGCTCAAGCTCATTCCAGCATCCCTTGCAAGCACAAAGTCAGGAGGATGGCTGTGGTATTATTTGTTTCTTACAGTCATGGCTAGAGGAAAACTCTCTGCATTTCAAGAAAAAAAAATGAGGTTTGGTAGATCCAGGAAAAACAAGGTGGTATTAAGTCTCTTTCTTGGTTTTTTTTTGCTTGCTTTGCTACAAGCTTGACAGATATTGTGTGAAAAATATTTTATCAGCACAGAATTGGAACAACTGTTTTCTGTCTTCTTCTGCTGGTGTATGAAATCTGTGGTGCTCACAAACACGCTCGTAACAAAGCACATAAATGCTCTTCATCCCAGCCTTCATCCTGGCAAAGACCTGTAACCCCTCACTTTCCCTCTTCTCTCTTTTTATTTTTTTGGATAAAATCAGGGTCGGTGGGCCAGCACTCACGGATTCCCGTACCAGAGTAAAATGGAGGGAACTGGACCACCATGCAAATTCCTGTTTTAAGTTCCCTAATAGGATAAACGGGGAAAATACTAGTAATTACTAAAAATTGTGACAAAATCTTTTTAAAAGCCTCTCTTCTCTTGTGAGCCATTTAAGATTTGGAGCATGAGCCTTAGCCATCCCTGTCATTTCACATTGCCTCCGCAGATCCGTTGCTGCTGTGGCTTGTCACATGCGGTGCTGTTGTTTGTGTCACACCACGTTACCAATGTCATCTAGCACGGGCAGGCTGGCACAACCTCACAGCACGGAGGCATCAGCTGTGGCCTCTCACAAAAAATATCATATTAATACAACGCAACGCAAGAGCAAAGCGTTGGGGAGGCAATTGGAAATTTTGCTTTCTCGTCACTGCTGCTATTAATGCCGCGTATAATTTTGCAGCCAAAAACCAAACCAGACCTCAAACCAGCCAATTCCCCCACTGCTTTGGGAGCAGATGTTGCACAGTGAAGGATTGCAGAGTTCCTTGGAATATGCTCTTTGCATGGCTTATTTGACAGCCTTGAATTTAAAGTTTAATTTAAAGAGTTGAATTTTGGTTTAAAACATACAGCTGGTCAGGAGAGCAGCTTAAATCACAGCTAAAAGCAAGGTGAGTTGAGATAGTGTTGGGGGGGGGCAGTTTGAAGTGTTTACATCTGCTGTGGAGTTGAACGCAAGGCTCATTCCCTGATCTCAGGCTCCCCAAGAGGGGCAAGGGGAGATGAGCCAGAGGTGGAGCTGAGGGGAAGGTTGTGCCTAGGGTGGCACAGGGGAACTGCCTGCCCGTGTTCCTGTGGCATGTTCACACAAATGTCACAGCCACCTGAGCTGCCATGGCCACCCGCTGGTGGCTTCTACCCAAGGCTGGCCCTTCCACACAGAGCTGGTTCACGCCAGCCTCCCACGTGCAGAGGGACACGCCTGACTGTGGGGCGAGAGGAAGAGCGGGTGCAGAAGGTAGGGGAGCTTTAAATTGCTGCCCAAGTAAATCTGCCTACCAAACACCAGAAATGTGGTTGAGCAGCATAGTCACTCGCCTCATTTCCAAATGGAAGTGAAAAAGGAGATAAAGGGGGGTGGGGGGTGGTGGTGGGGGGAAGAAAAGGTCATGTTTACATGAGGCCCTGGTTGTCACCCAGCCTCAAAACCATTGAAACACTTTCTTCTGTAGGCATAAGGTTTTCAAATGAAGATGGCACTGCAGAGAAATATTAAGGATTTCTGCACAGAGAGGCAGGCAGTAGCAGAGCAAGGAGCACAGCTGCAGCTTCCTGCCTCCTGTTACTGCTTCCCCAACTATTTGAGCCACAGGCCACCATCAATCTCCAAAATAATTATTCTTTTTTTAATGCAAATCCTATTCATGCTCTTTTCACCAGTGTCCTGATATTTGTATTTTGCCTGTTTTGTACTGATTATTTTTCAACCCTTCCTTCCACTGCTTGTCCTCACAGCCTCCTCTGAGGAGGAACAGCCCCCTGACATGGAAGTGAAGCTTTTGGGGCAGGTGATGGCATGGTGAGGGACGAAGGACCAGGGCTTTAATGACCAGTCTGGAGGCAGCCCGACATCCAGGGTTTGGACACGGGGCAATGGGGAAAAGCCCTTATCCCCAGGGTAATCTCTGTCACCCCCCACAGATGTCTTGAAACAGCCTCCAAGAGGGACTGAGCTACCAGCTCTTGCCCAAGTCATTTCGGATGGATGACAAACCTGGCCACGGTCTGCGCTCTGCCAGGGAGGGACCAGTATCACAGAGGGTTGCCACCCACTCAGGACCATGCTGGATCCTGGCCTTGAGCCACTGCCCCTCCCTGGCTTGTGGCTTCAGGGCACAGCCAGCCCTGTAGCCCTGTGCTGGGCATGATGGCACGTGTCACTCTGCTGCTCTCCATCCACCACCAACACGAATAAACTCCCACAGATTGTCATTTTATTTCAAGCACTACCCTATAATTTAAATAATTTGATTCTTTAAACAATTACATTCAATTACCTTCAGACTTTCATGAAATCAGAAAGCATTCAGTGTAAGTGAGAAAGGAAATTAAATATCCCAAAACAACATAAGTGCGTGCAGCCCAACCTGCTATTTGGGCAGAAGATGATCGGGGCGGGGGTGGGGCTTGGAGCACGTCTTTCCACCTGGCTGCGGGGGTGACATTCACCCTGTCAGTCACTGCAGCACAGAAGATATCAGCAGGTCTTTTGGGGCAGCTGCCTGCCCAGGTTATGCCCCGTATGTGAATTTTCCCTGCATCTTTATTAGGCATTTCAGTTTAACAAGATTTTTACCTATAAATCTTTCCGGATGATGAATCAATCCCGTGACACCCGCCCCGACCCTCTTCAACCCTGCCACGCTTGCACAGATACAGTTGGTTAAGTTATGATGGAGTCCGGTTTAAGGGAATGAATTTAAACAATTACCTTAATTACAAGAGCAGTATCATCTTTCAAGAAAGCGGGTCTCCAGGGAGGACAGCTGCTGAGAAGTCATTTAGACGCATGAACCTTTGAAAACAGCGGTGAGAGGAGCTGCGACTCCTGCCCCGGCTGCCACCGCTCCCTGCTCCCACCCCGGCTCCTTCCAACTTGCCCAGCAAAGGAGGCGAGACGGGATGGCAGCGCTGGGGCAAGCAAGAAATCCCCGGGCTGCCAGGACCCCACAGCACCCGATAGTCACGCCCTGCCCAGCCCGGTCCTGGGGGTCACCTTTTGTTTAAGCTCGTTGCTAAGCGGGAGTGAAGCCGCAGAGACTTCAGATGCGCTCCAGCAGTCAGCTCAGGAGGATGAGCTGAAAATTAAGCACACGCCTGAGGCAAAGAGAAATCTCAGATACAAGCCTGACGGCAGCCAGGATGGGCAAGGTGTGGTGGGGGACAGGAGTCCCATCCTGCTCAGACCCCCACCCAGCCCAGCCCGTGCCCACTGACCACCCCACAGCCGCCTTTTCCCCCGGGACAGGCTCCGGACCGGCTCTGCCTCCTCCACCCCTGGCACAGCAGCCCCTGCAAGGTCACCCAGCTACCTCCTTACCCCAACTCACTGCTCGCTTGAGGACATGATTATTTCCCAAATCACTAAACATCAGGAGCAGCTTTGTAATTTTCTTGGTTCTTTATTACATTTATTGATTTTAAAATATTTTAACGGCTCGTTTGTTGCTGTGTTAAAGAGCTCAGAAAGGCAATAAAGTCACACAGCATCCTTAGTGATAAAAGAAATAAACCCTTGAGCTGCTGAAATCATGCCTTCTCCTTCCCTTCTGAGCTTCTTTCAAGCAAAAAATCCCTGAGAGGAACTGCAACCAAAAGGGCAAATGCCTGGGCAAAATCCCATGCACCCAGAGTGGGTAGGTAGAACAAAGTGAAATAAGCTGTAGCCAAAACTCTAGAGCTTCAAAGCAACCTGCTGCAGCTAAGAAACAAAGAAACCTTATTCATCTCCGAGTTTAAGGTGCTTGGCACACATGTCATTCGTTAAATGTTTGTTTATACAATTGAGGTGACTGCCCATGGACCGTCTCTCTCTGGCCAATGTCAGCAGTGATGCTGAAACAGTGATGAGACTCCAGGTCCAGAGCAAGGAGCTACCATTGATGCTTGCTAGGGTGTAAAACACTAACTTGCTTATCTGCAAATACTTAGGAGCCCTGCTCTCCCCTCCAACCATGGGCCCACTTCCCCCTTGTACATGTCACCCTGGGGGATCAGCCATTCAGCACCTGGGCACAGCTTCCCCCATGCTATGGGCAACCCAGCAAACCCTCCTGCGGAGGGGCAGAGGGATGGCCCCGCATGGACGCATCTTTGAGCATCTCTCTCGCATAATTTGTCTCAAACAGCCTCGCTTTCTGAGCTAGAGATAACTGGCTCTGAGCAGTAATTAAAAAAAAAAAATCCTCCAGGTGAGGGTTTTTGTTCCTTGGATTACTCTGCTGTTTCTACAGTCATTTCCATCCCAGAGCCTCCCCAGGCACTTAACCAATTAAACACCTACAGCCTGGCAGCTGCTGGCAGCTCCCCACTCTGCAGCAAGAGGCCCTGGCCAGCAAGGACCGTTCCTGTGTGATGTAACACAGGATTTCTTTGATCAGCCCCCATTTCAGCAGGAGGGCAGCACAGATGTCTGTGCTCTGCTTCCCTGTGTGCCTGGCCCTGACTTACAGATGCAAAGCCCGAGGTGTTGGGATGCCCTTGCTGCACGGATGTGAATGAAAGAAGCAATGGCAAGCTGTCGTTCAGCGGAGGAGGTGGGGGGAGAGGGGTGTTCTCCCTCCCCAGCAGCTGCCACAGTGCATGCCAAGCCCTTGTGTGACCTCTTTCCCTTCAGGTTAGGGCAGAATCACACCCTCTCCAGATTCCTCCCTTCCTTTAGGCTTGGAAAACTGGTCTAGCACTAGGAAAGCAGATGTTATCCCCCCCCCCCCCCCAAAAAAAAAAAAAGACACTTCTGAGAGCAAGTTAGTGCAGAAATTCTGAAAGAAATAGTGTTGAAGGTGCAGGCAGGTAATATTAATGGGCAATGCCTGTCACACCTGAGGGGACTGAAGGCCAAGAAAGCCATTCCCAGCCAGGGACTGAGTCCCAAAAGTCTGTCATTAAGTAGTCACTAAGACTCCTGCAAGGAGGAAACTACGCTTCTACCACAGTCCTCCGCAGCAGCCACTGCGCAGCCATGTCACACGGAAAGCTGTTCTTCCCCAGACTGAACACTTGCTCGCACACCAGAGAGACAGGAAAGACGAGGTGTGATGGTGCCATCTCCTGCCTCCTGCCAGAGGAGCACTGCATCTCATTAGCAGGATGGGCTCAGCTGCCACCTTCAAGCAAAGCTCATCAGAGAGAAAGACATTAGTAGCAATTTCATAGAATAAAATTTTACCGAATGTGCAAGTCCAGTAGGTTTTATTTTCCTCCATAGCAAAAAGAGCAGTAAAGATATATGTCTCTATATAAGCTATGTTTGCATACTCCTTTTCCGAATTCAATAAAAAAATAAAATCAGTTGCAATCCAAATTCACTGTAATTATCTCTGTTTTTCTCTTGGCAAGTGCTATTTTTAGTCAATACGCATGCATAGCCATACTATAGCATAGCTATTTTTTAAATTACATATGCCAGCATAGTTTATAGATTTTAATTTGCCAGGGAGTTGGATAGCCATCAGCAGTCAGGAGCTGTATGTTGTTTGCATACAAACTCAGTTGAGAAACTTCCCCACACAGAATCTGCTTGTACAATGGAGGAGGGGCAGACCCTCCCCGAGAGCCGAACCTCGGGACAGTTTAGAGCCTGTTGAACCAAGGGCTCAAATTTCACGGCTCTTGGAGGAGGGAAGGAGAGCCTGGGTGGAACAGGGTACATCAGTGATGAGCATGGATTTAGGAATAGAAAGGCAGCGCTCCATTTGCCAAAAACCTGACAGATGGGCACGTGGGATGGGTGTCCCTCTTTGGACAGTATGTCAAAGCACCGCCTCTGACACCGGCTGCAAAAGCCATTTACTGCTCAGGGAACACTGTGCATGGCCCCAGGAGGGAATACAGAGATCCCTCTCCATAAACACGCTGGAGGTCGGTGGTGGTGGGGAGAGGCTGTGCCGGTTTGGCCAAAATCTAGTAATATACGCTCTGAGAGAAAACCAGGTTACAACCACCCTTCCCCCCACAGGGTTCGGGAAAAAAGGAAATTTTTCCTCGAAGGAAAGTGAAAGAGATAAAAACTATTTATTTTAACAAACACACAGAAAAAGGATAATGATGCTAAATAATGAAATGAAATCTCTCGCTATAGAGAGAAACCTGGGAAGATTTCAGAGTCCTTCTGTAGGTGTGGTCTCTCTCCTCCTCAGAGCTGGTCGGTGAGGGCCCACCCCCGGGCCTTGGGGAGGACATTCTCCTGATGTGTTCTGATGTTGTTGAAACAGTCCAGAAGAGAAGAAGGGAACAAACCAAAGTCTCAGGAAACAAAGTTCAGCTCTCTGTCTCACGCCAAGAGGGAAAAAAAAAAACCCAGCTGGCTGAAGAAAGCAAGCAGGGTGCTCCCTCTGTGTTCCTGCAGCCAGAGAACGCAGAGGAGTGTATCTCTGTGTCCTTGAGAAGTTGCTTTGGAAAGTTCGTTTGGTTTTTTTCCCTCAAGCTCAGTTTAAAGGCACAGAAAAGGCACAATATTACTTTTTGGGCATAGAGCATGATAGGGGATACACATGATAGTCACCTCAAGACCGAGGCACAGGGTGCCCAGCACAAGGGCTGTGACACCTGTGAGCAGAGCCAGGCAGCAGGGCTGTCCTTCAGCCCGGCTGAAATGCAGCTGTGCAGCCACCCAGGCAGCTCTGGTGCCTACAGATGTTTGCCTCACTAAGGAAACTGACACCATCTCTTAGCCATACAATAACTTCCTTTAACAAAAAAATAATACTAGCAGAGATCAGAAATATACCAAAATTTCAGCACTCATCTTCTGAGGATAAGCTGTATCTGGACTTTATTTTACTGGGTGGTGGGGAAGTACTTCAGTACAGTTTAGCCCTAAAGCACCCCAAAGTCACATGAAATTCAGAATCCCAGGACAGACTCTGTTGTCCTCCATCCACATGGACCTCTGCAGAGACTTGTTGGATCCTCTCACAGGTGAGCAGTTGGCTGAACTGGCAAAGGAAATTTGAACTCCTCAAGTGACCTCTGCTGTATGCCAGAGAAGGCTTTTTCTTTTTTTCAGATGTGGAATAGCTGCCAACAGAAAAAAAAGGGGAAACCCCCCCCAGAACCAAAACATACTTCCCAGTGGTATTCTGAGCTAGCCGATGAATTGCTTGCATGCTAACCTTCAGAAATCGTATTGTGGTTATTATAAAACTAGTCTAATTTTAGTAGTGATATCTTTCAAATAAAAGGCTTAATTTTAGGGTTTTCCTCATATTTTCCCTCCTCTGCTATTTTGACACGTACATCATTTTTGAGGCTGGCATGATGTGCATACCAAAAAGCCTTGCCTGTGTCTAACAAGCTGAACTATTTTATTATTGCCTAGCCTGCAACCTCGCATCTACAGAGACCTGGCTTACAAAGGCTGGTGTCAGCTTCCACATCAGTGCTGCTGTAATGTTTAACACTGAGCACTTACATAAAGATTCAAAGCAGCGTGGTGATTAATTGCTCACTCCTGCAAGTCTCCCAGGCTCACATTTGACCAAGAGGTCCGTGCTTCCCTTTTAAGAGACAGTGGGGTTTGAAGAATATTGCTCTATTTTGTGTTTTAATGGGCTTTTAGCAGCAAGCACGGAAGATGCTGCGCTAGGCAGTGCTGTCCAGGAGTGTGCAGGCAGCTGGAGCTGACCCACGGCTGCTGCCGGGCACTGACACCCCAGTGACATCCCACAGGCACCACTCAAGGCATCAGATCTGGAAGAAGAGGTTAGAGGCACGCTATGCAGGGATAATGTCAGCATTGATGTTGCAAGGAGGCAATGGACTGGACAAACCAAGCTGCTTTCATCCCAATTATTTCTCTTTTAAGCCTTCTGCTTCTACTGAGCTCATAACAAAGATGATGCCCCTGACCTTGCCACCCATCCCTCTCTCTCCTTGTCTCATTGCACCCACAGTGCTCCATGCAGCACCCTGCCTGTTGCTGTGTGCCTGGCAGAGCCAGCTCCGGGGTCACCACACATCATCGTGCCAGTGCCCAGCCACCCCCATCCCACACCCCCTTTCCAAGAGACAATCCTTCACATGGTGGGGGCCATCATCCTGAATTCCATGGCTACCAGGCAAGAACAACAATGTGAAGAAGAGGTTCTTCACTCATCTAAAAGAGCCTGACCCCTCCTGTGATTGGTTGTCAGGATGGGGACGGCCTGGGGGACAAGCAGGTGACACAGACCACTTGCACCCCACTGCGAGGTCCAGCCCCAGCTGCCCTGCCTGATCACCTCCAAGTCTTACAAGCTTGCTGAGAGGTGGGACAGAAGAAGAATGAAGGGCCCGTGTATAGTTATCTCTGTATTTCAAATAACCAGTAACTTTTAGTGTACATACTATAGATTAAATATGAATTCAAATGTAAAATACAATGGGGCAGCTTTTCATCTTCTGAATGAACTCCTCAGTCCCGACTGAAAGAAGGAGGTAAAAAAAAATAAAAAAAGAGATCAAATACGCCTAACAAATCTACATCAGGAGGGAACCATAAAAAGATACAACCAAGATAAAACCTTATGTGGGGAAGTTAACTGCGAAGAGTAAATCCTCATAACTTCAGGAAGAAATACCTGTATGCAGCAGTCCCTTCTGCCCTGGGATGTCAAAGAGAGCTAATGATGTAAATGAGGTTGCTCAAATGGCCTTGAGGTGGGAGGCTGACACCCATTGCCTTGTACGTGAGGCCAAGACAGCAACAGGTTCTCCAGAGTCTGAATTGATCCAGAGGGATCTACACAGCTGGGCCATATGGGTGGACCAACAGCTGGCTGCAAAATGAAGTAAGAGCTGTCTCATTTCAAGGGACCAAGCTGATTGTCACCTGGGCCTCCAAATCTCACCACCCTGTCATGGTCTGTGTCTATTTTACAGCCATTATAACCTAATCTCAGCCAGTGTGATTTACACATAGTAATTAATGGAGCTTCAGCAGTGAGGAAATTGGTCATTCAATTTGAGTTTAATTTACTGCACATGCATACATTAGGAAGCACAAATTCCATAGCTGCGATCTGGGCATAGAGAAAGGGTTGTGTGCTGGGAAGAAAAAACAAAACACCCAGTAAACAATTCACCACTGGCCTTTCACACCTCCCGCTCTGCAAGTGTCTCCTCAGTGGGAGGATGACACCCAAATAAACCTGGACATCTCAGTTTGGATGCTTGGAGGTGGAAGGCAAAGTCTCACTGTCACTGCTATCCGGTTCCCCAGCTGCAGGAAGCATCAGCCTGGCATATTGGTGAGTATGGCCTCATTCTGATCCCTGCTTGTGTTTGGGGTGTATATCCATCAGAGAGGGCAGAGTGGGTTAATGGAATTCAATGCTACAGGGTATAAAGGCTACAAAAGATGCTGTATCTGTGGCATACACATGAACAACTCCAGTGAAGGAAAACCATGCCTGAAAACCAGGACAACCTTTCACAGCAAAAGCAGCATTGCATTTTCAGCTACCTTAAGTTAAAGGCGGCCTCATACCAGCCTGGACTTTGGAGCACCTAATAACCACGCCCCAGCAAAGCCAAAAGCAATGCCTGGGTGATCCTCACTGGCCCATGTGGGACCAGGAATGCCCCAGAGGCATTGGGGCTCTTCCAGCTCAGCGACTGCTCTGCAGGAGATACCTCCTAGATGTCCAGCTCTTCCAGGGTTTCTCCCCTGAATGCCTCCATGCCATGAAGCATCCAGCTATGCTGCTTGCACAAAAAGAAAAGCACTCACACCCGATTTTAAAGTAAAGGTGGATGAATTAAAAACAGTTGCTCAAGGTGGTCCATGCAGTCTCCTTTGTGCTGTTAAATTCCACACATGCAATGTGAATGTGACGTCTTCCCTGTTTAATGGTTAGAGCATATATGTGGAAAGCCTACACACAGTGAAAGGCTGAAAATTATTCAGTGCTTCCTGATTCAGCACACATTAGAAATCAACTTCTAGGTAGAGTATATGCAATTTGGCTTTAAAATATTATCATTAGCTTTACAATCCATTGTGCTAACTAGATTTATTAATAGGTTTCATTGCCAGTAATAGTTCTGTTATTGAACTGAATGAAAAATATAAACAATTTTGGCACAAAATTATTTCTACCAACTCAATAGTGTCTGCATTGGCTCAAACTGCATCTTAAAACAAAAGATCATGGTGTGAAAGAAATTAGGTGCAACCATGAATATCAATAGATATAGTGTGAACAAATTTGATTTCTCAGCTAGAGTTCAATACTGAACACGAGCCACCCAGTTCCCCCTTCTCTGCCTTCCCAACAAGCACCTGCTTTAATCCAGCACCTGGGTGCTCTGCCAAGCCCTCGACAAACCCTAAGAAAAGAGATTTTAAAGATGCTGCTGCCAAGGGCATTTTTACATGTTTGTCTGCACATCATTTAAAACTCGAGCGATCACAGCGTGCTGTGGGTGCCCATGAGGCTCCCCAGGTACCCCATAAATCAGCTCTTCAGGGTAGGGGCATCCCCATGGTGGAACCACCTCATGTACCTCCCTTTGCAGAGCTTAAAACACAGCTGAAGTCCAGATACCTTCACAACGACCATCTTATGCACACACTTTACCAAAAACTAATGCAAAGCAAGGTTTAAAGCCCAAAATGGACTCATTCACACCCCAATTACAGCTAAGAAAGGAAGCTCTGCCTTCCTCAGGTTTGTATTTAAAAATAACTTAATAACAATAATATCATAATTCCAATATTAAAATGGGTTACCTTCAGCAGGTTTTAAACGGTCAGCAAGGGGATTGGGGGAAAACCAATCACAGAAAACATAGAAATCAGGGAGGGTGCCTATGTAACAGTAATTTCTTGAAAAGAAAAAAAATAGATCGAAGAAACTTCCATCTAAGCCCTCTTCCCCTCCAGACAGGGGGAGCACAAAACTAAAGTTACACCTCAAATTACGATAGGTGTCTCCTGGAAAAATCCTTGGGTTTCCTGAAGAAATCCATGCCCCTGCCTCCCCCTGCTGAGCGCGGCCGGGAACTGCGCCTGCTCCTTGAGAAAATCACCTTCTCTTCCACTACAGCTCAAGGGTTTTCCCACTCACAGACACTTGCCAGTTATTTAACTACTTAATTTACTATTAATCAACCATTGTCAACCTTTGGTGGGAGGGGGAGGCAGAAGTTTAAATCATATTACACAAAATACCCATGAGAAAATCTCGTTTTTATAACTTCTTTCTTTTAGCTACACGTACCTACTTCAACAAGCAGCATTTATCAGCCCTAAATCGAATCCATGGTGCCTCCCTCTACTAACTGCAGTCACAGCACCCTGCACCCATCCTCGAGCTGGGCCAGGAGGAGCAGGGCCAGTCGCACTGTATCGCCCTCCTCGCTGCCCCAGCCAAGTCCCATTTTTACCCCCTGGAAGGGCTACAAGCCCTGAAGGTATTTGCAGCATCTCTGATTTGGGAGGACAACCAGGGTCTGCAGTTGCCTCCTCTGGCCTAGAACAAGGGGCTACAAAAAGGAGCATGACAGCAAAAGGGCAGAAATAAATCTGTTCAGGCTGAAAGAACAGTAGCTGCTTCCCAGTTATGCTTGGGTCACTATTGCACAGGGAGTGCAGCAGGAAAGCAGACTTTATTTCCAGAACTCTTTTTCTTTTGTTCTGCAGTTACTAGCCCAGAGTTTCAGAAGACTTAGGTAGTAAATCGGCTAAATTGATTCCTAAATGTTATCAAAAAGCGAGGCTTATACAGCAGTGAGTGCAAAATGCTGCTTCTTCCTGTAAAGTTTTACCCATCCTGGTACCTGTCATTCAGGAGGCAGCTATCAATGTTTGAATGACCATGCATATTGTTAATAAAAAATAGTTATTAATGGACACACCATGCAACAGAAGACCAACAACTCAATAATGTTGGGCAGCTGCAGTTGAGTTGTTTTAATTGCGTGAAGCTCTTCAAGACCTCCATGGCCCCATTCTCCATCTATCTTGGGAGGTGCTGTAAAACCATGCACAACTACATAGCTGGTATTTCCATGAGAAAAGGTATCAGCATGCCTTTCTCACATTATGAAGGTTTCCAATACCACCACAATTTTTCTCCTCACATTATTTTACTAAGTTACCTTGACTATACAAGAGACACACCTTTGAAGTATCAGATTTAGCCTCTGTTGGCGCAATAGAATTATCCCTGGTTTGCAGACTTAAAGTGTTATCTCAGCTGTCACCTTCAATCTTCAAGAAGAAACCAGTTCAGTATTCAGACCAGGGACATGATTTTTTTTTTTTTAATCATTTCAATGCATTCACATCTTGCCAGTATATACCTTGACTGTTAAGAGCAAAATTTAGGGATCAGTGGTCAGAGCACAAGCCCAACCCATCCAGAATACTCTTAATTATCAATTTTAACTCCTGACTATCACCACTCCCCTACTTTTAACTACTGCAGACTTTCACTATGAGTTGTTCTGGCAGAACAATGTCATCTTAGCATTCAATTTGCCTACTTGCTTTAGAAAGAGTCACCACTCTTTAATCGTTTCTCTCACCAGTGCGGTATTTGGCTCAAAAGCCTACAGAACATAACTAGAGCTTTTGTGTTGTTATTTCTCTACTCTATTTTGCAAGTTAAAACTGGAGTTAAAAGGCATCAAGTGTACAAGCCATTTAATTTAAACCTAGCCTTCATTCTTGAGTTTGAACAACTGACACTGCTTATGGTTTACAAGTTTTTTCTGCACAATGTGCACTTCAGAAGTACTTTGAAAGATACCATAACCCCATTAGAACATCTTCAAATTTTATTTGCATCTGTTGTAATTACAAAGAATATAACAATATAAATTTGCACTTAAAGTGACAACCCTTTCTAACAAACAAGGTCACAAATTAGTGTGCACCTATTCTGGCTGTGGGCAATTTTTATAGGATGGAAATTTTCCTGCATGAGAATTTGTCACATTTTACAGCATTGTATTTTCATAGTTCAATACATAGGAACAGAAATACATCTATTCCTACTTGCTGAACACTCATAAATATTTCTGAAGTATAGAAATGAAACATTTCCTCTGTTTTATTGAGAGGAAGAAAAGGAAGAATCCATCCACGGCTTTTGTCAAGTCTCACAGAACACACTAATAGCCCTGAAGCTCTTCTCCCTGAATTTATTCTCTAATTAGACTTGATTTTTTTTTCTTTAACAGGAGTAGGAACAAAATCACTGTCTTGTTTACAACCTTGCAGAAGACTGGGGTAGGAAAAAAAAAACCAAACCAACAACTTCAGACAAAGATGCACGCTATTACAAATGCAAACAGCCATCAAATTGTCCAGTTTATTGATGGGAATTCAAAATTGATACAAAACATGCCATCTCTGCATGTTGTATTTTACCCTTAAAATGTTTCTGACGGTGTCAGGTAGATTCAGAATTAAGAATATACTTCGGCTTTCAGCATGTACCTTTTATAAAGGTATTACACAAAAGCCACTAACTTACATAACATGTGGTCCCAAAATTACTTACAGACATTCTGTTTATCAAAAGACTCAGATCTCCTGCTGATCTGATGAAATAAAGGCTTAAAAATGTTTTAAGCCATTAATAAGTATCCTATGGCAGAGTCAAGAAAGTTTATGATTTCCATTATAATCTCGGGCATAAAAAGGCAACAGTCCTAAAAAAGAAGCCCTCCAGAATATATGGAATGTGGCAATGGATATGATGCCAATTTGTAATGAACAAGTTATGTAAAACAGATTCTTAAAGCTATGAATGATGTGAGCAGTATCACAGCAAAATAGTTAATGAATACCACAAAACCAATCAAGTTTGAAAGCTGAGCAAATGTTGTTTCAATCAACAGAGATTTGTAATGTTAAATATACCAAAACATTTTCTAAAATAAATTCCTAATGCAGAAAAATTGATTGAAAGTTTGCTCCTAGCTAATAGTACCTTGTATTTAAATTGGACCCTAAACTGATCAGACAATACATAGCCCACACTTTCGGACATTTATAATAAAAAAGCTTTTATTTTCAATTGAAACAAATGCACCATCCTGCACTTTGAAGGCTATAATGAGCCATAAGCATATTCCAAGGTGTATCAACGGTAACAGATTTGTTTCACCTCCACTGAGAAGTTACATAATGCACTCTTAATTGGTAAAGAAAATTTAAACTCAGCCTTCTCAAAGCTTCTGTACTGTGTTTCTTGGTTAATTGTACAAGTTCCACAGTCAGACCGAGAGCTTGCAGTGTGTGCAGATATTGTAGTCAATCAATAGTATGTTTAATCGTCATCTTCCTCCTCTTCCTCTTCCTCCTCAAAACTGTCTTCAAAGCCCTCACTGTCTTCCTGGTCCTCATCACCTTCTATTGCTGTATCCCATTGTGGGTGATTTTCTGGCACTGGTTTTGCTTCGTGAACTTCCAGCTGTAATTGAATAAGGAAAAAGAAAAGAGGGAAAAATAGGTTACAGACAATAAACAGCAATTTGGGAAAACAAACAAATCCACACACCCAAAACAAACAAGCAAACCACGAAAGAACAGTTAAAAAAACCAACCAAATAACAAAACAAATCCCATCCCAATCCCCAAACCAAAAACAAAACCAAGAACTGCTTCCAGAAATAAGGCATGCCAGATTTTCCCCATTAACTGGATGAATCTAGGACTAAGGAAAGGCAGGGAAATAGCAAGGCAAACCTCAAGGTATAAAAAGCCACAGCCAACCATACTGTGGAAACTGAATAAACATTAGAAAAACATGAATTAAAATACACACACACACGGGAAAGCATCACAATTTTAGTCCCATTTAATCCATTATAAAATTACCACCACTGACATTAAGCAGAAACCATTTACAAGTCCATTCTTCCCACTTGTTTTAAAATTAGGACAGGTTAATTCTTACAAACAGGACTTCTAGTGTTGTAATAACCATTTGAAGTAGCTTTCCATGTAATACAAATCTATAACACAGTCAAACATCACCTTCAATGGTTTGATCTGGTCCAATCCCATATATGAATCCGATCTTAAATAAACTGTGTACTGATAGTTTCCAGGCTTGCCTGGTGCTGGGAACTTCAGCTCTACCTACAAAAGAGATTTCATACCATAAGTTCTTACTGCTTTCGAATGACACATTGAAACAAGTACCTGAGTCCTCCAATGAACAATAAACACTACTACAGAATAACAGAAAGTTTTCGTTTCTTACTAGGGACACTTCTTTGAATATCTCTGTGTAATAAAACACCTGCAGAAGAGAGTCACAATACCCAGACACAATACCTCCCACAAAAGCTGAATAATCACTGAGTCACTCAATCATTGATTTTTTTCTGAATTAGGCCAAGTAAGTACATTAAGTACACAATTTCACCCTGCTGTATGCTAAACCTCAAAAACCCAAACAAGTTAAAATATTTAGTCTGCTAAAACTATTATCTTAACTCTGCTGTTATTTGAAATTGAACATAATATGTAGTTTGGAAGAACAAACACATTAGGTCCTAATTTTTCAGAAAAGTAGCAAGAAGAACACTGCCAAAGGTTACAGGTTCAGTAAAGTCCATAAGAGCCAAAGCTAATTAATTTGTCACAGTCTCTGCTGTACAGAAAGAGAACACTTAATATTTCTAACGATTTGAATAAATTCAGGAATTTCACTGTGTATGAATACTGGTTTTCATAATCTTTTGATATCAGGGGGAAAAAAAAGCCAACATAGTCCACAAAGAAACTTCAAAGTTGTCTTAAATTACTTTTTCTTTCTCCACTATCAATTTTCACAGTTAAAAGGCACTTCTCTACTTTTATCAGCAGAATAAAATTTGTTTTCCATCTTAAGAGATAAGTATAAAAAAAATTAAAATCTACATGTATCTGCATACCATAGACACTTCAACAGAGTTTTGTAATACCCCAAAAAGAAAACTCTCCAAGTACTTTACCTCTTCTTTATCTTTTAGTGTACAAACGTGATATGGCATACATATTAACATCTGCTCCTTCCGATCTGCAATATACAGCCACCACCATTCTTGTTTTTCCTTTCATAAAGGGGAAAAAAAACAAAAGTAAAAAACCACCAGGATTATTGAAGTCATGGAAAAAGATGCCCCTACACTTTTTAACAGGTAATTAGGGTTCACCGGTCTTTGTAATACAGACAGAAAGGAAAGGTTTGTGTCTAGTGGCTTTTTTAAACTCTTGGATGAGCATGAATAAAATACATTATGTATACTGCACACTGAAAGCAAACAGGTTATCACAAGTGACTGGTGGTCTCCAAAGGCTTCATTCCCTGTATTCAACTTAAGTTACTATGTGGGACATGGAACCATCCTGAAGAATTGTGTCCACTGAGGATTAATGAGCAACTGCATGCAATATAAAACAACCTTAGGTCCTTCAACAATCCAACCTGGATAAAAAGCTGAGCATATAAAGCAAGGAAAGTGTCAAGACAGATGAAGAACTCTTTGCAGAAAAGTCTTTTTCAGGCAATTGTGCCCTGTCCCAGCGCTCCCCCCTCCAAAAATTGAAATGACATTTGAACACACAGATTTCACTTCAAGGAAGCAACTCGGTATCAGTTAATATTGATTTGTATTTGTAAAGGATGCCCAACAGCTGCTCCCTATCACACACAGGTTTCCAAATAGCTACAGGTCTCAAGGTTTTGACATTGCAGATGCTAAAGCGGAGTTCCTAAATTAAATTAAATTAGTGTGGTCCTTCATACAAGACAGCAACACTATACAAAAATAGTGGTTTTTGCCTTCAACTGGAGTCAGAATTTTAAGATTGTGGTGCAGCTCAGCAGCACAGACACAACCATTCTCAAATGGTAAAGACAGTTCTTTAACATCAACAGCTCTTCATTAAAATGCTACACCTTTTTCGTTAACCCTCTGGCACTCATTTTAGGCAAAATCCACTTTGTTTTAATAGAAGCTGAAACCTTTTTGTTGTAAAAAAAATAGTTTAGTACTGCAAAGCAAGTTCCTGTTCCTACACCTCCTTAAGCCTTTTTTTAAAACAAGTGAGAATAGTAAGGGACAAGGGGGGAGACTTCTACATGGTTATGAGGAAGTATTTTAGTAGATAGGTAATAGTCACAACAGTGTAATCTTACCCTTTGGAGGAAAAAGGGGAATACACACATTATTTTTAGACAACCCAAATGTTGAACTGTGTTCCAAACCAACTTTTATCCACTCCTGATGGTTTGGTAACTCATCATGTTTATAACAGACTGGAGCCCTAAAAAGTGCATCTTACTACAGTTACAAGTCAAAGCTCCAAACCAGGGAGCCAATTTTTATACATTTACATCAAAAACAATCAGGCAGTTGCTTCAGTGTCCCATAAAAAGTGGTTGTTTTGTTTCATTTTTAATCTAACAGCATTAGAAGGACTAAATGAAAGGATGCAGTGGGCTTTTAACACCAACAGTAAGCAACTTCTAAATTACACAGTTGGGAAGCAAATGCTTTTAATACGTAGAATTTGAAGAATTTTTGTCTCTACTGGAAGAGTTAAAAAGTTCCGTAGTTTTAGATTTTTTTTAACACTGCAGAAGCCAGTGTTTGGTGATCTGAGATTTATATCATGCATGTTTAAAAATTAAAAAAGCCAAATTAACTTCTTTTTTCTTTTGAAGTGACTAACTGTTATACTATCACAATCTCACTGAAATATTCAACTATTTACAACAGCAACACACTCACGCCAACAACTAAAAACACCGACTAGCACTCCTGAGTCCCACAACAGAGAAATGTAAAATTAACTCAACATGTTAAATGCCCATTTTGAAGTGTATAAAAGCAAAAGCATCACAGTGAAGCAACAGCATTCCCTTGTGGTTTTGGAACGGGCACAGAGAACAGGACAAAAACCTATTCATATACTATTTAAGACCAGAATGTGTAGAATTCTGTATCCTTCTTACAACTATTCCAAGTGATTTTCTTTAGGAAAAACCATCCCATGTGATTACAAGGCATAAGTTATTTTATCTTTAAGTTTCAACAGTAAATATATTGTCAATCTTCTTGACAGCTGTAGCAAAGAAGACTCTTATGCAGCCGAAGTGTTTATTTCCTAGCCAAGAGGCCTCTAGGAATAGCAAGATGAACAGTATAAATAGTACAGATGAACAAGAGCTACAGAAGCAAGATCCATTACAGAAATGTCTAATCACCATTTTGAGCCTATAAGGACTGTGACCATAACAAAAAGGACCTGCAGTTGTATCAATATGTTATTTTTGGTTTTTCCAAAACACTGTGCTGACTTACTATACATTGTTCTTAAAAAAAAATAAAAATTCCTTGCCCTTGAGAGTGATGGAAACAGACAAAGATCAAAACCATCAAGTGGCTTTTCACAAAAACCAGTAAAAATAACAGCCAAGTGGGGAAGCAATACCAGTGCAAATGACAATCACTGATCTAATGCTCAAAGGACTCTATAGAGTTAACTCTTTGGAAGTAAAGCTCCTGACCCCAAAGTGCCATCACTTTTTTACAGAAAAGACAATTGTGCAGGACTGTCATTTTCCTCTTGCTTATTGGGTGGAATTTAAAGTTTATGCCTGTGAGAATCTGGCAAACTAACAGGCAAGTGGGCAAAATGCCCTTTAACAGATGGGTGCAAGGTTTGGCATGCCAGGGAACCAGTATGTTCATGAAATTGGAACACCAAGGCCAGTTTCTACCTAAAAAATGTCAAAACTACAATCTGTGCAGTTTCTGGATCCATGGATGCAGGAGCAGAAGATAATTATTTAGGAACCTGCATAGATTAAAGACACATCTCTGGCAGAGCAATCAACTGCTCCAAAACTTGGATGAAACAGCATTAAGGCTGCCTCCTGAGAACAGGTATATTATGCTCAGCTACACTCAAACATCTGTAAATTCTGGAATACAGCATTTTATCTCTAATTTTGTATCTCTGAACTGGCCATGACCACAGTACAAATAATACTCTAAATAACAAATGGAAAAAAACCCAAACCAGAGTACAATGGATTTTGTTCTTCAGATGTTGCAGATCAACTCTATCTGAACATGCTCCAACCACAGCTACAGCACGAAGTACAGCTGCATTCAACTTCCACAAAATCAGTGAAGAAAAGTTGGACAATTTACAACTGCAGTACCATGAGAGGATATGTGTGTATCTTTCAAGTTCAAGCATTCAGATCAGCCCTAGATTTCTTTTTAGCAGCAAGCTGTATTTAGGTTTTATCATAAAACCCATATGTAGCTTGGTTACACACAGCTGAAGCTTATGCAGCTTTATACAGAGGAAGTATAAGCAAAGTCTCTGAAGGGACCCTCACTTCAGTAAAAGAGAAATACAAATAGTCAGCACCCCTGAGGCACTGGCCATGGCACTTACTGTCTGTGAGCTTCAACTGATGACCAAAGCCAGCTGCCTTCGCAGCAAGGAGGTATTAAGACTCTGCAGCACAAGTGACATGATCTAAGGCAGTCAGAAGAGCAGAATGCCAGTACACCTTTTTAAGTTATGCTGGTGTACTGCTGGAAGCTGTACTGAGAGATGGGAGCGCACCTAACTGTCAGGAAAATACAGCTTTAAGTGCAGCCATTACAAAACTCGGTGTCAGCTAAGGCCTTCAGGAAGACAAGTTATTTGCCCTCTGTCCTCTCTGGGACCTTAGCAACAAGTCTTGCTTCCCACAATTGCTTTTTAATGCTGCTAGAAGGTAAAACCAGCAGGAACAATGTGATCAAAAGCATGTGGACAGTGGAGTATGTTTGCACATGCAACAAGCTGTACAAGGTATAAAGAGTCCTGGGAATTGAGAAGAAGGAGCAAATATACACAGTATCTTCCTTTTTAATTCATGCTTTACTCTTCTTTCCCATCTTAGTTGTCTTCTTTAAACCACAAGAGAAAGAACAAGCCCTGCATCCTACCCCCATTATTGGAGATAAGACAACAACAGAGAAGAGATCCTAGATTAGTTCCTTAGTCAGACTGCAAGGAAGCAAAGGAAACCTCTGAACCACTGGCCAGGAAAGGAAACCTCTGAACCACTGGCCAGGAAAGAAAACGTGGCCAAATATGCCTTCCTCCTGGTTCCAATCTGGTCACCCCCAAGGACCTAACTTACTTGCTCAGAACACAAACCCTCCACTTGGAAAAATCCCATTTTTTTCAAGGTTCCACTGCTGTTACACGGTTCTCAGACAACTACTGAGTGGCTAGGTGTTAGTGCAAGTAAAAACTGATACATCGGAACACACTTTCAATACCAAAGGCTGCTGTAAACACACCTCAGCCTATACTGAGTCACCACTCTCAAATATATCCCTTCCTCTGATACTCATCCACACTTGAACTTACATTTTTGAGCTCTATAGGAAAGACTGTTCCACAGTTGGCTTCTGCCACTTCCAGACTATGCTGTGGTGGAAAGAGACAGCTTTGCCAATCAACCCCATCTTCCATAGCTGCACACTGTGCAGCCACCACATTGCTGCATTCAGAAGTCAACCAGCAAGCCAAAACTACCTGCTGATCCACATGACTCCCAAACTCTCCTGTCATTACTCATAACACAGGAGTGGTCAGGACCTCCCCCAGTCACAGGCACTTGCAGTTAGATGTAGAGTTAAAAACACCCCAACATTTCACCTTAAGTTTTATATAGGTTTGCAAGTCTCTGGGAACTGGGTAGAAAGAATAATGAATAAAAAAGGTTGTAGAAAAGTATCTGAAAGTGTTTAATTTTATAAGTTAAGACTTTACAAAATTAATACTAGATCTTTTTTCCAAGCATGAAGCTTTTTAAAAAGCTCCATTTTTGCAGTAAAAATGCAAAAAGATCAATTAATTTATATTATTAATTTTCATGTTTCACAACTGTAATGTTTTTTATTACTGACCTCAGGAAAAAAAAGACTGTAAACAGGGTGTGTTATCTTTGACTTCGTTTCAAGAAGGGCTCGTTCCTTTCTCTGTATACTTTGCTGTAATTCTTGCCACTCCTGTCAAATAAAAGGTTAAAGAGTTACTGTACGCTAGCCATCTTTTGCATTAAAAAGACAGAAAATGGTCCGTGAAAATGGTACATGTGTGAAGTTCTTGTGCAATACTAAACATTATAAAGGGAAAAAGCAGACCTGTGGGGCTCACACACATTCTTCAAAACCCAATTCTGCAGCACTACCTATAAGCACTCTCTATTTCAGCCATAAGAGTCCTAATTATAAGTTTGATGATTCCTTTCCCATCAGGAGCTTTATCTCACCCTGTATGGGCCATTCAGCTGTCACTCAAGTCTTGTACAGAAAGACCTGTGGTGCACAAATCATCTACCACCACAGTGTTCCGCTCTCAATTACTATTACAGTTTCAAACAACTAACTTGACAGTTACTAGAGTTCAGTAAGCACCTGTGCAAGTTTGTTCAACTACTGCATGCTTAGTATGCACTATGCAGCATGCAAAAGCCACTGCCTGTAAAGAACACATTTCAAGGGAGAGACTCTAAGTCACAAATCTGCAGCAGCTAGTAACAAATTAAGCTGAAAGAAATATTGCAGTTTTCTCCTGAACTTCAGCCATTTTTCTCATGTCATTTCTAAGTTTTCCGACTACGCTGCAAAAATCTTCTCTACTCACTCTGAAACAAACTTGCAATGACAAAGCTCTTATACTAGAATGAGGTCTGAAAACCTCTGGAGAACTGGTATTACTCCTTCATCCTAGTGTTGCCTAGCCTGAGGGGATGCTAGAGGATTAAAATGCATTTTCTCTCAACCCCAGAGGCAACATTACCCTTCAAGAAAAAGTAAGGCTTACAGCTTCATCATCTTTGTTTTGCTTCTCGTCTTGTTCTCTGTCAGAGTCTCTGTCACTTCCATCATCTTTTTCGCTTTGAGAGTCCCTGTTTGTTTCTTCTTCTTCAGATTCACTTCCTTTATCAGAGACCTCCTCCTCCTCTTCCTTCACAACAACTTCCTAATGGGAAAGAAAAAAAAAAAACCCAACACCTCTAACTTAGTTTGTCTGCATTACTATAGTACACAGAATTCACAGCCACCTGCCTTAAGGTCGCACGATCTACGTTCTTCTTGTGTCACAGACTTATGTCTGCAGTTAAGATTAACCCTTTTCACCTCATTTGCTAAGAGGAGGAAGGAAGCAACTTTCCTTCTCCATATGGCACTCGTAACAGGAATAGGAAAAAACAGTATTTGATTCCCAGATTGGATGTCCCATCCCTGCAAGGCCAGACTGGATGGGGCCCTGGGCAAACTGATCTAATGAGTGGCACCCCTGTCCACAGCAGAGGGGCTGGAACTATATGATCTTTAACTAATGATCTTTCAACCCAAATCATTCTATGACTCTGGAACTGCATTTCATAAAGTCTTAAGAAAATCACAGAGAATTTAAGAAAGTACCTACGACACAGCCCATGAGGTGGAGAAAACACCATAAAGTGGGAGTATAAAGTTACTAAAGATACCTAATTTATCACAAGAAAGTCTCATTTCGGTTTTTATCTTTAAAGAAAAAGCAGAACTTACAGAACAATTCACCTCCCAGAAGGCAGCATAACAAGAACTAATAATAAGGGACTATAAAGCCAAATTTCTAAAATAGCTGAGCAACTTCCAGCAAATCACTGCAAATGTTACCATGGTGGTTCCCTGATTACTTCAGCAGTAATTTTTAAATGTAAAGAAAACAAATGCTGTTTTAGAAGACGCACTTCACAAAAGCATAAACTGAAATGTAAGAGACAGATACAAAACCCCCCATCAGATCACAAGTGATAAACTGAATGAAATTATAAGCATCACTGAATCTATGAGCTACCCCATTAGCTTGTTTTTGCTTCTGCTGTTTCGATGGTTGTAATGAAGGTGGCACAGGTTTCTTTTTCAATGGCTTCTTCTTCTTTGATTTTGAAGCTTTCTTGGTTCCTTTATTCTTTTGTTGCCATCCTTTGCTCTTAACTTTGCTGGCATCTCCTTGCTGCAGGAAAGCAGTATTAAAATATTTATTCTGTTCATAAAATTTCATTCATTCAACTGTACTTTAAGCATTTTAACCTGAGAACCAAAATTAGAAAGCACAGCTCAAAGGACACTTCAGTAAGCATTTCCGAAAAAAATACTTGAGAAGTGCACAATTAGAAATTCAAGATGTGAAAGAAAGGTCTCTAATTAGCAAGAGGACCATTCACTCTTCACTTACCCCATCTTCTGTTGGTTGCTCTTCTGCTGCACATATAGACTGTTCCTTTTCAAACACATCCTGGTTAGAGAAAGATGTGAAAACTACTAATGCATCTCTGTACCAGAAGAGCAAGTTATTATTTCATATTTGAACTTAAACTAAATCACCTTAATGCGGTCTGAGTATTTTACTCATTATGGCAAATTCTTTTATCAGTGACAGACACAACAGGGGATTAACAGATCAAAATTAAACACTATTTCAAACATTTGGTCTCAGATTTTTCCATCACTAGTACTATAAAGAAATTTAGTAGCAACATGTCATCTTGTTCCTAAGAATCTACTTGTTTTATAAAACACAGAAATCCTATATCACAAAAGCAAGCAGTAGTAAAATGCTAATTCTGCTACAGTTGTCAGAGCATTAAAAACTTCAATAGCTGCTCTGCTACTCAGGGACACAGAACAACAAATCAAACCAGAAATGTGAAACGTTAAGACACAACACAATGTTAGGATTCTGTAGAATAGAACATCTCTACGTAAATGGAATTTTTAATGCATTTCTTTCTTCAAAATATACTATATGCCATTAAAAAAAAACCCACCCAAACAAAACAGTCACAAGGAGCTGTCTTATATAAAGATGGCAAATAGGAAATACCACCACAAAAAATGTGCATCATACAAAAGGCTAGCTCTAGTTTTACAGTCGTGTGTTTCTATGCCAGACTGCCCAGTGGAGGTCACACAGGAAACACCTTAACTGAATTTTCTATATGCTGTTAGACATTTTAGTTTCTAAGTACAGTTCAATATCCTCATAATTTTCAGTTTCCTTCATTTTGCAATTCCAGCATAGTGATACAGTGCTTTTACTTTCTACCTACTGCACCTTCAGCTACCACGGCAAGAGCGCATGGAGCTTACATATACAGACTTTCTGCTCAACTGGCTTCAATAGTCTGATCTCACCTGTAAGACTCAGGCTGGTGTGCCTTACCTTAGAGGTGTAACTCAGACCTTCTGTGTACTTAGACAATTATGTCACCACTACAGACGCAAAAATTGACATGTCAAAGTTTGTTTATGTTCTGTGTATTAAAGTTTTTTGTTCAAAGAAAGCCATTACAGTATTTTAAGCTAGGAAATAAGCACATGTCAGAAGTTTACCTACTAGGGTGTAGTATTGTTTTGGTTATGCCACACTGTTTCCTACTCAGGAGTCTACTTTCTTCATGTGACACTGGTGTACCTCCTTTATATTAAGTTATGCATATTCTGCATTCTGCTGGACTGTGTCTCTTTTGTAAAAGTGTCTAAAACACCCAAGAGATTTATAACATTATGAGCCCACATAAAGTGAAATCAAACACTGTCCTGAGGACTTGAGTGAATATCTTATTCTAGTTCAAGAACTAAGTTTCTGAACATCTCTTTTCCTGTTGTTTACAAACCTCAGAGCAGTATTACTTGCCATATTCTTTTACCGTTCCCTAGACAACTGCAATGGGTCAGAATGAACTTTGCTTTTATTCGAGGAAAGCTTTCTCATTCAGAAACAAAACCGTAAGGATGGATTAAGAGCACAAGTTCTCAATGTCAAATCTTAACCTTACAGTTACGTTTACAAAACAACCAGAAATGCCTGTTTACTAGCATATACCTGCAGTTACCATGAAAGAACAAGTATTCTTAATACTTACTGCCATGGTCTGTCTTGTTAGTGTGACCAGAACAGTGACAAGAGAACCTACTGTAATGTTGTTGCTGTCTTCATCATCCAAAACTAGTGCAAAAAGAAAAGCAACACATCTTTTAGACTTCTTTAAAGCCTTTTCTCCATTAAACATTGCTTCTGCTACTTCTAAATGCAAGCACTCAAATTCCAGAATTTTTAACAAAAAATAATCTCAAAGTATTATTTAATAAGTCTCTTACAACTTCAAATATACTATCAGAATGAGGGCTGGTAATTCAGCAACCTATAAAACCACAACATTGAGTTTGAAATTCTAATTGCATGAAAGTTAGAAAATTCAAAGTTATAGCTGCTGTGGGAACCATAACCCTGTAATACTGTGCATTATATATTAAAGCACAAAACTTCAGAAACATGAAATACCACACATGACCAGAGGGACCCTGTTATATTTGTTCTGGGAATAATAATTTTCATTTTCCTGACTTTCATATGATTAACAACTCAATTTCAATGCCACATTAACAATCATGCATTTAATTATTTTTTAAGGAGAAGGCAAAGGAAAATAAAAGAACAGCAATGATTAGTTTAACTAAAACATCAAACAAACCCCACAGGAGAGCCACTGAGGAGTTTATACCTCCAACCTATAAACCGGAGAATGTCTCAGGTAGGAGAGGAATAGAATTATATCCCAGTGTAGACATTTTATTTATTCCCCTCCAGTCCCTCCCTGAGAAAGCAGTTTTACTATTCACTAGTCTTACATATATATTTTATATAATGGCAATACTGAGCTAAACAGAAAAGCGTATGCATGGTTTAATCCTCCACACCACACTTGAGTGCAGCTGTGTGACAAATGAAGACTACAGGCAGGAAATAGTTGTTTGCCAAAATACAGGGAGGTACTCCAAGACTGAATTTTAAGCAGATTAACAAGACTGTATACAGCCCTATGCTACAATAACATAAAGTCCTCTGTTTATTTGTTTAAAAAAAACAAACACCAAAAACAACACAAATAACATTTAGAAACACCAAGATTAGCAGACATTTGCTTCCTTAACAGGTATTTCCTCTAACACTTGCTTCTCATAGGGGACTACACATAAGCCAAATTACAATCAGGCTACCCAAACAAAGCATATCACATTTTGAATGCGATCATTGCTATCACAATGACAATATAAACTAGAAACAAGAATTAGAACAACCTTTCAAATATCACACATTTACTAGCACTGTTCTTCTACAAACAAAAGGAGACAACAGAACCAATTCACTTCCCACTGCAAGGCTATCTAACAGGAACTGCTTAACAATATACCTAATCTTCAGAGAGGAAGAGCATTATACATTCATTGAAATGGTGCACACAAAAGATAGCTAAGCATAGCTCGGACAAATTCTGCCAGATATAAAAACTATACAAGGATTATCACAAAGGAACCCATGAATATTTAGTCACAAGGGTCTCCAACTCAAAAATCTCACAAAGGACTCTACATGCTGGAGAAAGCTGAGTGTACATTCTAGAATAAGCGTAACTGTTTAAGATAGCTAATAAAAGTGGTATTTCAACAAAAATTCCACATTGCTCATGAAATATTAAAATCAAAAGATGAAATATCAGATAAGCTCCTGTATGAGAAACTACTGCTGGCTTGGGAATCCATGGAATGTTTCAATGTACTTTATCTCCTCAGACTATAACTCTCATGTACGAGAGCCCACCACTCCAAAGAAGTATGTAATTTCCAGGTCACGAAAATACATAAATAGCAATGAGCTGTGTTTCAACATCCTCCAAAAGCTTACTGCCAGCAGACTATCAAAATGTCAGAAGAGTGACATACACAGAACAAAAGGACTTCCCACTCACCCTGTGGTTTTATATCCATAGTGACATATGGAAAGCTGCCAAGGACAGCCATAACTTCTTCATATTTCTTATCTTCTAGGAAGTGCAATAAATTGCGACGATCTGAGCCTTTCAAACTCACCAAATCCTGAATAGTTTTGATTTTATACTGAAATAAAAAAAGAAGAAAGGAAGCCACGTGGTAGCACAGAACATAGTCCACAAATAAACTCTTGATAATACATCACTGGTGTCGCCAGATGTTACTAATACATACACGCCATTACATTTGTTATTAAAAACCCACGCTTTGGGAAACTAGCAAGCGTATGTTTTGACAAACAATAAACCAAAGAGGTTGCACTCAAATCTACTCAACAGCACTGCTTTGAATATTGATGCGTTCCTTAGTATGTCACCCCTTAGAAATGGCACTTTATAGTTTCTTATAAAATTGTTATTTCAGCCGGGTTTTTCAGGAAGTTGAGCCAAGAAATCTTCCTAATAGGGTTTTTATGTAGAAAGAGTACTTCAGTGCTTTGGGATTTACATTAGCAGAAACAACCAAATACAAGTTTAGGGATTTTTTTTGTACTGGATTGCAAACAAATCTAAATCCACTCCTTTTAAGATTTGCAGAGCAGAGCTAAAAGGATAAAACAAACACAGATTTGAATACTTGATTACCTCAGCATTAAAAATGCATGTACTTTATTAAAAACAATTTCATGCATCCAGGTAGACTGATCATACCGCCAGTCTAGGGCACTGTATTTTTGAAGAATTCAATGTACGTGAATCCTGTACAAATTAGCCTAAAAAACTGCTTTCTTCCCTCTTTTATAGCAAACAAAGGTGGGATTATATCATAGCCAAATTCTTCGGTTTTTTACTTAGTGACAATGCACATGTCAAAAAATACATCTAAAATTCCTTATTTTCTCATATGTTCCCTGTAGTTTAAGACTGGATTTAAAGAGTAAGTCTTTAATGATACCTGTAAGAGAATCTTTTACTTTATCCAAAGGATATGACTACTTGAATATTTCATGATCGAGCATCTTCAGAGGGGAATTAAAAAAATGCAGTACCTAAACATTCTTAGTCTTCACACTAACACAGAAGCATTTAAACACCCCTTAAGGCTGTAGTTAAAGCTAAACAAAATTGCCATCAGATAAAAAGAACATTTCAAGATTGATCCAAATTAACCACTGTAACAGAACTATCAGAAAAGTCAACAGCTTCCAGTAGAAGGAAGTGCTGTTTCTAACCAGACATTCCCAAAAGATATACTAGACTCGAACGAACAAGCAGGTTTGCATACAGACAGCTGGTGAAACAGTGAAGAAACACATGCAGGTATTCAGACAAGACTATTCTTTTTCATCCTTAAAGTCTACAAATACCAACACTTACGCAACTACAGTTACGTAGCAAAAGCTTTGTAAGACACAGCCTTTCACACGAAGGATCACAAAACCTGAAATCCTTCCCATAGTCACTGATTATTTTTTTTCTTTTACGAACTCCTCTGTGTAAGCTTCCAAAATATATTTTCTATCAAAGCAGATTAAGGACAATGTAAAGCCAAACAAGCCCCCCCCGCCTCCCCCACCATCCCCATAAAAAAAAGTCCCACTAGGATATTCCAGACACGTTCTGGAAGAATATTAAATAGTAGGTAGTACATTGTAATAAGAAAGAAATTGTTCCTATTGTTTGTTAGGTCAACACGGACTGATCTTTTACACTCATTTACACTTACCAGATCTCTGATCTTAATTCCCACCTCTTAACTGAGATGGACTTTAAAGAAATCAAAAGCAGACAGAACACCTAGGAAGTATTGCATTGAATTCCTGAAAAATAAATCTATTTTTATTCTCTTAGTTAATTCATGACCTTGCTTCCTTAGCCACAGATAGGAAAAAGAAGTAGCAGACAGCATTTTAAGAGGTTACCAAGTATCATTTGTATTTTTATACCTTTTTATGATTGGAAACTCTCCTAAGATTGTCCTCTTCAATATGAGGCAGCTGTAAAAGGGGACACTTGAACTGCTGAAGTCCCTGGACTGTCATCTGGGAAAGCTTCATGCAATTTTCCAAAGATCCCAAAGATGGAGCACGGAACTCCCTTTCTTGGGGAGAATGAAACAAAACACATAATTTTTATTTTTTTTTCTTATTATACTTTTCCAATGTATACTTGTATTACAGAAAATCTTATTTCCAGTCCACCAAGCAAAAGAAAGAGACATCTTAAAATGTTCAGTATAATTAACTAGGCAGCCTTTTTACTCTCACTCCAGCCACACAGACCAGCAGACATTTTCTTCCCTCTATTTAGGATGTCACAGCTGAACACTAAGGGAGACTTCCATCTAACATTTCCTCAGGGAACAACAACTGCACAATGTATCTATGTAATTATTATAGACAAAAACTCCAATTCAGTTTTAAAAATGCAGCATCAAAACAAACTTATATTTGTATGCTTTATGTGTGTGTCTGTTTAACATGTTTAGCGTATCATTTAATACAGTTTATCATTAAACATTAATCTTTCACAACATAATACATTATTTATAATATTTTCATCTTGAGAAATGAACATATTAGGTAGCAGCCTACCACACGCAAGAAAAAAACTATATTTATAATTGAAGCTAAGCAGACCATATTTTAATATGTTAGAAGGCAGTAAGAAGAGCTGTAAAAATACCAAATGCACGACTTACAAATAAACTTAAGGGTTAAAAGGGGTGTCTGAGCAAACACTATTTGACTTTTCTTTTAGAAATTACCTACAATTCTTTTCATATTTTAAAGTAGAAAAATGCCTACACTCTCATAATTAAAATGATTATAAGGTAGACAAGGAGAAAAAGTCTTAGCCAGAACAGAGCAAAAGGAAAAAAAAAAACCATAAAAAC
This sequence comes from Lycocorax pyrrhopterus obiensis, assembly GCA_014706295.1. Taxonomy (NCBI): domain Eukaryota; kingdom Metazoa; phylum Chordata; class Aves; order Passeriformes; family Paradisaeidae; genus Lycocorax; species Lycocorax pyrrhopterus. The sequence goes on along the minus strand of JACSVZ010000004.1, from coordinate 70,240,921 downwards.
CCCACTTAGTGTTTTTTTGATGTGATGTGATTTAATACTCATCACATTGGCAAAGAAATGAAAAAGCAAAGCAGACACAAACTGCAACACAATGTTGACAACCATTCATTCATAAATAAAACTTCTCATAAAACCTGTTTAGAGAACTCATTTCAGAATTCCCCTGCAGCTCAAGAGCTGCTGCAAGTCCAGAACTGGCAATGCTTTATCATGAAACAAAAAAATAAGTTAAGATCCTCTTCAAAGAGCCAAAAGGAACTTAAGCTACTTAAATCTTTTTCTGAACTTCTATGTGGTACATCAAAGAACTGAAGGCCATTTTCAACAGGTATTATGGAAGGCACCTGCAATTTATGATGCCTGTCATTTCATTTAAGAATCCCTATGATTTCTCCTACACTTTAAAATCTTTTCTGAGAAACAATCAGCCTTTGACTACCTTGACTGTTACAGGTATATTCTGCATATAAACATATAAATGTAAGTGTGAACACAAGTATCTTTGGGTACATACACAGATATACTTGTGTATGGATACAAGTATGTGTATTTGGGACACTACAACAGGGGCACAGAGGTATCTCTCAAGAGACTGATTACATCAGTGGTCAGAAGGACTGTGGCCAGTCTGCTAGAGCTGTGTGACCCAACTGACCACGCTGCCAAGGCAGTGAGAGATGCAGATAAAAGCAGGATTGCTGACACCTGGGTGAGAAGGCAGACAAGCTATAACCTGCACCTGAAAAAAAGGGTACCAATGCTACAACTGCTAATGCTTACCTTGCATTTTGATAAAAAGCAAGTTTAAATTAATTTTAGAACATTTAACAGAGGAAATACGAAAAGGTAATAAGTTTGACCAAAAAAAAACCCCCCACAAATTTGGTGTCTTCAGTATGTTTTCTGCTTCCTTTACACCACTCACTATCTTGCTGCAAATTTCTAAGTAGCTATGAGGGAATATTAACTGCACATGAAAGATCACTCTTCCCTCTGCTTCACCTGCCCCTCTCCCCTTCAAATTGTCTGTTTCTTCACTAATTACACCAAGCTATAAATATCATCAGCTATCAAATCAAATTACATGGGAGGACATGTGACAGTTACATGCAATGCAAAGAGAAATGTAACACGCAGATGGAACTACCTGGCTAGACAGACAGGTAACTAAGAAAGACGTAACTTCAACCTTTAAAAAAAAAGTAGTAATGGAAAGATTAATGTCCCAACCAAATAACACCACATTTACTTTCCATTTCACCCAGCTTTCACCTCCCCTGTAATTTTCTTGGCTGCTGCTGCTAAGGAAAGTCACAGGATTTTTTTTAAGTTAAAAAAACACACTGCAAACCAAGTCAATAAAAGAATTCTAAATAATCTCTGACAAACTGTCTTTTGCAGGAAATTAATCTAGAGCTTTGAGACCACAGTGCACTAGTGAGAGCAGAAAATATTCTCCTTCTTAAAGGATTGACTCATCATGCATATGACAGTAGAAACATATTTTAAAGTTGGAAAGTATTATTTTGGTTTCATGAAAAGAACACAGGTCTTTATATTCCCTGAGCACGGACCTGAGGACAGCATAGCTTTTAACATCCTCCAAATGCCTCTACCATAAAATTAATGTCATTGCTGTACCTATTTTGGCAGCTTCTGATTGTCAAATTGCACAATACAAGATGACCTTTAATCTAAGGTTATGAAATTGACCAAAAATACAGAATCATAAAATGGTTTGCGTTGACCTCAAACATCATCTAGTTCCAACCCCCTGCCCTGGGTAGGGACACCCTCCACTAGACCAGGTTGCTCAAAGCCTCATTCAACCCAGCCCTGAACACTTCCAAGGATGGGGTATCCACAGCTTCTCTGGGAAACCTGTTCCAGTGCCTCCCCACCCTCACCAGCAAAGAATTTCTTATCTAAAACCACCCTCTTTCAGTTTAAACCCAACATATGACATTAAAGTAGTCAATCACAAATTCAAATGCAACTTTTAGTTGCTTGTGAAGGACTGGCATACACCTAGGTCAAGCCACAACCTCTTCATTACACTGCAGCTCCCAACCTGAATTAAGGAATGTGCTTTGACTGGACAGCTGAACTGACACCCAACTTCTGGAGGTACTTATTGAAGCCCATTCCATGTTTTTGGCAACAAACACCTCACTTGGCAAGGCACCTATCTACTTATCATACTTAAGGATGATCTCAAGGAAGCCATGAAAAAAATTTATACCTGCTGGGTCTCAGGTATCAGTTAAATTGCCACAAAAAAATGGATGTAAGCAAGGGATGGCACAAAGCAAAGCTAAGTGCCAAGATTGTAAGGATTCATCCCAAGTGTCTCTCTTCAAAAGACCTGATTACAAGGTAAGCATGAACTGCTGCAGACATTTTTAAGCTTACAATGATGCCTTTTCCTGGTCTTAAAATCTAGAGTCAAACACAGTTAGAAGGGAAAAAGGGATTTTACCTTTGTATTTATTTTAAGGATCCTTAGGTGCACCACATCCAGGTCGAATGCACCTCCATGCACACCGCAACGCACCCCCACCAGAGATCTGGTATAACATTATAGGTCTTACTAATTAGCATATCTATCAAAAATTCTCCAATGAGAGGCTCGAATGAGCCCCTCTCTCCAAGGAACCTTCCCCTGGATGGTTCTTAGTTTACAAAACGTGTTCTGGAGAGGACCTTGGTGTCTTGGGGGCATTTTGATCCTTAAGTACGAAGCTTCTAAAATGTTTAGTCTCCTAGCTTGACAAACAAGTCTAAGAATGTAAACAAAAAGTACTAAGAACACAGAAGTTGTAAAAAGGTATAAAAGGGGTATAAAAGAAAAGGCAAAAAAATCATCATGGCATCAATAATAATAACAAAAACATTTCAAAATATATGAAAGGCATTAATGTAGCACAAAATGAGACTTCTCATCTCACCATCACGTTAAGCTTCACAAAGTACAATTTGTCCCTAAAATATTTCTTTAGGTAGTATTAACACATGCCATCACCTTTGTACTTTCACAGATCAGGACTGCTGAAAATCTATGACTAATTATAGCATGTGATAATTTTATGTACTGTGTCAAGGTTGATTTAAGTGAAAATTAACCCCAAAACCAACTGCAGTTAAGTTTTAAGCCACTTAAAATGATGGTGACAAATAAAAACTTACGTAATCTCCCAAAATTTTCAACACCTAACTTCAATTTCACTCATCTTAAAAAAAACATAACACAAAACCAAACCAATGACAACTTTACAATTTCCACTTGTTTCCCAGGGTGAGACAGTTCCCTCTACATGCACAGTTATCAAAAACAGGGTCAATGCATTACATTTGCTAAGCAGTAAGTAGTAAAAGCAGTGACTTCACTTTAGACCAAAGACCAAAATTCTGAAACTGTTTACCTTGAAATCCCCAGTTTCATTATTGTTGGCTGTTAATGGGCAACTGTTGGGTACCACCTTCTCTTTAATACCATGTGCTGAGAGCACTGGCATGGAAGCAAGAGGAAATATTTGGTTGTTTGGTACAAATTTCTGGGCACTGCCACTTTCAAACTTCAGAAAATATTTTTGAGAAAAGCTGTTAGAGAAGTACCAAACAACTCCCCAACTATACCTATGGTACATACCTACTTTTTTTCCAAATCTAGGGAAGTAATTTCTACTGTACATGATGACAGCTATAAATTCTCTTCCACTTTTATGAAATCATTTGAGGCTGGAAGAGAATGATAATCTCTGGAAATTGTTAGTAGTAGAGCTTGTTCAGATTTGGTTTATAAATAACCATTTCACACACTAATGGAAAATTAGTTTACACCACTGTATTTCAAAATACTGTTTCCTTTCTTTAATTTTAATTTAAGCTAAAATCTAAATTTTCTAGAACTTAAAAGCAATTTATTAAGAACACTACATCTATAAATAATCATTTTACTGTCAAATTAAGAAAGCATCTCTCTGTATATTCAGAACTAGAGGAGAAGAATACAGCTACCTGGAGGTCATTTAAGTTGCGAAGTATTTTATGCACTCTGTTCAGCAGCTTATTTCAGCTTTTACAAGAAGAACTACAGATGTTCCTCATTTTTCAAAGAGTTCCGGTTCTGTTGCATAAAAAAAGCTTTTGCTTGTGTTATTTCGGTTTCATTTTGCATAAGAGAAAACAACTATTCGCTAGTTGACTAATATATACACAGACTATCTTAAAAGGTATTTTTCAGAGCCTTGAACTGGTTCAGAGGTTCAGGTATTTTTTATAAAATATTATCCAAATTTTAAAAATCTAAGCTAGCACACAACACCCTTATCTGCTTATACCCCTCTCACACTTTATTTTGTTATGGAGCACAATTTCCAGCACCACTTGCAATAGTTCTGGGAAATATCTTTCCCAAAACCATTCTTACTAGGAGGCTATCCAGGTTCATTATAGGAGTTTTGGTCTAGTAAAGATCAACCAGTAAGTATTGTTCCATAGCAAAAAAATGGTCACCAGTTTGACATTAAAAAATGCCTTGACTATGTTTGGTGAAATAAATGAATGATAGCTAAGTCTTTGCTTCCTTACACTGCAAGGAACCATCTTCTGAGTAATTGCCTTTTTATAGTGAAAAGAAAAAAGCTTAAATATTATATTTCAATTAAATTATAATTTCTATGGCAATTACAGCTAAGCACCTGCCCCTACAAGTTCAGAATAAAACTACACAGCAGGCTAAAGAGCATAGCATTCTGAAATGGAGAAATATGAGCAACATACAAAGAAATAACGGCAAAGAAATATCTAAAAAACAAGAGGCACTCATAAGAGGAGAGAAAAAACTGTAAAAGTGCAAATGGAAAGAACAAAAGTCTTATACTAAATGCTTTGCTACTGAAAATGAACCACATCTTCAAGAAAAGGTTTTCAATTGCAGTTAAGGAGAAACTTTAATTGCAAAAATTACAAGCAGGACACACATACTCAGGATTTCAGAGCAGAGCTTGGCAGCAGCAGCACTTCAATCCTCAAAATAGAGAACTCTCTCATTACAGTAAAAAGAGCAAAAGTGCATTTAGGCATTTCTAAATATCACAGGTTAAGTTTCCCACAAGAACCAAAGACTTTATGAAGAACACAATAAAGAAACATATTTACTGGGTTTAATTATACAGTTTCTTTTCTTACCTTCCCTGCTTCGAGCCATTATTATTAGTTGGCAGATCACATTAATCATTTCTTGAAGTAGCGCAGGACTCTTCTTAAGGATAAACTGCTGATCTGCAAGATATAACTGATTGCAATTATGCTGTACTACTTCTAGGAAAAGGAGACAGTTCACATGAACTGGACCATTTAATGGCATGGTCTTCACTTCTATTCATTCTTGTATTACCAAAAATGCCGCTTTATTCTCACTGACATATCCATCTGTAACATTTCCTTAAAAAAAACTGGTAAATGCAAGTTCTAAGAGGAAACACATTTTGTATACCAGCTTCCACACCAAATGAAGCAACACTTATTAGATCTATCTAAAAAGAAGCAACAGGATGGCATAGACAATTTCTCAGCCATATTAAAATTGCATGAATTCTTTAGGTAATCACAGGTTAAAACCAGAATTTTTAATTTTAAGTGAAACACCAGTTCTGCAAAAAACATTATTTGTAAAGTACCAACTTCTTTTGAATGCAGTTCTGTGAAGTTCTAAATACAAACAGTAACTAAGTAAAGATGAGACATTTTTCATTACTTTTTAAAACTGATTATTTTTCTTTTGAAAGAAACTGAAAACTTTGAAGCAAAGCATTTTTCCCTGGTTTGTTGGTTTGGGTTTTGGGGTTTTTTTAAATTTCCAATAAAACGCAGAACATCTCAAATTTGCTGGTCAGCCTAAAACTATGGCTTTCATGATTTAAACTTAAGAAATGCATTTAGAAACATTTTGGTTTGAATATTTACAAGTATGAAAAATTCCAAAACACAAACCAAAGCTCACAGGTAACTGATATTTAAAGCTCTAATCTTGTCATCTTTACTTCACATAGTGGCTAAAAACCTCCAAAAATAAATACACATGGAAATGCTATAGAGAGCAGCATTATGCTGATCTTGGATTTCTTTGCCCTGAAAAGCAAATACACTTCACATGTTTAACTTTTTATTCTATTACAAAGATCAAAAACAATTTATCTAAGCCATGTCTGCAGCCAAAAGCATTAAAAAGTAAAATATCAGTATTGCAGGGCTGTCAGGAGAGTGAGTAAACGCTAAGTAAATGTTCTAAAGGGTCATTAAAGTTGAAAAACTAAGCAGCCTGCACAGAGACTACTGAGCAGAGATCCATTCAACTCTTTATAGGACAAGAATCAAAAACAGTGTAGCATGCAATATCTTGCTCTGTTCCCAGTAATTTCTGATAAGGGGAGAAGCCACTACCTTCTTCAAGGACCTCAGGAACTTGCACCCGGGCAAGATGAGTCAACAGCAGAACTCTGGCTTTCAGACTGTAAGGGCAGGTGAGAGGAGGCTCATTCTTCTTTAAATTTATGCCACCAATTTCTCTGATTAGCTACAATAAAATAGTTAAAACACAAACAGCTATTTTGTTGCTAAAGACAAGCAAATACAGGAGAAACAGTTCACAAGGAAAAAAAAACATGTTCACAAATGCAAGAGTTTAAGTAACTTTTCCTTGGAAATTTCTGTAGAGGTGAACATTAGCCATTTTTATTCAAAACCCACCTCCAAAAAGTTAAGTAGTGTCTTTATATGCCTTTTTTTCAATGTGGGAATGAGTGGGTCAAAGATTTGCATTCAAGAAACTTGTCTTATGTAGTATTAAGTAAATTCGTATTGACAGATAAGTATTTTTAATACGTAATTTTATTGCCAAGGTTTACTCGATTCAACCATATTTCTAAGGCACTTATATTGAACTTATTACGCACAAACAACAGCATCACCTTGAGACCTTTCATCCATCTAAGACATAGTAAACTCCCCTAGGAATAATTTCAGGTAAAACAGGAAGGAGGCTTACAAGCCTGAAATTCCTAGTAGGCTGAAGATCAAGTATTTTAACTTGTTTATAAACCACACCAACTTGAAAAAAGCGTGGTGTTCTTTATTCAGGATGACCTTTCCTGATCCCCACAGGACCAAGACTCACAGTTCAAACAGGTCTGAGTAATAGAAGCTCAGATAAAGTAAAATCAGTACATAGCCCAGAAACTTCACTTTTTAGGTCAAAAAGTTACCTGAGGAGAGATAAAAATTCCAAAATCTCAAGACAAAAAGAAAACTTTGGGTATCAACAGCTAAGCTACACCAACCTTTGACCAGTCTTTCCCCACACTTGAAAAAAAGATCTTCTGACAAGAAGTTTCTTAAAAGCACATCCTGGTGTAACCCCAAACCAAGAGCAGTAAAACTTAGAAAAGAGAACTTTGTGGAAAATGGGAACAATGATCATGGCCCCAAAAGCAGTATACACAAGCAGAAGTTATTAGCAATACCCTTCTGTATTGATGCTTCAAAGAACTGTACTGCCATATAGTCAGAAAAAACCCACAGATGACACTGATTACTGGACCTTTAGAAAGGGAACAAAATCTGTCATAAAATGCAAAGTTGTGCAGTTGCATACTAAAAAGAACTGCAGCTTGAAGATGGGAGCCTGTTAGCTGAAAAACAGAGATATCTACAACGGGAAAATCCCAAAAACTTACAAATCCCACTCTAGTTGTACTAAACCACCACATAAAACAGCTGTGGAAAAGAATATGCTGAAAGTCATTCCCTGCAGAAATACAGGAACAATAGTGCAACTAAGGCACTGTTAAGACTTAACATAGAATACTATGGACAATTCTAAGAAGATAAAAAAATAATGTAAAATTTAGGAATCTATCAACTGGGAACAGTACCCCATTCAGCACATAGCAGGAGGAGGGAAATGAGCCTTTTGGAAAAGAGAGGAATGAAAGCAGCTTTTCTAGTTTAGCAAAATAAAGACAAAAAGATAACTAATGGGCTATTGCTTCTGTCTACAGATGCATAAGGATACATGCAGCAAGAATAATTTAGACTCCAGAATAGTGATGATAAAAACCAAGGATATAAATTGGTCACAAACAAGATTTCTAATCACTAGAACAGCAAGTTCTGGAACAGCTTCTCAGCAGGATATGGTTACAGAAGGCTTGACTGCCTTTTAAATAATGAATGATTAAATGTAAAAGGGCTTGCAGAATGCCAATGCTGGCAACAGCGTGAGAGAAGAACCGTTGATCAAAGTGATCTTTTCCAGCCTTTTGCTCCCATCACTGAAAAACCCCACTTTACTGCAATTTCATCTTCTACTCATAAAGTCCACAACATGATAAAGAATTTGTAAAAGAGACAAAGAAAATTAAGTAAAAGAAAACAGACTGAGATACCTCTTATGTTTAGGTTATGTTTAAAACATGAAAATTCAACTATGTGCATGCAAAGGTTAAATCTGTGAAACTAATTCCCCCTCTTTTTGCCAACTCAAAACATTTTCATTGGAGCATTTTGTATACTGTGCTTTAAACTTCTTAAAATCAAAGTGTTAGCTTCTGATAAATAAGGCTTCCTAAAACTCTGCTAGTAATAATTATTTTCCACAGCATGCATTTATGGTACCTCTGTTGTAAACACTGAATGGAAATGAATATAAAAGGCAACCAGAGTGGAACAGATATTCATGGAGGAATCTTTACAATATTTAAAGACATTACTAATTCAGACATCAGATAATAATTTTATTTTACTGTTAATACACTCCACCAGATCTGTGCTAATGATTTAAAAGAACATCAAATGGTGATCATCTCCTTATATCAATACTCAAAATTAGTAAGGACTAACGCCCTAATTTCCTATTTACTTTACCCCTCCCCAAAAGCCCAATACAGTAGCCTATATACTAAACCAATTCAATTTAAAATAAGCATTAGCACCATTAATGTTATCTTTTCTTTTTAAAAAGTTTAAATCAAGTCTAGTTTCTAATTCCTATTTCTGAAGGGATACAGCTGCCTCTCTACAAAGTGAATGCCTGGAGAATTATGAATTCTACTTGAATTCTGTCAGCTGGTCACCTAAAAGCAACATCTCGCTCTTCCTTTGAAGAACTGAAGGGGTCAGTTAAAACATCTCTTGATATAACTGACCTGAGGTATCTGGATGTTGTCTGCTGGTCTGCTCGTCGCATCTTTATTGTACTGAGGATCAAATTCAGATGCCCCTGCTAAAACCATGATAAGCCCTGCAAAGATAATTGGGAGTCAGATAAAGAAAATGTCAACATCCTAAGCCACCAACTGATTTCTTCAGAACCTTCCACCATAAAACTTATTCCCATTCCTCCCCCAACAATTATGAATATCCATGTTCTCTATGTAATAGATCAGTTACTACTGCCACAGGGCAAAGGAGGCAGGAATCAATGTCTGGCACAAGACAAAAGAGATCATTCAAGGCTCAATTTTGCATGGTATCACGTCCAGCATTTGACACTAAGCATCTTCAAAAAAACACAACTAGACTTCATTCGGACTAGCAGACACCACTGCACAGCAGTTTGACTACTTCTGCATGCTCACAGAACCATTCCTCTCAGCAATCCATGTGCCTGCACCAGCACAACAACGTGTATAGAAGAGGGAGACAGGAAGGGTAAAATCTCAACTTCATCTTCTGTTCAGTCAGCATTGAAAATTCAACGGAAAAATTCTTTTAATTATTAGAAAAGCAGTTCAATAAATAACCCTGCAAACAAATTGCACAAAGATGACGGACTGCTCTTTTTTTAATGTGATTAGGAAAATCCATATTACCACAAAACATTCTGTAGTGTAATTAAAATGAAAGCCCTAGACAACTGGATATTTTAGTCTCATTGTGAGCTTTCTGCTCATGAACACACCAGACTCCTCAGCCATAGACAAGCACAGAGAGCTCACAGAATCATTTGCTCCAGTTAAAATAACTTTTTCACCCGTAGTCACTCCAGCTTCCTTCTTAAATGTTGAACAAGTGCTCTTATGAGCAAGTCAAAGTTATTTTTGCCTACCTGCAGTGCCCAGTGAATTCAAACTACTAACAATGAGTCAACTCACTGAGCATCAATTTTCATTTCCATGCTCGATTATCTATTCACTTCCTCAGCATAGCATATTGAAGACTTTCAGATGACTATAAATATCTTCCCATTATTTAAGATCAACAACTGTAAATCTCCAGGAAAGGAAATTTTAAAAGTTTGTTCATCTTGAAGCCCGAAAAAATACCTTAAAACAAGGCAAGTCATGCAGATCTGTCTCATCATTTCTCTAGCCTGGTTTTATTACATTTGCTGACACTGATATACCACACTACAGTGGAATTCGCAACCAAGCAAAAGCCTTACATGGATCACTGTGTGGTTTTCTAAGCCACCTCAGCTGCACCTCAGTTTTCATTCAGACTGCACAACAGACCTCAGTAGAAAAAAACTGACCTGCCTCTGATCCTAGAACTACCTAAAAGTGTTAAGTCCTTAAATAAGGCCACTTAAACCTAAAGCTAACTTTTTAACCAATCTGTAGGAGACACAAGGCAAGCCTCAAAGCTGGGTTCTGAGCAAGGTTCAATATGAAATAATCTACTACCTACAAATCTGGAGAAAGGAAGTGATCTCCCTGAACTTCTGAAGTCTCACCTACTCTCCCAATTCCTCTTTTCTCACGTAGCTGGAGAGGGGAAAAAGCATAGGAGTATGACAAAGGAAAGAGTATAAACCGGTCTGAACTAACCCCACACACAAATCCATGTGCCCTGTGAATAGAAGGCTAACATCCTTCCCCACTCTTATCCCCTACACCTCCTGGATCATCTGTGAAGCACTTCTGCTCTGTAGGAAAAGGATGGATCAAGAGCAGATTTCGGCAATCTTCCAGCAAATTTAAAGCTGAAAAACAGCACAATTCAAAGGAGTAAGAAAATGTATTTATGAACCATTTTTAGAAGGTTTTGGGGGTTCTTCTATCCTGCTTTTCAATTGCTCTGAGCATACAGTCTAGTTAAACCCAATCTAGATCTAAGAAGTATTGTGCCAATTCTTCAGGCCCATGCCAGCCCCCAAACTGAAAGATACAATTTTGCACCAATGTAATGCATCTACAGTTTTCCCCAGAAAAATGGGGGAGTTACTCCTTTAAAATAAGGGAGTAGACAAGAAAAGTAAGTATATTGAAAGCTACAAACAAGTAACAAAATAACATGAAATTGATAGCAATTTTTAAACAGAAATTTAGCTCTCTAACATCAAAAACCAGAAATGCTATTTCATTCTTTATGCATATAAAAATTTTATGAAGCCCCTAAAAAAATTCCAAAGCCTGTTTTGTTACACTAACAGAAGAAAACACACAGAGGTTGGCTCCTAACAACTGAGGGCTACAAGCAGGTCAGCATGTGTTTCCCAACATACAATATCTCTTTTTCTTTTTTTTTTTATTGTATAGATGGACATAAATATAGATCTATACAATTCCCTCTCCCAAATATTTAAGTCTTCTTACAGAGTATTCTTCACCTGCAATGGAATTAAGTTTTAAAAACACTCTAAAGAAATGAGAAGCATTGCTTTAACCTAAATAAAGCTTATAAAACAGGAGTATTTTAACAGCAGCAGACTGACACTTCCAGATGAACATCTACAGTTCAAGATGCCTTTTACTTACGTTTCATGTCCATGTTCCGGGTTTTATAGACAAAATATGTATATATTTGAGTTGTCCGAATGAGAATCTGATCTCCACTGTATCGTATTGATCGGTACCACCAGGAACCCTGAAATATTCAACAAGAGCAGACTGATGTCAGCTACAAGGAAGTATCAAAACAGCCATACTGCATGACCTCACGTCTGTCAACAACCAGGAAACTCAGCCCAACTGATTTTGCCTATGTTGAGGTTAACTGAATTTCAGAAAGGAGAGGGAAACAAAAAATATTTGCTGACACAAACTTTAAAAGCACACAAATTCATCTGAGAGAATCTAATGTTAAACATTTATAAGTGACCTCCAGCCTAGAGAATTTCCCCCAGCATATACACCTGCACACATACACTGCTTGGTTTATTTCTGGTGTTGTTTTAATCAATCCACTCAAGAGTGAATTCACTCGATTTACCATTTTCTATATATGATGTGGTGGCTCCTTACAGTGCAACACAGCAATCAAATCTAGTTTAGGCAGATCAAGACCAAACTGAGAACAAAGACATTTCTTTCACTACGACAAAATTTGGAAAACTGTGATTTAAGTCACTTGATCAGAAAATGCTTTTCAGAAGGGGAACCTGGAGGTGGCATGGGGCCCTTGCTGTAAATTTCAGAATTAAGCCATACAGCTTCAGGTTGACAGAAGTAGTTTTCCAAACCTTCAGCAACACTCTGATAATTGCCTAATCAGCATTATACCAGTGACTCAAATCACGGAATTCACTCTACAGCGGTTGTACCATCTAATATATTTTCACAAAAATGGTGTGCTGGGTTATGAACTGCAATCTGTTTATTAAACTCCTCCCTGTAAGCAAAGCCTATTTAATATAAGAAAACACATCAAAGATACTCCTTAATCTACTGTGAAGTTTACCATAAGTGAAGACCAACAAGCAGTAAAGTAGTAAGTGATGCTTACTACTATTAATTTAATAATAGTGAATTCCCCCACTATAGAAAGAATTCTGCAATCTACTTAATTATTTAGGAAATGCTCAAGGACTGGCTCCAACAAACTTTTTAATAAATTAGGTTTGATTCCTCCATGAATAGATGAAACCTGACATAAAATTGTACACAACTTTCCACAATGTTTATCTGCATAAAAAATTAACTATAATCCCACAGTTACCAAATATTTGTACAAGTACAGGTGTTGGAAGAAAAATGTAACTAGCCAGTCCAAATCTACATGAAAAAGGCTGCCCTAACTGCTTCTACAGATAGAGCTCTTGTCTCTTGCCTCATGTGAAATATATTATTTAGGTCAGTGGAGGTCTGGAAAGAACTACTTATCAGTATTTTCCTTTTTCATTAATCTGGATTCAAAGGGTGGAAGTTATTTTAGATGCCCATCAAACATAGGATGACTACACTGTAGTTAACTTCAGCGACTTTATTGATTCATGAAAGAGAAACAGGCCCACTAAAGGCATGAATTACCTTGTATGTCTACTTTAAAATGAAATGATAAAATAACTTGCTCCATAAAAATGACTATTCATCTTCACTCACTATAAAAGAAATTTACAATGACACGTGAATGTACAAGTCTACATTTGGTATGGGCCAAGAAGAGGCAGACTATTGTTTCTGTGGTCAGAACATTTCTTTGTAACAACAGCAAGGTTGTTTTCCTTTCATTTGAGCTATGATAAACCTGGTATAAATCACTACAAGTATGTGTATACAAAAAAGCATCAACAGACATCAACTGAATCCTAAAGGGAAAGGCATGAAAAATTTTTGCACCCTGGATTTTAAACTTTTTATTCAACAACTTGTTAAAATCACCACATTTAACCTTCTAAACTGAATCTTCGATCACACAGAAAGACTCAAAAGAGAGGGATAATGTCTCTCTGAGTCTCTGCACACACTGATGCAAGCAGCTGCCAAGACCTCAGGACACTTTTTCAAATGAAAATCTTCTCAAGAACATGGGGGATTTTCAGTGTCAGCTTTCTGAGTCTTGCTTCATGCCATACCCCAAATGCACAATCAGTGGATAAGGGACATGGTTCAAAAGCAATACTGCAGGGCAAACCTGAGCCCTGATATAAAACTCACCTAGCAATTGATTCCTCACACAAAGCAATCTCAAGGGCAGACATCTCATGGTGTACAGAAGAAAAATAAAAACTGAAGTTATGAAAACAAAGGCAGCCAGGAAAAACCAAATCAACCACCTGTTCCACCTGCAGTAATCATTCTAGCACCAAGAGCTAGAGACATCTCAGTCTTGACTCTACTATAACACCACTGAATATCCTCTTGAGCTCATCACCTCAATTTTCTTGCAAAAAAGCCTACAAGACAAATTACATAATTTAGCCATTCTTGTGATATCTAACATTTTTCCTGCAGTCCCCTCTCTATCATGGCACTGCATTTTTCTGGAAACTCTACAGCAGCTACAATTTTTTCACAATAAAAGAAAACACCACTTTAAAAAAAAACCTCACTTGCACTCGGAGCAACCCAATGTCCAAGACAGCTTTGTTTACAACTTGGTTACTGAGAGTAGAATATTAATCAGAAATTACTTACCACAACAACTGGAAGAATAACCATAAATGCTAATCCATATACAAACAACACCTACAGAAAAAATGCAAAACATACTGTATTAGATACTGTGGCTACTTAATATCACTCTCATTTAATCTTGATTCTAAAATACAGTCAAGTAGTACGACCACAAGCTTACTACAAATTAACACAAGCTTATTGCATAATAGCTGTCATTATTTCTGAAGAGCAACTTACAAGTAATATAATTTGGTAAGGCTTAAATAAGGAGTATCAGTTTAGTGTGATTCACGTACGAATCAGTTTTAAATAACTGACGCATTGTCACAGGTCAGTTTCTTTAATAATTAAAAAGTTGGCAGCTAAACTGTGATGCAATGGACAGACAATTAAAAGAAATCAAGTGGTTAAGAAAAAACCTTGCAGCAACAAATGCAACAGGAAGAACATTTAGATACTGTATGATTAGAGGATCACGAGCAAACCAAACGGAACTAGAGAAACCCAGCACACAGCTCTGTGTGTTTCCTTGCAAGAGCAAACACACACTTTGTAGCAGGGGTGACCATATCAGAACCTCATTATCATTGGAATGAGATCCATCCAAATGTATTCACACTTTACTCTCAAAGGTCAGATTTAAGCTACTCTAATACTTATGACTCCTGAAATTTGCTTCAAAGATGTGCATTTGGACCAAAGTATTAACGTGTTTTGACTAAAAATGCGCAGCATTAAGCAAATTTTTTTTTCAAAAACACTTGAAGGTTCACCTTAAAATCTTGAGCTAAGTAAGCTGACTCACCAGAATTGAATTTTTCTGATCCACAATCCAAGCTGGCAAAGCTATACCAAAGCTTGTAGCTGCAGGATGAAAGAAAATAAACTCACTATAATATGACTTTAAAAACGTTTCTCAGCATTTTATGTCTAACTAACAAACAAAACCACCAACCCACAAAAAACCCCACCATGTTTATTACTTCAAAAAGCAAAATTTTAACAAATATAGCAAAATCAAGCAACAAATTAGAAACACACCAAGTATGCAATAAAATAACAAGATTTAAATCCAACACCTGAAATACCAAATATTTTACCGTAACACATTGCAGTGAAATAGATAGGCAAGATTTATTAATACATATATAAAAAAATTCCACAGGTTGAAAGATTTAGGAGTTTTGCATTGCAGAGTTTTCAGCAGTTTAAATACAAATAGGTTAGTAAACAAATGAACTGGAAGAAAATGGTCTGAACAAATGAATTCTATGGGAAGTTCTATTGGTTTGCCCCTCTAAGAAAATGTTCTAAGCTGTAAACTGTAAACACAAAACCCTCTGTCAGTACAAATTTCTGTGTCATTGGTAAGAAAGAAAAAGGAACACTTTTCAATTCAAAAGAAGTTAGGCTACAGAAAATAGAAGACATGAATCTCTAACATCTCCAGCATACAGATCTGAATAGAGAATAGCATAGAACAGCTTGTCTTCAGACACTGGTGGTAATAAATTAAACTTTGCAAACACTACCTATCTCAATACTAAGAGTTCTATGAAACCAGTGGGGGGAAGAAAAGAAAGTAAGACTTTATGGACCTGCTTAAAATAAAAACAACATGCTTTTCTTAGTACTAGCAGTTATCCATGAGGACCAATGCCTCAAATAAGGACAGACTGGGATCCCTATGTAGTTAAGCACCACACTGATGCTCTCTCCAATGGATTGTGACAACCATCAATTCAGATAAACAGCTGCTATGCACAAGCATAACGTGACTTCTGTAAGTTGAAAATTACTGTTTGTTGATTCTCCAATCAAACATCTAACAAGCCTGACCACAACTCAACCTTAGGAGTTCAACCAGATAATAACCAGTGAATTTACCACATTGAGTTACAGGAAATGCCTTGCTCTGGAGAAGAAGGGTCTCCAGACTCTTATCTGTTCATGATGATGGATTTTTAGACGAATCTACTAAAAATCCGTCTTTTACTGATGGAATAAACTTCAGTTTACTACAATATTTTTGACCTTTAGGACTGTAGCCTCAAACTATTCCAGGAACAGAAGTAGTTCAGTAAAAAAAGCTCTTTCTCTTCCGATCTCAGAGTCTCCTTGCCCCCCACTCATGCTCACTGAGCTGAAGCACCAGCAAATACCAAGGGAAAATAGGCTTTTAATCATAAGGCACTTTCAGTAGACTATCTTTAGATAGTCTGCTTTAGTAGACTACTCTCCAGATCCCTCTCACCTGTTTGTAAACACTCTTTGAATGATTTTGCATTTACTTTTAGTAAAGGAGCAAGTCATGCAAACACAAAAAACTCTTGTTTGCCTGCCTCTGGCCTCACACTGCCTCAGCTGGATAGAGAGGAATGCTGCTCCCTGTTCCTCTGTGCTGGGCACAGAGGGTGGGATGTACCACATCAAACATGGCTGGATGTGTCTAACCCCAGATGTGCTTCATCTCAGCCCAGAAAATACCTCTGTGAGGGACCGTATCCATCCTGTGCCTATACAGAACTAGAAGACTACAGCACATAGCTTGGGTACCTGTTTTTACACCACAGATGTATAAATAAAGAGAAGATGAATTTCACTAAATTAGAAAGCCCCTCACACTTCTATGTGGAACAAGGTTAGAGAATAGAGGAGGGAGAGAAAAAATTTCAGGGATTTCTCCCACCCTTCAGATGTCTCAAACAATGAGAGGTCTAGAAATAAACCAGAGAATTCTAATTCCTCTGTAGTCTGAGGCAGGGTTTTCAGAAGAGCAAGAGGCTTAACGCTCACAGTACAAACTGCTACCCTGCCAAAAAACATTTCATTTTGCCCTCTGGGAATCCAAAGTCTCTTAGGTTTGTGAAAGCAATCACTAAGCCAAGCAAGTATCTTCGTGCTTTGTAATTCTTAAGTTTTGGCTGAGTTCTCTTTTGAAGTCAGAGCTTCAGGTCCATTCAAGGACACTGACACGACTGCCTAACTTCAAATCCTATGCCTTGGAAACACTAAGAGAGTAGCTTACAGATGTGAAAAACAATTTAGCACTCAAAAAGGTCCTAAGAAAGCTATTAAAATTTACATTTTGCTGATATTGTGACGGCATTTCTGAAGAAAGATTTTATCTGTATTTTGTAGCAAGAGGGACAGAGACCTCTTATTTGCCAAACAAAGGAAGCACTAGAAGCTAGGAGCTGAAATAAATCTGTTATCTTATAAAATACAGTGATTAAAGAAGCTGATCTACCTCCTCAGTCCATCAGAAATGCCTTTGTCAGACTGTGATTTAGTTGGCAAAGCTGTTTTTCTGAGGAAAGAGGGAAGATTTTTTAATTTCTTTGAAACACCAGTTCAAGGGCTGGGGCTGGTTTTTTTAACTTTAAAAATTAATGTTCTATGTTGGGTGGATATAATTCAGAAGAATTTACAGCACAGATGACAGAGTACCTTCATGTCATCCTGTAACTTCAGAATTAAGTTACAAATTCCATTTATTATTTCCAAGCTGGCTGTAACTCATTCCACACAGGTATGTTGTATAACTTGCCCTAACAAATGGCAGGTTTCCATTTTGCCTGTAATGAGTATCAGCTAGAAATATGCAACATTTTTCCTTAGTAGGCCACTTAAACAATCACAAAGGTGTTTTACAAGCAATTCACACAACTGCAAATAGGGAAAAAATTAACTTCCAGTCTTAAATTCATTTAGTTTGGATCACCTACTGTATGACTTTGACACACCATCATTAGGATTATTTTCATGTAGCTACCTGCCCAGAAACAATATCCCCATGTACATCCTTTCGAAGTGCATTTATTGCACTATGGCTAGTTGTTAATTTTTCAATATACATCTCTAGCATTTGATCATAAATATCGAGAAATGTTTAAAATCGACCTGTTTCTGATAAGTAGTATTCTATTTTTTGCTTATACCTCCATTAATATTGGCAAGTCTCTCTAGATACTTACTGAAGCTGACTAATTAAAAAAATCCTTCTTTTTTAACCACAGTAAGAAGTTCGAGAACTGTGAAAGCCAACTCTTTCCTGCCTTTCCCTGCCATCACCCCCCCAGAGCTAGTGAAAGGAATTGGTCAGATACGTTGCTTTAATCACAGCAGAAAGTTATTATATAAAGCTCTGAGTCCTTCTTGACTGATCAGATATTACACATCCCAATGTACAGTGATTACAGGACTTCTGTCTTTCATAGTTGTTACCTTGTGGTCCATCTGGATTACCAAATTCTTCCCAGTTTTTTCGTGACTCTTCATCAGTTAAACTAGTTACAAGAAGAGATATTAAGTTAATACAGAAAACATTTCTCTAATCATTAACAAACAGAAACTTTAAAATGTGGCAGTCATACTATCCTTTAGGGGTGGTTTGGAAAGCTAAACAGCTTCTGCCATTTTTTTGTACGAAATCTAATAGGAAACAATACTGCTGTACTCCTCCTTGATACACAAATTCTTTAAGCACTCTGACAGGAAAAGAAATCAGACACAGAAGATGCACATGCAGGAGATGGCACAATCACATCTCCCTTTCATGACAGTGACTGCATACCCATCAGCACACAATTATTTTTTGATGCCAGGTTACAGCACAATAAATTTTGAAAGACAAAGGCTGAAACTTTTCTTTTTTTTGGAAGGAAGGTAAATATGGAAGATGAGTTGATTGATCAGAAGTAGTCCATATGGGCCTTTATCTTATTCCAGACCTTTAGCCTTTGACAGCCTGTGTTTGGTTGTCGCTATTTTATTTTTCCTGGAAATCTGTAGTTTCATAATTTATTTCTCTCTTATTTAATAGGACACCACCTCCTAAATCTTACAGTTTCTGTGCCTGTTCAGTAATGACAGTTTTTTGGCAATTGTATGCCACCTCAACAGAATCCCTGTTACTAGGAGGAAGAATACTGCTTTAGAAAACAGAATACCAGGCATTCACTGTATTTTGTCTCATGTAAGAAACCCAGTGAAGTCAGGCCTCTCCTGATCATTTCTAAGTCCCCCATTTATTGACAAGCAGACTCACCGAAAGAGCAGCTTTTATATTCTTTCAAGACAGCATGGCTAAGGAACCTCACCATCATTTACCTTATAATATACCTCTGCCACGGCCCTTGCTCTAGTGTGTGAAGTACTGAACTGCAGCACCAAGTGTTAAGAGTACCGGCTTGCAAAGCAAAGAATTTAAATGTTTCAGGAGTTCAAAAAGGCATACCAGAATTTCCTACTGAAGAGATTTTCAAAGTGATACAGATGTGTTTAAGCAAAAAGTATGATTTCCAGCCTGTTCAAGCAAGCATGGTGTTGGTTCTCCTTCCCACCTCTTCCCAAACAGGACTCTCACTCAGTAAGGTTAACCACACACACAACTGACTTCAAGGCAGAAGTCACCAACTTCCTAGGTTCTGTGATGATGTGACTGACCCAACAAACCCCAATAACTGAAGAAGTCTCAGCGAGGATAGGCAAGAGTGACACGCTGCAAAGCTCTGCGTGACCACAGTGACTCAGCACATCTGCTGCAGAGAAGCTGACTCCACCTCAGCACAAAGAGGACACAAAGGTGGCCTTTGTTTTACATAAAAAACCTAACAACAGCTGAGGGGATCAACTGGTGGTATAAACATTTCTCGTTGAGTGCATTAAAAAAGTATGAATGTCTCAAGTTTGAGACATCAGCATGCGGGGAGTAAACACCTGGCTCAGTCCAACAGAGTATAAACCACCAGACAACTAGAATTCTCAAGAGAACAATGGGCTCCAGCTGGCTTCAAGCCACACGTGCCTTCCCATCAGCATCGTGACAGTGAGTGTATTAGAGACACCCGTAATGGGAATCCCACTGGTATTGTGATAGAACTGTGTATTGAAATTCCTGTATTTTGATTTCCTTTATACCAAATTCTAATATTAGACATCTCTCAGATACTAAAAAAAAAAATGCTGCAAGAGATAAGACCAAAAAATACTCTAGAGGAAAAGCAGATTCAAGGACACAGCTTTTAAGAACCACACAGGTAATACGAAACAGTCACCAAGCAAAAAGTCAGGCCTGCAAGGCAAGCACAAATGGAAAGGGTCAGGGGTGAGCTGAGACAAAACAGTCAGATCCAGAATGAAACATCCTTTTCACTGGATGGAACAGTTAAAAGTACTGTCTTTTACTCTCTGGCTTTACCACCAGGTAAAATGAACAGCATATTTATTTTCTAAGCATGACTTCAAAACTGCTGTCACAGAGTTGGCTGGCTAAAAATCACAACACTGATTTTGACCTTTGTCATCTTTAAGATTTGATATGTGCTATACTGGAAACACTTTTCCTAGCTAACATGAAAGTTAACACAAAGAACTAACACCTTACAGTATTCTGACAGGTGCAAAACAAATTATCCTTCCTAGCTTGTACAAAGCAAACATACACTGCATGAAGACATGTTTGGCTTTTGTTACGTATCTGAACACACTTTTTCCTGCCTGCTTAGGCCATCCTTGCTCTTACTGTAAAGGCTGTCCTCCCCATAATACTATGATTCCCTTTTTTCATAGGCAAAAAAAAAACTTACGCTGCATAGGCCTTAGCAATCCTCATGAACATAACTTCATCTCCTCCTTTATCTGGATGGTATTTTAGGGATAGTGCACGGTACTGTTTCTTTATTTCCGATATACTTGCTCCCTTCAAAAGGAAAGGTTTGCATTTATTAAAAAAAACCTTTAATAAAATTCATTCTTTTATACAATCCTAATAAACATCGTGTAGTATCTTTCTGAACCATTCACTGAAGAATTATATTCTAACATAGGATCATGAAACTATATATATCTATTTCATGAAAACATTATTATTTTTCTGATAACATTCTTATAACCATTATGTTTTTAAATGAAGACAGCAGTCACAGTCTAACTAAAAGACATTCAGATAACTGAATATTGGGTTTTTTCTGGATTATTTTGCTTACCCATTCATAGGAACAAAAAAAAAAAAGGAAGGTTTTCTTATCTGTTTGACGAATCTTAAACATATTCATGAATACAAGGAATTCTCACTTGCAATAGTATTCTATCTAAGCAAGAGTTCATAGATCAAGTATGATGGTCCACTTGCAGCTTGTATGCACAAATAAGTCTGTCAGCCACCAGAAACAGCAGATTTCCCTGCCACTTAAAAATGCCTTTGACTAGAATCATCCTACCCATAAATTATTTCAAACTTCTTGAACAAAAGGAATACTGTTGAGGAATTTTTGCAGGAGAACAGACACTGGGAATGCACAATCCAGCTTTCCCAGCATTGGATCAAGCTGAGTAAAGGATACGCTATCTTTGATAACACCACAGAGGAAAGAAGACAAACAACCCAAGGATATGAAATAAGGATGTATTGACCACAGCACAAAAGAAATACAGTTTAGGAATTGCTGAAACAATAAATTAGTTCAAACAAGATTGATACATTATGCTGAACAAAAAGGAAGTGAGAAGTTGAAATATGGTGAATAGCTGTCACAGCAAGTGTCCAATCAGAAGTTTAGACGCAACATGCCAACAGTAGCAAGCATCCAATCATTATACTTCTTTTAACCGCACGATGTTCGAATCATCATGTATTCAGAACTAAAAATGCTATATAAGTGTCTATTCTTCAAATAATAAATGGCTTCACATGATCATATTGGTCACTGTGTGATGTCCCGTTCTTTCGCCTCCGCAGAATACATTACCGATACCCGAGAAAGATTGATTTAAATTTATTCTACTCCAGCATGTTGTTAAATGCCACCAGCACAATCCCCTGTGCATTAACTTTCCACTTGGACTGTGAACTTCACTACTCAAGAAAACCCATAAAACTTACTACTTAGTTCAGCTAAAGCTTTTTCTATATGTTATCTGCTAAGTTTCACATAAGAATTACCACAATACTTTTCAATATTTTGTGCCAGAGAAGCCTAGCATGCTGACCTTAACTGCATAATAAACATACAAGAAGTTATTTACAGATGATGGTACTGTTTCAATAAATTTAAACCAGAAATAAAACTACCCTGAGGCTTCACTTGCTGTTACTTTATCTCACTTTATACAGTCTGCCATATTCCAACACTATTTTTCAACAGCATGCCTGCCTCATTTAATGCACAGGATGAATTTACTCCATTATAAATTAGACTTCAACTGAAAACAGGTGTTTCAAGACTAGATGAAGAATGCCAGATAAGCAGCAGAAGTTAGAAAGTAGGGGAAAAAGAAAAAGAGAGAAGTAAAAAAAAACAAGCTATTTGAGTAGAGATGTGTTTTCATGGCTCACATGAATGCTGCCAGTAAAAAAACGAAACTAATTTTTTCTCTGACAGAGAGGGTGCACATGATCCCTGATAAGATGACAACAAGTTTTCCATCTACATTAATTGTTTACTCCTCATTTTCCAAAGCTAGGCTACACAGCTTAGGCCTGACTTACAGTAGCCTTGGACAGGCTGGTGTCAGTCTGCTTGGAACACAGAGCGTGACTATATTAAACACTTGCAAAAAAAAAGAAGAATTAATGCCGCAATTGTCTTACTTAAAGAATCAAATTTATAATCACTCTTAGCTTCATCTTTATGCCTTGGATCCCATCTCTAAAACTGCAGTAAAGATACTTATTAAATAAATAACTAATATCTGAGCACCTTATGTATTAGTGAATTCAAGTGATGTGCTTCAAAAAGAGCTATTCTGTGTTCAAAACACAGTGCTGATATTACATATAAAATCAGGTGTATGTACATTATCTTCACTTTGTTGGTGCTGTGGTTCTCTGGAGAAAAAGCAGCCTCTTGTTACAAACTGATATGCTAACAAAAAATAATCTTGACTAGAGTGTGAATGCAAAGAAGAAATTAATTAGTGTGCATCAAAACTTTTAAAGTGCTTGCATCTGCAACCATTTTATTTTTTTTAAGTTCAGGGGGGGTTTTGCCAGTGGTTTGTTTTTTTTTTTTAACAACAATAACAGTTCCATCATCTAACTACACTTCAGCATCTGTATCACTTCATCAGCATGGTTGGCAACAACTCTCAAGGTTCCACTTGAATGGTAACAGAAGAAAGCTGTTAATTTTCACATAGTCTGAACTAAAAGCCTTTCAAGAGAAAAGACTTTTAAAAAGTCTTCCAAAAGAAATTGCCTGATAGCAAGAAATACATAAAAGAAACACACTCCGAAATTTTGAACTCTTATTTTGAGCCCTACTTCAACTATCTATTTTCACCACCATCTCTTCACCCCCTTTTAAGATCTCTGGCTTTCATTCAGCTTGTCCTTATGACAACATGCTCCATCCCTCAGTTCTTGAGTCATTCCAGAATTGGTTTCTTTGCCTGGGTAAGTTGCATGTGTCTTGAGCACGTGTACAAGTTTTCATCAATAAACACAGAATTGTAATTCACTACATACATGCCTTTCTTTCCCCTCTGGGTTGTTACTTGCAGAAATTTCCCAAAGATAACAAAGGAAAATCCTGATGACCTAATCCCTAGCTTGATTTGTTTAATCAAAGTTAACCCAGTTATATGAACATTTAAACTGCATGGGTCCAACAGATACCATTCAACAGTAAAAACATGTATTGCTCCTTCCTATGCATCAGTGAGAGAATCAAGTCAGCAATCAGAGAGTCACGGAGGAGCTGAGCAGGGGTTGAATTGTAGCAACGTGGCTCTAGACATGACAGGCATGTTCTACCTGTCTAGCTAGAAATAGGCCACAGACTACTTACCTGCTACAATGGCTTTCTTAGCACAAGGTGCTGCTTTTCTCTGCTCACAAGTCAACGTCACTTAATGGCAAGAGATGTATTTGCTAATGTTCACATACATATTAAGCTCTCTCACACTAACAATATACATCACATTTAATCAAAACGAGTACATTGAAAGCTCATTCATATTCTTGTGCTGAGCTGGATCCACAGTGTACTTTCTTCACTCTGGAGAGTGAAACATGCCTCAGACACCAGAACTGGAAACACGACTCCACTTTTATTCAAAAGAGGAGCCTTGGATCAGGAAATAATTAACCTAAGCAGAGAATCTAATCTGCTTTAGGTATTGTCTTTAAGATGAAGAGAAAGAGTTTGACAAGACTAAATAAGAGTTTAAAAGAAGTTCAGAAGGTCTATCCTTGGGATATGTAATTTTTTGCATCCATTTTGAATCCGTCCTTCAGTATAAACAAAGCACTGCATCTATTTTCTAGATAAGCACTGTATCTTTTTTCATCCCAGCTTAATAAAACTGGTGGCTGGTATCACTGTTTAGAATTTGTTATTTGCATTCACAGATACAACTGAGATTCAAGCCAGCCTGCACTACATCAAAATGTGCATCACCAGCACCCTTCAGTGAAACCTTTCATTTACAAGGGAAATACTGTTTCATACAAAAACTGTAAATCAAATGAATTCATGTTCTTGTTTATACAGTTTCTTCAGCATCCCTATAAGTGGCTATTGAGAAGATTTACACGGGGCATACAAAGAAGATTTTTTTTGTTTTCCTGTACAAAGAGCGGAAAACAACATCAGAGTAAGATTCAAAAGATTTTAAAAACCCACATAGCTACATTACTAGAATTCTGAAGAAGCTAGATACAAAAGTTATAAATTGGTACAGATATAGGCAAAAAACACATAACAACTGACTTTGTAATATGCAGCAGCAACTTTCACATGCCAAAAAAGAACAAAAACACTAGACAGATTCACTAAACTTACTTTGTTTGAAAAAACAAGTCAAAGATTAGACATCTACACACAGAATATACAGTTACAGTAGTATAGACTAGTGAAAAATGTTATTACTTACAGGATCCAAATGTAACACTTCATAAGGGTTGTATTCTTGATACTCTCTGTCTGTTTTGGAAACCTTGTATGCAAGAAACAAAAATAATGCCCAGCCAGCAAGGAGGACTATTTTCCTGTTTGGAAGAAAGGAATTTTTTAAATACACAAATCCACTAGCACTAGCACCATTCTAATAACATTAGAAGCCATTTGATAACACTCTTCAAGAAACAGTATTAAAACAGCAATAAACATTAAAGCAGGTATTAGTATTTCAGTTTTAATACCACTTTTTCTCCTAGTTTTTAACAAAGACAATCCACTACCAAAAAGTCTCTTTCTGTTCTTTAACTGTCTGTCCTCAGCAGGTATACATTAGTATTTCCTATTTTTAAAGGACAATTTCAACTTAATCCTAGACAATGTGTTAAAAGAAAAGAAACAAAACACAAAAAGCTGACACAGGTGCACAACAGACAGCAAAGTATTTTGACGGTGAGAGCAACAAAGAACAGATGGATATAAAGCCATATACGTACAAAGTCATTATACTTTTCTATTTGAATATATATGTTCACATACTAAATATTTTAATCAAAAGATATCGCTAGCACTACTAATTTCAGTGAGGACGAATTACTATTTCAAACAAATAAACGCATTGTTTACTTTTTTTTTTTATTACAGCTGAGGTTCACTGGTCTCATTTATCAGATTTTTATACAGGACAAACAGCATACATCTTGATTTCAAGCCCTACTAGATAATAATGATTACCTATTAATTATTCAAATACAGCAGACAGCAAATGTCTCTTTAGTGATGCAAAAGTAACTAATTCCTGCTGCTTTGATTACAAACCAATATATTTTTATTTTTAAAAAAGTAGGAATTGCTTTAATGGAAAGCCATGCAAATGAAACGTACGTACTTCACTGTAGGAATGATGTTCTGCTGCGGTTTTAGCAGTCGCAAGCGGTACCACAAGCATCTTCCATACACGTTCCTTATATTCTTTAATCGAATTTGTTCTATAAAAATAGAGAGATTGTGATTAACCAAGCTGACAAAATGCAGAACAACAAACATGCTCACCTCACCCCAAGCAGGCAGTACAAGGTCAGTTGGACAACTAACAGAAGGTCCAGCATTACCAGAGGAAAAGAATGCTTTTCATCCATTTAAGTGACACTGCACGTGCATAAACGTAAGTTGCTGGTCAGATTACTCTCTCTACCTAAAAAGAATCCATTCTATTTTCCATATGCCACATAGTAACCATCACATGTGACGCCAGCCTTTGCCTGTCTAACATGTACCCGTAAACTTTGCTTCTGCCACTCAACTCCAAAAGTTTCCCATTTCAGTATGTTTTTCCTACATGCAGTAGCTGACAAACGAACAAACAAACAAACAAACAGAACACAACCTACAGGCAAACTGGTGTTTGTATACAAATAAAGAGTACAGTAAGAGCAACAGCTCCTTCCTCAATTCAAAATATGATGCATTTTCTTCCTCTTTGTGATATCTGCTTTTATAAGCTGCCTTTTCCCCCTTTTTCTATTGAAGGGGAAAAGGAAGGAAGATTAAGATAGCAGCTACTTGTAAGCCATGCAGCTCAGTAATACATGCCCTTGGCAAGGGAATTCTCACATTAATGACAGTCAACAAGATTTCCTCCCATGGTCCTTTTAGGACAGGATGGGGCTGGAAGCAGATTGTATTTATACTGTCAAACTCACCATGATGAGGCATGGAAGCTCTGTTAAGAGAGCTTTATTGTACTTCAGAACTCATCAGGACCAACTTAGTCTTGGTCAAGGAATTCTTTCATACTATGAAAACTACAGTGGAAAGCAAATAACTTGTACAGAATTTCTCTAAGTACTGAAATTATATGTTATAATTAAACTCCTGTTTAAGTAACTTGCCTATCCATAAACTATGCAGTCTGACCTGTAACACTTCTGAAGTGAGGATGCCACTGTAAATACCTTACTTTCAAAAGAATAAGATCACTTGGCCCTTTTCAGACTAAAGGAGAAGGAATCAAGACTAAAGAAAATTCATCCGGTGTCAATATACTTAGGTATTGCTGGTGAACAAAATTTAAAAGACAATAATGAATTACATAAATACAGGAATTACATTAACAACTTTGATCCAAAGCATGGTGTCAGTCATATACCACTAAGTCTTAAATCTCAACTTAGCACTTTTGTCCAGGTGATACCCTCATGGAATCACAAGATGGTTTGGGTTGGAAGGGACCTTAAATATCATCTAGGTCCAACCACCCGGCTATGGGCAGGGATGCCAGCCACTAGACCAGGTTGCTCAGAGCCCCATCCAGCCTGGCGTTGAACTCATCTTAACTAAAATAGCAGTTATGATACATAAAGACATTTTTATTTAGCTGATTTCTAAAAGGTAATAGTGGAAGACAGTGACAACCTCTGTTTAGTTACTCTGAAGGTGTTGGAAGGTGGGATATGGTGTTGATCTACTCGAATTTCTAAGCAAGCACACAATTCAGATGAAACACGTAGAATTCAATTAGCAATCACCAAACTCTCTGAGGCCAGAGAAACACGACCATTGTGCTCCACATCGACCATGAGTTCAGATTCAAGGCAGATTAGATGTGAGCACTGGATGGTATTTCAAACTCTGGCTGATTTGGCAGAAATAGAGTGGCAACTCAGATGACATGTGGCCACCCATGAACTGGTAAAGCAGACAACTATTAAAGCTTGTACAGACAAGGTACTGGAACCAGAAAAAAAGTGTATCAGCTTAATTTTGAACTACCCGATTTTATAGAGTATAGCTTCCCCAGAACTTGATATGACTTTAAACAGTTCGATGCAATTCCTGTGAAGACTATATTAGTAGTCCCATCACCCCCAAAGACAGAGAGATAATCAAGGATAATTCAGTCCCCTGCACCTGATTCAACTCTTGCCGTGCTTCAAAATAAGCTTCCAAACTTCTCTCACTGTCTTGTGCAACAGATAAACCGCACAAGTATTTTGCAGCTCTCCTGATCTGCAAAGATTGTTCACATACCTAAAACACAAAACTGTCTAAACAAAAAAGAATATGACTAAAATTTGGTTAAGCAACGCCCCACTTAGTTTTACTTATGTAAGACTTTAAAAAGCACTGTGAAGGAAAAATTCAGCAGACAACTGAAACATTGAAAAATGCAACATTCACTCCCTACCAGTAGAACGTGAATTAAGTCGGCATTTTGTCTTTGCTTTTTTTATTTTAAGACAACAATTGTGGGAGATCTCTCTTGGTTCAAAACTGGATCCATCACAACCAGAAGCTAATTGTTACATAAAATTAAATTACAAACTTAAAGCAAAACTAAAGAGACAGAACTAAACAAAAAATAGGCATTTCAAAAAAAAACCCCAAACAAACTTGATGCCATTAAAGACTACACTGACAATGAAGTCATAAGGACGAAAAAGATTTGCAATAGAAATAGGGAAGAAAGTGTTCTGAAGGTTTTAAATGGTCACTGGACAACTATGAGCCATACTGCAATGCTTTTATGAAAAGGTTACTGATTATATTTCAATGAATCGGGCATCAGAAGACTCACAGAAGACACACGTGTTTAAGCCTAAATCACTTGTTTCAAATACTGTCAGTCAATTCAGTTGTTTGGTGCTGAAGCAAGATGAAACCAACAGTTCATCAGTTCAACCACCCGGATCCAGACCAGCACATCAGCCTTTTAGTGGTTTTGCTAGGACTCTGCAGTTTTAACAAGCTGCTGTGCCTTGACTTCAAAGACCTATGCCACAATGCCCCACTTCTCAAACCTGCCAACTGTCCCGCCCTCCAAGGACCAGATGACCCTCTCCTTTCCCCACTCTGCATCCTCCCTGCAAGAATTGCCAGTACCTTCTACCTTACCATGCCAAAAACCTTCCAAAAATGCCTTAGAGGAAGGCAACTTGGAGAAACAAAACATGGTTGAGCAAGATAAACTGAAGAGCTGGCAGAGAGTCAAATGAAAATTGACCACTAAATGTAGTTCACAATAATCACTGAATTGAGGGTTTGGAACAGCTTTCCAGTAACAGCTGCAGAAGACATGTTTTGTGACTAGTCTGACAATAGCACCAAAAGAAAAAAAAAAAAAACCAACAACCTGAGCCATGCAGTATGAGCAAAAATTAAGCCCTTTGAATACTTGGCAAATGAAGTCCTGGAACTGCTATGCTGCACAAGGGGATCTCTTCAGCCAAACACCAAATTAAGGCACAATGCTAAGTAGCCATTGCATTTTTTATGCATGCATCTGAACAACTCTGGATCAAATCTAATCACAGTTGATCAAACAATACCAAAGCAAAAGCATCTTATTAATCTCCTTCTGATCCTGGGATGGCAATGGTCTCATTTGACTAACAACCCCAAAAGGAAACAGGGCACTAAAAAGATGAATGATTGTTTACAGTTATCTGTTCAGAACATAAAGAAAGAATCAAATCCTACCCAAACTGAGGCTGAAGTCCAGACTACTCAAATTATTTGGAGCTATCCTGAGGCACTTTCTCTGTCATATGTCATCATTAACACATGTTAATTTGTGGAATTCAAAAACAGGCAGCTACTTGGAAAAAAGAAGGAGTAATACAGACAGCATAACTCCCAGTTTAGGCAGAAAGCCTAAAATGGCAAAATACTTACTGTATATTCCTACTGTATCCAGGAAAAACAGGCTTCCTGTTTATTTACAGATAAAGCCTGCAATTGCACCAGAGAAAATACTTATCTTGTCAGGAAGACAATGGTTGCAGGAAAAAGAAAAAAGAAAAAGAGAAGAGAAAAAAGGAGAGAGCAAAGTTTAAAAAAAAAAAGAAAATAAGATTTTTTTTAAAAAAGAAAGTTATAAAAACAATAAAAAGTTAAAAAAAAAGGAAAGGAAAGACAAAAAAAAGGCTTGCAAAGGCCAGAATACCAGATAATTCCTGTGCTTAACAAAAGCAGCAACTTATTACTAATGAGTAAGTTGTGAATAAATCAGATCTTTTTTGCTTTGCCTTTGTCGACAAAAGGAGCTTCCTTTTTACACAAGTGGATTTACCATGCCACAGAACTGGCACACTGCCCTGCAACATCCTGCAGACTCTGATCACATTGGAGTAAATACCTTACATACTGCTCAAGGTAAAGCTTTGCAGTAAAATATGAACTGCTCCTTCTTCGGATTTTAGCTCTGGAATCCATATTCTGTCAGGAAAAGAGGTTCCAAGTTTTAAAGGCAGACAAGAAGAGTTCTCTTGTTTCTTCTCAGTCCAGACCATGGCTTCTCATTACAGGGTAAGAGCACTTCAGACAACATCCTTTGATATGAGATTACAGGGAGACGAGTGTGTGGGGGGTGGGACAAAACACTTTTCCTCTAGTCAAAATCACTTCTCATTCAATAGGCAAAATCCTTCACAATAGTGAATCTCTCCTACAGTTTCAGAAATAGGCATTAAAGAGCCTTGGAAAGCAAAGGCGTAATGCAGCCGTGGGCTTTTGAGTTAATCTCACTAACACTAACCCATGCATCAAGGTACTGTTAAAGCACCTCTCTCACAAGAGGATATAGACTGCCACTTCATTTCTGAAAATAATCTGGGGAAGCATCCCATGCTTGCTTTATTTCCCTCCACATTGTTCTGGATGCATCCAAAGTACCCGAGATTCACAAGCAGATTTTCACCAATACAATTCTTATTCACAAGGGTTCTCACAAGTGCCTTTTATAATAACTTAAAAAATGTATGTGAATATCCAGCCTCCTTTTCAAGTTTGAGAAATACAGCTAGTACTGCTAAAAAAGAAAACCTGAGTGTCATCTCTTTCACGACTTTGTCAGAGGCCTTACAGAAGTTTAGGGAGATGACATAGGGTGGTCTTCCCTTTTCGACTGTTGCAGTCGCTTCTTTTGTATTCCAGGCAACAAACATAGGTATGAGTAGAGAATGTTTAAGTAAACAATCAACTTCTCTTGATCAGAATTTATGCATGCCCCTTGAATATCCAGTTCGTTAAGCCAGAGGTGTCTGTTTTTTCTGCATGGGTAACGCAGACCACGCAGTTCTCAGGTAAAACAGAACAACCTAACGGGTTGGAAAGGGCGGAAAAGACCTCGGGAGATCACCTAATCCAACCCTGCTGCTAAGAAAAGGCTCAACAAAGCAGCTGCTCAAGGTCTGACTGCAGGACTGTTGAGCAGCTTCGAAGACAGAGCTCACTGAACCACCTATTCTACAGTTTGATCATCCTCATGGGGGAAAAATTTCTCCTATCTGTCTCAACCTCTGTTCATTTACCAATCACATAATGGATAAGGACACACAAACACAGAAGGAAGCTAACTACAGGTTGGATTTGCCGTTTCCAGAGATTACATTCCACCTATGTCTACAACTCAGCCATGTCTGGCTTAAGTTTGGTTTTGAAGTTCACCCATCTTACATAATTGTTTCCAAAGAAACAGGAGGATACACCCAATCTTTAGGAAGGCTTGACAAATGATCCCTACCTAGACCTAATCTTTTTGTTTCAGGTTCTGGAAGTTCCAAAAAGTGCTTAAAAAAACCCAAAAAACCCTAAAGGGAGATTCTTTTTCATCCTTCTGACAAAAAAGATTACACATTTATTGTTATTGGAAACAGGCAATTCCAGAAGAGAGAGAATGGAAAGAGGTACAGCTGCAATTATACTGAGAAGTTTTAATCTCCGGAATCTTGTTTCAGCTGAAACAAAGGTCAGTTTTAGGAAAAAAATTACCACAAATAAGACTATTGGCATCAGTACTTACATCTAAAGCATGTAAAAGTTCTAAAGTATCAGTATCATTTTTGGCTATTAGGATAGCCAAAAGCAAATGAAAAGCTAACATCCAGAATACATGGAAGCCACCGGTTTTCCATCATTCTACCTCAAACAGCAGGAAAGAACAGAGATACGTCCTAGCCTCCTGTGTTCTTTCTACCTTCAGGCTACTACGAAAAGCAAAGTCACATAGTCTAAAATACAGCTCCAGTGGACTCTGTCAGAAAAAGAAACAGGAGGAGGTGCACATGAAACATTCTGCCCACCAGCTGCAGACAATTCATCTAAAGGAGAATGGTTTTGAAAGAAAATTACTTCTTTCAGCAAAGAACACAGAGCAACATAGTTCTGCAGCCCTAGGAAATGCCAACATCACTTTAAAACCAGACTTTCACAAAACTCATTTGTAGTGTGTCATCCCCTCTCCACACCTGAATGGAAAACTTGTACCTATGGAAAGCATCAAGAGATGCAAGTAATACACACATCATGCAAGTCTTCAATAAAGGCTACAGCCCAGGGGTACCATGGCTCTAAGCATTAAATCTGTTCCATTAAAACTGAGGGCAACAGGCTCAGTCAAAACACTCTCAGGAGTTTCCAGGTTTGCTGGGTTTTATTCAGGGCTCTACAGTTTTAATCCTCTAAACTGTACACTGAGTAGGCTCCTATTCACTTTCAACAGTTATATGTGTGTGTGTGTGTGTGTGTGTGTGTATATATATATAAATACATATATATATATTTATATATATACATATAAATATATATACACACATATGCAAAATCTGAACTCCTGGGCTTTTTTCTACTCCAACAAGAACAGAAATTAAGTAATGTATGAACAATTTATTTATTGAGGCCTTGAACTGAGGCTTTCTGAACAAATTTACTTTCTTAAGCATTGAACTACTTCTTGTATAACAGATGAAGTAGGAAAAGGCTACCCTACTGCTTCACTAGGCCATCTTTGCTTAACTCTATTGACATTTTCCTTGATAATTATTATAAAATAAGACTCCACATGGATATAGTATGTTATCTGAGAATAATTTAAAACATCACAGGATTAAGAAAAAACCCATACACTTACTTTCAAAAAAAGCCACTGACAAACTGACAACTGTTTTAAAAGCAGTAACCCATCTTTACCAGCAACTAAGTGGCAGGATTCAAACTCGCAGCAAACTCACAAAGTCAGCAACTCCTCTGAAATACTAAGCAATTTCAAACCTTATTATAATAGGATTGACTTCTACTGTAAAACCCCAAATTAAGAGGCATGAAGCAAATTAAATTGATTTTAGAGTGTTCTAAAACACAGTTGCTTAAATCCAAAAGCCTTCAAATAACCACTAGTGTTTCCATTAGGATTACTTTAAAAAAAAATTAAAAATGGAAAGCATGTTTCAGGACTTCGAATAAGACTTCGACATGTTTCAGGACCATAGCAGTGAAGAACTAAATGATCTGATACACACTTTCTAACTTTAATGTCTATTATTATAAGAATTGTCCTCATTACCCTCATCATTTATCTATAAAGAGGTCATGACCAAGTTACCCTCTTCACTAAAACATCTACAGCTGAATAATCTCATCCCAGTTGTTTTTCAAAGAGATTTTTTCTGGCTAGTAAATATTCATAGAAATAAGCAAAAAAAATCATGTGTTTTGAGTAACATGTTAAGTATTAAAACCCCAAGCAGTTCATTAACTACAAAGAGACCTGAAAAAGACTTAACAGCAAGGGTGCTTTTTTCCAGAGCATGTTTTGCAGCAACGAGATTAAGTGTAAAAGGAACAAAAAGTAACCTTTCATTCCCACAATTCCACACATATTTGCTGACCAAAAGATAGCATTTGTTACTAACACCTCTAAAAAACAGCAACATAAGATGATTCAACATCTTGAAAGTTAACTTCTTTTCAGAGTTTACTTACTCAAGCTTTCTTTTTACAGTCAGCCGGGCACAGTTCCACATCACACTACTGCTAATCAAGCCATTTCCAAACCTTGTCCTTCCTATTAGTGTACTGTCTCATTTGCACTGACAAAACTGTCAGTGGAACTAACTATGCTAACTTTGAAGCTCTATCACCTAAATTATCTAATTTATAGTAGGGGTGGACCTATAGGTGCATTGCAAAACTTTAATAGAATCTGAGAGGGATCAGAAAACTGGACATTTTACTATGGAACAACACCCACATGAGTCAAGGTTAACAATTTTAGATGAAGCCAACAACAGTGCTGGGCTCCAAGATGACACACTCTTAACTATTAGCTTAATTTTGTCAGTTTGGTGTGGGGAGGAAACCAGAACACATTCAATCCAAAAAAAATGTAAACAAAAGTCACTTAGTATATCACCAATCCCTAAAAATGCTTGTAGTCAGTTTTGTTCTGATGCACACCCGGAAGAAACTCTAATAAAGGACAGAATTACTGGACACAAGGATAAGGACCATCCATCCATTTATCATCAGTGACGTCTTTGGTAAAGGTGAAGTCCTCTAAAGGAAGCAAACATATGGAACAGATACTCCTGATGCAGTCTGTGGTTTCCAAAAGGCTTTTTAAACATTCCTCTTAGAAGTCTTTCAGGACAACCATCTAACTACTGCAAAAATAAATATGTGACTAGAAGATAGAGTGAATGGTGAATTCTCACGGCAGAAGGAAATCACCAGGAGCTCTGCAGGAACCTGTGCTGGAACTACAATACTCACACTTCACTAATAAGTAATCTGACTAAAAGGGTGAGCAGTAAAATAAAGCTTCTGGATGATATTAACATATTCTGGGTAACAAGGACAAGGGCATCCTGAAGAATTGTAAAGATCAAGCAAGTGCACTACTGAATGGCACATGAAATTGAGAGTATGAAAACATACAGAGCAGCAAGGGCTATCCTAGTTTTATATAAACAAGGATGAGCTCAATGCTGACCATTACCTCTCAGGAATGCAATCTTGGTGTTGTGAGAAACTGTTCTACATAAAGCTCAGCTGAATGCTTACTACTAATAAAAATCAGAGCAAGCATTTGGAGCATTCCTATGAGAAAAGGAAGGGATTATTACTCTACCACATAAGCTGGAGGTATGTCCAACCTTGAGGTTGTACACACCTCAAGTATGACGCACAGTCCTAGTCCCCACCTCTCAAAGAGGGACAACCAGAAAATATTCAATTAAGGTGAACAAGGGCCATCAAACGTATAAGGAGATTTATGACCAAAATATAATCCACAAATCTTCCAGATGGGAGAGAGTAAAGTGCAAGGAGAGGTAATGGAAGGCTGTAAAAAACCTAAGTGACAGCCAGGACAGACAGGACTGAATGTTTACTGCCTCTTCCAGTAGAGCAAATAAGGATTGTAAAGCAACATCAGAAGCAGCTGCAAAACAAAGGTGATTATTTGCAGCGTGGGCAGCAGATCTGGTGACCTCCCTCATACAGGATGGTATAGGTGCTATACCAAAAGAGTTACTGAACTCAAAACCACTGGCAACAGGGAGAATAAGCAAAGGAAGCATTTATGCTTGTCCTGTTATTCCTTCCTTAAGGTATTCACTTCTTTAATACTACATAAAAGCCCCCACCTGATCTGACCCATATGTCCATTCTTTTGTTTCTAAAGAAAAAAGGGTATTTGAAACTTAACTGGTAAGCCTTTGTAGAAGCCACAATGCTTACAAATATCCTAGTTTCAAACAGTTCATCTAGCCAACCATCATAAAACAATCTTCCAAATTTGAAATGTTTGTAAGCAGTTTCCTGTAAAAGAGAAATACTAGATGAAAATCTGAAAACACCCCTTCAATCTTCTAAATTGTATACTTATTTAAAAACTGGTGTAGACACTAATCTTTTTGCTCGGGAAAGAAATTAAATACCTATTCTGTGCCTCTCCCTGCTCTTGATACTTCTAGCCAGCACAACCCTAGTCACCATGACACAGAGACCCATGTCAGGCCCTGGCTAATAACTGAGGGAAAGGCCTATAAACCCCACAATGGGAGAAGGCAGCACCACAGGGGGCAAGGATACAGCAGCAGCCCCAGTCGAGACTTCGTCAAATTGCTGCAGATCTGAACCCTTCTTCACAGGCATGAATTTGAAACACAAATTTAAGAAAAAAAAAAATCACAACCAACAAACCAAAAAAACCACAAACTATGGGATCACTATTGATTCTACTCCTTGTCATTTACCTTGCCTTCTCTCTCAAAATTCCTGCTCCTTCTCCAAGAACCGTTCAGCTGCCCATGAAACCATAACTGAATCTAATTCTCTAATACATAGCCTGTATATTCCGGTAGTTTAGTGTCATCTGTGTGAGTAGTCAAGATAACCTTGCAGCAACTATTAAATGAACAAGGCATGTAATAAAACCTTCAGTACACTATTTTCATAAGCTTACATAACATAGGATGAATTTTTTTTAAATAGAAACTACTTTATTTTTACATACACATAATAAAAGATAAAGTTCTTGTAATGGCTTGATCTTTAACGTGCCACTAAAAAGCTTTTCAGCATTTTGTATTCTAGACCATCTTGAAGCTACTCAACTAATCTCTAATACAGGGCTATTAATTTTATTTCACTGCTAGGAAGCTACAGTGCTTATAGTAAGATTACAATACTTTTTAAAAATTCCATGAAAACACAGGCAATTTTTTTCCAAATAACAGAGTAGTTTGGAGAATTGTGCAAACACTTTGTTTTGAAAAATATTTTTAGAGGTAATTGCTGGGCTCTACTAGTGACATCTCATGATGTTTGCCCCTTCTTCAAATGTTTCTCAAAAAATCCCTACCACTTCAAAACAGCAATACAGGAAAAAAAATTATCAAAACAGAGTTAAATATCGCCATTACATTATATTCTGCCTTTTAACAGTGACCTAATAAACTGTATTCTTCTGAACTTGAAACAGTTTAAGTCAACCATGGTACACTCAGTCTCTCAAAAATCTCAATTTGTATGTAATAACAGTTCTTAAATGCATAACTGAGTTTCACTGACTCTCCTCCCACTTCCTGACACAATGATGAAAGGTTGTATTAACAGGAAAGGATAAGCACACACATATGGGCACAAAATGCTCATATTCACAGATATCACGTTTTCACACCCATGCTTATGCACCACATTAGCAATGAGCATGGCATCCTGTGGTTTTATCCTGTCCTTTTATCCTGTCCTTTACCAGCATCCTGTACTTTATTCTGCATTACCAAATACCAAAATGCTGTGAAATACTTTGGAGTAAGGTTAATGAGATTTCAGTGAGCTGTGGGCAAGGACAGGCATCACAGTTAACCCACTCCAAGCAATCTTATATCACACCAGAGGATTAGAAGCAGCACAAAAGAATTTTATCCGGAGTGGGAGCATCAGCAATGCTGCTTCCTCTCCCCCAGCTGCTGTGAGGTGCAAGTGCTCATTACTCCATTACAGATAAAACTGAAGAAGTGCTGCCTGCATTCTCTATGCTGGCTTGAGTCACATCCAAGTTGCACACTCACTGTTTGTCCTCAGCCAAATAAACTTCATACCCTCAGTTCCCCTACTGGCATCTTAAAGCAGAATATTAATACGAGAATCTCTGAAGTCAGCCTCAACACACACAGATGAAAAATACACCAAAAAATTACAGGGAAACCTTCATTATTGACACTACTGCACAGAGATATCCAGTACAGTGGGCAGATATACCAAGAAGTATGGTTCCTAAGACAGCAAACCTTTACAGAAGAACTTTCTCAGGACTTCTGATCAAGGTTGTAAGTGCCAACTACTACCTACAGAAGTATACAAAAAGCCCTACTGCTTCAAAATAGCAGTACAGTAAAAAATTAACAAAATAGTATTAAGTATCAACATGATATTATATTCTCCCTTTTAACAGTCACCAAGTAAGCTGTGTTTTTTAAATATTTCTGTACTTCGCCCAGCCTCAATACAAAAAAGGCTGGAATAGTACTAGGGTTCTCTAACTGCCTATGCTACTTCCTAGAGGCACAGGAACTTCAAAGATTAGCAGGAAATTGCCTTCCTTAACCAGATTATTGTAAGTTTCTTTGTACTAGCCCAGTGTTCTTCAAGAAAACTTTAGCTATATCTCACACAGAAACATTTGAGAGGGGAGGGCGCAAAGGAAAAGTGTTAGTAGTGAGCAACAGGACAACATACAGCCGGGCTGGGGAGCAACAAGAAGAAACAGAAACAAACAAAAGCCAAACAAATAAATTTAAAAAAAAAACAAACACCATAGACTTTGTATGGATTTTTGCTACAATAAAAGTAAACAAAACAGCTTTTATCCATTTCATATCAAGACTTTTTTCTAGATACAAAAATGCAGCCACTTTTTTCTAGATACAAAAATGCAGCCATTCACCTGTTTTTTCTCCCTCCCTACAGTAGGTTTTTATGTTCTTAAACTTCAAGATGGAATATCTACATTCCAAACAGAATAGCTCCTACAGCCACTCTTCTCTCAGGGAAGAGACTGCAAACTTGTATTAGCATTATCCCTGCATTCACAGCTGTTATTCTTTGGGGTTTTTGAACTGTTTTCAACATTGTTTTGTTCAAGCTACTGTAAAAAACCCAGGATAGAGACTTCTATTCTTTCCATCAGCTTTGTAACAAATTATGAATACCCAATGCCCTAAAACGGGATAATTTATTTAATGTAGACCTAAATAAACTAAAAAAGATGAAATAACAAGCTTCCAGACACATGTACTTAACTACAAAGCACATCACAACCTATGACCACCTGTTTCAGCACAGCTTTATAATTATGTGTCTCAATTCAGCAGCACAGGTATAAGTCAAAAAGTACACAAAGTTCAGCAAACACGTCAGCATTGTGCAACAACTGCCATAACATCCAACTACATTAATTCACCCCTTGTTCTCCATTTCCCTTGTAGATGCTGACATTTAAACTACACAAGTTTACACTGAAAATTCAAAGCAAATCCAACAACAGGAAGATACTTTGATGGGCACTCCTCCACCCCTAACTGCAGAGAAAAAAAAATCTGTTTCTTCAACTCTCACAATTAACTTTTTGGAAAACACCTTGAAAATTCCCATTGCAGAATATATCTTTTAGCTAAGAATGAATCTGCAGCAGAATAACTTTTTAGCAACCATATTTTTTGTTCCAAGAGCAGTCCTTGCAATGGTTTTCCTCACAGTAATTAGGCTAAATTTATACCAGTATTTTCCCAAAACAGAGGTAATCCAGAAAAAGTAAGAATTTTTTTAGTAATAAAACATATATACAGACATATGTGTTTTAAAGAAACTAGTCAAAGATAGACAATATAGCCTGAAGCCATATTCACCATCACCTGAAGCCATCAACAACACTCAAAAAAATCAGTCTTCCCTCAGTCACATCCTGCACCATCCCAGGCACCCACAAAGTCTTACACAGAAACACATTAAAAGTAAGACAGAAGAAAGAAAAAGGGCCAAAACTTAATTTTAGCTAAAATGAGTTTCTTCCATTCCCATACGCTGCTCAGGTGCTCTACTTGGCACAAGGGAGGGGGAGAAATACAAGACTTAACTCTGTCAGAGTACTGCTACCTTGACACAACTATGAAACTTCAGCCCAAGACACAAAGCTGAATAATTAACCTTTTATAAGAGCCTTATTAGCTCTGGAGTGAACACCAAGGAGGTAAAGTCATTTGGACAAATCTGGTTTACAAAGTCAATTACCTGCTTGTTTGGTTTATCAAAGCTGAGGTAATGAAATTATGGGACAGTTCACAGGGTGTCTAGCACACCACAGCAAAACCCTCCCAAATATCAGCATCAACGCCTACTGCAGGCTGCAGCAACACTTCATATGGACTCTTTCAGAATGCCTGAAAAAAGCAGGTTTAGACACTCAGAAAATAAAAGCAGCTCAAATTTTTTCTCAGGACTTTAGAGACATAAGTTACATCATGCTGTTCTTCCAGACAGTAGTATTGAAAACGCTTTCCAAAAGTTTATTTTAAGAAGAACTAAAAGCAAAATCTTAATGGCTTGCCAAAAAACTATTCTACTACAAATCTGACATTAGGTAACACATTTTGAGTTTCCTCGAAGTAGTAAAGCAATATAGATCCAGTCTTACTTTCCAATCTTCACTACGGCAAAAACAAACACTGAGTTTTGGGGAGGTTTATTTATTCTGTGAGCATTTACTACAAAACTAGAGCATAGAACAAATCCTAAAATGTTACAGGCCATCAGCAATTCCCAGATTTTTGCTGTTCTTCTCCCTCCACTGGCACTCTGTACTGTATCACACACCAGCAATCCATGGCAGTGCATTCGTAGATGGAAGCAGCAGGCACCAATGGCTTGACTTTCCTGCAATAAGCATTTCACCCTTGCTTCACACTAGCTCTAGTCTGCTCTTACAACACCATGTGGCTGAAGCTCATCTTCCAACCTAGTTTTTACCAAAAAAGGAATCTGCTCTGTGTCTTTTGGATGCTCCGGTCTGCACTGCAAAAGGGTCTTGAAGTGAGGAGGACAAACGCCTGATTTGCTTCGAAAGCTTCCTCTAATCTGGTCTTCTTCACTCCCCACAGGCTCTCCTGCAGCTGGAGCTGAACGAGCTCACCAGTACAACTGCACCTCACCAAGTCCACCAAGGGCGACAAAGGCTGTGCTCTCTAGCACAGGTAGGGCAAAACACAAGTCCAGAACAAAAATGTTAGTTGGTCCTACATGCAGAGGGCAGAGGTCTTGGTAGAGCTTATTGTCTTTGGCCTGGTACTGTGCCTCAGTACTGGAAACTCCACTCCCAACTAGCACCAAAATAACATCTCGTATCAACATCCAGATATTTCTGCTCATCAAAGGAAGCAGGAGTTAGTAGTGTTGGAAAATTCCTCTTCTGGAGACACAGGCTTTCTCTTAGCTTCTGAAATACGTCGTTTTGTTGGTTTTTTAAACTAGTGAGTTACTCTGAAAAGAAGAAGCAGTGGCTAGACAATTAGTATTTTTCATCATCACAAGGTTTTAATTTATTCCTGAAATCTCGTTCAAATGCTGGAACAGGCATGGTTGAATACATACAAAAAGCTGTGAGAAAAATACTGAGAGAATTTTGCTGGAAATTACTTGCCTAAGAGCCATACACTTAAACAACTTGAACGTCACAGTGTTATACTACTCAGCAGATTTACTTCACAAGATCTCACTTAGTAGATCAACATTAGTCCCAAATGATGACCTGCACGACACCTCAACTCCTTGTTTAAAAAGAGCTTGCAGAACAGAACTCAATCAGGAGACTGTAGGCATGCCATTAATGCATATGCTAAAAAATGGACTACATTCACATTTTAAAATCCATTAAGACAATTATGAGGCAGAAATCATTCTTCCATCTCCATTCATTTCCATTGGTGATTTTCACTTAATTGACTCATTTCTTCGCACCAACGGCATAACAAAATCTACCATTTGCTTCGGAAAGCATGGTTTGACACAGCTTTGTAACAACCCAGCACTGACTGCAGAACAATATGCAGCAGGCGCTCCATATACTGGACAATGCTGGCTAGATGGAAAGAAATTAGTAATATTGAATGGCAGGCCTCTTTGGAAACTGGGTGAAATCCATACAGCCATATTCCAAAGTCAGGTTTCCATTTTCTGCCATTCTTTTAGGATAGCTGAAGATCAACTGTGTAAGGCTAGTAACGTGCTTTCAAGTTTGACAGCATTTCTACAGCTCTTCCTGCTTCTGCCAGTCCACGAAACTGATGTTAACATCACAGAGTGTCCCTGCTGGCCATACCATTCTGCACAGCATCTCAAACAAGTCACAATCATTTTCCCAAGAAGCAGCTTCTAAGAACTACGGAGGAAGTAAAGCATTATTCAAGAGAAAAAGCGAATTTTCTCCCCCACTGCCTCCCACCCTTCACCAGAACAAAAATAAAGCAAAAATCTTGAGGTTTGGAAAAAGTTTACAGAAGTAATATTCTCTCTCTGATCCCCCGCTCCTCAAGAACAGCCCAAAGATTACAAAACATCTTTAACAACAGTAACGCCTCCCTCTTGCAACAGTCAGGACACAGAGAGAGGAAGCAGAGAAACCTTTCCTTTCAGCAGAGAGAACTAACTCCTCAGCTGTACAACAGGTAGAAAGTACCTGGAGGGCACAGGCCAATCCTCCAAAGAGGTTGTCCAGCCAGGGCCCTGCCAGAAGCCACAGGCACGTCTGGCAGCAACCAACACCGTGAACAGCTGTGATTTAGCACCAGAACAACCTTTGTTCCATCTTACTCCTTACTAGAAGGTGCAGAATTCAGAGCTCATTGTTGGGTATTTCTTTTACATATAAAACTAAGTTAAGCAGAACCTGGCAAGCCATTTAAAATGGCATCAGAGCCACTAAATAACCACCAGATACTGAATGTAAAAAGACGCAAGGAACAAAAGGGATTCATCTCAGATTGCAAAGTACAAGTGTTTTTAAGAGGTCAGTAGGGTTCTGCAATGGGAACCAGCGTCAAGCATCCTTCTTTTACTCAGCATTTAGCACCCAGCCTTTAAACACAATTTCTACAGCCTTTTTAATCTCAGAACTGCTGTTAAAAACGTGTTCCTGTGCAGCCTGTATACCAAAACGCCTTCTCCTTCCAAGAATAGAGGGATGCAGGAAAGACAAAGAGGAAAATTACTTTGGAAATGAGATTCCGAACTATTCAAAGAAACTTTATAACACTGTTGAAGGACACAAAGCATCACCCCGAAGGGTGAATGTAGCCCTTCGGACATTTACCCGTGATTCGCAACGGGAAAATATTAAATCCCCATTTCCCCAGTCGCTGTGACCTTATGGCACATAAAAGCAGAGCCCGGTAACTTTTCCTCTTTGGCCCCAACTCAATAGCTTGTTCTTTCCCCACGATTACAATTTAGGTCATCGACCCTGAAACACTCCGGGAAGACAAGGGAAAACCCAAACCCCAAACAAAGCCCCGGAGCCTGGCGCGGCGATGACTCTGCAGGAGCCGCGGAGCGGAGCCGAGCGCGCTTTGGGGGCGGCGGCCCCCGGACCCTCCCGCCGGCCCAGGTACCGCTAAATGGCCGCCGGCGAGCA
Source organism: Lycocorax pyrrhopterus obiensis (assembly GCA_014706295.1). NCBI lineage: Eukaryota > Metazoa > Chordata > Aves > Passeriformes > Paradisaeidae > Lycocorax > Lycocorax pyrrhopterus. The sequence continues at coordinate 70,197,713 of JACSVZ010000004.1, read as the reverse complement.
CAGCGCGGGGCCGCCGCCCCTCCAGGCGGCACCCGGGGGCGCGGGCAGGGCCGGACAGGCGCCCCGGCCGCGGCGGCTCCGCGACGGGCCCGGCCCGGCCCCCCTGTGCCGCGGCGCGGGCGGAGGAGCCGGCCGCGCCCGGGGTTGGGCCGCTCACCGGCGTGCTGGTCCCGCGGCCACAGGTAGTAGGTGGCGGGGATGACGATGAGCCCCACGAAGCTGGTGAGGAAGTAGAAGAATGTGTTGCCGCTGTCGTCGTACTGGAACTGCTGCCCCGCCATGGCCGCGGCGGCCGCCCGTCCCCGCTGCCGCCGGCGGCCCCCCGGTGTCGCCGCCCCGGGATCCCGCGAGATCCCCGGCTCGCTCGGCCGCCCGCCCCTTCCCAGGCCGCGCAAGGAGACGTGTCACTACTCAGCCACCATAGCCCGTGTGGCGTCACGAGCGCGCCCGCCCACAGGCCCCCTCCCGGCCGCCGATTGGCTCGGCCCAAAGCACCGCGCCTCAGGAATCGCTAAATCCCGGGATCTCGGATCCGCGGAATCACAGCCTGGGCCGGGCTCAGGAGGGCGGTTATGTCTGTGTGCTCTGACTTCTTTGCTGCAGCAGCGTTGTCTCAGAGCACGTGCCACAGAGTCACAGATTCGTTAGGATTGGAAGAGATTTCTGGATCTCGCCCAACGCCCCTGCCAAGGAGTAGGTGACAGCACCTAGAGCAGGTGACGCAGGAACCCGCCCAAGCGGGTTTGCAGTGTCTTCAGAGAGGGAGAATCCACGACCTGCCCGGGCTGCCTGTTCCAGTGCTCCGCTTCCCTCCATGTAAAGAAGTTCTTCCTCATGTTGAGGTGGAACCTCTTGTGTTTTAGTTTACGGCCATCCTCACTCTGTCACGGGACGCCACCTAAAAGTCTGGCACCATTCTCTTGACAAATGCCTTTGAGAAATTTATATGCATTGATGAGATCCACTCTCAGTCTTCTCTAAACTAAACAGGTCCAGCTCCCTCAGCCTCTCCTCATAAGAGAGATGCTCCAGGCCCCTCACCATCTCTGCTGGACTATCTGCAGTAGCTCTTTGTCTCTCTGGTACTGAGAAGCCCAAAACTGGACACAGCACTCCAGATGTGGCCTCACTGGGGATGAGTAGAGAGGCACCTCCCTTGACCTGGTGGCCACACTCTTCCCAATGCAGCCCAGGGTACCATTGGTCCTCCTGGCCACAAGGGTGCTGCCAGCTCCTGATCAGCTTGTCACCCACCAAGAGTCCTTCTCCGCAGAGCTGTTCTCTAGCACATCAGTCCCCAGCCTGTACTGGCACTTGAGGTTATTCCTCCACAGGTGCAGTATCCTACACTTGTCCTCATTAGTTTTCTCTCCACCTCATTCTCCAGCCTATCGAGGTCCTTCTGAATCCATTCAGCAGGACAGGATTGCATCCATATGGTTCTGGAATATCTCCATTGAGGGAGACTCCACAACCTCTCTGGGCAACCTGTTCCAGTGCTCAGTAACCCACACATAAAGTCCTGACTCATGCTTGTGTGGAACTTCCTGTGCATCAGTTTCTGCCTGTTGCCTCTTGTTCTGTTCTCACTGAGAAGAGCCTGGGAACAGGAAAGTATTTCAGACATAATAGAGTTCTCAGAATTTGGAGGGTGGACCCTCAGCATACATGTGAGAGCAAACATTTAAAATGCATCTCATTCTGAATTTAGTTGCAGGAATGATCATGCTCTTCAAGGGGTTGTGACCCTAAAGGTATGAAATCAAAAGGCAGGTACTGTGATGATCCTATTCACACCATTAATGGCAAGTTACCTCTTTGAGTTAGATAAGATTGCTGACCATGCCCATTCATGGGAATATGCCCATCTCTACAGATTCACGGTCCAGTGTACAGCCACTCATAACTGTGATCCTATAAAAATCTCACAGCTTCAGTGCTTGTAAGTTCAGGCTATGGGAAACTGTGACACAGAAGTGGTGATGGCATCACATGCAAGGGAAGCATTAGGCATACTTTAGAAAGAAGTTCTGTCCCAACATTGACAAAGACTGATGTGGGGAGAGAAAGGTAACACAACGCCACAACCAGTGAGTAGCACCAAATGTCCTGGTGCCATGATACGGTAATCCATGAATGGACAAAATCTCTGGTTTTTCTTGGAAAGGATTTTGTGTTAACTTTTTTTTTTTTAAATAAAAAATTCTTTCTTTTTCATTGATACTCTCTGTAATTGCTTCCAGTTAGATCCTTGTAGGGTTTATAGGCAAAGTTTAAGATATTTCCTTCTATGTCTTTTGCTATATACCCTGAGTATTGTACACTCCCTGCAGTGATGGCAACTCTTGCAGCAGATGTCTTGGAAGATCCCTGAATACATTAAAACTCATCTCCCTCTGGGTTTCTAGTCCTTAATGTTTTACAGTGAGACAGCGAAAAGCTGCTGTGCACAGTAAAGAAGACATGATAGGTAAAAACCTACACATGTAATCAGACCAGTTTTGTAAGCAGAGGAAATGCTCTTCCTCCAGCTGTGTTCATTTGCTGAGTTTGCTACTTCAGGCAGATAGAGGCACAGAGCTTTCACAGACAATTACATTCCCGCAGGTTTTGTGAAAGCAGCCTGTTAGATGAGGAAGGCTTGTGAGGGCATCAGCTTGAAGGACCAGCAGTGGGTGTGCCAAGATCTTACTAGACACTGTAAAATCCACACAGGAAACAGCCTGAGTAAGTGCCCTGTAGAAAATCTCTGGTCGATGCATTCAGCAGCTCACAGGAGCCAAATCAGGAGGAAAGCAGGCACTGCTCACGTTGCAGATCATCAGACAGTTTCTTAATGCCATTGTTTTGGAACCCAGTTACTGATTTTCTGTCTGTTGTTGGCAACATCGCTCCTTGGCCCCATTGGTGTGTGAGGGGATTGGTTGCCCATGGCATTAACTGACCTAGGAGGGAATCCTAAGGGTCTGCTTTCAGCCTTATCCTGTCTCTGCTTTCTCCCTGCCAGCCTATTCCAGCTATTAGCCAGGAGCCACTGGAAAGGAGGGCCGGAGAAAAAGAATTCCTGCCATCAGCTCCAGTATGCAGGTTTCCCCAGGCAGAAGGGGGGATGGCCCATAATTGAACAGTAGTGAGCAGAGACCATTCCAGCTTAAACCCCAAGGGTTTATTTGAGTGCCATTCCTTACATACTCAATTTCCCTATAAGAAGTTATGTCATCCCTTGCTTCCCAGGAAAAACGAAGAAGCAATGTTTCTTTTTCTGCTTATGGCCTGTCTGGAAGGTCACCCAGGTAAAAACAACCCCAGCTCCTTGGCTTTGAGATGCAATGTGTTCCACTGGAGGTGAAGATAACATTGTGGGATATCTTGATTAGATAACTATTTGTAACCTAGAGGAATTTGATCTTCCAAAAATGCTCTCAAAATACTTTAAGGACCTGTTATGTCAGCTCACAAAAGTGCCCTTTTTTGCAACACAGCTCTGTCATGCTACTAGCAGTCGTCATGAGCCCTTCCACATGAGCAGGGTCTGCACAGGTGGGTTCTGCAGCCATGGGGGCTGCCCCCAGCATCTCACGGCACACTTCTGCCATCCACCTGGCTTCCCTTCAGCACCCAACACTAGGTTCAAATTACTGTCACACACATGGTCATTTGCACAGTGGTTTCACAGTTACCGGCACCTTCCTGCACATCCCCTGCTGGTGTTTCTGATCTCATGGGAGATTGTCAGCTGCTGACTGCCTCTATCACACCTTCAGGCTTTTATCAGGCTTAGTTACAAAAATGCAGCTGACTGAGTTCAATCCTACCTTAATCCCTAACCATACAAGCCAGGGACCCAAATTACTGGCAGAAGAAAGAGTGCTTTGACAAGGTCCCAAAATCTCTGTGGAAGAAAAGCAGTGACAAACCTGATATGGTGCCAAAGATGACAATCAGACTGGTTTAGTGGGTAGGAATGGTGAAACTTAGAACAATTCAGCTGTAACAGATACGTACTTTCCAAACAGAACAGAAGATTTTATGACTGTAAAAATGGAAATTAAAACCTAGCAGATATGCTGTACGCTGTGGGAATTTGTGTCCCACATGTCATGACCTTCCTAATCTTCTGTGAGGTGATGGACTGCTTTCCCACAGCTGACAGTCTGGAGAGCAGGGATCTCCAGAGGTAATGACTGGCCGGCAGATGGTGCTGTGGAAATTATGCATAGCAGGCACCATAACAGGGTTCGGCTCTAGCCTTGGCAGAATCAGTGAGTCGAAAACAGACTCTTCTATTAAGTCCTTTTTATTAACAGTGCTCCAGCTCAAACTAGGCATCTCCGAAGATGGACCCCAAACAAAGAAATCCCTTGGCAATTATTCCTTTGCAATCTAAGTTCACCCCTCATGTGACAGCTAGGACCAATGGTAATATTGGAGTCTGGGGTCTTCTTGCTTTTTATTGATTTTCTTGCTGGTTTTTCACTAAGCAGTTCTAAGTGGTCATCTCCTTAGACAATATACAGTGGTTCTGTATCCTGTTTCACATCCTCTTAGGTTATCTTCTGGTTCTGGAGTTAGCTACTTGGCGTGCTGTAATATGGATGTCACGGCTCATATACCACAATCGACAGGTTTTGCGTACTCTAGCTATTAATGTTTAAGCTGCTAGTGCTAAGTTGAAGCTAACATTTTCTACAACAGTCCTCCCTTTGTTTTTATTAACATTCCTGTTATATGGGAGCAGAATACCCTAAGGTATTGAGTACAGCAAATGTTACAACATTGAATTCAAACAAACAGTTATTTCAAAGATCATTATAAAAATGAATAACCTACAAAGAATTCATTTTGCCCAAGTTCCTAATCCGGTACCCAGGAGGTGAGCCAATATTTCTTGGTGAACTATTGGTGAAGAAGTGACCATACCTCTTGGAATCTTGCTGAAATATTGTCCTATTATATTTTATGCATTAATTTTACTTGTTGCTACAACTTTGGACATTGGCTGAAGTCATTCCACTCTGGTCAATGTACATGCAACAGCTGGTATTAATAATTGTGCATGCCTCCCCTTGTGAAGCTAACAAAATTAATCCGCTATCACTAGCCAGTGTTTATATCCACATGCTGCAGGCATATCTATATAATCCGTTTGCAATCTTTGGAATGGGAAAAATGCTCATGGTCTATTTCACAATTCAGTTTTATAAGTAAGGATTTATGACAGGTGGGACAGGTATTAATAATTATTTTAGCAGCTGCATAGACACCCAGATCTGCCCATACTTGCTGTACTTGATTAGCCACTGCTTCCATTCTTCCATGAGCTTCATCACGGAACCATTCAGTTATCACTTATTTCTTCAGTAAGACAGGTTTTCCCCCTATTGCTCATTTTCCATCTTCAGTCTTGCACTGCTTCCAATTTTTTGCACTGTTCCTTTTCTTCACTGATCTCACCTGATTGGTTATAATCCTTTTGGATGGTCAACGTCAGGCCATGAGCTCTTATCTGAAGTAACTGCCATAATGTTCACCGCAGGTTGACGAGCTGCGGCCTTTGCTGCTGCATCAGTTAAGACATTCCCTTGGCTGATTACGGTAGCATCCCCTGTACAGAATGGACAGCAAACCACAGCAATTTCTTTGGGAAGTTGAATTGTGTCCAACAAGTCCCAAATTTCTGTTCCATTAGCCACACCTTTTCCTGAGGAGGTGGGACACCCCCATTCTTTCCACAATATGCCTATTGTGTGCCACACGCCAAAAACACACTTTGCATTTGTATAAATACTTACTTTCTGCTTCCCAGGCATTGCTGCTCAGGCTAAGGCAATTAACTCTGCCCCTTAAGCACTAGCTGTTGCTGGAAGGGCTCTGGCATCTGCAACCTGCGACTGTTCCACAATTGTGTAGCCAGGTTTTGCTGTGTGTGTAAACAGGAGGATGATCCATCTGTGAATAAAACAAGACCTGGGTTTTGTCTGTCTGGGATCTGCTTGTGCCTAACTAATAGTCTGGATTACCATGTCACATCAACGGAGCTCCTCCCCTTCTCCTGGTATTGGCAAAAGTGTTGCCAGGTAGAGTTACACATCTACATCTAACAGAGTTAGTTCATATTTATGTGCATATTGACAAGATGTGGCTTGTGTCTTATAGTGCTTGTGAAGTAATTCATGTGGCATATAGATTGTAAATGGGTGCCCTGATACTAAAGACTGAGTTTTTCCCCTATTGTAGCTGCCACTGACACAGATCTAATGTATGTTGGAGTTCCAGGTGCCATCAGATCCAGTTGGACGGAATAATATGCCACAGGTCTTTGATGAGGTCCTAATTTCTGCATTAACACTCCATTAGCCACTCTTTTTCTTATATGTATATACAGATCAAAAGGCTTTGGGTAGTCTAGAAGTCCTAAAGCTGGAGCCAAAACCAAGGCCCCTTTTATAGCTCTGAAGGCTTTTCCCATTCTGGCCCCCATGTAATGGGTTCTATTGCTTCATGTTTTGTTGTTTCTGTCAGAGATTATCTTAGTTCCCCTGATCTGGTATCCACGGCTGGCAAAACCCAGCTGAACCAAGAACCTTCATAGCTGGTTGTGGTTTTCTTTTAACTGGCCAAGGAATTTCAATTATAACCTTTACTCTTTCTGTATCTATTACTTGCTGTCCTTCCTTTAAAACAAATCCCAGATACTTGACTCCCATTTAACACAGCTGGAGCTTGGATGGAGAGGTGCCCTTGGTTGCTAAGGCAGTATATAAAGGTTTAATATCTTTTGAACAGTCATTAAAATTTCTACTAGCTATTAGTAAATAAGTCATCTACATATTGCACAAAACAGATCCACCAGGTAACTCAATATCCTTTAAATCTTCTTTTAATATCTGAGAAAATATGGCAGGAGAACCATTAAACCCATATGAAAGACAAGATCACATTAGCTGAAGTCTCTTCCAAGTGAATGCAAACAAGGGCTGGCTTCCTTCATCTGCGGGAATACTGAAGAACACTGCAGTCAAATCAGTCACAGTAAAACATGTAGCCCAGTGCATGATTTGCAAGAGTGCAGGAGAGGAATGTGGCACTGAGGGGTGTGAGACATGCCAGTTAGTTGCTCTCAAATCTGGAATAAATGGAAACTCAGGATCCCCATCTTTATCCAATCTGGTTTTTTCTAACTGGTGACATTGGGGTTTTATGTGGGAATTCAGACACTTCCAAGGTCCCTTGCACACGGTGCTGATCTACTTGTTTTTGATTACTTTTCCGTGCTTCCCGGGAATGGGATGCTGCTCACAGCAGAGGGCGCGCCTCCCTTTGTTTTCAGAAGTATTTCGGCAGTCGCACGTCAATTCCCGATTGACTGCATTTCCCTGGGCACCACTTCCAGGGGTTTAGGTATCTCCAGGTCGGGCTCCTGAGCTTCAGATGTTATACACACCCCCGTGATTGTCAAAGCGAATGATAGATGTAATTGTACATCTAGGGTTTGGAGGAGATCTCTTCCTAATAAAAAAGACAGGGACACTTCTGCTAATACAAATCTTCTCCACATCCCTTTATTTCCTGTTTCTTATAGTAGTTTCCACATCCCATAAACTCCAATTTCCACAGTATTCTGAGTCCTTGCCTTCAGTCATTGCAGATTACTTCATGATTCCTCTCTTGCATCTCCCATGTCCAGTTCCCCATGATGCCCTCTTGGATGCAGTGGGCATTTTCTTTGCCACTGACCAAGTTTCCCACAGTAATGACACTCTTCCTCCCATTTAATTACAAATCTTCTCATTTCTTTTTCAAATCTGCTATCTGACCTACCTCTGCCCTCTCATCAAGAGGGGAAATCCCTTCCTTCACCCTTTTAGTTGTAAACATTTTGCCAGTTTTGCCACTAAAACACTAGCCTCTTGTTGCTTTTCCTGTTTATTTTCCTTTGCAAGTTCAGGTCTATGTATTTCCTCCCATCGATCAAACATAAACACGTTACACATAAACATAACCATAAAATTTAGGGTCTTTGTGATATCCCCCCTTGCCACCCGGCCATATGTTCTTTAAAATATTTCTGTATATCTGGGGTGACTTGATCAACAAATACTCTTGCCACTAGCTCATTGTCAAAGTTCTGTGTGGTCATTCCTCTGTGTTTTGATAAATACCACCATGGTCATCCCCAATATCACTAAGATGTTCCTCTAGCCACTGCCTACATTCCTGTGCTTTGGTCCAGTTCACTCCAGATTCTCCACAAGCTTTAATAGCTTCCACTAAATTATACCTCAGTTCAGGGCATCCCCTTCTCTGTGCTGGGTACATTCCCCATACCTGAATGCCAGATTTGTGTGCCTTGCTCTGATCAAGCCATGCACACCACTCCTACCATGCTCCTGAGCTGGAACTTGAACCCACTTGAAGCCAGAATATCCAGAATTTAGTCGTGGAATTTTAGCATTCATCAGTCAGTGCCTCCTGTCCCTAAAGTTCTCAGGTGATGCCAGCAGCTGGACATCTGGAGACTAGAGCATCCAACATCTAGTGGTGGATGCCTAGAGTCCCATCCGGGTCTCCACGCTGCTATGGAAATTACACACAGCAGCCACCCCAGCAGGGTTCAACTCTAGACTTTCACCGAACCAATGAACTGAAAAGAGATTCTTCTACATAATCCTTTTTATTAATAGCACTACAGCTTGAACTGGGTGCCTCCAAAGAGGGACCCCAGAGACATCCCTGGGCAATTATTTCCTTACAATCTAAACTCCCCACCCCTCATGCAACAGTTCCATAATTCTGGGGTCTGAGATCTGCTGGTTTTGCATCAGTTTGATTTTCTTGCTGTTTCAGTACTAAATGGTAATCTTATCCAGTAAACAGTGTTTCTATATCCTATTTCACATCCTCTTATGGATGTTTTGGCCAATTCTGTAGTTAGCTATTTGGCATGTTGTAATATGGTTGTTACAATTCATGTGCCACAGTCTATAGGCTTTGTGCACTCTAGCTATTAATGTTTAAGCTGCTAGTGCTAAATTTCTACTAACTTCTTCTACAGCAATGGCAATCCAACACAATGCTGGGACATTCTCCAGCTCATGCTGCTGCCAAACAAGTCTGATAAGAAGGTGATGAATTTCCAATGATTTGCCAGTTTTGTAGGTATACTAGTTCCCAATAAAATGCAATGTGGCATTACATAAGTCTAGCATATTTGGGCTAGATATCTAGCATATCTAGCATATCAAAGCAACAAAAGAAGAAGGTTCTTAGTGTGTTTAGGTGAGAAAGACTGAAGATAACAGGTTTACATGGCATTTTTCATTGAAATGGGCACTGCTAATAAAACAGCTCTTTGTGAGGGCTTCAGAAGAACCTGTCACCACGGAAAAGCTACAGACACCAGAAAGGCAGCAGGATCTGCACTGTGTGCAACTGCGATACACCTCAGGCTGCCCAGCTGTGTTGAATGGTCTTGCAGATCCCTGCTTTGGTTCTGCTCCTGGTCCACCCTGCAAGCAATGTCACACTTTGTGTTTGGAGTCTTTGTGTTTGGCCCAGCTATTTTAGAAATATTCTTTCTCTGTGTCTGTCCTGTGACACAAGATGATCCATTCTTCCAAGTACTTCCAGTCAAAAGTTTAGTGTGACCAACCTAAAGAGCCATGAACCAAAAACAGACTTTCATGAAGGGACACACTACGGGAGGGAAGCTGCCCACAACTAGTTCCATGAAGGCAAGTGAGTGCCTGCACCCACATCCTTGAAAACACCACTTCCCTTCTCACTGGCACTTTTTATTGCTGGTGTTTTATTTATTTCTGACAGAGAAGCCAGATTAAAACTGATGGCCCAGTGATCCTCCCTGGGACCCCAGTGGACCTGCCTTCTTTAGATTTGCCTGTTGTTTTTGATGAGAATAAAACTAGTGTTGTCCAAAGCCATAGAGGAGTTCTAACATAACCATACAAGGAAGAAAGGTCCTAAAATGTTTTAACCTCTACTTGGACTGCCCACAGGAGTGTAGCTCCCTCTTGGCATTGTCCCATTCTTGCATACCCCAGTGTCCAATTTGCTTCCCAACAGGGCTGAGAAAATATTTGTATCATATTTTCCTTGGCACACTTCCTAACATTTTCATGCAATTTCCACAAATGCCCCCATAGATCCACTCCTGGCTAGGCACGAGGATTGTGCCAGACGAATAGGAATGGGATGGAGGGAGTGAAGGAGAAGAAGTGAAGGGCAGTGGCATGGAAGTCTGTAGGATGGATGCCATGGTTTAACCCCAGCTGGCTGCTGACGGACAAGGTGAATGCTGTTGGTTTGCAGAAGGGAAAGATATGCAGCTGGCTTTGTGTATTGCTCAGTGAGGTTCCGTATATAAACTGGGGGAAAGCTGGCAGGGGGGCACTGCCCATGGTCTGGCTGGGCATCGGTCAGAAGGTGGTGAGCAATTGCTATATAATACTGTGTGTCATCACTGCTATGGTTGCTCTGTGCATATTAACCCTATTACAGTAAAAATTACCCACACACAAGGACAAGCACATCAGTGATGGAATAAGGGCTGGTTTCAGCTGGCGACTCTGCCCCATGAAGCTGCTCACTGACTCTCCCCTGGTGGGATGGGGAGGAGAATCAAGACAGTAGAAGGGAGAAAACCCACATGATAAAGACAGTTTAACAGCTAAAGCAAAAGCCACACATGCAAGGAAACAAAACAAGGAATTCATTCACAGTTTCCCATGGGCAGGCAGGTGTTCAGCCATCCCCAGGAGAGCAGGGCTGCATCACACTTAACAGTGACTTGGGAAGACAAACAACATCACTCCAAACATCCCCTCCTTTCTCCTTCTTCCCCAGCTTTATATGCTGAGCATGACGCCATAGGGCATGGAGATCCCTTTGGTCAGATGAGATCAATTGTCTGGGCTGTGTCCTCTCCCAACTCCTTTTGCAGGCCCCTCTCTGGCGGGGTGGGGTGAGAGGCAGAAGAGGCCTTGACTGTGCAAGCGCTGCTCAGCAGAAGCTAAAACATCCCTGAATTATCAACTCTGTTTCCAGCACAAATCTGAATCCTAGCCTCCTCATACCAGCTACTGTGAAGAAAATTAACTGTATTCCAGGCAAAACCATGACAATGGGAAAATGGAGCTTTCCTGGCCAGTGTGCTGAATGCTGCAGAACTTCATGCAGTGGGTCATTTCAGATGACAGTAAATTGTGGCGTATTCCTGCTGAGAGGTGACAAATTCAGGAAAAAGGTCCTAGAGCAGATTGCTGGCAGCTTGTATCTCAGTAGTGTAGAGGTTAGTGGCAGCTCAAAACCCCACAGTGCTCCTGAATAAAGAAAGTGCAGTGCCAGAAGAGCCAGAAAAGTGGGAAGATAAGAGCTTAAGCACCTTATACGTTCATCTGTAACATTTGGGTTGTGATTTCCTGGAGTTTTACCCTTAGCAGAAATCCAGTGGTTGAGTTACATCAGGAATCAATTTGGTTGGCATTTTGACCTAATTTGTTCTTTCCTGCTGCATGCTAGGCAATAACTGGGAGGATGCAATACTTAAGCTGAGCAGTGCTTTAGACGCTGAGGGTTTCCACTGACCTAGGGCCAATGTCCTTTTCTTTCTTTCTTTCTTTCTCTTTCTTTCTTTCTTTCTTTCTCTTTCTTTCTTTCTTTCTTCTTTTCTTTCTTTCTTTCTTTCTTTTTCTCTTTCCCTTCCTTCCTTCCTTCCTTCCTTCCTTCCTTCCTTCCTTCCTTCCTTCCTTCCTTCCTTCCTTCCTCTCACTCTCTGTTCCCCTTTTCTCTGCCTTTCACCCAGCTGCACATAGGGAGCAGCCACGAGCAGCCTAGAGGAGGTGCAGGCTTTGCCCCAGGGTTTCACAGGGCACTAATGCTGGGAATATTAGCAATGAAAGCTGGAGTGTGGCTGCTGCTTCTCTGGAAGTTGGTAAGTGTTACAGCTAAATCCAGCAACTGGGACTCAGGGGTATTATGAGGATAGGCACAACAAAGATGCAGTAAGTGGATTATCTGAAAAGTCCACACCCCCCTTTTCCCCCTCTGAGTTTCCCATTTTTGTTTAAATTAACTAATTTATGCCATATTGTTAAACATGACCGAAAAATGATGCAATAGCACTGCCTTTAGAAACATAAAATAATTTGTAAATTATGCTCACTGCTTGTCACTCAGAGCTCTCCTAACTGTATCTGTTTTGATAGTTGACCTTGCAAACTGGGGAAGACAGAAGTAAGTCACAAAGATTCCTGTGGGTTAAACTATTTTCCAAGCTGATTATGAAGCTTAGAGCTCAAATGGTTTTTGCACAGAAACCCACAAAATACCTTTTCTTTTTCAAGGGTTATCACCACCTAATTCATTTTACCTCTGATTTCGCATTAGAGGTATTGCTTACTCCTCTGCTGCTCAAAAATTGCTCAGGAAGTGTGACATTATGGTCCTCTCCACAAGTCTGCTCCAATATACAGCAGCTGTGTGTTCATCATGGCTGGGCTTTTTTAACTGATGTTGTTTGAATGTATAAGAGAGGCTTTCCTTGACATTTTATTTTTTATGATCTCAATCATGCTGCCAGTGATCAGGCAAAATTCACATTGACACCATTGCCTGGCTGCTACCTGTGCAAGATTTGTCCAAGAAATAGTTGTAAAATCATGAATGCAATGAATCATAAATTAGAACCATAGAATATCCTGAGTTGGAGGGGACCCACATGGATCATAGAATTGAGCTTGTGGCCCTGCACAGGACAGCCCCAAGAATCCCACCATGTGCCTGAGAGCATTGTCCAAATGCTTATTGAACTCTGCCAAGTTTGATGCTGTGACCACTCCCCTGGGGAGTGTTCCAGTGCCAAACTATCCTGTGGATGAAGAACATTTTTCTAATATCCAACCTAAACCTCCCCTGGCACAACTTCAGGCCATTCCATCGGGTCCTGTCACTGGTCACCAATATTATACACAGAGGCTTGTGCTGACTTCCAGAGAGTTTTTGTCCATTTTCATTAATGATTTGCAATTAAATACAGTTCTCTGATTTCCTTTGTTCATTGCTTATTTTTGAGGGGCAACAGTGTCTGGCATGTCAACATGCCAGAAGGCAAAGGATAAAAATTGTTTTTCATTAAGATTAAAAAGCACTTAATACCTAACAGACATAATGGCAAAAATAAAAGGGACTTTGAAAATTGTACCTACTGGCTGAACTTATCTACACTTACCATTGGTGGCTGGAGCAGACACCTGTTGACCCATACCCTTGGTATAGAACTAGAGGAGTGATGGGAAAGGGCAACTGAAATGATCAAGGAGATCATCTGAAGATCATCTTACGTGGAGCAAGGAGGCAGGCTGGGATTCTGCAGAGGAGGTGGCTGACAAAGGACATGTTGGAGGCTTACAAAGCTTTGGCAACAACAGCCAAGTGGAAGAGCGACTCACAAATATTGCATCAGCAAACATCAGCATGGGGGAAACTGGAGGAAACTAGTAGGAGATTGGTTTAAAACAGACATTTTTTAGGCTGGTGGCAGTGAACTTCTGTTGCTGGCAGCTACATAAGGCTGGGGGAGTCAAATGGCATCAGCAAGTTGATTAAGGAATTAGATGGACAATAGATCCATGCATGGATACTAAAAGGGCTGGGCTTGGACATACCCCTGAACATCCCTAGCACAGCAGCACTAGATAGACACAGCAGAGAAAGGGGGCGGTGGACTGCGGCAGGTGCAAGGCTCGTGTGCTCTCTCCTGTTAGCCTCTCCCCACTGAAAGCATCAACGTGTGCTCGTATCCACGTGTACCCACTGACTTCAGCCCACTTCTTGCTGAGAAGTTTCTTTGCTTCAAAAACCCACTTTTTTTCTATGAGCAGGCTTCTTGGCTGCAGTGTAATCAACAGCTGCTTGAAGACACTTTGACTTTTCTGCTTCTGTATCAGAAATGTCCAGCCCAAATCCATCTTCCTCAGCCAAGGCAATTTCCACTTGGTCCCAACCATTCCAGATGAGATCTTTCATACAACAGGAATTGGCTGTGGGATCAGTCTGGCTACACAGTTCTGTGACACTCACTTCAATGCTGCCCATGGTAAAAGATGGGAAGTCTGCCATAAATGAAGAAAGGTGTGAAGCCTCTTTGTAAGCTGTGGAGCCAGGGAGTGCTCTGAAACTGTCCTGGTGCTTCACAGCAGCCCAGCCTCTGGCTGTCCCCGTATGGGGCAGCTGCAGCAGTGAGACTGCCTGGTGAAGAGCTGGGACAGCTCAGGACAGAACAGACCATCAGCAGCCTGCAGGTGCTCTGGGCATGCTGAGTGCCTGCCTGAACGGCGTACCCAGGGCGTGAGGAGAAGGGTGGCCTTTGGTGCTGGGCTCTGGTCCTCTGCTTGCTGAGCTAGAATAATGGTCATGGGCATTTCAGGCACAGAGGGTAGGGAGTGCAGGGAGATGTTTGAATCAGAGGGATTTAGCCCATCCTGGCAGGGATGGGGACATGCACAGCTTTGCTATGAGTATAGCCAGGCCACCACTCCAGGTGGTCCTGACCACAGAATGATTCACGGCAGGCCAGTAAGTACACAGTAGCTCCAGCCCAGCCAAACACAACTCTCACAGCTGCAACAGGGAAGGCATGCCCACAGTGGGCAGCCTTGCTGCTCAGTGGGGGGGCATTTTAAAGCTTTTTGGGTTTTCCACCATGATGTCTGTCAATCTGTATGAAGTAAAGATCTGTAAAAATACCATTATGTGTTTTTGTATTTATTTTTCCTTCACTGATTTCCTTTTTTTTTCCCTTTTTTTTTCCTCTGTAGCTACCAGTCTGACAGACCCAGAGCTGTTTTGTATTCTCCATCTTATATGTCAGGCACCAGGTAATAAAGATCTGTAAACCAAATGCAGAGGCTGTGTAATCATCATGAAAGGCATAATGCAATTCTGTAGAGCTTTTATTCTCGTTCCTCATGAAAGCACTGCACTTCGTGGCAAAAATCTGCCACCTCAACCTTTTCAAACATGGGCTGCTATAGGGAGTTATTACTTTGGTGAGGTGAGAATGTAAGATTGATTTGTACAATCTCATCATACCATGATGACATTGATTCCATTACCAGTATTTATTTTCTAAGCTTTTCCATTTACAGGTCATTTACCTTTTTAAACTACCATAGCAAATGGAAGGGCTGTGTTCAGTGCCACATCCACAGCTGCACTTGGTTCCCCCTGCCCCCGGTGTGACACATACCCCCTGCCCAAATTGCACCCAGAGTTTTGCATTATTCTTTCAGATGTGAAATGCTCTGCATTTTGCTACAATTTTCTGATGCAGTAAGGAATAAGGATAACAAATGTTTTTATGGGTTCCTAAAACCTACTTTAAATTGATTGAGCAGATTTTTAAAGATCAATAGAAGGACCTTTAGTGCTCTTCTCCAGTTCTGACAAAGGATTAACAGAGACCAACACTAGGCTGAGACTTTGTGTGTTGTTGTGTTGATTTTTTTTTCACAGCTGAGCTTTATATCTCGAAACACCAATGTTTCTAATGCAAATGCTATAGCCCTTTGCTGTAGCAACTTAGAGGAGCAATGCCATGATTTTAATAAAGCTGTCAGATTAAGTGACTGCATGGTTACACCATGATATTAATACATGTTCTTAACTGTCAATTAGTTAACTGGCTAATAAAAAGAGCCTAGCTTATAGGATTTCACTAATGAATATAATGCTTTGTTTCTGGGCAAAACATATGCTTTGGATATATAATTAGAAAAAAGCCCCCCTCTCTCTCCCCCATCGAGAGAGCATGTGCAGCTGAATAAAGGAGCTCATTATACCTGCGAGGGGTCAAAGTCTGTGGATCTGTAGCTTATGGTATTATGACAGATTACAAAATCACTCTATTATGTTAGTCAATCTGTTTCCAAGCACAAACTAGCAGGGAGCAGGGCACTAGAACCTCCCGAGCAGGGCACCCTTTGGCTGTTCCCGGCAGTCTTATGAGGGTCAGCTGGCAGTGACACCACCTCTGACAGCTCACATGTCAGACCTTCCCTGCCTGACTTCTGCCTTTGTTACCGCAGAGCCTCTTCACAGACAATCAATCCCTGCTTCAGGTTGCAAAGAGCTCCCAGTAAGAGCTGAAACAAATTTGAAATCCACGTGTAGCCATCACTTGTGCTAATGAAAGGGAAAAGCAGAGCACTTACACTCCAGCTGACCTCTCTCAGGCTCTCACCTTAAAAAAAAAGTAAATGAAAAGTTTTAAAGTAGAGAGGGGAGCAGCTAAACAGCAGCAGCTCAGAGTGAAAGCATTGGGTTCAGTATTGGTGCATGCATCCGTTTAAAAGGAAAAAAAAGTAATTCATATGTAGGATAAAGAGATTTCAGACATGATAGAGATCCTAAGAAATATTTGACTTTCCTAATCTTTCAGGGAAATTATTCTGCTGGAAAGTCTTATTCAGTCAACTCAGCATAAAATTCCTTGGTACCCAGGGGAAAGAAAATCCTCTTGTATTTGAGAAATGCAGCAGTAGTCAGCACTGTGGGCACATACATTTCTGACAGACCACAACTTTCTGAGATTCTTCTGAGGAGACGTGGTTCCACCACTGCCTTGGGGTGGTTATTTTGCCCTCTCACCAGTCTGGCAGCTGTGCCAAGGCCAGGAGGGCCCCAGGGCTGCCAGTGTGGCACAGAAAGACTGGGGAGTAAAGCAGAACCAGCAGGCTGGCTTAAGTAGTCCTCAAGGACTGGAACTAAAGAAGCCACATTTGTACCCCATGATCAATTGATTGTGGTGCCCAGGAAGATGCAAAGTCTGGCTGTAGCTTTCCCTGCAGCTGGGGCTTGTACAGGCTCCATCCTGTGGGATTTTGTCATGGCTAACCATCTTTGACGGATAATTTCTAGGTGATTTCTTTCCTCTCCTCAGCAGCCCTTATCATGAAACTTGTAGAAACTCTTGTCTCTTTTTATGTTCTCCCTCAAGTCCAGTTTGATTAAGATTTTCCAAGAGGTTACAAATATAGGAGGTCATAATCTGCATTCAAACCCTGTAAGACACAAGCTTGCTTTGCCCAGGAAGCCATGCTCAGAATGTGCTTGCCCTGTTATTCATTGAGAGCTTTTTTCCTTGAAATATCATGTAGAGAACACAATTTTAACCATCCCTTGTTTACAGTAGCCACTTGAGTGTCACTCAGCAGCAACAGCAGCAGCAGCAGCTTCTTGCATGGTTAATACGGGATCGAGCTTAGGGCTGGTCCCAAAATGAAGGAATGTCTGGTGCTCACTCTGGATTGGGGTTAACAAGCATTTAAGGAGATGTTCTGCTCTCCCTGAAGCAGACACAGGGCTCTCAGCTCCTGCACAGTGGACTGTCCAGACCTCCAGGGATCACAGCGGGAGCTTCGACACCGAACCCATGAAGTGTTCTTCCTGGAGACACCTGTGCTTGGAGCCAGCTGCCACAGGAAATACAGTGCAGAGAGCCTCAGCATCAGGAGGAGCCACAGCCCCTGGAGGACAAAGGGTGGCCAAGAAGAGGTTTTTGTAGGATTATGTTGGACACCAGCCTGCCCCAGCAAGGAGCTGGGCATGGGATCTGACACCCAGCAGTCCTTTCTCAGCACCTTCCTAGAGCTGCCGGGTTCACTTTCAGAGGTGCCCCTGCAAAAACAGGTAACTGAGAAGCTCAGCATAGACTCACCTGGGGGCAACTGTGTCTGGGTGGTCCTGCTTGAGCAGGGGGATCAGACCAGAGGTCCCTTCCACCCTCAAGTATTCTGTGATATTTTGAGGAGGACCAGTGTGTGTTTGACATGTATAACACTACTGAGATGTGCATTCATAGCCTGCATTAAGTAAGGGCTGTGATTCTGGAATCAAACCACCACTGGAGTGATGACAGATGAATCTTCAAAGCCACCCTGGGTGTTCACAAGTGAAGGGCTGCTCATGGACATGGCTGAAATGCTGCAAGGAGGCACAAGATGGAAGAACTGAGGATTTATGTGAAAAAGGAGCAGAGGAAGCTGCTTACAGGACCCAGTGAGGAGTTTTTTCCATTCCACAGACTCCAGGAGCTGTGCTGGCTGTCCTGTCCTGAGTGGAACACTGCCGAGACACCAAATCCTGAGTGAACCATGCACCTCTCAGAACTCCTGCTTCCCCTCCACATGCCTGCCCGTTTCAGCAGCCATTTCCTTGGCATTGCGGCTCCCTGGGCTCCCCAGTGGTTCCTGGTCAGTGAGCCCCTGACCTGGCAGCACATGACCACAGGAAGTGACTCTGGTTGTTCTGTGACCTGTAAAATCATCAATGTTAACCTCTCCTGTCAGCTTCTTCTTGCTGCACCCTTCCTTGGCTTGCTTGGTGTTTACCAAGTGATCAAGCCATTACCTGTTCCCGGTAAAAAACTTCACTGCAGTTGCAAAGCACCCTCATAATTTTAACTTTTTCATTTTCAGTACCCCTCCAAAGGCTCAGGAAAAGCTCTGAGTTAAAATAAGGGTGAAATATTAAAGTAGGAAACCTGTCCCTTTCTCCTTGAACCATCAGCTCAGTTAAAGAGATGGAAAATTTCCCATAATTGAGTTTTGCTGTTATTATAACAAAACCAGAAGGGAACTTCTCCTTTACTGGGGACTAGCCTTTCCTGGCAAACACCAGGAAATCAAAAATGGTGTATTTGGAACAACATCTGGTTTTCAATAAAAATTCCCAAGTTTTTAGAAAAAAATATGTGGTTTCTTTTCTTATTCATCACCTCAAAGATAGAGAGTCTGTCAGTCTCTTTCTCTTGGAGATCATATCTGTTGTACTTCAGGAGCTAGCTTCTCAAATACATTCACAGGTTTTCATACACATTTAGCCCATTTCAGTACAGAACATACAGTGTTACCAGTCATACAAACACCTTGTTAATCCCTGGAGGCTGCATCCAGGCATGGCAGGAGTCAGTTCATGTCCTTGGAGACTGACAGAGTGACATTAGTTTACACCAGGCAATGCTCTGATGTACTGGCTAGCAGCCAAGGAGTTCATGACTTTTATGCGTTTCAACAAAAGGCATTGAAAAGAGCTTTTGATATGGTTATTTGGTGAAAGAGATCAAACGTTTCCCCTTTGCGTTAATCCGTTTCATGTTTTCAAGTATATAAACTAATTTTTAAAAATCTCATCTTGCAGGTGTTCAAGCACATGGTTTGACAGTTATTTGGGGTATATGTGCTACTGGGGAAACTGCAGAAGAGAAAGAGCGAAGGTTTAGGAAAACCCAGCTGGCACAGAAACTGTGAACAAAAAATGATGAGTCCTACCCACGGTGCCAGAGTTGGCAGGCACAGTGGGGACAGGCTCCTGGGCTAGAGATGACCCACGACAGCAGCTCTTATGTTCTTCTATGGGCACTGCTCACAGGCAGCTGTCACCCCAAAGCCTGTGCCTGGAAGCTACAGATGCCTGGGGTCTGTGCTTCAGCAACACAAGAAATGCATGGAAGAAGCCCCATTGTGCTCTCCCAGCCAGGACCTGCCTGGCCACTCCCGGGCTCCTGCCAGGCTCAGGCAGGTGTGGGTTTTGCCACCGTGTGCAGGGAGCCGGCAGCTTTCCTCCTCTGGGGTGGGGCAGGGACAGAAAGCCTCCTGCTTCCACCTGGGCAGGAGGGTTTGCCCAAGGCTCAGGAGAGGCTGAATTCATTTACACACCACTCACCACTTGTTTTCTGACCTCTGCAGCCCCTTTGTGAGCCCTGGCCCATGCTTGTTTGTATGAGCCTGGCTATTGTACGTGAGCCGGGCTTTGCTGTTCTTCTTAACAGCTGTCCCCAAAATGAGATTTACTCCTAAGAAATAACAAAGCCCAGGCAGGCAGTCATACCTTCTTCATCATTCCTGGAGTTTTGATTTCTTTTTAAATGACCTCTAAAATATTTTCCCATTAAAGCAAGGTCTATTTTTAAGATACCAATGTCATTTAATTAGTCATTTTGCACAAGAGGCACATCTGACTGGAATTTATGCTCTTTTTATCCCCTTTTAGCAGATACACATTTTTTTCTAACAGTGAGTAAGATAGGGTCTCTTAGTCTCTCAATCTCTACTTTTTTTTCCCTTTTACCTCATCTCCCCTCTCAGATGCTGGAAGCGAGAACAGCAGAGAGTCTGTGCAGCCCCATTTCACAGATTGTCTGACTCATGGCACAGGAGCTAAGAAGTAATGCACTCTGAAATCAAGAAGGTGCACTTAAAAGGAAAAAGAAAAATAAATATATATAAATATTTAAAATCTATTTTAGACACTTTCATCTGTTACTTCTATTTCTGTCTATGTTATCTTATGCTTATTGTCCCCTTGGAATGAGTTTCCAGTGTAAATATATGAGAGTTTCATAATGTCAGACCATGAAGGTAACTCACAGCTTGATTTCTGCCCCAATCACATAAAGGATGGTGCTGTTCCTTTACTGAGCTGTCACAGCTGTATGAACATAAATTTTCAGGGGAAAAAAATGCAGATCTTCAATCAAAGTGATCAGAAATAGAAACCAGAACAGGGAAGAAAACACAGGTTTGCCCAGTTTAAGTGCCTTCAAGATCTTATGGTTGATTCAGAAGAGTTGGTTCAAGCGCAGAGCACACGGGTCACATCTGGCATCCTTGTGCTGAGAGGCCATGTATCCAAATCCCTGTGATGTGTCCTTTTTGCTTACAGACTTCTAGGCACAGCAGCAGCAAAAACATTGAGAAGGAGAGAAATCAGGCAGAGCACATCTGTGTATGCTTTGCTTTTTCCTTGAGGTTGCCTACCTCTATGTAAGACTGCTGACTGCTGTACAGCGAGGTGTGCGCCGCAGGGCAGTCATCCCATCTGGGGATAAACCCCCAAGCCCGAGGGGGAAGCCTGGTCCCTGTCCCAGAGCTGTAGTCCCTCTGCATTCTTGTCAGAAAGCACAGGACACAAGGTTTTACTTCTGACCTCTTATTACAGAGGGCTGCTTTCACTTGAACAGAACTAAGTGGGCATCTGTATGCATAAGAGGCAGAAATCTGCCCCTGTTCCCAGTCACTGCGGATCAACTTGTGCACACAGTCTCCTAAGGAAAGTGAGAGAGAAGCCCTACAAAGAAACTAGGCATGGTGGGCCCCTTCACCTGCTCCATTTTTGGAGTGGATCCTCACTACCCAGCCATTTTATGAGACAGCCACATGCTCCCCAACAAGGCTGGCACACACACAGCTGCTGGGTCAAAGCAGCCTTTGCTACACAACTCGTAGAGGATGCAGGTAAATATCATAGATAAAAACAGGCAAGCTTGCTTTGACCATGCTAGCCAAGAGGCAAGCTAAAAGCCAATGAAATTGTTCCGGGAAAAAGAAAGAAAAGAAAAGCTTAATCTTAGTAAAAACATAGTCCCTGAGCACTGGCAGGGTCAGGGTCAGGTTGGGTTACACGTTGTATAAGTCCCCGTTATACAAGCCAAGGCAGGGCAGAGGCTTTCCCAGGACTATTCAATCCTCCTTTCTCCTGCTCAGTTTCACTGTTTCTCCCTCATTCCTTCCTTCTCATTATCCCTTCTTCTGGTGCTTGCTTGGACATCAAACAGGCCAGTCCAAGTGCTTCCATCGCTGTGAGTTAGAAGATCACACAAATCACTTCCTCTTTGAATAAAATATGACTCTGGGAGCTTATGAGTGGGCCTAAAGTTGCTCATGTGAGCAGCGGCAATAAAGGCAGCTGCTTCTCTGTGTAGCAGGAAAAATAAGCGTATTATGCAGTAGGAACTCAGCCTGCTGAATCACAGAGTGACCAGAGCCCAGGGGCTAAATGCAAGCATCATTTAGATCTGTGCAGTTTGCACAACAGCAAACGGTGCTGAGGGGGCTCCTGATAACTAAGAAAAAACACACAAGTATTACACAGAAACATGACTGTTACTATTCCTCCATTTTAAAGCTGCTGCTGAGGCCAGTGTTTTCCCCTTGAAGCATGCATGCTCCTTTCGGGGCACTCCATCATATTCACCTTCAGGTTCTGTTTTTACATTAAAAAGTGTCATATCAGTGACAAATTAATATCTTTGCCAACACTCACAAGCCCTTTTTTTGCATGCCAGCACTTATCCTTCAGGCAGATAGATGTTCTGAAAGTACCTTCAGATGTGGGGCTGTTTTTTTTTTAATGGAGCAAGGCAAAGTAGGGCTGCTTCCCCTAACAGACTTCCAGAGTGCATTTTCTCCTACAATAACAGCTTCCTTCAATCCCTCAACTCTCTCATTACCAGATCACTTTTGATTCCATGTTCTGATCACCTGGACAAAAGCAGCATTCACCAGAAATAACATGCACTTTCCAGAGTGAGAACCACCTCCTGCATTTGAAAACCTGCTCCAGCACAGTGCAAATGCACTTTTTTTATAATTTCTACATGTTTAAGTAATTGCTCTCAACTCAGCACACATCTGCAATACTTTGATATTCTAAGTTTGACTCCAAGACCCCAAAAAAGCTGCTGAAATGTGTTGGCAACTCATCATAATCTTCCAAAGAAAAAGAAACAAAACATAGTACTGCAAACAGAAGATCCATTGCAATTTTGAGAACTATGGAGAATATACAGATGCCCCAGCAAATACAACTTGCTTCTTAATCAACAAGAAGGGAAGGTAATTATCTAAACCAGTGTTTTCATGACAGAGGGAAAGAACAAAACAGCAATCGAAACCCACTGAAAACCCAGTTGAAGTTTGCCACTCTAGCAGGAAGAGAAGAACACAGTTTTACCTGGAAACTGAAAAGCTTAAACGTTTCAGACCTGCCCAGTATTACGCAAAAGATCAGACTTTCTATTATACATTACACAATACCGGACAGGTGTATAATGCCTGTACTCTTACTTCCCTGTCTCCTTCTACAAACTCCTTTGAAAGCCTTCTGTCTGTACCACATCTATCTTGGGACCCTTCCTTGCAAAGCCAAGATGCCTGCTCCTTGCAGGCTGTTTTTTGATGCAGCACAGTAAATTGCTATTCTTTGAAATGCTTGAAAAAAGCTTTTTGAATGCAGTCCAAAGGAATATTCTGATTGCCAGTGGCTGTTCTCTCTGTCTTAACCTAGATCAGTTTGACATAAGCCATTTATTTCACAGTTAACCCCGGAAAAACCCTGAAGGGAGTATAAATTTGTGCATTAATCCTGCTCACTGGTTTGGGTCCACTTAGGTTTGGATGAAGGAGGTGCCACGTTGCAACTCTCCAACCCATATTTACCATTCCAAATGCTTTAACCAAACACCATTAGGGAAGCCTTCTGGAAAGCCAACACAAACTCGTTGTTGCAGAGCAGAGAAAGGCACACCACTGTAAGTGCTGAGCATTACAACAAAATATAAAGCAGCATTAAAGTTGCTCCGTGCTTAATGCGGCGGTTTAAGCAGCTAATCTTGTTTCGGTTGAATGGCATGTTCATTACAGCAAATAAATCAGTAACGTGTAGGATTATTGAAGAGGAAAGACATATTAAACCAGTTTAGGGCATCATATTGATTTTTCAATTTTTTTTTTAGTGTACGATTTAGCTTGGCGTTTTTCAACAGTCAGTTCTAATAAACGCTTGTATAGCACAGATTAAGCAGGTGGGAACACTGCCCAGAAAGAGTATTATGAATAACTTAATGCACTGGTTTAATTGCAGCAATCCATGATACTTACTGTGCTGGCACCAGGGGAGAATTTTCAGTATTAAAAGTTAAAAATTCAACTGAGCTGCTACTGAGTATCCTTCTTTTAATAATTATTTGGAAAAAAATACCATTCTTTTCACCTCAGATGGGAGCAGAGGAAGATTAGAGCTCATCTAACTATTTAACTTATTTCTACCACAACTAATTAAGTTATTGTTAAAAAATAATTAGCATTTACTTGACACAACTTTGCCTCTCTGACACGGCAAAACACTGCAGCAGTGTCCCTGCTGTCCCTGTGCTCGGTCAGCCCTGTTCTGCTCAGTCCCCTTTGCAACCGTAACGCACACAAGTGAAAAAGCCCAAACCTAGCTCATACTTGCAGCAACAGGCTCCTTTCAAAGCTATACTCTAGAGTATCCCCATATTCCTTCCCCACAGCGCCAGCTCCCTGCCACTATCCTTGCCACAGTTCAGAGCAGATGCTGGAGGAAACCAGCTTGGAGCAGCAGCAACTTCCCAGCAGAGCAAAGCATTGAAGCTGCTGCCATAGCAGAAGATGACGCTGGTCTGACAACTCCCTAAGCCCATACCCAGTCCTGGGTACAGACCATGCCAGGAACACTCTGAAAGGCCAGCAGAGATGCTGGTAACCTTTCCCAAGTGCAGGTGTTTGATACAGATACCACACAATCGATTGTGGTCACTGATCACATCATCTCCTGTTTTCTTCCCTTCCATGTTATTGTTGCCTTAGACTAGGTTAGGATCTCCAAAATAGCAACTGCGCTTCAACTCTCAGCACAACACAAGGTTATTGTTGCACATAAATCATCCTGGCTGCCTCCAGCAAGTAGCAACAGACACCCATTACAATGCTGGGAGAAACAACACTCCAGAGAAGCTGCAGAATTTACTGGCTATGCTCTTCCAATGTGTAACTTTTCACTCTGGCAAAGATACAGAATGCGCATCCTGCACAAACTTAATGAAGGTCAGGCTAAAAAAGCTTACATCAGTCCCAGAGGGAAAATTCACAATGAAATATGAACAAAAATTGGTAAGTTACCCATCCATTCTGATTAGGAGTACAGTGATTTTGCTAATCACACAGCTTATCGTTCCAGAGGAACTCTATATTCAGGGCACGAAAACTAAGGTAGAAATTAGCAGAAACACAAGATTTGACGGTACTTGATTAACTGGACAGAAAGCACCAGAAACAAAGCATTAGGAAACTGAAGCCATTTTGTGATTATAGCAGTTATTTAATGAAGATGCAAAAAGCAGCCATTACACAAAAAAATCTATTTTTGGTTTCTTTTAAAGAAGTCCCTTGTTTAGTGCTAAACAGGAGTCCTCACTCAGCTCAAAATAGAACAGGAGCTTTGTAAAGAACCTTTGAACCAGGATTATTTCAACATCATCACACAATCCAGGTACCCTCCCAGAAGAAAGCAGTTGCTTTTAACTCAGAAGCAAGTCCCTGCTGTCATCCTGCTACTCACTCCCAGTTCTGACCTATGCAGGCACCCCACCACAGACCAGTGGGGGACTCAGGCTCAGCTGCCCTGCATCCATACCTTACAGTCCCCAGCCTCACTTCCACCAAGAAGCCAGAGCATCCCCCTTCCAGGTCCCACTCATATCCTCTTTTCTCAGGATCTTTCAGCCACCTGAGCACTTTCAAAGCCTCTCCCTGTGTGTGCTTACAGACCCCCATTTCCACACTCACATACTCTCTGAACCTCTGCTGCGCTCATCAGTTAAATCCCCGCCTCTTCCCACTTGGCCTTCTCCTGTGCCGATTCCCTTTCAAGTTTCTCTCCCAAGCATAAAGGCAGCCAGAACCACGCCGGATTGCGATTCCCCCCGCCCTCCTGGAAGTGCCTGGCAAGTGACACGCCGAGATTTTAATTTGCCTTTGCGCTACCCACATCCCACCACCAGAGCACAAGTCCTCTGCCATCAGGCGAGACAGCCGACGCTCTCCATGGTGAGGCACTGCACTGCTGCTTTTTAAACCCTGCAGCCCAGCAGCGATGCAACGCCGTGCCTGCTGAAGCTGTACGGGGCCAGTGCAGGCAACCAAAAGCCTCCCCACAAAGACAGCAAGTTAGCCCCACCGGCCTTACTTCTGCACGCTCATCCATGAAGCTCAGTTGCCACTAACACGAGCCTTGCCACAGACTTCGGGAAGCTTCGACAAAGCTGAAACTCCACCCTCTCAGCGGTTGCCATTCCGTAATTCAGCACAGCACTGCTTTGAAAACATATTTCTGTTTTCAGATGCTGCTGTCCTGCAAACAGCATAATGAAGAATAATAAGCAGGTGCTTCTGAACACAAACCCAGAACACCAGGAGTGTAAAACTACTATAGTTGAAGCAATTAAGTAACCACACTGTTCACTGTGTATTGACAATCTTTATTAGAGCTGACCTTGCACGTTTAGAGGTTTCCTAGTAAGTATAAATATGAATCAAAGTGCTACCCCCCACAGTAAGAAATCTTTATTTCCACAAAAAAAAGATACAAACAACCAGTATTTCAAAGTTTATGCTATTTAATACACATAATACCAAAAAGGCAAAAAATAAAGATGAAAGACTAGCAGCAAAAAATTCTATTTCTCTTTCAACAGTCTGTGTGCTTCCACATTTCTCTAGCAAATAGAGTATAAAGAGAATTCAATCAATTTATATATGAAATATCCTACCAAAAATATAACACTGTGTAAAGAAAGTTTACAGTAGAAAGTGGGGGGGGGGGGGGGGGGAAAAAAAAAGAGGAAAAAATAGTAGATGTAACACTAAAAATCTCAAGTATAAACTTTGCTGCTGCTTTAAAACCAAAAACAACAAAAGTCACATGAGTATTTCCGTTTGGCTTAGGAGCCAGGAAAATAAGAAAAGCTGATTTTTTTTTAAAGTGCTTAACCACCATATCCAAAAGTAATGACTTCAGACCTACTTAACATGAATGTGCTCAAAAAGCCACCGCTTACAGTATAAAAGCTGTCATTCTGAAATGCTGCACATACAAACTGGCTTTATCTGCACGAATGAAAGATTCCTTTGAACAGCTCTCAATCATATGATGTCCCAAATCAATGTAATGCTATTAGAGCAGGCAGCTGAATAAGTACCAGAAAGTTGAAGTTTAAGAATAATAGATATAAAAAATAGTATTTTTTCTTAAAAGGCAACATGCCTCTCCCAGCCGAATGAAAGTACGTTATGCGATAAGTGAGAGAAACACAGTTTTGTATCATTGTTGTAAACTACCTAACACAAAGTGACTGCTGATCTAGTAATTCACCTGTTAAACACAGGGACATAGATACTTCTTTCTGATAAAACACAAAAAGGCAATCATGTGGGTGGGACCAATTGTTAACACCATATTTTACTTATTATTAAACATATTGTTTAATAAACTTGTTAAACTTGACTTCAAAACCAACAGTATGTCCTAACAGGAAAAAAAAAAAAAAACCAAAAGAAAAACAAGAAAACCAATGATTTGAAGAGCTTTAGGACTGTTTTGTTACATTGTTATATATTTATTTGAGCCTTAGTGCAAAGGAAAAATTCAACATTATAGGCTCCAAAGCAAATTAAATAAATACAACTATTTCATGGGAACATTTGACAGACATCAGACACATATTCCAAGAGAAATTTAGGTTTTTTTAGCTGTAATGACCATTTTTTATATCTCAAGGTTAGAAAATACATTTCAAAATTGAAGCAAAGACTCTGGCATTCATTAACCTCAGGTACAGCTATAAATAATTTCAACCCCACCACTCTCCCAAATCAGAAATACAATAAACAAACTGAACTGCCACTATTGCTGCAGCCATTAAATTGTGCCCACTGCCTGACAGCAGCACCACCCATTCCCACAGTTATTGCACTAATTTCTCCATCAGCTTTGGAGTTCTGCAAGATTGAATTTGTTTACATCCATCTATTTCACAGGAATAATATTTTAAACTATTTCTTGAAAGCTATCAATTCCCAACACAGTATATTCATGTTCTTCAGAACAGTTTTTAAGTTAGTGAACCAGCAGGTTCTCTTACTGCTAAAACACATTACCTAGAAAACACAACTTTTACCCAACAAAGTTCCTGTAAACACCTCTGCATTAAGCCACAGCAAGCTCTAGACCAGGAAATTCAGCATCTCCAGTGACTTGACTTTACCTCACTTCTCCTCTACAAAAACATAAAAAACCCCAAAACATTAGAATTAAAAAGGACAGCAAATGGCATAAATAAACAGGGAGTGAAACCTTGTTACCCAAGCAGACATGCAAAATTAGCCTCTGAAAATGTAAGATTTGAAAAGTAATTATTTTAGTGGTTAAAGTGTGGGTAAAACTAAATAATAAGACCAGTTTCAGAGAGAACAGAATACTGTAGCCATCAATGATTACTATTCAAGTCCAACACTGGCAGTTGTGCTGCTTTTGTTGCCATTTTAAACACTATATATTACCACTGTCTCTGCATATTTCATGCCTCTTTTTTAACAGATGCCAGCAGCATGACTTTTCAGTGGTATAGGAAAGATGGGAACTTTTTAAAGGGTTCCTTCCATCTCAAGTCTTAATATTATGTGGAATTAAAAATAATGTTTTAAGCAGAAACATCAAACATTATTTCAAATTTTGTCTGTCTATCAAAATCACCTCAAAAAGATTCAAAATCTCATGTTTTTGTGGAACAAATATAGGAAAATACCATGCAAGAAAAGTGTAGCTATTCTATTGATGTGAAGTACAAAAGCTTAGAAACAGAAAAACACCAGCTTCAGCCTGAGACTGAAAAAAAACCACCACAGATTTTTCAAAACCAGAGTCCATACAGTGTCACATAGCCCTGCCTTGTCATGTTTGTTAATATCCTCGCTTAGAAGTCAGACAGCATTTTGTTTAACTTGTGTTGCTCTGTATCATTACACTAAACCATAATTAACTCCTCTTTTGTGCCGGCCTCATTCCAACACAATTGTACCCACTGTATACCAGCAGCAGTTCTCAGGTTTTGTTTTGCAGCTCAGCTGTATTTTTCTTGGATGTGCACAAGACTGGCATTTGACTGGATGCGCTTGGCTAGAAAGGGAAAAATTATATGAAAATTAAACACAAAGAATTCCACAAAACTAGTCTCTCCACTCCCTCTATTTATCTGACACAGACTTGCAAACAGCTTTCTGTTCACGTCCAGAAACTTTAATGAAAAGATATGGCTGAAGCTCTTTACTACCCTTCTTCAGGGGACAGCAGCAGACTAATAGTTGCTATTAGCACCGTCAGCACAGCTGCAGTCAGATCTGGCTGGGCCCCTCTCCCAAAGAGCCAGGCAAATCCCTGGCACCTCCCAACTCCAACAGTGAAATGCCAACACCACCACTTACGCAAAATGAGTATCCGTTTCTTCTGCTTGGAGTGAAGGAAGCTACTAAGATAAAAAACAATAGGTAGGAAGAGAATAAAGGATGAAACTGCAATCACTGGGACTGTATCACTGCAGGGAAGAGAACAGTTGAAAGTCCTGCTCCAAAGCTTCCGAGTGATGTTCATCTAAAAGGAAAACATAAGCAAACCATGAAAGCAAGCACATGCATTTTTTCTGTGCAGCATGGCATGGCAAACACTCAGGCCTCAAGACATGCAAGTGTTCAAATATAGCCTCAGAAAATTGCACTTGAACAGATCTCCCCCCAAAAGCAAGCAAATCCCTGGAAATTTTGAAACAGACTATTTACATGGAGCCAAGATTTCACATCAAAACTTTTACAAGCTTCAAGAACATAACTATACTCAGATACATGTAGACATTGCCATATGCTTGTTTCCCAGAGAGCTCACTGACAGTCTGTGGAGACAGGGCTAATCCCATGCTTTTGACGAGCACTCCTTCAGCCCAGCCACTTAAACCCCACAATATACCAAAGCTTTTCCCAAACATATGTCGCCAATGCTGAGGATCCCTAGAAACAGGATACCTTATTCCTGCTGTAATAAGGAATCAATTAATACACCAGCTAGAACAATAGCAGTAAAGCCTCACATTAAAAGCCAGAAGATTAAGAGATTTATTTTTTTTAAATCCATCTCCCTCACAGTAACCAGAAATCAAAGTGCAGCTACTCAAACTGGAATGCGCTCAGGAGACCCGGAGCTTCAGTCATGCTCCTGTGGCACTGCCTGAGGACAGGGCCCAGCAAGAGAGCCCCATCAAGCACCTCCCACCACGGGACACCAGCCTGCCAAAGGCACTGCTGCCCCTACTGCCCCCTGCCCAAAGGAAAAGGCAATCCCTAGTAAGACAAGCACAAATGGCTTAGATTAATAACGTGTATCAACAAACACTTACTGCATCTTCCACGTCGATACACAAATGCGCGGAGTGCGCAGATTCACCGCCTTTCCTGTTCATCCTCTGCAGGTGGTTATACAGGTCATTCAATTTTGTGTAGGTTTCGTTGCAGTTTTTACACACTTCCGTGTAGTTATTTGGTGACAGATCAATGGCTTGCCCCTAGGGTTATAAAACTCTGAATGAATGACAGTTTAAGGCATTATAAAAAAAAATTGGTTTGATTTGTTAGGTTGCTACTGCTGAGCTACACTGACAGGGACAGGCTGTGCCATACTAAGCAATCCTTTCCATCTGTGGCCTTCAGCACTCCACTAATGCAATACAGGACACTTGAAAACAAAACTACAATCTCTGAAGATATTTCAACCCAGTAATGGCTGTACCAGCTACCCACTGACCACCGGGTTAAGTTCTAGTTTAATCACTCTAAGTTTTCAACAGGTCAGTCCACACTGCTCCTGACCAAGGCCTACAAAGGCACATTTCCTAGAAAGCATTAATAAAGAAGCAGGCAGTATCCTCAGAGATTGTCCCATGCCATTGAAAACCCAATTTACTACTGAATGATCCTGAAATCTGGCCAGTTTCTGACTAAAATGGAATATGCAGTTTCTTAGGCTATATAGGGCATTTTCTCTGAGGACAATTACTACATTTATTTCACTAAGGAAGTTATATTGTCTCTGCAGTATGGCCAACCTTCAACTACAGGTAATTTTAACAGTCAAAAGAAATGTTACAAGAATTTAAGGTAGCTGGTCCTTCTGAGCTAGTCCACATTATCAAAAGGATATTTAAAGACTGAATTTCTATGTAAAAAAGATAACAATTATACAAAGCAAGAGAGACTTACAGCATGCAGACATGCCAGTTTTTACTATGTAATTATCAACTATTGTGAATTCAGAAATATTGATGTGAAGTAGCATTGCAATTACATACAAAATTAAGTCAAGGTGAGTATCAATTAGAATTAATTTTAGGCACCCAGTCTGTAAACAACTGCATTTTACCGATCATGGATTTATCTGCCTACAACTCACAAACTCAGCAGCAGTTTATTTGCCTAGTCTGCATCTGCAGTCTATTCAGCATAAATAAAATTTTGGTAGCAGTTAGAGGATTTAGTGCTTCTCTTATATACACCGCATAAATACCTGGAGGTTATGTTCAAAACATGTCAGAGATTTATTGAATAAATCCAGGAATTCTTCAGTAGAATTTGATAATCCCTCACTGTTATTCTTTAAACAATCTGTTGAAAAGAAAGAAAAACATCGGGATATTTTAATTTCTAACATTTCCACAGCCAGCAAGCCCCAGACACTCCACTCCTGCTAAAAGAGCTCTCAACTATAAAGGACAGGTCTAGTCAACACTGCAGTTTCCTTATCTGCCTGCCATTGATATCTCAGACCTGCTGACCTAATGCTTCATCGAGAACACATTTCAGAATTAATTGGCCTTGATTAAGTGAAAGATGAAGACTATCATCAAGCGCTTTCTGAAGAGGGGGACTGAATTATCTTTGGACTTCGAGATAAAACAAGACATTACTTTTATTTCCCAGCCCACAAATCCAGCTTTGCCCAGCAACAGTAACAGCCATTTTGTAGAAGCAGAAGCACCAGCAGCGGAGATGAAATGGAGAGCACCCAGGAAACAGTTAGACCACGAACACAACAGTAGAAATCACAGCGTAATTATTATTCTTTAAGAAAAGAGCTGAGCTTTTTACCAGCTTTGAGGGAACTCTGGGGCTTTCCTCCCAGTCATGGGCCCAACCCCATGTTACTGCTTCCATCCATCCATCCTACCCTATTTCAGGTGCTCTAATCAGACAGACCTTTAAAAACAACAGTATTTGGGAAATTTAGGAGTTCAGCAACAGCACTGTGAGAGCAAGCCAACATCCTAGAAAATTCTCCTGAAAGTAGTAAGCACCATCAGTTTTCCAACAGACTAGTGCCCTCAGATTTTGGCCCTTACAAAAGAAAACACCCTCAGAGTGGCTACAGTTCAGGATTTGTGTCATCTACTGGCTGTATTCAAACAAACACATACAATTCTGATCTGTGCACATTTTAGGGGCTACGTCATCACAGCAGCATGAGAGCTACAGAATGAGTCACGTACTTGCGCAGTTGGCTGCCTCCCAGGTTTCATTGAAGAACTCCGAAAGGGTCACAACTATCTGCAGCCTGTCTGAGGTCAAGATGCTTTTGGCACAATTGTGGCTCTCAGAGGAATTCTAGAAATAAAAGGAAACAAGAAAGGAAGCAAACAAGTGTTAAAAATACAAAGGGAAATTTCTGAAATGTATTTTACACAAGCGCATCTAAAACAATCACAACACATCACATGGATATTTCTAGAAAAGGCAGAGCAGAAGTGATGGAACAAAAATCTCTTGATCCTCCAATTCATACTGTGAGCAACACAGCTTATTGTACATAATCTCTGCAGATCTACTAGGGCTGCATGCAAGTCAGTTAAAAATACATGGCAAATAAAAAAAATTAAAAAACAAGCACACAGACAGGACCTTTTCTGCCAGGTGGCTCACATTCATCCAATCCTGGGCCACGGCCCTGGGAGCCAGCTCAAGGCATGCACAATCAGAGGAGAGGACAGGGTTGTTCTCATCAGACAGAAGGAACAGTTGAAGGAACTGAACCAGCAGACTGGCCTCAAACAAACCAAACCCAAGCAGCAACAGCCTCCAAAACCTCCAAAACTGCTGCACCAGCGTAGTCTATCAGCAGCAAACTTCCCCCCAGTGCAGCAACACCAGGAACAGAGTGCTCTGCAGAGCAGTGCCCATGCTCACTCCCCCAAGCATTTGACCAGGCCGGGCTCTCGCCCTCCCCAGACACAGGCACCAAGCTCATCTGTCTTAGTGAGCCATTCAATGCACCCCATCCTCAAAGCAGGCTCTGCCACAACTCTTAGAGCAATTTATTCTCTGGACCAAGCTCATAAAAAATGCACAGTGACTGTAAAAGCAGTTGCAGAATAAACAGGAAGTATTCCGATCAGAATTCAGATACAGAACCATGACCTCCAGTCAGCTGACTCCCATGCTCTAGCTCCTGGTGTCTGGCTGCCAAATTGACTTAAGCACTTCTCAAAATTGCCAAAGCTGCCAAAAGCCTCTTTGATAAGTGACGTGGGACATAGAAAAAAATAATCCCTTTAATGAGAAACTTGTTCCTTACAGTGCTTTACAAGAGATACAGTTTCTGCCTCTCTTCATTAAAATGGGGAGGAGGAGTTAAATAAGAACTTTCCCTTGGAGGCTCAACTGCAGAAGTCAAATATTGCCACATCTGGTAACTCCCACGTTCGCCTGCTTTCATTTCTACTAAATTACAGATATGCAAGAATGTTGTTTATGCAGGAAACTCTAGTTGCTTCACAAAGGCTGTGAAGCTTCCTCACCACCTGGGCTCATGAGTAGGAAGAAGCACTTTACCAAAACTAAATCACATAGACCTAAAATCATTCCTTAAATAAAGTTTGCCTAATTGATTCTTTAATTAGCCTGGTGAGGAGGATTTTGTATTTCAGAGATGTCCAAAACTTAAACTGGCTGCTCCCCTCACACTGCACTCTAACTACTGTTAAGATAGAAACATCAGATACCTGATTAATTGTAATCACGGACTGAGGTTGCAAGAGGCCACCTCTTTATTTACCTAGTTAGTTAATCCACACACAGAAGGAAAGCCAACAGATGTGTCTTCCAGACCACATAGTGGAAAAGCCCTCCCAGGCTGCTAGTACTCAAGCACAGCAGCTGCAATAAGTTCATAAATATTCTAAGTACTGAAATATGTTTGGCAACCTAGTCCTAGCCAAAATATCATGGCAAAAGTACCCAAGAGAATTGCACACTCAGTTTCTCACTTTTCACACTACCTAGTCACTCGTGTGAAACAGCTTCCGTAAAATAAACAAATAGAACAGACTACAAGTTTGCCAACTAAAACATGAGACCACTGGCTACATATTTGCCCTGGTGAGGACAATTACCAAGGGAACATGCATACACTCTTCCAATACAAGCACTGGGGCGGTGAGGGGAAGTAGGAAAACAACCCAAAATACTACCCAGAAGCGATACTGATACTTCTCTAATGACAGGAAACTGCAGTGAAATGCTCTGCAGGCCACTGTGGCCCCTATTTATTGCCCGGGCTTGAAGAGCAACACATTTTTCTTGTCAATGGCAATTCTAAATCCTGGAATTCAGAAATCCCAGGACTGAAAGCACAATCCAGGGTACACACTGCTATAAATTTGCTCTCTGCCTGTTCTCTTAC
Organism: Lycocorax pyrrhopterus obiensis; assembly: GCA_014706295.1. Classification (NCBI taxonomy): domain Eukaryota; kingdom Metazoa; phylum Chordata; class Aves; order Passeriformes; family Paradisaeidae; genus Lycocorax; species Lycocorax pyrrhopterus. The sequence goes on along the minus strand of JACSVZ010000004.1, from coordinate 70,163,285 downwards.
CAGGGCACCCACTTTCAGCCATCATCACAGAACAAAGGTCCTTTGGTCTGATTCACTAATGTCATCCTCACATCGTCCCAGGAACTAACTTTTACAAATGGATCAACTAGATGAGAACACACGGAACAAGCCACGAACCATGTGCAACACTAAGAAAAGGAGGGAAAAAAACCTCAAAACAAAGCACGATCAAAGTCTGGAGGATGTTAACAGAAGACCCCGCTTCAGTCAAAGTTCTCCCACCAGTAGGGTGCACTGACTCCAGCCAGTGCTCAGGCTTTCTACACACACTCCCATCAGCTTTGGAGCCAAGAACGCTGACACGGCCCCTCACGAGATGATGTGCATCACTCGCCACAGCTTCACAGAGCATCCCTTTTCCGGGAAGTGCCAGGCAGCTAAGCTCTAGCAGCGCCCTCCATTAGTGCTATACAACCTGTGAGCCAGAGCCCTGCTTTAGCCATTGCTACATCAGCAAGAATAACTCAAGTTTTTCCACTCGCACAGCTTTCTCTGCAGGTGGAGCTACTTGCCCCCAGCCATGCCAGGAGCTGGCTGCACGGACCGTGCTACAACAGAGCAGAAGGAGGCGGCCGTCTCTGGCAGCAGCGCTTCCCAAACACTCCTAGTTTCTGCCAAACTGCCCTGCGCACCCCGGCGAGGCTTTCAGCCTGCCTTCCCGAGGATGCCATCGCTCCGGCACCGAACTCACAGGCCTGGAAGCCTAAAGGAAAGGGGCCAGGCCCCCAGCCCGCCCCGGCAGCCACGCACCCCCCTCGCCCCCACGGACGCACCCCGACGGCGCGGGCGATGCTGCCGTACTGTGCGAGCAGGCGGCGGTAGTGGCCGTGGCAGCCCTGGCACAGCCGCACCGGGCGGGCGCGCCGGCCCAGGCAGCCCGTCAGCGCCGCGCTGCCCTCCGCGAAGGCGGCCAGGAGGCTGCGGCACTCGGGCTCCAGCTCGGGCAGGTCGCCGGGCAGCCCCGCGTCCCACAGCTCCTCCGCCAGCTCCATCGCCAGCTCCAGCGCCGGGGTCCGGCGCGGCCCCGCGGCGGCGGCGAGGCCGAGGAGGGCGAGCGCCAGCGCCGGCAGCAGCACCCGGCGCAGGCACCGCGGCGGCGCCATGGCGGCCGCGCCGAGGAACCGGAAGCGCCGTGCCGGGAAAGAGCCGGCCCCCGCCGCGGGGCGGCGCCGCTCATTGGCCGAGGTGCGGCGGGGGCGGGGCAAGAGGCGGGGAGGGGGCGGGGCCGAGGCGGGAGGGCCCGGGGGCGGGGCGGGGACTGAGCCCGGGGGCTCCTCCCGGGGCTCCTCCCGGGGCTTCTCCCGGAGCTGAGCGAGGGTGCTCGCGGCTCGTCCCGGGACACGGGCTGTGCCTGTGCCCGCGGGATGTACCTGCCTCGGACGCATCCTGCTCCGCGCGGAGCGCGGTTTCTGTGCCGTGCGTTTCATCCAGGTAATACTCTCTTCATCCGAGAAGGGGTTTTAAGAGTATCTGTCTTGTGGAAGTGACTTTAAAGCATGCTGAAATACAGCAACAATTTAAAGAAAAAAATCCCCCAAACAAAGAAAAAAAATGTGATGGGGAAATAAACTGCAACTTCTGCAAACAAAATATTTCCCACGTCTTATCTGAAGCTGGACGCCTCTGTTGGTACCTGGCTCCAAACTTCCCCGTGCCCGACTCTGAATAAAACCACAGCCACCAAAGGCAAACTCTTCTCAGAGCGGGAGGAATGAGTACAGCAGTGGGTAGCCCCTCACCGGAGGCTGAAGTGCCAGGCTATCTGATAACTCTGTCTGATAGGACCTTGACCCCGTGCCCGTTCCTTCTGACTCAAGCTCTTTTCAGCCATTTCCATGGGCTTCTCACCGAGTCTGGGGTTTGTAGCGCTCTGGTAAGTCACACTTCAGAGAAACAAAGCGGGGCCCTGCGATTCCATAGCACGGTGCCTTCGGGAATAGCAGATTCCAAGCAGGAATGGCCCCATCCATTTTTTGTAGCCGATTCAGTGTTGCACACATGGCAGCGGCGATGGGACACAGTGCTGGCCAACAGTGCCGTGACAGTCGTGCCAAGCTGCTGGGAATTCAGGACTGTTTGAAGTGGCTCCCAGAGCAACCAGTTGTACCCAGCTCCACCAGCACCGTGTCACCTGGCCCACCTGGTGCTGGCTTGTGCCAGTCATGCAGTAAACGTCACGGCATGGAAATAGCCAAGACAGATCTGTGAAAACACAGAAGTGTGGTGATAAAGACGCCATCAACAGGCAAGGAGCACCCAACGGAGAGCATCTGGCTTCTCTGAGTGTCCTGAATGCCTCAGCTCTGAAGAACTGGCTTTCAAAGCAAGGTATGAAACAAATTAAACCCACATCATGAGTACGACACAGACGAATGCGGGAGTGTGGACAAAAATGTACCACGTTGCCTGTACTTGCAAATGACCAGGGCGATGGCCCTGGTTTGGGTGCCGGACCTTCCCCGAGCCCTGCTGCCCAGTCTCCAGGCAGGTCCCACCGAGGTTTTGTCCAAGGCCAGGCAACACTTTCCCGCACAGCGCCTGTTGTTTTGGAGACCGCGCCTAGCAAGGCTACTACGTGGAAGCCTGAGGCTGGTTAGCAGGATGCGTGTGCCCAGGTGGCCCTGGCACCAGAAGATTGTCACCCTTCCGTGGCTCTCTAGCAGGGGTGCCGCCAAAACACCGAGAAACCCTGGGGGGCGGCACTGCCTGCACCAAGCCGGCACCCGCAGCCCTACGACGGGGACAGGGACCGCTTGCCCCTCCTAAGCCACCCTGGGGCCAGCTGGCATCCACAGAGCCCCGTTTGCCCGAGCCGGGAGCGGGGTGTCCCTGCAGAGCGGGGTGTCCCTGCAGTGCGGGGTGCCCCTGCAGAGTGGAGTGTCCCTGCAGAGTGGAGTGTCCCTGCAGTGCGGGGTGCCCCTGCAGAGCAAGGTGTCCCTGCAGAGTGGGGTACCCCTGCAGTGCGGCACGGCCGGGGCTGGGCGGGGGCGGCACGGCCGGGCTGCCCGCATCCCCCCGGGAGAGGGCAGCAGCACTCCCGCGCATCGCCCCACCGAGGGGCCGCGGGGGCTGCAAAGGGACCTCGGGCTGTCCCACACCGCCCCGACAGCAGCTGCACCCCGGGGGAGCGATGGAAACACGCCGCCCCAGGCCAGGCGCTCGGCATCCTCACCGGGATTGTCCCTCCCGTGGCTCTGCGGGCCCAGGGAGGGACCGGCTGGGAGGGGCAGAGCTGCCCCTTCATCTCGCGGGTCAAGGGGGATGCGCTTTCCCACGTCTTGAGAGACTTGAATATTCTCCTACGAGAGAATGTGTTCTTCGTACGTGTGGAAACTGGTCTCGGGGGGTGTGGAGAGGGGAAAAAGAAAAGGAAAACGGAGAAAGAAAAATTTTTAAAAAGAAAAAGGGGAGGCCGGAGATTAAAGAAAAAAAGCTCAAGAGTTTCAGGTGAGATCTCTGAGGTGGAACCAGTTGCTGCAGACCTATAAGGAAGATGTCTGGTCACTAAGTGCTTCTCCTTTTTATCAGTAATAAACATGACACTACAAAGCAAATAATAGAAAGTCACTAACTTTTTCAGCAGTGGTTCAGAACGAGGGCTTGAAGAAGGCGTGGTCCCCTTCTCTGATAATAGATAAATTTGGTTACTGAGCAGAAACAGGCATTTACACTGAGAACTCAGCTGTCAAGCTCATTCAGTTAATTTTGTTATAGACAGTGTCATTACCATTCTGCTAAACCCCATCAAAACAAGCAGGGTTTGCCCTTGGCCAGCAAATCTCAGAAATACTCAAGAATGTCAGAAATCTTGTGTGGGTATACCCAATTATTCTTGAAAACGCATCCAAGTGTTTCAATACCTGCCCTGACTACAGGCAAGTCTATTATTCCACAGAAGGAAAAATCTTACCTTTAAAGTGCAGAAACACAACACAGCAAATGAGTATTGATTTCCTATGCCATCTTGCTGGATCTGAGGAAATGGCAGTGTAAGCCAGGAAAAATGAACAGTTTGAAGCTGCGAGCCTGGTTTTCCCCTCTAATTGTGTCTCTGTTTCCTTCAGTGCTCTTTCTCCTGAGTAATGCCACTGTGAGCTGAGAAACAAACTCGAATTTTTTCAAGTTTTCTTGTTATCTTTGAAGGATGGCTTGGATAAAACCTTTACACTAGAGGGCTGAAAAAAGGGGAACAGACCACAAATGTCAAGGCAGTGCCAGAAAATTAAGAGATGACTAAGAGTGAAAGGAGACAGGGGTGACTGGAAGGCTTGGTGCTTGAGGAGTGCAAGGGCCTCCGTAAGGGAGACTGGGGCAGGCAGAACTCAGAGGACAGGAAGAAATGGAAAAAAGGGCTCTGCCTGCTAAGCCAAAACAGCTGCACAGAAGACAGACTACCCATCATCTGAAATAGGGGCTGGCAAGAACAGGAAGGTGTGAGGGTTGTCCACAGAGAGGTGTTCCTGGCATTGTGGAAATGGAAATCTTTTTTAATCTTGACTAATTTCATTGCAAAGGTGACAAAGCTCAACATGAACACAGGATCCGTGTATTATGTCTATTCTCCGCCCACAGAAAGCTTTCTTCCCCGTCTCCATCACAGTCCTGCATGTTCCTTTTAATTCACAGGGCCATTGTTGGCTCCTTCACCTGCTGGTTGTGGCTGATGTCAAAGCCTAACTGTGGGTCACCCGATTAAATGACTGTTTTCCAGATTCCACAGAGCATCAGAAAGTGGTCCAGGAAAGAGTAGCACATATGTAATTAATAAAGGGCACACACACATCTTCATCACACCCTTGACAATGAACTTACAAGGAAATAAATATGTCAAATAAACCATTGGTTTATTTATGCAATGTTGAGGCATTTTTGGTTAGTTGCAAGTCAAAATCACCCTGGCAATACCATAGAGTTGATCTGAGCCAATGCTTATTTTCAAAAGATTATGTGAGCTTTGTTTAAAAGCAATTGACAAACACTTGTCTAGCTGCACTATTTCTGGCCAGCCTGAGCCACTGTGCCTGCTAGCACTGTCCACTTGGTGCATTATTTTTCTATGTGGATAGCAAAGAATATGAAAACCTTCTCACTCAGGGCAAGAAGATAGAGTCACATCTGCACTAAACCATGAAGAACAAGCAAGAGGACTCAAAAGTCAGGAAAACAAAAAGCAAATTGATTCACAATTATTTCAGCCCTTAATTCAGAAACTCACAAAATTTATCAGTGTCTTTGCAAATCAGATGCCAAATCCTGCCTGGAGCTTTCAGGAGCAATAATGTTGCATCAGCTACTTGGAAGTCAGGGAAGATCAGACACTTGAAAAGTGAAGACACACTCAGGAGCATCATTTTCTGGGTAAGTACAAGAAACTGCTATTGCCAACTATAACTTCATCAACGTTAGACATACAGAAAATGTGCATCAGTGCCTCATACAGAATGCCATTTTTAGGAATGTTCTGCGAGTTGGTTTATTCCCTGAATTGCCAAAAGAAACAAGGAAACACTAACAGCATCACAGTTTTCCAAAGAGCTGTGACTAGGTCTATTGTGCCAGGCTGTCCAGCTCAGCTGCAATGTGTTTGTCCTGGGCAATTGTACGGCAAATTGTGAAACAGACTCTTAGCTCACGTAAGCCAAATCACCACATTCTCATTTTGGAGAATCACAAAACTCCTCCCCTAAGGTTTAGGGTTAGATGACACCTAGTACATCCAACTCCTCCTTTTTGCTAGCTATTCACTTGGAGAGAGGCTGGACCTGCACTTAGCATCCTCAAAGGATCAGTAGTTATTTTTCTGATTATCACTGTCCACAGAGACCTGCCCAGGACCCTTTTTCCATATCCACCTGCTCCTGAAGTCTATTGTTATAGCCTCTGGTGGATACTCAAGCCACCTTCAGCTGGAACAAGATGGGTGGAGGAGCCCTGGACACTGTCCTGTCCCTGGAGCTGGGATATCGGAAGAAACTGAGGTGACCTGTGGTGGTAAGCCAGAAAGCCAGCAGTAATTTTCCCATTTCCAAACAGGTATAGAGAGAACACCAAAACAGGCCATCCATCAACTAACCCTCTTCGCTATTTAGCACCAGCACACTTCTGAAAAGAGAAAACTACCCCACATCTTTGTATGAAGGCTTTTCTTCTGTAGACATATAACAGCATAATAACTTCAGAAATCATACGTAGTGCCATGTGATCTTTGCTTAGACCTTAAATGTTTTCATATAATCCTCCCTATGAATCCAATGCACAGAGAAATGTCATTTCCATGCACCTGTCAGAATTTTTGTTATGGAAAGGGAAAAAAAATAGGTACATTGTATTTTTAGAATAATGACTAGAAAAACAATAATTGTCAGTGGCAATCATGCTATCCTGTAAAAATACAGCTAGAAGTAAGTTGATGGGGATTTTTTTGTTTGGATTTTTTTTTCCAGGATTCTGCACTTGAGCAACTGAATGATACCATATTTAAGGTCCTGTGTGGCATTGCCATTTCCTTACTCATATGCATCTAATTAAGTCTTAATTGTGCTGTTCGTTATGAAATGAAAGAAGAGCTTTCATTTTTCATGTCAGTAAAACAGGATGATACCGATGAAATAGATAATGTATAGAAAAATAAAGTATGAAAAAAGACATCTGAAGATAATGTTTAAAACCCAGCAGAAAGATTAGAAGCAGCATAACAGCAAAATTACCACAAATAACTTCTTGATCAACACAAATATTATGAAAGCTATATTCTTTTTAAAGCTCACTGCAGTGTGGATGACTGTCCATGTTCAGAGATACTCAGTGAGCCAAGTTTTGCTCTTAGTTACCCTGGGTTCGGTGTGCTATCATCCCAGTCTCTTCTCCAGCAGGAAGCAATCCAAAACTGTTCTTCACTTTTGCACAGATTGTTTCCTGCTACTTGTATATCTCCATTGAATTTCATCATGTTCCCAAAGCACAAGCCTAAAACATGGCTCATAAGGGAAAATGGCTGGGCTTTCACAGACATTGGATCCTCTCATACACCTGTCAAGTTTCACTCCTTGTGTTGCAGCCCCTCTGGGATGAGCCAGCGGAGGACACCCTCCAGAAGCAGGAGTCCTTCTCTCCATACACATGTGGCCAGGATTGAAGCGGTGGTGCAGGAGCTGACATGAACATCTGAACTAATCAGCTAGGGGAGAAAGAGTATTTTGACAAGTGTCTCCAAATATATTTGTCCTGGTGAATTCTTTGCTTTACATCTCTTCTTTGAATTGCACCTAAGTACTTCCTCTCACATATGGTAGTAGAAAATTATCTATTCGCTAATATAATTTTCTAGAAAAAGTTTTTCCTTTCTTCTCTGAGTAAAGGATCACAGCAAGAGGAGTGCTAACAGAAGATAGCATAAACATGGCAGGTTATTTCAGTAAATGTATCGAATATAAGCATTGATTATCCTACAGAGTTTCAATCTTACCTGAAGTACTCCCCATGTATGTTAATTCTGGGAAAAGGGAAAAAAAAAAGAGTCTTCAGCACAGGTTTAGGTTATTGTAACAACAAGGTGCCTGCTGGCAGAGAGTTGGCAGAGACACTTGTGCAGGGGAAGTCCACCATGGCTGCATCCCACCGGGCCTTGGCCAGCTACAGCCACACTGTTGTGAGATGTGAGGAACTCAGGAAGAGCCAGGCATTGTTCCCACCTGGGTATGTCACCAGCACTGGTCTGTTGTGGTTTCCACTAAGGGCCAGATTTTCTCATTTGTGAGTTTTCAAGTCTGTTCAACAAAGTTCAGCGAGGCAATGTGCCTGTGAGAAAGGGAGCATGCTTTGGTCGAGAGGCTGAAAACATAATATTGAGTACCAGATGGATAGCAGGCACCAACAGGCACTTCCAAAAGGCTACAGGCAGCTGAAGACTCGATGAAATTTTGTAAACAGTCACCTTCACACCTTGAAGTGTGCATCACTATGTTTCAGTTCCAGCTTGCTGCTGTGACCTGAAAGTCACTTTCCCTCTTCCAAGGATTGACACAGAATTTATATTAAAGAAACAAACAACAAATACTGTCTCAGTTGTAAATATCACATGTAGTGAATGCAGCTTCGAGTGCTGAGATGATAATTATGGATGCTTTATTTGTAATAGCTTCTTTTCAAAATTATTTTTTCCATTTAGAGTGTTTTTATTTTAAAAAATGGTCGTTTTGCCACCCTCTCCCCCCCCAAAAAACCCCTCCTAAACAACTAACCAATGACAACAGATAAAAAACCCACAACCCATTTCCAGTCTTAAAACTGATCTAATACTGTGTACTCAGTCTTTCTCTGCGACGAGGAACTGCACAAACCTAGCTGCAGGGACAGTGCAGGCAACCTGGCCATCCTGGCCACACCGTGCCCCTGAAATCTCTGGCTGGCAGAATTTAGCTCTAGTCTGTATTCAAGGGGACATTTACACTGGATCTTTCCAGGGGCAAAGGACCCCAAGCAAATTTTCAAGAAGGGAAGTTTCAGTGGCAGAGGAGAGGTCAGGCTGTGAGAATCTACAAAAGAATAGAAATTGACTTTCTTACCTTTCTACACTGTATTAATTGAAGTGTTTGAAAGAGAGGACTTAATTATTCAACAGGAACCTGTCAATTTTTCAGCAGCTTGGCCAAGCCTTTCTGAGCAGCACGGGTTTGTGAATGTCTGGGACTGTCTTACATGAATTGATGTCTAACCGTCTTCCAGCTATTCAGAGCCTGCATACCTTTGTCCACAAATGATTAAAAAAAAAAATAAGAAACGGGTTATCCCGGGAATTTCCCACGGGATTTTCAACATGTTCCCTCGCAGTGAAAGCGGGGATACACACAGACCGGAGAGTCCCCAGCACGGGCTGGGGCCGGCCCCCGCTCTGTGAGAGCTCCGTCCCACAGCCGGGCACCCGCTGTAGGAGCTCTCCCTGCCCGGTTCCTTGCCGCGCCGTGCTGGGCCCCGCGTCGCGCGTGGAGTCCCCCGCGCTCCCCCTGCCCCCCGCAGCCCTCCCGCGCACTTCGGGGCACCGTGGGTGGTGAGGATAGATGAGTGTCCAGACGAGTGGACAGATGGATGGACAAACTCCAGGTGCGCCCTTCCACTTGCTCACGGCGAGGACAGTGCTGGGGCAACCCCCGGGGCTCACTCCCACGCAGACCTCTGGGGAGCAGTTGTGATTTTTTTTTTTCCCTTCGGAGCGCAGAAATACGGAGACCAAATTTGGGGCTGTTTTTCCCAAGCCAGGTGTTTCCTTACTCACCACTCCCGAACTTGCCTTAGGGGAGTCTTACACAACTCTGCAGAGGAAAGGACAAGAGCCGGTGAATCCCAGCAGCCACCCAGGAGCACACGGGACCCCCCCCCCGCAGCCTCACGCACACGGGAGCCGGGCACGCTGCCCCTGTCACAGGTGAGGTGGGCGCCGAGGGGCGGGGGGCTGAGCGGCAGCAGCAACCTGTTGACACCAGCGACCGGACAGACAACCTTCCAGCGACCGGACAGACAACCTTCCAGCGGCCGGGGGCGGCTTCCCACTCCCCGTAAAACCTCCCACCCTTTTCCCCTGGGCAGGGCAGGGCTGCAGGCAGTGGCTGGGGAAAGCCCGCTCGCTGCTGCGTCGGGGATCCGGGATATGCCCAGGCTGTCCTGCGCCCCTTGCGTAGGGGGCTTGGGGGGGGGGGTCCTAGAGCCGGATACAAGCCAGGTTTTTTTGGCATGGGGAAGGGGTTGTTTTGGGGAGCGGCCGTCGTTGCAGCCCCGGCGGTGGCTTTGGGAGCGATGCCGCCCTCCCGCCCCGCTCCCCCGGGCCCCCCGGCCCTGCCGCCCCCAGCCCCCCGGCCCGCCCCGCCGCCGCCGCCGGGGTCGCCTCCCCTGCCCGGGGCCGCTCTGGGACTCGGCTTTTTGTTATTTTCACGGAGAAGATATTAATTAAAAGAAATACATGATTAAAAAGTAATGAGTTGAATAAAAATTATCTCCGCTCATTTTCTGATTATGTTAATTGTTAAAAACCCTTCAATCACGCTGTTGCAGTCAATGGGTTTTAATGTGAAATTAGTGGGCTCTTGATAACTTACAGTCCAGAATAATCCTGGAGGTTTAGTCATCATTCCTAATAACGAGATGTTACTGAGAACGGAGATTTTACATGATTTTGCCACATTCAGCCCTTCCCCCATGGAAGGGTCTGCCTTTGTGGCACACAACTTCAATTTTCATGCCTACGACTACTTTGTTAGTCTTCCCCTGTGTACTGCTCCATTATACACCAATTACATATTTTATGTATCTGTGTGTCGTCTGGATATTTAGAAAAAAACACCATGTGTCCGATATAAGAAAAGAAAAACAATTTTGTCCTTCATGGATTTCTAATTTTATTTTATCCGTCCAACCCATCTTGGATATTGTGACTCTTCCTTTGCTCTAATTAATTATCTCCCTAAGAGATAAGAACAGGTTTATACTGAAAATATTAAAAGTAATTAAACTCTTGAGGAGGGAAAAAGTATTTTCTGCAGGCGTTGCTATTCTACAGGCTTAAAGACTGCGGGGGAAAATAAATATGGAGAGTTTCTCCCGTGGGTGATCGCCAAGAGCCGAGGATTTGTAAACTTCAGCCCCGGGATTCGGAAATGCCGTGAAATCCGCCTCTCAGAGAGGGACGAAATGACGGCCCCCTGACCACTCATTAGAGCCAACGTGTTTCTGCCCTAGAAATTGGTTTAAGAGAGGTTTCATTTCCATGCAGAAAACTAAATGTATCCTTTTCTGTTCGACAGCCCTGAAAATTTTCACCTAAAAACCTCTCCTCGCACCCACCTAACAATTCAGCTAAAATCTCGAGCACTGACAGCAAACTGACTCCTGGCTGGAAGGAAAGAAGGAAGGAAGGAAAGGAGCGGGGCGGAACAGAGGAGCGGCTGCGGAGCAGCGATCCGTGCTGCCAGCCCGGGATGTGCCCGAATTCCTTCGCAGGGGCTGTACCCGCCGCGGGCGAGGAGCCGCCCGGGCCGCCGGGGAGCGGGCTCTGGGAGCCCTCGGACCCACGGGCAGCCGCCGGGCCCGTTCAGTGCCACTCCTTGAGGTTCAAAAAGGGGAGGGGGAAGAAAGAGGGGAGAAAGAAAAGAGGGGGAGGAAAAGGCAGCAGCAAAATTGGCGCTCTCTGTTTGTGCCTGTGTGTGTGTGCGCGCATACCCACGTATTCCTTCCCCCTGAGACAAAGTGCTGGTGCCGTGCATCCCTCTGTCACTGCAAGGATATCTAATTATTGCTGACAGATAAGAAAAGACGTTTTCGGGCGGACCAAGGGGGCTGGCAAGGGGAGCGGCGGAGTGCGGGGCGCATTCCCGGCCAGCCCTGCACAGATCAGGCTGTGGAAAAGTCTCCGCCACGGCGACTTGGGCTGCCGCTGGTTTAATATTGATCCCCTATTACCGCGGGCGAGGAGCGGGTGTTTGCTGACCTTGCGGGGAGGAGGGGGCCAGGGCCGCGTCCTGCACACTGTTTCTGGCTCCTTTGGCGTTGGGGGAGGCAGGCCAGGATCGGGCCCTTAGTGCGCTCCCTCCACGGGAAGCCGCGGGTCAGGGCCACCTTCCCGTTTCCCACCCGTGCCTGCCCTCTCCCCGCCCCCGCCCCGCGGCAGCTCCCGAGGGCGTCGGGCCCCGGGGAGGAGGGGGAAGTTTATGTCCTAGTTTGTTGTGAAGGGGAGCGCTTGGGGGGTTGTGGTTTGGTTTGTTGTTGTTTTGGTTTGGGTTTATTTTTTTATTTTTTTTTTACTCGAGCTTCTGGTAAAAAAAAAAAAGAGCCATTTGTTTACAAAGCCCCACTGCCCCCATCTGAGCCCACCCGGCGGGGCTCCATCAAGGAGCGGGGGGGATCCCTCCGTGCAGGGCCCCCTCGCCGGTTCATTTCCCTATTTGCATCCGCAGTTAGCTGAAGATCATTTTAATAAATAACAATGAAAGAGGAGCGCATCTAGAGGGCTTGTCGGCAACATTCAAAAGCCAATAGAGTTTATAATTTTACTCTATCATTTCTTATTGATTAGAGTAATCAAGATAAAAAGCTAGCCGGGCTCCGAGAAGTTCAGCGGCATATCATTAAAGATAAGAGTCAGTTAATTCTGGCGCAGGGGTAATGGTGCCGGCGATGAAGAGTTCATTTGCATGAGATGCTGAGCCCCGTAACAAGAGGACAAAAATCACTAATTAGGACTGCAGAGTGTCTCGAGTTCTTCAAGCACCCTTTCGAGATGAGGGATGATGCAAAGCGACCGAGCTTTTATGTAAATTCGGGCTAGGACACCGCGACCGGGGTGCTGCTCCCCGGCAGGGATTGCCGAGCGGGGACGGGTCGGGTCCCCGGGGCCGCTCCGGGCTCCGGTGTGCGCGGCCGCCGCGGCACTGAGCCTGCGGGACGCCGGCAGCCCCAAGCAGCCCGGGCAACTCGGAGGAAACACGGCCGCAGCGAGCGGCGGGTTCGCACTGAAATCTGCGGAGTGGGGGAACAGGACAAGAAGAAAAAAAAAGAGGAAAAAAAATTGAAACAAAAACAAACCCTTTGCTGAAACGTTTATTCGTCGAGTGAAAAAAAATGGAGTGAAAAAAATATGCCTCACACCAATGAAAAATGAAAGTCTGCACTAAGGTACCCGTGAGCCTTGGGGTTGCTAAAAACTAGAAGGAGAGCTTCGCGGCAACCTGAGAGCAGAGTCCACATGTCTGCGGGGAATGGGGAGCGCCCGCCGCCCCCCACCTTCCGAGAGACAAGCTTGGGATCAGCCACTCCCTCGCGCTGCCCGCGGGCTCCCGGACACCTCCTTCCCCACGGAGCACGAGTGGGACCGTCGCCCCCTCCTTTCACCAGAGCTACTCTCTTCCGCCTTGTCCCCCCTCTTGTCTCGCCCCCTGTCTGATCTCACAGACAGACCCAAACCCGAGCAAAGCCCCTCAGCTTCGGGCAGCCCTCCGGGGAGGAAGCACACCACAGCCGTGGGGCTTTGGGGAAGCTCCCCCCAAAAGCCGGGGGGCCAGCAGCAGGCTGGTGACGATCGAGTTGTTTACTTGCCCGAAAGGTATCAGCCGCGGGAGGCTTGGCAGCTGGCTGTCAGCGCTAACTTTGCCCCTCGCTTGGCCGGGGAGTAAAGGATTCACGGCCTTCTTTGGGCTAATTGTAGGTGTCAGCGTGGAAAGCGGCAATGTTTGCCGCCTCTGAAAAGTCTCACTGTGTCTCTCGCCCCCCAGCAGCTCCCGGCCGGCCCCGCCGCTCACCGCCCTGCACGCAGGACCAGGTGTCCCGGCTACACGCACCCCTCAGAGCCAGGTCCCGCTCCCTCCCGTGTTCACACCTTTCCCTCCCCACACGTGTCCCTCCTCACCCGCCCCCGCGGTGCGCACACCTCCCGCGCACGCCCACGATCCATGACCTCGCATCCACGGGCGGACACCCCTCTCCCGCTCCGTTCCGTGCACACTTGAGAGCCAGCGCTCACACTCGCGCGTCGCCGTCTCGAGTGCACGGATTCCCGGCATTCCCAAAATCCCTTCTCGCACACGTGCACATCTCGGCACCCTAGCACACTCATATGCACATACCCCCCACCTTCCCTGCAAGCTCACCTGCTCACACGCCCTCAGACAGACAGACAGACACCCCGCTTCACAAACCTCCCCCCGCCCCCGACACCCCCCGTCCCCTCGCACACCCCCTGAGCCGGGGCCCGGGGCCGGTGCGGAGGAGGGTGGCCGCGCTCCTCCCGCCTCGCCTCCCCGGTCCCCGGCTCTTTGGACTTTTGTCTGGCTATGTGGTTGAAGGCTCCTTTCCCCTTGTTCTTCCCATAGAGAATAAAGTCAGTCTGTATTTAATGGTTATGGCGGATGTGAGGAGGATTTGGCAAATGAAGAGGCCTTTTGCTCTAAAATATTGTTCCTTACGTCGTGTGAGTCTACCAACCCACCACGACCCCATATTCTTCTCTGGGTGTCTGACTCGAATGACAAACGAGCTGATTTTTTCAGTACATCGCTGGGAAATGTAGTGAGTGATAATAGAGATTTCTCTTTCATTTTTTACGCTTGACTTGGTTATTGTTGCTTTTCTTTTCCCGTGATTCCTTCTGAGGATTAGCTCTGACTTCCCCACTATTGGCGGTCAAAGTGGCCCAAACTCTGGATGACAATTGATGGGGATCAGGGGATTGCCCATTCTGTGCCTGTAAGAACTGATTTGTGCCAGAGAAACTCATCAAGTATAGGCGAAGAATAAAAAGCATTTGGGGGTAAATGTATTCATTGAGAAGGGTTCTTCCAAATTGCTTCTAAGTTTTCTTAATGAAAAGTAACGCTTGCAGCAATCAACGGCTTTTTGACGGATTACAAACCTGGGTAGGACTATGGGGCTGCATTTAAAAGTGCCCTAGCCTTAGCATGAGGGCAACTTGCTCACAAAAGTGTAGGAACGAGGGTCAGGCCGCGAAATACAAAGCTGAGGTTTGATGCGTGTAGAAGTAATGAAAGGTGCATTAATTTATTAACATGGTGAGCACAGGAAAAGTGAAAGAACAGCCCGGTGTAAGAAGAATCATTAACTCTCTACCCCAGAGACCCACCCAAGCCTCGCCATTTACATCAAAATAGTTATTGTATCTTTAGAGAGATAAAAAAAAAATCCCTCAGCAGCAACAGTCCGTGTAAATGGTGGAGGACAGGAGAAAGGGAAAAAGGAAAGGAAAAGAATTTGAGAGAAGAAGGAGAAGAAGAGGAGGAGGAGAAGGAGGTGGTGTCAGCGGAGATACAGGGCCGGCGAGAAGGTGCAAGGGTGCGACAGCCCGGCCCCGGCCCCGCCGAGCCCCTTCGCCCCCGCTGCCGCCCGTCTCCCCGGGGCGATGGGCGCGGGGCGGGCGGGGCCGGTCCCGCCGCGGGGCTTTGGGCAGCAGCGGAGGGGGCCCCGGGGCCCGGCACCCTCGGCGCCCCTCCCCCTGAAGTGTGGCTTCGGGCGTTTAAACATCGATTTTCTTAATTAGTCTAATCATTAGGGGCTGGGGACAGCGCCCGGCGAGGGGAGCGGGAGGGAGGCAGGCGGCATCTGCGGGGGATGAGGGCTTTGTCCCGGGCCGGGTCAGCGCTTGGCCGGCCCGGCCCGGCCCGGGCTGCATTTCGCTTTTCGTGGGGCTTTTTGCTTTTTTTCTGTCGTGTTTTTCTTAAGCAGTCGAAGGACACAATGAGAACGGCCCCGAAGTGAAAAGGGTAAGGCCGGGAAGGGGAGCCGGGAGGAATCTCCAGTCCTTTCCCGCATTCCCTTCAAACCCGAAAGGCCGGAATATTAACTTTTTTCCCCCTACATCTTGTCAATGCTATCATGGCTTTGATGGGAGGGTCTTCAAGGTGGCACATTTCTGAACTTAACCCCTTTTCAAACTAACTCTCTACCTCCCTTGTTAGTGCCCAGCTCTGAACTTCTGAAGAGTATTTTTGTGTGAGTCAGGGTTCATTCACTCGGGGGCTTTTGTAGGACTTTCTTCCTTTCAGCCCTCAGTGTGTTACACCAATTAAAGGACGACGTGCTGTAAATGTAATGGGCCGAGCAGTGATTGTTTTTGACAAGCAACAAAACACATAGATCCACCCCTTAGATTAGGCCGTTGAAGGGAGGTTCATGCCGGTCAGTTTACTGAATAGTTCATGAACTGTAATTCTGAGGGCTTGTGTGAAAGAAAATGTCTCTCTCCCTTTCTTTTCTTTTTTTTTTTTCTTTTCCCCTCTAAAAGAAGAAACACCAAGCATCTAGGGGGAAGGGGATGGCTTGGGAGGGTGAGGGGAGTTGGAGGAGAGCAGAGGTGGCTTTGTCTTGTCATTTAGCAAGAAAAAAAAAAAGAAGCTAACAGTCAAGCCACTTTATGTCACTAAACATGTCAGCCTCCTTTGCAGAGATGCTCCTCTCCATACATCTTTATAGGCAGCCTCGAGCTAATAACCTGCTACCTGTTCTCATCCACTCAGTATTTTTATTTGGTTCAGAGCTCCCTCACAGCTGAATCAGAAGCCTGGATAATTCCGACTTCATTTCACAGGAGGAAGAAAATGTGGATTAGAGCTGAACCTTTGAGAAGCATAAAACACAAGAAAAATTCTATCATATCATGGGCCTGATCCTGTTCCTCTTCAACTCAGAGGATGGAGGGGTGTGAGAAAAGAGAAAATCCTCCATAACTTGAACAGGACCTGTGTCAAAGTGGTTTGGAAAATGGAAAATTTTCCTTTCTCAAATGGCCAAGAGCCAAGGGGGTGCTTGACTTGTTTGTTTAAGTCAAAGAAACTTGGATATTCTCAGGGAAGGGGTAGACACAGCCATAGCCTGTGGAAAGAGTGGGAATAAAGAGGTGGATGCTTCTTCTTGAAAAGAAGTGAATTTCTTCAGCCTTTCCTATGAAAGATTATCCTGGCCATGTCACATTCCCTTTAATCCCAGAGGCATCTGCAGTCTTGCAGCTGCACGGGTACCACATGTGGGTTTGTGAAGGGACCCACAGTAGCTCAGCTCTGTGGAGATGGGTTGGGAAGAGATACAGCACAGAAATGCCTTCAGAGCCTTTTGAGAGAGGGATATACCTCTGAATGTGACTCCAAAAGTCAGCCTGTGGGGCCATCCCTGAAAAGTAGTCTACCTTGGAAATTCCTGCTGAAGAAACACGACATGATCTGCTCTCCACTTTTGCCTGGGCATCATTTCACCCCTGAACTGATAAATTAGATAAATAATCCATCTTGCATTCAGATGCGTTGTTTCTCTAAGCATTTTTTAGTGACTCCCATGTTTTGCTAAATCCCTGTTAATTCCTGTGGGGCCCCAGCAAACCCCCATGACACTTGTGGAAATGATGTGGGCAGCTCTCACTCTGAGATCCAGAATTATTGCCATGCAATAACCAGATTGGAGCCATCTGAGCCTAGGTAGCAGTGCATAGCATTTTTTTCTAACCCTTCCTTCCTTCAGCTCAATACAATGGGACCTAATTCCTGCAACACTTTTTTTGGATGCAGCAAGTTGTTTACACTGGTAATAAGCTCACTGTATGCGCTGTAAAATTTGTACTTGTTACTGCAGGAGATTAATGAATATGTGAATCACAGCTGAGGGGTTTAACTCTCATTGACTTCATTATGCAGAAGGTACCAGGAAACAAAAAGACACGTGTGCTAACTCATAAACAGAAGTACATCTCTAATTCCAGTCTGCAGGCCCCACTAGAGCAGACTTTACATCTGCTCCCCCAAAAGAGCAGTGTGCTGCTCACGCTGGCACACAGACCACAGTCATCTGAGGCCGCAAATGCCATAGGAGATGGCAATGCTGTGTGGATGATGGGCACGTATCAAAGGGGAGATGCCTGACTTGGAGGTGTGAGATCTGCTCCCGAGGGAGGTGAATCAGAATAGGATGGAGGTCATCGAGTGCCTTGGCAAAGGATGAGATCACCATCTGATCTGTGTGTTTGATTAGTGACAGTGCAAAATGCTGCAAAACACTATGGCATACGCAGAAGTATGTAAAAAAGGCCCCCCCCCCTCTTTCTCACCCTTCTCAGCAGTGGCAGGAGAAAGCTCCACCTGATAAAATTTAGTGGAGGTATTTCTGCAGACAGAGGCTTCCTGGAGAATTTATTCTTCTTGTTCCTTTCCAACCAGGTCTTTCAAAAGACTTAGCTCAGGAAAGCTAAGGAAATTTTCTTTTTCAGGTTGGGAGAGAATATTCTATGTAGCCAAGCAAAACAAGTTATAAATTTGTAAACATTTCTGTCATGCAAATGGCCCGTTCTGGTTGCAGTAGGGCAACTCCAATTTGGGAGAGAAAGCATAACCTGCACAGGGGTTGCCAGTTGTACGTAATGTAGCCGTCCTAAGCCCGTGCCAAACAACCTTTCTGCTATGCCAAACCATCCCAGATTTTGTGTAAATTTATTACACCAAGCACACAGCAGCTGTTTAATTGCAGAGAATTTAGGACAGGAAGTGAAGAATAAATCTGCATCCAATTGAATCCGCAGCATGTAATTATCTGGAGCACAAATGGGTAAATAACTAAAACTAATGTGTCTAGGAAAATAAAAGCACACATATAGACACATATTTGTGTGGGGAATGGAAGTGTGTTTCATTCAAGTAAAATGACTCACTAGCAGCGTTCCCTTGATCTGGCTCCAAGTGTTTGCAGTGTGCCTCCGATTCTCTCCTGAAGAGTGCTACATGACTTCAAAGCACGGTAACTTTTTTCCAGGTGTTACAGAGTAATTTACAGCAGCAGATCTCATGACCTGATGGCTCAGAATAGTAGGCAGGAGGAAATCAGCCTGTAAATTCATCACGGAAATTAACGGAGATTTGTGCTGTATGAGGCTGGCTATACTCACTTCCAGGGGATGAAGACGAGTAAGAAAACCTACTTTCACCAGTTAAGAAACGACTCTGTTTGTGGCTTCCACAGAATCAGAGAAAATGAGGACTGGGAGGGATTAATTTTTATTTACCTCCTCTCAGACAAAAGTACAATATTTTTCACTCTTTTTGCAGTTCTGTACTTTTCCCAAGGAGAACAAAGAAGAAGGAGTGTGGGTGTGTTTTTTCCAAACAGGTTTTCATTTTTTCTGATTGCTGTGAAAATTCATATTTGAAAATGAACCAGTAGAAAAGTACACATTCAATGAAGGTGAACAGGCTGCAGTAAGGTGCCCCCCTGCCCCCAAAATGGGGGGAAGGTTTTCTGTCTTGTAGAGAGATGATTGACAAGTAATGTAATCTCCTGGGGAGATGGTTTTCAGATCTCCTCCCTGAATAAATGTCGAAAGCATCATCCTGCTTATCCAAGTTAATACAGTGTGAATACAGCACTGGGTAGCTGCATGCAGTAGGACAGCAGCAGTCTGAAAAATCTGTAACCCACGTTTACTCATAAATGCGGTATCCAGAAAGAGTGCCTACTAATCCGCTCCCTGCATTTTCCCTCTTCTCCTCCATGCAATTTTCCATGGCTTGCATAACCATTTGGACACTCATGTTAATGCTGTATACTCATCTCCGAAGCTATGAGCCACTTTTGCAATCTTCTTAGCTCTCAGGGTTTCTCAAACAACCCACTGAAGGGGGAAAAAAAAAATCCACTGAACTACTCATACACATTCCTTTGGGTGGAATAGTTTATAAAGATTTTTTTTTTTTTAATGGAGATATATTTTGGAGATAGAGCAAACGGAGAGGATCAAAGCAATTTTTCTTTACTAGGTGGCTGAATGATGGTTAGTGAGACTAGAGGAGATTGACTGTTTTGTAGAGAGATTAGCAGAATTCACATTGCTGCTGAATGAAAGGTGGAGGAGGCAGAAACCCTAAACAAGTGAATTCAATTACTTATGAAAGGAATAGGGTAAATGAGGATTCTCTCTTTGGGTTTGCTCCAGGAAATATTTCTGAAAAGTTTGTTGAAGAATACCAGTCATCCAAACCCTAATTTTGCTATTATGTAAAAACTCATTGCTCCGTGGCAGCTTGTGATTTGGAAACGCTTCCCTTGTTTTGTGTACGCTGTTGGCGCGTCACCTCTTCATTTAATTTCGTTCTCAAATTACACCACCCAGTGCAACTTGTTTGCACATGTGGCAAGGATTTCAAAAGGAATATAAACCTGATCCCAAGCCCACCAGAGTTAAAGAACATATCCTCCTCAGCTTCCCTGGGTAACAGCCCTGGCGGAGGGAGCAGTGAGCCACCTTCACGGGCTGTGGGTGTGATCGCTGCTTCTGGGAGGTTTGCTGTGCTCTGAGCTCTGGCGTGCCCTGGCACAGCCTGAGACAGCCTAGAGTTCATGACCTGGGAAGTTTAGAATTTCAGTTTATCTCCTGTGTGGCAATATTGTAAGCAATATGGCATGGCAGGAAGTGGTATTTTTTCCATGGGCTATTAAAGCAAGCTCTGTTAAGAAGCAGCATGTTCTCAGTGCAAGCCTCTACCTCTTTTGAGTCTCCATGGAGCAGGACAGCCACCCCAGGTATGCAACACTCTCCCCTCTCCCCAATACATTTGAGTGTGCTAAGCACAGAGAGATCCCAACTCTCCTAGGACCTCCAGGAACTCCAGATCAAGGACTAAGAGCTGAGGCAGTAAATCCTGCAGGGATAGGTATGGAGAAGGTCTCCCAATGGCACTACTTCGCTCCTCCTGATGTACCAGAAGACATTGCTGAACAGACTCAGAGTGGAGAGATGTTGACCTGCAGATGTTCCTTCCAAGCAGAGATTTCTCCTTTCCACACCTACTGGGCCCCTGCCATCCCCAGAACTGTGTCTTACTTCTGCAAACCTGACATAACCTCACTGCCTTCCTACCTCCCATCCTGCCTCAATCTGTACCTGCCAATTTCTGTTCCCTCCCCCGTGGGTGCCTCTGCCCCTCCCAAATCCCCGCAGCTCAAGGGACACAGTTCCTTACCTTTGGGCCTATCAAAACCCCCTCCATAGTTTTGGATGCCATAGAAAAGCCCCATAGTCTCTCAGCAGCCAGAGTTATTGGGCGAGGTGCTGTACAGGATGCAGGCGACAAACTGCTCTCTGCCTTTTGTCGTCTCCTAAGTCATGCCTTCAGTTTATCCTGTCTGGTCCCAATCTTCCCTCTCATCCATTCCCACTGCAGCAGGTGGGGTTACATTTTTTCACTCTATTCCTAAGTGTGTTTTGGCTATGGGTCTGCAGGTTTAGACAGGGACTTTGATTAGAACAAGGTAACTTTTGAGGATCCATCTCGGCTTTTTTTTTTTTTCACTCTCTGGAAAAGCAAACAAAATTTTCTTCTTCCCGAGATTGATATTAAGGTCTTACACACACTGCACAGCTGGCAGGAGCCAGGAAGGTGGGTTCCTCTCTGCAGCAGAGTGTAAGGGAGCTACCCCAACCAAACATGCTGGGTTGACCTTAGGTGCAGGAGAAGTTGGCAAAGGGTGGCTGTGTAAGGAGTTTTCTTTCCAGCTATTTCCAAGGTCCACTCTTGGAGGACATCCTCTTCTCCCAGTGCCCACAGCAAAAAGCAACACCCAGAAAACCAAGTTCCTCAGGAAAATTACTCCTTTAGTGGAGCAGAAGAGCAGAGGAGCTGAATCTGCAGCTGTGGGGTGTGGGTGCTGTTCCATGAAAGTAAATGAAGCTGTGCTGCTCTCTTCCAGCTGATGATGTGACCTACAGTCCCCAGCTGTATAATACATGCCATGTACAACGTGTAACAGACTGTCTTCCTCATTGGGGATGTTCCTGTTTGCAGGAGGAGTTCAGGAGACTGAAAGAAAGTCTCGGGTTCCCTTTCTGCATCCCTTCTCTAATAAATTGTTAGCCAGCTTCTTCCTTACTCTGTGTATCTGTTCCATCCCAACAGCCTAATTATGGCAAAGAGTTCATTTCTTGCCCAATTTCTTATGCCTTTTACTGGTGTTTTGCTGATCACAAATCCTCTAATAGTTTGTCTGAGATTTTTTGCATTCTCCAAATATCTGGCAGTTTCAAAATTCATGTAAAACTCAGGACTGAGCTGTGAGGTATTTAGGATCATCAGCTTGTACCAGCACCATTTCTGGAAAAGTTTTCCCACCTTTGACATACTTTTCTCTTTAATGAGACAATGACAGTTCTCCTGTACTCAGGGATGACAGCATTTGCCAATAGATTTTCTAGTTCCTCAACATGTTACATCCAAAGCAGAGCCTTTGGGAAGTATCTACATTTCTCCGGCATATCTGATCCTGAAGTAGTTTTCAGGACACATGCTGGAAAACTTTGAATCATGTTATGGAAGCGGAGGGAGGTCTAGTGTGCCTTTCTTGAGCAATCTGGTTCAAGGAAACATTTGAAACTGACTTCCAGCACGCAGCTGGGACAAGTTATCTGTAGCACCTTTCTTATTCCAGGGAGTGGGTATGACTATATATTCCACTCCTTCTCCCACTTGTAGGCAACCCGCCCCTCTGAACTCCTCTTTATTAAGTCTCTGGATTACTTAGACCATTGTTGATATTAGATCTTTAACTTCACAAATTAAATACTGAATCTTTACATTGACATAACCTACATATTTTTGTTTCAGAGCAGCCTCCCATCTGCGTGGACTTTCATCTGGGCCCAGAGGGGCTACAAACCCCCTATGGGGTTTTAAAATTGGATCTGCCAAGAAAAAGGAAACCCTAATTCTGAAGTGGTTAAATCTCTCATGCCACTGCAGTTGGTGCTTTCTTACCCAGTTTATATAGTGAGTCTGCAATATTGGCAAACCCACAAATAAGGTCTTCATAGTAAATTCAGAGCCCCACAAAACTCTGCACATCTGTGACTGCCTGGGAAACTGCCCAGTCCTGTGCACAGCCATATTTTTCTTTTTGCTAGAGAAAACTCTCTCTTGCCAGGTTGTGTGTCCATGAGAAGGAGCCCCTTTTCAGAGCAACTTTCATTTCAGGAAGCTCAAGTTCAGTGGCAGCCTTGATCTGATCCCAGGCTAGTTGTAAATGCAGCCTTTCTTACCAGCAGTCTCTGAGTGTGCCCTGAGCCATCTCAGCAGAGCAGACAGGCTGAGAGGGACCTATTTTGCAGTGACTGCTTCCAAGATCCCTCAGTGTCAGCCAGAAGCCGGCACTTTCAAGTGCTGCTTACTGACGCAGTAGAAATGCTGTCTCCTGCCCTTCACCCCTGCTCTTTGCTTCCACCGCCACTTGCCAACTCTTCTTAAAACGAAGTATGGAAAGCAGACTGCAATACCCAAGGTGTTACTCTCTCACGACAGTGGCTGCACCTACAACGGTGTTATTTCTTTCAGCGTGTTCTACTTTGTCCTGAGGCACGCAGTGCTGCCTCCCTTCATCAGACCTGTGGATGACATCCAAGTTACTGCTGAAGGCACCTTTAGGTCTTCAGTGGTCTGTACAATGCCTTCTCTCCAGACAGTGTGGGGCAGTTTAATGGGTCATTGCCTCTAAAGATGAGCCTCGAGTCTTCATTATGAAGTAGAACAAGCGACTTCAGGACTCAGAGGAACTATCCTTGATCCCTTACCAGAGGCAGAGCTTCACAGCTTTTTTCATTAACTAGAGTCACTAAAAAGACATCTGACCCAGCACTCACACTCTCTCTGTTTGCTGCCCATAATTCACAACTGCACAGTCACCATATGTTCTGGCTCTCTTGGTGTTAGCGAGAATTTTGGCTCAACAGAGGACTGCAACAATTATTGGTCTCCAAATCTACACTGCCTGCAGCCTGGGGGAGTTTCCTTCATATAACATTTAGTCAGCTTCTCTCTGGCCCAAACAGCCCCCCAGGCAAGTGGTGCTGCCTGAGTGGTGTTCTCTGACAGGAGATGAGCTCGTGTGCACTTCAGGGGCTCTGTCCCGGAGCCAGCCTGCAGCAAGTGAGGATCATCACGGCATTAGCTTCAAACCTGCACTTCTGCTCCAAAGCAACCTGCTTATGCAAGCACCACCCCTGATGCACAGCAGCATTCACTGCCGAGATATCCCAGATCTCAAGGTGCATCTTGGATCCTCCTCAGCTTTCTTTTACTAGCTCTCCTTCTACTTCCTTGTACTTTCAGGTCAATAAGCTGCACCTTTTCCCCTCCAAAGCTGGGCAAGGGCTTTCACTGGGTACCACCAGTTACTCCATTTTGGCCACACTCCAGGCTATAGTTATTGTGGTATTTCTCTACCTGCTCCCCCTAAATGAACAGTTAAGAGGGTTTAGCAAATATTTTCCCCTTTGCACAAACCAACTTTATCCTTCCTTCTAATCACTCAGAAGTGCTATCAGGAGGATTCCCATCCCGTGTGCAGACTCTTGCCCATACTCACTGTGTCTGCAGCACTGAGCTCCTCTCTCTCTGCCCCGCAGCAATGTCCCCTTTCAGCACACAGCTGCAGCTGAGCCCCATGACAAATTCCAGCACCTCTCAGAATGGCTCTGGCCTCCTTTCGCTGGTCTTTGCAGGCCAGGCCAAGTCCAGCTGAGTCCCTCTAAACTGGTCCATTGCCAAAGCATCTTGGCAGCCTTTGCTGGAGGTGTGCCAGGAGGGAAGGTTCCTCAGGTTCTTCTTAGCTTAGGTAGATTCTCCCCTTCTCTTCCCTGAGACCCCAGTGAGCCCCAGCCTACTGGGATGATTTCTGGCTTTGGAATGTGCACCCCAGTTTGGAAACTAAGCTCTTTTTTTTTGCTGCAGGTAATGTTTCAGACATATTTAGTGCCTGGGAAACACGGTTGCTGTCCATCTTCTCTGACACAAGGGTTCTGGGCATGCCTTCTCAGATCATTCACTGACCCGGTTTCTTATGTATTGGTACAGTTTGTTTGACTTCTTTCTTTCCTGTTTCTGCAGTTGTGACAGCGTTACAAAGCTAAGCAGTAGAAGTCCTCTGACAGCCTTAATTCTACATCAGGTTTCTGACTTTTGCAACTTTCTGATTTCCTTGTGCTGTTGGTATTTTTAGCTTTTTTAATCCTCACTGCTGTCCTGCTCAGTTAGTAACCTCCAAGCTTGCCAAAGATTCCTTGGCCTCCTCTGTCCCCGGAAAAGCTGCTGGTCCTCAGCCATCTGGTTACTGGTTCCTTATTCATTTATTTTGAACTTGTTCCAGCTTCTGCTGCCCCTAAAAAATTTTACCTCCAGTCTCAGGCCATCTCCTAAGCCTTTCAGCAAAGCCTTCAGATGTTGCTTTAATCCCTTCTGCAAGGTCTCATGCTCTTTTCTTGGGTCTTTAGACCTTATTCTAGTTACTTGTGATAGCCTCCATTTCTGCAGGTTTTGTTCATAGAATTCCACAGGAAGTCTCAGTGCATGGCAGAGCACAGCATTCCTGTTTTCCTTTCTCTACTGGAAACAGCTCATTTGATATAAACTGGAATTGCATTTGCCTACTTGGCAACCCTATAATTTGGAGTCTCATGGTCAGAGTGTGGTGAGTAAGAGAAGGACATACTTTTTTCCCCCCTTTTGCATTTCTATGTAATGAACTCCTGGCTTCAAGCAGACATGCTTCCGATTCACCTTTAAGAACATTTTGCACAATTACAAACCATCTCCATTATATCTAAAAATGCCATCACCTCTTCCTGAATCTTTATTGCTTAATTACCTGCCCTTCTCTTTATTGCTAGTGCTGCTATATTTTGCATCCAGCTAGTTTTTAAATATATAAATCTTCTTGAGGTGTTCCAGGAGTGAAATTCCCTTCCAGCATAGCCCCAGCATAGCCAACTGTCTTCTCTACACTAGCCAAATCCTTTTCCACCTCATAGCTCTGCAGTGGTCCTTCATTCCTCCCACAAGGTGTTATATGCTGGAGTCCCTTCACAAGAAAATGCTTCTGCTTTAGACGAAGCACTCCGTTTCAAGAGTGAGCCTAACTCAGATGAAGCTGTTATCCAGATCCTTTTTATACTCCAAGGAGGGGAGTAGGCATGTTCAGGGCACAGTTCACCTTATCTTGACACGGGAATCTGAAACAGGTCAATATAGTGCGATTTACAAGCGGTCCCCTGCCCACTGTGAACAGAAAAAGACAATCAGGACACGAAAACAGGAGCAGATGACTAAAGTTAACTGGAATTATCTACCTTCTAGATACTCAGACTTCCCCTGAAATATTCTCCATGATGTTTTTAAAGATGGCAGGGGAGAAACCACACAAGCAGCCAAAACCAGCCTCCTGGACATCTAGAGAACTTCCTCCAGTTTTCACTGCCTTCTGTTGACTTGTCTCCTGTAACTAATTCGTTCCTGTGCCATTTTAAGAAATTTGAGTTAAAAAAACTCACAGCCGCTTTTGCCCTTCTCAGTCACTTATAAGTGTTGCTGTATAAATATAGTTAAAAAGTGATATTAGTGTACACCTTTTACCAGCCTTCTCAAAGCTGTATTAACTGTGAAATCACTGTAAAACTGTGTTTTCAGTGACTTTTGTTTGCTTTGCTCCCAGTCACAGACGCCAAGGGGAAAAAATCACATGAAAAATGCAGTAAAATTCCATACCAAGGATACAAATTTGGTCTGCAACTCCAGGAGCATCAGCTGAGAAAAAGCACCTGTAAGTCATCATTTTCTCTTGTTTGGTATGTTTCTTATAGCTGTAGCTACAAGAGCTTCTCCCACGCTTGAGATTTGATCCTGCCCATACACCTTCATTAGTAATGCACCGATTACCAGGGGTTTTGGACAAATGCTGTTCAATTGTGCCAGCAGATTCATTGCAGGAGTGCTGAAGTTAAAACTGACACCAGCTCTCCATATGGAAGATGTAGTGGCACAAAATTATGTCTAGGCAACCCTGTGTTACTCTACCCAGAATGATATCCAAAGCCTCCCAGGGATGCCACCTTAAATTTAGGAACCCGCCTCTAGTCGGAGTCCAAAGCACTCAAAGCCACAGGACTGCTACTAGAAGACAAAAGGAAGTAGGAAAACATATAAAAATCCAATGTAACTCTTGAACAGCCTCTGCTGCTCCCTAATAAAAGAATAATAGTGTGTGGCCCTCTTATAGCACTTTATCTGGGGATCTCAGTGATTACACAATGGGTGAGTTAGTTTGTCTCTTAGCCCAAACCAGAACAATGTCCAAAACAGAGCTGTGGGAACACAGTGCTTCTCCAATTCAAAGCACAAGTCTCTGGGAGCTCTTCAACACATGGAGAAAGCCTTGCTCGTGGAATATACCTTGTTCCATCTCCATGACACGGTTTAACTCCAGCTGGCAACTAGTACCACGCAGCCACTTGCCCACACACACACATCCCCAAGCGGGGTTGGGAGGAGAATAGGGAAAAAAGGTAAAACCCACGAAGTGAGATAAGAAGAGTTTAATATTGGAAATAATAATATTAATAGTAATAATTAAAACAATAGTAGTGATGAAGACAACAAAAAGAGACAACAAAAAGGAAGAGAACAAAAGAGATGTGCCCAAGAGAGGCACATTATACCCAACACAGTTGCTCACCACGCACTGACCAATGCCCAGCCTGTCCCTGAAGCACTATCGGCCCCTCCCAGACAACTCCCCCAGCTTATATACTGAGCATGACGTTCCATGGTATGGAATATCCCTTTGGCTAGTTTGGGCCAGCTGTCCTGGCTACGCTCCCTCCTGGCTTCTTCTGTGCCTCCTTGTTGGCAGAGCATGAGAAACTGGAAAGTCCTTGACTTTGGGTAAGCACTACTTAGCAACAACTAAAACATCAGTGTGATACCCACATTGCTCTCGTGCTGAATCCAAACCACAGCACTGTACACGATACCAGAAAGGAAACTAACTCTGTCCCAGCTCAAACTAGGACACTCCCTTTAGGCCCAGGAAGGACGAAGAAAAGCTGAGGGTCACACAGAGCGTACCAGAAGCAACTCAGCATTCCTTTGCTACTGTTTCTGTGCTGATGACACTTATGACATCTTCTGCATACTAAAAATACAAAGTAAACTTGAATTATTTTATAAGAGAGCTTGAATCACTATATATATATTACATATGCATACAAATAATACATTTATTATATATACACATAAATAATACATTGTACAGAAATACATAGGCTATAAGGCAGATGTGTGCCCTGTAAATATAAAAACTTGCTTTTTCTTGGCATTTCACATGCAAATTCTTTTTGGTAGAGAAACTCATGCTAACATGAAGAAGCTTTTTACCAGAATTTGAGGTGCAGGAATAAGTGCAAAATATTTTTAATGGCTTGTTGGTCTTTAATGGCCTGGAATTGTGCATAATTTATCCTGAACACCAGTCAGTTAAAGTATTGTTCATCCAATTGTTTTATTTTTAAAATGTTTCTAAGACATTTTGTGCCACATGCTGCATAGGATATAGTCCTCTAGATATCCAAACAGCTCTTGATTCCTCATGTTTAAAACCCTCAAACCAATGGCTTTAGGCAATAGTTTCCAGCACATTAGAGCTAAAACAGCACTGTTTGAATGTAAACATCCTAGACTGCAGTAGCCCTTGTCTTTGACTTCCTCCCCTGGAAGGTGATGGCTTCCAATGTTCAAACAAAACACTTCTTCAATGCTAGGTCACTTTCTTGGTCTCAACACTGAACAGGCTGGACTCGCTGTAGCCACTGTCCTTGACACAGCTTGTTTCAATATGTAGGGAAAATTGTCAAAACTAAACCAGTAAAAAACTCCGGTCAGCCAGTTTTCCCAGTAGGTTAA
This sequence comes from Lycocorax pyrrhopterus obiensis, assembly GCA_014706295.1. Classification (NCBI taxonomy): domain Eukaryota; kingdom Metazoa; phylum Chordata; class Aves; order Passeriformes; family Paradisaeidae; genus Lycocorax; species Lycocorax pyrrhopterus. The sequence continues at coordinate 70,135,017 of JACSVZ010000004.1, read as the reverse complement.
AAAATATACATGTTAAAATGCCAGGACTGTCTAACATTTCATTTGAGATTCTCCATAGCAACACCAATTTGGTACTGTAGTGGGAAATGAGAGTACAAAAAATCTAAGATCTACAAAAAAGGCCCTTCAACTTTAAAGCGAACTTCTTGGAGAAGTGAAGGGTCTGCTGTGCAGATGGCTGTTTGCTCTCATTGCTGGAAGCAGACACTCTTCAGCGAGGAGGAAAGGGGAGTCAGATAGCGTATTACCATGCAAAAGCAGCGAGCTCTGCCTATGATGACTGCAATATTAACTCCCAGGGCTTCCTGCGGCTGAGAGGCAGCGGCGGCAGCGGCAGCAGCGAGTTTCACTTGCCCCCTGCCCCCCACCCCCAAGCTTCCAGGTTCAATAAAGATTACCTCATGGAATAAGTATGCCATGTAAGCCTGAGAATCAAAGCCGTCACAATTGGCGGCTGTTTAACTGTAATGTCGCTGAAACACACACTCCCCCGATGCGCGCACACACTTTCCCCCGCACCCCTCCCGGCCCATCCCGAGGCCTCCGCGGCTCCTACGATTAAGGGTAGTGTTATTGGGGAGAGGAAAATCTGATCAAAACTGTCGACCGCAAACTGACAATTTTCTATGGATTCAATAAAGGCCACCTTAACGATTTCCCTAATTAATGGATGACATCTTTGGCTGGAGGAGAGGCGCTGTATTCTACTCTGCCTTAGTCTTTGTTAACCTTCTAATTAACTTTCGTAGGTCACCCAGGTCTCCCAAACCTAAAAGTGAAGAGAGCCATTGTGCTAGAAGCAGTAAACTTACTTTTTCTGCCTGGGTACTTAAAAGGGAGAACGATTATAGGCAGGGAAAAATAACTCCATTTAAACTCTTTGTGACTGCAGAGAATGCATAGGTCCCTGCCTTAGAAAATAATTGAAACACCTTTTATACCAATATTTGCATGCATAATACACCAAATTAGCAAATATACATCTAAATTCAGCTGCAGTTCCAAATTGATTAGGGATTTGGAGGGGTTTTTTGGTCTCTCCCTTTTTTTTTTTTTTTTTTTTTTTTTTTTTTTTTTTTTGGAATGTGAACTTCAGTGGGTCAACAAAAGGAATTGGATTTCTTGAGCAAATTGCAACTGCAACAGCCACCAGCTTTTACACGGCATGATCTCCAGCAAAGAGCCTGGGCTAATAGTACACACACACACGCATTCTAACACTATAATATTAGGCCAGATTAATCCCTGTGGTAAGACCATTGAAGTCAATGGAATTGTATCAGAGATGAATTTGGTTCACTGCCTTTTGTGGAATCTAATATGAATTGACCATTGAGCTGGAGGCATCAAAGATGATAAATGCAGCCTTCTTTCAAACAGTCTGATGCAACCCAAAAAAGGGCAGGCAGAAGGCATTTAGGATGGGTGGCCTTTTCTTCTGTCTACAGCTTTCTCAGGGAAATTCTGCCCTCATTCACACCCATTGACTGAAGTCAATTAAATTATTTTAATAAATTGTAATTAAAATTCACAGTGTACAATGAAAGATTGAAACTTCATAGCACAACTTGACTAATAAACCTGAAGTTAATTGCTTCTTGAAAGTAAAGATTTAGAGTGCTTCTTTGGCTTATAGCAGAGACATGAAATTAATTGTTCCTAGTTTTCTCTACTCAGCAGAGGACAACAGAGCAGAGTAGAAGAGAGTAATAATTGTTCCCCAATATAAACATACAGATGTACATCCCCGCACAAGTATTTGACTATGCAACCCATATTCTAGGACAGAATGAACTGAGCTTAAAATTTACATTGAAAAGAAAAATCTGAAACAGTATGGTTTGGAGAAATTTTTGGATTAACTGAGGAAGAAGCCTGATACAGTGATTAAAACAGGCCTGAAAATCAGGCTATCTCCAGACTTATCTTTCACTGCCATTGGTTCACAGTGGAAAATGTCAGCTTTGACCTTGATGCAGTTTCTCCCTCTTTAGAGAAGTTATGTCAGTGAAGCAGCATTAAAAAAAAAACAAAAGGCCTTGAACTAATCAGGTGTGAAAGCTGCAGTCATGCAAAATGCAACACGCCTGACCAAGAGCCTGAGTTCTCGAAATTCTTATTTTGATGGTTTGATTCTGCCACCACATATATATTTTCTAGTAGAATAATTGGCACGTACATTGACATCTACTGCTCTTTACTCTCCAAACAAGTGGCACAAAGTATATTAATCATCCTTCCAAGGGTCCCTTGATTGCCCTAGAAACATCTTGGCTGTGGATAAGTGAGACCCAAACCTCTGAGGAGATTTGAATCGTGTCACCTTTCAAAAATAACCTCAGTCGGACGCTCCTTGTATGTTTCTGCCTGCAATGTCCTGAAGGAGGTTAGGCATCATGTGGGACTGATTGATGAGGAAAGACAATCAAATTACATGTATGGGATCAAGATACAGAAAAGAAGCAGTTCACCTTCCCACCCTCTGGAAATCTCATCTCTGGACAGCTGGAGGACTAATGGAGGCCCAGGGCTCTACCCTGCTCCCACTGAGCCCCACAACCGGGTAGCGTTTTACCTGACCATTCAGAGGAGAGACAAGTAATTCCACATCAATGGTTAGGTATTGCCCTTTATAGCTAATGAAAACTTTCAGGGTCCCCAGCATCAGGCTGTCCATCAGAAAGAGTACTGGTACTAAATCCAGAGGTCTTCAGAGAAGGGGACTGTTGTTAAGGTTCTCAGGAAAACTGGGTTCGTTCTCAGACACCAACACAAACCTCCCATGCGACATGGAGCTGGGGAAATTCATCTCACCTGACCATGTGGAGTTATCTGCACTTGAGCCTTGTGAGACTGGATGCCTTGAGAGTCAATGGAAGGAAAGACATCATACAACTACTGACCAAGAAGTGCTTATTTTGGATGTCTGGTACAGCAAGAATGAACTGTGCTCCAGAAGAGTTTTCTCACAATTGACTGTGAAAAGTCCACATACAAAACTTGAACATTTGCAGCTAGTAATGCAAATGTCTGTGTGTGGGCAGATGAATCCCACCTTCAGTCTCTCTATACTTCAGTTCTCCATTTGTGAGAAGGAGATAATGATATTTCCATTCTTTCATTTTCTGCCCTTTTTTCCCCTCTTAAACAGTAAGGCCCTTTAACACCTGGCAGGATTCACCTGGCAGGAAGTGTACAGTTACTTTTAGGGCACCTACTAAACTGGTATTTTTATGAAGTAAAATTTCATCCAAATTCAAAATCTAAAATAGATCTGAGAAGTGCACCACAATTTTTTTTTCTCAGCGCAAAGGGAGATGAATATAACGAAGTCTGCAATTTGGATTTTTAAAGTCAAAATTAATCTCCTCTGTTTATACAATACCAATAACAAGAGAGGGCTCTGATAAAAATAGTTTTGATTTCTTGTAATACTGTTTTAACTGCCCTTGCATCTTAAATAATCCGATGACTAATTAATTGGGAAAACCTAGTTAATACACAGTAGAATAAAACGTAATACGTTTTTCTAAGTGTCATAGTTTAACCCCAGCTGGCAACCACACAGCTGCTTTCATACACAGACACACACACACACCCCTCCCACCAGTGGGATTGGGAAGCAGAATCAGAAAGAAGTTAAAACCCATGGACTGAGATAAGAGCAGTTTAATGATTGAAACAAAATATAATAATAACACTAGGATAATAATTGTAAAGAAAAGGGAGACAACAAAAAGACAAAGAAAAATAAAACCCAAGAAACACAAGTGATGCACAACACAACTGTTTACTCCTGCTGACCGAATCCCAACCCATTCTGGAACTACTACCAGCCCCTCCCAGACAATTTCTCCCAGTTTGTATACTGAGCATGACGTTCTACGGCCTGGAATATCCCTTTGGCTGGTTCAAGTCCCCTGTCCTGGCTATGCTCCCTCGCAGCTTCTTGTGCACCTCCTCTTGGCAGAGCATGAGAAAGTGAAAAGTCCTTGACTTTGGGTAAGCACTACTTAGCAACAACTAAAACATCAGTGTGTTATCAACATTATTCTCAAACTGAATCCAAACCACAGCACTGTACCAGCTACTTGGAAGAAAATTAGCTCTATAAGAGCCAAAACCAGGACACTCAGCAATGAACATAACAATTTAAAACTTGTTTTTTCAAACTAAATGAATGATCTGTGGAAATATTTCACAGCAACTGGGACACTTATTATTCACCTTCTTGACACAACACACTGGGTTATGTGTACCTAGAATTGGAATTAACTATCTGACTCTGACATTAAAGTAATTTTTCAGAGTCTGTGAAAGATGCCTCCCTGCAGTTCAGCCTATCATTTTCCAGAGGAAATCAATTACTGTTATCACATAGTGTAGATCCTGGTAGTGTGTAGTTAAACTAAATTATGCTCAGATGTCATTAGAAATAACAATGTCATACAAACAACCATGAAAAGGATTTATGAACAGAGAATGTAAACCAGGGTGCCTAAAATGCATTTAATTTGTCTTGTCACAACAGAAACGTGATCCTTTTTAGGTCAAACTGGTAGTGAAGTCCAATGTAGCTCATTGAATCCACTGCCTTGGCAAGACTGGAACTGAGTTGGACCTGAGTTACTGTAAATGTTCCAGTACTGTACTCTAAAACTCCAGTAATGTTGCCTGGACTAGAAATTCTATCTTGCCACCTTCTCAGCCCTGAGGGGTGTGATGAGCTGGCTTCCCAGCCCAGGAGGCCTGAATGGGCTTTCTCAGTCCTCTGAACTTAAGACGCTGGCCTGGGGAACACCCGAAGGGGCACAGCGTCCCTCCTGCAGACGTCCCTGGGTGGGCAGCTGCAGCTCTCGCAGGCCGGCTCCTCAGCTCTGGGAGCAAACCCCAAGTAAAGACGTCAGGAGTGTCGGTGGAGGCAAAGAGGGAGAGGTTCTTTGTATAGGTCCCACAGGCGAGGTCTATTCCTCACACAGGCAAAAAATCCAGGGACAAAGAACAGCTGGAGAGGAGGGTCCAGTGTTCTTATACTCCATGGATTAGGGGTGGGGAGAAGGGTAACAACCAATTGGATAGCACAAAATGGGATGGGCTAACAGGGAAGTATCCAATGGGAATAACTTGGAGGAGGGACTTATAACAATGAACCAATAGGGTACCGAATTGGAAGAACTTTCTAGAACTAATGCATAGTCAAACTGGGGGAATATATATGTATAAGCATATACATAAAATTGAAGTATTGAAGATGTAGATTAGGAACACAAGGGCCTGAGGGAACTCACCCTAACCGCGGGGAATGTGCTGTACCTTGATGTCTGTCCACCAGGAAATATACTCTTTGTTAACCATTCAGGCTATAACCATGTGTACCTCAACAGGACTTTTCTGTGGGTGGGAAGCCTGTCGGCTTAACAGATGCAGAGATTTCTGTCCTTGTTGTTTGCACCTTTGGAGTGCGCTCAACTTTGAAAATTGATCTTACACAAAGCACAGCTAAGGCTGCACATTTGCTGTTTCTTGGTAGTTTTCATATGAAATATGTTTCATTTATGGGCAAAAAATAGTGTTTCATTCCTTGCTTGGTGCTCTGGCAGAAGCAACCTGGGCTCTGAGAGGCAGAAGGCTTGAAAAAGATATAAAAACTCAAATCCACCCTGCTGCGTGACTTACGCCAGCAAACACAGTGCCCATGCAGAGGTCACCTCAGTAAAGTTTCAATACAATAGGTCTGCTTCTCTTAGAACCCAATGCCCATCTATACAGCTCTTAAGACAGAAAAAAGCACAACTCTCATTTTTATCTCTCCACAGGCCCCTGTACAGTGTCATAACTTTGCATGAGCTGCACTAGACTTAAATCTGAGACATAGAAAGGGTGACTGAGCTGCTCAGCATTGTCCAATAGTAGATATGTAGAAAAAGTAAAGACTTTATCCCCAGAATAAGGTTTCTTAAGTGCCTCCTGGTTGGTGTAGGCACCCAGATGTTGATCCTGGGCACTGAAGAGAAAATGTGGAGTGAAAGGAAAGCACTTTGCTCAGTCCTAGTGCAAGAGCGCATTGCTGGACACTAGACTCTCTAGGTAGGAGGCAAAAATGACCGGCTCAGAAGACAGGTCCATCTGTGCGAGACGCAAATCCAAATACCTCACAAGTTCTGATGATTCCAAGAGTTTTATATGGACGAAAAATAAAAGAGAGAATCCATAGATTCTTCCCTGTCTGCTGTTGTTTCATTTTAAGAGCGTCCTTTATACTTCCCAACTACACCAACTGAATCAGGACCATGGGCTTTGGAAACCTTTGTGGCCACACCTCAAACTAGATTAATATGTCAAAATCCCTTGTACATAATGGCACTACTCATACATAATGGCACTACTGTGATCCCTGTTCTCTTTGCCTCACTGTGAACTCCATTATGTCTGCCAGTTGCGGTACCAGTCCTTTTCTCCTGTTCTCTTATCTGCTGCCTTACAGTGTGTTCCTGGTAACCATTCCTTTTCCTCCTCACTGTTGCTGATTTGGTTTCTCCTGCTGATTTTTGCAGCTCAAGTTCTATATTAAGAACTCCAGGTTTCAGCTGCCAGCTCAACAGAGAGTCGCTGACCTCACTGCATAGCTGTTTCTGCTTTTTACACCATGTGCATTCTCCAGTTACCTTTTGGCTACTCTGATTGTCATTTTTTCCCCTCCTTTTTGTCACCCCTGGTGCTAGTTATCCCCAACTCTTCTCTCCGCTTCCATTGTTGCCCTTCCCCATGCACTAACTGCTAACTCTTCCAGCCTCTACCCTGCCTTATTTCATCCAGGCACGTGGTCTGGTGAATGTCTCTAGACCTTTGTGTTCATCCTTTGCATCTTTGCATTTATCCTTGGAAAAAAATCCTTTCTTCAGCCACTCCTTGCTGGGGTCCCTTCAGCCTCCCCCATTGCTACTCATTCTTTGATTAGCACTTTCTTTCCCCAGACCCACCAGCAGACTCTTTCTATGGATCACCCTCTTCGTCTGTTTTCAAATAAGTCTCTGAAGTCTCTGCAAAAACAACCCTCCTCCACATACCATTATGCCTTTCTCATCTCCTTACCTCTTATCCTTTCAAATGACCAGTTTACTCCCATTCTCTTGAACTCACCTCTCTGACACTCAGCAGTCTGGTTTCCAGCCACTTCACTCTGCAGGAATTGCTCTCTCCAAAATCACTAATGATGTCCTTCTAGTCAATTCTAACCACCTCTTCTCCAGCCCCTTTCCCTTTGATTTTTCCAACACCTTTGACATATCAGACCATTCCTTCCCTTGGAGTTCCCCACAACTCAGCTGCTGTGCTGAAAATTGCCGCCTTTAGTTTTAGAACTTGGTAGTTGACAGCCAGAATAGGGGCACAATGAAAAGGATAATTCTTTGTATTTTCTTCTGCACACTAATGAAGCTCCTCTTAGGAAACCATGAAAATTTTAAGGGCATACCCAACAGTAGGGAAAACTCCAGCACAGGATCTCTTTGCTTCCTCTAGACCTCTATGCCAGACTTAGTATAATACTAGAAATTTCACTTTCATATCTTTGGAGTTTCCTCAATGGATTTTTGTAAGGAGGAATAAAAAGGAGAATAATGAAACTAATCATTTCACCTTTCTACAGATTTGTTGATTCGTGTCTCTCTCTGTTCAGTGATAAAATGAGAGATGGATTAATTCAAAACTACATACAGATATATAAAACAGACCGAAAGAGGATCAGCCTGGGAAGATAGTGGAGTCTTTCCAGTGTCAGGTTAGCCAAAAGTCAAAGAACGTCTAGAGGGTAAAAGCAAATGCAGTGGCGTAGCGAAGGTCACAGTCAAAGGTTCGGGGGAGGGGGGTGTGTGGTGTGGTGTGGTGTGGTGTTAAATCCTTCAGCTCAGTAGTGAAGCCAGAGGCTCTTTTCAAGTTAAGCTATACTTGCAGAGCTACATGGATAACATGAACAGATGTTCCTACTGTTTGGCTCTTGCTGTACCCATTTTTGCAAAAATAGTTCTTCTTAAAACATAGACTGAATATAACCTGTAATCACTGTATGTGGACCTTAAAATATCAGAAGTTCATGAGCAAAGTGCACAGAGATATAACACACAAGAATTATCATTGACTTCAGATAAAACTGCTGCACTCTGTACTCTTCTACTCTAACTTCAAGCTCTGTTTGCCTCCTTACAGTCTGCAGGAAAGCCGTGGATGATAAATCACACTGTGTTTTCCATTAAAGTAAGAATAAGTTGCAGAAAACAGTGTTTAAAAAATCAAGGGAATTAACTTTAACTGTTGGATGCCCTACACCCTCCCCTGTGTGTCAAAACAATTAGTGAGAGTTGGATCAAAGGATCCACTCTACAGAAAAGGGAGAAATAGAATCTAGTGTGAACTATCCCCCAGCAAAGACAGAATACATGCAAATAAATTGCAGGTAACCTGGAGATCTGATACTATACCACCTCCAGGAGGAGAGGGTCAGCAGTTACATCTGATAATAGCCTCTCTCTTTTATTTGGGATCACTATTTTCCAAAAGAAAAGCTAAATATTGATTAAGTGATACTTAAATACCACAAGATTATCAAAGCAATTACAGGGATTAACTTCCCAAAATGCTCCAGTATAACCTCAGCTGCAGAAACTGTGCCAACTTGGTAATGGCTATTAAGATTTGTATGCACAAGAGTAATCCCCTAGTTTTCTTTCTTTTTTCCTCTCTCTCTCTCTGATTGCTCCTATATATGTTATCGTTTTTCTGAGTGCATGGGATATATCTCCTTGGAACCCCATTGTACATTTCCTTGTTTGACCTGCTTAGAGTCAGAGGAAGTCAAAGGTTATTCAAGGAGGACAAAAGACATCTATTTGTGTTGCCCACTTCCACATGAGAAAACCTTCCCTGACAGGAGAAGGCAGGAGACTTTGCCAGTCATGAAGTCCCATATAGATATGCTGACTTTGGCCATGCTGACTCAGTCTCGTTCCCTGACAGGACTTTCTACCTAAGGATTGAATGTTCTGCAGACACCTTTCAGAGCAGCATCAGATGGCTGAAGAAGTTTGACTCCACTAAAGAAGAGCTCCTGCTTGGTTCCCAGCACAGTCACAGAGTTCAGGGTCCTTGGTAGCTTTCTATTCCCAGAGCCCACTCTCATGCTCACATGGATGAGAACGGCTCACTTTTGCTTCCATTTTCCCCTCTTCCCTCTTCTCTTAGTGGGAGAAGCAACTTTAAAGCATGGGAGAGACAGACAGAGAGAGCATGACGCCCTATAATCCAACAAGTCAACTTCCCGAGCTCAAACATGAACTGATTTTTTTTTCTTCCCTCGCCTTATAAAAAAGAAATTGACTTTTGTTTGGAGTTTGTGAAAAGTGGGACTCGGGGCCCAGTCAATGGGGCTCCCCGCAGCGCGGGCTGAGTGGAGCCATCTCGAACCAGTCAGCCGCGGCACCAATTAATCCGCTCTTTGTCACAGCCCCGGCCTCAGCAGCAGCGGCAGCAGTAGCAGCAACACATTTGGCCATTGTTCAGACCTTCATGCAACGGGATTTACCCTTTCAAAGAGGCAGTTTTGTCCCAAAGAGTTCGAGCGGAAGTTTCTCACTGACAATTTGCCCCAAATAGATAGATTTGTCAGCAGCAACCTTTAAAAGCAAAAAGCCATGGAGGGAAAAGGGGAGAAAAAGAAGTGTGGGGGGAAGAGCAAGTGCATCCTTGTCCGTCTGTCTGTCTGGAAGCCTGTCCTGAGCAGGTGGGGTGGGCGCCGGGCCTGACGTACAGAAGGCCAAAATGGCATTGATGGGGGCTCTTGTTCATCTCAAGGCAGATGTAGCAAGGGAGCTAACAAGCTCCCAGGCTGTTGTATAGCAGCTCTGACTTCTGAAAGCCTTTCAGGGAACTTCTTTTACATGGCATTGTCATGCCTGCTACACAGCAATGTGCTAGGCTGGCCAGGGTTTCTCAGCCTCAAATGCTGCAACAACAGCTCAACCCTGAGAGGAGCAGGCCTCATTCTCTACGCTCTTGCCACCAAAATCTGCATTTAAGCCAATTCAAGAATTTTTTTGCAAACAGGCCTTGTGTACATTTTGCTATGCACAGTGCAGTGGGGCTCATATTCCAGGCAGGAAAATGGGGAACAAACATGCATGTGTTTCCCACACTGATGCTGCTCTGCTCCTTAAGGGGCACCTTTCTTTGCACTTCAAGGTCTGTTTGCATGGACAGAGAGACAAACCTGCTCTGTTGTAAACTGCAGCTATTCACAGGCACTGCTCTTGCTCCCACCCTCAGAGCACTGCCCAATATCCCTGGCTCATGCATGGAACCTGCCCTTCCCCACAAAACTTCCTCCCATACTCCAAAACTAGAACAGGAAAATGTGCAGAAAACTCTCTCCACAGCTTGGATTCCAGCAGATCCACATCCATATACAGACAGCCTCTTCCAGCCTTGCTCTCACACTGGAGAGCAGCAGGTGGGAAGTTCCCATGCCTCTCAGACTGATCTCTCTTAATAGCACAGTTTTGAGGCAAAATGGAAAAAATATGCCTACTCTCACCTGTGACTCCACCTTCTGTTACACCCACTGGGCTGGTGGTCAGGTGGGGGCTAGCAGATTCCTGTGAGCACCATGGTGCTGAAAACTAGAGCCCTGTTTTTCCCTAGGAAGGGTTGGGAAAGGTTGTTCAGCCTGACATGAACTGCCCTTTGCATACGAGAAACCGTCATCTAATCACCTAGACAGCAAGTATAGCCTGCTCTTCCCCAGAGGCCTTTGCATGGCAAAGGAGCCAAATTCATGGGAGAACAAGTGGTTCTGCTGCAGTGTTAGTGCTTATCTGCTGCCACTCAGGCAGTTTGGCTTCCCAAACTAAGCTGAAGAAATCCAGTTCACTCATGTAGATCTGCTGCAGCTGTCTGACTAAAAGGAGGGCATGAGAACTGGATGCCAGGAAGCTACATAGCCCTAAAACTTTGAAACAAACTCTGGAAACTCCATTGCTGGGTGACAGCAGGTCCAGCATTTCTTTCAGACTATTTTGTCTCTCTGTATCTAAAATGGGGTTTATCTACGTTACTCAAAGAACCTCATTGTTTGAGTATTGCCCAGCCCACTAGTGTTTATTTGATGGCCTTCCCAAGGCATTTCCTGAAAGACAGAGAGAAATGAAGACCAAGTTCAAACTGATGTCAAAAATGTCACCAGCCTGCATTTTACTCACCAAGTTCCCCAAGCCTGCTTACACCTGCTTTTGGAAAGGGAAAAGGGCACAAGTGGCTGCAACCTAATCACAAATCAGCCTGAAGCAGGGGTTGTTCACTATTAAATTAGGTCTATTCCAAGTGATTTGGTTTCCAAGAGAGCTAGAACTCTTTGACTTAAAACTGAAACTGAGTTAAGAGTCCGAGTTAAAACTGAAACACTGGGCTCCACGCTTCAAGACACACCCACACCAGTGGGTGTCACATGTTCTAGGTGGCCTTCACCACAGGGGACAAAGAGTTGCAGAGCAGCAGCGTCCTCAGGCCCAGAAGGCAGATGTAGGACCTAAGACCTTCCCCATTTGCAGAGGAGTTTTAAGAAACCATAAGGGCAGGTGAGTAAGGTTGGACACACCTTGCAAATGCACAGTGCTCTGAGATGAGCTGAAGGTCAAGCAGTACAATTGCAAATGCATTCAAACACAGCTTTCTCCATATGGCATCTCTCCAGGGGAGGCCTCACTCCTTCAACTCTCCTGGAAATGCACACGTAAATTAGCATTTGTTCTTTTCTGGCATGGGAGGAACACCGATACCAGGGACAATGGTATTCCTGAGGAAGCTTAGCGGTCCCACCCTTTATTCCCTTAGCATGATTGGCCCTGGTTATCAATCAAATTGGTGGGATTCACAAGACCAAAACTCTTCTTCCTTTAGTAGTAATTTTGCTTATGATTTTCAATAAAAGAAAAGCTGCTGGGTGGGACGGAAAGTATTCTACCAATTACAGTGTGCTTACCAGGTGCATAGTAAAAAGAACAGAAGAAGATCACATTTCCTCTGTTTGTCTGTCAGGTTGTGAATCACATCAACCTCATGCCAGCAAAAGGGCTATCTGGATTTGGGCAACATCAGCCAACACTAACTGCCATGACAATATATAGAAAATTTAAATAAGAATCAAACAAATGCTCCTGACATTTCCACACTGCTTTATCAAACACACAGTAGGTTTGAAGTAACTTCCCATGTGTATTTGCAGCCAAATTACAGTACTTGGATCACTCTTGGGGTTTCCTAAACGTCATCATTTACTATGGAGTATAATCTCTGCACTTGTACTTGGAATAAAACATTGTTGAGCAGTAATCTGTACATTGGATTTCTACTGCTTTTGCTAAGTGACCTGCCACACAGCTTTGCTTACCAGTGTCAGCGCTGCCACAGAACAGAGTAATTATGAAAAGCAGTTAAGCATTACTAGTTATTATTAATCCACAATTATCATTCCATGGTGGATTGGCAACCATGCCAATCATCTGAGTTTTTGATTCAGTGCTTCGATACTTTGTGCTTTGTATTGCAGCATGAAGAATGGAGTCACAAGATAAAGCTCTGTCCTGGGATACCTGTAACACATTCCCCTGATTTATATTTCTTTAGAAGAGCCATGCTTCATGAAAAAGAGGGACACAGAGATAGCGGATCACATCTCACCAGAGAGATATCATCTGCTATATACAAGCACATAATTCCCTAATATTTATGGTGATAAAATGTTTTTTGTGACAATTGCAGCAAAATCGTATCTTGCAAAATCATGTGAGGGCATGAGTAGAAACATCTGAAGTCTCTTTTAAGAGCACTTAGAGCTCAGAATCCCTGGGTGGGTAGTATCTGAGTCCCCACACTGCAGAAAGCACTCCAGGCACCAGGGTTTGTAAACCACCAAAACGCATTGCAAGTTCAAGGATATGCATTGAATTTTAATGGTGAAATCTTAGTTGAGGAATGACAGGACTGTTCCAGTCAGATAGGCTGCCTAAAACTTTGATTGTTCACGTCGTATTTTCAGCTCTTATGCACTCCAGCGATCCTGTTGAAGTCGGTTAAACTACTACTTATTTCATGTTTACGAGGGAAGACTGCGGGATCAGAATCTGCCTCAGTGGTATGTTTTCACTGGACTATGTTTTCTGCTCAGGCAGGACAAGTGCAAATAGCTGCAGGATTGATTCATTTTACAGAGGAACATGGCAGACCTCTGCTTCCCACTTTTCTGAGAGGTAAGAGTGCTAGATTTTGTTACACAGGCTCAGGCCACTGGTTTTGCAAGCTCACCATCTTGCTCTCATCGATGTCTGAGATCTCAAAAGGCAGAAAACCCCAGCCAGCCTCATAATACATTTAGCTAATTGCAGAGTGATTAATATTGTGCTCTCCTCTGCTTGGACTTGCCACTAATTGCTCTACCTGCAAGGATACTTCTGTGACCTATATTTTATGAAGCAAGAGATAAAGCAAGCCTGTCTGTAAATTTCTTAGTCAGTCACTGAACTGTACTTCTCTTCTTAAAATCTCTCTGCACCAACTGACTCAATACTTTCAAGCAGCACTGAATGTGATATGCTGATTCAATGCTGCATCTGGAAGTATTTATTTTTGTTGTTTCTAAATTCATTTCCCAAAATAGATACCACAGATCTGGTCTCCAGCCCAAATCAAGAGATATAGATAAATTGAAATCAATGGAGCTGAGCCATTACATTGCCAGCCAGAAATACAGCCCTTCTTAGGAGCATTCTTTGCTGCCACTAACAGTACTTTTTGCAATTGCCTCAAAGGTCAGCTTGTTAATAGGTTTCTGCAGCAAAATTTGGGAGGCCAGTCTACCACAGAAATTATTACATTCAAAGGACAATCAGTCAGGGTCATTCATAGCTGAGGCAACTCTTTCCTATGCACACACAAGTACTTAGGATGTAGCCAGAGCTGTTTGTTTACTATACTGATAAAATTATTTTTAAATGTCACAGCATAGCTCCAAGGTGTATTTATTTCTTGTAGTCAGAATTCTTTTGTTGACAAATTAAAACTGTTAAAGTATAGACAAATCTTATTTTAAGTTTTCTTTTATTGGGTTTATAATATATTTATTTGCCCTCTTATTTGGACCTTTCACTTGTTCTATACAGCTGTGTCTCTGCTGGCTTCAGTATTGATACTGTCTTTTGTGTTCGTGTCAGGAAAACTAAAATGAGGCTGTCTCTCTCTAAATTAGATTGCAGCTGTTGCTACATCATTGGCTTATTACGACACTTTGATTTATATCTAACTAGCAAACTAACAAATAAGTCAAGTTACTAACTAGAGCCGCTTTGTTAAGCACTTGTCTGGCATTGTCTAGATGGGATCAGGTACCAATGTAGGCGTATAAGCCAAGCCTGACATATCCCTTTCAAAGGCATACGTGATTAATGGGGCATTTCATTGCTGCAAGTGAACTCAGGCTTGTTCCACCCCTGAATACAAGTACTGAGGAGAAGTGCCATGACTTACAGCGATACTCTTTCCCCAGTTATCTTTCTTAGGTATAATTTTCCCTGCTATTCTGCACAACGCTGGTGTGCAGTTATCAGATGCACACGTGGAAACAGAGCTATACGGTCGCTGTTGCTTGCAGCCATTAACTTAACCAAGCATGCCCACGCACAAGAGAGAAACTCGCCACTTTTTCACTGGCCTCTGCAGGGAACATGGGTCTTCCCCAAAGCTTTGCTGGATAAATTACCCCACATGAAGGATGGGCTGGGATCTGCTCAAGCCCAAAAGCCACCAGAGGTAACTGGTACGTTGGCTGTGGGACAACCTAGCATGCAGAGATGGATCATACGGTGCCACCAGCTCCGGGAAAGTCATCCCCAGCTGCAGCCAGAAGGTGGTTTTGTTTTACAGAGGATACATGAGCACAAGGAAATCCCTCTTGCCCCAGGAGAGAGGGAGTGCTCACAGGACAGACTTCATCAGGTCATCTTTCTGCACCTTGGATTTTCACATTTTGGGAATAAAAGCCTTTTCTTGATTCACCTGGAGAAAATTCACAGCACCAAACTGTGATGTATTTTTGTTTTGTTGTGGATTTTTTTAGTTAGCTGGGGCTCTCAGCGTGGTCCTGCAGCCCTGGAAGGCACCTGGTCCTATGGCATCCATGGTGGCTGCCAGGGCAGCTGCCACAAAGTATCCTCAGCCACTGGGATCAGCTACGTTGGGTGTGTGGTGAGGTTTAGCCCCAGTCGGCATCTCAGCCCCACGCAGCCACTTGCCCACTCCCACACAGTGGAACACAGGTGGGAATGGGAAGAGTAAAATTGAGAAAATTCATGGGCTGAGATAAAGACAATTTAATAGGTGAAGCAAAAGCCATGCACATGAGCAAAGCAAAATAAGTGATTCATTCTCTGCTTCCCATGGGCAGGCAGGTGTTCAGCCATCCCTGGGAGAGCAGGGCTGCATCACTCTTAACAGTGACTTGGGAAGGCAAACACCATCACTCCAAACATCCTCCCCTTTCTTCTTCTTCCCCAGCTTTATATGATGCCATATGGTCTGGAATATCCCTTTAGTCTGTTGGGGTCAGCTGTCCCAGCTGTGTCCCCTCCCAACTCCTCTCTGGTGGGATGGGGTGTGAGGCTGAAAAGGCCTTGACTTTGTGTAAACGCTGCTCAGCAGTAATGAAAACATCCTTGTGTTATCAACACTGTTTCCAGCACAAATCCGAAACACAGGTCTGTGCCAGCTCCCGTGAAGAAAATTACCTACCTTAGCCAAAACCAGCACAATGAGATGGCCCAGGCAGGACAAGAGGAAGGCCAATGCTGATTGTACAGTGCAGGGCCCTCCCAGGAACGCATCCATGGGGCAGGGGCTTTGCAAGGAAAACTTAATACCGCAAAGGAGCTTGTTAAGTACATTTCCACCCAGGGAGCAGGCCGAGCTGAGCACCAAGCACAGCCATGTCACAGACCGGGAGTCTGGTGGGACAGCCAAGGAGCAGCATGGTCCCTTCAGCAGCTTTCACAGTGACACTGCCCATCCAGCTGCCTGCAGAGGGGTACAGAAAGGGATTTGTGGTGGTGCCACAAAAACACAGGCTGTGACCTACAAAGAAGGGAAGGCACCTTAGATTTCTGGGGTGATTTGAAAGAACTAAACCCCAGAGGTATTTATGCTGCAAGGGTGCTGCTGTACTCAGCTCCCTGCATAGGCTGCCTAGGGCAGCAAAGGACATCTCTGGATCTCACCTGGCACATGCACCAAAGGAGGGGAGCGGAGGTAGCTTCTCAAGTGTCCCAAAGTAAGAGCAACTCCTCCTCCCAGGAGAAAATAGCTCCATCCTTTCTTCCCTTATCACCTTTCCAAGAAGACAGGTATGTCAGATTTTCCTGATCTTACCCACATGCTTCCCGTTGAGAGAAACATATGAAAACTGCACTTCCATATAATCTGCTGTTATATCCATACACCTCTGACAGCTTAAATTTTTTCTTCACCTGACCTTCTTCACTTTTTTCTTTTTTTCTTTCGTTCGCTGAAGACGTTTTGGCTCCCCATCCAAAGAGCAGAGGAGACAAGCAAGATAAAGGCAGAAGGAGTGCTATACTTGAAGATGGGTCACACATTGGACTTTTATTGCTGCTAAGACTCCAAGAAAAGAGAAGATCCCTGGCAAGAGACCATGGAACAACGCTGAGAAATGTCACCATGTAACAGCAATCATAGTCCAGAGTCCTGAAGAAGATACTCTCGAAAGGAAACACATGCCATTTCCTGTAGCAGGATTTACAGCTATTTGTACTTCCAAGGCACTTCCAAGGCAAGGAGATAATAAATTTCATTGCTATATTAGCATCTTCTGTATATGCAGGACTGCTTAATAAACAAAATCTGTTTAACCCAGCAGACAGCTAAACACCATACAGCCATTCATTCAGTGCCAGCACAGTGGAGTGAGGGAGAGAATAAAAAAAAAAAGGTAAAACTTGTGGGCTGAGATTACGGCAGCTTAAAGAAACAGAAAAGGAAGGGAAAAAATAATATAATGATAAAAGAATATACAGTGAAAGTGATGGACAATTGCTCACCACCAGCTGACTGATGCCCAGCCAGTCCTCCAGCCACCTCCCCCCAGCTTTGGTTCAGCATGATGCTAGATGATATGGGATATACCTATGGCCAGTTTGGGTCAGTTGTCCCAGCAGCATTCCCTCCCAACTTCTTGCATACCCCCAGCCTACTCTCTGGCAGGGCAGTACAAGAAGCTGAAAAATCCTTGACTTAGTGTAAGCACTGCTCAGCAACAACTAAAACATCAGTGTGTTATCAACATTATTCTCATCCTAAATCCCAAACACAGCACTATACCAGCTACTATGAAGAAAATTAACTCTACTCCATCAAAACCCAGGATAATAATGGTGAATGTTAAATGTTAATAATGGTAATCATTGCAAATACTAAATGATAACTGTAATTTCCTACCTTTTGGGAGCTGAACTACTTTTCCACCAAATGACCATGGAAACAGCTTTGATAGAACCTGCAGTGAAAAGCTGGAGGAGGGAGAGAGCTCTTCTCTATACTCTTGTAAGATGCATCCTGCCTTCTTCTTCAGGGCTGAGATATCTCTGTCCATCTCTGAAACCACAGAAAAGGCTCCGAAGAGACAGAGGACAAACCTCAGTCAGTACAGGTTTACAAAGCAAAACCAGGCACAGGCTGGGGAACAGGGAAGGGCTGATAGTTTGCTCTGTCCTCAGCAACTGCAGCCCCAGACTTCATGCAGAGCCAGCTTTGGGTGTCTGAGTTATGTTAGTGGAGTTTTGGGTGGAGAGGTGTGTTGTTTGAGCTCTTCTCTTTTTTTCTCTTGGCAGAGCCTGATGCTGTACATGGGAGGGAAAACCCTGTTTGCATTCAGAGCAGCCTCTCTCAGGTGCATCTGAAACCTGTGGACGCGGTCTGATGAGCCTTTGCAGAGTTTTTGAGGTGGCTTTGAGTTTACAACACAAACAACTGTGGCTGCTGCAGGGCCAGAGATCTGCCTCTCTAGAGCAGGGGATGCCTGGGGCCAGATTTGGGCCCTGCTGCCATTTAATCCTCTTTCTTTTGGCCTTCAGACCTTGCTAATGTAGCATCTCCTTCCCTGTTGCTTTCCACATTGCTCAAGGAGGTGAACTTTTCCCTGCCTCCCTGGAAGCAGATTTGGAGTGAATTTGTCTGCATTCCCTGATCCACCAGTTTCTTTGCTTTCTGAGATCTCCCTGAGCAACTTCCCAGTCCTCTGGACAGAGTCCCTCAGTGTTAGGCAGGACCAGGCTTGTCCTGATTCAAGGCTTCCTTCTGTGTTGTGGATGCACCGGTCTCATGGGGAGCAAAGAGCAGAAAGTCACTGGGATTCCAGTGCTGCTCAGAGTCATGCAGCCCTGCGACACCATTGTGGTATCGGCACAAAAGGAATCACCCATAACCTGAGATAGAACGATGCAAAGATGAAATATGAAGTGCAAGAGGACGGGGACAATGTGTTTGGGACTGGGCTGAACACCGCATTCCCCCAGGATCACAACCAACAAGGGGGAAGTCAGCTGTGGTGCATCAACACCTCACACGAGTGACAGGGATGAAAGAGCAGAGACCAAAGGACAGTACCTGCCGCCTCTGCTCTCTGGTGCCATTGCCCGCCCCAGCTTGCATCGGCAGGAGAAATAGTCTTTCCCTCCTCCCCAGATGCGCACCTCTCACCATCCTCGGCTGCTCTAGCAGCTTTCACCTCATAGTTCCCAACAGGAGTGGGAGAGCTCGGCAGCCTCTCAGTGAAACGGGCCACCTCTGGCCCCTGGCCGCCCCCCTGCACCCGGGCTCTGGCAGCGCTCCTGGGACGCTCGGGGACGGTGAGCTGCTGAGGGGCGGCGAGGTCGGCGGTGCCCGGGGGTCGGAGCAACTCCGGTGGGCTCCTCGCACTGCCGCCGTGCAACAAGTCCCGGCGCCGGGAGCGGGAGCACAGCCTGCCGTGCGCCTCCCGGAGCCGGCCGGCCCTGCTCCCCCCGAGGCAGCCTCCGGCTCCCGCGGCAGGACGGCGGTCCGGCTGCCCGGCGGGAAGGCTGGAGGCTCGGCCCGGCTCGGCCCGGCCAGGCTCGCAGCCCCGGCCCGCTCCCCGCCCGGCCCCGCCGGCTGCCAGCACAGCCGCTGCCCGGGCCGGGGCAAGGGCAAGGACAGGGGGGAACCGCAGGCGGGCTCCACCTCAGCACGGGAAAATGCAAAAGAAACGGGATCTTGATCCGTTCTTTCTGCTTTCCTTTTGTGTCCTGTTTTTTCTTTTCTTTTTTTTCTTCTTTTTTTTTTTTTTGCGGGGGGGGTGTCCCTTTTTATGACAGCGAGGGCACAAGGCGTGTGAGGAGGCGGAATCGTCTCGGCAGCCGCTGCATTTTGTGTGGAAGCCGCTCGGGGGTTCATTAATATCATTAGCATTTAACCCCCTCCCTGCCCCCTCCCCTTCCCAGCGCGGGGTGACGTCACGCGGCGGCAGGAGTTGGGGGGAACGCGAGGGAAGCTCAGTGGGCAAGGGGCGTCCCTCTCCCCTCCCCGCCGCTGCCTGTCACAGCCTCTCTGCCGATATTATAGGGGCCGAAGCCTGGAGCTCAAAGCGCGAAGTCAGCCAGTGTAATGAACTTCTGGAAACCTTTCCCTTTTTATACCATTCAGTTTCTGAGAGGCAGAGACTGCCTCCTCTGACGCCTTTTCCCCCCTTCCATTATTTTTCCAGGCTCTGATCTCCCTGCTCGCTGCACCGAGGCGCTCGGCGCAGAGCCCCGCTCCCTATCCTACCTTCTCCTTCGTCTCATTGTTGTCCAGCCGCCTGGCTGCTGTGGCTCTCGCTTGCCTTCCAGGAGCGCGGTGGCGAGTACAGTCGCACCCCCAGCACCCTCCCAGGGTCCCGAGAGCATCTACTCGCAGAGGGGCAGCCAGCGGCCTCCGACTTTGGGTCACTTCGTTGCTTTTTTTCTTTTTGCCTTCTTTTTTTATTTTTTTTTCCATTTTGCTCCACTTTTTTTTTTTCTTTTCCCCCCTTTTCGCGTCCCCGCAGCTTGTCCCCGTCCCTCGGGAGGACATCGCTGGGGGAGCGGGGCTGCGGCGAGGATGTGCCGGCCCCCGCGGCGGAGCCAGCAGTGAGCACCCAAGGGAGGCACCTGCCCCGCGGCGCAGGGGGGCCCCCAGGGGGGCCGCACCGCCTCGCCCCGGCGCCGACACTTCGCCCCGAGTTTAACGACTCACGGGGGCTTCGAGCATGAGCAAGCCGGCGGGATCAACAAGTGGGTAATAACGCGGTGGAGGCTTCGAGCAGCCTTTCCGAGGCCGGCCGCAGCCTGGCCTGGGGGGCGGGAGGTGGAGGGGAGGGAGAGGAAGGGGAGGGGGGGTTGTGGCTTGGGTTTGCACCCCCCCACACCCCGCGCCCAATTGAAAAAGAAGTGTATATTTCCAACCGGAGTGGCAACGAATATATAGGCTCGGAGTTGCCTCGATGGAGTCTGGGCCTGGGGCTTACAAAAAGCCGCTCTCCAGCTGCGTGCCGCGGCTTTCCGCGCTGAGAACCGGGGCAGAAGCCCGTGGGCAGCGAGCCCCCGGGAAGGCGGCTCCGCCGATGGCGGGGAGGGGGCTGGTTCCGCCTGGACGCGGGCGGTTGCGTGCGGGTCTCCGATACTGGGGCGGAGGAGGGAAGGTTTGGGTTTAAAAGGCATTTCGGCGTTGAAACGTGCTGGTTTTCTCACGGACTTTATGCAATCTTCTGCGGCATAATAATTTCTTTTTAAGAGTTTGAAACTGCGGTCATTCAATTACACGGAATCGCGTAAGCAACTCAGTCGAAGGAGGATTTAAATGCAATACTTTGCACACCATTCCCAGTTACAACAAATAATCCTGCAACGAGGAAAGCAGAAACAACTTAAAAGTCACATTTTCCTTAATCCTAAATCCATGCACCTCATAACTGGGGAATTTAAAGCATGACTAACCGCTCTTACAGAATGGCTCAATCCGTATAATCCCAATGGGACTTTCGGAGTTTGTAATATGGATGGAGTCAGTAACAAAGGGGGAAAAAATACCCAATCCAATTTAATGTCTGACAAGTGATGGATCGGACAGCTATTTCCTCCGCGCTCCGACAGGCTCCTGGGGTTGCGGAGCGGCGGCAAAGGGAGGCAAAGCCGGGAGGGACCCTCCGCGGTACCTGCCACCGGCCGCCCCCCGCCAGCCCCGCGGCCTTCTCCTCGCCGCTGCCCTCCATTATTTTGACCCGAGTCCGCCCTTTGTCCGCGGGGGCCGGGAAGCCGGGGGGAGGGAGGGGGCGCGGCGGCGGGGCCCAGGGGCAGTCGGGGGCCGCGGAGCGGAGGTCGCGCGTGGAGGAGGCGGGCGGCGCGGAGCCCCCGGCGCTGCGGCCGGGCTGACGCCGCTTCGGCGTCGTTGGTTTGTCCTCCTTCCTCCGTGGGGCTGAGCGCGGCATCTTTCTGCCCCAGCCCCGCGAGGGGGGAAATAAACTTGTAGTCGAGGTACTAACTGGGGAAGGGGACGGGGCCAGCGGCTAAAAAACCTGCGGCGGCCGGGGCTGCTTCCGCCGGCTGCGCTCCCCAGGCTGCCCGAGAAGTGCGAGGCAGCTGGAGCGGGATCGGGCCCGTGGGCAGCCGCGCCGGGACGTTATCGGGGCTCCTGGCAGGTTTCTGAGTGATGAGGAAGGGACAGGAAGGACCAGAGAGTCTTGTCCCCAAAGGACAGCGGAGCTTCTGCCGAAGACATTTCGCAGAGGTGAAAACCTGCCAGGCTGGACCGCTCCTCCGGTCTCACGAGGCTGAGCGACCCCCGGCCACCGCCGCCGCTTTCACTGATGACCCCCTGACCTCTGGGGACCTCCCGAAAGGGACCCCCAGGCCCGACTCAGTCAAACCCCACAGGGATGGGGACACGCTGCGTCTCCTCAGGGCCGGGGCCCGAGCCCAGCCGGCCTCTGCAGCGCACGCAAAAGCCCGACCAGCTGTCCCAGGGCCTGGGCGCTCGTCCCGAGGGTCCTGAGGGACTCCCGGGCAAGGGGGCTGCGTCTTGGCTTTTCTGCCCGCCGGTGGGCGCCCGGCGATGTCAGCTGCGATTTCTGCCTGGGTGGTAACAAGACCCCATCCCGCCGTCCCCCGAGCCCAGACTAACTTCTTTCAACAGCCTCTGATGGTAATTACAGTAATCGGGGCTGCCATATATCCTTTAAGCAATTATGACACACAAAAAAAGCCCCCAAGGACCCCCTGTCGTGGGATGTTCAAAACGGTTTCCCTGCTGAACAGAAATCCCATTTTCTTAGCGCTAAAACTTCTGAGACGAAGCGGTACCTCGGGGAACCGGAGCGCTTTTAAACGGAGTTAATCAGTTATCGCATGACCCCGTGTCACGCTTACATTTTTCCCTTCCCACCCCCGCCCTGCCTCTTACCCGTCTACTTATTTCATATTTTGCCCCGCACGAAAGTTTTCTCATAACAGCCCCCGCGGGGCAGGGATGGGGGTTTGGGGGGTGGAGGGGGGTGGGCACAGCGCGGCCGGGCGGGCGGCGGGACGGGGCGGCCTCGCAAACTCGCAACGCGGGGGACTCCAGCCGCTCCCTCCGCCGTGTCCCCCATCCCAGTCCACCGCCTCGCCGGGGGCCACGGAGCTGAGCAGATCGGCCACGCTGCTCCGGCGGCTGGAAACGAGGTTATGTGGGTTTGGCGAGGTGCTCCAGGTGCTCGCGATTTATAGGAGAAATATAGAGACGTGTAAGGAATATAAGTGCCATATGTTTACATGCATGCTGTGGATATGTACGTACACAGTGCATAGGATTTTTTTTCAAAGCGGCTCCCAAACTTAAAATCCGTGTGGGGAAAACTAACACAAGTTTCTTCCGTCTCCACTGGCCGACTTTAGCGCCGGAGGAGCCGAGCCGGCTGCCCCGCACCGCAGGCCGGCCGGGGAAGCGGGGACCCCGTGGCTGCCCGGTGGCCCGGGGGGGTGGCGGTCACACGGCGGGCCCGGGTGGGCGGCCGCGGCCGGGGCCCGCTGCCGAGGGAAGGGGAGCGGACGGGGGTCCTGGCGCCGGGAGCCGCGGTGGGACGGGGTGCGCGGGGGCAGCGCAGCAGTGCCGGGCTCAGCATCGGGATGCACCACCGCTGCACGTACCGCTTCAGTGTCTCTCCCCCCACCCCCAGCCTGCCCCTCCTCCTCCTCCTCCTCCTTTGTGTGCGTGCGTGTGGATCCTCTCTCTCCCCGTGGATGCTAAGGACTGGAGAGGGAAGTCGGGCGCTTTCCCCCGTTTGCATTGTGCGATATCCGAATTCCCATGCTACACTTTTTGACGGGTCACTGGTGCCCCAATAGGCAGGTGGCAAGGAGGGCTTGTAATTACACACTCCCAGAAACCGTGCCTTGGCCTCAGCCCTCACGGGCGCCTACCTGCAGCTCCAAAGCCGCGGTTTGCTCGCAGGCAGTGGGGCGGGGGGGCATCCTTCAGCTGCTCTCCTTATTAATTGCGCAAAAGTTTTCTATTCTTTAACCTCTCTCCCCCCTCCCCCCCCACCTTCCCTCCCTCCGCTACCCCTCCCTCTCGCAGTCCCTAACCTAATCCCCGTCCCTCTCGCCGTGTTGTGTATAGCAGCTGTCGGGTTTCATTTAGGGGAGAAGCTGGCAGCTTGTGCTCATTGGAGGCAGTCAAACGAGTTTCAATGGGCAAAATCATTAAGTTAACACTTTATCTAATGTCCCTATTGTCTGCCAGCAGGCATTGTCTTAGAGCCTTAGCGCAGACATGTCTGAAAGTATCTCGGACTCCTAAATTCTCTAGGGAGCGAGAGGAGCCCCTGCGGCCTGTTTCCATTGCTCCCCTCCTGCCCCCCAGCACTGCTCCGCACGCTGCCGCTTTTCCCCCTCCAGTCTTCATCCTCACCCACCCGTAGCCGGGGCTCTCCCTGAACTAATTCCAAACAAATATAGTGGCTCCGAGACCTCTCCATTGGAGTTAGGAGACCAAGGTTTGGTGAGAGGGACTGAATTTCTAACTTAAGTTCTGGTAAGAGAGAAGGATGTTTGAGGCAGAGGGGGAAGAGAAGAGAAGAGAAGAGAAGAGAAGAGAAGAGAAGAGAAGAGAAGAGAAGAGAAGAGAAGAGAAGAGAAGAGAAGAGAAGAGAAGAGAAGAGAAGAGAAGAGAAGAGAAGAGAAGAGAAGAGAAGAGAAGAGAAGAGAAGAGAAGAGAAGAGAAGAGAAGAGAAGAGAGAAGAGAAAAAGGAAGACGAAACGAGGAAAGGAAAATGAAAAGAAAAAGGAAAGAAAATAATTAAAGAAAAAGAAAAAGAAACGAGGAAAAGGAAAAGAAAAACGAAAAGAAATAAAGAGAAAAAATTAAAGGAAAGAATAAAGGAAAAAGAAAAAAAGAAAAAAAGAAAAAGAAAAAGAAAAAGAAAAAGAAAAAGAAAAAGAAAAAAGAAGGAAGGAGAGAAAAATAAAAGAAAAAGACAGCAGAAGAGAGAAGAAATAAACCAGAGAAAAAGCAGAAGCTGAGCAGGGTTTTGGCGGGTTTCTTGAACCGGGCTGCAATAGTCTCTGTACGAGTTTTTACATCTCCCTGAGAGCGTTTGCAATTCTAGTCAAAGCCGGTGCGAAAGGAGCGCCCGGCGGAGCGGGGGCTGTGGGCGAGGCAGAGCGGAGCGGGACAGAGGGGCACTGCCCGCCAGCCAGGCTCACGGCCCGCTGACTCCTCCGCGCGCAAAACGGAGACGGAAAGTTTTGCTGCAGGTTTTGGGGTGAAGAAAATGGCACGCCTTCCCTGCGGAGTAAATCAGCCCCCTTTCGCCACGGTTGCTAGCGGGGAGAGGAGGTTACTTGGCCTCGCGGTCATTTTATTTTGTTTTGGTTTGGTTTATTCTGTGCATCGGTCTCCTGACTGCTCTCCTGCTCTCCTTCTGTTTGCCGAGCGCCAGAAAGCGAGGGAAACACACGCCCCCCTCACCAAACCCCCCGAATTCCCTCCCCTCCCCCCTCACCCTCACTTCTAGCAGGCAAGACTGCTGCTCCCGCTGCTGTAATCTTCCCTTCCAAAATGGGTCTTGGCGATTATAGAAGATCCAAATAAACGTAGCGGGGCATGAATAATGCTCATTGTAGAAAACTGACACTTGCTCAAGGAAAAGAAAGTTGGCTATAAAATCACTTCATTATTTGCTTGTACTGCGGCTCTGGGGCTAATCCCTCCGGAGGTCAGATTGCTGAGCGCTCTCTCCCTCTTTCCCTTCTCTGCTTTCAGGTCGCATTTTAGACATCCCTTGCAAAGTGTGTGGGGACCGCAGCTCCGGGAAGCACTATGGGGTTTATGCCTGCGATGGGTGCTCGGGATTTTTCAAGCGGAGCATCAGGAGGAATAGGACCTATGTTTGCAAATCAGGAAATCAGGTATCAGACGCAGCCCAGCCCCCTCATCGCCTGCACCCCCTACCCTGCATTTCCCCAGGGGTCCGCATTGCCCTTGCCCCACCCACAGAGAGAGACCCGCAGCAAGATGCAGCAGCCACGCAGCCTCACCCTCCCTTCCCAGGGGTTCCCGGGCCGAAGCCGGGAGCTGGGTGCCCCAGCCCGCTGCCCCTCGGCACGTCCCCCCGCCCCAGCCCACCCGAGAGGATGGGGGAGATGCGCAGGGAGAATGAGGGATGCGGGCAGGGGGAGGGCACAGCCAGCACACCGCCTGGTTATGGGAGGACAGAGAGGGGCAGCCTCCCGGTAAGCCTCAGCACTGCCAGGCGATGGACAAACATGGGTTTCCACTCCGGCGTGTCGTGCCCGCGCCCAGGCGGAGGCAGCCCCTCTTTTCCCCTTCCTGCTCCGGCCGCTCTCCTTTCCACTCCCGTACCGTCCCCGCGGGGACGTGGGGCTGGGAACCCAGCGGAGGGATGCGCGGTGTCCCGGGGCTCCCCGAGGGGGCGGCGCCGCCGTCGCTGTCTCGGGTGCTGAAGGCGGCCCGGCCCACCCTGTCCCGGGGCCGAGCACCTGGCACGGCCCGGCACGGCCCGGCACGGCGCACGCACGGGCGGCCCCTCCGCGCCTCCCGCAGCCGCGGGGCCCGCGCCTGGGGCCGGCGGGGTGGGCGCGCTGCGGCCCCAGGCCCGACGGCTGGCTGTGTTGCAGGGAGGTTGCCCCGTGGACAAGACGCACAGGAACCAGTGCCGAGCCTGCCGGCTGAAGAAGTGCTTGGAGGTCAACATGAACAAAGATGGTACCTGCTCCCCCTCTCCCGGGGCTGGGGTGGCGGGGCAGCAGGAGGGAGCTGCTCTGAACCGAGGAGCGCTGTGTCACTCCGGTGTCTCCTTGCCCCGACCACTAATGACCCTCCCATCCTGCGCCAGCCTCAGACACCTCTCCCCAGACACGTTTTGGGCGGGGGGCACCGGGCTGGCCTCAGAAAATTGCAGGGAGGGAGGGAAGCCCGGTCGAGCAGTGCAGGGCACCCAGTGCGGATCCCCGAGGTGACCCCCTCGCCTCTCTTTGATGCCCCACAGCGGTGCAGCACGAACGGGGCCCCCGGACGTCGACGATACGGAAGCAGGTGGCCCTCTACTTCCGCGGGCACAAGGAGGAGAGCGGCGGAGCCCCGCACTTCCCCGCTGCCGCCCTGCCGGCACCCGCCTTCTTCACCGCCGTCTCCCAGCTGGAGCCCCATGGCCTGGAGCTGGCCGCTGTCACTGGCACTCCGGAGAGACAGGCTCTGGTGGGCCTGGCACAGCCCACCCCAAAGGTCAGCCACTGCCCCGGCCCCCAGCGGGCTGCAAACCCTGCTGCTGAGGTGCCTGCAACCTGTCGGCTCCTTCCTGCCTCCGGGGTAGACATGGCAAACAACAAGGCTTGAAGCTTTGTGGGTTGTGGTGGGGACTTCTGTTACATCCTTGAAAGCTCTGAGGATATGAGGTGCAACGCCCTCTGGAGAAGGGGTATGCAGCAGGACCAACTGATAACCTGCTCCATACAAACCCTGTCTCTCACACATTCTTGTACCTTCATGGCTGCAGAAATGCTCCTCCTGCCTGGAGCCTGTCCACAAGTCAGTTTTAAACCTTGTTTCACAAGGAATGCAATCCCTGTGAATGAGTTTTCTTCAGCAAAATGCCAGCCTCCACAGTGGTGTAGTTCAGAAAGTACTTTGTGTACTGACCAAGGCCTGCAGCTTGTCCCCACAGACACAAAACCCAAACTTGGCTAAGCTGGCTCTCTGCATTTCTTGGTTGTGACATTTCCTAAGCAGCCCAGTGGAAGCAGTGCTGTGGCCTCAACTGCACAAGAATTAGCTGCAAGGCGAGGTTTCTCGTTAGCCCATTTGCAATGGCATTTTGTGTCTTCATAGCATCTAGAAAATCACAGAAGAAATTGCTTAAATAGTTCTGCATTTTCAGAGCTGGTATCTTGGCAGAACCCATCATAAACGTGGTCACAACATATAGTTTTACTTGGTAATTTTGAAAAATGTTGAATCAGAAATTATTTGGCAAGAAAATGTAGCACACACTTGAAAACAATTCCATTCAAAACCTACACAGCCTCTAGATAGTTATGCTTAGCTCTATACACCTCCTTACGGCCTGTTGCAGTCAGAGAGCAAGATGAATGTTTAGGCTAAATGAATATTTACTGCTTTGCTGAGCAGGGCTGGAATGCTAAATCAGCTTCTGAAGCAAGGTTACAAACTACATGTTGCTAATCAAATTTTTATTCTTGTAACTCTGCTATCAGAGGTGTGCTGTTGTGTAACCCAGTAAAGCATGACACATAATTTTGGTACATGTCACACTGCTCCCCACCCCCCCGATGTAATAATTCCATTCTCCTTTCAACTTCCTGCTCTGAACGATTTCTTTAGCACAGCTCATCCACACGGATAAGCAGCAAGGAGCAGTTTGGAGTGAGCCCACTGCAAGCAATGCCCTCTGCTTGCAGAACAAGAGAGTGCACACTCTGTATGGGCACGAGCAGGAGCACTGAATGTAGGGGAGAAGAAGACCAGGCTGCCTTGGTGACACTGTATGAAATGGCTTTATTTTCTTTTTTACATTAGTACCCACATGAAGTCAATGGTACCCCTATGTATCTCTGCGAAGTGGCCACTGAATCCGTCTGTGAGTCAGCAGCCAGACTTCTGTTCATGAGCATCAAGTGGGCCAAAAGTGTCCCAGCCTTCTCTACCTTGTCCTTGCAAGACCAGGTAAGGCACTGGCAGTGGGAGTGGCATCGGCCTGGCCTGCCTGTTAAAGAAGGCTCAGACTTCACATTGGGTCCTGAACTTCCAGCCCTAGACCTTGAAATCCATAATGGACTTCAGCAGCTCTGAAGTTCAGTGCAGAGTTTCAGTCTGTCCCTGAAAACCAGGCAATGATTTAGAAACTGCTTTCCTCCAACTTTTATCTCATGAAGCAAGTGAAAATCAAACCAGGAAAAAGAAATCTAATATAAAATGAGTCTTATGGAAGGACAAGTGCTAGAAGAGAAATCACCAGGCTGCAGACCAAGCTTAGCAGGCCAAAAATGCTTCTCTACTTGTAGGACAATTTTCCTTCCATAAAATGGGGAACAGCATGTTACTTTGCTATTTTGGGATGAGAAATGCTTAGTTAAACTTATGGTCTCAGGATATGGCTGAGGTGGTTTCCGAAGACCAATTCTCCTCCTCCTTTACTTCTTCCTCCTCCCCTCCTCCTCCTCCTTCTTCTCCTCCTCCTCTTCTCCTCTCCTCTCAACTGTTTATACAGCCAACATTTTTTCCTTATTCACCTTGGCTTACAATTACATCAATATGGTGGAAGAAGTATTTGACCAGCCTCCAATATTTTTTACCATTAATTAAAATCTTCCCTATGTGTTTTGTTTTCCTCTATGATAATTCACCTTTGCCTCAAGTAAATCATATGTGAACCATACAAGATGAAACAATTTCTTGATGACTTGATTCTTGATGAGGACTCAGTGTGCTTTGTATAAAGCATCAATTTTTTAAAAAGTAGTCAGATAATTGTAAAATGGAAGGGTAGATATCTACACAAAGCTCCAATCACAAAAGACATCTAATACTTTGATATGATTGAGCTAATTTACCAAAATGTTAACTAGAAAAACTGTGCCATAGACATTACATAGCAGTCATCAGAGGAACTAGTTCCTCTCCCCAGAAGCACATTGCAAGTGTTGCAGTTGACATGAAAATACGTATTTTGAACTAAAAGAAAAGAGCTTCTTAGGAAACCAATACTGTTTTCTACCTAAAGGTAAATCATGATGGCCACAATGTGTTATAAAGCTAAGGTATATAAAAATGTTCCTTTTCTAGCACCAAACCCACGTTTTGAAATCTTTGTTGTGAAATTAGACAAAGAGGTATGCTGCTCAGCTCCACGTGCAGTCCTGCTACACAGTGAGGATGAGGGGAGCAATGAGACAGGGCCTGGGAGGTCACACATGCCAGCAGGAAGACAACAATCCCAGTGTGGCATCCTGCTGCTCCCTAATCATGTCTTCTGCTGCCACTAATCCAGCGGAGCCCTGGGTCTGTCACAGTGAGCAACCAAAGAAACAGGGCCAAGTGTCAGGGACAAGAAGCAGGTGCGCTGCTCCAGCAGCAGCCCCAGCACACGGGAGGAGACTGGGTCCATCTCTAGACCAGTGATGTCCACAGGAGGCTCCCTAGGCAAAGGCTTTATTTGACATGATAGGGAGGCATTTCCCACAACATCGTCTCTGTTAGCGTGCAGAGGAGGAGGCAGCAGGATCTGGGAGCAGGGGAAATCTCCACGGCACGTGACCAAGTATGCCTCAAACAGCAAGGCCTGCTTATCTACCATAGATACCACAGTGCTCCCATTAAATAAGCCACTACCTCCTTCACTTTCATAGCAGGGACTAATGTTAGTGAATAACATATTAGAAACCCAGCCTTTCCTTAACATCATTCTCACTTGCTGTAGCTCATTGCAAGTCAGCTTCCTCAAAACTCAGAGCTGCTCAGCTCGAAAGCTTTGACTTGGGCCTCTTTCTGCATGATTCCCCTGTCATATTTAGGAGAGCTGGAGAAGAAATAACTCTGATTTTAATCACCTTATTTCATGAATAATCATGCAGTTGATTTTTATAACATTGCTATTGCATTATTTAATTTGACAATGGCCCAGCTGTAAATGTCTGCATTTCTCTTTTTGTATCCCTGACATCTGGCTGAGGAGAGTCTAAAATCTTTTCCTGAATTTTGCTTTTTTTTTGTGCTTTTCTAAAAAGGCGAGTGCACTTAATTTCAGGACTCTGGGACAGTTTTATCTTGAAAGCAATGAAATAAATAGAAACCAATTTGCTGATAAAACACAAGTTTGAGCATTGCTGCATCATTTACCTCTGGTAAACCAGGGGCTGTGTCCCTTCCCTAGATTCATACAGATAAGTCCATCTTGAACTGGAAACCACATAGCAAAAGATGTCATGCCTCTAGTTCTTCTGGCCTGCACACCTGCCCACTTTATCTGTGAGACAGGTTGGCCCAATGCAGGTCACCAACAAAAGGTCACATTAAGGATGGGGTTGATTAAGAAGGAAAACCCAGTTGTTCAGAAAGCCTGGTATTCGTTGTTTCTTTGAAGAAGAAGGGCTGAGTATGACTTCAGCATGAATTATTTTAATTGGTGGTTTTACAGACTTATGCATAGGCATGAAGAAAGCTTTAGCTATTGGAATAGTCTCTTATTTCCAAAGTCTTCTGACATTAAAGACTTGGTGGGAAAGAAAATATGAAATTGATATCTTCCAGGAACCACCAGTCATTACCATTGTATCTGCATGAATGAATGACAAAAAAAGTTTTACAAAAGCAACTGAAAGGCTGGTGAATCATTTGCTATGTCATACAGACACCTGCACATCCATCAGGTGGGATTATCCAGAGGAGGGACTAGGTTTGAAAGCTGCAGTGGTTAGGAAACTTAAGAGCAGATTCATCTGCTCTCAGAAGAAAGCTGAGATGGGCATCACACTCTAGACACAACACCCCCTCCCCGTCTCCATTTCAGACAATAATCTGGGCAGTTTTTGGTGCTGTAAAATCCAATGTAAGTGTTTCAAACAGCAACTGTAGACAGAAAGATGAATACCTTCCCGTCACAATTTCCTTAGGTTATGAGAAGTTCTGCAAAGCACACAGGGCAAAAAGGCATAAAATGGACATAACCCTACAGTGACAAGTTGAGAGCAGAGACTCTGAGAATTCTTCCTTCCATTCAGATTGGAACAGGGTTTAAAACTTGCAATCATGCAATCACAGAAGGAGTCAGGTTGGAAGGGATCACATCTGATCCAACCTCCCTGCTTAAGCAGGGTCATCCTAGAGCTCATTGCACAGGATTGTGTCCAGGCAGTTCTTGAATACCTCCAGTGAGAGAGACACCACAACTTCTCTGTGCAACTTGTTCCAGTGCTCAGTGCACATTAAAGAAGTTTTTCCTCATATTCAGGTGGAATTTCCTGTGCATCAGTTTCTGCCCATTGCCACATGTCCTAGTGTCTGGCAAAAAAGTAACACTGTTCTGAACAGCAATATTGTTAAGAGTTTGCACATAGATGAAGGATTCACTTTTACTGATGCTTTCTGTATCACCTACTACTTTCACATATCTGATTCCAAGGAAATCATCATTAACTTGGTACAGCATCTTTTTTTACTTTGTTCTTCCTTACAGACTCTTTACATACTTAAAATACCCTCTTTCCTCTTTTCCTAAGAAGCTAAGCTGCTGATAGTTTCAGGGACCATAGCAATATTAATGATTGCAGGTTTGGAGGTTTTGCTTTGATGGCTTCATTTTTTTTCTACATGAGTTTTGGGCAATCTGTTTTCACTGCATGGAGCTGCTAGAAGATACTTTCTGAGCCCATTACAGTTCTCACCCCTTCAAACCTCTGCCACCCTATTGTGTGACATGAGGTCCCAGCAACATGTACGCACCACCACATGCCCTTTGGCCATGAACTTCAGCTGAACTGGAGGTCCTCCAAACCTCTCGTAAGAGTTGGTCTGGGCTAACAATCCATAGATGCCCTCAAGCTTAAACATGTCTGTTCTGGCTTTGCCAGTCTGCATTTCCAGAAGTCTTGTCTCCTCTTCAGATGCACCACTGCCTTTTGAGGGAAATCATAAGCATTGCCTCAGAGCAAACAGAGAACAACACATCCTCCATACAGACACGCAGTGTGCAAAAATTGCAGAGAACTAGCAATGCTGTCAGCGTAGGTGCCTGGATATTCGTATCTCTGAAAGGCAACAGCTCTTAGTGCCTGGAATTTCTGAGTGATTTTAAGCAAAAAAGCAGAAAAACAGGTGACACTGAGAAACTCTGCGTGTGTCCAGATGCGGTGCTTGACAGACCTAAAGACTTGCTTAGTAAGGAAGGGGTTACAAGGTGCATGTGTGCTCTAAAGCAGTGCTCTCTACACTGATGCAGGATGTTGTCCAGGCTTTTCTTCACAAAATTCTGCCTTCTCGAGGGAAAGGAGTGTAATCCCTAGAGAGCAAGAGGAAAGCACTCATCCAACCTGCCCTAGAACAGCTATAAAAATGCTGAGGGAGAGGAGAAGAGAACCCATAATATGCTGAGAAAGCAAGTATGTTCATGTTGTGAGCAAATGCTCTGGGGAAAGAGTTCTCACTCCCTCTTTCTCTTCCCTTTTGGTCCACAACACGGTGCACAGTGAGCCAACCCTCAGTGTTTTTCTGCAATGCACAGACTTATTTCTAGACACCTTCTCAAAAGGCTAAGAGAAGAGCTAATGAATGCTGTGGGGGAAATACCATGACAGGCATTTAAAGTAGTTTTTAAAATAACAGAAATTTACATATTTAAATTGTTTATAAATCTATAAATTATACACTATGTTATATTGTACATCTATTGTATGACAGCTGATGCTTTTGGAAGATGCTTGGAGAGAACTGTTTGTTCTAGGAATAGCACAATGGGCCATTCCAGTTGATGCTAACACTCTACTGGCTGTATCTGGTAAGAATTGCACAATTTAATGACTTTGTTACAAAAATTACCATAAAAATACATTACTGAAAAAAGAACAACATGTAAAGAATAACAAATTCCTACTGAACAATAGAGCATACCTGTCATTTATAAATCTATATTTAAATGCAAATAATGTTGTTTTGTTGTATTCATGACTGCTTGCATTGTCATTTAAATGCAAATTACTGTGTTTGTTATCATCCAAGAGAAGATTTTATATTAACTTTCATACAATATAGTCAGTTTACATGGAACCAGATAGACAAATGTGACAATAGAGAGGACATTGATACAGAGGATTTTGTCAGAAATCAATATAAAATAAAGCAAATGCCTTTAATATTATTTATTTCATCTGTTTCTGTTTCAGGCATGAACGGTGACAATACAGATTCTCAGAAGCTGAATAAAATTATTTCAGAAATACAGGCTTTACAGGAGGTTGTGGCTAGATTTAGACAACTTCGGCTAGATGCTACCGAATTTGCCTGTCTCAAATGCATTGTCACTTTTAAAGCTGGTAAGCAGAAAGGATCTCTTGCTCGTCTGGTCTGATAACTACGAGGTTGCTGCTTTAAAGTGAAAATGATGTTTTAAACCAGGCATAGCTTTGTATCACCCAGTAGTTTTCCCGGTATTGAATTCCAGTTCATTGCTGCATTTTGAAAGGCTGACAGTGGAGTGCTGGGGAACTAATGGGAACATTTAATTTCCATTGATAGCACTAGCTGAACTGTTTTGACCCACCCAAGAGTCAAGCTGAACTAGTAACTGATCTGCTTTCCAGTGCCCACACACAGTGGTTCTGAACTGAGGAGCTTCCGAAATGCGGCCGCCATAGCAGCCCTTCAAGACGAAGCCCAGCTCACCCTGAACAGCTACATTCATACCAGGTCAGTGGTGTCTTCTGTCAATACTTGTGGCAGGTGTAGGGGTAAAATCCTGCTCTCATTGCACAGAAGGCATTTGCACTGACTGAAATGGGGACCAGGCTGCTACAGAGTATACATTGGCTGTCAGCCTGCTGGGACTTGGCATTTCCTGACGAAATAGAACCATAGAAAATGTTGGAAAGGACCCTTAAAATCATCCAGTTCAACCATTAACACTGCCAAGTCCTTCATTAAATCATGTTCCCAAGTGCCACATCTATACATCTTTTAAATACGTTCAGGGATGATGACTCCACCACTTCCCTGTGCAGTCTGTTCCAATGCTTGACAACCTTTTTGGGAAAGAAGTTTTTCCTAATATCCAAACTAAACCTCCACTGGTGCAACTTGAGGCCATTTCCTCTTGTCCTATTGCTTGTAATTGGGAAAAGGAACCAAAACCCACATCACTACAATTTCCTTTCAGGTAGAGAGTGACAGTGTCTCCCCTGAGCCTCCTTTTCTTCAGACTAAACAACCCCAACTCCCTCAGCTGTTGCTCTAGACCCTTAATCAGGACTTGAGCTCTAGACCCTTACCAGCTTTGCTGCTCATCTTCGGGTGTGCTCCATCACCTTGGTGTTTTTAAACAAATAGAAAAGTGCTAAAAGGAGAGCTCTTCCTCTGGGAAGTGATACCGGCTGTGCAAGACTTTGCAGTTCAGAGGGCTACATTTTCCTCTGCATTTTATTCAATCAAATACCACTAAAAGTGATGCTCAAAACATTCCATCTCAGACCAGTATGAGCTCTTTTCACCCATGATCTCCAGTTCCCATATAATCTCCTCCATTTTGCAGACACAGAAATCAGGACACAAGGAACTTAAGTGGCTCTTCCAAGATGCTGCCCTGAGTTTGTGCTTGGGTTGAGATGAAAACTCCAGAATTTGAGAATCCCATTGTGGTGCTGCAGCAAAGTCCTTTAGTTGCAGTGGAGGTCCATGAGACTTAAACAGTGGGAGACGGAGCAGTGGAAGAGGAACTTTTGTAGCATTTTTTCCTTCTGAAACTTTGATTTGCTGTCATAGTAGCTCTGTCAGGCAGAAGTCCTATCAGTATTAGAGATTAGATGGTAGCAGTCTCTGAAACACTTCCATTAGTCTACAGGAAATGGCCTGCACTGGGGATGGAAGTAAAAATGCAAATTCCATCCAGTTATGGCTGCTTCGGAGCAAAAAGAGTAACTGCTGCATAGCAGCCTCTTCCTGTTCTTAGGGAAGGCCTTTTCCATGAAGATGGCTCCCTGGAGACCCTAAGTGAGACAGGGCCTTGGAGAGAGAAGCCAGGGAGGAATACACAGCCACAGCTTCCCTTCCAAGCATGACAACTTTTCCACAGCACTTCTGTGTTGCTGGAAGTATTTAGATAC
This sequence comes from Lycocorax pyrrhopterus obiensis, assembly GCA_014706295.1. Classification (NCBI taxonomy): domain Eukaryota; kingdom Metazoa; phylum Chordata; class Aves; order Passeriformes; family Paradisaeidae; genus Lycocorax; species Lycocorax pyrrhopterus. The sequence goes on along the minus strand of JACSVZ010000004.1, from coordinate 70,099,555 downwards.
TGTGCTACCCAGTATATGTTGTAAACAATATCCTTTTGCAAGGGAGAAGTGCAGTCCACTGACAGGACTCTCACTCAGACTCCATTGTGAGAGGGCTTTCAGCCTGTGTGTTTCATCCTCAGGCTTGAATTTACCCTCCTGCCAGTGTCACAGCAGTATGAGCCCTTTGATCTCAGTGGAGTCGCTCTCAACAGGATGCAAGGGAGGGCAGTCTGGAGAAGCAGCGTGTTTCTCCAAACAACCTACACCTTCCTGTAGGGAGACCACTGTAAGCAGAAGTTTGAGAATCACTGGTGTGTAAAGCCAGCATAAGCACAGCTAGAAATACACGTCCTATGCTATGTTGGCTTCAAAAGCTGGGAGAAAGGATGGAAAATATCCTATACACAAACACATTACCTGGGGAAAAACACAGCTTCTTTAACAAAAACTTTCCTTACAAATGTCAATTGGTATTCAATATATCTGCCAACCAAAAGGGGGTAAAGTGATTACCATGACAATCCAGCTATTTTTAAACTGTACTTCAAATGACAGGGTAGTTATTACAAGTCAAGCTCTTCCCTGCACTGCATCGAGAACATTGTTGTTATGAAGGACACAGCAGGTCCAGTCTCTGTATTGCTACTGCTCTAGGGGAATAAACAAAGGACCTAAACAAAACTCAGAAACCTTGTCCTATATTCTGCTGATTGCCACGGAGAGTTTTCTTTGCAGTCAACCTTCTTGCTCACACAAGTACAAAACACAGGGTTTTGGCACAGGAAGCACCACCGGTGCAATTTAGTAAATATTGGTCTTTTTCTATAAAATAAAGTTCTTCCTTCAAAAAAATACTTTAAAACTTCAACAAAATTCTTTTTCTCTCTTTCTCCCAGGTATCCCACACAACCCTGTCGTTTCGGAAAACTTCTATTGCTCTTACCAGCTTTACGTTCAATTAGTCCATCTACAATAGAAGAAGTGTTTTTCAAAAAGACCATTGGGAATGTACCAATTACAAGACTGCTTTCAGATATGTACAAATCCAGTGACATATAAATTACCTTAAAACAAACAACCAGGATGGACAGTTTGAGAAGAACTTTTATCTATGGAGAATAAGCCTCAACTAACAAAATCTACAGGAAGCATAAGCCTGGGAATGTTTAGTCCTTAAACTCATTGACAAAAAATACCCCAGTAGATATGATTCTGCTGCTCTGAACAGAGTGATTTAGATCATGGAGAGAATGCTTTGTTCTACAGAAAAAGTGAAAGTGGTTGGAATTTGGCTGCTATTCCTGTTACTACAGGATGGAGGCAATTCAGATGCCAGTCATAGTTAACAAAGACTCTGCTATTCTCTCATTTAACTGGCAGATCTGAGACAAAATGTGAAAGAAGGTACTTTAGTTTGTTCAGTATTTGGAACCGGCTGACCAAACTTGGCTTCTGTTGTAACACAAGATGTGGTGGCCTTCAGAATTGTTTTAAAAGTAGCCTATGTTGGGAAAATGTTTTTAATACGATAGGCAACATTTGAGACCAAGTTACCAAAACATTGCTTCTGCTATAATACATCATGAAGTGGCCTTCAGAACTGATTAAAAGGTAGCTTATGACGGCAGCTCCATTCTTCCTACAAAATGAACTGGTGATCTTTGACGCGGATGTCACCACAATTTGTTCGGTTAACATCTCAAAGACAGAAGAGCTTTATACATTTCCTCCCCAACTTTCCCTCCTTCTTCTTCCACACACACAGACATACATTCACACACACACACACACACACACACACACCTGAAAAGAGACAACACAAGAAAGGAAGACTAAAACAGCAAAACCAAATACAATGGAGATGACCGCTTCAGTGACCTGCTGGCTGTCCCGTTGGCACAGTGCTGAAACCAAAGGCAACGGTGGCCAAACTCTTTGTCGATGAGATGTGCAGAGAAATGAAATGACTATAAAAAAATCAATGGAAGGAATTTTATATCAAAGAAATAAAGGTTGTTGACTGATACAATGCTAACAATTTCCAAAAGTCTCCAATGCCTTTTTAGAAAACTCCAGGTTCTAATTTTGAAGCCTTGTTCACCTACACCCTCTCACACACAAAAACGTTATAAGCTGCTTATTTGATGTACGAAAAATGTAGAAAAAAAACATTTAAAGATAGCTGCTGTACTTTTCAAAATTTGATTTGTTATTAGGAACTAGCACTGAGAAAGATCAGCACTTGGACTATCATAGAATGAGTAAAACTTTTCCTGTACAAAGTGGATTAACCGATTTGTGAAGTAAAAAAGTTGTACTCATTGTATTTACAAAGAATAAAAATATATTGAATTTAAATTACTTTCCGTTGTTCTTTTAACCATTGTCCTTTATAAGCTTCTTTCACTGTCCCCTACTTACCAGGGAATAGAAATATTCTTTACTAAAATGGATTGCCTTAGATCCTGTGGAGTGTCCATCATCAGAGGTTTTTAAAAACAGATTAACAAATATTAAAGGAGTAGCTTAGGTGATCCTGCCTTGTGAGACCCTGCATAGAGCTATTTTCTGTAATCCAAATAAATGCCAGCTCCAACGTTTCTTTCTCAAGAAGGTGACGTAGCTTTTTCTAGGATACAACACTAAATGCATCAGAGGTCTACCCCAGTATGTGCATTCTGTTGCAAGTTATTACAATTTTTAGTATCGGTGAACTGTGCAGATAACAAAAGGTGATGAGTGCAAAAGTACTGCTTCAATTAAAAAGACTGAGGTTTTATTAAGGTGTCTAACTGCATAATCACACCAAAGAAAGAGGGAAACAACTCCCAACCAACAGAACAAGCTGGCAATAGTAGGAGGGAAATGTATTGTTCATATGGCAATGAGTAACCAAAGAACCATGCACGCTAAAGTGACAGGTGGAAATATACTGTGTGTATTGATGGTTCACTGGTTTGCAGTGTCAAGGAATACAGGTCAAAAGTGAAATCCTAGCTCTGTTGACTTCCATGCTCAAAAATCTCACATGTTTCAGAGGTCAAAGTTTTAACCCCAGCTCTCTTCCATTTGCAGTCTGCTGGGTCTCACATTCTATCTTTTCCAAGACACCCAGACCATAAATACACAAGATGAGTCACAGGCTATGGGACCTCAAAACATCTTCTATACAAACTAGCTCAGAGCACTTAAGAATGCTCTTACCACAGGGCACAGCACATTCTTAGAAAGAAACCAACAAACTCTTTATAATCCATTCTTCCTGCACCTGTAAAAATCTTCGACCATTTTCTGCTCTCTACACTGAAAAGAACCTGACAGGACAGAAAAATCAATTGTAGTTCTCCACTCTGTGACAATTCAGTTTACGAGCTAAAGAAGTAGAACCCAGTGCTGCACAGAACCCATGACAGAATATTCATTTCAGTAAGATTCACGCTGCTGTCCCAGAGCAGCAATAAACATGAACTGCATCTACCCTGCTAGGCAACCAGGCAATCACACCCTGCAGTTTGCTGTAGTCCCAGTCCCTACATCACCCAGGCTAGAGGACAAAACAGAGCGTACTGGCAAAGCAGGCAGGGCAATGGGACCACACCCATATCTCATCCTCCTACCTGCAAGACATAGCCCAGCTGCAGAGCAGACTCACAAGCTGGGAACAATGCCCAGATCCCTATGGTTTAGGCACAGCTAATCTCAGAGTATGTCCGGCTCCCACTACTGCAGATTGCACAGAAGCAGAACCAGTTACACTACATTAGAATTAGGGTCTCTAGCTAGCCTTGAAGGACTAAAGGCTGGTGAGATCCCAGAGTGCTGTGCAAATGCCCTGTAATTCTAAGAGACCAATGCTCCAAAGTCCTCCCTTTGGAAATAGGAATACTTTGACATCAAGCATGCAGCTTTTCCCTCTTCAGCTTAAATATTTAGGGTTTTTTTCACAGCAAATAGTAGAGACTGTGTCATCATCTTTCAGCTTAAGATGTGGCATTTACTTTGATTTCTGAAAGAAGCTTCTCTCAGAAAATAACATTTGAGAAAAGAAAAATAACAACTGACTCTGTATCTAAACCTACATAACAAAACTTCAATACATTTAACCCTTCTTTCCCCCTTTTCAAGAATAACTCAACTTTTAGGGATGATTCAACAAGGACAGGAAAATTTGGAAATTATTTACATTATCAAAAACATCTTGAAAAGCACCAGCCCTAGGCTGCAAATGGACTGTCAGTTTTGGTCCTTGGTTTTGTGAATAGAACGGTTAGAGAATCAGCACAGCCTCAGTTAAGCATGAGGTGGAAAGAGCAATTATTCAAACATCTATCTATTCAGTGTAGCTAATCACTAGTACTTTGTGTAATCCAGCCAGCCACCACTGCCTTGTCAGTTCAGTCTTTTACATTCAGATTTCCATAAGTGACGTTAATGGTCTTAGTTAAAAGAAGCTACTAACTTTGACAACAAGTTTGTAGGATGCTCTTTACAGAGATATGTGTCATAAGAAGGAAGAAGCAGCAGAGCTGAGTCTAAGCCAACACGTAGCTACCAAACAGCACAAAACACTAGAGCAGATTGCTACTAGTGTTCTGGAATCTGCTTACAAGAGCATTTGGATAGGTAACTTCCATGTCACATTTGGAAGACCAAGGAAGCTTCTCTAGCTCACTTCCTTCTCATGTAAAAGACAACTTCAGCAGTGCTGCTTGTGAATTGCAGTTCAGCTGTCCCGCACCTGCATTGCAGCAGTGGTCAAACCAACATAATGCTACAGCTCACCCCTCCTTTAGTGTTCAGGGAAGCGGTCTATGATCACATCTTACAGCAGACTTGTATGACTCCATGTTCCTAATTCTATTCACAGAGCAGAGCTACTTTAATCTAGGACTGATGTTATAATATAGGTTATGTAAACATTCCCTTCTCTATAGGACGGCATCGTTTTCACTAACTAGTTGAAGCTAGATTGACGCTTCTCATGCCAACTAGAAAGGTATTTTTTCCCCAAAGTTATTAAAGTCACAATCTGTTGACTGCCGACCATGAGTGGTATGCCAGCTTTGGCTCCACAACACATGAACAGCCTTTAATACCTTTATATGCTCTTTAACACTTGCAGAATGAGTGCCAGCATCTAAGGGTACTTAGTGCTGGCTGTTAGTAATACAAAACTACATTGTGGAAGAGCATCACAGCAAGCCCGTAACACCAATTCACTTAGCATAGTCAAGCCCCTCCTCCTCAGAAAGCATGAGACACTCCACACCCAAGGTCAACAGTGACAAAACATTTGAAGTGTATTTTCACTTTTATTTCAAAACTTTAGACAAGTTACTTTAGTATATAAATTCGATTTTTTTCCTCTTACAGAATATAAAGATAATTCCCTCATTACTTCAGTATAAAGTGTTTTACAAGCTTGAAGACAATTGCATAAGTGTTTCTCATACAGGATATCAGAAATAAAGCAATCTTTCTACAGACGTTCAGACAGGTGACTACCTCAGAAACAGCAGAGCAGTTTAGTCAAATACAAGTGAACACGTGACACTACAGTTGTGAAAGTTCAAGTAAGGCCAAGTCAGTAAACATTGTTAAGACATTGCAAATAATAGTGGAAAGGTTTGTGAGACATTGCAAGGGCTGGATGGTTTCATAGTACAATACTCTTAAATCAAGGATTCAGAGGGATTTAGCTAGAAGACAAGTGAGTTCTTAAATGCTAAAAAGCATATGCAAAGACCAAGCAGTGTACTGGTGTTAGTGGAGACTTTGTGCCTGTTCATCCTCAGCATGCTAAGACAAACTACAACCTCTTAAAACCAAGCATAAGAACCATAATATTTGAGAAGATGCTTTTAGAATTCAAGTATGCCGTATTTTGGATGGTGTGTAGTTTTTATCTATTACTTCATCTTGTAAGAACATGTGAAGACAACGCTCATTCTGTGCCAGTGGGTGGCCTGCAACCCTGGAGAGGAAAAAAACAAGCATTAGCGTGAACCAATTGAGCCTACTTGCAGCTATCCTGCAGATCAAGGTTTTGTACCAATAACCTATTGTTCTGCACTTGGGCATAGATCCCACTTTCACTTCACTGCTGGCGACTAGAATGCAGTCTAACAGCAAGATTTGTCACACTCCCCCAGAAGAAGTTAGTCCATAGGAACCCTGAGCTACCTCTGATCACTTGGAAGCATGTTACATCATCATCTGTCACCTGCAATTGATGGGACTATCCAAGTAAGTGCTCATTCTAGCATTAGGAAATCTAGAGCTAAGAAAGGCAAGTGGATTTTTTTTTTAAAGGTCTTGACACCTTTGCCACAGGACACTCTTCTAAAGGCCACTTATCCCCTCAGTTGTCAGTGCCACTGAGCAGCAGCTCGTCTCGGCACAGCTGAAGCCTGGCTCCAGCAGGGGGTGCGAAGGCTTTCCGAAGGCTCGGCACTGCTCTGGGCAGTGACTCTCCAGGGTCAGTGGCCCTGGCCTGTATGGGCAGCACTGCACACCGCCACGGGGTACTGGCCCTTCTGCTCATGGCACATGTAGTAGCTTTCAAACACAGGAGACAGAGCTTGCCTGTTCTGGGGGACACCAGCATATCTACTGTAGATTTAGTTTTGTTCCACATATAAACTGAAAAACCGTCTTTTTAACAGTAAAGGAGCTGAAATTGGATTAGGAGACACTCACAAACTTGGAAGAAAATCACAAGGTACTGCATTTGAACCCTTAAAATACCATGCAGACACCTGTGTAGGTAAAAATCCAAAAGAATCAGATACCTGAAAGTTCATCACTTATGGACATGAATACCTAATGCACTTTTGTTTGAAAAAAACTACATCCAGTTTGGTCAATTGAGACAGACTTCTTCCTTTAGGAGAGACAGTCCCCCATCATCCCAAGGGCAGCTTGTGTAAGCCTTGTGGCCTCTGCATCTGTCAGAACATTTCTACCCATAATGGAAGGCATATGGTTGAACACATGCAATACATATTCAGCTCAAATGGCTCAGCACCGTTTCCAAGCACTTCTGTGCAACCTCTCCAAATTTACCTATTAGTGTTTATTTCACCACAGAACATACTCACTTGTCACTACTCACTTGTCATTGAGGGTGACCTATAATGAGGAAGCTGAGCTCTCCTATTCAATATTGATGGATTATTTCAAGTGCAGTTATAAAACCTATCCATCTTGCCAGGTTCTAGTAAAAGGCCGACAGTCTCAAGCAGTAGTTCACAAGGATGACAGTCTAGTAACTAAAGTAACTAGCTTGAGTTTCTTACCCCATCAGAATGAAGTTACTGGTGTTAAACTTCAAGGAAAAGATATATAGGAGAGGACGAGGCAGCAGTGTATTTCTTCTCCCTTTCAGGAAGTCTTGAAAATTGGTGTCTGAATTGCAAGACTAGATCTGATCTCTGATTCAGCTCTTGGTTTCACAGGAATACCTCATTCTGCATTGGCTTTCCCTCAATATTTTTCATCAAGGTGACCCTTACATATAGCAGCTGCTACTTCAAGAATTTTCATGTATCTCAAAGTCAGGTTGAGGTAGACAAGAATGTTGAGACATAACCACTCTTGTGAATGTCACTGTATGCAGTACTGATGGTGGTGCCAGCAAACTGGCCCAAGAGAGATGACTCAAGTAAGCTGCAATGTTGTGATTCAGATTTTACATCTAGAGGGACAAAGCTCCTCAACAACATCCATCTCACCTCTTGGATATCAAGAACTGGCATTGGTGCACCAAGATTTTTTTTGTTCCAGTCATATCAGTTATCTGAGGGACTCTAATTCTAGAAGCATAGATCTGCTTTGATTATGCAATAATGTAAATGTACTGTGCAAAGGACCTTCAGGTCTAAGTTCACTAGTGCCCAGAGCACTTGGTAGAAGCCTTAAAGCTTCTACATGGTTCAAAACTTTAGTAATATTTGCTTAATGAGTTGGTCATGCCATTAGAACTGATGAGTTAAATTGCTATGATATGTGCCTGGAAAGCCTTATTCCAGATGTACTCAACTCTGCCACTACATCAATATCTACATTAATCTCCTTTTATGTTTCAAAGGAGGAAAAATTAACCAAGAAGTTTTACACTTCCACAAAGTCAATTTATTACTTGCAGTAGGATTGAAAAATGGATATCCATAAACTGGCCATTCCATTTCTGTCAGCTACATAGAGTTTTTCAGAGTCAAGGTAAAGATGACTGTTTCACATCAGCTGCTTCAGAACACCAATAGCTCTCTTCCATGCTAGACTCAGCATACAAAACTTTAAGTAAGTGTACTTCTTCCCCATTTAAGATAGAGTTCCAAGTCTGCACGGATAAAGGTTGTACTTTACAGTCATGATTGCCTCAATTTTACAGCATTAAAAAACCCAAACACATTCCATCTTACTATTAGATGCCTTGGAAGTTCGTTCCACTTGTCTTTGAACAGCAAAAAAAGCAGTCTGAAGCATTTTACCTATTCAGAACCATTAGCAATACTTCTAAATTGAGCTAAGAAGCTACTATGTGAAGAAAAACTTCAGGGATTTCATATGGTCACACTTAGTTGTACAAGACAGAAAGTTTTAGTGAACTAGTCACTTGCAACTCCAAGACACATGCCTGAACTAACAGTAACTGATAAGTACATTTTCATAAGTTCTGGCATAACTCACAGGCATCCTCTGTTCCTGTTAAACAGCACTACTATTGAACAAGATTAGAATGCCAGAGGAACTGATAGGCTTGAAAACTCTGAGGGAGCAGTCCCAAGTCCAGTTGGTCTGAACAGAACTATAGAGACCAGAAGAGCTGGTAAACTGACAACACTCCTTACCCACTGTGTGGATCCACACTGCTAAAGAGATTAAACCAGCTATTCAGGTCAGTGTACAGACAGTGGTTAGTAGTGTCAGATGGTGGAAAAAGAATCGTAAGACTTTGTCACTATAATTTCTGCTCACCCTTTGAAGGCAGTGACAAAATCCAAAGTGTCTATCTCAAACTATGTGTGCATGCCTCAAGTAGTGTTTTTACATCTTCAGAAAGAGTCTCAGGATGATTAGAGAAAATATGCATCATTACACAAACCAATAATACCTCACATCTGCAATCAAAGTAAACTGCTGTAAGCCCACTTGCAAGCTCTACTGTTCACCCAGTTGGAGGATACCTTTCTAGAAATTATAAAGTAGAACTATTTTGAACACTATAATTTTAGTAGCAATTTGCATAAATTAGTGACAACTCTAACAGTCATTTCAGCTGTTCAGGTAAGCACTAAGGTATCCAAACTAAACACGGGATGAGTAATGTTAGTACGTCCTACTGCAAGATTTTGTGAAAGTTAGTATTCTGAACCTACTGCAGTTACCATCCTTAAGAGGATTAGTAGCTTTAATTCAATTTTCCAGAGCTGAGCTCCAAGTTTGTCTTTAAATAACTAGACCCAACACTTACTTGTTTATGAATTGTTCAAGAGCCTGCTTCCTTTCCTCTATAAAGGAATCATCAAATATACCATCATCTCCTCGGAAGGGGAGCTGACGGAGAAGAGCTTTTCCTGGTAGAGGTGGTACCACAACCTGAAAGATTTACAGAAGTGTCCTTAGGTGCAGCCTGTAAGCAAGTTCATCCACCTCTTCCTCCTAGAAGACCCATCTCATCAGTCACATTCCTAGTGAAGTAATAAAACATAAGCAGAGAAGAACAGTACCTGCCCACACAGGTAAGCTGAAATCAAGTAGTTTAACTCTGAATTAACACAAAACCATTAAAACAAAAAGCCTCTGGCATTGCAGCACTGAGACTTGATAAAAAGGCTGACACACTGGTTTATTTCTGGGCATTTTCAACCACAGTATCTGCTTTATATGATACCCGCTTTATAACATAATGAAAACGTTTCAGCATTATGACTCTTTGTATGTCTATGAAGACTTGTATTTACCTTTCACTTTACTCACCTTGCTTTCTCTTTCTAGTTCATTCCTTAGCCATTCAAAGTCACTATATCTTCTTCTGACTGTAGATTCTTTCAGTTTGAAGATAGGTAGATTTGTCTGAAAACAAAAACACAAGCTATTGATTAGACAGATTAGAAGTTTTGATAAGCAGAAGCAAGAACCAAGCTGTTAAGTTACACATTAGTTCCATTTAAGCAACAACAGCAGTATTAAGAAACACTCAAGATACAGAAATAGAAATAAGGTTCTAAGCTAGATGAGTAAGATGTGCCTTGAACTGCATGGCTATGAGCCTCATTTATATGGTATCCCAATCACTGGTATTTTGTCATCATATCACCAAGTAGAATATCTGATTTGCTGGCCACTTGAGATGTTTCTAAGGTTGAAGAAGCATCTGCTATTCTTACTGTCTCAGGAGCTGGATTCCCAATATATACAAAATTGGAGGTGGGGAGGGAGGGGGAAGAAAGTCTTATTCCACAAAGGCTTCTCTTACTGCATTCAAGGGAATGTTTCAGATATTAGCACAGGACATTAACCAAATGTCCTGCACTTTTCTACTCCCTGATACAACATGGCCTCCAACATCTTCAAAAGCAAAACCTTTAAGTCTTACATTGAATCCATCCAGGACTGAAGAAGATTTGAGAGCACAAGCTGCCAAGTTTGGGTAGCTCCAAAGAAGCCAACAAGGCTGAGATGCACTACAACATTCAGTGCTGAGGAGATCAGACTGTTTGACTACAGAGGTAAACCAAGCAGAGCATGATTAGGGAGAGCTTTGCTGCACAAGGCTAGGAGGCAGCACCAAACCCTAAACACCCTTGAAAGGGACATCAAATAGGAGTAAGCTATAATGCTGCACAAGACCATGTTAAATACACAGGCACCCTGATACAAGTCCTTACACTAACTTGTGTCAGAGCCTGCATTACTTCTGTTCATTCTTGGGGTGCAGTGTTATGCCACTTTGCAATCCAACTTGCATGTTATTTTAAAACTAGACACTGAGAGAGTCCTCTCCTAATGACATCCTGGCTAGAACACTACAAAATTGTTTCCAGGAGTTATGACCTCCTGAAAGTAAGACCATGAGCCTGTAATTACCACACACAACCAGACGTCAGAGAATAATGCCTACTGTTGTCAGACTGCATATTCACTAACAGTCTTCATATACTTTTAAAGAAGACTCTCAAGGAGTACCCTAGGAAGCTGATGTTCACGTGGGACTACAGTTACATCCAGCTTTCCTGTTGGCAGATGCACAGTAGTCATTCTCAGCTACTGCCTTTTACTTTTTGTTGTTTTGTTTTAATCTCGTAGGCCATCTAACTCAGGATCTGGTCACAGTTTGAATGGATACCCCTGCACAATATCATTTGTAGGATGTTATGCTTAAGCTATCACTGGGGAATACTTTTGGCAGCTCAAAACAGGTTTAATTGCAAAGACATCTTCCTGCACTAGGCAGGTCTGTGACTATGGGTCATTGTATTGCTGCCAGCCAGTAACAAGTACTTGATAAGTTAGTTGTGTACTTTCACATTATTCAAGTTAGTTCATCATTTACAAGTGATAAAGTATAGAACAGTATTTTGTTACGGTGTCTTATTGCTAAATGTTTAAAAGCATTCAAGCTCTCTTTCCCAGGTAAAATATTGTTGATTGTGCTAGCAACTAATAATAAAATTGCATTTAAGACTTACGTCAGATGTCAGGCTTTATAAATAAACACTCTTGTCTTGATGATAAGAATACTCTACTCAAGAGTGAATATAGCTAGGTCCTCCAGAGTGCATGAAGGAGATTCCCAGAAGTTAAGTACTGGATTATTTTCCTCTGATTTCAGCTGTTGTTTTTTAACAAAGTTCACCATTACACATTACAACATCAACTCTTTGTCAGTGTCTCAGGTAGAAAGCGCTTTAAAATATTTAACATATAGGTTCTCACCCGCAGAAAATATTAATTTCTCCTCTCAAGTTACAAAAAACAGGATTAGAACTGGATAAAAGCAGCTAAAAACCAGTAAGTTCCCAGGTCTTCAGGAACTCTTTTCATTTTCTAGGCAGGAAGTCTATAAAGTTAATCTCTAAACAACATATCAGGCTTACAGATACAATGTGGGGGTAGAAGTGCCAGGTGAGATCACTTTACCTTCTACATTCCCTTTTGAACTTTTGACATGCTAGCCCAGCTAGCAAGAGGGAGAAAAGAACAGAGTCCTTTGCTTTCCTTGTGAGTTGAAAAATCTTCTCCAATTTTGATCATAAGCACTGGAAATGTTCAGATTGAAAAGTATGTCAAAAGGCATCCACTAAATTAAGTGTCTCACAAGTCACAATTTGACAACTATATTCTAAAACAGAGTACATGTTCGCTGTCCTTTGGTCTGGATATGAACTAGAGCTATCTATTGAGATCAATTTCTAAACCTCATGTTTCTTAAAACCCAGAAACTGCACCAATTCTCCTTCCTCTAGAAGTACATACTGATAGAGCAGTGTTCTTCAGGTAAGCAGCTGATAGGAAGGATCTATTTAAAAATGCAATTTGAGAGTCCTGTTTTATACTGCTTAACCTATTTACATCTTAGGTTTCTATTTTTAATTCAGGCTACATTCACATCTGAAGTTTCTGTATGGACCTTTGTCACTAAGGATTATTGCTCTGTTTGAGCAGACCACCCTTTCCTTCAGTAGAATGGGCTTCTGCATGCCCTACTGCCTCCATCTCCCATGGATAGACAGTTTTCATTACGTAAGTCAGACAGCTCCTGAAGCATGGGCTTTCATCGGACAAGAATTTGGTAAAAGGAGATAATCCCGAAGAGTCAACAGAAACTTTCATTTTCCATTACAGTGTCATTTCAAGACCACGCAGGCTATCAAAAATGTTATTCTTCCCTTGACATTTTATGTTGAGTTATCCTTGTTTAGTCACTAAGGTGCCAACAGCTATTCTGAGCACTGCCAGTGCTTTGTCTGCTAGAACAGAGACAAGAGCAAGGCACAAAACTTGAAGTCAGGCTAGTTTCATTTTTACGAGCACTTCTGCCCATGCTCATTCAGCATTATATTAACTTTCTGGCCTGCTGAGCTGCAAAGTCTACTATCACAAAACTCATGACCCAGTTTGGAACAGCCCCTGGAGCACAGCTCATTCCTGTGATAATTTCAGCATAATTTCTCCAGCAATTCTTTCTTCAGCAGTGTAATAATTATACCATTTACTGAAAAAAAAATTCAACAGCTTTCTAGTCCAAAATCATGCTGCTTAGCAGTTGGAATGCAAGCCCTCAACCTGAAAGGATTATGCACCATCCAAGACATCAGACAACTGAAAGTCACTAGTCAGAATTGCAGATAAAGCTTTGTTGCAGAAGGACAAACAAACAAGTTCTGCAGAAGTCTCACACAGCCCAGAATCCTAAGCCACAGAAAGATACTAAATCAAGACAGATTTTGCGTAGCACTGTCTCTTTATTAGAGTGTATGTAGACACCATTAGGCTTTCTCTGACTACTGTCAAACAGTCTGTATTCTGCAGGGGCAGTTAATGGCCAGCCAGTACACTGGAATAAATATTGTCAAAACTGGTGCCAAGTTACATTACATAATTAAACAACAGGTGACAAACCCAGATCCTTAAGTCACTCCTGCATTTCTCCACTCAGATGCCAAACAAGTTTCTACAGCCATTTGGCTAGTGCTCAACAAACTAGTAATGGGAAGCAGTGGTTCCTTGCTAACAGACTTCAGGGCAAAATCTGTGTTCACAGTAAGCATGTTTCTTCAGCTTCATTTATGTCACCATAACATACTCAACTTTGAGTCCAACTCTAAGCTCAGGAGATTCCCAGTTCACCTCAGAAGCAAATGACAGTCCTAAGACAGTAGCTTAGATAACCAGGTAACAGTCTTCCGGCTCTTACTATAGTCACTCCCCAAGCTATGCCCAGTTAGAAGTTGAAAAATTGTTTTTGTATGCAAGTGAAGATAATTTCACACGCTGAATGCAAGTAGTTTGAGTACTAGTCATTACTGTCCATTCGGCTTCAGATACAGTTATCCAATGCAGCCATTCCAGTAAACAAATTACCTTAAATGCAGGAGGAAAACTAGAGTAATTTATTAGTTTATAATTAGCTTTACATTAATAAAATAATTCTAAGTATTATTAAGTCTTAGTTTTTAGACTAGCTTATCCACTGAGTGGAAGAAGTCTTGCAAATAGTCAGTCTTGCTCCTAAATTTGGTTTCCAGACATAAATCAAATGTAAATAGCATTTGGGTTCCTTCAAAGAACATGCTGACACTCCACAAGATTGTATGACACTGCAGCCCAGTCCATCCCCACAACAGCAGAAATTCCCCAAATGTTGTTGTTCAGCACAGTTTGAGGTAAATTTGGTTAATTTCTTCATCTGCCACCATAACACTCAGCAGCAGCACTGCATTGCCCATGTCTCCCATTCCTAACAGACTGAGAGTAAAGCTGCACTGTTGCCACAGCAGCTACTTTGATGTCATCTTTTCAATTAGGTTATGGTAGCATTGAGAGAACTCTATTTCCATTAAAATAGAGTGAAAGAAAGCACACAGCTCACTTTTGATAAAAGTTTGTGGCTTTGACTCTCAGAAGCTAAATTCAATGATCTTGACTGTCATATACAAGCTGTAATCTTTGTCAAGAGCCTACACCCTTTGGCTACATTTACAGTCAATGGGAGCTCTGGGCTATCACAGTAAGTAGCATTCATGGTGGATAAAAATAAGTATTACAATTTTCCTAAGGCAAGAGCCTGCTGTCCTTTAGTACAAGAAACTGGCTCCAGCAGTCCACTGTTATTGCAGAAACCTTGCCAGTGGTTTGTTTCCTTCCTGACTCGACATAAGCAGCTACCTCTCAATTTCCTACAATTATAAAAAGCAAGAAAGAAGGAAAACATGCTTTAAACTTCATTTTCTAGAAGTTTAGATTTTTGCTGGGTACATTACTGAAGGAAAGCTTCTTTCCCCACTGCAAAATGTCACACTAGAGATTGTTATTTTTCAAAATTTCAGTCCTTTTCATCAAAACAGAGTTCTACCTCCCCTTTTCTCCAGTTGGTGTCCAGATCTACTGAAGGTACGTCATATTAAAAAAAAAATAAAGTTAAGAGAACACTGAAAAATCTGACCACGCAAGATTTAAACTATGCTGACTTAAACTATACCAAGAACTTTGGAGCTTCTCACTCCGCAGTACTGGAGCTATGGAGCCAGGGTGTTTTCTACCTTAAAGACTAAGGCAGTGAAATCCTAACAGCAACACAATGACAGAGACTATCAGTCTTTAGACAAGAATTAACCTTTGCCAAATCCAGTGTTTTGAGTACAGTGTTGCTCTCTGAAAAATGAGCATAGGGATATCTGTATTTTTGCCAAAAAGCATCTATCATCACCTGATCAAGTTCAACAACACCATAAACAGCTGAATTATGGTGTGACACGGTCAAAAGACTCTAAGTAGCGTGAGTCAAGAAAAAGAGATTGCTTAGTAATGCTTTATTCTTCAGGTTTCATGCTCAGAAGCCAAAGATAAAAACAGGAGCCTGCTTTAAGGACTCATTTGGACAAAGACTTTTACAACATCCAGATAGAACTAGTAACTAGATCAGGGTTAGCAAGCCAAAGTCTCCTGTGAAATACCAAATATTTGTCTGAAAGAGAAGGGATCGTTACTTTTATGCAATTCAAGGTATAACAGCCATATAGCTCTGATTTGACCTACTGTAATGTTCATATCCATTCCTCATTAGGAATGACTGAAAACGGATCAAATTAAGTTGATGCTTTAGCATCATTACTGACATCCATCAGCTACAGTCAAATGGACATAAAAAAATTTCAGTGAATTGCTAATTTTTTATCAGAAACTAAACTTTTGATATGCTTTGTGAGCTACAGACAGTCCAGTATCCCTATACTTCAAATATGCAAGAAAAAAGCAGTAAGTTAACTAGTTTAAAAGTGTGTCTACTAAGTAGCAAAAAACTCTCTTCATATTTCCAGTTTTACTGGAGCAGTAACACTCACATTCTTAAGTAGCCACTAAAAGCTATAGAAAGGCTTATAACTCCTGTTCATTAATTTGCAGCATATCTTAACACTTAGAGGGTGCGACAGCTTAAGCCCATAGAAATAATCTCTAAAGCTTTTTTCCCAGGTCTAGAGGTGGCTTTAAACCACTTTATATATAGCTTCATTTTCTTCTGGATTTTAGAGTTAAGCTGCTATACACTAGCTTATAGTTATACTTTCAAATAGGCTTTGTGGCCAACACAAACTATACTGTCATATGGGAGAATCTTCTGGGAAAGAACACAGATTTTGAATTGGATTCTCAAGAAATAGCCACAGAAAGAACATTTCAAGGACCTGTCTTCAGTTGGTAAAACACTTGTTTTTATACCTTGACTAGAAGGTTAGGGCTTCTCCATCATTTTTATGTTAGAAGCTACAGCAACCATAGGAATTTCAGACCCTTCACTCAGTGCTACGGCTTCACAGGGTATTTGGATTATGTACTTGTTAAAACAGCCTCCAGTAGTGCAACTGGCATTGCTTCACCAAGCGAAAAAACTTTAAATAAAATACTTCCCTTACTGTTAGAAGACATAAACCTTCACTGCATCATTTACTTCTCCAGATGAAAAGCAGCAGAGACTGGACTGCTCTAAAGTTCAAGCTGACACTTTTTCAGCAAGCCATCTAAAAATAAGCACATATCAAAACTCCCTGGCATCACATGCCTACCTGGATCTCAGCCATCTGTCCTACAAAGATTAGTCATTGTTCCATTTTATTTGGTCTGTTCTGTACTGTACTGGAGTGCAATCTTAAAACATGACAATCAAGGCCTGCACTGTATACACTGAAATAAAAGGAGTGCAAGTCACCAGTTAAACTAATATACTAATAAGAAGCACTATTCAGAGACTTGGTTATTTTACTTACACAGTAACAGGTATCAGTGCCAAACTAGTTCAATACCTTTGGACCAGCCTCTTGAACCTAGTTTAATTACAAAACTCTACAGAAAAAAAACAGCTGCTCAAGAGTAAATCCACTTTCCTGGCTTTGGAAGTTTCTTTCATCCAAGCCGTTCTACTTCTCTGTTTCCCTAGTCAGTGCTCTTGAAAATTCTTCCAGTTATCCTTTTCTGAATTACTGCTTGAAGGAACAGTTACTGTTTGTAAAGGTGCAGTACCCAGGCTGTAGAACAGAAAAATGGTCACCTGAATCACTGCATTTTTATTCTTTGTAGAGGAGTCTGAAAATATGTAATGGTTAGCAGTGTCTAGAATGGGGTTTAAAAGCATAATTTACTACGGTTAGAGCAGACTTGCAGTGTTATGCAAGATTTGTAGTAGTAGAGAAATAGAGAATTACTGCTGATTATGCATCCCTAAACACATCCACACTGAGTCAGTGTTTAGTCATGACTCCACCACAAGCTTCAACTATTAAACTGTACAATGCTGAAGTCAACTACAGGAAGGGCAGATTTGATTCTTTTCATGGTGGGGGAAGAATCTGCAGCTTCAAACCCTGCCAAACATGAAGGACAGGAGATTTGGAACTGTTCAAGGACAAAACATTTCAAAAACACATCCATCAGATCAAGAGCACCACTTTGCAAAACATGGCACAAGACAAGTGCTTTCTGAGCAAGTTACACTTTCAGTTCATTTTCTGTCTTACTCTAACTTGATTTGACCACAGCAGTCAGATTCCAATCACTAAGTCACAAGTCAGACTACTACAAACATGCTGAAATGTAAATACTGTATCCAAACTAGGTCTTGAAAACATTGGTTAAGGGAAGAACAGGACTTTCAAAAGCAGGTCGAGTTCAGCAGTACTCAGATAAACTTCCCCAATCCCTTGAAACCAATACTATTCTTAACACTGCGGGCACTTCACAGCCTGTGTATTCATTTCCTTCCCCACACTGGATCTACACAGTCGAGCACCTCTGCAGGTCTACAGAAGTCTTTCTGCAGAAGATACCGGAAACCTGACTGGTGCTCTAAAGAGCATTGGTACCACCCAACTATTGCATTTCACAATATCTGGAAGCACAGCAAGGCATTCCCTTTCTACACCCCAAGACAAGCCACTGCACTATGGAATCTCAAAAAGCTAAGATATACCTTAGTGCCAAGTTTAATAATACTGATTAGAGGCAACAGGCCATTCAACATTAAAGAACAGAACTAAGATGACAAAGGCTTTTAGTTTGGCTTTGCTTTGATGAAAAAGAATTCTTTAACTACTTGGACTAATAGCTCCTGTAACAGGTATTTTATTATAGCTCTGTCAGTTTGAACATCAATGACCTCTCTACAAGTTCTCACTAACCATAAACAGATGATTTAACCTTTTAGTCTAGGTGACAAACCCAACCAAAATGGGCAGCACAGAAGTCACTCATACTTCTACAGAAACAAAACCAGACCAAATAGTGTTAACAGTTTATTTGCAGATCACTGCATATTCTGAGTTCAAAGGGATTCACAAGTATCATGAAGTCCAACTTCTAAGTGAATAGCCCACACAGGGATTGAACCCACAAGCCTGGTGTTATTAGCACCATGCTCTAACCAAGTGAGATATTCTCAGGGCTGCCAAAGGGATATTTCCCAATTTGTAGCAAGTTCCTGGATACCCATATGCTTTGCTGACAGTATTCTAACCAAAATGCTTATCTCCTATGGCACTGACTTTACACTAGGGTGTATGGCCCTGATGTGTCACCCATCACTGATCAGAGTTAGCTTGTAAAGCTTAAGTCTTGTCTCCTTAAAGGATTTAACAGCTGAAGCTATTGCATGGAATGTGCTTGAGCAAAGACCTTCCTTTTGACCCATTTATCAAGAAAACTATGTCTCAACTACAGTAGAAGACAAATGATACCTGGAACTGGATTGAGGACTAAATACATGCTGTAGGATGATTATATGACAATTGTAATTTGTTCTATGTTTGCTTCCTGGAATTCAGAGAAAGGACTGGCTTTTAGCCCATAAATAGTAACAGGTTATTCGCATGCCCTCATTCAAAAGCGGTGACTTGAACAAGCCCAGCCTGAAAAGGTTTAGTAAGAAGGAGAGAAGAGCTAATAAAGACTTGTGAGAAACAGCATGAAAGGGCATTTACACTTAAAATGTGACTTTTGGTTCACATTCTTCCTCAAGAGGTAAGGGCAATGAAGTAGTTTACTGTATTACTTTAGCAGGCAGTCTAGTTAATTATGCTAGTTTTAAATGCTGCACAGTCACCATATTGTGATCATCTAAATACCTTCAGATGAGATGAGTACTTTATCAAGTTTTATTTTGCTAGAAGAAGCACTTTGAGCTTTATACACTACTGCATTATTCCCAGTTTAGCTCACCCTCAGCCTTCACACAAAGGACACCTCAGAATGGAACAAACGCACTGCCTGATGCTGCTGATGGAAAGCAAATTCTCAAGTACCCTGTCAAAAACATGACCCACTCGAATTTGCTATTTTAGCACAGCAGGGTGGCATTTTCTATCACTTATTTCTGAACAAGACATTTGACTTTCATTGCTAGTGCACTGTAGTGGCACACTGCCACATTGTGTGCCTTATAGTGGTTGCTACAGTGGAAAGCTTTCTGTCATCACCTTGTCCAGCTTGCCAAGAACAGACTGTTATTCAATGCACAGACTCAGGCTCAGAAAGTCAATACCTTGGCCAACTGTCCATCTGTGAAGTAAGCTGCCCAGCCAGAAGCACTGCAGAGGGTCTACCTGCAGCACTCCTCTCAAGACTCCTCAAAGGCCCGTCAAAGTACCATGCATTTACCCCAGCACCCAGCCACCCTGCACAGAGACACTCGCTGTGACAAGCCTTCCTAAGTTCCAAAATACTACTGACTTGCTTACGCAGTAGCGTACTGCTGAGCAGTCTACCCAAAACTTTAGAGTTCCCCATTAGGCTTTCTGACTTCCACCAGAACTTGATGAGTACAGCATTATAAGAACTAAAGCATGAAGTTGTTCCACTTGCTGCTTTCCAGACAAGAGATATGCTTCAACTGCAGTACCAGTAGAAAGCTTGCCAATAAAAGCTTTTGGGAAACTCTGCAGTATTTCACACACATATATTTTGCAAGATACTTTTTAGCAAGTATCAGTTCAAGAGTTTGCTAGCAAGTTCAGTCTTTCCAAAAAAACCCAAAAGCTAAGCTTTGAGATTCAGACAAAGATAGAATTACAGAGTCTGTAAACATCATGACGATGGTACAAGTCTAATTGTCTCAACGCAAACTTGAATTTCAGTGTCCTATCTCACAACGTTTCTGGCTTAGAATGATCTCCAGCTGTAACATGAGGCTGCTGTCCTTTGGCTTTCACCAGAATTTAGCAGCAGTTAAGCCATCCATTTCTGCACACTTAACATTTTACTGTTGGTATTACCTGAAGATGTAGCTCCCCAGATACGACACAGGTAACTCACACCATCTTCTCAGGTTTGTTCTGCTGCTACTACCAGCACTGCTGGGGGAAACTACACATCAGCTGCTACTTTCTTACTTTCTGTAACCATAAGCAGTTGTCAAACCACAGAAGCCAGATGGTGGCCATTGTCAGCCACACTCCAACAAGCAGATTATGCTACTAGGCCTATCTTTCACAAATACAATACCACAGCAATTCATGTTCAAATTCTTCCTCTGTGCTGAAACTTGCATATTAGCGACATGGTCCGTGTTCTGCTGAGAAGCAGTTAATCGATACAAGTTTAGACAGTGAACATAATTCTGCATGACTTGTATTACCTGCTCTGTAGCCTTCCAGCACACAGAGACCTAAAACTCCATTTTACAGTTCATGGTAGCTATGAACTATGAGTACAGCAGTGCACAACTGCAAAGGTAATGATCAAAGAGACAGTCCTGTATACAGGCATGTACAGATGCAAGCAAGGAGGGTGGAGTTTACATAGTATCAGTCTGGAAGGAAGCAATGTTTACATAGTATCAGTCTGGAAGGAAGAAGAGAGGAAGGTCACAGTACTATCACAGTGTGCACTTGTTCAAATCATTCTTGGTCTTCATTACAACAGGAATCCAGAATTTTCTGCCCCAAACAGCAGGTGGGCTAAGACTAACCTGTCTCAAAACCTGTTCTTCTGCTTTCCTTTCTGATGAAGAACTTCAGTTGAGTATTTTTAAAAATTGTTATTTTTTAATCGCAGGAAATTTGACCTAATTCCCAAGGCCATATCATGGCCAAGTCCCTTTTGTATCAACTTCCCTGGATCCAGCCATTCCAAATGCTCAGTCTCATGGAAAGAAACGTCATCAGGAACCTAAGGTGCAAATACTTTCCAGCAAGGTAGAATTACATCTTTCTTCTAAGTGGATTGCTAGAGTTCTGATAAGGGCTGTGCAATGCAACACAAATCTGCAAGCTCTAGTTTGACCTCACACAGAGGCCAAACATAGGCTAAAAGCATGTTAGTTTATTCCTCCTGCCCCACTGACACATCCTGAAACACAGGAATAGCTACTGAACACGACAATTTACAAGCATCAGAAATAAAGAAGTATCCTCCCTAGTAGCTTTAGATTTCAGCTGATTTTGCTTTTTTAAGTAAGGTTACACTAAGCTGGGGACTTAGACCTTTAACACCAGAAAATCCACGCAAGGTTAAGTCTTGTCCGGTGAATTTTAGTGACCAAGCCAGCAGCCCTCAGCTGTATCCTTCCCTGCTGTGAAGAACTCATATCGCAGAGAATGTGTGCAGGGAGTCAGTGAAGCTTCACCCTTTATTACTTACTATAACAACTGACCAGGTTCCATCAGTTGTAACAGAGCAAAGCTACACAAGGTAGCAGACTCAACCGCAAGCTATTAAAAACCCCCCACCTATAAGACATCAGCTTTCTCAACCCAGCTTATTTCTGGCAATGTAGACCAAAAAGGATTCCTTGCTTCAAGTCCCTACCAGCCACAGGCAAGGACTATGCTGTAGACATTGCATTTTTTGACCATTCCTCTGGGCCCTGTTTATGAAACTAGAAAGGCCAGGGAACACAGTAATGACTTCACATAGCTTTTCTCAAGCTCAAGACTACTAGCCTTTGGGGCAAGTCAGTGAACACAGCCCTTCCAGCTAGGAAGGATTCTAGTGTTACTAAGAAGTAGTATTTGACAGCAGCACATTGCGAGAAACAGCCCTATTTATTAGGCACTACAATTTTATTTCAGGTACGAAAGAAAACAGGAAGCCCTCTCCCATATACATGCACCTTATCGCTTTAGCTGGCTCTGATCTAGCGTGTGCCCACCAGACTTATTTACACCTTCTCTATGTACTTGTTGAGGCCGCTGGAATCCTGAACTTGACCTCTTCCTCAGGGCAGATCCACCCATATTACTCCATCTCAGAGAGCTGAGTTTGCCCTCCTCTATTTACCTGGAGACAAACAAGCAATTGCTCACAGTACAGCGATATTTCAGTCTGAGGACAGGCTGTACCCAGCAGAGCCGAAAGAGCACTTGTCCTTTAGTTATCTGAACCGAGCTGCATCGCCTTAGCTACCAGGAGCCGGTCACAGAGTTATCAACCCCAGGCCGAGGATGGAGAGTCCACTGCGGCTCTGCCACCGCCTCCCGGCGCCGCGCACCGCAGTAGCCGTGACACGGGTCCTGAAGGACACGGCGGCGGGAGCCCGTCACCGCCACCCCGGCCAGCCCCGGGCGACACGAGGGCCCGACACCGCCAACCCGGCTCCCGGGCCAGGCCGGCGCTGCCTCACCTTGACGCGGATCTCGTAGGTGGTGAAGCGTCCGCGGCCCACCCCCACCGTCTGCGGGTTGCCCACGTCGATCTCCAGGAAGTTGCTGGGCGGCCCGTAGGCGTCGTTGAGGTTCTGCGGCTTGCTGATCAGCCGCCGGGTGTCCGCGATCGTCTCGGCCATGGCGGAGCGGGCGCCTTCTCCCCTGAGCCAGCGACCGAACCCCGAACGCCGCTGCCGCCGCCACCCGCGCCGCCCGACCGCCCGCCCCGCGCCCAGCTGACTGCCCGGCAACGCGCACCCGCGCCCACCGCCCGCGCGCGCGGGCAAGGCACGCTGGGCAATGTAGTTCTCGAGGGCCGCACCGCTCCCTCACGCCTGGCGCGGACGCCCGCGTTCCGAACTACACATCCCGGCGGGCACTGGGGGTGCGGCGCTCTGGCCGGGAGAGCTGGTTTGTCGGGCCCGCCCGCCCCCTCGGCCGGGTGTGGGGGTGGTGGCGGTGATGGGGGAGTTGCGGGGGATGGCTGGGCCCTTCCCACGGATTCCCATCCTTCGGGGAATGAAAAGGCTGGGTAGGAAATGCTGTATAGGCAAGGTGTTAGGCAAAAGGAATCAGCCCGGTGCAAACGCAGGCTGGAGGAGATGCCCACCAAAAGATTTGTGTTGAAAACAAAGTCTTAAGTCACTGACCCAAGCTGCAATCAAGGTGATGGTGTTGCTTGTAGTAGCCTTGACCTTTTAAAACTTACTGCGATTTTAACAAATGATACACATTTAATAATAATATTACTAACTGGACCAGATTTTATGTCCTCATAGCTTGCAAAGCTAAAGAGTTCATAAAGGATAGGAAAGGAAAATTGTGTTTACCAAATGAGTTATTAAAATAACGAAAGAAAGAAAGAAAGAAAGAAAGAAAGAAAGAAAGAAAGAAAGAAAGAAAGAAAGAAAGAAAGAAAGAAAGAAAGAAAGAAAGAAAGAAAGAAAGAAAGGAAGAAAGAAAGAAAGAAAGGAAGGAAATGAGAGAAAGGGCGAAGCAGAGGTGACAGAGTTGTCCCCTCCCAAGACATAAAGTCTTTATTTCTCATTATCTGATTAAATAGGTTGTGTGTTACGATAAAAGAAACATTTCCCAAAGTAGTGCAGTATTTGCCCTCTCGATGCACCTAAACCCTCAGTGAATAGAAATTATATTAATCCACTATTATTTATAAATTACTCCGTCATCTTGGAGGACTTCCAGATTTTTAATACCTGTTAAAAGTACCCCTCCAATGGTTAAATGCATATATCATTTTCCTTCCTTCTTTTCTTATGGAAGAGTTCTAGTGATGTTCCTTTACTACCCAGGTAGAATGAGACTGTGTGAAAACTATTGATATTTTTTCCAAAAATCTGTGTGGGCAATGGGTAAAACGGCAGGCTGCCCACAAATCATATTCAAGGGACACAGAGTTAACATCTGGCAAGTTTAGTTAGCTGTTGTCTATGTTAATAAAAAGGTAATCAGAAAGTAGAGATGATCCCAAGGTACAAAAATGGTTCATCCCTATAACCAGTATATGATGGGCTGTTTGCTTGGTAACTTTACTGTGAATTTCCTTGTCATCACTCCTTCAGTGTCATTTCTCCCACTTACTAGTGCACCTTCCTTTCTCTCCACTAGTAGCTGCCAACTTCATAATTCACTTTATAATTATAAACAGAAATTAAGCTGACAAGAGTTTTACAAAGCAGGAGTGAAGGGGAGCTTTACCTGAGTTATACTAGTTATTAAACTGGTCATGCAGCAAGGCAAGAAAAAACTCATTAATTCTAGTGAGATCACATATGCATCTGGAAAAGCTTTTGTTTGTTACACAACCTATGCTGCCACATCTCACTGCAAATGTGAAAAAGAAACAGAGCACTGGTGTTGTCTTAACTATAATACATTGTCTGTCTCCTGGCCAAGCCTGGTTTAGTTATCTGTTCAAAGCAACAAAAAAATGTCCAGTACTGTACATTTGGGAAGTTGCTGAGTCTGTGATGAATAAAGAATATGTTCTCAAGCTGGGTAGATACTAAGAGTGAGGCTTAAGTTGAATATTTTTCTCACAGCACACCATCTCAGCACCACTGTTCTGTCTGCTTTTCCTATCAGGGATGACTGGTGGTGGAGAGCCTTGTGGAGGCTACAGGGAGTGACTGTTTTAGTGCCCACTTGTCAACAGCATTGGTATATAAAGGTATAGAAAGGTGATTTGATGAGGTGTCCCCTCACTGTTTTTTCCATTGAAGTCGAATATAACTTGCCTGACCTGGGAGACAAAGGGGAAGATGCCCAGCTTCGTGACTAGCGCCTCCCTTACACCACGTGAAAGCATAAATGCCACACTGGCTAATGAGGCACGGAGAAGGAATGAAGATAGGGGAAAAGCAGAGTCCTGTGGGCCTCTTTGTTTCCTTCCAATCCTCAGGAAATGCATTTGTTTGCTTTGAATCGTGTTCCAGAATTTTTTTTTGTGATCATGAGACTGGAGTTATGCTGTCTGTAGTTGTTTCTTCTTGCTGGAAAGGTTCTTTTCTCAGCATGAAGGTGAGCATAAACTCAGAAAAGAAAATTTTAATTCTGTTTCTGACATGCACTTTGGACCAGATTTCAAATCTGGAGGGAGAGAGGTCAGCTGTGTTTATAGGTTCAAAGATTAGATCAAGCATTTAGAGTTGGACTCGATGATCCTTCTGGGTCCCTTCCAAGTCAGCACATTCTGTGACATCACTGAAAATCCTAGTGAACCTAAATTCTTTAACAATCAGGTACTCACTGATTTGTTATTACACCTTGTTTATTCAACTATGATGCAAAGATTTTCTGGTATAACTTCAAGTGGTAAAATGGATACCAGAGTCTCACAGCAAGGACCCATAGAAGCAGTATTAACGGATGATTACTTCTGAAATTTTGTATAGTAATACTTCTCCAGTAGTTTTTGGTTTCTTTCTTTGTTTTTCAAAAGAAAGAGTCGCATTTAACAGGAAAGGAAACCAAATCTCTCCATCATCCAGTCAGGACTCTGACAAGTGCCCAGGTTAGCACATTTTAGACAACACAGGCGTATTTTGTCAGAACTTGTGGGGAATGCTGACTCAGGAAAAGGCAAAACCCACAAGGCATTGAACTAATTGTGAAATGCCTTGTGTGGAAAAATGACTTCCTGATCCCTGCAGTAGCTGCCAGTGCTTTGAAATATGATGTTTAAATGTCTGCATTGTGCTCCTGCCTGCAAGATAATAATATTAAGCTTCTAAACATAATTTGTAATATCTACATTTATATATACATACATATACTGTGAACTCCTGTTCTGAGAGATACTGAGTAGTGCCTGTGTAGCTGAAATACTGCAGTGAATTTCTAACACATTGAGCTATTTGAGCCGACTGAGATGCTAACTGTGAACAGATAGTGAAAATGGCTGTAAGTCCATAATTTTGGGAACATTTATGCGGCTTTATTAACCTGAGGCTTTATAAGCAATGTAGATTTTTAACAGAATATTTGACTGTCTCAAAATAAATGAGGTTAATATCAAAACTACCCCCAAGTGTTTTGACATAATCCCAGAAAAATTAGTTTTGACGGAAACTGTGTTGATGAAAACTACCTGCAAAATCCATTTTTGTAGAATAGGCTGAATGGTCAGTTCTATATCAAAAGTACCTTTGTGTTTGGGAACCAAACATACTTCCCGTGGTGGGAATATCTTGGAGCCTTGCAGTCAGGTAAACCCAGCCCTCCTTGTGCAGAAACTCAGAATGGTTCTGGCAGAGACCCAAAGACTCTTGGACGCATCCATCCCCATAGAGTTCAGCACATCCGAATTTCTAAAAGCAGTGCAGTTATACCACTAGGGGCCAGAGGAGGCATCTGGAGCGCTTTGATTTTACCCCTCATTTTTATTCCTGTTTTATTCCTGTTACAGACCACTTTTGGCTAGCTGGCAGAGTAATAATGCAGCAGGGTTGAACAAGTGCCAAATTAATTTCTATACAGTTTCAATGCCACATTTTTGAAGGTGAGCAAAGGCACAGGTACAGGAAATGAAGGGTACAAATGTACCACAGAATGGACCTGTGCCTGTTACAGGACATAAACCATGGTAATCTACAGAAATGTACTTGAAAGTCCTGTTTGTTTAGGTTAACACCAAACCTTGGTTTAGCCAAGTGCTTACAGCTAAAGGACAGTGAGTTCCTGGGATGTGCAATCCAGTGCATGGTGACATTTTAGTTGGCCAATGTATAGAAGATTCATAGCATTGCAGAGGGTTTATTCATTTAGGCAGAAGATGTCCCAATAGATCCAAATGAGAAGTTTTTCTGTGCTGCCTTGCATAGCAAGGTTAAGAAAAAACCACTGACAGTTTAAATAAATCAGATGTTTTTGCTGAAGATTATACTGTCATTTTCTCCAATTATTCTTGACATTTCACCCATTCATATTGTGATCTGAGTTAATAATGGAAGAAAACCCAGCTCTTGTTGCCTTGTTTATTCTTTGTTCTCAAGGAGATAAGCTGTTTATAAAGATAACTTATTTGTTATTTAAATCACTTTTACAGAATTTGTTTGTTTCCTTGTTTGAGTTTCTAAATATATTGCAACAATTGTGATGCATCTTTGAGATGTCTATTCAATTCACTATGATTTGTACTGGAATTCATTCCTAAATGGGCACAGGTGTTGATAGCTATAATATGCTGGAATGAGTCAAAACCAATAAATGCCCAATAGAGGAAAGATGAAAGAAAATGCACTGAAAACAGCTTTTTTAGGATGTGATAAATAGGCACTTTAATTCACTACTTAATTAGGTATATAGCACTGAAGATGTGTCTGGAGCAACTACGTATTTTAAACAGCTGAACGTGTTAGAGTGTAACTTCAATCACTGCTAATATTTTCGAGATCATAAACATTATTTTTAGAATTAGCAATACTATTCAGGATATAATCAACTTTTGTTTGCAAGCTGTTCTATAGTTCCCTAAAGCAACATTTTCCAATACTTTTGTAAAAAAAAAGTTCATTGATAGTCTGTGAAAACTACTTGCTCACTTTCCCATGTTGCACAGAAATTTAGTGCTAGAATAAGAGATAGGAATCCTGACGTTGCAAAACCAAAAGTCAGTTTAAGCACTTCCTTTGTGCTTTACCAGGAACAGGCACTTTGTTATCTATTTCTTGCACAATTCACTCTGCAGGCAACACCTCCTGAAGCCCCATCCTGATCTTTGGGTGCATTTCTGATAGGAATGACAGGCTGGCCAATGAAGAGGTGAGTGTTATAGTTAGTGATTCCCAAGTGCCAGTGCCCTTCCCTTGGAGTGAAGGATTTTTGCATTGTGCCTTTCTGTCAAAAGAACTTTGTAGTTGCATTGGAGGTGCTTGGATAAAGCAGTCAGGTACCTACCAAAGGAGGAAGGTGGTCAGCATTCTCCCGAGGAGTCCTCAGGAATCGCACCTGGGTATCTGAACTGATACCAAAGACAAGGTTTGCTGTGTGCTAAGCAGACACCGAGATGAAATCAGCCTCTAGGGTTTGCATTATCTCCAGAGAAATCTGCTTTCATGTTAACATATCTTCTTGTTGCATTTCAAATATGTGTTCATAGGCATAAAAATGATGCTGATAGACATAAAACTGATAGTGCTGATGTACAGATAGGTTGTAACTCTGGCCAGGGATATTTGTCCTTAATATTTTACAAATATCTGTCCTTAGTATTTTATGGTCCATGTTTTTAGAGATAAAAGCAAATAGCACAAGACAGAAATTATCAACAAATGCAAATTCAGTTGCCAAAACTCCCTGACAGCTGTGGCACCCAATACAGGCATGGTGCAGCACAATACAAATGACAGTATCACTGAATAGTTAGGGTTGGAAGGGACCTCTGGAGATCACCACCTAGTCTAGGTCACCTAGAGCAGGTGACACAGGAACGCATCCAGGTAGGTTTTGAATGTCTCCAGAGAGGGAGAATCCACAACCTTGCTGAGCAGGCTGTTCCAGTGCTCTGCCACCTTCAGTGTGAAGAAGCTCTTCCTCATGTTGAGGTGGACAAGGAAGTTGTTTGGAAACTGGAGTGCACGGGTAGGGCAGTAAGGTGTTGTGTGCGGCTCCAGGTGAGTCTGGAAAGTGGATTTGTGCCGAGTGGCTGGAGAGGCTGTGTAGGGAGTGCGGCCCTGGGGCAGGCAGGCAGGTGGGCTCCTCAGGGGCTCCCCCACTGGCTGCGGCACAGTTTGGGGGGCAAAGAGAGGGGGAAGGAGCCAGGGACCAGCAAAGGACCTGGGGGTGCTGGTTGAGAGCAGCTGAACATGAGCCACTGTGTGTCCAGGTGGCCAAGGACAACGGCACCTGGCCTGTATCAGCAACAGTGTGGCCAGCAGGACCAAGGCAGTGATTGTCCCTTGTACTCAGCCCTGGTGATGCTGCACCTCAAATCTTGTGTTTGGTTCTGGGCCCCTCACTACAAGAAGGACATTGAGGGGCTGGAGCGAGTCCAGAGAAGGGCAATGAAGCTGGTGAAGGGTCTGGAGCACAAGTCCTGTGAGCAGCAGCTGAGGGATCTGGGGTTGTTTAGTCTGGAGAAAAGGAGGCTCAGGCTCCTCTCTATAACTTCCCGAAAGGAGGTTTCAGCCAGGTGAGGGTTGGCCTCTTCTCCCGGGCAGCCAGGGACAGGATGAGAAAACACAGCCTCAAGATGCGCCAGGAAAGGTTTAGGCTGGACATCAGGAGGAATTTCTCCTCAGAAAGGGTGATTAGATATTGGAATGTGCTGCCGAGGGAGGTGGTGGAGTCACCGCCCCTGGAGGTTTTTAAGAAAGACTGGACGTGGCACTTAGTGCCATGGTCTAGTCGACATGGCGGTGTTAGGTCATAGGTTGGACTCGATGATCTCCGAGGTTTTTTTCCAATCTAATCGACCCTGTGATTCCGTGCCCCAGGCGGGAGCGGCTCGCTCAGCACGGACCGCGCCCGGACTCCTCCACAGCTCCGCGGGACTCCACTTCCCAGCGCGCCCCGCGCCCTCGCCGCCTCCGCCCCCGGGCCGGGAAGATGGCGGCCCTTGTGTCGCCCTTGGCTACTGCGTGCTGCCTGCTGCGGGCTCTGGGGCGCCGCGCCCGCCTGCTCCCGCCGCACAGAGGTCAGTGCCGCCGCCGCCGCGGCTCTCCGGGGCTCGCTGGCCGCGGGCGGGCGACAGGCTGCCGGGGCACCGCGCAGGGAGGGCACCGAGGAGCGGTCGCAGGAGCCGGTGCGTGCCTCCCCTCCCCGTCGTGCCGCGGGTCTGTCCCCGGCGGAGGGGAGGTGGGTGCCGGGGCCGGGCGGGGCAGGCGGCAACCCCTTGGACACGCACAGGGCCCGCCGCTCTGCCATGACCTGCCGGTGTCCTCTGGGCGTGTCCGCGACCCAGCCCCGGAGGGGATCCGCCTGCCGGGGTGGCACCGAGAGTCGCCCCCGGTCCCCTGGGGGACCCGCGAAGGGGGCCCGTGCCTTCCGAGTTGGTGATGCCGCTTTCCCCGGGACATAGGGCTTCGGTGCGCTGCCTGGTTAAAGCCTTGCGGCTGCACCGGGCGCTCGGCGAGTGCGCCGGTGGCTGCCGGCGCTTTGGCCGGGCTTTAGGGTGTCTAAGGGATTGTTCTCCCTCTAGGACCCTCCGGTGTATAACGAAGGACAGCTGTGCTCTGTCCTCACAGCCGTGCTTTGAAAGTCGGTTCAGTACACACATTTACGGGGTTTTGTTAACTCGAGGCTTAGGTTAGGAGCACAGGTCTTTTTTCTTTAGTGAGAACTCTTCGTCTTCTTCCAGTCTGGTAAAAGTGTGAGAATTCGGCTGGTGGCTCTCAGGATTGATAAATGTTCACATCCACACATCATGTTGTGATTGTACAATATTTATACATCCTAAGAAAAACAGACAAGCACTGCAGTTAGTACTGTAGTTGTGTGTGTTTTATTAGATATTGGTCTAACACTTGGACTCTGTGTGGTTTGTTTTTTATAACCATCACACTAGACTTTAGGAAAAAGTTGTCAGAGCAAATCCAGTGGCTTTAGGCATAGTTTGTCAGCTTCCGTGTTAACGGGAAGGTAGTCCTTGCATATGTTGTTTGAGGACGTCAGGCTGCAGGAATGGGCTGCCATCATGGAATTGATTTATCCATCATGGAATTGATTTATAATCTTGTTTTTATGATCACTGGTTTATAGTCTTTTCTTTGTTTTTGTGATTTGCTTTCCACAGTTTTGTACCTTTCCCGTAATTAAAATACTTGACAAGTAGTATCTGTGTAAAGTTCCAATTTCACTGATACACTTCTCTTGTCTTTCCTTACTTACATCTATAGGTCAGGTTGTTAAACGGGGCGTGCATGGAAAAAATGCAAGTAATCTTCTTTCAGAATAACGTATCAGGCATGTACACAAAAAGCAGAATGCCAGTTCTGACTCACATTTCTCTAGAAGATACTGTTTCATATGCTGCCCCAATGAACAGCCTTCAGTGATTCATCTAAGGTCATATAATGAGACAACAGTGCAAGTCCTTGTCCTTATGTCTTAGCTGCAATCTGCTGCTTCTGGTTCGAACTACTAATTTCAGCAAGTGTGGGGCTTTTATGAATTTTACGTGATGTTGGCCTGACATTTTCAGTTTGTGCAGATAACTTAGTGTGTATGCCCCCCCCCCCCCAATAGGGTTGGTTGGATTTTGATTTTTTTAAGCTTCCTGTTAAGCACTGGAAAGTAAATCATTTTTTCAGATTACCTTCTCTTACATTCTTGTCATTGATCATTGTACAATATTTTGGAAGGAGCATTTGTTTATTATAGGACTACAAATGTATTTTATGTATTTTTAGCTTTATACCTAGCACATGATCTCTTTCCCAAGAAGCTTACATGAGAAGACTGTGTTCTTCTGCAGGTTTATTCATGTGCTTAACTGTAATACATGTGTTTAATTTATCCAAATCCTTGTACATCATGGGGCAATTTACCTGTTTGAGAGATTCTGCAGAATGTGCATATATATTTAATAAAAGATGAGACAAGAGGACATTATTGTTGTTTACAGGTACTAGCATGGAAAACAGAATAATTCCTGATCTTCTGCTACCTTTGCTCCTATTTTCACGCAGGAAAATAACCTTTGGAGCTACAAGACTGTACCATTGCCCTTCCTCCTCACTGTGGTGTCATCCGCTTAATCTTGGGTTTGAGCAGGTCTCTGATACCACCATCTGCCTGTTGATGAAAGTGCCCTCTGACTTCCAAGTCCTCTTTTTCTGTCGTGGCAGTTGTGTTTCGTAGGCAGTTTTAGCAGCTTTACACTAAGAGTTTCAAGGTTTGAAGCAGTTTGGCTTCATTGTGACCCAAACTAATATTCTGAACTTCAGCTTGGATTATTGAAAACATGACAGTTTTTAAAAGTTGGTTTCTATTACTTTTTATTTCCTTCTCTCCGCACAAATTCCAGGGTTTGTGAAAAGCTCACAAAGCAGATTGTGCTGGCAGAGCAGTAATGACACAGATGTGGTCCTTGTACCTTGTATTAACACTGATTTAGTAGAAGCTATTCCAGCTTCTTGATTATGACTGTCAGCAAAGGTGGCACTTAGGTGATTTTGGGGTACTTAATTTTGGTGCAGTTGTAACCTATGTGAGTTTGGTTTAGATGCAGTTCTTGCACATCTATAGGTTGGAAATATTCTTTATTTTTAAGACAAACAGTATTTAACCATTACAGCACAGTGGAAGGGGAAAGTGTTAATTCTCTGTCTCTTACTTTGGTTACCCTTCTGTGCTCTCAACCTCTTGGCTGCTGTCGGGATCAGTTTTGGTATGCCACAACCCAACTTCCATTGCAGTTTGTCTTCTTGCATAAATAACTCCAGTGCCTGCCTGGGAAGTGACTGTTAGTTTCATAAGCTGTGTCCTTGAAACTCGCATGCCTTTTTCTGTGTCATCTCAGACATCAGTTCTAAGCGGCAGTAGAAAAACTCAACAACACACTGATCAGTGTTCCAATGTGCTGCTCTTTTCCAGAGCAGAAAGTCCCTGGAGTTCAGAACACTTTTTGTATTTTTATGTAGGCATTAATTATCTTTGCAGTGGTAAATTAATGTCAGTTTACTGAATATGTCTTAAGTCCCCCACTTGAAAGAAGTTTTTTATAATTCCAGATTGGTGTTTTTTTTAATAAGTTTTATTTGCCTTGGTGAGATTTTCCCCTCCGATTTCTTTCTTTTTTTTGGGTGTATCACAGTAGGTCTTTGCTGCAGCTGTGTCTGTGATCCTTGTATGGGCAAGCAGAAAGGCAAATGCAAAGAGCTAATTATATGGTTTGAAATAAAGTGAGATTATACTTACATATGTATGTTTTGGAAACAGGAATTTAAGAAAAAGTTGCACCTTAGTGTCAAATCTAAAGAAGCAGGGAATGTCAGGTTACATGTGGTAACATTCAACACTGTCCTGTACCCTGAAGGTGGGAAAGGTAGGTTATGGATAACCACATCTAGTTTTACCCTGTTCTATGTAAAACTAAGTGAACAGTGAACTGATGCTGTGCTTTTCTATGGTTGTCTTTAGAACACTTCATAGGTATAGAAGACGCTTTTTCTGTGTGTGACACTTAAAGATTTTAGAAGGGAACTAATAAAAAATGAGTTGCAGTTTCTGTAATACAAAGATTAGATAATGAAACAGTAAGAGGTAAATGAAAACTCGTATTTTTCAATGTGGAGAAGAGGACTGTAGGACTACAATTAGTGCACTGAATCATAGGTGATTCCTGTAGTTGAGTGATTGATTTTGCAATCTGTTCCACAAAATGCAGGTTAGAATGGAAGGTGCATGTTTTCTTCTGTCTCTTAGAATAGTTTATCGCTTGTATAGCTGCCTTCTGTTGACTTATCTCTAAAACCCCCACATGCTCTTCAGTAGCATCTGCCTTTGTTTTGCAGCTACAGGTGTGAGGTTATCACTTGACCAGTTACTGGATGTCTCCTGGCAATGTAATGTAGCATACCCCCATCATATTTAAATCCCAGTGTTCAATATTATTTTAGGAGAACAGTGAGTGATTTGTGCCAGGACACCCTCTGTGGCCATTTGGGCATAGTCTCCGTCTCTGTCATCTGTCAATAACTGAGTATTTCTTCCACTCCCAGAATGGTTAGCTGTGAGTACATGTAATCTGAGACAAACCCCATCCTTCTGTGGAGTCCTACTGGTGTGCTTTGTCCATGGCCAGGAACGTCATGAGCCACAAACCCTTTCTTAGCCCTAAATCAGCTTTTTTGTTTTTTTTCATTCGATCCTGTCATAAGAAGTAAGAACTCATGGATTTATAGGTATGAGGGGGCACACTGGAGCTCTTGGAGCCATCAACTTCTATGTATTGCAAAGGTACAGATGGTTCAGAGGTATGGATCACAGGAATGAGGTTGGCTTTTTTTGGGAGTGGAATGGTGGAAAACAAGATGAAAAAATTTTGAGAGATCATCCGAGCAACCTGATCTAGTGGAAGATGTCCCTGTCCATGGCAGGAGTGCTGGATCTAGGTGATACTTCAGCTCGCTTCCAATCCAAGCCATTCCATAATTGTGTGATCTATGCCTTTTCGCCTTCCCTTCAGAGGCAGGTCAGGTTTTGCTGACCTGTTTCTGACAGATTTTCATCGAACTTATTTTTAAAATTCACCGCACATCACTGGAATTTTTACAGCTACTAGACTATTAATCTATTTCACTACCTTAATTACAGTTATTAAGATATCTGTATAAATACAATTTCCTTTCTTTTTCTCGGTACCCTGTACGTATCTGGAGACAGCTATATGTTTTTCTTCTCTACAGGTTTTACTCAAATTTTTGCAATAACAGACTTTGAACTCAGCTTTCTTTGTGATCTCTTTAGATAGGGATGAGCTAGTTACTCTTAATTCAAAGCAGTAACTCAGTTCCTTCAGGAACAAGAGAATTTGGTGCAATTATTGGCTGCAGATATAAACAGTGACTGTCTTTTTACGTAGAAACTGTTACTTGCAATAAATAATTTGATCTAATAGTTCAGTTTTATCCTTATCTTTTCTATCTATCTATCTGTCTTTCTATTTAAAATTCTTTTTGTGCCTTTTATGACATCTTTGTGGGTTGTGACCCATATTTTAGAAAATAATCCTTCAAATCTCCACTTACTCTCCCATTTGGTTCATGCTTTTCATAGCATACCATGTGAAAATTGAAAAGTGTCTTCCAGGGCAGACTATACCAGTATTGAATAGAACAGGTTTGTTTGTTTTTTTTTTTCCCCATGTGTATTCATATTGGAGTACTTGTGTTTATTTTATTTTAACTTATTTTTTCCTCTAATAGTGTTATGATATTGTCTCACTGTCAGTTTGCGATCCAGTGTAGCCCTGGATCCTTTTTTGCAGAGGTACTCTTTAACTGGTCATTCCCCATCTCCTGAGTTAGTTATTTCCTCTAAATAACATGCTTTGTCCCTGTTGAATTGCGTCCTATTTGTATTAGATTATTTGTCCAGTTTGTCAGCATATACTTCCCTTCCAGAGTGTCTGCAGCCCTCTCCTGATTTTCTGTTATTTGCATTCCCAGGCCATGTACTTTATCTTGCCATATACAGCATGGATGGAAATTCAGGGTTGCACCAAGATGAGATCCTGAGCCCTCTCTGAAACTCTACTGTAGATATACACTTAGTTTAACTGTAGTAATTATTCATTACATATCCTTTTTCCAGCTGTTTCATACCTGCTCAAAAGTACTTTCTCTTGCAACTTTCTTTCCTGCTTTATAGATGGCAATGCTATGTGACAAAAGCAGTACTGCAATTAACATGCTTTTCCTTCACCCATTAAGCATGATGCCTGATCAGAGAGGAAAACTTGGTATTGTTCTTGAGGAGCTGATGTTGCATTTTATTCATGTTGTTACCGTGTTAAGTGCTTTATTAAAAGAAAAAAAAAAAAAAGGAATGTTAAAACATACTACTAGAGTAAAGTTAGGAATTGAGTTAATGAGAAATGAAGGGGTAACCAGTGGTTATATAGGTAAGTCATGTATATGTCTTTGTGTAAACTGTTAGGAATGTGTGTTGTTTATAAGGAGATGCTTTTCAAAACTTCTCTATTAATTGGCTGCTTTTATTTTTACAGCCTACACAGCTCAGGCAGGTGAGAAAATAGGCCCTGATACTCCTACAGATGCTCACGCCAGAGCCTTATTGGTTTGCAATGGACCTTTAGAACATTATGACTTTCTGATTAAGCAGGAAGAGCTGAAGAATGATGAGCAACAAAGAAGAGTTGTGCAGCACCTGCAGAAATTGCATGAGAGCCTTAAAGGCTACAGCATTGATTCAAAAAATGTCCTTTCAAAGGTGAGGTTTGTTGTCGGCAAATCCAAACAGGATGGGGAGCCAGGACAGACGCTCCAGGAGCCTTTTTATTATTTTATCAGTCTCGCATACAGAGTTGAGACACAGGAGATGATACAGGCTCGTGCTGTCGCAGGCCATCCAGAGACTTCCTGGTTACAGAGCATTCTTAAAAGCTTTTCAGCCAATAGCATACTTTTAAAAGTTACAGACAACTGTCTTAACCGATCTTCAACAGCGCACGTACATCTGTTATACACAATACTTGCTTGTTTACACCTTATATTACAATGCACAGTATTCCATTATTAAGCTTAACCTTATCTATCTTGCTAAGCATATTTTTTTGCAACTCTAAAAGCTATCTCAGCCAAACCTAGAAACTCTAACCATTGTTTTAATGTCCTCGCTTGTTGTATAATTGTATCTTCTTCAAGTTTTCGCAGCCAAAGCTAATCCCTAAACTCTTCTGCTTTATTTCTGAAACTTGCTTTTATTTCTCATGCTTAAGAGCCTTTCTACTTTTTTTTTGTTTCCCACAGTTTATAATGATAAAAATATTTTTTGCATTTATATTTGCTC
Source organism: Lycocorax pyrrhopterus obiensis (assembly GCA_014706295.1). Taxonomy (NCBI): domain Eukaryota; kingdom Metazoa; phylum Chordata; class Aves; order Passeriformes; family Paradisaeidae; genus Lycocorax; species Lycocorax pyrrhopterus. The sequence goes on along the minus strand of JACSVZ010000004.1, from coordinate 70,062,728 downwards.
ATAATGTGCTTAAAATGCATACATTTCTGTCAAGAGGTCAGATCTTATTTTTGCAAATGCATCTTTCCAGACAGATTATTCTTCATGTTTCAGTCTTTCTTCTTTCTTTTTTTGTTTGTAAAATCCAGTGGCACTCCAGAAGTAACTGAGTTAAATATTGTTGAAATAATTCTGTAAGAAAATGTGGTATGGTTTTAGTTATGTCCACTGCCTGCCTTTCCAAAAACCTCGTTTGGCTGTAGGAGAGAGGGGCCTAAACCAGGCTTTAATTCTCAAGCACTGGTATTATACTTGTGTGTCTGGATTACATAAACTGAACACTGATGTTTTGTGTTCTAACAGGTATTCCACAAATAATTCCACACTATAATATTTATCAGACATGACTTATAAAACCAATTCTTCTCCATGCTGCTAGTGTCCAGGTGGGGTAAGGAAAGAAGGCGTAGGTATAATCTGCACCCTTATTGTGATTTTGGGAGCATCACAGTTTCTTTTCAAAGGGTTTACAAAAATTTAGACATATCCCTGTTGCACATTGCCTTAACAATCATAGTGCCTCAGTGTTCATAATGCTGTTAGCCTGCTGTTGCATCTCTGTAACTTTTCCCTGAAGCTCTTGACACAATGTTTTCCAGACTTTCTTTGACAGTATTTTCCATGTTTCTTGTTTTCATGCTGTTATTCTCAAATTGCTGCTCTGGTGGCCTTGCACCTGCAAATATTGATAGCACTGGTATGGCACGTTCTCATGGGAAGCAACTAGAACTGGTGTGGGAACTACCCCCTCAGCATTCCTTGCCTCTTATTTTGTAGATTTGAGTTTATATCCCAGAAAACCAAATGTAGCACCCGGCAAAGCAGATAAGACATTTAATTCCTTTCTAAATATTGGGCAGTCGTAGATGTGCACAAAAGCTGAATGCCCAGTGAATGTGCTTCATTTGCACCTGATTAATGTATTTCTGTCAGCACAGCTGTAAGATATGGTCAGGGGAAGCAACAAGAGCAACATGTTTGATGAAGCCTGATGATAAAATTATAGTGCTGGGGAAAAAGCATTGCAAAATATACATTGCTTTCTCATCTGCACTTTCCCTGTCTGCACTGGAGAGACCTTGCACCACCTCTTGCACCACTTTTGTTTGTTTGGTTGGTTTTTTTCCATCAGAATTAACTAACATTTATGGTCAATGTTTACCATCATTTGCAGTCCTTGCTAACAAATCTCCACGTCAGCCTTTTTCAGCATTCATTACACAACACTCTTCATCTCATGGATATAAATCTAAATATGCAACTCTATTGAACATGTTACCTAACCATACCAAGTTTTTCTCTTACCTGGCACAAATACTGTGTTTTGTTTGCAGGGCAAGACTAAATGATGTAGCATGAGATGAGGGAAGCCGAAGCCTAGAGGGCTCAAGTGCCTTTAAATGGCATGCTGTCCTCTGGCCTTCAGGCAACAAATGACAAGTTAACCATTCTAAGGTTCTTGTGATGGGTATTAGCTTCAAGGTGTGAAAAGAGAAGAGAAAAAGTATTATACCTGTAAATGGGGCTGTTTCAAATAGGCAAGAGTAGCAGGGTGCAGAGAATTGGGAGACACACCTGCCTATCAGTCTGCCTTCCATATCCCCTGATTGCCTTAAACTCGGATATGTAGCTGGAGATCATGTATTTGCTAGTCATATGCTTGACTGGAAATGCCATAAATGTCTTCTTGCCTCCTGATGGAAGGAAGCAGACTAAGCACCTAGGAAAGAGATTTTTATTAAGAAGAAACCTGGATGGGAAATAATTCCATGAAGTAAAAGTTGGGCACTCCAGAAGAAAACTCACAAATACATGAAGCAACCTAAGGCAAGACTTCCTAAAGGGCAATGAATGTGTCTTTGGAAGTTCTGTTCTGGAAGTAGTTGACCCCGTCATCCTCATGGGTCCCTTTCAGATCAGCTTTAAATAGGGTGTTTGGCCATGTGATCCCCTGAAATCCCTGCCAATCCAAATCATTCAATGATTCTAACTCTGATGTGGGAATTGGAGCCAAACAATGGTTTGGGGTATATTTTTGCCTTCTCTGGCAGTTGGGTCAGGTCATCACATTACTTATCTTTTTGTTTTAGGGATTTCTTTATTTAAAATTATTAAAAACATGCAAGCAGTGTAAAAATGATAGATGTAGCCTGGAAACTGTATGTTTATTTTAAAACACTTACTTGTGTTGTGTGTGGGTGTATGCCTATGGATTCATGTTGTCTTGATGGATTTGTGGGTTAACTCTTGAGTCTAAACCCAGTCTCCTGATTCAGTCTGGGCAAGTACCGAATGAAAAATAGAAACTTCCTTTTTTCGAAAATGCTTGTTTATTATCTTTGGTACGTAGAGCAGTGTGGCAGCATGCCTGAATGCAAACATTTTTTGCTTAAGTGTAAGGAGACCAAGCTGGATTCAGCTTGCTAAACTACTTCTTTAATTTGAATCTTAAGCTGCTGACCAGTGTCTTGTATCTTGTGAGGATCCTGGGTGTGAAAAGCTGTGGGGTTAGTTTTCGTGGTTTTTTCATCTGTCTGGGTTTCTTTTTAATCTTTGGTGTTGGTCTTACAATCTTTTAACTTGCCTATCTCAGAATTGTCTTACTGTACCTGGACTGTGAAAGAAGTCATTCAAAAGGGAGCCAGTTATCAGATTTGCTCTTGGTTTTGGTTTAGTTTTTTTTTTTTTTTTTTTGACATAAATGCCAGACTTTTATTAATCTTCATTTTTTGGAAAAAATGGTATGACGAAGGCATTGTCTTTACTGTCAAACCTGAAGGTTCGGTAGGCTAGAGCATTTTGATCTTTTCTGGCAAGATGTTTTGGACATTTGGGTATTAAGTTCTAAAAGCACTGTCCTGGAGAATAATTTTGAGAGCTGACTTGTGTTAACTGGAGTGCCCCAAATCATTGTTAGTTGCTAGAGCAGGTGTTTTGTAATGACTTTGTAGATCAAGCATTATGTGGGCTTGTTATTTACTGATTCTTTGATTGGGAAGTGTGAATAGGGAAGAAAGCTTGTATTGCAGAGAACAAATACCAATCTTACTCTATTTAGTAAATGTGATGCTACTTTGTCCCTTCGTAACAGAGCTAATTGCAGTAAAGCCAGACTGACACTTTCTCACTTAAATGCCATTTTTTACTTGAGAATATGTTTTTCACTACTTCCTTTAAAGCCTTCCACTTCTTCAACATTGCTTTAATTTTAAACCAACTTTTAAAAATTGTTGCATGGCTCACTGATGGAACTAATGAGTCAGTGAGAAGCAGCTGAAGAACTACTTGCTACTGGGAAAAGTGTTTTTGCAGTTCGAGGTTTTTCTTCTAGAGTTTGATATTTCCATGGAAATCGTAAGATTGATAACCAGGTTGAGCACTGTAGGCTGTGCCATGCATCAAAACCCCAGAAAAGGAGGAGAGCAGTGGCTTTTGCATAAATCTGTCAAAGCCTCCTAACTTGTGTAATTAAATGAAATCGTTACTCAGGGAGAAGAAGTCACAACAACTTTGTTTCTCTTCTGCTATCTTTGAGGAAGCAATTTGCCAGTTCAAACAGAGCTTCTTATGAGATAAAATGAAGCCAAACAGATTATAGTTTAAATTCTAGTGCAGGCCAGGTTTTGCTTTGACAAAGTTGTAATCAACATCTTAATGAAGGTTTCCCCAGAATAAGTCACAAATGTGAGTAGGTAGTTGGTAGAATCATATGCTTATCATATGTTTGCATCTGTTGAGGAGTTTCCTAAGTAAGCAAAGTATTTGGTTTTCTTTTATGGATTTCCAGCGCGGCGTTGCTGCTGCAGACTTGGTTCAGTTAGAGCTAAGGCTTTTCATGCCAAGAAGAGGTGGTGGTGTCTGGAGTTGGCCTGGGTTGAACAGGATTTGTGTAGGTTTATGGGTGGAATTCATTCATGTGACCAGTAGAAGGCTTCTCTAGGAAATACTAATGATACAGGGCACAGGTAAATCCTGTATTCATGAATAGCTCATTGGCACTCTCTTCTCATGGAGGCTGGGTACTTTGTAACTTTGAATACTCTCATGTTTTTGTGATAAAACCATTGGATTTCCTTTCTGATTTGTACTTAATGAGTTTTAGTAGATGTTAATGAAACAACTTGATGTATTTTAAATTAATTAGGGATTTATTTTGAAAAAATAAAATACTTTATCAGTCATACTAAGTATTTTGTAGGTTGACCTCCTGCTTTTTCAGGAGGTTTCTAGCAACTTGAATAGCCCACCTTTAGTATGAAATCTCCTGTATTGAGACGAAATTAATCTACTGGCAGCTTTTTCAAAATTAAAAGAATAGTGGTGCTTGGCATTTCAAGTGTGCTCATTTTTCCTGGCTCTGTCATTGAAGAGAATGTGGTTGAGAGGTTGCGGTGAAGAAAAAGGGGCAGTGGAAGAGATGCTTCTCTCTACCAGCCTCTTCTGATATTCCTTATTTTATTGCCTGGTTTCTTCTGTGTTAGAATTGCAGAAGCCTTTTCCAAAACAGCAGTTATTCCAGAAATAGAAACTTCTTGCACTTCTGAAACATTAAAAAAATGATCTGCTTTGGTTTTAGCTCTGTTCTTCTTTTGTCACTTTTTATCTAAATAGTTTTATTCACTAAAATATGGTAAAAGCAGGATTAGGGAGCAAATATTTATATCAGATACAATAGAGGCCTTTCAAGTTTTTTATCCAGAACACTTGTATTACCTCACAGGCTAAAGCTTTCTGAAATGAGTAGTCTGGGGCACACACACACAGACACACCATGACACCAGGCATTTTCTTCATGGTAATAAAACTCTATTTTGTTACGGTGTAGGTTTTTGGGGGCATCAGTTTAGAATGAATTTTAGGGCAAAAAACAATTGCTGCCAACCAAGTAAGCTTCTGTTTTTCAAAATTACTCCTCAAATTTGAACAAGGACTTTGATCTTCAACTTGGTGAAAGCATGGCCTTGTATGTTGAGATATTTTGAGGTCCTCTGAATTGAAGTTCAAGGCTGTAAGAGTTTGCATAGACATTTCAGATCTCCAGCTTTTCAAAATAATACCAATTGGGACATCTTAAGAGTTGTTGAGTTGCTGTACTAATGACTTGAAATAAGCTCAATTATAAGTGAGGTCATGTTTTGAAAAGAGGTATGAACAATAGTAAACACCATTCAAGACCTTGAAAATGTCTTCAGCTACAACAGCAGCCAAAAAGGAGGCCTTTTAGAGAAAGAGTGGGAGAAAGAGGCAGTTTTGTTAGTGTTTAAAAAAAAAAATCTGCTGTTGGGAGACTTGTCTCCTGAATTTTGCATATTTTAATTAGCCATCTTAGTATTGACTTGCATTTTCACTTAAAAGTTTTTCCAATCAGGGTGTAAATATTCCCAGGAAATGAGTTCCTTACTTCTGGTGTCTGAACATGGGAGAAGGTGGGAAGACGTTGCATATTACTAAAGATATTCTCCCCTTCAAACTCAAATTTTGTGTATCGCTTAATATCTTTGGGTTAGTACCTTTTAAATATTAAGTTTAACATCCTTAAATCTTACCATTGTTGCCAAAGAAAACATACTGTCAACAAATTTAACATTATTATACCGAGACCCCAAATGTACCTCGGGTACTATGGAAATGAGCAAGGAGAAGCTCATTAATTCAGTTTGTCTTCCTACGTTTCCTACTTTTCGCCATTTCCTGCCTCAAATAAAGTGGACTATCCTTATTTTAGAGTGACTAGAGGATCTTCTGCAGTAGGTCTCCCCCCTCCTTGCAGAATGTGTGTTTGAATAGAACCAAGATCAGTCTTCTGCTTTCTTTGCCTCCACGTACCATTGACTTTCCTGACTGCTTGCTGTGCTTTACATTGAATCAAGAACATGGATGGGATTTTATCAGCAATCCTAGTGGAAGTTGCCCTTTTTCTTAGACAAATTCCAGACTTCAGAAGATGCATTAAAATAATTTAAAAAAAAAGAAAAAAGAATCCATTTAATGATCATTCAAAATAGCTTGAGACTGGTAGGTCTGAGTTTTCAGTATTAAAAATCTACTGATAAAGTTTTACTTTTTTGAAATATAATGTATGTTAAGAAAAAAACCAAACCAACCCAAGAATATAAAACCAAATTTTTAGAGTTATACAGTATCTGACAGGAATGAGGAAGTCATTACCCTAAAGCTGTCAATAGTATGATGTTTAGAAATATAAGTAAAATATTTCCTACAAACTTCTTTAATTCCTGAGAGAGGACAAAAGGTTTTCTGACATTTGATTTGTTTTTAGAGATGATCAGCTTCAGCAAATGTTTGGATTTGCCACAGTATCCATCCTTTTTAGCAATCAGATATCACTCAAAAATTGCTGCCTTCAAAGGGAAGCTAATTTCATTTTTTAAATCAACCAAAAAGTTGATTTAGACTTTTACAGACCCCAAGCCATTATATTTGTTTCCTTTAGTCAAAACTCCTTTTTTCTGTAACATGTTATCTAAAAATAAGTATGTCTAAAAAGACAAATATTAAGATAGTTAAATGTAATTAGTAAGAACTTTACAATGAAAAAATTGGTATAAAAAATGTAGGCATTAATATTTGTCCTGGTTATATAACCTTTGCAAAAACAGGTAAAGCTGTACTCTACACATTGATTTGTTTTTCTAGCTCTGTGTCATTCCTTGTGAAACTGCAAATCACATTAATACAGCCTTCCTGTATAACAAATTGAATGTGATAGTCTTTTATATTGTTAAAATGATTGTTGTTAATATAAAATTAAGCCCAAAGAAATTCCTTTGGAAGTCTCTCATTTGGATTTTTGTCTGTTTCTCCTTTTCTCTTGTAACTTTGAGCATCAGTAGTTTTATTGAGTGCAAGCTCTTAAAAAGTACCCACTGAAAAATATTTAACAATTAAATTGTCTTCCAATGCTTTCAAAGTACTAGCAAATAGTTGCAGCTTTGTCAATTAATGGAATAGTTTCCAAACATCTGAAACCCTTTCCAGCCACAGACTGATGATACAAATTTTTGATTACCCTATTAATAGAGATCTAAATTAAATCTAAAAGGGGCTCTTATGTAAGAGCCATGCTTGCATATTTTCTGAGTGAGCTGGTACTACAGACCCGAGATATGACCCTTCTACTTTTTGGTCATGCATTTTCTTTCATATTTAATTAGTGTTTTGTACTGACTCCTCTATTTCTTTAACATGGCACTGTATTTTGAAAAAGTGCTTTAGATTCAAGTTGTTTAGCAATTACCCAGCTCCAAATGAGACCACAGGGTTGCAATTTTAATTTTCCTCTGTGTTGGCTCAGCCCATAGAGCTCTGAAAGTGGAGCACTTTGAAATAAGCAAATACTCTTCTGCAATGTTTCTTGTGGATGTCAGTTCAGTTTCATGGATTTGATTGAATTTTGTTAAGATCTCTAGTTTTTTAGAAATTGTTTCTTTTTAGAATTATACTTGGAAGTGGCTATGCACAATACTGGGGGAAAGGGAAAGAGGACTATTTCAAATTGAAAGTCTTGGCATTACTGGAAGTTTTTCCATAAAAATACATACTTGAATAAAATAGAATAAGCCATCAGCTGTCATAATATATGTCCTGAATAATATTAAGAAATTTAAAATTTTTAAGCAGTATTCATTCCAGATAAAAGTAACTCACTTGAAAAAATGGTTAATAAAAGGCATACTTTGAAAATACATTTTTTATATGTTTATGTATTTATGCATATACAGACATGCATGTATAGCGGTACATATTTTTACTGTTACTCCATTGATTTTAATTATGTTTAAACCAGAGATGATTCTGCATTTAATATTCAAAGCTGAGAGAAAGATGTACAATGTTCATGGGCTTTGCAGTACTGATTTTCTGAATCCTAATAGTTTATCTCTTTAGCAGACCTGCTCTAATAGGTATTTAGTGCATGTATCTATGAATAGTACAATACTCCTTAACTTTATATCCTTTTTTTCTAGGACTGTTTGCTCAAACGGCTTAATGAGGGAAAGGATTTGACGATGGTGGATTTGGAAACATTGAATCATTTTATGTGTTCTGATAAAAAAGCACATGTGCTAGGAGTGGGGATAGGGATATTTTCACAATGATCTAAAAAAACCCCCAAAACCGAAATCCCAAGCCCTGTGTGTGTGTTTTGCTTCTTATGCAGAATTTGCACAATGATAACACTACTTATGAATTCTGAGCTAATGATTTATTCAATGTTACACTTTGCTACCTAGTGCTAGTGTTGCGGTTAAGTGTAGCTACTTTCTTACTTCATCACAGCCGTGTGCTTGCTTTTATTTTACCCCATATCTGTATTTACTCTTTTTTTTCTTGACTTGCAGCTCTTTGCCAAAACCAAACCCCCAAAAGGTCTTTATGTCTATGGAGATGTTGGTAAGTTTCATTTGCATCCAATGGAATTTTTTCTAGATGTATGTCTATTCAAATTCTGAAGTGTCTGAAAGCTATATGTAGCCTTATTGGTTTAATGAATTTTACAGGGTTCGTTTTCTTCCACATTATGATGTTATTTAATATAATTATATCCTGAATGCTGGAAGCCGTGTGATTGGACCACATTACTATGTGTCATTGTTTTCAGCGTTACCCATTCACTAATATTTAAGAATGCAATTTAATAATTTGGGAAGTAATTGTGGGAGAGAATTCATATATTCTAATTGCAACAGTGCAGCATGAAAACATACTTGGTTTCCAAAGGAAATACTAGCATGTTTTATGGATATATGGGGAGTAATTTGTGCAACTTTTGTGCCATCTCTGTATGAATCAAAATTTTAAAACAGAAAAATAATAATGCAGTTGTTCCAAATTTTTGAACAGAAAACATAACTGTTCCTCGCAGCAGTCTGGTCTTGTACTTACTCTGTGGAAAATTATAGTTTCATTAGTGCCAAGCTAACAAACAATCATCTGTAATCAGTACATACTGCTCTTAAATTAACTACCTGTTGAGTGTGTTTTGTTGTTCTTATTTGAAGGCACAGGAAAGACAATGGTGATGGACATGTTCTATTCTCACTTAGAAGTAGAAAGGAAAAAGAGAGTCCATTTTCATGGCTTCATGTTGGATGTACACCAGAGTAAGTGCAGACACAGGTATTGACAAGAATTTTATGAAATACAGTATCTATTAAAAGGTCTGTCTCATATTTATATTAGTCACTGTAATTTTATTTATACATTTAAGTATAAAGAAAAGTAAAAAAAAATAGGAGAAAAGTTAAAGCATTTTAGCATTGTCTATCATACCAGCATAGATATTAATTGCATATTATTTCTCAAGTATCTTTTCTGAAAGAAAACTATATATACCTGATTATATATATACCTCAAGTGTATTGTTTAGAATGAAATCCTTAACTAAATATTTTCCAGGTACCAATTAGCTTTTTATGAAATCTGAAAAAGGCAGTTGCTGAAACTGAAAATGTAAAGGTTAAACTCAATCTGTATTTTGAATAAGCAATCACTAAATCAGATAGAAATGCCAAGGAGAATGGGAACTATTCTGGTTGACTAACTTAGTAAAACTGTCAGTAATTTAGAGGAAAAAGTAATAGAAAGAAGTGAATCCTAAATTTCAGAAAATTTTATGATCAGCTCAATAAGGTGCTTTGATTTGACAGAGGTGCTGTTCTAGATATTTTGAAACTTGCTTCTGTTTCTAAATTCTATGACCTTATAATACTGTCAAATTGTTAACTACTGCTGTATTTTACAAGTGTTGTGACAGCTGCATTTTTCTTGGGAAGCTTTCACTGGTGTAAATAACTTGAGCCACTTTTTACTGCCCACTTTCCTATCATTGCTGGGTTGCTCTTGAGATTTTATGTTTTCATTTCTTGTCATTTGTGCTTAATCTTAACAAAGGTAGCTTCCTTCTGCAGGATATTTTTTTTCTGAATGTTTGTTTATAGTCAGATGCAATACAGTCCATGAGACAGTCAAGCATGGATTTAGTAATCTTACGTTGTGCCAGTATCATCATCTTCACATGTTGAAGTAAACTGTGTCGCTACATCTGCGTTCTTTTGGCTAAATGCATTCTAAGAATACCTTCAGAGCAAGATAAAACGGCAATTTGTTTCAGTTTATAGAAGAAAAAGTATAGGTGCATAGCATTCAAGACGTTTTTGATTTTTGTTTTACTTATTTCTAAACAAAATACGAATGACAAAATCTTTGAGCTTTTAACTCCACTGTTGTGTGGATATGGTTAAAAAATATTTTACCCTCTTGAAACTGGATTAAGTTTGAAGCTTTCTTATTTTTACTGGACTGGTTTACTTTTTATTTGTTAGCTAAATAATTTTGTTCTTCGTATCTTAGAAGAAGAAATAAGAAATACTTTTTCTTTTCTATCATCTAAGGAATACATCGCCTTAAGCAGAACTTGCCAAAGAGAAAAGCAGGATTTATGGCCAAATCATATGACCCAATAGCACCAGTGGCAGAGGAAATAAGCAAAGAGGCTGCTCTCCTGTGTTTTGATGAGTTTCAGGTAAGAGGTCAGAAATTACTCTTCACTTCAAGGGAAACTTCATAAAATTACTTTTGATCTTAAAATATGATACTTGGTACTTAATACAGTATTTGCTTCATTGGCCAGTAGTGACCTGTAGAAGTTAAAGAGTAGAAGTCACTTTATAGTTTTGAAGATGGTGGGGTTTGGGTTTTTTTTCCACAGCAGATAAGATGCAAGTTAGCGGCGTGAGTCCCCTTGCAGTGCTTTTGTTTACCAGTCTAGTCACTGATCATACCAGGAGGTATTAGAGTTTGTCTAGAGGCTCATGAATAGTTCAGGGCAGGGACCATCATCCTGTACTGAGTCTGTACAGTGCCACCTGATACTTGCTTGCCACTGATCTTTGCTTTTGTAGTTCATATAATGCAACAAACACTCTCAATGTGATTAAGGATTTTAAGAAACTTCTATTGAATTAAATGTGAAAATTAAAAATAGACTTATAAAATGATCTTTGCCCAAGCTAACTTGATTATTTAATTTGTTTTACACAGCTTGTGAATTTTGTTTTAAGGGCATGTCACGCGCTTAAATGTAAAATTCTTTATAAAAATGTTTAATAAAAAAATGAGAGGTATTTGGCAGATTTAACCAGCCCATTTTTTTTTTAATTCAGAGAGAAAATGCAGAGCAAGATAAGAACAGATTTATGTTAGTTCTCAAATCACCAATAGTAAAATAATCTATTAATTGTAAGTTGTCTATTATGTTCTTAAATGAATACATTTCAGAAATGGATGAAGCAGTTTATATCTCCTAGCCATTATTTTACAAACTGCACACTTGAGGAAATAACTGTTCTATGGTCGGCTCCCATGAAGGGAATTTTGGTCAAGTAACAGTTGTTCTTGTTTTAAGTTTCTCTTGGATTTTTCAAGCAGAGGTGGTCCTTTGATCTGTGTTTTCAGAATGTGTGGGGTCATTGCAATTGCTGCTGTTTGATCATTTAATCTGTGCTCTGTCTAGTGAATATGATTATGCTGGGCTTCTGAAACTTGAGTGTAAAATCTAAATACAATTCCACTTACACTGTGAAGAAATGGGAAGGTTTGGAGAGGGAAGTGTTAACTGTCATGGCATTAAATGCTCAAATGGTGGAAAGAGGCTGTACCATGTATTAGTGTAAATACCTGCTTTTCTGTATAAATGCTCACTGCTTTCATGTTCCAGTATTGCAGTGTTTCCAGACTGTCGTGTTTTCACATTTTAAAGGGAGAGACTATGGTATTTTTGGTTCCCAAGTTGATTGCCTGCTCCCCCTGCTGACTTGCTGGAGGTACACCAATGACTTCAGTTGTAAAAATCACCTGTTTTGTTGGACTGTCGCAGTTGGGAAATTATTACAAGAACTATTCTTTAAAATGTGTTTCCAAGACTTTGCATTAATATGTGAATTTTTTAAATCTACTTGTTCTGGGTGTACTAATTTTCTAAATTCACAGATTTCTGAATGGCTGGATTTCTTGCCTGATTTTTTTGTAATGTGGAACTCTACACAGCTTTTGCCTATTGAAGAGGAGTTCCAGCTTTCTGGAATTTTGCAGAAGGTACTGAATTTAGGATAAGAAGCCCTCTGCTTAAATAATCATAAAGTAGTGCAGTGACTGGAAGAGCAGCTCAAATGGCAACACAATTAACATTAATAATAAGAAGCTGTATTTAATTCAGGATGTTTGCAGCTCATTTCTGCAGTGGAGATCATGGCTTTATTTCCCTGCAGTCTGATTTACTTGTATTTAAAGAATTGCTAGATTAAAATGAAACTGGAAAGAGCTGCAGGCTCAGAATATACACTGCTCTGACTTGTGGACAAAGCAACTCTCTGTTTTGACAGATGAAAAGTGGGGTTGCTTTTGCGAAATAATAGTGTGTGGAGGCAACAGCAAAAAACTATTGAGATTTGCTTTAAACACTTCAAGTTGCTTTCAGATGCCTGCTGAACAAAAAAAAGGAGAATAAGTTGAAATTAATGATTTATTTATCTTAAGAACAAAACGGATGAGTGGTATTTTAAAAAGGGACAGCAAAACATACTTACTGTTAATGCTCATATTTCAGAAGAAACCAAATGCAGAATTTCAGAAGACAAAAGCATTGCTGAGGTTGCATTTTCCTCATTGACAATGGGCTAAAGCAAAACAGAAGTCTTCTGAAGTGAATCTTTCTGCAAAGCCTGGAGAACTGTTAAGCAAGTGGAGAATTGACTAATTGATCTAGAAAAATATTTAAGTACTTCTTTTAGAAGTAATTTTCTGTGTTCCAAAGTATTGTTGTAGTAAAAAAAAAAAAAGTTTTAATGTTGCTTTGTGGCCACCCAAATATTGTGTGGTGGCCAGGACCTCAGTGATGGCACTATGCTTCTGTTTGTCCATTTTGAAGCAGGTTTTTGTCAGCATTTGCCTGAGCCCCAGGCTGTCAGGTTATTGAAGCATCCCTATGTCTTGCTGATCTTTGTCATACAGTTTACTGGAAATATTAAAGTCTTTTTTTAATGACAAAAGTCTTAAGCCATTCTAAAAATGTCTTAATTTTGAAGAAAACCTCTAAAATTAAGCCATTTGTAATTATGATGTCTCAGAACACAGGGGTGGCTAGCCATGACCAAATAACTATACACAGGTAATTAGAAGCTCTAATTTTGGCATGGGACTGTAATCTATGTTAGTATTGATAATGAAACCAGAGTCCCTCCTTCTTGGGAAGCTGAGTGATCGTGCAGAGTTAGCCTTAAGGTACCAATGGTACCATTTGGATTACAAAAGTGAACTAACAATTTAGGGAGTTTTTACTAACCTGCATTCTATTAAAAGCCTCTAATAAAAATTAGGCTCTTATTTTTGTGCTAGTACTAATTGCTGATAATACATGCTTATGTTTGTCTTTCATTACGTGGAACTGTACCAATCAGTGGCTGACTGAGTCTCAGGCACTTACACATGTAAATTAACTATTAGTCTAGTGCCTTTCCTTTTTTTTTCTTTTTTCTCTTAAATGCTAATGAAATTTCTCCATTCTCTTCCCTAGCAGGCTCTCCTTATTGGTAATTTGTAGCCTTTGCTTTTATTATCAGTTGCAATAAATGCTGGATACAGTAAAAACCATGAGAACTTACAATCCTGTAGTTACTGTCTTCTACCTGCTTTACCTTGTAGAAATCTTTTTGTCTTTCCTAAACTGTATTAGATAAAAAGAGCTCATATTTGCATCCTGGTCGTCAAAATGGCTCTTGCTTTTTGACATAACTTTCAAAAGGGTTTTTTGTTGGCATTTGTTATTGTTGTTTTGTTTTGGTTTGTGGGTTTTTTCCTTTTTTTTATAATGAAGCTTAGAATTCTGCATCAAATAACAGTTGTCATTAATAAGAGAATGTTATTGTTTTGTTTTATGCAAGCATTAATATTCTTTCATTCCCTGTTTTCAAAAGGTAGCATGCTTTGTAGTACTATTAAACAAAAAGGTTTGTAACAAAATGACTTCTGTAATAGATTTTTAAAACTTGGCTTTTAGGTGTGCTTTGTGGTACAAGAAATTCAGTCACCTCTAAGATAAAGATCTATAGTGATTCCTTGTGTGTCTTGGTTTTTAGGAATGGGATAAGTTCCTAAATTTTAGTATCCAGAAGAAATAAATTATTAATAAGTGAAACATAGGCAGGTATATTAAATGTATAGTACAATAGTGAATTACTATTTTTTTTTTTTTTACATCAGATCTTAGGGAGCAGAGATATGCACATCTGAGGTCTGCGTTACAGATTGTGTAAAAGTTTGGTTTTTAAAAAGGAAAAAAATCCCTATTAAGGCATTCCTAGAGCAAAATGGAAGGAATTTTTGGAAGAAGAAAACTATTGTTTATATATAGTTCATTAATAAAATTATTGCCTCAAAACTAGCTGCCAGGAATGTAACCTAAGTCTTTTACCTAAGTCTCTAGTGTAGAATTATCTTTTTTTTTCTGCCCAGAAAAGTAATTTAGAAATGGGAGAATGATGGGGGGTGGAGGGGTGTGGAGTAGAAGAAAAAATTATGCTGGTTAAAATCTTTCTGCACCTGTATTGCCATCACAGCATACACATCTAAGGTGGTGAAAGCACAGCTATCTGTCAATCTCTTGTGTAATGGGTGTGTATAACTCCCAGCATGCCACCACTGGTTTATTTCCTCAGAACTGGGGTCTGTTTTGGTAAGTCAAAATGCAACAAGTGTCTGTATAATAACCACAGGGACTGCAGGGGAAGCAAGTGTAACGATCATAAAGGTGGTTTACATATTAAGGTGGAGAATTCCTGTAAAATATGAATTGCTGTTTTTTCAGAAAAAATGCCTTTTTTTTTGTTTGTTTTTACAGCATTGTTCCTGTATCCTTTTATTTCTTGGTACTGTAAAGCAAATTTGTTAAGCTAAAATTAAGATACTTAAAGAAATTTTACTTAATGGCTTATCTTTTAGTTATTTTTTCTTCCTTACCCCTCCCCAGTATCACTTGTCCTACCCATTTTTATTTTTCATTCGTGTTTTGTGCCTGAAGGTTAGAAGAGGCTGACTGTGCTGGAAGTGACTGCCTGCCTTTTGATTATTCATGGACAGTAATAGAAGGCACTTAAAAAGAACAATGAAATTGCTTATTTTTGTGATGGGCCATCTGTTGAATTGTTTTTTGCAACAATCACACAATACTATCTATGTCATATCATTCTATTTTCAACAGCAGCTGATTATGTATAGTTGGCTACTTGTCTTTATTTCTGAAGTCCCATGACCATTTTAAATTCACCTCTGCAAACCTTTGCCTCAAAGGTAATAGAAATGTAAAACAGCCGGTGTGTATCTCTTTCTACCTTCTGGGTTTTTTTTCATGTTGTTCCTAATTAAGTAGGCTCTTTAATGTTTAGGTCTGTTTTCTGTGTCTCCCACCTGTAGTTTTATAATAGAAGTTAACACAGAATCATTTAGCAATTGGTAAAGAAATGGTGGAGTTCCGCAATAAAGAGTGGGCAAGTTTTGAAAGACTGTGGTACATTCACTGCTTATTAATTATCCCTTTTATTTTTTTCTCACCAAGCAATAATTAGAATCTTTTTCCATGGCTTTCACTAACAAGCATTTTCCTAGCTACAAAGCCACTTGCAGATCTATTGCAGCAGAAGCTGAAAGCAAGATAAAACAAATGTGTTGTCTTCTCAGGTCACTGACATTGCTGATGCCATGATTCTGAAGCAGCTTTTTGAAAATCTCTTCCAAAATGGGGTTGTCGTTGTGGCAACATCTAACAGGCCGCCAGAAGGTAAAAACAAACATTCTACCAGTATTACCCAAATCCAATGGATCTCAGTATCTTACAAAACAATTGTATTTATACTATACAGTATTTAATATTAATGAGCTGTCTAGTCTGCAAGAACCGGAGATAGTCCAGCTTGTCCTCTGCCTTTTCTTGTTCTTAAGGAAGAAAGGTTTTTCACTAAGTCTTACTCCTCCTTTATCTCAAATGCGAAGTGTTCCTTCCTCCACTGCTCTCAAAAACTTCTGTGTCTTCTGATCTCGTCTACTCTATCCAAACCAGTGAGAGGGTATTTGGGGACAGGGTGGTTGAGGAGGGGTAAAATACCGCCTGTTTTGAATGTGTTTAAGGATAGGAAAAGATCATATCCTGCAGAAGAGAGGGGAAATGAGATCACATTCCTTCCCAGTTTCTAACTCAGAAACTTGCAGGTGTGGTCCACCAGCTTGAAGGAGAGTCACTTATCAAGATGCCATTCTTACATTCTTACAAGCTGGTTTGAGGGAATTACTTAAGTGGGGAGTTGTTTCCATTTCTACCTCTTTTTTTTAGAGTGACTAGTCACTTCTAGTGGCTAGCTAAATCGATCTTTCTATGAAGTCCTCAAATCTGTATGGATTTTAATCGAGCAGCAACTGTAATTTTTTTAGAGGAGAAAAATGTTTGTATTGTATAGCATTAGCAGTTAGCATAATGCATGAACTTTTATGACACTTCAGATTGATCAATTTCAAATACTGAAGAGTTGCCTTAATTGTTAACTATAACTACCATTTATTTTCCTGCCCAAATTAATTGAGTAAAAGACAATCACTAACGATGTGCAAGTCTACAATGAACTTTATCTTAGCAAAAAATAATAAAAAAAAACCAACCAAAAAACCCCACCCAAATGTTTTTCTTAGGGGAGAAAATAGTTTCCCATTGGCTTATTTTGCTTTTTTGACCAAACAAGATGAAATCGTACCTACTGTAGTTGGGTTGACTACAGACAGACTGAATGCTGGTACTTTACTCACTTGAGAGCCATCCTTGGGTTTTTTGAAGCACTGCTGTTTAAAGTTCAGGAGAATTTTTTTATCATAACTTGAGGATCGTAGCCAACGTTTTAAATCGAGATGTCATTTCATGACCTTTATTGTTACATGGGTGTTTTTAATGTATATTAAGTCACTGTATCAACCTGAAAAACATCCACCTGTATTAAGTACCCCAGAGAATGTCAACAACAGCATCTCCAGAACTGTGCTGTGTTACAGTCCAGGTGTTGGCTGATGTCTCTCTTCTTTGGTCACTGTTTCTGCATGCTCACAGTGTGTCTGACATCCCCCTGCAGGAAAGAGAGCTGGGTTAGTGTAATATGCCATATTGAGGTTTAAGACTAAATGGAGAGGTTTGTTTCTTGTGGACACAAAGGGGAAGAGTGGCTTTTTCATTAGAGAGCAGATGTGCCCAGCTGCTGACTGTTAGTGATACGTGTAACTGTGTTGAACTCCTGCCCCAGGGGAGTATACTGAGATTGTATTTGAGGAGTCCTGGCTTCATTTCTCCACCAAAATTACTGGGTTTTTTTCTGATCCTCATGAAACAGGGACATGATACAAAGCTCATAGCCCTATTAGCTAGAAGAACTAATGGGAGTAGCTGTCTTACACTACTGTTACATGTTCACTAATTTTTGCAAGTAAATACGCAATTGATTGCTATATATTTTAACAAATGTATAACCATCCTGATTTGCTCAGTTGGGAATGAGCATGATACATGGCTTGCTAGAACTTTGTTAGTAATTAGGGTATGGAATTGCCTTTACTGTTAATTTTTCTAAATGTTTCTGTGTACATATCCAATTTTGTGAAAACCACTCTGTAGGTGCCCTGTTGGTGTCTCATGCATGCAGCATCTTCTGTCCACCGTCAGGTGTTGGTGAAGCGTAAAAGCTTTAGTATAGCTGTAGCCTTCAGGCCTTATGGGGAATATAAGGGATAATCATAACCTGACGTGTGCTTTGTGTGGAATTTTGGTGATATCTCTGCCAGCTGTCTGTGTTCTCTTATTCATTCCTTCCGTCAGTTATAGGTGCTATGCTGCCTTTTTATAAGGTTTCAGAATATTAATGAAACAGAGCAGCTCATCATACAGTTTTAAGTGACTGTGTTTTCAAAGAAGTCATTCTGTTATGAACTTGTTGGGCAGTTGGATAATTTCCAGAGAAGACATGCCTATGTTGTATAAATATATAGAGATATGTCAGATGAAAAATGCTGCTTTGGAGTTTGTTTTTGTTAATTTGTATTTTGTTTGATGATGCAGATCTGCATTTTGTTGCATAACATACTATTTTTTTTCTTTATTCAGTTATATTTTTAGCAACTTTGCCTAAGTTTAATTTAATTTTCAGGTTTTTGGCCTTAGGGGTGATCCTTTTTCTTGCTTTTGAACAGGAGGTGTACCTGGCAGAATTGCTAGAAGATGAAATGTCCCACAGTGCACTGAGCAAGAATGATGCTGACTTTGTAAAGACAAATGGTGTATTTTTAGTTTATGTGGGGGTTTTCCCCTCTGCTAAATACTTGGGTTTAGCAGTTGCATACTTTTGCCTTACAATCTACACCAATGTATACCCAGCATTACAAATATTTTTTTATACCCTTACTTTAAAAGAGATGCTACTCTAATTTCTTCTGCTAGAATTAGTTATAGATCATTAGAGATCTAAGTAATTTTTTGCTCCCTGCCTTTTCCACACTTCCTCAGGATGATTCTTTCTTCCTTAAGATTGTACTGAATTTTCATACAGTAAACAAAGAGAAATGGATTTTAGCTCTCCTTTTCTGCCTTTTGTTCCTCCTCCTGTCTCTAGCAACACTGAGTTTTATTTGCTAGACTTGAAGACAAGCCGACGTTATTAAGACTAAGTAGCAAAATGGTGCTGATTTCCTTTCTTTCAGATCTCTATAAAAATGGTCTTCAGAGGGCTAATTTTGTACCATTCATTGCCGTGCTGAAGGTAAGGAGAGCCACTTGTTCAATGCTTTTCAGTTTTGCCTGCTTTATTAATAAATTTGTAGAAGATTTGTAGAGGATTGCATTGATGCAAGTTTCACGATTATATATATCTGTTTTAACTATTTAGAGCAAAACTAATTGAAGGTAAGGCAAGAAGGGACTTTTTCCTTCTGGAATTAACACATTTTTAAAGCGGGACATTTTTAGCGTGACAAAAAGTTACCTTTTGATTAAGGCAGCAGAATGTATTTGTTTGGATAAGACTTTCCTGCTGGTGCATGTGTGCTGTGTAACACAGTGTCCCTCTAACATTTATACTGTGTTGTCCTTGTGGATATCTTACATTATAATGCTAAAATAGTTTGCTGTTTCTTTGATGCAAGGAAAGTAGGGTTTGTTCTGTACCCCTCCATTACCATGTTTCTGGGTCTTCCTCATGTAGTTTTTTGAATGGCTGTTTGTGAGACTTCACGTAATGTTCAACAAGCAGCAGCTCTAAAGCAAGCTTCCTTCAGTGTGCAAGTTGTGTTCTGACAGGTCAAATAATTGCTTCATTTAAATTAAAAAATGGGGGATCCTTCCTCTGTGTGAATAACACAATTGGTGCTTATTTTGCTGTTAAAAGGAACTTATGCTGAAATGACACTTTTAAGTTCTGGACAAGTTGCAGATATTTTTCATTCACAAGCTACAGTTGTATTGTTATGTTATTGAGGGCTAACATACAGCTGTGTTATCCTGCTCTGCCTAGATTGACATGGCATGTAAAATGGAAATAACAGCATTTCCCTACCTCACAGAAGTATTGCTAGAATAAATACATAAATAATGTTAACTGTATTGGTATCTAGGATAAAAGACTTGTAAGGCAGAGTTTAGGTAGGTTTGGCTTTGTGATAGGAGATTTGGAATTGCTGAATCGGTGTATTGATTGGATGTTTCTGCTCAGGTGGTCAGCAGTAAAGCAGCTGACAGTGCCTTGTATTTTCGGTGGGCCCTTTCAGAATTAAAAGATTGCTTAATTGCCTAAGCACCTTTGAAAATAGTATCTAATGTTGACATTTGTACAATTACCAGGTTTCAAAGTTAATATGCAATTAACATGATTCTGGCACTCCTGTGCATTTTGGAATGGCTGTGTATGAAGTCAGGGAGGTTACCAGTGAGAGTGGTTTTTACCTGGATGGCTTTAGAAAAGTAAGGAGCATAAAAATAAATTAACAACCACTTCCATTTCAGATTCTTGAAAAGGGTTTATTTTGTAGCTGGCTGCATTGGATGGGAGCTCCCAATCATAGAATATTTTCAAGAATAGAAGTAGTTTCATATGCATTTGCTTTTTGAAATGCGGCAACCGTGGCAAATCATTCTTTTCTATATGTCTTTCTTTGTTGACTCTTAGTTTTCTCCCTGATACACTTAAGGCTCTTTCATTTCACTGATCTTCAGGCTTTATGAATACCTATCATATATGCTTATTTATAGTTTACTTTTTTCTCTTTTTAACTAGCTGAATTAAAAAAAAAGTGAAATGTAGTTTATGCATAAGAACACCTCACCAGGACTGGGAAAGTAATCAAAATTTTTTAGAAGAGAGTATATGGAATGCTGAGAGAAGCGGTAAAGGTGGCTTGGTCTAGAGAATGGAGTACTGCAAAAAGAAACAAGTAGCATAACCCAGAATAGAGGTAGATGAATATTATCATCATAATGAATGAAGGGAGAAGCAAATTTTAACATAATTCACAAGAGCCTTTCTAAAATTCTGGATTTCCTGTCGTCGTTCTTTTTCCCAGCACCTTTGTGTTTTAACACTGCTCTATATATATGTGCCTTCAATGCAACTTTAATAAATATTACCAATGTAACGTTATTCTTTCCCAAAGACAAAATGACCAAAAGGAAGCTTGTCCACAAAATGCTTCTCTGACCCTGGTTGGAAAGTGGAAGGGTAAGGGCATGGTATTAAAATTATTAATTAAAAAATGTCAAAATCTACATTTTTAATTCAACACAGCAGAAGTCAGCATTTAAAAAGCACATTGGAATGTATTCTAGAGTAAGATTTTAACAATTGACCTTTACATTACAAAGGTGTGGATAGAACTACATTGATACCCTGGCTTTGGTGGTTTGAGAAATGCAGACAGAGGCCTCCCCGATGTGTGTAGAATCTGTGTGATGGCATTAGTGTAAATGGATAAAGTAGCTTCTGCCTCAGCTGTGCATAATTCCTTGACTAGGAAATGTAAATATGATTTCTCTAGGATTTTGTGTGAAAATACAAAGGAAAGCACTGCATTGGTTGCTTGCAAATGTTTGATTTACTGTCTTCTCAGCCTTTCCCTCACTCCAAGCCATGTGTGTCTGTGGTGATGTCAGTCTCATCTGACCTATCCCCTGGTACTGGCTTTGACAGCTGGGACTAACTCCTGTCCTAGTTTTCTCTGGGCTCAGAGCCTCCCAGAGGGCTTTTGTTTGGGGTTTAGTGGGAGTGAATAGGTGGGTTGGTTTTGTTTGTTTCTTTCAGTTATTAACTTTTATGATCATAAATCTTGAAGTAAGACTTGAGCACTAAAAGTAGTTCAATTTCAACACAGGAGTTTCAGATTCCTCTAAAAGTTTTTGGGAAAGTGGAATGAATGGAAAGTATTGGCAGTATATTTCTGTGAAGAGATGCTTCACTTGAAATAGGTTTCAGGCTCTTTTCATTCCTCTCAAATGGAACACAGTTTCTAGATACCTGGATAACTGTTATACAAATATCTTTTCTTGTCTTCAAATGATCAGTTTCTTCCCTAGATCTAGAGTTACCCATGTTCATCCTCAATTTTGTTTTTATCTTCTTCAGTCTATGTAATTCCAGTATCTGTGTTTGAGTTCCTATTTCTTACAAAGATAACTGCAAACCAGTTTCTGTGGAACAAGCAGAAGGGTGAAACAGCACTCTAGGGAAGATACAGTTATCTTCCAAAGTCTGTCCATATTGACTTTCTAGGTGGTAGATTACTGGGGACAAGCGATTGTTGGGTGAGGTTGCAATTGAAAAGTTCCAATTTTTAGAGCCACATGAAAGCTTCAGGTCCTACAGCTGGTGGCCACATAAAAGCCCCAGGTTTGTGTCATTGGGCAGGTCAGTAACACCATTGGCAGCTTTTTCTGCCCTGTGTGTGTTCCCTGTTCAATTGTGATCTTATTCCAGTGTTCTCTTCTTTTGAAATATTAAATAATTTGAGATGTATTTTTTTCAGTGATTCTTTAGTCCCATAACTCAAAGGGGTAGTTTTTATAAACAGATGAAAACTCTGAATTGATCAGTTTGTCGTTGTGGCTATGATTCTTTGAGACACAGTATTCCTTATAAAAGGGTTTAGTTTCTGCAACAGATAAGAGTGCTTCTTCAGTCCATGAAATTTTACAAAGATTGAGCTTTACAGAGATAAGAAGTATTAAGAAGAAAAATCTTTTAATTCTATAATTGTAATTAGTTTCAGTCCCTCCTGATTGAGCTTTTAATCTCACAGGACCTCTTACTGAGCATTTTGAAGTGTGTGGAATTCCTATGTGATATTTTTTTTAAAAGACAGTTCTTGAAAAAAACATTCATTGCTCACAGTTACTTTGTTCAAATGCTTAGAGCAGAAGTACTCCAAAAATTATTACTCTCAACCTAAAATAAATATACAAAGTTTCTAAATGTTTTAATGCTGATTTACAAATAAAGCTATGTATCTTGGAATCACAGAATTTTTAAGACTGGAAAAAACCTTGGAGACTGTTGAGTCCAACCATTAACCCATCACTGCCAAGTCCACCAGTAAACCATGTCCCCAAGTGCCACATCTGCACATCTTTCCTCTGGGGATGGTGTCTCAGTCGCTTCCTTGGGCGGTCTGTTCCAGTGCTTGACAAACCCTTTTGGTGAAGAAATTTTAATCCCAGGTCCTTTTTTGCTGTGGAGCTTTCCAGCCATTCTGTCCCCAGCCTGTGGCGCTGCCTGGGGTTGTTGTGACCCAACGGCATGACCCAGCACTTGGCCTTGTTGAACCTCCTACAACTGGCCTTGGTCCATTGATACAACCTGTCCAGATCCCTCTGCAGAGCCTTCCTGCCCTCCAGCAGATCAACATTGCACTAATCTTTAACAACTTAATGTAAGATATTATGTGAGGCTCTTGGAAAAAAAAAAAGAGCGTGATTTAATTTACTGTTTTGGCAGTAATTTTGACAACATTTTAAGTTTTGCAGACATTTAATGAAGACATTTGCATCAACCCTTGACTATTCTGGAATCCTAACTCTAAGTCAGTGGCTAGTTCAATGTTTCATTCTCTGGAAAATCAGGAAGGAAAGCTCCTCAAATAATTTGTCGTGTAGAGTCTGTAACTTGAGTGAGCAATTCTTGAGATTCCAAAGGTTTCCTGGAAGCGTAGCATGACGCTTCAAAATGTCAAGCTGTGTTGAAATACCAAGTATGTAACTTCCGTGTTTTGTCAGGTTTTCTTCATGCAATAGACTTGCACTGCAGTAAATTTTAACTGAAAGTCAAAACGTTTTAGGGCCTTTTGTAGTCTGACTATACCTTTAAAAGGCACAATTTTAGAAAAAAATGTTCAGTTTTGGCTACCTGCATTTCGCTTTGAGAAAAGAGGAGGAATTGGCCAGAAATCTATTGCCAGTAGGACATGAAATTACTTTCAGCGTCTTCTTTTCCCCTCTTTTTTTTTTCTTCTACTATTAGGGACCAAATAATTATTTATTTTAAAACTGTTTGGTTAAAATGACTTTTAACAGTAAGCATTGTACACTCCTTTCAAATAGAAAGCAATGCATTATTTATATACTGTATTGCCCTGTCTTTCTTGAAATTGGTTAATAGTTATTTATTTAGAATGTTGCTGGCTGTGGTTTTAATTAAAATATACCATTTCCTACAAAGCACGAAATGGAGGAATTAAAAAGCATTTTCACTTTTCTATAGTTTAGTTTGAGAAAGTGAAAAATACTTGTTTAAAAAACATTTAGAGCTGCCCCTAAGGAAATTGTGGGAGTTAGTTTTGTACAAAGGCATTTGGTAGATATAAAATGTCTTTGATGGTGCAGTCAGCTTTTGTCCAACCACCTGTGTGAGAAATGCAGGGATTTGTTGAGTGGCGGATCTGCCTCTCTCCTCCCCCCTCTCCCAAAAAAGTCATCTCCTTGATGAAATTGATTTGTCAGTTTGTTCCAGTCTAATGGTGTGATAGCCCAGCAGCTTTCAGTATGTTGAATAGTTAAAACCTGCTTTTGAGGTCAGTGTCAGCCACTCTGACCCCTGTGAACTGTCACCTGAGTCAGAATTGCAGGGATTAGGCCTTTGATATTGTGATGGCTTCGCCTATCAATTGACTTTTTCATTACTGAAGATGTTGGGCCTTTTGTTTCCCTTCTTAGTATGTAACCAAGCAAACTCCTAAGTAGAAGGAGCATTTGTTCTTGTTCTCTCTCTGTGCAAGTAATAGAAGTACTCATCTTTTGTGAAGTGTACCTAATTAAACATAGAAAAAATTAAAATAGGAAATACAGCATGATTGCAAGTGTTTTGTGCTGCAAGTATTTTTGAACATCAGTATAATTTCTGGGTAATTTTAGTTTGATAAATTTGTGAGACTGTCAAATCATAAAATGTATATAGAAAGCAAGGTGTCAGATTAGAAGCTACCAATCTCTTTTGCATTCAGCCTTCTAAGCCTGTGTGTGTGTTAAATTTAAATACAAGGGTTATTTGAATTCTGTAGTTCGGAGCACGTAACTGTTGTAATATTTTATAATGTACTATTGCTTTATTGTGTTCTCAAGGGATGAACTGTTCTGTTTGTTTACCTTTTATGTCTGTCTTGGACACTTTCTCCTAGACAGTTTATTTAGATGCAGATCAAAATTTTATCTTAGGATGAAATAGTTGCTACTGTAGCTCTGTGCCAGGCTTCCTGCCTTCTCCCTTTCTTTAATTGTTAGGATTTCCTGAGCTCTGGCTTGGTTTGTTTGCTCCTTTATTAAAATGAGTAAATGAAAGCATATCATAGATATGGAATAGTTGATTCCTGCTGTATCAGGGTAAATTAGTCTAATTACACGTGGCAGTTCTGTTTGCTTGTGATGTAATGTGAAATGAGGTCCTGCCTCCCCCTAAAAAGCCCGAGCCAATTAATAAAGCTTTTAAGCTCTTTGTCACAGGCCACCGTGGAGGTCTGCAGAGAAGAACTTTAATCCAATAAACATTTCATTTAGATCATGAAAAGAAAGCATGAGGAGAAGCTCCTACAAGAGAGGGTGTTACCAGCAATTCTAGTTGTGAAGAGATGTGAGGAATTTGCCAAATTAACCAAGAGGCCTTCATATTTAACACATAAATGTGTCAAAACTAATAACAGAATAATTTAATTTGAGTTGAACCTTATATTGTTAAAATTCTAAGAAGCCACAACTGTTTTCTTCAAAGACTTTGCTGCTGAGTTGGATGGACAGGGCAAGGGGAGGTTGTGAGAAACCCAGATAGCAAATAACACTGGCCGAAGCTGGTGGAAAGGGGAAAAAAAAGGAATAGATAATTAGGTGTAATTAGCGTGTATGAATTGTTGTCTCCCTGCCCTTGGCTTGAATAAATTTCAGAGAAAAAAAACCCTAGTGGCAAAAACCCTTTGATGTAAGAAGAGTCATTGTGGTTTGGCAGCATAAAGGCAGTGTTTTATACTTCTTACATAATGGTTGTGATACAGAAAGAGTGAATGGACCCTGCACCCCCCAGCCTGCTTTACAGCAAGGACTTTTGGATTCCCTTGAAACAAAATGCATCAGAAGTTTTCAGTTGTGGGTAATGAGGTAGTGGACCTCATCAGAGCTAAGCGTAAGCCATCTTTAGCCTTTGTTTAGATCTTAATCGCTTTTTTTTTATTATTATTCTGGGAAATTCAGTTTCGTAAATCAAGACTACTTTTTTTTTCTTTCCTTTTTTTTTTTTCCCCTGCCTGCCAACAGTTCTGGCAGGAGCAAAGGCTAATACTGGGAAAAGAAATACAAATCAAATGTTAAAAAGAAAAACAGCAGCGTAAAAGAAATGTAGACAAATAACTTCGTCCAGGGTATAATTCCGGTGAAGTACATGTATTGGGGTGAATTTGACCCTTAGCTTACAAAACATCATGTTATAAATTCAGCATGAACTCTTGGCATTTGTTTTTCTCAGAACACCACAGCTTGCTTATTAGGAGATTGAAAGTTACAGTCATTACTGGTCCTTTAGCAAAACTGGGTGTTATGCAGTGATTTGTGGTTTGCAGGTGGGTTTTTTTTCTTTTGTATTTATTCTTATTCTGCAAGGAAGATTTTTTCCTAAGTGATGTGAAATGGGGAGCACTGTTCAGTGTAATTCTTAGTGCATGGAAGTTTACTCTGCCATTCTTCAGTTCTCTGACTGGAAAAAGGAGAGGCTACTTGTCTCTGAGCCGGCACAGCCACATCTGTACCTCCTGAATTCTTTCACTTTTGTTTGAATATCTGAAATACTATTCACAGAACAGTACATTTTAAGAGTCTCTCTTTTTATTCATGCATCATTATTTTACAAGTTAATTGTCTATTTTTTCCTCTTCTTAGGGGGTAGCTGATTTGTAGCTAGACATTAAAATAAGTTATTGAAAAGTTGTACAATAGATCATATGTTCCTTGTGGTAGCAAGAATAGTAGGGTTTCTTAGTTGTTAAAGTTTTGAAGGCTGTAATGTAAACTTGTGCAACTTTCACTGAATGAATTTTGCCTCTCAGTTTATCTCTGCTAAACTCTTCAGTTTAAAGTTTAAATGTTCTTGTCACAAGTGTAAGAAAAAGATTGATTGAAAAAGTTATATTTGGCGGTATTTCTTTTCCCAGATCTTTGTGCTCTAGGTCCACTGAAAAATAATTCACAAGTAAAATGCTTGTTATCCCAAATCAGCTTGAGAGTGATTACTTTCCTTGATATTGTACAGGATTCTTGGATGACATTTAGAAAGTTTTCCTCAAAATTTGTTCATGTGGTTCTTTGGGGTTTTTTTGTTTAGTTTTGTTACAGTGTTTGCAATGGGGATAATCATAAAGTAGCTGAGGCTATTCTAACAATTTCCCATATTTCATTATTGCAGAAGAATATAGGGGAAAAGACTGTAAAAAAACCTTAGTTAACCCTGTAAAGCATTGCACTGTTTTGTAGAGCAAATAGCCTTTTCTACTTGAAGTTAATTTGGTCTGTGAAAGGCAATACCTGAATACCATGCAAGATAAGTAATTATTCCTGATTGTAATATTGGGGTTTTTTTTCAGGTATAGGTCACAGGAAATTCAGTTAGGGTAGAGTATGCACAAAGCTAAGAAATATGCAGATTTTCTGTTGTAAGATTGTGTAAAAATTATTTACAGTTAATACTTGCACAAAGGTTAGAAAGGTTGATGAAGTGATCCTTAGTTTTGCTTTACTATTCACTGCATGTCAGAATGTAATTATGACTGATTCATGAAACTGTCTTAGCAATGAACCATCTTTATTAAAATGCTGATCAAGAAAAGAGCTGACAGTAATAAAGAATAGAACACTTTAGTCTTGTTGCTTTTGAATGATTGCTAATTACCCCAGAGGTCATGTATAGTGCTTATGAGGATTCATTGACATTTTCTTTAAAGTCTACTGTTTCAACAACATCTGAACAAGGAGACAAAAACTATATGTACATCCAACAATGCTTGGACCAAGTTTTTCTCCACCACGAAATACCTGGTGATTCCCTTTGTCCTTCCTCCTCAATCCCATGGATTAGTGTAGCAGAAAGTTAGGAGTGCTACAAACTTGATTCATTTCCTTTTTTTTTTTTTTGTGCTTTTTTTTGTTTTCAAGTAAGGCAAAAGGATAAAAGGAGCAGCCCTTTGAAGGTCCCGCACCTGTACTGTGCGTGCTCATGACAAACAGTCTGGTTGATCTTGTATAGCTGCACCAGAGAGGAAACTGCACTTACCCTTGTACACTTCTCTCAGCAGGCTGTGGACAAACCTGTCCAGCTCCTGAGTCCCAGCTGGATCAGATTCACGTTCTGAAGTTTCACATTCTGGTGACTGTCCCATGCTGGTGACTTTGAGAGTACACTGAAGTTAAAACCTGTGGGTGTGCTTTGTCTGTCAGCAATAATTTTTTCATTACATACGACATTTTTGCTTAAGGTGATTCTTGTTCTACCACAGTTATGGAGACTGCCAGTTGTAATGGTATCCTTTGGATGGAGAAACCTTTTCTTGAAATTGCTTAAGGAGGAATTTTAAGAAAGAAGAAACAATATTCTAGTTGATAATCTAACACTATATGGAGTCAAATAATGAAAAATAAAAATGGTTAAGTCTAGTGAGCTTTGTTTACCTCAGGAACTCTTTCTCTGTTGGCTAGTGACTCTCATCACATGTCTGCATGTTGTGTGATGTGGGAGAGTTTTTCCCTCTTAGGCTGAATGTAAATGTATGAGAAGAATGATTGCAAATGAACAATCTAATTATTTTCTGATTTGCTGGAGGAAAGGAATATTACTGATCCTGTGTATTGTTAATGGAGACCAAATCAGAGGATGCAATTGAAAAGGAGGATGAGCCCTATGTGAAAATTATGATTCCTTTTCCTCAGAAAGAGTGGCCAGAAGTTGCACTTCTTAGATAGGCATGGTTACTAATAGTTGGTGTTCTGATGTGCTTGTTCAGAGGCCAGGAGTATTAAATGTGAAGCTCTGCGTGCTTGGGGATAGGGCTATGCTCTTCTTTGCTCATATGGAAAATGAGCATTTGATACTGCAGATGCAGTGTTGCCACTCCATTTCCATTTGACCCAGGTGTGAAAGGCAGTGGAAACTCAGCAGGTGTGGGAATTAAGGTGATGATCCTCCTAAATTGAAGCACTCTTGTGTCTCTGTTCCCCTACACCTTCTCTGGAGGTCCTCAGATGGGTGGGTTTGATAGCTAAGTGCTAACCTGAGCACTCCAGTTAGTTCTTTGGCTGTTGGTTAGGGTTCTGTGGTGATTAGTTTGTCTATTCTTGTGGTCTGATAGGATGATTTGTATGTTGTGGGTCTTTTTTGTTTTTTGTTTTAATACCATTAAAATTCAGAGCAGAGAATGGTAATTGGGTTGACTTATGGTGATCTTCAATAAGATTAAGAAATAGCTACTCACCTGTATTATCAAGTGTTACCAGCTGATCACAGTATTTGAGCTCAGAGGGGCACATGATACTTAGTACGGTGTTTAATGTGGACCACAAGGCCATCTATAGCATTTCAGGGCTTTTTGTGACACAGGGGAGACACGTGTCTTGAGAACTTGCAGGTTATCCAGCTAACTTGGACTGCCTTTTGAAATTTTCTGAAGTTTCTTTCTTTATAACAATCTATCCTGTCATGTGCTTTAATTTCTTGAGCAGTTAAACATTATAATAGCTACCATTCTTGATTGAAGCAATAAAGGAATATCAGAGCTGCTTACTGTAAAAAAAATGTATTTGTTAGTCTGTATTTAATAACTTTCTAGAGTAGGTCTATTGACAGTCTGATTTTATCTGTTCTGTCTAAAAGTAGTTGTTTTATGTGTTGTGTCTTGAGTTGAGCCTTGAGGCTTTATCTTTTTTTCCTTCTGGAATAAAGTTTTTATGCCACTCAGTGGGAATGAGTGCATGCTTACACTGCATTTTTAACTTACTAATTGCATTTTCAATTCAGTAATTGTATTTGTTCTTTGTATACATAAATACATAAATGACTTCAAAATAAATTGTATGACTAATTAATTTTACGCATTTGAATTGAATAGGGTAAGTCAGACTTTAAATATCTCAATAGAATATCTGTTGGAAACTGTGGATGGTTCCACTAGACTGACTGTAGCTTCAATATTAAGTATTTATTTCAAAAGAAGTTTAGCCCAAAATAAAATTTGAAAATTTAAAACTCCATCTTAAGAAATGGAAACCAATTGTTATAGTTATGGGTTTCACAATTAAGTGCTAATGACCTGAGCACTCCAGTTAGTTCTTTGGCTGTTGATTAGGATCCCATGGTGATTAGTGAGTGTGAGAATGCAATCACATCCATGGGGTTTAATCAGTCCAGTGCTGGATGAGGTAGTCCAAAGATGCAGAAAGTAGAACTTTTATATGTAGTCTTAGTAGGGGTTTTCCCCATGCTGTAAGAAGCTGAAGGGTAAAAAGTAGAGAAGCCTACCTTTCCATCCCTCCCCAAACTTCCAGGATTTTTAAATTATAGTACTGATTTTTTAGTACCATAATGCAGGAGAATAATGTTGCTGATACCTGTGAAGGGCAGACGAGATGCATGGTGATACTCACATAGGCGCCCTCTCTGATTTTCAGTGTTTCAGTCTTATGCTTGTGAGCAGGATTTGTTCTTCCATACCATGCAACCATGTATCTGGTTTTCCTTTTTGTAAATCTAGTATTTTAAGTGTTTCGCTTCGACATCTACATTATTTTGGTGTGCTTTATTTCCTTTTATTACACATTCTGATTATACACTGTCTTTTTAACATTTAAAGCATTTATCTTAAAAAAAAAATTATAAATATGGATATTTTTCCCTCTGCCTTCCTGTGAAGCAGATAACTGAATGTTTATGTGTTGCAGAAACAAAGAACTGTGGTGGGTACCCTTGCTGACAAAGGAAAACCCAAAAGGAAAAACTTTTGGATCTCTGCTCAGCACATAACTTCTGTGTGACCTTTCTGACTGAGCAAAGGTGACCATGTGCTGCATCTCCCTTTAGAACTATCTCCAAGGGTACATTCTTGACTCGGAGAAGAAATGGTGGTGTTATTGTCTGGCAGTGCAAGCAATCCTCCTACTACTGCCCTTCGGTTCGCTGCTGCTGCTCACACACCTTTTTTCTCCTCTACTATGCAGAGCTCAGTTTGTGTAAATAACATTGCCCACTTCTGTTTGGGAGTTTGGGGTTTTTTTGTTACGTTATTTTCCATTAGCACCTATGGATCTGTACTCGTCATATATTCACATAAGGAAAGGTTGTTCCTACCCTGCAAAGCTTTCAATCTAACTGCAGGAATCACGTCTTAAAGGACTGTTTTCTGAGAGCATGTTGTGATGCAGATTATGATGTTTGAGTTTAATGGCAGGAGCTGTTCATTTTATGTATATTCATACAGTGTCTTAACACAATAGATGTGGGTGAGCTTTGAAGTGTCTCAGTGTAAATAATTAGCAACAAGCATGGATAGACACCTGAACCTGTAGAAGGGCTAGGAAATTCCTGTGGCTCTTTTATTTGTATTTAGAATATGATCTCTAAATGGCCAGATTACCTTCCTGAACTGACCATCAGTCTGGAGAGGCCAAACCTGTCAATTAATTAGGAACATCCAAGGAATAAAATGCCGAATGTTTTCAAAAGGACTAAGTATTTCTGGGTTCCTGTTAGCTGTCCCCTGCTTTTTTGCTTACACTGTGTATTACAGAAAACTGCTGTACATCAGAAGTCTGTTTTTCATTTTGTTTATATATAACTTTTGCCTGCTAGGGAAGCAAAATATTCACTAGGACTATATTGTATTTTATAGATCTCTGAACAGGATTCTGCTATTGCCTTTCTGGCTGAAAGGTCCTATATCTAACAGGTTTTTTTGAAATAAACTATATCATGTTATATCATATTAGAATCAAAAATAGTGTATCATTACAGACGTGCAAGCGAAGTTTATAGGGAAAGAAATATCTCTGTTAGGCGGTATTTGTAGCTTAGAAGGGACCCAAAAACATAAATAATTTTTTGAACACACAAGCTCTTTTTAACTAGAGTCGCTAATGATAATGTTTTTTCCTGAATAGTGATAATACTAATTACTTCAAAGACAGAGAAAAGAGAAGAAAGGCAAAAAAAAAAAAAAAAAAAAAAGGTATCTTCTTTGTAGCTGTATTGGTAATATTTACATCTTCAGCTCCATGGTTCTTACCTCCAAAACTCATTCAGTGTAATGTTAAATCATGGAGTCGTAAAAGGCTGGCAGTGCATTTAAGGAGCGACAAGTTTGTAAGTGGAACACAAGTGGACTAAACCAGGGTAGCACTGGACACCCACTTCTGTTGCATCAGGCTGCAGTGACCTGCGTAATATAGCCCAGTGCAAGTCTGTATCTGAGTGCACAGGGCACCTGCTTGTCATTAGCAGCTGAGCCTCCTGCACCACTGTAAATACCAGGGAACAAATTTAC
Organism: Lycocorax pyrrhopterus obiensis; assembly: GCA_014706295.1. Taxonomy (NCBI): domain Eukaryota; kingdom Metazoa; phylum Chordata; class Aves; order Passeriformes; family Paradisaeidae; genus Lycocorax; species Lycocorax pyrrhopterus. Next base: position 70,030,553 of record JACSVZ010000004.1, on the reverse strand, counting down.
ACCAGCTACAGTGTTCAGGTGTGCTTTTTCTCTTTCAGCCCTACCATAACCATGGAATACTCTCAAGTATATGTGATTCTGTGTTCACTTTCCACTATGTGCAACACAACACCCTGAGGGAGCAGTAGAGTTTATAAATCCTACTTGAAGGCCAAAGAGATGAGGCTGAATTCGTGTAAAATTGCCCATCTCTTGTTTCCAGGATAAAACAAACCATAATGATTAACAGCATTACTATATATGCAAGTATCTAAAGTTAATCTAAGTCATCTCATAGTCCTCAAAGCTGTTGTAGTAGTCTGTGGGGTTTTTCCCCTACTAACGTAAAGAACATATTATTTAAGCTAATCTACTACTTTGGAAAAATATACCATTAGGTGGAAAGATGCTGGCAAAGAAAAGCTAAGTGCACTAGCTTTGCTGTGAAATTTCAGTAATCTTCCCTCTAGCCTTGGCTGCCAGACTGATGCTGAAGAAAAGCTTAAACATCCTCCCTCCCTTGTGCATATTATTACATGCCTCTGGAACTTTTTTCTTCTGCTCTGTTATTCTCTTTCTTTGTGAGCTCTCACGAAAAGAAAGGGAATAGATTATAATAATATTGTAGCACCAATGCTATTGTGTTTGCAGTAGCCTTAGTCCAAGATAATGATTTGATTAGCATGGCTTTTTCACTTACTGGAATTAAAGATACATGGATTTTCCTGGGATTCTGTGCTTTCAGGATGATTTTTTTCACCTTCTTTTTCAGCTGTATGTCTTTGCAGAGAAGTTGGAGGTTTAAAGTAGGTATAGAGCCTTCACTAACAGCCAAGGGCAAAAAATTAGTGCAATGAGTCATCACAGTAATTCCTGCAGATATTTGTGATCTGTGTGTCCTATGCAATGCATTTGTTCAAAAGGGCCATTGTTCCTTAAATCACTGATGATAGTTCTTCTAAATTTTTTTCCCTGCAATGTAGTTGCTATGAATGAGGTTTGACATTTCCAATTTTGTTATTTGAATGGCCTCAAGGAGCCTTTGAAAAATTCGAACATGCAGAATATGAAACGCTTAACAAGAATATGAAAGACAAACTAATAGTTCATGGTGCAGTGAAGAAGCAGACTGATTTAGTGGATTCTAGCAAACTGAAGAATTTTAGTGGTGTTGAATTACATAAAAAAAGTTTTATTGCTTTAATTAAATTGTTGATAGAGCTATATTTTCTAAAATACTAAAGCTTTTCCTCTCTTTCTTCTATAGCTTCTTTTGCTTCTTGCTATATATAACACCCAGAAGTTGTGTGTGTTGGAAGTAATCATAACAGATAAGCAGAGCTGTTCCCTTTGCCCAGGGGGTAAAATTTTGATCCCACTGATACTAGTGAGAATTCTGCTCTCAGCCTCAGGCCTTGAATCAAAAAAAGCACCCTTTAGTACAGCTGGGTTTGAGTTTTCTAACAGAAGCAATTGTTGTAACTACTCAGGGACATCTGTATCACACTTAGAATCTTACAGGTTGTTTAAAGAGGAACGAAAAAGATCCTTTTCTGAGTTAATTCAGACATTGCAAAAATGAAATAAAATCTTTTTGATATAGAGCTTTGTTTATTCCCCCCTTCTCCATTTTGCAGCAAAATTTGTTGTGGTTCATATATTTGTTATTTGTATAACAAAATCTTTACTATTCTTAGTAGAAGGAAAAGATAAAATTATTTTTAGCTTATAAAATAGAAGTAGTTTCACTTGTTGCTAGAATTTGGTTGTGTTCTGTTAAACTTTTAGTGCTCCTAATTTTGTATTACGGAACATATATATTTTAATGTGGAAATAATTATTTTTGCAACAAAGCAGTGCCTAGAGAGAATGACTAATATCCACCCTCATTTCATTCCGTGTGCTTCTAATCTATATTAACTTTTTTAGTTGATGGACTTGTGATAGCCTTTTTTGTTTTGAATATGTGAATGATTTTCAGCTTATTTCTTTGCTTCAATAATCGCGAATGAGACTTCAGCTTTTAGATCTTGAATTTCAGTTTTGCAGATGATATTCATGCTGATGATTTATCTCAGCAGTGTGTCTTCTCTGTATCACAGACAATAGTAAATACAGCTTTGGCTCGAGGAAAGCTATTCTTTTTTTTTTTGTCTCTGTAGAAGTACTGCAGCACAGTCCAGCTTGATTCTGGAATAGACTACAGGAAACGAGTGCTTCCAGCTGCTGGAAAACTTTACTACCTGTAAGTTTATCTATGATATTGTATTTGCTCTCTTTTTCCTTCTTATTAGCCAATAATTTCCTAGTCAATGGGAAATGAAAAATGCATAGTAGAATTAGCAGGGTGTGACTTTTCCTTTCTTTGCCTTCTGGTCCATTTTGTTCAGCAAACCGCCTTCCATTATGCCTTGATATTAACTTCATTAAACTACATTTTCAGTATCCACACTAGCATCATTTATAATGTGTGACTGAATAAAAACTAATTAGATTTTTTGGGGAGGTGTGGTGTTTGGAGAACTGAAGTGACAGATGGTTAGAAAGTAATGAATATCCTCTTGTAAGAGATTGCACAATTCTCTTATAATAGAAGAACATCCTTATTGTATTTAAGTAATTAAGTATTTATAGAAGTCCAATGACAAGGATTCATTTAATTTTGGGTGTTTCCAATGCTGTGGATTAAAAAACGCAACACCCTTCTGTTTTGACAGATTGTTTCTGTTTATCATGACAAAATTTCTTTAGCACTTTATATTTGCAAATTAATATATTTTAAAATATATTCACAGTTGTGTTTATGGTTGTAGCATGAATCTGCCTAATAGGAACATCCTCTTTAATACTTTGAAACCTTTGCAGTGCAGACATTTTTCTGTCTTGTATTTTCTCTTGTAATATTATTTAATCAGTGACAACCTGAACAAAGCAGACTACAATAGCTTAATATTAGATTTATAATGGTTGTACCTTTAAAGTACTGTTTTAAAAATCATGTTCCCATTAAGAAAGGTGGGGTAATTTCATCTCTGTAACAGGTGTTTGAAACCAAGTATGTCCATGCTACTTTTTAAAGAAGTTAGGTGTTGTAGTTGTTTGTCTGGAAGGAGGATTACTACTTGGTAGAATTACAACTGGTAACTCTTCCTGCTTCTGAAAGGAAGTGACTGAATTTCGTATATGGAAAACAGTTCCAATGCAGGTTCTGTATCCTTAAACTGTGACTGTATGAACTTGAGAAAAGTAGCTCTTGTTCTATATTCTTGCCTGGCTTCGCTTTCTCTGCGCTTTGCCATGTCTGCTCAGAAGTACTTTTTGAAGCCACTGCTGATACCTGTGTGTTACTCATCATGGCCCGTGTTCTGATTGCCGCTCTCCCTGCCTTGGTGCTGCTTTCTGTGCCTGCTGCCCTCTGTGACTCTGTTGGACACTTGTGGAGAGCACCTGCCATATTCTTTTCTCACTGTCCATACTCTGAAGAAAGGAAAAGGGTGTTTGTGGTAATAGCAGGTAATAGGCTAAACATGGTACCTGTGTCATCAGCTCTCAGAGGAGAAGCAATACAAACAAGTTCCAGGAGTAGTACCCAGCCAAAATAATTCATTGTGTTCTGCTGTAAAACTTGTGATCAAGTGAATGGCAGAGATTGGCAATAATTCTGTTTTATGTTCTCTTACTGGAAGGATGTTGGTTGCCCTCAGAACTTGATGTGTAAATCATTCAGAAGCAGTGGGGGGAAAAATAATTAAAAAACCCCCATAGCTGCCAATGGAATTAGGTACTTATTTCCTTGTCCTTTCTTCTTTTGAGGGAATCTCATTCATTCTTCTATTTGAACTGGTTCATCAGAGCTTTCAGCCCTGTAGAAGTAGCTTAGTATGTGGGGATTCCTTTTGTTTGGTTTGTTTTAAAATTAGATACTGTACAGTATTTTGCTACAGATTTTTGAAATTTAATTAGCAGTCTTGCCTCCCAAAGCGAATGTTCTTGCCCAACATGTTTATGTTCTTGTATTAATGGCTATAGTATCATTGTCACATTTTTTAAAGAATCCTCTTGATGCTTCATATTTTGTGTAGTCTTGTCTTCATTTAAAATATGTAGCTGAGGGTTACTTAAAGCTGTTTCATACTTATCTGAGAGCAATCAGTGTAACAATTACAAGATGCCTGATGAAAGCAACTTCATTGGTCTCAGGTGTTTATTTTCAAAACAAACTTTCTTGGCAATTAGGTACAAATATCCACCTTAGCATCATATTCACCTATTTCTTCCGGTAGCCTTTCCATCGAAATTTCTGATACTGATATGCATGCACATGCACATACTTTCTGACATACATACATACACATACACACACCCACATATATATATATATACACACACACACATACACTCTTTACCCCCTTTTATGGCCTTTTTTTTCTGGTGTTGTCTGTTCTTTTTCATTTATCATTTTGTTAGAGGAAAGTGTCACACCAATATCAAGGTTGAGGGAAACTTCTAGAATTTTATGTAACCTCCTAGTCAGAAAAGGTTTTTAAAGTCTTTGAAATGGCACTTTTATAAATTTGTGGGGGGGTTTTAATTTTTTTCCCAAATTCTTTGTATCTACAAGGTTTGTTATCATTAAGCTTTAGTTAAAAAGTAGTTACTCAGTTCTGCTGTTAACATTTTTAAGGTGCTTAAGGCCTAACGAACAGGAGAGTATTTGTTTAACAAGCTGATCTTCATTTGTCAGTTAAGAGGATGTCTAGAACTGTGTGAAGCAGTGTGCCTTGAGTGCATCAAGATCTACAAAATAAGACTTTTCACACCAAAAGAGTTTACACAAACTTCAGTGAAACACTATATATCCTAGTTCTGGTTTGTTGTCTACCATAACATTAATTTACTATCTCAGCTAGAAATCCTATCTATCTATTCATCTTTAATAATAAAACATTGAAAGGTTGGCTCTCTAACCTATTCAGTGATTAAAAAAAGTTCTCTGATTGGACTGATTTTTTAATTCTTGTGGCCCAGAGGATGAATGTAAACTTTACTTCAGCTATCAGCACAGATATTTTGCATTTTCACTATCTGTGGTTGATTTTTTCTCAAGTAGTATTAGGAACAGAGGTTGGGAAACTGCTAAAACTGCTAATGCAGAGATCATACTGGTATTTTTAATTTCACCATTTAATTTTGCAAATTGTTTGATCAATACAATCGGTTGACTTGACACAGCCCCCGTCCCACCCCTCCCCCCCCCAAAAAAATATCTGCTTCAACATTTAATTTCACAAAGTCCCCTCTCAGAAATTTCAAAGGATACTTCTTTAGGTGCTTGACTGCCTTGCCTTGCCTTGTCTATTTGCTCTTACTTTGCATGCAAGATAGAGCCAGAAGCCTTTTTTCTCATTGTGTACACATAGTGTTAATGGATCTGCTCTGCCTGTGCTGCCTCATTACTGGAAACAGCTCAAAACACAGAAGTCTTTCAGTGTATGCAAATAAGGCAGAATCATCTACCTGAGAGTTAATATTCTCTACTTTTAAGTGTATTCTAAATGTAATGTTTGTATTTAGAGCATAACATCCTGTTCTCTTTTTTTTATGGGCAAAAAGCTAAGCAGGCTCAGGCAGCTGTTTGATGTTGGCTTCAAGTGTTATTAATTTCATATTCTATTATTCTTTTCACTGTAGCACAAGTGAAGCTGATGTGGAGGCTGTCATGGATAAGTTGTTTGATGAGCTGGCTCAGAAACAAAATGATTGTACGTAAGTTAATTTCTCTTGAAAGAGAATACATTTAGAACACAATGCCCAATCTCCACTGACCAATTAATAAGTTCCATTGCTGTATATGGGTTGATGCCACACTCAAGTGGCAGTCATTGTATCAGCATTTTGTCTAATTTATGTGTTGAATCATGTGCTATTATTCATGAAGCTATGCATTTCCTATCTGTAAGAGATGAATTTTATAGTAATTATCCAGAGAAGATTGAGTCTTTGTTCATGTTCCCATAGTAACTAGACCAAGGATTCTAAAAGTGCAAGGCAGAGAGCTGAGGCTGAATAAAGCGTGTGGAACCATTGCAGACTTCACGTTTGAAGAGCTGTGCGACAGAGTGAGTACCCAGTCCAATCTAGATCAGTTAATGCTCAGAATTTTCACAGTTTAAAAAAAAAAAATTCAAACCACACAAACTTGCTGTTTTCCCAAGGTGCAGTAAATTAGAGAGACCTTTTTTTAAATCTTGATTAACAGAAATAGTTTGAACTTAATGGGAAAAAAAAACCCCTTCCTCAAAAGAACCATACTAATTTTCTTTATAATGATATAGTAAATTCATTCTTAGGTGTATCACAGATTGTCTTCAAAAATCCTACTACAATATATGCCTGGCCTAACATCACTGCTTGTGTATGAGTGGTGGTAACATATCAATATGTAAATAGCAGTCAAATGCTGTTTTTATAATCTGGGGTTTTAGTTTGATACTCGAGCAAAGGAGTAGTGATCCTGGCACCACTAGGGTAACATTGCCGTTCCATGCTTTGGTTTCAACTGCGTGTACAAGGAATGTTTAATCCCAGGCCATCTCAAAATATGCCAGATTTTGCTAAATGCTGCCACATTCTCTGCTTAAACATGTGAGATGTGAATCTTGAAAAGTTCTCCTTGTATTTGACCTCCAGTGGGTTGGAATACAATTCCTCCGGAGTTGCTTTGTACTTCAGTGATCACTGTGCTGATGTCTGAAGTTATCGTTAAATGGTCACAACCCTAAACTGGGCCAATAGCACTTTTGATTCAGGATGGTGACCTGTCTTTTGGTGATAACATTATGCTTTCACTTCCTTGCAGCGACCAAGTTGATACCTATTTGGACAAAAATTTCACTGGTTATGTTTCAGACTGTAGGTTTTAGACTGTTGGTTTTCAGTTTCAGAGAAAATCAATAAGCCTTTGTAAGAGTGGAGGTGTGTCATGGGTAGAATAGCTTGCTTTTCACTAGAGGTTTTGAGACTTTTTCTGCCTTGTGCCTCTTAAAATATTGGAAGCTATGCTGTCAGCAAATACTGGTACAATTCTTTAGTCCAGTAAATGCCTTATGTACTTAAATGGGATGATAAGTTGCTTCTAAGTTGAAGTGCTCTGATTAGCTCCTGTCAGTGGCCTGAAGGTTCTCATTCTGGATGAGAATTATTTGGGGTTCAGATCATCTTGGCATAATGGAGCTGAGGGTCTTGGTTTGCACTCAGAGCAAGTAAAGAGAATCCTTATGAAATGCTAGTCATTGTTTAACAGTATTGTTCTTACATGGATCGCCCAGGCCTTAGGAAGCCTTGCTGTCTCAATTCAGATGCCTTCTGCAGATGTGTTGTGGTAATCTCTTACAGCAAAATCACATGCTTAAAACGAAAACAACATGGCAGACAGTAAATGGTTTTCTTTTGACAACTTCCTCAGTCATCACTGATTTTTCTGTTCAGATCACTGTATCTTCATAAATATTACATTAGCATGTTGGTAAGGGGTATCAGTGTGCTCCCTTCATAGGTAGAAAAGTATAGTCATGAACTTCAGAATTGTCCATTAAATTTGGATGAATGGCCAGAGTTGCCTCCACTGTGATTATTTTCACGACTATAAACTTTTGCAGTGATTCATAGCAATTGTAGAAAATTTCCCTCGGTATAAGCTGCATTTAGGACCTTGCCTGCCCTGCTGCCATTAAAATCTGCTAAAAGGCAAAATTCAAAAAAGGAAAAATTCAGCTGTCAAGCCATGAAACCATGTTCCTTATTTTCATGAATTCTTTTAAATTTTGATGGAAAAACTTAAACATGCAGTGTCTTTTTTAAACAGTCAGAGTGGGAAATTGCTCCCACTTGTGTCACAGAAGACATAGGCAGGATCCAGAAGAGTGCACTGGTGGTTTATAGCAAAAAATAACCCAAAATGAGGAGACATTCAACATGACAGGAAGTATAAAGTCATATATATATATTCCAGTAAGCTGGCTAACAGTGGGAATGATCTGTGGAGGTATAAAGCAGAAATCTGTAGGGGACATAGCAACAAGGTATTTTCTACTTCTTGTGAAGCCAAATGGTAGGTGAGTTGACAGGTATCATAAGCGCTACTATTAAAAAAAGGGAAGTAGAAAGCTGAAAAAGACAATGAAAAGCAAGATGGGCAAAAGAAAATACTGGAGGGAATTTTTTTGTATTTGCATGGAGTGAATCTGCAGATTTCTTTGTGCAGGACTTGGGGACAAAATCCCATGGGAAGGCAGATTGTGTGAAGGGACATGGGGCAGGAAATCGTCTTCTCTGGAGCCTGTTGCAACCAGAGTGGAGCTTAATGGACAGCTCAAGCAAAGCCTCCAGGTAGATAAATGAAATTTAAAGTTGGTGTTGTAGGAGCTCATTAAACTTCTAACAGAATTGAAAACAAGATTTGCAGTTGGTTTTATATCAGTTTTAAGATGTGGTGACAAGCATGATAAATGCGAAGTTCTCATTAATGGGGAAAAATGAGAGATAATTGCTATTATTGAAACCTTGTGGGACAATTCATAAAATAATAATACAGAATGGGTGCTTACAGCCTACTTAAAGACAGAGTGGCTAAAAGAGGTGGAGAACAGTGTGCAACACCGAAGGTACTGGTACCTGCCTTAAAGTTAATTAATACAAGGTTTTTGAGTACATCTCAGTCTACTAATGAACAAACCCAGAAGGATAGTACTCATAGGGATCTGTTGCAAATGGAGCATGAGGTGGATTGCTCCTTGAGCACTTGGCTATAAAAAGCGTATAAAGAAAATACACTGTTGCATGTTATGCTGTAGATGAAACACAGGAAAAGGTGAAATGTAGTTAGCCAGAAAATTGCAAATGATAATTTTCTAGCATAAAATGTACTACATCCAGTACAAGGTCATTTGGTGGGAGATTACAGTGATGAATTAATCTAGAATTTTGTGTTGTGTACGAACAATCTTAATTTTCTAACATTTAATGAAACCAAAAGTTACTCCAAACAGTGAAGTTGCATATTTGAGTGTTCAGGAAGAGTAGTTTTCAAAAGCAAATGGGAAATGTGACTAACTGGAAAGGGAAGTGTAAACAACAACAACAACAAAAGGAGCAACACAAAAAAACCCAAGAAGGACTCTTTGAGGAGGAAGATAGTAAAAGTATTTCCTGTGTCACTGTTGAGACAGAATCAAATAATATGGAATGAATGGTAACTAGTTATGAAGTGCAGGAAAATTATAAAATAAAGATCATGGGCAAATATGTCCATTCAAATAAAAGACTTCTTAAGTAAAATTGGAGTTTTGATGTTTTATATTATCTGAATGCTACTGGCTTATTCTTAGCTGGAGATCGATGAACTTTTAATAATGATGTAGAAAAAGGAAAAGGTTTTGCAAAAAATAAGTGTTCCAGGTGAAGCAGAATGAAATATTCATTTCGCTAAAGAATGGTGAAATAATTTTCAGTCTGTAAATAGTTAACATATGTTAAAAATAGCCTGCAAATACAATTTGTATCACTGGAGTCCTGGAAAACTAGGCTGAGATCTCTGACTAGCTTTTCATTTTTGATAAATGTTGGAGTGCAAGAGAAATTCCTTGTCACTAGAAGAATGCTCTATGTGTCAGTATTAAAAACCAAACAAGTAAAATTCACACATGCATATGATGATGGGTGGAACTGCAGGCTGTTGGTCAGATTTTAGTCCAGAAAGGATAATGGAGAAGCTGATTCTGGATGCATACAGTGGATGACTAAAGAATGGAAATTAAATTAATTCACTGGTCTCCCTGACTTTATAGGAAGGGTTGAGTTTTGCAGATGCTGTTCTTATTAGGAAAATGGCATTATGCAGTCTCAAGAAAGTATTTGTTAAATGGATGACTAAGTTAGTTAAATAACCTATAAAAAGAAATATTGCTGAAGGTTTGTTGTTTGTAGCATTTCTAATGAGCACATTTTTGTACTAAGCCCAGTATAACAGGTTTTTTCCCCAGGAGTTTTGAATATAACATAAATGCTAATACAAACTTGCTGTAAATACAGAGTACTGTGTGTATGGGTGAGGAGCAATAAAGACAAGAATGCTGTGTGAAATTTATTTCTTATCAGAACTCATGTTTTGGGGAAAGGGTTGGGGTTTTTTTTGAGAGTTTGTTTTGTTTTGCCTTTTTTACATCTAAGCAGACACAGAGCTTCCTTTTATTGCGTATTGGGTCAAAACTGGAAGCCATTTTAGGAGGTAGTTTTTGTGTTTGAGCTACATACTAGTTTTTAGGCTTAGCTATCTCTAAAATGCAGGAGCTTGAAGCACCCCATGATCTTTCCTTGTTTTAAAGTGCCTGAAACTAGGGATGTGAGGGAGTCAGGGTCCCTGCTGCCTGTTGGCAGCTCTCACTGCCCCTGCACATGCAGTGAACAAGTTCAGCAGCTAGCAGGGGAATGTGCTCAGTCCATCTTGAGGGAATAACCAGCTCTTATCCCCCTCATTCTTCTGGGAGTAGGCAATACTTCTCAGCCTATGATCAATCTGTGCAGTCAGTTCAGACTGAGTTTTCCCAAGGCTTATAACTTCCTTCGATTTGAGGGGGGTTTCACAGGACGTGTATAGGACATTTCCCTCATGCCAAGCAACCTTTCTTCCAAATTTGACATGCCTGGTCCGCATCATGGAAGTACTTACAACTTACAGTATTATCTTGGAGTTGCAGAAGTATTTTTTGAGTTTTCTGAAACTTGTATACTGCTGCTCACGTGGGTGTCAGTAATCATTGCAGCATGAGTGGACAACATTGTACTCAAAACTTGGTTAATTGATTCCTTTGGCTATCCATTACCCTGAAGGGTTCCAGAAAAAACAGTAAGTTTTGCAAGAATCAGCATGTGAAAGGACAGATGCTTTTGTTGTGTTGGCAAAATAGCTTATCACTCAAGTGACTCTGCTTTCACTTCGTTTCTGCAATCTGTCTTCTAGTCTGGTCTTGGGTAACTGTTACAGTGCATTCCAAGGGATAAATATCCAGACCTGAAAATCTACATTTGTTGGTGTAGGTTTAAGGAAATGTATTTGAAATTTCTCAGATAATTACTTAGTGATTTTTTTAATACAATATTTCATATGAACAGCCTGTAAAACCTCTTCAATTTCACTGACGTTTCCTTCGAAATAAAATCAAAATTCTAAGGGGAAATATTGAAACATTTTCCACTTTGATATCACGCAATTTCATGAGATGTCAGCTAATACATAATAGATGAAAACAGCAAAGCAGCAATTGGTAATCTGATAGTATTTGTAACATCTAGCTTAAGTAGAATTTTCATAATAGCTGCTTTTAAATTAATACCTGGAGACCTTGGGAGTTAGAGTTGATACCTTTCTGGTATTACAGTATTTCATTTCTTGTTTCATATGTTAGCATCAAACTTTTCCATGTCAAGAATACAAAGAGTTATTTCTGCCTAAAATAATGCATCAGATACTGGTAATTACTGATTGTCCATTAACGTTTATAAAAATAAAATACAGAGAATATATTGTATGCAATGCTGATATGACATGCAGTTGACTTGCTAAGATATTTTGTCCATCAATTTGTAAATCATAGTTTCCCAGTTGAGGATAATCCCAAGTTTTAGCTAACTTAGTTAATATCCAATTCATACACTTTGCTTTTTTTCTTTACTAGTTATGTGAACATGTGGAAAACGAACAAAAAACTGGATGAGAGGATACTGATCTATTTTAGTTGCTTTCAAGCAAAGGAGAAGCAGTTTTTCAGACCTGACATGCCAGGGTTTACGTGGCACGTGGTGGTCTTTGTCATGGGCATGAAGCAGTTACCCGGTACTAGAATGGAGCCCTGTGAATGTGCTTCTCCAAGTGTAATCAGCCAGGAGGACTCTGCTTGGTTTTCATCAAAATGCTTTGTATCGTACCACCTTTTCTAAGGCCTCATAAAATGTAGCCCCAGGAGGCTGGGACAGGCACCAGGCAGAATAGGGACATACAGTTCCCAAATTTTAGTGCTAACATTGACTTCTCCCATTCTTTGGGACCTTTGATTTCTTTCTTCCAGTTTCTCTATCTATACAATGAGGAAAACACTACCAGTGGTGTTAGGTTCTTGCAAACTCAATTTAACTCAATTCTTGTTAATTGAGTTAAATGTGTGAATGAAAGATCACCAGGTACCTTTAAAAATAAAATGTATGTATTAACTTGGTTTTTAAATCCCTGTATGTATACACACAATTGTGGAAATATGTCTCATCGCATTTTAGTGTGTTCACACATGAAGAACAGTGTTCATTGCACCTTAGAAAAAATCACCCTCTGCCAGTCCTCTTTCTTCACTTCCCTTTTAAATTTTCCCTTGAAAACTGGTAATTGTGACAGTTTGATGTGGTACAAATACCGCAGACAACAGCGTGCCTGCTGTGTAATCTTCCATGGAGCTGAGGGAGTCGGGAGATGCCGAGTTGCTCTCGGTGCGCAGCAGCTGCTGCCCTCTGCCGGGAGCGCCGGCTGCGGAGCGCTCAAGCGTGGGAGCCTGCTCCTCACTGAGGCTCGCTAGCTTTGGTTCGTGGATCCTGTAGGCTTTCCATTAGGTAATCTAAAATAGCCTTTCATCCCCCTGCCCAGTACCAATGAATGCAGTGTCTTAACATGATACTAACCATTAGCAAACATACGATAGCATAAAAACTCTGAAAATAAATTTAGTATCAGTATTTATGTTGTAAAACGTTCTCCTACTGTGAATTTTTTTTCCTAGTAGTTATTTAGTGTTTCTGAAATTGACAAAATAGAACTTTTGTGTAGATTAGCACAACAAATAAGTGGTGAACAGTTTCTGTTAGGTTGTTGTTCCATTGCAATAGGCACGCTGTGCAGACCAGGAGGAAGATGTAGTTCTTAACTTGAAGAGCTTGCACTTCAAAAGAAAGATGTAACTAAGCTTTAAAAAAAAGAAAATAAAAACCTCACCATTTTCAAATGCATCAAATGATTTAGAAATGCAAGTGTCCGTTTTTGTCAGCTGAAAGTCTGCCCTACATGATGACATAACTCAGCTGCATTTGCAGTTTAATGATTCTGAATAATTTTGAGGGAACTATCTTCATTAAAAGCTGCTGAATGTATCCACAGTATAATTTGGTGTCATCTTTAGGATTGTAGGATTGTCAGGTGTAGGTGTAAACAAACATACCACAGGTAAACACTATTTTTGGTAACCTTTTAGAATCATAGTTTTCCTTCGTTTATGATCTTAGTTCTATTCCTAAGAGATTAGCTTTTGCAGCTTAAGCTCTAGACTGAGAGTCTGTCTTTTATTTAGCTACATTTGTTTTATGGATTGAATCAGTTTCTCTACCTCTCCCAAAAGTTTGCCTTATCTTATTCAGGAGTATGTTTTATAAAATAATCTCAAGAAACTTATTTCAGGTGGAAATATTGTAGTACAGTAATATTGTAATAACCTCCTTTCTGTTTCATATTTTATGTGCATCAGAGATTCATTTTTACAGAGCACTCCCTTCATTGAAAGCTGCACACACCTCGAGGGTTTAGATCTTATACTTTATAGACCACGGAATAGAGGATTTTTGAAGCTGATTGTAGTTTTAAGGGTTTGCCTTTTTAATTTAATTTTTTTTCTTAAATTCTTGAATGTACTTCTCTCTCTTTTTTTCAAAGCTTTGTTGATCATGGTTTTGAAATCTTAACAGTAAGCATAAATATTTAAATAGACCTATACATTTTTAAAACTTAACTACTTTTGGAGACCATTTCATTGATAATGCTATACTTTAGAGTTGGAACTGGAAATTTAGCAGTGAGAGCTTTTAGAGCAGAAACATGCCTTTTGCATTCTTCCAGTATTCAGCCAGCTTTGATCATATTGTTTAAATAAATACATAAATAAATAAAATAACTGGAAATTACAAGCATCTTCTAAAGCAGAAGAGAAAATATCTGAAACAACTTTCCACTATGAGAAATGTGACTAAAAGACTTTTGCTGTAAGAACAAGCAGAATTACTTCTTAACAGAATTCTGTGGTGAGATAACTTGAGATAACAAAGGGCTGTGCTTGATCCAGAAAATATCTTCAACTCCAGAGTTTACAGATCTTAGATTCTTGCTCTCCTGGTTGGAACTAGATGATCTTTAAGGTATCTTCCAACCCAAACTGTTCTATGGTTCTATGATTTGCACTGCCATCAATATCTTTAAATTTTTTAACCGAGTTAGCCATGCTCTAATGGCTAACTGCACCTCTTCCCATTTTTATTTAAACTCCAGCATGCATCATATATCATGCCTTGGGTTTTTCTGTTCCTTTCTTGGAGTTATGATTTTGACATATTATCTCAGTGCACTGTTTTATGAGCTTCACTAGAGATAGTGTGTTGTTCGTTTGGAAACAACAGAGCTTTATTTTTTTGTTGTTGTTTATACTTAATGATTAAGTTGTAAATATTATCTGGTCTTAAACTGTGTGTTGGTTATAGGAAGTTTTGGAGTGTTAAGAATATCTGCACAAAATTATAGTTACTGTCAATCATGAGTCTTTGGGATTGGCCACAACTGGCCCTGGAATATCTTGCAACATCAACAAAAAATATATATTCTCTTGAGATGACATATCCTTTTCTATCATATGTAAAACATTCTATATTCTTCAGACAATCTGTAAAAGGTGATATACTGGGCCACTGATGAGCCAACAAAGAAAAAAGATGCTTTATACCATAATTAAATGGATTATATAATAGAAACAGGAGACGACTAACTCTTAAAACAGCCTGCAGAGAGCTCCAAATAATAAACATCCTACTTGAACTGAGATGATGATAGCTGAAAATGCATTAAGTTGACAGAGAAACAAAAACAAATGAAGGCGAGAACTCAGTCAAGCGGGCTGAAGTGGAGTAAACACTTTGTCAGGAGTGTAGCTCATGTTAGTGCTAATGTGTTTTGCATTAGTATGATGCCTATAAAATACTGACTCTTGACACCAGAGCTAATGACAAAAAATCCACAACAGTTGTAGAGTAGATACACATTCAGGAACAATAATACCATAAGAAAGATTCTTATCTGTTAATGTTTTGAGTTTTTAAAAATAATACTATAGCGTGTGAAAGAACTAGTAACAAATGGTAAGTGACAGTCATTACATAAATGTCTTATTGTTCTGCAGTTGAGTTTTGATCAATAATTGATGAAATAAAAGAGATCAGATAGTACCAGAAACACACATCAAATGAAGTTATTTTTAGAATATTATTCAGAGAATGAGACTAATCAGGCTAAACTTTTAGTAAGAGGATTACATATATATGTATCAATATTAGGAGGATTTGTGGCTTCATTAGCAACTTCAGAGGAAGAAATACCTTCATATATGCTCCTAATTAAAGTGAAATACTTTCTGTGACTGGTTGAGATTCAGAAGATAAATTTCAGCCCTGGAGGGTTATACAGAGGACAGTGCTTATATGTCTAAAATAGGTAACAAGACAAGAGGTACACAATCTGAGCTGGTGTTGTTGGCAGTCGGGACCCAGCCAGTGCTTGCTGCAAGGTGAGGGAAAAAGGGCCTGCAGGCAGTAAGGCAGTACTGTGAAGGTGAGGGGAGGGCTGTGGGCTGCTGGAACAGCAGAAATTTGCTCCGTGGTGGAGCTTCTGTATATGAACTGTACAGCCAGAGCCTCTAGCAAGGGCACAATCTGGCCTTGAATCCATTTCCCCGTCTGTGTTCCTGTGTGGCAGAGGTGGTGCATGGGTGCTTGTGCCAGCCTCATGACAGGTTTAGGGGGCAGCAGGCCAGTAAGAATGTGAGTTGAGAAGCTGTCAGGGTATCCCTGCATCATGGTCTCTTATATTTGGAGCATTTTGAGTTAGCTGGTGGGTTAGACCAGCTTTGAAGCAATTACAGGCAGCATGAAAACTGGGCCAATAGCAAGGTTGGAGGTATACAAAAAAGGCCTTAAATCTGTCACCAGAGCATTTGTAAATTTGCTGGTGGTTCCTTCTTTTTACACAGAGTAAGACAGAAGGAAATTAGAGGACTTCCTGAGATGAGAGTAAGTCATGTTAGGAACAATATTGAAAGCTTTGCCTTTCATCTCCAGGACTGTCTCTAAACTCCAAAAGAAGAGAGTTTGAGAACTCCTCTATGTAAGGGACTACAGCTGATATCAGCTGAGCCATTTGTAACAGCAGAATGTCTGACTCAGCATTTCAGTTGGATCTCACCAGACCTGAGTCTTGTCAGGGAGGTACCAAATTTTCTCTATTAAAGTACTCATATGCTGCTAGGCTCGGATCTGTCTGAGCGTAAGATTTTGGAGTCTCCAAAGGCACGTTTCTGCTAACATTTACAGAATATTATCACTTAGTGTTGGTGTAGATGTTTCAGAAGTTCTTGTTAAAGCTTGAAATGATCTGTCTTTTATGCCCTTAATAAGAGGAATTCTTGAATTGCTTGCTTTTTGCACTGGTGAAGTAGATTGAATTCCTGTTTGACTGTGATAAAGATGCATATTGTAACCTTCTATGAATCATGATTTTATGTCTGTATGAAAAGCAATATAAGTATTACATCTTCCATTCTTCCCATTTGAAATGCATTAGCCTTATTTTTGTCTTCCATCTGTTTCTTCCCTCTGACTGCCAAGGTTTTTCATTCTCCTGTTTGGATATCCACCAAGGTACCCACCAAGGTCTTACCTGTATAGCTCATTAGTTGGGTTCTTCAGTTTGCCCACTTTGCAAAAGTTTGGATGCTTTGATTTTTAGTTATATATGTATTTATTTTAGGAATCAGCTTTTAATGTTTGATACTTTGAGATGAGGAGGGTGTATTGGTATGGTCTGTGTGAGAAAGTGTGTCACATTGGGGCAGGGCAGAATAATTCCTAAGGGTTTTGGGTTTCGGCAGAAGACTGCTTGGGCTCTTCATGTGATAAAAGAATGAATCAGCACAGCAGTGATGTCTGTAATTTCTTATCTAAGGGGAGATAGGAGAAATTCTTACCTTTCTCGTGTACGATGAGATCACTGCTGTTCTCCCTCGCAGGTACTCATCACAGAGGCATACTTGGTCTCCTCTGTGTTTAACAGTACTCCAGTCCTAAGTATGGAATAAAATTACCCTTACCTAAACTATTTGTTTATCACTAATCTTAAAATCTCCAGCAGCGTCCTGGTTGTGTTGCTTTTAGTGCTCCCATTGTTTTCTTTTGCACTTGATACTCTGGCTGTTCAGATGCATCACTTGTATCTGGTGGCAGGGTGTCCAGTGAGTTAGCTCTGTGTTATTTCCATCCATTTCGCTTTCTTGAACCTTTTCCTGCTTTATTTCATCAGAACATTTTGAGTTCAGCTACTCTGGTTTATCCAGATGGGATTTTGCTTTTTCAGAGGTGTTGAATGAAGCTTTGCTGGTGGCCATCGCGAAGATGAGTTTTTGGTTTCTGATTAATAAGTCCATAGTAGTAAATAGGGGACTGAAATGGAGGGAGAAAATAAGCAGTATATATAATTCTGAGGGGAGAATATAGCATGTACTGCTCTTAAACACTCCTCAAAAGAATTGGAAGTTTTTGTAATAATTCTTTTCCATAGATGCTACAGGGAAGTTGTGTGCTTGGGAATGGGAAAGCAGGGTGATTCATGAGACTGCAAGTGGGAGAGCTGGTGGAGAGTGAGAGGCTTTAATACCTGCCTGGAAGGTTAGCTTATTCCCATTAATTTTCAGAATAATTTTTGGAATGCCATCAGGGCTTCTCTCTCCTGTGCTCATGTCGAGACCATTTCTACAAGTTTTTTTATTCTAGCATCTAAACAAAACCCAAAGTCCTGTTCATGGGCAGCTATTAATAATTGCTTAAAATAACTTCTTGCGGAAGAGTTCTAATTAAGAAGTTACATGTGGCCTACAACAAATTCATCTAACAATTTCAGTTACAGAAAATATTTTGTATTTACTGGTTTTAAGATAATAGCAGTATTGCAGTGCTTTATAACAGTATTAAACTTGGTACAGCATATGGTACATTTCATTACCTGGGAAGGGAGTTGTGACCACGCAAAATGCTGCTGAACTTGCTCTCCACAGTAGTTGCAGACAAGATTCTGAAGTATTTGCACAAGTAGAACTGATGGAATGAGTTCAGGAGTACGAATTTTAATAGCTCATGATAAAGTACTGCCTATGGTACTGATAGGATAGATCTTGCAGAAAAAAATACCTTCCATGTAATGCAAAAGTAATTTTAGAGGAATGTACTTGAATGAGCTACTACTATTTGTGCACATTTTCTGTTGATGGTTTAGATACAGAAAGAGAAACTAATGAGTTCTTCTTGAAGATTTTTATTTCATTGTTATAGGAGAAACCATTAACAAAGGAACTGCTGCAAAATTGTATTTTTGTCTGTTTCCTCTTGCTTTCAGTACTTAAAACATACGATATTTATTCAGTCTGGGTTAGTCCTGGGTGAACTAAATGCAGGTCTACTTAGGATTTAGTAACTAGCTTATAAGCCTTTGCATTTAAAAGCTGGAAGGTATCCTAATAGCTACTCAAATTATTTATGCTTTAGGTTGAAATCTTCTGTGGATTATGGTTTATAGTGATTATTTTATTTGAGGTTGTCAGAGAGAGATCATAATGTCTGGGCGCAGAAGAGCCACACTTTTAACTCTCACTGTTCATGTAAAGCCAGCAGTATGAACACCCACATGTACCTATGTCCCTAAGGGCAATTGAGCATTCCTCAAACGACATCCAATGGAATAAAAAGAAGAATATGATCAGGACTTTACAGCTCTCTTCTGTTACTGTAGTGTGTCAAGATACAGTGTTTATGTGTCATTCTATCATGGGCTTCCATTTCTTATGGTTTGTTTTGTTTCAGCCTCTTGGAGCCAGCGACTATTTGGAAATATCAAAGCATTTTGACACAGTGTTTGTTCGTGACATACCACTTCTTACAATAGCAAAAAGGACACAAACTCGTCGTTTCATTACTCTTATTGATACCTTTTATGAGCATAAGGTGAGAACCAAGCCTTTCCTGTATGCAGAGGAATAGTATTGGGAGTCCTAAAACTGACTGTTACAATTGTATTGAAGTAAGGCTTTCTGTAGTAATGGTTTGGAAAACATAAGCAGAATGAACTAGCACTGCAAAGAAACATCATTCCAGCCTCACAAAAAAAATTGGTCCCATTGCAGTAAAGGCAAATAAACAAGGGTTTTTTTTGTTTTCTGTGAGTATTAAGCATGAGCATAAATATAAGCCTGAGCTTGTTTGCCTTTCTTGAATGGGAATGTTCTTTCCTAACCCAGGAAAACAACAGAAGCCATGTCATTATTCTAATAATGGAAGATTGTGCTGCCAACTCTGCTGGAGTGAATTGAAGTTTTTTAGATTTTAATCTGTATGGGCAGTTGGTCAGGAATCAGTGCCTTTTTGATCAGGAAGGAGGAGTTAATAGCACAGTTACATCATAAAGTTTAAGGAAACGGTCACTGTAGGCTTTACATTAGATTGCAGAATTGCTCATGGAATAATAATGATAAATGCAGCACTTCATGTGGATTTACAGAGATTTCAATCATGGAAGCAAAATCAGCATAACTGAAACAAAGGGAAGTTCCTGTTTAAGGTGATTTTTAAAAAGTGATGCAAGATATGAAACACTATCTTATACGTGATAATATTTGCACACACTTAAACATTTATGCAGTTGGGAAATATCAGTTGAGGTTGGTTCTTATCAAGAATGTTCTGGCATTGGCTGTTGATCAGAAAGGCCTCAACTCAGCAAGGTACTGAACTAACTCAGTGTACGAGTAGTCTCATTCAAATCAGCCAGATTCTTTATGCTTTATGATTTGAAAATGGACATTTGCCTAGACAATATGCTAATATTAAACTAATCTGTTAGAAATAGGGGGATGGTCTGCTCTGTGTTTGTGCTGTCATTAAGAATTGCAAGCAGTTACTTTCCTCCATAGGAAAAACCACAAATGTTAAACTCCCATCAAAAGTAGTTGGGAAGAACACCTGAGTATATTTGTGGATGCCTGTCCACAATGCAAACATCTTGCCTACATGCTCTCAGTAAGAGTCTCCTTCTGTAGTATTATTTCAGTCTATCTTCATTGCAGCCCCTCAGAGATACCATCTCTCACTGCACATTGTATCTCCTCCCAGCAGACATGAAAACAGCATCATTATTGTTACTAGCAAATAACTTTTACTGGAGTAGCACAGATGAAGGCAAGAAAGGCTTCACACAGCCTTCTGGGAAATTTGGAATTTAAGTGTTCTTTAAATAGTGTAGTGTATCTACCCACTGAGGAGACTCTCACTATGGGTGCAAAGTAAGCATTGGTTACTATACAGCTGTTATTTTAGAAAGTAAACTCATTGCCTGTGTAGAAGATATTCTGAGTATTGGGTAGCACAGTTGTCTGAGTAGAAGTTACATCAGTTGTTACTGTGAAAAAGATCCTGTAAGGTTAATATTCCATCTGACTAAGTCAGGTAAATCTGTTACAGCAGTGCTAGTAAGAGAAAGGAAAAACACTGGGGAAAAAACACTGAGGTTTTAATTTGAAGTTTGCTTTTCATAGACCATGTATTTTGTCCCATTCCTGTAAAGCCCAAGTGCTGATACTGTTGCCTGTTTTCCTCCTCTCAGGTGCGTGTTATCTGTTCTGCGGCAGCTCCTCTCCAAAGCTTGTTCCTGGTGGAACTTGACAGTGGTGAACTGCAGGACAACAGAGTGTTGATGGATGATTTGGACTTGAGCCAGGTACGTGATTTTAACATCGTCTCCCTTTTGTAACAAAATTGGGTTTAGTCTCATAATTGCAGCAGCATTTTAGGAGGGGGAATCAAGAAAACAGTTAACTAATGATCTGCTGCTTTTCCTGCACTGTATCTGTCACTCTGGTAATTACATGTTGTGCTACTTATTCATAGTCAAAGATAATGTCACAATATATAGAACCATTTTGTGTAAGTTTTAGGGTCATTTTGAATATTAATCATTGTATCCGTTCAGTCATACATGAAAATGCTGATTTAAGTTTAGCTCCTACATTTAAAATACAGAAATAAAAGATGGTTTGTTCTACGTCTTCCTAGACTGCAGAACAGCCTCACAAGTCCTCACAAACAGTACTACTTTGCATGTTGCTTATTCTGTTTTTCTTTTTCCCTATAGCTCAGTTATTGCTAATGACTTTTTAAATAATTTTTTTTAAATTGGTGTACAGTTAGTCAACAAAAAAGGGAAAATAGATGGTTAACCTGTCATTGTGTTATTTTAAAACCAAATTATTTTTTTTGCTATATTCCTTCAGAGGATTGCCTAGCTGAAATAGGTGCTTTTCTTTAATTTTTGGACATTAGTTTTAATTTTTTGGTGCTATGCTGCTGTCTTGTTTTGTCAAAGCCTGTAAAGCACTGAGCCTTAGGAGTTGGCTGTAGTGAAGTGCATCCTGTCTATGTGTCTCACAGGTCTGTGGTACTGTTTTTGTGTATTGATGTAGGATTCTGCCAAAGGACTCTCCATGTTTACAGGAGAAGAGGAAATCTTTGCCTTTCAGCGTACTCTCTCACGGCTCACAGAAATGCAAACTGAACAGTACTGGAATGATGGGGACAGAAGCAAAAAAACATAATTAAAAGTCGAATGAAATCACGAAGAAGTAAAATTAAAGCATGAAATCACCAAGAAGAAAAATTGGAAAAGCTCTGGAAAAGCGCTGGAAAGCTTTTTAGCGCAACTTGAATAATAATAATTGCACTTTATCATCTGGACCATGTTTTCTTTCATCAATAGGTTTTTGAGTTTAAGACATGAGGTCTCGGTTATTTTTCTGTACTACCTGTGTGTGGATATGTGAAATTTTGCCTTCATTTGTTCTTCTTCAAACCTGTCTGGATGTCTGGGTTCATACAGGGGTCATGAATGGAGTTACATCCAGCTGGTGGCTGGTCACCAGTGGGGTTCCCCAGGGCTCAGTGTTGGGGCCAGCCCTCTTTAATGTCTTTATCCGTGATATGGACAAGGGGATCAAAGTGCACCCTCAGTAAGTTCACAAATGATGCCAAGTTGGGTTGGAGTGTTGTTCTGCTGGAGGGCAGGAAGGCTCTGCAGAGGGATCTGGACAGGCTGGATCAATGGGCTGAGGCCAATTTTGTGAGGTTCAACAAGGCAAAGTGCCGGATCCTGCCCTTGGGTCACAACAACCCCAGGCAGTGCCACAGGCTGGGGCAGAGTGGCTCCAAAGCTGCCCAGTGGAAAAGGACCAGGGGGGTGCTGGTCAACAGCAGCTGAACATGAGCCAGCTGTGCCCAGGTGGCCAAGGCGGCCAGTGGCATCCCAGTCTGTATCAGCAGTAGAGTGGCCAGCAGGGCCACGGCAGTGATTGTCCCTCAGTACTCAGCACTGATGAGGCCGCACCTCGAATCCTGTGTTCAGTTTTGGGCCACTCACTACAAGAAGGACACTGAGGTGCCAGAGTGTGTCCAGAGAAGGGCAGTGAAGCTGGTGAAGGGTCTGGAGCACAAGTCCTGTGAGCAGCAGCTGAGGGAACTGGGGATGTTTAGCCTGAAGAAGAGGAGGCTCAGAGGTCCTTATTGCTCTCTGCAACGACCTGAAATGAGGTTGTATTGAGGTGAGGGTCAGTCTCTTCTCCCAGGCAACCAGCGACAGGATGAGAGGACACAGCCTCAAGCTGCTCCAGGGAAGGTTCAGGTTGGACATGAAGAAGAATTTCTTCACTGAAAGGTTTGTCCACTATTGGAACAGGCTGCCGAGGGAGGTGGTGGTGTCACCATCCCTGGAAGGGTTAAAGAAATTCCTGACATGTGCTTCCTGACATTAGTGCTGTGCTTTATTTGATAGGGTGATGTTTGGACAAAAAGTTGGACTTGATGATCTTGGAGGATTTTTCCAACCTTAATGATTCTCT
The DNA here is from genome assembly GCA_014706295.1 of Lycocorax pyrrhopterus obiensis. Lineage (NCBI taxonomy): Eukaryota > Metazoa > Chordata > Aves > Passeriformes > Paradisaeidae > Lycocorax > Lycocorax pyrrhopterus. The sequence continues at coordinate 70,007,517 of JACSVZ010000004.1, read as the reverse complement.
AAAATATAACTTTGATGTTCAGGAAGTTTATTTGGGATTAGAATTTTTCTGGAGAACTGGTCTACAGACAATGGGCTATGCAGAGTCATTTATGATGTCACATGAAGTGGGCACTTCATTGTTTATGCACTGCTTCTGTCATGTACAATGCTGCTTGCACAAAAGAAAAATCAAATGCTTTTTTTAAGAAACTCCTGATATTGTCCATGTTAGAATCCTGGAACTCCTATGTAGTGTGTTCTGGTTTTGTTGTTTTTTTTTTCTATTCTCTGAGTCTGGCCATCTGCTGACTTTCAGGCTCTAGGAGTTTTTTGTAATGCAGACTGTTGCTCAGTCTGGTTCACTGAAAGCTAATGGTTGGAACGAAGAGAGAACCCTGAGGAGGAGCTTTAAGGTATTTGAAGCTGCACAGGATTAAAATCTCAGTAATGGATGGGAAAAGAGACCTTGATAAGACAGGGTATGTTGTAACAAATAAGTGCAAGTTCATACTCTTCCTAAATTTTGTGGTTCTTGCAAGCCTGGATATGCTGCCTCTACACCAGTGACATCTCTTCCCTGAATTTTCTTAGGCTTCTTTTATACAAACCTTCCACTGCTGCTAACACACCTGCCCTGATCTGGGGGGAGTAGTACTCAGTACTACCGAGGCAATTCATCATGTTACCGTAGGAATGTGTTTTATGGAAAAGATAGGATAGAAACTGATACCTCAAGACACATCACCCATCCTCATGTTTGTAGTTGGAAACTCTATTTTACTTAAAGATGCAGTGGTGTCATTCTTGGTTTTTATCTAACTGAAACAAAACATGGTATTATGTGTATTGGCTTATCATGTATTTTTATAAACAGTCATTTTAAGAGCATATGGAGAAACTATGAGTAGGAAAAACCTGTAGAGGGACTGACTCCCTCATTTCTTAGGGAGGAGATATATAACACACTGTCCCCAACTTTGAGAGCTTTTCTTGGATTTTGCAACGTGACCTCTGTCTGTTACCAAGTTGTCTCCCATCACAATTACAAAAAGCTTCTAAAAGAGCCTTCAGGGCAGCAGGGAGGGCTGGAGAGGTCCTGTGCATTTACTTTTGTTATGCAGCCACATGCTCAAGTCTAGTTTTCTGTTCTGCTCCCTTCTGTTTGTCCTGGAAGTTACTAACACTGGCTATACCTGTTCTTCAAATCATTTTTAAAACCTATATTTATAGTTTGCAGCTCATAGAACTATATTACTATTCCCACAAGGGTGACTACCATGGACTACCATTTTAATGCATATTTATGAAAACTCCAATCAGAATACATTGCTGATACTTAAGAATATCCAAATAATTGGTGTATGCTTTCAGAGATCTGGATTCAGTTCTCAACAGAGGGACTATTGACATTGATGCATATGTGTCTGTATACACAAACACATATGTATATTTAATTTATACATGTATATATAAATCTAGATAAAACTAATATATATCATTTAAGTGTGTGTGTTTCTGTATTTATACATGGCACTCTTATCAGCCTGGGACTGTGCTGATAACTCTTCTGAAGCTTCAGCCTTGAATTTTTTTGAGTGCCTCCTGCCTTGTTTGAACTGGAATGTGTTGTGGGAAAATGGGAGATGGTGGTAGATAACCTAAGGTACTTTGCATCTGGATATTTATTTACATTCTTTTAAAAACTGTTTATATGTTTAGCCTGTATGTCCTTCTCTGCCAGGTGGTACAGGGGAAATGTGTAATCTTGCAGAACACGGATTACGTGTCTGGGACATGTGAGAGAGGAGGTCCTGGCAGGTTTGGCATTCCCACAGAGACTGCCTTGGGCCAGGGAAGTGAGGTGTTTCCCCAGGGTCTGTGTGGGTGATGACCAAGCTCCTTTAACCAGGGGATCCCTGTTTGTGTTCAAACTGGTGCTGCTTTGCCCATTGGTATTTGAGGCTTTTCTGCAGTCTGAGTGCACAGCCCAAACTCGGATACCCCAGGTTTTTGGAAGCTCCTAAATGCGGTGGGACTGATGTACCATTGAAAGCCTCTGAGGATGTAGCTGAGCACTGTCAAAACACAGGAGGGAAGTTCCCAAAAGCTTCCAGAGCCAGCAGCACTTCTGGGACATATTGCTAAATAAAACCGTAGTGCAGTCTTTCCTTGGCCAGCAAGGAAGCTGTCTGCTGGGAGTCACTGGTAGGTACCAGCAATAATCAAGGAAAAGAAATGAGGAAGATTCCAGAAGTGTTTTGAGGCTGAAAACAAGAAAAGTTGCCTAAATCACTGTGCTGTATTCATGATTGTGCTGCAGAGGGAGGTTTGCCACTCTTGGGTCAGGTCCACAAGGAGAAATTGATTTGACCAGTTTGTCAGCCAGCCCAGATGCCAGGGCAGAGGGTCCCCCAGTAACCACAGAAGCAGCATGTTGATGCCCATCTACCTCCCTGAAGAAAGTGAGGCCCTATTTGCTTATTTTATGATGCTGTAGCAAGTATAAAGCCTTTTTCCAGTGCTGAGTTGGGAGTGCTGCTTCTGAGGTCAGACACCTTCCAGGCAACTGGTACTGGCCGGAATCTCACTGGGCACAGGACAACAGTGGTTATGTCGCGCCCCAGGGTGCTGGGCCACCTGTGCTCCCAGCTGTCCCGTCCCCTGCTTCTGCTGCTGTGAGACAGACACAGTCCATGACTTTTATTCCCGCATTACGCTGTTGTATTTGCCAAAACGTAAACAGTGAGATGCCTGTGAGAAAATTATGCACACTCCATAATGGCCTTAAAAATTGCTGTATTTATGCTGGATGCTTCTATCCCAAGTTCAAGTCCTGGCTTTTTAAGTTTTTCTTTACTTGTGAATTCATGTCATCTCAGATCTGCAACAAGTTTTTATTTTTTTTAGTTGTTCAGCAAACATTATTGACAAGTTATTTTTAAAGGTCTTTTCAAGTGACCTTTATTGATGTGGTATGATATTTTGCTGTCATAGGAAGTAAAATCCTCGGGATTATGGACCATGTGAAACACTTCATGTTTTCTAAAGGTCACGTCCTGGCTGAGAATCTCTCAACTAACTTCTTTCAAATACTTGATTGACCAAGGAATGTTCACAATGCCCAAAAATTTAACAACTTTTTTTTTTTAATAATAAATAGTGCAATTCTGTCTTTCAGAGTTACTGGTTTTCAGTATTTGTTACTGTGCAGATTGAGGGAACAATTGCAGTATTTTGGGTAGAACAAGACAGCCTTCCAAAGGCTTTGGAGAGATTGAAGATGCACTTTTTGCTGTTGCTGGGTTTTGATCTGAAAAGGAAAACCATTAATGGCTTTTCTTTTAGTAAAGGTGTTTGTGATGACACTATAGCTGGATAGATGTCACCTATTTTGCAGCAATCTAAACATGAAAAAAAGCAACTGACCAGGTTTCAAACAGTGCCCAGCACAGTCACCAGCCATCTAGCAAGGAGGAAGAACAGTCTCGCTGTCAAGACCTGGCTAACAGAATTAAGATTCAGGATTTTTCTTTCTGCAGTTGCCTGGATCTGAATACACCTGGTGCCTCAGTTTCCCTGTTGATAAAAAGGGAATTATATTACTTTCTTACTTGCTAACTCTGGAGTGCTGCCAGGCTTCTCTCATTAATATTCTAAGATGCTTGCTGAGGCTCTGGGATGAAAATACTTCAGTAAAGTATGTAAATAGTGCAAAAAAATAATTTAGCTATGCAGAGTGGATTAGTCTCCTTGTTTGGGTTACAGAATTAATGTCATCCACTACACACCACGTGCCTCTTCGTAGTGATTTTGTTTTAAATAATGCATCTATTTTAAGAACCTATTTAAAGAAAAAAAAATTGAGATTTGTGATTAAAACCGTAAACTATTTGTGTAGCTTTTCTTTTAGTTGTAATGACAAAATTCCTATATGATTCATAACAACCTCAGATCCTATACATGTGAAATACAGTGGCTTTGTAAGTTCTGTTGGGATTTTCCTTGTATACGGAGAATATTTTTTAAAAGATGTCATTTTGAATCTAATATATTACAAACTGAACAACGTCAAATCCTTCTGTTATTTGAGAAGAATTTATCTTGTAATAAAGAAAAATTAATTAAAAAAATTAATAAAACCAGATTTTATACATGTCACTTATTCATGCTATTTTTAGGTATGTGTTCTGGATAGACAGACCTACTGTTAATGAGAATAATAAAATATTAAGGGGTTGGAATGGTCCTTGAAGATCATCCAGTCCCAATCTCCCCTGCCATGGGCAGGAACACTTCGCACTAGACCAGGTTGCTCAAGGCCTTATCCAGCCTGTCTGGGAACACTGCCAGGGATGGGGCATCCACAGCTGCTCTGGGAAACCTATTCCAGTACCCAACCACCTTCACAGTAAAGAATTTATTCCTAACAGCCAGTCTAAGCCCTCCCTCTTTCAGTTTAAAGCCATTCTACCTTGTCCTGTCACTACATACCCTTGTAAAATGTCCCTCCCTAGGTCCCTTGCAGCCACCTTTAGGTACTGGAAGGCTTCTGTAAGGTCTCCCTGGAGCCTTCTCCAGGCTGAACAATCCCACCTCTCTCAGCCTGTCTCCATAGGAGAGGTGCTCCAGCCCTTTGATCTTCATGACTTAGTGTGCTTGTTTGTTCTTAAACCTCTGTATCCAGGGGGCAAACCTGGACTGGCAGCACTGCCAGTTTCTGGGCACATGGTTGCCTGTGCAAGCTGTAGCCATTGCCCTACACATGGTTCAGCTTTTGGGTACAGATATCCAGGGCTTGTCAGAAAGGTCCTCCTCCAGAAGTAGTTAAGACTTGTCTGCCTCAGTTACTGCTGCCAGCAGCCCTAATTTTTGGGTTTGGAACCCTTTTTTCCACCTCTCTGGCTCTTTTCTCCAGCAACTTGAGGGTGAGACAAAATAGCCGTGTGCTAACCACAATTAAAGTGCTTTTTCTCCCCGTGTAATTTGGGATTCTTCCTGCTCAAGATGTGCTTTTGCTGTCAGCCAATTAGTTCCGTGGTTAGTTGTTACAGGTTTTGCACAGCTTGGAAAATTGCCCTGGGAAGCAGTTAGTTAACATGTAGGCTGGCAGAGAACCCCCACACCGAAGGGCTGGGAAGGTCTGAGAATCACTGCAAGCTCCCTGGTGCAAGTGCCCCGAAGGAGCACCTCTTAGTGTTGAGAATGGGAGAATGCTGCAGCATGGCACATCTCCATGGATGCCAGTGGCAGACAGGCAGTTCTTGCTGGCAGATGGCAAGCAGTGTTTCACAGTTAGGACTTGAGAAACCAGTGGTGTAAAATTTTTAGGTGGGGTTAAACTTTGGGCCTATTTCTATACCTTTTACTGCAAACATTGTATTTTCCCATTTCTTGAAGAGGGATGTTGTAATACTGGAAGTCAAGCAACCAACTTGCTCCAGTATCTTGCTTGCAGCATTGTGGTATCCAGTGTTTGAGAAGAGCATCCAGAATGGGATGTCTTACTCTCCCATTACAGATTCACACAGGTTTGTGAAGGAAGAGGCTGTACCCTCAACAATGGTTGCGTGCCTTGTCACTCATGTAAACACTGGATCCTTCTGCAGATCAATTTAAGATCCTGTTTTTCCTTCAAATGTCCTGCAGCAGTGAGCTGTCAGGGTTTAATTAGAAATTTTGCTAAAGAAAAAGTCCTTTTGCTTTGCTGCCTCTTCTGAAATCCTTCAAGAACAGGTGCTGCCAATCTGCCTTTGCAGCTTTGTTTGTCCAGTGGATGTTTCTCTTGTGTCGCCAACTCCATTTCCTCTCAGAGATGAGCAATCCCCAACGTGTCCACCTCTTGTCAGTGAAGATTGCTGCTCATCCTGGGATACTTAATCTTCTCTTGTTCTGTATCCTCATTTCTGATGTAGAAGCACAGGTTTTTGTGTCTCAGCTTCCCCAAGACCCCTGGGCTTAGAGTTTCCTGCTGCTTGGCTTTGGGCCTCAGGAGCTCTGGCACATATGAAATACAGGGTGTGGGGTCTGGGGGTGCACCCGTGCCCCTGCAGAATGGGAGACATTTCTGACCCTTGGGTTTGGGGCACTGCCTGCTTTTGCCTCTGTGTCTGCCCAGAAGGGGGACTTGCAGTAGCAGTCCCTAGTGTGACAGGAGAGGGAGAATGGAGCAGATGGAGGATGCAGGCCACTTGCTCCCTCTCCAGCCTTCTGCATTCTCCACATATTTGTAAAACAACTTTTGTTTTAAATTGAATTGATTTCTAAGAGAGCCATTAAAATACAGAAATGCTTCTCACTGACCTAGTACTCTGCATTCATGTTGGTAAAATTTTGGATGTGTTTCTATAGTCCTCCCGCCAGTTCTTTGTCAGGGTGAAGGGTTTATTTGGCTCTGTTAATCCACTCTCTAGCTGAAATTGTTCATTTAAATCATTATAAAAATCTACTCTTTTCCAATGCGAATCCTATATTCCCAGATTTGAGTACTGCTGCCAGTGCAAAGACTTCAAATTCTCTGAGTGCAACCACACTATGTCAGTCCAAAGCCAAATTACAAACACTTATCCACAATTCCCCTTACTCAGCTTTAAGCTAATTTTTCCAGCAGGCAACAATTGCCATACAAGTATAGGGGAAGATTATTACAAGAGCTTAAGAAATGGTTAACCAATTTCTTCACAAGCTGTGGGATAATTCTACCACATTCTCTTATTGCAAGGAGCAAAACCTTCAGTTCTGTTACTTAATATATTTTTAGCACGTGGTTCTTCAGTGTCACAGTAATTAAGAGCAATCACAGCCACTGAAAGATGAAGCATGGAACAAAAGATCAAGTGATTGTTTGAGCTGAAGTCAACCGAACCAGGAAAAGTAAGCTCACCAACGTGAGGAAAAAAGCTTTGAATGCTCTGGTCTTTTACAATTAGCAAAGGCAAACATGCTTGTGTAATTTTTCTACATGCAGTGATGGATAATGTTCAGGTCACAACATGATGTGTTGGGTGGTGAGGTTTGTTCCTGCAGGCCTGTTAAGAGCATCACTCATGTCAGGTCTTTCCTGTAGCTGAGGTACGATGTGCCCAGCAACACTTCCCTGCTAATCGAGGTTCACATACTGTAAACAGCTACCAAAGCTCTGCAGGGGGCAGGGGGAGCAAAGTTGGTTGAAAACACAGGCAGAGGACCAGTCTCCTCCAGTTGCAGTTGATATCTCCCAAAAAGTAACATTTCAGAGGCCAGTGGAGAGAGGAGCAATTACTGTCCAGCAAAATTACAATGTGAATGGGCTGCCATTTTCAGTGCTTCGCTAGGATGGCTGTGATTGCTATAGAAACTTCTGAAAGTGAGACAGAGAGGTTTTCCAGCACTGGAAATTGCGAATGGAGAAGGTTAGACTGGGTGCAAAGCCCATTCAGTCAGGCAGCTGCCAATTCAGCCTCTTTGCCAAGTAGATTGTAGGAAATGCTGATTAAAATGTCCATGGAATGCACCAGGCAAATTAAATTTCAGTCACAGCTGGCTGGGCAGTTTCGGTGGGCAGACAGCTCCAGCCTGCGGTGCACCTGGGCTCGCTCTCCCCCTGTGGCCTCTCCCACAGCCACCTGCCCCTTGTGCACAGGTACTGCAGTGATACTGCAGCAGTGATTCTAAGGCAGCCTAAGGAACACAGGTGAGATGAGGTTTGTGGGGAAAGGTGGTAGTGACTGGTCTAGTAAAGGATGTCTGTGGGGGAAAAAATAGCCAGACATCATTCCAGGTGAGGAAGCAGTGTCCATCCCCACTCCAGCTTTGACATTTCTCCCAGGGCAGAAGCCCAGAGATGAGAGCTGCTGCCCCATTAACCTCCCTGGGACTGGGCTGGCACCCCCTGTCTATCTCCCTACTCCACCCTACTCCCTGTGTTGGCATACAAACAGGACTGCTTTCTTTGAACATTGCCTTCCCCTCCAAACAGCCTGCAGTGGACAGCTGAAACTGTCCCTTTGGGGCAGAACAGCTGGCAGTACAGCCAAAAGCCTGCCACAAACCAGGAGACAGGGCTAAGCCTGAGGGAGGTGTTGGTACTTGGGACTTCCCCTTTTCCATCTCTTCAGCAGCTTAGCCAAGCCCCTGAAATCCCCTCCCACAGTCCATGGTCCCTACCTTTGGTTGGACACCCAGGTACAGCTGCAAGTCCAGTAATGTTTCTTCTTAAGAAGCTGCTCTGACCTCCTTTCCATACCCCCAGACCCCAGCTCTTTCATCTGTGCTGGGGGAGAGTTTAATACCTTTTTGTGTTCGTTGCTGGCCTTGGTAAAACAGCTTTGTCACCATTCTGGCAGTAGGCTGGCAGCAGTTATTCCAGTGTCTCACTCCCCACCGATCCCCTAAAGGAATGTTGGTATTAGTAGGCTTTATCACCATCATAGTTTCATTTCCTTCTCTTTCCTGTCTCTCCTCAGCCTCCTTTGGTTTAACTCCAGGCAGTCAGACAGAAGAGTCTCAGGCAGGTAAGTGCAGATACAGGTAATGCTGTGACACAGTCACACGGCCATTTCCCTCCTCCACAAGCTGGGTGCAGCCGGTGTGCCAGGCTCAGGCAGCTTCAGCGCTGTGCCCCACTGTGTCCCTTCACAACAGCTCCACTTACAATAGTTGCTTTTCCAGTCACGCTTGGCTTTGAGGCAAAACAACAAAACCACTTTGTGAAGCAAAGGAATTTCTTACCTACCTATATTGCAGTTTCCAAAGGTTCTTCATAGGCTGTGCTTGGAAAAAAATTTTTGCATTTAGGTACACAAAATTATATGGCAAGCATAAATAAAAGCAATGAGATTTGTCTTGCAGCATAAGGGCAAACAATGTAAGAAGTCACACTTATCAAATCCATGAAATGTTTGCTGTATGGATTTTTTTTTTCCAGGAAAAAAAACCCAACCCTTTTGGTAGTGAATACAACGGGTATTTTAGTTTGGTTGTGATTCTGTTCATTTACAATCCCTCAATACACAGTTCTTTAAAAGTCAGAGTGACTTCATCCTGTGCTCTCAGAGCACCTGAGGACAAACATCAAGACATCTGCTCAAGCCAGTGCCTGTCACTGCCTGCCCAGCCTTTTCATATACATTGATTACTTGTTTTACTAACACCAAGCTGCTGCAGTACTGTCTATGTATATTACATGTGCTCAAGGAGCTACAAATGGGTTCTGCAGTCCTTGTGGCCTGTAACTTGCTCCCATAGGCATGAGTTAAGACTTGGTTAATGGATGCTAATCTGTCAATTCTTGAACAATTCAGGAAATTAGTTATTGACATAATGGAGAAATTATCTGAGTGTATCACACCAACCCATACTTGAGGATACCTCTGTCTGCTAGGGTTGACCTTAATAATTAACAGCCTTACCCAGTGCCCCAGAGGTGCTTTATAAGGCAGGAGGCTGAAGGTTAAATAGCTTCTGTGCATTAGATGTGCTCATTACACCAGTATGTCTATAACGGCTTTTCTGAAGCCACAGCAGCTTCTTAATTGATTGTTCTCACTTCACGGTCTTTCCAGGGGTCCCCTGTATCATTACAAAACTGTGCCCTTGTCCTTGCCAGATTCCCTTTTCCTGTTCAGACTAACTAGTGTGCCCTCTCCAAAGGGGGACTGTCTTCCATCCCTTTGCTTACCCTTGGTCAGCTGTGTGGTGCTGCTTGGGCACCCTCCATCCCACTCCTCCACCTCAGCTCCTCCTTCTGCCACACTCTGTCACACAATAGCCGCCTGCTATTTAACCACCTGCCTCCACAGCAAAGCATCCAGGCAGCACTGCAGTTCTCCTTGGTTTGGTCCAGCATTTATTTAAGTTTTCCAAAATGAGGCAGCAATGATGAATCAAGAGCTAAGTGTCATAAGTGACTTGGTGTGGAAGAGGAACAAGGTTTGCAAGGAGAGCATGACCAACTGGGAAACCACCATTCATTGGTCACAGCCAGCATGGCTTCCTGAGAGGAAGGGCCTGCTTGTCAAACTTCATTTTACAACAAGCGAACCCACCTAACTGATCAAGAGAAGCCAGTTGATGTAATCTTTTTGAATTTCAGTACAGCTTGGAATACTCTCTCACAGGATCCTTCTGGACAAAATGTCCGGCACACAGCTGGATAAACACATCATGCCATGGGTGTGCAACTGGCTCACCAGTCAGGCACAAAGGCTTATAGGGAATGGGGTGACATCAGACCGGTGACCTGTCACTAGTGGGGTTCCACAGGGCTCTATCTTTGGCCCTGTGCTCTTCAACATCTTCATAAATGACTTGGATGCAGAGTTTGAAGGGCTACTGCGTAAGTTTGCTGATGATACTAAATTGGGAGGAGCTGTTGAAGCCCTCCAGGGCAGGCAGGCCCTGCAGAGAGACCTTGAGAAATCAGAGGGTTGGGCAATCACCCATATGAGATTCAACAAGCAAAAGTGATGGGTTCTGCACCGGGGATGGGGCAACCCTGGATGTACAGACAGACTGGGGAATGAAAGTCTGGAAAGCGGTGCTGCGAAAAGGGGAAGAGGAGGGGCAGACACTGATCTCTTCTCTATGGTGACCAGTGGCAGGACCTGGAGAGGGAATGGCCTGAAGTTGTGCTGGGGGGGTTAGGTTGGATATTAGGAAAAGGTTCTTCACCCAGAGGGTGGTTGGGCACTGGAACAGGCTCCTCAGGGAAGTGGTCACAGCACCAGCCTGACGGAGTTCAAGAAGCAATTGGACAATGTTCTCAGGTGTAAGGTGTGATTCTTGGGGTGGTGCTGTGCAGGGCCTGGAGCTGGATGATCCTGAGGGATCCTTCCAACTTAGCATATTCTATGACTCTGTGATTCTATGACCTGCTTCTCTGATCAACTGCTAAAGCTGGAAATAGAACTTTCTGGGCTGAGAACACCTTTGCCAGCTCATTTAGAGCTGAAGCCATTGAGCCGTTAACGCCACAAGCTCCTGCCTATGTCCCAAGTAAGAAATGAGCTTCAGAAGTCTCAGCCTTTGAGTCAAAATCCTCCAGTGTATTTAGGTACTTGACTAGGGTGGAAGATGAGTCCCTACAAAAGGGGAGACGGACTCTAGTACCTCCTGTCTTTCAAACAGAAAGATGACTGGATTTCTGTTTTGCATATTAACAGGGTAAGCAGATGGCAAAAGCAGGGCAAAGTGAGTATCAGCAGAGCTTCTCATTTCTTGGCTTAAAACAGACACAAGCTCCCATCTTCCTATTAACTTCATTCCACAGCTCTCCCATGGAAGGGGGGATCCCCCCTTGCCTGGGAGGATGTACAAAGCCCTGTTGTGCTACAGGTTCCGGGGAGATTTTACTGTTTCACTTGGGCTGAGATGCTCCTGATGAAGGGAGAGTTTAGGGAAGCTGTCAGGATTTGTGGGTCCCTCTCCTCTAACTTTGGGGCATCTACCATCAGTGACAACAGACATGTTCCATGCTGTGTTTTAAGTGAATTGAGGCACCACTGTTCCATTATCCAGGCAAAACAGAGAGGCTGGGCTAAGGCAGGATAAACAGTAAATTATCGTGAAAAACTGACTGAGAAGGGAAAGCTAGGCCCTAGTTTTGTAGGAATACTTTTGTACTTGGGCACATCATACGCCATCATCTGGCTCCACCGTGTGTTGGGATCTCTCCTCTTGCCTCAGGGGAGGAAAAATTTTGTTCCTCACCCTTTCCTAGAGGAGTGTGCAAGCATTTGCATCACTCTCTCTTCGGCAGGCTGTTGTAGTAGTGCCAAGGAGGCAATTTCTCATCAACCACTCTCAATGTTTCTGCAATTCAGTGGCACTCCAGTCAAAATGCATTCCCTGTTCTTTGCTTGTCTTTTCCAAAGTGTGCACACGCTGGCCTCTCTGATGGTATAATGTTAGCAGGCTGGGGCTATTAAATCCTCGTTTGGCAAGGATTTGTGGGGCTACCTGTCCTTAGGATAACAGGAGTCACCCAGATAGCCCCGGTTCCCCACAAGACTTGCACCTGCTGGGGCTCTGGAAACACATCCACACTCTGCAATCAGCCACTTCCCAGTAATAAAAGGAAATGCCTGCCTTAGGACAGTGCTTTCAGCTTTCTCCTACCCTTGTTTGCAAAGTCACAGAATCACAATTATAGAATAGCTTGGGATAGAAGGGACCTTAAAGTTCCCACCCCCCCTGCCATGGGCAGGGACACCTTCCACTAGACCAGGTTGTTTAGAGCCCCACTCAACCTGGCCTTGAACACTTCCGGGGATGGGGCATCCGCAACTTCTCTGGGCAAACTGTTCCAGTGCCAGCTATCTTCCATATTCTAAATGTGCTCTGGAAAACTCCCGTCAAAGCCCCTAGCGCCGCCGGGGTTGGACTGAGGGCGGCCTGCAAGGCGGGCAGAGCCCACAAGATGGCGGGCGCGCTCCGCGGCCCGGCGGCGGCGGCGCGGCCTGGCAAGGAGAGGGTAAAAATGCAGCGCAGATTGCTGCCGCCAGGCTGAGAACAAAGTCAGGCAAAAACACCGTGCTAGCCTGCACTGAGATCCGCTTTAGAAGTTTAGTTTGAAGTAGAGAAGACTGAGAGGGGATCCCATTAATGCATATCTATCTATCTATCTATATGAAAGGCAGGTGCAAGAGGATGGTGCCAGTCTACTTTTGGTGGTGCCCAGCAACAAGATGAGGAGCAATGGACGTGAACTAAAACACAGTAAGTTCCACCTCAACATGAGGTAGAACTTCTTTATGTTACTGGAATAGGCTGCCCGTGGAGGTTGTGGAGTGTCCCTCTCTGGTGAGATTCCAAATCCACCTGGACACATTCCTGTGTCACCTGCTCTAGGTGACCCTACTTTGGCAGAGGGCTCAGACTGGATGGTCTCCAGAGGCCTCCTCCAACCCGAAAAATTCTGTGAAATGCTGAAAAAAAAAAAAAGGGAGACATCAAACACCCACACTCCCAGCATGGGATACAGCCCTGTGTCCCATGTCAGGCAGGGTGGACACAAAAATGGGGGGCAGAGGGGTCGTGAAGGGCTGCAGGGTGGCTGCTGGACAGGGAAGTGTGGGGCAGGTGGGCAGCAGAGCCTCCCGCAGGACAGGGATGACCCGACCTTCACCGTGATACAGATTTATGTTTTTAATACACAACCAATCAATTATAACTTGGTTTTGGGAAGCAAGGGCTTCCTTGAAATTGGGGCTGCCTTGTATCACAGAATCACAGAATAAGCTAAGTTGGAAGGGACCCACAAGGATCATCAAGTCCAGCTCCTGGCCCTGCACAGGACCATCCGCAAGAGTCACATCATGTGCCTAAGAGTACTGTCCAAACACTTCTTGAACTCTCTTGGTGCTGTGACCCCATTCACGTTGCTTGGTCCTATGCCAGCCTTCTCCCCATGGCTAGATGCTGCCTTACAGTGGCTCAAACAGAATCCTTCCAGTCACAGCGCCAACAGGATCCTTTGGTGCAGGGTACAGGACGTGTGTGCCCCTGAGCAAAGCCACAGGCAGGCCCCCAAAAAGCCTTTGGAAAGCTTCTGCATGGCTACCTTGTGACTTTTCAGACAGGCATAGCCCCACCTGGATCCCTGTCTCCAGCCTATCATTTTTAGCATATATTTGGCAGCGTGTTGCCTGGGTGATGGAAGGCTGTCTCCACCCTGGGGTGCAGAAGTTCTTGGTGGGGGTCACTACTGCCCCTGCATGTGGGGACTTTTTGACAAGCGAAGCTGGTAGTGCCACCTATTCCTGGGATTTAAGTAATTCTGGGATGCTCACTGCACATACAGGTGGTCTTATGAGAAGGGGCGACTCATACAACTTCAGGTGCAGCTGTGAATTCCCTACATTCAAGGGCAGCTGTGTTGATGAGTTGCTCTCTGAATCTCAGTGAAGAAATCTCTCTGTTGAGGTTGTCTTCTGCTGGGATCCTGTTCTCAAAAAATCACAGTATCTGGAACAGACTTAGAGGAGTCTGACTTTTGAACAAGCCTGAAACCCCAATGTTCTGAAATCCAGAGCTCTTGTAGGATTTGGCTTGTGATGGGCTCCTCAAAAAAAAACCCCCATGACTATGCCTTTATAAAAAAAGATGGCCCTTGCTTGGGCTTACTGTGGTTAAGAGCTTCGAGAAGCTCCCTAGTCCTGTCCTAACACCCCTTCATCATCACTGTCTCCACTTCTCCTCCTCCTCCACCTCCGCCCACAGGGTTCAGCTCGCAGAAATCCCATCCACTGACAACATCCTAGGAGAATGTACAGACTATCTTCTCCAAAAACATGAGCAAAGAAACTAGAAGGTACTAGAGGGTCAACCTCTGTTTAACATTTCATGGGTTGTTGTTTGGTTTGGGTTTTTAAAAATTATTTTGTTGTTTGTTTTTATCATGAGAGCAGCTCTTGTCTGCTTGGTCTTCCCCGTGTGATTTCCCCTTCCAGGCTCATACCTCTGTTGATTAGTGCAAGCAGCTCCTTGTGCAGCCAGGTTCTGTTCTTCTGAGGCACCAAACATTCCCCTCATGAAGTGCAAGCACCCCACGTGGCACTCAGGGAGTCAGGCATTTCAATGCTCAGTGTTCTTGCATACTTAAGTACCTTTTAGGCTCTATTTCTTAATCCTCGAGCTTTAAAAAAATGCTAAATTCAAGTGGAAAATATAGACAAACTTGTTAAACATTGGTCCCTCTGTGGCTTGCCTAAAGGAAGAATTATACTGAGATTTTTTCAAGTCAAACTATTGCACAAGCACATTGAAGGGAGGTACATAAGAAGAGACTTTTCCTGGAAAACTTCACCCCTATAGAGAATCTGCTGGAACAGAAGTCTGGTGATAAGCAGAAAAATTACCTCAGTGTTTCAAGATACAAGAAAGATTAGTGGTCCATCTAGAGTGAAGAAGAAACAAGGAAAAAAAACCAGCTCCAATCAAACATGCCAGAGCATAACCCTCTCTGCAGATCTCTTCTCATAACAGTCCAAGCCCATGAAAGAACTGGCATCAATAGATGCTGAAGCCTACTGAAGGCCTTTAATGTAGCAAGTCACTGAACTTTGATGGAGCTGGCTTTTCTGGAAAGTCAGCTGGATTGCCAGGGTAACCACATCACAAAAGGATGCAGGATGGAAGGATACAGACGTTTGCTAAAAAGTTCTGTGGGCATGACAAAATTAAATGAAACTGGATGTCCTAGAAAACAGTTTTCACATTCATCATGTCTCTTGGCTGGATTCCACAGCATTACAGAAACATTTCTACAAGAATTGATTAATTTTCACATTCTAGGCCCTGGAGAGCTTCCCATGCTGCTCAGAATAGGTAGGTTTTTTGAGTACAGGCTTAGAGGTGAGATCTAAGCCAGCTGAGCAGGGCCAACATCCTTCAGTTACACATTACCATGCATATGACTGAATCCTGCATCAACAAGCTGAAAGGAAAGAGAGTAAAAGGACTATCTGCTTATTTTATCCACATTTAGCAGCAGGTTATGCACATAAAAGCAGATGAACTGTGGGGACAACAGTAAGCTAATCTGAGACAGAGAGCAAAGGTAAATCTTTTTTCTGAGACAAAGAATAGCCTTCATCTG
This sequence comes from Lycocorax pyrrhopterus obiensis, assembly GCA_014706295.1. Lineage (NCBI taxonomy): Eukaryota > Metazoa > Chordata > Aves > Passeriformes > Paradisaeidae > Lycocorax > Lycocorax pyrrhopterus. The sequence goes on along the minus strand of JACSVZ010000004.1, from coordinate 69,991,962 downwards.
GCCAATGACTAAACAAATGGATCCAAGCTACAGGGTAAGGTTAAAAGCAACATTCCTCCAGAGTTTTGAAGAAGTTTTAAACTCATGGGTTCAGTTCAGACTAAAACATGGGTTCTTAAGTTCTAAAAGGAATTGTTTCTTAAAGTCTGAGTCAGCTCCTGCCTGGGTATGTTTGCAGCTGCAGTCTTTGCAAAAAAGCCTACCAGTGGCTGCAGGACTTCACTTGGTGCCTGACTAAGCCATTTCCATCTCTCCAGCCAAAGCTTACATCCTCTGTACTTCTTCTTATGTCCTTCTTACATCCTCTATACTTTCCTGTGCTGGAGCTCTTCGCTGATGCAGATACTTCTACTGCTTTCCAGAGGTATGGGGGCTTCAGGAAAACTGGTTGGAAAGCTGCTTGTGTGTCCTCCAAAAAAACCCCAAACCTAAAACAAATGTCCTCCCTCGTCCCAACGTTTCTTATTCTTCAAAGGGTTTTTTTCCCCCACATAAAAATAAATTCAGGACTCTCACTATTTGGAGATCTCAGTTCAAAACCCTGCTCTACCTCTAACTTCCCTGTTCTAGAGAGCCTGTGAACCAGGTTAATGGTTTGTGGGTATTGACAACAACTGCATGACAACTGGATGAGAACCACACCCCTTTATTTCATACAATCATAGAATGGTTTCGGTTGGAAGGAACCTTAAAGATCATCTAGTTCCAACCCACCTGCCATGGGCAAGGACACTTTCCACTAAATCAGGTTCTTTCAAACCCTGTCCAGTCTGACCTCGAACACTTCTAGGGATGGGGCATCCTCTACTTCTCTTGGCAACACACAGTAAAGAATTTCTCCCTAATATCTAATCTAGACCTATCTTCTTTGAGCTTAAAACCATTCCCCCTTGTCTTATCATTACATGTAAAAAGCCTCTTTCTTTCACTTTTATAAGCCCACTTTAAGTACTAGAAGGCTGCAGTGAGGTCTTCCTGTAGCCTTCTCTTCTCCATCAAGAGAAGAGCAATCCCAGCTCACTCAGCCTGTCTGGGCAGGAGAGGTGCTCCATCCCTCTTATCATCTTCGTGGACTCCTCTGGACTCACTCTACCAGGTCCACGTTTCTTGTGCTGGGAACCCCAGAGCCGGGTGCAGCACTCCAGGTGGAGACTCAGAGAGCAGAGTAAAGGGGCAGAATCACTTCCCTTGACCTGCTGGCCACGCCTCTTGATGCAGCCCAGGATGTGTTTGGCTTTCCGGGCTGTGAGTGTACACTGTTGGCTCATGTCCAGCTTTTCATCCACGAGAACCCCAAAGTCCTTCTCCACAGGGCTGATCTCCATGAGTTCTTCTTCCAGTCTGTACTCACATCTGGGATTGCCCTGACCCAGCTGCAGCACCTTGCACTTGTTGAACCTCACGAGGCTCTCACGAGCCCACTTCTCCAGTTTGTCCAGGTTCCTCTGGATGGCATCTCTTCCCTCTGTTGTGTCCACTGCACCGCTCAGCTTTGTGTCATCTGCAAACTTGCTGAGGGTGCACTTGGTCCTACTGTCATTAATAAAGATACTGAAGAGACAGAGCCTCAAGGGACACCACTCAGCACCAGCCACTACCTAGACATAGAGTCTGACCACAACTCTCTGGCTGCATCCATCCAGTCAATGCCTTATCCACCAAACAGTCCACCTTTCAAATCCATGTCTCTCCAGTTTGAAGAGAGGGATGCTGTGTGGAAATCATTTGCCTTGTTTCAGCTCTTTGTACATAATTGCCCTTCGAAACAAGGAGAAGCAAACAAACTTGTCTTAAGGTGTATTGGTTTGGCATGGCCTGGTTTTAGGTAGCAGCGGGGCCACAGAGATGGCTCCTGTGAGGAAGCTGCTGGAAGCTTCCCACCATGTCCAGCAGAGTCAATGGCTGATGGCTCTGAAGATGGACATGCTGCTGGCCAAAAGTGGGCCAATGAAAGAGGTTGGTAACACCTCTGTGATGACATATTTAAGAAGAAAACCAAACCAAGGTCACATGATTTTCGATTCTAGTCAGAGAAGAGGAGGAGGTGAGAACATGTGAGGGAAAGCAACGTGGCGACACCAAGGTCAGTAGAGAAGGAGGAGGAGGAGGTGCTCCAGGCACTGGAGCTGAGGTTCCTCTGCAGGCCGTGGTGCAGACCATGGTGAAGCAGCTGTGCCCCTGCAGTCCCTGGGGATCCACGGAGGATGCAAAGATCCACCCGCAGCCCATGGGGGAGGTGCCCGTGCCGGAGCAGGTGGATGCCTGGAGGAGGCTGTGTTCCAGTGGAAGACCCAGTGGAGAGAGAGGGCCCTTGCTTCCAGGCTGGAGTAGCCTGTCCTTGGAGGACTGTGCCCTGTGGAAAGAGAGACCCACGGCGCAGCAGCTTTGGGAGGGCTGTGTGCCTGTGGGAGGGGCTCACGCTGCAGCAGGCGCGGTGTGGCTGCTGCTCCTGAGAGTGGGCCCACGCTGGGGAAGTTCACGAGAACTGTCTCCCTTGGGAGGGACCCCACGGCCTCACAGGGGAAGACTCCTCTCCCCGAGCAGCAGAAGGAAATCTCAGTGATGGACTGACCAAACCCCCATGCCCTGTCTCCCTGCGCTTTCGGTGGGAAGGAGGGAGGGGCTGGGGGGCGTGGAAGGTGTTCTAAGGGCTTATTTTACTTCTCATTATCCTCCTCTGATTCTGTTAGTAATAAATTCACTTTGCAACTTAAGTTGAGCCTGTTTCGCCCTTGAAGTGTTTCTCCCAGTCCTTATCTCACTCCTGAAGCATTTGTTAATTTTTTTTCCTTTTCCCTCCTCTGCCCAGCTGTGGCAGGGGAGGGTGAGCGAGTCGCTCTTGTGGGTGCCTGACATTGGGCCAGTGTCAAACCACGACATAGGTTTGAGAGAATAAAATACCTGCATCATCCCTGGCAGATGAGGAATAAGCAGGAAAGCACTGGGACCCCAGAAAAGGCAACAGGAAATAAGAAATTCTTGATTTCCACCACCATTTGGTTTTCTGGAAAAGAAGCCTTGTTTTTAAAATTAGATTAGAGCACTTCTCTAGATACAGTCTGCAGGTATTTTGCAAAGATACCTTAGTGTGTTTCCATCAATAGCTACAGCAGCTACAAATTTGTACTTCTAGATGAAAGGTACTTTATCAAAAAGTTCCTGACAAGCTCTTATCTACACAGCACATCAATGACATACCCATCCCGTGTGAAATCTGTGCAAGAAAGACAGGGTTTATTTTGTCAAATTATAAGTAAGAAGCACCCTGCAAGACATCCCGCACCACAGATTATCAATGCAGCAAAATACCTGGTGGCAAAGGCAATACATGGAAATAGATACTAGGGAAACTAGGAGGCATGAAGAACAGGCAGGTGAAGAACAGGCAAGTCCAAAGCTTAAGAAGATGGAATTTTAAAAAAACTGAAAAAGGAAACTACTTATCCAAGCTACCACATGAGCCACTAAGCATCACAAATTTTTACTCACGCTCTCCTAAAATGAAAGGTGCTGACACCAATCTGTACAGAGAGCTTGTGGACTGGAGAAAGGTTGTTCTTGTGTTGGGTGTAGAGCAAACATTAGTAAAGCCCCAAGCAGGTGAAAGACACAGTCCTTCTAGAAAGAGAGGTCACAGGAGTGTGCCAGCGATGAGGCTGTCATTCTGATTCCTGCCTTCCACTTTCTACTAAGTGCTGTTTTTCTCAGTCTCTCAGAGGTTAAGGACAGATGGGAACCATTAGATATTCAAAGCTCCTTTGGGAGTCGTTAGTCAGACCTGTCACACATCACAGTCCTTCAAACCTCACCTGCTTACCTTGCCTGAGACTTGACTGCAGTGTCCCTCATGCTTTTAACTGTGGTTAGTGCACACCCTTCAGAAACAGGCCTGTCTTGGCTTGGACACATCTGGAAAATGTTCCAGCTACCCTGACAGCTTGTTATGGTGATTAACCACCTTAATTCCAATAAATTTGTGCCCAGTTTTTCATATGAATGTATCTGATTTCAGCTTGCTGAAACACATTCCCATAATTTACTAGATTAAAGAGCCTTTCAGTACCTGATATTTTTCTTCCAAGGAAGTTCCTTTACCATCATAATCAATCCTCTGCTCGGCCTTTTTTGATAAGCTAAAGAGACAAAGTGCTTCATGTCTCCCATTGTGAAGCATTTTCTTCAGGCTCTGAATCATTTTGTGTGGCTCTAATGTTCCACCACCCATTTTTCAACATCAATTTATAACATGCAGGCCATCCCAGTGCTGGTCTCACAAATACAGTATGTGCTTATATTCATTTGCTTGTCCCTTAGGTCTCTTAAAAAAAAAAAAAAAAAAAGAAATCTATTCAGAGTCTGAGGCAGATGGGCAGATGCAAGCCAGCTTCCTTCTGTCTGGCATTTGGAGCAACCAAAAAGCAGCCATCAGTCACCTGCACAGGTGCTGCCATCCCAGCAGGTAAAGGGAAAGCATGACAAGGCTGTCTCCCTTCTTCACCACAATTTAACACTGGAAAGCAAGGCTGCCCTTGTGCAGGGTTCTGCTCTGAGCACTGATTGCCCCAGACACACCCAGACCACATCTATAGGGATAAACTAGCCAATGGGCAAAGGGTAGCTGTGTACAGGCTGTTAAACCCTCTTACCCATCAAAGTGTAGTGACTGCAGACTTTTTAGGCCCATACCTGGGAATTGTGTGGGGAAATGCTAACAGCCTGAGGCCAACGCTGTGCCAGGGACCAGTCTCTCCATGGACCCAGCTGAGCTCCACTATCTGGGAGTGCTTGCCACCTGTGCCACCTCCTTTACCAAGAGAGATAAATGCCATCTTAACACAGAACCAAGGAGGAAGAAGGATGAAATGGCTCACTCACTTTCTCCTTCCAAACAGGTCAGCAGCGTTTCTCAGACCAGAGAGGCAGCAACAGGCTGGGGCATCCGGCAGGTGCATCAAACCTGTCAATGCAACCTCATGCAACTCAACAAGGGAAAGGGCACAGGACAAAAAGGCAAGAAGGAAGAAAAGGCAGTAAAGGCACTTTTGCATAAGCTCAGAGAGGAGAGCTTGTGTCTAGGTCTTGCATCACCATGCAGCTGGGATCAAACCCAGGCTGGCAAACTCACCCAAGCTGATGCTTTAGCCCTGGGGGGTCCCTGACCTGCCTGTCCTGCACCAAACATTCACTTGGCACCAGCACCCAGGAGCTTCTTCATCACAGGCCTGTCCTACGGTTGCTTGTCAGAGCTGAAACAGCAGTCACTCAGGAGTCCAATGCCAACAAAGCTGCAGGCACTTCACACACATTATATGTAGAAAAGGTGCCCAGGCTGTGCCTAAATAAAACTTTGTCTTCAAAGGGTTCTCAGATCAGGAGGCTGAGGGGAGAGTGATTTTGGAAAAATATCATCTCAACCCCAGCTCATCAGAAGGGAACAAAAATATCTGATGGCTAATATTTTATTAGGTTTTGATTAGAACAATAGGGATTTTCTTCTTTGCTACAGAATTTTCCCCTTTCTTGTATCTCTCAGTGGCAGAAAATGCTGAATCAGAAACCTGGAGCTTTAAAAAAAAAAAGTATTTCATATGCAGAAGAAACATATCTTACATCATTTCATGCTTCCTGCTCTGCTCTCTGGTGCCACGTTCCTCATTTTCAGGCTGTTTTAAAGGTCAGCTTCACAGAACAAATCCTGACCTCAGACATGGGAAATATGCTGCCTCATCACTCCAGGATCTTTTCTCACATGATTAGTCCCAACATTCCTGCAAGTAGAACAGTCCCCATTGCCACTGCCACAGACATAAAAAAAAAAAAAAAAGAAAAAAAAGAACAGAACAGAAAAGGGCAAGATTTTTTTCTCTCCATTCTCGAAGTTAATGCTCACCAGCATCACAGCCTCATTTCACAGGCTGGGGGCTACTTCAGCACTGTAATGCTATTGCCATCTATGGACGAGCAATCGTCTTACCAAACATACATACAAGTTAAAGTAGGAATACATGCCTAAACTGACAACAGTTCTTGAAAAAGTTTGAAATGACTTTAAAAAGGATTTTATTAAAGATTTTCCAGTGGCTAAGATATAGGATCTGGGCAAAAGTTAATTGAAGAGAGCAATTAGTCCTCGTGGTATTGGTTTTAATACTGATTATGTATTCATTCAACTGGCTTCATTTGGTCTGAAGATTTTTATTTTGATGCTATAATTTGAGCAGACAGGAGAGGTCACATTAAGGTGCTGATCCAGAAGACACATGCATACTCTGTTTATTTTGAATGAAAGATCTGAACTTTTCTGAAATTACTACTATCAATTACCAAAGATTTAAAGAATGATGGAAGGCACAGCCATGATGAACAAGCTCCAGTGCTACAGGAAAGCTGAAGATTAATTTACTTGCTTAATAATGCTGCTAAACATGTAAGATTTCAAAATTAATAAAAGAACCAGTCAATTAATCTACTGGTTATAAATGACAAATATAGACTGAAAAATATTTTGATTGAAGTATTAAAGTTACTGCAAACTCTTTTTAGAGTGCTTAGGCCTCTAAGGAGGAATATGGCTCTTTTTCAGTAATCTGGTGACTAGTTTTTGTCAGTATCTTAAAAATACAAAGCAAAACTGAAGCTCCCACTCACTGGGAGACTCTACAGATAACATGTAAAAGAAAGCACACCACCACAGTGAGATGAAAAGTGGGGTTTCCGTTAAATTATAACTAGCCAGACAGTTACACTGCTTTCAGGTTCATGATAAAGGCAGAAAGATTGCCTCCCATGCCTGCAGAGTTCATTGCCAGGTGGCTCGAACCATGCATGGTTAACTCGTCAGACTCAGCCTCTTCTTGTTGACCCCTGCTGAACCAGTGAAAGGGAAATGCCCAGGCCCTGAGAGCAAAGATTGCCCCACAGCTTGTCCCTCGGGGGGGAGAGCAAAAGCAAAAAAAAAAAGCAGCAAAGGCATCAGACCCATGTCAGTCTCTTGCCAGAGGAAGGATGCTGTAAGACTGAACCCTGAACAAGTCATATGAAAAGAACCAAAGCACAAAGTCCTCCTCTAACGAAGTCAGAACAAAAACACTTGGACAGGATTTCTGGAAGAAGGAACCAGAGGTGTTTGTGAATAAGCACAAGAATAGGCACTTCCAGTGACCACAGAACTACAAACAAAAGCACTTTTGTGCACTCCCGGATTACTTGCTCTTAATTTCACTTACAGTCACATGCTTATGTAGGCCTGTACTGTTTGAAAACATGATTTATTAAGATGCCTTAAATTGCAACCAAGTGGTGTACTATTAATACTGACTTTAACTTTCCTGTTACTTAATATAAATTTACATAATTTTAATCTCTTATGCGGCCAAATCCCCACTGAATCCTTTAAAAGTTTTTGTTGATATGTGCACTATATTTCCAAAGTGTTTCAGATTTATGGGCCTCCCCCCCCCCACCCTTCCTCATCATTGTTTCATTGGTTCGGGGACAACCCCTTCTTTTCAGCAGATTGAAACATCCAGTAATGTGAAACAGATCTGGTGACCCTATAGCATTAAATCATGCTTTGTGGTGCTTTATTTCTCCTCCAAAAGACTTTATGCATTAGCGAGTACATAAAATTGCACCAGAGACTGAATACATACTGAAAAGTAATAAATGATTCCATATGGTCTTAATTTTTCAAAGCAGTGCACCACTGTTTTAAAGCAACAGTGCTTAATTTTCCAATTAGGAAGATTTTTAAATAGCCCTTCTAACCCATAGACATGGGAACACTCTCACTGAATATTCTCTCCAGCTGAGAGATTTGGGTGCACCAACAATTTTCACAGTCAAATGGTGTCCTTGGTTAGCAAGCTAGCAAGGGTGCAATTAGCCAAGGCAGTTAATTTCTTCCTTTTATTCAAAAAAGCTTGTGTCATCATTACTGCGAAGACACAGGTCACAAAGGCTCCGTGAGCAAAATGAATAGCACACGTTCCTCTTTAAGCTTCACGTACTTGAACATCTGTCAGACCTCAGCTACTCAGTTCCTCCCCAGTTTTCCCTGTGTACTTCCAAGGAAAAAAATCCATTTTGGTTAACCAAGGTTTATAATACCTCTACCTATATTTGAAACTAGATGTGCCTATTATGAAGAGTAGCTACTGTACTTAGAAGCAGTAAGCTCTTTAGCAGATCAGTGTGTACTCAATTACATGGGCTCATCTAAATGGTACCCCCAAAAAATAAATCTAAAAAATAATAAAATCAGATCTCACTCTTGCTGTTCTTGCCTCTCCATAGGTAAACTGGCAGTGAACGACTTCAGATGCAGTTTTGGTTTGCTAAACTGAAGGAAATGATTTTGCAAGGCAGGCAAGGGTGTGTGCAATTGGAAGAATTCAACTTTTCAGATTCCAGGAGTTTGCAGGGCAGTTGCTGCAACTGCATGCCCTGAGCATGTTTGAGTGACATTCACATGAGCTACAAGGAATGTAAAGTCTTTAATACCAGAACAGGACCAGAGCAGAACCGAGGCATTAAAGTTCAGAACTGCACTCCCAAAATCCCCTACTCAACTGATGCCTAATCCTGGAGGCAATGAAGTTCTATTTTTAGGTTGTTAGCATCTCAAGATACAGGACATTCTGCCTTTCACATACCTACAACCACCCCGTGTTGGGCAGCTCTGTGCCTGTCTTCCCCCTGGACCCAGTGCTGGAATTCGGAGCTCGGACACGCTTCCATGCAAGACGAGACCCATGGCCCCGGCTGCGTCGCCTGCTCTGCAGAGCACATCCAACACGTACCAATAGGCTCTGGCTTCTTAGAGCACGCTGCTGTGATCGCTCTTCCAAGACGGGACAGCAGGTAGGAGGTGCCCGGCGCTATCCCATCGCTCTGCAGCGTGTAGAGGCACTCAGGAAACATGACCCCCTTCCTCCCACTTGATGCAGCTCCTGAGTCAGCAGTTACCCAGTTCCTCCGGGGAAGAAGAGAGAATCAGCTGCAAATGCTTATAATCGACTTCCCCACCACGTGCTAAGCCGCTGACTGCTTTTGCTTAGCACTTCACCAGCCCCTTTGAACCCTTCCTCAACTCTCCAGGGGGGACTTCCCCCTGTGCGCCTTGCAGTGCCCCTCACAACAGGAGACACAAGGTCAATTTCTCCTCCTCCTGCCCGCCGGGGTTCAGATGCCTCGCTCCGACCTTCCCGAAGAGTATCTTACCAGGGAGGCAGGCTAGCCTAACACACACTCCATTTCCAACCAGCCTGTTGAACCCGTACTGCTGCTTGGGGGAGAGGGTGGGGTTTCGGAATTCACGGGAGCAACCAAGGAGAGGCCATGACCTAGCAATAATAACATTGCCATGGGGAAGGGAGGGGAGCAGCCTTGGATTTCAGTGCCCTTTTGAAAGTGTGCGCTATGTACTTTACATCAAACAGCTGTCAGAGAACAAAACACAAAGTTCTGGGAAAAGGACCAGGAGCCACATCTTCAGCTCCTGAATAAGTGCTCTGATCACTGGAAATACAGGATGACAACATGAGGGAGGGGCTTAGACTTCTTCCTCCAAGGGCCACGTACAGGAGAAAATAATGAATTCTTTGGAGGAAGTGAAATAGGCCGTATTGGGCACCTGCTGTCAAAAGGAGAGGCCAGGCTGTGAGCCTGAGAAAAGGTAAATCCTTTCCTGCAGCCCTCATTCTCGTCACCTGATCGCCGATTAAATCCCCTGCTGTACAAGCGTGCCTTCTGTTTGCAGGTAGAGGGAAGCAGGGCTGTGAAAAGTAGTTATTTTAGGGCTGTGCTGTGTAAGCACCACTACAAGGAAGCAAGGATTGAGAATGCATCTCTCTGCACAGCACCATGCAGACAGGACAGACACCTCGGGGACGTTTTTTGTCCCACGAAGACAACCAACACTGACACAGTTTCAGAGGTGTGGCTTCCAGGTCTCCCTGTCGGTGCCCTACCTCTAGGCATTTGGCACACTGGATTGGCACACCTGGCTGCCAGACACGTACCCACCCAGTCCCTTCCCCTCCCACCACACACAGATCTCCACTGCCTCGAAGCTCACATCTGGAGGGTGCCTGCAGCCTGGCACAACTTAGCTTTGAGACAAGGGGATCGGGGAAAGCTGAGAGACGGCTTTGCTTGGTCCTCAGTGCAGCAGTAGCTTCTGGCTGAAGGCAATTTTCCGCGCGAGCGCCACGGCACCTTCAGGAAAGGCTTTTCTGGCGGCAGGGCTGCAGACAGCGCCCGCAGCCCCGCCACGCCGCCCCGCAGCGAGGGGCAGCTCCAGGGGAGGGGGCGCGGAGCCCACCCGGGCCCCCGCCCCGCGCCGCATTTTACTCGATTGTTTATTATTTTCCGAGGGGCGGCGGCGGGGCGGAGGCGCCGGCCAATGGGAGGCGTCGCTGGCCTGACGGGCGACGGGCGCCGGCCAATGGGCGGCGAGGGCGGGCCCCGACGGTCACGCGCGGCCCCGGAGCATGACATCATTCAGTTCGCACGGCGCAGCCTAGCTTGGTGGGGGCGGGGCCGCGGCGGGGGGCGGGGCCAGGGCCAGGGCGGGGCCAGGGCGGGGCCAGCGCCGCCGCTCCCCCTCCCCGCGCTGTGTGGGCGCAGGAAGGTGTTAAGTTATAATGACGGAGCAATTAAGCGATAAGTGGGTATAATTAACCCCACGTGGGGTAACCGAGACGGGCTTAAGTGGACACGGCTGCGTTGCACAACGAGTCAGTCGCGGGGCAGAACGGCGTTTGGCCATTCGGATCAGCCCAAGCTATGGGGGCGAGTTGTCTATCTTCACAGGTCAAAATTCTGTCATATAATCCAAGATAAATAATAAAAAAAGTGGAATTTCCTGTTGTATCTCAGCAGTTTGGCTGCACCCTAACGATATAAACTCAATAAGTGCATGTGCCCCATAGTATTTAAAAATTATGAAGCAAGCTTTTGAGCAATGTCAGCCTAAAGACCAGGTTTTTTAAAAAGGGTTTAAAATATGCAATTAGTTTTTTGATTTCCCTCCTTCCCCCCTTACCTTTCTTCCTGGCCCTCAAAGTATATTTGGGTCACGTCCATGGCACATCAAAAACTTGGCTATTGATTTAAAATGGAAGCTGAGGTGCTCCTTCAATGGGACATTAAGAAGAAGGATTTCAGGGAAATACCAGTATTGCAGGCCTCATAAATAAAGCTGAGAGAGTCCAGCTTGAAGTGATCTTCAAGTTGCTGTCCATCACTTCGAGGAAAATGTTGTAGTTAGAAATCTGTTGCCATCTCTGGCAAACCCATTAGGTTCCATGGCACAATTTGGACCCTTGCTCTGTGTCTGCCAGTCAGCCAATCTTTTCACAACGACTGTGAAACCCATTAGCCAGTTTTAGCCAAATTGGGCCACAAAGTTAAAGTCTCAGGGTATGAAGTTAGCTGGTTTATAAATGACATTTCTTTCTAATCGTCAGCATCCAGGTTGCTCTGAATCAGCCACAAAACCTATTGCCCGCTGCACAGTCTATGTTTAAAGGACACAGTAGGGAACTGTGGGAAGAACAAAAAACACACTAAGGGAGCCGCTCTCTCACGGGGTGAATGGGAGGGGTAGAGAGGGTTATTGCAGAGGACACAAACTGCTCAGAGACCAGGCTGCAGGTGCTTTACAAAACAACGCACGATATACTTGTTTGTGTGAGGTCCACGTAGACAATGCAGCCATTGTTTAACGTAAGTGCAATATAACATTCATTTATTGAGCGGCAGTACACTTCACAGGAGATGTCCGTAATGCTGTACTGACAAGAAGTTCCAGGTCTCCCACCCCCCACGAGACTTTAACTCCAACCGTGCTTCTGCAGTTAAGATACTTGTGTGAGAGGTGAAGCCAGAAATGTCACCTGCACATCTCTAGTTGCCATGTGACTGTGACCCTGCCAGATCCATATAATCCAGGTTCGCAGGTTTCCTACATCAGCTTGAGCGGCCATAGTAGATAAAAGGCGATGCAGAGGAAGACACAGCCCTGCCCTTAAACACTTGCAGTCTAAGTAGGCAAAGTAAGTGAGCTGGCTTTCAAATGGCCTGAGGGCTGGCCTAACTTTATTCCTGTTGAAGTCAGTGATAAAACTCCCATAAATGGAGCCTTTTTGAAAATCCCACCCTTGGGGCACTAAAGTACTTAAAGGAAGAGACTGAAAATTGTGCAGGCTTTAGATTCAATTTTGATCAGTTTTTATGTGTATTTCAGTGGGCCCAGCCATGGAACAACAATAAGCAGAGCTCCTGTGTCTTTCTGTTTTGCTCACGCACTTTGTGTAAGTAAAATGTGTAGGAACAATGATACTGTGGTTTTAATTACGCCCCTAAACTGCATTATCATGGGCACACAGGTGCTGCATGGAGCTGTGAAGAACCGGTACCATGATGTGCGATAAAGCTCGTGCGACTGATACACCAGTGAATTCTGAAGAGGATGGATAATCTTGCTCAAGGCTGGCACTCAGGTGATCCAGTTTTATTTCTCAGTTCTGGCATGGGCTTCCTGTATGACCTCAGTACAGTCATGTAATTGTTCAGTGCCTCAGTCCATCATCTTTTTAATAGGGTTACTACTTACTTATTTCCTTTCTCCCGCCCTCTCCTGCCGCACTTAGACTGCAATTCTGCCAGGGAGTGGAGCACTTCTTACCACGTGCAGGGCCTTCACCCAGTACAATGAGACCTAATAGCAATGCCTGTAGAGTAATGCAATGCCAATTAAATAAATAAATGAAGATGATAATATCATTTAGGACTAGATCTGCAGCTTGTAACCCAGACCAAGGTCAAAGTGCTATGCTTCCCTGGAACCTCAGTATGCGCTCCATGTGGAGGATTCTGCAGTGGTCAAAATCAGCCCCAAGCAGTAGCTAGTTTTGGGCAAGGGCTGAGCACTAGTCACAGTTTCATAGCTGGCCTTCTCTGGCTAACTGCTGAAAGCCACAAGGAAAGGCTTCTCAGAGATGTGGTGTTGGACTAAGCGTCTTCTCACCACGCCTTTTTGGCTGAACTTGGTTGCTGGCTCTTCAATGCCACTGTGGTTTTCCTCCCTACCAACTGCTAAATCATACACACGAATGCCAGTGTCACAATTGCAGAGTGGCTGGTGTCTTTTTGAGCTGCCTTGCATTCCTGTAGGGGCCATGTTACAACAAAAGCCATGGCAGGGCACACAACATTGTGACCCAAAATGGAGTTGCAGTGAAAATTATTTCCATTACTCGAACCTGCATTCATTCTGATTAATTCAGTGTCTCCTACTATGTTTAGATAACCAGGGATTAATTGTATTCATGCTGAAATGCCGCCCCTTGTAATAAAATCGCACTAAACTATTCCTAACTTGAATTCAAAACCTAACTAGACCCTTAGGGCCTTAGGCCTTACTTAGGACATGTAAGGCATGCAGGATCAGGGTCTTGCTGTTTTCTAATCAAACGGAATGGTTTTCAAATCTCCCTATTTGTCTGTAATGTAATACATCAAGAATAGTTTAATTTGTTTGCTAATTCTATACAGCAAAGCTTCAGAAGCACACCTGCTTCTCAATTTATGTGATTGTCCGTATCTTGTATCAAAGACAATGCTACAGTTGGACTAAATCTAGCCCACAGTCTAGGCTGATACCAAGCTGGGTGAGAACTGATACATATAAGTTACCATGTGATGTATTTATAACTACATCCATATTAATAGCTTTTATGTTCCTTGGCTTTGTGGGTCACCCCTTTATTCAACCCATAATTAACTACATCTTCAAGTGAGCTACTTTAGACGGCTTTCTGCTAGGGCATGGCCTCCAAGGAGGAAGCACAAGCGGGATTGTAGTCACGTGTGGACATGTCTGAACATGTTTCTGGCATCAGCCACTGGCAGAGTGAAAGTTTTCAAAGAATTACTAAATTAGACTCTAAATTTTAAAGTTTACCAGAACAGCTTGTGCACCAATAATTTATGACGAGGGGAAACAAATACAGAAAAGAAACAGGGCTAATGCAACCCTTGGAAAGATTTACCGGGTACTTGGAGAGGCTTCAGTGCTTTCCACCGGGCCGGCCAGACAGGGCTTCAGAGCCGCAGGGACGAGGAGCACAGAAGCGCTGCCCTCACCAAATACCGGCAGCTTCTCCAGCCCGCCCAGCTCCGGCAACGCCCCCATCCCGGCGCTCCCGCCCCGTCGGGGCGGCTCCTGCGCGGCGCCGCCCGCCCTCCGCCCGCCTGTGGGCGGGCCGTGCCGAGCCGTGCGGTTTGGTTGAGGGTCCCTGCGTGTGTCTATAACTTTGTGTTGCTGCCGGTGGTTGTTAGGAGGAGGGATGTGGAAGTCGGCGGTGAGCAGGGTGACAGGCTGCTCGGGCGGGCTGCGGCGGCGGACGGGCTGGGCGCGGGCGGATCGCTTGCCTCTCACCGGCTGCTCGCAGGGGGAGCGGGCGCTCTGCCGTTTTCCCATCCTTCGCCTTTAAAGGGAAGGCTCTCCCGAGCTGAAGGCGCAGGAGCAGCAGGAACCATGCAGCAGGGCTGCTTCTTCCTCCCGTGAATTCGGATCTCGATTGCTGCCGGTGTGGAGGTGGCTGTCGATCCAGCACCCTCCCGCCCCTCCCGATGTGGCTTTCCCTGCCTCGTCTGCCTGCGCTTTTTAAATGACTTAAGTGAAGGGGGGGAAAAACTGTCAAGATGGCAGCAGCAGGAGCAAGGAGGTTATGAATGTGGTGTTGATGCTGGAACAAAACCTATTCTCTTTGGCAGCCCTAGGGAGGGCTTAAAGCTACTGGACCTGTTGGAAGACTGGCGATTTGATTTGTTCCCGTTGTATTTGCTTTTTCCCTGCAAGAAGGAGGATTTATCACTATTTTTTTTTAACCGACCAGCCCCCGGGGTGGCCTTGTCCTGCCGCCTGCTCCGTCGGCTGTGAGATTTTGGAGGGTTGCTTGCGTGTGGCTTGGGGGCACTGCAAAGTGACAGGTTTACGCTAGTGTGCAGTTGGATATATGCTAAGACTTCGGCTCCCTTTAGCGCGTTTTGAAGAAGGAAAAAGTCTTCGGCGTAACCTAAAGGACCCCTCTCCCTGCCCTCCTGCCGACGGAGGGCGCAAAGGACCACCCCCCCCAAAAGGCAAGATATCCGCGGAAGCGGCGAGGAGCGAGCTCGGAGGCGCCGGAGGCGTGGGGGGCTCGTCTCCCGGCTGGATACAGCTCGGTTCCCGCTGGAGCTACTTCTGCATCCGCATGGAGTGAAACATAAACAAACGCGCACACACGCACCGCGGGAGCGGCCGCCGCTCCGCCGGCGCGGAGGGCAGCGCCTCGGGCACCTCCGGCACCGCCCGACCCGCGCTGCCCGCCCTGCGCGGCCGCTCCGGCTCCTAATCTGATTTTTTTTTTCCCTCCCTCCCCTTCTCCCCCGCCTTCCAGCTCCGGCGTGCGCATCGCCCGCGGGGAGCGGGGCTCCGGGCGCAGCGGAGAGCCGGCCAGCCCTTAGCGGAGCGCGGCATGCCCGTCCGGCGGCCCCCCGCCTGCTAGGCTCCCGTCGGCACCGAGGAGGCGGCGGAGGAGGAGTGGGGTCGGCGGCCGCCCGCCCGCCCCGTCGCAGCGCCCCGCAGCCGCCCGCGGGGGAGGCCAAGATGGCAGAGGCGTCGCCCCCCGCCCCGCTCTCGCCCCTGGACGTGGAGCTGGACCCCGAGTTCGAGCCGCAGAGTCGCCCCCGCTCCTGCACCTGGCCCCTGCAGAGGCCCGAGCTGCAGGCCAGCCCAGCCAAGCCCGCCGGCGAGCCGACCGCCGACGCCGCCTCCATGATCCCCGAGGAGGAGGACGACGAGGAGGAGGGGGGCGGCTCGGCCATGACCGTCGGCAGCGCAGCCCCCGCGGGCGGAGAAGCGGCGGCGGCAGCGACCACCGCCGTGCCGGAGGAGGCGGCGCGGCTGCTGGCCCCGCTGCCCGGCGGCGGCCCGGAGGGGCCGAGCCTCTCGCCAGGGGGAGCGGCGGCGGCAGGCGGCGGGGGGCTGAGTGGGGGCCCGGCGGCGGCGCCGAGGAAGTGCTCGTCGCGGCGCAACGCGTGGGGCAACCTCTCCTACGCCGACCTCATCACCCGCGCCATCGAGAGCTCGCCGGAGAAGCGCCTCACACTCTCCCAGATCTACGACTGGATGGTCCGCTGCGTGCCCTACTTCAAGGACAAGGGCGACAGCAACAGCTCGGCCGGGTGGAAGGTGAGGCGGGATCCCGGGGCTGCGGCGCTCCCGCCGCGCCGCCCCGACGGGCGGGCTGCCCGTGGAGGATGCGGCCGCGAAGCGGGATGCTGGCGGCTGGCCCCGACAGCAGCCCGCCGGGCGCTGGTGCCGGTTGTGCTGCTGGTGGTCGCCCTGTCGGCTTTGCTTTCTTAAAGGGAGGGATTAAGAAAAGTTTTGTCTCTTTCCTGTTGCTGTGTGCAAGCGGTGAGGGCTGTTGACTGGGAGCAGAGGACACGCTGGAACGGAGCTGGCTTTTCTGATGCACAAGCACATAAGCAGGGAAAGAGAAGGAGAGAGAGAGAGAGAGAAAAAGGAAAAAAAATATTTATAAGGTGTGTGGGTTTTATTTTGCTTTTTTTTTTTTTAAAGTTGTAGTAACACCAGAGGTAACTCATGGTGGAAATGAGTTGAGTTGCTTTTATGCATGGTCAGTCTGAGTCTCAAAGCTCAAATACAGAATGACTTTATTATTTTTATCAAGAAATTCCCCAGTTTTTTGCCCATGTGTTCCTTAAAGGCAGTAGAGGGAAATTGGGGTTTTCACACTTCTTCATAAAGTTAATCAAAGCATGGAGTTATTGGCTGTTCAGCCACGGGAATGCTTGGTTTGCGATTCTTGCGGTGCCAGTGTATGGGAGCACCGTCTACTGATAGCCCAGCATCTTCTGTCCAGCACTGCGACAGTGAGCAGCTAAGACTACTACCGTTTTAATAAGTGAGGGGGAAAAAAATCTGGTTTTGTGGCTTGTTTACTCAGCGTGTGCAAAAGCACGTTGCAGGCAGGCAGGGTTTTACCCTCAAGACAGAGGCTAATAAGGCCTACCAGGAGCCAGAATTGCACGTAAAACACATTTGAAGTGATTTCCAGAACTGCTTTTTTTTCTCCTCGTTTTCTATGTTCATCTGTCAGCGTCTGTGGGACGCCGAAATGTCACATACTTGCAGCTGTACAGAAATGCCGGTGCTGCTTGATGCCGATACTGTTTGCAGAAGGAAATCCCAGCAAGGTTCAGTTGCTGCTGAGGGCCAATACTAGCAGCATCGGACAAGGAGTTTTTGAATGGATGGGCTGAAGGTGAATTTGCCGGGAAGTTGAACGCTTTTACAGAGAAATTAAATTTTCTCTTTGAATCTGTGTAGCTTTGGGTCAGGTGATAACTTTCAGTATGCAAATTGGTCAGGAATACTGTACAGATGAAACATTTCTGGCAGTTTCTCTGCTAGCAACCCTGTCTCACATTTTGATGCCTGAGTAGGATTTGCTGGTAGGAATTGAGGTGCAGCTGTATGATTTTTACCTTCCAAATAGAGCACGGTAGAGGAAGCATTTAATTGACAGACTTGTCTCAGGTTGGGGAAAATACAAACACAAAGTTTATCGGTGGCATAGCTAGTTGAAGACAAGGGTTTTAAAACCACACGTTCTTTTTACAGCTTTTGTGTCTGTATTAGGTGTTGAATTTTGATCTGATTTTACAAGTGTGACGCAGAATGTGATAAAGGGTTACATCTTCCAATGACAGCCTGTGCCTTCCTAAGTTGTTTGGTTTCACACAGAAGCAGTGGCTTTATATGTCAACTGCTATGACAAATCCAGCATTTTTATCTGGTACTTTGAATTTTCAGTAAGTTCTCAATATTTGATTTAAACGAAGACTTACCTAACAATGGGGCTGACACTGTTTTGGCTGAATTTGGTGGCAAAACTCCTTTTCACTTCAGCAGAAGCAGAATCTGGGCCAGAACATGAAGTGCTTACATTGATTAGTA
This sequence comes from Lycocorax pyrrhopterus obiensis, assembly GCA_014706295.1. Classification (NCBI taxonomy): domain Eukaryota; kingdom Metazoa; phylum Chordata; class Aves; order Passeriformes; family Paradisaeidae; genus Lycocorax; species Lycocorax pyrrhopterus. Next base: position 69,973,928 of record JACSVZ010000004.1, on the reverse strand, counting down.
TCCTTAATACCGTCACAATTTTTCTGACAATTTATACTGTTAATTTGATATTGATTCCTTTGCTGAGCAGCATTAACTGGTACTTGGAGCTAATTAAAATGTTGAAAAATTGGATCCCTTGAGATTCTTCTGTTATAATTTAGTTCAGAAGTTTCTCACAAGCCTTTAGGATGACCTTTCTCAGGAGATGCAGGCACACTGGTAGCAGAAAATTCTGCCTCTAATGATTGTGAACTGTCTCTGAAGTTAGGGTGAGGCATTTGATCGAGTTAACGGTGGGTGCAGTTGTGCGTGGGTGGTAGGGGCATGCTGGAAGGGGCAAAGGGGAGGTCATGAGCTAATAATTTGCCAGGCATCTAAAACTACAAAATGTGATTCCTTAGCAAGGCTAGGGTTTCTTTTTCAACTGCATATACATTCAGAAGGGGACTACTCCAGTTTCTTGGCCGGAACGTAGCTTAGTTTGTGTAGAGACAACACTCATACAGGGACTCCATCTTAGTCTTCTCATGCTAAAACACATTATATGTTATTATCATCTTTGTTTCCCTCACAGGTAATGAATACAACTCTTCAGGAACTAATGTCAGCTTTTCACATTAGACTTTTTCAGATTGCTAGTTACACCAAGACTTTAAATGAACAGAAGGTAGTTCTGTGTTGGAAGGCTTTTATCTTAATTTAGAATATTTTTACACAGCTAAATTCATCGTTGAAGGCAGCAAGCCCATTTAACAATATTCTGCTCTGCCACTGAGTGGGAAAATTGTTATTTTAAACAAAGGGAAGAAGACAGCTTGGTTTTATTACCTTATGTATTATTGTATATGAAATATTAATACTGTTTCCAGTGAGATGTGCCGAATACCGTAATCCGTAAACATAGCTGGGATTATACTCCTCAAAACAATTATTTTAAGAGCTATAAATTAAAGTTACAACTATCACTTTTTTTTTTTTCCTGCCTAGGGTATTAAAGCAGAAGTGCATATTTCAGAGGTGGTTAGGAAGGCGTATATTACGTTTCCGCTGATTCAGATAAGGTTTGCCCAATACACTCCCCCAACAATCTCCTTTGCTTCCCCGTCCCCCTGGCCTTGGCGGGACGTTGGCTAACCTAATACTGCCTGAAGCTAGGGCAGTAGTGTACGGCGCAGCACTGCAGAGGTGCCACGCTCCAGACGCTCCTGTGTGCCACGGACAGCCCGGGTTGGTACAATCCCGTACACTTCCAAACCACCGGAGAGGGTTTCCAGGCATGTTCCAATATCTGTTTCTGTCTTGAATACTTAGGGAAGCTTGGTATTTATGTTCGTCGTCCCTGGATGGGGGGAAGAGATCCCAGGGTGAGCTGGTTTCATCCTTGTGAAATGCGGTGTGCCAGGTGACTCTTCTAGGTACTTTTACAGAGCTCCTCGATGACTAGATCTTTCCTAATTCAGGTATCTGTTACCCAATCGAAGTCCTGCAGTCTCAAAACTAGGATGTTGACTTAAAAACCAAGTTTTACCTCGCAAGTATTTAGGGTGCAGCACTCACTTCCCTCAATAATCTTCAAATAGGAAACTGAAACACCTTTTTGTCCGTATACATAGTAGAGGTGCCCAGTTTCACTTCAGATTAAGTAATTCCATACCTCTTCCCACAATGTTATTTTGTAATTTCTTGCAGCACTATCTTGTGAAACAGTCTTTTCTACGTGAAGAGTACACTAGGGGGACTATTTTCCTCTTTGTTAAGTGGTATGGCAAGACTATGAATCTCGTCCTTTATACAGAAATACCAGCAATTCCCAAATTTAAATTCAGCTGATTTGCTTTGATTTGTTTTTCTTATCAGAAGCCTATTGTGTTTTACACCTGTTGTATTCATCTTTCCCATAAAAGAAAAAAACACTGGCTGCTGGGGTGTTTACTTTGAAGGGGAGGTTTTTACAAACTTTGTACATGGACATTCCATCATTCCTTACCGTGTTTTATTGGCCAGTATGTACCAAAGGGCTGCAGTCCCTTCAGTGTAGCAAATGCACTAGTCTGTTCTCTAATTATTGAGACTTGAAAAGGCTTGAGAAATTTGCCAGTGATGTAGACAGATGTCTAAATCTGTTAGCCAGATGCTGATACGCAAGATGTGTCGGACTCTTCTTATCATCTCCTTGCAAAGGATGTGAGAAGGAAGTAACACCACTCTCTTTCTTCTTATTTCTCCTTCCTCGGACTGACACACGATGTCTTTATCAGTAGTGGTAATGTAAAACTGGAGTCTGCATCAGTTTCTTTCTTTCCTCTGCTGACTTTTAAACTTTTTTTCTTTTTACTTCTTTAAAGGTTCTGTTTCCCAATTAACTGCTAGCAAGAATATTTTTTACAGCCTTCTATTATATTTTTTTAAAGTATATTTTGGAGTTGCCTTGTTAATCTGTACAGAATGGTTTGAGTTACAAGCTGTAGCCTGATTATTTTAAGTTTTGATCTACCAAAGAGAGCATGGATTTAAGCACGTGAATGGATCCTTGGGACTTCACTGGGATTACTTGTGTGCTTAAACTTGCTGCTCAAGCATCTTACCTGATCAAAGCCTTACTATGTTGTGCTTTAACAAAATACTCAGAAACATTTGTAAGTGACTTTTGTGCTGAGCAGTGTAAAGAGATGTGTGGTTCCAGCGGTTGAAACCACTAGTTAACAAGTGTCTTGCATCAAAGAGGAGTACACTTTAGTATCACAGTAACAAACGACTTTTTAAACTTTCCAGTAGAAACCATATGTAGATATTAGCGCACATTGTTATTTTTTATCTGTAATGTACATCAAAGATCTCACTTATCCCCAGCTCATGCAGGCAGGTGGCAGCTGTTAGAGCACTGAGAGAGAGACCAAGTAGCTCTCCCACAATCACTGACATTGTTTGATCCACAGTGTGACAGGACTTGTTAAATGCAGACGTAAACACATCACCTTGGTGAATGTCTTCAGCTGCAAAGAATCACAGGCTCTGATACCCTTAACTTTTGATGTGAATGGGAAACTTCCAGTCAATGATGGCATGGTATTGCTGGATAGTATCGCCGTCAGGTAGACCTGCATGATAAATGCTGGAATAATGTCCCTCTGTTGTTCAGAGACAGAAGGTTACCTAAAACAGTCATGCAACAATTGACATTGTCTGTAATAGGTTTATTAGTGTCAATATTTGTACGTATTTAAAATTTGAGCATATTTAAAATCGGAAGCTTGAGAGTCAGAGGTTGGCTTCTACTCTTACCTGTGTGTTTGAAAGTACACAGTTAACGCTAATAAAAATTAAATCACCTTAGTGGCAGTTGTATCTGATGTATTGTACTGGCTTGAACAAACACTGTCTGAGACTTATCAGGCTGGGGAGGAGGCATGTCCTGGCACTGCTGCCCTGGGACATCCTGCCTCTGCTTGGTGTTGCCCTGGTGAAGCGAGCGGTGTCTTACTCGCGAGGCCATTTTGTATTCGGGTCATTTTGGTGGTGCTACACTACTTTGCTGTAATCCTGGGAGATTAGGGGAGGCTGGGCACGTGCTGGTGCATTTAGAAAGGCGAGTGATTAGGGTTAGCTGGGTGGTTTTGTGAAAGCTCTTTGTGCTGACGTGGACAAAGTAGCAGCCCAGAGTGGAAGGTAGGCAGCTCTGGGGCAGCCCCCCTGCACCCTTCTGCAGCGGCTGGGTGGGTTTCAGCCAGCTCACCTCGAGTAGATGGGGTGAACAAGCATGAAAACACCCAAGAAAATTACGGTGGGTGTGCTGGCTTCAAAGGGAGGCCGAAGGGATTGCCTTGGAGATAAGGGAAAACTGAGGATAAGCAGCCAAAGCATTTCTCTAGGTGGCAGCCTCCTAAAGGTGCCCTGCTAGATTTTGGCAGCCAGCTATTTTGCGTGGAAGTATGGAAAATCTTTTGTGAGGATTGTTCCTTATTTGCAATGCAATTAAAGTGGGTCTTGGTGTAGTGGCGGCTTGCCAAAGGAGAAACTGAAAGTGTTTCCTAATGCAAGTTGCTACTTAGACTAAAGTCTCTGCATGTTCTTGTTTCTCTTCCACTTTTTTAAAAGCCTTACTACTGTGTCTGTCACAGAAAATGTGCCCAAGGGCAGGGTTACAAAATGGCAATGTTATTTTGTTTTAAAGACAGGAGGCCCTCCGCGTTTGGAGGTACTCTGTCTGGAGAAGGGCAAGCTCTGAGCATCCTCCAGCTGCTGATTTGTTCCCCTTGCCATGGAAAACTGAGATTCTCAAGTCAGTTCTGGAAAGGGCCACAGCCTGGCCAAGTCCTGGAACAGGAGGTGCATCCAGGTCCCGCAGCACGTAGTGACGATCCTGATAAAGGCCTGCCTGATAACACAGTGCTCAGAAAGCTGCAGGGTTTTTGTGATGTGGCTTTTCTTGGGAGTGACAATATGTGCGTAGCGCAGCGGTTCAGGAGCAAAATGAAGTGTTCAAGTAATGTGCATAGTCATGCAGTTTTCTGTGCTGCTGGCTCAGCATACCATGAGTTAAGTGAAGATTATGCTTAACCTTTTATTTGCTCTTTTTTTGTGCTTCTACAAACTTAGACTGTTCTGTTACAATTTCCTGAGCGTTGCCACACACCAAGCTTGGAAAATGAGGTGCATTTAGCCAATTTATGGCCTGACATATGTTAATTAACATTAATTACCTGCTTGAATAGTCCATTTAGCACTTATTATTAAAAAGTGGCTTGTCTACAGAAGGGGATTTTCCTTCAGAGTGAGATGTTTTGTTCTAACTTGCTTCAGACAAAGTCAGGATGGGGTATCCCGTGCTTCTCTGCATAGCTGTACCAGTTTCCTGATGTTCCAGTTGTGCGTGTGGGATACAACTGCACTGCTGGCAGGCACCAACTCTTTACCCATGTGTATTAGGCATTTATTTGACAACAGCTTAGCTTCCCAAGCAAAGTAGCATGTTTCCAAGCATTTTTTGCTAGTGGTGGGTACAGGTCTTGCTTGTCTGCTTGAGGCAGCAGAGAAAGAGCCGTGCTTCTCAGCCTGCTAGGAATGCAGAGGCATCTGGAGTCCTGTGGTGATGTGACTCCATCCTCTTTGGGGTGGAGGCATAGGAAAAGCTCAGGTGTGCGAGGCTGGAGAGGGCATGTAGGGGTTGCTGGGGCACACCGTGGTGCCCTGCAGGGAGGTCATCTTCAGCTCTGTGTGGATGAGGATTATGGACCTTAGGGCTCCTGCAGTCATTGAGAGCAGGCCACCACTGGAGTGGAGCGTGATCTCCAACAACAGCAGGATATGTCTTGCTGTATTCATCAGCTAAATTACCTAAGTTATGTCCTGGGCACTGTGCTGGGTAAGAGTTGTCACAGATCATTGGTCTAAAACCTGTGAGGGGAGTAAGAACCAGAGAGGTCTTGTTTGATTTCCAAATACCAATATTTAAAAAAAAAAAAAATCTGTTCCTCAATTCCCCATCCCCCAGTTTCTCATTCCTGTCTTGGGAGACTCCAGGAACATTGTGTCCTGCTTCACCTTCTCCATCCTTCCCACTTGTAACACCATCCGGAGGGTAGCATGGTGCACTTCCATGGGAGATGGGGGTCTGGCTCGTAGCTGTGCAGGGCATGTTGTGTAGTTTTGGCTGGGGATACAGCATGGAGATTTTTAGGCTACAGGACTGATGAAAAGCAATGCCAGGGCAGTGTGAGGAGTTGGGAACAAGTGAGTGATTGCGTTAGTGCTCTGCCTCATCCCTGGTGTGAAATAGCAAGGGAGATGCCTTCCAGTAGGGCTAGAGAAGAGCATTACCTTTTGCCAGAGTGGTGTCTCCTGGTGCTGTGCCTGGCTGTGAAGTCCAGGAGGAGCCCCTCTTGACCTGCCAAGCCAGAGAGTCATTTCTTTGGGCCACCCACCTTGAACATTTGCTCAAGGGTTGATATGCTCATAATGCTGCTTTGCAGGGAATTTGAGGCAGGTCAGGAGTTAACAGCATTGATGCCTTGTTAATAACTCTGTGTGTGTCCTACCTGGACTTCGCTTGCTGGGGCAATTTTCTTTATCTGTATGCTGGTATCTATTAAAAATAAAGGCTATTTAAATAGTTTTTCAAATACCGTTGTAAGATTTCACAGGCAGAGAAATGCTCTTCTGGGGATTTGTATTAGTAAAGAAATGCCTTGTGAAAATTAGCTCTTACAACAGACTTGTGCTAACAAATTGAGTGGATTGCTTGCTCTATCACAACATGCCGCGTACTTTAGAGCTGAATTATGGAATGCTGGGTTCTCACATGAACATGTTTATTTGGCAAGGTATTATTTTGCTTTTCTTTATTATTTTTCCCCTGATGGTGAAGTTTCTACTCGCTACATGTAAAGAGAGGTGTGAGGACGATGCATGCTGGGACAGAAGGGTAAATGCAGCCCATGGATCATTGTCGGAGGAACTGGTGGAGGAAGGTCCACTTGAAGCAAAGACAGTGGCATGTGGCACTGACAGCTTGTTGTCAGGGCCTTTGCAGTGTGTGCCTCCAGTTTTGGGGGGCAGGAGGCTGTGGGTGCGGGGCTCTGCCTGTGCTGGGGCTGCTGTACACCTGAGTGCTGCCTGCGGTCAGGTGCGCTTCCGTGGGATGAGTCACTGGATCACGCTGCTTCGGCGTCCCTTCACCCACTGCCCGTGCCGAGGTGAAGGGTGGGTCTGTGCTGACGTCTCCATGCCAAAATCCAGTTGAGAGCTCTGGAATGAGGGCAGGAGGCAGGAGTGCTGCCAAAGGAGCCATTTTTCTCCTTTGTCACCTACCTCTCAGGCTGCCTTCCCACTCTGTGTTGTGCTGTGGGTCTGCCTGGGGACTCCTCATAACCCAGCCCTCAGCCTTGCAGTGTCTTCAGGCCAGCCTGCCTCCCCATCCCTGGCCTTCCGAGATCTTCATCTCTCTAGGGAGCAGCGGAGGCCATGGCACTCCCGGGATTGTGATCAGTGGGTGGGACTCAGTCCTAGGAAAGAGTTTTCTGTAGGTTTGCTGGCTCCTGAGTTGCGTGAGCAGAAAAGGGCAGGTCTGGGCTGCTTGCCAGCACTTGAACAGGGAGGTAACATCTGCTTATCCCAACCCTAGAGGAGTGGGAGACAACTGATAAGTTGGAAGAGTGATGAGGACAGACGGCGGTCTGCTGTGGGAGGACAGATAGAGGAACGCCCAAAAACATCAGGATGTGTCCACTGGGACTTCACTCTGCATCCTGGCTGCTGTGGCTTCTCAGTTTGGAGTGGGAATGAAGGAGTTTGCATGGATGTAGCCCGGTTTATGACAGTGCACCTTTCGTGGGTAGACGAAGTAAAGAGGACAGGTGTGAGTCTCGTCCCTGCTAAAGGCCACGTTAAGGCAGGAGCACATATTTGCATTTGACTCAAGCCAGCAGTGCCTAAAATCCTGATTGCAGCTGAGCCTGAGCTCTGTGTGAGGACTGAGTATGACCAGGGAACATTAGTAACAGTGTCATACTTAAGTAAACAAAGCTTTGCTTAAAAATGTATTAATTACCTAGTAATATCTGCTCTCCTGGTCTAGACAGCCAGCACCTCTGACTTTGGAGACAACTTGCCCTTATAACTTAGTGTTTTCTCATGCTGTATCATGTTGGTTTCTATGCTTTTTTCCAAAATAGGATGCAGAAGAATAGATGTATTCTAAAGAAATAGTTTTAGGACATGGGCTGAATTCCAGGGCCATATTTGTTTTATCTAAAATGTGGACTGAATTATCTTGATAGGTACTCACATAGCAGTGCTTTTTAATCCTTCTGTATCTGGGCTTTTTTGTCTCCACACTGTGTCTTCAAACACCTATTGCAGCTCTCCAAAGACACATTGTGACCAAGGTTAACCCCACTTTCTTACATGAAATTTGCAGTGTAAACATGCTTTTAAATGTGAGACTTAATCCAGATCAAAGGTTTCTGACTTTGTGTGAACCCAAATCTTGTGTAAATATATTTGCTAATACTTCATGGAGGATTTATCAGTTTCATGTATTAAGTTCTAGATATGCTTTAGTACATAAAATTCGGCGTCTGACAAGTGAGAACAGTGCTCAAGAAAGAATGTCTTATTGCGAGTGTTTCACAGGCTCCCACACTATCACCTTTTTTGCTGATTGGTTTTGTTCAGAGAGCAGTGATGTGGTTTCCTGAAAGCCTATAACTTACTGTTTGTTCTGCACAACTGCTCTGGACCTTGACTAATTTTCAGAGAATGTTTTTTTCCAGGAATTTGTACAAGAAGGTGACGCCAGTTCAAGTAATGTCCTGAGATGCTTGTAAGCTGAGACGTGTAGAGCTGCTGTCCCTGTTTTTGTGCAACACGATCTATTGTGCCTAAGAGTTTCACTGTATGGGGGAACTCAAAACCGTTTGTTGGAGATGTCAGGTTTCAGAGTGAATGGTGCTTCTTTAAGTATGCATCAAGACCTACAATGAGAGGCTGCTGACCCTCCTGTGCCTTTGTAAGAGAAGAACTTTGGCACTGATAATGATGCTGCCACTGAGGAGCTGTAAAAACTCTGAAGCGTTTTTTGAATTCGTAGCCTCATCCACGTATGTGTCCCAGATAAGTGGGCTGCATTTAAAATCTTTGATTTGCAAATGGAAGTCATGTCAGAGCTCTGCATGAATTGGGCCAGAGGTTTCCAGCCTAGTTTGTGCAGCAGCCAAAAGCTCCGACCTAGTATTACGTTCATCATGATGTTGACAGTGTGATTTTCACTTCCCATGGCATGTTGAGATTTATTTCTTGCCCCAGTGCTCTCGCATCCTGATTCATGCACGGCAAAAATACTTCTGATTAAGATGTGCTAGGTTTGCTTGCTTGGGGTAGGAGAGAAATCTTTTATGAGGAACTGTTGTATATAAAGCTATGGGGAAGGGAGCTGTGTGCTTAGGAAGGTATTTGAAAATCAATAGTGAGGCCATTTTCCATACAAAAAAGAGGGGAAGTGTGTAGTCCATAAGGTGGTGGCATACGGACTGGGAGGAGGAAGGATTCTGTGAGCTAGCTGTAGGGAGTAAATCAACCTGATGTATGTTCATAGACATCTGATGTCTACTGGGCCTGGTGGGGTAGCTCAAAGCAGGTGGAAGAAGCATACTGTTTATCTAATTAGAAACATAAATAAAATCTTTCCAACATTCTTCTAAATTAAAATGCATTTGAAGCATATGTCAGACTTCTCACATCCAGGAAAGATCTCTTAAAACCCTGCGGTTCCTCATGACGGCTGTTTCTAGCCCACTTTCTTCAGGGCTCTGCCAGGTAACAAGTCTTCTTGGTTGGAAGATGGAGTGGGATGTGCGTTAGCAGCTGGAGATGCTGGGGTTCTTCCTGAGCGCACCTGTACTTCTTTTTAATCAGAGGGAAAAGGCCTGTTGTTTGAGATGATAGACCAGGGAATTGGAATAACAAAAGAAAATTATCATTGTTGAAATCACTGAAGACAGGATTTCATCTCTGTATTTATTGAGGAGTCAGTGATGGTGGGAAGCAGGGTCTGGGCTGCAGTACAGTCAGAGCAGCTTCATATCTCCAGTGTATTTTAGACACCAAGGAGACAAAGATGATGCTAATTGCAAGAGAAACTACTTAACTGCTTTGTATTATGTGTGAAATGAAGGGGGAATAAGGCTGATTGAATGACCTATTTTGACTTTCTCAGTATAATATGTTTAATGTTTTAGTCTTTTTCTGGACAGTGAATTATAATTTTATCAAATCCTGCTGGAAATTAATATGTTGCTGGGCAAAGTTATTTTGTCCTCACGGTTTTAACTGCAAAGTTACATCTTGCCACTTGACTCGGTGGCAGGAGTTTTCTCTTTCAGCTGGAAAGGGCTTTTGCCCTGCAACACAGCAACAGTAGTACTTTTTGTTTTATACAAAATAGGGACCTGTCAGGAAGAATATAAAATAGGGCACTGAAGGAGTCTAATTTAGAAGGAGAAAGGGCATAAATCTCCACCTCTCTCTGATGACAGAAGGCCAAAGTACAGCAGAAATGTTTCCCTGCTTGTAAAATGCCAGATGCCAAATGTAAAATACCAGAGAGGTTGTGCTGTTAAAGGCACAGCTGTATCTAGCCTCCTTACAAGTTTTTCAGCCTTATTTTCGATATGTAAGAGGGTTCTTAGACAACGAAGCAGCTCTCTTAGGGTCTTCTGTGCTTATTGTGCCGTTACAGAAATTGTTTGCTGTTTTGGACCAGCGTCAGGCAGAATAATACTGAATAAGTCGCAGATGAATGTGGGTGGTGAAAGGAGAAAAATAATTTCAAATAAAGAGGGACATTACCAGCTGAGCAGCCAATGTTGATCGTATGGTGTTGAAAAATGAAAGCAGGAAAAAGGCACTTTTTTTTTTTTTTTTTTTTTAAGATGGGCAATTTTAGCTGAAAAATCTGTTAAATCTGTTCTGACCAGAGTTTGGTATTCCACTTAAATTTGCAGCAGATTGGCATTGTTGCAGCAGTGCTGTGAAGCACTGAGAGGGAGGACAGAAGTAGAAACAAGCCTCCAAAACTTGAGAGGATCTTCATATTCCTTGTCCATTTTGGACAACATGGCCTGTAGTGTCACTTGCAGCTGCTGGATCCAAGAGTATAAATAGTGAAAAGAACACTGATTTGGCCAGGATAAAATGTTCATTTTGGGTTTTTCCAACAGCTGTGTCAGGACTTAACCCTGGCAAAAGCTTCTCACGTGTCATTTCTATTCAGGCTTGTACTAAGCATGTGGAATGACAATGTTCTCTAATTGAAAGAAAGAAAAGAAAAAAAAAAGTAGTAAATTGAGAAATAGTGTGTATTTGGTGTCTTCTCAGCCTGAAGGAAAAACACTGCTTGAACAGTATGATAGCAGTTGTTTGAGAAATTAAGTATGGATTTCCTTCAATTGTAGTTGAATCATGACATCTTACTAAATTTATCCAATTTTGAGTGCCTGCTTTCTGGTTTGACATTTTTGTTGGATGGCTGTTGGTTGTGTTTGGTTAAAAAACAAAAATGCTTTTCATGGTCTGAGAGGTGACATTTTCCCTTTTTTTGCAGGAAACTGTATCAGGTATCAGACCAACAATTCTTCCAGGTGGTTACAGGCTTGTGAGGGCCAGCAGCTTTCTCCCTAGAAGTACCATGATGCAGTGGGTGGGTTTGAGCAATGCCAGTGATGGGTTTTCCCCATTTTGTAGGAGCTGCCAGGGAGATTTTGCATGGCTTGACCACAGACTGTAGATCACTGGAGTATCTCTGTGGATAGTTCTCACTGTTCAGTGAAGTGCCAAGCAGAAGTACTAAATAAGAGCGTTCTTTATTTACCCAAAAATCTACACTGAAAAAATGTTTCAATGTAGAAGTCAAGTGCTTGGGAAGTACAAAATGTCAGACATAAAGTTCCCTCTAACACTTGAAATTACTTCTCATGCTGGCTATGGCACTGTCATTAGTAAGGAGCTCACAGGCTCTATCCACCCCCAGCATCAACTCTCCTTGTTGGGCTGGATCCTTCAAGGGGTACTCGGTTTCAGCTCATCTCCTGTGCTCTCTGTGTGGGCCCTGTGCCATAGTTGTGTCACTTGGCTCTGAGTAAAGAAATACGCCCTTCCTGGTGTGCTTGTGTGTGTCATTTGCCTCCTCAGTATCCATAGGCTTCCCTGGTGAGCACTGTCCCAGCCCCGTATCTTCTTCTCCCCTCCCCAAGCTCCTTACTATGTTCTCTCATACCAGTCTCTTTTTATGTGATTCCCAGTCTTGCTTCATGCATCCCTCCTTCCTTTTCCTGTGATCTTCCACACCTCTGCCCACCCCCACTGGTTTTCATATCTGTTCTGCTTGTCCAGCTTGTCTGCTTTTGTTTGTCCAGCTCCCCATTCCACAGTTCTCCCCTGCCCCAGGATTGTGTATTTCCTGTGTCTTGCTTCCCTATCTTGGACCATTTATCCTGTTTCTAATCCCAGTTTCAGTTCAGGTTTGCAAAGTTATTAGGGCTGAGGAACAAACAGGGTTTTATAGTAGGAAGTGTTGGACAATACAAGGTGTAGGTGGGGCTCACAGCACCACCTATAATTTAGAACACTGTTTATATTTTTAACTGATCCACCTTTAGGTAAGTAGTCCTGGTGCTGTCAGTGTGCAAATCCTTAGTCATTTGGATAATCCTGTTCCTTCTGCCAATACTGGGTACTGAGGGGTTGCTCATTTCTGTGAGAGATGGAAGGTCCTGCCTCAGAGAGACTTGGATGTCTTATTTCTCTGTGGCCTGACCTAGACACCAAACAGCATCTGAGATTCTACAATTCATAGAGCTGCTGAGCTGTCCCTAAAGCATTTAATGATATAGGTAGTAATTGCTCTTATTTCCGTGGTGAGAGGCTGTTCCTTTAGCCTTCCTTATCTGTGAAAAGAGAGGAGACGTACAAGTTCCTCACTGAAGAAACAGAAGGCATGAAAGTGTACGTAGTCATAGCATATTCTGTGTCCTCCAGCAAGGACCCTCTGACTTGGTGTATTTCGACTTGAAAATGTAATGATATAGCTGACTTTTTTTGATACAGCTTCATGGTTTTTTGTACCTTCTGCCTCTGCTGCTAGCTTCACGCCTGGTCTTCAATGGTGTTGGTAAAATGCCTTCACATCTAGGGAAGCTGATGACAGTGTTTTTGTTATCAGAGTTAGATTGAGAAACTCGTACTGAATTGTGGTGCTAGCTAGACCAAGTCATTTATTGGTGTGGATAACCTTGTACTGACCCGTTAAAGAGCTTGGGCATAGAGCGTGTCATCTATGAGTCCCTTGTTCCTTCATGATAAAGTTTGAAACTTCGATCAGGTAACAGGGTGGCCTGTCCTCTTTCCATTGCAATAAAGTGCATGCAAACACACGTTGCAACAAACAGTGCAAAGGCAAATCTAGCACGCCCTGGTTTTTCCCCTGCAAGAGAACCCGCAGTTTGTTCTCTGCCCCTGCTCTCCGAGCCGCTCCGGCAGTGTGGTTGGCAGAGGGATTTACTTGTGTTGGCTGATACCTTTCAGGTGAAGTGCTTCAGTTTCCCAGGCTGTTGATAGCAGCTGTTTAGACACAGCTCTCTGGATCATGATGTATGGGGGTTTTCTGATGGTTGTGGTGACCTTGGAGGGAGAATTAGAGTGGATGTAATGTTTCCAAGAATTGGAGACGCCTGTGCCATTGAACTGGTGCACATTGCTGAATCAATTACTAGCATTGGCAGGATTTTGCTTTAGGGGAACCTCACAGCTACATCACAGTCTTGTTATTAGTAGATTATTGTTAATTGGTTTTAATACAGAGCTGGATATTTGCAGGGAGAAGGAACCTCAGTAGTTGGTTTCTGTGAAGTATTTTCCCTATATGCAGCACTGTTGCAGTGCATACCCCAGCACTCACTGGGGTTTTTAGTCTCTCACTTTGGTTTTTAGGAAATTTTTATTTGCTCCTGTGTGGAAATACTTTTGGTATGAGAGGTCACCCTCAGGTGAGGAATTGCAGCATGATGCCCCTACCTCTTCCAAAGCCATTGATGACAACTAAAACTCTCAGCATGAAGATTTTCTAACTTTTTTTGTAATGTGTCACTTTGGTGACTCAGTCTACTGTGGTGTGGGCCCCTGGTGAGGTTTTGCAGAAGGCCTTCCCAATGAACTTGTGCAGCCCTTGATCTAAATCCATGTCACCAGCCTCTCCTGCACCCATTGGTATCAGTTTACTGTGGAACTGATTGTCAAAGTGTTGCATTTAATTCAAGTGCTGGTAGAGTTTTCCTCGAAATGCCTGTGTAGTGTTAAGCTAGTTAGGAATTACAAATGTAAATATGTTTACACAGAAAAGAGACATGCATGAAAGCTGGCATTGCCTAAACAGCCAAAAGCAGTGTGATTTTATGCTAGAGGGACACTGAAAATGTAGGTTGCTGGAGTGTGCTTCCAGAAGTAAATCCCAACCCAGAAGTGCTTGCAGTCCCTGCCTTCAAATGCACTGCCCGTATGCTATAGCTTCTGAGGCGACATGGGGGAGAGGGCTCAGGAGTCTGTGGGCATCCTTGTGGAGCTTTATAGGGAAGTTTGAAATGCCAGAGAGAAGAGTCAGCTGTATCTGAAGGGCTCCTTGATTTAGATTTTCCCAGGCAGGAGCAATACAGCCAGCAATAAAGTGACTTCTAACGCTGGTGTTTCATAACTGAAAGTTCAGCATTTTTCACAAGCTGTCTTATTTGGGGTTGTGAGCACAGGCACACTCACACCCCTCGCACACCCCCCGCACACCCCCCCAGCACATTGTTTACTTCCTCTGTAAGTTCTGGGACATTCAGTACTAAGGAGCATGATACGCTTGCATAAACACCCCAGCCAGATTTATCTCTCAAGCCTATCTTTCCTTTCCCGTCTTGGAAAGTGATTAATCTGCAGCACACATTTTGTTCTTTGATTGCAGGGCATTATTCTGTAATCATTTACAGTTTTGCAGAGCCGTAGCACTCGCTTGATGGAGCATTTCTGTCATGTAGCCGGCGCTGTCGGCTGAGGCTTTAGCTGAGTGATGCGGAGGGAGCATTACCCTGTGTCTCTGTGTCATGTTAAAACTGTTTCCTATTTACATTGCCTGGTTTCTGCGAATTCGAAAGCATTCAAATGTACACATTTAAAGTGCAGATAAGTGTCTGCAGCAACACTTGCTGGGGACTGGTTTGTAGGTTTCAGGAACAGCATCAGTACTGCAGTGTGCTGGCTGCCAGCTGAGGTTTTCCTTTGCATTTCTGGAGAGTGGAGGAGTTTAAGTAACTTTTGTTTTCCATGCTGCAGGTCCTCTATTGAAGCCTGCATCAGTTAGAAATGGGCACCTTATGTAGATACAAAAATTGTACATATTTCTTAGTGTCTGCGGAAAACAAAAAAGTGAAGACATTGAAGTTGAATCAGAAAATCTGTCCTGTCTGTACTGCACTGAGGCTTTTCCATGTGCCCTTTGTGTATTTTGTTTGTTTTCCAGTGTGCAAGGAAAGGAGACGGAAGAGGTAACAACCTTGAATTAACATGCCGTGGGGTTGAGATAAGGCTGTTGAGCAGAGTTTTGTTTGATGCAACTCTCCATGCTGTAAACCTCTTCTTTCAGTAGAAAGGTATGAAAAGTAGGTAGAAAAAATTCAAAGAAAACCATGTAACTTTGGGTTCTGACATGGTGGTAATTTTCTTTTTTGCCATATATGTGCACCTTTCTGGCCTACAAAGGCCCTGAAGTGGATGGGCCTGGTCTAGTCGCCCATCCCAATGAGCATCTTCTTCCAAAGTCTCTCAGAAATCTGGCCCACAGCATGTCAGACAAAGCATTTTTCTGTCACCTTATGACAAACCAAAGTCCTGTAGTTAAAAGACAGAGACCACAGCAGCTATGTACTGCATGCAGAGACCAGAAAAAACTGAAGGCATTGCAGGTGCAGCATGTTTGTTGAATGGAATGTCTAGAGGATCCCATGCCAGAAGTCAAGACAAAAAATCTTCCAACAGCCTTCCTTGTCAGTCTGATCTTGACGGCAGGGCAGAGGAGGGGGATTTTCTCTTAACTGCAAATCCAGCAGTTGTTTTAAATGGGCAGGTGTCAAGAAGAGTACCCTGCTTTGCCTCAGGGATCTGACAGTGCTAGACCAGGAAGAGCGGCAGCTTCACTTCTCCAGAAATGGGCTGTGGAGCAGGAAGAACAGGCAGCACAGACCAGTAGTAGCATGGTATTTTAGTTCAAACCCCTGTCCCCTGATTTCTGATGTATAGGGGTGTCTAGAACATCTGATCACAAATGTCCTTTTTCCATCCTAGTATTGTAAATGCCTGAATTCTAAATAAAAGGGAACTTAAAAGCAAGGAGAAAGAAGACTAAGGTTCTTTTGAAGCAGCAACTGTTTAGGAAAACTACCAGATTGTGTAAGGAAATGACAGGTTCTGAGTGTGTGCATGTATGAAGGTGTCTAACTGCTTGGTTGTGCTAAAACCCAGGATTAAGGTTCAGTTGGTGCAGCCAACTTTAAGCACTGGTAGGTGAGGGGAAGCAACTCCAAACAGGAGGCAGAATGGAATGCAGTGCTGCCGAAATGCAGCCTTGCAGAGCTCTAGTGCTCATGCCCTTCTGGGATGGGTTGTGGCCCAGCTTCAGGACCATTGGGAGCTTTGTCTTACTGCGCTTGAACGCATGCCACAGGGTTGTGGAGTCAGGGTTCAGCTTCGCTCACCCCAAATCCCTTATCACCTCAAAATGATTTGTAACAGTTGTATTTGTTTGTCTTTAACAGCGAGAGATGAACCCCTTTAATCTCTGTTGTTTATATTACTGTTTATACAGAGTACAGCTGCCCACAGAAAGATTTCTAGGCCGTACTGGTTCAGTACAAAGGAGCTTCACACTGAAAACTTGAGGCCCCATTCCATGAGGCAGAAAGGAGCCTTTGCCTCAGTGTGGGTTAATTATTTAATAGTCGGCTGAGTAGGCAGGATGGTCGTGGACAAGGAATGAGGCTGGTCAATTATGTCCCGAGTAACGTTTTGGGGAGTAGGAGGGGTTTTGCTTAGCCCTCCAGAAGTTCCAGAGCTAATGTCATGCTGAAGTTTTGAACTGTGCAAAAGCTTTGGGAGGAAAAGAAGCTTCGGGCTTCAGCACATTCAATTATGGAACAATATGTGCACTGAGAGCAGGGTCCTCTTGAGTGGAACATGTGCTCTAAGGAAGGATTTGGATAAGAACCAGGTGCTGAGAACATCTCTCAGAACATCCCAACCACTTGCAGAGCTTCTGCTTGGAGCTCAGTAAAAGCTTAGTGTGACTAGGGAGGTGTCTGCTTCTGTTGTACAGTCCCCTCTGCATTGTAACTGTGATGTTAATGCTTTACCTTCACTCTTGCCTGGTGCAAGGGTGGATGCAAACAAGGTATGTTTGCTTGAGGAAGACCCTTTTCCAATCTCTATGGGTGAGTTTAGAAGGTGGTGCTGTGGGTTTCAATGCAGAGGGGCCATCTTCCAGATGCAGAAGAGCCACTGGCTCTTTTTCATGCATCACATCAGCAGAGAACCCCTGAACCGTGGAAGTGTCCCAGAAGGGTGGAAAAGTGTGCTAAATTGTGCACTACCATTTTATCCTCTTTCGGTGCAACTGAAAAGCATGTGTGGCGTTCTTCACCCAAGAAGCTTGTCTTTAGACAGAATAAGATCCACCATTGCTGAGTGTCGCTGTTGTGCACCTGCACAGTTTTTGACAGCGATGGCTGCAATTGGGGCAGATCTTTAGAGAGGACTTGTGCTGTGCAAGCCTCAGTAAGATACGTAACAAACCCAGCAGAGACTGGAATGGACACTGGTGATAGTCTGAGGGACCAGCAGATGACAGGCAGCTCCTCTTTACCACCAGCCCCTGGCTCATTGCTGACTTTCAGTCCTTTCTTTTCCCTGAACTGTGAGGCATCAGAGATAAGTCCTGCTTATAGGTCACCCACAAGGGAAACTGGACATTAAATTCTAAACTTCTAACTAGGGTAACATTTTACTTCTTTATTTCATGCTAGAGGCTAGTTCTGGTCTTGAAAGCAGCTCCTGTGCAATGTAAAACAGGGCCCAGAGAAAGGAAATTAAACCAGAAATGGAGAAAAGTTATTTTAATCATGAATAGCTGTGGTAGGAAGGTAGATGTTTATATGTGCAATAGTACAGTACCTACTGTGTGTATTTTAGGAGAACCTGAGAATAGCAGCTGCGCTGAAATACTTGACAGTGAAGTCAAATATAGTTTAGGTTAAAAAAAAAAAAGTGGCTGGGGAGGGTGGATTTGCAGCGTGAAGCCTGTCGGCGTTATCTCTGCCGCGTGGCACAGAACAGCCTGTGACTCTGGCGCTTGTTTGTGAACGCGCAGTTCTCGTAATGGGATACGTCCCGCTCCTATCACTTTGGTATTGTGCCTGGGTAAATGCTCCCCGCCTCCCAAATTTCCCCGAGAGCCACAGCAGGATGACAGCTTTGTTTCTCCAAAGGCTGCCTTTTCTGAAGTGTTGCTGGTTTTGCAGCCAGTGGACCTGTTGAGCTTTATATCTATAGAGCTCAGAAAAAATGAAGCTGCAGGCACCAGAACTAGAGCTCTTGCTAATGTGTCAAGGTCAAAAGGATCAAAACCTAAATTAAACTTGTCCCTGAAATTTGGCTGTGAATCACAAATTCAGGAAGTTGTACATGAAAATCTGTCTGGGCACTGTTTCTTTCTTAAGAGTCCTTTAGCTAAAAATAATGTATTGCGCTATAGTTATAAATAATACGGGCTTTTTTTTTTTTCTTCCCCTGTCTAATTAAATTGTTACTCTTGCCACAACGAAAGGAAAGGGAAAAGATAATAACATGAATCTGGTTGAACAAGTACGTAGCTTGCAGGTTTCAGCTAGAGTGTTTGCAGCTGCAGACGATGCTGAACCCTACACTCATGTGTTTAATTGTCAAAATGAAAAGAGGGTGCTTTGGAGGGATCAGCAGTGTTTTCTATGTGTCCATCGTTTGGGAACCCTTTTGAAAGCTCACACAAAGTGGGTTTTTCCTGCACTGTCAAAATACAGAAAAAAGGAATTTTTAAATTTTTTTTTTTATTTTTTTGTGTGTGGGTAACTGCAGTGGATTTTGTAAAATTGTGGTTGAACCATATGGTAGGATGTTTTGATGGACTATGGTGTCCTACTAAAAGGACAAGCAGTGGCCACAGATAGCCCTGCCATTATAAAGTGTGACACTTTGGCAGGTTTGCTGCGAGTAAATAATGGATAAAGCTGGAAAAATGAACTTTTCTACATCTTGGTTATGGCACTGAGGTGCTCTTTGAAAGCCATGTGGGCAACCTGGCCGTGGCCTCCTGCCTGCTGGATGGTAGTGAAGGCCAGCAGCCTGGTAAGACAGTACTTATCACACCTATTGCTGCTGCTGTGTTTACTCCAGGAAAGTTTTGTGTATTTTGCTGCTGAGATTTGTCAGTGACTTCTGGGGCCTTTTAGCAGTGTTCAGGTTTGTGGTGGATTGTGGGGGTTATTGGAGAGACCATCTAACTCACTTGCTTCTGGGAGGACAACGATAATGGCCAGTGAAAGCAGTAATCCCAGAAGCCTAAGGGACAATGACAGGCAATAACATGGCTGACAAACTTTAAGCTTAATCACGACATCTTTCAGGTGGTGAGAGTGTTATTTTCCTCAAATGAGGCCATGCTGAGGGAGAAGGAAGGGTCCTACAAAGCAGAGAAGCTGGCCTGAGTGAGCAGTAGAGCTGGACACAGGCTCAGAGATTTATTGTGCTGAAATTTGCTGTCGCTTAAAAAAAAGAAAAAAAAAAGCAGTGACGCAGCTGCGTTATTTCACTGGCAGTGATGCAATGGCGGTGACACACTGGGACAGGAGGGACCAGCACGCTCTGTGACAGCACAGTGTGTACATGGTGTCACCTGAGAGTGCCCCACCAGCCAACAGCTCCAACCAAGTGCCAGCACGTTGTGTTGGGCTTCATTTTCAAGCCAATATTTATATATAACAGCTGGAAGTATGTTTTTGGAAGTAACACATTGTGACTGCACATGTACAATTTCCAAAACACCCCCTTTGCCCCTCCTGTATTCTGTGCTTTAGGGGGTTTTAGACTTTTTGTCTAAATTTATTTTATTGCAGTTCAGTCAAGGCATTTACTAATTTTTCATTCACTTGTCAACTGCTCTGAAAGAGTGAAAATCTCACAGGAAAACACCATGCTCTGATAAGGTTGTAAACAGAAAGCAGGAACCTTGGTATTAATGTTTACTGCATCATCCTGAAGATTTCTGCTGCCCCCGAAAAGTTAGTGATGGCACAGTCAAAAAAGGGTATTGTAATATTGAAAAGACAGACCCAAAAAGAAGAAACTTAAGCATTTTTTGAAGAAAAAAATGCAAAAGGGGTGAGGAAGAAAGCTGCTGGTGTCTAAGTGTGTGTGTTTGGTTAAGGAATTGAATGAGTAGCAAATACTTTTCCATGTGTGTGGAAAATATGAGTTGGCTTTTGCAATAGCATTTTATGGAAAGAAAGATCAAGGGTTCAGGAGCTGAAATACTTATTCATAAAATGTAGGGAGCAAAGACAAGCTACTTGTTGTGCTTCTGCCCGTTTGCTGTAAGTCCAATCTAGCTGAATCATTTCTAGGAATGGAGTGGGTAACTGGATTTCCAGCCTCCTCTCTGTCCTTGGCTTCTCTCCTGCATGGCTGCTCCTGATTAGTACTTGTTGTACTGCTCTTTATGTGAAGAGTATGTTCCTGTCCACTTCATTGCTAAAGCTTTTACCACCTTGGGATCTAAGCACAGTCCACTTGAAACTGGATTAAAACAGCCAGCTTGTTTCACAGAGGCTTTTTAACAGCTATCAGACAGAAGCTGACCTGGGTAGAATTTGGGTCTGACACTGAGGAAATGAAAGGCCTTTCCCCATCACTGGTCCATTGCCACATTTTGTGGGTGATTTCTGACAAAATCAAACCCAACCCAAGCATTTGCCCTGGTGCTTGAGGTCTTCCGAAAGGCTGAAGATGGATGATCTGCCACATGCAGCCAAGCTTGCTGCAGGTGTAGCTTTTATTTGTTTAGTGAATGTGATTTTTTTATTTGTGTATCTAAAGAAATTTGGGGTTAGGCTGCACAGACTGCTTGCCTGAAGGTTTTTGTTGTCTGCTCCCTGCACCCTGCGACACCCAGATGATTTGAGCCCCCCTCAGCTGCCGGGGTGTGCAGATAGGTGTGTGCCAGGTCAGCACAGCAACCTGGGCTCGGCCCCTGCGCTGTCCCGTGCTTGCCTTTGTTTAGTCTGGCACCTTCCCAGCTCACCTTAGACATTGCTGTGTGCCTCGGGTTGGTGTGGCTCGGCACGGCTGCGCCGCACTGGGTGGTGGTTTTCCCCTCTTTCCACTAAGTATAATGGAGGGGGAATTAAAACAGCTGTTTTTAAAAACACTTAAGAACTTCTGAAAGCCTCTGTGCTTTCCATGGTTTTCAGGGCAGGTTGATGCTGCATTTGAAGGCTGAAGTTTGTCTGCGTTTCAGGAGGCAAAGGGGCTGGCCTGGTGCCAGACGGGGTGAATTTGGATTGCTTTGGTTAGGAAAAGCAGCTGTGGTTATCTTGGTGATGAGTACAAACCCTTTTGGTTGTTAACTAGCGAGTTTTAGTATTCTGTATTTTTGAACTTCAGTTCTGAAAGAGGCACAATTTGGAGCTTGTGGTCTTTTCCTCCCAAAAGAAGGAAGTGTTTTTTATTGGTGGTCTTGATCCAAGGTGCAGATTGTTTTTTAGCAGCAAGTGAAGTTTTCGTCTAGCTTCCTAGATGAAAAAGGTTCTAGGTAAGACTGTCACCTCTGCATCCTGCAGTTGCCTTGCATTTGATGAATGTCTTGTGAGAGCTAACAAAATTCATTAAAAGCTGTTTGTTTACCTAAAGAGAACCTACGTGAAAATGCCATGTCTGAAGGAATTCAAAGCCCTCTAATGGTTTTGTGGGGAGGAAAGAAAGTTTTTTTATTTTTGTTGTTGTTTTTAATCTTAAGCTTGATTCCCTTTCACCCCTGGCTTTTCTAGCTCTGCACCCGTTTGTGTGTGTGCACTTGTATGGTTATCAGCCCGTGTGTGGTGCCAGGTCCCTCAGGGCAGCAGCCTTTCCCTACCTAATGGCTCTGAAAGGGTTCCGCAGAGCCAGAAACATCCCGAGGATTTACAGTTACCACCCTGTTCTTAATACATGCCTCTCGCAGGCCCCTCTGCCGAGGCAGTGCTGTGCCAGATAAGAGACTACTCTGCTGGTTTGGAGCAGCTGTTGTACCTCGGGGGTGACCCTGCTGCCAGTGGCTGTGGGGGAGGATGCTGCCAGGCCGGGCGGAGCAGCTTTAGTTGGGATGCTGCCAAATTTCCATCCCTACTGCCGAGGTCTCCCCACTTCTGCTAGGGGCAACCAAAAGAAAAGGATCTGTACTCCCCAGCATGCATACTCCTCAGCAAACACAAATAGGGGCACACAGAGGGCCAGCTCAGTCCTGTATGTAGTACTCCATGGTGGTGGTGTATGAAATATCCACCCCCATTGCTAGTTCCATAGGCACTTGCTTCCCTTGCTGGCTGCCTCCTGGCTAACCCTCTCGTACAGGTATTTTGGCAGTCATAGGTTCAGCAAGGTTAGGGGAGCACTCACTAAGGCTGAAGGTCTGGCTGTCTCTTGCTGCAGGGGGGGTTGAATTGTAAGGAGGAGATGATGATCAGCCTTTAGGGTGTGAGGACAGAGGCATCTTGGGCTGGCACACTCCCCATGCAGTTCCTTGTGAAGCCAGGTTTCTTCTTCAAAGCCAAGAAAACACTTCTCCCTGCTCTTACTGCTCACCATGGTGAACTTGAGTCTTTCCCTGTTTAAAACATGCATTAGTGTTAAAATTGGCCAAATCAGTGCCAGAATATTTATGATGGCAAAATTATAATTGGTGTCTGCTATCTCTTTCCTTTTCATGGACAAAGGCACCTCACCCTGGACTGCCAGGACAGCCTGGCCCCAGTGTGTGAAACAGCCTGGCCCCAGTGCTGCTTTGCTGGAGGGTGGATTCTTAGGATGTAAGTGCTGTGTCCACTAGGACTTCTGCAGCCATTTGGGGGATCCAGTGGTGGGGGCTTCCCATCTTGCTCAGGACTCCCATTATCCTGTGAAGAGATGTCCGAGTCAGAAGCTAGAGAGCCATAAAGGGAAGATTGTAAATGCATGTGATATTTCAATCTGATAGCATGTCCGTGTTTAAATACCTTTTGGCTGCAAGAACTTGTCTTTCATACCTCATGCTGTCATTTAAAGAAATAAATAGCAAGAGATGGGACTGAATTGTTTTTTAAGTATCTTAAAGCTAGCCAAGATATAGATGTTTCCAGGACCTCTGGCAGAAAGAAATGAAATTGTTTTAATCTAGTGTATTAAGAGGATCAGAGGCAACCTGTCTTTAGGAATGTTCTGCCTCTTCTTCCCCAACCACCTGGGAAAGCAAGCCTCTTTCTTTAGGAATGAATAGTTCTTTACAATGCTGGGGCACAGTTGTCCAGCCTTCCCATCTTTGCCATCTCCAGTCAGTGCTTTACTGAGGGAGTTGTGTTTATTCTTTTCAGCGTGAGACTTCATTTCGAGTTACTGCTGTGTTTCCACATAGAGCCAACTCAGATCTTTTGCTATTATCTCTAATATGTGAAGAATTAAGATTGTTCAGTATTTTGCAAGATGAACAAAATCCAAAGATGTTCCTCTCTCTCCCAGCCTCTTCCACATTGTGCAAGTGGTTTTGCTCAGAGGCTGCATGTTTCGGGAGCTCTTCTGACTTCCTTGCATGTTGGGCCAGCAAAATTTTAATCCTAAAGGTTGCGAGGCAACTGCTTATGTGCTCCTGAAAGTGTTGCCAGGTATGGGGTGATCCTACGAGGCCGTTTGAAGACGGAGGGTGTTGACGTGGTCTCGCGGGGTGTGATCTACAGCTGTCCTCCCTCAGGCGGGAGGTACCAGGGACAATCAAAGCCACATGACCCAAAGGCTCTGTTCATTGCAGGGTGCAGGCAGGTAACTCAAAAACCCGAATGTTTGCTTTGCAAGATCTTAAAAATTTCATTCTGTTGTAGGCAGTTAGGTGTATTCAGAACAAACGAACAATAGACTGGGCATTTTCTGCATGGTTTTCCTGTACCAAATATTAGTAGGTTGCAGTTATCATGGGATCATTGTTTTTGTCAGGGTACTTTTCAGCTGCTTCTCCATACCAGGATGAAGATGTATTGATAATTATATTGGTGTGTAATATGCTAGGTGAACTAATTCCCGCTCAACAGAAACAATTTCAGAATTCAGATTTAATGGAATGGTCTTGAGAACAGTTTTGTAATCCTTTGCTTATTTTAGGTACTTTTCAGTGGTTAGGTTTATCTACCCTCCAAAAACCTCTCTTTTTTCTTTGTCTCCGGTGATTATTTTTGTGGGGGGTTGTTTCATTAGCTCAGTGTGTGTGGTGGTCATAGTTTGCTACCCAACAGCAGTTATTTGGATTCTAAGCAGGAAAAAGGGAAAATTAATTTGTGATTTCATACTTGTCGTTTTTATTTTATCCAAATACAGCTGCAGGATTATGCCAGAGAAGTCTTATATGTAGCTAATATTCCATTTTTTTTTTTGTTTAATGCAGGATGTTTTTCTGTGTCTTCTGACTCAGAAAGGAGAGAATGAAAGTTGAGTTAATGTCATAATGTGACATTAGTTTTGGACTACAATTCTGTTTTTTCGCAGAACAGTGAAAAGTTCTTAAGGAGCAGTGTGAACAACTTTTCCAGACAATAAAAGTACATACTGAGATTTTTTTTTTTTCCATTTACCACATATAGCCATCATTTTACAAACTCTTGCTCTAGCATGATAATTGTTCCTTTAGAGTCAGTGTGGCTGGGCATGGGGAGGAGTGGGAGGACCATCACTGTGATGTAGGATGGTTCTGCAACCAAGCCGGAAGCGTCTGTGCGTGGCCCATGTTTGTGTAAAGGCAACACGAGAGCTGGCTCTTTTGGTGTCAGAAGGCTCTGCCGCCTGCCACTCTGTGTTGGGAGCCTCTGGGCTCAAAAAGAATGTCACTTGGGAGTTAGACTTCTATTATTATAGTTTTCAGTCTGACTTGGCAGGCTGCTGAAAAGTGGCTCAGACCTTCAGTGAGTTATGGCAAGCTGGCTGAAATTAATACCATATTTTACATTGTTTTAGAGAGTGACCTTTCCTCACTTGGGAAGCATAAAGGAGCTCATCTTATTTCCCCAGCACTTCTTTCTGAGTCTGTGTTAATTTCCCCTTGGTTGGGCTGAATTTATAATGCTGGAAACAAAGACAAATGCAGAAGATTTAAAAGAGCTTGTTCTTGAACTTTAAAAGTTCCCTTGAATAGACTGGGCACTTCTAAATGTCTCCTTATTTACAGTTGGTTTCTGTTTTCTTTTTTTTCTTTTTTTTTCCTCTTTCCCTCTTTGGAATTCCTGACTCAGATGAAGGAGATTTCCAGTATTACTGTGCTAGAAAATGCTGGAAATTTTTCTATGCTTTCCACAATGCTTTAACAAAAAGTATCACAAAAAACCACCCCTATATCAAAGCTGTATTTCTTTCCTAATGCGTTGGTAATGTAATAACTTAAGTGTAATCTTAAAACACCTGATAATCAGAAGGAATACGCAAACTCACTTTGTTGAATTTTTTAAATTGCACTGCATTTCTCAATTACGGGCACCTGAGTAAAGACAAAAGGGCAGACAGCAGAGCAGTCACCTTTCATCTTCCTTTGCATGAAGGATGGGTGGCAGCTGTAACCTTGTATGCTGAACCCTCTTCTCTAGGGACTTGTTATGATAGATTTGCAAGGTGCTCTTTATTTTATAAGGGTTTTTTTTTTTTTTTAGAAATTGCAAGCAGGGAAGTAGAACTGAGTCTAAGATCTGGTATATTTTGTCAGAGTTACTACGTGTGGATTTAAATGTGTTAAACAGTGATGAAGGAGATTCTTTTGTTCGCCACTCAGTTGCCTCTCTCAGTGCTTTGATCAAAAGTTTTAGGGAGCAAGTTAGTAGATTTTCCTTAGCAAAAGCACATTGTATCCTGCACGTGTAACCTGGTATCTTTTCTCATCAGCAATGTTTCTCAGTTAGAATTTGTGAAGGATTGGATAACTGCATTTTTTTCTCTAACAAGATTGACACAGTGGAGATGATAACTTGGAGTTTTTTTCCCAGAGCAGTCCAAGCCTTTGGACCCACATCATCTTGATATGGATGCACTTTCTGGGAATCAAAGTCACAGTTCTGTGAGGCTTTCAGGATCCCTGACATCTGCTGGAGACCTCAGCTGTCTTTCTGATGGGCGTGCCCCATGTAGTGTGTTGTACCCATATTTATGGGTCTGTAAGCACTGTGATTCCCAACTCTGATGGACAGAAAGGTGAACTCTTCACTGATTTATGCGAGCCAGCTTTTGCTGTGGTCTTCAAGGGAAGTGTTCAGTGGAGAGTTGAGATCTCCGTGTAGCTGGTCTAGCAGCTTTTTGAACACAGTCAACCTCTGCCTTTATTAGCAGATTAGTAGTTGTCTCCTTACGGTAGCTTTCACGTTTTATTTTGTAATTCACTTTTGGTAGGAGGAGCTGTTAGGCACGGCCCAACTTTGCCATTTTTCTCTCTGTACCAATTGCATCTAGCTGGGGAGGACAGCCCCCAGCCGGGGCCGCGTGCTCTGACACATTCCTTCTAGCTCCAGGTACTTTGAGTGACTGGATTTGTTACTGTTTTACCTTTTTCTAATGTTCCCCAAATCTCCTGGCTTCCAGGGCTTTTATTTTTCCCCATCTTTCAGTAATTCATATTAGAGGCAAGAGAGCAGTGGTTGTTGTAGACTGTGGACCAGGCTCCTAGTCTCAAAAATAGTCCCATTGGTCAAAGAAAACAAAAACTGTGCTTCCCTTGCAGGACAGCAAAATGGCTCAGCTGAGCAATTCTGCTCATTAGGTCTGTGACTTGCTTCATCTCCCTCCCATACAATTATTCACAGAGAGAAAAACTCCCATTGCATATTTTCGTTCACATCAACCAAGCTTGAGGACTTGGTCTAGAAAGATTAAACTCGTGTTCTGTGTTTCCTGCCAAGATGCTGCAATCCACTGGAGATAAAATTAATTCCTTTTTGCTGAGTGAGAATCCAATGCTATTTATTAATAAAGAAAAGAAAGTGCCAGATCTTTCTCCTTCTCGTCTTGTATGTGTGGGCATGTGAAGGCTGCTCATCCTGCTTTTGACCCTCCATTCTCCCTTTCCAGGGGACATTTTGTACAAATCAGCATTAGAATCATCAGGTTTCTGAAACCAGGTGTGACAGAATAGGCTTTAGTTTAAATGCCTTTTAATTTAAAGTCATTCATGCTTTCCAGTTTTCAATTTGAACAGTAATGAGGAGATTTTCAGGTGTACCAGAAGAGTTAGTCTCTCAACTCCTGTTGGCTTTTACTGGTGGGATATGAAGAGAAAGCTGTGCTGTTGTCCTTGAAAGATCTCTCTGTAAATGTCTAGCATTTTGTGATGAGTTGGTGTTTCTCTCCAGGAGTCTTTGAAGCTAGTATTTTCCTGGATCCTTCTTACCAGAATTGCCAAGCAAAGCTTTATATTCAAATATTTAAAGGATTGTAATTGCTTTAATTAAAAAAAACATGCACGTACCTGCATTTGATTTATATTACAAATACCTGTATTATCAGGTTGTATTTGCCAGAGTAAATACCTAAAAGGTTTTAAGAACCTCATTACATTGAAGCTCATGGACTGAGCTGGCCTGTTTCACAGGTTTCACAAGGTTTTGTCCTATCTCCCTATGTGTGTGCATGTTTATATGGGTGTATATATGTCCTTGTGTTTACCCTACCAAAAAGCTAGCAGCCTGAAGAGCTGTAGTCGTCTGTGGTGGGGATAAATACTCATTGCCGTGTTTTCTGGAACTCCTGCAAACATTGGTGAAATTGCCTTGAATTGCAGGAAAAGGTTTGGTCTGCTCCTGTGGATGCAGTCTCAGTCTCTTCCATCCAAACTAAAGCAAAGTGGAGAACTTCACTGCAAATGAGAGCCAGGCTTGGAGTCACCATCCCTTTCTGCCCAGGCGTGTGTGTTCCCCCCCGGTAGTGTCACACGCTGTCACCTGAGCATTGCTGGCATGACTAAGTGGTATGCTGGTGATCTTCTGCTACCTTGAAATTTAGTTTTATTTTTTTCCCCTTTCTGGGGTTGCATTGGTTTCTTCCACTCCCACTTAAAAATGCATGTTGGGAGAAAACACTAGGTAGGTGACAGCGTTTTCTAACCTGTTCTATAAGGAATTTTATGCACACTATTCTGTAAGGGTTGTAATGCACTCTTTTGAACAATATCTCTTATCACCTATACACTTTAGCGTTTATTTGTGCAGTCATATATAATGGTTCATCAAAATACATCATGTTGTGGGAGTTTCTGCTTGTGTCACCCACATGAGCTGGGGACCAGTGTGAGCCAAACTGATTTCAGGAGCCGAGGTCAAGGCAGGCACTCTTGAACTAAGCCTAACTTAGTTAAAATAGTTAGTTTCTTAGTCAGAAAATCTCAGAAATTCAGAAGTTAAATTTCACTGAGAAGTAAGTTAAGAAAATTTAATAAAGGGCAAATACTTTTATCCCCAGTATAATACAACAGTCCAGTTGTATGTGCCTTCAATGTGAAAATAGCAGGGGTGACAGATAAAGCTGGCAGGAGAGGAAAGGGGGTGGGAAGGTGGGAGCCTCTTTTTCCTCACCTTCATCCAAGGAATGGTGCAGTAGTGGAGGGTCTCACTGCATGTGTGATGAGGGTCAGAAGATACACGTGTAAAATCTGGAAAGAGCCTTCAGCTTTCAGCACAAAAAAGCCATCTTTGTTTGAAAGTGGTCTTGGGAAGAAGCAGAGCAAACAACACTATCATAATGCGTCTTCTCTTCCTTGGCGTGCAGTTGTCACGAGAGATTTGTAACTCTTTTCTTGGTTCATTGTTCCCCAGCTAGTGTGTATTCTCCATTCAGTAGTGCCAGAATTAAGATGAAGCCTGCCCGTTTCAATAAGGCGGCTTTGTTGTCCAAATGGCAGCACTTGTATAGAAATTGGATTGACTCCAGCAGAGCTTGCACGATACACTGCAAAACTGTTGTCATATGATCCTTTTTATTACTAAGAAAAAGCGTGTTCTCAAAAAAATGGACTAGACCTCTTTTTTTTTTCTGTTTTGTTAGGGAGGGGAAAAAAACACCATAAAATTCTTTCTATTAATAATAAAATGCAAATTTGAAAACTATGCCTAATGTTTGACTGAAACAAAGAGACTGGATTAAGTAAAGTGGCATTAATGTAGAAATATGCTAGAGCCCTATCTACTTCATTTTATGTATCAGGAGCTGTGATTAATCTACTCACAGGTCTAAGTAAGCCTGTACTGTTCAACCTAAACAAGAGGGGATGGGAGGTGATGGCACAACGGAGAAGGGAGAGATGTTGGAGTGATACAAAGTACAGCTGCAGTTTCCAAAAAGTATGGTTCTCTCACCTACTTTCTGCATTTTCTTGAGCTGTGGAAAAAAGGCAGCTTGCTCTAAACAAGCTGTTTGAAACAGCAAGCATTTCTTGGTACTCTGTGTTCGTGTAGCACCCAGCACTGGGAGTCTCTAAATCCAGGCCAGCCACAAGGGAGGATGCATCCTTATGAGAAAGACATTAACTGCTAATGTCTTCTAGTGCTAATAATGGAAATTGCTGTTCCAACTCAAAGTATTTTATTCTCTAAGAATTTTTTTTCTCCATTCTGGAATGAAGCATCTGTAAAGAGAGCACTTCTTATCAACTAGGGTCCAGGTGTTGGATTTGAAAAGAGAGTTTTCCTCCCTTTATTCTTGTTTTTTTTTCCAGTGAAGCAGCAGAAAATAGGTGAACACATTTTGTTATGATTATTGATACTATTTGTTAACCATGAAATCTTAGTAAAAAAAATGTATTTTAACGGTAGGGTAATGTGAGGAGGAATTGCCTCAGGTCTAGATGAGTTTTATAAAGCACCTTTTTAAAAATTTTTAATTTATTAATGCACTTTTGTCATGATAAGAAGCCTCATTTTGCAGTGCTTTGTGATTTATGAACTGTTTCTTCTTTAGCTTGTCTTCTGCAGCAATGTGATAATATTTGTATAGGTTTTGATGGTTACAAAATGTAACTGAGTTCGTAGCACGTATAGAGTTGAATTAATAGATTTTAAAGCAGGAGGGATCCATTATGCTCGTGGTCTGATGTTTGTGTGACATACAGGACATCGAATTTCATCTAATAATTCCTGCATAAAGAATTCTGGCTGAGCTTGAGGCTGCTGTTAAGGCATCCAGTTCTGATTTAAAGACTTAAGATGATAAAGGTCTTGGAATTCTTTTTCCAGTGGTTAATTACCTTTTTTTTTTTTTTCTGTTATAAGAAGTTTGATGCTTCTTTTCCTCTCTGAATTTGTCAAGCCACTGTTTGGGTTTTGTGGTATTCCGTTTTTGTGTGCTAACATCAGCTGATGTCTGATATCAGAGACCTTTGCACAGGGAAGGTACAAATGACCAGGTGTTCTCTTAGATAACCTGAATTCTTGGACTCCTCCTGCTCCTCCTGTAAGTTGTATCTTTTAGGGCTTTACTCTCATAGTCCTGTACTTTTCTTAATAAAATTTATATAAGTATTGCTACTTCAGTACATCCTGAAATGTGCTTGCAAACACACTTCATAGTATTTGAGTCTCTTCACTTGCTCCAGAGCATCTAACTGGAGTTTCCATTAAAGTTCACTTCTATTAGAAGCTTTCTTTTAGTAATAAGCTTTTAGTTAATATCAAGGTTTGTGGGCTTTTTGATTTTTTTTCTTCTTTTAATTGAATTTAGTTTGTGGATTTTTGTTTGTTTGACATTGTAATTGAATATATTTCTGATGCCAGAGTTCCAAAATCCCCACTTCCCTCTCTAGACCTCTTTGTAGGGAAAGATAGCTTTCTTTACCTACCCAAATAGGTTAAGTGTTTTGTTTTAAGTAAATAAGGTGGGTCTTTCATTCTGTATTCTTGATCCATTTCCCTATTTTGTTCTGCATGTGATGAAGAGTTTGGGCTTTTGTAGGTGCAGGAGCTGCAGCTCTTCTGAAGCCACTGGAGCTCCAGTCTCTGTTTTCTGCTGCTTTTTGTTTGCCTGTTACCTTGCACAGCAATTTGCGGGGAGAAGCAGCACTGAAGCTGCTACTTCTTGAAGGGAAGAAGGGAAACGGTGAGTTCCAGCATTGCAGAGCCACTGGCAGGAGGCTAAAAGCCCTCTTACCAGAGAGGTCAGCAGCATTTTGAGAACCTTTTCTGCATGAGGGTGTAAAAAAATACCTTATAATGTGACTTTTTTTTCAGACATTGAAAAGGGAGCTGCTGTTTGTGTTGTATGTGGCTTCTGTTCCTTGAAGGTTAGCCATGGAGAAGGGAGGTGCTCGTATCCACAGATTGTTACGGCACTGTCTCCACGCAGGGAAAGGCACAGATGTCTTCTCTCAATGGCAGGCTGCTGGAAGCTCCATGACAATTTTGGTTTGCTTCTGTGTAAGTCCAAATCCACAGCTTTCCAAGTACGTGGCACAGGGGAGGTTACTATGGGTCACTTAGCAGTTTACAAGTTCGGTGAAGCTGCTGTGTAGTGCTTATTAAGGGAATGGGAATATAACAGGTAAGCCAAGTAAACGGATTAGCTGTAAGCAGTCCTATTGTTGGCACTGCCTGGAGATAGGTTGTGAACCAGGCAGGCATGTCTTGCAAGCGATATTCTTTCATCCCCCGATTACAGAAGAGCAGCATAAATAGAGTGGCCTACATTGAAATGATTCCTGAGGAAAGAGGCGTTTAAAGCCAAGGATGGTTACGGGTACTCGGAGCAAACTGTTCAACCAGAGTACCACTTCCAAGAAGGAGGGGAGGGGAGAGGGGAAGGAGCATTAAGCCAAGTGTCTCCCTGTCCATCTCTGTCTGAACGCCTGAAATGTTAGGGACAAATGATTCCTTCGAGGCATGTAGCACTGCTGTCATCTTTAGAACCTTCATGGAGCAGCTTTTACCTTTATTTGTAGTGGTTGGCTGCTGTTGGCTTGAGGGGGAGTTAAAAGGAAGGTCGCTAAAGACGATGCCTTTGTATTTTATCTACAAGAATGGTTGTGGGGGGGTAGAAGCATTGTCCACTTCCAGTGGTGCGTATCGACATGTTTAGAGAAAGCATTTGCTCCAGCACAGGGATTGCTAATAAAAGTAATGGTTTGTGCTTTTATGCCTGCAGTCCCTGTCCAAGAAGGGTGTTTGACTTTTGAGTCTCCTTACCCCAAGCACAAGAGAACATGGCTTGCCTGTGCCGGCTGGGAAGGCAGGATGCCCACCCATGCTGTGGAGTGGCAGCTGGGGGATGCACGGAACGGGAATGCTGGCTGGTGTTTGTCCCCAGGCAGAGCCCCAGCTCTGGAGGATGAGCTCTCCTTTCCCCTGCTCTGTGGCTTCCTTTTTAGCAGAGCAGCCAGCACTGATTAGTTCTCACTGAGGCGTGGTGTTCTTGGTGATGTGTTTTTGGTGTCTCCCCCCACCATCCTGGCAAGGTTTACAGCATTGCAAGTGCTTGACAGCGTGGTTTGTTGGGATCAAAGGAGTTAGGAGGCTTAAGGTTGTATATTTATGTGGTTTTTTATTACCTCCTATTGTCACTCATATTATCTAAGATTACTCAAACTGAAAAGCTCAGGCAAAATAGTTGCCTCCGCAGTTTTCCTTACTGTGCCTGCTGCACTCCAGGCTTCTTTCAGGGTAAAGCATTGTTACCTGGGGCTGCCTCCCACTATCAGCTCCTCCAGGTGTTACTGTAATGGCTGTGTGTGTCCAAGGTGCTCTCAGCAGGCAAGGACAGCTCACAACACAGCTCACACCTGCTGGGTTGAATCTTTCTCTTGAGGAAACTCACTCTACTCTGCATCTTTCCATTATAGCACTTAGGTACCACAAGTATCTAAATTTGGTCTCTTTAGGTCAGAGAAAGACGCTTTCCCAATCCTAGCATCAGTCTAGGCTTTCTACCTGGATATAAACAAGCTCTTTCAGGTGGGCTGAAGGGGACTTCAGGTACAGAAGAGGTTCTGGGCAGTTCCTGTCCTACCCTTGTTCTCGCCAACCTCATTCTGTCCTTTTTTCTCTTTTTTTTCCTCCTTCTATTTTATTAAGCTAATTGGATTTTGAGCAGATAGCAAGTCTTTGATGACGATAGAAGGACATTTTCTATTGTGTATATTAAAGTCATCTGTAAGGTAAATGTCTTACATGCAGACTACATTGTTTAAAGTTGTCCTGCTGTTTCTTCCAGGTGGAGCTGGAGGAATTAACACAGTTTTATCACTTAAAAACAGTCTTTCACTATCTGCAGCAAAAAAAAAAAATACACTGGGAGATAGAATGAAAAGTCAGGTGGTTTCTGTCTGGGGACTAAGGCTGTTGATAGAACACTCTTCCTCTGTACTTGGCACTGGTTAGGCCACACCTCAAATCCTGTGTTTGGTTCTGGGCCCCTCACTACAAGAAGGACATTGAGGGGCTGGAGCGAGTCCAGAAAAGGGCAATGAAGCTGGTGAAGGGTCTGGAGCAGAAGTCCTGTGAGCAGCAGCTGAGGGATCTGGGGTTGTTTGGCCTGGAGAAAAGGAGGCTCAGGGGTGACCTTATTGGCTCTCCACAACTCCCTGAAAGGAGATGGTAGCTAGGTGGAGGCTGGTCTCTTCTCCCAGGTGACCAGCCATAGGATGAGAGGAAATCGCCTCAAGCTGTGCCAGGGGAGGTTTAGTTTGGACATCAGGAGAAATTTCTTCACAGAAATGGTGATTAGATACTGGAATGGGCTGCCCAAGGAGGTGATGGAGTCACTGTCCCTGGAGGTGTATAAGGAAAGACTGGATGTAGCACTTGGTGCCATGATCTAGTTTACAAGGTGGTGTCAGGTCACAGGTTGGACTTGATGATCTCAAAGGTCTTTTGCAACCCAATAGATTCTGTGATTCTGTGTAACATGTTAAGTGTTAAAGGATTGCAGGGGCAGCTTCCCTTTGGGACTTGTCATTTCCCCGGTGTAAACCTGCTATATCAGATTGGTATGTGTTGGAAATACAGCAGTCTTTTAGAAAAAAGTTGACTTTAAGCAATTGGTCTAAATAGGAATACTCATTTTCTGATGTGTTTGATTTTAAATCTTTGTAATTCTCCTCATGGATCATTTCCCCCTCAAAAGTGATGGGTTT
The DNA here is from genome assembly GCA_014706295.1 of Lycocorax pyrrhopterus obiensis. Lineage (NCBI taxonomy): Eukaryota > Metazoa > Chordata > Aves > Passeriformes > Paradisaeidae > Lycocorax > Lycocorax pyrrhopterus. The sequence continues at coordinate 69,939,976 of JACSVZ010000004.1, read as the reverse complement.
TTTTCCATGTGAAGTAGTCTGCAGTTATACCAAACAGCATTAATATTTAGCATAGCATGGAGATCATGCAATTTGAGTATGTTCGATTTTCACTTGAGTTTTTTATTTAAAGGATTTCTATTAATGCAGATGTTCAAATATCATGCAACACTGTCTGCAAATAGAGGCATGAAATGACTAATGCAGAGATCCCTGTAATTCTCCAGTGAGGCTGAAGAGCTTTCTTGGTGCCTTGCAGCAGGTCAGAGGAAACTACTTCAGCTGCATTCTTCCACTGCCATTTCTGTGATTGCTTCCACCGTAGGAATGATAAAGTGATATTTCACATGACTTTGTTCTTTTGGCAGTTCTTCGCAGAGAGCTTTGCAAAGCAGCAATGATCCATTTGAGCTCCACTTCAAGCACTGAGGGTGTCAAAGAGTGTGTGCATGCCATCACTTTTGGTCTCATTTTATGTGAAGAATTGATGAGCTTCATTTCAGGAATGTTAATTGAGCCATTTGAGTTCAGGTATGAACTCTTTGCATAACTGCCTTCCATCGAGGGAGCGAATTCACGTGACTCTTGCCTGTCCCTCCTGCCTTGTGTTGTTTCATTTTTTCACCACAGCTCTGCTCCTAGTTTATTCCATAATCTAGATTATGGCCAAGGGCAAGACCTACATAAGCATATGGTGCACATTGCACGTTGCATTATCTGAGGTCATGAGGGTGTGATTAATGGGCTTAGGGTTTTAATTTGGCCTGTCTTACTCTCGTGTCTCTTTCCAGTGAGTTTGCAAAGCCTGACCAGTGACTGCAACTGCAGGGTGCATGCACCAAGTGGTGAGGTGATACTTCCTTGAAGTGCTGGGCAGCTGCTGGAGGTAAACCTCTGCTGCCAGGAGTGGGGCTGAGCCTGCTTTAAACTGGCCGACCTGGTTTGGATGGCACTGCTTTGCCAGATCCAAGTGTCTCAGGGCAATTTGGTCTCAGCCGTCTGAGCGCCACTGGGAAGAATGGGTGATCTCATTCATGGGTCACATCAAATGGTATTTCAGGTGTTGCTTGGCCTTGTGGAGTGGTGTAGATGCCTCAGGTTTGTAGCGGGCAGCCACTTCTGGTGTACTTTCTATAATGGGATTCAACAGATGTGTGGATCATGTCAGAGAAGAGCTCATACAAGCTTGACCAGAACTCTGATCCGCCTTGTGAATTTGTGATCTGGAGTGTGAAGGTTGTACCTTCATCCTCAAATGTAGTGCATAAAGTGGTTTGTTAGTGCAATACTTGGCTGTCCAGGAAAAATATGTTGAGTGTCTGTCCTGCACACATGGCAAGAGGCACTGGCTGGCCTGAGCTCGCCATGCTAGATAGCCAGGGGCTTTAACTGCTGTGTGGCACAGTGGGAGAGAATGAGTAGATCAAAGCAGCAGGTGCAGAGGCTCCTGTATCTACACTATATTCAAACTGAGCATTTTATTCCAGACTAGATTTTGTCTTGTCCTTTGGACCAAATGTCCTCGCTGCATGTGTGGGTTGAATCTGCCCAAAGGACTACTTGTTTCATATACTTCAGTCTCAATTAAAAGATGTGAAGGCATTTGGTGCGTCCCTGGGCCTGAATTTCCTTTTTAGTTTTTTCTGAAAGGAATTTCATTTGGGCCCAGCAGAGCCACCCTGTGAACAAAGCCAGGTTGCAGTGGGAGGGATGGCTATGGGGGTTGCTTCAGACCATCCACTCATGGACACAGCCAGGGTGATCCTAGCTGGAGGTTTAAGAAACCCAGGTTTCCTTTGCATCTGTGGTACCAAAGGGAGCCATGTGGCTTATGGGAAGCCACTGCACCTCAGGCTGCCCCCTATGCTTCAGGCAGGGTGATGTGAGCTCTCCGGGTGAAACCTGCTTCATCACAGCTGAACACATCCCGGCCGCTGGGGTTCTCATAAACACAGCATGTGCCTTGTGGTAGGAGTTGGGAACTTTGCACTGCATTCATCTTGCATGTTGTTGCCTTTGCTACTTTTGCAGCGAACCCCACGCTTCATTCATTAAATAATCTTGAATGTGTAGCAATGGGACATGGTTGTCAGCCTTGATGGTATTTCAAAGACTTGTATTTACTTGTAATACGGCATCTTAGAAGGAAGATGAGGCAAAGCTTCAGTTTGCAGCCAGCTTGCTTAAGGTAGTGAAATTAACTTAGAGATATAAAAATTGAAGTTGTATCTCTTTTATCCGTGATGTGGTGTTCAAACAAACTAAATTAGAAGCTTTGTTTGTGGAGTGATAGTCAGAGTTCTAAGTTTTTATTTATCTTGGAAAGATCTAGTAGTTTGTTTTTAGTAATAACAATTCTGCTAATTTTTTATGTTAGACAGTCAAATGTTTTTGGCTTAGATATCCGTGTCCTTCAGAACTGCTGTTTTTAATTTTTGGATTTGGAACAAACCCAGCATCCTAAGTTAAAAGCAAAACTTTTCTTAGCAGGTTGAGACAAAAAAGAAAGCAATTGTATCACAGAATATATGCACTTAACAGCCGAGGGTTTTGATTCCATGGTTACAACAACAAAACAAAAAAGCCTCACACATATAGCCAGTTGGTGATTTTATTGTTCGAGTCAGATGGCCTTTCTTAAAATGAATTTTAATGGACAAGAAAGAAAGAATGTATTGCTGTACTTGTGCAACTGAAGTTTATGAAATAGGATTGGAAAAATACACAGAATAATTGGGCACATCCTGTACTTAGTGAATCACCAAGCTAGTGCAATAAACATTGCTGCATTTGGGAATTTAGATCTATACCCTGCTTTTGCCAAGAACAATGGGAATTGCTTGGGATCACAGGCTACCTGAACTATTTCTTGTGAAACGTTGTTTTTTTTCTTGGGGTATTCCATGTTCTGAGGTAGTTTCTGGTTTCATAAAATAGGTGTTAGTCCAGTTCTATGACACCTTAGACTGACTCAGTGGAACCTAGGAGACAAACTAGGAGCTGTACGTGGCTGGACCTCTGCGGACATTGATATTGGTAAAGGAAAAAAATTCCTGAGCAGCGAACTATGCAGTCTAACCAACATCTTCCTTCAGAGAAACAGTCTTTTGTCTTCAAAAGTAAAAACAAAAGCTACAGACGTTTGATAGTTTCAATCTTGTTTGCCCGATAAGAGGGATAAACCTGTGACCATGTTTAAGAAATTAGTAAGTTTCCAGAAAACAGGCTGTTACTTAAGGGGCATGAGAACCATTATGAAGCCAGAAAGAAATACAGCATCCAAATCTGCTCTTGAATACACACGTGGCTCTTGCAAATTATGAGAGCTGCACATGCACAGGCTTAATGGAATCCTGATGGAAACCATGCAGGGCTGGAGTCTGGCTCCTGGTGAAATTAGGACTGCTGTCTGGCTAGGACTGAAGTTCGGGTCTCAGACAAACTGATGGAGATGTTTTGTTCCCTTAAGGAAATATGTGTTTAATCGTCAGCCAGAAAGACAGGATGGTTTGTATGCAAGGCTTTTGTAGCATTGCTTAGTGTGAGCTCTGGACTTCTTCCGTCTTCTTTACTTACCCGAAACATGATCATCCTTCTAAGGAGAAACTTTACTGTTTTTCCCAGTAGCAGAGGGAGTGAACCAAGTGTACACTGAATGCTGTGCTCCCGTTGTTTCACCCTCTGAGGACATCAGCCATCCAGGAGGTACAAACATCCTGCATTTCCGATACCACTGATCTGAATGGCAGAACTTATGTTTTCAGCCAAACCAACCAGTAGTTTCTTCAAGTGTCTGCAAATATGCATTGATAAGTCCCCAAAAGGTCTTTTACAGCTCTGCTTCATCTGAGGAACAAGAGCTAAGAAAGTAGGAATAGGCTAGAAAAGTCTCACTAACCTCAGAGTAGTATTTCTGAGTAGTATTTGAAGCAGTGGGACAGACAGAAAGAAATGGTGTTACTGAAATTTCTATGTTAGCACAATTTATGGATGTTAAACTTTAAAAGCATAGCCTTTTTTGTTAAAGATGTAGCTTATCTTGGGGGAAGAGAGAAATGGGTTCAGCCAGCAGAAAGTGTTCCCTGTTCTTCTCGCCCTCCTGGATAAACACCATTAAAGGTTCAGGACATTTCTCGGGAGGGCAAATCAATTCTCTGCACTCCTCAGTTCAATGCAGATGCAGCTGTGGCCATACAGTAAGTGACTCACTCTGTGGCCATCTTTTTAATGATGAAACTATTATGTGCTACACTGCCCATTCAGGCATTTTGGTTTCTAGTTCTCTACCCCTGGCTCCCAGATATATGAATAATGATGCTTTTACTGGAGAGGTGGAAAGGCTCCCTGAGACACACCACCAGGGCCGGACATGCTGTTGGTTGATGCCGTGGATAGTATTAGGGATATGGGAGCGTAATTGGCTTGAACTTTTGCTCACCCCTAGACTTAAATCCAAAGCTTTTTTATCAAGTTCAGATAAGGTCCCTACCTCTATTTGACTCCCATTAGAGCTCTGTCCTTCTGTGTAGTTCCTGGTGATGTCTCCTCCATTCTGTTTGGGGTTTCAGGTGGGAATGCCAGTGTGTTATGAATGCAGTAGTTGAACCCTGGCCTACAAAACCCGGCCAGCTCAGATGATAAGGAAAGGCAGCTTATTACTTCAAGAGCTGCCTTTCCCACATCAGGTAGATTTGCATCAGGCAATTGCATGAATCAGATGTTGATCTTCATTACCACAAAATACAGCAAGGAAAGTCCCCATTTCTGAAAGTCTTTCTGCTGTACACAGATCCAGATGTATAGCGCTGCTCTGTGCTCAGCAAACGGGACTTGTATGTATTTTATTAATGTAAGTGTAATGTAATTATTCTCTCATCCATCTGGCAGGTGGTGTTTTCATTAAGAAGTGAATAATCTAAGCTATAGGCTCTGTAGAGGGGGATGAGTATGGAGGAGATTCAGGTCATCTGCTGTGGGACCATAAATAGAAGCTAACAAGGGAGCCTTTGCTGTCCTTGTCCACTAAAACTGAAAATCTGTTGCTTTTATTTTTCCTTTAGCAGACTGCTTGCCGGCTTAGAAGCTGGTTTATTAGTGAAAACTTTTCACCATCCTGCAGTTTAATTCCTCGTTTATGGTAGTGGCTGGAGGCACAGTGTGAAAAAACAGGTGTTATATAAGAGAAAAAAACCTAAATCGTTATATAAACCACTATGCATAGGAAGATAAGATTAAAATCACACTTGTGGAGGTGCCCGCTGTGTTTCTGGGCGTGACGTACTGATTGAAAAAGAAACTTGGATTACTTAAGGGTTTTTATTCATGTAGAAGGTCCTGATTAAAAAAAAAGGCAAACCAAAACGCACACAGAAGAGCAACAAGCCTGAGCCATCCTCCAAAAAAAAAAGGTTTTGAGAAGAGTGGTGTGTGTAGCTTTCTAAAGGAAATCTGGTTGCTCTCTGACCATCTGTGTGGCATCTTCTGTTTTCCAGACAAAGTTTTCTGATGTCCACATGGAAACGGGAGCAATTTCCTCTTTCCATGTCCTAGCAAGACTTTTCTTGGCACAGCACAAGGCCTAGTTTGAGTTTTGCCCTGGAAAGATATAAATATCCTGGCCCTGTCCCAGGAACATTCAAGCAAGGATTAGGTTTTATTTTTTTTATCTGGTAACATTCAGAGAAACCTATCAGGTTGACCAGGCTGGGAGGGGTTTTTGTTTAGTAAAGCTTGTAAATAAAGAAGAAAACTGAGCTTTTAAAAAATTACTACTATTTTTAATGTATAATTTTAAATTTAGAAGGGGATCCTGAAGTGCTGCTGAGCATCATTCCTTTATGTGTGGTGTAGGCATCACCAGGCAGAAGGTTAGAGATTGTCGTTGCACTTTTGCGAGGGCGCAGATTTCCATTCCGACGGGCTCGTTCTGTCACGGAGGATCCTGCTTATTTTCCTTCCCAGTAAAACTCAGGTTCGGTTGCTGTTCAGCCAGGGTGGAGCATAGGGGCTGTCGCACCACCACTTCCAAGGAAACACCTCTTAGGGTGTTCATTACCCTGGCTGTGGAAAATGGGAAACTAAAAACAAACCTGAGCAAGAGCCCCGTGAAAACAGCTTTAGAGGCTGGGTGCCAAACTGTTTAGCGCTGTCTGGAAGTGCTAGTGTGTCTTCTCTCCTTAGGGGTGCTGCTGAGCGTCTTTCTTTTCTGTGGGTTCTGAGAATACTTGAAAGGAGATATTTAACTACTGCACAACTTACTCAGTACAAGGAGCAATGGGAGCAGGGACAGTAAATACATTATATATATAGTAATGTTGTTTATCCCCCTGACTTCATGAAGTGTTATCTGGAAAGGTTTGCTGCGCAGATCAGTCTGTACCCTAAGCCTCCTTTGATACACTCTGCTTAGAGGGGGTTCCTTGGACTGCAGGAGTCAGTGATCTCAGTGTTTTGTGGTTTCAAGCAAGAATTCACGTCTCTGAATGCATCAAGCCTCAGTCATTTGTATATGTGTGTGAAGGTCAGTGGGCATGTCACATATCCGATTGTAAATCCTGTCACTAAATCAATTTCTTTTAATTAAAAAAATGTGCTGCTCTTCAGAAGAAGTGCACCCTTTCATCTGGAAAAACCCATTATATCCCAACACAAATATGACAGCCGTAAGCTCTCTGCTAGTCTCGTGTTGGCTGCTTGTCTCAGCTGGTACATTGGAGGTTTGGAAATCTTGGTGGTCAGAGGAGGGTTGTGTTTTCCCTTCCTCTGAAGGAAGTGACTGTTGTTACTATTCTGACATCACCTAACTTTGCAGCCTGAGAAGTGAATGAGAAAATAGAAAATGTTAATATCAGAAAACAGGTAGGCACGCCAACAGGTGAGAGATGTTCAAGCCCTGTTCTTGCTCCCTGTGGTGCCTGCACCAGAAGCACGGAGAAGTCTGTCACAAGGGCTAAGAGCAGGACAGGATTTCACATTCATTTAATAATTCCCTTGGGGTTATACTCTTAGATGACTTAATGACTTAGTGTATGGCCCGTCTGGAAGATAAGCAGGCATAATTCATTGCAGGCAGGTCGTTCATCCTTTGAGATAACCAGCAACTGCACACCATAGGGAGCAGGGAGATAAAGACACTGTGCATCAGCAGCTGTAGTTCAAGGTTTCAACCCTTCCACCTCCTTCTGTGACCCAGAAGTCATTTGCAGTTGATAATTCAGTCATTTGCTTTCTTTAGAGAGAAATACACTGGCAGTGGTTGGCTGAAGTGAGTGCATTTTCCGTTCTACCCGTGCCTTTCAGCACAGCCACAGCATAGCTCTACCTGGAAGTAGGCATTCTTGTGTTGCTTAGAGGCTTTAGGGCTGTGTTAAATGCTGGTTCTGAAAACTTACTGTAAATTGATTCCTGTTTTTCTGGTGTTATTTAAATGGTGACTGTTGTTCACGTACTGCTTGGGATGCTTGCACATCGTTCTTTTCAGTTTCAGTGCAAGTGAAGCTTTAAGGGGTCCAGTTTATTTGTTAGGTCCAAACTGAGGCATAAAGAGAGAAAGAGTGTGTTGATTTTCTTGTAAAAAGAAATTTACTTTCAGTTTCAGCAGGTACATTTTAAAATCGAGCAAGACCCACAAAACCATGCTGCTCCTAAGCCAACAAATATTAGGATCAAACATATGACTTCTCCCTTGTTAATATTCCCTCCTCCAAAAAAATCTGTAGTTCGTAAACAGTAATCTACATCTTGAGATCCCTTGCATGCAAAGATAAATGATTGTCTCAGTGGATACTTTATGATGACTAGCTCTCAGTAAAATATTTTTATCTTGCCTGCATGCACAGCAAAAGAAATAACAAATACAAGGCTTTTGATATGGTCATATGATGGCCACGATGTGATTCACAGTCTGTGATGTTGCTTTATTTAAGGAGGAAGGGAGGGACAGAAGGAAAAGTCTATTTTTGTTTGTTTGTTTTCTAATTACTTGGGCTGTTTTTTCTTTGACTCAGCAACTCTGAAGAGTACATACTGTACTACAGTAACCAGCAGTCAGGGCTGGGAAGTGGAATGATGGTGATAATAAAAGTAAATATCCTGCATTCTCAGAGAGATTAGTGGGAGATGGAGGAATTAGTCTTGTTATGGTTTGGTGTGATGTTGCAATCTGTCTGCATCAATGCTGTCCTGTATTTAATCTTTCAGTCTGTATTTCTCAAGTGAAGTACTGAGAACAACCAAGTAATCAGAATAGTTTTATTTTCACTTTATTTTTTTCCTTTATGAAACCCACGTGTTTAGATGATTAAAGCATTCACCTTGCACAAGAAACCATGCAGCAAACAAAAAGGGAGTCCTGTTTTCAGTACTTCACTTGACAAATATGGTGCGTATGGCCTGTCTGGAGTGTTTCTTAAAAACAGAGAGGAGAATGATTTTGACTGACATAAAATAATTTGATAATTGACATGAAAAAATTTGGTTGACACGGAATACCCCCTACCTTGTGATGCTTTCCTGTCAGTCTGCATACTACACAGCAAGAGTTGTAGTCATCATGGCACACCATCTCACTCAAAGTAGTTTGAATCCCAACTTCCAAGGTAAGCCCTTACTACTTTTAAAGGTGTTAAATTACATTTGTTATTTCAGATAATGAAAACACTCAAGGCTGTAACGGATTGCAGGTGATTCTGTCTGCAAGGGGAAGAAGTGCAGCCTGTGGACTGCTTTGTGCAGGAAGGGATCCTCACTAAAGCACTTGCCATCTTCTTGTCCTGTGTCAACCTGCTCCGTTAATGCAGGACATTCACATGTCAGGATATGTTAAATACAAGACTTTCTGGCTCCTTAGGGGAACAGCCTCGCTTTAGTGAGAGCTGTTCATTAAAGTTAGTTGGGTGTAAATTTTAAGCAGGATGTGAATTTTAAGCAGGATATCCAGGCAGAAGAGCTGGTATTGATGGTTACTGGGGAGAAAATTCAAGAGACAGTCTTTCAAAGATGCATGGCCTCTCAAGAACTGAGAGTTGAAAACTACTTTTTACTCATGGGCTAAAATCCCTGCAAAGTGCATTCTTCCCCTTTGCAGTGTGCTCTTCTAAGAAGTCACAAGTGATGAGGAGGCTTTGTGGGAAGGCAGTGGGCTTCTTGCACAGGTAGCAGCTCCTATCCGGTTAATTTCCAGAGGCTGCTGTTGTAGATTTTTAATGCTTTATTCCATGCTCTTGCTTCCTGTGTTCATCACAGTACTGAAAAACATAAATATGCGCTCTTGCAGCCTTTAATTATGTGATAAAAACCATGTCCAATTTAAAACCTGTTCTTTTACCAGAGAGGATGACCTGAGAATGGCATTCTCTTGTGAAGAAACAGGACTTCACGCTTGCTGTTGATGGCCTGCCCTCCTTCTTTGTTCTTTACTGTATTTTTTTCATTTCGCTGGTGATTGTAATTGCACTAAATACATTTGATAATGCAGAAGTGACCTATTTTGTGCACAGTTCAGCTGATTCTGCAGTTGCCTGTAGGGTTTCCTAGCAATGTTCTTCAGCTGCTCCTTGGCTTACAAAAGCCTGGTAAGTTAGGCATGGCCAGCACATTGTACTTGAGGCAAGGAATGTTCCAGGTAATGGAGGAGGATGAGCCATACAGGTGTGAACGCATTGGACCAAGTGTTAGTAAGGCAAGCTGGAGGAACAGATTAGGATGACTAGAATAGATGTCACTAAACATATTAAACTGTTGGAGGCCCGTTGTACAAGTTTGTTAAAAGCCAGTGGCATGGCCAAACACTGTGCCCCTGTAGGCTCAGCAGTTAATGTATGGTACCTCTGGCATCTGTGGTACCTACTGAACTATAAAAAAAATAGATGAGCTGGGACCCATTACCATAAACACTGTCTGCAGCACTAACCCTGGTAACAGATTGTTCTGTGCCTCATTAAAAAGGAGATAGTGCTGTCAGAAGAGTCAGGGCTTCATTTTGCCATGTTTGCTACATAATCAGTTAATTTTGCTTAATAGTGCATTGCATCGCAGATGTGCGAAAGGGCAGAGCTGCTTCTTTTTCTGCGTAAAACCTCCACTCTGGTGCAGCTGCAATTTTAACAGAGTGTGTTACAGCCAGTGAGCTGACCTTAGTCACTGTCCCTGCCTTACCCTGTCCTGGCTTCTCCCAACAGCCCTCTGGACAAGTGGTGTGCTTGTACAAGTTCAAGATACAAGTTCCTCAGATGAGAAGTTAGACACAGATGTGTGTGAGAGTGGTCATTCAATGTCTGCTGTGCTTGTGCCTTTTTTTTTTTTAAATCTTACATAAGGCACTGTCAAGGATTTCCACATATTTCATTGGAAAGTACTTAGTGCCTGTCTTTCATCTAAACATTACTTAGAATGTGAAAGTTAGCATTACTGATTTCCAACGTGATGAATCCAGATTTGCCTATCTTAACGTGGATCTTTACATTTTACTTTCCTTTGAGTGCAGCTTTTGGGCAGATAATTAACAAGTCAAATACAGTAAGACAAAATATGTGGAGAAGCCAAGTTTAGACCGCTGCTTAGGGACAGATTATTAAACATTACAATTCAAGGTTTTAGAAGATCAGTGTATTACACAGTAATACGGCATATCCAGCAATTAGTGCTAATCGTATACTGCTTAAATTTGTAGTGAAACTGGGTGCGTGTAAATGGTTTTCTTCAGATGAAAATTAATGCATTCCAAATAAGTATATTCTGTACTCACATATCCCAGTCTGAGAATATTATAAGGATATAAGTATAACTGAGTTTATAAACTCTGTAGTGTGGTGTGAATGTCTTGATTAAAAAAAAACCTGCAAAAAGTAATACTAGATGTTTGAAGGGCCCTTGTTCAGAAGAATAGGTAGACATGTAATTAAGTTCATCTGCCTTCAGAAAAGCAGGCAAGCACCTACTTAAATCTAAATGAGCTTAAGTTGTGTTTACTTCAAGAAATACTTAAGTATGTTTGTAGTTAATCATCCACATAAAAGATTTTCCCCAATAAAGACTTGCACGCACACAAAAGGCAAAAGGTGTTTCAAAACCTAGGTGTGATTATAGGTGTCAGCAATGGGTTTGATTTTAGAAGAACCTGAAGGAAGTAAGTGCATGAATCTAATGGAAATTCTGTGAGTCTGTCTTGGGTCCCTCTGAAAGCCGTGGCCTCTTTTAAGTGCTAACAGCTGAGGGAGGTGCTGGCCCTTACAAACTGATTTCACATTAGCCCACCCAACACCTTGCTGGATGTTTCTCCCCAGATACTCAGTGTGAGAATGGAACCTTCTGCATCTGATTTCGCCAGTATTGCCAAATGCGCGTCACTTTGAATATTTTTGAACTGAAAATCCACATCAAAATGCCAGTGTGTTTACAAACTTCACTATTTATCACCCAGGGAGATTTGCAGAAGATAAAGGGCGGGGTGGGGGGGATGGCTGTTCAATTGCAGTTCTATGAAGTGACGAGCAGAAGAGCTTTTTGAAAGCTAGCAGGTCCAGGTTAGAACTTTAATTCATAGATGCCTGACTTGGCTCCCTACCTTAGTCCAGGCATCCTACATAGGAAAATTTGATCTAGATTTTGAATTGTGCTGTTTCTCTGCTTTTGAAAGATGAACCAAAACTTTTTAAAAAACTACTTGAATTTGCGGTGTTTGGTTGATTTCATCTGAAGCCATGACTGTAAATTCCCAAGGTGCTCTCATGCTCACTGAGGCACAATGCAGAGCACAGGGAGGAGTGAAGAAGAATAAAAAAGAGACAAGAGAACTCCAGGAGCCCTGTTTGGAGCAGTGCCACCCAACATGAGCCTGCACTCACATCGTGGTGGTGAAGCTGTGTGTAGGCAGGCAGCTCCCTAGACAGAGGAGCTGCTATGGGTGGAAAACTATACACACATGCAACCACCTAATCATCTCCAGAAAATCCACAGGGACAGTCCAGGGGCAGTCTTGGGTGCAAGTCTGTGTTTGTTTCACAGCTGTAGCCGTGGAGTTGCCATGCTGCTCTAAACAGATGCGTTGGGACATGAAGGTAAATGCCTTTCAAGAAAATGAGAAAGGTTTGGGGTTGACTGGGATTAGCTCTTAGGACAGTAGGCTGGAAGTCTTGTTGGTGCACTGTGCCTGGCAAGGCCAGCCCTGATGATTGAGCTGTGTGGCCTATGGCCATGGGCAGGCAGTGGTGCATGCTATTTTCAAATTGCAGGTTGCTCAAATCAAATGGTCTTGCATAATGGGGCCTACAGGATCTTTGGGATGCTATTTTATTTTATTTTATTTTATTTTATTTTATTTTATTTTATTTTACTTTATTTTATTTTATTTTTTTATTAAAAATGACTGGCAGCAATATGCCCTTCTGAAGCTGGCATACTTCTCCATTAGCTCTTCCACTTGCACGTAGACACATACAGTCAAACTTGTGCAGCAGCCTGTCACATGCAATTTATGTTCTTTGTTTGAGGAGCAGCCTATAGACAAAACTTGTTTGCTTCTCCCTTTTGTGGCATTAAGCTATTACTGAGGGGATTTCGGAGGCGCGGATGGGTTAGGCACCTGATTTCTGCTGACTTGAGTAGGAATCAAGGCATGTGCTACTGCCTCTGGTGACTGAAAATCTCCCCACAGGTCTTGGCTCGCTGAAAGCTTCTTCATTTTGTTTAGAAAAGGATGAATAAGTCTTAAAATAAGGAGCGTGTGCTCTTTGGGGGTGAAAGTCTTGTCTTGCTAAAGCTTTTAGGATTGTACCACTTTGGTTTTTTTTTTTTTCTTTTTAATTTCTTTTAATAGCTGCTTGTTTTCTGAGGTGCAACTTTGGCTTTGCCAGTGTTGACAGGGAGATTAATGGTCAGGATCCCAGTCGGTGCTGGGCAGCTGTTTCTGCACCCGCTGCCTGGGGTGCTGGGGTGGGAACAGTAGGTTCTGCCTGCTTTGCTCCCTCTCAGCACCTTCAAAGTTAATCTACTTTTAGGCTTGTTTGCACTCCCTTCTTGAACAATGGATGCTGTGTGCATTGTTTGCTTTTCAGGCTTTTAGTCAAGCAGAAAGGCAACTTTTGCACTTACTTTGTGCCAAAAGCGATGGAAGTATTTTCCCCGTGTTCGTAATTGGACTCAGTAATGAGCTTAACTGTTTAGTAACTGCTGTAAAATAAGCTCAGGGAAAGAGTTTAAAAATTAGTGTATCTTAGGCATGCACTGAAATGTACTTCTGCCTTACTGGGAGGTGGACAGGTGTTCTGTAGGAAAGGGCACCATGAAGGCTCTTTCACTGGGATTGCTAATGACAGGGCGCAATCGCCTCACTGCTGCCTTATTAGCTCAGTATTACAAACATGTTTCACGGAGTCTCCATCAATAGCATTGCCAGCTTTCAATATGTAGCAGGAGAAGCAAGGTCACCATTAAGGCCTTGACTCATGGAGCTGTAGGCAAAGCTCGCACCGTCTGCAGGCCGGGCAGGCTGCCGTGCCGTGCCGTGCCGTGCCAGTGGAGGAGGCTCACCCTGGAGCAAAGGCAGGCAGCGTTGGTCCCACAGCCCTGAGGGCTGTGTCAGGGATAGACGGCTTCATCTTGTGGATAAGGCGGGAGACATAGGGTGATCCCTGTGGGTGGGGATTAGAGCCAGAGGCTGACAAAGGAGTGTACTGAATGAGTTTATATCTTGGCCATGCACCTTGCTGGATGGTGGCACCCTTTTGGGAAGTGCTGGTGAACCTCCCATCCCGACAGTCCTGGGCTACACCTGTGGGGTGCTGTCTGCCCCCTCCAGGCTGGCTTTTCGTGCCCTCTGGGCACAGCTGATTATGCTGGACCGGGGTCTTCCATCAGCCTGTCCTCTTTTGGAAGCACTGTCACAGTGCTTCCTCTCCCTTCCGTCCCGCTAGACAGACAAGTTTCAGCATCCCCCTCTCCTGCTGCAGCAGCCTGGGGAGTGAGCTGTTCAGGGGTCTGGAGTACCACCAGGGTGGTAGGTGCACAGCCTGAGCCCCAGCCCCTTGGGCAGCCCCCTGACGTGATATGAGCCACGTCAGGTGACTGTTGTGGCTTGAACACTTGCTCACCTCCCCTTGGGTCTGGGCTCTAATCCTGGCTTGAAATTTTATATTGACAGGGTTAATTCCTGACTGTTTCAGACTGCAGAAACTGGTCTCTGATAAGGCTGTGTTTAATAAGGATATTCGTGGTAAAGAGCTTTGTTGGCTAGACAGAGCTTTACCTTGCTGAGCTCTGCTCTGGCAGATGAGAAAGAGAAGGTCCCCTCCCAGCACGCTCCCTTCTTGCAGCCTGGCAATGTGGTGGAATAGGAGACGCGGCGGGGGTGGGGGGCGATACCTCTTTCTTCCAGACAAAAAAATAGCCACAAAGTATCTTTACACAGTCGGCTGCAAGCAGCACACGGAGCCAGAGTAAATGTACTGCTGCAATAAGCCTAAACTCTTAAGTAAATGCCAAAAATAAAGCAGCCTGCCTTACTTTTTCCACCTTACATAGCAGTTTCCAACCACATCAAGTGAAAAGTCTAGGTGGGTGTATAGTGTTTATCATCACTGAGTAATACACATTGCATTAGCTGGGATGTTTGTTTTGTACCTGACTACCGGTTTTAAAATAGTTTTAGTGAGGGCAGGAAAGATTATTTGAGTTTATATTGCCACCTAAGAGATAGGAGTGTGTTCCTGATTTGGGGAGGAAAGCTGGGAACGCAAGGAATACTTGATTTTTTTTTTCCTTTCTCCTTCCACTACAACTGTAAGTGGGTTGAAAGGCAGACTGTGGAAGTGCAGTATCCCAGCAGTGAAGTCTTACTTTCTGCAGGATTGTGTCAGAGTGGTTTCTGGGCCTGCATTCATCTGCAGCAATGGCATCCTCCTGTATTTGAAAGTTGTTTACATAGGTGGTAGCAAAATTTTATGTCCAGAGCAACGAAAAATTGTGAACAGTTTCACATCCAAAACTATAAGGTCACTGGTGCATGGCCAGAGATGCATTGAGGAGGTCCATGAAAGTAAGGTGCGAGGCACATTTCAAGTCTAGCCTTTCTTTTACAGCCTGTGAAAGTCAGAAATATACCAAACACAGACCCAGAGGATATGTGAGAGCTAGCATAAGGGGAATGCTGGTGCATCTGGAGGTGCTGGACAAAGAAAACCTTGTTACCTTGCGATGCCTTAGCCTTTGATGCATTCGTTTCAGTCACAGGATGTTCAAGTTTAGCCAGGAGTTGGCAGCCAGATGGACCGCGAGGCAGTTCACAGAGTGACTCAGTCTAGGCGAGCTTGAAGAGTCATTCACATAAAGGTAACCTATTACGGTATTTTCACAGAATTTTTTTTTCCCTGGGTTTTCATGTTTTTGTGGTAGTGGTTGGGTTTTGTTCATGGTAGTTTTCCAGTTGATCACTGCTTCCTGCCTTCTCTCCTACCTGGTAGTGCCTCCACCTCCGTGGAGTGGAAATAGAGGGCTTTTGTTTGCCTGATCCAACACCTGGCTGTTGTTGGTGACCAGGCGGTCTTGCCTTTTCCAGGAGCTGTCAGGCAAAAGTATGGTCAACGTAAAAATTGTGATGGCATCCCTGTATTTCCTGCCCACCTCCCCACTCCTTTGTCGTCCGTGTTGGCATCATGGAGGACGGAGAAGCGCCTGTGATGTGTGATTTAAGGCACTCGTCCTGCTGCTCATTGCTTGGTGTGATCCTCTTTCTGCAGTCAGACAAACTCTTTAGGAACAACTGTTTCACTTGACCTTTCTTTCTAGAAAGCTGTGGTCTTGAGGCTGTATCACATGGTGGTGATGGTGTTTTTTTCCTAAATGAGGAAGGCACTGTATTTATTTTTGCCAGCTTTTCTCAAGAGGGAGCTGAACAGGAAAGTTTCTCCTCTGAGTCAGGGTAGATGGAGTTCTCCTTTGGATTGAGATTTATCAGTTTCTTATTTTGTCATTTGATGCCTGCTAAATTGCTGTGGAAGCACCAGAGTGAGGAGCTAGTGATCTTTTTTAGAAGTAAAATAAATTAAAAAAATGAAGGATTAAATGGTTTATTCTCTGAGGCTGAAATTACAGATATTAAGTGCTTTGTCTGTTTTATTGTTAGACAAACCTTTATTGTTTGTTACAAGTCATTTATTTGAGAAAGGCAAGAAGAAAGTCTGTAGCACCTTTTTGTTGGTAGAGATGAATTATCATGTTGTTTCTAGTACTAATTCCTTTTCCTATACCTTTCTGCCTGCCTGCCTTCCCCCTCATTTGGGGCATAAGTGTTTGCCTCCAGTCACCTTAATAGAAACACCATGGTTTTGAGATAAATTTCTGCTTTTTCATATGCTGTTATTATGATTTGGTTTATTTCTCTGGGTATGCAAAGATGAGAACAGCTTGCACAGAGCTTGTAAACCTAGCAATAAAAAGGGAGAAACTCAAAGAAAAAATATCTTCAGGAAGAGAGGAGAAAATCATTATAGTCCAGCTTCAGATGCCTCTGTGCCTCACATGAGCAGCAGGTTAGCTTTGATCTTGGGGGCTCTGAAAGAAGCCTTGGGTGTCAGGATGCCTCAGGAGCCTCAACTCCCAGCTTGGACATCCAGGATGCCCAAAAGTGGGCAGTGGGGCTTGTCCCTCTCTTCCTTGCCCTCTATCCCCAGCATGACATGCATCTCCAGCTGGGGATGGAGAGGGTGTATGCCCCAGCACTGGGATGGTTGCTTCAGGGATGCGTGTAGTTAGTTTAGTATCAAAGTAGTTTTAAAAACAACCAGGCAGGCAAGACAGTGGCTGCTGGTAAAATAACTTTGGGAAGGTGCCTCAGGAGGGATTAAGATACAATGCCAAAGCTATTAACTGGGAAGATGCTGCCTCCTCAGCTTCAGGTTTTTTTGCCAGTGTTAAGGAGGAACAGATCAAAAGAACTGCCAAGAGTTAAAAACTCTTCAGGCAGAAAGTAGGCTGTTGTTCGAGAGCCACTCACCAGGATCAGACACCTGCCTGTAAGTTTGCAGGAATCTCAGCTTCTCAGCAGCTCCTGGAACATGTATCGGCATGGGACTGAGCTAGGAGAGACAAATATCCTCTTTTGAGTCAGTCTTAGAAAACATTACACTGCCTACCTTCTGTTAGTAGTAAACCGTATTTTGATTTGAGAAAACTGTTTCATGGGGCCACTGGCATCAGCAGCCAATGGGACTTGAAGTCTCTGAGTGCTGCTCCTTAGAGCTGTGGTCACTGAGCCTCAGTGGGCACTTTTGGAGAGGGAGAAAGGATGCAGCCACACTGGGGAGCGTGTCTGTTGCAGCCTGATGCTCTGTTGTACACTGACCCTTTTCGTTCACTGAAAGGCTGGTCAGGCTGCCCAGGAAAGTGGTGGAATCACCACTCGTGGAAGCCTTAAAAAAATGTGTGGATGTGGCACTTAAGGATGTGGTTTAGTGCTGACCATGCTGGGTTTAGGTTAGTGGTTGGACTTGATGATCTTAGATCTTTTCCAGCCTTAAGGATTCTGTGATTCTATGACCCCTGCGTACCCCAGGGGAAGCAGTAAATCCTTGCTGGCCCTTGAGAAGGAGGGTGCAATGAGACTTGGGCAGGTAGGGTCAGGCACCTCCCAGCCCTCCAGCAGCAGTGCTGCATCTTTTGTCCAAGGCAGTTATGGCCACAGGTACTTGCACAGCCTTCGACTTAAGGCATGTAGCTCCAGGAAGCCTGAGCTTTTGCAGTCTCCTTTCAAGTCTCTCCTGCCTTCTGTGAGGGTTTTAAAAATCTACTTTTCCAATGAACAAGAGTCCCAGTCTTTGCCCTTGTGCTTCCTCTCCTGTCCCACTCCAAAAAAAACAGTTGCTTGGCCTCACTGGCAGACAGTCTCTCATAAATCTCTATGGGCCAGATGGTTCATAATTTATTGCCCACTTTACCCCGCCAAATATTTTCACATTACTCCTGTCACTTGCTGGTCTGATTTTGCTATCCATTTTCCCATTCTGACCGAAATATTTATCTAAGGCCTTTCACACATACAAAAATTCTCAATTCTCAATTTAGATGCATCAGTTTTGAAGAAGTCCATATCCTCTGCTTTGGGTGTGGTTTGTCCCTCTTGACTTTGACTTCTCCCTAATAGAAATCTGTGTTGCAGAGAAATCTGTGGCTATTGGGTTGCCTCTTGCCTCTGCTCTCTTACTTGAAGCAACAGCCTCTGAATTTAGGAGGTTTAAACGGTGTCCTTTCCTGGATCTCTCCTGCCACGTGTCGTTTCTTGTGTGTGAAGTTGTTTATTTGGCTAAGTGATGGCAGTCTCTGGCTTTTGCTATCTCTGCAGACACATACGGTCCTGCTGATAGAGTCGTGTGTGTCTGCCTCAGATTTGTGGGCGACAGTGGCATGTGCAGAAAGAAATGGGTGGAGTTGGCCGCACTGTACAGCGTGCAAGGCTCTGCAAAATCCCTATCTGTGGGAATTGCTAGTCAGCTCTTATCAGTCACGTCCCAATGCAGTGAGTTGTAGAAATCAAATTAGCAGACAAGTCAATTGCTTACGTCAGTCAGAAGTTTTACAGTGGGGATGATGTGATAGCCCAGGGCCCCTCACTGGGTAGCCTTCCTGGGTTTGATTACAAGGGCTGTAACAGAGTGAAAACCTGACAGTGCAGTTTCGTTTCTGTTCTGCTTTTTGGTTTTCCTTCTTTCTTGCTCAGAACACTTTTTCTCACTGTCATTTGGGGCAAGCAGAGTGGAGACTCTGTCCTTGCTATAAAAGTGAGAAAGCTCTGCCCTGTTATTTTGTGAAACAAGTTGTTGTGGCATACCACACGGTTCCTCACATCACTCAGTAGCTCATTAGTCTGTCACTGTACGAGCATACTAAATGACAAGCTAAAAAATAGAAGACAGTACAGCAGTCCATTAAAATTAATATAGGATATCAAATATTCAAAGTAAGGGATGTAGAAAGAAGCCGCTTGCTGTAAATACTAATACCTGTAGTTGTATAAACTTAATGAAGAGGTGCTGTGCACCACCACACAGTGGACTGCTGCTGATGATTCCACAACTGCCTGGGAATCCCCGTAGTTATTTATTTCCAGAGAGCTGCTACCACTTCAGGGAAAGGTCTCCTTCAGAAGCTCCAGCCTGTCATGTGAGCCTCTTCTCCTAAACAAACACCGTGGCTAACTTGAAATTGGAGGCAAGATCAATTACTTTCAAGCTCTCAGTGTCATGGAGTAAGGAGACATGATGTTATTCATTTCTTGTGTCCAAGGCAAAAGCAGTGAACCTCAGGCTTAACATTTTGGAGAGCTTTTATTTTATTTTTTCCTGTACTGCTTCCTCTGAAGTATTAACATCATATGTCATGATATCCTCTAGTAATTCTTAACTTTCTTTGAAACTGCAAATGCCTATATCAGCAAAATAGGACTGAACTTCCCAAGCACAGGCAACAAGGCAAGCTTTTAGGTTTTAAGGGCAGGACTTCTGAGTAAAAGCATCACAGCTCCCATCAGATCTTTCAACAACAAATCCCAAATTCAATTTCAGCTTCATCCCACCTTTTGGAAAAATATCTAGCCTTAAATGCAGAAACTTAAGGCGATGAAGAATCCACCCTGCACTTCAAGTGTGTTTTTCAGAAGGTTAATTACCTTCGCTGTTAATATGTACGCGCTATTCCTGCTGTGGTTTTGGGTTCCAAATACTTGGGCCTTGTTAAGGCTTTGTCTGCTATTAATACAGTCCCCAGCCTCCGCTACCCAAATCTGTAATAAATTAGTTTTCAAGGCTTTTGTCTGTAGCGATTCTAAAAATAATTTCTTATTGGAATCCAATTGAATCCAAGGGAAGCAAGGTGATAATCAAATGATGTCACCCTCACGTCTTGCACTGCATCTTGCTGCCTGCCAAAACTAGCAACTGTTGCTATGTACCCAGGGGAAGGTGATACTCCCAGCCTTTTCTTGGTGCTGGAAAGCTCTCCTTTCCAGTGCGTGTCATGCCTATGGGAGCTGCTGACATCTGTTCCAGGCTTTTCATTTTACCCTTATGTGTTGGGATAGTCATGGAGAAACATGGATTGTGTCCCGTAAAATGCCTGGAATTTTTCCTGTTCCTGAAGAAGACTGTTTCTATAAACCACTGCGAATCTGGAGGACTGATGTGATTAAGCCTGTTAAGTGCCTGTACTGCAGTGGTTGGGCTGTGGGGTGGAAACCTTGCTGCAGCATGTGTGGTAATGTCCAAAAATCCATCTGACAGGACAATAGCATGACACCGTAACATTTCCCAGACAGTTTATTTCTTTTTCTCAGTAGCTCCCCTGAAAACTTGGCTCATGGGCCTCATCTCCCAGCTTTTCTCTAGGTACTTCCCAAAGTTAAAAATACCTCACCAGAATAGCAGAGGTCATTGCCATTTGACACATGGGGCTCCAGGAGTTCTTCTATAACAAACCCAATCCTGTTGTCAGCAGTAGGAGGGTGATGTAGCAGGTTTCTTCTCTCTCCAGTAAGGATCAGCCTGAACTGGGGGATTCAGTATGTAGCAGATGACTTTCAGCACGTCACAGGGAGTGGTTGTCCAGAAGACTAGTTTTGGATGTTTTTTCTCGTGGTCTCCTAGCAAAATATGCTGTTGGGGTGTCCCAGATCTGCTGTTGATAAGACTTCTTACTGGCAGTGTGTGCTTAAGAAAGGGTAGGTACTCCTTCTGATGAGCGTGTGGTGACTATTAATACTCGCAGGATTCCACTCTGGTGATGTTACCTCCTTCCCATTGGTGCTGCTCCTCTGTGAGGCAGCGCCCCAGGTTTGCAGAGACCTCTCCAACACACCCAGTGTCACACTGACCTGGTCCTCTTTCAGTCCAGGCTTGGCCTTACTCCCCTGTATTGGCCTTGTAGTTTGTGTGGAGTCACCGAATGTTGTGCCATCTTCTGGCTCTGCCAGCTAGCCCCTTCCCCTGCGGGAGGGGAGCTGCAGATGCAAGGCTGTGTCCCCAGATGACTTCCATGCACCTGGGACTCAGGGTGGAAACCTGGGAGTGGAACAAGTCAAATGTTCGTGAGACTCCATCCGGTTAGTGCCAGTGCAGTCACTCCCTGCCCTGTCTGCATTTAAAAGGGATTGCTTACAGTTTTTGTCTTCATTTTGCAGTAGTTGTTATCTAAACATGCAAGCTCTGTCTTTGTGGTTTTGGGCAGCAGAAGGGGGCTGAATCTCAGGAAGCCTGAGATGCAATCCTGGACTTCTTTTTTTGTTTCAAACATGCATGGCTGCAAATAGCATTGTGCTGAGTTCCAGCAATGTCCTAATTCCGTGAAGGGAGTGGGGGACAGAGAAGGGCACATCAGAAGAAAGTACTCTGTGGTCACTGGCTGGTGTACCAGAATGATGGGGTAGGGTTGAAGCACCGAGACGTTTTATGGTGTTAAAATTCCCAGGGACGCTTTCCTAAGCATGTACACTGTCCCAGTATATAGCAGCAATCCGGAGCTAATTGACACGTAAGTGCCATGGGGGAGTAAAGTTATTTGAAGTTATTAGTTATTTTGTCTTTCACCAAGTGAAAAAAACCAAAGTTATCTAGATGGAAAAAGGAGAGGAGGAAAAAACCAGCAGACTACCAAAATGTGACTCGTTCAGACTAGCTTGTGAAAGTATCTTGAGGTCATCTATCCTGAAAGCCTTTGAAATTTGAAGACTGTGGACTCTTGTCTCTTGGCACACTGCCGATTCCTTCTCCTCCTCCTAGCAGATTCTGCCTAACAGTTGCCCTTTTTTTCCACTTTTAAATACCCTGAATCACAGAGCTTGCTCGTTTTCTTCATTCAGGTCTAAGGCCTTAAGGACTGTGTTGAAGTAATGAAGAGGACAGCATGTACTGGTTGTTGGAGCCAAGGGAGAAGGGAGTGTGGGCAGAGGGAAGAGATGACCCTGCTTCCAGGCTTTGGTCCTAATCCTGCAAACTTTTTCTCATGTGAAGAGTCCTACAGAGGTCAGCCAGACATTTTGCACGAACAGTGACTTATTTGCTATTTGGCATCATGCTCAAATTATGCTTAAAGTAGTCATAAAAACATGGCCAGAGTTTGTGATAAGGCCAGAGTTTGTGATGGAGTGCTTTAAGCCAACTCAACAGGGAGTCTCTGAAGACATGCATGGGATTAATTAAATAGAAATTTTGTGTGTTTGGCAAGCGTGGCTGGGTTTGGCTAAACTCTAGGACTCAGAGAATGTGTCTCCCTAAAAAGAATTTATAAATGCAGTGCCGCCAGCGTCCAACGTGCACTCCCTGGCATTGCCCTCAAGGAGGAAGGTTAGTCCAAGCACACATGATCTTGCCAGGAATTATTTGCCCAGGTGGCCCAGTTCCCTGCATACCAGTATCTTGTGCACTCCCGTGTTTGACTATCAGATCAGGAGGCAGCGTTCTGAACCACCTCGTGATCATGTTGCATTTGTGATTACATTGTTGGCTCTTGCAGTGGGAACCGTTTGTTGGGGCCTGAAGGTGCAAAGCAGCTCCCCTGGTGCAGCCCTGACCCGGGGCTATTGCTGACAAACATGACCCTGTTGTGCTCTAATACCTTATGACTACATATAGGGTCTCCTGATACAGAAGGCCTTGTTGGGTATCTGGAGTTGATTTCCTGGAGAATCAGCTTCAGTCCTTACTTTTCTGCTGGACAGATATTTTCTAGAGTATGCATGTATTTCTTAGATACTTCGTTAAAATGCAACTTACTAAAATGCGACCTGTGACATGGAGTCCAAAGTGCTCAACGCTTGTGTGGTGTTGGAAAAAAGATGCTCCTCTGTACACAGAGCTTTAAGGTTTCATGCCATCCTGACTTTAATTGCTTTTGACACACTCATTTAAGGGCAGTGGGGCGGGGAAGGGACACAACTCTTCAGTGTGAGTTAAACAAGAGGAACCCAAGTGCTGCCTGCTCCAACTCGTGCAGGCAAGAGCGCCATGGGAGCAACAGCTGATGAAGAAGGCAGCTGCTGCAGATGCAGTAAGAGACAAGTACCCAGCTGCTCCCTCCTGCCACCTTCCCCCTGTGTTGACAGCATAGCTGTTTGTCCTGCTGAATCCTTGTGTGGCTATCACAACCTGTCTCCCCGAAAACCCAGAGTATGGTGAAAGGCTGGGCTGCCTCCCAGCCTCTGCCTCCTTATTTATGTGTCACAGGAGGAAAAAGCCTAGATGGAGATAGGCTGTTCAGGGTCATCCTGTTGTAGTTATGATGATGGCAACAATTCACGGTTGAAGCATTTGATTTGTTAACCTTATAAAAAGATGCCATTAAATACTGTATTTAGCTCCTCAGGGGAAGTAGCCTAGTTTCTTTTTCATTTTCCTTTTCTCATCCCTGTTTTAGTATTAGTGACTCAGCTGTCACTCTCCGGCAGAAGGGCTGCTGGTGTTATAGCTGTGATTGGATGGCACCAAAAACCCATTTCTGCTGAAAATAATTAATATGGTGCATTTTCACCTCAAAAAGAGCCTGTTACAAAACTACTAGAAGATTTTCATTAACTTTTGCAAGCTTTGAAACTTGCCTGTGAACAAAATTGGAAATTTCTGTATGTCTCCTCCTGTTTATCCTTGTCAACAAGGCAAAGTCTGGCAGAGCCTGGTGCATATCTACCCTACACAATGAAGGCATTCCTGTTCAAGCACACAAAGTAGTTCACATGCATTTAGATGCATGCAAAAAAAGCCCTTGCAGATGAGAATCTCACTTTTCAACAGGCACATGAGCAGATCCTCATGAACAGAATTAGTTTCCACTAGCTCTGAAAAAAGGCAAACTGGAGATGAATGTGGACTCTTCCATCTCATTATTTTTTTCATTTCCCCTTTTCTAACCTTAACCATAAAGTAGCCTGGTTCTAGATATACCATCTCCTCTAAACTTCAATCATGGGAGTGGGTATGGGAAAAAAGAAGAAGGAAATAAAAAGCACAAAGCTAGTTAGCCCATTTTATATTTTGCATATCATCTCATATAGCAAAAATATTAGCAGACCTGTCATGATGGATGTACATCTCAGGGGGCGCGGTGTAGTGGGTCCTTTCCCTTTCTGAAGGAGGGAAAATATCCCCATAAGTATTTGCCATTGCTCTCTCTTTTTGCCCTCGTCTATTCAACTGCAACTTGAAGGTGCTTGTTTCTTGTGTACTTTGGTTATGAAGATGATACCTGGCATACTTAGGAGGCCTTGCATTCTTGAGCTATGAATGCTGTCAACAGTGTCCTAAGAAAAAGATGATGAACAAAGGCGTCATCATTCTTGGCATTGTCCTTTAAAATTTGCCCTGTGTCTTGAGCATGTAGGTGTTGAAAAAGGGCTTAGTTCAAGCAGTGTATTTCCACTAATAAAACTCAACAGTTTTCCCCTAAAAACCGAATATGGCCTGTGTCCGCCCAACCTGTGTGGGATCTGGGATAGTTTCTCTAAGAAGCAGAAAGTTATCTGAGAGAGAATGTATCTGGAGGAATTGTAGGTCTATCTGAGTCCATACAGCTACTGCAACCCCAAAACACATAGATTTTGATTCAGCAAGTCAAAACTTTGAATTTTCCATAGTATAGGATGGTGTCTGTGAAGTCGCCTTAAGGCCTGTCCTGAGCCGGAGGGAAGACAAGGCTGGCTTGTGCTAGAAAATGAAACCAAAAAAAGTCTCATGATTTTATTTTCTGGAGTATCTTTATTGAGTTAGTGCTTCTTTGTCTTCCTGTTGAGGCTGTAAACTTTCAGATGCAAGTGTCTTCTACTGGTGCAGTCCTTCCCACATTTGGAGCTCAACCAGTCTGCATCCTACAGGGTAGATAATTCTTGTCCTGGTGTACCTGGACACCATAGTACCTGATGACGACTCTTGCTGTTGACACAGTCAAGGTCCTAAAACCCTTCTGAAAAAGGCATGTATGGAGCAATACAAGGACCCCATCATGGCCTGAGTGTTGGCCTCGGGAGGGATTACTCATGTGTACAGGTTCAAATCCAGAACATGAAAAGGCTCCTCCACTCATCATTCTGCTATTCAGGCTCTGGTGTTGGGGTGGGGCTTGAACAAAGCATCAAGTGCTGAAGCATTTTGATGCATTCTAGCTTTAGGCGCAACATTCAGCACTTGTGATTGTGATTGTATTGATGACCGTGGTCTTATTTTCTCCATTTAGGTAAACAGCTTTAAAAAAACCAAAAGATGACTTTCATACTTGTGCATTTACCTGGATTGTGAAGTTTCTGGGATGGTGCTGCTTCCAGTTACACGTGAAACAGGAATGGCCTGCTTGCTGTAGCAAAGGGCTGATTCATTGGCATTGTAATAGGTGTCTTATTGCCTTTTGTCAGCTCCTTGGGTATATTTTGCCCCTGCAGTAAACAAAAAATAAATTTAAAAAATCCAGTAGAACCAGTAACATGCAAGTTGTCTGAGTGAGGTGAGGTTCAATGAAAACTAAAACAATTCATAAGTGGGGTTAAGTGAGGCTGGGATGAATGCAGAGAGGCAGAGTTTGGTTTGAGTGTGGAGGAGTTCTCTGAAGCTGCCATGCCCTGGGACGCACCGGGAGTGACCATCCCAAAACCTTCCTGCCAGAGGATGAGATCTATCCCCACCAGCAGAGAGGGTCAGGCGCTCTCAGACAAGAATGGGAAGCCAGGCTGGTGGGCTTGTTTGGTGTAGGTCCCCATTTCTCCCCATGAGTCCCAAGGGTGGCTGGTGTCACTAGCTCCAGGTCTGACCTGGAGCTTTTAAGTCTGCAGAAGAGCTTTTTCCATAGGGAGGGAAAAAAGAATCAAATGCTGTCAACTTGGAGATTACATCCAGGCCATCACAACATGGAAACTAAGCCACATGCCTTGGTGGTGAGTTTCTGGGCAGGCCTGGTTTTGGGACTGAGTGCCCCGATGCAGTGCATGAGTGGAAGTCTGATCAAAGAATGGGCTAGGGAAAGACTTCAGAAATATACCCACCTTGCTATTGTTCTTGTAGAAATGGTGTGGAGATGGATATTTTTGTCCTCCCTTGTCATCTGGCATGGCATAAGCTTTGTTTGTGTATACAGAAAGCAAGTCTGTATGATTCTTCAAATATACTCCTAAGTGCACTGTTTAAAATATGTTCCTCAGTGCAGAGGGAAATTACAGGAATCTATGTAACCAAGAGGCCAGGGAGGACCCATGTGTTATTCTCAGGACGAAGGCAGAATGCACATCAGAATACATCAAAAGGAAAACCGATCACTTTCTACTTTCAAAAGGCATTAATATTTTACAGCTGCCATTACGTTTTGAAGAGTGCTCAGGTATTTATTGGTAGGTATCCAGTCCGGAGTTGTGAAGGAGGAGATACCTGTTTTTCAAGTTGTTCTGTTCACTTACCCCTCGTCTCCTAACTCACACCCTGTCCACACCAGTGCTGCAGTAACTCAGTGAATATCTGGAGTCGCAATTGCGTGTTCCCACACCCAGCTGCCCTTTGTGAGACTCCCAAGGGTTTTTTACCTGTAAAAGTCAGCAGGTCAGACCCACTGAGAGCCACGCTTAGGTGCATCCCCAGCTTCCCCCAGAGCTCAGGTCTGTGGAGCAGGACCATTCCCTTTGCCACCTCAGCTGCCAACTGAAGCACATCGTATTTTAAAACGCGGTTGGTTTTTTTTAGATCAGATAGTATCTTCTGGTTCAATAATAAAGTAATTATGTGCTTAAAATAGCAGAGAGGGGTCCTGTTTCAGATTAGTTGACATTGCAGAAATGCTGGGGGCTGGTTTGGAGGTTGCTTGTAGTCTTTCTTGTGAGAAGGTCTCGGATGCCCGTGCTGGCTTTTGAAGGGCTTGCTCAGGCCTGATCAAACTCAGTCAGGTGACACCGTATCAGATCTATTCCTCTCATCAGTCACATGTTTGCTGTAACTGTCACCAGATTCACAATTCAGTGTGTGCAGCTCAACACTTCCAGTTAATCCAGGCTGGGTGTTTAACAATCTATCATTTCAGAGCTAGCACTTCGCAGAGCCGTGTGCAGGGCAGCCTTGAGCTTGGGTTCCAGGAGCCCTGGAACGCTCTCTCCATGCACACGGATTTTACTCTTCCCCTGCCACTGTGTGGTGAGAATTATTGCTGATTTAGTTGCATTTCATAGGCGTAGAAAGTGTTAAAAAAAATCAGCACATGACCGCAAAAGATTTCAAAAAATAGAGATTTATAATAGGTGATTCAGCAGTGAGAGGCTTTTGTGATCTTCCATAGGAAGCTACTATTTTTAGTGAATTATTATAAGCAGTAGCATCACTCACATTTATTTATAAAGGCATGAAAGAACGCCCATATGTGTTTCTAAATAGTCAATGTATAGTAACAGCCATATGCTGAGAATGAGCAAAAATAGAATTGAGCACTCTGGCTTCCACAATGCTGCATGAGAGTTGTGCTGGGATCTTTGCATCTAAGAAATGAAAAACAGAGGCTTTTTTTTTTTCCTAGATCTTCTTTCTAGCAATACTAACCCAAAGCCTTCATGGTGAAAGTCTGCCTTGCAGTAAAATTGCATTGTTTTCATTGAGGTCTAACTGGGTGACCACTGAGGTTTGGGAGGACTCTTCCAGTAGCTTCAGCAGCTGGTGGATTGGGGCTGTGCTGACAGGAGTAGTTTTTGTGGGAGTTACTGTTATGTACAGCGTTCAGGTTGGTTAGTTGTGTGTGCCTGCACTTCTCTTGGGGCTCTGTGGCATGGAGGAGAAATGCAGCGATGCTGTGCTGAAGGAGCTCCCCAAATAAAGCATGGTGTTATTTCCAAAGTTCCTACAGTGAAAACACTTCCAATGCTGAGGCTTGCCATTGAGAAACAATACGAAAAAAAAAGATGTTACCTGCCGGTGATACCACTCCTGAACAGAAATTACAACTGTTTTGATCTGGCTCTGCAGAGACCCAGCCATGTGTGTCCATTGCAGCCTTTTTTTTTGCAGCTCCTTGGGTTTAGGTTTGGTAAAGGGCAACATCTCCCATTTTCTTGCTGACTCTGTTCATGTCCCAGTCAAGCCTGCAATGAGTTGCCTTGGGATTTCACCTTACAAGAGCAATGCCTCAAAATAAATTCTTGCTCTTACCTTTTATTTAAATCAGCTGTGTTTTTGAGTTTTGGGCAGCCGCAATATGAAGTGGGTAGAAGGGACTGAAAAAGGTGCCCCTTGACAAGGTGCCCTAGTGACCTCTCAGTGACGGTGCCTGCCTCCTGATTCCCAAATCCTATTCTAATGTGGAAAAACATTGCAATAGCATGCAGAGGATAACACTCTATTTTTTAGGGGACTTCCTATAGCAAAAGGTGCTGAGGTACCTGGCTCCTGACGCTGGGAGGGGTTGCTGGAGAGCCTGACCTTCTTGCTCCGCAGCTGCATTAAAGTATCAGCATTTTCCTTGCACTCTGCTTCCCGTCTCCCAACACCCGGTGTAAACGACAGCCAGCATGCTCTACTCACAGCAAAACAAATGTTATTTATTAGAGTCCTCATGTGGTCAGAGCATGTCTGACTGTAAAATAACTGGAGATTTTTCTGCTAACTGGAAGCGTGGTGCTCTGAGGCAATTTCCAGGCAGTGTATATTTTCAGCTAAGTTTTATTTACGTCAGTGTAGCAATTTGCAATATCACTGTTTGCAAAGAGCGAGGCAGTGGTTGTTTTAACTGGAATTAATTTTTTTACTTTTCTTACTATTATTTTTTTT
Organism: Lycocorax pyrrhopterus obiensis; assembly: GCA_014706295.1. Lineage (NCBI taxonomy): Eukaryota > Metazoa > Chordata > Aves > Passeriformes > Paradisaeidae > Lycocorax > Lycocorax pyrrhopterus. The sequence continues at coordinate 69,911,246 of JACSVZ010000004.1, read as the reverse complement.
TTAGGAAAAACTTTCATGACTCGATTCCCATAGGTCCATGCTTTGAGATGCTTTCCTTTTCAAAGAGTATGGCTTAAACCCCCTTGGTGGGCAGGTCGCTCGCCGCCTGCCCTCGTGGCCAGCGCAGCTGGGGGAGCGTGGTGTGCGTGTCGGGGAGGGTTTGTTTTCCCTGTGCTGATCACTTTCTCCTGTTGTGATTTGGCACGGCGCAGTGCCCTGTGTGCGGGACGGAGGCAGATCCGTGTACTGCTCTCCTATCCAAGCCAGCACATTTCAGGGGATAAACCTTTGCCGGACTTACTGTTCTCCCAAGGAGCTTAAATCCCTCAAGGCTCTACTCTTCTGGTGTGGGGGACAATGGGCAGAGGTGCAGGCAGAGCTAATCACAGCAGAGGCCTCTTCTAGTGCTCCCCTACCACCAAGGTCAGAAAACTCCTTTGAAGAGAGGATGAGGAGAGGAAACGACAGAGCTGCCTTTCAGATGCTGAGCTGACTTTCTTAAATTTGTGGGATATTTATTTTCCCTTTTCCTGCAGGAAAGCATGCTTGGGTAGGGCTGAGCCTGTGTCACCTCACATGTCCAGGAGTGTGAGGATGGTGGCCTTTGCCAGCTGGGTGTGAAGGGGTGTACCCTGCAGGACTCTGGTGTGCTCTGGCTGCCTGGTTCTGCTGAACATCTGGTGGGATTTTTGGGAGCTGCCTTGGGAACACGCAGATGATACCAAACATCAGGCATCAAAAACACTTTGGGTGTCAGAAAATATTTCTTCTTCTGTGTGTAATTAATTTTCTTAATACTTTTTTTGTCCCTGCAGCTTTCATAATTTAGGGAAAACATAACAATCTGGAACACATAATATTTGGTTTAATATGGAAAAAGAGGTATATCAGGACAACATGGCTGGATAGATATTGTGGGAGAACTCTCTTTATGTTTTAGTTCTTGCTTTTTCTGTATCTGCAGAGCACCCTCACTACTTTATTAAATTATGTACATTTTTCTGGTTTGCAAAAACTCATGGGAAAGAGGAAAAATTCTGAGACCTCTTTGGATTTGGAATTTCAGAGTTCTTTGAGAAGAGTAGCACTGCAGCCTTATGGGGCTAGGCAAAAAGGGACGGTATGGAACCAATAGATTGGTACTTCCTGAAGATCAACTTGCCTAGGCTTGCAAATCCCTCTCACCAGGAATTCCCTCATACATGCACACAATTGGCACCTTTAATTATTTATAAGTTTGAAGCCACTGCATCTGTTTTCTTGTTTAGTTGCAACTGAATCTCCTTGGGGACTTTAAAGCAAACAAAATGTAAAACATGTGAAATGTAAAATGTGATTGTCCCGCTCTGCTCTGCACTGGTGCAGTATTCCCTTTGGTCCTGTGTGCAGTTTTGGGCACCACAGTATAAAAAAGACATTGAGCTCTTAGAGAGTGTCCCAAGGAGGGCCACAAGGATGATGAAGGGCCTTGAGGAGAAGCCGTATGAGGAGCAGCTGAGGTCACTTCAGCCAGGAGAAGAGAGTGAGGGGAGACCTCATTGCAGTCTGCAGCTTCCTCATGAGGGAAAGAGGAGGAGAGGGTACTGATCTCTTCTTTGTGGTGACCAGTGGCAGGACCCAAGAGAATGGCATGAAGCTGTGCCAGGGCAGGGTTAGGCTGGATATCAGGAAAAGGTTCTTCACTCAGAGGGTGGTTGGGCTTCCCAGGGAAGTGGTCACAGCATCACTTGTCTGAGTTCAAGTGTTTGGACAATGCTCTCAGGCACATGGTGTGACTCTTGGGGTGTCCTATGCAGGGCTGGGCATTGGACTTGAGGATTCTGATGTGTCCCTTCCAACTCAGCATATTCTGTGATTCTATGATTCTATGAAAACTGGTAGTCGAAGCAAGTTTTGAGTTACTTCGTGAGAAGGTACAGACACTGGTCTGGACAGGTGTTGAATGTGTTGAATTATTCACAGACTCCAGTTTCATCAACCACTAAATGCAGAAAAAAGTAGGTTTTTTTTGGTTTTCTTAAATAAGTTTTGGTGGACACTGTCTCTAGGGGTGTTCATCCCAAACGAGATTTGTGTGACATTTTGAGCAAGATGGCATAAGCTGAACACTGAAATTCAAGTGAGCAAGCAGAGCCATGGAGAACCTGGACTGCCTCTGTTCAGCTGGAGGCTGATAAGCTGGAGTTATTTTCATGGCTTCTTTTCAGTGGTATTAGATCTGATGCCTTTCTCTACTGCATGGCTACCAGACAACTTCATATGGTGAAGTTAAAACATTATATATGTTAATACAGGATAACATAAAGTGTAATTCTCCCAAGTGAGCATTAGCGGCATTTATGGGTCTGCAGATAGTGTTTGTTTTTCTCCCACCATGTCCTAATATCCCACTTGTTAAACTAGTGCTTTTGATTTGTAGCCCTAACTTTACAGTTTAGAAGCCCATATCTGAAATAGCAAATTCGCTACTCACTACAAAACACTGAAAGAAAAACAGACCAGTGTGTAGCTTGGACTCCTCAGCCGGCAGCTGCACCTCATCTTGCTAATCTTTAGGCTTTTTAAAAAAAAAAAAAAAAAAAAAGCCGGGACTTTTAAGAGTTAAGTTACACAACTCTCATTTTATTTTTAAAGCGAGTGGATTCCTTGTTGCGTTGTCGAGGATGATAAATTGATACCACATGTTGCTTCCAGACAAAAAAGACTCTGTACTGCAGTGGAAGCACTTGCAGCTGGTGTCTGAGTTAGTGGACAGGCTCCACAAGGTAAACACGGCTTGGAAGAGGCTGAAACGGGCACAGGGAGGGGGAATTTTCTCCATTTTAAAGGCTCAAGCATTTGCTGCTGTTGTCTGACCGGGTCTGAGTGTTGAAATAACATGCAGTTCCAGCCTCCTTGGGAGACTCAATCAGTTGTTTGTATCAAATGAGGAATACGGCACTTTGGAAATGTTTGAGTGTCCTCTCTGTCAGCTTGCCCATTTGCAGTCTTATCAAAATGTTGAGAGACACTTGTGTAATGAGGACATGGTAGCTGATCTCGGGGGTTTTTCTTGCAAGCAAAATGTAGTTGGATCCCTCAAGGAGTATTAACCAAATAAAACACGGTGCAGTGGATCAACATTTATTGAAGTGGAGAGCATGGCCCTGAGTTTGGGGAAAGTGCTGTAAGCCCTGGTGTTGCTGCCCTGGCTGTTACGGGCACCCAGCTCACCCCTTCTCCTGGGGCCGTCAGCCTAAGCCAAGGTAGGACAGCAGCACTGCTTGCCTGTGGCACTGCACCACCCTCTGCTCACACCAGTTCTGCCTAGTCTCTTGTGTTCCTCTGCCCTGAGTCTTCCTTGTCTCCAGGGACAGTCCCTGTTCCCTGCAGGACCACTTTCAAGGGGACTTCAACCCAGCTGGTCTGGCCTCAGGGCACTACATGATGGTCTAGATGTTATCTGCAGGAACCTCAGTCTTCTGGCTTTCAGTAGAGCACAGACATTCTTCAAGTCCAGTATAAATAGTAACACTAATAAGGGGAGGAGCTCATCATGTTTCTTTTTGCTCTGCTCGAGTACAGTCCATATGTTGTACCCATCCGTGGTATCTGAACTGTCTGCAGCCTGGCTAGCATCTATCTCATCTACATATGGTCTTCAGGACAGATGATGGAAGTTCCTTTTTAAATCTTTTAAAGTTTCTCATTGCATTTTGGCATGGAAAAATGTGTTAAGTTTCCATCATCATGGCCTAATTCATCTCCCACATAAGTCAAAGACAAATCCCCATTAATTTCGTCAGCAGTGGGTTCAAGTGATAAACTGTATTTTCTTTGCTTCCCTACCTCCTTTGTGGTTTGTTGCATGGTCATGTATGAGTAACACACGTGGTTGTGAGCAACAGTCGTCTCCATATACTTTCCTATATTTTAAGCAGATGGGAATATTTTTTGACAGCTCAGAAAACAGGTAGAAGATACAGTTGTTGCCATCCAGATTGCTGCCTGGTAGCACAGTGCAACAGCCTTAAGTGATGTGAGTTGTCAATCCTGGTGGCTTCTGTAGCAAAACTTGCAGGAGAAAGGATAATAGGATCCAGCCCTAATTTGATTTGGCCGGGCGTCCAACAGAAGGAGAAACCAAAAAACTCAGATGCGGTTGCTGAAGAGGTTAATGGGGGAGGTTACATGAAAGAAGTGGGTTTTAAGGCAGTGTTTGAACAGAGGGTGGAGATGGGGTACACAAAAATAAATTAGCCCATAATTATGCTTAAGAAAATCTTCGTGCGGAAGAAAAGCAAAGAAAAACAGAAGCAGGATTATAAGTGGCATAGTGCTTAACGTAAAGGAAAACAAACTGCTTGGATTTTTTATAACCACCAATTTTCAATGCAGAAAGATTATTACATTCTTTTATTATTTGTGTAAAACCGACACTGAGCAAAAAGATATAATAAGAAGAAAATTACACATGTACACATACATATCGACACATGCAGGAGTCCTCATCCTGAAAGGTGTCTCAGTCTCACAATTTTGCCATTTAGGATTTTTCATGGGTTTAGGCCAAATAGTTTCATACTGCGGATACCACCAGCAGAAATAAGCCCTTTTATGAGAATACTATAGGCTGAAAACTGTTAGCTGCTGGCACTTTGGCTGAGTGTTTTTATATCTGAAGCTGTGCATGGCACGCTGCATACACCACCTCGAGTGTTTCTCCTCTCTGTTCTCTAAGATTTATTTTTCGTTAGCAAGAGTCACGATGCCGTGTATTCTTACACCCGGCCTTTTTATGTGGGGAACAGCATGGTTTGTATGGCTTTTGAAGCCCAGCTTGGTCTTTGCATGCAGAAATCCCCATGCAAATGTTCTCACAAGTGGCTGTCCATGGAAGTTCCAGGGAATGAGGGTGAGAGCTATCTGCAGCGATGCAATACAAGCTGGAATATCAACAAAGGTTATTTTTAAAAAAAACCATCAGTTTTCCAGCCAGTTTTACAGGGAGAAACCTGAGGAAGTAAGGAGTGGTGCCTAGTTATTAGAGGTTAAACTGTTGCCAGACTCAAAATATGGTTAAAATGTCATCAGTTAAACAATAAAAAGCTTTTTCCCTCCTTAGACTGAAGAACTATTAGGTGCCACTCAGTCCACCATATTTTGATGGCATGATAGTCTCTCAGAAATGGACATGTTTGTCACTGAGGCACTGACCCAAACTTCCCTTGAGCATGTCAGCAAAGTCTGATCAGCTGCTTTGTGTAAATTGTTTAAAATGTAACAGTTGCTGTTTTGAAGCATGGTCCGTATGATTTCTCTTTTCATTAAGTGATAATCACAACCACGTCTGCTGTCTGCGTGCGAGAACTTCAGGCATGTTTTCCATTTCACAATCTGACAAAAACCACAATGCTCAACAGTGAGGAAAGAAAGGCATTTTGTACTGAAAAGAATTGTTTTAAAAAAAGCTGGGCTGTACTTCTTTATGTGTATCTCCAGTTTATTTATGTCAAGCATCCATTTATCCTAAGGATGCAAATGTTGGGGTGCTGGTGAATGATTTGTTGATTGATTCATTCTTTGCCCATTTAAATCTGGAGTTTCTTCAGTGTTTTGTAAACGAAGGACACTTGTTCTGAATGGTTTGATTGTGTTATGGTCTTGCTATGTGTTTTTAAAACATGTTGATAGGACAAATGTGATTTTATCCTTTTCATAGATACACCTGGTAATTGCCAAAATTTAAGAAGAAAGAACTCTGCAGCTCTTTAAGCTTAGAGGAATAGCACAAGGGGTTTTCAAAGGAATATGGGATAGCTCCAAAAATCTTTTGACTTCCACATGGGAAAAAAATGTTGGCTTACCAAACCTGGAAGCATTCACACTAACAAATACTATTTACTTTTCCTTTCTTTTATCCATATTTTAAGCACAAGATCAGCAGGATGAGTGGAGTGGGATTTTCATCTCAGTTATTTTGGTTTAAATCTGGTGCCATTTCTCTGGGGGTACCGTGGGCTGGTTTTCTCAGGCTCTTTCTGATTCTGAGGTGATTGTCATCGGGTTGAGCCAACGTGGTTTTTAGGCAGTTCGATGTTGCTGACTAGTGCAAGCAGGTACAATGCAAGAGCAGACTGTGTGCCGGCTCCCCTGAGAACACTGTATTTCATAGCATCCTGTGCAGCACGGAGTATCCGGCTGCGTTCAGCAGCTTTATAGAGCTCTGTATCCCGCAGCTTACAGGGACAGGGATATCGTTGCATACTGTGTCACATCATGTTTTGAAGACTCTGAGGATACAATAGTGAGGGGACAGCTGGCCAGCTACTGCCGTACGGGCGTAATTCTGGTGCCTCTAATCAAGAGAGAAAGTACAGCTTAGTCATGCACAGAGTGCCTGTGGGAGAGGAGCAACAGCACTTGCAGTTTTCTCAAGAATTATTATAACAAATATACAGCACACGTGCCCATGAAGAATTAAAAAGACATTTGCAGAGGCTGTGATGAGTGTGACTACCCTTCCAGCCAGATTTTTGCTGTGCCTTTGCAGTTTTTATTTCAAGGAACTGATGGCAAGATTACTGATAGTAATAGTTTGTCCTGAGTCAAAAGTAAGGGAGAAACATCTAGCTCCTTTCTAGCAGGAATGTCACACTCCTTTTCTTAGGATGAAGCTTTTAGGGGTGTAGAGATGGGCACAAGGATTGCACAGCTAGAGTAAGCTTGGGGCTTGCTTTACAGCAGCATGCTGGCATGCCACAGTCACACTCCAGCCTTCCCATATCCAGCACCAGTGAAATCTACAGAGATGTCCAGGAGGGTCCAATGACTTTATTCATGTTGCTGTTATCATGGGATGTTGGTTTAATGATTGAGATTTGGGTTGTAAAAGAAGTGAGGTGCCGGTCTTGATGTTTTGTTTTGTTCCTTTCCTGCAGAATTCGATCCGGCACAACTTGTCACTCCACAGCCGATTCGTCAGGGTGCAGAATGAAGGCACCGGGAAAAGCTCTTGGTGGATGATCAATCCAGATGGTGGAAAAGGTGGCAAGGCGCCCCGGAGACGTGCTGTGTCAATGGACAACAGCAACAAGTACACCAAGAGCAGAGGACGGGCGGCAAAGAAAAAGGCAGCCCTGCAGACCGCCCAGGAGACGAGTGAGGACAGCCCTTCCCAGCTCTCCAAGTGGCCAGGGAGTCCCACCTCCCGCAGCAGCGATGAGCTGGATGCATGGACAGATTTCCGCTCCCGTACAAATTCAAACGCCAGTACGATCAGTGGCCGCTTGTCACCAATACTGGCAAGCACCGAGCTCGATGATGTTCAAGATGACGATGCTCCACTTTCTCCCATGCTGTACAGTAGTCCATCGAGCTTGTCCCCATCGGTAAACAAACCATGTACTGTGGAGTTGCCTAGGTTGACTGACATGGCTGGGACGATGAACTTGAATGATGGACTGACAGATAACCTCATGGATGATCTCTTGGACAATATAACACTCCCTCCCTCCCAGCAGTCACCCACAGGAGGGATAATGCAGAGAAGCTCCAGTTTTCCTTATGGTTCCAAAGGTTCAGGGCTGGGCTCCCCATCAAGTAGTTTCAACAACGCTGTGTTCGGGCCGTCGTCCCTGAATTCCCTCCGCCAGTCACCCATGCAGACAATTCAGGAGAACAAGCAGGCCACTTTCTCTTCCATTTCTCATTACAACAACCAGACGCTGCAGGATCTCCTCACCTCTGATGCACTTAGTCACAGCGATGTCATGATGACACAGTCTGACCCACTCATGTCACAAGCCAGCACAGCTGTGTCCGCCCAGAATTCCCGCAGGAATATAATGCTCCGCAACGACCCCATGATGTCGTTTGCCGCGCAGTCCAGCCAGGGCAGTCTGGTCAATCAGAACCTGTCCCATCACCAGCACCAGTCCCACAACTCCTCTCTTAGTGGCAGCCGTGCCTTGTCCAATTCCATCAGTAACATAGGCTTGAGTGACTCCAACAGCTTGGGATCCACCAAACATCAGCAGTCACCTGTCAATCAGTCTATGCAAACGCTTTCTGACCCGCTGTCAGGCTCCTCTTTGTACTCCTCTAGTGTGAACCTCCCGGTCATGGGACATGAGAAATTCCCAAGTGACTTGGACCTGGATATTTTCAATGGGAGCCTGGAGTGTGACATGGAATCCATTATCCGCAGTGAACTCATGGATGCCGATGGGCTGGATTTTAACTTTGATTCCCTCATCTCAGCTCAGAACGTTGTCAGTCTGAATGTGGGAAACTTCACTGGTGCTAAACAGGCTTCATCACAGAGTTGGGTACCAGGCTGAAGGATCTTTGAGAACAGGGAAAATGGGCAAACAGGTCAGTGCCCCATAGATGTGGTAAAATAATTGGTTCCTTAGTTTTATTGGAGTTTGCAGCAAACCCCTAATAGTTAGTGCGCACTAATAATAGTAATTTGGCTTGTGATGGCTTGCTGTGTGTTGGTATGCAACAGGCACAACCAAGAAACATGGAGGTGTGGAGGGAAACGAGGCTAAGCTATAAAAGCTGTTCGACTGCAACACTGTCAGCACGCATCTGGTGCTCAGCGTCCTTCTTAATTTAGGCATGAGAAATGTTAATGACAAATCAGGCAAACCAAGGTGGAATATTTGTGGGTTTTAGGAATCGCAGAGCTCTTACTCGTCTTCTTTGAAGTCACAACAGATGGATTCTTTCTTGCAGTCGATGCCACATGTATCCAAGCTGTGTTACACAGGGATGGGGCCAAGGGCTCTGCAGTCAGTGGAGCAGTGTTGCTGCGGGGAGGAGGAAGAGTGTCTTTGCAAGATCAGATCAGGTGTGTGGGGCAGATCTGGACAGAATCAGAGTTGTGCTGCTGCTGTGGTACAGCAACACTAGCAAAGTTGTTTGGGTTTGCTTTTTCTTAAAGTTGTGTTTCTTGGCCAAAGAAAAGGTATCAAATGGAGGAATTATATATTGGTGGGATCCTGGTCTCAGGAATGTCCTGGCCTATTTAATGTTTTAAGTATGCAATAATTGTTGTCCTCCTCCCCCCACCCCTGAATGGGGTACATATATTTTTCTTTTGGACTCCTCCAAGAGAATATCTGTAGGTTTGGGTTCTGCCATAGGTGGTTTCTAAATGTTAGCTTTTTCAGATTAATTTTTTTCAAGATTGATATGTTTTTTTCCGCTGCTTATTTTCGACAGCTGGGGACTTGTAATCATTGTTTCTGTCATCCTTTTGTGATTCTGCAGGCTCCTGCCCATACCTCTGCCTGCTCACACATACATATTCCCTGACTCATAGGACAGGTGCCACACAAAGTGCCCTTTCTCCTTTGTTTATTTAGTAGTATAAGGGAGTAAATTTCAAAATATAGTAGGATAAAAGGTTAGCTATAAATTATTGAAAGTGTTCTATTAACTTCAGAATAGTATGTAGAGCATCTCAGTGGTGAGGTTGAACGAGGCATTCATTCAGTTTACAGCTTACTTCCAGCTTTCTTATTTTCCAGGGGAAGGATGGAAAGAAGGAGTCAATGTCCTTTGACTTTACAGTACATAATTTGCCCCTTTCATCTTTAATTACATTTCATTCACTGTTTCACAGTTAGATGTTCAAGGGGAAGCTTTGTGGTAGGTGAGCAGCAGTGGTGAACCTCCTGAATGTTTTCCTGTTTCCTGTGTGTATGGAGCACCTCGGGAGACGTGCTGTTATCTGCTATCTGTGAGGGAGAACAAGGCTGCCCAGCCATCCTCCTTCCAGTCAATCTGCAAAGCCGCTGTGCTCCGAGGGAGTGGTTGGCATGCACAATCCTTTCTCTCTCAGTGGAAGGATTTCCTCTGGTGCTTGCACATCTTCTCACTCTTGGCAAGAGTATTGCAATGCACAGGAAGGAGATGGGCTGCGGAGATGGGCCATAGAGGACTCTGCGTCCAACTGACCCTGAGCAAGGTGGCAACTTGGCAAGGCCAGGGCCACAGATGAATTTTGGGGTTTCTTCAGTTCCGGTACTGGAGAATTTAGGAAGAGAAAGGAGGGGGGAAAAAGAGAATTGACTCAAGGATGAGGAAGCAAAAATTTGCAGAAGGTCATGCTTGCTGACCAGTTCTCTCTTCCTTCAGGTACATGAGCTGCTTGGATTTAAAAACCTTCTTTGCATGATGTAAAAAAAAAGACTGTAGGAACCTTATTGCTGTGCAACATCCAGCAGTACAATCTGTCAAATGGGGCCTGAAAAATAGATGTTATTGACAGTTTTGCTTGACACAGGCAAGTAGGGCAGCCTCCTGCTTCCATAGCTTCGTGTGCTGCGTGTAGGTAGCAGCCACCGCAGGGGGACTTGTGTGGGCAGCGTGGAGGAGACACAGCATCCCACCTCCTCACTGATGTTCCCTGCTGCCTCTTCACCCCGGCCTCTGGCAGCCACGGAAAGCAGAGCTGCCGTGATCTTTTTCAGGCTGCTCCCTCCGAATAAAGGAACTGACACATCTGTGTGAGCAGAGTCTCATTGCAGAGGACAGATTTATTAACGAGACGGCTCTCCTCGGTGGATTACTGTCCAGTCATCTGTGGAAGCCTCTCTCCCTCTCCCTGACAAGTGGACCGGCTGCTGCAGGGTGCCTCCGGTATCAGGTGCAAGCGCAGATGATTTCTGCTGAGCTGGTTCATCATGCACCCTTCCTCATCTGTTAAGCAGCGCTGTTTGAGAGTTTGCCTCCCTATGAGCATCTCGCGTTTTGATAGGGGCTTCTCGCATGACATCAGATGCAATTGTTCTGAATTGCTTTTCTTGGTTACTTCTCCACTGTAGCAATAGGGATCCCTGAATTAAAATCTTCTCTCAGCAATGTTCATGGCCCCAGTGATGAATCTTTACAAGCCCAAAGACTGGGGAACGCTTTCGGTAGAACAGCCTGGCACTTGCTTATGCTAAATCTGTTTCACAAGGGTGGCCAGATGTGTTTTGTAGGCAGGCAGAAGCAGTTACAATGGATTACTGGCATACCCAGGAATAGTGAGTGCTGTGTTTCCTATTAAAAATAAGAGAAACATTGGAGTCAGTTTTCAGGAAGAAAAGAAAGAAGGCAAATACATAGGTATTTAATTTATGCATGCTTAGGTATGGAGGGGGGTTTACTTTGGAAGAAAATCAACTACAATTTCTTCATAGGAAAACTAAAAAATGCCTGCAGGGGATGCCACTGTCGCAGGTTTAGTGGCTGTGCACGTTTGCTGCACACAAGCCTGTGCATGGTCCCTGCAAAGAGCCCCGCCCAATCCCACCCCACCAACCTGTGCCCACAAGACTGCCCACGCCCAACCTTTCAGAGGGCCCTTATTGAGGCATATAAATGAATTTGGGTTTGCTTTGGGTTTTTTTCTCTTACAAGAAGGAATGGAGAAAATATTATTTTTTTTCTTGCTTTATTCACTCAGCCATAATTTTTTCCTCTTATGCTGCCTGGGGCCTCTGTTCCTCTATCTCTACCTGCTTTCCAAAAGCACTGGATAATGCCCTCCACCCACTCATAATCATCACCTTGGTATTTCAGCGAGTTTATCAATAAATAAAGACATCACTGTTCCCTCCCCTGTCTCTAGAATACCTTTTATTTTGAAATGAATGGGTCCTTCTCTTGTGGGATTCCTGAACGCCGCACTTTGCTCTGGGGTCCATCTCACCTGACAAGTCCAAAGAGACTTGGCTTTTGCCAAGGAGTCATCCCAAAACAGAGCATCAGAGAAGACTATTTGGGACATTTGCTGTTGCCTGGAAGGTCAGTAGCTGGGGAACAGTTGCTGCACAGGCAAACATTTTCTCCAGCATCAAAACCCATCCAAGAAGTTGCTTTTACCTGGATTGTTTCAGTGATCCAGTTTACAATGGCATCATGCAGGCAGCAATGCTGGCACGGTTGGGCATGGGGTGGAGAAAGGCTCAGCATGAACAGGGCAGGAACTTCTTGAGCTGGTGGCATAGTCTGAAAAACTTAGCTAAGCTGCATCTTCTGAAAGAGATGTCAATCTGTCGTTTATCAGGGTGCCTCTGGGCTCTGTAACAGAGCTGTACTGGACTCATGTTGACTTGTTTGAAAATTACATGTAAAATACTTGACAGATCAGTTAAAGTCACTCATTTTCCACTCGTATCATCTAGGTCCCACATCTTCATGCTGCAGAGTACACAAGCTGCAAATAGCAACGCCATGTAATGTTCACACTTGATGATTAACATCTCTGATGAAAAAAAATCTTAGGAAACCTAACAAAATGTCTGTTAGTCTTACATTAGTCCATATCAGCTTGGACTACTTGCCAATTTGTTAGCTGGTATTCAACCTGTTTCTGTGTACAATTCATACCAAAGACAAGTAGGTCTGAGGGCGACTTCATGTTTACAACACCATCTTAAAAGCGAAAATAGGTAGTCAAAGATCTCCATTTGGATGGAGTTTTGAATCAGTTCTGTACAGTTTGCCACAAAGAAGATTATTTTTGTTTTCTGCCAGAAATCTTCCCCCCATGAAAGCTGAGTTGGTGGACCTCTTACCTGAGGACATTGACTGCCTCAGGACCATAGCTGCACTTCCTTCTCTCTTATTTTCAAAAATGAGGTCTTAGGGATAGGGTTGCCAGGTTTCTTACCCAGAGCTAAGTTGGGGCTGTCTGCCTTTAAAAAATCTAAAGGAAAGTCAAGAGCAGCACATTCTTCTGCTCCATTTCTAGTAGGCTAGCGGTTAAGGTGGTGGCACTTGTAACAATTAAGTGTTGTTTCTGCCAGCCCAAGTTTTGAAAGGTGGTTTTGTGACTAGCTGAACACCACACATGCCAAGTTTAGTCTTAAAACAAAAATATCTATGTAGAAAATGTATTTTTTGGGGAACAGGGATCCCTTCAACTCCAAGGAGGGCCTGCCCTGAGCAGGCTCCTCGGTGGCTGGGGAGCACGTCAGTGGCGCAGGAGCAAACTCTGTTCTCGTGGCTGCTGGGGAGGAGCAGAGGACAAAGCTGGGCAAACCCCATTGGGACTGCCCCCCATGAAGTCCCACTGAAGCTCATCAAAGCCCCTTGCATACAGGGGCCAGTCCTGGGCTTGCAGCGATGCTGTGGCTTTTGCTGTGTGAAGACAGCAGGAGCTGACACACAAACGCAATGAATTGCTCACTCCTTCTGGGAGTAGGGCTTTTTTTTTCTGGTATGTTTTTAATCTGGGTTTATTGCTTGGGGTTTTATTAACCCAGGGAAAAGATCTGTAAAAACTAGGATTGCCTCCACAGGCTTGTGTTGTGAGTGTAAAGCAGCTGAAGCCAGGACAGTGGTCTTACCCTGTGGTTTGGGTGTTCTTCTGTTGGTGTTCTATATAGCTGTATTTTTTAGTACCTCATGCTTTGTCATGTGATTCAGCAGCAATAATTAGGCAGAAACTTGCTGTCCCTGCAGATGCTAAGATTACAGGATGACATACTCTCACCAGATGACAGCACAAACTGGTATTTTTAGAACAGCCCGCATCAACTGGTCTCCCCAGTGCTTTCCTCCTTGGATCAGCAGTGCACAGGTTTTGTTGCAGAATGAGTCTTTGCAAATCATCTTTCTCATGTGAATGAGCCATAATGATTGTTTAGATCTGCAGATCAGTGTTGGTCCCTCGATATGTGGTTTGCCTGATAGCTGGGCTGGTTACAGGTGGCTTTTCTTTGTTCATTCCTTCCTTTGAGCCAGACTTTTAAATAGCCCCCATGAAAGCATATTTTCTTGAAGAAGTGCGTAATAAGAGCTCCTTTTTAGAAACATAGCGTCATGCAGCTGAGGAAAGGTCAGGATCTTTTTTTCATAGCAATTGGGCACTCAGCCCAGGTGATGAACTGACAGCTGGAGAGGTTTAAGTCTTGTGTTGATGACAGCCAAAAAGCACAGGTACAGCATGGGCAGTGGGAGTGCATGTTTGAGTAGTACTGTGTGCCAATAGCCAGCCTTTCTGTCCTCCTGGCCTGGGGAAGGGGGATGAAGGAAGGAGCCACCGTGGGCTTCTGGTGCCGATGGTGGAGGATCTCTAGCAAGATGTTCCCATCAGCACTGTCCCCAATCAAGTCCCTAGCAGTGTGTGGGGACGCTGACCGCGTTAAATCAGGTACCTGTGGCTGGGTGGTGGGAATGCCCTGCTCTGGTCCAGTCTGCCAGAGCTGTTTAATCAGCTTTTCCACTCAGATTACTGCATGGGGTGGCAGTTATTGGAGTCTGGCAGAGGGGACGTCTGCTGAGCAGTAATCGGATGGGGACACAGCTCCTCTAGCGGAAGCTGCTGTGCAGCCACGGCTGTCTGCCATTACTCCAGGAAAAAGGCCACTTTTCCCAGATGATGCTGTGGAGAATGGCTTGTGTTTATGCACTTCTGCAGCTGAGCTCAATGTCTTGCCCACTGTTTTTCCCTCACACTGCCTACATCTCCTGGCTTTTATAGATAATTTCATACACATGTAGATAAAATCTGGTTTTGAGGTAGGACTTTTCCTCTCTTGCCTTTTCTGCCACTTATAAGTCATGGTAGACGATGTCCTGCCTTTTATCAACACGGTATTGGCCTCTCATTTTCAACTTACTGCAGAGGAAAATGAGAAGATTCCATAGCAGGGAGGATGTTTTTAGAATAGGCTTGGTACCTGGCAAAGAAAAATAAGTTCTCTATGAGCAAATTCAGAATAACAGGTACATAGCATGTTTCCATAGCACTGTAAACCCATAATTCAGGATGTTTCTAGCCATGCAGGTACCTTCCACGCCAAAATGTGACTCTTTTTTTTCAGATTCAAAAATGCAAGCAAAATCCTTCTCTGGTCTTATACAGGTGCAGTAGTTACACATCCTTTTGTGATCCACAGTAGACATCTCCTTCCCAGTGCTCCCGAGTACCTAAGAAAGCACAGTTATTCCAGCTGATGGGCTTTACCCCTAACAAAAGAAGTATTTTGCAAATATTTTTTGCCTTCTTCCTCTAATCCAGCAGCATCCTGTGTAAAAGTGGCTGTGTTGAACACCTGGGCTGATGTCTCTCAGTCAATGGCAGCGTCACCCATAACTGGCAGGATTTCCACCCTACTCCTCAGGCTCCTGAACAAAATGGAAGGGATAAAATTGTCTAAAAGGTTGTCAAGTAAGAAACCTGATGACTTTATGGAGAGAACTTGTCCTGTATCTAAGCTCTACTGTGTTGGCCAGGGCAGAGGATTAAACCCAGCCAGATGTGATGGTTCTCAACAGCAACTGCGTATCAACAGTACTTGGGCTCAGTGTTTCCTTTTCAACTGTAAAATGGGTAGAAGGGACCTTACCCACCTTTGTGGGTAAAATGAACTGCCCGGAGGAGTAGTGGATTCTCCCGTGCTGCAAGTACTCCATACTTGACAGGATCCTGAGTAACCTAACCTAAGGTCCTGCCTTGAACAGCAAGTTGGACCAGATGATGCTGATCCCTTCCAGCCTGGACTTTTCTATGATTCTGTAGACCAGTGGATATCAGAATAACCTGCTTATAAATAGTTGTGGCCGCTCACTACAGTTCTGGCCTTCTTTCCCAGGGAGCTGATACAGGATGAGAGAATGATCTGCTGTCTAAGTTACATTTACTTCCAAAATACTTGGTTGTCTTCTATAGTTTGCAGTGTTTCTTGGAAGAAGAGCAGCAACAGTAGGGAAAGGGACACTTTTGTGCTTTACATGCTTATGCAGCTACAAGCACTGCAACACTTTAGCTCCCATAAGTCCTGGTCCTGTGCTGGCATTCTTCCTCTTTCCATCCTTCTCTCTTACTCTCTGCCCCCAGTTCTGAGCTGGGAAAGATCAATTTTTACAAGTAGAATTTAAAGAGAAAAGTCGAGTTGTAACGTGCCTGAAAGTTCAGGAAATAAAGCCACATTAAGTTGCCAACTCATTTTTTTGTTGTTGGGCTTTGTCCCCTGACCTCAGTGTTGTCCCTCAGCACGGGGCGTGCTGAGTGCAGCGTGTGCTAAGCCTGCAGGGTGTCACTGTGGCATACCTGCTGTGGCATTGAGATTTCCAATTTTTATTGTGCTTGAAATAAAAATATCATGCTGTAATTTTGTCACTGTAGAAAGACTGGCCACAGTAGTCATCTTCCCTACTTGTTTTTAAACAAATTCTGTTTATTTTTTCAGTCTTTAGCTGTGAAACCTCAGGCAGAATATTAACGTGTAACCACACGTAATCGAGTCTTGCTTTTCGAGCCTACCCCCACTTCGGAGTAGAAGCTCTGTTGCTGGAGGCGATGACAAATCGAAGGGCAGAGGCACCAGAACAAATGCACATCTGTCACTAAAGGACACAAGTTTCCTTGAAAATGTTTGCATCCCAAGTGTCTAGACAGTAAAAGCAGTTACTGGGATTTCCTGTCCCTGGAGAGTTGTTGCAAAGTGGTACCCAGGGAGAACATTTGTTTTGCAGACCTCTAAATGGTGGTATTTTCCAAGATGAGATCCACTCAACAAGCCTTCCAGCCAAATCAGGAGACCCATGTTAGGCTGCCATACACAGGAGCTGTGTGTTGGTAGTGCAGATTCTCATACCATAATTGTGTAAAGGAGTACACAGCTTTTCTTCCAACAGAAAACTTCATGTGCTAATTACTATGTTGGCTCACTGATAAACCAGGGCACGTTATCTATGCCCTGCTCTGGGGAGCATCACTGTGTCACCCTTCTGTTCTGAAGAAATTTCCGGTGCTGCATAATTGGCACCATTTGGAACCAAAGGGAGAAAGCAATAGGTGGCAAATGATTCGTCAGAGCTGCTCTGATGGTGCTCAAGCTGGCATGGGGCTTGGGAGATGGCTGTCAGGTTAAGTGGTGGAATGATGTGCGACAGAGGTGAAGAAATGTTGCTGGAGGGAAATCAGAATCAGTCAGCTTGGCCGCAGAGTAAAGTGAGAGTACCATTTGTAACTGGTCAGTAGCAAGGTAGAGGATGGGAGGGCAGAGAATTGGGCAGAAGAAAGGGGCATCTCATCTCCTGCTTGGCTGTTTGCAAAGCTTTTAGCAGGGCCTGTTGCAATAGGACAAGGGGTAATGGTTTTAAACCAGAAGAGGGTAGATTTAGATAAAATATAAGGAAGTTTTTTACAATGAGGGTGGTAAAACATCACAGCAGGTTGCCCAGTGAGGTGGTGGATGACCCATCCTTGGAAGTGTTCAAGGCCAGGTTGGATGGGGCTCTGAGCAACCTGATCTAGTTGAAGATGTTCTTGCTCACTTCAGGGGGATTGGACTAGACAATCTTTAAGGTCCCTTCCAGCCCAAATCCTTCTGTGGTTCTGTGATAAATGGAGATGTAACTGGAGCACTTGCTTCCCTGCCTTGATAGTTTTCATTGCTATGGGGCAGCAGGCTGCTAACTCAAGGTAAACAGAGGCTTTTTGTGGTGAGACAAAAAGCAAGACTGTGGGTCTACTACAGACTTTAACAGAGTAATTTGAAGGCAGGCAGGTTAAGACTTTGATCTACCTCTTTGCAATTTTCAATCCATTTCCAAAGTCCATGTAAGCACAGCTGTGAAAATGGAGCGTGGTTTGGTTCTGCTATATATTGGTTCTCAGCTGTGCATCTCTCTCCAAAATATTGGCACTGTCTGAAGTACAGGTCCCTCAAGAAAAAATATCGGGCAGTGCCACTTCCACAAAAGATGCTCATCTTCATCCATCATCCAGTTTTTTTCTCGTCACTTGGTTTCATAGAATAATATTTCACATAGATTTTTAATTTAAATGTTTAGCAATACTCTGGTACCTTATTGGGAGTTTCTGTACTCTTTTACTTCTAATGAATAGCTTTATTCAAAGTCAGCAAGACTTCTCACACGTGCCACAGTTAAGCCCACGCTCAGCATAACTGCCTGAGAGGGAGCCAACTTGCTGGGCTGTGGCGTTTGGGACCTGAGCCTTGCCTTCGGAGGGTGTTGCACTTTGGAAAGTCACTCATTTCCAGCCCCCTCTGGTGCTCAGGCTTTAAGAAGCAGAGAAATGGGCTTGCACTTGTTTGAGCTGCATGCGAGCCACTAGCCAGGTTTTACTGGGGGCTACCAGGCCTGTCTGGGTATCTTCTGCTGACCTTGTTACGGCCATCGGGGCTCACCAAATGGAGTCATTGCCAGGCAGTCACATTAACAAATGGCCAGCGTTAATTTGCCCTTCGAAAATAAAGAAATCAATATGTTGATCCAGTCGGAAATCCCTTTATTCACAAAACAGTCTACCCCAAACCCCTCCACATAATTAAGGCTAAAGCCAAATTTTGTTTGGGTGAAATGCACAATCTGTCTGCTCCCTAAGCTGTGCTGAATGAAGTTCTCCCCTAATAGTGCAGGGAGCAGCTGTCACGCTGTTGCTCTAATAACCATGAGACAAAATGATTAAATTTCCGTCAATCATTTAGCATTATCAGAATAGGTCATTTTAATAAATTGTTATCATAGGATCAGTGCCTGGCACCTTAGACAGGAGACAGTCTTTGAGTGATCCTCCTTGCAGGAGATGCCCGTCTTGATTAAACCAGTAGTTCCGTTAAATCCACCGTTTTTTGTGAGGGTGCCTGCTAGCAGGGTCTTTTGGAAGTAAAGACATTCCTGTAATCAGCTCAATGGCTTTTTGGTTTCAGCCAGTGTCCCCTTGTTCTTGCACTGTATAAAAAATCATCAATCTTTCACCTTGGGGAAACTCCTCAAAAGGTAGTAAGTGGTGTGAGGGGGCTAAGCCCTGCTTTCAGAAGCCATTTCAGAGCCAGAAGCTACATGCCCAGCAACACGGATGTCTACTGAGTGGACTTTCTGAAGATGTGAGAGGATTTCATGAGAATGTTTAAATGTACATACTTTCCAAAACCCTGTGTGGTGCCTGCCTATACCTTTAAGCCACTGAGTACCTTTAAAACTCTGTCCTCTTGGCCTAATTGGTTGAAATGTTCATCTGTTTTCAGTGTTTTACCTTCTTACCATGTCCCTTCATAGTCATCGCCTTGCTGTATCCAAGGTGTCTTCCCCATGCTTCTCTCTCCACAGAGAAGTTTCTTGGCTACAGAATAAGATGGACCCTAACCCAGTTTTTAAAGCCAGGTGGACCCTGTCTGTTGCTGGTGTGTTGTGTGAGCAGGAAAATGGAAAACTTCAAAGTCCACACTGAAATTTGTGGCTCCTTACTGTTTGTCTTGAGCAGCCTCTTCATCCATCCTTTGAGGGTGGTGGCGGATGTCAAACACTTAGAGAAGATTTATTCAGCTTTTTGGTGATGTTGAGAAAGGGTGATCATGAAAAATGGAGAAAAGCTGGAGGATCCTTCATTGCTTCTACCTGGAAATATGCTTAGCAAATAGACAGTGCACTGGGTTTCTGTAAATCAGACTTGACCATCATTTTTCATTGGAGAGAGGGTTTTTTCTGTCCTGTTTGGGAGCAGCTAAGCCAGCAAAGAAACACATGAACCTTGTCAAGGGAAAAGTATTATCAGGCAGGGTCAACTTAGTCCTTGCTATATGTTTGAAGCTCCTGGGTGCAAACGTATCTGAATTGCTCCTCAGTGTAAGCTGTTGTTTTGTTTGGAGGTTTGCTTGGTTGCCTTTTTTGTTGTGTGGTTTTTTTTCTACATGCAGTAATCTCACTGTCTTTTCTTCTTTTTCTTCTTCCTCTCCAGGCCCTCAAACTGACACGAGATGTAGAGAGAGAACCCTTTGCCAAATCTGCTGTCAGCAAGTGGACAGTGACACTGTTTACAGCTTACGACCTTTGTGAACCCTGCATTATTTTCCTAATGAAGCAGACTGTTAATAGGCCCCTTACTGGAGTGAAGAACCTACTTTTTTTTCCCCCTCTTTTTTTTTTTCCTCTTTTTGTTGGAAATTGAACTCATTCTGAAGTATGCAAAATTTTCCTTTTCTGGGATGGCCAGGCACCTGCTGTGGAGACAATGTTCAGCACCATCCTGTTGAAAATACACTGTGTAGCCTTTACAGTAGTTACTTGTCAATGAGTATGTGGTGTTTCAATATATTAATGGTTTATGGGATGTTTTAAGTTGGCTTTTCTTTTTAGAGGTTTTCCCTATCTGCCCACCCTCCCCCATACAACCTCCAGTTTGATTTCTGTAGATTTTTAACCATTTTTGCTTTCTCTCCCTGGGGAATCTGAGGCACTGTGCACATGCAAGGAAATGACCGTAACCCAACACTGCTCAGGTGCCAGGGTTTTCTGAATATACAGCGTTTGTTAGTCCTATCAACCGTCTGAATTCCAGAGAGGGGATGTGCGTGGTCTGTTTGTTTGTTGGGTTGGTTGGTTTGTTTCTTTCTTATTCTTTCCTTAAATTTAATGGTACACCCCTGTTTTCCATAAGGGTCAACCCAGAGTTGGTTGCAGAACAAGGGAAGCCAGCGAGTTTGCCTCTTGGCTCATGAGGACGGACTGACAGCGGGTGCCGTTGCCCTCACACGCACCGAGGCAGGAGCCCCTTTCCTGCCCACTGGAGCAGGCTCCCCTCCTGCCTTAGGTTAGCAAAGCTGCCCCTGTTGCCGCAGTGAGCTGGTAAGGAGTTATGGGCTGAGCTGTCACACGAGGTGAGCGTAGTCACCTGCAGAGATGTGTTTGAAAATGCAGAAATTAAGGGAAACCTAGCGGCTGGGCATCGGCAGGTGACTTGCAGTGACAATGCCAGGAGCTGAGGCGCAGTTCACTGCAGCGTGTATTACGGCTTCAGTGATCGTGTTTATTTTTGTTGTTGTTGTTTTGGACATATCCTTGATGATTTTTTCCTTCTCATTATGTATAATCCATTGTGGCAGAAGAAGCAGGAGTGGGAATGGCAAGGTGACAGTATCATACAAATGGCTTTTCATACGAGCGTAGATTGTAGCAGGATAAATGACACTGAAAGACAAGGCAGTTTCATATATTTTGCTTCTAAGATTTTCTTTTGTAAAATGAATAATAATTAATAATAATAATGAATAAAAGGTATGGTGCTGTATAGATCCTCTCTATAATCTGGAAAGTTTGATTACTTTTTATTAGTATCTTGGGGGGGGAGGGATACAAAAAAAGGGGAAAACACCAGTGGTACATAGGAACTCGGTATGAAGAGGTTCTGAATAGGACAGTGTATACATAATTCTCCAAAGCGATATATGAAGTTTTTTTTCCTTTGCATAAAAGCATTATGCATATAAATATATAAATATATTTTATTATGTACAGAAATGGATCATTATGCATGGATGTTAGGAAAACAAAACTAGCATTTTAACCCAAAGTCTCAGTGCATGAGTTCCCACCGACCCGTGTCCCATGCAATGTGGAGTGACTCCCTCTCGCCACTGCCACCGCACATGCACAGTCATGCACCAACACACACATGCATTCGTGGGCCCTTCCTCACTCCGTACTTTCCAGGTCCCTGAGGTGATTTTGGTGAAACAACGGCTCCTAATGTGATGGAAATTTTGGTTTTGTACCGTAGCCCCCATGCTGTTCCCTCATAAAGATGCACCTCTTGGTTTCTCCCCCCAGTTATGACTGTGTAGGCTCTGTGCAGTTGTGGTTAGCATAGCCCTGTAGCATATCAACTCTTCCAAGCAGCCAAGGGTTTATCATTTGCCTTTTATAAAAACTTCTCTTTTCTTTTTACACTGAGGCATTCTCTTTGTCGGCATGTGGCCTAGTTCATTGCATTCGTTGGAGCTGGGTGGTGCGCATTGCCCATGTCCGTCAGCAGCCATCTTCCCAGGGTGCTTGTGGCACAGCTGGGCACCCGGCTTACCCGAGTCCAGTTGCAGGCACCTCTTACTGAAATTGGCCGAGAGTTCATCGCTGGCCTCCTCTGAGCATGTGCCATTAGGTCTTAGCTTCCTGGCACACCCCAAAATGTGAGTGTATGCTGAAGGACTTCCCTCTGATGTTTCTTTCTCTGAGGCTTCTCTGCAGCTGCTGCCCTGTGGTTGGACTTGTGCCCCAGCCCCACATTTTGGCTGTCAGCAGAGCTCACTTGGTGGCTCCCTGTGCTGAGGTGCAGCTTTTGATCCCGACATGGATGAGCCTCCAGTGAGACCCCTGGTGCTGCCCAAAGACCCACCATCACTGACAGATCCAGTAAGGCCTGACTCAATGGTATGGCCAAAGTGACCAAACCCCATAATTAATTTTTTTTCTTTGTACAGATTCAGTTCTTGTCAAAGGCAAGGGAAGGCCTGTTGAAAGCTTAAACCAAATGCCGGGAGCAAATTCTGCTCTGTTCCAGCAAATGAACCTGCTTGGGTTCAGAGGAACTGCTTTCTGCTGGCAGAAATAAGAGACAAAACTATGGCCTGCTCTGTTCAGAAAATGGAGGAAAAACACTTGGTTTAGAGACAGCCCATCAATGGCAGAGTTGTTTTTTTAAAAGAAATAATAAAAGCATTAGTGGCTGACAGGCTTAACCTGCCTCCCAGCAGTGTCAAAGGCAGAATTTCCATTGGCGTGGCTGGGACAGCTTGGGCCCCTGCTTTGGGGAGCATCCCAGCACTCATCGAAGAGGGATGGACTTGGCCAACCTCTTCAGTTTGGTTTGGTTTCTGTTGCTCAGTTTGGGGCCAAAACGTTTGAGCAGAAGTGCCTGGTGTCAGGCACCAAATGTCGGGGACTCCAGCATGGTTGCAGGGCGCGAGCTGCTCTGCCCTCTTGGCTTCTTGAAGGAGGGGGAGGTGATAGGTCCCCCCAAGCCCAGAGGAAGGTCATCACCCTCTACACCTGCTGAGGTGCCCAGCAAAGGCCCTTCACTCCAGAGGTGCTAAATAAATATCCCTGAATTCAAAGGGCCAGTTATTTAGGTGTCAAAATTAAAACTTGAATAGCTAGTTTGGGGAACCTACTTTTTGAAAATTTGGCCTTTGAGTCTTTGAACATGTTTATGCCTAGAAGTTTTCCTTGTGAAATCATGTAAAACAGATGAAGGTCAAGGTCACAATTAAGTGGTTATCATTTGAACACTTGGTCTAAACAAAAGGTCCAAAAAGGTGTTATTTATGCAGTTTCTAGTCACAGGTTGGGGCTTGATTTAATGATTTTGTAAAAAAAAAATTCTCTTAAGGGTCATCGGATAGTTAAACACTGTTTAACTCCAGAAATTTTTGTGCCACTGCTTAAAAAAGTTAACTTTTAGGTCATGTATTTCTCTAAAATTATATCATTGCTTGGCAATTGGTGTCCTGTAATTGTTTCAAGTACGCAATATACCTTTGGAATTGCCAACAGATGCGAAGGGGGACCAGATACATTTCGTAACTATGGGTTGGAAAAAATGGATTGTACATTTGGCTTCACATGTTTAACTTTTTTTTTAAAAAGTTGCATGATTGGAAAAAATATGTATACAGTATCTGTAAAACTGTTTTATCTGTTTCTGTTTCAAGCCATGTAAATTGGAAGAATATTAAATCCACAGCCTTATCGCGCATGGCCGTCTTTACATACCGAAGAGCTGAACAGTTTATACTTTTCATTTGGGCTATCTTGTACTTTCATTTGAAAGCAGACACTCTCACGTTGCAGTCTTACTGAGGATTTTATATTAAAAAAAAAAACAAAAAACAAAGAAAAAATATGCTGCCCTGGAGGAATATATTACCTTACTACTCAGAGGTTGGAAGGAAGTTTGTTTTGGAGCAAAACCTGCCCCTTTCCAAATGAAGTAGAGACGCAGTGCTTACTCCACTTGGTGTTAGTAGATATTGCCTTGTGTATTCCATTTTAAATTGTAATCTAGTTTGTAAAAGAGATGGTGACGCATGTAAATAAAGCATAATGGATCTCTACATTGCACATTTGCCTTGGCTCTGTTTTTATTGTGTCATAGACAGACATGTAAACTCAGGACCTGGAGAAGGGGTGACTTTCAAGCAGCAGGTGAAAATGGCTGGTGGGGGGCCTGGGGCTGGGGAGGGGTCCTGAGCCTGCATCCACTAATATCTGTCAATGCATATTGACATGGGCCTCGGCCTTTCAATCCTTCAGCCAAGCCAGCGTAGTTTTTGGTGGTCAAATAACCCCAGGGGAATCATTTACTCCTGGTAAGAAATCACAAAGTTCACTTGATTCTGGGGGCAGAGGGGGGTTGTCCCCGGGGGTGGCAGCTGCGCTCTGCAGCTGCAGACCAGCTCGCCTGACCTGGGAGAGAACCAGTTGAACTGCAGACCTGTCGGGAGAAGGGTTACACCCCCCACCGTGGGCTTGGCTGGGTTTCAGACTGTCTTTGAAAAATGCCTGGAGTACTTGAAACCACCCGTTTGGGATTTGGGATAATAAAACCAGCAGCCTGACTCAGCAGAAAGTTATACAGAGGGCTCTGGCCAAGGCACTGGAGAGCGTGCTCAGAAATGAGAGACATGTCGACAAAAAGCTCTTCTCCCACCCTGATGGGAAGCCACAGATGTATATGGTCTTTTGGAGTAGTTTTTCAGGAAGAAATTATATTTTGAAGAAAGGGGAGCCTTTCCTCACAAGAGGGAGGGGGTTCTTGTGGCTCCGGGGGTACAAACCATGATATTGTCTGTGCAGAGCCCACAGGAATGTTACACTGAAATACTGCAGCAATAAAGAGCAGTTTGGGGATAACCCTTGTTTAACATAGCTAGAGCTGTTCAGGTTTCGTCCGAACTAGAGACAGCCTGAAACATGACAAGATCCAGACAGAGAATAGCCTTTGACCAGGAGAAAGTGTGCATTAAACTTCCCAGAGTGAGAGTGCACTTGTCCTGCAGCAACTACAGCTTCCCCTCAAAAACAGAGCTGTTTTGCTGGTTTTTTTCAGAAGGCTTCTCCAACAAGGCTCTGCCATGGAAGGACCCGTGCCCTCTGCCTTGGCATTGCCCCACTGGTATTTGGGACAAACTATGTGGTTGTTTGGCCCAGTGAAGTGCCAGGTTGAAGGGACTCAGCTTTAACCTGAATTTAGGCAGCGGCGGCAGCAGCAATGGTGAGCTGATCAAATCCTGAGTGAGTTTTGTGCTGAACCTACTTGGTTCTGTTGTGCAATGCCTTAGCTGTGACCTTCGGTTCACCCGGCCTTGGAATAGATCATTCTTATCTTTCACAGTACTTTCAAAATAAGTCCAAACATTTTAAAACTTCTCAAAGTTGTCCCAGAAGGCAAAAGACTTTTCAAGTTGCTGCTGAGGCTGGTGAGGCAACAGAAAGCTATTTTAGGAGCTCCCCACCACATATGCTGAGTCGTGGGTTCAGCCAGACCAGGGAAAACAGTATTTTACAGCTCTTGTTTGGTTACTGCTGCCAAGGAAGTTAGGGGTGCTTTCAAGAAGGCTGAGATAAGTAAATCTGGGAGGCTATCTCTTCTACTGGTGGAGTCATCATGACTGGAATCTCCCCATTCAAAAGGAAGTCTTCTTGGATGAAGTGGAGCCCAAGCCAGATGGAGCTGATACTGCTCTTGCTGGTACACAGATTTATCCCACTGCCTGCGGCTTCTGCAGTGTCTCATGGCATCTCTGTTTGCCCAACCCAGCCCACAGAGCTTTTTTTCCCACTGGCTCCACCTGTGGAATTTTTTAAAATGAAAATATATTTATCACATAAGTACAAAGCGTAGAAAATTCCACTAGAGCAACAAAAAAAAACCAGGTAAGCTTTTTTTTTTTTTTTTTAACTGTGGTTTAAATCTTTGAGAAACTTTGGAATTGTCTGACAAAATTCAGAATCTCCAGTTTGGAATTTTTATTTTTGCACCTGGATTTTCTTTGCATACTCATGACATGAGCAGTTTTGCATATGTCAAAACATTTACTTACTAGAACAAAGCGTCTCCTGCTTTTATTTTTTGATGGTTTGATGACATACCAAGGGCCTGATTTAATCTAGAAAATAAGATAAAATGTCCCAGTTCAGTAGGAACAAATGGCCTAAATGAGGGTAACTTGTAACATTCTTTTAATGTTACATTATGCCATGCAGGTTTCAAGATGTCTATATCCTATGAGTGACATGTGGTGAAATGGGGGAAAACTGTAAAAATATATGACATCTCATAAAAATATTTCCAATTTCCAAGACAAATATAATGCTGATCAGCAGTCTTTTCCCTCAATTTTCACTCTTTTTAAGGCAGTACCTTAAAACTTTGTTTTTGCTGAAATTTAAAGCACAGAGCAATTCCCAAGTGTTGCCTTTCCCTGGGGATTAGCCTTCCAGCAGTGAGGCATCACTGCAAGGGGCATTGAGGCTGCTGCTGGCACCTGTGGACCCTGGCACCACAGGAATGTCAGACTTTGGCTCTACTTCATGCTCTGAGGGCCACTGTGAGCCCTGAGAGATCCCATGGCTGGTGCAGCGAGGTCCAGTGCGGGAAGATGGGGAGGACATGGGGGGAGCAAAGCACAGCGGATGCCAGCACCTTGCTCTGGTGTCTGGTAACCTCTCTGAGGATTCACCTGCTGCACAGACGGTGGTTCCTTCTGCTGTTCCTAACAACCTTGGGAAAGGATGGCATTGGATAGGAAGTGCTAGTTAAGAAATACAGGTGTACTGTACCTCTGACCTCCAGAGCAAAAGATGGAGGAAAGCTAGGCATTGGCAGAGCCTCCTCAGAGGTGCTCCCTGGAGAGCAGCAGAGGAAGCTGCTCCTGACACCTTCTCCTCCAGGAGGGAGAGGTCCAGCCTTTCCAAGCCTCTGCTGTGAGTGACTGGCCTGGTATTTGTCTTACATTTGTTGTTTCAGTAGAAAATTCATACTTCACCAGCACTTTACCTTAAATCTCTATTAGGTTCCTCTTACTTAAGGCTAACCAAGCTTGAACACCATTAATTAATTCATGGACGAATGTCCTGGAGAAAAGTCACTGCTTAGAAAGCAATAAAGCAATTAATGAAAGATACACAATAATAAAAAAAGTCCTTTTACTCATTAAATGAAATCCATTGTCATTCACACTTCTCTGGAGAGTCATATTTGCAATATCAAATTGTGTTACCAACCTCAGTGTGCGTCTGTTAGTCAAGATTTATGGCGAGTCTGTCTCGTTTATACAGAGGTTTTTGCCATGCACTGTCACTCCGCCTAGCAGACTCCCATGGAAAAGCCACAACTTAAGTCAAAATTCTACTGTGCCTGAGTGGTTATAAAATTATAGTGGCTTTCAGAGCTGGGAGATATCTAAGTCTCTTATTGGGGAAGGCAGCTACCTCTGGGTGTCTCCTCTGAAGCTTCTGCCTCTGGAGAAGGTAGCAGAGGGGAAGGTCAGGCATGGATGTGCAGGGGGTCTTCACTTTGCAGTGGAGTTGTGTTTGCTCTGCAGTCTGGGTGAGGAGGTTGTCACCAAAGGGTCAGCGCTAACAGAGTTATGCGGACAGGAGCGGTCACATGGGAAGTTTCCCTGGAGTAACACAAATGCAAAGCCTCTCTTCCCTTTTCCTAACCCATAACAAGCACTTCAGGGTGAGCCCATTTCACTCGGTTTTTCGGAGAGGATGTCAAGGTGACAAGCTGCCTGCAGAAAGTGCCTGAATTGCTGGGTCCTGGGGGACGTGGCTGAGACTCGGCAGCTGCATTTCCAGCTTCTTAAATCTCCTACCTGAACATCTTTGCTTTTCCACAATGTCTTCACCTTCCCTTGCCAAAGCTTTGTTCCCTTATTAAGAAAGGGCCTCTGGGATGACAACATGATGTTGCTGTTAGCAGGAGACTCTCGAGGTTTGGTTTCCCACACAAACGGATGTGTAAGGAGCCGGGGAGTGGCCAGCTCCCACCTTACGAATCTCATGGACCATGCATCCAAGGGGGCTTCTCCATGTGTGCAGAGAAAATGTCAAGAGATGAGAGCACACAGGAATGAAAAATAAAGCGACAAGTGGAAAGGGCTTAATAAAAGGCTACGCTTTGAATGATACAATGCCATGGGGGCATCAGAACCACTTTTTCATTCCCTTCAGTCATTCTTCAGTCCATATCTAAAGTCACCAGTGATTTCCATTGTTGTCAGCAATGATCTTCCTATCTTTTAATCCTCATGAATCTTTCTTTGGAAAGAAATATTTCTTTTTTTCTTTTTTTTTTTCATTCTATGACTTTTTTACATTCTCTGTTTTTCTAAGGCCAGTTATTAAAACATTTGTGGAGTCAATTATGTAAGTTGTGGACATGATTATTTTTTACAATGCTTTTATTTAATCAAGAAGCCCAGGTAACACAGTTACCTGGTAAGAGCTCATCGCCAGCACAAGTCACACCATTCCAGCTACACTACGAAGAAACACTCCTTGTTTTGCTGCTTCAAGCCACACCTGAGTCTGAAGACAGTTTGCTGCTCTAGCTGCATCAGCCACCTTTGCCTAACATAGGCTAAATCCTGCACACTGCTTCACTTGGAATAGTAAGTTTGCAGCCAATGTGGTCTGGTGGCTGTATTCAAAGGTCTGCTAAGTTCAGGAGATGTAGAGCTCAAAGTACAAATGGTTTGTGGACCTCTTACCAGGTATGGCAGCTGAAAGGGACATGAGTCCACCACTTTGGAGCAAATTCCTACAGACAAAAAAAAAGGGAAAGAAGTGAATGCCTTGTTCTTTTAAGAAGTGTCTGTCTTTGTTCATGCTCTGCCAAGTTTTTCTGTGAGAAATGAATATTGTGAAGTAGCTTTGTACAGTTTAGGTGCAGCCTAGAACAACCAGCTACAGAGTTGTCAGTGGTGTCTGCCCTCCGGCAGTGGTGGCACTTGTGACCTGCAATACTTCCCCGGGCCATAATTGGCAAAATAAAATTGAAAAACTTTGATTTTCTATATTTCAGCGAATCAAGAATCTGCAAACTTTTCCAGCTGAAGTTTATCAGAATTTGAACATTTTATGCTGATCACCTCATCCATAAGCTAACAAAAGGCTTATCTGTTTCTCTTCCACTATAATTGACAGTCCTCTGTAGGCTCATGTTCAGCATTTCAAGACTAACTTAAAGGTCAAATTTACCATATGGGCAGATTGGATGAGCTCATGCTTGAGGAAAGACCATCTAAAGGTGACTTGTCTAACATCTACACACACACACACACATGCTCAGAGTACACGCACATTTCTTTTTGGTTTAGCCTTGCCTCAGACGTGACCCATGTGCCGAGAGTATCAGGATAAAGCTGTACTAGAAATGTAAGATGTGGGTTGAATCTGTCACCTGAAATATAAGGTAATAATAAGGGTCTGACAAGGGAAATGTTTGAAGAAATAGATGGAGCAGAGTTACATTGTTCTGACCCCTCTTATCCGAAACCTGAATTATGACAAACTGCTGAAGTACTTTCTTCGTGATTAAGCAGTTTACTCCCAAATTTTGTGTATGCAGACATGGGGCTGTGCCTCACCAGAGGAAGTGCTCAGACCCCTACACCTCACTGCACATGGCCATGTTCAGCAGAGGTGCTGCAGCAGCCGCTAACAGCACCCAAAACAAACCCTGGAGACCTCGTCCCCCACACGTAGGACAGTCACCTGCAAAGGATGGCCTGTAACCACTCCTGGGCATGTGCTAAGCCTTGCTCAGAGCACAGCTGCCAGTGATAGGACTGCACCTGCTCGGCTTCTTCACACAAAACTCGTGTATGGAACTCAAGGTATGATAAAACTGCAGGCACAGGTAAAAGTGTGAAATGAGTAGGGGAGGTGGATAACTTTCCCCACTTAAAATATGTATCTTCAGCAGTATCCCCTCCACCCTCTTTTGTAGGCCATTATGGTATGCAGATTCTCATGCTGGGAAACAATGACCAGTCCCTATCCCCTGGGGATTTCTCCACTTTGTCCCACAAAATTTTTGGCCAATTGTCAGTTTTCAGCCCCTCCACCTTCCACCAGGCAGAAAACCCACAGGTGCTTGACCAGAGAAGAGGTATTTGGAGATAGCAACTATTTTTTCGCCAAGACACTTCAATAACTATCAGCTCACTTGTGTGCATTTCCAAAAGCAGGACTCGCGTGCCGTCTCCCCTCCCAACTGTCCCTTCTATCCTCCTTCTGTGAGCCTAATCTTGTGCCACACTTGTCCCCCTGGTCCTCCTGCCACCTGCCCCACCCAGCCTTGGCTGGATGCCCATGGCCTTGGGGCCCTGGAAACCCAAAAGCTGGCAGCAGCCTCTGAGTGCTGGTGCATCAGCCAGCCCAGCAGCTGGAGGCCACGTGCCCAGCACCCAGCAGGGCCCTCGTGCAGAATGAGGAGTGCCACCACGTACCAGCATGAGGAACTGGGAGGGAAAATCAGCCAGGTGAGATTCAGTAGACAAAGGTGCTGTGCTGAGGAAAGAGACCAGCTGCCAAATGCCAAGTGGGGCACGAGCAGCAGCCCTGGAAAAAAGGTGTTGTGGGCAATAATGAGACAGAAGCTGTCTGATCTCCTGCTGTGGAGTTGTGGCACTGGGGCCCCCTCAGGTGTTTGAGCCAGGCTGAATAAGAACAAGAATGAGCAGAGGCAGTGAGAATGGAGACCTATGGGAGAAGGCTGATGTTAGTTGTTAGAACAAGTTGAGAGGGGACACAAAATACCTTTGCATTACTTCATGTAGAAAATTACTTAAAAACCCCCACCCTTCATACCCACTAAGGAGAGGACATAGCCGTGTTTCATCTGCAGGAAATGTAGGTTATGTTCTCTTAGCTACGAGGATAATTAACACATTTCCTAGAGGTGTGGACTTTTCTTCAGTAAGGATGTTTTTTGGGAGCAGAATGTTTGCCTGGATTTTCCTTGGCCCTGCCTCAGAGCAGGAGGATGATCTCCTGAGGTCGCTTCTAACCTCATGCTCCTATGACTTGCCTTAAGGACTTAAAGCAGCTTTAAAACAAGGCTAAAAAAAAAAAAAAAAAGCACAGAGGCTTCTGTCCTTTCCTACCTGAGGCACAGGTCTCTATGTACAGTAGCAAACTGTTATCTTCCCTGCTGGTTTGACTGTAACAGGTATTGAGTAATGTTGTCCCACTGTGCTGACGCATGAGCCAGGGTGTGCCCCCGACCCCAGAGAGGTACTGATGTAGGACAACCACAGAATCACACAATATGCTGAGTTGGAAGGGACGCCTCAGGATCATTGAGTCTGAATCCTTCTGGACCAGAAGTATAAATACAGGTGAAAATACAGATATTCCTGCGGTGGGTCAGGTTTGTTTCAGAGGTGGCCTGCTTTCCCTGCTGAGGGCGCGTGTTGGCCCTCCTGGCAGGGACAACAGGCCAGACCAGGAAAAGGTGCAAGCAGCAAAGCCCCACTGACTGTGAGCAGCAGGACTGGAGTCGGCAGGGACGTGAGAGACGTATCAGGGAGAGGCAGCTTTGGGTGAGCACCTGCTTATCAGAAAACCCAGGCCCTGCTGAAAGATGCAGCCTGAAGCCTTTTGGGGTGTCCCCATCACTGCTGCCAGGCCACCAAGGCTGGTGTCTGGGAGGCTGTCTTTCTGGGTCAGGAGGAGCCAGACAGCCCGTGATGGCAACTGTGGGCAAAGATCCGGTGCCTGAGCAAGCAAATGATGCCAGAGGACAGCAGGATGCTCACAGCAGCATCAGCCTCCTCTCCTACAGGCAGACAAGAGTGATGGCTGCCTCCTTGCCCTGCAATAGGGCCAGCAGTAACCTCACCCAACAAGGTCCCAGCATAGTCAGCCAGTAAATCGTACCAGACTTGGGCTCCCAGACAGAAAAAACAACCCCCTGCCTGTTCGATGTTTACATTAGAAGTTTATTTTACAGTTCATTTCACAATCCGTTTCTCTTCTCCCTTTGCCGTGAGGTGATTTATGGTGCTGCAGATCCTATCTGCCTGCCCTGCCCAGGGCACAGACCTGGAGAAAAACCTGCCAGGGGTCTGTCCTTGTCCTTGTTGCTCTTTCATCTACAACTGCCCTTACCTATGAGTAAAACTAGAGCAGTTCCTTCCAAATAACGATGAATTAGTCTCTTACTCCCTTGTGCTGGTGTTGGTGTTTTGAGGGGTGGGCGGCTCAGAGTCTCTGAAGAGAATGAGCAAACAAACAAGGTGCAAAGGGCTGTCCTGAACTTCCCTCTGGCTGACTCCTCCTCTGGTCCCCCTGGTGGGGTGTTGAGGACTCCTGGCATGCCGTGGGACTGCAGACCCTGTGCCTCCGGATGAGGAGGTGTCGTTCCTGGCTGTGAAGCTGTTGGCATGATCCGTGGCTGCAGGAGATGGCTGGGTCCCTCCCCATCCTGCGCCGTAAGGGACTTTCAGGGGCTGTTGGAATTAACTGGGATTAGTTGCTCAACGGTACATTTAAATGTTGATTTTTATGCTTCCCTATTTCAGCGACATTCAGGGAGGTGGTTTAGCTTCACTGGTTTAATCAAGGCCTTTCCTCCAGAGCTGAACATGCAAAAATGATGTGCTGCATTTTACTGAAAAAATAAGAGATCTGATCTGAAGATCTGGTGAGAAATCCCTGAGTAATACTTGACCTTCCTTGCTGTCTGTGTGCTTTGAAGGCAAAGGATTTAGTGCTTCCTTGTGCAGGGCCAGGTGTTCCCTATGAATAACTGGACTCAACCTAAAAGCAGGAGGAAGTGTATTTAAAAAAACAGAGGTGTGGTAATGACACTATCGAGCTTTTTGTGTGTTGTGTAATCCATGCGTGTGTGGCTCCTGAAGAGCCTGCTCCACAGTCATGCCTAAAT
This sequence comes from Lycocorax pyrrhopterus obiensis, assembly GCA_014706295.1. Lineage (NCBI taxonomy): Eukaryota > Metazoa > Chordata > Aves > Passeriformes > Paradisaeidae > Lycocorax > Lycocorax pyrrhopterus. The sequence continues at coordinate 69,878,554 of JACSVZ010000004.1, read as the reverse complement.
CACTCCATGAAAACAATGACAAACCCTCATAAGTTGACTGGCAAGAGGAGTTTGTTCCTTTTCCCCAGGAAGATGGTATTCACCTCATGTGAACGTGAAGTTTCGTGGACTGAATGATCGTGTGACAGACACAGTGCCTTGTATATATAGAAGCCAAAGGTTCTGAAAGAAGTTTTCTCTTACAGTTTTATCACCACTAATTGCCCTGAAGATGACGATGTGTGCAGATGGTAAGAAACAGAAGAGTTTCACATAGAGGGCACTGAGAACCTATGATTACCTAGATTAACAGCTAAGTAAGTGCCTCCCCACAGACTTGTTTAGCAATTTACACCTTTTGAATTGCAGTTGTATCAAGTGGGGGGTTTAATGTTAAGAAATTGTTTTCGTGTTCAACTTGATGCAAACTAGAAGTCTAGAAAAAGGGAATTGATTTGGCAATACATGTGTTTGGACTCTAGGTGACTGGCACAAATTTAGTCCATTCCTACACTGGTAACAATTCTTAAAGGCAATACAAAAATACCTGCTTTTCCCTCCTTTCTTACAAAAAGCACATACACTTTTATCTAACTGTGGAATTATTCTTTCTTATGTGTAATAACTCTCCAGACACTGGAGAATGATGTTGGAAATAGGGAAACAAAATGGTCAGGGGAGTACAAACTTCTCTGCTTTTGTGCACACGACTAAATACTTGAAGGCAAGATCATTCCACCATTCATTTCACCATTTTATATGTCAATAACACCATCAAACAGTGCACTAAAGAAAAATAAACTAACACTCTGGCCATAGAAATTGACCTTAGATTAGCTAGAATTGTATCTGATAAGCCCCAGTAAAGCTCAAACCATTTGCACCAATACTGTGAAGCTGAGATTGGTGTTGGGGTTTCTTTTCCTCTAATTAAAACTGCACATTTTAGGAAAGGCAGCAAAGCTGGCACTGCTTGGCAGCCTCGCACGGAGACATTCCTGAAAGCTTGTAAGAAAGTCAAAGGTAGAACTGAAAAGCTGAGGGATGGTGGCACTAGCAAGGGCAAGGACAATTTCTGCAGGGTGATCAGGAGGTGCATTTCGTAAGAGAGAAACCTTCTCCCTGGATAGTTTTTCATAGCTAGCAACCATGCCTTGCAGTTTCTGTCTTGCAACACAAGTTGTCTGCAGAGACTGTGTCTCCCTACCTGACCTGCGTGCCCTGAAAGAGGGCCATGAAGCCTCAGGGGAAAAACACGGCCCTGGGGTGTCCTGTGGACCCCAAATAACCTCTTGAGCCTGATGTAAACTCTGCCCAAGAGGCATTTGCAGAAAACAGGCTTCCTCCTTGCAAGCCTGCCTTCTCGTGGAGCAAAAGTGGAGAGGTTGTCCCCTTCACCTCCTGCCACCCTCTCTGGCCAGACCAAATTCAAAATCCCAAGAGAAAAGATTCAACTGGCGTGTTGCAACATCCTTCCTCTGTTTTTGCCAATCCTGTTTCTCAGTCTGTTGGCTAAGGTCCAGTATAATATCTCAAGGACACCCCAGTTCCATGGGGGGAAAAGGAGAGATGCAAACAGTTTTGAAAACACTTGTTTATGTTATTTTGTAATATCTCGGGAATCTTAAATTAAATACAAGCATCCATGAAATGAAAATAATCCGAGGAAAAAGTTAGTAAAGGGCTTGTCAATATATCCAGTGAGGACTGAAACATGGTAAACATACTGCAACTAACAGGAACAGAGATATAGCCACCAAAGTCTGGGTTTCTCTGGTTTGTAAGTCAAATTTAGTGCCCATTGAGGATGTCCAGTTCCCAGTTCCTGAACAGTTTGGCTCCTGAAGCCCTGCTTCTTGCAGCAGGCTCTGTAGGTTTGGGTCTCCACAGTTCTTTTCTACAAAAATCCTGTCAGTTGTTGAGGAATGGTTTTCTAGCACTTTACTCCATCACATCTCTCAAGAATGCAGTGTAGGATTAAGGCAAATCTACGATACATTTCAGAGCAGTTTGCATTTAGCAGTGCAATACATGTAATACTTGCACAGGTAAACTTTCCCCTAAAAGTGTGTGCTGGACACAGGGCATAAGCACAGGGCTCTCCCAGCCTTGCCACAGGGAGGTACCCAGTGGAACAGGGACAGGGCTCCAGCAGCTGCATCTGGGGAAGGACAGCTTCATGTGAGACTGGCAGCTCCGGGGTCTGCCATGGAGCAAGCTGTGAGAGCTGTGGACCATGGGCATGCAGGCCAGATGTAAAGGAGCAAACTGCTGGCATAAAAAGAACTCCTGGTCTTTATTCGGCATCCAGCAACAGCCTATGATACTGGGAAGGGAAGGATCAGAGATCTGTGGAGCGCTACTTTTTCATGCTGATTGCAGGGGACTGCATTAATAGGGCTGCTGAATGTTGATAAGGGCTGCTATAGTGAGAGAAGCCAACTGATAAGACATGTATTTTTGTGTCATGTTTCAAGCCATTTAATAGCATTGGGTGGGGGTGGGGTGAACAGGAGCAAAAGTTGGGTTAAAAGATGTCCCTCATGTTAGGGAAACCTACTTGAACTTGCTTTCCTGTGGTTTAAATGAAAAACTGGGTTGAATTAGTTCTGATAAATCACCAACTGCACGAATTATTGTTCACAGGCAGGAAAAGTGCAAATTTCTATCCCAATTCTAAACCCATGCATCCTTTTGGGTTTGGGGTGGGTTTTTTATCACCCCCCACAGGACAGTACTTGAGGCCTTCCCCGAATAATAGCATCAATTGTAAGAAACTGCAGGTGAGGATTCTGCATTACCACTAGCCCAGGGACAAGAATGCCAAACTTGCTTTCATTGTGGATGATTTGATTAATCTTTTATTGAGTCCGTGAAAGGCTATTGAACTGACTTGGACAGGTTTTCTGTGTTTCAAAGACTTGAGGTGTTTTTTTTATCCAGTCCCTCCCCCTTCCCTCTGAGCGCAGAAAGCCTGCAATTACGGGCAGTTTTCAAGGATGGCAGCTTTTGCTAACAGCCAGGACTTGTTGGGGCACAGAGTGGAGGAGCTGGATTGCACTTGGACCAGAATGAAAGCTATTTCATATGGTGCCACTCAACCCCCCAGGGCTGGGACCTCCCCTCATTTCTGGATGTGCACACTTGGAAGCCAGGATTTGGCCTTGGAGTGGGCATGTCCCATGATTCCACCTGTAATCAGTTGCTCCTCTGCTGTGGGGAACAGACACCCAGTGAATCCATATGCACTTCCATGTCCTCTGCCAGCTCCCCTAACTCCTCTGGTCATGCCTTCCTGTGCAAACCAGGAAAGGGTAATGCTTGTATCCTCAGTCCTGCCATGCTTGACCAAAACCAGGCAATGGTTTCAAGAGCTGCTGTACAGGGAGCATCTGACCTTGTACAACTTGCTTGTGTAGAAAAGCAAGCTTGAACAAATCTTGAGCAGACCTGAGTGCCTTTGGAGAAGGTGAGATTTCTTCATTTGTCTACTGGAGCCCTTAGGAGTGGGGTCTGGGTCTTTTCCAAGCCCTTTTCCAAGCCCCCTCTCAAAGCCTTACCGGAAGCACTTGAATGTGCTGGCAGCTGGTGTTTTTCCATCAGGAGGCTGTGGCAGTGTGAGCAGGTGGCAACACAGGTGAGGAGCACAAAAAGGGCATTGCCAGAGGGAAAGGGAAAGGGAAAGGCACCATCTATGAGCTCTGGTCTTCTCGATGAACCTCAGGACCCTCCACAAGACAATGGTGACCTGCTCCTAAAGCTTTGCAGTGATGAAGCAGGTCCCTTTGTAGGACTCACCACCCTGCTCTGATGTATCTCGACCTACATTCAAATATAGGTGTCCTGGTGGGTGCTTCATGGTGTCACATTTGTCTCTGGATGGGATCTGTCTCTGTCACTGCAGACAGCTCTGCCCTCTCAGCCTGCAGTCAAGATATTTAGCTGATTTTTGCAACAGTGCAGTATGCTTGTGGAGGCAAGGCAATTTTTCCTCCTTGCAGAGGCAGTTCTGGGTCTTTCTGGCAGCTTTCTGTCTTGGCTCACAGGGTCATTAATGCTGTTAATGGTTGTAAAATTACTGTACCCGTTCCTAATATCAGTTGACTTTGGCCTTGAGAGACAGTGTTACCCTTTACACTTTAGCATTTTACGAAGACTTTAAATGCTGGCAGAGAGAGCTGGGCATGAACTAATCTGGGCAGCAAGTTACAGGTTGCTCCTGTAAGCTTTTTCACATGTTGACTTCAGGATCATAGTTTCTGTGGGACTCCACTGATGTAAATGTGAGAGCTCATTTTTCCCCCTGCACTGGTGACTGAGCTTGAAAAATTAGTTCCTCTGAAAGCCAGTCTGTTTTAGCATTTGCTAAAGTGAACCTTTCTTTCCAGGCAAGTGAAGTACTGGGCTAAGATTGAGCTTTGTGATTCAATCCTTCAACTTGCAGCCACTCCTCACCCTTGGCATGAGGTTGAGGTGACACATGGTACAGATCATTTCCTTCAAATAAAAAGCAAAATGTTCTTCTAAGAAGGCCTGAAATATCCATGGCCTGAAAGCTCCTTCAGGAATATAGTTTACGGTGCATGTTTGGGGGTGGGGGTGTCAGGTAGATGTATCCCATACGTTTTTATCTGCACAACATGCATGTTTCTTTCTATGATCCTTCACCCAGAATTGTATTTTAATGTTACAACTGAAGACGTGTCTTTAATTATTGTGGTGCCTGTAAGAAACTCCAGGCTCCTCTGAAGTCCTCTGAAAACGCAAAGTGTTTCACAATGTATGAAGAGGTTAATTTGCATGGAGAATCAATATGCTAATTATTGTGTCAACACTTATTGTTTTAGTGTGTTTCTTGGCTCCTTGTCCCAGAGTATACAGCCACGTACGGTCCCAATTCCTCTGCGAGATGTAAGATGTGCCTTGGCTCTGCGACAGTCACAGGACTTGTTAAAAGAGATGCAAACCAAAGAAGACTGGCACAGCTTGTACTGTCTTATCCAGCCTAGCTTCATTCTGTCAGGGAACATCAATTAAATCAGATGAAGAAATTAGGGAGCTTTTGTCTAGCTGGCGAGTTAAATAAATATTGATTAAAATAAAATGATTGCTAAGCAGATGAGTCAAAATAACCACCATACCAATTCGTATGTTTATATAAAGCCAAGTGGTGTGGGAATACAAGTGTCAAATATAGGCCCAGAGATGTTCTCCTTCTTCATTTTATTTATTTCAAAGATGGTTGTGCTCTGAGTCAGGGACCAGGAATAATTGTGCCAGGCACTGCGCTGCCTCCGAACAAAAAGATGAACTTTGTCTCTTGGCTTCTTCTGCAGCCCAACAGCTCTTTGGGACACTGGGGCCAGGCACGCAGGAGGAGCGGGAGAAACGGGCGGACAGTAGGGCCTTTAACATCATGGCTCCCAGCAGGAAATGGTACAAACACCGGGCACACGCCTCTGTGCCTGCAGAGCTTTGGGCTGCTGAGTTTCTGACAGATAACATCGTGACGGGGCTGTGAGCCACCCAGGACAACAGCCAAAATTGTCCTGGGAGCTTGGAAAAAGCCACCAGAAAACACCATCTCTCTCTGCTAGACCTGTTAGTTCCTAATTGCTCCACAGTAACTAATGACTGAGCTACATAGGAAGAATTATAATGCAAGCTTGGATTACACTTCCAGTCTTAAAGTGCTTGCTTTAGGGGCTGTGTATACGTGTGAGGCATGGGGAAGGCCGGTGGAGAGGTGCTGTGGATTGGGATAAGCAGTCATAGGAGAAGAATGTGGCTCTTTCCTCACCCTTACTGTCCCCGGATGCAACAAAAAACAGTGCAGGCAAAAGGGACAGGTGTGCACCAGAGCTCCTTGCTGTCCAGGTGTTCACAGCACAAATGAGAGTGGCTGGACCTCCTGCATTTGTCCAAATGTCCCCTGCAAACTTTCTGGCAGATCACTTTGCATTTCCTGTTGTTTCCCCCTCACCTGGGAAAAAGGCTGCTGGATTATTGTTTTGCTAGCCAGCTGCTAAGTTGCTGAACCAGTAGCACATAATCAAGTCTGACACCCCACTGGACTCAAGTTTGCTTACCAAACCCTGTTACTCACCTCCCAAGGGACAGAATGGCTCCTACACCCACCCTGCATATGTCTTCCCTGGGACACATGTACTTGTTGTGGATCCCAGACACAGGGGGCCAGGCCAGGGGCTGGTGGTGGGTGCTGCTGAGTCAGTCTTGCACCTTCTCCATGCTTACTCCTCACCTCCAGCATGAAGAAAATAGTTATTTACTCTCTCTCTGCTGCAAAGATAAAAAGAAAGAGCAGAAAAGGGTTTATAATACATTTATATTTACTAATAATTTTCAGGTATAATTTTTCTAAGTCTCCGTGATCAAGAGCTAGGAGAAAAATATTTGTAAATGGTGCTACTCCCCACCTCAGGCAACCATCAAAGCTTTATTTTCAGAAGTAGTTCTAGTTTTACTTTATCAATGCTGCCAAGGGCTTTCTGAGCCTCATGACAAGCCTTTTAATTTGAACAAGCACATCTTCGGGTGGGTTTTCTCCCAAAAGCTGAGAGATGATACACATGCAGGGTGAAGCTAACCTAGAGATGACCTGCCCTGCTGCTGGCTAATCTCTTTTTTTTTTTTTTTTTTGGTCCCTGATTTGTTTTGGGTTTGTTTTACTGGAAAATTTCTGGGGTACATTTGTTAGGCTCATGTTCTAACACTTCATATTTTTGCTCTACATGTCAGCTTTTCATTTTCAAATTGCTAGCTACTATCAGGTAACTGAAGTTAACAGAGGTCTCCTTCTTTAGCTGTAACTTAGAAAGCAGAGGAGGAGTAGAGACTATTGAGAAGTCCCACTTGAATTTTGGCTTTTGCTCCTTTACCTGCAGTAATTAAGCTCGCCCCCCACAGCCCCTGGAAAGCAGCTCTGCCAGCGGGACACCTCCGGCAGCCGCTCTCGCAGGTGAGCACAAAGGCTCACAGAGCAGAAATGCCTTCGGGCCCCCAGCATGTCAATAGGTCTGCTCAGCTATGCCGAGTTTAGTCATGCATTTTAAGTTTCTTCCTGAACCGGGGTCTTAATTCTTGTGCCATTTTACTGGAACAAAGAGGTCAGATTATTTATAGGTCGGTCGCCTTTGTGTGCATGAAGCTAGCAATGCCTTCGGTGCTCCAATTTCTGGGACTCTTTTTCCCTATGGCTCTTAAGTCTCAGCTATTCTCTCCTAATGCAATAACAGTAATTATCCTATCGCCGGCCACCGCAGCACCCTGCATTAGTGCCTGCCTTACCTAGTGCACAGCAAGGCTGGCAGCCAGGTAAAACCCCTGTAATTTATAGCTCATCAGAGAAGCCAACCAGCCCACGGTCTTCCTGTTTTGCAAAGAGACAGACTTATCACCTAGACGCTGCTGCGATGGGTGCACTGGAAAGGCAGGAAGATAAAAGTAGTGCACATGCGAGCTCTGGCCCCATCTCTGTTTGTGTTCTCTGTTGTTTCATCCAAGTGTGCAGTCAAGCAAAATCATCATGGCTCGATGCAACCAGGAGACAATATTGATGTGTTTTCACTTCCCAGTAGACCCATGACATTTCACAATGTAATTGTTGTTTCGCATCCGGCTGCTGAGTGCGGAACAAGAGCTGTGGAGCTGGCCATGCCAGGGTGTCTCTGCTAAGGCTTAAATTCAGATGGGAACATCTCAGATGTTTTATGTGACTGGTGTCCTGTAGCACCCAACAGGGTGTGCTGTACGGTGCATGGACTGACTTCACTTCTTCAGTCCTTGTACAGTTTGATGACCAGAGGGCTGGAGCACCTCTCCTATGGAGACAGGCTGAGAGAGTTGGGGTTGTTCAGTCTGGAGAAGAGAAGGCTCTGGGGAGACCTTGCAGGACCTTCCAGTGCCTAAAAGGGGTTACAAGAAATCTGGATAGGGACTTTCGCAAGGGCATGAAGTGATAGGACAAGGGGGGATGGCTTTAAGTTGAAAGAGGGTGTGTTTAGATTAGATATCAGGAAGAAATTCTTCACTGTGAAGGTGATAAGACACTGGAACAGGTTGCCCAGAGAAGTTGTGGATGCCCCATTCCTGGCAGTGTTCAAGGCCAGGCTGGATGAAGCTTTGAGCCATCTGGTCTAGTGGAAGGTGTCCCTTCCCATGGCAGGGTGTTGCAACTAGATGATCTATACGGTGCCTTCCAGCCCAAACCATTCTATGATTCTATGAAATTCTCCTTCATGACAGCACTTGTGGTGTGTCTGTTCTTGGGAGGAGAAAATAGTTTCTTTAACTGCTAGGCTGACACATCCAGCAGGATTTGAAGGACAGTGATATTTGATGAGGATAGATGAAATTTAGAGCAGATCTTGAAAGAATCACTCTTGACACTTATCCCAACCTCATGCAGGCAAGGCCAGATGGTCATTTGTGCAGAGGGTACAAACACACACACATCTGCACCGGAGAGATCAGTCAAGCAAAACCTTCTCTGACACCCTTTGGACTTGGCCTGCTGCTGTTCTCCAGGTAGTGAGGTGCATTTTCCAACACGCCTTAGAACACCTCAGGATGATAAGCACAAACTTGCTAGCAAAGAAGTTTCTGGCAATGTTTTGTTGCTTTTGCACTTCTGATTGTCCCATGGCCTCTGAAACTCAGCAGGAACAAAGCAGCAGGGTCACAAGTACAATTTCTCTTTGCTCCTTTAGCTGCTGTTCATGTTTTTGGCTGAGATAAAAACTCTTTTGGAAATTATTCATATCTTTGCTCAGTGCTTTGGCAATCTGAGGAGACTCCATTACTCAATGATGCTTCAAGCTAGCAACGGTAGGGCCCAGATATCCTTGGATATGACAACCAACAAACATCTTCATCAGTGAAGTCATACAAGGCAATGTTGTTTTGATGTGCAATTAAGTTACTAGAGATCTAGTCACAGAGCAGAGCTTTGAACTAAGTAGCTCTCCCTGTTTGAAGAAAATGGGGAGAATAAACACAAATGTATGTGCGTCTGAGGCTCAGTTTGCCAGCGGGCAAGCTGACAAGTGGGGCAATGTTCCTCAGCAAAGCTGACTCGAGTGGAGAAGGTGGAGGCTTCTGTGCAGGGGAGGCACAGACAGAGGCGTGGAGGTGAGGCATCCTGCACCCTGCCTGCTCGCTCCACGTGACTGGGATGCTCAGTTCTCTGGTTAATCCTGGAGAGCCTTGCAGAAAGAAGACTTTATCATTTAGAGGCCAAAAAATACTAGTGTAAGCATCAGAAGCAAACCTGAACTGAAACTTGCAAAGCATGGCAGAAAAAAAAGGGAAAAACTTCTTCAAAATCAATGTAAGGAAGGAAAAAAAGCAAAGTCAGACTGTTGTGCAGTAAATGAGATTAAAGATAATTTAGGCAAGGCCTGCAATCAAAGGAGTATTTTACCTCTGCTCTGGTTTAAGGAAGACAAATCCTGGGGGTAAAAGAAGGCTGGTTAATGGTAACAGGGATATGGAAATAGAATTGTTACTGTGCTCAAAGAGCAGGCAGCGTTCCTCTCGAGGAGGCAGGCCATGCCTGTCGAGGAGTTCTGGAAAGACCAGCATGAGAGGTGGCATGTCTACTAGCAACTGTTTTTATACATCTGCCAAGTCAGACAGGGACCCCGTGACTGCGGGATATCCATTACAACGTGTTCAGTTGTGCAGGGTTAAAAAATAATCCAGCCAACCATCGGCGTCCTTGTAACTCTGACCTCACTGGTATGCGGGGCTTTGGAACATGCCTTGAAGGTTAATTAAAAATGCAAAGGCACATCAAAAATGGGATGAAATGCAACTAAAGGCACATCCTGCCAGACTAACCCGATGGTTCTCTTTGATAAAACAATTATTTTTCCAGACAGGTGATATCTGCCAGATTTACTTTATCTAGACTACTTTAATGTATTTGCTATGATGTCAAGTGAGAAACCACTGATGTTGCTGGAGACAAAATAGATTATTAGAGAAATTGTGTTGTTGGTAAGAGGAGGAGACAATGAGTGCTGAGGCTGGAAATCTCAGGTCAGGAGGAGTTATCCATGAGAGTTCTTCAAACAGGAGTTTTGGGACCAATTTTGTTTCACTGTTTGCGTTAATGGCACGCTCCTGGCCCACGTGAGCACTGTGCTTATGAAATGTTCTGCACAAAGCCATGAGGCACTGCTGGCATGGAGGTGGTTTGCAGGCCAGGCAGGGTGAGCAGGGCACCTTGAGAATGGCTGTAATAAAAGGAGGGTGACATTCAAGTAAAAGACAAAGAGTCATGCAGGTGAAAACTGATGTCAGAGGTGGCTTTTGCTATTAACAGAGAGTGAATCAGTTGGGAAAAGGACTGAGGAAAAAGAAAAATCAGCATTAGGTACTCACAGGAGAGTTGTGTGCTGCCACCTCGATTCTGATGTTGCACCTATTTCCAGCTGAGGAGAGGAAGTATTAGTGCCCAGATCAACTCTCCTCACTTCCCACCCCTCTTTTTGGGAAAGGTGTATTAACAGCAGAGCAGCAGAGAAGACCTGCAAGGGGAGACCAGGAGACCAGAGACATTCTTGCCAGGAGGCCACAGGAAGTTACTGGAGCACATGCGTGTGGTCATGGGGATGGAGTTTGACGAAACAGGCACCCTCGTGCTGTCTCATGTATCTAAGTGCTCCCTGCTCCAGCCTAAGGCCAGCCCCCGTTGTTGCCAGCCACTAGCATATCCACATCTATTTTCTTTGGATTAGGGTCAAAAGCAGCCCCTGCAACAAGAAGCAGAAGTGGGGGTAGGGTGGGGGATGGAGAAAAGCTCAGTGGTGCCTCCCAGTGCTTTGGTACCAAATGACCCCGGGAGCAACGCTCAACTCTCTGTCCTAGGAGCTGCCAGCTCTTCCACCCCCAGTCCCTGGCAGCTGAGCCGTAGGATCAGGGGTCTGACTCCTGCGACAGAGGAGCAGTTGCAATGTCGTGCAATCGCATTTGTTTTAATATTTTTCCTTAAAGCTTGGAAAAACAATGAGAAAATGAATAAAAACAACTGCCTGTCTACATGATTCATAGCCAGAGCAACCAACTACATCTTGCTCTGCCTAGCAATTACCAGAGTTTTCATGCATGTGTTGTGGAGAAGGGAATTTGCAGAAGGGCTCCAGGTGAAGTCTAACCAAACAGGTACGAGCAGAACCTGACCCTCTGGCTATGCCTCAGGCCAGTCAGATATGGAGCAACCTTGGTCTGGAAGCTACATTGCTGCCTTTGTTGGAGATGCACTGGGAGAGGGGCTGTTGTAGTGGGCTGTCAGATACAGCCCAGCAAGTGGCCAAGAAATGGTTTCCAGGCCCAGGTTTGTTGCCCAAATACTCAGGTCAGCAAGGGGAGCAGAAGTGCTTGGGGCTGCAGGGCCTTTTACAGAGGGACTGCAAGGTGACATGCCAGAATTTCTTCAGCTCCTCTAGGAGCTAAAATTGTCTCCATCACTGCTGCCTTTCTAAAGAGAGGGGTGAGAGAGAAAGGCAGAATGTGAGAGAAGAGTGAGTGAGACAGAAGAGCTGATGCTCATGCAAAACTTCAAGAATTGAAAGTGGCGGCTCTTAACGCTTGTGTAAGACCCACACGGCATTTGCAGCCTTGGCAAAGCAGTCAGGCAAGCCCTGGCTCCTCTCGCGAGAGCAGTCAGGAGCAGAGCAGGACTCTCCCGCAGGCAGCGCCCTGGCAGGCTCTTGATTAACATGTTGGTGTTGAGAAGCTAAGTCAAATACAATTATTAAACTGATTATTCATATTCCATTCTGTTCACTGTGGGAAGATACTCCTTTTGGGGTAGTGTTCATGGGCCATACAGATTGTTGGAGTGAATCTAATTAGCAAGAGAAATCCAAATGGAACAATGACCGGTAGTTGTTAATGATGCAAGTGCATATTATACTAGCTCGAATGAAATCTTGGGTTGCAAGCAGCACTGAAAGGCAAAAGAACATTTACAGTTGTCCATAAAACACTACAAGTCCTTACCTTGCTGCTCTCAGGTGTGGTTGAGCTGTGCTTCCACCTGTACAATAGCAGTGACTTGTGAAATGCTTCATGGGCACCACCAAAATAAAATGCTGCAAGAAATGGATGACATGCAGAGCTTTGGTAGGAGAGGTGGTCAGTATCTGGGCTGAAAGCGATCCCTTGCTTTGCTTTCATCGGCACAAACCTCAGCTGCCTACAGAACTGATTTAAAAAAACAGGATCCTTTTTACTTGCACAGTCTCTGGATTGTGTCTCCAGCCCAGGGTCGGAGCATCCTGGGCCGCCAGCTGTTGGTGCTGCTCTTGGCATGCATCTCCAGCTCCACCAAGCAAATGTGGGGCGGGCCGCCGTCCAAATATTTTGGATTCAGTCTGGATCGTGAATTATGCAATACACACAGGCACACACACAAAACCTATTTTGTTGTTTCTGCCAAAACAGGTGGCAGAAACAACAGGAGGTGGGCACGTAGACCTTTCCAACTGTACAGTGAGCTGTGCATCTGAATTTGTTGAAATGATCCCATCCAGGGCCTGCATGATTAGCAGGAAGTTAGTTTGGTTAGCAGCCCCCAAACCAGAGTGCTGATGACTGGCACTCTCACTCTGTGGAAACTGCCGTGCTTAAACAGCCAGTGGAGCCGGGACAACTCATAGCTGTCATGGATTTGGTCCAGCACTGAGCTTCAGCTCTCACATGAGATGGCCCTGATCCCATGCCTCGCTTCTCTCTTTCTAGCCTTGAAAATGTTTTGGACAGATCTTCAGTTGAAGACCTACTTATTCCCCTGTGTTTTTTGGGTAGGGTGGGTTTGTAAGAAGTGAATTGTATAGAAATGTTGTGAAAGGTGGTTTAAGCTGCAACATTTCGGTTTTCAAAGCTAAACATAAGTTAGATGTCTTTTTGGCAATACTATAAATGCGTATGTGATGGGAAGTCTGGACAGCGAAACATTTTTTACTTATTCATCCTTCCAAATGTGTGTGGGCAAGACAACTTGGTACAGACAAAAATGAAGAATCTCCCTTACAGTATTTACTTTACATTTTCTGTGTCATGAAAGATGAGAGTTATAACAGACAAAGGTAGGAAGAAATGTATAAGGAATAACGTTGTAAGACCAGAGCATTGGATAAGGCTTCTGTGTCCTTGACCAGAATGTGCAAGCTGGCTGCTAAATATCCTTTCATTCATACGGTGTTGGAGTGTTGGAGATGAAGTACGACATTCAGCTAAAATGAAAATATTTTAGTTAAAAGAGAAAAAATATTTATATTAACAGTTGCAGAACTTGAATAAAAACAAACAAAAGGGCTGGAAAATCTAATTCAGATACTTTTGTTTTAAACAGCATTGAAGAGAGGTCTGACATAGTTGGTGTCTCATAAAAACCCTCAAAATTTCAACAGCACTTTTTTTATAAAAGTTTGGCAAAAGTTTTAGAAACAGAGAGAAAAGAAACCTTTTTTCTGTGTAGTCCTCTTCCGAAAGCAGATTTGAGTCATCATAACGAGTCCACTGAATGGCATTCAGTTTTGCCATGCACACGTGAGATTGAAAATTAAAACCCTGTGAAAGTTCACAATAAATTTAATATATTTTAAGGATTTTTGTTTGAGGGTTTTTTTCCCAATGACTTTGCACAGAAGTTTTTCCATGTATCTAAATTCATACTTAGAAATGTATGAATTTTCACAGCTAAGAAAGTCATCATAACTTCAATTTTGCCTTAAAAATAATGATGAGATTTGACTATTTCTATGCTTTTATTTCTTCATGATTATAAATGGTGAGTTTTTCATTTCTCTTTGCTATTGAGATGTGCCAAGGAATTTCAAACGCAAACAAAATGTTGCTATTGAAAGCAAAATTCCTACACTGTCAGGCAACCCTTATTTCAGACATTAAGAGTGAATTTTTATTTTGCAAGTTATTAGAGTAAGAGAATGCGTAAAAACCCCCAACTCAGTTATATTCAAACTCAGTAGGACAAGGCACCATGGAGCCTGAGCTAGTGTAAAAGCTGGTCCAGTTATGAGCAGGGAGTTGTACCATCGGAGAGCTCCAGAGGTCCCTCCCAACCCAAATGATTCTATGTTGCTGAAATAAAATTTTTTAACTTCACAATTTCTAGCATAATTTTTCTAGACTTATTTGAATCTAGACTTCTTCCCGACCTGAACACTTTTCTAAAAAAATCAAAACTAGGCTCAGAGTTCATTTATCTTTTCATTATTATCAGTTACAATAAATAAATCTGTTACCTTCAACTGGAGGCTAGAAAATAATTAAAAATTACAGGGAGACCTCTTGGTATCACTTTAAGAAGAGTGAACAAATGCTCAAGAGGAATCTTCACAAGCTGTTTTGCTAATTCACTTACTGTGTAAGAAGGCATAACAGAACCAGCAAGACATCTCGGATCATATTATAACCAAGGTTTATTCTGTAACAGCTTCAATATACTAACAAAAACCTTACATCTTTATTGCCCAAAACCATTGCACTGTAGCTAACTTAAATTGCCTGGTGTTTTAAATGTACTTGCACGGAGACATCTCTGTAGTGCGAGTTTCTCACTTGAAATTATCAATTGATGGAACATCTAAGGATACAAAAAGGGGAGAAGTGTGGCAGAGCAGGTCAAGGTGGGCTCCCTGGTACAGAGCTGGGCTCTCCATTTTGCCATAACTTAAGGAACGTGCCATTCCACGTACAAAGTCCCCAGAGGAGTCAAGAAGGATGCAAGTGTTATTTATTCCAGAATCCATGAGCCTGTATAAGTGGAAATAGTTTGTTTTGTTAAGCCACAGATCAATCTTCCAAGTCTGTTTCTTTTAGCATGGCTCCTGTGGGTTTTCAGGTGCTAGAACTATCCCATCTGTGACCGAGAGTGACCTAGAGTGACTGTTTCTGTGTCTCAGGCACAAAGAGTTGTTATCAAAAGATGAAAGGACAAAAATTGCAATTACATTTATTGATTAAATGGCCTCATCACTTTTCTTTTGAATGTACATTCAATGCTATCCCAAGATGTCATCCAGTGTCAGTGCCTACTACTCCTGTTGGTCCACATGATTTCTCCATTCATATGCTCTCCTGTGGGCTGAGGTTCTGTCTTGTCTACAAACACAGAACCAGAGGAGGAAGCAGCAGGAGGAGAAAAAACAGCAGCTATCCAGACAGGATAGGAGAAGCTATGTTCCCAGCCTGTGAACATTGAAACCTGAGAGAGATTTGTAACAGAGCAGGATGAGGTTTACAGCATCTAAATTCCACATAACACCTAATGTTTACTGTTGGACATTTGTTCATCCCCTGAAAAACATTGGTTAAAAAACCCCACACCAATACTTTTTAACTTCATCTCCCTAATCCCTAATTATAAAATGTGATTATCAAAGAACAAAGAATTTGCCCTACTGTCTTTATGATGTACAATTTACATACTACCCCATCCTCCCAGTACAGGTTGGTAATTTTTAAAGGGCACTAAAATATGATAATAACAAGTATTATGCTTGCTGATGTATTATGAAATGTATCCCATTAGTCACTTTATATCTGAAAGGCAGAAAAAATTTCAACCTAGCAACAGAAAGGCTTTTAGGATTAAAAAAAATATTTGGCAGGCAGTAGGCGTGTTAAACTATGCCAGGAGGAACCCAATTGGAGGTTTCTAGAGACAACAGGAGCATAAATAAGTTGCCATCCATGTCGCCCACCACAGAGCTGGAAGAAAATTCAAAGCTTTGTAACCTGAAGGAGCAACAGAAAAGTGAAGGACAGCCTGGTGGCAGCTGTGGCCTGGCTCTGGGATCCTTGGGAGGAACTACTGCCCTCCAAAGCCACAGAGAGAAACATGGCAGCAGATATTCCAGCTCACCTGAGCCCCACTGTGCCATGCTCCTGCTCGTCATGTGGGCCACAATAAAGATACCTCACTTCCTTAGCTTAGAAGAACTGATCCACTACCAAAAATGCTCAATTAATGATGGTGCTGATGAGACAGATTGAGACATCCTTGCCAACACTTCTTTTTTCCCTCCTACATAGGAAAATAGCTAGTGCAAGAAATTTTACTGGAAAGCAGAGAAAGCAGAATACTTCAATTTTGGACACAAAGCAAGCCAGGCAAAGGACAATAATTTTTCCTGCTGTTTATTTATATCACTAACTACCTAAAAAGTTTTTCTTTTTTTCTGGGATCTCTAATTTATTCTGGAATAGAAATGTCCTTGATTGGCCAGGCAAAGGCTTTTCCCATGAGAACTGTGTTTTAATCACACTAAAATTTTCATTCAATCCTTTTTGTTTGGACAAGGAGCTCTTTCAGCAGAAGATGAGCCTGCAGCCAGCAAAACTCCCTGTGTAGCTCAAGATTGACCTGCTAAAGAGAAAAAGGCAGAAATACTTCATTTCCCAGGTGTGTCCAAGCTCAGGACCAGGCAGTTCAGAAGGCAGACAGGGAACTTCTACAGGCTTTATTGAAGATGAGAAATATCCTCCTGCCTTAGCAGGACACATACCTCAGCCACACAGTGCTACATTCCCTAAAGTCATCGTAAAATGGGATGGAGGAACAGCTTTTTCCACTTTTGAAGGGACACTGCATTCATGTCTGAACACAACAAGTAAAATGAGCAAAATTATATCAACTGGAAGGATATCAACCCATTGGAGACAGTCCAGAGGAGGACCATCAAGGTGATTAGAGGGATGGAGCACCTCTCCTATGAGGAAAGGCTAAAAGAATCGGGATTGTTCAGCCTGGAAAAGAGAAGGCTTTGGGATGACCTAATCGTGACCTTCCAGTACCTGAAAGGAGCCTACAGGAAAGATGGAGAGAGACTATTTGCAAGAGCATGTAGCAACAAGATAAGGGGGAATGGCTTTTAACCGAAGAGAATAAATTTAGGTTAGATATTAGGAAGAAATTCTTTATTGTGAGGGTGGTGAGACACTGGAACATGTTGCCCAGAGAAGCTGTGGATGCCTCATTCCTCAAAGTATTCAAGGACAGGTTGGAGGGGGCTGGGAGCAATTTGGTCTAGTAGAAGGTACTCCTGCCCAAAGCAGGGGGGTTAGAACTAAATGATCTTTAAGGTCCCTTCCAACCCAAACCATTCTGTGGTTCTATGACTCTATTAAATGAGCACAATGAATGCATGTCACCCCTCAGTCCTGCAGGGAGCTGGCCTATTCACAGGACACTCATTCTGCTGCACACTGCAGGCCACCAGAGGAAGGAGGCCTGAGAAAGGACAAGCTACACCTGCAGGAGTCAATGTTCCTGCTCTCAATGGGAGAGGAAGGTGTTTGCCTTATTTCATTGGCAGTGAGTGACAGTATTTGTGCCAAACCTTTGGGAAAGGCTCTACGCTGCACAAGAGGGCAGCAGGGTCACTCTGAACTGTTTCACAACACTGACAGACAAAGAAACACTGTCTGTGCCCCTTGCAGCCTGGCCCCCAAATGCCAAGCACAAGTGGCCCAGTGGCACCCCCATGGAGGATGCCAGTGAGCAAAACACAGTGCTGGGCAGGGTAAAGTGGTCTGCTGCTGGTTATCTGAGAAGCTTTCAGATGCTTCCTTTCTTTTTCCCACTTACTAGAGAGGGTGCTGAGACTGATTAACCTCTGCCTGGAGTGAAACCCTTCCCACCTTTTATGTTAAACAGAATCCACTTTACTCTAGTTTGGAGACAAGTCGTAAGCAGTAATTTGAGGATACCTAAAATGGCTGTGCACTTCCCTTCTGTTCAGCCCAGTCTTTGTGTTCCCTTATCATGAATTAGGTAGGGCAAACATAGCCAGACAAAACATGGGCTGAAACCTGCCATCAGAGCTCGGCCCCATCACACAACCAGTGCCCGAGGCTGGAATTCGATCATGAGAGAGCTAATAATAACAACACACAGCAAAGAGCAGAGTACCTTGCTGCTGTTGCTGAAAGCATGAAAAATACCATCTTAATTTAGAGACTTATTATGGCGTATTATGGCAGGGCATGCCAACAAATGTGTAACAAGCCAGAAGTGCTATGCTACTGTAGGTACTCTTATTGCAACAACAATAATAATAATAATAATAATAAAAATAATACCTGCTGAAAATACAGTTTTAAAAAAAAAAGAAAGGACGTTCTGCTGTATATTCAACAATAAAGAGAAAAACTATGACATCCACAAAATACTCTCTCTTTAAAGTGGGCAAAAATAAACTAAAATGAGCCAAGTTACTTTTCTGCTTCTGAAAACCTTTTAAATGCCCCCATGGCCTGAAGAATATTTCACACAAATTATTTCAGTCTTTTTCAGATTTGTTTTTCATTATTATTAGTATGTCCATTTTGTAAAATTTTATTCTTAAAACCAGTAAATCTCACACTCAAAGAAACACAGGAACTTCAAAACCTGGTGCCATTTCATGGTTTTCATTTTACCTGGATGTGAGAAAAAGCCTAGAATCTCTAAGATATTGCCACAAGCTCAGTTAGGATGCAGTGCTTGCATACATGTCAGAGGCAGCAGCACAGGTGCAGGACCCATCCGTTTGCTAGGCTGCCTTCTCGTGCTGCTCCAGCTGGGGAAGCAGAGGGGGGCTGCAGACCTGCTGGACGCTCCCTTGGGTTGAAGTAGGACCTCAGCTTCACAAGGCCTGAAATTCCTTGCTCCTCACCACCCTCGGCTTCCCAGCAGACCAGGAACAGGGCAGGTGGAAAAACTTACGCATACCACGGGATTGCTGTCGTCTGACATCCCGAAGGGCCATCACTGGTACTCTGCACCAGGGCTCCCAGTGCCAAGCTGGATTCAGGCTGTTCTTTGCTTTTTCTTGGTGCCTCGTATAAAGCCACAGTAGTACAGGAACAGGCTGCACCACCACCAGCACTGTCAGAGCTTTCCACATGCACCCTGGGAGGTGACCTGCATTTCATTTAACAGCAGCTTATAATTATTATCCGGGGTTTCTTAGTGAAATACTAGAGAAATCCTAAATTCGGTTGGAAAAAGATCAGCCTTTTTTGTTTTCAGTTACTTGCTGGAGAGATTATTCTCAGGAGTTATAAACCATTCTCCGGCAAGGAAGGAGTGTTTGGGATTTCCAGCATTAATGCTCCTAAGAAATCATTTGGCTGTCACTAACGTTATGTAAATAGATGGTTCATGTTTATACTCCACAAAATGCATTTACAAGAAAAAGGCTGACTAATTCGGAGGTCAGCTTCTAATTCAAGGTTAGTGCTCAACAGTTTTTTTCCCCTGCCAAATAAAACCACTAAAGGCTAAATTAAAACCATGTGCTCTAACTTACCTTTATGCAGTTACTGATATAAAGAGGGTGGAAGCAATTTTGCTGTCAAATTTAATGCCACTGTCTAAGGAGTGAAGTGAAACATCCTACAGGAGCTTTTGCACAAGGACACGTGTCAAGGGTGCCTGACCTAGAAGGTGTGAAGTGCTCGAGTACATGAAAGCCACCTTTCAGTGACCTGTCACTGTTACAGGCTAGAGGCTTTATTTCCCAGGAATACATTGAAATAAATAGCAATCTAATGAACAAATCATCTTGCTACAGGGAAAAAAAAAAAGGATCAGGATGAAGACATTTGACCCATATTAGATGGAAATATTGGAGATGGTTGCCAAATTTCTGAAAACTACCAGCTTCCAAAGTTTGTACCAGCATTTTATTCTCCCTTTTAGCCATTTGTTTATTATGTTTATTACTGTTTAAACGTTATCCAATCTTTGAAATGCCACTTAAAACTGAAATGAAAACTAAACTCCGCTCCTTTTTATTAGCTTCTTGGGTGTAAATAAAACTTTAAATTCATCCAGCACCTTCTTCAAACATTTTGCCTGGAGAGAGTGGGAGTGCTCACCTGAGGACTTGAGCAGGAGGTCAGTGATGCTGTTCAACTTCTGCCAGGCTAGAAGTAGGGCGCAATGTTTCTGTTCAGTCCCATGAACATGCTCCCAAATGTTTGAAGGACTGAGGTCTGTCTGGCCCCATCTCTCAATCCCCCCTGTGTCTAAGAAATGTTTGGCCCAGGTCTGTGAATGTGTGTCAGGGTGATAAAACCCAAGCAGATGTAGTGCTTGTTGAGCCGTGGGACTGAGGTGCGCAGGCAACTCCCATGCAGAGCCAGCCTTGTCAAGAACTTCCTAGCTCCTTGGCTACTGAGCTATGGACCCTGCTTGGGGTCATGTAGCCCCTCCCACAGATTCCAAACAACACTTCTGGTGCTTACAGCTGCAGAAGAAAACCTTCGGTTTACGAATGGAGAATTCAGCTGTGTGGCATTCATCTGTAGAGCCAGCCAGCCAGCTCAGAAAGTAGGTTTCTGGCAAAATCACTGTGGTTATCTGACTTCGAAGTATAAAATACAAGTTGGATTATGAAATAAGTAACAAATGTTTGCACTTCATTGTCTCAGTGAAAACAACCACTTAGTTTGTATTACGGGAGTTTGCAACTGTTCCGCAGCATCAAAAATGTCACCTGCCCAAGAGCTCGAGCTTCCCACCGTGTCCAGTTTTTATAATACACTCACACATCACAGTGGGCAAGTGCATACTGCAGACTACAAGTGCTGAAGGAAATACAAATGACAGCCAACTGCAGGATGTGTCTCCAATTCAGTGAAGGCCAGGAAATAAAGAGCATCCATTTATTTAACTGCACTGGGCAGGGACAGCAGGGGAATATGGCGGCTGAATGCAGGGCTGGGTTTGCCATGCTGGCTGCCTGCTTCCACCTGGGTCAGGAGGGCTCCTGTGCCCTTCACAGGACAGGAAGGATCCCTGTAGCCCACAGCCAGTGCAGGGAGTCAAATGAGTCTCCCAAGTGCTGGGTATTTGTGCTACCTGGAGACGCACCGTGCTCCAAATAGAAATAACAGGGATGGCTCCAGGTTCAAGGCAGTGGCTCAGGCACTAAACTGACACCACAGCCTGAAAATTACTGAATCTGTTCAGAGCAAAACAAAGACCTCACAACTACTATGAAAAGTGCTAAGTATTCACCCTCTCAAAAGGATTTCTCCGATGCTGAACATCATATGTCTCTGCTGAAGTCTCTCTTATTTCCCAAACCCTCGTCTCATTTCAGGATTTATGTTCATATTGTTCCTTTAAACAAAACGAATCCTAAATTTCTTCGCTAAACTGAACTACCACTGAATGTAAAAAGACCCATTTTCAGTATGTGCCCAGACTAGATGTGGTGACACCAGAAGAACTGCTGTTACTGTCATCTCATATGCAAATTTTTTGTCTCTAAAAATGGTGACCACATGCTTTTACTGTAGGCTCAGTACTGTCTGTAGGTCAAGCACAGTGTCCAGGGGTGGGACCCAGCACTGAAGGGGAATAATCAGAGGAATTATTACCTAATATTGAGCCTATATAACTTCAGTAACTCACATTACATCTGTACCCAGATTCTGACCATGACTATTGTGGTAACATGCCTTCCATGAGGCAGGATATGCTGCCTGAAAAGAAAGAGCTTTAGGTTTTTGGATTAAGTGGAGAATGGTTTTGAGTGGATCAGCCAAGATAGCAATAATTGTTATGAGGCTTAATGTAGCTTGTGCAGAAAATATTTCTCAATTGCTTATGGTGGATTGTCAGATGTAAGAGCAGGCAAATTGAGCAGACTGTGAAAATAATAAAATAATCCTAGCATAGCTTCCAACAACAGAAGTTAAACTTTTTTGTTGCTAAGAAATGTGAAATTACAAAAAGCAGTAACACCAGTTGCTGCAGTAGCAATGAAAGCGTAAAATATTGTTAGCTGCAGTCATTCATTATGCATCGTCTGATTAAAAGAACCTGATAAGTAGCATTTTCCAAGGCTTGCCCTTACATAAAATTATGTTTTGGCAGAAAAGGTCTTCTGCATTGACATGTATTGCATACTGAGAAAACAGTTTTAAAAACTTTACTGAAGAGAGCATATTTTTCCCACTGTTCACTAAAGACTCACATCATATTAAAACATTTCCAAAAGTTTTTCATTATTTGAACAGGGTCTGATCAGCTATTCGTCTGAGTGATTTCAATATGGTAATACAGCAGTGATAGAATTCTTTTGAAAAAAATAAAACAATAAGATAGATTACAACCAAATTATTTGAATTTCAATACTATCCTTAGTTGCAGATGCCAGTATTAACTCTGGGAGATGCTACTTTCTAAAAATTTAATGAAAAATGAGAATGAATGATTGCTGCCAGCTAACTGTTGAAATCATATATATTGCATACATCCATAATAGATGATCATTTAATCTTCATTTAATCTTGAGGGTTATGCTCAGCTTTCAATCATTTAGGGGTTTAATCATCTCTCCAAATGTCAGAATTACCAACCTTTGTCAAACTTCAGTTCATGGGAGTGATAAGGCAAGCCTTCACATGGCAGTTTATCTCTATACCCTAAAGTTGAAAGATCTTGACATGTTTTCCAGCCAATAGAAGCTATTTTTGTCCAGTAGTTAAGAATTGCTCAATTGTAATTTTAAAATTCCTTAAGGATGAGTTAGATGGTGATGAAGGAAAGATGTTTTCAGTGACTGAATACTCCTTATCTTCATCTCACACTGTGCTAAAAGTTTGACTGCTCTAATTTCCAAGCCATCTAATCTTTTATGTGCTAAAGCATATGAAATCATGCATTATTAGAAGTATGAATTACAAGAAGAATTCATTTATTTGGTGTTATATATACCCTTTATCTAAAATGCAATACGTGGTTAAAATTTTTTCATTTGGTAATATTCATTAAGTCTCAAACTCTTCTTTCAACAAAATTGAGAACAAAATTGCTTCAACCTGATTGAGATATTTTATCTGGGGAAAGAAAAGAGTGACTTTTTTACAAAATCTATAATCATCAGTGAATGTTTTGATGCTTGACAGTGAATTGGATGTGAATCCTGTGTATAATTGATGTTTTTTACTGGGAGATCCATTCAAGTGAGTGCACAGGCCTCAGGAGTCTCACAATGGAAAACAGCAACATATTCTTCCTTCAGAAATGTGAGTTTTTCAATTTCTTAGAACATGTGGAATGTGTTATATTCTTTTCACTCTTGCATCTGAGGCATGCATGACTATTTTTTTGTACACACATAGTTGGAAAGAGTGCAGAAATCTATTAAAGACAAACTCTATTTAATGTTGAGCTTTCAATTTAAATTATTTTCATTGTAGAAGTAAGGAGTTTTATCACTTGATTTTTCGTAAAGATGTGATTATAGTACTAAGAGAATGCATATCATTTTACCAATAAAGTGAAGCTTATCAGAGTGGAATGCCGCAGTTGAGAGCAGGGGACATTTCCACCTTGAAGAAAATCAGATGATGCTCAAAAGGCAAAATAGAATTTCCCTGAAATGTCCTTTAAAATAATATTCCCAATTCCTACCTGAAATGGTGGCCAACCTGCTCAAGAATGATGCTTTCAGGACAGATGATTTGTTCTACAATGAAAACACAGTGTGAGCCTGCACTCCTGCTTTTTAGTTTAGTCCTAGGACTTGAGGATTTGTTTTTTGTTTTCAAGTGTCACTAAATCTTTCTCCCTGCCCCTCTGCTGCAAGATTAATTATTTTCTGTACAAGGGCCCTTCTTTCAAAGTCCTCCATTATTCTGTTTTGACCATACTGGGGAACTTATCCAAGTCAACAGAAAGGCAGCCTTTATCACAGAGAGGCTGTCCATGAAGTGGATGGTTTCATATATTGCTGGGGGAGAACTGCCTTAACATCGCTTATTCACACTGCTGTGCCAGGTGCATCCACTTACATGGCTCAAAACGCTGCTACCACCACATCCTCTGCTGCCAAGACCATTATGTGCTCTGAGTGATGGAGCAAGAGGCAGGACTTAGATCTTCTCTGCTGGGAAGCGGAGGGAGGGAGACCAATCTTTGTGTCTCAAAAGAAAAAAAAAATCTGCTGTAGGGAGCCTTTTAACTCGCTGTGGCTCTGCTACTGTGAGCGCTTCGGAGAATGATGGAGAGGAAAATAGCAGGAGTTTAGAACAAGACTCTGCTCTGCATCACTGCCCCAAGATACTGTAAAGAGGACAAAGGGAAACTGGGATATAAATAGAGAATGACATTTTCCTTGCATTGTCCACAATGAATACATTTGTACATGAACAAAATCGTTGGAACGAGACAACATGCATGCCTGATGCTGAAGAAAAGCTTGTTTGTGCTTAGTACATTGAAGACATTGTTCGAAAATAGTTCATCCTTTTGTAAATATTGCCTCGGCATTGGTGCCAGGGTCACTGTTTCTTTGCGCTATCAGCTGAATAAGTATCAGTTATGCACATGCTGCTGGGAGAAATTTTAATATGGGCACCAGATTTAAAAGCAGAAAATTATCCTCTTAAGGACTGTCCCCTTCATTCGTAGTTAATACTCCCTGCTTTACTCTTAGTCTTTTTTCTTCCAAACTTACCCGATTTTCTTGCACTTAAAGGGCGTTTCATACATGTCACCAGGAAATAAAACTTGCCCTGTCCCTCAGGCACTGCTAGTGTGTGTACAGAAAGCAGACCTCCCTTTCTGACAAAGCCCTGGTAGGAGGAAATCTTGCCTTTGCTTTTCATCTGCAGTGATACAACTACAGCAGATACAGGCTACGCTCCCTCCTCGTGCAAAGTGGCTGAGGTCAGCTGAGCGGCGCCGCGATGGAGATCTTGGCTCTTCAGTTTGTTTGCTTGTTTTCTGGAAAGACATTTACATGGCAACATTGCTTTTCTTTTCTCCAGAAGTTTTGAGAATCCGGCAAAACAAATACTTGAACCACATGCAAAACCAAATTTACGAAATTAATACAGTATGTTCTGCATCCAGTGAAAGCTTCCTTATATCCCTGAGAAGAAGGCAAATATGATGAACAAGATACATTTGTATTCATCCCCATACCTGGGATTTTTTGGCAAGATAAATCACAATCTGAAACTACAAAAATTGAAGGACCCTCCAGCATTTAACGCTAGCAGGCAAATACAGCTATCCCTATGATGCAGTCAAATAGATGAGGGGAAAGTGGACTGGAGACTTGAAAAAAAAATGATCAATGGAAAAGCTGAAAATTATACCTTTAAAAAATTCTATGATGTCCAGGCAATTTTGAAAATGTTTCTCTGCCCTAAATAAGGTATAGTTCAAGTTCAAATAAGACGTGGTAGGAGCTATTGTATCAGGCTTACACAGCGTCTGAATATAATGATGCCACACATCCTGAAGATTACTACACTCTGCCACTCTGTGCTTTTATCTCTATGGCCATGCCCCAGGGTTAAAAAGGTTCAAATCAGGCCTCAAGATTTTGCAGCTGGGAGTTTCATTAGGCTGACAGAACAGGGACATCACAAGTGTTTTTCTTACAGCTTGCACTGCTCAGTTTCAAGTTAAGTTGCATTGTGCTCACCCACCTCCACCTGGGCAAAAGCGCCATGCACTCAATCTGCTCCTGGCTGGTGGGACAGGGCTGAGGGGACAAGAGTCCTGCTCTGCTGCTGGCTTGCTTGGTGACAGTGGACAACTTCTGAGAGAGCCCTCTGGGAAGGATGGTGGCATAGCCTGGAAGCTAGGGAGGCTGGAACTAGATACTATTTAAGGTCCTTTTCACCCTGACCCATTCTATGATTCTATGATAGGTGATCACCCCAGGAATCCTATTTTTTAGGAGGTCTGCGTGCTTTTGTTCAACAACTGCTTTTATCCATTTGACCTCTGCCTGCATTTCTGGCACAGAAGATGTGCTCTTCTGGGTGTTCCCGGCTCAGATAGACTTGTCCTATTACCACCTTGATTACAGCTGTGGGGGTTTTTTGCCATGTTATTGCCTTTTATTTTTTGCCATGTTATTACAACAATAAAGGTTTCACATTGTGCTGTCTCCTAAAAAAAGGGTAAATAATCTATAGATCAAGGACGAATGTCCAAAGACTGTACTAATTAATTAATGGAAAATTTACTTCATATCTGGCAATAATGATTTGCTAAAAATTACTCCATCATATGTTACTTCAGTCTTTCTGATAAATAGCTTAATGAAGGCAATTTTTATGTCTTCTAATTCAGGTCTGCAATCCAGGAGCTGTTTGGAGATTGTGAAATATTAGATAATTGCCTGCAAAACTGTTGCACCTATTTTTTTTCCAGAAGCAATACCACAGGACACCCCAAACTAAAACATACATATACTTTCACACATGTAAGAGTCAACTAACAATGGTAAAAAGTATATAATTGGAAAAAAAAAAAGGCAGACCACTAAAATTCATGGTTCAGTCTTTATTATTACTATCACTTAAATCATTTGTGGCTATTGCACAAGGTGATAAATGGATTTTTTTTTCTTGATTGGTTCTGTAGTTTTTGGAACTAAAATGTTGAGAAGACTGCTCAAAACCAACTACAGTACCCAAACTGCTTTTGTTTGAGCTCTGGACACCTTGAGCTCTCATTTCAGTGTAGTTCTCTGCATATTTTCCAGCACTGCAATGGGTCTAGGATTCTATCCTTCCTCTCTCAATGGTTCAAAAATAATAAGAAAACCTAGGGGTCAAAGGAAAACAAAATCCTCTTGCAGTAAAATTATGTTGACTAGAAATGTGAATTTAAATCAGAACTAGAATCCATTTCTGCAGCAATCACTGCAATGATTTGCTTTTGTATATGGTAGAATTCAGCAGACTTTTTGAGTAAAATTTGTAAATTTTATTCCAAAAAACTGGAGTTAAAATGTTCCTCCAGTGCAGCAGAAAAAAGAAGATCAAAAAGTTGCCATTGTAGAAGTGAGGACTGATTACTCATAGTAGACTGAGTAATCAAGGAGACAGTATATACTTATCTTAAATAGGTATAGCTTTCCTGCCTAACTGCATTTTGCAATGGTATAGAGGCTCAACCTTCTGCCATATTTCTGGTAAGCAGAAAGGAAGTTTATCCATATCTTCACAGGACAGAATGATAACAAAGACATTGCAATACAATGGAGTTATTTCAAAATACTGCTTCTCTCAGGACTGGGTGGTTCCTTGATAGACCATAAATATAAATATTCAAGGGAAAGTACTGTCAACAAAGGAACATCCTATCTTATGCCCTGGGAGTGATTTAAAGTAAGTAATTTTATTAATAGGATTTCAGCAGTAGCCTATACAAGGTTTTACCACTGTCTTTAGATGACACTCTGACATCATAAACACAATATATTATTAATTAAAATTTGCTTTTAGCATCCAGGTGTCCCACTTCAGACCAGGGACCTTACCTCTAGGCACTGTAAAAATTCATTAGAAATGTGTCTCGAGAGATTAAGATGAGTATCTGGCTACATCTTGGCCTTGATTGCAAAAGAGCACACTGTCAAGCATCTTAATAACATATTTACTGATGTTCAATTAGATGGTAGAGAACAAAATTGATCACCACACTTAAAAATATTTGCTGCTGCCTTACAGCAGTGAAAAATGTTACCATCCATCATGCATATGGCAGAACCCTTGGCTTAACACCAATTCCTGCAATCACCCTCCATACCTTGTGGAGGAGCTGCCAAGTGCATCCAATCCTGCTTCTCCTCACCTACAGTCTTCCACATGTCCCTGAGCAGCAGTGACAGGGAAGGCTGTAGAAGTCTGAGAACAAAAGCCCTTCAAAATACTATGCCCTTCCTGCCCAACTACAGGTTAATGGATCCAATGCTCTCTCTTGCTTATCAATGATTTTTAGCATGACATTGAACAACTGCTTTACCATTATTAGTAGATTTGATCTATGAGGATAAAAGAGGGGAAGAGAGGTGCAAATGAGGGTCAAACTATGACCAGACTATTCTACATACTCACTCTCATCACCCCTTAGCATGTTTCCAGTAGTGCCATAGCTATCTCCCCTTATGTTGGATTCTTTTCCTTTTGGCTTTTCTGAAGGTGGGGGAGAAGCCTGCGAAGCAAACTGTTGTTTTCCTTTAATGCAGTGGGTTTTGTTTGTTTGTCTGATATTGGCTTTCTAGCTTTGATTTTGCAATGTTTTTTAAACAA
This sequence comes from Lycocorax pyrrhopterus obiensis, assembly GCA_014706295.1. NCBI lineage: Eukaryota > Metazoa > Chordata > Aves > Passeriformes > Paradisaeidae > Lycocorax > Lycocorax pyrrhopterus. The sequence goes on along the minus strand of JACSVZ010000004.1, from coordinate 69,850,462 downwards.
ACACGTTGCCATGCCTTTATGCTAAAGGCAGACAGACCAAAGAAACATGTGCAACACTTGGAAAGTGGTAGAAGAGTTTCATGCAGCACCACAGTAAGGAGATTTTATTTTTTTAAAAACTTTGTTCCCTGTCCCTTTCTTTGCAATTCCTAACATTTTGCTTGCTTTTTGAACTACTGCCAAGTTGTGCATTGATGTTTCTGTGGCCGCATTTATTAGAGCCCCATGATGCTGCTCTGGAGGGGTAGGAGCCAGCCAAGACCCTCTGTGTATCACAGGGCATTTATCCACAGCAAGGCTCATCTGCTGTTTTCTTGCTCAGTCACTCAGCTTCATGGCCTCTTCCCTCATCCTCTCTTCGTGCTCACATTAATCTCTGCAACTTTTATTCTTGCCCCTTCACACAACATTTCTGAACATGCTGGTGGAGGGGCTCTGCTAGTGTACTCCCATCACCATAAAAAGGGACCATTTGTTTCTGACCTTTGCTTCCTCTCTTTCATGTGATCTTTGTCCTCGTGAGAAGCTGCCTCTTCGCCCATGCAGCTTAACGTTTTTGAGAGCCTCTGGTAAAAGGTGTCAAATGTCTTAATTCCTTTTAAGTGTGTCGACCAGATCTCCCCGCCCCATAGAGAGGGATTTGTGAGGCATTGCCTCCCTTTGCAAAAGCTGCCTACTTCTGCCCCTGTCATGCTGGTTTTCTTCAAAATATTTTTTTGATACAGTTAATAGTGGTTTTATATATATAACAGGCCAGATGAATGTTCTTTTCTGATTTCTTCATTAAGGTATAACTTCAGGTTTTTAAAGGATGCTTTTTAACTTGTAGCAACCATGACCAAGTTGTTTAGGTATGTTCACATGCTTTTTAAGACTTCATAAAACCTCCAAGATATATCAGCCCTGGGCTGGACTAGAAGTGAAGCATGAAAGTCCTGGAGGAGTAAATTGCAGGATTTAGAGGCTCTTGTGTCTATGGTCTTCTCAGCTACATGCTGAAGACTCCAAGAAAATCCATATTTCACTACTATCTCTGTGAGTGAGCTTCTCTGTGAATCCTTTAGATGTAGGTGAAATGGCCAAAAAACTTAAGTTTTGTTCTGGGTTTCTTAACTTCTGCGTGGGAAAACTTGGTCCTCGAATCCAAGCACAAGAGCAGCCACCTCAACTAAAAATTTAGAAGTGATGAGAGTTTAACCGGAGGAAAAATTGGGACCGCCCATCAAGAATGTGCACGCAAGGAAGCACGGGATAAAATTGGGTAAATAGAAAATAAGAAAAACACTACAAAGCTTTCCTAATAATAGGTTATGGCATACTAGCCAGACATTTACAAAAACCCACCAAACCCTACTTTCTACCTCAACAAAGTGAGTTTACCTAATCTGACTGGATTTCAGGAAAACATTTGTTAGTATGCTACTTGAAAAAAAAATAAACTGAGGAAGATAGCAGTTGCTAAATTAACTCTTAATATGAATAAAAGCTTGCAAAGTACTTTGGAAGGGAAAGTCTCAAACTAGAAGAAAGTTTATAGTGGGCTTCCTTAAAGAATGATCTCAGACAGGTTCTTCTAGTTATTGTCACTGAGTACCTTAAACTAGGAATAATCAACTGAGGATACAAAGCTGGGTAGTGCCTGCACAAAATAGGGCTGGAATATTGTGTAACAATGGGCATGAGAGTCATTTTACATGATGAGCTTGACTCAGCACCCTGGCCTATACCAAACTTAAGTTCTTCAGTATGGTATTTTCATTATAAGGAGAAACCAAGTGGTCAAGTTTCTTAGCTGTCCTGCAGGCACAGAAATAAAATATATCAAATAAAATTGCTATATAAAAATGCCACAATAAAACTGCCATATAGCAAGTTAAAAGTGACGGCCAAAAAAAAAAGGAGAACAGATTTTTGCTTGTTTAATTAGAGACAGTCATAATGTTAGTTAACTTCCACAAATACAATGACCAAAATCCTCCAGATTCTTATATTTTTAAAAAACAAATTCTTATTTTTAGATGTTATTCAAGAGCACCACACCAAGTCTTTTACATCTGTTCCCCCTTCAATTTCACAAGCATCACCTGTAAACTGGAAATTAACCTATAAGATCAATAGAAACAACATAATGTGACACTAAGTCCATCTCCTCTGTTGATCCTGTAAAAATATTTCAGAACTTGGTGTCTTGCTCCCAGAGCTGTCAAATGAAGCCAGTGCAGGACAGCGAGTCAGAAGTGCTATACAAATTCTGGAAGGCTTACCTGAGCTAACACACTGTGATGTGCCTGAGGTAACCTAATCCTAGAGACAACTCTGTTTCATGAGCCAAGCTAGCTCACCTGCAGTGCCCTGTGCTGTGTCGTGTGCGTGTGCCAGCTCACGTCCGTAGTCGTGCAAAGAGGAGAGATTCCCAAACAAATCTGGACATGCCGGGAAATTCAGAGGAAGCCTGTGACTTTGATGAAAGCAATGACACCCTTTCATAAAAAAGCCTTTTGACACCCTTGTCATGCAATACCAGTACGATAGTGCAAAGGTCAAGGTCACAAGCTAGGAAGGAAGAAGTTTTGCTGTCAGTATCCATAAAAAAAGGGTAAGTTGTGTGTTTCAGTCAATCCTCAAGGCTTTTGAGATGTTGATAGCAGGTAGCTCTAATATAAAAATAAACAAATTAAAAATCAAAATATTAGTTGCTTATACATAGGAGGCATAGGAAGGTATTAATGCCACCATAAGAGGCCCTGGCAACATCTCATCTGGAGCACTGTGCTTACTTCTAGCCCCGCAGATTAAAAGAGAGTTACTGGAAGTGGAGGTGCAAAGGAGGGTTAGAAGGATGGTCAGGGAAAAGCACCCTTCTTTACGACAGGTACAGCACAGCTGGTTTGGCTGAACTGAGGCTAAGCAGGTTCTGGCAGTAAACTGAAAAACTCAAGGGAGGACAGACCGGAACGGACTTTATACCGGGAGAGAGAAATGCTCTTTAAACTAAAGTCAAAGACCTTGCAGAATGTGAGAGGTTCAGCTGGTCATGATACACGTGATCTGAAATCTTTAACCATGCAGAGGAATGGAAAAACAGAGGCAAGCTGATGGCAGGAGTAGCTTCAAGATGGAGTCCAGTGTCTCCGCACGTTAAGTTGAAGAGTGCCACACGGCTGTCTGCGATAGAGAGGATTGGGCCCCACAGCAAAGCAGGTCTTCTCCAGCCCTGCCCACTCTGTCAAGGACAAAGCTGGCTATGAAAGCTCTGATTTTCAAAACACGTATCAAATTTACACATTTGTCACCGGCCAGTTTATCACCACCCACTATCTTATATTCAGTAGTGTTACACAAGAGTGTAAATTAATGTGGAGTGCAATACTCCTAATTATTACAGTTGGGGAGCAAATGGGGCCATGCATACGCAAATATTTAATTAGTCACGTCGTGGTTGTCTGTCTGTGGAAATACCCTGTGTGACTATGAAATCATACTGCCTGCTTTGGCTTATACAATGATGTGTGTTGCTGTGACTCTTGCATAAGGAGAATTAGTCCTTCTGTTTTAATAATACTGCACCATTCTGCTCAATTCTGAGCCCTTAATCTTGCATCACAGTGAAACACTGTAACAGCAACACGTAATTGTCTATTTTTCCAATTTTCTATTTTGTAAAATGCTAGTTCCTGACCTCTGCTGAATGTGTACAGTGGCCTACCTTGACACAATATTAGATTAATGTTAACTGAAAAGAGTTCCAGTGCAGTTGCAATAGAAAAAAGGACTATGACTTCCCCTACTCATGAATTTCAGGTTTCGGTCTTCTTTTCTCAGAAGACCGAAGAAGAATGTTATCATCTCACTATGACATGTGTAGTTTCACAAGCTCTGTTTGTTTTAGCCTGAAACGACCTGGCCTTATTAGCTCCTTCTATCCCCTCCAGTTTTGGTGGGGTCCCAAGTGCCTCCTTAGTGGTATTGCAAAAGGAAATCCCCATAAACTGCATAAATCCCTAAAAAAGCTGACGGCAAAACTGAGCAGATCTCCGTTCGGGCAGGCAGCGTCCTCCCCTTGCGAAGCACTGCCATGGGTGTCGATGGCAGCCCTGCAAAGAGACAGAGGACGGCACAGCAGCCCGCAGGTTTTGCTTGCTCTCCATCAATGAAAGGACACCCTCACCCAGAGCACTTTTTCTGTATTTGCTCAATATTTAAGGGACCTTATTGCTGGGATTTCCAGGGCAACACCATCACTGTTGTGCTTCTGTAATTTACAGATAAAGGGTGACGAAGGAGAAATGTGGTTTGGAGGACTGGGCACGATACAGGGTTGTGTTCACTAACGCTGGCAAGATACTTGCCTTTCTGCTCAATTTGTAGGGCTAACTACTGCATTCTGAATTATCACTACTTCGTTTTGATGAGCATCAGCAATGGATCGATAAAAAATGTGTTTCTGTGGTTTTAAAAATACCTCTAGTTTTTCTCCAAAATATGATAATTTCTTGTCTTATTGCCTATACACAGCAATTCAGATTCCTCCTAATTACTAACTAATTTTATGGTTAATTTCACCTCCTTCCCCCTCTCCCAAAATGCAGACATGTATATTCTTATGTCCATATGCATACCTCATCAAAATTATTTCAGCATAAGCAAGAATACCACGAACCAAAAGTTTGGCATCCCTGCTACAGTGAAAGATGACTGCCACCTATGGGTAAGAACTCATGTTAACATATTGAGATAAAATTTTGATACTATTATTTTAAGTTAATTCAATTTGTAATTACCTACCAGGACATAGTTCTGATTCATTTGCTTATATTTTGTCAACAACAATCACTGCTCATCCTCTGAAAGTTAGGTATTAAACCAACTCCCTTATGAAGGAGCATCACCTTTATGACGAATAAAAAAATGGGGTACGACGTTCTTATTTTTCTCATTCTGAATAAAAACTACATAGAAGTAGTCTAAGTCCCTATGCAAAGAAAAAAGACTCATTGCTACACAGGTAGGTACAGCATACTAGATAAAGCTGTATTTAATGACAACTATAATTTTAAAGTTTAGCCGTCTCAAGGTTTTAATATTTTGCTTGCTGCTTTCTTTTACTAAATACATACAAATAGCTTAGCTGTGCAGTTCCACAAAAATGTGTGTATAATCAGTATGTCATAGTAATTTTCTTTTCAAAGTTTTTCATTTTTCATAGTAAAATGAAAGCTAAGTGGGGGAAGGGAGGCAGCAGAAAAATGTATGTCCCGATTATGTAAGCCTCAATTTTTCTGATAATCAATCTGCGCAGCATTTACCTAGAAATCTCAAAAGAAAGTACAGACTGGAAAGCCAAAGTTATCTTATCAAAAATACTTTTTTCCGATTCAGTGTTCAGGTACTTAAAAGCAAACAGCCTGACAATTCTGTGTATCTGACTACCAAACAGAAAAACGCCCGATTACGGCTGCTATACTGTAGTAAGCTCCATTAAAATGGACATTACAATCTCCTTCTCAGAAATACCATACATAAAAATAGCTGGAAGTCCAGCAAATTAGCACATGTATTTCAGCTTGGAAAAAATCATTTTGCTCCAGTAAACGGAAGCTAATTGTAGCCACTATATTTCTCCCTTTCGGGGCTGGGACACAGCATTTCTGAAGGAAGAGAGACGGAACTTAACAAAAGAAAAAATCATTTTAAAAGAGAGAGCAACTAATAAAAACTAAGAATAAGTCCAATATTGATTTTTAAAAAAATCTCTCTTTTAAAGTAATCTTAGTCTTGGGCCTTCTCATTCGTATTGTACTTTGCTAAATATGATAATTGGCCTATCTAAAAAACCCCAAATCAATATTACACTAGTTCTTACCTCCTCCATTTTCACTAAATAAAACTAATACTAAACCTATGTTATAAACTTGCAAAATACTGTAAAAGTAGTCAGTAAACGTTGCTCAAATATCTGAGGTCCACACATCACCATGTCATGCTTGCTTTCCAACGGCATCGGTACCCTTTATAATCTACATAATTCAGACACCTGCGGTAAAATCTTTGTGCTTCATAGATAAAACCATCTTGTAGGTAAAGTCACTGCTCCACAGTAATATATCAGTGATGTATTTTCCTGATATATTTTAGGCCAAAAGTAGCATTCTTCAATTTACTTCCTTGTGTCCACTTTGGCTACCGAATCAAACTGTCACCGGTCCAGTAACATTTCCCTGTATTTTCAAACCAGGCTTTAAACTTAAACCACTTAGTCTCCTTCGATGGGAACTTCATATCAGACAGAAATTACTCCTTAGCACATTTGATGAATCCAGATTAAAATTAAACACCAGAACTGCATGAACATCTGCGACAAATGACTTTTCTCAGTCATCCTGCTCTTTCTTATTTAATCTCCCACTGGAGTACAATTTCGTAGGTACACTATTTTACAGTGCAGACCTCCTCCCACCAACCTACTGCTTGCAAGAGGAATTAAAAAAAAATATTTTCCATGTGTCATACCAAAATCTGAACAGATTATAGCTAAACCTTTTAAAAAAATTAGAAGTGGGAAAATGGAAATAAACAAATAAGCTAGTACCTCAAATTTACAAAAGCAACAAAAAGGTAAAAAAACGTAGAAATGCAATAAAGCATTGTTAAACTAATAGATCTACTAATGGAATATGAAACAAACCCTCCTTTCCTGGTGACACATCACTGAGTTACTACTTGCATATTCTACAAGTAAAAAGGAAGGGCAAAATTTTTTTATGTATGGTCAGTATGACGGATTTTGAGATATTCCTACTTCAGTCTCTTTAATAAAACCAAGGCCATCTTAAAGGACAGGGTACTTGAAAAGATCTACATGATACTGGAAAACCTAGACAGGTTTTTCCTGATTTTTTGCCGGCAATGATCCCTGTATTTTACAGAGGGGAAAAAAAACCCCCACGAATCAGGCAGTGCTCCTAATTCTCTGAAGCGCTTGTTGTTAATTTTATACCTTTACAAAATGACAAGTAAAATTCCACTTTCCAAGTAAAGAAATACAGAACGTTGTATCATAGCTTTAAAAAACTATTCTTTCTGTTCTATATAGATGTCTCATCCATTTCACTTGAATGCTGCTTATACTGTATAACACAGATTTTACTTTAAATAATAGTACTTAATGCCCATATGGATTTTTTGTTACCTAATAGCTTTGCTAGATTGGTCATGGATTTTTTACTGTGCTATGTATTTTTTCAGTACTTAGTTATATGCCTGCATTCTCCAACAGACGTTCAAAATATTACTGCATTCTGGTCTATTCCACTGTTTTGACACTGAAGTGCATTCAAATACTCATAATGTGTTTATAGAGGCAACTAAACAAAAAAACAGGTTACCTTTTGATGTACTGGAATGAATGGGACTTTATTCTAATGGGGGAAAACCTGTTTGTTCGTAATAATTCAGTATATAGCTGAGAAAGAGAGCAACACACCTGGAACCACCTCACTGAAAATTCCAGAGATGTAAGGAGCTTCACAAAAAGTCTGCAGTTACCTTGTTTTTTAAGTAACCATGCAGAGCTGACAGCTATTAGCAGTAGCAAGGACTTGCATAACGAGGACTTGAAGGAAGGCTTTAATAGTATCCATGCCGGAGTGATTTAAAGAGAATGAAGGCACGTATTTCTTTATGATGCATTATGTAACAACAGAGAGGGCAATGTGAGACATTCAAAAAACTACGGGACCCACATTTGATCTTATTCTTGTTATTTATCACACAAATATTTAATAGTGCTGCTAGCATAAGGCTTACGAAACACCAAGCATAGGAATGTTATCCGGTACAAATTAGTTCAGAATGTTTTAGGTGACGTATTCTACGTTTTGTACATCTTTAGGAAAATATAATAGGCCCTATAATTCATCTGCTTCAAACTTCTGCAATACATGCAATCTCAGATAAAATAAAATTGTCAAAATCAGTGATAGCTGGACCTTCTGGTTCACATTAGTGTGAAGAGAAAACTGCTGTTGAGCTGACACATTGATAGATTACGAGTTCTGCTGAAGAATAGCTAAAAATGGTGATTCAATCTTGTCGCTACTATATAAGAAGAATAACAGAAGTGGAGATGATACTCATGGTATCATGTCTTTTATCAAAACCCTAAAGGGTTCTGATGCATCGAACACATTCTCTTCCTAAGAGCTTCTGTTTCTAAAAAATACCTGTGTAAGTAAATGAAACTAAACAGGCCTATTAAAAAACAGAATTAGTTTTTTAATAAAAAAACTAATAATAAAAACCCCTAAATTTATTTAAACATTGATATAAATATCAGATTGTAAAAAGACTTCTTTTTTTCGGGGGGGTGGTGGGGGGTGGTCGTCTCTCTTTCTCTCTTTTTTTTTTTTTTACAGTAGAGATGCTGGTCTTGTAATGACGAAATGGAGAGCTAGGAGGATTATGAAACACAAGTAACATGAAGGGCAAATCTGACTGAAAGAGAGGGAGAATATTATTCCGATTATTTAAAACTTCAGTGGGTTTCTTTACTAACTTAAATCAATACAGCCCCCCTGAAATCGGTAAGGTGATACAGATGCATCCAAGATGCATGTAAGATAATGCAGGTCATCATCTTCTGCTAGGACAGTAAATAAAAACACTTGTACAATCATCTTTTCTAAACAGCTCCCTAATCTTTAGATATACAAAAGAGAACTTTTAAAAGGGGCACCTTAAGTAGTTGTGCTATTCTACCCCTGGTCCCTCTGTTGATCTGAAACTTGCGTGGTCGTTTATGCTGAAGTGAAGTCAGGTTTAAACACTGACTTCTGTCCCTCAGTGCTTCATACTTCCCTTGCTGCTGCAAATCACCACAGAAGGCTCAAGATGGAGGGAACGGGGCCTGGGTGGCTTGTGCCTTCCTCCCACAAAGATCACCAAATGCTCCCGGCGCTTACTTCCGATGCATCCAAGGAGTTCTGCAACAACAGAAGGGGAAACAAGGCTGCACAGTCCTCATCTTTCACTGAGAGCAATAACAGGTAAGGAGAAGGATGAAACAGAAACATGGGGGAGGACGGGGGGGAACGATTTCTTTTTAGAGGCTTCCCTTTTCCAAAGGGAAAGAAACCTTGACACAAACTTCATCACATCACAGAGATGTAGACAGGTAGGCACGTCAGATTTCTGATAAATTGGTAGGTTTGTTTCAGGGAAAGATTAAGCATTCATTTGATTTTTAGTTTTACTTTTACCGGGGCCTCTACAGCAAGAATTTGCAGCTTCTCCTGCAATAATTAATGTTTCATGTTGCATAGGAATTTCTGATTTTATAAAAAAACCCTCTCCAACAAAACTGTGACTTAAGCTGTGTTCTTAATTTGATGTTGAAAGGCGAAGAAAAGCAGCAAGGCAGAAAGTTTATCACCCTACTCTAAAATGTAGGGAGAACCAGAAACCGAAATCAAATTTAGAAAAAAAAAAATGTCTCAGCCCTGTTCTGTGTTTTGCCTACAGTTCTTACACACGCATTTGCCTTTTGAGTATGCAGGCTGACATCTTTAGGATATTCCGGCAACGTATTAACATGCTGTAGATACGGGAAAGAAATAAGTCAGAAATATTTGTAGGGTGTGAAGCAGTAAACAGTAACCAAGCAGAAATGTTTTACGTAATGCTATTAAGGCATGACAGCAGAGTAGATTTATACAATGTCCTCTCAACCTTGTAAGCTTGGTAACAAGTGAAATGGGTTAAATTTTCTGAGTTTGGAATGCAACTGATTTATGTTTGTTTCACGATGCTACGCAGCTCTTAAATGTACGAGCTCCTGAGGATGAAGTCTGCTTTTAGGACAGGCCCCGCAGTGACAGGCTGCGGCATGGCAGGGAGAAGCCCAGGTAATTCTGGCGGGGCAGCGGCTGGCGATGCAGGACCCAGCAGGTATCCAGCCATCCAGCCAGCCCGCCTTACGTAAGGACTTCATTTTCGTTAGGCTACATCTCGCCGCCGCGCGAGGCACGGGAGAGGAGGCTATTCCATCTCCCCGTGCGGCCCCAGTCCCCTGTGCCAGGCCCAACGACCACATCCTCGCATGTTTTAATTTTTTAATTTCTTTTTCTCCTCTCCGAACAGCACATCTAACACAGTGGCGTTTACCTATTCGCTCGCGCCGTGGCTGCCGCGCAACCTATCTGGGCGGCCGGCTGGCACAGCCCGCGTTCACCGGAGCGATGCCGAAGAGGAAACCCCCGGTCCCTCTTCGGGCGAGGGGCGCGCTGCGGGCCGGCTCCGAGCGGGCAGCTCTCCCTCCTCGGCGGCGGCGGCGGGGATGCTCCGCTCTGCGGCCAGCGGCGGGCAGCGTCCATTGCAGCTCGGCGGGTCCGCGTCCGGAGTCCAGGGGCTCCGGCAGCCAGCGGGGGCACCCGGCCCCCGCTCCCCTAGACACCGCCGGCCAGGTGCGTTTATTTCTCATCCCGTCCTCTTCCCACAAGTCCACCGTCTGCGGCCGCCGAGCCCCAGCAGCAGCCCGGCCAGCCCCCGAATCACCACCGATCGCTCTCCCCTCTCGCTCTCTCTTTCTCTCTTGTTTCAAGCTCTCCCCGAGGAGGAAACAGCACGGCGGGGCTGCTCGTCCTGCATTTCACCGCCCGGGAAACGCTGCCGCCGGAGCGCTTAAAACAAAGCGGAGAACAGTCACTTTCCACACTGCTCCCTTCCCTCCCCGCGCCGAGTAACGCGGCTGGCTAGGGGAGCTCGCCTAGCGGGGATGAAAAACAAGGGGGGGGTGAAGGCAGAAGAACCCACCCACCCAGCCCGGCAGCCCCCCGGCTGCTCCCCGTTCCCGGCGCATCCCGGCGCACCTGACAGCCCGCCGCGCCGCGCTGTATTTCCCTCCCTTAGCGACAGGGGAGGCGCGCGCCGGGCGCGGCCCCGCCATTGGCCGAGCGGAGCGGCGCGGCGCGGCCATTGGCTGCGGCGGCGGCCAATGGGGAGCGCTGTATCCGGGAAGCAGCGGCTGCGGAGCTATTTAAATCCTGCCCGGTGATGTCAGCGCGGGCGCCGCGCGGGGGGAGCGCGCGCGGGAGCGGCGGCCTGTCAGGCCGCGTTAGGAGCAGCGCGGCCGCCGCCCCCTGCGCGGGGAGGGGAGGGGAGCGGAGCGGGAGTGGCCCGGCGCACCTGCACGGCCGGCCCCGCCTCACGGGACCTGGCAGCGCCCCGCTCCCCTGCCTGCTGACTTGCCCCGGTGTCGCTTCTGGAGGGTGTGGGTTAATCCCGGGGTGCTGGGTGCGCTCGGTGGTTGAGCGAGTGTCGCGCTAAGCCCTCACTCGCGGAGAAAGCAGAAGGGCAGCTCTCCGCGGTAAAAACATTTCTGCCAACTGTTCAGGGGGAGAGGTACCCTCACTGTGCTTTATTTGCACCCAGTGCCTCCCTATGGCCTCGGTAGCACTGAGTCCCTCAATTCCGGAAGGGCATTGAGAGCCTGGAGCGTGTCCAGAGAGGGGCAGTGAAGCTGGTGAAGGGTCTGGATCCTCAGTCCTATGAGGAGCTGGGGTTGTTTAGCCTGGAGAAAAGGAAGCTCGGAGAGACCGTATTGCTCTCTACAACCACCTGAAAGGAGAGTGTAGCCAGCTGCGGTCAGTCTCTTCTCCCAGACAACCAGTGGCAGGACAAGAGGACACGGCCTCAAGCTGTGCCAGGAGAGGTTCAAACAACACGAGAAATTCCTTCACAGAAAGGGTGATGAGACATTGGAATGGACTGCCTAGGGACATGGTGGGATCACTGTCCCTGGACTTGTGATCCAAACTTATCCATGCTGTGACCAAAATGCAGGCATCTTCCTTTACACAAAGGTGTGTCACCCATGATGGGAACACACAACTGCAACATTTTCTCAGTTGGTAGATGGATGTGTGCTGTGACCATGGATTTTTGGCCTATATAACTAAAGGCATTTTGTTTGCCCAAAAATGTGTGTTCAGCTATGTGGCTGCAGAAGGACTTACGGTGTGGTGACATGTGGAAGTGGTTCCCTAAAAGCAATTCTGTGGTATGGTTAAGATGAATGCAGAGGAGGTCACTGAGCTGAACATTGTTGGTGCCAAAGAAGACTTACCATGAGGAAATTGGAACCAAAAGCCAGGAGGAAGGAGGCTGTCACTGAAAGCATGTTTGTTTCTTTGCCGTGGCAGGGTATGGCAACAGAGGTAGGGGACAGCAGAAGGCTGATCATGGAGGTGGCTTCTGTGAGGGGAGGGGATGGTATGTCATAACTTGGGGGCCTCAAGATGAATCTGATTTTCTTTTAATGACATTCTTCCACTGAGAGTCAGCTGGAAGAATGCAAGAGCCCCTTTCAGGAACTGACTCCATGTGCCTTTTCAGTCCCATTGGCATATCCTTGTTTTCCCTGTTTGGGAAGCTGCTGGAATAAAGATTAACTCGCTATACTCAGTGTCTTGTTTATGAATTGTATTTGTCCATCAATGCCACCATACTCCAAATTTTCTGTGAGTTACCAGCAAGGCTCAGGAATATTTTTTGTTGTTTTAACTGAACTTTTCCCCCATGGTTCCCAGCTCTGTTACTTCCAGGGAGACTTGGTTAAGTGTTGCCTTCCTCTAAAATATCAAATCAGCATTAGCAAGAGATGAAAAGCTGGGCAGAGATGTTCATGGGGGTCCTGCTCCTGACTGATGCATCTTGCTCAAATGCTTAGAACTAATGATCAGATTTGACTTGAGAAGAAATTTGTCTCTAACATGGGCTGTTGCATTTGGGGTAAAAAAAAAAAAAGAAAAAAAGGAAAGGGGGAAGCATTCACCCCACTCAGTGTGATGGAATGTGGTTCATCTTGTAAGAGGAACTTGGGTATTTTGGGGACAAGAACTGCTGGAATGGACAGAGCCCTTGCCCTGGAGCTGTATAAACCTTAAATCTGTTGGTGGGGGGTGGATGGGAAGAGGTTAATATATGTAAGTGGAAGACAAATGGATCTTTCTGGACTTCACAGCTATGGCAGAAAGGAATGTGAAGAGTTCATCTCATCCATCCCGTGATTGTACTACCATAAAGCAGGATCCAATCTCCCCATCTCTTTCCTGGTAAATACCCAAATTATGCAAATATCTTTAGGCATGAAACTTGATAACCTCCCCACGCATCTCTTTGAGTGCACTGCTTTCCTTAGCTTAGGACAATCAAGTTCTCCTTTTATTACCCTGAGAGACTGCAATCCCTGACTCTTCCTTACTTAGTCCTACACATCTTTTTAAGAAAGGTCTGGAGAAACAAGGCCAGTAGTTATGTCAACATTTCCTCATGGTTTTATATTTTTTCCTCCTAAACAAGCATGGTGAATTAACAAAATTAATGGCAGGTGAAATTTGCAGCCCCTGGGAAAGGAGCAGACACTGCAGGGGAAGATGGATGGAGGGTGATGAAGTGATGACATCAGCTCTGAAGAGAAAGATAGGGACAGCTGAGTGCAGCTCCATCGAAAAAGGAAAAAAAAAAACAACCCCCAAATTTTAGGGTGCTTAGGGAAAGGGATGCTGAATGATGAGCAATAAAATACTACTGTAAATGGTACTCACTGGACATTATGGTGTGTTGCAGCACCTCAGCTTCAGAGTTTTGCAGGGTGTACAAGGATCACTGCTAAAGCTGGGTAAACAGAGACACAGATAAACCAGGAGGCATGTGAGTAACTGAAGCTCAGACAAGGCAGAACTCCTCTGGAAATCCTTTCCCAGTCTCGACACTGCTTCTTCCCGGCCGATCTTTAGAAATCATTCCTGCTCCAGACTAGTGATACATAATACTGTCATTTTTCCTGTTAAGAACACATTTTGCAGAAGGGTCTGTAACGCTGTGTAGGATTCAGCTGAATTCAGGCTACAAGATGGGGTCACTGCAGTCCTCTGCTTTAAAACATCACAGATAGAAATCTTATTTTAAATGTTCTGGTCTGGACTAGCGAAGCTTTTCAATTTTTAAAAGTGTTTTGTGTGGAAAATCCCTCTGTTAAATAATTAGCAAGGGCTCTGAGCATTACTGCATATTTTATATTTCATCTGCCTGGAAGAAATGGACAGTTCTGATGCTATAGATTAACTGCAATTTATTTTGTAATACTCTGACTGCTGGAAGAGAGAGACTTCTTAGTTTATTTCTTTTACATCTAGTTACTCAAGGAATGGGGCTGGACAGAAGAAGGGTTTAGCCATACCTTTTCTTCTATTCCCAGTCCCAGTGGACATTTGAGTTTACAAAAAAAAAAAATCTGCACAAGCTGAAAATGTGAAAAACAGAGACTGAGTGGTTCAACAGTACAAAGAATTCCAGTGCTGGATCCTATTTTCTTGGCAGGCAGTGGCTTGGATGGCTTATTTTACCTTTTACATAGCCTTATTCCACATTTTAGTGTAAATTTTCCTCAGGCAGAAAAAAAAATAAAAATCATTGCTGTTGCATGAATTAGTCGTAGGTACCAATGGACACTAATTGGGTTTAAAATGAAGAATTTGGCATAAAAAGCTGTTCAGATTTAACCTTTTCCTCTCAGAAGTGGAGTTAAGAATGATTCTTTTAATGGAATGAAGGATAAGATCACCTTTTAAGTAATTTTGATGATCAGATCTGTGTTGCTGAGGCTCTTCGAAGGGGAGGCTGTGTCAGAAGTGTGGCCCTGGCTCTGCTGTGGGCATTTCTGTACATCTCACTGCTGTTAGGCTCCACCAGCAGGCCTTGGTGTGACAGAGTGGTAACTGTCACATCTGTTTTCCTAGAAAGTTGTTTTGTCCTGTCTTCAAGACCAACTTTGAATTCTGAGATAGTTTTATATCCCCAGCACTGCAATTGGCAGCACCATTCCCGAAGGGAAAAAATGCTTCAATCCTCATGTGTGTTGGACCTAACAGCCCTCCTGGCAGTCAGCGGGAGCCTTTAGTCTGCCAGAAGATGCAGATGTGGGTTCCTCAGCCTGAAGAAATTGCTCTAGATTACAGAATACGGACAAATGGTGATTAACCAAATGTGCCTGCAACGCACAAAAGTTCTCTAAGAGTATAAGCTAACTTCCCAGTCTCCTCCCCTGGTGCAGCACCAACAGCTCAAGTCTCTAAGCAGTCCTCTGCTTCATTTCACAGCCACTGCTTAGGTGGCTGCTGCAGTTTGTTTTGTAAGCTGTGTTGTACAGAAAGCAGTCACCTGTGCATGCTGTCTCTGCACGCACTGGGGCTCAGTCACGTATTTTGCCCACATCAGTTTCTTCCACAGTGTTGCCTGGTTAGCACTTGCAACAAGCGTCCTGTGAAGCCTTTAGACAAGTCTCTTCCAGCTTGCTGGAGCACACAGGATGCTGATGACCATTGTGGAGTATAAAGAGGGTGGTTGCAGTGGTACTCAGTGGTCTGTTAAGGACCAGATCCCTAGTCAGGCCAATAAGGATTGCAGGGAAGAATCAAGGGCTTGAATAAAACTAATTCTCCATTCTGGCAATCAGACTGGGGAAATGCGTGTTTCCTTGCAGCTTGTGAAATCTCTTCCATCTCCAAAACACTGCCGAGACTGATGCCAGTGAAAATAACAGGCAGAAACATTTTTAACATTTATGCCACTCATTTGCAATTCAAGTATGGTGAACTCCTGTGTGCTGAAAAGCAGGGAGCAGAACAGAACAGACCAATCTGGTTTTGAAGACTGCAGGGGTTATTTACCATCACTGAGATTTAGAGGATTGTTTTAATGTTATTCATCAGCATTTCTAAAATGGTGTTGAACTGTAGCTTTCCTGTTGTGATAAACTGAACAACTACTATCTTGATACTTTCTTTGTTAGTAGGTTGGCTCCACATACCAAAAGGCATGGGACACCAAAGAAGGCTGTAAGAGTGTGTTCAAAATAGCATAAGGAGGAATTTTACGTAGTATTTCCTAGGTACAATGTTCCTAAAGCAGTGAAAAATTTTACTTTATTCTTTCACAAAACTTACCTATATGTGTATAACAAAGTCTGTTTTTAAGTATTGGCTAGTTTGAGCAACTACTCTTAGATTTGGGATGAAGTATAATATGATGTGATATCATGTCAGTGGGCAGTATTAAGTTCTGTATAATTTTCCATAAAGGGTAGGGAACTTGAGAGAAATGTCCTTTTACAACCCTCTATAATGAAGGGGGAAGCTTGTCAGCTGAATTGCCCAATATGTGGATTTTTTTTTGTTTTCAAAAGTTAGCTGTCACATTTCACTGTTGTCTTTCTTCTCCTCACAATCCTGAAAAACAGATTATTCAATCGCTAGCGTAAAATTTAAGTCCAGAGATGACTCTTACAGTAAATACCAGCGTGACATTTAATATAAATTCTTGCCTAAAAATATCTGTGATAAATCTTAGATCCTATAGGTATGCATATGTATGTATTGGTGCTAGAGGATGATCTAGCTGGGGGTTGAGCACCATGTTCCAAAAAAGCAAAGCCATGTAAACTACTCATCACCTCTTCATCATCTGAGCATATGCAGACACCTACCATTTTTGTGACACTGTTTTAATCCCATGTGGAATGGCTTCATGAAGGCAGCTGCATTTTTAGCATACGTGGAAACTCACTGAGCTCAGCACAGAGCTATTTCCAGTCAAGAATGCAAAGCAGCAAAGATGATTATTGTCCGCCTCTTTCCTAATAGCCATATATTTAGAGGATAGAGGACTCACTGAGGAAATCAGACTTTCAGCACCCTCAGACAATAATTCCCACTTACTAGATGACAGATCTCACCTTAGTGGCATGAGTGGAATCATGACACATCCTCTTCCATGGTTTTCAGAGTTGATTTATACTCTCTACCATACTTGCACAGGACTGTTTTCCTTTCTATAACCACTTAAAATGCTATTCTACTCCAGTTTCTGTGGAATTCGTGGTTTGTAGTAAGGAAAGGGATAATTTTAACACAAGAACTGAAATTCTGTCTGACTCCTGAGTAGACAGAGAAGAATATCTCTAGTGCTGTTTCCATAGGTCTTTAATTTCTAAGATAAAAAATATACATCTATTCTCTGGTACCAACTTCTCTTGCATCATTTGAATAATTATTCTGTTAGGAGTTTTAAGTCACACAGTGCTTTTCAATTCATTCAATTCAGCATGCGGGAGAAGTGCATATCAAATTTAAGGACCAAAACGAACTCATCAACCACTCACAAGCAACACTGGCAAGAAAGAGCATTTACAGCTTCTTGTCCTGAGCAATACAGAACACTGAGAAGCTACTGGGTTAACTTGTCCTAATACAGAGCAGAAGCCCCTGGAGTGAATCCAGCATTACTTATCTAGGAGCTGTGTCCATGTGTTTGATTGGTGTCTTGTTTTGGTTTTGTTTTTCCAAGGGAATCATAACTCATTTGCACAAACAGTCCCTCGTCCATAATGAATACACACACCAGGATTTATAACAGATAAATTAAATGAGATGTGCTCATGAGACAGCAAAGTATGCAGTAGTAGAAAGGATAAGGAGTACCCTTTTCATTCTGTCTGATAAGAATGATCACTCAGAGCAGGATATAATTTTAATTTCTAAGTTATCCAAATACCCACATCAAAAAAGGAGAACAAAGAGAAAACAGGTCATTATAGGCACATCGGTATCGCAAGTGCTTTGGTATCTTGCTTTTTTTGTGTTGCATTCAATATCTGATCATACAGCACACAGCACCAAAGCACACAGCATTTATAAAGATGTCATTAAAGAATGTGACAGTCTAGGCTGCAGGAGACAGAAAGAAAAAACCTGGTTCCACTTAATAATTTGCCTGAATCTTACATGACTTTTTTCAGGGCAAGAAAAACAAGGACTTTTAAACAAGTGGCAAGTGAGCTGCTGCTCAAAGAAAGGGGTGAAACTCTATATGGCATCCTTAAAAAATGAGAGCCAAGAAGTTGTGATCTGCTGCAGACAGCTGAGGGTGCATGTTACTCTTCAAATTAATTTAGGTAAATTTAATTTATCAGTAAATCAGCTATGATAAGATGTTAGAGAGGGATAACCAGTTTATAGGTGTGGGTGGGAATAATAGGCACAGCAAAACAAGCTGGTTGGGTATGTGGAGAAGTGTGTTGCTGGAAAGTCCTGTGAGACACTTCATACGGGCTGAAGTATTGTGTATAAACTTATGTCACATGCTGTTGATCAGGCAGAATTCAAATGCTGAAGAGACTGAGCTGTGGCAGAGTCTCTGGCTTTGTGTGATTGCCAAAAAAACCCAGTGTGGAACACTTGGTAAGCATCTTAACCTCTACTTTCTGCTTGTTATGACTACATGATGCTGTTTCCTGGCAATTTTGAGGTTATTTGAAGGACTCTGGAGAAGGCAGCCTGAATGGCATATGGCATTGGAATGGACCCAGCAGCTGCTGGAAGATGCAAGAGGATTCACAGGGGAGGAGAAGTGCAGAGGGCAATGAAGAGAAGCCAAAGTGAACAAGCATGAATTGCAAAGAATGAACAGAGGTGTATCATTATGGTAGTTTCAGACGCTACCTAGGGCTGCTTGGGTCTGTGGGAAGCTGAAGATTGCTCTTTGCTTAGCATGGCAGATCTGCTTGTCTAATTGTTTCATCTGTAGTATTTCTGGAATACAAGTAATGTGCAAGCTGTATTGGAATGTGGAGATAAGCAATAAAGGCAGTTCATCTGCAGATGCTGATGCCTGAGGTTCCTCATAAGCTGGTATGTGCCTGGCAGGAGAGGAGGAAGCATAGTAAAGAAGAGTCATAGTGCACTTGGTTCCATGGTTCAAACGGCTACAGCTGTCAAACAATAGTGCTTCTTGTTTTGGAGTTAGCTTGGGTTAAAACTCTTCAGGCCTGCTTGCCTGGGGCAAGCCTCCAGGCTACAATGCTGTTAGGAATTTGCAGCTTAAATCTCCTTGGCAGCAGTTGCAATTTTTCAGCTTTTGTGGCAGTGGAGCAGGTTCCTGGGAATGGTAAGGGAAATCTCAGAAGGTATTTGTGAGACACCTGGGAGATGCCTGTAGGGATGGGGAGGAAATCTGGGAGAAGCCAGCAGGATGTCATGGGTCCGTGGTACACCTGCAATGAGGAGGAGGCTGTACTCAGTTTCTTTCTCTTCTCTTCTCTCAATATGTTCTCATCTTTTCCTCCCCAGGGGTGGCTACTCATGCTCTTGGGAGATTTGGGCTTTTTTCTGAAGCCCACAACTGTCTCCTTCCCACCTTATAGCTGTCTTCCTCTATCAAGTCAATTACCTAGAAAAAAACCCTCCATGTGGCTTTGCTGTAGCCTCTAATTATTCTCTGCTGAAAAGAAGAGGATGCTGGTGTGGCTCCTGTTACAGAGCAAAGAAGAGGCAGAAGGTGAGTGAGGATTATTTAGGCCAGAACAGCAGGTTCTGTATCCCAAGGCAATGGCAAAGTCCCTTAGAGTCTTCAGTTGCCCCTACTGGGTTGACCACACTCAAACAGTCCCACTGATGTCAGAGGCTCACAGTTCAATCTTCATTATGTTGCTATGTAGTGGTCAGGGATTAATTTTTGTTAGGTAAAGCATGATCAGGCAAGTCTTACTAAGAAAATATGATTGGTAGAAGTAGCAGTACTGACCTAATACAAGAATACTTGCCCAGTGGCCCAATGTACCCATCATCAAGCAACACTTTAGAATGAACCACCAACCAGTAAAAATCAGCCAACCTGGATGGTGCTCTCCACCTCATGAAACTCATCTACCTCAACCTGAAGGGCAGTAACAGAGCCCTACCTTCAGGGATATCTGGGACCAAGCCTGTGTAGCTGGAAGTAGCACAATTAATGCTGCTCCCCCTGACTTCTGACAATTGCTGGTCCTGTCAGAAAGGAGAGGGAAAGCAGGGATAGCTGCTCTTCTGTAACTTTGTAGTGTCCTTTGCATTATTAATCACTCTTTCATAGAGGTAATAAATAGCCACACTCCTTCCCACATATCCAATTATTGCACAATAATTAATGTGCAATTTAGCCCATCCTGACCTAAACCACAAGATGCTGAGGTCTTTTGAGTCAGTTCAAGACCGTCTTGTAGGTTTCTAAACCAGGATCAATTAATGGTAGGTATTTTCTGCACAGTCTCTGCAAGCTCCTGTCCCAGTTCCTGCCCTTTGCCTTTGAAGTCTGTTTTCCAGTGCAGTGGTGGTCAGGCAGCAGTGGCTATTGGGATACATCAGGATCATAGCTCAGTGGAAAGAGACCTGATGGACACAGTAGCCTCTTTTGTCTCTACACCTTTGTGTGTAAGTAGGGGTTACATTTATATAGCTTTGCATCTAGTTTAAATGTGCAACGTTCACTTGCTACCCGAATGTGCATGGAAGGAATAAAACATTTTCCTCTTCATTCCAGATCTGTTTTCTAGCCAAACTGAAATCTTGGCCAGCTGACCTATCCACCTCATGGATAATGTCCTCTGTCTCCTAGCATAAATAAACCACAGCTGTGTTTCTTGCTAGTTACCCTGTTTTAAATGACTAATCATCTTCATTCACGTATTGCCTTTGGGCTTCTCAGGGTCCTCATAACTATGCAGTGTGTAAAACTGGATGATTTTCCCACTAAGTTATCCTTAAAATAGTTCAGTCTTCTTGAACTAAAGTTACCTGGACTTATAACTTTATTAATGAAAGATGAGTTTCAGTGGTTCGAGAAGCTCTTTGTTCTCTTTCCTGGTTTTCGAGGGAGCTGGTTCCTATCTTTGCTCAGAATGCTTCCACAGTGCTTTGCCTGAGTTTCAACTCATGCTTCAGAATGCTTTCTTCCTCACTAGTCTTGAAGTCTGAATAGCCCTTTACAAGTAATGTAGGACATTTTAAATGTTATCCTTCCAGTCATTCTCCAAAGCTATCCGTCATGATAGGCCTATCATGGCTGGAGTTTAGTTGTAGACATTCCAGGATTTATACTCATCATAGTAGCCACAACTTCAAAAATACCATCTCATTCTACCTCTGCATCTACCTCTCCTTTTCCTAACAATTAAATTGCAAAATATTTGTGACTGAGAACTTTGTCATATTGCTCTGTATTTAGAGAGACATCTATTTACAATTGGCTTATCATTCATGACTGGAATTCTTAGGTGTTACAGAAATACAGAAAGTTTTTTTTTTAAATTTTAATCATGTATTCATTCAAAAATACCATGTGTTTTAAGGGAGTATTTTAGGATATTTTAGTGGAATATTCCTGAAAATACAAAATGTCAGTGATTCATGATTCTATCCATAAAATGGTTTCTCCAACGCTCAAATAGCCATGGAGTCCTCCTTCTTACCTTGTTTGTAAAGCCAATATTAAACACTTTTAGTGTTTATCTGGACCCTCACCACAAGACCATAAACTGGATCAACCTTCACTATGGGAATGCAGTGATATTAGGGCAGAGCAGTTTCAAAATCTCAGCAACTGTGTATTCTTTTAGATACTTAAAGTAATAGATTTTCTAAGCTGTATAATCTCACCAGATTCTTAAAGGACACCATCTGTCTGTACCATCACAAAAGTCCAAGTATGCCCTCCCCCTCCCAAAAAACGCAAGATGTTTTTTAATCATAACTGTTGAATGTATTTTCACAATTCAAGAAATTTAACAATGTTTTTGAAGATGAAAGAGCATCAACAAAACTCAGAAAGCAGATTGTGGGACTTTCCTCCCTTGACCTGACAAGGATGGGGAATTTGAGCAATGTTTGTCCTTTGTTCCCCCAACTCAGGAGCACCATTCTTCCTGTACTGTGGACAAAAATCATAATACAGATCTCTCAATGTACTGCAGGAATAACAGGGCAAGATACAAAAGTTAAATATTTACAACTGACCAAGTCCTACTCTGTTTGTTTCCCAAATTAAGAACACTACTAGCAGTAGATATGATGAGTTTTCTCATAAATCTTCTTTCTACTGAACTATGGCTTTCCAGTATCCTGCAAGCCCAAAGGACACAGCCCAAGTGTGGGTGCCTGTGTTCTATCGGGGCCTGGTTTAGACTGACATCCCTAAGAGATGAGAAAAGAGCTCAGTGTGTAGAGGAATCTGAGGCTCCAATAAAACTTTATTGTGTGTTACTGCACATTTAAGGTGATCTACAACACTCCATCATCTGTCTGAGATATGCTACAGCCCACCTGTGTATGGGCTTGTTTTGCCAAGGAAGACCCTTTTTATTCTTGTGTACCCCCAGTATTGCCCATCAAAGACTAGTCAGTATACTCAAAAGTGTTCCCTCTCTTCAAGCACCTCTCACACTTCTATGTACATAATTTAAAAATATAAATTTTTGCATCCTTGATTTAAAAGGAAATATATATATATGTATATAGATACACTTACAAGAAGAGGAAATGTGAAATGAAGTGATATTTACAGATAGTCCTAATGCAGAGCCCCCGTGTAGGCAGCAGAAGAGTAGTGTTTCTTTTCATAACTGAAACCACAGAAACATTTACAAAGTAGAATGAGGCTTCTGCTTGAATGCCTGTTCTCTATCCATACAACCCTGAAAGTTCTGCTAAGGTAAATTTCAGTTCTCATTCTGGATTTCAGGAGGGTACAGAGAGAAAAAAAAATCACAGTCAAAATGTCTCATCTGATCCTGCTTGAACTGGTAGCTGAATGGGCAGAGTTCGCACTTTTCTCATGTTGGACAGGTGTATTTCTCTTGTACCCATGATGGCAAAGGAGCCATTCTCTATGTCGTGTTGCTGGTCAGAGAGGTTTCCTGCCCTCCTGGGCACCATCACTCCATCTCCTTTCTCAACAGTACCATTAAATTGTGTGCTGGCACGGGTTTCTGTGGAAATCCCTCATGCACATAAATGAGTAGAACAATAATGACAGCAAAGTGCCTCAAGCTGAAGTATCAGGATGCAGATTCACAATTAGCCTGCGCTGCTCTCAGTCCATTTTGCCATATCCTTCCCCTGTGCCCCACACCTGCCAGCAGCAAAAGCAGTCCTATGATTACATACAGACTGATCAGCCACCCTATTTGACAAAGCCAGCTGATTTTGGAGAGGGGATAGTGTCTGCTTTCCACTTAGGCAGGTCCCTTCCCCCCTACACAGCCCTGTGAGAGCCAGCACCAACACACAGAAAGGGGGCAGGGGCAGGACATTTAAGGGCATGTGTCATGTGGGGCAGGACACAAGGTTGTCCATATCTTTAGCAGCAATGCAGATGACTTAAGATGGTAAAATCTCCCACTAGAAAAGGCATTAGAAAAGATTGATAAAAATGAATTGCAGAAATTGCCAGGACTTGACAGTATCTATTCTTCAATTCCAGCATGGTTAAAATATGAAACTGCTCTATTGCTTTTTGTGGTGTACCACTTGAATTGGGTGGAGGAATTGAAGGTGGATGGTTTGGGATATTTTTGGTAAGTATAAGCCAGTACATCTGATTTCTGTACCAAGAAAATAAACTAAAACTGTAACCAGAACTAGAACTAGTGTATACAGCAGGTGGATAGAATATGAAGAGTCAATATGGCTTTATCACAGGGAAGTTGTACTTCAAAAATCTATTAGAGTCCTTTATGCTGAGTGTATGAAAGTAGACAAGGAGCTGAGAGGGGATCCAGTTAGGCTTTCAAAATACTTTTGACCAGGTCCCTCAGTAAAGGCTCATAAAAAAATAGGTTTCTGATGAAGCAAGAAACAAAATCTGTCGAATTTCACTGTTATTGGTCTTTCATTACTCAGTGAAAAGGTGAAGAATACAATGCAGTGATGAGGTTTACTGACAATACTAAGTCCTTTAGGATACTAAAATCAAAAGCCAGCTATAAGGTGTTGCAGGAGGACACCATGAATTGCTAAATGAGAAAAGAGCTAACAAAATTAGGTAAACTTAAGCAAATCTTAACTTTTCAATACAGACTAATGGTTCCTAAACATCACTAACATTCAAGAAAGAGGCCATGGAATAATTTTGACCAGTTTGATTAAAATAGTCATAGTTCAAAGGTAAACCACAAGGAAAGAAACTGAGATTAAGCAGGAAAACATTGTTAAAGCATTTTACTTTTCTCTGTCTTGTATTTTTCTAGGTTACAAGGAAGATCAAGAAGAATGATCAAAGGTGTGGAACTTTTCCATCTGAGGAGATAGTAAATGAAAAGTAAACAGACCAAGATGTTTCTATTTGGAGAAAGGGTAATTGAGTGGATACTATGAAGGAAATCTATGAAATGGTGACTGATATTAGGGCAGATAAAGAGCAATCACATACAACTTCTCACAATAAGAGAACTGAATGGGAGTCTATAAAATTGTCATTTGTTCAAAACACAAGGAAGTAATTTTTTTTCCATAAAATAGAATTGAATGTAGAATACACTTGTTGTTATGGTAATAAAAATTGGAATGGGTTAAAAAAGGAATCAGAGCCATCTTAGAGACAAGCTTATTGAAGACTATTATGCAGTGGTGTAGAAAGAAATCTCCAGCTTGAAATTGTTTGGAGCTACAGGATATGCCCTGGAAAGAACAGATTTATATGTCTAATGAGCTTTTCATAAGCACCCACAATTGGCCACTATGGGGAAGAGGAAACTGAGCTACAATGACCTTTGGTCTGCCCAAGTACAGATACTTGAACTTCTACTTTCCAAACAGAGTAAATTACTTTAATGAGGCTTCTAATATCAGCCACATAATATGAGGTTAGCACAGGTAGGCAATATTTTAGATATTACATCTAACTCCATATTGCCTTGATTAACAGCTATGAAATATCCAAAGGGCATTATTGGGCATCATTCAAGTGGCACTGGTCTTATGCCATGAATGCAACAAGCCTCTATATGAGACCAGAGCTCCTTCTCCTGGTAAACACCAAGCCATATGTTTTTATCAGGCACTAATTTGGGGGAGAATTAATCTTTATAAAGTTATTATGTTAGAGTGTCCTAGTTATGTCAAAGTATAGAGCTGGGGGCTTCTTCATTTATACAAATATTGCTAAACATTTAATTTCAGATTTTCAGTCTGGTGGATAATAAAAAATGACTACCCACCAAACTTGTAGCTTTAAATGGAGACTGTATTTTTGGCAGCTCATTGTAGAGGGATTAATATTACTGGAATAGCTTTGTTTCTCAGCAATGCCTCCTTAAGAACAGCTTCCTCTGAACTCATATTTCTATTTTATTGAGAAAAGGAAATACAGTATTAGAAATCAATGTTTTTAAAGGGTAATTTAAAGAAATCTATCTTGGCAGATGCTGAAATATTTTCAATTTAGAACAAATAGTATTTCTGTCATCCAGTTGGATTTTTTAAATTAGACCATTACTCCTTGATAAGTTAATTACAAAACAGAAAGAGACTCAACCAATCTAAAAAAGCGTATTGATGAAAGTATAGAGCACATGTCTAAAAGCTGCTTTTACTGATTTATGGGTGAAATTTTACTTTTTATATGAAAAAACCTTGTCTCCAATGTCTTAAATCATAGGGAAAAATGCTCAATTTTTCACCCTATCACAACTAATTTTTTACATTGGTACGCTGATGGACTATTGTTTTCCTGTGCTACCATCCATTATAAAAAGTGACAGCACCATAATTGAAATTATTTAAAATATGGTGCATTTAGATAATTCTTTACTTTGGTATAAATATGACTACACAAGAAATGCTGCTACTGGAAATTGCTAGGATGAGCTACCAAAATGAAATTACTGCTCGGCAGGCCATATTCCTCTGGGGGTTGGAAATGAAAAATATCAGAACTTCCTTTGAAATGCAGAAAGGTTAGAGGAATGGAAGAAACATTTTTTGTTGGGTCTGTGATGCAGACAAGGGAAGCATGGAGTATGTTGCAGCCATGGGTTGAAATGTCTGCAGGTCCATCAGCTGAATCCTCATCTCGCCAAAATCCTTGACAAGTCTTTCAGCTCAGTGAAGTCACAATTTCACCCCAAGGATTTTGAGTAAAAGGAAGTAAAATTTACCCAAAAAATTGCACTGGGTGATTAGCTTTGTAATCTCAGCCCATGGATGTCCCTGTAACTGTGCTGCATGGCTGCATTTTGTGCTTCTTACAGTAAGAACTCACCAAGGTGCCAAGTGGGAATCCTTCCTGATAAGTGCTGGGGTCTGAGCCAAAGTCGTGGCAGGTATCAGTCTAACACTTTAACAAAATGAATAGTGGCAAGCCAAAACCCACACTAAATGCCCTGTCTCTGAGTAGTTTACGAGTATACAAACTGTCCCACAGAGCCAACAGATGTTGCTGTCCTAAAGTGAACGGGCAGATTTAGCCTTTTCAGATACCGTACAATTTCATAGAATTTCACAGAATTGGCCAACTGGTGAAAAAGAACCTGGCCTACTGCAGAAAAATGGCAGAAATAACAAATCTGGGTAATGGGTGATGTTGTGTCTGTGAAATTGTACAGTATCTGAAAAGGCTAAATCTGCTTGTCCACTTTAGGGCAGCAACATCTTGGGGTAAGAAAATATTTATCATATTATATTCAACAGAACTGGCCCTAGAATTGAACGTGGAGGAACACTGCTGGTGACTGGTTGCCAACCAGTTTTAAGTATGCCCCTTTAACAACAACCCTTAGAATGTTCAATACCAGGTAAAATCATAAGAAATTTTAACAAAAAAGTGTTTGCAGAAGACTTCTATACTTCAAATATAGGAAAGAAAAAAAAGAAAAAAACCTCTGGGATACAGTAAAAAGCCTCAGTTTTCTATATATCGTCCGGTAGTAATTTTAAGAACCCAGAACTTCCAAAAAACCAGGCAATTTTTAAAATTACATGTGAAGTATCATTTATACAAGGCTCTCCATATTACTGCTCACATCAATACTATCTCAGAAATAACAGCCACCCATAAATTGCAATATTGCTCACCTTCCTAAATGTGGAGCAAAATTTAGGCAGACACTAGGCCTTGGTTGTACACCTCCATCCCCTCCTTTTGATGAACAGAAATACAGGTAGCACTGTAAAGTTTGTAACTTTATGCTGTTACATGAGAATAATCCAGGGACACAATTATCTCCATTATCAGAAAGTATCCAGCTGTGTCCAGCATTATCTCCAGATGCTTAGCCACATCTCAGTGGACACTGTAATAGGAGATCTAAGATTGACCAGTCTGACCATTTCTTTAAAAGCTGTATAGCAGGTGAACATCTTTTACCATGTATACCTGCAATTATGAAAGTAATTAAGTAGCACAGGTGAGCCCAAGAAACTCCTCAAATTAAATCCTTGAGACTCACAATGTTACTGTAATTAGCTGTCTGTCTTAGTAGGTTGTCTGTTTGTTTATTGCATCTGCCCTGTGTGCTAGGGATGACAACCCATGATTTGACAAAAAATATTTTAAATGGTTTCTTGCTAAGATGAGGACTTATTTTCATTTTTCCCAGACTACATGTACTTTCTTTCCTTTGCTTTTAATTACAAATATTCATGGCAGTGAGAGACAAAGTAATGATCTTCACCCCTTCTATTTAGAGAGAAAACCTGTCTGGTGATGTTTGTTTTATCTTTACCTTGCAAAGTGACATAGTCTAAGGACCCTGAAGGACAGGCATGTTAGCTCTGCAGTTTTGGTTTGGGATTGTTCCAGGTTAGATGACTTTTCAAATACCTCTAATTACCACTGTGGAACAGTTTGCATTTTGATATAAATTAAATGCCTGTCTATAAGCGTGGACTTCTAGTTTCCACAGAGGAAAAATGGAAGTCAGAAGTTCTATATGAAAAATAAACATAAGCTGCATTGAAAATTGGACTTCAGATCATTATTCATTGGTTCACATTAACATGCATTAGGGAAGTTACTGTGAGCATGGCAGCAGCATTGTGAGTCCAGGTTCCAGCTCTGTCACTTGCTTGTGGCTTTTCATCAGGAGTTTCTTGAGTTGCTGCATGGTGGAGCAATGTGCACGGTCAAGTGGGGAGTGTCACTGAAATTCTGTGTTAGGGACTGTGCCTGGCCAAGGAGAATGTGGCTAAGTCCACGATCAGGGATTTGACTCCTTTATTTATCATAGTTATTAATGTACCAGCTCAAAAGGTCAAGTGACTCACATGAGAATCTCAGTTTTCATTTGAAGAAAAATGTATCCCTAGCCTTGTGCTTATGGAGAAAAGATAAAAATGCAAATGTGCAAAGGCTTAAGAAATAGAATGATACTTAAAAAATCATTAAAAGACACTAAACATGAAGAGTTTTTGATCTGATGTTATGATCTGGGGGATGAATTCATGACTTTTGAGTCAGGGATAGAAAAGATTGGGATGGACAATAGAAAAAGGAATGGAGCAATCTTCCAAAGTACTAATTATTTAAAGAGCTGTTCCCACGTGTTTAAAACTTGAGATAATATTTTACTGTCTGCTGCTTACAAAAGAAAAATGTATCATATCAAGTCAAGATGAAGAATCCATGCAATGTTGTAGACTATGATCTTCTGGCTGTTATCTCACTTCAGTCAGTTGGAATTTAACTGACCATAATTTGACATTTCTTGTTGCAAAGTGGATCCACAAAAGCCATATCTGTTTACGCAGCACCAAATTGCCCTTCCAAATGGGCCTCAAGACCTGCTTCAGGGCTAGTGCCTCTCACCAGTCAATTAAATACATTTATTTTTAAAATGAACCCAGATTTTATATGAAATATGGGAGGGTTCTACTGGCTATGGTTTGCTGTGCAATGTCTATCAATGGCTAGGCCTGAAATAATGTTTTGGTTAGAGTTTGTTCCAAATAGTGACATGCTGGAACAAAACGTGAGATAGTTTAGCAAGCTTTCAACTACTACAAGGAAGATCCAGTAGAAAGAGAAGAGGTTGAAGAATTCAACTGAGTGTGAGAACTCTTTGGGTAAAATTTTCACACTTGCCCCAACTCCAGCTTTTTGCAAGTGCTGAGTCTCTTGGCACATGTCTTTAACTAGTCTGGTGCTGTAAGCATTCCTGTTCCATCTCTGAGTATCCTGTCAAGGGCTTCCCACAGGCTTGGTGATGGAAGCGTGGGGTACAAATCATGGTATCTTGCACAGTGAAGTGTTTTCTTATTAGCACTTGACATTGCTGGCCAAGTATGAAGAGAGAACTTCTCCATCAAACTTGATGACTCCAAAATTCCCTTTTGATCAGCCAGTGGTTAGATATTGAAGGGAAGGGCACAGCTGTTTGAGAAGTGAAGTCTAGCAGTTCTTCATAAATACCTTTCCTTTCACATCCTTTGATGTCAGGTGAAACCTCAATATCTCAGAATTTTCCAACAGCTGTTTTCCAAAAATCACAGAATTAGAAAATTTTCTTTTAGTGGCCATATATCCTTACTTTTCACTTTGAACCCATTCTCTGTGGTTCAGCTTCATTTGTTTGGTTCATCTATCACTTGCAGACTGATAACACCCTGGTGTCCAGTCATGGCCATCTGGGTCTTTGTAATGTGAGATGGTGTATAAACACACTAGCAAAATGATATTCTATCCCAGAGACAATTGTTGTTGAAAACAATCCTAACGATGACTGGAAACCTGAGAAAGGAAGAGGATTATTCGTCACTACTCTACCATAAAACACAACAGGCTGTCTTTAGCTTGGCAGTAAGTTATCTTTTGTCACATATTTGCAGCCTTAGGGTTGCAGCTGTACAATAAGAGATCCTTATTTGCTTCTTACATTGATTAATATTATATTGTTCTACTTGCATTGCAGCTGGAGAATGTTAGAAAGTCTTTGGGAGTCTACTGAACAAAACTCCTTGTGTTTTTCCCTTGTGTGGGCTTGATCCAGGAGCAGTAAGTAGAGAGCTGAAAGGTAGAAAAGAACTGTCTGAAAAAGTGGTGTGATAAAGAAGACAGCTAAAAGAAATACTGGAGCTTTTAAACCCCTCCCACTCAGCAATGCTGGTTTTCGTACCTTCAGTTTCATCTGCTTCTCACAGTCTTATCTATCCTACAAAATATACCTACCTTTCAAAATTACCCCAGCTTTGGATGGAGGTATCAGCAGCTGTAAGACCCCATAGGATGTGATTACCTTTCTCCTGTCGATTATGTTTAAACATATGCTAAGCTGTAAAGGTCATTTTTCTAGCGTGACTCTGGAGTACACTTAATGATAGTCTTGTTACCAACTGACCTCCTGTACCTGGCAGAGATTAAACATCTTGGGCAAATTTTCATTGCTTGAGTCCATGCCAAATCCTTTTAACGCGTGAAGGACTTGATCACTTCTAAACTGGTGACGTAGTACAAACAAGGTTCAGTTGTTTGATGCCAAGATGCCTGCTTGATTTTTGCAGTAAAGGAACAGAAATTCATAACGACCATGGGAATAGCAAAAGAAAATGTATCTGTGCAGATCTTTGTTGATAGCCTAATCTGATTTCTCAGTATATCCTGCCTGGACAAGGTTGAGTGATGCAGCAGCAGCCAGCAGTACTACAGCCATGCTACCTCATGGGATTAAAACATATTATATGTGTCCATGGCTTACCATCAGAGGCATAACCTCAGCTTTCAAAATAACAGATATACTTTTTAAGTATTCATATTGTGGAAATTAAAGTAAATTAGATCATGTTGTAGTGTTGGTTTTAGCAGCTTGTACTTACTCTGCTTCCAGCATATTTAGACTTAAACATACCTGAAAAATCTCACTAAATCTACAGTAGGGCTTTTTTCAAGGGTTTTTTTATGCTCCGTTGGCTATTAACATTTCACAGCATGTCAAAACTGGCCTTTCTGATTCTATTGAGCCTTGCTGAATGGGAATTTTTGTATCATTTAAAAGCAATTCATTGCACTGCCTGTATTCTGTATCTTCTCCTCAGAAATAGGGATGATGACAGGTGATGTCTCAAAAGATAAGTAATCTTCCACTACATACCCTCTGTCTACAGTGAGCTCTCTAGATGTTGTACATGAGGTTCACCAGGAAAATTCATCATGGCATGTTACCTACTTTAGTTATCCATTCCACTTGATACACCTACTAAAAATAGCTGTTCTTAGATGAGTGAATCTTGCCCTCTCACGTGTCAGTCTGCAGGATCTAATTCTGTAGCTAATTTTACAAAACTGAAGAGTCGTAAGATGAATGGGCTGTATTCACCTACTCACAAAATAGAAATTGTATCCTCCAGTGATATTTGGATGATTTAAAAATTCCTTAGGATACATGTCAATTAAAAGGAAAAAGAAAGAGGAAGCATTCCATACACACTTTCACGCTTATTTCCTCTTCTTCACTGTTGTTTCCCTTTTATTGCATCTATCCTCAGATGAGCCTTCTGTCACTGAATCAATTTTGCCATGTTGTATGTCTATTCTTTTCTCTTCTTTACTTTTGCATATTTGTTGTGGTTTAACCTGGCAGGCAGCTAAACATCGCACAGCCACTCACTCACTCTTCCTCACCCCAATGGGATGGTGGAGGGAATTGCATAAGAAAAATAAAATTCATGGGCTGAGATAAAGATGGTTTCATAGGACAGAAAAAGGAAAAAAAAATAGAATATGCAAAACAAGTAATGCACGATGCAATTGCTCACTACTGGCTGACCAATGCCTGGCCAGTTCCTGAATAGCAACCCCTGACTACCTTTCCCCCTAGTTTATATTCTGAGCATGACACTATGTGGTCTAGAATGTCCCCTTTGCCAGTTTAGGTCACCTTGTGCAGTTGTGTCTCCTCCCAACCTCTTGTGCCCTCCTTGCTTGCTGGTAGGGTGGTGTGAGAAGCAGAAAAGGCCTTCCTTGACTTTGTGTAGCAACAACTAAAACACCCCTGTGTTATCAACATTATTCTCATCCTAAATCCAAACCATTGCACTGTACCACTTACTAGGAAGAAAATCAACTCTATCTCAGCTGAAACCAGGACAACATTCAGGGTTACACTACTACTATGTGAGATAATATTTCTATTTCTTTCCAGGCATTTCCTGTACTTTTATTATGAATGACAATGAAATTGGAACCAAGTTCAGCATCAACCAATGGCTGATTAGTGGTTTTAGTATTTCTCATAAAAATGAGCAGCTAACAGTCAAATTTTGAAGGAGAGGGTAATGATCATAAAATTTTGCTCACATTTTGAGCTTTTGTTGATACTTTAAGTAGAGAAAGTAGATGACTCAATTTAACAGCTTCTCACCACTAGAATGGTTTTCTTTACACCAGGACTGAAAACTGCACAGACAGGAGACCACAGAAAAGCTTGCAAAACTTAAGCTTTAGGTTTAACATTGGCTTAGCATTCAAGCCTGGTTTAACATTGACAATAAATGTCCTGTGCACTAATACAGAAAGGATGGGACAAATAGTGATTTGCTGGGCATAGCAAAAAGGACAGAAGGAAAAATTAAGTCTTTCACCCAGTCTTTCCTTTCTGTGCTCAGAGGCAGGTTGTAGAATACAAGAAGTGATGAAAAACAGCAGCTGCAAAAATACAGAGCAGCCCAGCCTTTCTTCAGAGGCGGTGCTGAGCAGGTCAGCAAGGCTGCAAATTGAGGTGGGTTTAGTACAAGTATGAAAAGAGTGTATCTGCAACAGTCACGAGGTCATGCAAATATCACTCAAGTATCCATGAATATTTGAGCTGCAACTGCTGCCAGAAATTAAAGTGGTTTTTCTTCCAATGTAATTTTACAGGTAAAAATATATTTTTGTATGTAGGATAGTATCAATCCCCACAGGAAAGTTTGTGTTCCAAAATAACAAAGAATGCCTTTTTCCTTAGTTTATTTATCATGGACTAGAAGTGTCCACACAGGCAGCTTTACATTCACAATTATATTGTAAGATTTTTAGTGGTTCATTTTTTCAGTGAGTCAAGTCTTAAAACTATTACTTGATGGAAAACCCCCCAACCTCTGAGGAAGAACAGGGACAATATTGTTACTGATGTGTTCTGGAGATGGTACCCTTGTATGCAAAATCCATTGCCCTCTTTGGACAAATCTGGACCCTCACACAAAGCACTGTCAGCAATGAAGCACTGTGATTAGCAATTTAGGAAAGAAATGTGATGCACTCAGAAAGGAACCCAAAGAAGCAACAAAGATGGCAGCGAGAAAATTATGTATCAGCAGTACTGTTTCTAAAAATAATGGTTTCCAAACTTTTCCACGAGGCATTAACAGCTCTTTAAGGGATAATCTTTATTGCTTTGTAATGTACAAAGCAATAAACAGCTGCTGAGATTGATTAATAGCCAAAGCAAAGTTGAGGCATGTAATCAATCTAAAAAGCCATTTACTGTGAGTATACTACAAAGCAATAGAGATTATTGCTGTTGCACAACAAACCATAACAGAGAAAGCACACACATACACATACACACACACACAAACAGTTGTTTTCTTTTCAAGGCTCACAGTGCTATGCTGCCTTTTCTCTGAGCTTTTCTTTTTAGCGAAGGCAGGCAACTGGCCTTACAGCAAACAACCTACTGGGAAAAGTAATGCTCTAAGAACTTCAATGTTGTCTAAAGGAGAAATAATATTTAATTTTTTAGTTCTGTAGCTAGAAGTACAAAATTCCACGGGTATTCATCTTGTCCTTGGTAGTGGTACTGCTATTCACGTTACCAAGAAAAACAAAAAATTGGCTCACCATTAAAAAAATTATCTAATTCATGCTAATGCAGAGCTCATTTAGAAACAAAGTCTGTTTACTTTTGTGGGGTATTTTTATGAATGGCTACTAAATAACTTCAAATTTTTTCAGAGTAATACTGAATGAAACAACTGGGGCTCAGCTCCAGCTATTTCCAGCAACTACCCCACCTGATTATTTTAATACAGCTTTAATATAGTTCTTAATATAGTTTGGTTTTTGACTCCTCCAAAATCTTACCTCTCCACTAGTTTTAAACCTTTTTAAAAATTTGCATTCTGATTTTTCCAGGTCGGATAATGCTCATTTGTTCCTGAACATAAATAAAGTATAAATTGCTTTTTTTCTTCCTTAAAGAGATGATATGAACAGAGTCTCTCACCCTTCCATTTGGCAGAATAAACAAGCTGTGCCACTGTAGCCTTATGGCATGATAGGCTTGTCCCTGGATCAGTCTCACCACCCTTCCCTACAATCATCCCAGCCTCAGTCTCTCCTGAATGCAGGTGCTCTGGATGGCACTGGGTTACAGAGGGGCTCCCAGCACTGCCTCCTCCTGACACGCACTCGCAATGTCTACTGGAAATATCTCACCCAGTAGACCCAAGGATCAAATCTGCCTTTTCCACATCCCCTTAACATTCAAAGCCAGTGGTTAACTTGCACTTCCAGGCACAACTTGCATATTTCTGTTTCTGAACTGATGACCTTGCAGCTTATGACAGAAATTTGTATTAGGACAGAAGGGCACAAGCTTGCAATTTGCACTATTAAGTTTCACTCCGCTTTTATTACTCTAGTTCTCAAGGTTATTCAGGTCTTCCTGTATCATGTTGCCATCCCTTTCCTTATTAATGATGTCTCCCACTTCCGTGTCATCAGCAAATTTTATTAACAAACTCCATCTTCCTATTTTAAGGTAATGAATAAAAATATGACTGAAGATGTATCCTTGAGGAACTCTTGGTAAAATACCACTCAAAGTCAGTTATCACAACAGTAGGAACTGAATTCTCCAATTTCACATTTGCAGGAAATACAATTCAGCTCAATGAAAATGAATTTTTAGATCCTAGTGGATTTAAACTTTCCAAACTGTTATCTTCAAAAATCTGAAAGTATTTCATATCTGCAATTACCACAAATTTAATAACATCTACTTAAAATAATAGAATAAGAATTTTCATAAATCCATGTACATACCTCTTTACAGCTATAAAAGTTTGGAGTATAAGAATTGTACTCATGATGTAGTGGTCCCTTTGATTGTTTCTAAGCATTTGGCTCTAGTAGTTAAAATAATTCTTTTAAAATTATAGTTACCTTAGCAGTCAATTTTTCCATTTATCCAGCCTTATATTTAATTTCTTATCACTTTTATACTATTCCTGAAGTCACAACTTTCCTGGAGAAGACGATCTCCAGGCTTGAGATGGCATTCTCCATGATTTCCTTTTCTCTGTGCGTCTGAAATTCCAAATTTCCTCATGTTTCCATTTTCAGCAGCCATACCATTCTTCTTTTAGGAAACACTGGGCCTACATTCATGACCTTTGTGGCCCTTCTCTACTTTTTATCTTTTTTTTTTTTTTTCCCCAGCTGGAGAGGTCAGTGTCAGCAAAATCAATGAAAATCTTTCAATAATCAGTGATATTTTTTTTTTGTTCCTGCTGGTATTTATTTGCAAAGGGATTGTCACTGAAGTACATGATCTTTTGTCAAAAATTTTAAAGAAAATTCCCACTTACAGCAGCCAAACTGAAGCTCATACCTATCTCAGCTGTGTCTAACCCTACATTTGTGCTCATGAGGCATCCCGAGGCTGTGCACACCACTGCTGCTGCTGCTGCTGCTGGCCTTGTTTGAACTAGAAAGTTCTACTGGCAGAAGTTCTGCTGGCATGTGCTACTGACATAGCTGTTTTGGCAGGATGTGTTCACATTTGGCTGTTTTTTAAAGATGCAGTATGTCCTCACATCATCAGGCTTTTATCAGCAAGAGAAATCTGGTGCTATGGGAGGCTAACCCAGAGTATCTTGTGCCACATTTGGTAGATTGCTTTCTGGTCATTCTTTGCAGTATGTTGTGGAGCTTTACTGTATACTGTGAGGTACAATGTCCCATCCTAGAATCTGTGTAAATATTGGGTCAGATTTAAAAATGCTTTTCTATCTTGTACAATAACCTATTTTTATATGTGGTGTTTCTCCATATTGCAGATTTCTCACTGCCAGAAAACCAGACTGTATCCAACAGCAGAGCTCTCTTGTTCATTTAGAGGAGATGAAAGGATTCTTTCATATCCAAAGAGGAGCTTAAAATATTGGGTACTGTGGGCAAGTGGGACATAGAGACAATGAATGGTAGCTAACTATTTGCAGTAAGTGTTTGCTAATTACAAGAACAAATTGTAGTTTCAAGATATACTGTAAACACTGGATGAGGGAAAATTTCAGGGTTGGATGTCAAGTTTGTGTTATCCTCACAGCACATTCACTCTGAGTTAAGAGCTGCTTAAAAAGAAGACAGTGGGGAAATAGGTGGTGCCAGCATTCTGGAACGCTGTGCCAATCTGAGCATTTTGGCATTATTTGAGGTGCTCAGACTTCAGTAAGGTACACAAAATTAAGTATTTCCTGCTGCACAGTCTTTTCATGCTGGGTAATGTACTGGAAATCAGAGATGAACCTGATACAATGAGCTTTGCTGATTGTGGTGGAACAGTAAATACAGTTTATGTCCAATTCGGTCCCATCTTGTTTTGAATATGTAAAATGAAAACAGTGCTTCTCTGTGGTGATCTCTCTAGAGAGTATTTTATATCAATGCTGTTTGTGAGAAAGCCCATGCTTTCCTTCCCATCTAAACTGTTGTCATTAATAGAGCTACAAAGCCAACCCTGGCAGCAAAGACAAGGCAGATCTGGTTGGAAAGGTGTTTGTGAAAACAAAAATGCTGTAACAGGAAAAAAATAACACCAACCCACAAAACTTTAATTTAGCAGTCTCCTGCAAAACACATGAAGGGTCTCATAGGGTCCCTCCATTTGAGTGGAGTTTCATCCTGTTTCCTGAATTCAACACCGAGACAGAGGCAGTGCTTTGTATTTTTCTATGACATTTCCAGATATTAGAGACCAGTGGATTCCTTAGACAGCTATCATACGTGTAGAGTATACAGATGGATGGAAGACACATAGAGCTTAGAGACCACATGTAGGAATGGAACCTGCCAGACTTGTGCATAACCACACGTGTAAGGCAAGTTCCAAACAATGAGTCTGACTTGTTATGGACCTGCAGCACCTGTGGTCTGCAGGCAGCCTCTGTATACATGAAAACAAGCTGAGAGAGTTGGGGTTGTTCAGACAGTAGAAGAGAAGGCTCTGGGGAGACCTTACAGCACTTTCCAGTACCTAAAGGGGGCTACAAGAGACCTGGAGAGGGACTTTTTACAAGGGCATGTAGTGACAGGATAAGGGCGAATGGCTTTAAACTGGAAGAGGACAAGTTTAGATTAGATATTA
The DNA here is from genome assembly GCA_014706295.1 of Lycocorax pyrrhopterus obiensis. Classification (NCBI taxonomy): domain Eukaryota; kingdom Metazoa; phylum Chordata; class Aves; order Passeriformes; family Paradisaeidae; genus Lycocorax; species Lycocorax pyrrhopterus. The sequence goes on along the minus strand of JACSVZ010000004.1, from coordinate 69,813,258 downwards.
GGAAAAAATTCTTTACTGTGAGGGTGGTGAGACCTGGAACAGGTTGCCCAGAGAAGTTGTGGATGCCCCATCCCTGGCAGTGTTCAAGGCCAGGCTGGATGGGGCTTGGAACAACCTGGTCTAGTGGAAGGTGCCTCTGTCCATTGCAGGGCGTTGGAACTATATGATGTTTAAGGTCCCTTCCAGCCCAAACCATTCTATGATCCTATGACGCTTTGAACTTTTGCTGAAAACTAACAATTCAGAACTCTTAATATGCCCTCCCATCAGATACAATTTGACAGGATAATCTGTTTGGAGGAAACACAAGGAATGCTGATGTAGATACCTTGAGAAAGTAAATAAGACCAGCATGTTAATGCACCAGCTCTATTCAGTGAATCCCCTTACTCAATTAGCTATGTGTATTCAGTGAGCTCCCTAATGGGTTCTGTATCTCAACAGTTTTGACTTTATCCACATCTCAGTGCCCAAAAATCCCTTCCAATTTAGTCAGTTCTTGGTATTCTTCACCACAGGCTTCTGTGAATTTTAAGTGCAGTGTCCGAGCTCAGTAGACTCCATAATGAATGCACAGCCATTGTAAGTTGTGCACAACAAAATGCTCATAAAACACCTTGAACCACTAAACTGAAGGTTGTGTCTTCTGAGAAAAAAAAAAAGTCCTTTCTTTTTCACCCTTCACTGGTTCTTAACTCAGTTTTATAGGCTCTGCATTGGATTGCAACCTTCAATGACCTTCACATTTTTCTTCCAAATCTATTTATTCTTCAAAAAAGGCTGCTTCTCCAATATTTCTTTGTGCCTGGCCTGAAGAAATTTGGGTCTTAAACCAAAGTCATGTGGAGTTCTGTCCATCTAGCTGTGTCAAAAGGCAGAGGAAAAGCAGGCATTTCACTAACACACCAGGGATTTCCAGCCACTGGCAGAGGCAGCAGAAATACCAGGAAATCAATGAAAGCAATCATTGATGTAGGGACAATTGCGTAGTGGGTGTGCAGCTGGTAGATTGCTCACAATGCTTAGTTAGTTGGTAGAAGAAGTCTTTGCATGCTGTGTGTCAGCACAAACATGGGTACAACTGAAGGGTATTTCACTTGGGAAGCTAGTGCAACTTCACTGGGAAATCTCAGCTTTTGGCTGGAGGGTTGAGCACTGAGCATGGAGGGAATCAGTTGCTGGTCAGAGAGAGGGTAAGGGGTAGAGTTTGGAGGATGCAGTGGTCAAACCACACTAAGCAATGCAAGCTACAGATTGATCATGGCAATTTCCAAAATCTAAAATTTCAGCCAAATCTGAATAAGATTTTAAGAAATTTTAAAAAATTTACATCTATCACAGAATATTTAAGGTTTGAAAAAACCCCTGGAGATCATCTAGTCTGACCCCCTTGCTCAAAGCAGTTAACTAGAGTAGGTTGATTGGGGATTTTTTCAATCGGATTTTTAACACCACCAAAGATGGAGACCATAGAAGCTCTATGAACAACCTGTTTCAGTGTTTGACCACTCTCATCACAGAAATTTGGTTTTATGTTTAAATGGAGTTTCCTTTATTTCAATTTGTGCCTTCTTCCTCTTGTTATTTCACTAGGCACCACCAAGAAGTCTGTCTCCACCTTCTTTGCACCCTTCCTTCAGATATTTATACACATGGATAAGTTCCCACCAGAGCCTTCTCTTCTCCAGGCTGAAGTCCCAGCTCTCTCAGCCTTTCCTCATACTAAAGATGCTCCAGTCCTTTAGTCACCTTAGTGGCCCTTCTCTAGACTCCAGTATGTCCCTTTTGTACAGGAAACACCATGACTGGACCCAGTGCTGCAGTTGTGGCCTCACTGGTGCCATGCAGAAGGAAAGGATCACTTTTGTCTACCTGCTGGCAATGCTTTTCGTAATGCAGCCCAAGAGGCTGTTGGCCACCTGTGCAGCAAGGGCACATTGCTGGTTCAACTAACATCGGCTGGGATCCCCATGTTCTTTTCTGCCAAGCTCCTTTCCAGCCAGTTGGCCCCCAGCATGTACTGGTGCATCGGTTATTCCTCTCTAGGTGCAGGACTTCACATTTCCCTTTGTTGTACTTCTTGAGATCCCTCTTGGCCTAGGTCTCCAGCCTGTTCAGGTCCCTCTGAATGGCAGCACAACCATCTGATGTACCAGTCACTCCACCCAGTTTTACATCATCTGTGAACTTGCTGAGGGCACACCCTGAGGATGAGTGGTCCCCAGCTGCATTTTGTGCAGCCAATCTCAACCCCTTAAGCTCTGCAGTTCTGCCAAATTTCAGTGCAGCTCCACATCCATCCTAATAACCCATGCTTCATCAGTTTGTCTGTCAGGGTGTAATGGGAGACAGTCAAAAGCCTTACTTAAGATAAACAGCGTACACCGCTCTCCCTTTACCCACCAACTAGTCATCTCATCGTACACCCAGCACTCCTTCCTGTGACAGATTTCCCTGCTGCGTGTAATGGAGGTCTTCATAAACTTGTTTTATTAAAACTAATTAGACCACTTGGTATAGGGGTTGCTTCTAACTGCTGTAAAATGAACTGCTCCACCTGCCTTTGTAATGATCTACAAGTGATACAAAACATAGAGCTTGTTTAACAGCACATGTCAGATGGTTTATGCAAGGTTGAATATGACAGGAAGATTTTTGTCCGGACTGGGGGTGCGACTGTTGTTTTGTTTTGAAAAAGAGGAAAGAAAGATGGACAAATGGGGGTAGCATTGCCACTTCTGTTGCTCAAATGGCACTGGAGGCTGCTTTTACAGGTCAGCAACTAGAAGCAGCAAATGTGATCGATGAATACTTGGTGGGCAAAGCACTTAACACTGTTAACAAATTCTGAATTGCATTGAAATATAGCCCTGGTATGTTTGGATATTCAGGTAAGTTTCATCTCTAGACAGATTTAAGTTAGCCAGACCAAAACCTGAGAGTGGATACCAGCACAAAATCCCTTTTGTGATTTTCAAATCAAACAAATTTTTTTTAAAAAAGTAATTTGAATGAATGTGACATAATTGAATACTTTGTATTTTTTCATTAGTTAGGCAGAAATGTTCAGAACACACTGCTTTTACCTTAGCAATCATTTCAGTAAAAACTAGTTTACCTAGACCAAGTCAGTTTATAGGTTTTGATGATACTTCCATCCTAAAGCACTGTTATTGCAAACAAGATTTAATTATGTACCTGCATTTAAAAGAGGTGCTGAGAGAATTCCGTCAATAAAAAGCACAGGAGAGAAAGTTTTTAACTGAGAAAGTTGTACCAGTTGAGACACAGCTGAGAGATCACAAAAGAAATATTTGCTATAATTGCTAAAGCTCAGAAAATGAATAAAATTTAACTTTTCAATTTGATGACCTAGAAAATAGAGAGCAAAAATAATGTGCATATGAAAAGGATTAAAGAAGAAGCCAAGAAAGGAGGCTTAGTGGGTTTAACTGGGTGGATTGAAAAATTGTTTAAAGAACGACGAGATAACAGTAAAAAGAAATTCAAACTGGCTTTACCAGGAAACATATACACATTTTTCTGTGAAACTTCCCTTGTATTATTTCAATAAAAGAAAGGTTCAGAAGAAAGTAACAAAAAATGAGCTAACTGTGAATGATCTGAAAATAGCATACATGCACGTGCACACACACATTCTTTTGGCTTTTAAAGAAGAATATACAAAGAAAAGAGGGTACAATAATAACAAGGTTTTCATTACTTACGAGGTATTGAACTTGGCTGCAAAAGAAAGAGGACTAGATGTCTAATAGTTAGAGATAAAGTAGAAGCTAACAGAGATAATGGCATGTGTTATGTAAACCAGGTAGCGTTACACACTGAGATCTTTTTACTGCTATTGTAATGCCTGTCAGAATTGAAAAAGGAACTGGAAGAGGGTGTTTTTCTAGAAGAGAGGGGCATAACAAAGCTTATAATAAAAATCAGAAAGACAAATTAAATTTAAAATATCCATAGGGTTCTTGTGTAGCAAGCAGGAAAGAGTAAAAGTTACATTAGCAAGCGATTAGTAAAAGGAACTTCAAGCTAGTAAGATATATATATATATATTTACATATAAATATATATACAAGATGAATATTTTTGTGCTTTCAGATATATCTGAAGTATAGAATAAAAGAACAAAGGAAGAAGCTTGGTCAGATGGAGCTGTATTTGTTGTCTTTTTCTATTATTCACAAAGAGGTAACAACTACCCTCCTACTTTTTAGATAAATTTCAAAATGCATTCAGAGATAGCGAACAAAGACTGTCCTTGTCAGTCATGAACAACCCACTTGCCACAAAAGGCCTGTCTTTGTTGTTGTTACATGTCTGGAGATTTTCTGATACAGGCTGTGATCACATTACCCATTGCAATAGCAGGAGGCACGCGAGGGAGCTGTTCAGCCAGTGTCCGGTGCACCTGGCCAACGGGATCCTGAAACCTGCAGGTGGATGCATTTTTGGTGGGACCTTGCCAGGAGGCAGCCTGAGGAAGTCACTGCAAGTGACCCCTTTGTGCCACTCCAACAAAGCCATGTGGCCTGTGGGGCCCATGTGTGTGAAGCTCTGCTGCAGCCAATGTGGAAATGTTAATCTTTTGGCCTTCCAGAGAACAGGAGGCAAGCGGGAGATGCGAAAGCACTTCTGCCCTGCCAGGGAACCACTAAGGTGAGCAATCCAACCTTCACCGCCTGACCAGAGTGAGCCAGGGACAGGACATGAGTTTGTGGCTGCTGCTGCACTGTTTCTGAGCCCAGTTTTTGACCGTGGAAAACTTTCAATGTCTCCATTTTGAACCTGTAAATCTGAGCTCACAAAGAAGCTGTCACAATGATGTTGACACCCCAAGAGTCAGAAATAGCTAACAATAAGCCCAGAGAGTTACAGAGAATGAGAAAGGGGTTGGGAAAGATTCTTGCCTTATCAGTGAAACGAGTGCCATAGCTTTAAAGGAGTGACCCTGAACAAAGGATCACCTGGGATTTTATCTAATCATCTGGGGTCATCCTGTGACTTGTCAGCTCCTGCTGTATCATCTGTCTGTCTATTGTCACTTCCTACATCTCTTGTCACCTGTCTGGCCACAGGTCCTGTGCCCTTTACAATGCAGGAAATCAGTGCCAGTTCACAGCCTCTTGCTTCCAGCCACCACAGAGACTCAACCACCAGTGACCGCCAACTCAAGAAACCCACCAACTCAGAAGAAGAGAAAGATTGAGCATGAGGACTAACTACCATAAGAAACAAGAGAATCATTAAACTAATAGAAGGTAAAATACTAATTAATAGGGGAATTCGCCAATGAACTGTGATTTCTTTGTTTGCTAAAATGTGTATTTAGTGTAATTGAAATGGACTGCCTATGGAGGTGGTGAAGTCACTGTCCCTTGAAGGTGTTTAAGGAAAGACTGGATGTGGCACTTAGTGCCATGGTTTAGTTGACACGGTGGTGTTCAGTCATAGGTTGGACTCGATGATTTCAGAGGTCTTTTCCAAGTTAATCAATTCTGTGATTCTGTAAATTTTTGAGACTCTGAGTGCTTGATTTGTGTAAAACTTCCACCTTGCGCCCTGCACAGAATAAAAACCTATATAAACCTAAATAAAAACCTATGTCTATACCGGCCCCTGTGTCTGTGTTTAGCGTCCCTAAACTGGCAACGGCAGCAGGTCACACCGAGCGACTTCTGCCAGCTGTGCCGTGGGCTTGTGCCAGCCGCCACCACGCCCTCCCTAAACGTGGGCCAGGACTGGCCACGGGGGAGAGCCCTCCACCAGGAACCCACCGTCCTGCGGGCCAACGCCGCGGCAAGAGCCGGCACTGGCGCTGCCCCTGGGCTTTGCGGACGCCACGCCTGGGACTTGGGGCCGCCGTCCCTTAGATCTGGGGACGCCTCCCGACCGGGCAGCTGTCGCACCGCGCACGCGCCCGCAGGTGCTCGCGCGTGCGCCTCGGGGTGCCCGGCCGGCCCCGCGGGCGCGGCGGAGGCAGCGCGGGCGGCTCAGGCCCCGGCCCCGGCCCCGGCCCCGTCCCCGTCCCCGTCCCCGTCCCCGTCCCGGCGGCGCCGCGGTGCGCTCGGTTGCTGTGGGAACGGCGGGCGGCTCAGCGAGGCTGGGGCCCCCGCGGAGGCCGTGGCGGGTCCCCACCGAGTCCCCCGGCAGCGCCCGGTGCCCCCCCGACCGTAGGGCTCGTGCCTGGGGGTGCCGCCTGGCCGGGCGGGGGCGAGGGGTCGGACTGTGCGGTAAGTCGGGCGGGAGGCTTTGGAAAGCGGCTGGAGAGACAGAACCCCAGTGCCGCTTCCCGGCAGCTTTCACGTGCCCGGGAGAGAGGCTTGACTGCCAGGTTTGGGCTGGGACAGCGTTTACTCCACAGGTGCTGCTTATTCGGGGAGTTCCTCTTGGACGTGTTGTCCCACGGCTGCGCTGGAAACCCTACTCCGCTGAGGATTGTGGACTCAACTCTCGTAACTTTGTTCTTGTTTCTCTTTGACAGCGATTTCTCTGCGTCAAAATTTCACCAAGGTGAAAGTGCATCAGTTTTGATTGGTGAGTTGCTGCTGTTCAGAATTATGTCTAATAATTGCTATCATTTGCATATTCTTGAAAGGAGGTTGTAGTGGGGGGGCATCTCTTCTACCGTGCCTACAGTGAAAGGACAAGAGGAAATGGCCTTAAGCTGAGACAGGAGAGATGCAGATTAGGTATTAGAAAAAATAAATTCACTGTAAAGGTGGCCATGCATTGGAATAGATTGGCCAGGACGGTGATGGAGTCACCAGCCTTGGACGTGTTTAGAAGGTGTCTGGATCTGGCACTGGATGATGTGGTTTAGAGGTTACAGGGGTAGTGCGGGGTTGACTGTTGGACTTGATGATCTTAAAGGTCTCTTCCAACCTCAATGATTGTGGGATTCTTACTAAACCTGTACCTGCGTGCTAACTATTCCAGAGATTTGCTAGGGCAGACAGAACATGGATTCACATGTCAGAGAGCAGTGTTCACAGCTTGAGTACAGGGCTTCTCTTCACTGTGCTTAGTGATTGCAGGTATACCCACTCTGCACCATAGCAGTTAAATGACACTGGTCTTGAGATGGGAAGGAGGATGGCAGAGCCAGTGTGGTGCCACATCTAATGTAGTCAGCCATGCTTCTCTCATCTTGACTGAACTAAGAGCTGTGAGGGTACAGCTGTCTTGCTTTTGGACGTTGCTGGGACTAACGTGTGGATCTTGTACTGCTATCTAGTGCATCAAAATCTTCCTGTACAGCAAAGACCAGACTTCTGGAGTAAACAACTGGGGAATAGAGACAAGAGCCCAAGTATGGCTTTTCAGACACTGCTATGATACTCTTCTACCTTTCAGCAGAGAGTCAGAGAGCAGCTCTTCAGTTGTGCAAGTTAAAGGCTACTTGGGAAATGGCGACAGTAGTGAGGGACAAGATCTGTGTGTACCAGTTATGCTGTCCCCATCAGCACTGCAGCATTCTCTCTATCTGTTTCCTGCTGGGATTGGGGGGCAAAATTACAGAATCATACAGTATGCTGAGTTGGAAGGGACTCACAAGGATCATGAATTCCAACTCCCGGCCCTGCACAGGACTGTTCCCAGCTGTATCAGACATAAGGCCTACACAGAAGACCTTCCACTTAGGGTCAAAATTCTGGCTCCCAGTAGCTGGGGGAATAGGGAATGATAGTCTACCTTCCTTTTTTAGTGAGGACTGACTGTATAATTTCTCCATACAGACAGCTGCAGTGGAACTCCTTTTTTTAAATTGCATTGTAATAGAGGGAAGAGTAAGGAGCATAGAGAACAAAATTCAGTCACAGTGAAGATAAGTAATATATTGATGGGAGCCAGAAATACTAAAAACACTGATAGTCTGAGGCTCCTGATCTGTTCCTGTGGTTTTTTTGATTATGCATGATTTAGTGAAAGAGGTTGGTGCACTTCTCCTTAGCATCCAATTCTATGTTGTGTAGTTCTGAAGAGGTTGGGTGTGCACACTGTGCCAGAATGTGCAGGCTCTTAAAGAAAGCAGAAGCAGTTGGAAAAGTAAAACTGCAGAACAGGAAGAACTGAACTAACAAACTAAGGATATAAGATTTTTTTTCACTCCATAGCTTAGAAATAACCAAGATGATGGTGTCTGATCTACTGTCAGTTCATTGTCATAAACTGTGTGAGAGAATAGAAGTTGCCAGATGGTCTGAGTCACAGTGCAGAAACATATTTTTCTTTTTAGGTAAGTTTGAAAAGCAGAAGAGGAATTTTGGATGGTGTAAGACTCATAATGAGTTTGGTATAAAATGAAAAGGATGATACCTACAGAGAGCTGCACCGTGATAGTGATGGGTTGTGCGGGGCCCAGGGGGTGATGGAACAAGTCTGTCACTGCCCACTGCATTTCCCAGAAACTGCAGCAGGACAGAACGCTGGTTGGAAGTTTGGGTTGATAACTTACATTAGTATTGTCTTTCTTTGCATATTCTTGGGAATGGGTTGGGGAGTTGTTTCTTTCAGAGGGAAAAAATGGATTGCTTGTTCTTCCTTGTCTCTGCTTATCGATTGCTGATAACTGTGCTTGAGTTACTGATAATGATGCCTCTTTGACATATTAGGAAGCTGCCCTTGCTAAGGTCAATAATATATATCAGGTTTTTCCTAAGTTGGAAAAAACCTTCCTCTTTATAGCATATTATTGAATTCCTGTTTTGGCTGTGATGTTTCCTAAGTAATCAGGTGTCAAGACACAGATTTTCTATGGAATTGTAGATGACCGTATTTGGCCATGAAGAACAGTGATGTATTTTAGCTCTCTGTAAAAAAACTGAAGGTGGGTTCTTCATGTCAGATGCTTTCTGTTCTTGAGTATTTTCCTACAGAACTGAGGAATAGAGAGGGAAATGCAATATCAATGTACCTTATTTCCCACTATTTCAGCACTGTCTAGGATTTAGTTACCCTTTTAAACTATATTGTGGTAGCATAACCAGTGATGAATTAGTAGTTTGTAATTTAAAACTAGCATAATATTTTGTGCCTTTCACATATGTCTTCCAGTGTTGTTCCTGTGCAGTACTTTGCAGAGGAATGCAAGCTTCAAAGACTGAAAATAGAAAAAAAACAGAGCCATTCTGCTGGCTGTCAGTGGCAAACCCTAAGACCAGTTCTGAGATTGTAAATGAAGCCAGAGATGCTCTACGAACAGTAAGGACTCAAAGACCATTCACACCTACAGATGAACAAAGGAAACTTTTTGGGTCTCAATCCTCACGATGTCCTCAGAATAGACCCGCTTCAGTTTTTAGGTGCTGTGGCTTTAAGATTTTTTCAAATATCCTTTAGCAGCAAGAGATTTGATTCTGTAATTATGCTTCCGGTGATTATTTTCCCTGTGTTAATCTGTATTCCTAATCACATCCTTTGCCTTCTTCTAATGATCCTTACTGTTGGTGTTAATCTACATGTCCAGGAAGTTCCTGTGGATTAGAGCTACCAGAGGCAGTCATTACACTAGTTTTCTGTGTGGAGAATAGTATAAGAAAATAAGTGTTACTTACCTTTTCTTGAGACATTTGAGTGCTTTTAATTGAGATAGTCTTCACCTTTTTTCCTAGAACATGTGAAAGCTTGCTTGTTTCCTCTAACCTATATGAGAGATCTTTTTTCAGAGCCTTCTGGGATTTTCTAAATGTAAAGTTTTAGGTCCTGAAGTTTGAAATGCTCATTTTCAAACAAAGTTTGTACTACCTCAAAATTATTTCTAGGTGGAGTTTTGTTAGCGTGAAGTGCTCTTGTCACTTCTCCTTTCTTCTGTTTCCTCATATTCACTGGCAAAGGGAAGAAGCATGCAATTAAAAAACCCAACTGATCACAAAACACTGGGTCTGCTTTATTCTAACTATGTTTCATTTCTTTGTTAGTCTTGATGCATCCAGTTTTGATTTGGCCGAATCAAGACCACTTTCTGGTGTTCGTCTAAGCCCACTGGCTCATGTAAGTACTCTGGAAATATCTCATGCAGTACTGATATAAAAATATGTGTCTCAGTAGTGTTAGGTAAAGAAAAGGTTTAAAGACATTGGGGAAAAATGGAGGCTTATTGGAATGTTAGTCTGAGACTTATAAAGTCAGTTTTGTAATTTTTTCCCCAAAAGAAACCTGAAAATAATTTAAACTATTTAAATATTGCTGTATTGCTTTATGACTCTAAGTGACATTAACAAGAATCAGAAGACGGATACTTGAGTCAGCTTTCTTGTGTAAGTTTACTAAAATAGATGAAGTTCATGTGCGTGAACATGAGCCAACAACGTGCCCTTGCTGCTAAGAAAGTGTCTGATGGTATCTGAGGCTGCATTTGAAGGGGTTTTGCCAGCAGGTCGAGGGAAATGATCCTTCTCCTCTACTCAGCACTGGTAGGGTCACACCTGGAGTGCTCTATCTAATTCTGGGCTCCACAGTACGAGAAAGACATGGAGCTACTGGAGAGAATCTGATGAACGGCCACAGAGGTGATGAAGGGACAGAGAGAAAGGAGAAGAAACAGCCTGGAGAAAACCAGGGAGGATCTTATCCATGGATGCAAATACCTGAAAGGCGGATGCAAAGAGGATGGGGCCAGCCTCTTTTCGGTGACTGGACCAGAGGCAGCGGGCACAAACTGGGACACAGGAGGTTTCCTCTGAACTTCAGGAAACAGTTTTCCGGCTTTGAGGGCGATGAAGCCTTGGCACATGTTGCCCAGAGATCTTCAAAAGCTTCTTGGGCTTGGTCCTGGGCAACTGAATTTAGGTGGCTGTAGTTGAACATGGGGCTTGGACCTCCAGAGGTCTCCTCCAGTCTCGTCTGTTTTGTGGTTCTGTGATCAGTAACTTGTAGGTTACTAGGTGGTTGCTTTCTATTGCTTTCCATTTGGCTTACCTTTCTATAAAATGTCATTATTGTAGTTTATTTCAAAACAGATAGAAGTCCTTTAAGAACCTCTTTTCTCCCTCTGTGAAAACTGTCAATTATTTTCAATTTATAAGTGTATCTGCTCTTTCACAGTTTTTTTATATTTGGTCTTCAACTATAAGATTACGTCTCAACCATTTGTTTAGTACCCAAGATAATAGACCATGCAATAGCAATTAATTGTGCTTGCTGTATACATTTCTTCTTCCAGACAGTAACCTTTAGGAAATTCTTTAGGACAGCATTCTTTAGGAAATTAGGGGAAATGTCTGAGAGATGTTACATTTCAGTAATTTGGGTAAGGTAATATTACATAACATTACATATGCTTTAAAATGAAACTACGTTTAGATTATTAGAAAAAATTACATGTATAAGAATCAAGTTTAAAAGTTCTGAACATACTTCTATTTAGATTATATATATCTATGTTTCCGTTTAAGTACTGGTGTTAAATTTTCATTTATTTTGTGTGTGAGAGTGAAAAAAAATTAGAGAAAACTACTGACCAATGCAAAAACTGCCTTTTTTGCTTCATCGATGGAGATAAGTTTGTACACTGTAAATGGAGAGCTTGTATTAATCATGGTGATTGTGGAGACATGGTCTCATCTGTTGGCTTCTTCAGCTAATACTGTGGAGAGCTCGAAGGATCAGCTGAGGGCTTTCTAGTGGATTCTTTATTTTAAGGAAATTGCTATCGATCTTAGAGGTCAGTGCTTTTATGTAGGGCAAGGGCACAACAAGTACTTGGTACTGGAGATTTGGGGGCTTGTTCACATCCTCTAAGATGCAAGATACTGTCATAAAACTAGGACTTTCATGTTTCTGGATCTGCATGATTTGCCTCAGTGTGATAGGAAGTAGTACACAGGATGTGAACGTATATGAAGTGTTTTGGAAATGCTGTTTTAATGCTCAAAAACAAATCAAAGTATAGATGTATCTCTAGAATTGTTAGCAATAGTCGTTGGCACAATATTTTCTTTGATAAATAAGCTTGCTGCAGATGTAGTTAAATGAGTATTTATGAGGAATAAATAAATCTGAGTTGTTCTACTCAAGCTAGTTTTTGTTTTCTGCACCCCTGAATGTTGGCTTTTAAATGGCTTTCTGTGGTGATAATGGTATAGACATCTGGTTTGTTCGGTGGAGTGGTATCATTAGATTCAGGATATGAAAATTTCTTAATGAGCAAGCCAATGTAACTTCTGTTCTATTCTGAATTTAGCCCTTTGTTAGAAATTATGTGGGTTTCTTTTTTAAAAAAATTTTTACTTATATGAAAATTAAATTATCCATGCTTTGTTTTAAAAGTCTCCTTTATCTTTGTCACAGAAACCAATACTAATCACTTCTGAAAAAGATGAAGATTCTTCTGTTTTCCTTCCAAAACCTCCTGCTGATGCTGCAGAGGTTAGAAAAGTCAGCAGTGCTGGGAAAGGCTTATTTAGAACAACTTCTCAGGGAGATTTTTCTGCTCAAGCGGTTCCTCTGGATCAGAGTAAGAACGTTTTGATACATATTATTTGCTAGAAAAACAACTGCCTGATGGGTTTTAATATTGGTAATTACATGAATTATTAATATATGAAAGGACCTGCGTGTCCTTTCAGTGTGAATTTTGGAAGTATTTAAATGGGTTTAAGGCAGTTTTGAAACTGGTTTCCCAAAATGATGCTGGCTTGTGCTACTGAAAGTGAGTTGAAAGCTACTCAGGTGCCTCTTTTTCCTATAGGTTTCCAAGTAATGGAATTTTACTGAAAGTTGTCTTCAGTGAGTAAAATTAACATTGAATGCTGACATGTGTAAAGAGATAATGAGATGCCATCATCTAAGGAGATTCCCTGACAGATTATTGAGCATAAAAGGAGGAATAAAAAGGAATGATATGTCTTGACAGGCTTCCAACTACATCGTGTTTGTTGTTAAGAGTTTCATTAGTGGAGACTTAATAAAGGTCACTAAATGTGGGATTTAAAAGTAATTTTCTTGCAGATGGGAAGTGGCATCTTGGCTTCCTGCATGTTGGCTCATAATGAAGTGTGCTGGGACTCTGTCTTTATTGAAGGAAGACTCATTTGTAATAATGACAATTCTTACATTGTCCAGGATTGTTACTTTACATGATAAACTGAATATCTCACATTTTACCTTATTGCAAAATAAGCGTTACGTAAAAAGTACTAAACTTTACTTCATTATGATGTATTTATTCTATAAATATATCTTTATATATTGTGCCCTTTCATGTAGCCTTAATAAGCAGATGTTACTAATTGAAGGAGTTGAGACGCTAATGTAGTTGTAACCTGCCTTGGTCTCTTCTCCCTCTTTGGGGTCATGCAAATGTTTATGTGAGGGTTTTTTTTGTGGAGGTTCTTACTATGTATACATAGAAGCTACAGGATTAACAGCTACCTTTTTCCTGAGTTCCTTCAAAATATTCAGGTCCTGAAATGCAATCACTTTTTTCTCAAGGTACAATCCACTTACCTGTAAAAGGGAAATAAAAGAAGATGGAATATTAAAACTTTAAAACACAAACCCAAAAGACTTTTCAGAAATACTGTTCATAAGGAGACATTGACAACCTTACTCTTAATAGTCTTAAGCTTTCTCACCTTTTAAATTGATACAAGCAAATTTTGATAGTGTAACACACTACAAGCAGTAATTAATAAGACAACTTGAACAAAATGTATTCTCTTTGACTATTTCAGATGAAGAGAAGCTAGATTTTGAAGAACCAACTATGATGATGAATGATCTTGACAGAAGTAATAATAACTGCTTAGCAGAGCAAAAGTTGTACACATCATTTAATGATGAAAGTAGACAATTAATTTGTGATGAGCATATCACCAGATCAGGAAGTGAAGACTCCATGGAGGGGACACCAGGAAAATTTTCGCTTCAGCTGCGTGGAGAAAGGTCAGCATGGGTCAAATATGGTAATATGCATCTTCCACACAACCCTCTTCCTAGATACTCAATTGTGCAAGTATCAAAATGCTTAAAATTATTGGAATTTGAAGATAACATTCCATATGCTTTAAAATGAAACTGTGTTTAGATTATTAGAAAAACTTACATTTCTTCTTTTAGGAAGTTTCTACATTCAAAAGACTAATTAGTAAAAAATTGTTGGTAGAAATTTGTTCGATATGAAATAACCTTTGTTTGATCGTTAACATTGCAAAACTAAGTCTTCTAATCATTGCATGTAGAATCCTCAAGTTTAGATTTGATGTGCTTGCTTTTGCAGTTTAGTCCTGTTGTTTTAAGGTGCTATACTGCCTTCACTTAGCCTTACAGATGAGTAGAGCCATGCTTTCAGTTCTGGTATGTGATCATACACCAAAACCAGGCTTAAACTCATCGACAATAGAAGCAGAATTTTTTGTGACTTTGAATTTTTAGTTCTATTTTTTTTTTTTTTGGATGACCAAATAGGTGTAAGAGATTAATGAGACTGACGTGCCTGCAGTCTGTTTTTACTGAACCTGGAATATCATATCTGTTCTTTAATTCATAATCAAGTAATTTGTTTTTCTTTTGATTCAGACGTGAATTCTTGCACAAGGAGGAGCAGTCCCATGGCACTATGTGTACTTGGTGTATCAGTTGCTGCATTAGTAGTCAGATGAACAACTGTTTTGTGCTAATAACATTGACGGATCTGGCAATCTCAGCAACAAAGAATGAAAAACACTTTATTTTCAAAACACATCCTTATAAAAACCTGTTCACTCTTAGAAATACGTATTTGCCAGTATCTTCTTTCTAGCATGTTGGTATGCTTAGGGAAAAGCTATTTCCCTGGATATTCTTAAGCACCTTTGATATTAAAGATTATAGTCTTAATTTTATATTATGAAAGGCCTTTCGTTTACTAACTTGATGATAGCACTTAATAGTTTAGAGAATGTTGTCCATTGAGACTGTTATAGGAAATGATACATAACAGAGCTGTCATAGCACTCTTTTATATTAAACTATAAGCAGGATTTTTAAAAAAGATTCTGAAAGAGTGAAGACTTCTTGTAGCAAAGAAGAAACTCCATGAGTGTGGAGGGAGGAAGAATAAGAAAATAAGAGCAGAGATGAAGAACATAGGTGGAAAAAAGGGAAGTAAAGCACCAAGGAGAATGCTTCACTGTAATATAATTTTCTCCCTTTAAAATCAGTGATCTAATAACTTCTTAGATAAAGACTATTTGGATTGTCATACCACATAAATTACTGTGATTTGAATTTTATTTACTGAAGGTGTGAAGTACTTTAGTGTTGCAGTGGAAATGAGTAGTTCCTTTTGCGGAATATGCATCCTGCCATTCTCAGTTCTGCTTTCAGTTTGGGTTGCTGTTTTAGTTGATGGTGTCCAAGTGCCTCTAATAGGAAAGGATCGGTTGATACTTTTGCTAATTGGAAAGAATGACCTTCCTTCTCAGTCATAATTTTAAAACTTGCGTGTATAATTGAACAGCTAACCCATTAGACATGCTTCCTGTCTGTTCAAAATTATACTCTTCTCTTTGTAAGAACGAGAGCTCTGCAAGGTTTTGATTTTGCATTTTTTGTTACTGGTGCTTTTTGCCATCGTGAATCTCGTACATCACTTAAATTAGATCTCAAATTACTGGCCTTTAGATAATACAAAAAAATTGCTTTCTAGTATTGTTCTGACTAGTTTTCTCCAAAATGGAAGAGGAATATAACATTCCTCCATCTTTCTGTCTTGAATGCAAGATCTGTATTTTTGAATGGCCCTTTTTTACCTCTCCTGTGGGTTGTGGATGCTTGCTGGGGACTCGAGTCAGAGATGGTTTTTGCCAATGCTGCCTAAGCAAGGCTTCCTGACATCCTTTAGGTGCTCATATGGCTTAGAGTACCACATATATCTGCAGTGCTGCAAAATGCACAAGAATAAGACAAAATGCTTTCCCTTTAGCCACAGACAAAGGTCTCTCATCTATATCAGCCCAAGCAGTTTTTGCCATCACGTGATGGGATGGCCATAGATAATCTCAGCTACTGTCATACGTTCTAACTCCTTGCTAAGACAGACCGTAGAGCACATTGGTCCAGTGTTTGTGTATGATACTACACAAGTCATGCAAACCTTGTTCTATGTGCTTGTGTGAGTTCAGAGATGTCTTTCTTCATCTGACAAGGCAGTTGAAAGGTGCCACAAACCTAGCCCTCCATACGGTTTGTTGAGTTTGGTCTTTGTGATAGTTGTATGTAAAGGGCTCCAGAACCATAGAGGGGTCATTGCAGTGAGAGATGTGGCATTCTTTCTCAGTAGAACATGTTTAGAGGTACTAGGTGATTGTAATGTTAGATTGCATCTGGTTCTGTGTCATAAATACTTGAGGCATCTTGTATGGGGTTACAAGATATTTTCTATTTAAAGTACATTGCATTCAGGAGTAATAAGATGAAAGCTTAAAGGAATGTGAAATCTTTTATTACCTAGAGTCCTGTCATTCTCTGTATGAAGCATGTGTCAACCTCAATTCTGTATCTCAGTGATTTAAAATCCTTGCAGGAATTAAGCAAGAGGATTGTAGAAATAGTACACTTTATATGGGAGAAGGTGTGTGGGACTTCCTACTCCCCTTTTCCTACAGTTCCTATGCATGTAGTGAATAACTTTCCTAATGAAACTGTTTTTCTGCTAATGAGGAAACAGTCGAGCATGCCAAAACAGCATGGCAGATTCCTGCCACTAGTGCTATTGTATTTACTTTAAAGAGAACAGAAGGGAGGTATTCTTTTCAAGCAAGAGACTTGCTCACTTTCTATCTGACATTCTTTTGTTGTTCCAAAGACTGAAGAAAAGAATGAGCAGTGCTAATGAAATCACTACTGGTTTATAAAGGTACTGGGGAGAAAAAGGAGAAAAGGACCTTTTGAGGGGAAAAGTTGTTTGCCATTTTGTTTGCAATTCTGTTTTGCAAATAACAATCTAGTTGTAATAGAATAGGTATATTAATTAAAGCAGATTGAATTTATTGACATGTTGCCTTAGGAAAGCTAGGAACAATTTCTGGCAATCATGAGGAAGCTCAGTTTTGTTTACATGTTCCTCCAGCTGTTGTGCCTTGCCATCTATTGTGATTGCTATAGAAGTGAAACTTCTAAAATGTTTTCTGCATTCATGTATTTCAACAGAAGTGTCAAGAGTGATGGCAGATTTGCTGATGAAGAGCAACAGTTTCCCTGGTGAGAAAAGATGATGATTTTTTGTTTTTCCTACTCCAGTTTCTCAGTATTCTGAAAGCTTAGATGTTATTCCAGGACTCTTTAAAAGCAGAGGTGCCTTCAGTGAGGAAGAGTTTGGAGGCAAACAGTTCATTCCCAAGTGGCCTGTTATTTTTTTAATAAGTGAGTTTTATAAAGAGCTACAAAAGGATTAGCAGGTGCTGTAAAGATATACTGTGCCCTGTTTTCTCTCACCATTGTGTAGGCATTATAATAGGCATTATTAAATGCCTGTTTTACAGTATCCTTGAGATGTATTCTTCCATGAGAGTAGTTTCTCTTTCTTGTGCTTTTTTAGAGTTTTGTAATATTTCAATAGAAAGTGATAGAAGCAGGGGATTAAATGATAAAGTGAATCATATACTCATAGAATAGGGTGGGTTGGAGGGGACCACTGGAAATCACTTCTGTCTGATTGCTTAAACAGCCTTCACATCTGTTCCCAAAATATACATTCCTTTTCTTGTCAAAGCAAAAGATTCCCACAGAGGAGAGAGATTTTTTTTCCTAAGGGGAACACTCATTCTGTTTTGCTCTGGATGATTTTTTTGAAATGAATGGCATGGTATGGATATTGGTTTGTTGTATGGTTTAGCTGATTCTCCAGACTTTTTTCAGTATTTTTCTCCTTTTTTTTTTTTTTATTATGTATATTGACAACTTTTTGAATTCTCATAAAGACAGGGAAACAGGAAATTAATCTACTCCCAACTAATCTTTATCTATTTTTGCCTCAGTTCCACTGGCTATTTGGACCACTAATTTAAGGAAGAAACAATTGTGTGGTGGGAAATGTTTCACAGGTAGAGCTTTCTACAAAGTTTTCCGGATTGTGCCTGGTTTGGTGTACTGAGAGAGCACTGGGAAAGAGAAATTATTTTTTTTCAGAACTTGTTATAGACTTCTAAAGAAAAGGGTAAGAGGTAACTGTTACATCTGGTCTCTTAGCTCACAAAAGAGACAGTGGAGTTTAGGCTCATTTTTACAGTGTACTCCGAAGAGTCGTTCCCCTCTAGTAATTAGTTTCAGGCCAACATCATTGGTCTCCAAATCTGGGAGATCTAGTTCTTATTACCAATTGAATTGTAATTCTGGGATGGGTAAGCGTGCCACGCAAAGGGTAAAGAAGGGAATGCCAGTTCAGTCTAGGTAGACCTGTAGTAAAAATGGATTTAAATTTATTTTCTTTTTAGAAATGCAATGCTTATGCAAGATTCTAGTTAGGAAGATGATGATGGTGTGGTTTTCAGACTCAAATATATTTAGACTAATGTTTTAGGTATTTTTTATGGTTAGAATTAGACTGTCAGTTACCTGCTTGCCTAAAGATACCTTGCCACAAATAGATACTGTTAGTATTTTCAGTATTAGACAGAATATGCAAGGACTGTGAAGAATAAAAAGGATAAGGATAGAGGTTTTTCATCAACCTTGATTATTCTTTTAAGTCATACTGTTTAACATGTGCATGAGGTTCTTCCTCTGTATCTTTTTCTGTATAAATAAGAAATACTGTATTTTTTATCGCTGGAGTTGTCATAAGAAATGAGCTATTCCCGTGATTGTGTTTATAGAAGAATTGTTACTTGCTCATCTTTAGGATGACTCAGAGTGTAGTTGGTCTATTTGTCAATATATTTCTGCAAATTATGTTGTCTTTCTACTAGTTATCTTTTCTTGTATCAGTGGTATCAGTTATACACTTGATTATAGTTTTCACTCCCTTTGTTTTTTTCTCTTCTTAATGGTGTTCCTTATAATCCTCTACAGTTCCTGAAATAATTTCAGGACATCTATATTACCAGTTTTTCAATTATTTTCATGCTTTTGAGAAGTTTTGTGGTTGAAAAACAGGACTGACTCGAGTTTTGTGTAATTGGCTTAATACTTTATTTTATATCTCTTTTAGCTGTCTGCAAGTAATTTTGTCTCCATTGTTTTTTTGAAAAGGAAAATAATCTTTAAAAATTGAGCTGTTACACTAGGTTTTTTTTCTTTGAGGCTTATTTCCAGATTGTGTTTATCTTTCTTGTTTGTCCCTCAGATGACATCACAGAATGCAAGATTCTGTGGTAGCTGAGCAAAGTAGGGACAGATTCTCTCAAGAGGCTCAGTGGAGGTCAATTCTTTGTCTAAAAGGATAGGGTGCTTTTCAAGTGCTAAGTTACGGGTCAGGAAGAAATCAGTTGGTTTGTAATAAAAATCACAAAAACATAGTCCCTACTATTCAACTAATCAAAGACAGTACCAAAAACTAATTTTGATGTCCTTCTGGCAACATAAAAGGTCTGGATAGTATAATGAAATTAGAATAAAGGGATTAATGAGAAATGCAGTTGTTAATTGGTATGTGGAAAAATTAATTTCTGTGAGAATAAATGACAAAACAAAATACTAATTTCTCTCATTTTGCCAAAAGCTAAAAATATTTCCTACTTGTTGCTTTGGCAAAAATACTGGGATGTTGTTTATACTTCCTTTTAAAGTCTACAGAGCAATGTCTTGTTGTTAACATCAGTAATTTTGGTTCAGAGTTAGAACTCTTGTTTCTTGATCACTAAACACTTGGAGTGGAAGAATGGTGGTAGCAGGGGTTTGTGTTCTGAAGCAGTGGCTCCTAAGCATTGTGTAAATGAACCTGCTCTGAGAAGATCCATTGCAGTTTCTCCCACTTCCTGCAGCTCCACGTCTGACTCCCCTTCTTTGTCTTGAGGCCCCTGCGCCGCTTTGTCCCTTGCTGCTGACTCAGGCTTTACTCCCCTGTCCTTAGTGCCCTAATTCCCAGGATCACCAATAGCTCCTTTAACTTTCCCCCGAGCCGCTATCATTCTTTTTGAGACAAAGCTGCTGAGTTTGGCTGTGCCCTGATAAACTTGGTCTAGAGCCCTACGTATCTTTGCACAGTGCTCCGCAGCGCTCCTGCCAAGAGATCTTATGGACTGTTCATGTGACCACTGTTCTGAATAGTTTAGAAAAAGTGGTAACTGGCAGTAAGTAGATAAACAACCCATTGGCTGATGCACCAAAGGGTTGTCCAGAGGAGCCTCAGCAGGCTGGAGAAATGGTTTGGTAAGAACCTGATGCAGTTTAACAAAGAGAAGTGCTAAGTCCTGCATCTGGGCAGGAATAACCCTGGGCACCATTATATACTGGAGGCGATCCAACTGGGAGGCAGCTTTGCAGAAGACCTGGAGGTCCTGGTGTACACCAAGTTCATCGAACAGCTCAGGGTGGGAGAGATCTCAAAAGATCATCTGCCCAATCTTTTGTGGAAAACAGAGCCTAGATGAGATTATCTAGCACTCTGTTCATTTGCGTCTTGAAAACCTCTGCTACACCTGGACTGCTGGGACCAGTTCCAGGCTTCCTGGTGCAATAGAGATATGAAACGGCTGGAGGAAATCCAGCTACTGAGATATGAAGGAATCCTTTGTATGAGGAAAGGCTGAGAGAGCTGGAACTGTTCAGCGTGGAGAAGAGAAGGCTTGGCAGGGGTTCTTATCAATGTCTTTTGATACCTGGAGGGAGGGTGCATTGTGACACCATCATTGATTGTGTAACAAGAGCTCTTTTTTCTCCCCCATGTCAGGCACTCAAAACAGGAAAAACTATTTACCCATGACCGTTCTTTGTAAGGATTTATTGGTTGTATCTACTTTCACAACACATCCTTGCAGCTTTTGCCTTTGTAGTCCATGTAGAATTCGTGAATCTTGGGGTGAAAGGAAAGTGCTCAGCTACTTAAATAGCCAAATGATCCTTATCCATATAAGACATGCCATCCTGGATAGTACTGGCAATAAAAATAAACCCAGATTACAGTGTAGATGTGTAGTCACACTCTGAATATACGTGTCAGTAACATTTCAAAGAACATTCTTTCTAACTGGCCTATCTCTTTAAGGATTATCCACATTCAAGGGGACTGAACTCTCCTCTAGTCTGAAAGAACACCTTCATGCCTAGTAGTAATTTTGATACATCTGGCTTGCCTGAACAGGCCCCCAGGATCTGCTTAGCATTGCTAGAAATCTGTTCTTCCTAAGCTTGGTGAAATGTCTTGATTTTTGGGTATAGATACACCATGTCTGGCTTTCCAATGCACACAACGTATGTTGGTAAAATCAGATGTTCAGTGCTTGTATTTATGTATAAACAGTCTGCATCGACTGCAGTGCCTAGACTGTTTTTAGAGCTTTGTGAAAAGTTAGAAATTGCTCTCCTAGACTTCTGCAGAC
Source organism: Lycocorax pyrrhopterus obiensis (assembly GCA_014706295.1). Lineage (NCBI taxonomy): Eukaryota > Metazoa > Chordata > Aves > Passeriformes > Paradisaeidae > Lycocorax > Lycocorax pyrrhopterus. The sequence continues at coordinate 69,791,779 of JACSVZ010000004.1, read as the reverse complement.
CTGAAAACATTGATACATCAAGGATCCAAAATAAAATTTGTAAAAATTTCAGTCACATTTTTGGGTTTTAAATAAACTAGAAAAAGGAATTTTGTGGGGGCTCAAGGGGATATAATGAAGGAAAATACATTGGGGAGAAATTGAATGACTGTGAGGGGAAAATAGAATAAAAAAAGGTTTGTTTACCTTACCAAAATAAAGACCAAAAATAAGAGGGCTCTAAGGTTAAACAATTAAACTGTCTGGGGCTTAGATTTGCTTCTGAGGAAGGAACTTATAAGAATTGTGCTTCTATAGATAAAGAAAGGGCTCTGCAGATATAGATGGGTAGAAATCATGTGCTCATAATTAGAATTTTTTGGCTTAATAAAAAGGCCATGTTTAAAAATGGAAAAGAAGTCTGTTTCTAGACATCAGATCGTGTCTACAGTCTATGGCTTCCTTACAGCATTTACTCAGGGCATGCTGTGCACAGTCTGTGTTTTAGTAGCTCTCTGCCTTTTTAAGAATCTGTTCAGATTCCAGTTTACATGGGATAGTCCACATTCCTGTCTCTACTTAAAGAAAGAGTCCATAGAGCCAGTTTACATGGGTGCAAAAGGAGAGGCTCATAACCTCTCCATGAGCAAAGTTGTGTGAGGCCTTGGCACTTGCAGAAGGAGTACTATGGGGCTTATGACGTTTTCCATCCCCACTGCCCTTGCCTTTTTCTCATTTCCCTTTATTCCTACTCTTCTATTTGAAAACTAACCTGTATGTTCTTCATTCTTTATCACACTGTCTCAGTTACTGTGCTTCTCTGTTCTTCTCCCACTTCATGTTACCTAGTTCTGTCTCCCAAAGCTGTAATGATATGTGAGAGGTTACAGGAACCTTACCATGAGGAGAGGATAGTGCCAAGAGGGAATGCCTTGAAGCTGGACAATTCAGAAAAGATGGGCGTGTTCTCTTTTTGTTCTAGTTAAGCTTTGCTACCTTGCTGACCACAGGTGCTTGATAGATACAATTCTGTAGAGAAGCATTAAGTTGTTAGTATTAGGCCATGTGTCCCTCTTAACTGGTAGCTAAATAATCAGGGGCACCAGGAATACATCTCTACTAATAATTAATAAAAATTGAACAAAGGAGTTAGTTTCTGGCTTGGTGGCTATCTGCAGTATCATGCATTATGTTAATACAATGAAACTGTTTTTAATTCCCTCCCTATTTTTAATACCACACACAAGGTACTGTCTGGGAACGTCCCTACCTCTGTGCCCAGGCGTTTGTCAAGTAAAGCAACACCTTTCTTGGGTTACTACAAAACTGTAGCAGGGGCGCTGCTAAGGGCCTAAATCTATGGGACAGTGTGAACCAAAATTCAGACCCATTGCCAGACTGTTTTGCAGGTAAAGAGGTAGCCAGATTGTCAGATAGTTAAGGTCCAGTATGAGGAAGGAGCCCAAGCCCTACTCCTCCACTGGGATCTTACATTCACGTTTCTGATTCAAACCTTGCTGTTGTGTGCAGCTTCTTTGGAGATTACTGGTTCAATTCATTGCCTCTGGGATATGGTTTGTAGAAATGTAGTTTTCCCTGGAATATCATGGAAGGATGAGAGTTTGCAGATTTACTCGTAGCAAGAGGCTCATGGCAAGAACAAGCAAGTAAATGTCTAAACAGGCAGAATTTCTGAATAAATGCAGCTTTCACTTAATTATCCATTCTTTCACCGGGGGAGAATACTGAACATGTATTGGGTCTGGCTGAGACGGAGTTTTTTTTCCCTGGAGCAGCCCTCACAGTGCTGTGCTTTGCACTGGTAGCTAGAAGGGTGTTGTTGATAACACACCAGCATTTTGGCTGCCGTTGAGCAGTGCTCCATAGCATCAGCGCTGTCTCTCCAACATACGCCTGTCACCAGTAGGCTTGGGCTAGGCAAAGTCTTTTGAGGGGACATAACCAGGACAGCTGGACCAGACTGACTAAAGGGATTCCATACTGTATGATGTCTGCTCAGCAATAAAAGCTAAGACAGAGGAAGTGAGGGGGCATTTATTGTTAAGAGTTTTGTCCTCCAGAGCAATCACTATGTGTACTCAAGCCCTTCTTCCTTGGAAATGGCTGGACATTGCCTACTGGTGGGAAGTTGAGCATAAATCTTTTGTTTTTCTTTGCTTCTGCAAGCAGCCTTTGCTTTTGCTTTATTAAACTGTTTTTGTCTTGACCCATGAGTTTTTCTCCATCTTGTTTCTACCCTCAGTCCTGCTGAGGAGGGGAGTAAAAAGAGTGGTATGATCAGGCATCCGGCAGCTGTCCAAGGTCAACCCACAACACCACAGTACTCCAGTACTGGCTCACTTTCCTTTTGGAAGTCCTCACACTCTGTGTACATTCAGGAAAGCAGTGCTCTTCATTGAGGCTACTATGATTTCTTATATGAGAGAAGGATAAAAATGATCCAGTTGCCAAGTTCTTTTTCTTCTGTAAATCATCAGAGCCTCTGTCAGTAGATTTCTTGATGAGCCCCTTATCAGATGATCAGATTTCTGCCAATTGACTTTGTTTCCAAGGCAACCACTCTCTTGACAAGCCAGTTCCCTTCAATAGTAGGTAACTTATCTTTTAGAATAGGTTGATTATATTTTAACTGCATTGTTCTTAATAAGATACTTCTATTTAAGTTTCAGTCATAAATGAAAATGTAAAGATAAAACGAAAGCCTGTGTAAGTAAAATGAAGTTGGCAGAGTGGTAAATCTACATAAAGGGATTTTATAATCTCTCACAGAATTCATAAATTGTACATATTTCCTAAATATAAGCCTGCCCACCAGTCATTCCCATTTATATAGGTATTCAGTGCGTTCTTTTTCTGAAAATAATGGAAGTTCGGGTGACTTACGAGGATGTTTCCCAAAAGCACAGGTTGTTGTACTCCTGGTATTCACAGAACAAACTGCTTTCCTACTCATTTAAGTCTCTAAACTGGTTGATACTGGTGTTTAAAAAACAATGGATTCCAACTCAACTTCTTTTTGTGCACAATTGACATGGTCTTACTCTCCATCTCACATATATGGTGTTTCTATCTGGTAAGTTAACTCATCCTTTGCTTCAGTGTCTTTTTTTATTAATCTGCTTTTGCTTTCAACAAAACTCGTAGGATTGCCTTTGTTGAGGTTTCTTGGATTCATCCTGGATTTACATTTTCAGGGAAGAGACACAGACAGGATATAGTTACGAAACTCTTTCTCTGAGGAAAGTGAATTCAAACATTCATATTCATATAGGCATGTAGTATCATCATGCCTACACACAGTTCTGAAGGTACTGATTTCTGAATACAGCTATGTTAGTATAAGGTGACTGAAGTTGTTCTCTTGCTTATCCAGTGACCTTTCAGGTCTTGATTTCAGGGATGGCTGAAACTTGTAGAAACTTTTCTGAAACTTTTAAAGTGTATAGGACAAGGTATTTGCAGGAATGGAACCAAATTTTTATTTCTACCAATACACTGCACTGTCTGTAATGTGTGCTCTAAAACCCCTCTTTCTTGGAGATGTCGGACAATTTTAGAGATGCAAGCACTTGTCTTTTTTTCTTTATAAAGTATTGCTTCCCCAGAGGAGTAGAAATTGCTGTATGTGAGCTGAAATAATTTCCAGATAGTTTGTGTAAGCATTTGGATTTTGGAGCACTTAAATCCTCGTGTTGTAAAGATAAAGCATTATTCACTGTTAGCCGTAATGAAGCAACTGTTCCTCTGTAATGTAATTGCTTGGGAAATTTTTGACTGATCACAGTGAGCTATCCAGTCCCTTTTGTAGGGAACTGATCTTGCAAGAGCTTTGTCTTTTATTCTGTCTCCATCTGTTGATAGGATGACTTACATCTTCTGTCTGGACTGACAGACAGTATTTAGGCACCAATCCAGCAAACTACTTAAACAACAGTTTAGCTTTAAACCTTAGAGTAACTAAATTAACTGGTTTAAAAAAATTGAAATAACATTGCTAACACACTACTGTCATCTTTAGAAGGGAATTCAGGAGGTTAGGTTGTATTGGTACAAGAACTTTAAATGGGATAAGAAGTGTTAAACATACACTGGGAATAGAAAACATAGATTAAGACTTTCTCTTTAGTACAGGAGGAAAGTCCAGTTTGATAGCAGAGAGTCAACATCTTGTATATTTCTTTTAGATCAGTGTTGCTTGAGAGTGTAGCTAGGCAAACAGAATAAATAAATGAATCTGTTACAGATGTATGTAGTAGTTTCCTCTGTCCAAAGAAAGACTGACCATAAAATCAGCAGGAATTATGGCATTGCTTTGTAAAACAATAGAAGTGGCAACATTACTGTTTCTCGTACTAACGGAACTAGTGACCACTATGCAGTTAGCAGTAGTTCATTGGCAAACCCAGAAATTCTAATATATACTTGAAAGGATACTCTGGTGTTTGCTTCTTTGAAAAGTCTTCTCATTAAATTGTTTAAAAGTGTTAATCCTGCCAGAAAAAAATACTGTCCTTGTGAATGGATGAACTTACAGTTTTAAGCTAGTCGAGTTTATATTCATTTAATGAAACTGATGGTAAAATAGAAATTGTCTCTTTCTGAATTTAGTTTTGTTCATCTTTCAGTTTTATTGAGCAAGCAGAAATGCTTTAGGTTTTGTGTTCCATAATGGTGACCTCTTGTGGTGTGAATATGTTAGTATTTCTGAAAGGACTTTCTGTAATACATTCAGGAGGAGGTTGTATTTACATGTAACTTTTAATGAGCAGCTAACTTACTAACTTAGTAAAATAACATCATCTTTTCTAATTAGTTCTTAATATGCACAACTCAATGTGTGAGAAAGAACAAGCATTTTGGGCATTGTCTTCTAATAATACTTTTTTGTGTCCATACTGTATCTTTTAGTGACCAGATGAAAGAGCCTGGCAAAAAGTCATCACAGCCAAGGAGTTCAGGCCGGAAGAGAAGAGTAACAGGTACAAGGAATTTCAGTCTCCATTCAAAAAATGTGAAATGCAGTCAAGTAGAAATAATCTCATTCTTGTGTTTTGACAATATTGTTCTTTACTATTCACTGAACAATAATTTTGGTTTTCTAGATATATTGGGTTTTTTTACTGTTCTTAGTAAAGCGAAACAATATTCAAGAGATCTTCACTCTAAAAATCTGTTGGTATTTTCTCTCTTGCTTTTCCCATATCCAGGCTTAAGAATTTGCCAATCCATTAACACCTTATTTACCTGTCGTTTTTTGTAATCTGTCATAGTTGCACAGAAACTAATAAAATTATGCCAGCCTGTATTACCCAAAAATACAGATTTTGGATTGCTGTGTAGGGATGTGTTTTGCTAATTTTACGTAACAGATTTTAATAATATTTCCTCATAGCTGGCACACTTCATACATCGCAAGTGCGTATTTGAGAGTGTGGTATGGAAACCTGAAGTTTCTACTGTTCTATTATTATGCTTTATTACTATTTTTCTAGAACTGAGAAATTCTGTTATTCCAGATCATTCTGGCAAAGGTTGTAATGTGCTCTGCTTTCATTTCCTTACGAAGAGCAGAGTATTTACCATGTCATGGGAGTTAGTATACTTACAAGCCTTTTAATTTGTTTGTGCTATTTTATTGGTGTTATTGAAAATATAAAGTGTGTTTTTAGGATTTTTTCTTTTTATATCTACTTTTCTTAACATTATGTAGCTTCCTTAGTTTGTGCATGCTTCATCTTTAATCCCACAATAAAGAGTGGGGCAGCAGCAGGAATTCTCCATCATTTCTTCTCTACAATGGGATTCTGGGTGGAGTGCTCATTTGCAAATTATTTCTATTTTCTGATATGAATTGTGTTTATGCTTTGACATTTTAGAGAAGAGGTAGTCTGTTTTAATATTGATCTATTCGTGGCCACTCAGTATTCAGTGAAAAGGCTGAACATTATAAGTCAGGCAGTACTCAGCTTTTGAAAGCTCAGTGTTGCTAAGGCTCTTGTATTTACGTGCCAAAAACAGCAACCAATAAATGTAGACTGATTAGTGATTTTTTTTTTTTTGACCAGAATGCAAAGCAGCGGTTAAGACCTATGAAAAACTGAGACAACCAACTTAAACTTGCTGCATTCTTTTGCTTGAGTATTTTTTCTGTTGAATTGTGATTTGCTCCATTAGAAAGTTCAGGATAGATTCTGCAATATTTTAAATACAGCTAGGATGCTAACTTTTCATCAGCTTAAAAAATCTCTCAGGACTGAGACACATAAAATTTAGTAATGTTGCTTTTCCTTATAGTCATGTATTTTCTGATCATTCTTATTGCTCGGATTAATACCGTTTAGTAAAAGCTGATTATCTTTTTTACTTAGTTATAAGAGATACTATTTTAAAAAAATTATGCCATTACGACTTTCAGTTTGCTGTATTATTCTGATTAATATGAGACAAGTAAAGCAGAGTAGTACAAAAAAATCTGTTCTTTTCATCCTGAACTGAAAATCAAATTGTTTTAGTAATTTTTTTTTAAAGTGAGAAATTTGGCTCAATCTGCAAATGCATGCCTGAAGTTTTCTATTTCTTGCCTAATGAAGTTATGTATATGTATAGTTAAAAAGTCAGTCCCATCCTTTCGTTTAACAGAGGTAGCTACAGAACGGAAAGAAAAGAAATAATTGAGTCAATATGTGGGTTTTGTGGCAGGAAGGAACAGTGCAAACTATTCTAGTGTTCTCATTTCAGCTGTACTTTTACATTATCCGGAACAGAACTTTCACTTCATTACAAACACATCAATTTAAATAAGATTATCATCTCGTTTGATCTAGAAAATAAAAATTGTATGCAAAATAGTAATATTAGCTAATAACATGTACTTATATGTATATATATATATGCAGGCACCAACAATACATAGTTATTGTAATAACAAATATAATGTATTACTTATGAAATAGCAGCGTTTTTTTATGATCTGTTGAAATAGGTATATTTGATAGATCAATTGTGTGTAAAATGTAGGTAGACAGTTGATATAGACCAGAAAAAGAGTCTGGATTGTTTTCTAAAGAGCAAGCTTTTAAAATACGAAGTATTTAATTGTTTTACTGTTCCAAGTAATGCCGGTGGACAGTCACTGTTTTAAGGTCTGAGATACTGTTCTCTTGATGCAAACCTCTTATTATTGGTGTTCTCAGGTAGTATAGTATTTATTGTGTTTGTTCATGTTTATGTTAAGAATTTACATTGTCCTTTAAATGCAAGAGCTAGTAATGAACAGCAGGAGACATTTTTGGACAAATCTGTCACTTAAAGAAATGTATATATTCCAGTCTTAATGGCTTTCATCATGTTATTTAGTAGAGTTGTGTGACTTTTATTTCCCTATTAAAAAAACCTCAAACACAACAAAACAAACCAGACCCTGTCTTTATAACAACTTGGCTTGCCTGCAAGATAAAGAGCTTAACCCAATCTTGAACTCCAAACATATGCCTGCATGTGCCTTGTGAGCAGCTGTTAGATCCTTCACACCTCGAGTTTTGCAGAAACTCTGGATCTGCATCTGTAGTGACCCAAGAGCTCAAGGCCAGAATTTTGTCCCTTCACAAAATACTAGGTGAAGGTGTAAAGGATGTTCAGCAAGTCAGAGTAATTCCCAGTGATACTGCATCCATATGAAAGTGAATCCTGGATTCCATTTTTTAATAAAGCATGTTTTCACCAACTTCTTGTCCAATCTGAAAGCAGATCCATGCTCCCAGTCTTGTTTCCACAAAAATTCTAGTCCACTGATTTTTTGGTCTACTGATTTTTGACTTGATGTCTGCTGATAATTTTTTTTTGTATTTTCTTTTTGAAACCAAGAAAAAAAATCTTAAGTATTTTTAAAAACTCTCTTTGTGAAGTGGACAAGGTTTCTGATAGTGAAGAGTAGCTTTTTCTCAGTCACAGGAATTTGGCTGAGGGTGGCCAAGAACACTTGGAGTTGGTTGCCTTCAAGATTTCTGACATGTTTATTGGAGGCAAAATATCTTTCCTGTATCTGTGGTTTACTATTAATTTCCAAGGTTGCTGTGTGAAAAACTGCTGAATGCAATAAAGAATAGGAGAGAAAGAAGCATTTTATGGAAGTTCAGTAATGAAGTTCTCGAAACTAATTGCATGAAGTAGTTAGGATTGCTAATAGGATGTAATAACTAGCGGGGCTTTTCCCTAACTGACCAGTCAGTTAATCAAGCTTAGTGTAATATCATGCATGTGTAGTAGATAAAATTCTACAATCCGAGAGGATTGTCTGTAGTATGGATTTTTTTTAACAAAGAATAAGCTGTCACGTGACTACAGAGCTGAAAAATAGTAGGACACTTTGATGTTTAAGTAGTCATTACCTTCCAATTCAGCAATCAAATGAAACATTAATATCAGCAAACAAAAGCTTTACAGTACAGCTTTACATATTAAACCACTTATCCATCTAGTTTTGTTTGAAACTTTTGTTTTTGAGAATATTTTAATAAAAAGAAAGGCTTGAATTCGTAGAATAACCCTGAATATAGCAAAACGTGACATTTTTAGATTTCTTTTTCTGACTAATGAATGAAGTATTTGTAGCTATTTATTACTGTAGAAAGTGAAACCTTCACTGAGTGTGTGCTTTTGTTTTGAATGTATTTTGAAGGCTTAAAGGATGAAACAAGAATAAATCAATGGGAAGAGGAAGATTTCTTTTGGCATATAAAGATTCTACCAATTCTACGTGAACTGGAAAAAAGTGGGTAACACTTCTGAAAGGGTGTATTTTCTGTACTGTTTCTTGCAGGAAGCATGGGGCTCATTTGTGTTTACTACAAAATAATAACAGTAATTGGAGAATGTGGCCTTTTATGTTTTTATATGTTCAGTGACTTCACAGTGTAAAACTGGCCTGGGCAGTCTAGGTGACCCTGCTTGAGCGCAGGGGTTGTATCAGATGACTTTCAGAGGTCATTTCCAACCTTACCCATTCTGTGATTCTGTAAAAAACCCCAGAACTGATTTAGAGAAGATCTTACCTTGTCTGATTAAATTACCTTATTTTACACAACATAGCTCTGCCAGCTTAGCAGTCAGTGTTGAGCTAATCATATTAAGAATAAAATACTGCACAGATTCAGTGCTTTAACCATAGACTGTATTGAAGTCTCAGTTCGTTTCAGAAAATGAAGGAAATCTTAATGAAAATTTCCATTTGTGCTTAAAGTGTTAGCTGTGTCAGAAGAGTGTGTAAAGACTCAAAATACTGAAGCAAAATTGAGTAAATTAAGTATAACTTGAAAGATTAAACTCCGGAATCCATTTTTCATTGAAAAAGTTGTTCATTTGCCTTCTGTAGACACTGTATTTATTTGAACGGTGGGAATATAGAAAGTAGATTTGTTTTTACAAGTAGTTCTGTTTTACAGGGTCTTTAGCAGTGTTCGTGATAGCATGGTACAGATTAGAACTTTTTTTTGCGTATGTTTGCAGATGGTGATGAGTATGAAACACCTGTACAGTGCTAAGTGATTCCTAATATATGTAATTATTTAAAAAAGACGGGATTCTCATCACCGCATCTATCACTGATGTATAGAAAAACAGTGATCAGGAAATTAGAAAACAGCTATATAGCTTCACATTTTCCTTGCTTAATGCCAAGATTGTCAAATACCAGCCACTGAGTTATGGTTTTGCATAGTGAGATGTTCTTTATTCACAAGCAAAATAAAATTTAGAGGTAAAATCTAATCATGTCTTTCCCTTGTCATGAATGTAGCTAAGAAAAATCAATTTTCATGCCCCTTTTCCTCAGTCTTTACTTGATTTGGTTAGTGTATTGGGGGTTTTTTAGCTTTTTTAAAAACTCGATTATGGCTTAGTTTTTCTAATAATAGAAGACATTATCTAATGCTACTTTCTCGCCAGTTGATTGAATGTAGTACTACAAGAACTTTAGAACCTGAGTTTTGCTACTTCTTGAATATTAACACAAACTGTAACTGAATTGCATCATTGCCTCCTGCAGCTCTGTGATATAGGCTATTTACTGCACAATTCTTATAAAAACGAATATTAGAATTCCGTAATTTAAATGTTTTGAATGGTTCTGTTGGTAATTTAGTATTTTTAAATTTTGTGTGCAGTCATTTGCTTCATATCTTTTAGCTAATTCCATCCACGTGAACTTAGGTCACATTTAGTTTTTCATACATTAATAGAGAAGCCTTTTTGTTCAACTTTCTCATGCAAAAATATTTGCAGAAACCTTTCCATTCAAAAACAAATCTGAAGTTAACCTGGAACTTATTTATTGTCTAACATCTTCTGAATATGATGTGCTTGAGATGTTTGTAATATGACAAAAGCTAATAGAACCCCAAAGTCTCTTTTTCTAGAGGAACAAATAGTTTATTTTGTTACATTGCAGTACTCAGGAGGTTAAGCTTCAAAATGCCCCATGGGACGAGTGATGGATAATTTTTTTTGTTGTTAATTTTGATAAAATGGAGTGTAAGACCTTTCAGTTTTGGTTCCTTGCCGCTCCTGTTTCACAGCTTACTGGAGCAGAGCATTTAGAATCATGCTAAATTTTGTTAAATTTTCTGTCACGATGGGAGTAGAAATGAAATAGTCATTGCTGTTCCTTGAGTGCGATGATTGCAAGTCGAGAACTTCCAGGCACTTCTCAGCCTGAGAGATTGGTCCTTGAATCTGCCTACTGGTTTGGGACCTCAGACATGTTTTTTGTTGTAATTTCCTGTCCGTACATATTTAATCACAAGTGCTTTGCCTCCCTGAATATGACTCTATTTCACCTGTGGATTACACCCTGAGTAAATGCGGAGTTTGTACTGGCAGTTCAGGTGGATTTACATGGGGCTTTGTGAGTGTCACCTTATGGACAAAAGCAAATGTAAGAAAATTTAAAAAAAAATCTCACTGTTAAATTTTAAAAATAGACAAGACTTTTCCTTTTCTCTCTAAAGTAAACATGTACATGATTCCATTGTGTTGAGATGCAGTTTTTGTAATAATTTACTCTAGGTTTTATTTTGTGTATTTTAAATAGAGTCTCAGGGACTTGGGTGAGGAAGTAGATCACTTTTTTGTCAATAGGCCAGCATTCCACTCAAATATATCTCGTACCTCTACGTTGAAGAGTTCTAGCAAGTTTTTATATTCACTTTTTTTAATCCCAGTAAGATTTGATATATGAAGTTATGTATATGGGGAGAAAAATGCTCCTTAACTATCCCTTTTTCACATGTAATGTTTGGTGGAGTGCTTTAAAGAATGTTTTCAGAGACAGTTTCCTGGTAGACATTTGGTCAATCTGATTATTAAGCATCAAAGGTGAGTTTTTTTAGCTGTAGGTATTATTTGGCTCAATGATTTCTTGGCTTGAGTCTCCTTTTTTGAAAAAGCAGAATAAAATTATTTCTGGGGATCACGTTATCATATGAAGACATTTATTTGATGTCTTATTTTTGTTGTTGTGAAACGTCTTCTTTATTTTGTTCTTCTGTGTCTTTATGTATTGAGATGCTCTGGATAAAGTGGTGCTGATAATTATTTTTTATTTTTCTCTCCCTTCCTACACCCTTCAAGTAGAAGACAATATAGAAAACCTTTGTCTAGCTTGTACCAAGCTCTATCAAGCATTGAATGAAGGAAATATGCTGGGAAAAAGATGTAAAAGAAGAAGAGTGCTTCTGAAGACATTATATAAACTTGTAGACATTGATTCAGATCCACTTTCCCTGAAGCTGGCAAAGATTATTCTGGCTGTAAGTGTTTTGAAATGCTCATTGGTAGAATGAAGCTCAAAATCATGAATTACACCTTGCATTTTATTTTTCATTTCATACTTTTAAACTGTGTCTAAACTAACCCTTTCCTAAGTACAGTTTACTACCACAGAGATACTAGTCTCCCATTCATCTAGATCAGCACTTGTAGCTTATTTTCTGCAGAGAAGTTACATCTGGGACAGGAAGGAGGGGCACGATCTAGGACAGTTGGTGTATGGTGGCAAGAATACTGTATAGGTATGGAAAAGACACAGTGTCCTAAACTGGGATACCTGTGCAGGGATTTAAAAACCCCAATGATTATAAAACGTACACATGGAAATGAAGCTTAGTTTTTGAACAATATCTTGACCTTGTTAAACACCTTTATCTGAAAATACCAGAATGGGGGGTTTTTTTGAAAGGGACTAAGAGTAATTAATCTTTTGCTTTAGTATTTCTGGTTAAAACTCTCAATTAAATTTTGTGCTTCAGAACTTCTTCATTCATGTTCTACAAAGTATGTATGGACAGTCACTGGTGAAAGGATGCCAGCTAACATTGTGCTATAGACATTTTAGTAATTTGTGTGTGTGTGTTGGTGAACACACGACTGTGTGTTCTCCTTTGAAGTATTGTAATCTATTTTATTCAGAAGATACAGTTATATACTCAGATATCACAGAGATGTTAGGTGGTGCTTATTAAAAAGAAGGGTTCCTTTGCAGACATTTTTCTGTGTAATCTTTTAAAAAGCATGAACCTAGAAGAAATTGCCCTTGAAATGCAGAGCAAAGGAAGAGATATGTCATTGTATTTTTACCACCTTTACTTCCCTTTCACAATCTCTCCGTGACCATAAGTACATCTAGTACATCATAAGATCATGTTTTCTGATAGCTGAGAGTAAATTTCATTATGACATGTACTGTTGTACTCGAGGTCTTTGTGGTGTGGCCATACATGCCAAACCACTGATTTCTATACAGGATTTCTTTGTAAGTGAATTGGAGAAAAAATCCTGCAAGTTACTGATATGCTACCTGTTTATATGACTACATTAAAAGTTAAAATCTGTTATTTTAAAGCCAGCACAGTTTGCTAAATAGAGTTTAAAATACCTGAGTTTCAGAGTCCTTTAATTATGCAAGCATTTTCATTTTGTTGTAGTATATTGTTGGGGTTTCAGCTGTAATTTAATAGTTGTGTGAGAATACAAGTTTGCCATGGTGTCTGAACTTGTAGAATGTTATGGTGCATTTTCGCATGTAGATTTTAGTTGTGATTTTATGTCTTTTACTTTCTTTGCAGATGAAAGTAGAGGGAAGAAATCTTCTTAGTGTTTGTAAGCTAGCATTTAAAATTTGTAGGAACAAAGAAAATGATTTCATCGTTCAAAATGATACATTATTGGGTATGTATTCTGTTCTTGTCTGTAAGTTGGATGTTGAAACTCAACAGTTAAAGTGTTCATCTTTGAAAAAACATTTTCAGAGTTAACTTAGTCCCAGACTAAGTTAACTAAGACTAAAAATTGCTTGCCTAGGCCAAACTAACGGTTTGTCTAGTCCAGTATTCTGTGTCTAAGTAATGATGGGGATGGGGAATGCTGTTTAGGGAGAGCACGGGAGCCTATGTGTTTTCTGTGATCTGTTTCCGCGGTACTACTCAGCATCCGGAACTGTTCTATTCTTTTAGGGACATTGGATGGTATATCCCTGCCTAATCCCTTTTTAGTCTCTGTTTATACATCTTTTGTTCATTAATTTGCCTAATTCTTTTTTGGATTTTCTGATTCTGTCTGCATCTGCGATGTCATAGAACAAATTCCAGAAATTCTCTGTGTGCTGTTTTAAATCTATATATTTTTCTTTATCTCCCTGCTTGTAGTTTTTCAGGATTTGTGAGGGTTTGTACAGTCAGCTTACCTTTCACCTTCACAATTTTTTAAAATGCAGTGTTATCACATATCTCTGTCTCCTCCTTTTCAAGATTGAGGCATCTCAGCCTTTTAGCTCTTTGAACGGACATTGTGTCATTCAGTTGTTTTATAAGTCCTTCTCCATACCTCTCAAACTCCAGTGGATCCTTCTTGAGATTTAAGGAACAAAACTGTCTATAGAATTCAAGCTGTGTCTGCACCAAATTTTACAGAAACGAAATAGTGCTGACTGTGGTGTTGGCCATCATCAAGGAGGATCTCGAGAACAAGCACTGGCTTTTTTATATGTTTTATAGCTGCTGCTGCACATTGAGCCAATGGTTTTGGAGAACTGTCAGCAATGGCTCTAAGATCTCTTTTGTGATTGTAGCAGTATTTGTGTCATGCACACCGCCCCCTCCTTGCAAATATGAGAAATATGAAGAAAACGACAGTGTGTGAATGGTACTTAGTATTGGTTGATAGTCATTCCTTTCATTAAAACTTCAGTATGTTTTATTAATGTAGGCTTCAATCTTGCAAGCAGTTATTGCATGTGTGTAGGTTAAGGCATATGTGTATATTTGCTTAAACAGATGAGAGTATTCATGGGCTTGAAGTTTAGTACACAGTTGTTGTCAGAAATAAAGACAAGCCTTTCAAGTGGTAAGGAAAGGACTCACAGGAAACAGAACACCTGGGGTTGCTCAGTTGACTTTGGATGCTGAAAAGTACAGTTTTGTAGAGATCAGCATCATACACAGCACTTGAACAAGTTGCATTTTGCTCTCATTTCCATCCTCATTCACTTTTCTTTCACTTGCTCTTCTTTCCCTGTATTTTAAAAACTAGTGAAGGAAAGAACTTTCTTGGTAGGGGTCATTTTATTTGTTTATTCACTCTTTATATTTTGGACCACCTTGTCCCATCAGAAGACGTGACCGTGACTTACCATCATAATTGCCCAGATCCCTGTTGCAGTCACTGGGTTATAGATTCAATTTCTTTTTCCTCCTCTGTCCTGTGAACTATTTATGTGCAGTGCAGCAGCTCCAGTAGAAGAAATAAGTTAGTCCTTCATCCCAGAATAGACAGCTACTGTTCAAGACCCTGTTTGATACTAAGCAGAGCAGGAACCTGAAACTGATTTCTCACATTGCCACAACACAAGTGATTTAATTGATGAGGGTGAGAGTTTGGACAAGAGCCTAGAGTGTGTGTACTTCATTCATATACACATATACTTGAAGAGACTTTCAGCTTCAGTTGAGACAGAAAAAATTTTTTAAATCTCTTCAGTTTAGTTATATAGGAAAATGTTTTTATTCAACTGGAACTGAATGGAACATAGGAAGCAGAAATAAATATCTCTTGGAATCAGTTGCTAGAAATTCAAAAGTATGAAGTTGGTTAGGATTCCTCATTTGTTTAAGATACCCCCACTAAATCCAGAATTTCACAATTTGACTGCAAAAGATACATTGGGCTTGTGTTAACAACTGTAAATTTCAACATTTCAGGTGTCTGACAGTGGTTGCACAAAGCAAAACTTCTATGTCAACTTTACTTACATAAAAACTAAAGCTAAAAAGGCTATGAGCAGATTTCAAATGTGAGAGTTGGATTAGGCCCCTGTGCCTTTTAGTGCTCCATTTGAGATGCTTTAAGACATTTGATTTTTAAGGAAGTAGTGGGAATTAGTACACAAAATTCCAGGCACACACAATCACTTTTGGAAATCTTGACTGAGGATTTCAATGATTGCTGCTATGTGTTTACAACTTACACTGGTTCTTGAAGCCTAGGAGAACAAAAGTCGGGCCCATTCTCTGATTCATCAATAATTGTTTCTTGGTTTCAGTCCAAATATCCAATTTTTCTAGCCCACTTATTAGAAATGTAAGAGTTCAATCTGAGGGTGTTTTCCAATTGTTAATCTCTTTTAATGACTGGACTATATCAAATGTAAATTTTAATGTTAGACTTTCTGAATAATGATTTTCCTTTTAGATTATTTGTTGGAGGTTCTGAGGAATGAAGATCTACAAAAAAACAACGAAGCTCTCGTCTATTGCATGGGAGCTATAAAATTTATGTCTGGAAATGCAGTACTCGTTATTGAAATGGTCAACAAAGGAGCTGTTGAAATGTTGCTGCAATTAATGAAGCAGATTAATAACATAAAAGAACATGACACATATTTCTCCAACTTGGGCCACTTATTAGTCCAGGTTAGCATTTACTTTTGTTTCTAAAAGTATGTACTTCAAGGGAAAATTAAAAATTTAATTAGAGGAGATAAGCTAGCCCTGCGTGCCACTGATAGAGTTGTACGTATATTTCAATAGACTTCTTTTTAAGAAGTTTAATGAAGTTGTTCAGGACCTAAATTTAATTACCATAGATGTTTGTGTGTAGTCAATTTTAAAGACTTTAGAAATTCTGAAGTTAATAGAAATATTTTTGGGTACCTAATAAACCAGTTTCTCATTACTGCTTTATTGTGCTGACAATGTTCTGGATACTGTAGTAAACAGATAAAAATGTGTTCTCTATCAGAGTTCTTGAAACTGAAATAATAAATACTGAATAAATATAAATAATAAATAATAATAAATAAATAATAAATACAGCCTGGTTCTGTGATACTCTAGGAGATGATAAAAAGCTTTTTATTACAAGAATAATGCATTTTAAAAATGTGTAGGAAAATACAGCTGTGTTTCTTTGACAAAGTGTTTTTGAAGAACTGTAATGTAAGGAAAAGTGGTTGCAAAAACAAACACTTTGAATCTTTTGAACGCAGCAGGCTCAAAACTATTTTCACATACAAAGCACCTTGATAAGTGGTGGCTCTGAAAACTAATCCTTGACCCTAAAACTGTTTAAACCCTTGTGTTTTAGAAACACTGGTGGGGGGTGTTGTGTTTATCAAGGATTTGCCAGGTAGATTCCTGGCATTTATTTGGAAGTTATTGATGTAATGATTAGCGAATGGTTTAATTGTAAACTTCTGGGGACTTCATAGGAAAATACATTGGATAGTTTTCTGAGGTAGTGTTTGCACTAGGTTTGTCTGCTAATTATGCCAGATTTCTTTTAATTTCTACTAATTTACAAGCAAGGGATTTTATACTTCTTGAAATTACATGAGAAAACAGATAGCTTACATCATCACATTACTATTGATGATTTTTGTCTGGTTTTTTAGTCTTAGTAATAAAACTAATGAATCAGTTTATTTCCAGGATTTTGACGAGCTGTCTGAACTTCCCCACAACTTTTCAGGAATGTTTTTCTTTCATTATTTGCCTGTGGATAAATTTAGGGTTTTTTAATCAAAGGTTTAGTTTGCAAATGTGTGAAAGGAAAATGTTATATTTTATGCTTTCTTTTAAAAAATCTCTCATATCTCTGCTCTTTTCAGTTCAAATGGAAGTGTAGCGAAACCACTTTGTACCGTTTGAATAGACTGGCTGTTTCTAAGAAGTTCTTGAGTGTTTTGTGGAGAAGTCAGTACTGACAGCTGTCTCTTACTGAGATTGCTTTTTCCCTTGTTTGTGTTCTCTTCTATAGTAGTACAGATACTTTGCTTTTCTTCCTCCTGTGAGAAAAGTAGTGATTCCTGCTGCTATGGAATTCCCATGTGACTTTCTCATATCTGTTCCTTCAACAAATCTATGTGCACTGCTTCTTCCGTGTGAGTTAATTGATCAGTCATCACAGACAGATGAAGAAGTAGTTCTTTTTTCAGGGATGGTTGAAGAAAGTTTCTTCTATGATTGATGTCTTCAGAATAAAGTTTTTGTAGCATACTGTATCTTGTAGCAACAGATCAAATAGCCAGTGGCATACAGAAGTAATGTCTGCAGTTATAGAAAGCAAATTATATTGGAGGAGAAAAATACTTTAAATAGTCACAATGGTCTCTGAAGGAAGCTCTGCTATCACTTAACCTTGGTAACTGAAGTATCCCATTTAATTGGGACCAACTCTTCTTTCTTTAACTGTGTAATTGCACAATCACCAGATGGCAGTGTTATACATAATCTTGCCAGATCTTTTTTGTGGGAATAAAGTCCCTATCTGATTTCTTCATTCTTCCACAATAAATTTTATGCAGAAGTCCTACAATGCAAGAATGAAAATGTTTGTAGTAATTACTTTTTTTCTTAGCAGAGGGCATTAAACCAGGGTCATCTTTGATTATTTTGTTGCTTAACCTAACAATCTGATAATATTTATACAAAATATGGTAATGCTTATTCAAAAACCAGGATTTTTGAAGAGTCACTGACAAGACTTAACAAGTACTCCGCATTCCTTAGTTGAAAAGCACTTAAATGTCTTCTCCTTTAAAAATAGCATTTGGCAGCAGTTAAATTTTCTGTTTGGCTGAATTTGATCTTTCACATGGCAACATAAGGATTAGGGCTGGTGGGGATTGCTAAAGACAATTGTTGTGCATTTCTCCCTGACACATAGGGTCTGCTTGAAGCAATCACACTCTCTCTAGAATTCAGCTGCTGTCTGGCTAGCTTCTACTATTTTTTAAATTGTACTCTTCATATTTCAGTTGCATATTAACTGTGCTTTGTGGGTATATACTTCTATGGACTGCTGAATGCTGTTGTTTTGTACATTTAAGTATATATGTTATTTTGCGTTGCTTTTTCTTTGCAACCTGTTTTTCTCTGAGGATGGCTTTTGATAGAATTGACTGCTTTAGGATTTTGAACCATCTAACTGTATCAGACATTGGAAAATTTTACTCTCTTTTTGGAGACCTTTGCACCAGTGTGTTGATAATTTTTTTTCCATTATCCAATGTGTAAGTCTCTTTGCTGCAGTGAAAGCTCTTGTCTGGGTTTGAACAACACTTTTAATGTGTGATTTATTCTTCATTTCCTTTATTGTCCCTGTTGAAGCTTAACTAGAATTCAACAAATACCATCCTAGGCTAACTGTTAACATCTTGTATGTAAGCACTGAATGGGGTCTTCTGTCTCTATTCCATGTGACAGGAATTTTTCTACCAAAACTTTTGAAAAGCAAGGTATTTGATCAGAATATATTTAGTGTATCTCCACTCTTATGTTGATTTTTGAAGCATCATGACTTGAGAAGGAGTGTGCTTCTGGAATTTTTTTTGCAGTTGTTCATTTAAAATAATAAAAAACTGCAGGTGTCTTAAAATACGAGTGATATGAAGCAAATGGGCTCTGTAGGTTCAGATTCTCTGTATTATGCATATAGTATAGATTTCATGTTTAGTGCTGAAGTTAAATCCATTCACATATCACATTATCGCGTATTTTTTTCCCCTCTGTGCCTTGCTTCTCCATTTTGACATGTTGCATCTCCTGTTGCTCCATTACAGAACATCGTGGGGGTGCTGAAGACTTTTACTCTGCTGTCAAATTTGTTGAAGTAGGACAGCAAATTTGAAAGCTGCTGGAGAATGGACAGAATATGCATAGAGTCCTATGTCCAAAAGCTCAAACACAACATCTTAACCTGCTCTTTGTCAAGAGTTTTTCTTTTAAATTAGCAATTACATATCACTGGATAAGCAGTCCAATTTAGTGATAAAATGCTTAATTTCCAGAGTTTTTTGTGATAAGAAACAATTTGAACAGATAGTTTTTGTGCCTTATCAAACTACGTTCAAAACCAAATTGAAGTTAATGACTTCACTCTGAATAAGAAAAATTTGAAGAATTCCCATATTCACATAAGATTGAATGACTTCACATTCATTTTATAGTAAGTTCTGGGTTAAATCAAAATTAACTTACATGTCATGGCGTGTCTGACCTTGTCATTTGAATACTCTTACCTTGGAAGAGAACCCACAGTATTTCAAAATATGCAATAGTTGATTCATTTTGTGTATCTACGAGTGTTAGATTTTTTTATGCTTTAAGCTCCTTGAAATAGAACAGTATCATCTGAAAATATTTTGGTTTCTCCAAATAAACTTGAGCATGTAAGCTTTTCATTTTTGTGTTGTTCAAACCGTGGATTTCTCTTGATCTTGATTAACTTTTAATATTTAAATTGGAATAAATGTGATTGTATTTTAAAATCAATTCATTTTAGTTTGCAGTTTACGTTTATCATCAAAATATGTATCAGTATTTTCAGGACTTACATTTAAATTTGCAAAACTAAGATTTATTGAAGAATTATGCAAAAAATTACTGTAACTGTCCACTGCATTTCACCTAATTTCCAATTGGTACATGGCTGTGTATGTGCAAGATTTTAAAACATATGAAAGATCATGTTTCCCTCATAGAAGGAGGTTACATGCAGGCAAAGACCAGTATCAATCTTTCATTTTCAAACAGTTATCCCAAATAGACCACCTTGCTGCCTACACGTTTCTTGTTGTTATTAATTGGTTTATACATACCTGCAGGATATTAACGGGGCATGCAGACTGCCTTAGATGCTGTAAATGAGACCTGGGCTTTACTGAGTTTCCACACCAGTGCATTGTGCTGTGAGCAGCTGTGGTTAATGGATGTTTCGATGCTCCCTGTGCAGCTGGCAGCCACTCTGCGCGCCCTGGCCGACTTCGCCCTGGCGCGGCGCCGGCTCAGCTGCAGCGGTGCCGTCTCCGAGCTCTGCGTGGCGCTGGAGCAGCGCGGCAGCGACAAGGACGTGTGCACCTGCATTGTCAGGATCCTCAGGTACGTAGGGACACAGTTCTGCGTGCAGGCAGCTCCCTCTTCCTGCTTGAGAGACCTCAAAGGAAGCAGGATCAAGCACTAAGATTGGAAGGTTTACATTGAACTCTTTTTTAAAAAGCTCCGTGTGGCTTTTAATAATATCGATGCTAATTGTGTCTTTTTTAATACTTACAGAATTGTTGAATTGTAGCCATACAAACTTGGATTCATCATCCCTGTGAAAAATACTTTGTTGTATTGTGTCATTCATTGGTCCTACAGATTCTGATGGAGTTTTTTAAAGTACCATTTATTTTATTTTAAAGCTGCATAAATTATTAGGTATTTATTAATCCTGGTTTAGGTCATGTTTTAAAAAAATTAATGAGCAAAATTACACAAGGGACTGTGTATTGTGAAATAAAATACGGAAGAGAGAAAATGTGACCAGTGTTCATTGTTTTGAGCTGTTACAGAGTGTTTGAGGAGATTAATCTCTGGGATCAGGGCTTGAGCGTGCAGATGGAAGTGCTGAAAGAATCTCAGTTTTATGAGCAGCCAGCGGCTGCTTCCCAAGTTGTGCTTATTAGAGGGAGATTAGTATGAGTTAGTCACCAAAAAGATCATTTTGTAGTCTGAATCATTTCTCAGTCAAAAGTCTTCCACCATCAGCTTGCAATATCTTACCAAGCATCAGTGCTAAAGGGACTTGCAAACAATGTAAAGATTTTGAAGAAGTTGTGAAATTGACTGTTGGTAATTTCAGGAGTAGTTGGATTATAAACACAGTCTATGAATGATGTGCTGGATGAAGTATTTGCCATTGCTGCTTTGTTACTGTATTGAATCATCTTGCCTGTGGCTCCACGTTCCTTGAGATTCTGTTACAGACTCCTCTTGCTGTTCAGGCCCTCCAAATTATCCATCACATTCTCCTTTCTGGATGACACTTGGCTGTGCTTTGAACAGCAGCTCCATAAGGGGCTAGCATTCCTTCCTCCCCACAGCTAAAAACAAGCAAATCTGCTCCTTTGCTGTTTGTGCTACCTGTGAAACATGTGAGTGGCTTCCCCAATTCCATGCTACCTTGTTCACATCTGTGTCTAGCTTTGTTCCTAAAAATGAGCTCTAGCAATGATTACAGCACTTAGAGCATATTTACTTTTTCTGAGGAGGAAGCATTTCTTTTATTTGGAAAATGCCATGAAAAGTGGGATAATGGGTTTGTAATTAAGTGTAATTGATACTTACACTGTAATTCTGATAAGGACATTTACTTGATCTAGAATTCAATCTGGAGAAAAAATAATTTATCTTACTTAAAGTTTCCTACTGCTTCAGTTTTTTCCTTAAATTTAAAACTGCATGCTCCAAGAATACAAATTAGCCATAAAATCAATTTAATTCGCTTTCTGGAAATTGCAGTCACAAAAAAAATGCACTATGCAGTACAGAGCTCAGATTTGAATTTTGTTTTGTCTTCTAGTAACACAGAATTGTTATTCTTTTCTCTCAATCACTTTAGGCGGTTTCTTTGTAGACAGTATGTTCAATCTATTCAGATTATTCATTTCTATAAGTCTGTAAATCTTCCTGTAACTGCTTGTAATTGAACGTAAACACAGATCTTTTCTGGTTTTGACTACATGAGGAGTAAGATGTTATCCTAGCTTGTTCTGGTATTGCATTTTTCTGGTGTGATCAAAGCATGTCCAGTTCCCTGGTTTGGGAATGGTCAAGGTGAGCAGTGTAGGACTGGAGCAGCTGTTAGGGAATGTGCAGAGATAAAATCCTGCCTGCAAGGAGGCACTTTCTCTGTATTTGCTGGTGAGAGATGTGTTCTCTTAGTGCTGTTGCTGGGCTCTACTGGATGTGCACTAGGAAGGGACCCCTTATTTCCTCTTGTCTGACTTCCCACATCATCCTGAAATTCCAGTTCTCCCGTTTAGCACCACGAAGTGCTGGTGTTAGCATACTGTGCCCATATGGCAGGCAGGTTGGGAAGCTCCTTATGTTTGCTTCTTCCCATAATTCACTGTGGCAAGGATAGCTAGACTTCTGTTGTGCTAACAGAAGTGCACATGCCTCTACTAGAAGTCAGAATATTGGCATTCACTTCATTTGTCAGAAAATACAGTTCTGAGAGTCAAATGTGACTTCTAAAAAAATGTTTTGTGCAAAAAAAGTCCTTTTATTCATTTATATTTTATTTTTTCTCTTTGTAGCAAACTTTCTTCCTACAATGACTTCTGTGCAGCTTTAGCAGACTGCTCCAGATGTTACATCTTATTTTTAGCCCTACTAAACAAACACCAGAAGCAGCAGGTCAGTTTTTCATCTCTTGATTTTTATATATTAATCCTCTGATGTGTCTGTGTATTATTGTGTATAAGCTTGTTTTCAGTGACCTACTTTTATGCATTTACCAAATAAAAATTTTAATGGTTGACAGCATTTCTAAGTAGTAAATAATTGTAATGAAATAATTTAGATTAAAAATTCAAAGCAATACGGAGGACAGTTGATTAACTTGTCTGTCCTTTGCATGTGTATAAACAGTCCTTTGAGTACCTAATTTCTTTCTTAGTTTTAAAAAATACTTTTTAAAGCAAGAAGTTATTAGAATATTTAGTAGTAGGAAGTTGTTGGGCTTTTTCCTGTCCTCCTCACCTGCAACAGAAGTGTGACTTTTCTAGAGCTAAGCAATGTTAAAGCAGAGGAAAATATGTTCCTTGCTGTCATATAAAAAGGGGAGATTTACTCAAACCCTTTGTGTTTGATTGTCTGTGAGAGCCCCAGGAAAGCCGTGACCCTTGTGCCCAACCAGTCTGCCAGTGTCCCATTGTGGGACCCTTCACTAAGCAGTCCCACTGGATCTGAGGGCAGTTCCACTGACTTATTCAGGGTCACACACCAAACAGAGAAACCTCTTCTTGGGTCTCCACCTTTACCCGCTTCGGGCAATGGGCAGTGCCCTTGAAGGACTCACATTAACAGTTTGCAGAATAGCACTCTTTATTAACAGAATTCCGTCAGGTTAAGGTTTGAGACTTGCCGGTGGTAGTATCTGACTGCAAAAATACATTCAAAGCAATACACTGATTTAAAGCAATGTGCTAACAAGCTCTAATCCTCAATAAAAGCTGGCCTGAGACAATCATTCAGCATGTAGAGATCACCGTTCTTCCACAGCGGGCGTCCCTATGGGGGAGAAGACAGGTTCAGCTTGTTGGCTGGTCCCAGAAGTTACAGTGGAGTCTTCCCCCATTTCTCCCTATTCTTAACTCATATTCATACTATTTCTTTATGTTTCGGTGGAGCTTGAGTGACTTTGGTCATACATCTTGCTCAGTGAGGGGTGGTTGTACTAGAGGGTTGATATCTCAGGATAGTACCCAAGATAACCTTGAGATGGGGACATGCGTTAGTCCAAGGAGAGTGATTTCGTAACAACTGCTGATTCAAGAGCAGGACATTTTCCTTTATCTCCCTTGCTTTTCAGCTGCTATGGGGCTTATCAACTAGAAAGTACCACTGAGTTCCCTCCTCTGCAAGGGTTTCAACATAGCGCCTGGCCATGGTGTCTCCACTCTGCTCCACCCTCCGTTGAGTCCCCCGTAGATTGCACTGTCTGTGGGAGGTCAGATGTGCTGACCATATTTCATCCAGGGAGTACAACTGTATTTTTCCCTGTAACTTCCATACCATTATCTTTTTACCCTCAGTCATCTTCCTGTACTCTCTAACTACATAAGATACCAAAATGTATCTCTCCTTTACTAGAGAAAACCACGTGCCTGGATTACCACATTTGGGATGTTCATGTAGCAATAAATGTTTAAACTTTGTCAAAATGCCTCATATCATGAAGTAAAATTCAGAGTATAATTGCTGCCAACTTTATTATAACTCCAAGGGTGTTGCTCTATTGTCCTGCTGTATCATAGTGATCTTTCTTACATTTACTGGAGCACTGGGTTCTCAGAGTTTGGTGCAGGATCCCAGTCTTACAGACTGATGCATTGGTAAGAGTGGAGTGCCCTATGTAGGACGAATTACTCAGCTCTGTTGCCAGGTAAGTTTTAAGAAGAAAGTAATTTTTATCTAAAACATAGATGTTCAAAGGTGGACCAAGGTTTCAAAACATAGAATATTAAATTACATTAAGATCATTCTTAAAAGTAAAGAACTTTCATGGCTAGTCCAGCATCTAAACTAGTTTGAGATCATTTAGTTATCCTATACAATTTATCCCAGGGTTATTAATTCTTGGAGATTTTTTGGAAGGAGGTCTTTTGTGCTGCTATCATTGAAGGGAGGTAATGAAGGTAACTAGATTGGCTGTGCTGAACAATATTCTTTCTCCTGCCAAATACAAAAATAATTTGTTCCTTTCCTGTTTACCAGCATCCCTGTTTTCTGTGATAATGCACATGGAAGAGGAACAAAGATTAAGTTGTTTCTTTTCTTCTAAATGTCTGCTGATTAACACTTCTGTAGCATATCTGAGTATTTCTAGGTTCAGGCTGCTCTTGCATAGTTTAGTCTTCAAAGACACTTTAGTAAAATACTCTGTAAATACTATGCAAATGACATGAGAAATGTCAAAGGCATGATATTTTCTTAGATTTATAGTTGTTCTTCCTTGTGACCACTGTATTAAAAACTCAACAAATTATGAGAATAAGGATCTTTTATTAAGTAACACCTTTCTCCTGAACTTAATCTGTCATTTTAAGGGTAGCTTTTCTAGGTTCCTGAGATAATAGCTTTGTGTCATAATGAATTGTAGGCTCATATCTGCCTCAAATTATTTGTTATTATTTTGTATTCAGAATTTAGCTTCTCATTTGTCTATTAAGTGGTCCTAAAATACATCTTTCTTCACAAGGTTAGCATTGCATTTTATGTTAAATTGTCAGTTGTTTTTTCAAAATGCAAATGAGTAAAGAAGTAGCTTGTGTATTAAAAAAACTTAGCTATTACATTGTGTTGATTATATATGCAATGTCTTCAGAATAGTTATTTCTTACTGCAGTTTTGAAACAAGCGTGCAATTGTCAGTTGTCAGCTTAGTGAAGCCCTGGAGAAACAAAAAGAAGGACATAGATAATGTAATGCACCACTTTTTCTGTAATATATAATAAACACTTGAGCTGTGAGGAGTGCGAATGTTTTTCCTGAGGTGTAGTTGGCACTGCTAATCTTTGTTTTAAAATGCTGACAGCTAGTGAGTTACAGCGTGAGTTGGTATGTGTTGAAAAGAAATGAAGTAACAGCAGTGTGAGTAAAATTGTCTGCTGTGGGAAGAAGCAAAGAGAAGGAAAAATCATCATTATTAAAGCATTAAAAATCTTCAGGACTGAAAACTTATATATGAAGAAAGGAAGCGTGTGTGTGTGTTTTTCTGAGTTTTCAGGTTGCAAAGTTTGTGGGATCAAGTTTTTTTACTGGCAGTTATAGCAGGTAGAAACATTCAGGGGAAAAATAGAGGAAAACCAGCATTCAGACTTTCTCAAGGGCTATCATAAATGTGACTTTAAAGATAAGTATTAAATGCTGTGAAAGTTAAAACGTGAGCACTGGAAATAGGATTAATGACTTGCACCCACACCCCACACTGAATTCCACAGTTGCAACCCAAATAGTCTCTGTTCTTCTCTCCACACTGCACTTAGAGCTCTTTTCCCTTTTTTTCTCAGCTCATGTTCTCTCTTGGGTGAAAGAGTCAGAAGGAATGGAAAAGTAATGATTCAACTCTATGAGAAAGACTTTTGGGGAAATTGAGTTGGCAAGACTTGATAATACCATGTGTCATAGTCTTAGGTAGGGAACACAGAAGACTGGAAAAGCTGAATCTTCAGGGTAGGACTGGGGAAGTCAACTGTGCTTTTACAGACATCTGAAGTATGTGTTCATGGTTGGCTTTGGAACTTACTTGTGTGGAGTAACAAAAAACATCCTTGGTGGTTGCCACATTCTGTCAAAACTGTTAGAAGTGTTCGTGTAGAGCCTCTGTCTTGCAGGATAAGCTTTGCATGATTCTGTTTCTAGTCAGCATTGTAGACTTTTGTCCATCTCAGGAAATCTTTTAGCAGGGTTCTGTTCCACTTTCCCACATCATTATCATGTCTAAGCTTTCCAGATAAACTACATAAATGGTGACTTTCTTGGACTGTGGTTAATGTCATAAGTCACAAGGAGGCCATGCTTTTGGAACAGTGGCATTGCCTAAATAGGACAGTAGCTTCTGTCAATAAATCAGGCACTACCTGAGCTTAGGTGGCATTTTGGAGCCCTGCCAGCTTCCGTGTAATGTTTTATCAGTTAGAAGTCTATTTTCAAACCTAAGAGCACAAACACAGGGTGTGATACTAACATTTGTATAGAAGCAATCTTAGGCCTGTTGTATAGAAAGGTCCCCTTACACTTCGGTGTAGCTTACTTTTTAAATTGGGAAGCATTTGTTTAAGAATTTGACATCACTGGATGCAGTAATTGCCTATTCAGCAAAATAATAATTACATTGGATCACATGAACAGTTCATCGAGTCTACTCTTCATATTCGGCAATGGTGAGATTCAGATGTCTAGAGAACAGTAAAAATAGAGCAGGCATGTATGATACTTCCTGTGCATACTTACCAAACCTCCAGCTCTTTCCAGTTTGGAAACACCCTCAGCTAGCTGTGTATGAAATAAACCTCAGTTGACTTCTTTTCTGTAAAAGTCTAGTCTCTCTTCTACACCCTGTAAACTTTTAACGTGTTAAAGATCCATTGACAAGGAGTTGCACAACAAATAATTCCTTTAGCTTATTTTGAATTTGGCCTTTACTGTCTTTATTTAATGCCTTGTGGTTCTTGAATTGCAAATGTGGTGAAGCCCATTGTTCATTTCACACCTCCCTTGATTTTTAGATGTTTATACTACCCCCTTCGAGTTACCTCTTTTCCATACTGAAGTTCTTGCTTACTTAGCCCTTTCTGATAGAGAGACTGTTCCATGCCATGGTGTATCCATGTTGCTTTTCTCAGAACATTTTCCAATCCTGATTCCTGTCTCATTTTTTGAGAGGAGGAAACCAGAACACAGCACTTAAGATGTGGCCATATCATAGATTTGCATGCCTGCATAAATTTATTTCCCATTAAATCCCAATCCTTTGTTTGCTTTCTTGACCTGTGATCATTAAACTCTGTCATTAACTCCAAGATTGCTCTATAGGTGGTTATGGTTGGTTCAAAGGCTGTAATTTTATACAAGACAATATGTTTGCTCTGTTCTTTTCCACACATCCTTTCATGTTTAAATTCATGCATTTGAATTTCATCTGCTATTTTATTACCAACTGACTACAATTCTTCTGCTCTTCATTCAGCCTTCATCTTTGGTGCTTTGAATATCGTAGTGAAATCAGTACATTCTTCCATATCACTGCTGCTGCCCATTTTCTGTGTTTGTGGACAAATTGAACGCAACAGATACCAGCACAAAATCTTGGGAGTTCCACTGGTCATCTCCCACCATTGCAGGAGCTGTTAATTTACTCTGTTTTACATCCTCTAATCATTTATCTATACCAGGACATTCTCCCTTACATCATGACTCGTTAGTTTCATTAGGATTTTGGTGAGTGACTTTGTTAAGAGTCTCCTGGAAAGTCGCATGGGTGATATCAGATGGGTCTTTTTTGTGCATGTTTGTTAATCCCTTCAAAGAACTCAGTAATTGGGTAAGTCAGAAGTCTTAAAGCCGATTGTGTTTATGTGGCTGTCTGCTCATTTTTTTGTTCTGTTTTTGTGGTCTCTACTAATTTATCTGGTCCAGCCACCAGACTTGATTCTCACTTGGGATCTTTTCATGTTTGTTTCCGTTTTAGGAGGTTGCATAGTGCTGTTAATAATTAAGCTATTTAATTAATTAGTTCTTTTAGAACTGTTGGATAATTATCCAGTCCTGCTGATTGGTTACTCTTTATTTTGTCAGTTTGTTCCTTAAAGTTGTTTGTGATTGCTTCAGTTTCGGACAGATGCTCTGATGAGCCTTCCCTGGAGAATGCTGTAGCATTGGGATCTCCCAGTTGCTTCTAGAGTGGGCATGAATCAATGCAAAGAACTCATTTAGCTTCTCTGCAATGACCTTGTCTTCTCTCAGTGCTCCTGTTTTATCCTGATCATCAGTTAGTTCTGCAGATTCTGGCAGACTTCCCAGTCCTGATACGTGTGAAAAGATTTGTTATTATTTTTGTGTCTTTTGCATCCGCCAGAAGAACTGCACTCATTTTCAATTATAATTTGCACACTGCTTTACCTGGTTGATTTAGCATTCAGTTTGTCAGAAGCAATTTATTGAATAAAGAGATGTTGCCTTGTCATCCCTCTTAAGGACATGTCCACATTTATCAGGTTCACTGTGCCTGGGTCTGCCCAGCTTCCTCCCCAAATGTATGTACCAGGTAGTGGCTCCCAAATCAGCTTACTGTCTTCTGTGAGCAAGCAGGCTTTTGCTTGTGAGATTTTCTCTTGTCTCCCCCAAAGAAAAAAAACCTTGTTTCAGGGCTATTGAATGTCCATTTTGCTCTTAGGAGTGCTGCCATGGGGAAGGTTGTCACAGGTGAGGCGTGTAACTGCAGGGAACTTTTCCACTTTGTTTCTGGCTTTATTGATCAGGCAAAGGCTTATTTGCATGCAGTGACTAGTCTTTCTGGCTGGTATTTTGGTTGGTTTATGGAGAATTCTGTGATGAGCTCCCAGGACCCCACCATCTGTCTGTTTCAGTCAGTCATGTAGCATAAGTTGTGTGATGCCCAAAGACAACCACAGGCTCTTCCCTGTGTAGTGTAGTGCTGCACCTGTGTTTAGTTCAGATTCAGTTTGCCTTTTAAATACTTTGAGAGTGTTTTTGGTATTCTGCTCAGTGACATCACAGTCTTATCAGATACCAAAGGGGGTTTTTTCACATTGTTACTGGGGGCAATGGTGTGTTTTTGTGTGTATTGCTTGCTTCTAAATAAATGGTTATCAGTGCTGACCCAAGTGTTCTTTGTGTTTTGGTTACTCACTTTTTCCTCTGTGCCATCCCTCATTTGGGCTGAGGACAGTTGTTTGTGTGACAGCACGATACATCATGTCAGAGAACTGACCCAGCTTCCAATAACCCTAAAACTGAAGAAAAGAACCCCAGTCCTTTCCTGGTTATCATCTGCATTGCTTTCCCATCTAGTTTGTTGAACAGCCACACAAGTACTTCCTTGATCACAAATACTAAGGCAGCAATGTGGGAGAGGAAACAAACTGAATGGAAAGGAGATTGAATGCTGTTTATGCCACTACTTCTGCTGAAATGCTTGTCAAGGTAACCCTACAAAGAACTTGCATCGATAATGTGGTTCTTTTCTCCTACATTTACTAGTGCATATTTTCAGTTGTATTCCTCCTCAATGTAGCCTAACATTATAATAGTGCCTAGGACAATTAAAAAAAGGGAATACAGTAGTTGATCATTAAAGAGCAAAAAATACAAGATTTTTCTCCTGTGTTTTGTGTGTATAGTTGCATATTCATAACTGATCAATCTGAATTAGCTTTTTTTTTTTTTGTCAAGAAGGAAATAGCAATTCTGGGATAGGTATTCTGACAACTCTTAAGACATTTCCCTGCTAATAAATGTGAATAACTACAGAAGGTCACTCTTTCCCTGTAGTATGATTTCTGACAGAGTGCTGACCTGATAAGTGTATGTGCATCTTCCTAATACTTCAGTTGTGATTTTTTTCTTTTTTTTTTGTCTGAAAGAAAAAGCAAAAATGTTAAGAAAGGTGCAGAATATGTGATATGTACACTGAGTATAAAATTATCAGAAATACAGTGTTCAAAGTTTTTAATGGACCAGTCTTCACTGGCTTGTATCATATAGAAACCTGCTGTTCTGGTGCATCAAAAGATACAAGTGAGTGTATGTAATTACTAGATAGGTAAGCAATAGAATATCAAATAATAATAAGATATTATTATTGCTTGGTGAGACACACTTATTAAAATATGTTGTTGTAGTTTTTGATTTAATTTCTCTAAATGATGCTGAAAGCTTGGGAATACCTCTGAAAAAAGCTAAAAGAATTATTAGAGTTAAAATCCCCCAAGGAAATTAATTTATCCATGACAAAGGTTAGACCATTAGCAAGCTGCCTATTAATAGAATCTGCACAAGGAAGACATTTTTGTTAGTAGGCCAGTCTTTAATCTAGAAAAAAAAGGGCTACTAAGAAATAGGGGCTAAAGCTGTACAAATTTAAGCTAATAATAAGAATAAAGATTTTAACCAGAGAGATCAGCAGTCATTAGAGCAATACCATGGGGGATATGGTTTTCAACTTTTTTTTTTCAATTCATTTCATTTCTGAAATTTCTTTTTTTTTAGGGAGCAAACACGGCTTTTTGTCAGATGTTCTGGTGACAGTGTGCTTACTTTTCTTCTTTACCTTTCCCAGGTCTCCAGGTGTCCAGAAACTAACCTAAGCATGAGTTCTTGATTGCTGAAAGTCACTAAGTGCAGATGAACTCTTTTCTGAAAAGTCAGCTGAAAAGATCAGATTTTGGGGGGGTAGAAATTACTGGGTAGGGTCCTGTGGTGTGGATACACAGAAGTATAATTACATTTTACTAATGGCCTCTCCTTCTCCTCAAATGCATTAATATTTTGGGGGGAAGGAGGTTCTCTTTACTGACAAAGTACTCCCTGCTGTCACTGTGGCAGAACTTCTCCGCTCTGCTCCTTATTTCACATTCCTCAGTCAAGATGTTCTCTATTTGCTTTTGATACTTCCAGGGTGTTCTACACCACTGCCCTCTCCCCCTTTTTTTATTCCTTAAATTGGGTTTCATTTTGTGACAGCTGTCATTTCTGGGTTTAAACAGAAATTTTCACAGCTAGAATGTCACTTTGAGATGAATCTTTACTGTATTTGGAAGAGATTAGCTCTGGGCTAATGTAACTACAGTAATTTTGTCTGTAAGTAGATGATCAAACTCTGCAAAGAAACTCCCAAATTTTCTTTCCACGGTGCATAATAAAGCAGAAATACAAATTTGGAAGTGAAGTGTAAATTACATTTGAATGAGAAGCAGGACAGGTGGTAGAGACTAACTCTCCTGAAGTTTGTGTAACATGGAAAGCAGATTTCATTTACAGCTGATGATGCAATAGGAACTCAGCCGCTGGCATCTGACTTCTTGTTTTGTACCGTCCCCTCCATTCCGAAGGCCCAGACACCAAATAAAGTAACAACAGGTACTTGGCCAGGTTCACAGGTTCTAGATTGGACTGTCCTTCCTTATTGATCTTGTTTTAGTTAGAAACTACTGACCTAATTTGCTTTCCTTTCCTACTGATAAGTAAGCCTGTACAGTCTGTATCTGTGCTCATCATGCTTACACTGAAAGGCAGGTGGACTTTAATTGCCAAGGTAAACTGTTGTCAGGTTCTGTGACTCAGCAGGTGCATGGGTACCTTTGCTACTAGGGCAGTGCAAGGAATAGAGTTTAACAAGTAGATAAGCAAAAAAATAATTCATATCCGTGATGATCAAATGTTTATGTTCCAGTTGCCAGAAGAATAAGAGTTAAATGCTGATGGAGTATGTGGTGCCATTACCACCTTAAAACCCAGAATATCACAGTTTCTTCCCAGACAGGAAGCAAAGAAAAACATCTTCTCAAGCTTTTCTTGATTTGTTTGTTCAAATTTATTTGTGTAAGTGAAGATGTGTGCTCTCCTGTATAGCCTTCCACTCAGGCTTGGGTACACTCTGTGTTCATCATGTCTCACATGAATGCCTCATTATAAAAAGATGAAATAGCTGAGTGTAATTCCTATCTTTAATCTGTCTTTAGTGCAATACATGTTAAAACATCATATTATATACATTGATCTGATAAATGTAATTTTTCTGTAAGCGTAAAAGAATGTCTGAAATTCCATATGCAGTTAATACTCCAAAGATGTGGAAATGCACAGTAATCTCATTTATTATATTGATTTTTTTCTATGTACAGAAAGGCCCATGGGCCTTGCATGGGTTTAATTTTGCGAGCAGTTTCAAAATGTCATGTAGCTTTGCATGTATTTTTTTACATAGCCATTCTAAGATGGTGTTTCTTATGCTTGCAGTCCTTACCCATGAGCATTTAAAGAAATATAGCCAAAAATAATACAAACCCTTGAGCATTGTACTGCTCAGGAGAAGTTGTACAGCTTTCCTCTTTGACTTTGCTAGTTAAATTTTCACTGGAAGATAATGAAACTTCAGTACTATTCTATTAAAGCCGGATGTGCTTAGCTAAAAAAGAAGTATTTTATAAGTTTGTTTTGCTGGGCTGTAGGTGGAAAGCACAGCTGAGATCACACTTCTCAAAATATCAGTTGATTGCTGTGCGGTACCTGTTTGTCTCTTTTCTGATTGGGTAGAGCTGTTGCTGGGCTGATAGCATTCTAACCAAAATTAGAAAGTCAATATAAACGAGTCAAACTAGACTGCCTGCTTTTTTCAGTTCTCTCTTCTGATTCATCAGTTGTTTGTTTCAAATTTTTACAGCCTTTGTGAGTTGGGTGTTGTGCCAGCAAAGGTGAAAGCTCTTAGTGGTTAGTCAGTAAAAATATTCATTAAAAATTGTCTTGATGACATTTAGATCCTAACAAAAATATGATGCCTAGTTAAAAAAAAAGTGGAAGTGGGTCCTACAGAGTGATATTATTAAATACATGGATGTGAAAACCATTTCCTCACTTAGGAGACTGCTGCTTCTCATGTTCAGGGATAGCACTCATCTTCCTGAGAGGATGTTATTGCCAGTGTCTTGTGGCAGAGGCTTAAAACCTGAAACTTACTGATGAAGGCATGTATCCATGAAGGAGCTGCTGCCTAAACATCTTTTTTCCTTCAGTATTAGCACGTATACTTTAACAAGTGAGACTGTGCCTGGTTAACTTATGTTACTAATACCAGGGAGGGTTAGAATATGTGTAAATATAATTATGATATTTGAAGAAAAACAGCATATGAATTGATTAGCAAAATTCTAGGTTAGTGAAAGTACAGCAGGTTAGCAGCTAAGGGTAGATGGTTCTCATGTACTTGAAGAAATGCTGTTACTTTACCTGCTCTGTTAAAATAAAGCTACAGACTTTTAAAAAAATTAGTAGGTTTTAATGTGACAGAGAGAAATGTTTTAAGTAGTTTAAACTTGAGTTACTTCAGACTTTCAGTTTATTTTTTTCTTATCATATACTGGTGGGTAAAGAAAGATGCGGATGTTGTTGAATGCCATTCAGTTAGGATCCACTAGTCTTGCCACCAAAAGGCTGTATCTCAGTATGTCCAAAATGAAGGTCAGGGTAGAAAATGCTTTAGGAGAGCAACTTGGTTAAATCATGAGATCTCAAGATACCTTACAAAAATAGAAAGTAGGTCTCATTCAGCAATGATAAAAATAAAAGGGTAGGAAGAACATATAAAATCAGAAAAAAAAAACCCAACAAAGCACAATATGAGATGCACCTACAAAGGGACATAAAAAGAAACAAAAGGTTTTATACTACAGTGAGAAGACAACAAGGAAATAATTGCTGTGGTGTTCAGAAGAAGGTGAGCATTACTGACAGATACCACTGTGAATAGTGAAGTGTGAAATGCCTTTTTTTTGGCTTCTTTTTCTGAAAGGGTTATGTATGACCAAATGAATAATCTCT
Organism: Lycocorax pyrrhopterus obiensis; assembly: GCA_014706295.1. NCBI lineage: Eukaryota > Metazoa > Chordata > Aves > Passeriformes > Paradisaeidae > Lycocorax > Lycocorax pyrrhopterus. The sequence continues at coordinate 69,757,625 of JACSVZ010000004.1, read as the reverse complement.
ACTTCAGCCTGGATTCTTTTATCACTAAAAAAACAAGCTGAAGCATATTTAATGTTGTCAAACCAGCTGATGAAATTTACCTTTTGGTATTTACAAAAGGAGAGAAAGGGGATCCCAGTCTCTGGGTTTCTTGAAAAGTTATGAAGAATTACAAGGTTGTAGGGTGCCTGCTTTTAAAAGGAGAAAGAGGAGGAACTGGGGAATGACAGACCAGTCAATTTAGAATATATTTCTGGTAAAAATCTGGAACAAATAATTCAGCTATCTGTAAGCAATTGGAATTAACAACAAAATGAATAAAACCTGATTTGGATTTAACAGTAACAAATCAAGGGGAAGGAGTTTAACTTCTACAATGGTTACCAGGCCTAGAAAAGGAAAGGTTGTGGTCTCTGCCCATCACAACTGACACTTGCTTACTTGGAAGATTACTGAATTCTGGCCCATATGATTATTCTAGTTATATAAAGTGCAGTTTTAAGACGTTTTAAGATTACTGTGGGCTTGGTAAAAATAGATGACCTGTACTAAGCATATCCCATTAGTAATTACTCCAGTGCTATACTAGTTCTGTCAGGTGTTTTTGATTTCTCCTGTAAGTTGGGTTATGAAAATTGGTAGCATAAAAAATTATTTCTAGTTGCTGTGTTTGGCATTCCTTCAGTTGTTCTGGATGTGCTATTATCTGAATTGGGAAGCAAATGAAGTATTATCTTCTTTTTAAGCAGCTGCCACCTTCTGATGTTTTCTGTGTAACATGGTTTGTTTATTCATTTTGTTGCAGGATTTGGTTATCCGTATCATCTTCATTCTTGGTAATTTAACAGCAAGGAATGACCAGTCCCGGGAGCAATTTTTTAAAGAAAAAGAAAGTATTAGCACCTTGACATCATTATTCCAAACCTACTATGAACTTGATTTGAATGCACAGACATGGTACCGTGCTAGAAAAGGAAAAGGAAAAAAACACCTAAAGTATCCTTCAGAAGAAGAAGATGTTCTGATAAAACTGATAAGAGTGCTGGCCAACCTCTCCATTCACCCTAGTGTAGGAGCAGCTCTGGCAGCTGCCCATCCTGTTGTAGGATTACTTGTTACAGTACTAGGTAATAAAATTTATGTTGTGTTTGTTATCTTCGTTCAGCCTGTAAGGAGAGTTTAGGATTTTACATTGCAAAAAAAACCCCAAAGTCAATTGGCCGATATTCATAAACTGTTTTATATAGAAGGCCTGTTTGAGACAGTGGAAGCATTGCTGCTTTGGTACTGACTTTTCAGTAGCTGGGGAAAGATGTTGTAGAAGTCTTTAATTCAGTGATCAGATTTGCAGATAGGATCATTAAAGATAAGAAAACAAATTTTATTTTAAACACATCTCACTGAGAGTTAATATATAAGGAAAGTTTGTTCTTATCAGGTGCTGTATAGATGTGTTTGGTGGTGGTTTGGTGTTTTTTAAGGTTTGCATTTTTTCTGACTGTTTTGGATTAAGTATTCTTTCTGTTCTCTGCACCCATAACTTTCAGCCTCTTCAAAGAATTTTTTCTCACTTTTTTTCTTCTTTTTCAGTCTTTCAACCTTTTTATCTCTTTCAGATGGAAGAGAATGTCTCCCTCCAAATGGAGGGTTAGGACTGCAGTTCCTTTACCACTTACTGATCCCCTTGTAAATCTAATTACAGGCCAGGGCTGATCTGTTCTCCCCATAACAGAGTTTAGCTGTGACAAGATACATCTTAAACAGCTCAGTATGTTTTACTGTGTAATGAGAACATTAAATATTATGTTAAGATAATCAACCTGATTGTACACTGTCTTACCAGTCATGGGGGATGAGACAAGTCAGACTCACAACTTGGTTCTGTCTCATGGGTTGAAACTGTCTTAATGATTGTGTAAGTGCTTTCGACCATCAGAGCTTCTCTCTGCCACCCTCCCCTCTTCCTGAGCTCTGTATCAGTCAGTTTACTACAAAATGTTCTCTCTCCCTATGAACTTCCCCCTCTTCTGTTTCCTTCACTCTTGGCTTCTGAGGCCAGAAACCTCAGTCAAATAAGCCTTTCAGACTTTTACATGGGTTAACATTCTGCCAGGAACTCTAAGAGAACAATCTTTCAAATATTATTGAAGGGGTTTTTTTCCTTTTTTTTTTCCTAGATACCTGACAGTTCAGAATAATAGTCCTTGGTATTTCTCCATGTCTATCACACAGCCCTGTTTCTGCATGTAGACTCTCCTCAGTGCCATCGTAAAGCAGCAAACAGGATTTGTAAAATGTCTTAACTAACTAGATTTTAAACCATGTTGCCTAAGTCACAATGATTTCTGTAAATTAATAATGGGAAAGAGTGGTTTTGTATTGCCAATTTTGGATCAGGTGTTCCTGTTAGCTTGTGCCGTGTTACTAAACAACGCAAGGGTTGACTGTAGTAGTGGCCATGTAAACTATTACCCAGTTTGCTTCTGGGGTCGAATGCACTGCAAAATTAGACACGTGTGTTTGTGTATCTACATATGCATATGTTTTGGGGTTTTTTTACTCTCAGAGTACAAGTCAGCAGATGACTGTGAAGAGTTGGTCATCAATGCTGCGACAACAATCAACAATTTGTCCTACTACCGAGTGAAGAATTCTGCAGTTCAAGACAAGAAGCTACACATTGCTGAAAGTAAGGACTTGTAAACTAGTACTTTTTGTATAGCTTTTAGAAAGCAGAAATATTTTGACACTACAGAAAGTAAAGACACTGATAACGTTTTGTTGTATTATGTTGCAGGAGTATAATGTTCATAGGGCTAAATTCTTTCAATAATAATTTCCCATTCTTTTGGAAACTAACTCTGTGACTTTTTTGAAAATAGTTGGCTTGTTCACAAAACCCCTTCTTTTCTTCCACAAAGGAATTTGCCATATTGTTTTCTGTTGAGCAGTTTTTGCTAGATTTGTTTGAAATCCATATACCTGAGCCAAAATAATCATGTTGCTTTTTACTTCTAATCAGAATATGGCAAGAGGGTTTTTTTTCCTCTTTTTACTTTCTATATGTGCAAAATTTGATTTCTGTCTGTTTCTGGCTTATAAATCCATTGGCAATATTGTATTGTGTGATTCTCTCCCCTCTGACATTATGGACAACAGTCAGTTATGTGTAGGAACTGCACTGATTTCTGCGACTGTTGTGTTAATGTTGTACAAAAGGTAGAGAGTCTGTGTCTTGCACATCTTTCTGTCTAAATAGACAAGACATTGGGGAGAGACAGAACCTGAAGTTTGCACAGCAGGTAGAATGAGGAATAGGAAAAAATATCCTGGCTGTCAGCCCAGTGCCTGGACTGGTAGACATCATATTCTCTCAAGGTAACAGCTCTGCTGTTTTGTCACGATTCATTTTATCGTCTATAAGCCAGTTGCCTCTTGTTGCTGGTTGGAAAAGTGTGGAAACAAATTACTTCTTTCCTGTCCTGTTTGTTGGCATGTGGAACTAGTCCCATCACCTTCCTGAACTGAGGAAAGAAGAAACCTTTTGATGGAAAACCAGCAGGCTTTCTGCTCCAGCAGACATTTTGAGAATACTTGCTGTTTGATTTGATACGAGTGGTGGATAAAATCCCTTCAGATGTCTCTTTAAGACAAGTTCAAGGTGTGTCAGTATTGCAACATCCAGAGGCAGAAGTAATGGGAACAAAGTCAACCTCTCTTCTATAATTTTTTTTCTGTCACTCTTCTGTGATGATAAGGGTTGACTTATTTGAATCCTCTGTATGATGGACTGATTTCAGTGCTTTGCTTCGTGCTCACAGAGGACTGATAAATGTAACTTCTGTAACATCACTCCTCTGCCGTGCACCAAAATCCTCCATGATGGTAGCTCTTCCTAGGAAGTGCTGAAGGTCGTATTCCTACTGCTGAAGTACACACTGATAATATGTGAAACTACTAAGCAGGAAAGCAGCAAGGAAGTGAATGCTTCACATTGGGACAGTATTAAGTAGCTATTCAGAGAAAATGTGTTTGCTTGTTATAGCAGCACTGAGAGAAAACAGAGCTAATGTCAGAAGATAATTTGAGATTTAGGAGACATGCCACCATAAGACCATCTGTTCAGGATCTAAGTCAATTCTTTTGTATATTACAACTATTTTTTTATTATGTCTTTCTGGATTTTCACATGAGCCCACTCAAAACTGCATAGCAAAACTGGCTCCCATTATTACAACTGTGCTTAGACTGTCTCCATAACTCCTCATTGTTCCTTTGCATTTTGTCCCATATTGGAGCTCTTTGTCTTATCTTCAAAGCCCTACACGACTTCATTCTTGTTCTGCCATCAGCTCACCCCCTTTGCTGCCACAAGACAGACAGGCAACTGCTCCCATTTATTACGTTTATTGCTGTTGCTGTTTGCATTCTGATATTCCCTGATAAAAAAAACCCATGTATTTGTGATTTACAAGTAACTCTTTTTAATTTCTCTGCAAACCAATAGTGCTTTTAAAGCTGTTAATGAGTGACAATATGGATGTAGTTGTGGAGGCTGTCAGAGTCTTTGGCAATCTTTCCCAGCATCATGAGATCCGTGACTTCATCATGCAGAAAAAGAGTGAGTTACTTTTGCATTTGTAGGAGTTCTATTTTTAAATGTCCACAGTTCTAAAAAGAAAAGATTTTTAATAAGCTGTCTCAGTTAAAGGGTAGAAGCAGTCTTCCCTGATGTTTTGCAAATTAGGCAAGCATTAGAATCCAGTAATAGTCATTACAAACACCATTTTATTTCAGTTTCATTAAAATGGAAATATTGGAGTAGGAAAAATATACTGTGGTACTTTCACAAAGGTAAATGCTCCAAACCTCTGTTTTTCCTGAAGTTTCAAATTTGAAATTTCCCTTTACTCAAATAGCTTTTCAGATCCTGCAGGTTAGTAGTGATATGATATAAAATGAAAATCCAACTAAGTTCTCATTTAGGTTCATTATCTAAGATTTTTGATTCCCATATCCTCAGCTTGTTAGCACTTTGTAACATGCAGTCAGGATGTTTGACTACCTCAGCAAAGACCTCCTATTTGCCTCGAGGTGAAGTAGGATACAAGTCTTCTCAAGTCCTTTTGCTTTGGGTATCTAAAGAGCTTTGGGAAAAATGGCAACTCCTTGCTACCCACAGAACGTGTGTCATCAGCTTAATTAGATGCCAGTTCACTGTAAATTTTCTTTTTTTTCCTGGTCTGCCTGTTGGTGCTGAAAGTGAGGTGATCATGCCACAATACGCAACCTTTATTCCAAGGGTGGCACATCACCGTGTTTGGGGGAGAACGAAGCAGTGACCCTTAGTAGCTGGTTGCTGGTGAACAGTATCAGTCAAAGTACTGAATTTTCCAGCTGGGAAGAGATGGTGATGTCGCTGTGCCACGCTCAGGAATTGCTGAGAGGCTTCCTCCCAGTGAGGCCAGCCCGGCTCCCTGGCTGGGCTTGGCTCCACAGCTCCGCAGTCAGTGCCAGCAGGTGCTGCGGGACACTGCACGTCCGGCACCTGCTCCGTGCCCGGCTCCTGCGGGAGCCCCAGGCTGCTGCGCTTCCAGCTGGACTCGGTGCAGCCTGGGGCAACCCTGCACTCACAGGGGAAAGAACTTCCCCCTCTGAGTGCCAGATGCCAAATCCTTGCAGTTTCTGCTGACTCTGGGATTGAAAGGGGGGTGAAACTTTCAAGAAATAAGCTGCAATTCAGTTTGGTCAATTTAGCCTCTTTTGATGGGATTTTCACATTTCTTTGGTGTATTTTTAGTACTAGAATTTCTGGATTGTTGTTTTGAAGGAAACTGGTGTTCAGCATGATGTTACTCTGTCATATGCCTCCTCTACAAATGTCACAGTAATGTGCTACAATGTTGAATTTTTGGATAGGGTATCCTGCATTTGATTGCTTTCCAAGTATCCATTCTTAAGAAGTATGTTGTAATACCACTTGTATGGTAAATCCATCTTCCTAGTAATATTGTTTCCTTCTTTACAATCCAGTATACAAGTTCGTGATTGCTTTGCTCGATTCCAAGAACCGAGATGTCTGTTTTCCTGCCTGTGGAGTTCTGCTCAATCTCACAGTAGATAAGAACAAACGAGCTTTTCTGTTGAAAGAAGGAGGAATTGGAAAGTAAGTTCCCGATTGTGCTTGAGAAAAGGCAGTTTTGAGTAGCTTGGCCAAAAAGTTTCAATTGGATTCTGTTTTATTGGGGCCAGTACCTTGTAATAAAGGTGCCAGCATAGTAGATCCTTGGTGTCTAAAGTTCTTTGTGAACAAGCCTTTCATATGAGCCAAACCCCACAGAATAATCTCCCAAAGACCCTCCTAGGTGTACACAGCAGAGAGTGCCATAGAAGAAAGCAGCTAAGGCATGGCTTTGCAGCAGCTGCTTGTGCTCGGCTTAACCGGATCCCAGGTGGGCTCCAGGTAACAGCGCAGTCGGTGTGTGTCTGGTGCAAGTGTGGAGGTACTTCAGCACTGATATCCCACATGGTCCCTTGCAATTTTTGTAACCACTTGGTACTGCAGGGAAAACTGCCTGATGTAGCCATGCTCTGCAGAGAACAGCTCCCGAGTCTCCTCTCTCTGGGAGTTCGAGTTTAAGGCACTCACATTGTGAGGGATATTAGACCTGGAAAAACCACTGGGGATGCAACACTTGTGGCTTTGATGTTCAGATAATAGCGGATCCAGCTTAATTGGAGCAACATGAAAGATCATGTTCCTGTGCTTGTGAAGCAGTTGGTACAGCCCACAGTTATGAAACAATATGCCTCACTTTGAAATGCTTTCCTGTTCATACATCATATAATTACTTTTTTATGCACTGTAAACAATGCATAGTCTTCTCGTCCTTCCTTCCCGTGTTCTAGTTAACTTACAATATAAAGCTGGAAAAGGAAAATAAAATAAGTTGCTGCAAATTGATTAATAAATGTGAGAAATTTCTATTATGTAGAATATTCTGTAGCCTATAGAATTATATAAATTCATAATTTTCTATACTGTATCTGAAAATTTGTGAGAGAAAGAACAAAAAACAATAACAACATGGAATGAATCTAGAGAATTTGGAAGGGATTATTAAGGAGATCATCCAGACTGTGCCAAACCAGCTCTATGGATTTTTGGAATTGAGGTTATTGTACCAATATATAGTGGCCCTAGGAAAATAGGGAATTAGTCTTATCAGAGAGTTAACCTTAAAAATAATTAGGGCAAGTTTTTTGGCTTTTCATTAGATGCCTCCTGTTGTTCCACAATGACTGCCTTCAGAGAGAAGAAAATCAAACCTCTTTTTGGGTGGTCTTCAATGACTGTTATTTTCAGCCATACCTGAGTATAAGTTATCCTTTACTAATCACCAGATTATCAATCTCTCTGTGGCGTGGAGAAGTGAGCGAAGGAAGGGGTCATAAGGTTGAAGAAGAGAACAGCAGTGAAGGATTTCTATTGGAGAGGTCACTAGGGACAGCAGGTGGAAAACAACATTTAATTCTGCAGCCCCAGGACCTGGGAACACTGCAGTTTGGAAATGGGGACTCTGGATAGCTACTGTATGTGAGCTGGTGCAGGCAGAAAAGTTACAGCTTCATTTCAGAGGCCTGTTTAGGATCCAGCCTGCACTTGGTGTCTGCGAGGAAGGGAGATGGGGAGAAAGGTCTGGAACCTAATGGTCCTTAATAAAACAGGCATTTCTGAGAGGAGTCCCTTGGGAGTACAGGCTGAGGAAATACAAGAATGGGTGAGATCTGTAAAATTGTGAGATGTTGCTGAATGTAAAAGGTAATTTTTTGATCATGGAAGTAGCAGATTCCTTTAGATTTGTTTTTTTGGTGAGATCATCTGATGTGTAGTAAGATGGATATTCTGACTGAAGCTTTTTCTGCATTCCCACCACCTTTTCCAGATGAATCATCAGTGCCTGATAAAGTTTGGCTTGGATTGCAATCTCTGCTTTAGTGGTAGCTACAGATTTGGAAGTCACAGATTGTAACGAAATTAGATGGAATTTTAGTGTCTTTGAAGTGGTTACATTTGCAAAGTATGGGAGTGAAATTGGTCCGTTGGGTTAGAAAGTTACACGGGATGGGCAGCTGCAGGCAAGCACACACATTATGTAGACAAAAGGCATGTTCACATTCTTGGGGAGCTGCCCTAAATGAAAAGGGAGAAGTTAGGAGGAAGAAAGTAGCACCTGAATTTTATTAACGTAGAATTTTCCTGCAAACTTCATGGAGCTCGCTCATGTTTCTAGACTGCCAGATTTTGAAGAGCTCAGGAGAAAATCCCATGGAACAAACCACTGGTTTTGTTTGGTACTGACAGGTTGGTTGACTGCTTACAAGACTTTGGGCCGGCAGACTGGCAGCTCTCGTGTTTGATCTGCAAAACCCTGTGGAACTACAGCGAGGACATCACAAGCACGGCCTCCTGCTTTGGAGGAGACACCGACACGCTGCTGGTGCTGCTCACATCACTTCTGGGTGAGACTCGTAGTCTTGGTCTCTTTTCCTCCATAAAAGAAATGGAAGGAGCAAAATCAAAGCAGGATTAGTTTGGGTGGGAGGTCTGTCCTGCAGCTTTGGGTGGTTGGTCAGTGTGGACTGTCCAGCAGCACAGTGGTCCCTGTGCAGCACACACTGGGCCCCCTGGGGATCCTGGCATTTCTGGAGTGCAGCGGGCTGACCTTGCTGCCTGGCCACCCTTCTTTCCTCTCCATGGTCTCCTTGTGGGCAAGGACAACATCCTGACAGTTTCTCATCTGCTCCCTAAAATTTCTCATCTGCTCCACACAGGAAGGGTGTGCTCATTGCTCCACAAAGGCTGAAAGGTGAATGTTAGGACCTTGATTTGCTTACCCAGTGGGATCTTTTCATCTGGACATTTACTTTTGCTTCAAATTTTACAGAGTGTAGTGGCTGTGTAGTAGTCCTGTAGTCAGTATATGTAATTTTTGTCCTTTAGTTTTTGAGCTGCTTTGCTTATAATTTTATTTTTGGTAGGTCACTTGCAATTATCTTTGAAAAAAAATTTAAAATATAAATTAAATTGAAGGAAACTAACTATGGATGATATGGTTTTAATTGGAAATTGATTAAAGATGTATACTTACTGTCAGAGACAGGCAGGACATGAAATCCTGGTGGTCTCTTTTGTTGTAGACATTCTGAAAAGTGGGCGGATTTGTGAGGATTTTTTTTCCTGTTTCAGTAGAATTACTGATATTCACTGCTGTAATAATTCTTTGTATTACATTCCTTGCTATGATGGACTGTATCTTAATGTGAGCTGTAATTCCATCTGTTTATCCAAAAATAGCAGTGTTTCAAGGTTATTACTGCACTTTTTAACATTCTGCAAGAGACCTGTGAACTTTACAGCCACAATCATGCTTGAATTTTCTGACACACAGCAAGGGATATATATCTTTGTTTTAGAAAATACATGCTTTTTTTTTCCTCTGCATTTAACACTGCTTATTGAAGCAATTGATTTGACTGCAGAGTCCAGGATAGCAATTGTAACTCTCATTAAACAGTAGAACTTTCATGGACTGGAAGTTCATGTACAATTGCAGTTGCAGTTACAATTGTGATTGTAATGCAGCTGTAATGGTAATTAATTAGGAATAGGTTAGAATTAAATCAGAAGGCCAGTCGTTCTTCACACTGCAGTCAGAAGAGGAGCTGTAGAAAAAGCACATCTTATTCACTGGATCTGGTTCTTCTGTGTGCAGAGAGCCAGCAAGTCTTAGTAACAGCAGCTGGTTAATATTGTCCTACATCTTCCTCCTCCCATTGTGTCCAGTAACAGCCTTGAACTGTCATTGCTCTGATTCTATCATTCAGGAAGCAGGAGGCAACTGCTGACAGCCTGTGAACTGTACTTGAGCGTCAGCACACGCTCAGGAAGCGGAAAAAGTGGAGCATGGCACAGCAGACACCTCGCTCCACCTGCTGTGCTTGGCCTCCTCCCCTTATTTTTCCCTCCCCTGTCTGGCACAAGATGACAAAAGATACGAGGAAGCCAAAAGGGAATGGAAATGGACTGAAAAGATGATGTACCTAAGAGAAAGGCTGGACAAAAGGCACTATTTGTTTTTCCTTTTCCATGCCTGATCCCAGCAGCCTAGGATGCAGTGGCCCTGCTTTCCAATGGCACTTGTCATTCACCTTCTTTCAGCTGCTCTTGAGTTTCATGTCACTCTGCTGGCTCAGAGCTTCTGGAGGCTGCTGTCCCCAGGCCCCTGGCAGCAGCTTTGCCTTGGCCCAGGCCCTCAGGAGCAGCAGTGGAGAGGAGCTTCTGTCTTGGGAACATTCTTCTGTTTGGTCTTTGAGTGAAATCTCTTTTCTCCCTCTTTCTCCGGACTTTTTCTTGTGCTGACTTTTGCCTCCACTATCATTCAACGAGGTTGTTTTGGAACCTCAGTCTGTATGAACTCTTGCATGACACAACAGGAGCTTCCAGGGCTCCCAGCCCCTGTCCTGCCAGTGTTTCAAGGATGGGCAGCCCTTGCAGACTGCAGGAGTCTGCACTCCAGTCTCCAGTTTCCCCCACAGTATGCAGGCCCAGGGTGTTTGTCTTGTTGCTGGGCTTGCAGCCAGCACATATGCTCTTTGGCCAGGACCCAATATTGCTAGTTTTTGAGGAGAGTCGTGGGAAAATTAAATTATCTGAGGATGCACAGCTTGCATGCGGAACACTGATCCTCGCTGATCCACCGCGTTACTGACATTCTGCTTTGGGAAATTTACTGTTTCAGTTCAACACTTCAGCTTTGAACTGCTTCTGACCCTTGTTCTTGTAGGCTGGAATTCTCAACCTCAGTGATTCCATAAATATTCAGTTGACTTCTGGGGAGCACAGATGTCTAATAAAAGGGAGAAATGTCTCTCACTCTGTGTTAGAACAGAGTTAATTTGAGTGGAAAAAAACAGGAGTAGGCAAAGCAATCCCCCTTGAAAACAAACTCCATAATCCCGTATTTTCCACCTCAGGGTCTCTGGCTTCTCTGCTGCTGAGATTGATTTTAGGTATGTTGGGTTACTGTGCCGTTGGTAGGACAAGAGCTAATGGGCACAGGTTGCAGTAAGACAAAATTCCAATTATACATTAGGAAAAGAGATTTCCATCATGGCAGGGGTTAAGCACTGGAAAGGCTGCTCTCCTAGAAGGTGTTCAGTACTCAACAGTACATGGACCAGAGCAAACTGATACATGGTGACTCTGCTCCAGAGGTTTTTTCCAACCTAAATTATCCTATGACATCATCAAATATAGATCTGATGTCAGAGGCTGGATTTTATCTCTGATTACAGGTTTTCTTCCTGCTGAGATATGACATCCTTCTTGAAAGAGTGGGTGTTCTTTCCTCTTTATTTTATTACAGAAAGACTCTAAATGACATCTCCTTACGCCATTTGGAATCTCTCTCACCATCAGCCTCTCTTTAATTTTGGTAGTTACAGGGTAGTGGCAGACGAGCCAAGTACTGTTTGCAGTTGCTGGTAACTTTGTATGAGCTGGAGCCCATCTCCACACACAGGAATGTCGTTTTCTCCTTCATACCTGTCTCTGCTCAGGCCATCTGCTCTGCACAGGCACCTTGGCATGCTTTTGGATGGGAGTTAGTGCTGTTGGAGCATCTCTTTTCTACACAAAGTTTGACTCAAAATGTGGGTAACTGAAGTTTCTCTTCAGCCCCAGGTTGCCTTTACCTGCTGGGACTGTGCAATAAGCTCCCTTACAGAGTTGCTTCTTTAACACGCTGTGAATCTGGTGCTTTTTCGTATTGTGTGCCAAGGGTTAAGTATTGCCCGTTTGGAGCAGGATTCTACTCTCATTTTAGGTCTGTTTGTGGCCTAAGGGCTGTCAAATATCCTTCTGTTAAACTGTGTGAAAACATTTGTTCAGCATTATCCGTTATGTTTGTGGATTCCTGATTCAGGAGAATGCTTCTGATTACAGACTGATTTCTATTTTCTCTAAGAGTTTGTCTCTTTGCCACATCCACTGCCAAGCAAAATGCAGGGCGAATAATGAGTGATGACTTCCTTTCATTCCTAACATTGCATGTCTTTAATACTGACTGTCCTGTGCTTTTATTTTTGAAATTTGCAAGGAAGGGAGGGCATTAGTAATGCAGTAACTAGTGTGGTTCAAGTTCCTTCAGTATGAGAGTAGATAGTTTGAAAGAGTCTCCAGATTAGCAGAGCAATTTGTGACAGGAAAAACACAGTTGTAGTTAGATGAATGGATTGCTTACCTTAGCAGAATTGCTGTGGGTAATGTTAAACCCTGGGGGCTTTCCAGACTGACAGTCACAGTAAATGCTCAATCTCAGAGACAGTTTTTGTCTCGGAGACACCTCTGAGGTGTGAGAATAAAAGAACCTGCAGTACCATTTTCACTGTTTTACTGACCTTACCATCCTTTATTTTCAATTAAATCAAAGACCCTCAGACAGTGATGCTTAACTTATCTCAAGTGCAGTTGTTTTTAAGCCATCAGCATACACAGCTGGTAAGCTGTATGTGTCACAGAATATGTAGGTGAGTATATTTTTATTTGGAACTGATGACGGTATTTTGCTTGATTACAGATGAAGAGGTAGAGTTGGAGTGCAGCCTTGACAAAGATATAAAGGACTGCCAAAGACTATATTGGGAAAGAGAGTTCAAACCCGTGGCAGAAAAACTTCTTGACAGAATTCAAAGCCATCACTCTTCCAGCTGAGCCTCTCACTCCATTTTAATGAGTTGGGGTTTTTTTGTGGTGTAAATTGTATAGCTTTATATTTCTAATATACCTGCACATTGCCATTGGTAAGCTTGTTGGAGAGCATGACTATTTAAAAAAAAAATTCAGAAAAGTCTGGCGTTTATATACTGGTTGCTATCTTTTGAAGAGCTTGTATGAAATTTTTGTAATTACTTTTTACAATATACTTGAGCTGATGAAGCAGCTGTTCAGTGTGACTTGTCTAGTAATTGCATTGTTTCTTGACTGGAAAAATGAAACAAAAGTATTTGTTGAACTTCTGATTTTTAACAGGTAAGTTATGAGTGAGTACTTGGACCTCTGTGGTACCAAAAATGCTGTGCAGTCCAAAAGAATGTTACATGACAGGAGCCACATCTCATCTACAGACTTTGACACGCTTTTACCTTAAGGAACTTCTGTGACAGAGTAACCCAGGTGCTGTTGGGCCATTGTCCTGTGTTCCTTCATGAGCCTCACTTTTCAGATTTAAAGCTGTTGGTGGTCAGGGGAAAGTCACCTCCCTTTCCTTGGGCGATCCCCCTTCCTTCTTCTGGCACTGTGGGCTGGGGTCTGGGGTATCCCAGCTGCTGCCTTGACGCTTGTGGGATGTAAGTCCAGCTGTGCTGGTCTTTCCTGAATTGGGACTTCACATCTTAAGGCAGAACACGCATATCCCTGATGTCAGAGAAGATTTTACCTTCTTTCAGTTGGTCCCACACTCCCAGGAGCCACCTGTGTGCCTCTCCTTCTCAGACTTCTTGGCCAGCTGTCTCCCCTCAACCTGTCTCTATCCATGCACCCAAAACAGGCCTCTGTCACCCTGTTCCTCCTGACTGCTGCTGCCTTGTTTATTGCTCAGTTTTCATCCTTCCAGCATGTGAAAGTCCCCGCTTGTAGCCCGTGGATTAGCTCAGCAGGCGCTCTGCTGGCCTCGAGCATTAACAGCCCAGTTGGCCACAGCGAGCTTTACAGACCTGACCTATTTCTCTCTTTCCTGACCTCAGATTACTAAGAATAAACTGCTGTGCAGAGGCTGCCGGGCTCCTGCTCCCGCGGGTCAGCAGCATCGCGCTGTGCTCTGCACAGCAGGAGCAGCTCCAGCCTGGCAATCCCGGGAGAGGCTGCAGGAATTTGTTCGGAGGCAGCGATTCAGAGCTCCCTCAGTGGCACCGTTCTCTGTACCTTTGGTAGTGCCCAGACCTCTGCTTCCAGGTGAGGAGAGGCAGCAAGGAGGCTGGAAGTAGAGCCAGAGTAGAGGGGCAGCGAGAATTTTTTCCTAGTTTAGATCCCTGCTTTTACGCGGCAGGGAGGGGAGATTTCATAGTCCAGGTTTTGGGAGTGGTGAGGAGGAAACTTAAGTGAAAGTGATAAAATCTGCTCCATTCTTTGTGTCTCAGCAGCTCAGGTGTTACTTGTGCCCAGCAAGGCTCAGCCCTGCAGTGAGTGGCTCTGGGAGCTCATGTGGTGGCAGCCTCTGTCCCTGCAATCCACAGGAGAGAAGTGCTCAGCAGTTGGCTCCAACAAGAGCTCTGCTCAGCTCAAAAATATCTCAATTATCATCCCTTCTTTTGCCATTTTAATTTTAGCTGAAGGGAAGATAAATGGCTTCAATGTCCCATTTGTTTCTGGGAGAAAAGAATGGATTTGCTTTGGGAGAGTATTAAAGAAAGGATGATGGGTAAGTAGTCTCTGTGGGGAGGGAGCTGGAGGCATTTGTTCCTGGCATTTGTGTCACAGCAAGGCAGGCAAACACCCGGCTGTGCAGGGCAGGGTGGGAGCGCTGGAAAGGGCCCCATGGCCCAGCCCTGTCAGCAGGACTAATCAGAATGGACAAGGGCCGAGTCAGATGGCAACTGAAACTGATGGCTGGCTCAACTGAAGGTGGTGCTTGGGCAATTAAGATTTGTTCAAATACAGCACTAATTATGTCAGTTATTACTGATCAAACTGTAACTAAGGGCCTGAGTCACTGTGTCCTGCAGCACAGGGCAGAGCTGGAGATCCTGGGGCAGCCACTGTGTGTGAGCTCTGGCCTTTGTACAGGGAGAGGCACGTTCAGATGAGCTGGATTGAGAAGAGAGGGCGGCACAGGACTTTTGAGCACCCCTCCAGTTGAGCTACACCAGCCTGTCTTTCTCTGGAGAAGAACTTGTGGGTAGTAAGAAGCAGCCCCAGAATGCTGGATTTCAGGTGTGTTCTTACAGCATTGTTTCCCATTTGGGTATCTCAGCCACAGCCCTCAGTGCAGCAGCTCTCAGGTCCAGGAGCCCATTCCTGTTCTCCTTGGGGAGAGCTGCCAGCACCACAGCTGAGCTACACGAGAGGCTGCTGCACTTCCCAGCCATGGGCTGGGGCTCTGCCAGAGCTGCCCAGGAATACTGGACAGGTAGTCAGGATTGCCTGCAGGTTGTGGCTTGTGCTCTGATGGCAGCTGTGACCAGATGATGCCACTCACACACAGATATGCTGCAGTGTTTACTGCTTGAAAAGCGAGAGGGGACGTGGATGTGGCTGGAGAGCATAGGATGGAACAGCCAGTTTAGGTTTCTTGGAAAAATTCATGTCTACCTTTGACCTCAGAAAGCAGCAGGAGACTCAAGCACTGCAGAAACTCCGTTCACAGACTGGAAAGGCACAGCTCAGCTGTACAATGCCCTTAAGACAGGAAAGTTTTTCTCTGTTTTTGGAACATTAAAAATCCTGTATTTTCAGTTAAGAGGAAGCACCAGATGCTTCCTGTTAGTCACAATTTTTGACAGTTTATTAATCTTTCTCCCCTAGATCTTTTTAGATATTTTAGCTTCTTGGACTGTAAACTTAAAACTGTTCTCAGAAGGTTCTGTAGAAAGAGAAATCAGTCTGAGCTGAGACCCAGGCCAGGGGACAGATATTAAACTGATTCTGCTTGTGGGCTTCAGAAAATCCATTTCATAGAATCACAGAAAGGACCATCAGCATCTTTGAATCCATCTCCTGGCCCTGCACCAGACACTCCAATCACACCTTGTGCCTGAGAGCTTTGTCCAAATGGGTGAAAATAGCAGCAGTACAGAAGAGGTGTTCCCACTACAGTATTTGTGAAGCTGTAGATCTGTGTTTTTACATTTTTTCTCCCATCATTTTAGACTCAGCTAAAAAATTCACGGCTGGTGATTTTAAGTATGTTTGCTCAGTTACTGTTTCAAACATTTTTAAATGGTCTTAGAACCAGTAAGAACAGAAGCTTCAAGTTAAAACCACACAGAAACACCAACAGAAAAAGTTGTTACCTTTATTTCAAAAATACCAGTAATACTGATAAATTTAAAAAGCAATTCACACTCATACAAAAGTATTCATGTGTTCTCCAAAACCACTGTATATTAAACGTCAGCATTTTAATCACGTTTTGATTTACTAAAAATAGATGTTTTTTTAGCCTAGTTACTTAAGCAACTGCAAAAATCATTAAGACCAGCGTTGGGTATGTAATACAGTAGGACTGTTTGGCAGTCTAGAACAACATTCCCACACCTTGTCCTAGCTCCTTCTTGGTTCATCCGTGAAAAGGAGGACAAGAAGCTACTTGACACTATGTGTAGGTAGATCTCTAAGAAGCTCTGAGGACTCCAGTCCCCTTCTTTCCATAGGAAGACCATTGCACTTTGGAGCTCACAAAATAATGCTGAACAAACATCCTGTTTTTAAGGCTAAACTAGTTGAGAAAATTGACTGCTACCTTTCAAATTATCAGTGTGGACAGAAGAGGTTTAGTTCTGATTAAACAGGGAATCTAAATAACAAGGCTTTTTTGAAACCACACACAGTAAAGGCTCAGACAATAGCAGTGCTCACTTTCACTTCTAGCGCAACTGGAACAGCCTGGATCTGTTCACTCCACCTGCACAAATAGCAGCATCAAGATTTTCTAAAATTATTCTCATAAGGAAAGCAAATGTCGTCAAGTCCCAGTTCTTGTCGCGCTCCGACTCCCGCAGTATTTGCCTTAACACAAGACCTATGTATCTATCGTTTGCTATATTGCCACAAGTCCAGAGAATGTCCCGGGCTGTCTAAAGCCAAAATACCATGAGCAGGCAGCACTTCTGCACAACCCTGTCTCTCAACTGCCAAGCGTTCGCTGCCCAGTGGCAGCAGTGATATTCCAAACATGGAAATAGCTGAAACTAAAGGAGTTATGGCACAATGGGCATCTTAACTTATAGCTACTGTTGGTCCTGAGGCTTCATATCTTCCTCTGCCATACTGCAGCTGCAGAACATTCCAACGTCGACAGGCAGCCAGAGACATCAGGTCATATAGCGAGTAATAGCTCTCAGAGCATAAAGTAGTTCGGCTTGCATCCGAGCTTCTACCAGAAGCAAATTTACATGGACCTTCAGGAGAGAGAAGAAATTACACTTTAGCAGTGTGCTCACCACCACAGGCTGCAGCCAAAGGAAGCCCCGGGGCTGTGGGTGTTGTGTTGGTGCAGCAGCAGCAGCAGCAGCAGGGGAGCACTGCCCGTGTCACCACGCAGCCCACCAGATCTCGCTGAGGAGCTCACTGAGCGGGGCAGAGGAACCAGTGCTACACCGGTACTGCGGCACAGCGTGGCACTGGCTCACGGGCACACTTAGGCAGGGCCAGGTCCATAGGAAGAGGAAATCATCCTTTAGCAGACCAGCTGGTTTAGCCGGAAAAAACAGAGAAGCTTTCAAGCACACAAGCCCTTCTTCAGCAGCACAATATGCACAGCTTGTTCAATTTTAGATTAATGAGGCTAATGATTAAAGGGCAGTGGGTACCTGCAGAGCAGAGGGGGGTGTTAGCAAAGGCAGAGGCGACAAGGCCATTTGCCCCTGGGACTGAGAGAGAAACACACAGGCAGCTACCATCTGAACAACAAAGAGTGGTTGGCCAAGGTGAAGCACCAGAAAAACTCTCAAGTGCCATAAACCTGCTATCTTTACTGAGACACAGGTGTTCAGTAGCTACTAGAGGTAAGAATTTTAGTTCCCCAGCTCATCTTCTCAATGCCTTTACTGTACTTCTTTGAGGATGAGATCAGAAACTGGAGGGGGGGAAGGTGTGAAAGTATTTTCTCACTGACAGCAGGTTGCTGTGAGTTTGGCATGTAAGGGCTGTGTGTGGTTTCATTTGCATGATCTTCAAGAGGATGTATGGTTATTGCATTCAGTGACACGTATGTGAATGAGCCGTGGATTTTGATGGCTATGGAGTTGCAAAGTTTTGGGCTTTAAAGAAGGACGTGTGTGCTTGAAAAGATCATCTATTACAGTTAGTCCAACCAAAACAGTGTTTTAGTTGAACAATCTTAAATCATTGTAGTTATAGGACCCTGTTTTAAGGGGTTTAATCAACAACTAGAGCCTCTAATGATATGAACACTAATGATTTCTGCATCTTTATGTTTCAGCATTAAGTGAGGCCAGGAAATGCCTTTCCAAAGAAAAACTGAAGGATATAAACTTAATGGATTTGATATCTGAGAGTTAACAGCAGGAAATATGACTGGGAGGTACAATTCAGACTGCAACCCAGCAGCAAAGCTTCAGGCTTTCACAAAGAAACTGCTTTGGGGCTATCCATGCCAGAAGGACCAGGGGACTGTAAAGACCCTGGGCCAGCCAGAGAGCTGTTCCGGGTCTGCTGCCAAGGGATGGATGATCTGGCACCGCTTCCCTGCCTCTGTGGGATCCAGGCAGTACTGACTGTAGGTGAGGTGAAGCTGTACCATTGTCATGTCTAACCCCCCAAACTGCTCAAAGCTTGCCCAGTCCATGTCAGCTGTTAGCCAGCAAACAGGCAGGAGGAAAGGGGAAATTATTTCAGCCTGGGAACACGATGCTTCCTAATGACTTGACTGAGTGTGAGCAGAACCCCAGTAGCATTGGGTAAAGCTTAAGCTGGGTGGCTGTGGCTGTCAGGGGGACGCTGATCTGGGGCCCGTGGCTGTCCCTCAGCACGCACGCCAACTGTACCTTCTCAGAGTGTTCAAACTGCCTCCAGAAGCTATCATACATTCTTTTTGTGGTCTTTTCAGGAGTGCAAACCACAGTCTTGATATAAACTTTAAAGCTGCGGTCCAACAACTGATTAATTTCACCATAGTCATAATCATCGTATCTGTTTGGAATTGAAAGAAAAACACTTTCATTTTCAAGCAGCAGTTATTTCACTTGCATTGTTTCTAAGTTCCTATGGCAAAGTAAATTATTGGGTAATTGTAGCACTAGTGGCCCTCCCCCATAAATAAAAATATGTTTAAAAAACACATGCATGTTTGCTTAATAAACAGTTCTGGTTCAACCCAAGAAAGAAAAGCCAATGTGTTTAGAACAGACACAGTGAAACTGACCTTATTCCAAACATACAATGAATATAGTTCCAAATAGCTCGTCTCAGCATTGAGGTATCCACATCTTTGTGCATGGCCATTGTGTTGTAAGTCAGATTATAAGCAATATGGAACTTCTCATCAAGTAGTTGTCCCACATCTGGATAAAGACGATTAACCAAGGAATAGCCATGGTCTTCCCAGGAATAATCCTAAGAATAAGTAAAAATGCAGAATGGAGCATTTCAGAAATGAACTTGTGACGACCCAGAGTTTTAATGCAGTTCTAGATCCCAGGGCAGATAATCCACTGAGGGGTGGGGGTTGTTAATTTGCTGCCTTTAAGCCTCACTCACGGGGCAGTGGGAGCACAGCCATTTCCAGGTTTGGTATCTGGCACAATGAACAGGTTGTTCCCTAAGCTCCTGACGGCAGCCCCCAGCCTTTTACCTGAACACGAAAGGTGGGCACATGCATTCCGTGTCTGGAGAAGTCTTTGTAACCATAGCTGGTATCCTCAAAGTGACGAGACACATCTCTTGTTGCTGCAGATTCTTCATCTTCTGTTAATGTCAAACAGAATTTCACACAATTTTGGTAAGAACAAATTGGAGGTGTACGAGCAGAACTTCTGCACAAGAATGGGTCTCTGAGCTTTTTAATGAAACACATTTTCACTGGACTACCTGTATTAAGATTCTCTAGTACAGCTCTGTGACTGCAGCTATGGTGTTCAGAGGCAACTCCATGAAAAACACTCAGGTTTTTTCTTACAGATAAACATGTTTTTCTCCCTTCTGTTGTGCTGCAGTCTTCACCCTATCCCCTGAATCTAGGGGACATTTTGCCCCTAACTCAAGAGGTCTGTAAAAATGTCAGGGGAAAAACCTGCTTTGGACCAAGGAGCTTATTAATAAAGAGACTTCTAAGACTTCCATGCCAAGCTTGTTTTAGAGGAAATTGTATTGAAGAGCCCGTGACAACCCTAAACTTGTAATAGATTAAGTATTGTCTCTCAGTCATCTGAAAAGTAATGTAATTTCATACACCTAAATAGCAAAGCATGTCAAGTGTCTTGTTTTTACAGCGTCTTGCAAGATGCTTAAATCTCTTGTGAAATTTCTAAAACTCTCAAGAGAGAGATTCCATTTCTTCTGGAGATTTTTATTAAACACAATATTGGTCAGAGAGTGCTATGGTGTGTTTGTGAGCAGACACAAATCTTGGCACTACTTTGCTTTTAAGTGTTCCTGGAAGAAAACAAGGCATCCCTAATCTTGATTCCTTCAAAGAAATGGTAATGTTTGTGAGACAGCTAATAGCACTTCTTTCCCCTTTTGCAGTAGTATTTCTTCAAATAATTTGGGAAAGTCTTAATAAATACATATACAGACTACGCCTGCACTACCTGAAGAACACACGAACATGCTTTCTCTCTTCTCTCTTTCAAAACGCGTGGCCATCTCTTCTTGGCTGGCTTCCTCTTCATCTCTGCACTCCTGCAGCTGCTTCATTTTCTCCATTAGAGCTTCAACTTCACAGACAGACTCTGTAGACTAAAAAGAAGAGAAAGACATTTCATTTTCATGCAACAGGAACTGACAATGATGGCAGAAATTGCCAAGCCAGAAGGTTTAAACACAACTTAAGTCCTTTACATCTTTAAATATAGATTTTTCAAGGAACACAGTTTTTGAAAGAAACCTGTACTGATCCAGTGGTTTACATTTAGTCATCATCTTTTCTCAATTAGATCCCTGGTATTTTTAGCATGATTTAAAAATCACAGCATTTTGGAACAAGTTGTTCTCACACTAAAATTAGTTTCTCTTAGTCTAAATGTTCAGCAACTGAAAAACAAGGAGCTGTAACAGAAATTCTGATAGAGGAAGTAACCACAATTTACCACCCAACTGTATTTTTCCCCTCCTCTGCTCACAGAGAAGAAACATTGAAGGAAAAAGGAAGAGTGAGTGTAAATGCAGATTTAATGAAGCCTCAAAAGAAAGCCTGTGCAAGATAATAGTCTTTTGCAAGAGCTGTTTTAACACCACAAGACACTATTAATTCAGTAATCAGTCTTGTAAAACTTCATCAGCACGAAGGAAAGTAAAATTATCTTTAATTGATAACAGTTCTGCCCCTTTCCTCCCTGCCTTTTGCAGTTTGCTCCTTCAGAGAGCCAGCAAGCTCCATCAAACAAATTTAAATGCCACCCACACCACTGCAGTAAAATCTCGAAGGCAAGGATCCTGCAGTGGGAACACCCTCATGGCTGTTCTTAAACCATCACTTAGTTCACCTCATGCTTTTCACCAAGGGAAAACAAGTCCAGATCAGCGTAACTGCTGCAGGCAGGAGAGAGTGTTTTAAAGACAAAGTTGTGAATGATCTGTTAAGAATCATCTGGTGTGTGATGCATCACAAACACCTCAAGGCAAAAAAGTCAGAGCCTGCAATCAAACGAAGAGCCAGCTTTCCACTGCACCCATGAAAAAAGCATTCCTGGCCACTGCTGCTCAGGACACATATCATGAACTAGCTGAGGCTGGGACTCATCTCAGTTCACCTTTATGAATGACAGGCAGAAAAAACAGACAACAGAGATTGTGTCTGTTTCTCCCTTTGGTAGCTTTCCCCAGCTTACCAGTATCATTTCAGCTCCTCCTAAATGCATTTTTTCAATACCCACATCTGGATTAGGCTCATCAATCCCACTCTCAATGAATGAAAAGAAACAGGCACCCTCCACGTATTAAGTTTACAAAGAAACGACTACTTCTGAAAGAGATCAGTTGTTCAGACAGGCACTTACTGGAATACTTCCAGCTGGGCTGGCATGGATTTCATCCACCCCGTGGTAGCCATTTGTAATATCACATATGCAATAGTTACTGACAGAGGGGGGCCTGAAGGTGTGACCCCCTTCACAGTCGATCTCTGGGCTGATCCCACAGCCAAACGTGAAGGAAGCAAGGGAGTGGTAGTGTGTAAGGAGAACGACTGCATGGATCAGCTCTGCCAGGGACCAGCTGTTCTCTTCAGTCTTCAAAAGTTGCTTTAAAAATAATGCAAGACAAAAATATGAAAGTAATTCATTTGACCCCACCTTAATGCAGTTTATCAACACATTTCTTTGCCAGGTAAAATTATTTTTCTAACATCCAAATGTGCTTCCTAACTTTCTGCTGCCATTAGTGTGCTCAGTGACCTGTCACCAGGTGACCTGCCAGACAGACTTGCGTGGTTAAGCCACAGAGGAGGCAACTTCTCTCCCCTCTCTGTCCCTAAGCAATTGAATAAGTTGGGGTTTCTCTTTTGCACCATGTGGTTTCTATCGAGGCCAGACTGACTTGCATTGAAATTTCACACTTCTGATGAAGATGCAACCACAACTGTAGCATATTTGTTCAAATGGTCTTTACAGCATCAGAAAACCCAAGCAACTCCTTGCAGATCAGCTGTGTAAAAACCTGGCACCAGGCTCCCTCCGTCTTGTCCCTGTGGGTGGAATGGTCTAGATTTGACAAGAAGCTTCAAACCCCAACTTCCCCTTCAGGCAGGAAAGTGTGGGAGGTTTGGGGCCTTCTGGCAGAGCGTGTGCCCTCCCCCACAGCTCAGCGTCCTGCCTCCCAGCTGGACCTGCCACCACCTCTCACCAGGCCAGGCAGCACCGAGGAAGTCCCAGCACCCACGTGCTCCTTGCTACAAGTGCAGAGGAGAGCAGAAGGGGTGGAAGAAGCAGTCCCTTGGTGGTTTGTTGGTGCTGCAGTCCTGGCTGTCCTGTACCACCATCGCTCCCCTGGGCAGCTCTGCCAGCCTGCTCCCTCCATCCCAGCCTGAAAACTCAGCATTTGAACCAGTAGCAAGCCAGACAAAAATGTGGTGGCTGGTGTTCTGCCTGACCTCTGGCAGCATCTCAGAAACACCCAGGGGTTCTGGCTACTGAAAGCACACAGCTTGAGGAGGAAGGTGCACACCTGAGCACATCGTCATCACACCAACAGAATTCCAGTGTGACACGGAAATTTCAGTGTGTTGGAAATTAAATTTGTTACTCATTTAAGAGCAGTTATGATCCTGTTAGTTTTACAAGGGCACAAGTGATACTGTATCATGCAGTGATGTAGCACTGAAATCAAAGTCATTACCACAGAACATCTTTCACCCTGTCTGGCTTTGAACCCCAAGAAGCTGTGATTGCTTTACTGCAAAAAGGGGACATTCACATTACTGCATGAAAGACCTACCTCAATATGTTCCTTGGTGATAAGCCAGGGTCGGTGAGCCAACATTTTGTTCAGTTCTCCTAAATTTTGCAGTTTTTGAGGTGCATTTTCCAGACCATTCAACCATTTAGGGTCTCCACCGACATGAAGGAAGTCATTCACATGGAGGTTAACAAGGTAAGAGCACTGGTGTCGTGCTGCAGCCTACAAAGGAAAACAATGTGATACAGAAAACAATTACAGAAAGTTAGTACTTTATGACAAATACCATAAGTCATCATTTCCTCAAAACATCCAAGAATAACACTTGCATTGATCAAAGACTCAAGTAAAAAAAGATTTCTGAGATTAACACATCAGCTTGTTCTGATTATTGTTCTCACAACATAAATATCCCTTGTTCATACACACCATCATTATGCTGGCTACAGGTGCAATGTGCCTATACCCAGGGAGAAGTACAGGCATGGATTTATTACATGTCCTGAAACAAGTAATCCATACTGTATCATACTTCCCAGGGGGGAAGAAGCTGTCTCTAGCTGCATCTTTACCAGAAACAACCAAAAGCAGGTTTTAGATGGCACATGGCAAGAGAGACTATGGGCAGCTTCTCAGCAAAGAAAGGCCCAGTATCATTTACTCAAACAGTAATACTTTCTGCATCAAATTAAGACACAGCCCAAAACTTTAATTCAACTTCAGCAAGCAAACATCACTGAACTGACAGATTAAAAATTAGAAATCAACCACTTTTGGCAGAAAACTGGCTTAGAATTTACATATCCGAAATGCATGATGGGACCAACTATTGAGTTAGAGGGAGATGTATGTGACTGGACACACAACACAGAAACAAACTTTCTTGAGAAACAGTTTCTGAGATACTAAGGAAGCCAATAACAAACAATTGTCTCATTTCTATAGCAGGTTTTTGCCCTTTTTCTCACAGTCCTACTTAATCTATGAACATAAAAGTGCTCATCTTCTGAAGCGATCTGTAAAGCAGACACCAACAAACATACTCTGCTTTTCCCTTAGCTGCTGGTGAAATGCCTTTCCACCTAGAAACTGCAAAGCACAGCAATAGCTGCTCTCAGACAGGACCCGAGGCGCTGCCAGCGTGGCTGTTTCTGCCTGGTGCGTACCATTATCCCGATGTAGTGCCGGTAATGGAGCGGGAGCGGACCATCCATTTGCAGGAGATAGTGCTGAGTTTTTAGAAAGCTTTCGAGATACTGCGGGTGGAAAACCATCACCAAGGTGACGTTGTCCAGTCGGCCCAGCGTGGCAAAAGACTCTGCAAACAGTGTGTGCATCGTGGCGTCCTCCTTTCCCACCTGAATTGTCTGATTGAAGAGAAAGAGCAATGAGCAATATTGTCCAAGTACCACCAATAAAATAGCAAATAAATATATTACCACAGCACCCAGAGGCCCCAAGTGAAAGGAATTATATTATAAATCTATTAATGGCATTAAATGTGCACATGAGGCACATTAAATCCCTGTAATACCTCTCATTTAGGAGATCACAAGTGGTTATGTCAGCAAAAGGAGATTTTTGGCTTTAGTCTCTCTCTAATACAACACTGACTTCTCATTTTTAACTCACCTTCACTTTCTTGAATACCCCAGGCTGATCTTAGTTTATTATAATTAAAAGCTAATTGAATCATCACTTTTACTAAGGGAAAAAGAGGGAAAGAAGTAAAAAGCTAGCTAAGATGACAAGAGAGAATAAAAAGGAAATTGAAAAAGACTCTAAAATTCCTAGAAAACCACAGGCATATAACTAACTTTTTCTCTGCTCCAAATTCTCTTACCAGATGATCAGGAGAGAAGCAGCAGAAATGCTCATCCACAGCACTCTGAAGCTTCTCAGATTCTGTGGAGTGCTAGAGGCAGCTCAAGAAAAAGCAATCCCTGAGCAGAGGGGCAGATACCTTGTGGACCAGTAGGAAATTACATCCGGATGTTCACAAGGAAACATTATTGGCTTTCTCTCATGCTAGATAGCAGCATGGGAGGGGTCATAACTATTCCAAAGCTCCCCAAGGCTCTCACTGTTCTGTACACTAGAACTGTGTCCAAAGTCTCAGGACTGAATGTGATCACTACTGAAAATGTTTTGCAGTTCAACAGCTGTCCTGAAACCAAATGTGGGCTACTACTAAAAGGATGTTCCTTAAAAGCATAAAGTTCACTATGTACTTGAAAACACTACCACACCTCCTTCTCAGGGATGAATCTGCTTGGTCCGTGTCCCAGTGGTCTAGGAATTCTTATTCCAAGTTCCTAGAAAAGAAAATTACACCACCTCAGCATTTAGTTATAAACAGCTTTTTAGCTGTGGTTGCAAGAAAGAAAAGAGTTCTCCATTCAGAGCTGGACTTATTTGGGTACTTGTGGTACTCTGACATGGGCACTTTTACTAGTACGGTTTGTACAAATGCAAATAATTTTTTTATACAAGTGCTTTATAATTAGCTGTGCTTGTTTACAGCACACTGCCCCACTCCAGCAACAAAAAGTTCAACAACAAAGGCCCTGTCAACCAAAGAAAACACACACAAATTTATATGCACACACAGGCACACACACACACACACACAAACACACTACAGCCTGGTTCACAGAAAATTCTGCATAAAGCATATTTTGGCAGGGTGTCCAGGACAAGGAGTTCCGAACATGCCGGCTGCTGTGTGGTTATGCCACTGATACAAAACGAGGCTGCTGTGTGTGTACATCCGCAGTTCGCCAGCACACAACACCCTGTGCATCTGTCAGGAAATGAAACAGCTGTAACCCTAATCAGATTTCTTCTTCCCAACCTCAAAGATCACTTAAACTGCTGAAAGTACCTGATCTACATTTGCATCTGCTCTCTTTTCAAGATAGGATAAAAAGCTATTCACATTCGCAGGGAAGGAGGGAGGGAGGAGAATTTGCTCCATCAGAACAGCAGCAGCCACGTCCTTGCACCCACTTGTGTGGATGTGTTGCCTTGCAGGTAAGGTGGAGGCTGGATACCCCTGGCAGTTCACTACTTGCCCTCTCCTTCAGCTGGATGAAGCTTTCTGACAGGCCTGTGGCACCCTGAGCCCTTCCTGCAGCCAAGGAGCAAATACATAGAAGACTTGGGTGCATTTGTGTCCTGCCTGTTAACACTGTTCCCTTTGGAAGGCAGGGAGCCATGTGTTCCAGGGCAGTCTCTCCGTTTGGCACAGAGCAGCCCCCTGAAAGGCGCAGCAGGTTCCAGGGGCAGGTACCAAAGCAGGACATGGCCTCACCTCACACTTTCACACATGCCCCCCATCCCATCGCTTCAGAGGCTCCCTCTGCCATGTGTGTGGCACTCACTGCAAACCAGCTCTCCTGAGGGGATTACTCCCCAGCGAGCAGGTTGGCTTCCCCAGCAACGGTGGGAGCCCTGCCAGCTGATGGCATGGCACTCTTACAGATGGAGGGAGGCCTGGGATTAAAGCTGAGGATGGAGCTGAGTGCTAAACACTAGGCTATATACAAACTAAAGGTTTGGGCTAGTTATCTGTGCCCTCTTTCCCAGACATCTTTTAGAACATATCCATTGCCTCTGTTCCATAGCCAAACCCACCCATTTTGTGACGATACCAACTGGGTTTAGATGAATAAATACCATGCACTGAGTCAGTTCAGGCCACATAGAGAAGAGGGGCACCTTCAGCTGGTTTAGGCCTCAAGAGCAGATGATGCCCCAAGAGCTGCTTGCCAAATGCAGTTTTTAACTTCGCCACATTTTCCCCACATAGGTAAGGGCTGTTATAAACATGCAATACTGGTTGCACTCACTATTGCACTTTTTCTCTCTTTAGCTGAGGTTTCTATTTGCATGAGTTCACTGTATGAGAAGCAATTTTATTAATCACTACAGTTTCATGAACTTTCCCCGAAGATTAAAAAACAGCTTCAGAGAGCTGGAAACAATGAGTGCAGGCCTAAGTGGCAACTACCAAACCCTTCAGACTATGACAGTCTCCTTAAATCCTTAAGTCAGATGCCTTCATTTCTCAAGTCTTACTTGGATAAAGTAAGATCAAAGGGCACCTCTTACTACTAGTCTTTTCACTTTTTCTCCTCAGTGTAGCTTTTTCCTGCTACGGGTCCCAACATACACAAGCAAATTTTGCCTGTCAGTCAGGCAATGCGACTTGTAGGATGGAGTTTATCAGCATCTCTCTTTAAAACTCAAGCACAGCTTCTTACCTTGGCTACAACTACACTAGAGAAACATCTTACAGCCAAACAACAGCAAGCAAAAAGAGAGATCATTTAAATTGTAAGCAGAATTTAATTTAGCAGATGTCTGCAGTTTGCCAGATCAAGCACTCCAAGACAAATACCTTGAAGTTTAATTCTTGAACAACTACTTTTCAGTCTTTCCTTCTCCCAGAACAGTTAGAAGAAGAAGAAAAAAAAAACAAACCCTGATTTAAGAACCTGAGATCAGCAGGCTGCTAATGTATTTTGCTTCACAATCTAAAATACATTACAATCAATACACTACTGTTTTTTAAAGCATACAGAGGTCAAACTTACGATTACATAGCACATTACTCAACTATCCAAACCCTTGGTGCAATGTGACTTGAAAGGTTTTTTTAATGATTAAATAAGTTGCTTTGTTTTCCATCAGGAGAAGGACAATCCCTCTGATATCACAGCACCAGCCCAGTACCTGAGAAGCCTAGGGTCAAGGCTCTGATGTGACAGAGATGTAACAAAGGATTTGTGAAGATGAGCCCATTTCCCGTCTGAAAAATGGGGGTTTCTTCCAGACGGTGCTGAGAACAGAAGCAGCTTGCCATAAGGTGCACACTTAACACAGTCATGAGAGTTGTGTAAAATCTGACCCATTAGAAGCCTTTTGAAAACTTGTTCTTCAGTTACAGGCTATGGCAGACCTTTTAAAAACTATTTTCCTCTCTTGTTTGGAAGCACCATTTAATCAAATTCTCCTAGTACTTCAGAAATAGCCATGTGTTTCCAGCATCTCAGCATTTCAAATACTTGATAACACAGTAATAATTCTCCAAACAATACTAGTGAATCTTTCCTTTGTCCTGAATGTAATTCTATGCTTCACGATATCCTTCACTAAACCTCCATCTTCCAAATACACTCAACTCAGGGAGCAATACTCTCCCTCTCGAAGGCAAGATCTGCATCCTGACCAGACATACCACTGTATCTCTCTCCTGCACCTTTCTCTTAAAGCACCATCTCACCTGAAGCACCAACAAGCACTTGGTGAAGCAGTTGTGTCTAGGACAAGCAGCAGCTGGAAAAAGGCCTGTATTTCTTTTGGTTATTACAAAAGTATAAGCAACTTTCATGCGATTCCAGGCCACAGAATTGCGCACCAAAGTGACCTACTTAGTGACACATTCTCTGCATCAAACTTCTCCTGGCTCCTTTCCTCCTGTTTGTCAACCTCACCACACCACTTTCATTCAGTCCAGAAACTCTGCAGCTGAATACAGCTCAAAGCTCAGCAGAAAGCCAACCACAACTGAGGCTTTAGGTGCAAATAAATAATAACAATAACAACAATAATGATGATGATGATGCATCAGAGGCACTCCATCTTCAAAGCCAGAACATAAAACTCGGCTGGCTGCAAAGCTGAGCACCAAGGGTGGAACAGATTTCACCCTCAACACCCAGAAGCTCAAGCTAATGGATGGAGGTGGGCCTTGCTGGGTGGCAATCCACTCCACTGCTCACCTTCCAGACATACCTTGACGGAAAAGTAAGACTTTAGCCATATAAATGCTGTATTGCTATGCTGGCAGAGACAACCTCGGAAATCACAGAAAAGCCTCCTCTTCCCCCTTATGTAACATAAGTTGTATTTCTGTACAGCCACTATTATTATTTCCACGGGAACTATGCTCACCCAAGTACCTATCATTTCTCAATCTACACATCCCTCACCACTGCCATATCAGCCCAGCATCACATCTCATGCATTTAGATACTGCAAGATTCCTCTGAGGTAGGACAAGTACATCATCTTCCATCTAGGAAAAAAAACCCCTGAGAAATGGAAAAGCTACACATCTTAGAAGACTGGTGGCTTCAGCTGAGATCTCTCAAGTCACAGGTTAATGCCCTAACCATCAGACTATGTGCCTATTTGGAGACTTCTCAGCCAGGAAATGCTTTATGCAAATTTACACCAAGAAACAGCACTGCAGAGCTGAGACAGAAAAGTTAATGAGACAAGTCTGCAAGCTTAATTATATACTTCCCAGTTACCACTCTCTCTCACCAGTCTGGCTCTCTCAGCACATCCAACTCCACGAGGACAACCAGACCAAAAGTCTGTACTGCCTGTCCACACATGCTCAGGGAAGACCACTCTAAAGCCTCAAACATGTGTAAACTCACACAACTTAAGAGCTTTTCTGTATCTCACAGCTGTCAATCCAGCCCAACTTTTAGGTAGCTTTTTTAAGCCTCTAGACAGGAACATAATTCCTGTCAAATTTATGTAAAAGCCTGAGATAAAAAATTGAACTGCAATTGTGTAGAAGAGGTTTGTAAATACTTAAAAAGTACAACACACATTACCTCTTCTAGTCATAGAACATTATCTGCTTTGGTTCTGAATCTCTTTAAATTGTAAGTTAAAAAAAAAAAAGTCACAGTCTAAACAGCCACCCAGTATCAGAAATTTCACCTAGAAACACTGAAAACAGAACTAAACTACAATCCAAGTCACAGAGCCTCTGGAACAGGAACAGCTATCTAACCTAAGCTACAGTTCTTCCTCCATTATGTGCCTAAAATGCTTTTTTAGCTCCTTGTTGGTCCCTCACTACTGGCTCCTTGCAGATAGAGCTCTGTCTCTTATCACAAAACCTCTCCCAAAACTCAATGCTAGTTTTGTCCAATGAATCTGAGGACTGTTACCAAACTGCTAATTTTCAGTCCTACAGGACTCATGAGCTATGATCCACAATGCTCACTCAGACTGCTTCCCTGGTGTTAGCACAGTGAGCCATTTTGCTCCCCTCACGTACAGTCAGTACCACTATCAAATGTTGTATCTACCAGAAAGACTTATTTACGTACTTACTTAGGCCTTCTCTAAATGGCAAAGGGAACATTTTATCATAGACAAGCCACAGGCGAAATACAATTATAATTATCAATTTACTTCAGTAAACTACATTTGAATTAACTTCTTTATCTGAATCATCTATGTCCTGATTAAGCACTAAGTGCTGCTAGATTCAAACAAAGTTATATGAAAATCACACTCCATAATACAATATAAAATAAACTAATGTAAGGAACCAAAGAAGGGAAATGAGATTGAGGTGAATTTTTTGGAGGCAACATTTTCCCAGACAACCAGTCATCATTTTACATAATCTAAGTGCATTCTTGCCCAAGCTTAGGGTTAAGAAAGGCAGGAGCTGTGAGTTAAAAACTCTTCAACACAATCTCCCAGTAGAATTAACTCCTCCAGCATGCCAGTGCTGAAAATTCAGCTTAGAATAATATGATGAGCATTTGAAGCACAGGCATTAAAAATACACATTTAGGGCTTTATACGCTTATAGGATGAAATGTCCCTAAGCATGTAAGTGTCCAATAAGGCTGTGCTGCCTTTCTAAGGGAGACTTGGCACTTACCAGTTTAAAAGGCTTCATGCTGCTGCTGCTCCTTCACTGACTGTGAACTGTCTGGTTCCTACTTCCCTTTTAAAGGCCACCGACAGCAAAACCTCACTGGTGGTGTCACTGAGGCTGCAAATTGAGTTTCCTTGTTTAGGACCTTAACAACAAGGACAGGCATAACTGGCCCCACAGGACAGGCTGTCCCCAAGCTGATACATACTCAGCTTAAAAGCTGTATTTTCAGTTCTGCTGAATGCAGTAGCTACTGTAGTTTCCATATTGGACAGAAAACTTTTAGGAAGGAGGGAATTAAAAACAAAGACTAGTGATTAAATATATTTCTTTTGCTACACACACAGAAATCCTACATCTTTTCTAAATGTGGGGCTATGCAGAACTGGCCGTTTTTCTTATTTTATTTGTTTACTTAATCCCGAAGTAGCTGCAACTGTTGTGGCTTTCTCAAACAAATCATGATTCACATTAAAATGACAGGAAAAAAATTATCCCAGAAATGCTCATGTACTTTAAATGTTTGCACTGGTTCCATTTGCTGGGTATGTCAGACTGTCATTCAGCTGAAGCAACAGACATGTCTCCACTTGTATGGATTTAAAGAACTGAGAACAAGTACTCCCCTTCTGTTACAAAGCACTTTGTTACACAGACCTACCACTCTTCACTGGAATTAGAGCATGGCAAATGCTGAACTGTTTCTCTTTCATATAGAGTATGTTATTCTTATATGAATTTAAAGATGTAAATTACTTTAATTTCAATATCATTTCTCTGAATGTCTCAAAGTCCCTTGAAACACCTGATTTTAAAAACATCCCCATCCAGTTTATCTGACTTGATTCAAGACAGAAATCAAGGCAAGGGAGAGTGTGCCCAAGATCACACACTTTGTTCACAATAGCAGGAATAAAAGCAAAGCCCAAACTCCTCTGTCACCATCTCTAGCACCTCTTCTCTGGTCATTTTCTACGACTGAGCAGGACAAGTAGGTCCAACTGCAGTAGTCTCAAGGTGCCTATGTGCTACCTACTCTTCCTCAGCATTAACAGCTCTTCCTGAAGTGGTTTTGTGACACAACTGCCTAGAGTCCACAACCCAATTTACTTTTGATATGAGCTCCCTGAAACTGAGGCTGAGTTTCAATGATTAGTGCCTAGCTTTATTATATGGCACTTCTGTAATGAAACAGAAAGCAGTACAGGGCAAAGGATTTGGAAAGCAAGCCTGCAATTTCCCTACTGTAAACACTATTTAAATACCAATAAATTGGTGACACAGAAGGAAACAGTCTAAATGTGACAGCAACCGTTTGCATTACATAGACTGTACTGCTGGATTATGTCAAAGCAAAGCATATATCCATGTATATGTATCCATATGTATCCATGAAGTACTGGATTACTCTAAATCAGAAAAATACAAAACAGGTTCTGCGGCAGCAGTTCTGAGGATTTAAAAATTTCCTTTAAAAGAAAAATCTTAACGTGGTGACACTAAGGAATTTATAAGAGAGATCCAAATCAGCAGGTTTACTCCTGCCCAAAATAATGCTCTTGACTTGCACTTGTTTATAATTATAGCCCGCTCTTCTCCGTGAGAAACACAAGACCAGCCTTACTGTTTCAAATGGATAATCCAAACCTATGCAAGAACGATGTAAACGCCGGGCAATTCCGAGGCAAAAACCACCGGGACGAGCCTGAGAACCGTGCAGACGCACCTGGTTATCACACGGAACACAGCCCTTCTGGGACCAGAGGCATCGGGGAGGACAGCGACAGCATCTGCACTGTCACCGCAGGCAGCAGCTATTTATCCCGCGAACCCCCGAACGACTCCCCCGAGAGAGGAGCACGCAGGGAAACGCCGCTGCTGCCTCCGCAGCCCCGCGGATGGTCCGCAGGGAGCTGCCCGGGCCCCCGCCCCTCCTTCCAGCAGGGATTTCTCTGGGGGATGTGCCCGGGGAGAGAGACCCCCGCCCCTGGGGAGGCTCAGCGCCGCGGGGACAGGCGGCCGGGCACCTCGGCTACCCGCGAGTACCTGGTGCTGCCGACCCGGCTTCGCTGCGAGCTCGCCACTCTCGCCCCCCGCTGGGCTCTGCCCCAGCGCCGCCGGGGCGGTCCCAGCCCCGTCCCGCCCGCCCGGCGCAGGGGCGGAGCTGCCGGGGCGCTGCCCCGCCGCGGCACCGGCGCTCGCTGCGACTCCACGGCTGCTCCCTGGTCCCGGGAATGCCAGCAAATGCCCCGGGCGGGGCACAAGGGGCAGTAGCCCCCGGCTCGGCAGGACAGCCTAGAGCCCCGGACCCCTCGGCTCCGTTCCGCTCTCCTCCCCGGCACAGAGACGCTCCTTGGACAATGCTTTCCGCCCCCCTCTCCTGTTCCTTATGCAAGAGTTTCTACCTTCTCTTTAAGGAACAAAGTAATTAAGGCTTTTAAACCGAGAAATCGCAGGAGGTTCACATTTTGCAGATATCTGTGTGACTAAGTGCGCTGCTGCTGCAGAAATCTGGCCTCCTGCCTATTCCCAAGATCATAACAGTCCTGGGCAAACATATGTTTTGCAATCGCATCAGCAAAACACTCGGCCTTTGTTTGCAGCAGGCTGTGCTGTGCCTGCCGACCCCCCAAGGGCTGTAAACTCTGCCAGATGCCTTCCACCTCCCACCTCTTTTGGTCTGGGATTTTACGTCATCAATTATTTTAAAAGAAACAAGTCCCTGAGCCGGCCCACGTGATTTTTACTTTTTTTTTCTTTCAAAACAATATAAGATCCATAAGGTTACATTCTGTTCGATTGTTTTCCTTCAAATAATTTGAATTAAAATAAAATATGGTAGACCCCAAGAGGAGAACTTCTGTTGCAATTTTCACGGGAGGAGGATCAGGGCAGCTCTGAACTCCTGAACATAGTCACCTGGGGGAGGAAGGCTTCTGCCTACAATTCAGGCTGTGCGGTTTTGAGCCGTACCAAGTTATCTTACCAACCAGGCAGGGAAATTCCATGACACTGAACTTTAAACTTCTGTTAAATGTAAAACTGAACGCTGCAAAATTGCTCACAGGCTGTTCCTGTTATCAAACCTTGCAGCTAAATGCACAAAACACTGAGGACAGTGCTGTCAGGGGAACATGACAACATGACGCAAGGCAGCAGTTCTGCACATCTCTGGATTCTTGAGCCTTAAAGGCTTCCTGTCCTCTCCACTTTTCAAATACCAACAAGCCTCTAGGTCACACAATTAACTCTGGAGAACCAAAGGATACTCTACTGCTGAAGGCTTAGCAGCAGTCATAAGGTTAAATTACCTTGAGATGCCCAAGTATGACAGCTCCATCCTTATTTGGGGCCTTGGCTTGAAGCTGGTAAGTTTCTCCAGAAGAAACTGAGTGTTCTTACTACTTACTTGCACTTTATAAAATTCTCAACAGAAGCACGGAGAAAGAATAATGCCATACTGGCAAGGAAGGTTGCATTTTGTGAGCTAATAAAATAAACTAACGAAGAACAGTGTTTAATTCCCACTGCTTACTTCC
The DNA here is from genome assembly GCA_014706295.1 of Lycocorax pyrrhopterus obiensis. Lineage (NCBI taxonomy): Eukaryota > Metazoa > Chordata > Aves > Passeriformes > Paradisaeidae > Lycocorax > Lycocorax pyrrhopterus. The sequence goes on along the minus strand of JACSVZ010000004.1, from coordinate 69,723,052 downwards.
TTACTTCAGGCCAAGGTATAACAGAAAGGCAGCATGGGCTGCTCTTTCAACACGGGCAAAGAACTGGCTTGTGCTCAGAAAAACTGTTGAAAAGGAGAGTAATTACCTGAAAGCTGAAATGCAAGAAGATACCTCACCATAAAAAGTCTCCCTGGATGACAGATGAATGGTTATCCCCTTCAATGAATTTGTTAACACCCTTGGAAGAAGGGGTGAGGGAGGAAGGGCAGCACTCCAAAGGGTTTTTGTCCCACTGTGGTCACTTGTACTGCCTGGGTATTTGTGAGGAAGTCTGTTTATATTAACAGTTGTTCCTATACAAAGAACCTTGGCAGATACAGATTCTTTTCTGGCATCATCCAAAGGAAATTCTCTCTCTTTAAACAACCAGCTCAACAACAGAAGGTACGAAATTGTATCAGGTTCTTCGCTTTCTCTGTCAGGAGAGATGGAGGCAGTGACAGCATGTCAGAAAAACTGTGTACAAAGGGGAAGAGGAAGTTGCACAGCCACAGCAAACAAATAATAATGGACTTAAAAGCTCTCCCATATGGCCAGAGTACACAAGCCCTGCTCAGGCCCCAGGTATGCCTCTGCCTTAGCAGAATCCCATCACCCCAGCTTGCTGCAAGCCCTTTCTCCATCCCAGCCCTGACACAAGTATTTCTTAACTCCTCCAAACTAAAGAGCATACACAAACCTGAGCCACCTGCTCATCTATAAATCAGTACACAATTGCAGACTGAAATTATTCCTATTTGTGAGCTAGTATGACCAATTACATGAGCAATTTCATGAGAGAATATTGTTTCAGACTGGTACAGAGCTCACTTGGGTACTAATGAGTGCAAACCGCAGCACAGCCAGGGAACATGGGGACAGATCCATGGTTTGGTTTGCATAACTGGAGCGTTCCCCTGGGGAAACACAACAGTGTGTTTGACCATGTATCGACGCAAGTAAACAGAGGTCTAGTGAAATGCTCCTATGGGAAAACACAACAACAGATGTTTAACATGAAAATATCGATAGATACCAAGTTCCTTTCACCCAGAAAGAGTGCATGAGAGATACTCAAAGCAAACACCAGCTAAAGCATGGGAGCATACTCCTTCATAGCAAGCACTTCTATAAAAGTTGCTTGCATAAATGGCATTTAACATCTGTGCACTCTAAGTTATCAGAAATGCAATTTTTCCTTATTGCTACATTTAAAGGAAATGTCCTGGGGAAGCTAAAAGGAGAGCAACCAGCTACAGAGTGAAAAGCCTGATCCTGCAAACAAAAATGTCTGCACTTCACTGCTTTAAGTTGAAACAGTTCTGTTTCAGTCCAAGAGGGCAACTTTTTGCGTCAAGTTCAGCACAAACATATGACTCCAAAGAACTGGCAAACCTAGACCTTAAATTCTTTCCATAGAAAAGCTATCCAGGCAGGAGCATTTGAAACGCCTGTTACTGCAACACCCTGGACATCAAATTAGTATCTCGGAGGATGATCAAATGATCCTTTCCCAGGAACATTTGCAAATAAAACCAGGTAATTCTTTGGAGCTCTGAGCTGATTTGTATTAGTTTTAACTCCACCTAATATGGTGCCTTAATGAAGTCACCAGGTACTTCAGCAACAACTAAGCAGCCCTACACTGGCCACTGAACATTTTCCTGTGGATTCCTCTCATTCCTTGCTGTCCACAGCCACTATCCTTTTCATAACAATTTCATATGTGTCTATTAATCTCTTCTATCCCTTGATTATACATTTGTTATTTCTCAAATAGCAAAAATCTTTATCATGATTATGGCACAGCAATCAAACCATTCATTACAGTGATGAAAGAATTTAAATTAAAAAGAACATACCATCGCAGCATGCAAGTAAAAAAAATGGCCAGTATGTCAAAGCATTCCTCTTGATTTAACCTTAATCTGATTGTCAGTCTTCAAAAACTCATTCTATTATTAGAATTGGTAAACAGTTCTAGGGAAGAGAATAAACTGTATGCTTTGTACAATTTAAATTCTTGCTGTATGTGTCAAAAAGGATCAGCCCTTTAGGAATGTCACTACACCTGATACTTTTATAATAATAACAAGTTGTTTATTAGAATGGAGGGCTGACAATTGGCCACATCAGGAGATAAGTTTAGACCAATATACAGAAGCTTTCCTTTTGTAGTCTTTAGGATTGTAATGTTGGCTAAGACCGAACATTTTACCCTATTCATACATTAGATTTATTGTCTTTTCTTCAAACCTTATCTGTCCTTGAAGTGCTGTTTTTCTATTTCTAGATCCTGCTTACATGCTGCTTTCTTATTGGCCACATCTTCAGCTTTAATGGGCAAATGACTTGCAAGTGATCATGCTGGTTTGTGAGTAATTATAAATCAGGTCATTCCTAGCCCACTGTATTTCCCATCAAAGACACCATCTTTTCTCTCAGAGCTGCCAGAGGCTGTGAGTCTCCTTTGTTTCACCTGAGCTGTTCTCACAATTGACTGACTTGAACTCACCAAGTTGCAAGGACTCCAGTAGCTTTATTTGTTCCCTGAACTATTTGGTTCATCACTTAGGACTCTTACTCCCCTCAAAGAGTCCTTCTTCTGGTAATTTCTGCCTTTAAGATTTCTACAGCTCACCCCAACCTCTAAGCTGCAAGTTGCTTTGTTTTTAATGTCAGCACAGCTTGTCTAAATTTAACATTCTGTTCTGCAGTTATTAGGTAGCAGAAATACAAAGTTTAATTTAGGGAGCTATAAGAAGTTTAGATCTTGAGATTATTCATGCTTTGGCAAGGACATGAAAACAGAAGTATGGTTTCTAAGACTAGTGCAAATAGGTACATTAAAGATGCATATCTAAAGCTTAGAAGATTGAAAGAGTGTCTTACCAGATTATCGTTCCCCTTTTTTGTGAGGGTACGCAGCTCCTCCTAGGCCGATAGAGAGCAGCTGAACTATAGAAGTTGTTCGGCTGGCTGGCTGTGGGTTCTGCTGCTGCTGTTCTGAGGTGGCTTCAGACTCATGCACCACACAAGAATACTCTGGTTAACAAGTCCCCCCAGACCCAGCTGGACCAGTTCTGCCTGAGTTTTCATTTGCTCTATTTTGCTGGTTTCGAATCCCTGCTGAAGTTTAGATCTTGAGATTATCCAAATAACTATAAAGCTGTATTCCCCTTGCATTGTCTGTAATGATCTGTCTTGACAGGAAGGTTGCAAGTTCCTCAATACTGAATCTCTCTCCTTATTTATCTAATATATGGAGCCAAGTACAATACTATAATATAGGATTTGTCAACTGCTTTAGAACATTATCTTGGCAAAAAGTTAAGTACAACAGTTAACAGCATCACCATAGAAGAGCAACACACATAATTGATTTAATGATAGCCATTAAGAAAACAGATCATCCTCTAGGTACTACTCAACAACTGATTTTTATAAGCTAAGGAGATAACACCAGATCTGTCATTTTCATATCAGATCTGTTTCTTTTTGCTTTTGTACTCAGAGACAAACCCATTAAGACCTCTGCTTGACGAGAATCATAAAAAATACCGAGATGAATCATGTATTTCTTGTCATTTTTGGAAATTTTTATTGGTGTTATGTTTAAATTCAGACAGCACTGTAGCTTTCATTCTTCCCAGTTTCAGAAGATGACATGGCTAAGATTTTTGAAACAGATAATTTTTTTGGCCTTTGCTTTCTAAAACAGAAGAACTGAGAAAAGCACTGCTTTCCTGCTGATACAAATCCTAAAAGATCTGGCCTGTCTCCTACTCAGGAATTGATACCATTTCCTACAGTGGGTCTTACTATGTTGCCACTTGCAGCAATATGCCACCTTTTTCATTTACAGTGAGATAAGAGGTCACTTGACACTTGCCACGGGTAAAGCAGGGAGCAGAAGCCTCCCAGCCCATCAGGAGCCACCCCTGCCCTGTGACTAGCGCCAGCCAACATCCGCTCTGATGAGCCCCAGCAAACTGCAGTGCCCCTGCCAACACGTGCTTCAAGGACACGGTACACGTGCCCCTGTTTAACACAGCACAACTTCTGCATCCTTCTAAATCCTGGATAACTTCAGAGGCTGGAGAGCTCCCTCAAGGCCCCTGCGACAAACTGGCCTGGCACCAAGCTCCTGCAGGACTATCATCCTCCTACTGCCACTGCCACCTTGGCACTTTTCCACTGGCCACAAAGGCTTTGGGTCCCTGCAGGACAACTGTAAAGTCACAGGAGATTTCTGCAACTGAGCTGCTCAGGATCTGAATAAACCTACATACTCTTCTGGACTTTGTAACATTGCTGTCTGCAATAGTGACATCTAAACCATGCAACTGTTAACACCTTCCCCCACCTACCTTCTCAAAAGCATATTTTCTAGGGCAACCAAGTCGAAACAGGCTTGAAACCAATTCTAGCACTTTCTGTTCAAATACTGTTAAGTATCTATTTTTTTTTTGAGTTAACCACAGTATTGGAACTTAGCCTTAAGTCCACTGTTTGTTACAATCATAATTTTAGATCAACCACTTGCTGTTGTGAGAGAGGAAAAGCCACCTACTACTGCCTACCTGCCTACTTTCTATACAGCATTTTAAACCCACAGTAGATTCTGCCAAAGTCCTGGGAAAGGCCAGCACTGACTGTGTAGCCCCTCAGATTCACACATGCTGAAACCACACACAAAATACATACAGCAGATGTGCTTGTAGGAGACACAGTGCTCTCAGATTTCCTTATCAGAATCAGTATCTTGTAATCAAGCTACCACTGAAGCCTGATTAATAGCAATTTTCAAATGTAAAGTAAGTAAATAAAGTACAAGTTAAGTAAATGAAAATGCACACATGCCGTACTAAACATACACAATTTTACTAAGATAGTAGTAAAATAGGAGCTTATAAATCTGGACATGAAGCTCTAAGCATTCAAACACCTTCTCATTTTGTCAGTACAGCTACAAATCCATACCTGTCCCTCTGCTCCTCACCAGCGTGACAATGGCCCTCTGGACACTCAGCAGGGATTCCAAACCAGCAAAACAGAGCAAATGAAAACTCAGGCAGAACTGGACCACATCTTCACTACTGATGAAGATGCAACAATGATCACTGAAGCCTGTAATCTAAAATGCTAGCAAAAAACTCTAGTTCATTTGCTAACTTGTCCATATTACTAACAACAGCAGAGAGGATGATTTCTCTTTATCAGGGTGCGTTTGTCATCTTCCTGAGAAGTCCTCTTGAGAAAGACTACCACAAAAACAATTAATTCTATTTTTTCTGTAAATGTAAATTTCATACAAGTAACAAGTTATAACTTAATGTGAAATGTGACTTGAAAGAAATTTACATGTCCCATCAAACTCCTCTGAAGCTAGTAGGGATGAGACTAAACCAAATTTGGATTGTAGCAAACAAGGGCCAGATGCCAACTCTTTGGAGCTGCAGCAAATAAGGAATTACTTGGCAAAGCATAGGTCTGGAGATGTCAAGGATCACTGCACAATGGCTAAAACAAACAAGACTGAGATGAGTCCCAGAGAAACAATTTTGGTGAGCTTAGACCAGGGGTTCACCAGGAGAAACCAGAGTTAGGATCAGCATTAGGATTTGAACCACCAAAGACTGGCAAGGCAGAATTCAGGCTTTGGGCTAAGGAAAGAGAGAGAACTCCTGAGCATCATCTCTCTAGATTTAAAAAAGCCTAGTGGGAGTCATTTTGCTAAGGCAAGGTATTTGCATGTCCACAACCAGTAGCTGAAGTGTAGAACTTGTTCTAACCAGGATACAGAAAGGGAGGTTCAATTGTGGCAAATGAGAGGACTCCGTGTCCCCTCTTGTAACAACAAGAGGCTAATTCTTTGCTCTGAAAAAATATATAAATAAAACCCTGTGTACCTGAATTCACACTGCACTATTATCTGTATTCTTCCTTCCACATGCAAGGGCCACATTTTCTTCAATGAATTCATTCTCAGAGCTATAGAACAATAATGCAACATTACACACACAGGCAGGCACTTTCTTAATAGCTGTCCTGCACTAATTATTTTGTTGAAACACAATCAAGACATTGCTGGGAGGGAATGTTCTAAACTGGAGTCACTTGAGACTTCAGGTTGTTTCTGGCAACACATTGCCCTGGCTAAGGGAAATGGTCTTGTACAAGCAACCAAAATTAATCATCTGACCACGCCTAAGCTGACCTGAACAGGAAAAAAAGATAACCCCCATATAAGCTTGTACAGCAAGTATGTTAGGAGTGGAGGACTTTGCCCAGTTTCACATGATACAGCAACTGGACAAATTCTCCTAACGGCTCTGAACCTCAAACAAGTTGAGAGGGAAGAAGAAATTAGCTACAGGCAAGCTGGGGAGCTGGTTCCCAGAAAGAAACTTCATAAAAGAAATGACAGGATAGGGTTAGGATGTTTCTGCATTGCAATGCGGGCACAGCCCAGGTGGGCAGCATATATGATGTTAAATCAACAAATTTTGAAAAAACATGAAATGTAATTGCAGTGCATCCAGAACCATCTTAGTTCAGTGGGTACTGCCAGTGACCTCCCAGGTATCATTTGTGTAACAGGTCTGAACCTGCTCCAAGTACATCAGACACCTGTGCATATGCACGCAGTCATCATTTTACAGACTGTAACCAGCTACCAGAAGCCCCAAATGACCAAATTCTTTCTTTCCCTTGTCTATGCAATCTTCCAGGAAGGGAGGGGATGGCAGCGGTGGAAGGGACAGGAATGTGTGTGGGTAATGGCAGCACTATTTATGAAGTCCTAAAAACAGACTAACTCTCTGCATGGGTACTCACTGATGAAAAAAATCAACCCACAACTGCCTGCTCTGCCTCATAACAAGATAGACGTTCACATAAAACAAAACACACATTTAGATTTTTGGCTCAATATTCTTGTCTCTGAATTGTTGCTCTGCATATCAACAAACGATCCTTTGTTCTGAGAAAGCCTTACCAGCCACAAGTTTCCCAAGAGAGGGACGCTACATCCTCAGGCACTGACAGGCCTGCCCGGTAATAAGTAACCAGCATGTATGGGATAGATGGCACAAATCCAGGTCTGAGTATAGAGGCATCACAAGAATATTGGCCAAGAGAGAGTTTAAGTTAAGAAGGTATCTGGATACAAGAATGACAGAAAAGTACTGGAAACAGTTACCCTACAACCCTGCTATGCTGCCTTGCGTGCCAGCTTGTTGACATTTATGTGGCTATTAAAAAAAAGAGAGAAAAACCACAAAAAAGACACTATGCAAAACTTTTTTCTAAAAGTACAGTGTTAAGGAACATTGGACACAGAGGTATCCAAGCTAGTCTTAAAGCAATCAGCCTCACATTGAGAGTTACTGGCTAACAATTCTCAGTCAACAGTAGCTAAAAACATTCAATTCCAAGCACCTAGAGCATGGGAAAGACTGCAGTCTATTTAAAAGTCAGGAATATCAAAAAGCTGCAGAAGAAACAGAAGTCTGATCTTGACAAGTAAATGCCTTTTCCACTCCTTTTTAGACAAACTTCCTTGACAGAAGTTGTCTATTTTAAAGGAATTGAATTTTGCATTTGAGCATCCTATTAAATTCTTAACTGAGCTAGGTATGGTTAAAACTTTTTATAAAATACAAGAATATAGTAACTTTTTTTCATGAAGTTTGTTGACAGACTAGAGCAATAGCACTTACATTATAGTTTTCAAACAGTAAACTCTCTAAAAGCAAATGTATTTCATGTTTTCTCTGTCAACTAGCAAAGTACCAACTAAATGGCATTTATCCTGCTATTTTGGTCACCATCAGATTTGAAGGAATACAGCTGCACTCATTTTTCCCATATGTTTTATACCAGTGTCTCCCTAAATGTTTTCTTCCTCTCACCATACAAAACTTCCACCAGCTGCTAGAGAAGCTCCCCAACTGTTTGACACTAACATGAATTTCCTCATCAGACTGTCTACGACCTTTAGCCTGTGTTCCCAGTTGTCTCAGGGGGCAAAGGGAGTGGGCAGCTACTCAGAAAGTTTGTAACTAACAGAACATTGTGAAAGGAACATGAAGGGAACTAGAGTCAACAAATTGGATATGAAGATTTTAAGCAAAGTGCCTGAAGAAACAGCACATTTTTAGTCTGGAAACAACCTCAAACATTACATAAGTGTATTTGTACATCACCCTGGAAAGCCTACAGCTCCTGTGGTAGAAGGGCACTTGACCTCCACAGTTTGCTGCTTACAAACAACAGTTTACATCAAACAGAGTGTCTTGGTTTACAAGCCCTCAAACCAATTTGAAAACTTATTAAAGCAGCATTGCAATTATGTGAAAAGTAGGTGGAGAAAGATACAGAAAAAAAAGCTTCAAAGGTTTTCAATTAACTTCCAAGTGGCACTTCCAAGAATCGGCACGTCTGTTCCATACTGTGAAATAGTTTTCCAACTGTTTCCTTTGCCCAGTATTTTTCCAAACTGACTAGTACAGCCAAGCACAGCTAGGCAATTCAGAAGAGTGCACAGTGAAAGACATTTCAGCAGAACCCTGGGTTCATGACCTATTTTATGTAACGGAAATCTGCTTAAATATGATTCTAATGTAGGTATAAAAACTCTTCACATTGAGATGATATCGACCTACGTGTGGCTCTCTTCTGTGCCAGTAAGACTTGCACACCAAGTTCTTCCGGAAGGCCCTTCAAAAAATAAAGGCTCAAAATTCAGAACACAAAAGCCAGTTTTCTGCTGCTTTATTGTTTTCAGTCTCTCCTGACCCTACTGCTTCCCAAACGAGCTCAGCTTTTCAATGACATCAGAACTAGAAGGAGCTAGAGCAATGTACTAAGGTTCCAGGACAATGCCCCAAAACCAAAGCAGGCCCCCAGTACTCCTCTAAATGTCCACCTGCAAAGAGTTTCTTTCATGGTATGGAAGAATCTCATCTCTGCTCTGCTATAGGTTGCTGCAGTTTAAAAAAAAAATTCTAGCTCTGCAAGAGCTCATTATTACTTTGCTGATGTCTCTTTATCAAAGCCACCTGCAGATTGAAAATGTCTGGTCTGCCCCAGGAAAAACAAAGTCTAGGCGAATTTATCTAAATTTGGGCTTGTTGTTATGAAGCTGAAACTTGCACAAGTTCAATAAATACAGGCTTTGTCTCAGCTAGTATCACACCACAACTTCCTTCTGCCTTGGAAAAACTAGGAAGGTAGAGGTTGAAAACTCCCTGTACAAAGTACACATGTAAAAGTAGAAGAAAACAGGCTGCACTCCTCCCTAGTGCCTGACAGCTGGATCCACTGATCATTAAAAACAGGGGAGAGAGCAAAGTCAGAAAAGGCAGTTTCTGGAAATGAAGGATGGCAAACCAGAGGCTTAGGTGGGAAGAGCAAGAAAGAGCATCCAGGACCAAGGACTGCTAGGGGAAAGGCATTCCTCTACTTGTCTGGCTTAGGGACAGCCCCACCTTAGTACGGGGACTCACCCAGGACAGCAGCCTCGTAAATTGCTGCGAAGTATATCAGCAACGAGTGGGAACCATGTCTCTCAGACTAAAAGCAGCTTTTGGAGGTGAAATTTGGTGTGATTCAACTTCATTAAAGTTTCAAACAGTGGAAGTTTAAGATAGGGCAGGGACTTCATGAAAAACATGGATTTATCTGAGTCTGTGACCAAAATGCAACTAAATTCCTTCCCAATGGCCTGAGAGCTTTGCTGTATAACCTGTTCAGATGGATTCAGTTTGTAGAATTGAAGTTTTATTATTAAGCACAGCTGCTAGCAAACTGAAACACACAAATCTGACGTGAAAATAAAATGGTAGCCTATCTATTCCTTCCATTGTGGCTACTGTATTTGTTTTTTTCTCTTTGGACAAACACTCACCCAAACTTGGGACAATTCCAGATGGTTACATCAGCAGTTCATACAGCAGTAGTTACAGACAAAAACTAGTCTTCATATTACTCTATGGACTTTATTAGAACTTCCTTCTAAAATCTGCAGCATTAGAGACAACCTTGTATGTTATTAAATCTATAGCATCTGAAAAAGAAAACTGAGATGCTTTTATTTTTCATCTTCAGAACAAATTCAGTAAATCAGAGTTCCACAGAGCATCTAATTATCACACAGATTTTCAGAGACATCAAATTATCATCGACTTTGCAATTAACACTACAGGCCAGTGACAAACGATGTAGGAGTACCTGTTAACACAATTTAACAAAACCAGTCAAGTCCCAAAGCAAAGAGCGATTCAAAGCCTTTCAGACGACAAGAAATAGTGGCCAGCTGGCAACACTGAGAGATTTAATGAATACAACAGCATTCAGCAGCAATTTGAAAACTGTCTGCTTGGGTAAGGCTGAGTTATTAACGAAATCTCCATTTATAAACAGTGTTGATGGGATTTAAACAGCCTGTGTAAGAAGGATTAAAAGTCAATTGAAAAGTCTGTACAGATAAGAAAGCAAAAAGAAACTGTGCCCTTGAATTCTGTACATAGTGATTAACCTTATCTTTGTCTCCTGGCACACAGCAGGGGTAAAACAGGCTCCCTTATGCATAGCTGGTGAGGTGGGCTTTGCGTTAGGGCTATTCAATGTTTCCTTTTACTCTCCCCCTCTCCATTTCTTCAAACTGTATACTAAAAATCATCATTTACCATCCCACCAGTTACCTTTAACAGATACCAAAGAGAAACATAAATTGCAAGATTCTGTCCAGGCATGCTAGAATGATTAGGTTTTTCCTTCCTTTAGGTAATTGATGATCTTGCTATTCTCTGTTAGACTTTTATAACCGTACACCAATATAAACTAGTGTAAATATTGACAATGGAGATTGGCAAGTGGGGATTTCTGGGAGAAGAAGGAGGGAGATGAGAACTTGTTTCTAAGGATTTTTTCCTCCTGCCTCCAGAATACCCTGTAAATTCCGCTTTACACAAAACTTAATATAGTTTTTAATTTATGTATCACTTCTTAGAGTAAGACAACAGACAGGAATACAAACCTAGCTCTTTTCAGTCCTTAATCCCTCCCCTATCATCTTCTCATCCCATCCAAAATCCAGCCTATTCTGGTAACATAAGTTGCCTATTTCTGACGTGCCTTTTGTAAAACGGCCAAAGCCACAGAGCATTTAAGGTGAAAATGTACAATGCCACGTCTTGTCTTGGTTTCCCTTGCCTGTAACATAGCCTAACATTTGATTTGCTTCCTTTGGTCTTGTCCAGGATACAATAAGAGCTTTATGAAAAAGCTCTGTAAGAATCTGGGCCATTGATTTGAACAAGGGCTATTTAGCCATGACACACAGCACCAAAGAGAGCTGCTCGACACGCCAGCTCTGGAAGCAGCATTGCCCCTTCAGCGCAGGGCTCTTAACAGGAGTGCAGTGCTCGGCAGCAAAGATGGGCAGCTTCTGGGACCCAAGGTTATCTCCTGGCACAGGCCTTCACCTCATTGTACAGGCCTGTCAGAGCTAGTACAGGTGTGTCCAATACTGCACCACAAAACATGATGTAAACATATTCCAATTACTTATCTGTGATATTTATCAGCCTATGTTTTTCCCAAGGCATTGCAGAAACCATTATGTAAACATAACCAGAATATTACTTGCAGAAGGGGACAGCTATTCCACTGGGAAGTAATATTTAAGAAACAAACAAACAAGCCACAGATACTTGTGAGTACACTGCCTCCATGCAAATCTAGGGTGGAAATGAAGATCATCAATATACAATTGCCCTAGGGAGATTCAATGAGCTTATATTCAATCAGTTGTATTTGTATAAACCTGTATAAAAAATCCTGTAGGAAATACACTTTTTTATTTAATAAGTATGGTTTTATCCTTCAGAGTAAGAAGTATATTGTCATTCAAAATACATTTGTGATTATTCATTTTGCAGCAATGTTTTCATTGTCCAGTCCTTACTCTGGATGACATACCCAGGGAATCCTCATTGAGGAGATAGAAATAAACTTAGCAACACCAACTCCTCGTTAAAGCTCATCACCCTTTTATGTAGTTCCTACTGAAAAAAGGAGGGTTTCTTGGTACTTTCTTCTGCTTGGGCTGTAAAGTCAGCATAGGTAAGATAGCCAGGTTTCCCTATTTGTTAGGGTTCCTACCATCTTAGTATGACACTAAAAAGGACTGGATTGCCATTGTGTAAGAGCTATGAAAGATGAGGTGAACCTTAAAAACCACCTTGAATCTGAACCTAGTCAGGCAGCTGCCTCATTGAAACATCAGAGTACCAGTCACAGGTCCCCTGCCTCAATGCACGTACCTAAGAGGATTATGATCTAAAAACGTGCAGTTTGGCTCCTTCACTGTAACCTCATGATGTTATTTGAGCATTTATGAATAGCCAGATCTCCATGCAGCTGAGCTGCTAATAACATGGCACGTACCAGTCACACTGCAAAGCAAGTGACCTCACCTAGGCAGCTTGTGTAAACACGGCACAGCCACAGAAATATGACAAGCCTCTGAGCATGCTTAAGGTTATTCCATGAAGACTGTTTACTGTGTTGCCTGGAAACACATAAATAGGGCTTTTGGGGGCTCCCCCCCAATTTTTCATGAAGAAAATTTAGACCAAGAATTCCTTCAAAAAAGGGGTTTGCTATTGTGGTAATTTAGCATACCATATTCTGAAGATTAACTTTTCTAAACAGCATTTCCAAACCTAGCAATCTTCCTTTCTGAAGGCCTATTTCCATTAGGAAGTATTCTGCTGTTATAGCCAAGAACTGATGGCACTTCCAGTGGCCTATCTGAACAAATGCACACTGCTAGAATTAAGACCACTTCTCCCCATAAATGCATTTTGGAAAAGTACTTTTTAAAGCTTCCTGGACACAACAGTGAAGCTGAATTTAAATTCTGAAAGATAAAAAAGTCCAAACCCTTTGAAAGAAGCTGTAAATATCTGTTACCTTCTACCTTAAATCAATAGATATTACTTACTTGTTGGCAAACTGGTAGGAAAATTAAGTCTTTGGTTATTCACAAGGTCTACCATTTAAAACCAAGAATGGGTATATTCAACTGTCTTACGGTCTCACGGAGAAAGAGCTAAACCCCAGTTCTGTCCAGATTAGAAGAGGGTAAATCCTATTTACCAGCATTTAATCTCCCCTGTACTACATCTTCCATTATTAATATTTAAAAACAGAACTATATTCCATGTGGAGCAGTGTTATAGAACAGAAATTCCAGAGTAAATATGAATATCACTCTATATGAAATTTCTGGTTTGCAAAATATTTACCAAATAATCCTGCAGGAAAATAAAGTTTATTTTTAAATAACATATTTCATTATATCAATTAAACCTGTTGGAAAACTACAGGGGGCAAGATCTACTTCAGATCAGGCTTAGAAGCTTATCTACTTTTATCAACTGTATGAGCTCATCTAAGAAAAGCGAGCACCTCTCCCAACAAGTCTGATTTGCTGTTATAACAGCTACAACACTATTTTTATTCAAAAAAGAAAGAACAAGTTTATAACATTTGCTAAATGTTTTTAATTGGGTTTTTTCCTCCCCATCTAAACAGCATATAATTCTTTTCTTAAAGGCTCCACTGCTACAAATAGCAGAGCAGGAGAAGAAATACTGGTCAGACAGCTTATTTTAGAGATATATACTCTGCATTATGTGGGATTTCAAAGAAAAATGGTATGATAGAGAGGTTTAGCCAACAGCTTTGATGTTTTTTCATGCAACTTTGTAAAATGAGCAGCTATTTATTTTCAATATATAGTATTGAACTCTGCCTGGCTTACCTGATGGGTGCAAAAACTAATGGACAAGTGACAGAAAATTATTACATATTCTTCAATGTTTTAATCTTCCTGGCCACTAAGAGAAATACACATGAAAGAAATTTGTACAGCACACCATGCAGAATACTTAGGAAACAGTCACAAGGAAATTACAAAATTATCCCAGCTGCAGAAAAATGACAGATGGGACCCCTGAAAGCCTACTCAAGACCAACCTCCTGTTTCAGCAGAATCAACTACAGCTTTGTCATCCTGACAGATGTTTGCCTAACCTGTTTGAAGGCTTCTAGTGACAGAAGTGCCATGAGTTCTTAAGTAAAGGAGTGCTCAAGTAACCTTATTAAGATCGGTATTTTACCTGGTACCATTATCTGAATGAATCTGTGGACATAGAATGATTCTTCAGTGTTATAAAAAAAATTATCTTCTCTAACTGCTGAATAATTTAACACACCACCAGTTCTCAAAGAACATATTGCTAAGAAAGACTTTTATTATGTTCTTGCAGTGTGATTCAGCTGCTCATTGTCTTTTTGCTTTAGATATAAAGCAAAACAAACTCAAGCCTAGAAGCAAACAGCATTAAATACAGTGCATGACAGAGCAGAGCTGACAGCAGGTATTTCAACCTAAGTGTGGCTCAAAGCATTGTTATTCTTTGTTGTTCTCAATTCTTTTATGGCTACAGTTGATTTGTGACTGAGAAACAGAGGGACAAGAATAAAGAATAGGGCAATTTAAAAATTCTAAAGAATTGTTTTGTGATGAACTTTTCAGAGCAGGGGAATGAAGCTCCTAGGAAGAGAAGCAGTACACAGTCTTACTGCACCTTAGAACAATGCTTTGCAGAGGATGGGGATTAAGAGAGGTCTATTCCTACTCTGTGATAAAATCAGTTGCAGTACACCACTGGCAAGGGTGGTTCAAAAGGCTTAGATGCCATCTCTACTCAACCCCATATTTGCACCAGCTCTTGCTAATTTTTGAGAATTTCTTGTTCTGCTCCAGCAGCCCCACTATTAGTTACTCTATCAGGGAGAGGTTACTTCTTCAGAGACAGATAAGTAATGACCTTGGACAGCAAGTCTGTTACTTCATCTTTGCCTCAGAAGATGGGGACAAAACGTTCTACTTGTTCTGTGCAACCTTTGTTACTGAAGAAAACAAATAGTGGCTAATGTACTGCTGCCTCCTCCAGGCTGAACAAGCCAAATGATCTCAGCTCCTCATAAGGCTTCCTCTCCAGACTCTTTACCATGCTCATGGCCCTCCTCCAGATGTTCTCTAATAGCTTTATATCCTTCTTGTATTGTGGTGCCCAAAACTGCACACAGGACTCGAGGTGAGGCTGCACCAGCACAGAGTAAAGCGGGACAATCTCCTCCCTTGCCTGGTTGGCCCAGTGAGAGATACCTCTCTGTGCTGCCTTAGCAGTGGCTTAAGTTCAGAAAGAACTTTCCACCTGTGCTCTCCTCTCTTGTTTCTTTCAGTGGAAATTTACTATAATTATATCCGTATTACCTGCTCACACGAACTCTGCCAACAGTAAGCAATCCTGTCCTACATCCTGGAAGGCCCATGGATTTTTTCCCTCACTCGACAGATGTCATGACATCAAAGAACAGAGATGATTATCAGCAAGCCTCTCAAGGCACACACAATGGGAAACAAAACCACACAGCTGTTTAATAAAAGTCTTGTTGAGGACCCTCGGTGTACTTACAAAAATTCACACCAAAGCGGAATCAGTCAGTCTCCACAACAAGACTTCCCCCAAGTGCATGATGGTCAGATTTCAAAAAACTAGTCACAGTTGATAAAAGGAAGGAATGCATGGAAACTCTTTTCAAGTTTTCATGGTTAGAGGTGAAACGAAAGTATGGAAGTCCAGACCACAGCCAAGGTAAGATGTAGGTGATGGATGGATAACAGTAGGTTTTTGCAGGAGTTTTACAGAGTCAATGGAAAAGATATTTCAAATGCTACTATAAAGGAAATTCATGGTAGAAGGGAAAAGGGCTAAAGGACACTTTAAATTACGCAACAACAAAAATCAAACCTACAGGACAAAAAGGAGGAAACAATGCTGAGTGCAGCTCTGAAAGACAGTGGTGTAGCTGATACAAGCACCTTTCTCTCCACTGGAGCCTTGGACTACCCTAATTTGTGAACATTTACACATGTGTGTATACAATGGCACAGTAAAGACAGGGAAAGAAGATGGCTGGAAAACTGTAGGTCTCTTAACACCCAATGTCTCTTTCCTTTTATCCTACATGTAACCTAGGACTCCCTGTCTCCTTTCAAGAACTCCTTAAATAAAAACATTTTCCCTGTCGTCATGCACGAGCCCTATTTCCACCTTTATTTGTCAATCAGTGCTAGATTTTCTTCTCTGTTAAACTGGCTTCTTATTCACCATTATGGCTCAGTTTGAGGCAATGATCAGGCACTTCAGTCTATATGGAATAATTTCCTATGAAAAGACTTAGAAAGACACTTTTTCCTACTTTAAAACTTACAAACTCATTGGAGAGCAGCAAAAAGAAAACATGCTAGAGCAGTTACCACACTGGAAACAGTCAATGACTGTTTGGGAACTGTCACAACATAATAACAATAAATTAATACCTAGGGAAAAAGACTAAAACCCATTGTTTGTTGAATTATAGTATGAATTAGTATAGCAATCCATGAAGGAAAAAGAGCCTACATATGTGATCAAATCTAATGTGAAATCCCTATCTACAGATATCTGATACTTATTATTTATTATCATCTTTAAATCTTTGGATCTTATTTATCCAACCGTTGTACTTATCTGAAACGGAAAGCTTACCTTACCATCAAGAGAGGTAATTCTTTTTTCTACAGTTTATGTCTCAAAGAGTTCTCTTCTGCTTAAAAATGTAGTTGGGTTCCATCAGCATTATTTGTTTGCCCTCGCACTATATCAGAATGATTCCATAGGAAATATACTTAGTTCATAAACAAAGGTTTTTTAAAACAAGTTTTCTACAGCTGTACAGCTGAGCTTGCAAATTCATCCAGGTCCAAAAGTACAAAGTGCACCTCTACAGACCATCAGTGCAAGAAGGTGTCTGAACACAAGCCAGCTTCAGTGCAGAAACCATGTAACTGTGACACTGTTTTCACCATTTCAGGGCTAATAAACTCTGCCCCTTAAAGTGAGAAACAGGTCTAATACTTCCTGGAAGACATTCAACCATAATGAAGGTCAAGTTATACCCCAGATGCATACCTGTAATTTCATTCTGTTCATGTCATTAACAACCATATGGAAACTAGAAATGGTATCAGATTTCAAGCAGCAAAAATGGCTTTGCTGATGCTGCTCAATCCTGGATGATTCCTTCTTACTCTACTGGAGAGTTCATTGACTTAACAGGATTCAAAAGCAGTGAGCATCCCTGCAGATATGCTCAGCAGATAGCTGTATTGTGAGAGGAGACAAGATCTGTTGAGAAAGCAGTCCTTCCATGGCCTTAGCTGTATGCAGTATTTGTAGTTAAACTGCTACTGATTATGTAAAATGGCTTCGGTTAAAGTGACACAAGCTATGTCCATACCTTTTTAAACACTGTTTACGAATGGCTTAAACAAGAAAAAGATAAAAAGAAATGAAAATGAAGCTTTTATAACCCAGTGTACATTTACATTATGTACATTTACAAATGTACATTACAGTGTACATTTACATTAGGACTCAAACCAGCTTACACTTTACTGATGGTTATGTATGGAACAGCATTTGCAAAACAGACCACTGACAAAACTATGCAAACATTGTTCTTGCAGTACTGTCAAGTCAGCTTGGGAACAGCTACTGCTGTGGTTTCCTTGTGAAAGTATAAGCACTTTATGATCTGATAAGAGACACTGTAGGAGTATATTATAATAAAGACAGAATTTCAGTTCCAATTCTTCATCCTCATAAATTCACGAGGATAACAAAAGCCCCATGTGACATAGGTGCAAGTAATTCTGGGCTTTAAACATGAAAACTACAGGTTTGAAGCTTAAGTAGTTGCACTTGATGCTGTCTATCAATACTGGATGAGCCAAGCAAGATTTCAAACTGTGTCCCCTTTTCAGCTTCAGAAAAGAAATTTACGAAAAGCTTAGCTTCCAAAATAGCAAATTTAAATACACATAATCCAAATATCTTTGTGTTGTTTACCTGTAATTCAAAATTAGCATAACATCTCTGTTACTGGACTCCAAAGATTGTACTGGATTACTGATGTCAATTTATTGTCGAAATGCTAATTTCAAACAATGAGTATAAATGAGTTTCTTTTCTGTCCTCTCCCAAGAATCACTCACTCAGCCATTACGTTGACATCCGAAAAGTCTATATATTGAAGAAACAGCCTCGTTTATTTCTCAAATATGGTAATACACCTTCTAAACCAGAATTGTTACCTGAACTGTAGTAACATGGTTTCAGAGAGATGCGTGATCAGAGCATGAAGGGGAAATGGCTCTCTCTGCTTCAGGTATCTTCAGGTACAACGAGGAAGTTCTAGAACTGACAAATCATAAACCTCAAAACCAAAGAAACCTGTTTGTTGTATAGTCTGTGTGGTAAGAGCTCAAACCAGTAAATTTTGGTATACCTTGTAATTAATCTTTGGATATACCTCCTATGATAAATACTTATCTAATAAGAATACTTTAATGCATATACTTTTTCAAAACATCAGTTGGAGACAACCAATTCAAAACAACCAATGGGGACATTGGTTATATTATTGCAAAAACAAGCTTCATTGCTCAATGAGTCTAGCACAAAAGTTTAAATAGATCTGCAATAGTCTTTAAAGTAGGCAAGAAATCCTGTGCGATGTGCTGCTCTTTCCCCTTCAAAAAAAAAAAAAAAGGAGAGGTAAAGGAAGTTTTATTTTAGAAGCTTAGAAATTCAGGTTTGTTTACCCAAGACTCTAGAGAACTAGCATAGCTACACAACAATTTGCAGCAAGTTCACCTCTGGCCATAAATTACAGTGGATACAGCTCAGCTGGCATGACTCATTGCTTTTGCAACTGTGCTTTAACATCTAAAAGGCCCTGCTCATCAGCCTATTTCCAGGAATATCATCTTTTTTGCACACCTGCCTAATGGATCACAAGTAGAATTCCAGGTTTTTGTTTTTGATGAGGGAAGCCCCAGTTGTAGCTCAGGTCCTGCCTCCCAAGACCAGATGTGCCCAGCTGTGACAAAGGCATGCAAGTACAAGCATCCCTGGTTTATGTGTCAGCCTTGTTGACGAGGCACTTTCCTCCAGACTCTTTGGTCCTCTGGCCCAGTCTTAGGCCACACAACTTCACTGCTGGAGAATACTACTCATTTGGGCAAGCAAAAGGAGACAATTACAATAAAGATTGGCTATAAAAGGATTTAATTCTGAATGAGAAGGGGATTTACAAAAAATGAGTAAGGAAAGAACCACTGTTAGGCTTCACTCATCTTCTTTTAAGAAAAGATATGTTCTTTTTTACTTAATAAATAGAAATACATGACAAAGATTAGAGGCAAAATATAGAGTGATATCTCAAAAAGTTAAATATATTTACAGTTTTACAGTTTTATTGATAGTTTAAATTAACATGAGCAATCATTCCTTTATAATAGAACTTTTATACTTGCTTTGAATGTTTCTCTTTTCATTTTCTACTTAATCAGACAAAAACTGTCAAAGTCTATTACCAAGAAAATTAAATTGATTTTTAAAACCTGAAATTTCAAGATTCACCTTTTTAAATGTGCCTGCATACCTGCATAAACAAAAAGATCTTAATTGTTAATTATCTTGAAAGATTTCTATAATTCATCCGATTGTAAAATTACTTCGGCAAAAGTAGGTACTACTACGCTACTTAAATGCTAGCCATAAATTGAGAAGACTTTCTTTCAAAAAAACTTCTAAAAAGCTTGTATTTCAGAAATCTGTTTTTCAAGTGTTTGTGTTAACCATAATGAAATTCACGAACATGTGTGAACATGTATTTTTTCAATAAAAGGATTTTCCTGACAAGGAAACCGGACCTGGCTACAAAAGCCACGGCTGACTTCCTGCTGTTTCACTAGATCTAAATAGTAAGTCAAGGCAAATAAAAAAAAAAGTGTGCACATTCCTGCTTCTCCAGGAAGACATTAGTACAACCCATCTAATATCCAGTTAAAGAGTTCAAGCATCAAGGTTAAGGTAATCTGATATTATCTTAGAAATTCTTGTCTGGATCTTCTGTCCATATTCCACTTAGAAACAACATTATACTTGCTTGCTTATTGTATTTTGTCTATATTGTTAATGGTCAAAAATAACTTGAATTATTTGGTACAGCTTCTGTTTCCACTAGCACATGCAATTAAGACCTAAGAGGATGTTGTAACACAGGCAAACAAGGTCATATGGCTATATCATGGAACACAGACTTACATGGCCCTGAAAGAAAAAAAAAGTCAAAAACTCAGAATTTCAGCATCTATTAAAACCAAAAATTTTGAAATTCTGGGATGAGATAATAAGTGAAAAGAAAATAACAAAAAGGCAACATAACTCATACAAAACCATCTGCATTTCCTTTTTTAACCCTCAAAGATCAACATCAACACAGAAGACAGAAAGTCAGTCCAGAGAAAAGTAAAGAAGCTTAGCCAATTAAAAAATTACTTACATTTCACCTTAAATATATACAGAATTGACTGAAATGGCTAGTGTTGTTTTCAAGATTTTATGGAGGATGGGCAAAGTACCAAAAACTAGAGAAACAAGAAACAATGCTTTCATTTAAAAAAGGAAACAAAAAAGGAACCAGTTCAGCCCGCTGAATTTCAATTCCTAAAAAAAAAAAAAGGGGGGGGGAGGAAATTTGGCAATGCAGTTTTTAAGTGCATAGACAATAATATGCAATGGAGTGAAAGGCAAAACTCAGTTTGACATGAATGTTGAGGACAAACCTAAAACCTTTCTAGTTGCCTTCCCCAACAGATAATAGGTTTGAACAAGGGAAGGCACACGCTGCTGGTAGTCTTTAAAATAGTCAGATAAACTTCTCATGCACAGCCTAGGTATAGTAATTGTTTCTTCCCTGGGGCATCTCAACAGACCTAACAGCTCCCTTCAGCACCTTCCCTATTCTGTGGTTCTGTGAAAACATGTTTTAATCTAGCTATCCCACACGTAAGGACAAAGGAAATAATCAACATGCACACTTGGGAAAGTAATTCGGAAAGCACTGTCTCCAGAAAGAACATGGGGAACTGCAGCTCAGGCTCCACTGTGTATTTTTTACTGTGGTTCAGCTGCCTAGAAGGCAAATTTGAGCTAAAATATATAAAAGCAGAAATATCAGGTAAAACAAACAATCCCCTTTCCTGCATACACTATGCCAATCTGATTGTTTAAGAATATGGTGACTTTCCCAGTGTCAGAATTTACTCGAAAATACTGGAAGGATTTTTAAGGCCCCTGTTGATTCGTTAAAGAAAAGGAGCCTCTCAGTACATGCCTTAAAAACCTCACTATAGGGAAATTAATGAAAGGTGAGAGATGACTTGATATTTTTGCATATACACATATATATTTATATATATACACACCTTTAAGACTCATTAAGATGTCTAAGAAGAAAAAAAAGATTGGGGACAAAAATTAAGATTTTTTTCAGATTTATAAATTAACTCACAGAAAACTGCAATGAACAGAAATGGACATTACACAAATGTGTCTTGCAGAGGTATAACTTCCTAGCAACAAGAAAATTATTCTCTGAAAGCTCTTACTACAGGAAATGGTCATAATTGCTTCAATTTTTAAGTAACTTTAGATATCTTTCAGAAACACAACTTATATTCAGCTTCTGGGAGAGAAACAAAACTCTCTGACCTACATACACAAGATTGAATCAGATTATCACAATTCTCTAACCTGGTGTAGAAGTCTGAACACTTCTTTCTCTCAGCTTCTATGAGATGCTTCTTAATCTGTGCATTTTGCAGCAGAAGGGACTGAATACAAAAGCGACCTGATGCAAAGGCAGGCAGAAAGAATACTCTTTCAGGTACCTCAAAGGCAATAGCCATATAAAAATAACTCCTTAAATTCCACAAAGTAAGAAAGGAGCTTTAAGACTTGGCAAGTGGAGAACTCAAAGAGCCCTAGGGAAAGGAAAGATGCAAGGAGAAAAATCAACATAGTAGAAGGAAGATGACTGCTATCCATCAGGGTAGAAACGGTGAATTGTCTCTTGAAAAGCTCTGGGCTTAAAATACGTGCAGAGAGAAGTAAAACCCATCTGCTCCCATAGCCTGGGCTGTCTGACACGTTTCAAGTTAATAGCACCTCAAGCTTTCTGATGTCCCTCCATAGACTCAGACTTGCCTGACAAAGCAGTTCCAAAGTCGGGGGGACATTACAAAAAGCAAGCATGCATTTTACTGTTATTGCTGTACTGATTAATCCATGTCTAAACCTACCCTGTACATTATATACAGTCTTTGTTTACATTTTTATTACTGTACAAGTGGTTCCAAAGGAATCTTTCCCCTCCCTATAGTAACAACCAGGAAAAGAAATTTCCAGTAATAGATTATGTTTCCAAGTGTGGTTATTATCATAACAATTTAACCTCCAGTCCATCCTAACAGCCATTGCTAGAACAAATTCTCCCTTTGGCCAGCAATGCATCAAGTCATACTCCAAAATACTGTCAAGGCTGCCAGTGGATGCTCAGCAGAAGACTTCAGCAATGTAACTAATTCATGTTATCTGTCTGTTAAAGAAAATTTAACATTGCCAGTTCAGGCAGGATCTTTTCTGTGACAGCAAAATAATGTATTTGACGTGTTTATAACTTACAACTCCCAGGCTTAAGGTCTCAATATTTCAGTCACAATGGTGTCCCCAATAAATAGTAACAACGAAATTTTGAATGTCAGAGTAAATTATAAAGTGGTTAGAAAACAGAACCTAAGTTAAATATAACTATTTTTTTTAATTAAGACATTAATGTAGAAAGGATTCTTAAAAATTTAATAATGAGAAAGATTACCAACACACATAGGATTCCAGAGGAGCCAAGACATTTACTCACAACAGAACAGGAGAACCATAAGACATTTTTTGGAAGACATGTCAGAATAAGTTAAGTTTAAAGAGATATAGAATACACTTATACTCTACATTCTTGAATCACTAGATTAGATAAATAAATATGTTAAACATTTCCTAGGACTTTCAGATCATTATGAATCTGAAATGGTTCATTATGAATGAATGGTTGACTGAATAGTATGTCCAGGCACCCATGGAACAGAGGGTGACATGGAAAGGTGCCTTTTAAAAATCAGTCCTAGAGCAGCGCAGTCCTGAAGTCCCTTTTCTGCCTGAATGAAATTTTGACTTCCTGGGACAGAAAGACAAAACTTTGTTCTATATGATATGGAAACAACAGAACATGGAAGAATTGAGATATGGGAAGAAATATACATGTATCAGGGATATGCAGGGAAGAAGTAATTATAATATAGCATTCATTACAGACCTGAATAATGAAGAGCAGGAAAACATCATCAGCAAAGCATACAAGAAAAGGGCAGGCTGACTATGTTAAAGCTCTTCTGGAGCCGAGCCATCTTACAAACACGGGAAACATTCTAAGAGATAAAATGCTCCACAAAGTGTACTGAGACAGAGTGTTTGTTTAGGAGATGGGGGATTTTTTTTCAGCATTGTAAGGTAGGTTTGGCTCCTCTTTGCAATGTTGGGTACTTTATAGCTGCTTAAACATCTGGCCAGTTAATATTATCATCTTCTAAAACTGCTAAGATTATCAAAATATCTAAAAATCTGATTTTAAATGTTCATAACACTGGAATTAAACTTAATATGTCTTATAAACAGTACTTCCTATGCAGAAGTACAATGCAGTATCACTAAAGCAAAAGCCTAAATGACAGTAGAGCCCAGTACATTAAAACAGAAGCATTCTCTATTTTGGAAAACTGCATTTAATGTAGATATTTAACATTAGTTCGTATATATTGAGCTCCAGTTAAACGTTGTAAATGTTTTTGTTTGTTTTTAAGCCAGAAATGAAATCTGAAATTCTTTCTTATCTATTACCCAAGGGACACAGTAGCAGCAGTACCTCCTTACTGAGCTAGGCTGTACATATATTAAAGGAAAGTATCTGTCAGCTGAACAAGCAAACCAGGAGTTGTCTGTTTCGGTCAATACTTAATTTCCACATGAAAGCTAAGAACATGTACACCTACCTAGGAAAAACAACTCTAAACTTGGCAAAACAGACAGGATATAGGTTTATTTTTTACCAACAGTGTATAACTGTTTCTTAATCAAACTACCTTAACCAGCCAGTAGAAAAATTCGTGGGAGATTAAATACTCAGTCCCCCAGAATCAGGTTTCAGTTTTCTACTTAACATCAAATTCATGTTGTGATGCTGTTATTCTAAGAAGCAAACTAACATTTTCTATCTTTTTTCCATGCCCTGAATCCATGGGCAAAGAAACAGTACTAATAGGCTTGTATTTTAATTGCTGGTACGAAACTATTCAGTCAACCATTTATTGATTCATAAGGCTCTGGAAGTCCTAGGAAGTGTTTAACATTTATTTTCATTATTTCCATATGTAAATCAGATATTAGAATAGGCCGTAATTACAAATTAAATTCTCCTTCCTCCCCCCACGATGAAGAGACACAGTACAGAGCTTTCACTGTAGGATAAAGTTGATGAAAGTGATTAAAATAGAACTTGCTGTACAGTTGCTCAGAACCATACTGTTGCTTTCTGCAGTTTCAGCATTTCCAGAAGTTGGAGGAAAGCATAAATAGACTACAACAATGAAACAGAGCTCCACCAGAGATCTGAGACAATGTGTGCAAACACAGGAACTTCCCTTTTTCAACTCTTGGTAGTCCCTGATTCACAGAATATCCTATATCAAAAAGTTTAGATTATATAAACTGGACATAGGAAAGTGGTAAATTTGTCCTTGACTGAAATTTGAGTTTATATTCTCAGAATTTAACTGGGCAGTGACTGTGGTGAGGGTTGCATTTCTATGCAGTTGAAGAGAATGTCAACACTCGGGGGAAGAATTCAGGTTGCATGAATGATTTTGAACACAAACAGCATCAGCATAAACTCCCACTAAGCTTCAAGCCTGTGGACTTTGGCACTGTGGCATAATGCTGCTGCTGGTGGTGCCCCAGGGTACAGGGATAACTTTACTCATAAAAGTTTCTTTACACTTAGCAGACTGTTAGAGTCCAGAAATTCCAGTGAACAGCAACAATTATATCCATGGTCCAACTGTAATATTTTCCCCCCAGTGCAACTCCAAGGAAAGGGAAAATCTACCATGTCTACATGACTAGACCGCAGATTTGAGAACAGAGCCCAGTTTTACCCTTACACCTCCACTCTCACTACTGATCTGACAGCTCTCTTCAACTCCTAAGCAATGCCTGCAACTGCTGCCAAGTTTTCAGAGGCTCATAACTACACAAAGGCAAATCCTTCTATTTAACACTTAAAGGCTTGACAAATCTGAGTGGTAGCCACGGGGAAAAAGAAAATGCCTCTTGCGTGGTTCAAGTGCTCCTGTCAAATATCAAAAGATCTGCTGCAAAAAAAATGGATAGACTCTCTCAAAGAAAAGGTCATAACAACTCTTTCCAAGGAAAAGTCAGGGCATATCTATGCAGGTTTTGTACATGGTAATGTCTCAGTACTTCAAATCAATACTAGTTTAGAAAGATATATGGGTAGGGTATAGCTGTAAAACTCTCAAATGAAGTCATACTAATGACAAAACAAAAGCACTTCTATTGCTACAGTTTATAGCTGTGGATAAAATGGAGAATAGTTTGTAGTGTGGAAATTTTAGACTGATAGAAATATTTCTGAGCAGTAGCACTATGAAACAGAAATAAAAAGCTCTAGAAGGTGCAAAAATACTGAAACTCATCTTGATGAAGGGTGATTTCCATAATCTATTTGATCTATAAACCAACAAACCAAAACTATTGACCCATGCACTTCTTCCTCCCAAATGAAACCATATTCAGCGTCTTATCCAGCTCTGACTTAGTGCCTCAAACATTAGATTAGTCACTCTTAAAGTACATTTACTTTGTGGCATTTCATTCTTTTCCTTCAGTTGTTCAACACAGAGAGGTTATAGACACCTATCTGCAGAAGTAAAGACAGAGAGGAGGGGGTTTAAGCTACAATATCTGGGGCTTTTACAATGATTGAACAGACTGTTTATAGATTTTTGCCTTAGTTTCCACTTGAAGCAGGATGGTATAACTCAGTCCAATCCCTCTGTGTGGAAGGCAATTATTTATCAGCTTCCTTTTGGCAAAGAATTCTTTCACCTCTTATTTTAAAGCACTGAGGGTACCAAGGTGTTTCCTGCTCAGCCATTTATCACAGCAGGCTTAAAATTTATTTTAACAAGAAACACAAGATAAAAAGAGTATCACAGAAAGCGATGCCCCACAGTAAAGGGAATGTAATTCTAACAGCCACCAAGACAGGGTTCCAACGCTGAATATTCTCCTGCCAAAGCAAGCACTGTTAATGCATGTTTAGTTATAGCATTGTACAGACTGCTGATGTATTCAGGAATTACTGCCCCCTGCTCGTTCCCCCCAGTTAGACCGTCCACAGTATTATGAACAATTGACATATAACACCAGCTGTATATGCACACAAACCCACACATATGCACACATGTACAAACACTCCGTACCACGCTACTAAAACGCCAGGTTTCTTCTGTCAGGTCTCACCTTTTCTAAGGTGTGCACATGCTATTGCAAATACTAGTCTGAACAAATGAATGCTTCTATCTTCATTTCTAGATTAAGATTCTTCATTGTGAGGAACAATTAGCACCAGCTGATGGAGCTATTACTTTTGTTGAGCTTTGAAACTGGTACAAAGTTCACAGTAAGTTTGAAGTCACTACAGACTTGATTTTTTTTTGCCAACACAAGAGATATGTTCCTACTTCCTCCAGGAAACATGTAAGTAAATTCCAGAATTCATTAAAATGTTTGTGCTCTGCCTATTCCCTGGGCTGCATGATGAAAGATCCTGGACAAGTGAGCATAATTGAAGTTAAACATTTCCAGCACTCAAGAATAAAATTTTGGCCTTTATCATGCGAAAGAAATCCAACCTTTTTTTAAAAACTTCACCTTTTCCTTTAAGATTTAAAAGAAGAAACTTACACACAGGGGGATTTTGAACTTTTTTCCTCTTAAGTTTATCTTTGTTACTTGTAAACTCCTGCATCCTCTCAGCACAAGAAATAATCAGTTCTTCTCTGAGCTTTTCCATTTTCCTAGCCAAACATCTGCACTTGCCTTCCCCCATCTGCTGTTCTTGTTGTTGAGTTAGTTTACCATCTCAATCGCAGCAACTTCCTTTTCAGTTTCACTAGACAATAGATTGGTGCTCTCCTGAATGAGGTTGCCTTCTGTCTTTTCTATCACTCCATCTTTTCCCCTTCAGTAACCTGAGGTGATAAGAAGAAACACCACTAGCAAAAGCTCGTCTCCTTCGCTTTAAAATTTATTTTGTTTTATTCTCAGTAACTCTCCATGGCAGTTTTAGATTAAGATATGAAAAAATAGTACGACAAATGCAAAGACAAGCCAAGAGCAAGGCCTCATATACATGTATATATGTATAGGTATAAACACTTGTTTTAAAGCAGACTAGGAAGAAGGCCATTTAAAAGCAACAGAAACACATTCCTACAAACCACTGTAACTATTGTTAAACATTTACTTGGTTTTGTCTGTGTGCAGTGTTACCCAATAGGCCATTTCCATTGTATTTAATAAAGTAAGTGTGATGAGATGCTACAGTAGCCAATCATCAATTCATAACACATTTTAGTCACATATGTGTTGTCCAGGCTATACAAACCTGTAAACATAAGAATCTTAAATTAAAAATAAAACAAATCTGTAGTGCCTGAGTCCCACAGGCTGAAGAGCCAGAGGGCAGTAAACAAAGCCTACAACTTATTTCTGTAAGTTCAACTGTTTTGAGAGTTGCTAGGAGCCAAGAATGGATCAGCAGATCAGACTGAGGAACAGAATTTTCCCAACTGCAGACTCAGCAGCTTCAAAACCAAACCACCCCACCATTTTATCATATTGATCTACATTAAAATGAAAGACCTAAAAGAACTTTCTTAAACTACAGTAAAAAAAATTAAGTAATTCCTGGTTTCCTTGCAACTAATGTACATGAGCAAACTCCAAAGTATTCTAGTATATTTCTTGGGAATTTTTTGTTATTATTTGGAATGTTCCAGTGAGCAACTGGAACTATAAATCTCATACCAACAGTTAATTCCATATTGACTTGACTCAAACAATGATGTTAAACCATTTCTACACAGACTTTCTGTTCTGCTTTGTGTAAGATCCTCTTTTGCCATTACCAGCACATCAGCGCCTTACAGCAGTATGCAAAGTATCATGAAATTCAGTTAATAGTAGTCCACATTCCTCTTTAACCCTTCTTCCAGGAAGAGGAATACTACTATATGTAATATTTTCTTCTCATATAACTTTTGATGTATTTTTTTAAATCAGAAGCAGCATGTTAAATGTGTTCTTTTTACACTTATGGGGAAAACAACAGTTGGGAATGTCCTTGATCATACTTGTTTCCCCATGGGCATTCAATTCATAACCTAGAAACACTCACCTGCAAAATAAATAACACTATGCTTCCAAAGTCCCTGCTATGTTTTCAATCACAGTCTAGGGGTTTGAGTCTTTTGCCATCTAAGGACTCCTTTTACAATGCTAAGCCCTGTGCTTCTTTTAAGTACTGGAAACAACTGGTGATCTGACAAAATCCAGGAATACTCTACAAATTGAAAAGAAAAAAATTACAAAGTTTAGCGGTTAAAACCAGATACGTGACACTGTTTAGGTCACTGTGAGGTGGCAGCCTCCCTGAATAAACAACAAACACACCAACACTAAACTCTTTCCTATCAGTGTCTCTAGATATCTATCACCCACTGTTTCTAAATTGCTAAAACTAACTTCTTACTTTGCCAGTTTGTCCAAGAATTGTAAAATGTTATTTGAGTAACATATTCACCTCTGCAGATAAATACTGGTCCAGACTTTTTGAGGTTGAGAGGGGAACAGAAGCCAAATCTCCTAGCAATTCCTTGAAATACAATTTTGACATTTTTCACTTCGCCCTTTCTCTTTTTATTTATAATCCTCCACACATGAGGACTTAAAACATTGGGGGAAACGGTTCTCCTGAACAGCCACAGCTACCCCAGCCACTCTGGGGTTTGCTTTTTGTTGCCTGCTTCCCATTTCATGTATGTTAAACAGAGGACTGAGAAAAAGCACACAGCCACTAGCAACCCTCCTTGGGACATCTTCAGCAAGGCACAGCCTGTGAAACAAGTGCTTCACTCTCTGTCCCCTCATGTACATCTTTGACACTTGGCCTTCTTTCTCCTTGCAAGTGCAATCCTCTCCCAACAGCATGGCTCACTGTGTTTCTGAGGGAGGGATACTTCTATTTTTGGGACAAAGGCACACTCATCCCCTTGGTTAGTGCTAACAACAACAGCAACCAATACCAAAGGCCCAGAAAACAAGGTAAGGCAGAAGTTTCACAGCTCACTTGCCTTGCTAAGGCACTCCTTGCCTGCCTCCAGCAACCTGCCACTCAGAGAGAGCCTGAGTTGGGTAGCGCATTTTAACACCCTTCCAACAACCTCCCCCAGTTTCTATGCAGTTGTCTGAATCAGTATAAGCTACTGGGAGACATATTAGCCTACAGAAAAAAAGTTATAAAGGTTAGCTGTGCCTTATTTAAGAAAAATAATAAAAAAAGAAGCCATCTCATTTTGCTTGCAAACCACCACCCAACAGGGACATTGAAAGCTTTTTATTCTTTCATATAAGGAGGAAACAGCAAAATACTGTTCCCATTCTCTAACAGGAATTAGAATTTTC
Organism: Lycocorax pyrrhopterus obiensis; assembly: GCA_014706295.1. NCBI lineage: Eukaryota > Metazoa > Chordata > Aves > Passeriformes > Paradisaeidae > Lycocorax > Lycocorax pyrrhopterus. The sequence goes on along the minus strand of JACSVZ010000004.1, from coordinate 69,693,137 downwards.
TAATATGAACAGACAGCTCTATTGTAATTTCATTGTTTTCTGAATAGTAAACACATAGAGCAAAGCTTGAAAAATGAGAATTTGCTTCTCCTTACATGCCTATCTTGCAGCTGTCAGTCTGAAATGTCATCTGCTATCCAATCACACTTTTTGAAGCTCTCTGCTACCAGCTTCCCGTTTTACTAACCAACTTAGTAACAGCAAATATTTTAGGAGGTTAAGAGAATGTCAATTAAGATAACAAAACAAGAACTCTCAGAATTGCCTCACCAGCTCTTTTACCCCTATGGAGAAAGGGAAGAGACACATCCTTCGTTCTATAAAAGTGACTAAACAGCACCAAAATCTATGTAAAGGGGAGACCATGGTTCAACATTTTCATATGCAACACAGAATACTTTAATATTATAATAATGAAACTTCCTTTCAAATTTAGATCTGAAAGCGTAGGTTCATCCTTCAGTCTCACTACGTCTCAGGCTATGCAAACATAATGCTGGTAAACCAAAGAAACCCTAAATTGTTGTATCAGCCCTAAGGCACAGATATAAAAGGTTCTTTTCAGGACTTCCTACAGCTTACAAAAGGGAGCAGCCAGAGAAGCCCTTTCTTAAAGCAAGTCTTCAGAAATCTCTGCAGCACTGAACAAGATTCCCTCCTTCACACAGCTACCCTTAACTACCCTAATTTTAAAATTTTCCAATTAACAGCTAGAAAGTGAGCATAAAAGAAATAAGGCTGGTAGCTCTCCCATTCCTATCCAACAGCAAGAAAGTTTTCTTTAGGGCAAAAGTTACTTTTGCTTGTTATCTTGCTGATAAGTAACAAAAAAATAGGAAATCAACAGTACCATTACCATCCACTCCTCCATCTGCAGCTGTTGAATTCCGTACTTGTTTTTTTTTTAAGCTTCTGAAGAAGGATTTTCTCAGTCACTTTTCTGGGTTAAGATTTTAAACAAACAACTAAAGAGACTTGTGCATCAGGGAATTTAAAGTAACTATTGCTGGTAATTCCTCCATAAGTGCACGTGTTATTTCCTCATCCCTTTGCTCCAAAGAGCAAGGAATTTTAATAGGATGATGTGAAAGCTTATAAAACCATCACTGAGCATGCAAAGATTTAAGAAGTGAATGTCTAATATTAGTTAAGCAACACCAATAAGGTATCATGGCTATTCTTTTAAAAATCTCAATGCTTAATTCTATATAGATCTGGAAAATAAAAGTGCTTTTTCAAAAGCTGATTGGCAATTTAGGTATTACTAACTGCTGCCTTTATCCATATTTAAATGTAACAGAAGCAAAGCCAATTCAAGGAGGAGAAAAAAAGCTGAACTTGGCTTTTAAGAGCTTTCTGGTAGTCAGCCTCTCTTGCCTTTAATCTTCCTTCTCATCCACTTCCATTCTCATTCTCCTCTGTATCTTTGCCTCTTCTTTTAAAGGCAATAACTCCTACAGTCAATATTCCTGTATTTGGTGCTTGTCCAAACCCTTGTTACTTGATAACAACCTCAAGTTCCTGCTTCACAAACTAGCCTTTCACAGCCTTCTGCTTTTGTATACATCCCATCAGAACCACAACAAAACTAATATGTGTTTTCCATATAATTTTCTACCTTTTTTTTTTTTTTGAGAGAGAGAGGAAGTAGGTTAATGAGTTCTGATGTATCCAGTTATGCCAGATACTTACTCAGCTGGAACATTCACTGCAGATGATCAAATCTCTAATTCAGTTGTGGTCTGGAGCCATTTTACATAGGGCACCACAATAGTTTAAGTCCTTAATTAAAAAAAAAAATTCCAAGAAAATTCCACATCTATTTAAATTGATTAACATAATAAAAAAGAAGCCATAGCTCACGAAAACATGATCAGAAATAGCAACTTGATATTTACAAAAATAGTGAAAGACAGTACTGCAAGTGTAAATATTTTACTGAGCAGACATAAAAACAGCTTTAAAAGAACGACTGCCTTTAGTATAAGCTGAAGTCAATACATTATAAAATGTGAAAACAACTTTCACCTCTAGTTAAGATTCAAGAAAGCTCTCAAATATCATGTATAGTCACCCACAAAAATACAAAAAACAGATCTAGACAACTCACACAGGCATAATTTTCTCAGGAGAAAATGAGGAAAAAACCAAAAAACACCAAAAAATAAAACCCCAAAAACTTGAATTCATTCCACCCATCTAAAGTACTACATCTGTTCCAAAGAGGTTAACTGTGTTTGCTCTAGTTTATTTGGATATTAAATGCAAGATAAAAGATCTCTAGGCTAAATGTAAAAGATTGTATCTTATTTTTGGGAAATAAACAGATTCCAGAGGTGTGTTCCCACCCAGCCAATCCCGAGGCTGTTGTGCAGCTCTGCCACCTCTCTGAGCCCAATCACAGCCGCGAAGGAAACTCGTTTTGCAGTTTGTCTCGGCGGCGCTGATGATGAATGGCTGCTTCAGGGGAAGAGATCAAGCTGTGTGGTAAATCTTTCTATTTGTTCCCTCTGCTTTTCTATTTTAAACAGCTGCAGTGATCAGCCTGGCACCCTACATTAAGTACATGTGAATTTCATAAGAGAAAACATTTCTGTAAGTGAAAACATGACATAGGGAGGACAAACCTTTCTCAAACTGAACACCGCAACTTCTGCAGACAGCTGCAGGATTTACTGTTATTTTGTATCTGCCTTCCAGGAAAGATAACCATAGCTCAATTTCATGGCTTTTACAAGGTCTACTTTGCAGCCACAGCTGGTTTCAAGATGATGGCGTTCTCCACCTTTCTTCCTCCTGCCTAGCTCCACTTTGCAATACAACTTGTAAGACGGCAGGAGAAGTGATATGCAAACAGAGTATGTTTATTAGAATATGCAATTCAAATAGACGAAAGCCTTAACCTACAAGCCTTACTTATCTTGTAACTGTGCTGAGGTTGTGCTAACATAAGGTATGCCAATCCAGCCTGGCTGCAAAAGTCACCATTTTAAACGAATGCTTTCAATAAAGCCCATTACTGATTTTAAGCTAAAAAGACTGGCAAACATACTGAGACAAGCAATGGGTTTGGGTGTTTTTTTCCTTTGGTTATAAACACCATTCTTGACCAGTCACATTCCAGTGTGGCCGAATGCTGCTTTCTCTTACACTTTCATGGTGTTGTTCTTTATCTCCTGACATACTGTGCAGCACTTCTCAAAGCTAGCTACATTTCAAATGCCAGCAAAACAAAGCTTAGTGTCTTGAAAAGAATATCTACCCTAACCCCAAACTGAAATGTTTTAGGATGCTAAGGAAGGAGAATGCTAGCACATGTAGATGCAAAGACCATAATGTGGTTCTTTTCCTATTACACTGTTTCTCTCCCCCGCCTTAAATTCAGTTTCTTTGAAAGTTTGAACATGTTTAGCCACTTCCAAATTAAACTAAATGAAAAGTGAAGTGAGATGGCAATAAAATGAAATTGAAAATAGCAGCATTGCAGGCTGCCTTTTCAAAGTCTCAAAAGAAATTACAACACCTCGTAGATAATTTCCACTATATTCTGTCTACAGATAATTTTCTGCACATTAACATGTCACGCTCTAGAAGTTTTCTGAAGTGCAGTAGTATATAAAAGTTAGCTGAAAGTATTTCAGCTTCAACCAAATATACTTCTATAACTTCATCCTATCAGCTTTTCACAAAACTCAAAATTATTGTGAAGTTCCATGAGCATTATTTACATTTTACAGATAAGCAAACTGAAATGGGGCTATAACTCATCCAAGATCACACAGCAAATCAGAGAGTGGCAAGGCCAGGAACAGAACTCATCTCCCAGGCTGTTCCTAGAACTGTTAAGCCCATTTCAATATTGCTGAAGCAGGAGAAGGTACATTTTGGGGAGAAATGCCAGCAGAAGATTTCTTAGTAAGGAGTCAGAGAGAACACTCATGTGCCAAGTCCTTGAGAGATCAAAGTCTCGATTATATTTCTGTCCCTTCCTTGCAATAAGGCAACTTGTTGAAAGTACCTTTCAAGAGCAGGACACATGAATGTGAATGTGACACCAAGTTGGCAAGGGCTTCAGAAGTTAAGATAAGATCTTAAAGACTAACTACAGTATCTTTTGATTAGCAGAATTGAAAGCTGACAAGTTTATAGATTCACTGTAAAACTTTGCAAATACAATCACCGAACAACAAAATAACCACAATCCCAGTGTTACTCCCTTAAGAAGAAATCAAAATTATTATATTAGATAACTGTCTGTACAGTTTCTATTATTTCATAAGTTTCATTTTACAGAAGATTTTAATATTTAAATCAGTTTTAAGGCTGTTAGAGAAACTTAGCATCTTTAAGGAGAATTTCAGGACAGGGACTGTAATTTTCTGTATTCAGACAGACCTAAAGTAGACATTTTGAATATTATTCTAATGGTAACACAATACACAGTTAAGTCACGCTACCAAGGTGTTTTCTTTTGGTTCACCAGTAAGGACTGGAAAAATTGTGCAAAAAGCCTTTGCACAACCAGCATGAAAAAAACATGTCAAAGTAACAAAACAAAACCCCAAACAAACCAGAAAGATTCTACTACACTTACCTGCTTTCAGCAGTATCTTAGATTTATGCAGATAATCCTAAATTGTCATACTCTGTCAAGGAGCCGCAACACTAAATTGTGACCTCCCCGAGGTTGACAGTTTTTCTTTCATTTGAGATTTCAGACAGTTGAACTTCGTTTGCTTTATTTCCTCACCTCCCCACCCCCATGTCCTGCCTCAGCAGTACCTTCTTCTGTTATGCTACCGTGCGTCAGTGGGACGCGTTCCTGCAGCCACGCGTCCTGCATGATGCAAGAATGTGCAATCTGGAAGGGCTGTTATTGATACAGTCCCAGCAAGGTATGTGCCTTATGGGCACACAAAGCTGGGCAGAGCCTGTCTGTACTGGCAATACAGAAATCAATACCTTTACGTAGTAAGCACCAGTGGAACTGAACGGATCTTCAAAAACAAAGTTCTGATTTCATGACACAACATGAAAGTTGGCATCACGTGACACTGTAGGAAAATAGTAAGATGATGGCAAAGTAGGAAGCAAGAGCAGTGAGATGACAATGACAGAACAGGGAAGGGAAAAGCTGAAAGGAGTTCAGTTTAGGATATACTAAGGTAGTCATCAAGTCATCAGACATGAATATGATCTATGCCCAGACAGCTGAGACAGAAAATGGAATCTGAAAATCAGAGAACAGAGATGGTCTACCTCAAAGAAAATTAATAGGGAAAACATGGATGAGTTTGATGCTGCAGAGTAAGTGTAAAAAAAGCCACAGCAATAACACCCTGCACATTTAATTAACATGAAAATTGAGAATTTGCACAAAAACACTAGAGTCAAAAAATCTTTATTAGCCTGGGAATAAAGACATTTATCAAATGGATTTTACCATTCATGTTGCTTTCATTTTCAAATTCTGCCAATCTAATACTTTCAAGTTCTGCTCTTTCCTTACAATCCCTGGCTATGGAGTTTAGTGAAGTGATTGGCTGCTAACTGCCAAGTATTCTTGTGCCTTAGCAGGATATATGCACTTCATTCCAATAACATGATTTTATTTGGCAGCTGGCACAGAACAGGCAGTAGGGTTATGATTCAGTACTTGGTTGTCTCAACAATCTAATGCTGAATGAACTTTTATCTCCCTACCATTTGGTAATCAGACTATTAAAAGGTTAAAACGGGCAAAAAGGTTTATAAAACTTTTTTTCTACAGAAATCTTCGTATTTCACAGGGCACTTTTCAAGGACAAGAACACTAAACAGTCAGCCAGAGGTGCATAAATTCTAAAGCAATATTTATTGTATTACTATTAGCTATGCTTTCTCCTAATACCTTTCTGTACTGCCTCATATAAACACTCACACAAAGCTCTTACTGAAAAATACTGCTTAGCTTTGAAAATATTCTCAAAGCTTTATGTTCTCACAACCTTCACAGACTACAGAATTTTCCTTTCCCAGAGCGTACCAGTGGAGATAACACTGAACAACTGTCAGAAAAGTCTTCCTAACTTCACAAGCTACTGTGTTGCTCTCCCTCACCAATCTGTAATTCTGTCTTTCCCACTCCAGAAACAGTAACAAGACTTCATCTCTTGTTTCAGCTCTGTCTCCAAATAAGCCAGCAAGCAGCACGCATTACAACCCCTGCTCAGCTCTGAGCACTGCTCCCAGCACGGCTGCACAAGGCTCTGCCTGGCTCCAAACTCATCTGAAGCAGTGAGCCCAAAAGCCTCTATCCTCCAACAGGCTGACATCTTGAGCCAGAGGTGCAACCGGCTAGACGGTCATCTGCTGAAAAACACATCTCAAATTCTACTACTCTAAGAAGGAAGAAAAGAAATCACTAGAAGAAATGGCATTATTTGAGCTTGGACTGTGTCCTCGTTCCACGAAAGCCTAATGCCAGAGTTCAGCACTTGTTTTCCCCCTTCAGTTTATAGAGTGGTTTGTCTAAAAGGTAAAAGGTAAAACTCAAAAACCAGCACTCGGACAATGTAAACTGTAGGAGCTCAGTTCTACTCCTGAAATCTGGTCCAGGTCCAGGTCTAACTACAGCCACTAAAGCCTCTATAAATCACCCCTTTCCCAACCAACTGGGTCTAACAATGCATAAGGGGTCCACAAGAAGCAAGTCACTGTGGGATAGATTAAATTAATAGATGTCCACCATTTAGGCCAGGGACATTCCCAGATTTCCAGCAGGGCGAAATCAAGCAGACCATTACACAAGCACAGCCTTACCAGCTTCAATTTTGCACAAACTGCTACCTTCCCTGGTTCCACACCCAAAATGTTATGATCTACAATAAAGGGCTGACTCCATCTTTTCAAGGACATTGATAACTTAATCTTAAAAGGAAAGCTATGGGGTTTTTGTTTTCCCTTGGTTTTGTTGCTTGTTTCTCCATTTGATATTTTGAAGATTAAAACTTCACAGAAGAGGGAAGGAATCGCCAAAAAGGAAGTCTGCTAACCTGACAATGGGCCAGGCTTTGGTTTTATGCTAGCTATTCCAGAAACAACAATGAACCAAACAAAAAAATCCCAGACTATTTTGAAGTTCCATATTTATAACTCTAGGTTTCTGATGTTCATAACAGCTTTTACAACCAGGAGGTCACTAAACAGTCACCCCAGGTATCGTATAGCTAATTCATGTCACTTGGGGAAGGTAGGGTGAAAGCTATTAGCCCAGTCTTGTGAGAAAACAGCGAAGAAGGGGCCATTGTCAGCCACCTTCTTTAATCTACTGCCAATAGATTAAACCAATAATTGTCTACAGCACCACTTGATGTTCGGCATTTGCTACATTTCCTTCCTTTCCAAAATCCTTTAAGAAAAAGTTTTGAAGATGCTGGAATATATGCTTTAGCATGCAGGCATGCTTTAACATGAAGGAAAAGTAAACATTAATAAGAGCTGTTACCATAATAAGTTCACACAACTGCAAACAATCAATTTACCACCATCTTGTGAGTTAAATCTTGTCACTTCAGCCACAGCAACTGACAGCACGCTCCCCAGTTGATGCGCTTTACACAGCAAATCAGACAAGTCAGATTTTATAGATGAGCTGCTCCAAAGTTAATGGTAATTTAGTTCATGTGCAATCATGGGAAGTTACCCTAAAATCAGAAGGCCTGAGCATGAAGAGAAGTGTTAGAGCGTACTCTGTGAGTTCAGTCACAGAGAAACACTCAGGTGCTCTTCAGGTTACAGATTTTCATGGTACTGCTCATGAAACCTCTAGCATTTCAGAATGCCCATGGCCATCCACTATGAGCAAGATTCAACGGAGCACAGACCTTTGTCTGAAAAAAGGTCTATTAAACAGATTTGAAGCCCAGTGTCACTAAAGAGACACGTATTTCATCTCCTATTGTTCAATATAATTAAGAGATGGGGAAACAAAAAGGCCTCTGCACATTTAATATATGCTATTATGTCATCTAGTTGCATGTTTGCTTGAGGCTTACTTCATTTGGCCTGAATATAAACTTGGAAGAACTTCAGGTTCTTTTAATGCTAATGATCTAGTTCCTGCATAGTACAGTCAAGTGAAAAAGCTTGACATGGGAAAACTTAAATAGCAACAAGAATAGACAGTTGTCTTCAAGAAGAATTTCAGCTTCACCCTCTATTAAACTCAAACCAGTGTACAATACTTGTTGACACTGTTTTGCTCTTCCTCCAGACTGTCCTGCTGGTTCTGTAACCCTGTTTCAGCCACTTAGCTGCAGTAGTGCAGGTTACTCACATCTCATTGCACTTGGATTTTGAAAGCAAGTTGCAAATCCACTAGAGACCAATTATTTCCCTTCTAGGTGCCAAACTGTTCTATGAAGTCTTATACAAACACCCATTGATATTTTAAAGAACTGTTCTTCTTTTCCCTTAATGGAAACTTCTATATGCAAACATTTTTCTCCAAAACTAAAGATAAATAGAAAAATCACAAAAAATACCAAGAGACACCCAGTTTTGGTTCAAACCTCCACCAAGAGCTTCTAGCACCAGACGGTTATAAAGGAAGAATGAACCCACAGTGCCCTCAAGTATGAGAGGATATGAATTAGAAGAAGTCTGGAGAAATAGGAAGGGAGAGAGAAGTTCTCAAGCCTTCAGGAAGGACCCTTACTGAAGAAAAAGATGCTTAGCAGCATGTAGGGATAATTGCCCTATGCATTAGGACAGACTGTGTACTATAAACGTGTGCAAGAAACAAATGACAAAACATCTCCACTTTCAACTGCCTTTTCAAATGCTTGTCAGCTGGAAGTTTCATGTGCATTCTCACCACAGGAACATAACAAAGGCAGTTTAGTTATCTAGTGTAGAAGCCTCTAAATAGTATTTCAAGGAAGTACCACCTTAGTGGAAGGTCAAATTTTACACTGTACAGACAAGTCCAATGATGTTGAAGACAACATTTCTTAAGTGTCTGAATCTCTTAGCAAAGATCACGCTTCACTCTATTACCCAGGAACACAAAAGTTGTATTTACTACAATTATACAGGAATTGAGGAGGGTAATGCACCTTAACTAGCATTCACAAAACCTGTAGGTCAAGTTGGAAGTCACCTAAATTAGCCAATAGGAACCGAAGGCAGGAGTGCCTTATCAGTCTCATCTCTCACTGTGCTAGAGCTTTCTGCCCACCACAAAAAAGCAACTGCATCTACTCACGACCATAACCTCAAGCCCAGAGACTGGCACTCTCACCTCAGCAGTGAGATCACTTAAACAAGACAGAGGCCAAATCCAAGTCATTAAAGGGCCCAAGGTGATTTCACCTCCTCTCTAAACAAAGCTAAGTTGTTTGATGATGGCAACACAGCCAGCACTTCCAACTGCATTAGTCCTGCTTTACATGCAATTCTTAAGTTGTTCACGGGCCCAGAAATGAGAGCAAAAGCTAGTTCAGTTCTCTCACCTTGGTTGCCTAGGCATGTAAGGGGTATGACTTTGAAACCCCTCAGGGAGAAAAGGTGCTGAACCCAGAGTCCTCACTCTTTGGGAATGCTCTAACCACTAAGCTATTACTCAGGAGTGGGAGGGGTAGCTCTGGTTTGTTTTGTGCAAAGCCCATCTGATAGGTCTTCAGTAAACATGCTTCAAGAACACCATGTTCTGCGAGAACCAAGAGGAGATAGTAGGAAACATTTAATCTCTGGATCCAGAGTGAGCTTGCTTTAGCACAGGCATGGAACTACTGCCCACTTCCAAATCTGAAACACCCTTAAGCATGGCTGAACATCTGATGAGGTTCTGCCTAGATACTCCCTGATTTTAGATATACGGTTAGAAGGATTCTGAGTTTTGAAGCTCTGAGTTGGGTCATAAACACAAGCTTCCTGAACTCAGCTCCTGTCTTTAGGCTGCATAATTGTCTTTCAGTGACTTAGTGAAAACCAGAACATTTGTCTTGACAAATAATTATAACACAGGACAGAGGAACCCCCATGTTGGTGGCTGTAAGTGCAGAAATCTGAAGGTATCTTATTCCATTTTAAACAAAGAAACAAACTCCCAAAACCCAACCAACCAAAAAACCCCACCAGCTGTACTATAAAAACATTAGGTTTGAAAAGCAAAGCATTCTGATGCTAGCAACTCCCAAAAGTTGAGTCCAGCGACATTATTTCAACTTTCAATTTTTAAGTTTATATCCTACTATAGAGAGTTAGGGTTACCTTTTCCTATAGTGCCATCTGTTGCAGAACCTCATCTCTTCTATTGTTATTGTGAATGATATATCAATGATAAAGCAGGGACAAACTGGTCTATGAAAATACTGCATTTTAAGCTCTGTCCCAATCATGACCTAAATGTACCCCAAGTGGCTGAATTGCCATTCACCTGTACGAGGCTGTAAGAAACAGTAAGAAACAATAAGTAACAAAATGTAAGAAACAGCAGAGCATTGCATCTGAAAACACTTCCAAGATACAAGCTAACTCCTTCAGTTGCATACATATAGTAAGGGAGTTGAAACAATTTGAAAAGTATTTTCATCTAAGAGGCCACAAGCTCCAGCCCTCCCTTCTTTCATTAAAAATACCACCTATGTTCTGCTTCATTAGACACTGGTAGTAAATCTTTGGGGACACATGCAGCCTGCTGGGTCATTGCTACAGCCAGGGTTGAACTAAGTAGAGCACCTTTCCCACTGGATGAGACTTTGCCATAAAACAGGATAAAAGCTAAAATGCAGCCGGGAAGTTTTACCATGCAGGGTTCCTTTGAGCACACACCAGCAACTCCTGTGTAATGCACCACAGACACAGAGGAAATAATATAGTTTCTTCTAGAAAGTGAGGACTGCCAAAGAATTCTATTTTCCACTACCTCTCTTTATAATAGTGGACAATTAACAGTATATAAATAGATTTCAGCCTTGACAATGCAGTAGTTTTACTCTGCTTGAAATAGAAAAAAAAAGGCAAATATAGACACTACCACATTAAACATTATTTTACTTAACACAGTTCAGCAGAAAAATTTATTTTATTCCAAAGATAGCTTAAACATGTTTATTGGTTAATTTTGTTTAACGGGAACTAAAAAGTCCTAAACATTAAATGCCAGCCCCCTCTTCCCAACTAGAATCTACTCTTTTGTTGAACCTGTTCTTAGAAAACTGGTTAGCTGCGAAGTGCTAGTTTAAAATTCTTCACTGGTAAGCTCAAAATTAAAGTTAAGAGTTATTCCCTGAAGTTTTCTAACAATTTCATTTCCCTTAAAGTCCTTCATATAGATCCCTTGCTCGATCCTTCAGAAAAAGAAAATAGACTAATTATGGCTATTATTTTCACTTAGTACCTACATTAGTATTTTCTGGTTAGATCGGGGCAAGTCTACACCATCTATGGCCAGCAACAGAAGACAGCATCATACATACTCAGGACAGATTTCCTTCACAAACCTCAGCTTTTTGACCCCAACTCTTTCAATTATTAAAACACCACTGTAGTTGGGTAGGGGATTTTTCTGTTGTTGTTTTGGTTTTTTTTTTTAGTATGTGGGAATGTATGCCTCCTCTGTTCAGAGGAGGTGACTTCTTGCAGTTAGCGCCTTCTTTCAGTTTTGTTTTTCTAAAAGACATTGATGCAAAGTCTTCATTAACACTACAGAGGTAAAATTAGGGAAGTTTCAGTTGGAGATAAATGCCCTATAAAACTAAAACAGTGACAATCATGAATTAAAATAGAAATAAGCATGAAACTTGAATATAGTGGTGAGCATTCCTAATTTATACATAAAGTGCTGATTCACCTACTATCACAAACTTCTTATTCATGCATGCTCCTCTTTTCCCTTTCCTATAACTGTTGATTATCACTGCTTTCATACCTTGAAGTCAGTTACAATTATATTATTTCCAAAGAAAATTAGCAAGATATCATCACCAACAAAAAATACCTAAGAATATGCCCCATCTCAAGAAGTTTTCATGCTACTATACTGCAACCTGAAATAGCATGAGACAAAAAGGACAAAAGTTTCATTTTTCAAGAGTTTCAGAATAGTACATTTCAACTCATATTGATGTTACTTCAAACAAATCAAAAACTGGAAACAAAACATGAGACATGAAGTCTCCCCCAAGTGTTCCTTCAAATTCATTACATCTTCCTGGAGCAGGTGCACCAGCTTAAGTTCATTCCATGTGGAATTTTGTGAAGCATGCGTAAGTGAGGAACGTCTATTTACTGTTGTGGTAACTGGCACACCTGGTAGCCCACACAGAGCCAATTTAGTCCTGAAAATACTGCAGCTGCATTCATGTGACATTACATTCAACCTCTCAGGTCCTGCTAAAAGGTACACCACCACAAAAAATAGAGATGCTGTGCTTCCAGGGTCCATATGGCCCATCCAAAACTTGCTTCCTGCATCTATCTACTCACAGTGTAACTCCTCAGACTAAGAAACATGCATGAGTGTCAGTTTGGCACAGATCACAAACCTTATGGCCACTGAAGCTCCAGGAAACCTGAAACCTGTAAAAGGAGACACACATAATAAATTCATAATAAATGGAAGTACTAAGAGTTTTGAAACAGAATCCTGCAGCAACATTTCAAGATGCTTCCGGACAGACCAACCAGCACAGGGCCTCAACCCTGCAAGCACATGTATGCTTCACTCTACCACACAGGAGCAGTCATTCTGGCAACCCAGGGCTGCTCCCAGGAATAATAAGCAGTTGTGATTTTCTTCAGGATAATGCCTGTGGTACACAACACTTTTAATGAAGTACCTGCTGGTTTATTTTGAATCTATAATTTTTAGAATATGTGATGGTATTAATGCAACTACCCTCAGTAAAGCAGTTCCCTCCAAATATGACAGTAAGGGGCCAAAATACTACTGCTAAGACAATAAATAGTCCAGTTCAAAACTAAAATTTTCAGAAAAAAAATCAAGGGAAAAACCCCCAAATCCATCCACAAAAATCTAATTAAAGAGATGTGCTTAATATCATAAGCTTCATCTGAATAAAGAAAAAATGCTTTCCTCAAGAGGTACAAAAAAAATTGTGTCCTAATTCTGTAGCACAAAATACTCTTTCCCCCTCTTCAAAAAAAGATCCCAGAAGCTGAACTTTAAAAAAGCTATACAGACATGTACTTCATCCTAGTTTTCTAAAGTCAACATATTTACAAGTGTTCTAAAAAGAAACAGAAGATAAATACTGAATGTTATGATTGGGAAAATTATTTTAGCATATTTCGATCTTCACCAAATTTTTTTTTCGACTCACCCCATTACTCTAACTGGATTACCACTACTCAGGTTAAATCCTTCCCCCACCTCACAGGGCCTTCAGAGCTTCCTCACTACTTAGGCTTTAATATAAAGCACTTTTGGACTGAGGTAAATAAATTTCACCGCATCTGGACAAAATGTGGATTTTTCCTAACGTGATGAACTTTTAAGACCTCAGGTACTTATTTCTCAATGTGACATCTTGTCAATAAAAAAGACCTTCAGGACCAAGTTAAGTTTTGAGATGAGGCAGAGCAAGTTTCAAATTCCAGTTCAGTACAGGCCCCACTCATGCTTGAATGAGATACTCAATAAGTCCAAGGCAAACGCTCTAAGTTTTTTACTACCTTAAATGAAAACATGAAATTCCTACTGCTTGAGAAGATCTACTTTGTCTGTTCAACTGCCTTCTCAAGTCACTTACCTGAGAGAGGCAAACCAGAGACTGGAATGTGAGACCTTCATGCTCATAGTTTTTGGCTATTCCAAGTGTATTTTTCTTCCTGTTCTTCATGGGACTTTCACTCATTACTGAGGAAGGCTTTCCCTGCAAGCACTTTGCCAAAAGCAGCACGTTTTCACAAAAAGTTTTTTTTGAGACACCATTCAACTTTGTAACAACCAAATACACAGTGATATTCCAGCAAATTCTAAATTTCACTCTCAAAAAAAAGCCACCAGAGAACTAGTTCCAATACTGTGGTGGGTTGATGCTGGCTGCCTGCCAGGTCCTCACCAAAGCTGCTCTATCCCTCCCTTCCTCAGCTACACAGGGAGACAGAATATAACAAAAAAAAGCTCATGGGTCAAGGTAAGGACAGGGAGAGATCACTCATTCACCAGTTACCATCACAGGCAAAACATATTCGATTTGAGGAAATTAATTTAAATTATTAATAAATCAGATTAAGATAATAAGAAATAAACCCAAATTTTCAAACATCCCCTCAACCCCACCTTCTTCCTGGGCTTAACTCCCCTCACAATTTTCTCTACTTCCTCTTCCCTAGCAAGGCAGGGGAACAGGGAATGGGGTTGTGGTCAGATACATTGTCTCCGCTGTTCCTTCCTCCCCTGCTCCACGGGTGCCTCCCACAGGAGGCGGTTCTCCATGAACTTCTCCAAACTGCATCCTTCTCGGGGCTGCAGTTCTTCATGAACTGCTCCAGCCTGGGTCCTTTCTAGTGTAGTGCAGCCGTTCAGGAACAGACTGCTCCAGCATAGATCTCCCTCAGGGTCACAAATCCTGCCAGCAAACCCTCTACAGCTCCTCTCTCCACAGGGCCACAGGTCCTGCCAGGAGCCTGCTACAACACAGGCTCCCAGACTTCCTAAGGCATCCATCTGCTCTGGTGTGGGATCCTCCACAGGCTGTAGGCAGAGATCTGCTCCGCTGCATAGCTCCACTGGGACACCCCACCTCATCACGGTCTGGACCACGGGCTGCAATGGAATCTCGGCTCCAGTGCCTGAAACACCACTTCCCCCTCCTCCTTCACTGCCCTTGTCCAGAGATGTTTCTCCCACATATTCCTCTCTTCTCTCACTGCAGTTGCTATTGCCCAGGTTTTTTTCCCCTTTCTTAAAAGATGTAACCCCAGAGGTACTACCGCTGTCACTGATGGGCTCGGCTTTGGCCAGTGACAGGCCCATCTTGGAGCCAATGGGACATGGGGAAGTTTTCAGCAGCTTTTCACAGAAGTCACCCCTGTAGCTGCTCTGCAACCAAAATCTTGCCATGCAAATCCAATACAAATACAGAGCCAAGGGGGTAAAAAAATAAAATCCATTCTTTATTAAATAATCTGCCCCACACATTTCCTGGACTTCATTTCCACTACAAGAGAGTGTAGACAGATCTTTCTAGAGATTTAGAATTTGCATCAATAATAAGAGCCTTCCCTTTAGGATGCTCTCCTGCAGATGATGCCGGATTTCCAAATCAGACCATACTCTGTGAAGAGTCATTATCCCATCTAATTAAGTGAAGGAAAGCAACTGCCACAAGGACATAATAGCAGTTTCTCTTCTATATTTGCGTACAGTAATCAGATTGTTGCAACAGAATATTATATAGCATGCTGCTTCAATTCTTTATCATTCTATAATCTTCAGAATTGTTAAGAACTCAAATAACTTCTTAGAAGAAGCTTCCCCTTGCCATTTTGAAGTCTCGGGGTTCAAGACTTCTCAAAGAGAGCTCAATATTCAGAAGCGCAAACTATGTAAAAGGTAGGACTCATTTTGAAAAGAAAGTAGTTTACAGACCATTATCCACGTGAATACTGTCTTAGTCTGTTGGAGATGGAGGGCTTGATTTCAATGAGCATCAGAATCTAGTGTTGCACCAGATAAAGGAATCAAGTCTCAAATAAAGCTATTAAATTATATTATCCCCAGTTTCTGTTACATACAGAAGGAGAAGATATTTCACATGATACAATCCCTAGGAAAATAACTTAATTCTGTTTCAAAATTAATTATGCTTGACTTAAAAATTTAGAGTTAGTTCTTTGTTAGATTGCCTGTCTCTCATATTGTATATACATAATAAAAACTTACAGCATATGCTCTTTCCAATTTGATTTGCACATTTCTTGGCAGTTTTCGACAAAAAAGGAGCTCAATGCTTTTTACAAGTCCTGCCTAGTTGGACTGTCCACTCTTATTTTTAAACAAATATTCAAGTATTACTGTAGCAGGAGACTCTGCCCTGGAATGCGGTCAAGCAACTTAGACAACGTCCTATTTGCAAAGCTATCAGTGGCGGGCCAAGCTCAGGCCATGTGCTGGTTTTGCTGTTGAACTATGCTAAAACCAGTCTGGCTAACTAACGCCAAATCAGCACCCTGATAGTGAGGCAAAGATTCGGCAGACAAGCTGCTAAGCTGACCTGGCAGACATGCAACTGGCAGTCAATCACTTTATACTACGAAAGTCCGGCCCATTTTCATATGGTTAGGTTCCTCTGAACGTATTCCTTCTTGATACTCCTCAAGGTTAAGAGATCTGCCCACGAGCATTGGCATGGTGAGTTACATCCATGTCTACTTAATTATTCCTTCTTGCTAGGCTTTGCAATAGTGCACTATATTACCCTATACATACACTGCTAGTAGTTTTAGCTTTAATACTGCCAAGTAAAGAATTTTGGGGCTAAGATTGTATCCAGCCACACCTGGACTCCTCTCTGAGAAGGAGTTTAGAAAGCAAGGGGTTCCTTTCTGCTCCTTGTGGCTCAACGGCAGGGCTTGTCACTCTACCCAGAACAAGTACATAGAGCAAATATTTAAAAAATCAGTATTCATTTTTCTGCTGAAGTTTTGAAAACACATGATGATAGACTTGTATGTTTGTTTCTGTTAGAATCAAGAAGGTGTCTCCTTACAGCTGTCTAAAACAGCTACATATGAAAAGAAAATTCTCACACCAGACCATCACACAGGCCAGAACCAGACAGGTTATATTAGCAAAGGACAACCTGGGATAAGTTTGCACTAAAGCCATAGACTTTCACCAAAACTTAGCACTTTAGCCCTCCCACACTGGCATCCCTGGCATAAACTCTTGAGATTATATCTTAAAAGACACTTTATTCCTCAAAAGGCATGTTTATTCCTGAAGTCATCTTTAAATAGGGAATTTGTGAATGTGCATCTAGAGAAATTCTCAGTTCCCCAACACAATCAAGAGGAGGTTTAGAAGATAGTATTAAAATCTGATTTTATTCTTTGTAAAGTGATTTAGTTTTTTTTAACCTCAGGACATCTTCCCAAGTATTTTTAGCAACTATTTTTTCAGGGAACAGACAGCAAATCTAGCTTCCATGTGAGATTTTCAGCAGAACTTTGCAATCATCTTAGCATGTTTTTATGCACATGCATGAAGATTTATTGCAACTGGAAATTACTTTTGAGCCATGTGGCTACCCTACCCCAGAGATCTGATATACAAGAACTGTACCTCCCCCCAAAACACGGGGATGTGTGACACACCACACCACAGACCTTGGGCTCCGAGAGGAGGATCATAGATGGAAGCCACATATATGGGAAGCATATCACAGCTCACCACTACAAAATTAATTTTTGCACTGGAAGCGCCATAAAGAAGCCATATTTTCCACCACCCTTAGGAGAGATGGTCTGCACACCAAATTCAGAGCGTATAAAACCAGCACTTTTCCCAAGTCTTTTATCATTATACACAAACATACAGAAAACTCTAAAAAGTAGAAAGAACACAAAAGCAGTCTATGCTTCAATCTCAGGTATTCACTTAATGCATAAGCTACAAAGAGTTAACTACTACCTTTAGAATCTAAAATTAAGATATTTTACATTGTGCAATACAAATGGTATCTTCTGCATTAAAAAATAGCTTTCATTCCTAGTGAAACCTTACTCAAAACCTTGAATCCTTTAACAGAAAGGCCTGGCACCAAATAATGAAGGAGAGAGAAGCAACATTTGACATTCCAAATTTACACACACTCTTCTGACAGATTATAGACAATATCAGCCAAGCAGAGCTGCCATGTTCTGAATAGTTAGAAAAGCAGAACACTACAAGCCAAGATAGCAATATGCCTTCTAAAAGCCAGACAAAAACCATTTCCATTTGGCTTATTTTCCTGCCTCATGGAACAGAACAATAGCAATAAAAATGTGAGAATTAAGCTTCTCTTACAGACTACTATTTATATATCACCTTCTGAGTAAATATAAGCAACCATTACAAACATAACTCTTAAAAAAAAAATGTAATCTAG
The DNA here is from genome assembly GCA_014706295.1 of Lycocorax pyrrhopterus obiensis. Classification (NCBI taxonomy): domain Eukaryota; kingdom Metazoa; phylum Chordata; class Aves; order Passeriformes; family Paradisaeidae; genus Lycocorax; species Lycocorax pyrrhopterus. The sequence goes on along the minus strand of JACSVZ010000004.1, from coordinate 69,675,033 downwards.
GTGAAGTTACAAGGTTTCCAAAACCACTTCTGTAACACAAGTAGGAAGGACAGAATGGACACAAAGGAAGTTACAGCAAATATCAAAAGCAATCTTATCCTGGTAAGGACTTATCTTCATAACATGATGAGCTCCAGAAAACGTTTTGTGCATGGCAGTTGCCAAATATTTAGTACTGTAAGGGGACATAAGTTTGCACTCAGCACTGACTTGAAATTCACAGAAATAGAAAGTTTTTCTTAAACTTTTTCCTTTCTTCAGTCTTTCTTCTACAAGGATATCAGTGTGAAACTAGTTTAGAACTAAAATTTAAATACATGGAAAATCCAAACAAGCGGTTTAATCTGAGTGGAATGTACTGTTGGCAAACAGGCTGCATTTAAAGCTAAAAGTTTTGTTGTACCAAAACACCAGCAACAGGCTGCAATGGAAAAAAAATCTTTCACAAAAGAGGTTCTCCTCCTCCCAAAAACAGACACCATCCCCCATTCTCATCCCTCCCTTTCAAAAAAAAAAAAACCAAAAAGCACACAGGAAAGGCTTTAGAGCTTTAAATAAGTTTGCATTTTCAAGTTTGTTCCTCCTTTGAATAAATGTCATACTCTTCCATGTTTACTCCCTAGGACTTAAGGAATCCCTGACAAAAATATTTGTCTCAGAAGAAAACTGTTCAAAACCAATTAAATAGCAAGCAGGAATATCCCAGGGAGGGAAATTCAGTGAAGAGGTGGTTACACCTTGAGTCTCAAAGCTAAGGCCCACAAAGCCAGTCAGCTATTTAGGCAGACAAAGGATTTGCCAGGAACCTGCAACCAAGAAAACTTTATTACTGACTCCAGAAGGCATAGAATAGTGAAAAACAGTTACAATTTCTAACTAATTTAAAGAGAAAAAAACCCCACATTTTCAGAAGCAGTTTACAGTGCTTTTCTATAGCACAGTGTCTGAATTGAAAGTAAGTTCTTGCAGTTGCACAGAAGGGACACATTATCAGATAACATAAGTAGCATCACCTCTATTTTTAAAATACCAGCCCAGTGTATTTTGGGGTAATATTCTTGCACTAGAACACAACACTGGGTGATACTTTTAACCCATGAAAGAATAAGCTTGGTTTGTACATAAAGCTGAAGTAAGGAAAATGGTTAATTGTTTACTGGGTTTAAATAGAACTAAACCAGTTCACCTTCCCAAAGCAACTTTTGGCAGCAATCTAGCCTAAGCTTTCCAGAAAAACAAAAAAAAAACAAAACAAAACAAAACAAAAAAAAAAAAAAAAGACAAAGGGAAAAAAAAAATCTAAGTCACTGAAAACATCAGGAAAACAGTAAACAAGAAAAAATGCCACCACTTAACTTTTTGGATTTAATTAAATTATGTAGCTTCAAGTGAAGATTTCCATGTTTCACTTGATTTCTGGAGAGAGACTTAAGCTTTTCCCACCCTCCAATCCCTCTTAAACTGTAAACAATTTACTGGAATAGAAAACCATACTGACAGCAAACCATATTTTTGGAAATTTAAACACTCAGTATCCACAGGAAAATATAATCAAGCTTTCAAAACTATTTTTTCTGGCCCACAATGGTATATTCAGTACTTTTCCACTATGTTTATTTCAAAAGGAGAAACCCTGACCTGAAGAAAAAGTCAAGAGTAGGATGACAAAACAGCAAGTATTTCTTCAGTGCTCACTTTGCACTTGTCACAGTAAGACAATGTAATTTTCTTTAAAGCAATATACTTTGGTTAGGGTAACAGAAGATACATTATTTTACATAACCTAGACATCCATACATTTTTTTTTACTCAATATTGTATGCTAATTTACAAAACATTCCAAAATCTCAGCTTTTCCTTTTGCTTGAACATCTCCTCAAGATACATAAAATTTCCTCATTTGTGAGCAAAAAGCACCCAAATGTATGCCAAGAGCCCAAAATGAAGACAGTTACTTACATAATAAACAGGACAAACAAAATATATGATGGAAAAAAACTCCAAAAAACTATACATAAATTGGCTTTTTGGAAACTTAGCGCAGAACTCCAAGGAAAATCAATGCAGAGAGGGGAAGGATCACTGCTACCCATACACTTTTAGCGTCAGAGCAAGAAAAACAATTTCAGATAGAGACCTAAGTTGACAACAGAATATGAGAGAAGACTGGAAGGGATCGTATCCAGTTATGAGTTGAAATGAACAGCTGACTTCTAAAATTACCTCTAGAAAGAGAAGCAGAATTAAAAGAAAGTTTAAAAAAATCTAAAAAAGAGCTCGTGTGACTTAGCGACTGCTAGATCAGGAGAACAGATGCTGTGATTTACAAAATGCATTCAAGCTGAAGCATTTCTGGTTTCTACAGATGTCTTGGTATTAGATCCTATTAAAAAAAAAGACAGGAAACAAACCTTTTTTAACTAAGCCACCAATGTACATCCTATAATTGCTTACCTCATTACTAAACAGTAAGAGATAAGGAAACACTTGTGTTTGATTTTTTTCAGTTTTAAAGCACTTCAATGCAGATAAAAAATAAATATCAACCAAGATATTATCAAATACATGCTTCATGCTTCACTACTTTCAAAAATAAAAAATCTAGTTATGTCCTGAAAAATCAATTCAGCAGAATCACATAAACTTACAAATTTACAGATCAAGTCATTTTGAACAATTATAAGAAAAAGATGACTAAGCAAAGCTCATTTCCATACAAGAAGAATGGCATACCATTAGCATGGAAAATTATGGAGCGGCTCCAAACACAGAAACGGCATTAGAAGTGCCCCAGATACCCTATTTTGCATCACTTTGAGAACCTCCACTGTTTAAAAGCAATTCCTTATTCCAACCAAAGACATTCCCAAGGTCAGGCAATCAGATGACAAGCTCAACAAGAGAAAATTTCCCTTCATCTCTCTCAACAGACTGAAGCCTTAAGAAAGGAGGCAAGTAGGCTGAAGGAGGGAAGAGGCAGATAAGGCCATCTAAGTTTTATTGACAATTTAAGTTTTAAAAAAATATGTTCACACCACTGCTCAGAATATTCCCTTACATGTCAAGATTAAATATTCTCTCTTAACATCTCCAGCCAGCCTCACCCCACACACGTGGTACAGACCCACCATCAGAACATGTTTACAATAAATACTGCAGAGGCAGCAGAAGCTGTAAATAAGACTAATCATTTAAAAACATCATGTCATTAGTTCAGTATTCTCTCTCAATATTGAGAAAAGCAAGGGTATAGAACACCACCAAAAAAGTCCCTAACAGACAGATGTTTTCTAAACTAGTCATCTGGTAAAGCAACACGTGGATTCTGATGGGAGCAACCTACAATGAATAACTAAATCCATTTCATCCAATGGCTGGAAGAGACAGAACATACTTTTGCTATGAAGTGAACTCACAAAAAAAGGATGTTTTAATTAACTTTAGACAAGAGCACTATGAGAAACAGGAACTGATTTGGGTATTGGCATTGTGCAGAGACTAGTCAGCTTCCAGATGGATCAGATTCACCACCACCAGTGAGGATACCATATTTAAATTCTTAAGCTTGAACAGACTTTATATTTCAACTGAGACAGCTTTCCATGGTGGCTGACCAACAGTAAGCATCGCAGGGGAACATCCCTATCACGCAGCAGGACACAGTCAAATTAACCTGGACAAAAGAAATCCCACAACCTAACAGATCTATCTGCCTAGCTACAGATCTCAAAGTTCACTAAAGAAAATAACTTGTGTTGTACAGGAAGGCTAAAACAGACTTTAGACAAGTTATAAAGTCATTTACCAAAGATTACACCAAAGAAGATTATAAAGGTTTGCAAAGTTAGCCAGTCTTCCATAATACCACTCATCAGGATAAACCATTTGGGATCAATGAGCATAATTTTCACCCTTATCACTCTTAAGAAGCATGCACCACAGAGCTCAGGCATGGAGCACTCACAAAGCAAAGAGTGAATTCTGATGTGAGTTCACATTGCTAGAACAAATATAGCAATGAAACAGAAAAGTAACTCCTATTTCATCCTTTATGGATGCACACAGGGGAATTATCACCTCCTCTCCTGGCAGAGGCTTTATCTGTCCTACCACAGTGGCAGAGGAAGAGAACACAACGTCTGCTTTGGCTGTGACTGTAAGTCTTCCCATCACTTCTGGATGCTCATTTAATTTAAACCATACAAGTGTTTTGCCAGGATTTGGAAAGGAAGGATATTCCATTCCATGTCCTCTGCCAAGCAAGCCTAGATCCCAATCAGTGCCTCAGGGTTTTGAGACAAGAAGATATATTTGGCTGCTGACATGACCCCTCTCTTCTGTGCCATAACAGCCCTTGGCAAACTACAGAATTCTGATACATTTATCCAATAAAGCAGAAGGCCTGAGAAAAGAAAGAGGTAATCATAATTGCCCCCTCAAGCCCACCCGACGCTTTTATGTACGAGACAGGCTTCAGACCACAAGTCTGAGCACTATTTGCCTGGTAAACACAGTCTTGAAGATCAAAGGGAAAGGACTTAGATGGTGCTTGAAGTCCCTCCAAGGACTTACCTGTATAAAACACAGAAAAAGAGGCTGGAAAGAAAAAAATCATCCAGTTAGCAATGTCTGCCTCTCCCAGGGAGAGATCTAATAAGCACCTCGCTCCTGCCTGATGTTTAAGAACAGTTGAGATCTAGTGATGAACATGACTGGATAGTCTATCCTAACACTGAAATTTTCCCCAAATGTCCATCCCAAGTCTTTCTGGAATTTAGATCCATTGTTCATTCTAGCTCATGTTTTCTTTGTTTTTGCAGCAGTCTTTTCATCCCCACTTCTTTGGGAACATATTATCTTAAGCCTCCTTTTAGCCAACCATACCACCACTAAGTACTCCAAACTTTCTTCACAAAAAAGCCCAAAGGACTGGAAGATATGATACAAGCTCACATTAAGTATTAAAATAATTTTAAATTATATGGCTGCTCTCCAGTATTCTTACTCTCCATTCCAGCTTGTAATCTGCAATTCAACAAAGCATAAAAATTTGATAATCAAGACTTTGCTGGACAGGACCTTGTAGAGCCTGTACCAAGTACTTGTTACCTGACTGCGCTTGCCTTCTGGGGATGGTCTTCCAGCTAATTTTACTCACTAAAGTGTAGTTTATAGATCACAATTCCCTAGCTTCTTAATAAGACTCTCATGTGAACATTGAGGACTCCAGTATATCAACCTATTAACATTACAGAAAGTCTCAGCACCACAAGGCCTGTTACTCCAACACAGAAGCAGCTGCAATGCTGGGTTTGAAAGAATTTACCCTGGACAAGTCTGCTTCGGCTGTTGCTCAACTTCTTTTCGTAGGCACTAAAAATGTGTTCCAACACTGGTCCAGTATTTTTTCTTTGAGCTACAGTTAAAATCCATCAGCTTCCTCTTCATTCCATCCCCTTTAGCCCACACTGAAGAGGTATGCACCAATTAATCTGAGTCTGCTACTTCCCTCCACTATCTCAAAATTGCAATCCACTACATGAGATTGCTTCAGCTAGTTGGTTTTTTTTAAGCATCTTTGAATTAATTTCATCAGGCCCTACCAGATTGAAAATCTGTTGCCTATCCAAGCAACCTACAGTTTCCCCCCCACCCTCCAGCCTAGGAAGGTACTATTTATGCTTTTATCATGGCTATTGACTGCACAGGATGGATTAACCGTTTCAGAAAACATTTCAATCACCTCAGCATTATCTGTTAATCCATTAATCTGTGGATCTTTTATTTCTTGCTTTCTTCCAATATTCATTTTGGCTACAATTCCTTATGTTTTTGTCCATCCTAGCCTTATTCATATATCTTTGTGCACTTTGCATTGTCAGCAACAGACTCTTTCCCATTTTCTGTATGTTTCTTTTGTTTACATCAATGAAAAGATCAACAGAGAGCAGAGTTCTTTTTTCATTACTAATTTTCCCCGTCAATGCAAGTGTTTGGTATCATTAGACTGCTTCTCAGAGAGCCTGAGATTGTCATTTTCTTCCTTATATTTGCCCCCAGTCAAACTCTGCATGCCAAATTCTATGCTTTTTGACATTTATGGGTTTTATTCTGCTGCTGTTATCTTTTATCCTATGTACACTAGCATTTTGTTGCACCTGCAGAACTTGCCCTCCATCTATGTATTCTCATCGTTAATATAAAAAATTATTTTTATGAATTTACATACCCATGGAGAGCAGTTTGTTCGACTGAGTTTTCTCCACTGGATGGTTACAAGAGATTTTAATGATCAAATCGCATCCTTTCAGTGATTCTTCTCCAGCTACATACAGACACCTTGTACTTACATTCCAGTCATATACATCTAATTGATCCAATTGAGGCTGGCACAAGACTTTTAATGAGCATGTGTTTAGGCATTCCACTGCTGTTCTTTCCCAATATATTTGTGTTGGTGTGCAGACATCCAGCACACTGGGAGGAATGATGCTCTATTCTGCAAGGTCATAGGCACTATGCCATAAATACATGCAAAATACCCCATGAACAAGAATTTATCAACAACCTATGATAAATATTTGCGGTTTTACCTCAAAAACTATTCATCTAACGTTTTCAAATGCAAACATTGAAACTGTTTTCGCTTGGTTAAAACATTGCAATTGAAATATCTTTAAAATATTTTTTAAATTATCTATTGAGGTCAAAGTGGCTTTAGGAACTTGCTTTTATTAATAAAAGCAAAAACATTTCAATTAGAAAAAAGGGGAGTAGTTTGCTGACACTGCCTTTGTAATAACTCTTACAAAAACAACTTGTCTATTCTAAATGGGAAAAATAGATATATTCTCTTAGGTGAAAAAGGATATATTATTATATATGAATATATATCCCACTATGAGAAACTCATTATCGTGAATGTAAGTCAAATAAACAGGAATTTATGTTAAGCAATAATTAATTTTATAGATTCTGATACAAGCAATATTATTTATTAATAATGCTATTCATTAATACCAAAGAAGAAAGCTGCACACTTAGCATTCCGCCATATATCAGAGGGATTTTTATCCAGGGAAGAAAACCCCCAAAACATAGCAAAGGCAGGCTTAGAGGGATGCCATGCTGACACAGGCTGCTGCCAAGCAGCTTACACCAGCCTCTACCAACCTGCTCCAGACACAAAGCCACAAAAACACCAGGAGCACAGTTGCTCATGCCTAAATATTTGCTGACTGCCCCAACAGGCAAGAGGGCACTAACTCAAAGAAAGAAATAGCAATCAGACCACATGGAAAATTCTGACCTTTGATTTCCTCACTGATTTATGCTGGAAGCAAGTCTGAAAGATGAATAAAGCACATTTTACAGTTCTCCACATTGAGGCAGCTGAGGTGGGGAGGGATAAAAAGAAACGTATCAGTCCAGGCTCAGACTTCTAGTCTGGAATGGACCATCCCAAGGGAGAGAAAAAGAAGGGAGCCCCAGTTCACAGGAGAACTTTTAGGCTCAAAGTTGCCTCTCCTGCCTTGGGCTCTATATGTCATTTACTAACTTTAGACAGCATTATGGTACATATTGCTGTGTACTTCAGTATTGTTTCATATCCCAAAACAGGTAGATAAAGTAATACAAGTGCTGATGCTGTTCTGAATGAGATTTCACATTTTTATGTCACTAAGGTATTTACCTTTGGAAGCACTGCTGAAAGCCACAAGTTGTATGGAGTGATAATATTTAATTTAATAGTTTGCTTTTTCTGCCATCTTCACAGCAGAGATCTGAACAAAATTCTTCTTGGTCATGTAATCAACAGAAAACCATTTCACACCTGACAGTAGTCCTCAGCATCCAAAACTGAATACTTGCATTGGATTATTTCTCCAACAAATGCAGATCCAAAGATTACAATGAAAATTTTCATTTATGAGTACAGACACAAGAACTAAGATGTGCCACTCTAAATTCATAAAATATAAAATACTTCTCCCTTAAATCTGTGCTCCTGAAAAGGAAAAGTTACAAAAGCAGCTTTTAAAGATTTTCTTAAAATAATGTTCTATTTGATTTTATTTTGCTTAATTTGCTGTTAAACTTTTACTGCAGCTTGTGTGTATACAATTGGTTTCACAGCTATTAAACCTTTCACATCCATGTTTATTAATCAAGACAGCAATGACCAGGGTATTTGAACTTGCATTTGCTGTATGAAGACGGACATTTTCTGCCCGAACTTTTTGGCCTAGTTAAAAAAAAAAAGCTAGCAGCAAAGTTTCTAAACCAGACTAATACTTGAATAGGCCACTAACTTCAAATACATGAAAACACAAAAGGGAGTCATCAGGTCCTGTATTCTGACCTCCCCCCAAAATTTAGGTGAGAGATCACCATCTGTTTGGCCTTTGAATAGACTCTGATACCTTGAACCTGACAAAAACAAGTCCTCCCTTAGTAGTCCGTTCCAGTGACTCATCATTCTCACTGGTAACAGACTCACTGCTCATATGAACCTTTAAACAGGGAAGAAGCCAGATTAAGTTTTCAACTTGAATATTCAAGTTTGGAGTGGTTGTTTGTTTCACTGGCTTCAGTTTTTAAAGAAAAGCTGTCAAGCTTTTCACTTAGACCACGTGAAGCCATCAGCTCTGATAAAATCTGCTTTGAGAAAAACACCCCACACAGCCCAAACTGTGTAAAATAAGTTATACCATATTTATCACACTGCACACTACTGAGAAGTTAAACAAAATAAAGACACTTTTTCAGCTCAAATAACCCAAACCCAGAATGTGTTTCTATATATATGGTAACATATAGTGGTTTTTATGTTATACATATGTATGTATATAATATATAAATTATTATATCTGTAATACTTTCATATATTTTTTTTCCCTGGATTTCCCTATATTCGACCTGTTAAAGTTCAGGGAGAAAAAGCACAATAGTGAGAATCAGGTAGCTATCTCCAAGCACAGCTCTATGTATTCACTTGTGATTAAAAGAAATACCCGAATTTCCTTTTCCTACTCTGCAGCAAGTAGTATTTTTAGCGTGCTGATGGACCCGTTGATACAAGAATTCCAAGACCTGCGCAAAAACCCGAGGTGAGCAAGAGAATCGCAATGCAAGTAACTATAATTAGACTGTAAGAGTGGAAGAGTACAAAGTAACATTTATTTTTGTTAGCATTAGGTCAGTAAATGTAATCCTCTATTGGCTAGGCTGCCTATGAGCCATGAAAAAAAAATAGTTTGGATCCTATCGATTCCAGTGGAGAAACTGTTTACCAATAAACAACAAGAAGGGAATTTTGACAGGCTCTGGTTTAATAACGTTGAATCTCATATGGCTTTTAAAAGCTCCATAACTTCCCATTTATATTTTCAATTGGCAACCACTAATGTTAATACCCAAATCCTTCCTGCTTTTCTATTAAAACCAACCCGGTAACACCACAGCACTGGTCATACAGACTGACACTAGAGCACTAAAGTTGTCATTTTAGTGCTTCCTTGGGGATGCCCCAACTTTCCAGCCATTCAGTGCCGAATCCTCTCTGCTGGATTACACTGAAAGACTTCATGCTTTTTCACAGAATGGTTAGGGTTGGAAGGGACCTCTGGAGATCATCCAGTTCAACCTCAATGCCAAGGCAGGGTCACCTAGAGCAGGTGACACAGGAACGCATCCAGGTGTTTTCTGAATGTCTCCAGTGAGATATTCCCTCCCACCCCCCACCCCCGCCGCCTTTTAATAACGCTTTTCCAAATGTTTCTTCGGGGAGAGAGCCGTAGGGGTGGAGAGCACTTAGCACGTATTAATGGCACGAATAAATCTGACAGGGTGGACCAGATGCCCACCTCGTCGCACAGATGAAACCCGAAGGTGCCCTGCGTGGGACGGGGCCGGGAGAGCCCCTGGCCCGGTGCCAAAGCCAAAGGGGGTGGTCTGCCGCGCTCACCTGCACCCCGCTGAGGATCGCCTCGCTCTTCTCCCTCACGTCGGGGAAGGGGCACCTCTTGGACAGCATGAGCAGGCGGGCCAGCGCCTCGCCCAGCCCGTCGCGGGCGGCGGGCACCGGCAGCCCGTCGGCGGCCGCCCCGGAGGCGATGCTCTCGGCGCGGCGGAGCACGGCTTGCCCGATGGTGTCCAGGGCAGCCTCGCGGGCAGCGGCGTCGCGGCTGCACAGCCCGTCCCAGCGCACCTCGCCCTCCCGCTCCTCCATGGGGCCGCCCGGCCGCAGCTCCCCCGCCTCCTTCTCCTCAGCAGCCCCGGCGCGGCCGCCCCATGGCGGGCTCCTGGCAGCAGCCAGCCCGCCCACACAGACGACGACGAGCGCGGCCGCGGCGAGCGCAGAGCCCGCTGCCCGCGCTGCATGGGGGGCAGCGCAGGCCGGTGCCCCCGACAGCCGCCGCCGCCGCCGCCCTCCCGCGCCGAGGCTGCCGAGCGAGCGCCGCCGCTGCGGCTTCGCCTTTCCCGGCGGGGAGAGGGGCGGCTACCACCCCGCGGCGCCGGCGGCTCCTCCTCCCTGCCCCGGGCATGGAGGGAAGGGGCGGCCCCGACCCTGCCTCTCCCGGGGCGGCCCCTCAGCCCTCCCCGCCGGGACCGCCACCGACCCCCAGCCGTCCCCGCACTCAGGGTTGGGGGGAAATAGCCCCGCCCAGCACGGGGAGCCCGCATGACAGACACCCCGGTGAGCCAATCGTCTTTCAGCGCTCGCAGCCGGGAGGCCCAATCGCAGCGGGGAGCGGCCGTGCCAGGAGGGGGTGCTGGGATATGTAGTCCTGCCGAAAAGCAAACCTGTGGCCCGGGCGGGGGAAGACTACGTGTCCCGGCAGGCAGCGCGGCGCACGGCCAGGATCCTGCCGGGGAAGGGAAAGGGAGAGCGTTCGCTGTGGGATGCGCTCACGGTACTCCCGTCATCCTGTTTGTTAGGGTTTTGGGGGTTTTGCGATCTGTCGCGACAGGTTATGGAGTGCCGATGGCTGGCGGCAGCCGGGGGTGAAGCATTCCCCGTAGCGGGTTTGCCTCAGAGCTTTGCACCGGCAAGCACTTAAGCACGCACGTGTTGTAAGCGGCCGTGTAAGCGTGCCAGAGGCGGAGCCTGGGATGTAGCCTAAGTTAGCGCGTCAGCGGGGAGGGAAACACTGCCGGTGCTGGGGAAACGCAGTCCCGTCATCGCTTGGGCTAAAAGAGGGGTTGGCGGGGGGAAAGGGGTTGGTGGGGGGAAATCCCCGGAATATTCACTTTGAGCAACAGTTCCGCGGTGTTTTTATTCAAGTTAATCCAAGGGGATTTTTTTTTTCATCTCAGTTGTTCAGGGGCTGAGGAACCTGGAGAAGAGAAGGCTCGGGGGGAAATCTTACCCGTGTATATGTATCCGTACATTTATATGTACCTGGAGGGAAGGTGCAATGAGGATGGAGCCAGGGTGTTCTCGGTGGTGCCCAATGACAGTATTAGGGGCAAGGGGCTCAAACTGAAACACAGGAGGTTCCCTCTGAACATGAGGAAGCACGTTTTTTACTGTGAGGGTGACCAGACGCTGGCACAGGTTGCCCAAGTTGATTGTGGACTTGCTGTCCTTGGGGATATTCAAGAGCTGCCTGGACACGGTCCTGGGTAGCTGTCTCTAGGTGGCCCTGCTTGAGTGGGGGAGTTGAACCAGATGGTCTCCAAAGGTCCCTGCCAACCTCAGCCGTTCTGTGATTAAGTATAATCTGCCACTAAAGAGGCTGGTATTGCTGTTTTCCTTGGTTTTCCTGCAGGGAAAAAAAAAAGGTGCTGTTTTTGATAAATTTTAATTTTCAGCCAAGTCAGTTCCTTGATCCAGTTCACCTCTTGGCAGAGAAGAGGAGAGGAAAACAAGGGCAGAACTGTTTGCAGCTGTCACATTGAAGCAATCGTGAAACTATGATTTTGAGTATACAGAAAGGCAAAAGAATACTTGGAAGTAAATTAGAAACAGGACACCGGGCCTGTATAGGGTCTTGCATAATTATTTTTAGCTTCTCACATATGCATTCCCATTCTAAAATTCAGACCTCAAAACTGAAGGTAAATGCCGAACAAGCCACTCTTATGCCACAGAAAGACACAGAAACCACTTCTGAGTCCAGGAGCAGAGCTTGGGCTGGCTCACCAACACCATCCATCGACAGCTTTCTTATTTGTAAAGAATCTGGTTTCTTCATCTGACATCCCCTTGTTTCCTGGAACTGTTTCTTTAAAACTTGCATTTACCTGTACCTTTCAAGAAAGACCATTCTCTTTTTTCCCATAAAGTCCTTTCTGCAAGGAGACTGCATTGCCATTGTTCGGTAGGGTGGACAGGCCCAGACTGCTTCACACAGCTGCTTCCTCCAGGCCTTTGGCACCCTCGTGAACAATGTATCTGCTGAAATCATCACTACCTGTAATAAATTTGAGTCTTGTCTTCTCTAAGCATTCGAGGCCTCCACCCATCATAACTGATGGGTTCAAAGAAAATAGTTCTGCCAGTGCCTTTTATGTTGTTGGAGGGTTTTTTTGTTTGTTTTGTTTTTACATTAGCTACCACTTCAGCTTCCCATCCCATTCTGTTGTCACTCATTATGGTCTCCCGTTTTCCTGTGAATGGGCATGTCACATCTGTTTGCTTTATTTCTGTCTAAATTTTGATCTCCAGAAGTTGGCTACATCGTATTTTTCCCATCATGAGTTGTTGGGTGTCTCTGACAATGACAACATACATCCAAGATCAGTAGACTTAACGAGAATCAGAACTGGAGCTTTGGTGTTTTAGACTTTGGTACAGCTATATTCGCACACTGAATGCTAAGATTGATTGAAAGTCACAGTACTGCGTTTTATCTTTTAGAAGCTGTTTTTTCCATTGGCTCCAAATGAACTGTGGCTACAGGAAACAGATTGTGAAACTGGCTCCAAGGCCTAAACTTCAGATTTCAGCCCTTTGTTTTATAGATTTTAATGTGTTACTTAGGGAATAGTGATGAGGATGGCTTTATTTTTTTCCAGACCAAATCTCTGCAGTTTTCTGATACCAGGTCAGGCTTCTTTATGCACTGCAAGACATTGTGGAAATCAAGGTCAAAGGCTACCAGTGGAATTAATCAGAGCCCGAAGTTAGGGCAATGTGTTTGTTTGATTTGCGTGTTCACTGAGTGAAGTTAATATGCTTGTTTTTGATCCCTAAAGAATGGATAAGAGAGAGGCAGAATTATGAAGGAAACAATCTGGCAACTCATCCAGAATTACAGCAGTTGCGTTTTCAAAATGATAAGATGAAGAAAAACAAATTTGTGGCTGTTTTAAACCTCAGTATTTCCTTCCTTCATGATTTATCAACTTCCTTTTTTTTTTTTAACTAGATAAGGACTTCTATAGCCATGACATCTAACAGCAGAATTATGTTTGAAAATACAATATCTAGTAATTGTATTAGTGTCTTTTCTAAGATCTAAAATATATTATATTTACTTTTTAAAGTGTGTTCCAGTTTCTGTATGTCACAAAAGAGCACTTTACTCCAGAATGCATTTAGTCAATATACTGGAGAACTAATAATAACACAGTAAAACTTGTGAAGTCTAGAAAGAACTGCTTTGTAAATTACGTTCCTTCAACTGTTTTCCTTTACACCTGGTTTTGTTAAGGCTTACTTCGTTCCAATTGCTAAATACCTAGGATGGGATGGCTCTCTTCTAAAAGCTCACCCTCCCTTTTTAGATCTGGGTTTTGGCATGTTGCCACAACAAATGGCACTCCACAGTAAAATGCATTTTTCTTCAGAGCTACCCTCTGAGAAAACAAAGTTCTGTGACTCTTGTTTTGCAAAGAGACACCAAAAAGCCAGAGGCTACTCCTCTACTGCCTTTGAACCCAGGCTCAAGCTTGGTGTCAAGCCCAAAACATTCTATCTGGGAGAAGATGGGGCCTTTTTTTCTCCTGAGTGTGTGTTTGTACATCTAATGTGTTCTGGCCTATTATGCGTTGCAGGCGTACATTTGCACCAAACCCTGCCACCCTGCCTCCTTAGAGGTCACAAACACAGCAGGGATGGGTAAATTGGACACTATCTTGTTCTTAGGAGGCCAAATCTTCCATGCAGAAAGTCTGTGGAATAGTTTATGCTGGAGAGTGGGTTGCTTTGAGAAGAGCTGGGCTATGGTGTACCAGTACTACAGACCTCTTAAAGTCCTGCTGTGCTTTGCCAGCTCTCTGACTACACTCCACTTAACTGTATAAATGTAAACTGAAACACTTAGGACTAGGAAAACAGTATGGGTAAACTGAAAGTGCAGTCTGAAAAACTCCTCTGAGCAGCCACTTGAGCTCTTGTTAATCTGTTTCTGGATAGAAGTGTTCAGAATTGCCCCAAACTGTGCATCTTGGAACCTGTCTCCCCTTTGTTCCCATTTGTGATCTAGGAAGTAGGTGAAGCAGCTCTAAGAGAGGTCCTGCTGAGTGGAACCGCTCCAAACCCAACAAGTCAGGTTCTTCTGTTGTAGCCACAGATGGCTTCAGTGCCTGGCAGTATTTGGTAGAGTGCTCACCTTCAGTACAGTAACCCAGGAATTAACAAATTGCCTTTTAGCTCAAAGGCATTTACATCAACACCTCCTAACTACCAGGAGAGTGTCCCAGGTGCTCAGGAGGATTGCAAAATGGAAGGGAAGCATCCATCACCTCAGTTGCTGAATTTGTGCCCTATTTGAAAGGATGGCAAATGTGTGGCACTAGTGTGAGCTAGAAGGAAGGTGACACAGGGAGCTGTAGGCACTTATTCCTGGTTTCTGATAACTTTTCCCAAGCCAGTGCTGTTTTTTATCCAGGAACTATTTACTACAAAAATGCATAAGTTAACCCCAGGACTCTGTTTTGATGATTGAACTAGATGAGAGAGACACCTCCTTGTTTTACTCTGCATTTTGCCTCAGCTGCCTTGTCCTTGTTCGAGACTTACATGCTTTTTGGAACAGGGTCATAACTTCAAATGAAAAGGTGGTGACTCCCTGTTTCCTTCCTGCTCTTCCTCCTCCCAGTCTAGCATGGTGGTCAGGGATGAGGCATGAAAGCTCCTCAGGAACTCTCACTTCCCGGCCAATGCTCTGACCACTGGGTAGCAGCAAAGAGAAGGTGGACACTGTTTCCTCCAGCTGCGCTTTAAAAGAAAAGAAACATTGCTCATTGGGAATTTTATATCTGCTGACAGCCCAAAAGGCCCTTTAAGCACCTTTGGCAGGCTGTTAACATTGACCTTGGTGTTTTCCAGCAATAACACAAAGAAAAATGCTGTGACCAGCAGCCACATGAAATGAAGTCACAGACCAGAAAAGCTACAGGGACTCTCTATTCATTGTTTTAAAGAACAGATTTTGGCACTCACTGCCAGAAGAGGACTCCAAATTCTGAGTCCAAAGAAGATAAAGGTGCCAAGCACCAGGGTGGGACTTCACACACATCTATGTTCATAGAGTTTCCTCACCCCAAACTGAAGCTCTTGTTAGCTCCTCACTGAGTGCACTGCTTGTTTTGAGTCTATACCTGCATTTCTTTTACATGCAGGGAATGTAAGCCTGTCATTACCACACTCAGCCCCAAGGCTGAAAGGAACATCAGTCCCTTATCAGTCCCATCCCTCTGATTTATTAAGGTCACACAGAACGGCAAGAATTGAAGTCAAGAACCTAGAGATCCACTAAATTTCCTTGAGTTCAGAAACGGCATATAGTTAATAGGGAAGAAATGCCTATTAAAAACTTAATAATCAATTGAAGTTAGTTTTCAACCTGCAACATTGTGCAGGATTTTGTAGCGTCTTACTCAGATGTACTTTTTCTGTATCTCCAAAGTCATGCAAGTTTAAGTATACAGATTATATGAAACAAGTAATGGCTTTGACTGTTTTAAGTCTCCCCAGGCAACTCGGGGCAAAAATAGTCATAAAACCATTTATGCATTTTTGAATACTGATTATACCATATGATATACAAACTACTTGGCATTAATACCTAGGATATTGTGCCTGTTCAGGATGTGCAATGTGGATGTGTTGGAATTGCTATGATTATTTTGAGTCATGTAAACAGATGATATTATTTAAAATTATTCTTCAACAAAATAGGTCTCCAAAATAAGATTGAGGAGTTGCTCTAACTTGGATCTGCTTGCAGTTTTTCTGGATATTAAAAGACAACTATTTCTCACAAAATATGATTTTGGGAATAATTTCTTGCCTGGAGTGAAACTTGTCTTTTCCTTGCTAACAGTTTTTTTTCCTTTCTCATTCTGTTTCTTAGGCTGCCTGATGTACAAATGCAGAATGAAGTTTTTGTTCCTTGCCAGGTGCCTAGCTATTGGTAGCACAGGAATATATGAAAAAATGTAGGTGTGGTAGTTGGTAAAAAGAGACAAATCCTGTGAATAATTACCTTCTTTGTGTTTCTCTGCTCATCCATGTCAAGCTTTTATGGTTATCTGTCTAAAAATCTACCTCCTACTCCTTCTTCAGGCTAGGTTAAAGGATGTTGGATGAAGAGACTGACACTTTCTCTGAGAAAGTATTGGTAAAAACAGAAGTTTACTTTAAAAATGAATTCCAGTGCAACGGTGGGGACACAACCTGTGTGTTTCATCTGCCTAGAGGGCAAGTTGCAACGTTCAAAACCATCTTTCAATGATACCATTAAATATTTGAGACATAAAAGGTGAAAATTATCATGCAGTAAAAGGTTTTACTGTGAATGAGTCAACACCTGCAATAATCATCCCCTACCTTCTAACATTTCTTCACTATGATTGTCATTTCAACCCACCCTTATATTTGCCCTTCCCTAATATGCCTTTTCCTTTTTGCATTTGCCTTTCTAATATCTAATTATTGTGCCTATGCACAGATACAGTCTTTAATCATGGAGTCAGTTGCCCTTGAAAACCTTCCCTTTCCACAACAGCAAAGCCTTCCTTTTTTTTGTCAAGGGTCTATAGCCAAAGCTAGTAATTTCTTCCTGCCTTCCAATCTATCAGGACACACTAAAGCTAAACAAACTACATATGGAAGACAGTGTGATGGCATCAGCAGGAAATAACAGTGGACAGAAAAAGTAGATTTTTACATTCTTCGTGTAGAGTACTGAGGAGAACACCTTCAATTTCCACATCAGTCAGTGTACTAAGAGCAAGCAGCATCTGTTGGAACCTGATCTTAAGTATAAAGGGAAGGAACCTGATAGTTATTCTTGGGGGGAGGGGACGACAGGAAATGGGTATTCTTACTTTGAAAAAATCCTAGCTTTTTATGCTAGAAGAGGGAGTGGGAGAAAAAGAATACCAAATGGCAAAGGGCAAGGAACAAAGCTATAGGATCATGTAAATACAATAAAGAGAGAGGAGTTGAGGGACAAAACCCAAATGTAACAGAAGGTACATGAAAGAAGAAGAACAGAACTATGGGCGAAGTGAGGAAGTATGTTAGTGACCATTTATCGTATTTGGGTTTTGTTTGATGCTTATTACAAAAAGATTATGTTTAATTGCTTTGGACTGATTAAAGACATATAAATGTAATTATTTTGATAGCACTGTATTACAGGGTAGATGTTTTCAAGCTAAGATAGGGATTATTTATTACTAGATAGGAATTTGCAGTCTTGCTCCTCTAAATGCCTAGTTCAGTTATCATCTGCAAGTACAGGTTAAAGCAGTTTGCACCAACTTGATTTCCCCACAAAGTGTTGATTGTGAGTGTATCATGTACTTTTGGATGAAGGCCCAACTGAATGAGGAATTTGGTCTGCTGTAGTCATTGAAAAAGCAGCAAAACTCTAATAACATTTTGACCCAAGTTTGCATGCTTGATACACTGCCAGGTTAGAATCTATTCCTCAAAAAAATTGTTAAAAAATCACAGGTTTTTTCTCCACCAGGTTGTTTCTTTGCCTTGTTCACAAAATACTCATGTAACTCATTCCATTTTCTTTCTTCCTTTTTTTTTTTTTTGGTTCTCTCTCTTTTCTCTAGCAAACAGGAACTAGAGAAATATGCATGTGAATGCTTAGAAGTGAAATGCTGACACAGTGAAAAGTCTTAAGAGTTTTGGGCATGTGTTGGGTTGTTTGTGGTTTGGCTTCTTGTTAAAATGCCAGGTTTTATCCTACTCGACAGTACATATGGTGTCATGAGAAAACAGAGAATGCTATTTCTTTTCCTTTTCTTCCAAGAATGAAGAACAATGATTGTATGAAAGTTCTGCATAAGACTTGATATTCAGGAACGGATGGGCTTTGCTACAGTAGTATCAAAGAAGAAGCTGGGAACTTAACCTTTATGTATCCAGTTCTGAGGCTGCCAGTGTGTATCTCGCAGTTTGTACAACAAGCTGCCTCCCATGGATTTGTCTGTGTCAGTTTTTCACAACACTCCCAGGTTCCTTAATTTCTCTAATAAATTTTTGCCATTTGCTCTAAACTTATGTAAAGTGGAACTTGAAAAAACTTAAAAAACACGTTGAAATGCTTTATTGATTCAGTGAGGTTTCACTTCCTATTAGTTTTGCGGCTGCCACCATTTCGTGTCTAACCCACTTAGATTAGAGGAGACACGGGAGTATCAGTTACTTAGATGTGTCCTGAGCGATGTCATTGTGTTTCAGGCTGATTAAAGTGGTTGTGTCAGGATGCTAGAGACTGGGTGTTCCCAAAACAACAGTGCAGTTTGCCCACAACATTATTTATTTCTTTTTTTTCTCTGTAGAAGGGCTGTTCTTTGTCTGTTGGGAATAAGGCTGAGTGTTGCAGCATAGCTAGTACAGCTGACCATGCCTTTCTCCCCATTCTCAAAGGAAAGTGAAAGGGGAAAAAAATAGACCAATTTGGATTGTGTCACAAAAATGGCCTCTCACATAACCTTTAGCCAGCAAGGCTTGGCTCAAGTAGACAAGGCAGCAGCCAGAATTTTGGGAGCTTCTTGGTATAGCCTGTGTTGAGGCAGTTCTTTAGAAATTCTCTTATGTCACATAAACACTGAATCAGTCTTTGGTTCATCTGAGACTTTGTTTTCAGTTATCAAAAAAACCACTATAAATTGTGCATGCCCAGTAGGTCAGGCCAGAAGATAGACATCTTTGTATTTCTTTCTGAAAAATGCTTTGATCTGCCTTTTCTTTTTCCTCTTTGAAGGTGTTCTGACAGCACCTCTTTCTTTGGTTCTAAAAGGCTGCCCTCACAGCAATTTGAATGAACCAGTGTCTGTATGAGATAGCAAGCATCAGAGAATTTAATGGAAGTATCCCTTACATTATCACGTTGTTCGTTTAGTGTCTATCTTTTGGGAGACTGTTAAGCCAGCGTTATTCCCTGAGTCTGCTATAGTTTACATGTTGGAAAAGCTTTTCCATATGCTGCTTTACAGTATGAGATGTAATTGTATATGTGGCAAAATGTTTCTGGACTTTTCACTTCAGGAGACATTTTTTTAAAACTTTGTAATGATGTGGCTTGCATTGGAGGGGAGAAACAAAGGAGGGGAGAAGGGTGATGAAGAACTCATAACTGGTCTTTCTGTAACTCTTGGGATTTCAGTTGTGCTCAGTAATTCTCCACTGTTGGTATGCTTACTTGGGCCAGACAGCAGTAACTAAAATGTCAATTGATTTTTGCAGCACCCCAATCCAGTACTCTGGCATTTAATGCAGGCCGTATTCGGCAAAAGTAAATAGAAACAGTATAAAGGTAAATCATATTAGTGCTTAAATGCCTGTGATGAAATGGGAAATTCTCTGTTTGTCTTAAGGTACCAAACTCCAGTTTACTTGCTCTCTTCTGAGGCATGAAAGTCACATATACAGGGATGGACCTGATGGTGGGATTGCTCCCCAGCATACTTTGTGCAAGCTCACTCTCAGCCTGCATGTAATGGTGAGCCAAGAGGCAGAAGTGGTCCCACTGAAGGGACCAGCTCTTATCGTGCTCACACCCCAGGGATGAGCACTCCAGCTGCAGCAACGCAAGAGAGAGGCAGAGTATTTGCATCAATGCAGTGCTGTCCCAGATCTAATGTGCTGTGCCTGGCATCATGCGTCATGCACAGGGTTGCAAATGTGTGGCACAGAACTCCATGAGCCTCCTAGCTCAGACCTGGAGAAAAACATATCTGGCTTGCCCAGGCTGATGTTTAATAATGGAGTATTCCATGTTGGAAGGGACACATGGCAAGCCCATGAGCATAACTAAGTTACCCCATGCTTGATGCAGCCAGTGTTGGAACCAGTTACTTGGTATTTTTCTGGGTGAAATAACACCGGATCTCTGAGCATCACTACTGCATCCACCAACAGAGGCTGGGCCATTTCTCTTTGAAAAACCCAAAGGGCCAGTGTTGACTCCAGATATGACCTGCACAACACAAGTGCTTCACCCTGCTCACCGCAGTGGTGCAGGCTGCCGAGGTGGGAGTGTGGCATTTCTTCCTTCTTCCCCTCCCCTCTGCATGTAACTGGGGTATTTTGTCAGCCTCTGTTTAATATGCATACTTCTCCCTTGGCTCTTGCCCAGACTTGAAGGAGTGCACTGCTTTCCTCAACCAAGGGCTTGTCTAAACACCGATGTTCTGGCTGCTTTAACGAGTGTTGTTCAAGTGCTAAATCCCCCTAAGCCTTGTGGAGTTACATTAGTACAAACATTGCTGTTTGGGAAGCAATATCTGCTTCAAAGCACCTCTCTAGGGCTGTGAGCCAGGTGTCCACAGCAGCAGCAGCGTGGAATGAGAGAGTGGTTTAAGCTTGCTGTATAAGACTTTAAAAAGCAAACCTGGTTGTGATGGTTTTATAGAAGCTTAAATACTTAAGGGGGAAAAAGTTGATGGTAGGACAGTTGACGTTCAAACAGACGTCAAGATACTTAATTATTTCCTGATATGTTTCTTGTTGCAGTGGGCTGGAAGTGGCCAGGATGTTTAGTGATGTCTTGCTGATGTAGAGTGACCTGGTCCTTTTCCTGGAGCGCATCTCCTTGCCTGAGGTCTGCAGTGCTGTAGACATTTCTCCTGTGCAGTATGGTTGCTATTTACCTGCTAAGGTGTTAGGACTCATCTACACCAGAGTAACTGTACCGGAGTAATTATGCTGACACAGCCTCAAAGCACTATAGCAACCATTCCCTCAGCTGCTTCACACAGCCTTTGTATCTGAGGAGGCTGTGGTAAAGCAAGGCATCTGTAACTGTGTCTGCAGCAGAGTTTCTGCAAACACAGGTTTCTCGGTCCTGTGGTGTTTCCTTTCACACCCTCCGCTGAGCCTATGCTCTTAGGAGCAGCTTGGGGAGCTCCCACCTCCAGCTGGAGGGTTTATATTACCCTCTGCTGTGCTGGCAAAGTTGTGGGGTTTTGTGCTGAAGCCCACATCAGATTAGCTGGATCACCACCACCACGCAGGTGAGCTGGCCTCTCACTTCCCTTTGGTTTCACTTGCAGAACTGAAAAGGTTTTATTTCCCTTTCTGCCAAATAGGTGTCCCCCATGCCCCCCCCCCCCAACTTTGTATTACTGAACTTGTCCACAAACTCTCAAATTATCTGCTGCTTTATTCCCTCCTTTATTCATTATTTGCTTCGGATCACTGCCCTCCTTACAGCTATCCACAGACCCATCTCCTTGGAAACAGCAAAACTTGTTTATGTGAAAGTAATAAGGAAGGTGATTGATGTATAGCTGTGCAGGCATGTGGGGGAGCCACGTTCCGCTGGAGGATGTTGGAAAAGCAAGTCTCCACTTACACTGACTGCCAGAAAGTTGGATGATGTGAGCAAAAACCACCTTCTTCCTCTGCTGTTTCCAAAGTTGCCTTCCTTTATTCACAGCAGTGGTAGGAAACTTCTTGCCTGTGCATATGCTCATTTTTATGGACTTTTTTTGCTAGTCTTTTTTATCACCAATGCGAAGAGGTTGAATAGCAGCAGGAAAATTTTTAAGTCTTGCTTATCTCTTATTTTGTGGAACCCCATGCTGATGCACTGTGCCATGCCAGGACCCTCTCCTCTCCTGTCTTGGCCCTGACCACCTCTGTGGCCACAGAACTTTCTCATCCATATTTTGAGGTTTCTGCTGCTCCCTGCTTTGTGCCTTTCACTGCCATTGCCCCTTGTGCTGTTGGACATGGTCGATAGGCCTGGCCAGCTGTTAAGGTCAGGTGTCCCTGGATGGTCTTTCCTAGTCCTTCAGGACAGAGGTAAGGAGGCCCATAGACAGCTTTTGTGGCCATAAACATGGTGGGGTCACCAGGTGGGACCTCTTGCAAGAGATGGCGGGATGCCTGGCTGGCTGCTGCTGTCAACCCAGCACTGAGAGCTTGTGGCCTGGCCTTGGGTAGGATGGCAGCAGGGCCCCATGGAAAAGACCTGTGGCACAAGGGTAGCCTGGGTAGACCTCCTTTTTGGCACCAGGGCTGCTCTGAATGGTGTGACCTCGGGGGTGTTAGCGCACAAAAGTGGTGGTGTTTGGAAGACCCCAAGTCAAGCAAACTCTGGCAAAGAGATGCTCATGTTGATGTCTCTGTGATGACAACTTGGAGGAAGAAAGAAGGATTTCTGTTTGCCTTCAGTTTAGTGCATACCTTGAAGAGGCAGTGTGCCAGGAAGATGATTTTTTTGGTTTTTTTATATGGCCTTTGAAACAGGCTGTAAGAGCAGTACTCCTGGAAACTTTTTTTTGTTATTGAAAACTTTTTTCTCTGCTTGCCACCCAGTATGAATGGCTTTTCGTGGGGTGTGCTTCATCAGCAGGCTCCAGTCTTCATCTGTTTCTTCCTCCTGTTACTAGATACCTCCTTTGGGTGATTTTCTTGGTGACTAACATCTGTAAACAGCCTTACCAAGCAGGAAGACTGTTCCAGTTGCATGCCTTGTATTTTAAACACAAGTGGTATCATTGTTATATCACTGAACCTTCAAATAAGCTGTTTTTCTATTAGCTGAAGCTGTATAGACTCTTCACTACTTACACTGTATCAAGTGAAATGCTTGATACTACTTTGATAGGTAGCTGCAGGATGATTTCAAACTTGCTTTAACTTCCTAGGGGTTGCATTAGCCTAAAGCACTTTCTGCAGATTTTACTGTCCATGTCTCACGTATCAAGAAAAATTGCTATTTGGCAGGGTGTGAACTGTCTTCAAAAGTGCTTCTCATAAAATAAAGAATGTGAAAGGGTGGAACAGAAAGGAAGTGAAGAAGCAGGACTTAAAACGTGCCTAATAATGGAGATAATGGGGATATTGCTTATTAAATATCCTCCTGTTATCTCAACACTAAATGTGGAGAATTATGTCTTTATTATGTAATAATGGTACATTATTTACCATATGTAATTTGGTTTTACATCCAAAAAGATGGGGAGAAGAGCACTAAGGAGGCTGCAGGTGGAAACCAGCTGTAAAACTTGGAATGCTTGCTCTGCAGGGAGCACTTAAAGACGTTGAAGTCTGTAAAACAGTTAGTAGGAAGTGCTGTTAATACTTGGGTTTTAAAAGGAAAAAAATCAGTATAAGTTATTAGAAAGCACCTAGAAAAACCTTGGAAAATTTTGGTCAGTCAAAGGAAGCTATGTTTAGTGTTATGAAAGACATTGTTTTGGAATTGCATTAAAAGACAGGATTCTTCTGGTGGGGTGTGGGTATTATTATTATTGTTGATGTTGTTGTTATCATTATTATTATTATTATTATTACTGTTATTATTATTATTTTGGCGCACATGATCTGGTTTGAAATAAATAGAGCCAAGGACTGCCCGGTGACATACTTTTGAAAAAGAGACTGTTAAAGAAATAATAGCATTAAATAGCTCTCTTTGTACAGGCTATGGATTCTGAATCAAAGAACAGTTTCATAGGAAGCTTTCTTCAGCCACCAGATCAGATGCTTCCTGCAGCCTTTGTTTATATAGAATCAAAGAAGTTGGCAGCTGCTGCTGGTGACAGGCCTTCTCTCCCAAATAACCAAGGTATAGCCAAAATATGTCCTTAAAATGGTCTTTTTAATTGTTCCATGTGAAATCTCTTGAGCAAACTCCCCATCCTATTTTACTGAGTTCAATGACTTGCTGCAGTTATCAGTCTGACATTGAGACAGGATGTATATGTGTCCTGAGGGAGTAGTCTCCCTGAAGTCATACGTCTAGAATGGAAACCTCTGCAGGTCTTCTAACATCCTTGTAAACTTTGGCTTTGAAATTTGTTTAAATTAAAATCGTCAGACTTCCTCTGAAAGCAAAGGAGAATGCTTCAAACTTAGTAGAAGCAGTTCATGACTTCAAATACAGTAAAAGAAGATTATTAGTATGGTACACTGACTTGAAATTGGCTTTGCATAGTGCTATTTGACTCCTTCCAGCTTAAAATCACTTTTAAGGGTTTGGGGTTTTTTTGTGTGGTCTGTTTCCTTGGGAGAACTTTTGAACAATTCAGACTCCCGGGAAAATTAGCAGCATGAAAGTTAGTCCCTATGAAATACGGTTCTCATGTGCTTTAGTGGGTGACTACTCTCTGGAGCTCACAAGGCAAATGCTCAGTGGCTTAACGTGTCTGGAGAGCCTGGGGAATCATGAGGATACGCATACTCAGACTTACTATCGTGGACAACTTTGCAACATTGCACAGACGTGGCCTATGAGTGTGCATGTGATCATTGTTCCTCACTTGAAAAATCTATGATTTCTATAGTAATCTTATGGCATACAGAGTTTGGGCTTTTTGGATTACAGTGATCAGTTTAGTGTTACGGAGCTAAGTGGTTAAGGAAATATTTGGCATACCAACAGAAAGATGGAAAAGGTGGTCCCACTTCATCTTTCTGCTATCTGGTATTTGCTTTTTGTTTTGTTTTGAGTTTTTGTTTGCTGTTTGTTTTTTGCTCTTGTGTGGTTTTGTTTGGCTTGGGTTGTTTTTTGGTTTTTTAATAGGTCTATGATAAGATGGTAGAAGTTGTTAAGGAGGTAGCAATATTCGATGGTATTCTTTTGATGAGAGAGTTTGGAATAGAGAAGCTATAAATTATAAAATGTCAGAAAATAAGCTTGACTTGTTACAGAACATGTCTTAAGCTTCCACATGTGTGTATACTTTATGGAGAGCTAGCAAACTACTTCTTATAGCTGAAATTGCAGCTTTTATTTTAGGTGTAATTTGACACATACTGATTTGAGGCTGAAAGCAAAATCTTCCAGACTTGTTCCTATGGTTTAAAGAATCATCAAATACAAGATACTAGACATTGAAACATTACCTTTGGAAACAATAAAGTATTTAACAATGTATCCTTTGCTAAATTGTCCCTTTGTATCTAATTTCTCCCCCTGTTCTGAGCACATTTTCTCTTTTTAATCTGTCCAGACCAGTTGCATTACACCAGAACTTGTGACCTCACTTAGATATCTGTGTTCTCTCCATGTATTTAAAGAGAAGCCCCAGGGTTTATTATATTCTATTTGCCATTATTTCTTTGTGCTTGGTGCCATTTGGAAAATAGTTTTGCTCATAGGGCCAGAGCTTTATACCTCAGTTATGCAGGAAACACATCCATTTTCTCCCGTGTATGTTCTGCATATGTTAGTGTACAGCTGGGGAATAGAATTAATTTTGGGAGTGATCCTAGGAAGAAAATTTAGGTAGTATATTGTAATGTGAAGTCTTTTCTTATAATGATGATGATCATCAAAATAGGAACTGTTACTTAAGGAGTAGCTGTTGCGTTCTTTGCTAGCTGTAGTGGCAGCCCTGAAAACTCTGCAAGAAAAAATCCGCCGTCTAGAGCTGGAGAAGTCAGAGGCTGAAGATAACCTGTGCAGCCTCTCCAGAGCAGCTGCTCGGTACAAGAAGGTCTTAGAGCACGAATCCTACGAGAAGGACGCAGCCCATCAAGAACTGATGCAACAGAGGAAAGGTATTTCTTTTGAGTGATAAGGTGTAGCCACAGCAACACTAAGACTGTATAATCTAGGGAGTGTTTTGTTTTGAAAAACTGCTAATTGATGCAGCCCTCTTTCGTTTTTTGCTTCAGAACTGAGGAGGAACAGGAGCTTGATAATTGTGAATCAAGTTGAGATATTTCTTACATATATCAACCAAGTATTGCATAGGCCATAAAGCAATTTTAAGGACTTAAGCATGTTTCAGGTGGTATGTTTAACTCCTACAATAAGCAAGCAGCTGCTTACATAACACTGCTAACTTGAGAAGAGATAGGAGAAGAGAAGAAACCAGATTCTGGTTAGGTATCTGCTGATACAAATCAAAGTAACTGCAGTGCTCATGCCTTTGGAATTCAAATTAGGGACTAGCTTTGAAAAAAACATTGTGATTATATATAAAATACATTTTAACCACATGACCTGTTCAGACTAACAGAACTATTCTTGCCTATTTTGAAGACAGAGAATTCCTCAATGAAATGGCAGTCTGGCTAAATGTATAGCTCCCTTTGCTGTACTGTAGCTCCCTTTACTGTACTGAATGTCTTGTTTCTCTCTGTAGATGCAAGTGTGCGGTTAAATGCAGCACAATCCCGCTGCTCCCTGCTGGAGAAACAGCTGGATTACATGAGAAAAATGGTTTCCAGTGCAGAACTGGAAAAGAAAGTGATTTTAGAACAACAGGTGAAGCCCTTTAGCATGATAACAAAGTAGTGATGTAGTTCAAAAGTATAGAAATGTGCAGGATCCGAAGTTTTTTGTGGCCATTGTTTTTCCTCGGCTCTGCTCGGGCTGCTAGCAAACAGAAGCAATTTACTCTGACTGATGACAACCATTCAGTGAATTGTATGAAAAGCTCCCTGGGTGGAACGCCTAATGAGCAAAACCATGCTACTACTTGCACACTTGGTAGACAAAAAAGCTGCTGGAAACTTAAGTTGTCTTTGTCTGCCTGGTATTTTTCATCACTTTGCAATTTAAAAAAATATGGAATTTAAACTAATTAAACACCTTTACTGTGGTGTGGGGTGGTGTGGGGTGGTGTGGTGGTTTTTTTTTGCTGCCTGAAACAATTTCAGTCAGTTGCCAACTCCATTCTTGCTTATTTTTTCCAGACTCAGCTTCAGAAAGAGGAAGATCAGAACCGGTTGGAACTGCATGCAAAACTTGAAAAGCTTGAAATGCTAGAAAAAGAATGTCTTAAACTTACTGCTACTCAGAGACTTGCTGAAGTAAGCATGCATGGAATGACAGTCTGAAAGTCATTTGGTATAATTTTATGGCATAGTATTAACAGTACTAAGTTTTGCAGAAGTTACCTCTGTTAAAGCATACCTGACTGAATGCCACCTTGGCTTCGTGTGCATGAATCTTTTTTTAGTCTGGGCTTTAAAAATTCCTACAGTCCCGTTTTATCCCTACATTACAATTGCGAGCTCCTTCAGACTTCTGATTCAGCATGACGAATGGAAGTGGGACTAATCATTCTTGCCTTCAAATTCAGGACAAGATCAAACACTTAGAAGAAAAGCTTTGTAAAGAAGAGCATCAGCATAACCTACAAGATAAAGCTGCTCAGGTAGACTGAAAAGATTTTATTTTACCTTATTTTTTAGTACTGAAGAAAGCTATTCTCTCTGTTCAAAATACCCTTTTTTTTTTAGTACATTTTAACTCCACATGTTTACTACCCAGGCAGAACTCCTGGAATACTACCTAGACCAGTTATAAACTACATATTAGAAAGCTTGCCAGGTGTGTTGCATAACTCAATGAAGAAAGATTCTACTTGGGTTTGTATTAGTGATACAGTTCATCAGCCTCAACACTGGTCTAAGTGACCCAGGTAGAAAATTAATTTCTAGAAAATCTGTAACTGAATCAGGTAACCTTAATTTACAGTAACTCGAAAGTGGTCACATATGAAACCTTATATCCCAAGTGAAGTTGGTTATTATATTTGTTTTCCTCCTTTTGTTAAGACCTGTAGAAATCTAATACAGAGACTTCTACCGGTACTTGAAAAAAATCTTAATCAGTGAAATGTTGTTCATCAAATGAGATCTTGTACAATTCGTTATTCTGTGAAGCCATAATCAGTTTGCTGGGCCACCATCCATCTGAGAGAGGAGTATTTGCCAAAGAGAGCAAAATCAAAGAAACCTTTTATTAAAGGGGCAAAGTAGTTGTATTCCAAAGCTCACTTTGTGCAGCCAGTAGCAGCCAGTGAAAGAGAGAGCAGCTGTGGGAGAATTCCCTTGAGGTGGGGTGGGGGGGGCAGCGCTGAAGAATAACATTGGAAGAACCTAAGCAAAGCTGATGCTTTAATTTAATTCATCACTGCTGTCAGCTTTTATACCTCATCCAAGGATGATGGGTTTTCATCAATCCAGGAAGCTTTAAATAACATGCAGATTTGTAGCCCAGATGTCTGATCACTTCCAGAATCCAGAAGAATGACACAGTTGAAAACTGGTAGGTTTTTTGGTTTCTTGCTCGGACTGCTTGCTGCTGCAGAGCAAAAGGCCTAGTACAGAGATTTTATCTTCCGAGAAAAATGGTAAGAATGACTCTCCCAGAGCAGATAGTCTAAACATTTGCTCAAGAAAGGACTTAGGTGCAGTAAACTGAGTGCTAAACTAGTGTTGGTACCATCTTAGTACACTGTGGAATGGATTTAGGTTTGTTGGATCTGGGCTAGGAAGCATAGGGTGTGATGTGGTTCACTTCCTCTTGATGACAGAAAAGCCAGAATATTCTCACTTTAGTGGTGGAACTCCAGCATCGTTTAGCCAGAACTGTAACACATGCCAAAACAAAGTCCTTGTCCTACATTTAATTGGGAATGCTTATCATCCTGTTTATCATGGGCCTTGATATCAACTTTGAACCACCGAGCAATCTGAGGATTGTACAGCAGGTTTGACCTCAATGTTACATGGACAGGCTTAGCTCTTTCTGTCCCCGGATTGTAAGAGCCAAATATTAATATAATTTGGATTTTATTATCAGATCCTCAACATGTGGCAGTATTGGTTTATCTCAGTTGCTGGTTGTCACAGTGGAAAAATACAGCTGCTGGTGCAGCTGAATACAAAAATGAGGAATACTAAAACAGAGCTGCAAGATCTGCCTGATACCCTGCCTTCCTAGTAATCTGTTTAGTTTTTAAGAGTAGCTTATGCCTTCCAAGCAGGACAGTTAATAGTGCCCTTAATTGGTTCTTACCCGTGCATGAAAGAGCGAATTAATTAAACCTTGCTATTTCATACTTCTAATATTATATTAAATGTCTATTTTCTCTTTTGCTTATTGCCACAGCTTCAAACAGGATTTGATATAAACAGAATTTTGATGTCTTCAGTAACATCTCAATGTGAACCTGAAACGGAAAATGGGAAGAACAAAAAACCTAGGAAGGTAACATGAAAATTTTTATTAGCATACTGTAGCTTATAGTATCTGACTCGCATAGAGACTGGAATTTGTGAAAAATGGTGATGTAAGAGGCACTTGATTAATCTGCTGCACTTTACTCCACTTCTAAAGTGACAAACAGTGCTAAATAACTCATTTTCCCCCTTTTTTTCTTTCCTTCATTAATTAAAATGGTACTGGGGCTGGTAGGACATCACTGGAAACCTTCCCTTACCAGCTTTACAATTACCTCTGTTAAAGTCTTACTGCCATCCCCCATGTCCTGTCTTAGCTGCCTTTCCTTTTATCTGGCAAAATTAGTTTCCAAAATTTTAGCTCAGCATCTTAAGATGGTGTGTTTTGGGGGAATAGCTGAAATCAAGAGGATTTATTTTGCAACACGTTACAGATCAGTCAAAATTTTGCAACTGTGGTTTTGAAAACTTAAGTAAACAAGGTTCGATTGTTTTAATGTTAGCCTATATGGAATAAAATTTACATGTGTCAGCTATTGGAAAGTCTTACTTGTTACACATACAGGAGGGAATTTTTTTTTTTTGAGACCAGGAGAAAACAGGTGATGCATTTCACTGTGTATTTACTTGAATTTTACTTACTAAAAAACAAGTTTAAGATTGTACTCTTGGGTCAGCAGATTGGAATTTCTTGTCTTATATTTTCTTATGGCAGAGAAATCCTACAATGAAGAAAACACAGCTTTCACAATTACGTGTAAAGGCTGGTGAACTACCTTTTGTGGCTGGGAAGGTAGGTGAAAACCACTGTTCTCACTAAAGTGGCATCTACAGTTTGAGTAAGGCTCTGTAGTTGTTAATTACTTCTGTAAGCCACTAATAATTCTTCTTTAAGTCTGCCAGCTCCAGCCATTCTGTCAGTGCAAACGTACAAAGTGTGTTACATATTATGAAGCATCGCAATCCATGTATCTTGTCACGAAGACAAGGAGGAGCTACATCTGGGATTTCAGGACACAGAGCACTTTCAAAATATGTATCCTCTTGTTCCACATCACCCACTGTCACCAGGAGCTTTTCAGACCTTCTGTTGGCCTTACAAGACGAGCTGGGCCAAATGAGCTCGTGAGTACCCATCCCTGGTGTTGTGCATAACCGTGACTTCAGCGGTAGCCATGAGAAGCAACAGGGGTGCTGTAGTCGAGCCTAGACTGTTTTAGCTGTAGGACTTCTTGTTGACAGAATGACCTGAGCAGGCTTGACTGGTAGGATTTTTCTCATTCAAAAAATTCTTTCTGTCCTGGTGCTTCACTGGTTTTGTTTTTCTGCTTCCACATCCCATATTTAAACAAGGTGCTACTGAAGTAACAGCTGCAGCAAGTGAAAAGCCTTTCAGACCTGTGCTTTTTAGAAATTTTAAACATACTCTGAGATATACAGAGTAAACCAAAATTTTTCTCCTGGAGAAGGCTGCAAGGATGGTGCTAGTATTGAGTAGGCCTGCAGGATGCAGTCAGTCTGGGTGGTGGAATGGGTTAGTACAGCTCTGGCATGAGTAGTCCTGTCACAATATCTGTCCTGTTCCTTTGTACTCACTCTGTGTTCTTTCCTTACCAGTGTACCTGCTGGGTCTTTGTGCTGAGTCAGTCTGGTGCTCATACCCTCTGCTTGTTGATCACAGGAGAACCTGCTGGTCCTGTAAGGGGGTAGTGAAAGAGGGACAGACTCCTGCCAGAAAGTGGGCAGGGTGTGGAAGAAGCTAACACTTTAGATGGGAGTGTATGTGTCTTTCTAGCCATGCAAGTAAATGTGGATTACAGCCTGTTGTGTTCTTAAGCATCTTCCCATTAATGCAGGCTTGTGGGACTGTGGGCCAAAGCTCTGTAGCTGGCCGTAGCAGACATGCCAACACAATGAGCTGTGGTTTGAACAGAGGAGGATGGGCTGATTAAACCAGTTAGGGTGTTGATACTGATTTGAAATCCTTGATGTGGCAAAATTTAAACTGGCAAGCAATCTCATGTTCAAAAAGCAATGTCTGGCTTACTCATGGCAGTTCAAGGACAGGGGTTTTTTTATAGCAACAACCAGTTGCTGCAATTAAACTGTCAATGAAAGCAGTTACTCAGAAGTCAGAAAAGAAGCTCTGTCTTTTGTAAAGGGATTACTTATCTTAGAGGGAGTCTCTGGGTTCAACTTGTTCAGGTATCTGGGTATCAAGATCTGCACAATTTCTTTTACTTAAACTGATTAGTTTAATTAAGCAGCCCCCTTTGCTGTAAATCTTTTTGAGTAGAATATTTTAATTTGGATAATTTGTCAGAAAAATTGTAACTTGAATATACTACTTTAAAAAATACTTGTATATTACACTAAGCCTTCAAAGTCTGTGCTAAATTGGGCAGGAAGTGAAAACATTGTACTGCACAGGTGCTGTTCACTTTCAAAAATCTCATTTTGCACACTATTACACATGTAGTTGTTATGCCTGTGGGAAGAGGGAGAAGTAACATATATATCAGCTAAAAATGTGGAACGAGAAAATCAGACTCACAGGAAGACCTTCTCTCAAGTTAATATATTCCAGATTAATGTGTATTGTGTGAAAGTGGAAATAATGCTAAATTTCTGTACTCTGCACAAAATGGCTAGCAACTCTTGCAGGAAGAAATCCTAGAGATCATATCATGAATACTTAGATTGCCATTCTTGTCTTTAATAGTGTGCATCAAGAACTTCTGAAGCAGATACAGGAGACTCAAGACTCCCAAGCTCGTGAAGACCTGGAACAGGAGCTGGATTGCCTTGTAAAACAAATGGAGAGGAAAGGAAAACAAATATCGAAGCTGAAAAAGCATCAGGCTACTGTAAGAATGAAATGTAAAGTCTCTAGCTAGTAACATTCTAGTTGAAAAGCTGCCACAACTCTGCCTCCTGTTGTCATCAGCTAGAATGTCACTGGACTGTTTTAAGCCACGGTGTTCCAGTATGGGTGATTATAATTAGAATGCTGTCTCATATTCTTGTACCTCCAATTCCTTCATTTAATCAAGAAAAAGTGCTTACAACTGGCAGTTAGGAATGTATTCTGGTGGGAAAGCTTCCTGCCCTGTGGCAGTTCTGCAATATGGAGCTGGGTCGCTCTGTCTGTCACTTCTGCTCACCGTGTTAAGACAAACTGTTGAAATTTCATTCTTTTGTATCCTGTCCTTCAGGGGAGTGATACAAGAGAAGCTGTAATTCCTGTACAGACTGGATTAAATGTCTTTTATATTAATGAAACATTGAAGCTTTTTTATTAATTAGTCTGTTGATCAGAGCTTCTCCAAAATGATAGCTGGACAAGCCTTTCAGTTTTGTTTAACCCTTAAACTGTCCTCATTCTATCAGTATTTAGTTTAGAGCCTTAGATAACAACTTTTCATACATGTCTATATAAAATGACTCTTCTGTAGCTGAACAGCTTAACTCTTCTATAGCAATTTGGTTTGGAGCATGTGATTAAACATTCAATCCATAGTTCTGTCTGATTTTTTTCTGTTCTTTCATTTTATGTTTCAAGATAAATAGACTCACCTGAGAACCCTGCTTATACAGGAGACAAAATAAAACTCGGTGTGAGACTTTATGAAAGAGGGAGGTGATAGTTAATTTAAATCTGACCAATTTTATTCCCAGTCATTTTTTGATGGATTTTATTCACTTAAACTTTTTATTGTCTGTGTAATGCAAGCATAGAGGTGCTTTATGTCATAGCAGATGTGTCAGACTTGCATGTTAGTAATATGGTCAAAAGGGCATTGACTGCTGACTCCTCGCTGCCTCTCTTGGCAATGCCAACTGGTTTTTTTGATAAAACTCTTATATTCTTGAAGAGCCAACAATTACGGTGTTACTCCTTGCCTCAAAGTCTTGCTGACTTCATCCTCAGGAACCTAAGACAGTAGACAACAACTGCACCTTTGTTTCTTTCTTTTGCATATCTTTATGGCTACAGCTTGCCTTTGTTTTGGGATGACGAGGAGTAGCACATACAATGTGGTGCAACCTTGTTGTCATCTTTGCCTTTTATCCGTGTGCAGATCTTCTGGCAAGTCCTCTGTGCTCTGGTACAGCCTGGTCAGAGCACACCCCTTAGGGTCATGTTGAAAATAGTGTCTGTATGATTACTGTCCATCATGCCCTGGTTATCAATACAGGCCATTCCTCTAACTCCTTGGCCTATATTGTTTTTTTCTGGTGCTTTTGCACAGAGACATTTCTATTTGTATTTTGTAGAGACCAATCTTAATATTTCTGATGCATATTTCTCTTTCTAGAACCTACCACACTAAAAGTGCCATGCTGATCTCTGTGTTTCACAGTTAATAATATGTTCTAGAATGCAATTAAAGTTAATTATTTTTAGAAATGGACTTAAAGCCTACATTGGCATTTGGAATGCTTCCAGCCTAATTTTGTCTTTGGGAAGTGACCTTTTCATGCCAAGTGAAAGTCAAGATTTATTATTTGACATTTTAAAAAACATTCTTTAGCAATTAACCCTATTTATTCTGTTTTCCACTTTTGTTAAGGAGGCTTCAAAATAAGCTGCTTAGATCCAGTAACTGATAATTAACAGTATACATTTTAGAGGTTTATTTGTTGTTTGGTTTTTTTATTAGGGTAGTACATATCTGAAATGGAAAGAGACTGTTGTAAGTATAGATTATTAAGAGATTATATTCCATCTCTCTCAAGCAAGCTTTTTTATGTTAGGGAGTGATGGGATTCAAAAACCAATTGAGTGTGGGTGAGGTCAGTTTTCTGTGGTTTCTGTATGGGCAAGGTCAGTTTTCTGTTACAATGAGAGAACTGTGCAAGGTTACTAAGTTTAAACTTTTCTCGTTTTTTAATGTCCCTTAGACGCCTGTAGTTTGGAGTTCAGTAGAAGTCCTGTCAGCTCTACAGCTGTGGGTCTTTGGAGTATGTAGCATGCTAATTAGTAATTTTTTTTTTCTTAGGTGCAGAAATTAAAGAGAAAAACTGAGAAATTGAAGCAAGGGGCAACTCACGTCAAACTAAAGTGTGGTGAACAAAAGGAAGCAAAGGAGATTGCAGTCACTATAAAAGAAAGTATGTCTACACCTTGTCCTGGGCAGAAAAGCAGAAGCTCTCTTCAGCTGCTAAAAGCTGTGAGGAAACTTCAGTTATCTCTTAAAAAAGATTATGTCATCTGAGAAGAACAGTTCTGAAGTTTGCTATGTTAGAAGTTTTTGAAGTTGTCTAACATCTAGTAAATTTTTAGTTGTACAAAATACCTTTTAAAAATAAACTGGAAACAGTAGACATGTACATTCTAAACTGCCTACTCTCTAGTAGGTCGGATTGTTCACCTTGGAATTAACTTTCATGTAGTGTAGCTATAACTCAACTACGCTTCCTTCTAATGGACTAATGAAATGTTACTATTTGTTAACTTGTCAAATAAAATTTTATACTTTTTTTACACTTTAAATAGTATGTGATCTTTGGTGTCCTCTTTCCCCAGCTGCCAAGGAGATATTTAGAGCTTGCTTTTCCAGAATGACTTGGGCTAGTGCTTCTGTACAAATAAAAACTAAAGCCTTCCTTTTCTCTAATAACTGAAGATTCAGATCACTGTGAATGAGGCAGAAGAGGGATTGTCTCTTTATGTATATATGTTTTCCTTATTATTAATATTATTACCTTATAAGAACTATTGACAGTTTTAGCATTAGGGACAGCTGGGGTCTGGAAGCAGAACCCATGACTTGGTTTAGCCATAATAATATGAGAGTGTTCTTGATACGTGCATGGGAGGGGACACTGCCAAACGCATGAGTGCGTGTCTTCTCTTTTAACAGAACCTGCTTCTAGCACAGTATGCAGTGACTGAGCTGTCACAGAGGAGACCTTCAGCTGTGTACCTGTTACCAGTCTTCTTATTTATGGACTATTTCTGGCTTAGAAAAGCACATTGTATGCTTAAAGCTGCTTAGACAAAATTTGAAGCGTGGCATTTTTCCATGGTGCAGCTAGCTTTTCTGAGATACGTTTATGCAGTTCTGGATACTGGAATCACTGATACTGATAGGGATACAGTATGTAAATCCCTCTGGCTCCCTCAGTGCCTTGGCCTGGTGTTTTTGTTGACTACAGAATCCTGGGGAGAGGGGGTTATTTTGGAGCTGGAGAAGCAGGGCCCTGGCTCCCCACTTGGGCAGGAGCTGTGGCAGAGGGCTGCAACGTTGGGTCTGTCAACCAGGTATTGGATGGGGCAGTGTTTAAACAATGGCAGCATTGAATAGTCATTCTCCAAAATGTATGTGCTGACAGGGGCTGTCCAGTCCCAGAGAAAACTTGTGTTTGCCCTTCTGTGGGGTGAGTGGCTGGAGGGAAAGGGAAACAGTTGAACCTGGTCCTGCCGGCGGCTGGGCGTTCCTCATCTCTGCTTGCTTCAGAGCAGGGCCAGGAGCTGAAAAAGCTGTCTAACCCAGAGCCAGAAGCTGGGATTTGAGAGGGGAAAATAGCAATGAATGATATGTGAGCTTACATTGGCTGACTGGTTACATCACTTGTATTTCAACTCAAAAGATATAAAATCAGTTTAATAATTCTCTTCTTTTCTGCTTTTTCTTCCTGAAGCTTTTATTTCTGTAGTGTGTGTGTGTTTTCACATACCAAAGCAAAGAAGGTGCATTTTAGCATTGGCTGAGAGATTCAAACCAGATACAAAGAAAGTGTATCCAAATCAGTTTTCTTGCTTGAAGAAAGGCAGAAAATTTGTTTTCCAATTGTATCTTGGGAGGGAGGGGTAGGGTAGGAGGTCAGCTTATGTATTTATTTATTAGCATATTCACAGTTTGAGGCAATTGTCAGTCATGTAAACTAAGTCTTCAAAGAAATATCCATCAGTGAATAATTCTCTAGAAGCTGCATTGGGAAGGTGAGCTTGTGCACAACCGTGGTGAAGTTCAGCTCCATGAGAATTAGGCAGATCACAGTGAATTTTGCTGGGATCCAAATGCTTCATGTCTTTATGCTCCAAAAATGTTCTGGCCTGGAACTCCATAAACGTACATTTAGAGAAAGCACAGTGGTCAGAGCAGGCTTCTTCACAAGAACAATATGTTTTTGGCTTAGTAAGTGCTTACTCTGTTCTTTTGCAAATCCTTGTTTTGATTTATATCCTGCATGTTTTTGTTTGTCTTCTCAGATGAAACTGTATATATCTCTTTTTTATTAATGGTTTGGATCTAGCTCTGCAGGGCAGCAGACAAAAACACAGCGATCCCAAAAAAAAGACTTATTGGTTTATTTACTTGAAATCTGGGTTCTTTTACCCTGAGTTATGCAAAATTGTGACAACAGGTTTTATTGGTATTTGAATCGAAGGTCATATTTTATGGTTAAATATCAAGGAAAGTGGACAAAAGATGTAGGTCAAACAGTACAATTAAAAATACAGACCAACAAATTGCATCCAACAATAGTTCGCTTTCCTGCTGCTAATGGAATATGCTAGCACAATTTAATGGCTTGTTACTTGAGCCTGCTGGAAAGAGTTTGTCCTAGTACAAAAGACGTTCAGTTTGAGCATGTGTGTTACAATCTTCTAACCAGCAGAGCTGGAAGTTGGACATAGCTATAAATCCAGTGTGTTCTGGGAATAGAAGCTGGCAAAAACACTCAGAGCTACATAATCAGGGCAGGATCTTGCTGGGATTTGGATACTGGCTAACGTAACTAAGTGCAGATGTTTATGTGGACTGAAATACATTCCCGGAATAAGAGTATTGTACAAACACATGATGATTTTATAGCAGGAAAAAAAAAGCCAAGGAAGTGAGGATAATAAAACAAGCACTCTTACTTTTGATGAAGCATGTCTGTTTCCTTCTGCTTGCGTGTACTGAAGTGGTCAAGGCTGCCTCTACTGTGTCCCCTGCTGGGGCCTATTGAAGCTTCTGTAAGTTGCTTGGGCTGTGGCTCTGGTGCTTACCTGAAAGTCTCCAAGGGGTCCCATGTGAGTGCCACTGTCTGTCTTAGACAAGAGGAGAGAAGCAAGCATTTCTGAAAGTTTTACTCTGAGGGAACAGCTGAAACAGGTCAGATTAATCTTATCCCAAATGCCTAGTCATTAGTCTTACAGCCATATCTGTGTTATTTTTTTCTGAACTCCACTGGCTATATAGTGGCATCATTTCTTTTCTCTTGGTTCCTTCTTATTTATACAGCTGAAGAATTGCCTGCTCTTTATTTTCCTTAGCAATTTTTAATTTAGCTGGTGTTTCTTGCTTTAGTTTGGGCTTCTCAGCTCTGACTTTTGGCTTAGCTGTACCAGTGTCTTTTTTTTTTTTTTTTTTTGGGTCATGATTGTGTCAACTGTTCAGTTTTGAGACCTGAATACACACATGGGAGCCAGGAATACCAGCTTTTTCATTGTGTGTTTACCACAGAATTATGGTTGAAATGGAATGGAATGTCAAAACATAAACTAAATTCATTTCATGTTGCATATTGTAAGCAAAACTTTACATCTCCCTGGCAGGTCAAGTGTGTCCTTCTTACAGTGAAGAGGGAGCAGCTTCAAACATAATGCTGCAATATATAAACAGAGTGGTCACATAGGAGACTTTCCTCAATGATGATGAGGTGAAAGCTAAGATGGTGTATCCAAGTTTAGCATTACACTTCAAGGAAGCTGCAGACTACTTAGAGAATATGTGGAGGAAAAACAGAGGTGAAGAACACTTGACTAGGACACTTGAGACAAAAAAAAAAGGAGCTGGACTTATGTCTCCACTCTATTTTGTCTAGGTTATAAATCTTAAGAAACATGGGACGTTGCTGTAAAGGTGGAGAGAATAAAATTCTTTTTGTTTGCACTTATGAATAGGACATAAAATAGTGGGCTAAAATTCAAGCTTTCCAAAGACAGTGTAAGTTAAACACTGACATCTAGGCTAGGAGTCTGTTGACCATCTGTAATGACCATCCATTTTCAAGAACAGGATAAACAAATACCTTTATTGAACAGATTTACTTTTTCCTGCCCAAGAGCAGTGAAAGTAGTAGACGGATCATAAAACCTCTCCCTGGTCCTACCTCTTTAGGGCTCTGAAGTGTTCCAGCAGTTTGCCATGTTTTTTTTTTGGATGAGATCTAGAGGGCCTTTTTAAATGGTCCACAGTTTTTCACCTATGTTTTTAATTTTCATGCATTCATTTTACTCAAATAGATAAAAATTATGTAATGTATGCTTCTTGTAAGTAAAGTTATCAGAGAACCTTAGAATATCTCAGGATGGAAGGGAGCCATAAGAACTAATGAGTCTAATTCTCTGCTCCTTGCAGGACTACCTAAAGCTAAACCAAATTACCAAGACCATCATCCAGATGCTCCTTGAACTCAGGCAGGTTTGGTGCTGTGACCATTCCCCTGGGAGCTTGGTCCAGTGACAGACCACCCTCTGGCTGAAGGTCCTTTCCCTAGTGTCCAATGTTAACACATGAGAATTAAAAACCTGTTCTCCTCCAGAAGGTTTCTCAGCTCTCCCTTCTGTGATACAGGCATACTAGGAAGGTGACAGAATTGTGAAGGATGCTTGTCAAGGAGCTCCACTGCATAGATGTGCATTGTAATATGTGTTTATAGGATTGACAAGTATCCAGATGGGCTTTTTAAGGGCTTTGACACCAAAAAAAAAAAAAAGACAAAAAAAAAAAGAGATGGAAGACAAGGGTTTGCCAAAAATGTCTTCTAATTTAATAAATTCTGCTGTTTTAATATAGTCTTTTCATATTACTAAACTTGCCTACTCATAAATTCACCATCTGAGCTGTGTTGAGCCTCACGAATGTTTGGATTGTACCAGCTCGTATGTAGCATCCTACTGAACATTTTTTTGTCTATGGTTCTGTTGGAATTCCAAAGGATGCATCTTGTTTCAGAAAATAAAGGGAGTTAATACTGAAGAAAGACTTAGGGGCAGGTAGATAAAATGTACACTGGTTTAAAAAAAAATTCTTAAATCTTTGCCAAAAAGTAACTGAAATTTAAAACCAGAGAAAGTAATATGATTTTTGAAATCTGGGCCTGTAAAGACAGAATAGGAGGGGCCATAACGCTGTTTTCACAGTAGAAACAGAGCATAACCCTTCTTTTATTTAAGTAGTAATGTGGACCTGGCTCTGCAGCGTTTCAGGTGACAACTCCCAGTTAAATTCAATGCCTAATAATTTTTCTGTATTTACCACTTCTTTAGAATTTTTATTTTTTTTTTTATTCAACGCATGCTCCTATTGCAGGTGCCAGAAGCAAATGCCCTTGTGATTCAGGCTGCTGTCATGCAGAGGGAGTTAGAGAGCTGGGAATAACCCGGAGAAGGCGTACACAATGACAAGCTTGCTGCTGCTCCAGGTAGGGCTCCCGCTGACTGCGAGGACCCAGGAGAGTTCTCTGGCCCAGCAGGTTGCACTGTGCACATTTGAAAATAAAACCAGTATGAAACTCCTTCCTGAAAACAGGCATGAAAATGCCAGTATTTGCAGTTCCCTTGTATGATATGAAATTTTTCTCTTCTTCTATTTCTTGAAAAGACAGGAATCTATGCCAGACCAGATGGGTTGGGCCAAGGTTCTCTTAATTCCCTGATGGTTTTGTGCTGTTCTATGACATCTGTGTTATGGGATGTTTTTATTTTCAGTTTTTAAGTGAGTTTCAAATTTCTAGGTTCAGTGGCCTGAATTCTGCCATTTTCCTTGTATTGACTGGGGTGGGGGGGGGGGGGTATACCTGTAATACTTCCACTGGGTCAACTTAAGGGAAGTACACTTGATGAATAAGTCTAATAACAGAGTGCTCTTTGGTGGCTGATTAGCTGTTGTTTTCGTGCTAATGATGATATATAGGCTGTTTAAGTTTCCTATTATATCAAGTTGCTGTTGTTTATGAATGTGTGATTTGCTGGTAATTTCTGATTTTATTCAAGTTTTTTGCAGACAGAATTACTCAGCTAGTCCAGAGTAAATATTTGCATGTACTAAGATGGAAGAGATTTTGTATGCATGGCAGTGTTATTGGACACTTTTATCCCCTTTATCAGAGGGGAACCAAACCTAGGATCTATCATGTATACATCTAGCACAGCAGCTGTTCATGAAAAACAGTGTGTCAGCAGTGGCTTTTTTCCCACCCAAATAAAAAGCTATTAACATTGAGGATCATTTGTCTCTAGACTTTCACTCTCAGCTGTCTACTTACGATCAGAATTAGCTGCTCAGCAAGATTCACCGTTGGGACTGAAATTCCGTTTTCCTCATTGGGTTGGAAACAACATTTGTAAGCACTTAGGAAGAAAATAAACCTTTGAGATTAGTCTCAGGCTAGGATTCTTCATGCAGTGGGAATGCAATGGCCTTCTAGCTAATGCAGGAAGAAGATTCAGAAATGCAAAAGTAACAGTCTCTTTTTATATATGTAAGCAGAAGCAATTCAGTCATATCAAGGAGGAACATAGCAATGCAGTTCAGAGATCTGCAAGGCTTTCAGTGGCAAGAAGTTTCCTAACAGGAAAGAAAAATCCAGTGAATGTAGTTGCACAGGGTGATTGTTGATTTACACCCAGTAGTTACAGTGTGTCACCTACACTCTCTGAAAG
This sequence comes from Lycocorax pyrrhopterus obiensis, assembly GCA_014706295.1. NCBI lineage: Eukaryota > Metazoa > Chordata > Aves > Passeriformes > Paradisaeidae > Lycocorax > Lycocorax pyrrhopterus. The sequence continues at coordinate 69,634,012 of JACSVZ010000004.1, read as the reverse complement.
TAATTTTAGCCAGGTAAGATGAGCATTCTTTGAACAGTGAAGTGTAATTATGAAGCATTCAAAAAAGTAAACAGAGAAAGATCAAATTCAATGTAAGAAATCTGTAAGTTTGTAAGTAATGAACTAGGCTGCGTACATGTGACTTTCAATTCTTTTAGCAGATTGATTTTATTAGCAAGGAAATGTTGCAATGATAAAAATTATTTAGTTAACTAATGAGCTCCCTGCATGCAGTGTAGGTAGTGTTGAGCTGCTTGGATTTGAGGAGATCTAGGATAAGCAGGAGAAACCTTGGAGAGACTTTTTTCTCTACTATCACTGTGATGATGTTTTGATAGAGCAGGACACTTGGGGACTGAGACATCTCAATGAAGTCTGCAGACTTGGGGAGTATTTGTTTAAGCATCACCTTTTGAAAACAGTTTTGAGTGCTTCCTTATTTTATCCAATTTCTTCAATAATTTTATTTTATCAGTGCTATGTGTCATTGCCAGTGAATGAACTTCTGTAATTATATATAATTGATAGCTACAGTTTGGTTTTTTCTTTTGTGTTTCATTTTGTTACTGAATTTGCTACTGAACACTTTTTATGCTTTCTAAATGACTAAGAAAAATAACTGACATGTTCTTAACTCCAATTCTCCAGCATTTGCCTATTTCTTATAGAATGAATGTGGCTGATGACAAATATCCTGATGTAGTTCAAGACAACTGGGAAAAATTAAGAAGTGCTTTAGACAGGAATTCAGATATTTTTTTAACACTGATGTGTTTCCCTGTTCAAGAGTTTTAAGAAAAAATTGTGAGGAATTATCAGCTTTCCTTTAAAACCACAGTCCTACAGATAACACGTTTGTTGGTATGTATTTTCTGAGAAAGGTCAACACTGCAAACGTTGCCATCCTTGGTTTGCATGCTTGAGAAATCTGGAGTGTGGCTTTTAAAGTCAGCAGGAATCCTGGAAATCTGGTGCTCAAATTCCAGGGTCTGGAGCCTTGAATCTGCAGTGGTTGCTCCTCTGGCATTACTGTGCCTTGTACTGCAAAAACAGGGAGTTCAGAAGGATATTTGTGGGATCAACTTGATGGAGAAGCCAAGATGTTGTCTCAATTATGCCAAACCCCGAAACTCATCCTTCCAATTTTCTGCAACAATATTATTTAAAATATTTCTGTGGGTGGCCTGTTTCTGGATAAACTAAGAGAAGAAAGTTCTTGTTTAAAGACTTAAGCTGAAGTGTCTCTAGGAGTCTCTAGACTTTCACTCTAAGCTGTCTGCTTATGATCAGAATTAGCTGCTCAGCAAGATTCACTATTGGGACTGGGTATCTAGGAGTATCTGCTTGTGGTTATTCTCAAGTTTTCTTTCCTTTTGACGGAAGGGAGGGAGTTGTTTATGTAGAGTTGCTCGTGTGAGTGGTTCTTAGCAAGCAAGGAAGCATTCCTGTTGCAGTGTTTAAAACCTGTGATTTAACCCATGCTGTTACAGAGTGGGGATGGTGTGGAACTGTAACAGCTCACAGGATTGTCTCACAGGAAAAGTACAACCCCTCTCTCCTGGGAACTAGGCTGGTGTATGCCTCATCCTTGCAGGTGAGGAGTGGGCTGCCTGGGGTGGAGGAAAGAAAAGGTACTGTGACTTGTTCTCCCTGTCTCCTTTCTCCACTGCACATCCCTACGGGATGTACCTGTGGATTGGCACAGGGGAGGAAGGCACAGCCCTTGGCCGGAGTGGCACTGTCCAACCAGTGACAGTTGATTGGGAACAGTGCTAAGGAAAGTACAGATACGTAGCATTTCGTTAGTGGCCTAACCAAGCTCTGATTGATCTAATTGGTGGTGCTGGTGCAGCCGTTTTTCACACCTTAGTCTGAAGGGGTCCCACAATGGGGAGACACGGCAGCACTGCCCCAGGAGTATGGTGCTATGAGTGCAGAAGAGCAGGGTTAAACTCCTCATTCCAAATGCAGCCTCTTGAACCTGCCACATTTCTCTTATATGAGCAGGATAGAAGGAGAGATGATCCATGATCTTGGATACAATGAGCTAATAACGCACAGGGAAGGGAGCAAGACCTACAACATTACAAAGTTCACCTGAGCCACTCTGTGGAGTAGATGCTTATTAGTATTAAAAGCAACTCAGACGTGCTCTGGATCATTTTGATCTTCAGTATCTGGTTATCTAATATTTGAGGACCAGTTTCATCTTATGATCAGAAGTGTCATTCATCTGCTATCTAGATCCGAGAATCATAGATGAAACAACAGAATGATTAGACAAGACATTAAAAACAAAGCTAAAATAAAGCATGGAACAGAAACACAGATGGCCCTTTATTGGTGAAACAATGAGATAAAAGTTGTATCACATGTAGTTCCAGTAAACCCCAAGAGTTTTGCTGAACTTTAGCAAATTCTATCTTACCTGTTAGGATCTTTGCACCTATAAGCAACACCCACCAATACTGGATAAAGAAGAATCAGCTAACACGTAGTCTTTCAAAAGTCTCTGGGAAAGCAGTAGTGGAAAAAGTGCTGCTGTTTGTTATGGTTTGGCCTAAGACAAAAAGCAGCCAACCAACCAACCAAACCCTCAGTGTTAAATATACCTGTCAAAGAGCGGAAAAAGGGAAGAAAACATGACAAAACTTACAGGAACACAGTAGTTTTGGCTCTTCAAGGTTGAAGTAATAGTGGTATCCTTCAAAGCCTTGAGCAAGCCTGAGACGATGTAAAGAAGAAGGAGAAAACAGTTTTCTTCTAAAAATGGGTGTTATGATGCCAACAGACTCTTCAACACTGATACCAGGCCAGACTCAGCCATCCCCAGTACACCCTTGTTTCAGAAGCTGACGATAGCAGCATCATGCCAGAATCAGATAATGGAGGAGTGATAACCCTGAAATAGTAACGTACTTGAAGTGCTCATGGCATGTGAAGATTTGGGAGGTGTGTGTGTGAGATGAATGTCGTACATGCCTGAGCAGGACTCTGTTCGGGCAGAAGGATTTGTTAGCTGATGTCCTTTCCTAGAGGACAGGCGATCCTCGAAGGACTGTGGAGGTGCCTTGACCCACAACAGTCTTTCTTAAAAGAGATATGAAAATAATAAAAATCCACACAACATGGGTTTCCCCTGCCATCATATTCCATTCTCTGACATACTTCTGCTTCAGGATGAAAAAACCCAAGGCATTACATCACTGAGTGGATGAAAAATAAAGAGCGCCGGCAGCATTGCTTTCAGACATTTTGCACTCATGTTGTTTAAAGTATTGATGTTCTCCAGCTGGTCTGATTATGGTTTTTTTTCAGAGTTCTGCCACAAGGACAATGGTTTCACTCTGCCCTGGCACAGCACTGAAACCAAGGAGCTGAAACCTCAGTTCCAACTTCTGCTTTCTCACTTTGATTTTGACTATAACCTTAAGAATCTCAATAACTCACTGATGAGATTAGACCTCTTTTCCCTGGTAACTGAAATGTACTTCTCAATGGTAAAAAAATAGTAAAAAAAAGTCTTGAAAAGCATGGAACAAAGTTCCATCTACTATGAGTTAGTGTTTTGCATCACAGAAAATATGATTGTGTTATTTTTGCTCTTGACAGAAAGCAGCAGAAAGGCTCAACTCACGCCCACGAAGCTCTAATATCTGCTCACGTTCATATTTTCAGTATCTTGGTTCCAAGGCCGTGCCTTTGTTCTCTCAGCTCTCACTAGCGTTTTCTGTGCATTTTCTCGAGTTTTCCTGCCTTTGTTTGGTGTCTCCCTGAGCTGTGTTCCTTCCACTAGAGGTCAGCTGCAGCACACCATCGTCCAGGAACTCGCTAGCCTCCAGTTCTCGGGGTATCAGCAGGAAAACTCTCAGTTTCGTTTTTATTGTCATCCAAAAGGCAAAATCAACCGAAAATCTCTACCACGTGCCCAAGGTCCAAAAGAGATGTGTAGCTGTTAAACAGAAATAACAGAGTGCTTTTTAATGCATGACTTGCCTTACAAACTGTACCTTGTATGAGCACAGGTGATCAGCTCAAAAGGACAAAGGTTCGGTTGCATAAACTGATCTGTAAGCCTTTCCTCAAATTAACATTTGACTAGTCCAGCTGATCTCACTGAGCTATCAGAGACAAGCACAGACAGACATGTTTACCCGACTAGGCAATGATGTACACTGCCTTCATTGTAGGCTGGCTTAGTTTGTGGCTTCTTAGTTTTTGAACAGGATGGACTAATGCTTCTGGGCTAATGCTATTCTTAGCAAAGCCAGTGATAAGAAATTTGCTATTAGCTTTGGTTGAAAAACAGTGGTTTTAAAAATCCTGGTCTTCTATTTGGAGGCACCAGAATTAAGTGCAGAGAGTTTCGTTGTGTCTGCTGGGAAAAAAAGGAAACACAGGACCAGAATGTCTCCTTTGTCCCTTCACCACTCCACTTATCTTCATCTTCTTTTTATTTTTTTTTTCTGATGTCTATATATGCAGTATTGCTTTACTCTAGGATTTCTTATCCATCTTAGGAAATTTGTATCAGTACCATCTCCTTTTGTGCTTTAGTTTCTGCAAAACTTTAGAAGTATCTTCTGCAACCAGCAGGCAATGAGAACATTTCTAGTTTATGATGCAAAGGTTTCTCAGTCAGAGAGCTGGGGCATGCTAGATGCAGCCAGGACTTTGGAAAAGAGAGGCTACAGGATTCCTTATTTAAAGGTAATTATGAGGAACTTTCCTATTTCAGTTGTGTTAGTCCTAACCAGTCTTCAGGATGTACCAAGATACATTTCAGCAATTAAAGTCTAAAATGTTTCTTTTGACAAATGGAGGGATGATTTTTTTAATAATTCAGGCCTTATCAAACTACAATACTTCCATAGTCAAGAGCCCCTCTTCATATCTGCTGAAAATACAAACGGAATGTGTTGCTCTTGCTTTACTATATATTGTGTCCTATATAAAAACATGTAGCAATATTCATACGTTTTGTGGTTACTTCTATGTCAACCAGATTAATCCTAAAGTAGATCCCTGGCAGCAAAAGCTTCTGATGAAACTGCAACAATAGAAAAAAGGAGATAAGCTGATGGACCTTCATTCAAAATCTGTAGAGGTAATAGAACTTACAGTGATTTTATTTAAAGTCATTTTAATTTATTTATTGGACACTTCCAGGGAAATTGAAATCTCTAGAGAAAGGTTGCCTCAGGTTTATGTATCATGTACTTATGCTTGAATTCATTAAAGATCCATTACTAAGGTGCTACAGGATATTTTTTCCCCCCTCTCTCTCAGTTCAGCAGTTTCAGAAGGCAGCTCAAACACTTGCATAAATATTCAAAAGCTCTGAAGTTCACCTAAGTCAAAATCAGCCCTGGAATTTGTGTCAAAGGGATTGCTCAGAACAGCTCTTTTTGTAATGTGACCAAGGTTCAGACCTGTGCTCAAAAGACAAGGAGAGATGCTCTAATAATAAGGTACAAGTCGGTGGGGCACAATGTGCCCAAGGAGCAGCTACTGAGTGTCTCTATTTTGGTTCTACCTTCACAGGGTCTCTTGATTCTGGTGGCATAATGCCACTTTGGGACATTTGGAGGATGTGCTACCTGCCACCCAGCCTCCTTGGAAAAATGGCAATGTGTCTTCACAGATCAGGCCTGTTTTGCATCCACAGGGAGCCTGAGGCATCTCTAACAACTCCCATTCATTTGTCCGAATTGCATCTTATTGACTACGTGTATCCTTCAGGGCTGACCTGCACCTGCCCGGCAAGTTCTGTTCATTCACCTCCGCTGTGGATGCTTGAAGGAGCTGTGGGGTATGACAGGCTGCTCAAGTGTGCTAGGGTCTTGCCACATTTTCCCAGTGAAATCAGAGCAAGTCTGAGATATCCTCATCTGTAAAACTGGAATAACAGGAGTGCTCTGCCTCTGAAACCTGAGAAAAACTAATGCAGTTAAGATGGTGAACTGCTACTATAGAGATGGATCAATATAAATATCTCATCCAGTAACACTGATCTGGTGTCAGAGGATGAAGTTACTGCCTCTCATCCCCTGGATGAGCCTGAAGCACTATGAAAACAAGAACACCTTGCAACTAATCTCCCAGTTTTACAGAAAATAAATACCTTCTCTGAAGCTGTGGAGGAGTTGTGCCCCTATGTGCCCTCTTCTATCAATAATCACACTGCTGAAAAATGGAAAGTCCTTGGTGCACTGTCTCTTCTTTTATTACTCCAGCTCATGTGAGGCTGTTTCAGCCCGGAAATGTCACTGAGCTCCTGAGGTTTCTGTTGCCAAAGAACCACTGCTGCAGTCCATCCAAATACCTCTGTGCTCAGGCTTGAAGATCCCTGCTGTCTAGAAAGGGGGTAGTGGGCTTGTCAAAGAGCCACAGATGATGCTGTGGATGTGTTTGAGTTGTGGGCAAGCATTCATTTGGGACCCTTGTTGGCTGGTAGCTGTTTAGTAGAGAAGCAGTAATGGGTCAAAAATTGTTGACTCCCAACCAGTAAGAAAGTGAATAAAGTAAATACTTGGGAAATAAATGGAAATGTAATTTCCATAGAGTTTGATATTTAATTTATATTTTTATTAAAATCTTCTTGGTCTTCTGCCCCGCCTTTTAAATTTTTTCTCCTGTGTTAAGCAAGGTTCCATTTGTTCAAAACAGATGACAGAGGGTCCTATGAAACTCCTGTTCTTAGTATCATTGAAATTCCTATCAATGCTTTGCTAGAAGTTGTGTCAAGAAAATTTTATGGGTACTAATAACTGCTAAAACATGACTATGTTCTTCAAATTATACTTCTGATAGAAGTGGCAAGTAAAAAATCTCCTGCTAGGTGAGATGTGGTTTTTTTAAAATTACTTTTGTACTGCTATTAATTTTATTTAACCTAGGGTTTGGCAGTACTCTGTGTATTATTGTTCTCCCTGGTTCCTATTTAACATTTATTATTACTTTTGTGGGTCTCACAAAGCGTTTGAGAGAGGACTTGACTTAAATTACAGAATTCAGAAACTGGATGTATAGGCTTTACAGCTGAATTTGGCTTTCTGATATTTTAACTAATGTAATGGATTTTACTTTGATGATACTCTTAGAAAGATTAGATGTTTATGGTTTTTAAAAAAAAAATTGGGGCTGAAATAAGGGTTTTTTTCATGATCCCTGTTTTCAGACCTTTTCCCCATGCCAGATACTTCACAAAGAAACTATTCTTTCAAATCTTGCCACAGCAGGTAATTTTTTCTGGAAAGCTTGGGTGCAAGCCATCATCACCACTAACAGAAGTAAAACTGGCTTTGCTGCTCACTGAGACAATGAAAAAAAAATATCATTCTCCTTGTTTTTTCTATAGCAATTTGCTCACCAAATACGATACGTTTGATTTTGATCATCACTCCTTAAGGGTGAGGGGTAACAAGAAACAAGAGAGGCAGTCACTCCCCTCCGTAAATCTTAGAAAAAAACCCACTTTCGTATTCTTTCCAATCTGGTATATTTCCTCCATATGCTATAACAGGCAAATCCATTCTACATTTTCACCTTGGAGAGGGGGCAGCAGAGAACTTTCTCAAATACAGAAGAAACAGTAAGGAGCAGAGCTGCAGAGGCCAGATGCTCTAAACTGATCTTGACTCACTGTGGGATGGGTCTGGCATGCTGACTCACTGGCCTTGTGAATCTTTTGTCTGTATTTGGTGTGAGAGTGATGGAGGATCTCCAGCACGCAGCAGCAGTGTTTGAAACACATCCTGTGTGGTCAAATTCTACCACTTCTTTTCATGCCGCTGGACAGCAGAGCGATGATCATGTCTGGGAGGAGTTCCACCAGATACCTAGAATGGTAGAAATTATGGATCATGGTCAATTAACACATCTAGCAGGCATTTGTCAGCTTTGACAGAGGGCTTCTCTAACAGATTTCTGTTTGGACATCAGCCTTCCCCTTTTTCAAAATTCAGTCTCCTGCTACTGCTGCTAAGCAGGAGCTGCCCAGCTGCAGTGTATGGTGGTGTGCTGAAGTGTCCTCTGCTCCTTGTGCTCAGGAGCTCCAGTACAGCACAAGCAGCGTGAGACTGCACCTCTGTAAAAATAGCATGGGGACGTGGCTGTAGCAGGGCTTGGGTGTGGATTTAGCCACAAGAAGTGCGCCCTGGTATTTCCTGAAGGGTAGTGGTCTTAAGGAATGGGTTACCATGTGTGTGTGGGGGAGAGGGGAGGAAGGACAGGGGCATGCCCTGGGTGCTGGAAGCCATCCAGCAGCTCAGCACCTGGGGGCCTGAGAGCAAACGCCTGCTTTGTGCAGGGGCAGGTGTGATAGCAAGTTCCTCCTCTAAAGGAGGAAGTGGCATCTGTGGACATCGCCTCACAGAGGCTCTGAAGCTGCAAGAGATCTCCACATTTTGGAGAGGAGGGGAAAAAGCCCCAAAGGCCTCACTGTGGGGGTAGTGAATGAAAAGTAGGACCTACTTTTCTGGTATCTGGGGAAATTACAGTATCTGTGTGGCAAGCTCTATGACTAATCCTCTGAACGTGCAGCTATCCCTTTGATGCAGATGGACTTTGATTCCCTATTTCTTTATTGTCCTTTGGACTCAGAAGCCCTTCATAGCTGCTGCATTATGCACAGAAGGGTTACATCCCAGATGTTTTTGTATCTCCAGCCCAATGTTCAATTTGGCTTACTCTACCCATGCCTGCACCAGTGGGCCCTGGTGGCAAGGTGAGAAAAAAGTGAAAAATCTCCTTGCTTTCCTGCTGTTTTTTAAAGAGGAAAGGTCTCAGCTACTGGAGCTGGATGCAGTGCTAATGTTAATGAGAAGGTCTTGTGCCCGTGCACTTGGCCAGGATCAAGCAGGGCAGTAATACAGGAGCAGGTAAAAGGGAACAGAGAGAGACAGAGAGAGAGCATTTAGCCTCACCCGTTCCCTCTTTCCTGCTGATTAATCTGTCCCAAGCTTGGTACCAACTCTGTGTTAAAAAATATAACCACATTTTTTTGGTCAGGAAAATTTCCCACATGTAAAAGAATACTGAAGGTCTTTCTACCTCAGGCTGACCCAGACCAGGAAATATTTGATTACTAAATGAAAACTTCAGGAAAGAATGCCAAACATTGGGCTGACTCATGCAAGCAACATGACAATTAATTTTAAAAAAAAGAAAGAAAGAAAGAAACAAAACAAGTTTGCACTGTACATCTTTTGTCAAGTGCACTAAATCCACAACTGGGTTGAGAAAGAGTACCTGTTTGAGGGCAATACAAGAAATGTGACTTATTTCAATTTTAAAACAGTCTAGTCATCAAGGTTATTGAAAAACTAGAATTAGATCCTCCACAAAGAAAGAAAAAAAAAAAAAGGTGCTGTCAAGGTCTCTATGCCTTTAAAATAAAACTTTAGCTGCTATCCAGAAATGTGCCATCACTTTTTTCCTCATGTCGCTCACATTTTTCAGACAGCATTGTTGGTTGTTTTGGAGTGGAAATTTTAAATGGAAATGCTTTATCCCATGCTTAGTCCACATACTTACTGTGATATTTAACAGAGATGTGTAATTAATGCTATTGATTCAGGAAAACATATTTTAGTACTATTTGACCTCATGCTATTTTAAGTAACAGCGATGGAAGGACCAAGAGTTTCTCAAATTTAAGAAATCAGATCTTTAGAGTCAATGAGAACAGGATGAGTGAGGATGATCATACTAAGTAAGACAGAGAAATTGGTTCACAGATAATCTATCATTGCAAGGATTATGTAAAGAATTCATTGCTTGACAGTTTGTCATCAAGATTTGCTTGGTTTGAAGGAATTCTTGGAGACAATACAGTCATGTCAACTTGCAAATTTACAGAACTGCCAACGTAGTCCTAAGTTTATCTGTGCTACTTCTGTTAGAAGCTTTGTTAGAATGTGTTGAGCAGGATAAATTCGTCAAGCACCAATTTGTAAAGATACATTAAGATGAGTTTCTGTAATCAGAAAAACCAAGGCCAAGATCAATGCTATAAAACCTTTAGCACACTGAACAGAATTCCAATTTGTGCCATCCAAATAAATTTGGTTAGAGAAGACATAAGAATTTTTCTTACCTACTTGATTGTCTGAGGCAATTAAATGGATAATGCCAAGTAAATCACTGTCCATAATGATCCACAATTAATAAATACTGTGTAACTCACAGTGATCTCATTTACACTGATACTAATGCCAGTTTAATTCCACTGATACTGGTGGAGCAACTCCTGATATTTGCAAGAAGGCCTTGGAATTGATACCAAGGCAGGTGTAGCTGTTTTCCTGCTTGCTGTTCTTCTGCTATTCTTTTACTACAGTGTTGAACGTGCTAGAAAGAAATGAGAAAAAAACCTAAACCAAGTATTTAATTTAATTTTACAGAATGTTGGATAGAGCATTTAATATATGCTTGTTTTGGGGGTGTTGTGTATACGTCACAGTAAAACTTTCCTACAGCCTCTTCTGATGTTACTTCTTTGTTCCACACTATGATTTTACCCCATGCTCGTCCTATGACCTGCTGGAGCCCAGAAATCAGTTTTTCTTTTATGTCTAGAAGAAAGAGGATGAACTAGGAGGTCAGACGTCACTAGCCATAGCTGTGCTGAGGTTTTAGCGAAACAGATGTTCTGAATTTCTTTGGAAAATTTCCTTGTTCTGACCCTTGCTGCAATTTTGTCTTTGAAACAGGGGCAGCTCTTTCATTACAGCCCAAGGACAAACCACTAGGGATTGGAAAGGAATCAAATATTGTAGAGTTCATATGCTGTGATAATTTCACTGCTGGCTGGATTATGAATTTCATCCAGTATGGAATTTCCTTCCCTTTTCTTTTTATTATGATAAAGCCAATGCATAAAACTACTTATGTATGTATATATTTAATAAAGCCCAAAAGAAAGAAGAACAATTACACCAACATATTGACAGAAGCAATAGTGCCATCCTTTTCCATTATTCCATACTGCAGGTTTCCATGACTTTCAGTCCTGTAGGCAGCACCAGTCTTCTTTTAGACAACAGACATAGCAAAACTCTGCTTTGGAGAGGTTCAGAAATTTCCTAGAATAGTAAAAAAAAAAAATTACATTTTTCCTGTCTGGAAAAAGGGATACTTATACAGGCAGCTGCTTGGGCTAGAAGAGGGCACAGCCACTGCCCACAGGGAGCATGTGGTGAGGAGAGGAGCTTACTTGTCCCTTCTTTTCTTATGTCCCCTGAGGAGTCCGTGAGCTAATGGTAAAAGAACTGGACATAAAATCTGCAGAGATCAGAGTTAATTGTTTTAAGAGGCGAGCTGTCATCCAACTGAAAATGCAACTGTCTGCTTGCTCCATCGAATGTGCCTGAGGATCCTTAAGTATTTCAGGTCCATGGAGAGACGCCTGACCATCAGTGCTGCTGGCCACTCCTTCAACGCCAGTTGCCTAAATTCCAGCACAGAAGATGCTTCCAAAGGAGGCACTGGGGTTTCTGGTGGCCTGAGTGCTCAGCCACATGTTCAGTACACACCAGATGACTGCAAGGGGAGTCACCTGAGTCTTCCAAAGCATGTTCTTCACCAGGAGTACCCTATCCAGTGCTGTGGAGCTCTCCATGCCAACTGTGTTGTGATCTATTGCTGAATGATCTGAAGGATTCAAGGTAACCTATTCCTCAGAACCACATCTTGCCCTAACCAACTAAAACTTGTATTTACCAGTGGTCTGTAAAAAACCTGAGAAACTTCAGGCATGTAGAAGTACAATGTGAATAATGACTGCCAGATAAACAGTCACTTAGACAGGTGCTGCTGGCTGTGCTTAAACTACAACCTTTGTAAGTGTGGGACTATCATAGAGCATAGATGTTCCTGAAAAATCTGAGGCATTCTGTAATTTATGAAAAAGCTTGTTTAAGTAACTCCTAATGAATTCTAAAATATATTATTAAATTTAGGTAGACCTTAGGACTTATTACTTTTTAATCCTGGATGAGGGCATGTGGCCAAAGTGAGATAATTCGTACACTTCACAGATTTGAAAAAATAACTACAAATGTAATTCCTAAGGCTTATCAAACTTGGACTCTCCAACTTTTTTTGCGAAATATCCCGAACAGAATCAGTATCTCATGCTGCTATTAGTGGTTTGATGTGAGATATATAGTATTTTGTCTTTTGAGCTGTAGAATTTCTGCTACTTAACACTCATCCCAAAGTTCTCATGTAGAAAACTTGAAGAAGCATTATAGTATTCTACAAGGATTTTTTTCAGCATTTTGAACTCACATTTATTTCTTATTTACTGGAAACTTGTTTGTGTGTTTTTCTCCATGGAAACACATAGAAGTAAACACACATACAGAAGAACTGTGGCTATAATCAAAAAGGAAGTAGGCTTCCAGCCCCCATTTTTGCTTTTGTTAAGACTTCAAACACTCTACCCACTCCCCAGAAAAAAGCCCAACAACGAAAAAAGCCCCAAAACCAAAAAATCAAACGGACCAAACATAAAAAACCCCGTACCACCTTCATCCTGAAACATGAAAAATTCTAAGCTTCGTTGAAAATAAAATGCAGGGGACAGACATGGAGTTGATGATGTCTTTAAGGTATCTTTAGTTTTACTTCTAATATGATCACATTTATCCTTTAAAATATAATCACTAAAAATTCCAAAATGAAAGATACTTGGAACTAGAAAATTGTATTTTTCCACTAAAGAAATGTTGAACTGAGTGCTCCAGCATCTTCAAATTTTCAAGTCAGAAAAAAATAATTGAAAAATTTTTGCTTTTGGGAGGTGTCAGCTTTCCAGGAAGCAGGCATTGGGACAAAATCTGAATTCTAGATTATATACCTTTGTTTTCATTCCTCTTTTTTTCAGTGGCGGAAGAAATGATGCAAAGTTCAGTTCTGACCTTCCATGTACGCAATTTCTGATCTGGAGATTACCTGTGAAATACTTCAGAGAGCCCTCGCAATGAGAGCAACATTATTGCACAGGGGCCTGTCTTTCCCCTGGACTAATACATGGATATGGAAATATACCCTTGAACTTCAGCTAAAGCCTAAATAAATATTTACTAATCTGATTACAGTTTATTTGGCAGTGAATTTAGAAGCAGAGGCAACAGTATTTCCTTAACAACAGTCTCTAATGTGTTGTTTGTTTTGGGGTTTTTTTAATATTCTGCACAGACTGTCTTTCAAGAACTGAAACAACAGGAAAGCCAATTTACTGGCAAACTACTTGAGACCAACCACACATGTAGATAGCATGTGCCATAAACACAAAACGTATGGTATTGTTTCTTAAATATGTTATCATTTAATCAATGCTAAGAATTGGAAGGGTACCTGTGTTATGAATCCCTCCACACGGTAAGCTGTGAGCCAGTGTGACAGCTCAGCACAGTCTATCTGAAACTGAGACTGAGTCGGCATTGCGCCCTCCCTAGCAGACTGCTTGGGATGATCAGAGGTGTGAGTTACAATGACAGAAGGCCCTGCAAACCAATGAATTACATTTCATTAAAACTACTTTCTGTTCCACTTTGAGATTCAGCTTGGAAGAAAGTAGATAAGATATATGTAGGTGCATAAGTGTTGCTTTATAACCCAAAAGGGATTTATTAAGCCCCAGTAAACCTGAGCAGAATGAGAGGAGAAAACCCAAAACCTGGAGACAAAATGCATCACACAAACATCCAATTACTTGATTTGCTGCTAAGATACATAACTGGGTATTAACATTGTTTATAGGCATCAATAGTATTTAGAAGGCTTGGGTAGTCTCTTTAAAATATGACTCCCAAAACAAGCACAACAGGGAGAAAGTCTTCATTTCTTCTTCTTTTTTTTTTTTTTTTTTTTTTTTTTTTTGCTAAGAGATCTCTAGTTTTGTAGTCACATACCCCTTTTGCAAAGTGCAGTAGTCTTGATTGAGATGTTTAGGACTAAGAGCAGGAATCGCCAAAAAAATAATTTGAGATCTTGAAAGTGGAAATATTTCAATAAATGTTCTCCATAAAGTTGTTTAAAAATGCAATCAAAAACCTCTTCTATCTGCTATGGTGAAGTCAGCCCAGCATTTGCTCAGTTATTTACCTCAATCAAGTTGAATTTAATTTTTCTATAAAGGGCTTTGATTTAACCTTTAGCAAATTCTGCACCCCATCATTAAGAGAAGTAGAGCAGATAGTCTGTTCAGAAGAATAAGGAAAGAACAGAGTGCAGAGAACTGTATCAAAAACAGGAGAGGAATCTGACCGGGCTGATCCAACACGATGTTCAAATTAGGTGAATGTTTTTCAGGGATGCCTCATAAACTTTATGGTAAATAATGAATTCTGATTCAGCATAGATCTGTGAAGCTGGCAAGCTGTTCTTCCCAGCACATTTAAATTTTACTAAGATTTCAATGACTTAAGCAAATAGCTTTTCCTTTTCTCCATCCTTTCTCTGAACAGAATTTGAGACACCTGGGTAGCACTGGAGATTCTGTCAAGCAGATGTTAGGACAGCCAGTGAAAAGAGGAAGTCCCAGTACATTGTGCATCATTATTCGGCACTGAAGGGAGAACAAAGGTGCATTACACACCAGGAAATAGCAAAACCAGCAGAAAACCAGGACCTTGCATTTGCTTGCTAGATTCTTACAAGAACCATTAAAAAAATGTCCATGGCTATACCCTATACCAAGTGTTTATTTATACTGGAAGATTACCTTCAGTAATTATACACCCAGAGACGTATGTATGTAATTCTCTTTGTGGCACTCCTAGTCAAGAAACAGAATCTTTTGAAAATGAACACCACTTCTGCTGACTGCAGTACTGGATTCTTGCCTGGGGTGTTACCAACCTAACCAATGACTCACTGCCAAGCTAGACGATTCTCTCTTAAATGTGCTGATGGGTTTTTTTAGAAAAATAAGGTCATTGTTAAACTATTCTACTGAACAAGTTCTGATGTCACAGCAATTTGGGACACCAGTCAATGAGTGTTCCTTTTAATTAGTGCTAAAGCCCTTGTGTTGCGTGAGCTTATCTCCAAACCTTGCAAGTGGAACTTAGCCAAGAAGGCTTTAAAAATATGTTGACATTGAACATCAGAATTTAAGACATTTTTTGCCAAACTTGAGGTAAATTAGAAAAAAGAAGAAAAGTTCTACCCTAGTTCAAGAGCTAATCTTTTGTGGTTTAATTCCTTCTTGGTGCTTTTTGTGAATTTATATGACTGAAGGAAAAACTAGGCACAATAAAAAATTCATACTGTGTGTCTTTCTCTGTGATAGTATAAATGAAGCCACAGTGTAGGTCTTACTTGTAAAAAAGTAATATTTTGGTGATAATTTATTTAGCTGTTCTCTGCTAGTGACAAAATACCATGTTCCAAGGCCAGATCCACTCTTAGGTCGATTATACAGAATTGAAATCTTTGCAGAGCTGGCTGCTGTTTCCTGAGTGTCTCTTTTCTCATGGCACAGGTCCACAGCACTCAGTTCACAGAGTTTGCAGAGGTGGAAAACCATGACAACTCTCACACTAGTGAGGATGAATAAATTCACACACAGGACCAGTGAGGGTTATACATAATGTATGATGTGAATTTAGAGGCCCCAGAGGAGATTGGGAACAGCTGCTGCTTGTGACCAGCCAGTATATTAAGACAGAAAAATGTAAGATATCCACATGTCCAAAACACCTGTGATAGTTGGGTTTGCTCTTTTCAAGGTAGGCCAAGCCCATGACTTGAATTGTTGCTGTACTTATGCAAGACCAAGTGCTGACTGCATTTCTGGGACCTTTCTTTTTCCTTCTAGGTAGTTAGGTGATGAATGTTCTACAAAGACCTAACTGAACATGTGGAATTTGTTGTCACATATTGTTAATGTCGCAGTTTTGCACTTTTTCAGGGTCATAGACATCAAAGTCACCCTGGAGGGAATAATAACAGAGAAGGGACATTTACTGATGGAGTTAAGTAATATAACGAGCAAGCGCATCTTCTAGGCACAGGGAGAAAAGAAAAATGTTAATTTTTTCTGAATGTCTTTTTATTAATGTATTGGATCACTTTTTTCACAGAACTTATTTAACTAGCTACCATTTTAAACTTTTCTCAGTTGTAAATAAAAATCCACAAACTATTTGATGTTCCAGACTTCCTTTTTCTTAAACAGTAAGATCTGAGTTAAGGGAGACTTATGAATTTCTAAAAAAGACCAGCTGTACTTCTAGAAGAGGGAGGAGGAAGAAGCTTGAAAACCCCATGGCTGATTTTTAACTCTGCAGCTCTAAACTTTTCCGATTCACTCTACTTGATTTATGATTTATTTTCAAAAATAGCTCTAATTTAGATAGCAACACATCCAAGAAAACAAAAGCATCGGTTCTTTAAGGATTTCTCATGGACTGATAGCATTGAAATAGCAAAACCAGCAGAAAACCAGGACCTTGCATTTGCTTGCTAGATTCTTACAAGAACCATTAAAAAAATGTCCATGGCTATACCCTATACCAAGTGTTTATTTATACTGGAAGATTACCTTCAGTAATTATACACCCAGAGATGTATGTATGTAATTCTCTTTGTGGCACTCCTAGTCAAGAAACAGAATCTTTTGAAAATGAACACCACTTCTGGTGTATCAATAGCATTGATAGTGTTGGTTTTTTCTCCTTTCACAGTAATTTTCAAATTATGAAGACTGGCTTTTCTGATACTAAGCTATCTGAAAAGAAAGTCTTCCCCCTTGATCCGCTCTCTGTCTTGCTATATCTCTTAGTAAAATTTATCTTTGAGTAGACTGTGCTGCTTTTCACTGATCTGAGAGTGAAGGTGAAGGGATGAAGGTGATACCAACAGTATTTGGTGCAGTGAACAATTAAGCTACTCTTCACTTTCCTCCCCTAGTTTTCTTGTGTTTTCTCTGGCTTTGTGTTTTTTGATGTGGGTCTTTTGAACTTGAACCTCCCAAAGAATATTTGTTAAAAGATGATGGAAGAGATATGTTTAAACCAAATGGCTGGTGCGCTTATTCTTTTCCTTGCAGAATACTCTGGGGTGCGCCAATGCTTATGGAACTTGAAATCTTTTCCTGGCCTGGGGTTCCCTGCAAGCAAAAAACACAACCCCGTGCTATAAATAAACAGAATTACCACAAGCCCTGGGACTGTAGGCATGTGGAAATCCCTGTGATACTAACATCTGCTTGTTTTCTCCTTTTTAGGTTCGTCTTAGGCCACGTAACTTTTGAGCAATTCAGTGGCAGCAAGCCCGTCCTTGGCTAGGCACAGGCCTCTGCGGATCAATGTGCTATGCTGCTTGACCTCTGGACCTGTGAAACTGCTCTCCTGGAAAAAAAAAGTCAGGTGCAGAAGTTTTTTTTGTCTGGAAACAGTGATTTGCAATCAGTTCGCTTTGGGTTGCATAAGATTCCCTTTCAACAACATTTCCTGTTGCGCATACATATGAATGCTAGAGCCAGAAACTATATTTATTCTGTAAATATCGCTCTATACTTAATATAAATTTTTTTATTGTTATTTAATCTGAGAAAAAAGTGCCATGCTTTATTATGTAGTTAAAAAAACAACAAACAAACCAACACTAAAATATGAATTAAGCAATGTGTAGCACTGTTACTCACAAGGGCTGCTGCATATCCTGAGGGCTCTCCCCTTCCTCTCTCTGAATCCAGAAATGTGACTGCATTTTGCCATGCCCCATGGAAGCATACAGGGTTTCTGCCCAAAGATTTTAGTGTTGAAAGATGAAGATTAGACAAGTTGAGAGGAATGGACCCAGAGAATCTTGGAAGTGTGTTTCTGTCTAGGGGACTCAGCAGTCTCAAGGACAATGCTGTGAGTGTCAGGAAGTGGAAAGGAGCAGATAAACCACTTCAGAAGCAGGGAGAAATGGCACTAATTGAGGTCATCTTCACACACTTGAAATGTTTTGTTCTCAGTCCTGGAGTAACACAGGGTAGTTCTCAAAATAGGAATAGTGGAGGGTGTTATGGAATCTCCTGTGTACCCTTGAAGAGCCTTTAAATAGAAAACCTTTTAAAACTAAAAGTATGTAGTTTAGAAAATCTCCTAAGGCCACTCTCTCGTTTTCAAGGGGTGGTGGGTGGGGTGTACAGAGCTATATGAAAGATTGTCTAATTGCCTAGTTCACAAAGCTTCTGCCCTCATCCCAACAGACTTCACCTTCCATTGCTATATAACCATGTTACCTCTGTGCATCTACCTTTCATTTTTATCATGGGTCTTCTGTACAAGGAAATTTGCTTTATTTTATAAAGAAAAAGCTCCAGCTAGAGAACAATGAAACCTCTACAGCAAAAATACAGTAATTCTCTTCCAAAAGTATCACAGAGTATATTCTGGAATTGCTCTTACAACCGAGCTATCTAGGCAGGATTAAGTGTACAGATGTGCTGTTGCTGGAGGTCTCACTTTTAGCTGAAATTTTAGCTAGCTTTCTTTCCATCTGGGACAGAGTTCATGCAGATGAATAAGGAAACAAAAGCACTTTGTCCAGCAGATTAGCTTAACATAAAACTTGCTATTGGCCTATTGCTCAAGCACTCTCTTAGCATCCTCAGAACAGTTCATGTCAGGCAGGTCTAAATCAGAGAACTTGAGTGTTGAAATCTGTATTCTCAGCAACCAAGTCACCTCCTAAGCCTTTCTGCATCTTCCTCCTCCAGAATCTTTTGATTTCAGTATGGAAAGTAACATGAATGCTTTTCTACTTAAGTGTTAATGCAAAAGATTCAGATCTAGATCATTGCATAGTGACATCATTGGTATGTCCAGAAGGAAGAGCACTAGATGTTCGTATTTTCAATCTCCTAACTACCATTTGACCAAAAAGTACTACAATGTTATCTCAAGAGTTCACACATGCTGTTGTTCTTGGAACATTTCTTTTTCTCACCTAAGCTGTGGGCATTTGTAATTAAAATTTTTATTTAGAAAGAACTTAACAGCCAGTCTTGATAGAGTACCCTTAAGAGGGCTTGAGTCTTTGTGCATCTTTAATTACATCTTCAATTAATTTAGAGTTTCTCCAAAAAATATTAAGTAACAGTGACAGTCATTGCCAAATGTGGTAATGGAAAGTCTTGGAAGAGTCAACAGGTTTCAGGTTGAGGGAAATGGAGGTTTTCAAATATATGAGAATGGATTAGTTGTCGAAAGAAGCAGGTGTTTTTAAAGCAGTAAGTACACTGCCTGTTACTTTTTAAAAGCAAAATGTGTATCATAAAATTCTTCATGTTTCAGTAGAAAAAACCCAAATGTTACCTTTGCAAGATTTAGAAGAAATTTCTCCCATGAGTGGTTTATTCTATGTTCTGTTCTTGAGCCTTCTGATGAAGCATTCAGTAACATCCTTTACCACAAACATGATGCTGCAGCAGGTTACTGGTGGTTTGATACAGGCAGCAACCTTTATGCTCAGAAATCTCTCCCAAAAAAAGAATGAATATTTGGGCAAACAAACACTTCTAAACGTGCTTTGGAGTATCTCTTCAGCTTTTTAATGTTTACTTTGAAGCTTATCAGAATGTTTTGGACCCAGAGGAAAGATTCGCTTTGGCCCAAGCGATTATTGACATCATGCATAAACATCCAGGGTTTGATCTTGAGCTTCAATGTATGTTAACACCTACAAAGATGAATGTATGTGTTTGCAACTTCACCCCACTGCTGAGGGACATAGTAAACCAACAAGTAGGTTGAATTTACAGTATAGCCATCTTGGGCAAGAAGGTGAAATACATAATGGGAAACTTTGATTAAAGACTGCATGGGTTTACAGTGTTAAGGTGGGTCAGTACTAATTTAAAAATCAAGTCCATGGATGTTTTGTAAATAGAAGGCCTGAAGCTCAAGAGCAGAAAGCTATCATTTCCTCAACATGAGAAATGAAACATTGGAAAGATGGCAGAGCTTCATATGTCATGTTAAAGCCCCATCTGCTACTGTTTGAGACAACTAGAAATAGTATTTGAGAAGCATGGAAGGTAAATAAAATTATAATCTATTTTTTTCTGTAATGAAGTAGATAAGGAACTAGTCATGTTTAGAATAAGAGAGAAGAGACTTTAAAGAGAATATAAACAAGGCTTGTACTTCGTAGTGCACTTTGAAAAATTTCAGATAGCTGGGAATTCCTGTGCTAATAATTGAAGTACAGCATTTCAAATCCTCACACTTTTTTTCAGGTCTAAAAATCTACCTCAGCTTTCCTCTATATCCTGCCACAGGGTATTTCCTTTCTCTGAGTTTTGATTTCAGAGGCTGCAGGTTGGCAAGCTTAATTAGCTAACTTTTGTAACATGGCTTTTAGTTCATAGACAGAAGCTGGGGTTTGGTACAAGAGGCTCAATGTTGTGCTGCTGTTGCCACCCGTGCTTCCACATTGCTAGCAATAAAAATGGAATGTTGCCAGCATCACTGGATCTCAAATTTTGTTCTGAAACAATATGAAAGGCTCAAAATAATTTTAGCATGAATGATTCATCTAGAGTGGGTACATAGATAATTGACAAGAAAACTTTTACATATATATATATAAATAGAATTTTTTCTAACTTCTGTTTAAATAAAGAATAGCTGATTTTTGCCTTGATTTCTAGTTATATGTGAATTTTGTTGGCTAACATCACTGCGTTTATTGGTAAATTTTAGGTAGAGGCCCAAAGGGAATATATCTATAAGACTTATTTTAGAAGCTTCCCCCATGTCTGACAGGGCCAATGTCATGCAGCTCCAAGATGGACCCACTACTGGTCAGTGCTGAGTCCCTCAGTGACAGTGGTAGTGCCTCTGGGATAACAGATTTAGGAAGGGAGAAAAAAAACTGTGCAACAGCAATTGCAGCTAGAGAGAGGAGTGAGAAAAAACAGCCCTGCAGCCACCAAGGTCAGTGAAGAAAGAGGTGGAGAAGGTGCTCCAGGTGCCAGAGCAGAGACTCCCCTGCAGCCCCTGGTGCAGACCATGGTGAGGCAGCTGTGCCCCTGCAGCCCATGGAGGTCCATGGTGGAGCACAGATCCACCTGCAGCCCCTGGAGGACCTCACACCAGAGTAAGTGAATGCCTGAAAGAGGCTGGGAGCCTGTGGCCTATGGAGAGAGAAGCCCACACTGGAGCAGATTTTCTGGCAGGACTTGTGACCCTGTGGGGGACCCACGCTGGAGCAATTTGAGAAGAACTGCAGCCTGTGGAAAGGACTTGGGTTGGAGAAGTTTGTGGAGGACTGTCTCCTGTGGGAGGGACCCCATGCAGGGGAAGAGCATGAGGACTCCTGCCACTGAAGAAGGAGTGGCAAAGATAGTATGTCATGAATTCATTTCGACTCCCAGTCCCTGTCCCCTTGCTCCTCTGGTAGGGGGAGGTAGAGAAAATCAGGAGTGGAGTAGAGCCTAGGAAGAAGGAAGGGGTGGGAGCAAGCTGTTTTAAGATTTGGTTTTCTTTTTCATTATCCTACTCTGATTTTGAACGTCAATAGATTAATTTTCCCCAAGTCAGGTCTGTTTTGCCTATGACAGTAACTGGTAAGATCTCTCCTGGTCCCTATCTCTCCCTATGATAAGTTTGTTATATTCTCTTTCTCCTACCCTGCTAAGGAGTGGAGTGATAGAGCAGCTTCATGGGCACCTGGCATCCAGTCACCACATCGATTGTAAAAAATTTAGGATCCAACACCTGAAAGTAAGACTGTTTGAAAAAATTACAGTCTTACGGTGAATCAAGCAATAGATAAAAAGTCTCACGTTATTTAGATACCCAGAAAAAAAAAATATAAGGAGAAAAAGTGATTCCTCCCCCACCAGCTTTACACTGCCCTTTCATGACAATGGATTTGGTACTTGCATCTTGCAATGCACTGGGGCATTAGTATTCCTATGGGTACAGAATATTAAACAGTAATGATGGAAGTAATTACTGAGGTTAGCCTGGCCTCAGGATTGCTGCATCAGTATCCTGACCTGGCAGTACAACTTTCCCTGCCCTTTGGCCACAGTCTGTTTTCTTCACAGTCTGTACTCTTTTGAGTACAGCTGCCCAGCTGGATGTGTGTGCACTGTGATTTCACATACAGAATCCACACACTACCTGCAGGTACAGACGTGCCCCTCGTTCCCAATCCCTCAGCTGTGCAACATTGTGGGTTATGCAGAGCAGCCACAGAGCAGCTGATATGCATCCAGAAGCCAAGAGCTCCTTGCCTCAGGTCCCTTCTGGATTCCTGCCTCTGTCTTGAGCCCCTTGCCCATATTCCTCTCCCCACAGACCTTGTGATTTTGTGTTGGTTATCTGAGGGTTTATTTCTAAGGGCAGGCAGTTTTAATGGGCAGGCATAATCAGAGTGGATGTGACAATGTGGTTAATAAACCATGTCAGCTAATGAAAGAGAATTTTAAACATTTTCTGTTTTCATTAGCAAATGAGACTACTTAGATGTGTTCCAATATAATTACGTTTATTACGACTACAGATCTATTTTCATATTGGATGTTTGATATCTGATGTGCAATAAAGCATTGCAGTTTATTCTTGAAAATGAAGTTATTGCAAGGTTTCTTATGTAGACGATTAATAAAAGCCTTATTTGAGACCTATTTGTTCTTTAATTGTTTTTGTTGGTTTTAAGTTCTACTTTGAGGAACATTTATTTAGCTGGAGTTTCACCCTTCTCTTGGTTTGGTGTGCTCAATCCCCAAAGCTCTTGAGTGTGTCTACCAGGAATTCCACAGCATCTACAGACCAAAAACAGACACTAAAGGAGGTAATCTAGAAAAATAAGTACTGCAGCTAATAGTTGATAAGTGGCCAACTATGAAAACCCCAGAAACTTTCTAGAATTCTTGGATTCAAAAGGACATAAGTTCCATTTTGCTTATGTTAGTAATAACTCTTTCAAGTAGAATGTCCCAGTGTGATCTTGCTAGTTCAATTACACTTCCTGGTTAAATTCTAGCTATGTGATCTTAATTTATTTACTTTTTGCTTAAGATTGGTGAAGATACATTCTATCCACCTTTAAAATGAGATTTTTTTTTTACTGTGAATGACCACAGAAAGGTAGAACTTTTGACCTCATGATGGCAGGAAGTAGAAACAATCAGCTTAATGAGAAGGAAAATATACATGTTTAATACTGATGTGAGGTCACGATAAGTCTCCAAATTTTGTGTTTGTATGTGTGTACAATCTACAAAGAAAAGAAAGACTTGACATTAAAGCAAATATTCTTATAGCTGAAGCAAATTATTACTATAATGTCTACTATTTCCTGGTGTAGGACTCCAAATTTGGTTGGGTATAATTTTGATAAATGCTAATTATTGTGAATGAAATTACTGATGTTGGATGTCTCTAGCAGGTCAGGGTTTTTTAATTAGTCAGCTTAGTTGTTGCGTGCTACTTCTCCTGTCCTCATTGGAAACAGGAAATATGCTGTTCTCCTTGTAGCAGCTCTGTGAACAAGCACGTAAAGATGACTTGTCCTGTCCCACCCATCCAGAGTCAGAGAATTACAAGAGTACATTGTAAAGTACTGGGTAAGAGGGACAGAATAAAGTTATACAGCTTCTGACACTGAACTTTGGGTTGCTGTCTTTCCAAACTCTGTTTTTTCAGTGTAGCTGTGAATATGTGGGGAATGGCTGGTGTTGAAATCTAAACATTTATTACTAATAACTGCATGGCTGCATTCACATGTTCTTATGATCCGTGATTCATCGGTCATAAGCAGCAAAGTGTGAAGCCACTCAGCTATAGCAGTGGCCACACCTGCCATCTGCTAGGAGCAGGGTGGCCCAGTTGTACTGGCTGGGACAGACATTGAGAAGGAGCATCTCCATGCACAGAGCCAGGAGTTGTTCCTGACACGACTTCCACAGTACAAGAGATGATGGACCGTTGTCTTTCCAGCTTCCACATGACCAGTCTGCAGCTTTTGATAATTTTTGTTTCCTGTGGTTTCTCTTCTTTTGGAGGCTTCCATCATCAGTAGAAAAGGGGTCCAGCTCTGCAGACCATAGGTGTTTGCTGTTCCCATTTTGGGACCATCATAGGTACACTGATGCATGTGCTGGGATCTGCACAGTCTTTGGAGGAGGAATGGCCCCAGGTGATAATAAGAGAACTGGGTTACAGAGATATATATACTTTTGATGCCTTAGGTTTTAACTTTTATATTTTTTAAACTCTGTACTGCTTAGTGTGCAACTTTGAAGCTTCTTGTAGCCTGTTACTTTCTGCTCTCTCATGCTAGTTAGACACAACAAAGCCTCTCCGGACTGCTCTTCAAGGACACCTGGACCATCCTGAGCCCAAGGGGTGTAAACCAAGGAGTCTCTGAAGGGGGGGGTAGCTAAGGGGAATTACATCATTTAACTGGGGTTTTAATTAAAGAATTGACCCTGATATGCAAATGAACCAAACTTATAAAAGTGTGGAAAACTCGTGACCTGTTGTCCATCTTGGGGTCCATCTTGGCAATAGCCTCTGGCTCCCCAGGGTGTACCTTGAAGGCCCTTCAAATAAATACCTACTTTTGTTCCTTTACTCTGTCTAGTCTCTGTGTCTAGGAGGCCTGATAAGGCATCACTTTAGAGAGGTATATACAGCTGAAAGCTTGCTGAATATTGATTCAAAAGATAAATATCTTGCATTAGATATAAAAAATTGATAAAATAACATTTGTTATGGAAAAAATAAGCTTTGAGCAAAGCTAGGTTTGTAAGTTCAGTATCTTTTGCCTTCAAAGCAAAAGACAAAATGCCAGCATATTTTTAGGGACCAGGACAGGTCAGGGTGGGCACAATTCTGGCCTTGCATGGGTAGCAAGTCAGAAACAAATCCAGTCATGATTTACAATTAGTTTTTGAATGGTTCCCTAAAGTATTTAAAGGCCTTTGTTATCTGTATGTAAGTGATTTCTCTCTTTCCTTTTTCTTCTTATCCTTTTGTTAGAAGTTATTTGCTGAGGTGCTGATAGAAGACCCTGTGTTGGTGCAAAAGATTGCTTTGTCACTATTAGAGATGGAAGAAGATGAAGAAAAAAGGCAGGCAGAGGTAAACAGCTCTTTATCCTGGTTTCCTTCTCCACTCTCCTGGACCTTGTCACACTCTGCCATCGGCTGAGTTGGCAACAGAGAAGACATGGTTAGCTAGGTTAGTGCTGTTTTAGCTGTGGTGATTTCAGAGAGGTGTGGTCTGTAGGGGAAAAAAGTGAGTTCTTTTAAATAGACTACCTACTATAGTTGGAAAAAAATACAGAGAGAAGTGTGCCTGCATTTGTGTTGTAGGAGCTGTTTGCCTGCATGTGGAGATGGGGAAATGGATTTAGTTTCAAAAGTTAAGGCCATGATGCTTCTCAAAGCTTGACAGGAAAAACCTTTTCCCAGTGAAAATACCAAAATTTTGTCAAAAGGAGCAGGAAGAATTCACTGATCAAATGAACACAAAGATGCCTCCTTCTGCAGAGTTTTAAACAGTTAAATATCTTAACAGCCTTCTTATGAAAAGCAGTGCAATATAAGAACAGGCACATAAGAAGTACAAGTTTTGTTCACCACCAGAGGTAGGAAAATATCAAAATCGCTCTAGCTCTGCCGGTCTTTACAATGATAATGAAATAAGATAGGCAAGAGAAGTCAGTGTCGTTTATGGAGTTATCAGCTGGAGGAGATGACAATTGGTGCAGGAAGACAAAGAAGACAAGGACTGAAGTAATGGGGAGACTACAAATGGTAGTCTTGAACTGCTATCTTGGAGGCAGGTTATTGGTGAAATTCTTCTTGTTCAGCTCCATATTACTTGACAGTTTTATTAATGATCTCAGTAGAAAACATAAGGAGGTGTTATTAAATCCAGGACATTGCAGTGCTGGCAGATAAAACTGATATGGAAAATGAATACCTTGCAGGAAGAACTTACAGTTCTAAGGATTAGAGCAGTAGAGAGGAGATAAGCATCAATAACACAAATCTTAAGGTTATGCATAATAATAGAAAATTCTCCTGTGGGCTTTGAGCTTATTACTTAGAGGCAACAGAGGAGGAGAAAGAACTGTGTGTAGAGCTGGCCATGGGATGATTGTAAACTGCCAACATATTGCAATTGTGATGGGCAGGAAACCCATTATTTCTTACTGTGAGTCAGACAATGAGGTTTTAGATAGAGGGGAAATTGATGCCTGTATGTGGTTCTGGTAAGGCCTTACCTGGATTATTAAGTATAATTTGGAGATTTGTGTTCAGGTAAGACAAATTCAGCCTGGAATGGGGGCAAAGATGATAAGCTGGCATGCTGGGGCAAAACAGAGGACGCATTTTACCAAAGCAAATGAAATAGATTGGCTTGTTTATCCTAGCAAAAATGAAGGCTGAGAGAAGATGAGATTTTTCTCCATAAATACACCAGAAAGATAAGCACTGAGAATGGAGGGAAGCTATTAAACTAAAGGCCAATTTTGGCAGCAGAACAAATGGATCTAATCACGGTGAATAAATTTAATCTTGAAATTAATAGGGGATTTCTAAGAATCAGACAACAAAGTTCTAGAAGGGAAAGAGCAAAGGGTAGAAAAATAACAGTTTTAAAGTGGGGCTTGATTCATTTATGGAAAGGATTTGTGGGATGTGATTGCTTGCAATATCAAAGTTGGGTGTGTAGGATAGATGACATTTCAGTCACGGTTTTTCTTTGTCTTAACCCTTTCTCTAACTTTCCTCTTGAAAAATTCAGAATCTGTATTAAAAAGTCAGCAACATTTATTTTCAGCAGCTGAAAACCTAGACATCTTTAAGATACGTGAGCCATGACCACTCAACTTAGTTTGGTGGAAAATCTAATTTTCTGTCACAACTCTTTTTCATTGAAATAAGAACTTCTTAAAACTATAATCTGACATGTGGAACTTCCTTGACCAAATTAACAAACAGGTTAATCTACTTGAACCCAAAAAATTCCATAAAGCAAGGAGGTCTCTTTTCTTGGCAATTTGTGTTTCTTGTTTGGATACTCAGCTTTCTAACAAAATAGAAATTCTAATTAAGCTACTGCTGGTTGAGCTTTTCCTTCAATTATACACATGCATACATACAAACACAAATATTTTCTGGTAATTAATAAGGGGTAAGGTTACGCTGAAATTTTTCACTTAACTTTTTTTCATAAAACCTGTAGGAACTTAGTATCTTCAAAGTTCTGTCTCTTTGTCAGGTTTCATTAACATTCATCAACTGCTTTAAAAGTCATCTAGAGCAGACAGATGAGCAGTCCGGATCATTGCCTGGCTGCATTTCTTTTGGGAACAGGACTAAGAGGATGTATTCATCTGAGGTGGCATACTTAGAAATCCCTGGAAAATAGCAGTAAATTGTCATTTTCTGGTATGAGAACTGAGCAGAAAGTTATGACAGAAAGTAAGACCTCAGACACATATGTAAGGCCAGTAAGCATAACATTATCTTCATTTTAGAGAAGATGGTTAAGTCAGTCTAAATATCAGCATAAACCTATAGAGTTTATTTAATGTGGTACTTGGAGGTGATGTTTTTACATCTTCTTTTGATGTGATGAAGTTCACAGTTCATTACGGTATGAACTGGTAGAGGCTCAGATTCAGATTGAAACATCAGAAAGATTAGTGATCTCTTTTCCTGTTATGCAGTTCTAATGTAGTGAGTGCACCTACATTTGTGGATTCCTCTACCTCATAAAATAGCTTTTGTCAGACCTGTCAGAACTACTTCCATTACTTGATTGTCTCTCTATTCCTGGAGTGGAAGGTCATTTACATTTAAAAGTACACATTTATGCTGTGTGTACTGTTCCTTACAGCCCCCTTGCTTCTCTGTGTTCCTCATTGTTTCCCCAGTTCTCAGTTTCTAAGTATTCCTCTTCTACCATTTGATGACAAGGGACATCCTTTGGTAGAAAACTAGAGGTAGACAGTGCAGCTTTAGTTTGAATTTTGCTTCTTTTTGGTTTTGTTTGACACAGTCACCTTTTTAATACCTTTTATTGTCCTCTATTTTTCCCCTTTACATGATAACAAGCTGATGTGTGTGCTGATGGCTGTTCTGTACAGGCTCTTTACATGTCTATACAGGCTAACTGAGGGTGCCATTTATAATAATAACACAGCACTCTTTGTTTTAAGGCTCTAGAGTTGATTTTGGCTGTGCCCCATATGATTCGTTATTGATGCACATGGTGTCTTTCATGTATTATTTTGTCTTCTCACCTTTTCTTTCCTTTACTTTTCAGGCAGGGAATGACACCTGATTTTAAAAGATTAAGAGCTATGTCTTCTAGGTCCTCTTTGTGTTTTTATCACATTCTCACAGCATAGATTCTCTGTGACCTGATTGCTTGACTGATAAAACACCCAATTTGATGTCAGGAGGAAGCAAGGGAGTATCTTACTCCTTTGCACTCTGTACTGAAAAGTCAAAGCCTTTCTTTCTGACATCTTCTTACATTATATGAGATGAAGCATCACAGACCAGATCAATATTTCTGTGGTCTTGCATCTGAAAGAGTGCAGTGATGGATCTATAGGGAGGGAATACTAAAAGCAGAACAGTGCCCAGCTTCTGACACTCGGTGCTTTAGAAGTTTCCTGAGTTAGTGGCTGCATCTAGACCATGTGTTTACTGTCTGCTGATGGACTGCTCTCATAATTCATTAGATGGGAGAGGTTGTCCTAGGGTTGCTTCATACTGGGGCCATCTAGAGTAAATGTTTCTTAAGTTATGAAATCACTGTTTTAGTAGTAATAATGTGTATGAGCTCTACATGTCTGTTTAAACTTCCTCTCTGGCAGTCAGTCCTCTGCCCAATTTCTAGTCTAAAATAGGGTTATTCATCTCTCTGCAAAAGGCTGTCCTTTCTAAATAGGAACATTTAGCCTATTTCCCTGTATTTTTCCTTATGACATTACAGGCTTGCAACTGACTGCCCTTTGTGAGTGCTGTCCGTGTCAGTTGAATGGGCAATCCTGAGCAACCATCAGCTGTCTGGGACAACACTTGTTTGCTTTGTATCCATCACACCATTTCAGATGCCAAGAAATGTTTTAAGTCGAATGCAAGTGTTGCACTGAAATGAACCTGATGGGTGTAGGTTTCTAGATGTGGATTGTTTACAGCAGAAGGAAAGTTAATTTTTTGAATGTATCCATGTGGTTTTGGTTTTAGGTTATATAAGGCTTTTGCAGTGGAAGCAGGTTTTGGGAAGTTCCATTTGTACCTGAGACCTGTGCTCTTCGAATCTGCATCTCAGATGGAGAATATTCCATCCCACCAATATTCATTACATCTCTCTTGGAAAATGACAACTCTCTGAAAGATAGACTGATTATTTTTTATGTTTCATGGGACGTAATCTCTTCAGATCAGATAGGATCAAGCCTTTAGTCTGCTTAGGCTCACACATAAGCCACTAAAACTTCAGTGTATAAAATGCATAAAATTATTCATGCAGAAATGTAAAATGCTCCATGAGTTGTTTCTTATTTGCATAGTTGGGGATTGAATAATACTAATTTGAATCTGTTGAGGAGTGAAAGTGAAGAAAACACTGCATCTGTGTAGAACAGTGGCAATTTTGCAATGAAAGTGCATTTTCATTCCAAGTGAAGGATTCCTAGGGGACCTGACCTGAAAGTGATTGCCCCAAACCCCACAGGTAGCAAAACAGGACCTCGGAAATGGTTGTGACGACTTTCTAATTCTGAGCACAAATAAAGCTTATTCTCCTAGAGTTAAGCTGCACTTCATGAAGTGACCTCTTTAGGCTTTGTTTTTCAACTCAGTGACTACTGGACTCAATTTCTGCACAAGCAAAAGGCTATTTGTTATCCTCCCTTTTCCTCTGGGGAAAGTGACTGGAACGAGCAGATTTTACAGTTGCTTTGATTTACTCTTTAAAGAGTCGATCAGTATGTGTGTATATGCACACAAAATACACCAGTTTGTGTGTGTGTGTGTGTGTATTTTATATCAGGGTTTAGGAGGAAGGAAAGAAACAACTTGTGAATCCTCTTACTGGTTTCAGGGAGGGCATTCTGTCAGTTGCTCCCTGTGGCTAAGCCTGAGCAGCAGGACTCCCTTTCGAACACCTGCAGACTTACGCTGTTGTTTGCATCCTATCCCCTTGCATACGGTCCAGCCTGCTGTGAAAACTGGGCTGTTCCTAACAAGTTTAGCACTTGCAAGCAACCTGGAGTGAAACTTTAGCTGCTAATTGAATTAGAGCAGTGGTGTATATCAGAGCCCAGAAGACAGTACAGCAGCACAAAACCCCACATTAGTAACCAACACTTGAAACAAGGCATGATTAAACTGAACAAGCAGATTTTTCACTGGCATAGACCAAGCTCATCTTGGAGGAGTTAATGAATCATTGTAAAGTCAACCACAAAACATAATGAGAACATATTCTTTTTCTTACAAAACTCCTTTGAAAACCAAAGCATCATCCTAATATCACTAAATTAAGGACTAGAGTGACTAATTCCACTATTGTTCTAAATTTAAAGGCGGAAAGAAGTAAAAAGTATTTCTGAATTTATCACAATCTTCCTTTTTTCCTCAGTTTGGCTTCTTTCTGACATGCTCCATGTTGATAGATAATTTTGCTTTTATTGCAGATATATTCCATGTAGCTTACCATTAAGCATTCAAGAAATTGACAATCATATTGGGAAGTTTAATATCTGTACAAGAGATCATATAATGCAGGTGAATGATTTAATCTGCAGAATAAGCAAAAAGATGTGTATTAAATTATGAAAGAAAATTACTTTAGTCTTCAATGGTTTTTTTGCATACTTAATCCTTTCCTCTTTGTACAGGTGTATAAAAACAGACTGCCAGGCCATGGACATTTCTTCTTTAAAGCTCTCCACAAGGTCTCTTTTTTGCCATCAACTCAGTCATGACCTGTACTTGGCAGCATGGTGGCATGTAATCAAAAATTTACCAAGGAAAACCAAACACGTTTTATTTGGTATCTATTCTCCTCCCAGCCTGTTTGCACTTGGCTGCACTCTCTAGCACTCTGCTCTACTGAATAGAACTGAGTATACAACTCACTAAACACAAATGAAATGTTTCCTCGGTCCCTACATTTAGTCATGTTTCAATGATAACAACGCATACAAATATAACAGAATGCCCTGCCTTACTCCTCCTTTCTTTAATTAAGCTGCTGAAGTACTACAAAACAGAGTGCAGTTTGTGTAAAGTGAACAGCAGAGGAAATGCCTAACACGTTGTTTTCCCTTTCCTTAGCTCTTGTGTCTATCAGGAATAAGGAAGATGTAACTTATCCTGGCCTGTCAGGTCATTCAGAAAAATGCTCTTTTGGCAGACATTCAGCAAGCCTCCTTTTGTTACTGGATCCAGCCTCCCCATACCCTGGACAGAAAGGTTAGCAGCATCTTCCTCACACTGCTCTAGCAGTAATGGGGTTTGTCAGACTTAGCCCCAAGAGAGTATCTGTTGGTTCTGCTTATAATCAATTGGGTGGCAGTCCTTAACAATACTTGGAACAGCATCACTGATGACTGCAGGAACTGCAGTGGGTGTGTATTAGCATATGGCATAAAAATAAATGGTGTCACATCAGTGATTTATTCAAAGTCTAAGAGTTGGGTAAGCGATGAAGCATAGCCAAAAATACACAAGAGAGGACTGATGGAGGTTGGAGATGAATTGAATTCAAAAGGCACAGGTGAAATCTTAAAGCCTGTGGTATGCAGAAAGGCTAGCAATCACAACCTGACCCTGAAATATGCATTCTTCTGGGGCGGTGAAACCGTAAATTCTCACTACCAAAAACAGTATGGTCAACACTATGCAATGGGAAACATCCATGCCATCCCAATGCCATAATGTTGGTTCAAAAGCTACCTTCCAGGGTTACCAAAATTATTCTTCCTCATCTTATATTTGGCTTTCCCTTTTTTTTTACATTCTGTGTTTAATATATGGTGTTCAGGAGTTGACCTTGCTTTATACATGCTAAGTTTTTGTAGGGCTTTGTGCAGCATTTCTTAGGCAGCTGTTGTCTCTCTTCCAGAGAAAGCTGCCTTACAGTGGTGAG
Organism: Lycocorax pyrrhopterus obiensis; assembly: GCA_014706295.1. NCBI lineage: Eukaryota > Metazoa > Chordata > Aves > Passeriformes > Paradisaeidae > Lycocorax > Lycocorax pyrrhopterus. The sequence continues at coordinate 69,601,859 of JACSVZ010000004.1, read as the reverse complement.
ATAAGTGATCTCTTGTGCAATATTGAATTGAAAAACAAAGAGAGATTCTTTGGGGCTTGTTGTGCCTTTTCTGTGTTTATGTTGACATCTCTTTCCATGTTCCTTAGTACACTTCTTCCATCTCCCCTCAGCCCCCTCCTGCATCCCTGATGAACCCCCTGCTCAATCCCTCACTACCAGGGAGCATCCTCAGCCCATTCCTGAGTATGGGAAGTGCCCGTGATTTGCTGTCTAGCCAGGCAAGAAATACTGTGTTTTGCAGCAGGTTTGTGGCTGTGCATGTGCTGACTGCCTGGCTGTGATGCTGGGAACCCAGCTGGCTGCTGCCTCCTGGGAGCTGAGCACGCCAAACAAAACAGCCAGGGATCAAACCCTCTTTGCCTTTTCCCTGAGCAGGGAGTTCTCCTCACTAGCTGAATGCTGATTTTGCAAAACTGGAATTAACTTTTTACCCTTGAGACCTCTGTTCTTATGTCAAATGTATTTAAAATTAGTCAGAGGGTTCAAAAGTTGTTGGAGATGAACCAGCTAAGGGAATGAGGCTAAAACATTTCCTGTGTGACACACCACTAGATTTTTTCTGAGTTCAGATATGAAAAATAGATGTTATCGTGACACTCTATTGTCTCCTTTTGGGTCACTCATAGCTGTAGTGTAAGGAGGGCAGGGAAAGACATCACATGCATCTGCAGCTGTGACCTGCAAGCTTCTGAGCATGAATTGCTGTTTCTAGAGCAGTGTCCTATACACCATCTTTCCTTACATTGGAGATGATTGTAAAAGAAGTCCTAGGGTCAGCACTAACCCCAGAGATTGTCAACTGCACCAGAACAGACTTGCTCCACCACTCCATGGTTTGCATCCTGTCTCAGCACAAGGAGGACAGTGATTCTGCATTGTATGGCTGAGATCCACTGGCCCAAACAAATTGATACCCTGATGATCCCCCAGAAGAAAGCTTAGTGCTGTGTGGTCAGAGCTGCCTTCTTGCTGCTGAGCAGGAACCTTCGCAGCACTGAAATGCAACTTTTGGCAGCACACAGCCCGTGTCCCAGGGGGCTGCTGCACTCTGAAGCCACTTGGTGGGCACTCAGGCAGTGAGACCAGCTGTTCTGCCTCCTTGGGCTGGCCAGGGTCTGCTTCATCCCCTAGACTGGTTTCCATTTCTTCTCACAGACAAGTCTTCATTTCTAATCAGATCCTGCAGCACTGAAGTCTTCAAGGAAACCCGAGCAATGTGTCGAAAAGATCTTCCGAACATTTGGAGCTCTCTTACTGTCTAAATGCAGAATGGTTTCTTTCCCACAGAATGGCAGCAACTCTATTTTTCATTTTCAGATGCTTCCTCCCCTCTGTAAATCGTTTAGTGGCTGCTGCATCCATTCTGAATCAGTTTTTGCTGATTTACCGTGAGTGGGCATTAGCTAACTTATCAGACTCACATACTAGAGGCAATCAATACAACCAACAGAGGCGGTGATAAGGTGCTCATGCATCTGTTATTCCAGAATAATATGTAAAAATGGAACAAATCTTGTAAAGCCTCCTTACACAGGAAAAGGAGATGGATTCAGGATGTCACAGGCTGCACTAAGGGACCCACCAGTGCTATGAGTGGTGTGGCTGCCCACCCAAAACAGGGCAAGGTCCGTGGTATTTCCCTTCAGCCTGTGTGAAGGAAAGCTGTTTGTGAGATATCAAGGGAGCTGTGTGCTCTGCAGCACCTGCCACTGCCTGGCTGGCTGACAGCCAAGACACATGGGCTGTGCCACGAAGGGCACAGGCTTAACCAGGTCAGACTCGCAGTGCAGTAAGTCCTCGTGCAGACCAGTCTGTTTGATAGTGGTCCAGGGCTTTCAGACCGATGAAATCGTATGTATTTGAAACCTCAGTGCCCAGCTTTACTATACTGCCTTTGTTTATAGACTGAAATATTTCTCAGGAAGACACGGTTCATGTCTGCCCATTTACTTCTAAGGCAATTGCTGAGCACTGATTTTTTAATACATGTTTTATATTCCTTGTGCTCAGAAGCGTTGTTCTCTGGACAATAAGTCAGTTTTTTACAACAGAGCCAAGGCGTTCTTTGGTAGACCTATCTGCAAGCTGCCACTAACCCAAGTCAAGCTAGTTAAGAGAAGGAAGTCAACCCTCCAAATATGGCTTTTTTTCCTCCTCTTTGATCTTTCTCTTTCCTGCTATACACGCAACAATAGTTCTCCTTGATCTGCAGTGGAATTAGCGTGCTTTTTTAGCACCCCTGGACTTCAAAGTGCCTGTGACACTTTTGAAGTATGACTTAAACTATTTGGAAAAGTACCACTTGTTCCTATTTGAAAACTAGGATTATTTTTATATAAATAAGCAAAAATACCAAGAGCCAATGGGACTTACATAGGAGTTGTGAGGGAACGAGTGTAGTTTTTTGTGTTTGTGGGGAGGCAAACTGATTTTCCAGACAAGTAATCTAGAGAAACAATTATTTGTACATATTTGAAAATGTGCCTATCTGTAAAAATTCATATTTTATTTGCAGCTGATTGAATGTTAAGAATGTTGTCTGATTTATAAGTAGGGTACTGCCTCTAAGTCTGCTGCTGCTACAGTTTCATTATGCCTGTGCTCAATGAGAAATGTTTTTCTTCTGTGACTTTCAATGAGCCCAGTGAATTATTATACCATAAAACTAAAGTAAATGAAAACACACAGAATTGCAAATCTGCATTGATTTAGTAGGAAGAGCTGCCAGTCTTTATGACAGCAAGCACAGAATTGATGTTCATGATATTTTAGGAAAGAAATGTTAAGTCTAACAAGTCAGAGCAGTTCAGCAGGTGAAAGAAATTTGAAAATTCTGAGAGTGAAACAGGGGATTGGCTGCTTTGATGGCATTCAAGACCAGGTTTATGGGGCCTTGGGCAACCTTGTTTAGTGGAAGGTGTCCCTGCCCACGGCAGGGCTGTTGGAACTGCGTGGTCTCTAAGGGCCTTTTTAACCCAAGCCATTGTGGTTCTATATGACTCTGGTTTCACATTAAAACCCATGGAGAAAACCTTTAGTTAACTAAAGGAGAGAATCCAGATACCTCTCACGAGTTCCTAAGCATCATCAAGTTTACAACTGAAAACATTGCAAAATTTTGACAAATAATAAGTGGGCCAGAACAAAGCCATTAAATAGGATTTTTCTCCTCCCGTAGAACAGAGCTTGGTCTCAATACTTTTATGCCCACTTACTACTTCCTGTCTTTTACATGGGGTATTGTGTACTAACAAGGTACTGGCAAGACACAGATACATTTTTTATATTATTCAGTGCTGATTAGCTGGAAGTTGAGCACAGAACACTACGTGCTAACTGAACAACCTGGTTTGAAGGTACAAATAAAAGTGCATTCAACGTGTCTAGTTTGGCCCAGGCAGACTCGTGGTTCTTATCACTACCTTAATGCCAGTATGAGGAGTTTTTTTGGTTTTTTTGTTTTGTCACTATTTCTTTCACCATATATTTCACTTCCACTGAAATTAAAAATATATAAACTCTGACTTTTTCCAGAACTTATCTCCAATAGCTGATCTATGAGGCCCTGTGTATTTATATGTGTTATACATAAGGAATGAGTAAAATGAATGTTGTTGGAGAAGTTGTCTAAAGAAGTTATTTGAGTGGTTCAGAAGTAGATTATCAGTTCATCTTTCAAAAGGTGACTCTTTTCAACTCCCATGCTTTTTTTTCCCTCTTTAGGCTTCCAGAAGTTTTCACTTCCACTCAGCTGTCCAAATGGGGACTCCGAGATAGGATGCTGAACCCTATCACTCCAAAGAGAGAAGCACTGTGCAGCAGGCTGCAAAGCCCTGCAAGGGCATCAGGATGCTCCCAAGTGATTTTGAGAGGGACTGTTGGGTTTTGGCATGTAGGTGAAGTGGCAGCTTTGAGTTAGTGTTTGCACTTACTCAGTGGTTACTTTAAGAGGAGGGTAAGCCAGCAGCAGGTGTGAAAACTCCAGAAGAGGGCAGGAGGCTGGGATGTGGTCAGGGTGTCTAGACAGTGGCCTGGCTCCTTCTTCTGCTGCACTCTCTCCCTGTGGTCTCCCATGGGAACGGCTGCAATGCTCGTGATGGAGAGGGGCATGGAAAACAGCAGCAGTCCACAGGTACAGAGCTCATTAAGGCTGTGGATGCTAATGGACATTGCTCCTAAAGTATTTCCAGCCTAGGTGTGGACACAAATTCTGGCTGTAGTTATGTTGATGGGTGCAGAACAGCTCTGGGCTTTTTCATATGAAGTGTCCAACAGTGGTCCTAGCTAGAGATGGACACTTTGTGAGAAAGGCTCCTCTAATAAATATTTCTATACATATTTTAATTTTAGAAGATGTGATAGTTATTTAAAAAAATAAAAAATGTAAACATACAATTATGGGTATAGAATTTGTCTTTTGCAAATTCTTATTTATCCAGTGTCTAAAGATGCGAACATAGATCCTGTATTAAACTCCTTGTGATTGTCAATCTTGTGCTGACTGCATCATAGGTGAGGTACAGCCTTTAGGAACTTACCAGGTAGTAAAATCAAACTCCTTCTGTACAAACCCTTAATGCCTATTCCACTTTTAAAATAGCCAGCATAAATTATTTAGTTTAATGTACTCCTCAGGGTTTTGCCAGCTCAGTAAGTTATGCAACTGTACAAGGAAATATCTGCAAGCTGCAGGCTCTTTTCGGGAAATACTACAGAATTTGTGAACAAAACTGTATGAACCAGACTTTAATAAAATAATTCTGAATTTATTTACAAGACTGATTTAGCTGTCTGCAGGGCCTGGCATACTGGTTGAAATGTTTTTTAATGTTTAACCTCCTTAAAGTTTTGGAGTTTCATAGTTCAGATGTTTGTAATACTGTACATAATCTAGAGAGGTTTTTAAAATTATATGAATAGAAAATGTTACAAGTGTTTTGGCTTTGCTAGATTCAGAGTACATGTAAGTCCTACATGATACAAAGAAGAAAATATTGTCTCTTCATAGGGTGAAGTTCTGAAACTCAAAAGAAAAATTATTGTTGAATATTGTTGCCATTAGTAAGTATATCTGATACAGACATTTACTGTATGTCTAATATATGTTCAATATAGATCTAGTATAGACATTTCCATACAAATGCATCACGTTTTAAACCTAACTCTTCTGAGGTCATCTTTTTCATGTGGATGTATGAATTTACAGACTTTTTATTCAGAATATTATGAATATGCCTGTAAGCTATTTTGCAAGCTGAGGAAAAGAACATTTTCAGTGGGATAACATTACAGGTAGTACATGCCATGTTGATGAGTAGGAAATATGCTACTTGGTTTCTTTATGAGAAGAAAGGGTTGATGGTAGGATGCTAAGCAGAGGCACACGACACCAACAATTTTTTGATACTTCAGCAGAAATACCAGATAAACATCATTGATATAAGTGATAAATTGTAGTGGAAATAACGTGCAATAGAACAGAGAATGAATGAGTGGGATGTGCTATCCTGTGAATTCAGTATAACTTGTAAAACAATTTGTGAGAAAACATAAGTTCAAACAGGGTGGGACTTGATTTTATTTTTTTAACTCTGTGTTCATATGTAAATGTTCAGTATTTTATTGTTTTTATGTCCAGGTAAGTTTATGTTTCTGAGACCTTTCTCTCGCACACAATATCTTGAGATTGAGCACAAATGCCAACAAAAAAGAAAAGAAAAAAGGAAATGGGCTTTTTCTAGTCTATTTTCACTAAGAAACAGACCACACTTGGCATGACCCTGTAGCCTAGTTTATGTGTTTCCTTTTTACTGAGTGTGTAGCCTGTTGTGAAGCCACCTAGAACTGTATGCTACACTTTGTCAAAAGGCTGGGCAAGAACACGGCAGGTGGGCAGCATCCAGGTCTGCCATTTCATATACCCAGGTATGGAAAGGTGCATCCAAGCAGCCTTAGGAAACAACACGGCAAGGAGAGAGCTGTTCCAGGAAGGCATGTTTTGCAAATGGTGTGGGTTTGTGTCACACTGCAGATGCAGACTGCCTGTAACCCAGGTAATGGTGGGTGGGTAAGGCCAGACTGAGGGGTCTGGAGGCATCTTGCAGCCTGGGGTTGGAGTAGAGCTTCAGCACAGCTCAGTGATGATGAAATCTGACTGAGGATCACACTGTCAAATCCCCAATTGTGCAATTAACTCATCATCTCACTTAGCTCCTTCCTGCTTCTGCTGCCTTATTGTAACTTAAGTATCAGCAGCTACCACAAAATGGCTGCTGTATTAATTTTGTGGATTTTTCTAAAGCATTGTAAAGACACACGTAAGACAAAAAGCATTAAATCTAAAATTTACCTTAGTTCTTAAATGCCACCCTCACAATTTTTATCATGCTGGTCATCACAGTACACAGGCAGTACAGCTTGTAAATTTGGCTGTAGAAGGTGCCAAGAATGTCCACACAGAAAGAAGTTCAAAGGTAGAGCTTATCTGGGCTGATGATGCCCCATGCAATATTACATATTTAAATTATACCTTTTTTAAGCTGAGTCACTGTATGTCCCAGCATGCCCTGGGAGGTCAGCTCACTGGGCACTACTATAGCCTAAGAAGCCTCTTAGATGACATCCCTGTCATCAGAGACAAGTACTCCATAATTGGTCTATCTAAAGCAAAAAAAAAGAGGAGTAAGAATTAAAGAAAAACCGTGCAGCTAATGCCAGGTTTGCATTAAGTTTGCAAGAGTGTTCCTGGGGGCCAGAGTCCTCAGTCAGTGCATATTGCTAAGTAAAGGTAAATACATGTTTGTAAAGGAAATGATAATCTGAAAGTGCCTTGAGCTGTGTGTTCTGCCAGTCTTCAGGCAATTTTTGGTGGGTGGAGAATGTGTAGAGTCTCCTGCAACAGTTGGCATACAGAGAAAGAAAACTTCGAAAATGTTCTTGCTTCTAATCCCAGCACTACATGTAAAGGATAAACAAACAGATAATCTAATTTTCAGGATGTAAATCCTCTTCTTTAATGATTAAACTTAGGTAGTGAGGGTTTTTCTACCCTTTAACTTTTATTTGTTTAAGATTTAAATGAAACCTGCTAATAAGTTGCAGACATGTGACTTGTTGGAAGTTAGGAAAGGAGAGAAAGAGCATACAACAGCTTAGGAGATGACCTTGTATCAAGATGACCCTGACCAATTGTGCTCCTTTCAGAAAGCACAATTTTTTAACCATGTCACAAGGATCTCCTTCCTCAAAACTCGTGTCTAGCAAGGCATGCCCGTCTGCTGACTCCCTGTGTGACTCTGTTAGCACCAGCAGACAGATGGGTTTAGAAGTAGTCTCCCGGCACACTGGTTTTGCTTTTGATCATCTTGTTCCCCAGCAAAAGAGAGGCTCAGCAGGAAACACAGGAAAACACCTGTTAAGGTTCAGGCAGAAGCTTGTGTCAATGACAAAAGCTGGAAGTTGTAGTTACAAGCCCAGCAAACTATAAAAGTTGAGAAGGTGTTCGTCAGCCCTCCCCTGTTGTTTAACTGCACACCAGTTGCAGGCATGTGGAGCTACACCAGTTTGGGGTAGCTCTTGTCTGGCTGGTAGTTACTGGAAAGTAACTCTGTCACAGGCTTATTGTTCGGGCTGTTTTCCTTCCTTTATCTGCCTAGTTTTGTTGGGTGTTGTCTAAGCCACTGTATTTTGTACTCCTGTCTCAGACTGCCCTGAGAAGCTTTTAAGCTTTATAATATTTTTGTAGATAATAAATGATAAAGTATTATCACAAAAAGTTGTACACAGGTCATTCATAGCACATTTACTCTTAGATTTAGAAGGAGTCTTTCTCTGGTAAGAGAAGAGATAATAGTAATTCTAGAGCAGACTATTTTAGTAGACTTAAGTTTCAAGCTCATGCTGCCCCCACCCCAGATTGTTTCAGTCTGTGGGTTCGTGAGTCTCAGTGTCCTTCCACCCCGAACTCATTTGGGAGTTAGGACCAAGAATGATGGCTTATCATAGTAACTCTTGATTGCCATCCTAGTTTATCAGCAAGGACTGAATCAAGCATGATTTATCTGCACCAAGGAACTGAGTTCAGCTGCAGAACCTATACATCTGCCATGCACTTCCTGCTACTCTTGGAGTCACAAGGATGTTGAGTAAAGAATAAAGCCTTGGTGCATTTCAGGAGCACCCATCTTGTGACAGAGAAGGCATTCCAGACCATTGACTCTTCTGGAATAATCAGCAGAGATCTGTGAGTCCTGAAGCTGTGCACCCTGATCACACACTGGTTTGTGCCTCTTGAACCTGTAGCTTGTCAACAGCAAGAAAATATTTCAGTATCCTGTAATACTTTGTAGAGTTATACTACTACACTTCTTCAAAGAAGTTAATTTAAGTGTATTAACTTATAAGCAGTTACACATTGTCCTTTTACACTTTAAAATTAAACATCCAAGACACTGTCACATCCTAGAAAATGTGTGTATACATATGTATGCCCTTTTATTTCTTCAATAGCACTGAATTTTCTTAAGTTGCCTGTTCTCCTCCTGTGCTTTGACACTTGCCTATGTCTCTCCATCAGCTTGTGGCCCAGCCACACTCACTTTCCTCTCATTTGATACATTCTGTGTTTCAGACACAAAGGAAGCCGAGAGCAAAACCTCACCTACTGGAGGGAGGCAGATGTGAGGGTGCCCAGAGAGCAGTGAATGTGGGGACAGCTGCAGTACGGAAACTGGGGATGGCTTCAGCATGGGGATCAGGGACCTCTGCAGCATGGGAACTGGGGACCCGTGCAGCATGGGGACCACTGCAGCATAGGGACCACTGCAGCATGGGAACTGGGGACCACTGCCACATGGGGACCACTACAGCACGCCCTTCGCATCTGCGTCAACCTGCCCTGCACAGGCTGCCACAGCAACTGGCACTCGTGCCAGAAAGAGAGCTGCAAGTTGCTGGAGAAAAGGCTTTAATTAAGAATTGCTCCTGCCCTTTTCACTCCTCTGGTCTTTTTTTTTTGTCCCTGCTTTATCAGTTATTACCAATTAATGTTTCATTTTCTGGTTTTGTTTAACTCAAGCCAAGAAGCACCTTGTAGATAGCAACTGCCAATTAGTTATGATGAAAGCAGCAATTTAGCTTCCAGCTTGCCTGCATTTGGAGGAGTATAGCAGGAGTTAATTAAATTGCTTTCTTATCTTCTGAACTATTCTTGCTACCTGCATTTGTGGTTGCCAGGTGCTTCTGGGGTGAGCAGGCCCTGCCTTTCCTGTCCCTCTCTCCCTTCCTCCCTCTGATAAGGACCTGCAGCTAGGGGAGGGAGGGAGGGAAGAAAGGATTGACTACTGACTCTAGAGGAGAAACAGAAGATAGTAATAATGTAAATCTTTCTGAATATATATATATGTATTTCCATAAGACTAAAATTAATTAATGTTAATTTGAACTATTTGAGAATAGCCCATCTCATTGTAGTCACCCGTATCTGAGAAGATTCTCCTAATCAACAAGAGGTGCTTCAAAGGGATGACTTGTTTCAGACCCCTGGGTTTGGATGAGATGTTTTGTGTCCTAGAAGTCCCTCTTTCTCTCCCCAGGGACTCAGGGGAGGTGCTGACATTGTCAAAATCTGCATTTGGTCAAATGAATCCTCTTACTTTCCTCATTTTGCTGTCTTCATGTTACACAGAGTTGAGCTGCAGCAGGATGAAGAGAAGGCTGCGGATAGTAGTCTGCATCCACCCTTACTGGCTTACCTAGGCCCTAGCAGTGTCTCTTAGAAAGAGGCAGAAGCACTGAGTGCAGCAGAAATGTTACCTTACAGAAGATAGTAAAGGACTCCCACAGCAACTGCTGTCTTAAAAGTAGATGTTGGAAGCAGGACGGAAGAGGACAGTTGTGGGAGCCAGTGAACATGCCTTTGCGTTGGTGATTGGAGCAGGCTCCCCTCGGGATCCATTGCCCTTTGGTATGATCTGTCCTGGTTTGAATTCCCCGGTTGGCTTTCAGCCTCTTCACTCCCCTGGGGCTCTCCCATTGCTCCCTGCTCCCTAATCCCGCCTTTCCCCCCGGTCCCGGGAAAAACCCTCGGTGAGCCATTGTTCTCTGTATTTGCTTCCCTGCCCTTCGAGGTTGAAGATGTAAGAAACTCTCGGAATGAAGGACAAGCGAATTCCCTTCCTGCGTCTCTGCTACTGACTATAATACTAAACCTGCCTGTGCGTTCACGGAGCCAGGCAGATCGGTATTTATTAGACAGTATATGACTGTGGTTTTTGTGCAGTGGTGCCATCCTGTTCTTCCCTTCTCCCAGCCTTTTTCTTTGTTCCCAAATTTGGCATATGAAACTAGGTCAAGGCTCTTAGCCATACATGTTTTAGAAGTACTAGTCACTCTGTGAGCATGACAAAGCATGTTTTTTGGGGGGGGTTAGGGTTTGGGGCTTTTTTCACATTATGTAGAAAATTGATTCTATTTGGGATTAAACTGCGTTTTAGCTGTTTCTTAGGAAATGGCACTGAAAATCTTTCATCTGTTTCTGGGCTGATCTAGATGCAGTGGGCTGTTCTTTTCTGTCTGAAGAAGTCAAATGCCACATCACAGAAGAGTGACAAAGTGTTGGGACTCCTCTGCAAGCATGGCTACAGAGAAGTCACCCTTCATGTCCTGCAGTGAGGTGGGGAAGAACAGCATCTGTGACAGGCGGATCACAGTCTTTGACCGCCAAAACCAGTGAAGATGACGCACATCTGGACAGCGTATGTGCTTCTGCCCTGGGAGGAAACCCTGCTCGCCCTGCTTGCTCTCTCACCCTGCTGGTATCGTTTACGGGTTGTGATGTAAAACAGAGGAAATGGGGAGTGTGAATACCAATCTCACCGTGAAAAGGATCTGGTTTCCTTAGGTACAATTTGTGCTTATCATTCTTGTGCAAAAGTTAGTAGGTCGCAGCTGATTAAACAAACCCTGCCCAATTATAATTTCCATGCTTACAACACAGAGTATTTAACCTTTCATTACTCCTTTCCACCCAAATCAAGGGTCTAATTTTTTGCATTCAATTTTACTTTGTTCTTTTTTCAGTGTAAAAGAAAAAGGAAAACATTAAAAACCTGTAAAACTCACTTCAAAAAGACCTGAACTTAGTCTCCAAAATTAATTGATGTCTCTTATTTCAGAATGTACTAACTGCATATTGTACTTCATCTTCATGTATATGAAGAAAAGAAATAGCACACCGTATATAAAAACAGGAAGATGCATTATTAATGTAATAAATGCTGTTTTTTTCATGTCTTCTGGCAAAAAAAAAGTGGGCTGCCTACTAGTAATTGCACATCATATTTTAAAATAATGATGCAGATTTTTAATGTGAGTCAGTTGCGTTGCCCTGCCTGTCTCCTGTTCCTAGCCAGCAAAAGCACGTTCCTGGAGGAAGAGACCTTGAATGCCCTCAGTGCCTCAGCTCATATCCTTGCTTTATGAAGTAGGTGCTTTAAGAAAGTTTCTTCCAAATGTCTCTCAAATTCAGCAGATTTTGAAGGTCAAACCTTTACCTTTTACTCTACACATCATAGCTGAATCATGTTATGTCTAAAACACACTTGCTCCAAATCTGAGAGACAAATCTTATGTTCAAGTAAGGGTTTAACTTAAAAAAAACAAACCAAAAAAGGATTTCTGGGAAATGACAGGCACAAAGAAGCCTCAAAATAATATACACTTCTCATTTCTTGCAATAACCTCTTCCAACCTCAAACACGCTCTCTGCTGTCTAAGGATGGGCGCATATTCCTTAACTTGTGGATCATCACTCACACTAACAAAGTGCTGGTCATGTTCAAGACACTTAAAGAGAAGGTCATTATTTTTTAATGCTCAAAGAGATTTTGTTCTAGGCAGTAAGCCATCCACAGCTTTTCACATGCATTACAATATGGCTTGCAACTGGACATGGGGAAAAAATCATCATAGTGACAATCTGAGTGCAGTCAGTGTGTTCCACTGATGAAGGGTTTTGATGCAGCTATGAAAGGCATACCAAACAAAGCATGGCATTCCTCTAACACTTCTCCCTCCACACCTTTATCCTTGGCACCACCCACGCGCTGGCCACGCCAGCCACAGGAAAAGGCTGCTTTTACTGCTCTGCTTAGGGTTAGGGTTACGCTTAGGGTTAGGGTTAAGAAACCCACAAAGCCTAGAGCTCCAGGGACATTGCAACTGCAAAAGGCATGCCAAGAGCAGCACGGCACTGCCCCAACATTGCTCCTTCCGCACCTTTCTCCTTTGCACCAGCCATGTGCTGACCACCTCAGCCTCTGTACATTCTCCTTTTACTGCTGTGCTTAGGCTTAGGGTTACGCTTAGGTTTAGGCTTAGAGTTTGATTTATGCTCAAAGAAAACCACAAAACCTAGAGCTCCAGGGATACTGGAATTTTAAAAGCAGAAGTTGCTTCTACAGATACTCATCATGCTCAGTGGTCAGTGTAAGGTAAGGCAGGGGCACGGAGCTCACTTCTCCTCTCAGGAGGCAACAACTGCTATGCCAAATCTTAGGCATCACCACAAGAAAACTCTTGTGTGTAGGACTGGGCGATGCTGAGGCCAGGGCTCTCCCGCAGCTGTCCAGTTCCAGGATGATGCACAAGCTGTTGTTCATTCCACACAGAGAAACTGCACCCCTGACTTCCAGCCCTCCTGCAACCCTGTCCTGCTCTGTCCTGGAGCTGGTCCCTCAACAGAGTTCATAAATTAGTTAGAGGCAAAGACTGTGGGCCCCCAGGATTGGACTGGGCATCTTCTGCTGTGGTAGTAATGCACGGGAGATAGCCCTGGGATACAGATACCTGGAGACCAGAATGGAGCAAATCTGATACGAGCTCCTTATGCAAACATGAATTTTCTGTGACGGATTCAGACATGTCAATTTAAAATGCCTTGGCCTTATAGGGACATGCCCACTGAGCATTGCTTTTTCCCTGACCCATTGCATGACAACAGTGTTTTTGCAGTGACTACATGCACAGATTTCACCCTCACTGTGTCATCTTGCTCTTTCACTTCCTTTCTCGTGGTTTCTGGGGACATGGTTTTTTAAAAGGCAACGTTCCATTTTCTGCTTTCAGAAGGACCTCTCTGATGGCAATCTTCCAATTTTCTATTCTTGACTGCTTAAAGTTGAGCCAAGTAGGAGGGTTAAGAAGACTTCTGCTACAATTCATCTAACAGGCTTCCCAAATTTCCATTTATTCAAGTACTGTATTTAACATTGTTTATGGAACTTGAAATACAGGGGCGGGTCACATGACTGAGAAGAATCCACTTGGAATACAGCATCAGCAAACAGGCTGAACGGATATTGAAAGAGGGGAGAAAACAGCTGTATTGAAACACGAAACAGAAGGCAACCCTCGAGCCTTTAGAGAAAAGCAAAAGTACTTAGCTAATAATTAGCAAAAATAAAGAAAGGTAGAAACTAAAAAAAAAAAAAAAGGCAAGTAAAAGTGGAGGACAGGAGGAGAATGCATGAATGCATGGAGAAGGCAGAGACTTTTCTTATTTTTCACCTTTTCAGTCACTCTGGCATATTCTTGCGTCCAAGGTAACTTCTTCTTATGGCTCACAAAATTCTTTGTAGAGAAGAATTGTGTTGATACTCTCAGTCTTCAGCTTCAGTCGGCCCCATTCTGCCTTTAATGTTACTTCCACAGTATCAGAAAAGATCTCAGCAAGTTAAGTGATATGACCAGATCATGAACCCTCAGCAAAAGTCTGCATGCCTTTTTGCCATCCCGCAACCAGTTAGTACTTGAGTCAAACACTTCTGCCAAATTCTACTGGAAGTCACAAGGAAATGTTTTCTTTGCTTAATATCATCTCATGAGATGCACAATGAGACAAGACATGCAACAGGCTGTTGTGCAATTGCAGCCTGACAACAGTATGTTCAGAGCACAGCACAGGGAAAAAGGGCCTATTTTTTGACTGCAGTGGGTACTCACACACAGCAGAGATGGGGTTAAAATTGCACAGAAGTTAAGTCCTTTGTTTTATTGCTGCTTTTCTCAAGTGGATCACTTCAACAGCATCTCTGATTGGTTGCTATGAAAAGTGCTGTTACAGAAATCTGCCTTTCCACTCATTTTACTTTACAAAGTGATCAGTGCATTTGTTTTCCATCACAAACAGTTTGAATCTCTCCCTATTCCTTGAACCAAATCTTTATATAGTTTCTGGTAGACTTAGGTGCCCCCAACAGCCATTCCCCACAAATACATCCAGCATGGAAGTACTTGGGGAAGCAGAACCTAGAAGTACCTTTCCTCTCCTTCACTTGGTTTTAGACAGTGACCAGCCTGTTCCTTTTCCCTTTGCACGGAGTAGCTCTTGATAAGAAAGAGCTGGTCCTTCAGTGAGGTGTGTGGTCTCTGCTTTCTCCAGAAGTCTGGAGATACCAACAGGTCCTCAAAGGGCATCTACCACTAGGGCTTCTCTCAAGACCACTCAAGATTTATAAGACAACACTGTTCCCTTTGCTTCTTACCAGCTGGCCAGGAATAGGTGAGGGCACAACTCAGATCCAGGTTGCTTATGTTCACAGAGATTTGGTTGCAAATATAAGAGGAGTCCTACACAGAAGCTGTACAGCCCCAAACAAACTGAGCTGTCAGAGATACCAGCTTGCTCTGAGCTAACAAGGCCTGACAGTCAGTGTGCTCCTTCACAGCATGGCCGTGGCTGTTCTGCAGGACATTCCCCAGGAGAAACTGCATCACCACCAGCTCTACCTGAGCAACTCTTCGGGCTGCAGCCCTCAGGCTGCACAGGCATGGCTGGGGAGGAAGGGAAGGTCTCTGAAGGCCTGCTGCCAGAGCTTCACCAGTAATAGCAAACCTCAGGTAACTGTCAGCACAGGGGCTTTTGTGTTACAAACACAAATGGGTTTCAAGTTTTTAGCATCATGGTTCTAAAACACATATGCCTGTGCATGAAAATTTTGTAGCTCTAGCACACTAGAAAAATGCTAGGTATAAGTTCATTATCAATAAAAATGCTCTGTTCTGCCTGAAGAAAAGTCAGATATGATGCAAATGGTAAAGAGAGCTTTTGGACAGAAAAAGGGGAGATTTTTTTCACTTCTGTTCTTTAAAAAACAAAGACAGAAAAAAAGATAGTCCTAGTTTGCTGTCCTCCTGCATCATAAAATCATCTTGTCTTTATGTCTTTGGACATAAGTACAAGGCTACTGTCTCACTGTACTTGTGTGTTGTAATTTAAATTAATTGCACTGTTGATAGTGACTGGAAAAAATACTCCATCCATTAGGAATATCCTCCAAGGAAAATGCATGTGTGCCTAAAAAAATAGAGATGATTTTTTGTAAATAAGAACAACATTCAATTAGTTATGAGAGTCCCATCTAATATGATGAGGAAAAGGCAGCTCAGAGGCCACACTGGTATCTGATATGTGGTACACTCTGCTCTGACTTTGAAAGTAGGCCATGTATAAGAAAAGAGAGAAGCATCTGTTATCAATCCCTGGGGGAAAAAAAATAGATTAATTCCAGAATACATTTCCTACCAAGATGCTGGATGACTACTGCTTCCACAGAATAGTTCCCATGTCTTTACCTAGCTACTGTCAATCACTTATTGTTGGTTGTAATTCAGAGGCATCAGGACATCTTATTCATCAAAGCTGTCCAGATCTTGCACACCAGTACAAATCCTGTTTCTCAGTTATGCTAAGTAGGTACTATGTATCATTGTCACCTAAATCGAGGCGGAAAATTGTATTCCTATAAATCATTGTTTGGGAAAGGCATTATTAGAGGTGAAATCATAGTATCTAAAACTGGATAATTAGCAGAATGGCATTAAAATGAAGAAACATGAAGTGAGAATGATTACTTAAAGCTGCCTGTTACCTTGGAACATGCTAATATTGTCAGCAAGACTCATCTTTACTTTGCCTAACAAGACACCAGCTTTTTTTGCCAGTGTCATTCAAGGTGCCTCTTGAGCACACAGGTATGTAATTTGGCATTATGTAACTCCATGTGATGCTGTATCTGAGAAAACCACTCCACCTAAATACCTTGCACACAGCCATGACAGACATGTTGATCAATCAAAACTGCTGCCAGGTGGCAAGAGAGCTCAGAAGGGTAATTACACAAAACTGAAAGTTAGTAGCATTGCCAACATCTGTCATGCAGAATAATTCCATTTTGGTGACATCAGTGTGATTGCATTCTGTCTCAGATTTTTATTATTCTGTATATACACTTCTGTAAAGAGTGTTTTGTAGAACTCTTGATGGAGAATCAAGTTAATAAGCTGTGATCATGGGAATTTTTTTAATTAGCTGTTAGTGGTTAGCTTCTTTGCCCCATGGTAGGGAAGGAGTAAGAAGCACAGAGGACATTGTTCTCCAAGGAGCTCAAGGCAAATGGAGGAAGGAAGAGTGCATCTGAGGGTATGCTTTACTCACCCTGCAGCTTTGAGGATCCAGGAGCTGTGGGAGTCAGTTGAGAAGCAAATGCACACTGAATCACAGAGTTACTCAATACAGGCAGCGCATGGTGCATCCTGTCTGTAACACTCTCTTAGGCTGAAACATACCCTGAGGACTAAAATGTCTCTTGGTAAAGGAATCAAAATGTTTGTATTAAAAAAAGAAGCAAGGTGACTTCAAAATTCTCCAAATGGTCTATAACGAAATTACCTGCCCTTCATCGCAACCCAGCATGGTGGCAACTAAGAGGGATAGTGGCAGACTTGATTAAAACAAATAGACACAAATATTAGTGATCTAGATATGTGTATGAAAGTGCCTCTGACTGGGGACATTTACAGCAAAACATATGTCTGAGAGGAATGCTCACGGAGAGGAATGTTCCTGTAGCTAATAGACTGGATAATAATTCAGAAGCTCTACTGCCTCCTATTCCTGATATTAAGATAATTTCCTATACTAAAGCTTTCCAAAGTTTTCAAAAGTGCTTGTGGAACTTCAGAAACTAAATGACAGGATTCTTGGAGTTGGAGTCCAGAGCTGGGTTTTGCAGGAGCACTCCCCACTGATTTTCATGAGACCTGGACTCACACAGCAATGCAGGGGACATCAGTACCCAGCTAAACCATCAGTGCTCTTCCAATACAGTTGTACAAGTGCTTCCAGGATCCAGCTGACTCCTCATGCTTGGATTGCATTGTGCTGTGCAATGCCACACATAAAGCTTTTACTGCACTCTACACATCTTGTAAATATATTACTCAACCAAGCTTAGACGTGACTGTCATTTCATTGCAGCCTCTTTGTCACTCTCAATCCTCCTGTACCTAATTCTCATGCTTTTTAAAAAAAGAGTCCCTGCTTGACCAGTTCTTGCAATATAAAAAGCAATCTAAACTGCAACTTTTTCTGTAGCTGCACATCCTCCTTTGAAAGGAAACTCTAAGGCAAGGATCTAGTTCTTTGTTTTTATCAAACGCACACAAGTGCTTTTAAAGGTGACATGGAGTTTGTATCAGTTGCAGAACTAGCAAGAAAATTACAGGGGCAAATAACAACTTCTAGGTTTGAACTTGGCAGAGAAGTTCAAATAAGGTCAAATGTGATTTAGTGTCACACTAAGCCCTGGTGTGAAAAAAATGAAAACTGATTGCACTGGCAATAAGGAACAAGAAAGATGAAGCATCTGGTATTTGCATTTTGCCTTACTTCCTATTAACGCACAATTCCTTATTTGAGGAAAACATTTCCCTCACGACTTGCCTTTACAGTATTTTTAAGCAGGGAAAAATAGAAATAAAAGCACTACATAGTTTTATCTCCTTGCAAATCTCCAGAAAAATCCTGTCTACAATTACATACAGCTCCACTGGATAGCACAAGCATGGTCATACTGAGTCAGAGCAAAGGTCCATCAGCTCAGAGTCCTGCCTCCCACAGTGATCAAAAGCAGAATAATGAAGAAGATTACAAAAATCTCCAGAACAAGCATATGATGGTATTTCCCACTGATGTTCTCACGGCCTCCTCAGGCATTTCCTCAGCCAGAGGTGATTGCTAAATGTTTAATAACCCTTGGTAGATTTGTCTTCCATGAGCCTGTGCAGGCTCCCTCTGAGTCCTATAACCTTTTACCACCTGCCGTACAATGCAGCAAGAAATCCCACAGCCTAATTACACACTACGTGCAAGAAACACCTTCTTGTTGTTGTTGCTGTTGTTGTTGTTTGTTGTTGTTGAGAGCTGGTTATCTGCTGTTCCCTCTGCACCTTACACTGGAAAAGACTGTGAGCAAACACTCCTTGTTTATTCCTTGCCATTGACTGACAATTTTACAGGGCTCCCAGTTGTACCTCTTGTTCCACCCAGCAGCCTTTCGCCATCCACGTGGCTCCTTTGGGAGCCTTTCTGAGTTCTCCTTCCTTCCCCAGGTGGGGACCAGAACTGTGTAGGCTCATCAACACAGATTTATCCAGTGGTGAAGTGGTGTTTGTTTTTTTTTTTGCCTAAAGGGATTCAATTTGCTTTTGTTTTATCACCACTGAGCTGAAATTTTGACAGAATTATCTGTTGTAATTCTGAGATTTCATTACTCCATGGTCAATGCATTGACAGGTAATGGTCAAGTCAGAGGCTGTAATTATATACATTGGGATTGGTTTCTTTCCCCCAGGTGCATCATTTTACCAACACACTGAACTCTTTTCTTTATTTGAAAGAAAGTTCAGCTTTTTGAAGGATGTCTTCTTGATTTAATAATCTGTTTAATTCTGCTGTTTAGCAATGCCAGCATCCTCTCACCCTTTCTTAAGGCTTTCTTCACATGTGGTATGCATTTCTTGAATGCTTCCAGTATGTCCCCAAAGGGTCTCCATGCCATCTTCAAGGATTGAATTCTCCCAGCTAAGCCGTCTGATTTTCTTTGGAGCAAGTATTCTCCTTTTTATGTAGTCTCTTATTTTGAAGTTGGTATAAGTAAGTTCTATACCCGCTTATTAAGCATACTTTGATAGAGGAGAATATAAAATTGGACACAGATCCCACAGAAGAACAAAAAGATTAACTCGTAAGTCAACCTCGGTGGCAGCCACCAACTTCCCTGACGTCGTAAACTATGAATCAGAACGTAAAGGTGATATAATGCTCAGGTAATAGGACAGCTGTACTCAGACATGATGTGTTGAGATCCCTCAGTGAGGCGTGTAAGATCTTCAGCACTTTTAGTTAAATAAAATTAACGCTTTTAAGTGAAAGGAAAATGTCTACATTTATAAGGCATAAATAATGATCTCGGAACAGACACCATGGAAAAAATTTAAATTCATCTTTCCTGCATTTCTTTCTTTCTTTGTGAACAACTGAAAAAAGCCCCTCTTTATCAAAAAAGGTGTCTGTCCCATCCTCAACAAGTTGTAACTCCTACCATAATTGATGCCCAATTGCTGCATCAAACTGTAGAAAGACCACTTGTCTGTGAATGGCTAACAGCTGGGATACTCTGCTGAGATCCAGTGGATTCTGGAAGCTGTAATAATTTTCTGTATGTCTTGAAGTTGAGTCCCTGCAATCTTAAAAAGACTAAGTTTATCAGGTAAGGTGTCAGAAGCTGCACATGAAAATATGTCAGTTTTGTAAACTCGTTTTCCCTCCAGAGGTTTTGTACTTCAAGACTTTCTCAATTTTTCATCCTCCCCTATTATGTAGAAGAATGTGTTTACAAGCCACTCAACATTACAAAACCAGACTTTAAGAACAGATTGTGGCAGGTGGAGAATTATGAGGATGTAGTAAAGTCAGGGAAGAAAAGACATCGTAATGAAAAGTTGCAAGCAACTCAAAAGAGTGGCTCTTTTATTAGCCTTTCCCATTAAAAAGCTAATCATTATGAAATCCCAGCAAGGATGGTGGTAAATCCTACTGACTGTCATATTAAGATTAGGTTTGCCAGACACAAGCAGAATCATGTCCAGAGATGGCATTTTACTTACTCCAAAGACCTAAACCAGATTCTACCTGATTAGGGATGAGAGGGACAATATTTCCAACAGTGTTTTAATGAAATACTGTTGTAGCTCAATCCTGCAAGGTAGTGAATGTTTTCCTACTGAGGCTCTGAAGTTTTTGGTTCCCTCTAAGCTTAGCAAAAACTTCTCAAAGCAATGGGTCTCTGCAAGTCATTACCCTTACCAGAGCACCTGCTCTTACTTGGTGCTTGTAGGAAGTGTGTGCACAGGGCTTGACAGCCTCCCAGAACAGCCCTGGCAGAAGTGATTTAACTCAGAACTACCTGTTATAGAAACCCAATGTTCTCTCTGTCAGACTGAAGGGCCTGCCATCATTCAGGGAAGTTAAATGGTCTGATTTGGAGGAGAGGGAAATTACTCCTCAGCAGCAGCAACCAAAAAGATCTCTTGGTCATGAGCAACAGAGTAAAACTCTGTACAAAATGTGTTACAGAGACAGCAGAGCACTGAGGATTCTATCACTGTCAATATTTTCTGTTTTAAAAGTGTAGTAACTAGGCACACATTAGATGTGTCTGAAATTGAAATACATTACACATAATATTCCTCCTACATCTGGTTATGTGGTTTCTCACTGATCATTGAGCTCAGCCTTTCTGATTGTTTCAAAGCTCATTATGCATGCTAATTTACGTGAGCTTTCTCAGTCATATACAAATGAAGTTACTGATATGCAATTGATGGCACAATGAGCACACACCACAGAACAGGAAGGGCTTTTTGTCAAAGAAAATAAACCCACTTCAAAAATCAAACATTCATAAGCACAGTAGTAAAATAAAAGCTGTAACAAGTATTTATGATTCACTGACTCCTTTCTTCCTTCCAAAATGAAAATTCAAGAAGATAAATTCAGAACTGATAATAAAAATCTTATATAAGAAGAAAAATACATAAAGGATAAAATCTGGAGACATTAAAAGAGCAAGCTGGTCTTTCATATATTTTCATGAGTTATTGAAGAATTTATTATTTTTATCAAATTGTTGCAATAAATTTTTCATTTTTTAACAGATGCAGGACAAAAGGAAAGCTGTGCAGGGAAACTTTTTACTCCTGAGTGGTAAATGAGCAGCACCAAATGTACAGATATATGAACAGGGGCATTTCCTGGGGACAGGAAAACAGTCCAGACATGCAGCACTCACACCCACAGAGGAGGTGGTATGCATAACATGCCATGTTTTGAAATTCCAGCTCATTATACTGCAAGAGTACTCCAGGGGCTGAAAAGCAAAATGCCAAGAGCATTGCTCAAAATGCCAAGAGCATTGCATTCAGTACTTAGGACAGTACTCAGGTACTCAGGGCAGTACTCGGGTATTCAGGGCATTCAGTACTCGGGACAGGATTGTCTCCTGCGACTTTGGTTGCATAATTCTCAGTTTAATTGGGCTCCTGCAATCTTAGGCACCTCCAAAAGGGCTTTCATCCCACTCACAATGAAAACATTTTAGCTGAAGGTGTTTTTGTAAGAGTGTCCAGCAAAGGTGTCCAGTGACAGCAGAGGTGCCAAACCAGTGGTGAGATGCCAGTAGTTACACACCACCTCCCTGCTAGCTGCTAAAGGAAAGGCAGGCAAATCCCAGTCCTGCAGTAGTTTGACCTGAATAACAAGCCAAAGCTCTTAGGGAAACCAGTACTATCTATCTCCATGCATGATGACACACACCTCAGCTGTTTCACTCTTTGGAAAGGAAAGGAAATGACAGATTTACTAGAGTAACCCCAGCCTGCCATTTTAAATCTTCTGGTAAAGAGAAAATCATCACAGGCTGACCAGATGGTCTAACAGGCACTTGCTAAAGGTGGAAGAGCAATTTTTTGACCATGTTTTCTATTCCCTGCAGGAGCAGACCTCCCAAGCCTGGTGGGTGTGTTGCTTTTCTGTGAGATCATGACAGATCTGTGATGCTGCGGACATGCTCTGGAAACACAACAGCCTTCCACAAGTAAAATGCAGAAGGAAAAAGAAAAGAAAAAGGATGAAATTTCATCTTGACTTTATTCTTCACTTGACATCAATCTCCTCTTCTCCTTTTTTCCCTTTCTCACTATCAGCATTTTACACTCTTTTGCACCTGGAACCATCTGCCTTAAGCAGTCAGTATAGGTTACTTATCAGTCCTCTTGGTCACTCCCCAGTTTGGGGTCAGAGGCTCTGGACTTAAGACACAAAAGCAGTTTGGGGAATTTCCTAATTGAGCAAAAGCCAGTATATATGAAACCACATGGTAAAATGCATCAACCATTTCTAGGCTTAGGTGGGGAACTCTGAGAGCAGCCTGCAGACAAGACAAAGGCACAAACAAAACCTTTCAGATGACTTTCCCCAAGTAAACTCAGCAAAGTAGCAAATGTGTTTGCTTCTTGGGCCACAGCTGCTCTCAGAGACCAAATAAGACCTTGCTGGAATGGCACTGGGGATCCCAGAGCAAGTTCAGCTACTGGGTTTTGTTGAGGCTCAGGGTGTCACTCCCAGCTGTCACCATTCCATCTAGTGTCACGGCTTCTGGTTAAGAAACTGCTTCCACAGTGTCTCTTACAACTGCTTTCTTCAGCGTTTACATTTACTCAAACAAACAGACACGGACAGACAGCCTTCCCCCCACAGTCCTTTCCCCCAGCTCCCACAATGCCAGGGCCCACCAGGTACCTCATCCCTCTCGTTCCCTACCTCACATATTTCTGCAGAAATAAGTCAAGATGTCAAAAAGGACCTAGCCTAAAATTTCAGTGTGCACAGGGACAGGGATAATACTACACAAACCAGTGGGCTGGAAAAAAGTTGGAAAATAGGAAATATTTGGGTGGCTAGGTTTTGGTTTACTCATATGTGACATTTAACCTAAAGGACCCTTCATTTCCATTTATTTTCATTTCTGCCTAAAAATCAAGAGGACCAAAGCTTTGTCCTTTGTGGCAGACAAAGTGTCCCTGGAGCTCTAGGCTTTGTGGTTTTATCAGCCCTAAGCGTAACCCTAACCCTAAAGGGAACAGTAAAAGCAGCCTTTTCCTGAGGCTGAGGTGGCCAGCACATGGCTGGTGCCAAGGAAGAAGGTGTGGAGGTGTCTTGAGGATGGCTTGTATCCCATAACAATTTTAGTTTTGTTTTTGTGTCCAGAATGGTCACTGCCTCCCCTTCCCCAGGTCTGGGAATATGGCAATGGGTGAGGGGCAGCCCGGGATCCTGCAGAGGTTGGGGGCCAGGGGCTGCTCTTCCTTCCTGTGGGGGAGTGATCCACACAGCTGCCACATGGCACAGTGCATCTGACTGGAGATCCTGTTGCCCTGTGGTTTTTGCCTTTTTCTTTCGTGCTCCTGGTTGTTTTTTCCCTTTGGCAGTGTGACTAGCTGGCTTGCTTCTCTGCTCCTCTGCCGCATGGGAGCCTAGAGCTGGTGTGTGCTGTGCCAGGACCTGGCAGCCGGGAGCACCCCCTCACCCACTGGGCCGTTCTCTCTGCGCGGCGGCCCGACCCCAGGACCAGCCATCGTCCGTGAGCTGTGCCAAGGAGCAACCCACCGCCCAGCCCCGCTGGTCTCTGCAGCTGCCTCCGAGTTTTTGCTACACTTTAGCCTGATGGCCAGTGTCCGCCAGGACCCCCCACTGCTTTTGCTTCTGCCACCCATTCGGGGTTAGTGCTACAATTCTATTTGCGGCCCCCGGGGGTCTGCTCACCTCTGCTGTTCCAGCCACCGCTCCAAGTTTCCTGCTACAGTCTATTTAACCAAGACTGGCTGCTCCCCATGCGTTTGCAAAGAGAGCCACCCTCTCTTTCTCCCGCATGAACTGAGTCGCCATTACCGCGTGGCGTGAGGCGGCTGAGCGCACGCCGCTGCGCCCCCTGCTGGAGCCATCGCACCGGCCCTGCCCGGCCGGGAGCCACCGGCGCCCCTGCCGGCCGTGAGCGGAACTGCGCTGAAGGGGAAGGCGCCTGCGGCCGAGCAGGCTGTCCCTGGGCTCCTGGTTCTGTTTGCTGTTGCTGCCGTTGTTGTTGTTTCTTTGCCTTGTTATACATATATATACTAGTAAAGAACTGTTACTCCTTTTCCTGTATCTTTACCTGAAAGCCCAGTAAATACATCACTAGTAATGTGGAGGGAAGTGGGTCATATTTTCCATTTCAGGAAGGTTCCCGCCTTCCTTGGTGGACACCTCTCTTTTAAACCAAGACAGAAGAGAGCAATGTTGGGGCAGTGCTGTGCTCCCTCGGTGTGCTTTTTGTAGTTCCAGTCTCTCTGGAGCTCTAGGCTATATGGATTTTTGAACCCTAACCCTAATTGGAGCCTTTTGCTAAGGCTGAGGTGCCCACCACCTGGGTGGTTCCACGGAGAAAGGTGTGGAGGCAGCAATGCTGGGGCAACGCCGTGCTGACCTTGGCATGCCTTTTGTACTTGCAGTGTCCCTGGAGCTCTAGGCTTTGTGGTTTTATTGAACCCTGACCCTAAGCATAACCCTAACCCTAAGTGGAGCAGTAAAACCAGCCTTTTACTGAGGCTGAGGTGGCCAGCACGTGGCTGGTGCGGAGGAGCAATCTGTGGAGGGAGCAATGTTTGGGCAGCGCTATGCTCTTCCACTGTAGGCAATCTGCTAAATGTACTGGATCCAAAAATCCTGCTGTTTTCCTCCTCCAAATCCCCACCCATCTCCTTTCACAGATAAGAGCTCTCTAATTCCCTCTCTGTGCTCTGTGCTGACCTTTGTGTCATGCCACCAAGTGTTTAAAATGCTGCATGATTAAAGCAATAAACTGCAACGAGGGATATGGCTTGCTAATGGCTCCTCTGTTTCCAAGAGCACAATGATTGTCTGCCTTGGCACTCAGAAGCACTTAGCAAAGCCATGATCAGATACCAAGGAAAGCAGGGATAGGAGTTGGACAGATCTTCTTGATCTATTTGATCAACAGTGGTAGACATATTCTTACCAGTGACCTAATCTCCCTGTTTTATGTGCTTGACCCCTTGGTTTCTTCTCCTCAGTTTTAGTTTTCTATTATTACAAACTTGAAGAGACTGAACTATGTGGTAAGGCAGGAGCAGCAAAGAAGAGATGGCCCTGTCCTGCTTGTAGGTTGAGCGGGACTGATGCAGTGAGCTGAGACTTAACCACACTCTGTGTGGATTGGGAACAGGGGCAGGGGAAGACAAGGCAAAGTCCAGGTCCAAGGTCACTAAATGCAAGCATGGTAATTTTGAGAGAGAATGTGTGAAGTATCCATGTCTCAGTGATTCTAGTCCAGATGCCCTGTGCCTCGCCATGAAAACCACAGCCAGACAGGCACAGAAGAGTTTTTAAGTTTAGCAGGGGCCCATGGCGTTTGTCGGGGGGGAAGTCTGGCAGATGTGGGTGACCCTGGAGGCTCTGCAATGTCACCTCTGTCGCATGGAGCCAGTTGTGGGGCCTGGGAGAGACCAAAGCAACAGTGGAACCTGCCTCTGTCCAGAGTGTTTGTGGCACAGCACTAGGCATACAGTCACCCACAAATAATATTAACCTTGATATTCTATTGGAAAATTCTGTATTTTAAAGAATAGCAAGAGAATTGCTTTGGTTTATTCTGCTACTTTTTGCTAGCAAGTTGCTTTATAAACAGCATAGAGATACAGTAAAAGCTAAGTATTAATCTTGATTCTAGCTTCAAAAGCTTCTGGAAAGCCCAGAAATCCACACGATTCATGATGTGCAGAAGAAAATTAATCAGGAGATGACTCTAGTGAC
Source organism: Lycocorax pyrrhopterus obiensis (assembly GCA_014706295.1). Classification (NCBI taxonomy): domain Eukaryota; kingdom Metazoa; phylum Chordata; class Aves; order Passeriformes; family Paradisaeidae; genus Lycocorax; species Lycocorax pyrrhopterus. The sequence goes on along the minus strand of JACSVZ010000004.1, from coordinate 69,576,073 downwards.
ATCTGAAAGAGCCGGACAAGAGTAGTTCTCCCCACGGGTAAGGAGAATTAAGATACCCTCTGTGAGGAATATGGGAGCTCAGTTCTTGTGTGGGGAAAGTACCCTTGGTGCATAAAGGCAGCAAAGCCTTGTCCTGTGTGTGAAAACATTTGCTCTCAGCTCCCCACTGGTGTTTGCAGGCAGGCTGAATTGGACTGATAGGAAATTGCTTCTCTACTCCTCCGTGTTGGAGTGTTAATATTTTAGGCCTAGCAGAGCAATTTAAATGTCAGAATTTTTATATTTTAGGTATGCTATGTTGGTACAATTACTGCCTGGATGTGGGCAATTTGAGTATTCACGGACACAAATAATAAAACAAAGAAAAGGAGGAAATAAAAGGTAAGAAAAATGTGCCCCACTGCCACTAGCTGTGGTTGCAGGAAGCAATAATTAGTGTACATAAATGCTCAGTTCCAAACAAAAGCCACATTCTTTTCTCAATACTTACAGAGACCTCCAGTACAGAACTGTGAGCCAGGTCATTATTGACAGAACTGGTCTGTAACGAAATTGCATTTTGGCTTTGATACCAGAATGAATTTGATATTGCTGCTCAACACAGGCTTTGCAATCTGTTTGCAATGACATTTACTTTTTGCTGTAAACATTTTAGGAAAGCTGAGAAGCACTAAGCTATAAAGCATACCCAGTGTCAAATTCCAGGGATTACTGAAGGATCAATATATTATGACAGTGATACCCACTGATGTGTGGTTTTATTCTGTTTTTTGTTTGTTTTGTTTTCTATCTCTGTCCCTGCAGAGCTCTGAAAACACAGGGTAAAGCAAGAAAATTTCTCATCTGTACACCCACAGATAGTTGAAACAGTTGTTCAAAGGTTGATGGATAACCACCAAGAATCAGATACAGAGGTACATACTCTGCATTTCTAGCTAAGCAGCGGCTAAATCATGTTTACAGCTTTATTTCTTAAAGCTCTTGTCAATCAGTGACCTAAAAGAGAAACACATTTCTTAAGCTTATGAGCTTAGATGTAGATTATGTTGGTTTGTAATAGCAGCATTGGCAGCAAACTTGGGCAGTGCCCAGCTGCCTTCTGACAGGTTTATTTCAGCTCTCAGGACTGTAATAATGTAAAGATGAGTTAGGGCTAGAGGCTTAAATGCAACCGCAATGCAGGATTGCAGGACTTTATTCACAGAATCAGTAGTGGGAACTCCTCTTCCTGAGTCATTGCTAAATCAGGGGTCAGTCACGATGTTAGGAAGCAGAACTAGTTTCTTTCAGGGAAATTTGAAAAAAATGTTTATGAAAATATGACCACTTCTGGTAAAAAACACAAACCACATTTTTCAGTGAGAGAAGGGATGTTGGGGCCCAACTGCCATCCAGGCGGTTTCTGTGCTGGTGATTTAATTTCTCTACTGAAAATTCTCTTTCGCCTTCAGATGGAAAAAACAACATTACACAGTTGCAGCTAGAAGCAGTCAAAAAAATGACAAATCTGTTTCCCATTAGTTCAGTGAAATTGTAGGTTCGGCACAAACTTTTACATTGAATGATTTGATTTTGCTTCATTTTGGTATTGCAGAAGCACTTTATTTACAATAAAGTGACTATATTTCATTTTGATGTATGCTGTATATAGCAACCCTTGTGACTCAGGCCACCCACAGGGTTTCTTATTTTGTTTTCCCGGGTTATTTTTAAAAAAGTCATTTACAGCAGTGTCTCACTGTACTGGACTGTGACATCATGGCCAGAAAGTGCAGCACCTTTGAGCCCCACTCCATGATTTATGAAAATATTCTTCCGCGGCAGCATCGTTTACCAAAAAGAACGTGTATGCTCAGAGCATTGATCCTGCTCTCTGAGGAGAGGAGAAGGTGATTTCTCTGGGTGGGAGGCAGTTGCTAAGTAAAAATTGAAGCCAAGCTGTCTGGCTGGGAAGTTGTTGAAGGGGAGCTGGGCTGCACAAGCGCAGTCACTGCGCATCTTTGTGCTTTGCTTCCAGAGCTGCATGCAGTGGAAGAAGGTGGCAGCCCAAGTGACACAGCTCTGACAGGCTGGTGAAGGTGTTCCATCGAGTGGTAGCACTGAGTGGTCTCAGCTGGGACAGACACATGGTCACAGCCTTTGAGAAGGAAGGCACGGAGGCTCTGGGGCTGTTGTGTAGTCATGCCAGGACTGGTGAAACAAAGATAACTTGAAGGCAGATGTAGTGGCCTGCTGCTCTGTGGTTCGTGTTCACAATGGATGATACACTGGTAACCTTCTACCTTGAACTTCTACTGCCAGGTCCCTTCCTTCACAAGGCATCTTCCCAGAGCAACTCAATCCTGTACATTGACTGAGACAGAAAACAGAAGTGGGTCAGGCACTGCAGGGTCAGTACAAGGTATTTTGCATTATGTCTGCTGAACCAACTCCTCTTGAGTTCTGAGCCCCTGACTTTGCAGCTTCAGTTGTGTGTTTCAGGATAGCTACTATGTGTTGGTGGAATTTCGAAAAGAAGTAAACTTAGCCAATAAATCAGAAATGCTATTTTGGGAAATCGTGACATTCATGTAATCTGTTAGCTGACTTGGAGGCAGGGCTCTGTCAACACAAACTCCACTGCTACAAGCATGTCAGCTTCTACAGAAACCTGCACTAGGGACAGGACTGCTTGGGTTTCAAGGATGTTTGCACAGCAGTGTTAGAATACCTGCACTTTTGATTTCATTCCTGGGCTCCTATTCTAATCTGGCCTTATTACTGACTACATGATTTCAGTTCTTCTCTGGGCTTCTTATCAAGGTCTTTTTGGTGCATTTTCTCATGCTTTTTCCTTTTTTTTTTTTCTCTTATATCCTTTTCTGTGCAGTGTCTGTTTGGCAGTGTTCCTTCTTGCCTCATTTCACTGTCTTGTTCCATATGTTTGAGAAGGCTCAAGTGAGAGAGAAAATGAGAAATGCATGTGAGTTTTCAGCTGGATGGAAAGATATAGGAGGAGTCATTTGCACTTTCTTGTAGTCTGTGGGCAGTGGAGTCTCCCCCCACTCCCTCCACTCTGCTAGCCCACCACCGCCAAATCCGTGTGTCACCTGTGTTGTACTCAAAGGAAGTGGCCTATGGTCACCAGCTGCTGGGCTCTGCTTCAACCTCAGAAGAGACGTCCCCCTCCCAGTTCCACTTCTCACTATCCTCAAGCAATTAACAGGGGCCACTGCAGGTCTGAGAGCAAGCTCAGATGCTCCATGGAGGTGTTAGAAGCCACAGGAAAGATTCAGGCATGATCATCTAAAATGGGATGGCAGATAGCTGAAGAACTAAAAAGTGTCTAAAGAACATATAGGAACCCTGTGGTTGTTCTGTTTTCTCCAGTAGAGTATTAGGATTCAACAAACTTTTTGCTGATTTTGGAAAAAAGAAACCCAAATCAGCAAAAAGCTAATGCTGCTCAGAATAAAGATCACCAGAATTTTTAACCAGGCTAAAATACATGTATTTTCCCCCAACACTCATTTTTCAGAAATCTCTTAGTAAAGTTTGTTATAAGACAAAAAAATCCAAAAAAAACCCACAGAAAATTTCAGCAAGAACCCAGTGAAGTTATTAGCATTTACTGCTTAGATCTGGCATGCAGAGGTGCCAGGCAACCTTGAAAGCAGACTGTGCTGTTGGCTGAGCCCACAGTCTGCAGTTGTGCCTCTTTCTTATCTAAGTAATGTAATATGCTAAGAATGACTTCTAGCTTTCCTGCATTGTGTTCATCTACTTGAGAGTGCTGTTCAGTGCTATGAGAATGACCAAACATTTATACCTAGCAATGACCTACCGATGTGAAATTTCAATACTTTCATTTAAATCTGTTTAAGTTCTATCACATACCTTCCTATTTGTGCTGATCTGTGTGCCCTTTCTGAGGGTAGGCTGATTGTCAAATATCAACAAATGGAACACACAATTGTTTTTATCATATATTAAATGGTCTGTATGTACAAGCTTATCAGAAAGAGCATATTTGTTCTGGTAAATGCATTACCTCACAGCTTGCTGAAAGAAGCCTGGTCACAGTTGTTCCAGCATTCTCTCTGGAGGCAGGAGACATTATGCTATGGGAGACCAGGCTCACTGATGTAGCAGAACCAGGCACAGCATCTTCTCCTAACATTGGATTTCCTAATCCTGCTCTCCAATCTTTCTGATTCTCTGTCTTCGGCACACATTTCATTCTGTCAATTCTTATACCTACTAGTGAGGAAATCTTTCTTTCCTGATGACCAGAAACAGACATTTTAAGATTATGTATGAAACTTACACATTTCACAGAATTACAGAATCACAGAACGGGTAAGGCTGGAAAAAAACCACAGTGGGTCATCTAGTCCAACCTCCCTGCTCAAGCAGTTGCCACCTTCAAATATTGATCATGAACTTCCTACTGCTTCCAGGGAATAAGTGTTTCTATCCAACAAACAGAGATTAACAAAATGGATTATTCCATATCATCAATGGATTATTTTCATCAAGCCACTCAGGAAAATATCCTTGCTCTAATTAAATAGGTATCACACATCGTATTCAGAGGTCTGGATCATTTACTCTTAGGCTGTGGTATTTGCTCATCTCTAGCTTTGCTCATTCACTTTCTCTGCTGTGATAGATAGTGGGGCTGCGCCATGGGATGATTATGGAAATAACTGCTCTCGGAGCCCAGCTCAGTGACTTAAAGGAAGAAAATCTTGGTCTCAAAGAGCAGGTTAGAAAAGTACGGGATAAATATGAATCACTAGTGCAGAACGTTTTTGTGGCTTGTGTCCATCTAAAAGTACAAAATAAGAGGAGGTACTCCTTCAGTGTTTCTGTGCTGCTGTATAACTCACCACAAGTGTAGCACTCAAAGGAATAAATTGCTGCAGTGTGCCAGGTGGATGAATATGTGAATCATTTGTCTCCTGCTGCTAGAAGCATCTTGTAAAAACGTCTGGTGGAAAAATAATGTACCTTCTCCGAGAGAGATGTATTCTTGATGGAACAGGTACCACATTAGAGAGAGCGATGGAAGCACTTTTTAGTTACAGCAGAGGGAATATTTTGGATATACCTCAGCTTATAATATTCTGCATTATTTTTCTTGGAAACTTTATGTCTGCTGCATAATTGTATTGCTCACTCTAACAATGCCTTTGTTTTCAAGTAGCCCCCTGATTTCTTTGATCTAATGATATCTCATTACTTTACAAAAATAAGACATCCCAATGTAGTCTATAAAAACTGACCTGACTGGGACCAGAGAGCAGCTACCTGCCTCAGGTCCTCACAGTTTTGATTTGATGGTACATGAGCCCATTAATGTCAATAGTGACTTGAGGAATATTGTGATTACTTTTGCAGTCCTAAGAGTGAATCCAGTTTTCACCAGAGAGCCTGATTTTTCACCATGGTGCTGCTACTTCCATTAAATACATACATCCCAGGACTGCCAATAGATCGCCTGCAAATGACACAATTGAAATTCCACTTTTTTTAGTGCCTGGAGGCAAGAAGAATATTGTTCTGTCTTCCTGATACATTGATTCTAGGAAAATAGTAAAGAAGAAAGACCATCTGGTTGTAGTTGAGAGACCTTTGAAATCTTCTGAACGTCGCTTTCCCATATGTGCCCACTCCGTCTCTTACAGGTTCTGTTTGTAATTGCAGAGAAAGTCGGATGTCTATTGCCTTAGCACTGAGCCACGAGTGTTTGAAATCAACGAGTGAAGTGAGAAGGGACAAGTCAACAGTATGATTGATCTGAAGAGAAATGTAGGCTCCACTGAAAATAATGGTGACTTGAAAGAACATTTTTCCAAAGCAAGGAAATACATATGTGTGTCAGTAAACAAAGACAAGGATAATATGCTGGTTGAACTCACTGAAGATAGCTTCTGTTACTGTGTTCTGCATGGGACATGGGTCGAGTGAAGAGCTGGAGGTGATCCATCACTAGACTGTTAATTCGTGACTTCCTGTCATGAATCTTTGCGTGCTTGTGCTCCAAGTGCAAAAATGTTGTGCCCTTACAACTTGAATAACTACATGTATTTGAACTGAATTTGGTTCTAAACTTTTAAACTCTGCTTTCAGACTGTTCTGAATGAAACCAACACCACACTTTCTACACAGGTGAGCATCAGAGAAGTTGAATCTGAGGAAGTATATATGTGAACACACGTTCAGTCATAATGTCAGCATTTTCAGGTACTGCCACTGTCCCTCTTCTGGGTAGGGGAAAGAGACTGTGGTGTTTCAGGGACCCTGATAAATCTGTTGATGGGAATTTTTTCTTCTTGTTATGCAGGCTGGTCACATAAAAGAATGGGAGAAGAATCCTTTTTCACACTAGTGGTTATTTAGAATAAAAATATATTCAGCTTTATGTTTTGAAAAAGAGCCCCCAAAACTGATCTTCTGGGAATTATAAACTAATGCCTGGAAAGTTATTTCCAAGCTGCAACTTCCAAATCAATTCCGTTTATAGTCAAACATATTCCTCCTCAGCAAAGTTCAATTTGTGCTGAAATTATGGTAGTCAGCCAGTGAATACAGATGAGATCAAATGGATAATGGCTATGTACTTCTGTCTAAAGGAAATATGTCTGCAGCTCTCTCAAGCAGAGAAGCTTGTGAAGCAGGGTGTAACTGCAATGCCATCAGAGTGAGAAGGGCTTTCAACACCCCAAATGTACCTGGGAGGTGGGGACACCCAGGAGTAAACGAGGAACCAGTGGAAATGGAAGAGGTCAGTGTGTGAGAAGGCTGCAGGGAGACCTCCGTGACCCTTCTTGGAAGGGACAGTGTGTAGATGCAGTGGACACGAAGAGTGTGGAGCTCACGTGCAGTCAGAGGGCTGTGGTTTGAGCAGAGCTGTGGGAACTTGGTGGGCTGCTGCACACCACGGTCAGGGGTGCTTGCGGGGTGCTTAGGAAGGATCGGCAGGGAAGAAGAGGAGCGAGGATTGCATTCTGTATAAGGGGTTCATTCCCTGCACAAAGCTTGTGAGTGAGTGTGGAGATGCACTACTGACAGCCTATGAGTCAAGGTCAGAGGAGGCAGGAATGTTAGTGAAGATTAATGACTGCGGTGGGGAATCTGTGACAGTCTGCCTGGTCAAGAGAACAAATTGGATGGATCTGTCTACAGAGGGATAGGAAAAGTGGTTTTGATTTGAGGTCTTGGTGTTCATCTGGAAATCTACTGGAAGGGGAAAAGAGCATTGTGAAAGCTGAGGCAGTTCCTAGGTAGCATTAGTGATAATACCTTAAAAGCAAATGCTAGAGGAACCAACTGTGGTAAATCCCAACTTCTGCTGCTCACAAACAGGGGAAACCATCTGAGGCTGTATTGACTCCTGAAATAAAATTATTTCAAAATCAGGAGAAAGGCTGCAAAATTATGCTGCAGAGTTAGGACCTGGGACTTCAGGAGAGTGGACTGTGATTTATTTAGGGAATTGATAGGCAGAATCCCTGAAAAACTGCCAAGAGAGGAAAAGTGCAAAGGAAAACTGGTTGATTTTTAAAAAAAACTGAGATTTCATTACCAGCTACCCTGTTATGCAAGAAGACCAGGGAGTTTAGCAAAAACTTGGCCTTGACTGCCTTACCAAGAAGCTTCTTGAGGAACTGAAATACAAAAAGGAAGATTGCAAACAGTAGAAACATGGGCAGGGCACAGAGGTGGAGTATTGGAGTTCAGACCCATAGTGGTGAAATCAGGAAGGACAAAGCCCAGCTGCAGATAAAATTAATATGGGGCACAAAGGCTAAGAAGGTAGGTGGACACTAAATGGTAGAGCTTCTCTGCAGAGACACTTCTGCCAGGAGGGCCAGGACCTCCAGCAGTCCTTTGGAACCTCTGTAACAGTTTTCAGCAGGAAGCTGTAAAATCATAGAATGTTAAGGGGTTAGAAGGGACTTTAAACACCACCTAGTCCCAATCCCCCCTGTCATGAGCAGGGACACCCTCCACTAGACCAGGTTGCTCAAGGCCTTATCCAACCTGGCCTTGAGCACTGCCAGGGTTGGGGCATCCCCAGCTTCTCTGGGCAAGTCTGCTATTTGGAGCAATGAAGAAGAAAACCTGATGACTATACTTTTCATGAATCCACTAATTTTGTTTCTATTAAGGACACTGTAATTAGGGTGGACCAAGTATATGTATATAGTGTGAACCAGAATCCCCATTTGACATAATAGTGTTCATTACCATTAAGAGGGCTTCATTTTGGAGGGGTTCACTGCTTGCTTTTTTGGATTAAATTTCTTCAATTTTTTCCCATTCACATTTTCTGTTTTCCCAGAGACACAGTAATAGAAATTTATTGCCAAAGGCTGCACTGCTTTATACTGCAAAGTTTGAGCATTTGAAAGGTAAAATGAGACATAAATACTTGCATGCTTTTACAATTGTATTTACTTCCAAACCACGTTGCTTCCTGGGGAAATTATCCTTGTGGGTCTACTCTTACCAATGTCTTCTTTAGCAGGAACAGCTGCAGCTCGTGCAAGATGACAATATCAGGCTTAGCAAGCTGGTGTGTAAGCTAAAGGCTCTGAACTGTTGGAAGCAAAACACTCAGAAGGCACAGCTCTCTGCTAAGCTCAGAGATGCTGAGAAGATGGTCTTTCTTTACCATTTCATCTCTTATTTTGTCTAATTTTTTGTAAAACTCGTGGTCAGATTGGAGAGGTTTATGGAATAATGGTGAGCCTATAGGAGCTCCTGGTAACTGCAGATTTTAGGCAAAAATTCTATATTTTCCTCCCACTGTACTGTGGGTATAATGGTGGTCTTCAGATGGGAAGAACGTGAAACAAATCTCTGATGCTTGCTTGAAGCAAGAGTTTAGGAAGTATGTGTAGCCTATAGTATTCCTAATTTTGTCGTTGACTCAGAAAATGAATTATGACATTGCATCAAAATTTACTATTTCATAACTGACCAGAAGGTATGAAAGAGAAGACAGGCAGACATGAAGTGAAAATGAACTAGATTGTTGTTTGGGAAGTGGTGGCATTTGTTTTCCTTTTTTCAATTGGTATCTGCTTAAATGAAGCAGAACACAGAATGAGGTTTATAAATTTAATTAAAGAAATACAAGATTAAGGACAAAAATTACTAAATTAAACTAAAGTGAAGATGGATGGAAAGAAAAGTGCCTCACTGCTTTAAATGAAGCTGATTAGGATTGAACAAACAGGCTATTGATTGTTATAGAGGCTAATTAGCTGCACATGTCAAACAAAGGAAAGCAGAATGGATCATATTTGTTAACTTTAAAAGGGTGAAAACAAAATGGGCTTTGTGTGCTTGTTAATTTTAAACCCTAATAAAATGGATGTGCATACAATTAGTTCAGCTGTATCAGGGAGATGCTAAATCATCAGAATATTTTACTAAATAGCTCAGTCAAAAATTGATTGAATTATTGCAAATTTGTGGATTTAAATAAGAAATGAGAGCTTTCTTCACAGGATTTAAAAGAAAAGTCTGAAACTGAGAAAAATTATTGGGAGAATTTGGCTTTTTTAAAGTTAGAAACTAGCTCATCTCGCTCTGGCAGAACATTCTTGTGTTTGACTTTGGAATGACCCCAAAGATCTAAGAATTTGTATTTCACTGTCCCCCACTCCAAGTGCAGAGAATCCTGGACCCTGCTTTTTCCAGTTCAAATGGCTGGGAAAGGAGAGAGGGCTGCTGAATCTGTGCCTGACATAGTAAGATGTATATATACACACACATTTATGTTTGTGTTTAAAAGAAACAAAAAGACCCTGCCTGGAAGGAAAACAAGCTTCATCACACACATTTTTGCTATAGAGACAATGAAGGGATAAACAGATTAGTAGATGGACAAGTCTTTCTACAGCCTAAGAAAGATTGAGTTTCGCATTGCTCTGAGCGTATTTGCACACAAGAACTTGAATTGCTGACATGTAAATATAATTACAGACATGCAGTTGTACCCATAGGAAAGATCATCTTACATTTTCCCCTTTAGAGGACCCCTCCTGTCCATCCTCTTCCCCACTCTGCTTTTAAAAAGGTCCAGCTTTTGTTAGAAGATAGGAACAATTCAATCCCAGTTTACTCAAAACTCTCTGAGAGACTTACCTTTCCAGAAACCCACTTCTCTATAAAAGAGAGAAAATGACTGCTCTCATATTGTTTCTGTTATGTGCTTTCTATTTACAGGAAGCTCTTCAAAACAAAAAAGAGTGCCTGTATGCTGCTTCATTTCAGAGGCAGCTCATGTCTGTAAGGAAAGCTCTTGCAAAACCTCAAGCAGACACTGTCAAGCTAAAGAAATGGCTACATAAACTGGTATCTGAATTCAACAGTTCCTGAATTCTCCTCTCCATCTCACTTGCTTTAATGAGGAATTTGCCTGCCGTTATTCTAGGAGAGAAATGGATTAAAAACTAGCTACATAATAGTTACTGAAGCTGGATGTGCATTTTATGGCAGTGAACCAATGTGTTTGTCTGAGTGTTCTCACCATGCCAGGCAGAGAGAAGTAGGGAAAAAAGCTGTAGTATCTTGGAAGAAGTTCGAGTCACATACCAAAAAGACACCTACAGGCACTACATTTACATATGTCATCAATAGTGCTGGATGTATGGTTTCGTAGTGCAAAAGACACTATTAATATTCTATTCCACAAATTTAAAAAAAAAATTAAATTACAGATCTTGAGGTTATTAGTCTTCTACTCAATCATTAAATTTCAAAGAAACATTCAGAGACATCATTAAAACCAGAAGAAATTCATTACATGGTTTTTTGTTTGGTTTTTTTTTTCCTATCTGAACACCTTCAGGATATATCACTAAGCTAGCAAGCTGCCTTTCACTTCTACACATGGCTGCACATGCTGAAATGCCCCATTCCTCAAAGTCAGACTGAAAAGCACACCCTTCACTTGCAATATACTTAATGCCAGGCAACATTAATGTATGGAAAATAAGTCCAGTCAAACCAACCTCATTTCATTCCAATGATAAAATTACAAGTTAGACAGATAAACATTAGGCTAGAGATGTAATATAGATTTGGAAGGGCCGTGTGGGTTAGCAGCACATAAATTTTGTATTTTAAATTTCAGTATTACACCATATCAATAAAAATGCTAAATGGATTGAGAGCTAGATTTTTTTTGACGTATAAAAATGCATCACTTTCATTAAATTTCATTGGTTTCTGATGGGTTTCTACAAGGGTTGGTAGCAGAGCTATCAGTATACATTTTTGTCAGTGGCTTGGAAATAAATATAAAATTATAGATTATAAAAATAACCAATGACATATTTGGGGAGGAATGTTAGTGAATTTGATAAGGCACATACAATGAATAACCATGTGGGCAGAGCAGGAATACAGGATCACACAGGTAACTCAGTAACTTGGTTATCCCTCTGAGAAGTATTTCAGTGCCTGCTTAGATGAAGAACGAGAAGAAAGCAGGGCTTGTGCAGAACTGGATGAGTGCATCCCTGGACAGGACAGCGAATTTAACAGACAGATGACTGGCTGTGTAGTGTGGTACTGGAAAAGATCGATGCGGCAATCTTTTAGTTTATAAAAAGGATAGCAGTGCAGATATAGTAAAAAAAGAGTTTGTAGCTCTATGTACAACACAAATACTGCTGCTGGTTCCAGAGCGTACTATGTAAAACGCATGAGAAAAAAATGAGGGAGTACAGAGAAGAGTTCCAAAAATTATTTGAGGGCTGCAGGAAATACTTTCTAGCAGAGGGCTCAATCTGTTCAGCCTGTCTGAAAGACGAGTGACATGCCTACAGTCTGTGGATAATTATGTTGAGAGAGAAGATCAGACATTAAAAGGTACTTAGGGAAAGGTGAAGCTTCAAAGTTGAGGCCAGAAAAATTGAAAAAGGGGAAATTAGAAACAGTGTTTTCAAAATGTGATTAAGCAGTGACAATATGGCTAACGGAGTATCATCAAAAACAATTGCCTTTTTGGGAAACATGGATTAGGCCAAACCAACTTACTCATTCCAGTGCAAGGGTAACGAAGGTAAAGGTGATATCAAAAAATCACATCTGGTAGATCGATTGCGCCACTCTGAGCTTATCAGTCTGTGAAATTCCAACCTTAGTAAGGCTTAGAGAGCTCCCCAGTGAAAAATGTTTGGGCTGTGACTGCTTTAAATTCTGTGTGTTCATATTTTTCAGCAGAGTGGAGTTGCCTTTGGGTAATAAATTGGTTTTCTTCACTGACAAGATGTCAATTTACTTCCAGAAGACCCACTGCATCTATCATCTTTCTAGCAGCAGCTTTTGCTGGTTTTGTTTTCTTTTGGTTTCTGACATCAGCTTCCGGTTCTTTCCTTTCTTCCTAATTCCTTTCTTACCATTATGATGATGGTATTTACCAACAGCAAGCTTCATTTCACAACCCTTGGCTCTACAGGGCCAACCCTACAGGAGGGTTTGTCCTGATATGGGTGGCTTGCAATACCAGTGTATTTGATAGATGAACAGATTCTAACACATAGCCATACTGTCTGTCTCTACAAACTGCATGAACAGCAACGTTTGAAAAAGCTGTGCTCATTTCTCCCCTCTTTCCTTTTTTATATGTTGTTTTAAAAACAAGTTTCACATGCAGAACAGAGGCTGGTTGCAGAAAGCAAATTACAACAGAATGAGGAAATTGGAAACAACTGAACTTTTTATTTGCAATTCAATGAGTTCTCCACATGAATGTTGTTTTGAGGCTTCTCCCTCTAACAAGCAATGATACGAATACAGCATTCTGTTCCTAACTCATCCTACTCTTCCCTTGTGCTCCCCATTTTCACAACCCAGATTTTATTTTGGGTTTAGGTCTGACTGGGTTTTTTAGATACTAGGATAATTCAGATTTGTTTACCAACATTTCATTATCTTCAGTACCAATGAAGACAATGTGGGACTGGGTCTCTCTTCATTCAGCTCAGCTGGGTATGACATCTGAGGATTGATCATCAGGGTTTAAAAGGAAATCAAAAAGGTGTGTATGGGAAGTGGGGTAAAGCAATCTAACTCTGAAGTGTTTATAATTGCACATTTTAGAAACAAAAGCTGTTGGAAGTAGTATAGAGGAAGGTACAAACAGCCAAGAACTGCCAAGAGACAAGTAATCTGTGCAATGAAAGCTAAAAACGTGAAGAAGCTGCTTGAAGAGAAGGAAGAAAAAGAGCAGAGATTGAAATGCCTCTGAGAGAAGCTGAAAAACCTTCTAAAACATACTATCTTCAACAAAAAAAGGGGACAAGAAAGAAATGCAGCAGATATACTCCTAATGCAGATTTGAAAAAAGGAAATATTTGCATTTCTGAAGAGATGTCTCAAGATTTAACACTGTCTGACCACATATCTGAGTGTGTCCCTTCAAGTGTCTGAACTTCAGAGCTTCTCTGTAGCCATCCAAGTGTTCTGGATATGTCTTGCAGCAGGAGCCTTGGCACTGTGCTGGGCCCTGCCTGCTGCAGCTTTAGGGTCATGGTCCGCTTTGTTGGTGGCATCTTGTGCATCAAGCAAAGCATCGCCAGCCAGGTAAAGGAGGGGATTGTCCTGCTCTGCTCTGCACTGGGGTGGCCTCACCTCAAGTGCTGGGGCAGTTTTGGGCACAAGAAAGACATGAAGCTATTGGAGAGTGTCCAAAGGAGGCTACAAAGATGGTGAAGGGCCTTGAGGGGAAGCCGTATGAGGAGCAGCTGGGGTCACTTGGTCTGTTCAGCCTGGAGGAGACTGAGGGGAGACCTCATTGCAGTTTGCAGCTTCTTCATGAGAGGAAGCGAAGGGGCAGCCACTGATCTCTTCTTTCTGGTGACCAGTGACAGGACCCGAGGGAATGGCCTGAAGTTGTGTCAGGGGAGGTTTAGGTTGGATATCAGCAAAAGGTTTTTCACCCAGAGGGTGGTTGGGCACTGGAGCAGGCTCCCCAGGGAAGTGGTCATGGCACCAGCCTGACAGAGTTCAAGAAGCATTTGCACAACACTCAGGCACATGGTGTGATTCTTGGGGATGGTGCTGTGCAGAGCCAGAAGTTGGGCTCGAGGATACTGATGGGTCCCTTCCAACTCTGCATATTTTATGATTCTCAGGACCATCCAGTTGAGCCTGGGTCAGTATCTTTGCTCTAGAAAGTGGGCAGTATTCTCCATACTTTAGAGGTAAACTGCCAAAAAATTTGCGTAAGGTGCTGGTGCAGAGGGAACGGGTGTGCAATGTCAGACAGAACATGCTAGCAACCCCGGGGAGACTGAGGGTGGTGCAGCTAAAGCAGCAGCTGGCTGGGTTTAGTGGCTCTGGGGGATTTGGATGTGCCCCAGGCCTCTGCCATAATGGCCATTCTCATCACCAGGCTATACAAGGAACTTTGGAGCCTCACTTAGACACTGCCTCCCTGCTGGAGCCATGTTCCCTGGTCTGCAGTGTCTGTGACATTTTCCATGCAGGGCTTTGACACCAGTACTGCAGAGCTGACAAACTGCTGTCCTTTTGCTTTATCTGCTCTGCACTGGACATGAACTCTCTGCCCTTACTCTGTTCCACATTGTTTCACATTGTCACACATTACAACACTGTTCCCCAAACTCTGGACTACCAAATGAATGTATTGGGAAGGGAACTGCTTTAATCCAGTCAGACCACAAAAATGGCATTACTTTTCACTAAACTGATGCCATTGTACTGAACTGATGTATTGAGTCTAAATCCTAGTGTACATTTGCTAATCATTGATTTAGTGTAACTGAAATCAGATTCACTCTTAAGATGGTCTCCAGGTAAAAGGTGCTGTAGAGCTTTAACTGCTTCAATTTAAAAACTGTTTTGGTCAAGTAAATACAATCTCTGTGTTTAGCACAGTTGGTAGAGTAGGCTCTTGGCTGTGAAATGTGCAGTGCTTCTTTTGTAGTATAGCCTGCAGAAAAAAAAGTACTGTTTGGAAACCTCTTGATTAGACTTCAACTAGATGAATCCATCTACTGACAATTTTGCTGCCTCAAAAGCCTCCTTACCCTTGCTTTCTTGGTCTATTGAGAAAAAAGCTTTCTGAGTGTATCTGAATGTCTCTCCTCCAAATCAAGCAAAATATATTCTGTCTTCAGTCTTTTCAAGCATCAAGGTGAAAGCGTGAACTGTTTGTTTTCCTGAGTCAGGATGACAAATGCCATTCTGCTGGAAATAATTTCTCAGGCTTCTGGCATGTTTTCTAAACAAAATCATATGAGAGACTTTTACACAGCCACAGCAGTTGGTGCAGACACGAGGCCACTGATTTCATGGGTGTCTATCTTTGATGGGACTCTGAACTGTTTTGCTTTGTTTAAAAAATAACCCTTCAAGAGATCAGAGATGTCAACAGCCGTTATCAGCCTTTGAGGAGAGCAGAACAGAAAAGAGTACCTGCAGTGCACATGCTTTTATTGCCACACAAGTCTCAGCTGCTGCTAGCACCTATGTGGTCATTAACACTTACAAACCTCAAATATAAATTCAGTTAGCAAATTACAGTCTGCATGAGAGGTGAGGGAAGAACTGCTGTTTTCTTCCCCACACCTCTGCCCTGAAAATGGGTGTAGGGCCTTGTCTAATTAGGGTTACCTGCAGAGAACAGTGAGGAAAAGGCCTCTTTATTGTTTTTATCTCCCTCCAGCAACGCCTGAAATCCAGATTCCTCTTAAACAATAATTAGAATGTCAATTTGCACTATTCATGTTGTACTTTGCATTCAGAGGGATTATAGGCATGTTTTGCAAAGCTGTAATTATGGGTTATTTCAACCAGAGAGAACTGATAGCCACTCATTCACATGAGTGCACAAGGACATCTTTCCCTTTAAATCTAGGCCCCTGCTTTGAGGCAGAGCCTTTGGATGATGAAGTTTTGTTGCTGCCATTAATCCTTTTACTGTCTTTTAGATACAAAGTCAGTTAACCCAAGAGTGCAGTTTAGATTGGGAGACAGGTTGATGAACTGCAGCATCAAGTTTATGATCTGGAAGCTGCAGTTTCCCAGAGGAATGTGACTGCAGGTAAAGACAGGTTGTGAGTTATGTGTCCATGTCTCTGAATCCCTCTTTAACCTTTGAAGGAACAGGCAACTTAAGCCAAATATAAAAGAGAAGAAGACCTGCTCTGTAATGAAAGCATTTAGGTAGAGGAGAAAGACCAAAAACAACCTTCAGGAAAAGTCAGATAACTCAAAAGCCATATCTATGCTTTCTGACACCACAGCTGCTGAAGCAGCACAACACACCCAGTTAATAACTTTAAACCATAATTTGTGTCGTCTTTTGCTTTGTAGGGATATAATGGGAAATAAAAGGGGAGCTGCATTTAGGGGGGAGGCAGTTGGGAGGCAAAGGATACCAAGTGGTAGGAAATCAGGCTTCAGTAGTGGTTCTGTTCTTGGAACAGCTTCCTTAGAAACCATGTGGGGCAGTCAAACAGGCTATATCCTTATAATTCAGTTAGATATATGCCTGTGATTGCAAGAGTTTTTTAGAGGCTTTCAAGACAGCAGTGAGAGCTTTCTAGCCCTTAAATGAATTAACGTGGAACTTAAACCCTTTAACAGAATTCTTTCTTCTCAGCTGTTTGTTATGTAACTTTTAAAGGTAATGCTTACGTAATTAATGTAGTTTTAAAAGCTTGATTAAGGATTTCTACTCCTACTTGTCTGAAGTTTCTGCTTTTTTTCTGTGTTATTAAAATCCTACTGTCAGTCCGACAAACACATGCAGAAAAATTGATGGGCAATACCTAAATTTCTAATAAGTTAAGTAAACAGAAAAAAACTTCAATGATCTTTCAAGGTCCATTTCTATGCTATGAAGAATATAAAGTACTACAAATTTAATTACAGTTTCCTTCTGCAGGAAAATGTTAGCTGTTCCTGCTGCAGGAAACTGAGAAATGCTCATTAGCGCACTGCTGAAGACACAAAGCAAATCTGGGAAAATAAAGAAATGGGAGGTATCTTTAATTAATGCACAAAAATACTTGGCTTCTCTGGCTTTAAGCCAGTCAAGTTCCAGGGAAAAGTTGGTGCAAAACTTGTAAGTCGCATTGCTGCCACTGAGCACAAGGAGAGCAGCTGTGACAGGAGACTTTTTTTTCTCCTGCAGTGAGTTACTATTGTTAAAGATGATGCAGAGCTGGAAAAATTGTCTGAGGAGCTTGGATTTCTCTATGCTCAACACAGGAGCTCCATCAAACTATAGACACATAGTCTGAAATGCTTTAAAACCCTGCAATGTATTGTAGCTACTTTTTCACCTCTGGTATTTTTATTCCTACATCTAATATTTAATGGATACTGTGAAGTTTTGATTTTTTCACATTCCAAAAAGGTAGAAGGAAGTTTGCACAGCTGTTGTCCCACAGTACAAACAGTATAAGAAGTAATTTTCCTGGCAATAATTCAATATTAAATGGCTATTTTTTAAAGCATTAATGCTAGTACTTCTGATAAGGCAATCCAGGCTTGCATCATGTAAAGATTTGTCTTTTCTGTTAAATTGATTGCACTGTGCCACTGACCTGACTTCAGACCTATAGTACTTGGCCAGATCTATCAATATAGGGGTGGCAACTCTTACTTCCAATAGCTGTGTTGCATTTTTGAAACAGATCATGTCAACTTCAGGAATTGCCCAGGGAGACTAAGACTTCAGCCAGTTTGTAAGAATAATCTACAGATTAGCAGTCTGAGCCATGTCGTCTAGGTATTTTCTCCAGTCCTTTTCCTTTCACATCCTCCTCTTCTTCCCTCTCCGATGCACTAGGTCCTGGCCTGTCTCAGCAGTGTAGAACAGTTGCTGCTCTTCTTTCTGGGTTCATGTGATGTTTGTGTAGGCAGCCCTCTCAAAGCCCTGCTGCAGATTGTGTGGACACCTGATGCATCTGGCCAGACTGGGTAGTTGTGCACTCTGGCCAGCTGCCCTCCTGCTGCTTCAGCAGAAGGCCAGAGTCCCTTGGGCATGCACCCTGAAATAATGCCAGGAACACCTAACCACAGCTAACATCTTGGATCATATCTGAGAAGTGTCTCCATTAACATATTAAGTGCAGGATTACAAATATGCAGCAGAAACACCCTCATATTTTTAGCTAAAGCTAGCGGGAGATGCTAACACAGGGTGAAGAAGTGGTACAATCACATCACATTGCACACAGATATTAATCAGGGCTAAATCACATCAAAGCTGATAGCAAGCAAAGCCTTTGAGTCAGTGGGGATTTTTCTTGGTAGTTGAAGGGTTGGCATTAAGTGGGTGCATCTCTGTTTTTCGGAAATTAAATCAAAGACTGGAATTCACTGAGGAATTTGGTGTCACTGGGAACAGATCTTCACCTTTTAACACCTCTCCACAGCTTTTAATCTTGGCTTTCAACAGGACCAGAAAAGACACAGTTGTGGGGAAAATAGTCCCATAAAGCAGATTTGGGACAGCAGGAATCTTCTGCTTCACTGAGATGTCTCCTGCTGCAGGAATGAATGCTGATACACTCATTACTATGAATTGGAAGGGAAAGGCGTGAGCTGCAAAAATGGCAGAAAATTTCAGGTTTTGTGAGTAGTTGCAACTATCTGCAAAAAGGTTTTGTCCTACCTTCTGTCGAGATCATCCATTAATTGGTTTTTGCAGACTAAGCAATATATTATTCAACTATACTATGCTGAATGTTCACAACTTGGGGTTCATTCTTTTTTCATTTACCCTAACACTTTTCTTAGAGGTCAGAAATAACAGCTTTTGCATTTACTTGAGTTCTGCTTTAACTCAGTGTTAGTAACTCTTCAGGTTCTGCATCTCAGGTCCAGGGTAACAAGCTGTCAGCATTACCAGCAATATCCTTTCAATTTTGACCCAAGAAGCAGCAATGACAGAGGAGGAAACACTTTAAGACCAAAGACAGTAAGTAATGATGGCATTGATAACAAGGTGATATGGTTGCAGAATGAGCAAATTTTTTGCTAGTCTGCAAGCTGTGATTTGTGTACAGACCCAGGCAGGTTTCATGTGGACAGTATGTCAAATCCCTTTGAAGATTTAACTTTAAGAGCAAGGTGACAGTATGCATTGTTAGTAAATGGGGAAAAGAAGTTCCAAAAATTGACTAAGGAAACGGAGCCAGGAGGTATTTAGTTAGCAATGGTCTAAGAAATAATTTTTTTTTAGTACCATGCCATGATTAATGACACTTCTTATATGTTACTTACGCTTCCAGGTGCCTAGCAGATGGAAGGAGAGAACAGCAAACAGGATATTACTACACCTAAATGAAAAGTCTCTTCCTACTGTCTTCACATAGCTACAGCAACAGAGGCTGGTCCAGAAGTAAACTTAGATGTATTTTATAATCATTCCAGGTCATTTTAGAAAATGCCACTGAACTGGCAACCTTGAAGTAAGAGAAGAATAACTCACACATAAATCAATGAGAGGCAGTAAGACTCCAGTGCTGTGCACATGTACTTCAATGCATCTGGATGCAGTGTTCAGTTCCAGCTCCAGTCATTCAATCTGCTAATCCATTTTAGGTACTGGGTGATGCAGATCCTCCTCCTGAGCAAGAGCAGCACTTGATGTCCTCCCTTCACAGACAGTGCAGCACAGTAGAGAAAGGCAAGGACATCAGTTAAAACAAAAAGGTTTCCTTTGATTGTGGTAACCTTGGAACATGGTGGTGCAAAACACAGCTAAGTGCTTAGTGAAAAACATTGGTGTCTGGTGTTTTATTTGGGTTTTTTTTTAACTGCTTTCCTATTGCAACCCTTGCCTACCACATCCTGCCCAGTGCAGTGCTCTCACTCCCAGAGGCTGCTGCCTGTACACTAAACCTTTAATCTCTGTTTAAAGATGACTCATCAAAAGTGTTGTCTTGACCTTCCCTAGCATATTCTCTACCCTCCACCTAGAAAGGGGAAAAAGTGCAGCTCCTTCCACAATGCTACACTACCTAGAATAAAACAGAAAAATGTTCATAAGTTTATCTGCATTTATCTTGCATGGAAAAAAGCTTACGTTTATGGCCTAGCCAATAAAGGACTCAAAGTATCTTTCAGAGATGCATCAAATTGTATTGCAGCTTTTGATCAGTGACAATACTAATCTCTGTGCCTTTTGGCATCATCCACATGCCTGGATGCTTGTGAACACAAATAATCAAACACTTAAGCACTATTTTTATAAATAACTAAGACCTAGAATTAAATTCAGGCAAAACTTAACAGCATTGCATTGGTTAAACACTGATTAAAAGAGCTTAAGAGTTGTGTTAGAAATGCTGCAGTATGTAGAGATACAAGATTCCTAGAATAGGGCTGACATCCTTCACCATTACTGAAGCAAGTTTTAATTAATGCACACTTGCTGCTACATCAAAACAAGTCACTTTATTCTCAGAATGCTATGGATTCAGCTATCAAATAACATGAGTTCTTTTTAAGGTATGCAATAAATGAAGGACAAGGTGAGTGATAACTATCCAAGGTCAGTTGTCACTAGAGAAGCCATCAAATGGGATTTTAGCACACTCCAGAAACCAAATGCCAGTTTGGAAGTAGAGCAATAGCATCAGTATGAAACACTTACATGCCATTGCAGTAGCAAAAAGGGAAGGGCTGTCTCCAGTAATCACAGCTTCTTGTTAAAACACCTAAGTATTACTCAATATAGCAAAATTCAAAGACTATTTTAGAAAAAATGTTATACCTACAGGAGATTGTCCTCAAAGAAGAGCAGTAACACATGACTGGTACTATAGGGATAAACCATTGTGCACAGACTTTCAGTGGTGCATTGTAACAAAAACTGAATTCAGTCCTTAACTGTGTGCAGCAGACAGAGGATTTTCTGGAAGACATAGCAATTTTAATAACATCAGGAAGCTCTAGGTTTCCTTCATTCCCATACAGCCTTTCCAGAACTATGACTAAATTTTTTGCAATTTCTCATCATATGAGACTGAGTTATGTCAATGTACATTCATACTTGATACACTACCCACATAAGCATCAAGGTCATGATTTGAAACTGAGGTTTCTTCCCCCAGAGCTGGTTATCATTTTAGTCAGTCAGCAACCACAGAACTGCACACCCTCTGTTCTCTTGCTCGAGCATACTGACAAATTCCCTGGCATGTGGGGACTGAGGGAACTGGCAGATGAAGCTGCGATCCATCATATTTGAGAAGTCATGGTAGCCCGGATTAGTTTCCACTAACCAAAAAAAGGGGAAATGTAACCCCACTTTTGAAAACAAAAAATAAAAGGGAAGACCCAAGGAACTACAGGCCAGTCAGTGTCACCTCGGTGCCTGGCAAGAAGATGGAGCAGGTCCACCTGGAATCTGTGCTAAAGTACACAGAAAATAAAGAGGCAATTGGTGACAGCCAACACAGCCTCGCTATGGGCAAATCATGCCTGATCAATCTGGTGGCTTTCCACAACAGGGTTACAGCATTGGTGGACGAAGGAAGAGTGACAGACATCATCTTCCTTGACCTGTGCCAAGTCTTTGACACTGTCCCACATGACATCCTTGTCTCTAAACTGGAGAGACACGGATTTGACAGATGGACCACTTGGTGGCTAAGGAATTGGCTGGATGGCCATTCAGAGTTGCAGTCAATGACTCATTATCCAGGGAGAGACCAGCGACAAGTAGTGACCTCAGGGCTCGGTACTGGGACCAGCACTATCCAATCTTTGTTGGTGACATGGACAGTGGGACCAAGGGCACCCTGAGCAAGTTTGCCAATGACACCAAGCTGAGTGGTGCAGTGGACATGCTGGAGGGCAGGGATGTCATCCAGAAGGATTTTAGCAGGCTTGAGAGGTGGGACTGTGCAAACCTCATGAAGCTCAAGGCCAATTGCAAGGTCCTGCACCTGGGTCGGTGCAATCCCAAACACAAATACAGGCTGGGCAGTGAATGGACTGACAGCAGCCCTGAGAAGAACTTGGAGGTTTTGGTCAATGAGAAGCCCAACATGAGCTGGCAATGTGCACTCACAGCCCAGAACAACTGTGTCCCGGGCTGCATCAAGCAAAGTGTGATCAGCAGGTCATGGAAGGCGATTTTTTTCTCTCCACCTTGCTCTTGTGAGAACCCATCTGGAGTACTGCATCCATCAGACCTGTTGGAGCGAGTCTAGAGGTTGCCCAGAGCAGCTGTAGATACCCCAGCCCTGGAAATGTTAAAGCTCCATCCAACCTGGCCTTGGAGCAACCTGGTCTTGTGGAAGGTGTCCCTGCCCAGGGCAGGGGAGTTGAAACTAGATGATCCTTAAAGTCCCTGCCAGTCACAACCACCCCATGGTTCTACGCAATCAGAAAAGAAATAAAGCTCAGAGCAATACCTTTTTCATCAAGTTCTAACAGCCTCTGTGCAAGCAGAGACAGCAGCCCCTCTTCCACCTGACATCCAGTATTAGAAACTTTGCTGTTAGAAAGCGGCAGATTAAGCCTCACAGGTTGTTGCGAGTGTAATGCTTAATGCATACTTTGCTCCTCTTTGGCTTTAAGTGGAAAACAAGAGTTAAGCTAACATGCAAAAACATGAGCTGAATGAAAATTCTTTTTGAGATAATTCTAAATCTGAATCAGTATTGTTAAATACAAAGTTAATACTGCATTTAAGGGAGCTAACTCTTCAAACCTTGCATTCTTCCTCTTTCCCTTAGTATTTCTCAATTCCCATGGGAAACAGCTCATCTCCAAGTCAGCAAGCAGACATTCCTCTTGGGGATTGCTCACATTAAAGAAAGTTCACAGGTAAAATTCCATTCAACAGACTTTATTTATCAATTTGGCTCTGCGATTACAACTGCTTCAGTTTTCTTCCACTGAAGACAAAACACAAACTTCTACAGCAACACTTGCAGAGAACATTCATAAGGTAACAGCTTGATACTTGCACAAGCTGGCTTCAAGAAAAAGCCAGATAACTTGAAGAGTCACTACGATTCAGTGCCTAAAACTGATTTAGGGGCAAGTACAACTAGAGATCTATGAGCTACCTTCCACTTCAAAACACAAGGCCAAGAAAAACTGCAAGTTGTTACTTCAGGTTTTTTGCTAGTACACAGCACAGATCAGCTGATACTGCCATTTCACAAAGGAGTAATTACTTTCGACAGTGAGGCAGCCAAGCACATGGTGAAGATGTATAACCCAGCCTCCCCTCCCACCGAACAACTAAAAGGGAAACAATTCAAGCCACAACTCTGAACTGTGGAATTACACCTTGCTGGCAAGGCTAATGAGCAAGTGGTGTGTAGCGCAGGCCTTCCAGAACGTGATTAAATTGATACAGCACAAGCTTGAGTTTTTCAGATAGGCATTTGTACGTGCCAGAGATCCTGGGTTTCCTAAAGTCTCGGAAAATAGCAATTGCTGGCACCACAGCAAATTTAGTAACTAAGGCAAGGTATCCCTTCTACCCTTTTAAATAAAATTTGAGGCAAACGAGTAAGCAATTTTAAGGCACTTTAAACATCATTTTTAGTTTGCTTTACCAGCATACTTTACCAGCAACCTAAATCAGGATTAGCAAAGCTCATGAATAAGCATTTCAGCAACATTTTACGGAGCAACTTTTTTGTGGCAATGTTTTCCATGCTATGAAGTGTTCTGTAGGACTTTTCTGCAAGTGTCCCAAAAGAGCCCTTTGAGGCCAAAAATTGTATACTAGGTATAGTTTGCTTTGCTGAGCTAAAGGCAAACTGTCATATTTCAAAAGAGTATTTTGTTCACTTCAAAGCACAGGATACAAGCTCATGGATATTTTTTTGAACAAATAAATGTAGTAAAATAGTTCTTAGATAGGGAAAGGACAGATTTAAGTGATTTCACAATAAAGCCAAGGATATACCATCTAACTCACACATATACTGTTGCTGAAAACTGGCTGCTCACTGCTGTTTTCATAAACCTGAGCTGATTGTCTTAGTTTTGTTTAGAAAACCAAAAGCTAATGAACTCAAATGTACAGTACTGGTGAGTAACCTCTGCATTTTGTAGCAATTTGAGTTTTCTATGCAGCACAATAGAAACAATGCCATTCAAACTAGATGAACACAAGGAAGCAACACTGTACACTTGAAGTTTCCAACTGAAGTGCACTTAATTTACTTCATAATTCAAGTTCCACTGCCATGACTATTATCTGCTATCAATGCTATTTTTGTATTGGGTGCCAAATCCAGTCAAGTCAAAGCTAGTAAGACAGTACTACAGATTATCCCAAAACTGATGATTGAGGGATATCATCAGAAGCTATGCATTATGTGCTATCTTCACCACTTGATTTTATCTCTACTTCCATTTTTCCTGTGGGTTTATTTTCACAGGTGCTCAAGTTAGTCTGTGTTGGAGATGACGTACCTTTGATACTCGGATCACATGGCTGATCCAGCCAAGGGAAAAAAAAAAAACCTAAACTATTTGTCTGAACAGATTTCCTTAACCAGTTCACTGCAGGATGACACAAACCTGAAGCCAGGAGGTGGGGAGGGGAAAAAAAAAAAGGTGTAGCCTGCAGTCCCAGGATTACAGCAATCCTGACTAGGATCAAATCGGCAGATCCTGAGTGACCCTTAATTGCTCCTTCAGCAAGCAGACACACAGGAGGGAAATAAAGAAAAAAACAATAACCCAAACTCCTGAAATTAATTGCAATGAGTTTAAGAACTGTCTGAATGACAAAAACATCAGGATTTCCCAAACATCAGTATTTCAAGTATAAATGTAAGCTGTTGCCTTTTTGGACAGGGAGTGAACTGAATTATATCACCAGTTTTATGGTTGGTCTTTGCAGGCCAGAACAAAAGGTAAATAAGTCAAAGCTTCTGTTTGTAACTGAACACCGCTGTACCGTACTCCTCATTCTAAAACAAAATCACTAAGGGACAGTTATTCTAGGGAATTTTTTTTTAAACTGGAATGCTCAAGTCACATGTATTCTATATTCCTATGTAAAGCTAATATTAGAAGTTTTATTTATCTTTGAGATAGCTGGGACAAGCTTACAGTCTACTGAAATCTAGTCTTTTAAGGCACTAATATTTATTTCCCCTCAACATTAATTGGAAATGGCATAGGAATTCTGTATGGAATGAAGTATTTTATGAGGCAACTTTTATTCTTGTGTAAAAAAAAAAAAAAAAGGGTTATGTTATTCTGTTAAGACATTATCTAATTCTACATTTTTATCCATCTTTCTAGCAACACACTGTAAGAGCCATAAGCTACTATAAATGGTATTTCACTCCCTGAAATCAGTCACCAATAATTCACATCTTGATAAAACTGAAGGGATACTGTATCAGATGTTGTTTAAATTAGCCTTCAGAATAAATCATTTTAAGATTGTCTACTGGACAGTGTTGCCACTGAATAAGAATCTCTGAACATTCTACATGTGGCATATCAAGAAAAGTCCCACATCAGCAGCCACTAAAGGAAAATAAAACAGCCATTAGAACCCATGCAGCATATTGCAAGTAATCCTGTTGAAGAGATTCATATCACTTCTTGCCAAGTATAATGTTGCAAAAATATTCATTTAAAGTCTTCTTTTAGAGATTTAAAGGATATTATCAACTGCTGTCTTCCATGAGCAACAGAAAATATTTTGGTTCAGTGAACTACAGGTGTTGGGCTACTAGTCCATTACCAAGGGGCAGGTCCTAAAGCGTGTGGTAATTTCGGTCTTTAGATCTGCAGAATTTGTACAGAAAGAAAATAACAGCCTGCAGACCCAGAACAAGCACAATTCCACCTATGAAACTCGCAGCATCAAACGTAGATTTTCGTGGAACAGGTACAGGAGCCACAGTAGTATCTGAACCTGTTAAACACCAAAACAGAAATTTTAAGTGCACAATGCTCACAACAGTTTTACAGATTTTAGTTCTGGATTCTTTATATTAGGATTACTCAAAGCATCAAAACATCAATAAGAGAACAAAAAGTAACCAAAGTAAAGCCATGCCAGCATCTGCATTTAGATTAGTGGTATTGAAATTCTGATTAAATGCTGTTTGTAGAAGGCTAGAGCTATTTATAGACAAACTGCTCTGGACTTCAATACTGAGCAATACCCAGCTAGACTTTATTTGTACTTCAAAAAGCCAAAGCCTTCCTCCTTTACATAGAATATATTATTGATATGCTCACATTCAAGGCACGTTTTCCAGTCACTGCTCCTTGTTCTAGTTGTTTTTTTTTTACTTAAATTTAAAATAAATTGTTATCTTCTATCTACTGTACTTTGCCCCAAGAGTTAGGCTTAAAAAAAACAGCTGAAGTCACAACAAATACAAGTCTGGAAGTAACAGCCATCTACTGATGGGTAGTTTTAAAGAGCTTTACTTTGTGAGAGCTTTTCACGAAATGACATATTTAGGACTGACTTGGAAATAAAATACTTGAGCATATTCCCATCACTGTAGCACAATTTCATTTAACAATAACAAAGCATCCCATTATTATGCTGCAAAAACAAAATACCACCTCCCTAAGACAGGGAAGTTAACAAGTGACTTCCAACCACACTATTAAAATCATCCAGCTGATCTCATTTGACCAACATGTTTCTGACTTTTTATATCTCACCAATTAGCTCTATTTCTCAGGCTATATAACCTTGCTACTTGCATACATGACCTTAACAAAATTAGACTTGCCATAAAGTTAGAAGTGACAACACCAGATACACCAATACTACTTTCATGTTGTCACTTGGTGAGTCTTTCAAGGTAACACTTTTAAAGCCACATTGACTTCTAAGTATTCTATGCTTTAATTATGGTAGTAGTAACAGTTACCTGCAGTAGTGGGTGTTGTGGTAGCTGAAGTAATGGTAGTTTTAGGCGGAGGAGCATGAGTAGTTGCATTGGTGACGTTGGCTGTTTGAGAGAAGACAGTATGTACACACCATAAACTTCAATAGCAAAGTTCACAAGCACTGAAGTTCCTACACAAATGATTTTTCCTGTTTTGCTTTAACAAGGACAACCTTCGCCCTCAGACTGTATCCCACACAATTCAGGTGGTGAGCTGCGTGGTGTTAAGCCAAGTTTCTGCAATAAGGATTATTTTCAAACTTGCATACTATTGTTATCCAAATATTTCAAGGTTCTCCACAGATCGGTGATTCTTTGTTCAAACAAAAGGACTTTTCTTTCAAGCACTCATATAAATGCTGGTACTTGAACAAGAATCAAGAGATCTACTTCAAGACAACTGAGAATCTGCATCAAGGCAAAGGACTTCAATTAAGCAGCCATTACAATCAGTTAGTATTAACTGTACTAAGAAAGTACTTAATGTAATACCTCTAAGACAGGAGATACACACTCTCTTCTACTGTCCTCAAAACACTAACTGTGAATGCCATCACCGGAATAAAACCACTCACCTAAACCAAAACTGTCTCCTAAGAACTTTCATTATAAAGCCACATCAGCTGGGTGTCTGACCTCTTCCCGCTTCCCTAAAGATTAGTATTACTAAAAATTAATCAGTATTTCACTATGTGCCTGGGACAAGTGTCAACATTTCTGGGTTTACTCAAAGCTGCTGTACATTAGGCTGTTCTGAGCCTAATCAAGTACCAGCTTGTTATCTTCCAGTTCCCTTGATCAGCAAGTTTTTTAAAATTAGATGATTTTTAAGAATTTCACTGTAGAGCTAGCAGAGAAATTTTTGAACAAAAAACCCCCAAACTCCCAAGAATTCATGATTAGTGGAAATTACTAATTCAATTACGACTGAGCCAATTTTTAACAGAGAAAATGCTTCCTGCCAACATAATTAAGAGTTTTCTAAAATTCACTTCTTCCAAACCCTGGAACCATTTATGCATTCTGTACATCAGATGTTTAGTAGTCAAGCTACTACAGTGAACTGTGGAAGTAGCCCCTTTCATTTTATTCACCAGTTTCTAGTTTGCTGCCATTCTGAGTTCAGTGCTACTGTATTACCTATAGGAGTATGAGCTGTGGTGGCAGAACTGGCTGTGGTGACATTGGAAGACGCTGTGGTCACATTGGAAGATGCTGTGGTGGCACTGGTAGATGCTGTGGTGGCATTGGTAGATGCTGTGGTGGCATTGGTAGGTGTTACAGTGGCATTGGAAGGTGTTACAGTGGCACTGGTAGAAGGAGCACTGGTAAGAGAAGAAACTGCAGGAGGTTTGAAAAAATAAAGAGTTACATTAGAGAGATTAATGATGGTATTTAACTAAAAAACAATCCAAGAAAACAACATCAACAGGCACAGCTTTAGGAATTTCATACAGCACTGAGTTCTACTGTAGTTTTAGTTTGAAATTAAAAAGCTTTTGAATCCACCATACTAACATCAAAAGAGTGAATACATGAAAAATCTTGTCACAGGCAGCCCAATCAAGCCACTGTTCAACTGGCAACTCAAGATTCCTCAAAGCAAACCTGAGTGAGAAGAACCCTACTGTCCAAGCAGGAACTGTGCGTGCTTTACATAGGAGAACACTAGGTACAGAGTACTGCTTCCCAACCTCACTGCAACTGAGACTGAACCTGAGCTACCAAGTTCAACTATAAATCACAGTTGGTCAGACAATTGAATCAGAACAGAGGGAAAACCAATCAAGAATTTGAAAGTTTAGCTGCAGTTCCTGTTCTGAGAGTTGTTGTTGGATGTGGGTGCTGTCAGCTTCAGAAAAAAATCCCTCACAACCCGCAAGGACACAGAACTGTGAAGCCTCCTGCAACTTAACTGTGTTATCAGTTAATCACACATAGACAGCTTATCTAAACTGATACATCAGCAAGCCTCCTGCTGAAAAAGCATGATGTCCAGAAGCCTTTAATGCTCAGGCTCATTCAAGTGTGGTTATTTACATCTTGAACATAATTCAGCATGGTGGGAAATCAGAGCTGACTGTTTCTACAGAGATAGGTTGGATATATCAGAATCTACATTCTCTTGGCTACCACTTGCATCTAGGTAGTTTAAGGCCACCCTAAAAGGCTGCCTACGTTTTCCCCATGTCAAGCCCTTGAGGCAGTGTTGAGCCAAAACAATTGAGAGTCAATAAGGTATACAGATTTCTCTCATACCTACAAAGACCCCCTACTAAGGGTGACAATTTATTTCCCTGAATTTGCAGAAGTTAAACACAACCACCTGATAATATCACCAAAAGTTTAACAGGAACAGATTGCAGAAACACTTCTCCTTAGGTACAGAGCAAGGCATTGTAACAGCATGCCCTCTTTGGAAAGCACTAAAAACTGGTTCTTTCAGCACTCCTGATTAAGACGTGATTGGTACAATTTTAGAAACACCACACAAGTGTAAGTCAAAAGGAATTATTTCTGACTGGCTGTCACCACCACAAGACAGCCCAAAGCAGCATGGAAGCTTCAACTCTGTTGGTGGGAGCCAGCCTCTTTAGCAGAACTGTTGAATTCATCTAGACAAGATTATTCAGAATTTTCATTTGCTGTTCTAGATCTTAAAACCAGAAAATCCTATTTTAAAGTCTATTTCTTATCAGCATTCAGAAAAACTAAAATTGGGGGGCTTTCACAAAAGTGAAATTCAAGATCTTATCTAAATTATTCATATTCTGCGAAACTGCTTTGCACAGCAAGCACAAAAGTCTGAAGTAGATATGCAACCGAGCACATTCCTAGCCTGAAGGATTTATCTTAGGCAGTTCTATATCCCAGACCCTTTATTTCAGAACTGCATGAAGACTTGTGCTAGTTAACAACTAAAACTGGAAGGTTCATAAGCTCTTCCTATTTACTGCATCTCAGATGACTTAGCAGGTGACTTTTTTTGTTCAATATGCAGCTTACTGCCTTGAAGACACTGACAAATTCCTTAGGATATGCTGTATCTAACAGGAAACACCTATTTTAATCTAAGAAACCAAGGTGGTAGCCACACATGTGTACTAAAATGTCAGGCTTCTTGAAACAGCAACGGTAAGCAGTTAACTGAAGGCACAATGGAATTGTGTATTTTAGTATCACATATCATACCTTTAAACAGGAAGCAAAGGGCTTATTTACATACTTGTACACTCTTATGTAAATTGGAAAAGGCATATCCACAAAAGGACAACAGACAAAGGAGTTCTAAACACAACTGCTTCACATTAAACCACGTGAAAGCTGAGTATCTAAACACTTACATGAACACTGTGTTTCAGCTTGACATTGTTCGTACCCCATAGGTTTTGCTGTTTCATTGACACACATGCTTTTGTTTCCTGTCAGAAAAGAAGAGACAAGATATTTTAAAGTAGATGAAGTCTCAGGTGCTTGAGACACTGTTCCTAAATACTGATAAGCTGTTCGTAGGACAAACTAAACACCATCTGCTAGCCAAGATAACATTAAAGCCACTTTAATATACAGGATGTCAGTATTATATTAATAATAAAAGAAGTTTTAGTGTTTTCTTTCACTACAGTTTCTCCCCCACTGAACACTTAGGCAATATTTACAACACACAATTATGCACCATTTTGCTGTACCAGTACAGTTTGATGTTTTTTCTTCATAGCTGATAAAATCAAACAGTCTTTCTACTATTTTGTGGCATTTTCCAAGTTAAACATTTTGCATGTCTATAGCAGCATCATTAAAAAAATATCTTACTGTCTTAAAAAATTCTACATCCAAGCAAAACTTTGTTCCAGCTTTTCAAACTGGTCCTTGACCTTGAAACTGTTGAAGACATCAGTTTCTTAGTCTCTGCCTGCATACCCTTCTCCCTTAAAAAAGTTACACAGATCTCCTGGGTTTTTGCAGGATGTGCCTGGTGGTTCAATATCACACGCAGAACTAGAAAAATAGCTTCTTGAATGGCAAGTTCCACCCAAAATTGATTTCATTAGTTCCAAGGCATCCTAGCCTTCACATAAAACATTTCTCGGTCATCTACAATCAAGTGCTACAAAAATCACTACTACAGCTAAGCCATTCTGTTTCTACCTCATGTAAGAAGTACTAATAATCCACATGAGGAGTGCCTATGTAATCTGTATGATTTTGTCAACAGCAACTTCCTCTCTTCCAGGACTGAGTACCAGAGGTCACCTAAACGTAGTTACATCCAAGTCACCTGCAATGGGAAAAACAAGGCTCTGAGATCAGCTAATGTTTCTTTGGCTCTGTTATGCTCCCTTCGGTGGAGTGCAATTCTCAGTTTTATGAACACTGCTGTTAACTACTCTTATTTAATGAATTCCTCTCGTTTATTGCACTTCAGTTCAGGAGTAGTGGCTGTGACCAGCAGGCCCATGACAAAACCTCAAAAAGGACAGAAGCACAGAGCTGTGCCTGCATCTCAGAATCCACTTGTGACTCCCTAACACCAAACAAAAGTGACTTGTTTGTCCTAAAAACATTCTGAACCACCTGGAAAACATAAGCTTATCAAAAGCACAGATTTAAATCAGAAGCCTTAAAAATCTAGGAATATTTTGAATATGTTACGTATCTCAAGTTCTCAGGTGAAGACAGATAGGACTCATGTTAATGCTTCATTAGGTTGTAACCAACATCAGTGTAGATGAAGTGTAAGGTTCTGCATGGTGTTAAGGTACCCATTCAGAGTAGGTAGCTTGGTGAGCAGCGGCAGTGAGAGCTGCAGGCTGAGCTCTGGAGGGGGGAAGAAGCACAAGGCTGGGATCTGCAGCCATTTACATAACAAAGGACACGAGGACCTGTGGCCCAGCCAGGTGACTGGACACAGAGACATGGCAGGGGCTGACAATCCCAGACTTTTGCCCACAGACTGTGAGGGTATAAAAGCCCATGGATTCCTCTGCTGAGGGTCCTCCTCGGAGGTACCAGCTTGAGCTGGCTATTGCATTGTGAATAAACTGTTTTATAGAACAAGTCATCTGAGACTCTGCAGTGGGAAACCTGGGGCTGACCTGGTAAGGAAACCTGGTCTGACTGGGTGTGAGGGGGTGTGAAGGGAGCCAAGCCAGGCACCTGTCAGGTCACTGGAGCCACCCATTGCAAAGGGGCCTCAGTCCTGGCAGTGAAAAGTCTCTGGTGATGCGAATGTGACTGCCAGAGTCTCCTGAAGGGTCAGACAGGGAAGTTTCCTTAATATTGGCAGAGTAAGGATCTGTACTGCACAGTCCTCCTTACCGTCACATTTGATCCACTGGCAGCCTTCTGAACGTGTCTTACTATTAATACAGGACTCGCAGTCAGAAAAGTTTCCACAGATGCCTAAAATGGAAAAAAAACCCCCATTAATTAGAACACTATCAAAAGAGCAACTTTGCCCACAGAAACAAATTGCAGATCTGTACATCTCCCAGGTTAAGGCACAATCTTCTTCACTGAACAAACTACAACTGAAAGCTACAACTTATGAATGCTTTTGACAAGAAAGAAATGCATTTCCCTCCAGATACTACGGATACTCTGAAACCAGACGCCATATGCATACCATGATTTTGCCTCATGCAACCTCTAATTACAGTAAACTCAGGTAATAGAGCATACACTACTCTAGTGAAGATACCAAGGTCCACTAAATTAATTTTGCAGTTCATTGAAGCCTCAGATGGTAAGTGCTTGTTTCCTTTTGATTACATTTTTCCTTTAGGTAATACAGGCAGCTATAAATAACCCTACAGTAGAAAGCAATCAAAGTATGGGAAATAAAGACAAGAACCTGGAGAAATTCGTGTACACATGCATAAAAAAGAGAGCAGAAAAAAAAGGCCAATCTATTTGTATTTTGGTCACAGCAGAAGGCAGCAATCTAACCAGTCCAGCTGCTTTTCTACGTCAACCTCAGACAAACATTGTTACCTTAAAACCACAATGACAACACATCCTCTAACTGGATCAAGTAAGATCTTCTCCCCATCTACAGTTTTACCACATTAGTTTTAATTAAGACTTACTCATACAGCCATCATACTCGGAAAACCCACATACAACCCACAACTCCTTCTGTTGCATGCTCTCCAGCTCATTGCACATCATATCCACCCACTCCAGGCACCTTGGGGTGACCTTTCACTTTTCTCCACAGATCTTTGGCAGTCAGCACGCTCATTTACCTCTCAAGTAACAACTACAAATACATTAACTAACTTCAGTATTCTGACAATCTGAATTAAGCCTGAATCTACCCAGCCCTTCTCTCGGTTATGGTAGGACCAGCTCAGAAAGGCTGGCACTATTTCTTCCCTTTCACATAAGAAGATATGAAAAGCCCTTTGTGGGTTTGCATCAGTGAGGTGTGCAACAGGTGCCCTGTTCCCTTCAGGAAGGCACCACTAAAGGCACTTCAAGAGCTACAAGACTGTTTCTCGACAACAGATTTCAGGAGAAAAAAAAAATCAGGGGAAAAAAAAGTCAGTCAATTATTGTGGGTATACATCTGAGGAATGATCACAGCCCACTCAACAGCCTCTGACAAATGAATAACCTTCACTTTTGTAGATTCCCCACTGGTATGTGGAAAATTTAGCACAGTACATCTGTTAAGACAGGAAGACAGACGACAGAGCCAATTTATACCAGGTACACTAGGACTTCTAATTTAGTTTCAAAACCAGCTTTCCCAGACCTTTCCCAGACTAACGTGGGGGAGGATCAGATTTGCCAGAGTAAAGGATCAGGAGATGTTTTCATCAATGAGCTGCTAACTTCAGAACCTGTGGCAAGGTCTCAGACGTTGTCCCAATGCTACCTCCTGCTGTCAAGGGCTCTCGTGGGGTCTTTTACATGGGCTAACAGCAAGTTCCCCAGCTCTCCCCACCAGCAGACGCCTGCTCTTCACTGAAAAAAAAGAACTCTGATACCACGAACTCAGCTTTTCAGCCTAGGCAAGCTGACGGTTGCTCCTAAGATAAACCCGCTGTACTGGCTCTCGCACAGGCTAAATTCGGATACTCCCCTTACGCTCGAGGAGGAAACCAGGAAACACCAGAGGGGTCTGTTCCGCTGGCCCAACAGTGCCCTCTCCCGTCGCAGCGGAGCGGCGTGTTAACCCGTGGCTGAGCAGTCCCGGAGCAGCTCACGGCTCCCGCAGGGTGTCCCACACCGGCCTGCATCCCGCCGGCGGGGCAGGGCTGGAGACGAAATCCATAAGGGCTGGAGCAGCGGTGACCGGGCAGAGTCACCTTCGGTTGCACCCAGCGCCACTACGGAACGCGGCCAGGGAACGCTGAAGCACTTCCAGACAACTTTTTGTTTCGTCTTTTTTGTTGTCGTCTCCGCGTTTTGGGGCTCCGGGCGCATTTCGCGGTTCTCGGCCCCCGCAAACACTTCGGCAAACAGCCCGCAGGGCCCGAGCTGTGGACAGCTGGGGGCAAACCCGCAGGACGAGTAACGGGGCTCACACCGGGATAAGGAACACGGGGCACCAGGGACAGAACGACACGGCTGAATCAAGGCACCCCCGCTCCCAGACCCGTTCCAAGGGTGCAAGAAGCAGCCGCGCACAGTTCCCTGGCACCGGCCCCTCCAAGGGGGCACCGCAGGCCGTGCCCACACGGGATAACAGGTCCCAGACCGGCACAAGCGGGACAGCGGCCCAAAAGCTCGGCGGGCTGCGGTCGCGGCGCCCAGGAAGCGGCGGCGGCGGCCGAGCGAGCGCCAGGGGAGCGCAGGGCGGGTCCCGGAGGGTCCCGGCGGCTCCGCGGCGCTCCCGGCCCGCCGCCCGCGGAGGGTCCGGCACCAGGCGCGCACGGACGGTCGGCCCCGGCGGGGCTCGGTGTGCGGAGCCCGCCCCGCTCCCCACAGCGACGGGCACGGGGCGGGGCTGCCCCGTCAGCAGCTCTAGGAGGAAAAGAGGGGGGGGAGGGCGCGAATCACTCACCGACGACCGCGCTGTCGTCGCTCGTCGCTGCGATCACGGCCAGCCCGCAGAGGCAGCACGCGAGGGAAACGACAGCGAGGGGGAACGTGAGTGTCCGACCCATGGTGGCGGCGCGGTGAAACACGAGGACTGCGGCTCCGCTCGGCGCTTCCCTGCCTCCCTCCGCCCGCGCCGCTCCCGCTGCCGCCGCGCGCCGCCGCCCGGCCCCGCCCCGCGCTGCGTCACGGGAGCGCCCCGAGCTGGCCCCGCCCCCCGCCTGCAGCGGCGCGATGGTTCCGCCCAGCTTCCTATTTCCCCCACCTCCGGCGGGTAATGGAACGGTCCGCAGCGCGGCGGCGCGGCGCTACTCCCCCACGTGACCGCGGCGCTCCCCCAGGAGGGAGCTTTTCCCGCGCGTCACGCGCTGCCCGAGCGCTGCCACGTCACCACGGAGGTGCCGCCCCCTCCCCGCTGGGTCCGCTCATTGGCTGAGGGCGAGGCGGGGGGCGGGGCTGGGCCAGGGCGCGCGTTTTCCGCGGGCGGCGAGCACGTGGTCGGTGGTGCTCGCTTGGGGCCGCGTTGAGCGGGCGGTGTGGAGGGAGATCCTGGCAGCCGGCCCACACCAGCTGCTCGGGGAGGGACGGCCGCCGGCCATGGCAGTTGCCCTCTTCCTGCTCCCCTACCCCATTTCTACCGCCGAATTGTACTTAATAGGAGTTTAAATTAATTGCACGTGGACCTTAGCAATCTGCCTGCCGCACTTGCATAGTGTTGTCCAGCTTTGCTCCCGGCAGCACTAGTGCCATCGCAGGTGGAAGCTGTGCACTGGGAGTTTGTGTAGGTCCAGGATGAAATGGCTGCAATAGTAGAAGGGAAGCATGGTACAGGTTGCAACCCGTATCTTTACAGCTGCACTGTAGAGAGCAGCTGGAGAAGGCTCCTTGGACGTCACACCACTTCTTTTCGCGGACTTGGCAGTGTTAGGTTAGCAGTTGAACTTGATGAAAGGGCTTATCCAACCTAAGTGATTCTAAGAGTCAGTGATTCCCCCCTGTGAAAAATGAGTGGATGATAAATGTTGGCTTTTGTATATAAAAAGATAACATTTACAAGTAATAATGTACTAGGTAGAAATAATGTTAAGGTAAAATATAGTAGAAACAAGGTTAGAGTGAATTGTAACTTCAAAATAGTTGTAATAAACTGAGAAACGTAGTAGTGAATACATAGTGATAAATGTCCTTTAAGTTGATAAACCACAGAGCCAGAGATCAAGACATCTTACAGAAACAAAGAAGATAAAGTGCATACATCCCAGGAAGTCTGTTACCTCACTGAAAGCTCACACCTCCCAAAGAAACTGTCGAATAAACTGAGTTTCAACTGAGAAGAGGATTCCTGCCTTCAGTCCTTCAAGATCCAGAGGACCGGAGAGGCGTCTTGCTGGCGGGAGAGGGGTGCAAAGAGGTTGGGAAGTAGAAGTGAAGTGTAAACTATCTTCTAAGCTTAATGAATATGTAACAGTTTGAGAGGATACTTAAGCTCACAGAAAAGTGAGTAAGATTGCGCCTCTAGCACATTGCTAAGCGCCCAGCACCGTATTTGCCTTTGTTCTACTAATAAATGTTCAATACTTTGTTGCTGAAATTTTTAGCTTGTTAATTCATTTACTTCACCCCTGACCACTGGGTAGAGTTCCCCCTATGCCAATCACATTTCCTCTGTCCTTTGTTTCTCCCTAAGGTAGCTTGAGCCTTGTTGCTGTTTTCCCCAGGGACGAGTAGAGAAACGACACGAAGTCCAGGCTCAGGGATAAATGGACGCGCTTTAATGAACTCTCAGAAGGCTTTTATATGTTAGTTCACAAAAGTGTATTAAATGGCATAAGGTAATTGGATTTTTGCCATCCACCCCTTGAGGGGATTGGTCAGGTTCTAAGACACCCATCTCTGAATGTTTTTCTAGTTAGAACCATAACAATCCTGCAAAACAACCTGCAGCTGCAAGAAGTTTACAAAACTGTGACATTGCTTTGAGTTACTTGCATGGGAAAGACAGAAGTCTCACAAAAATGCTGCAGAGAGCTGAAGAAATTCTCTGCTGGAGCTTTTTCAGCATCCATAGAGCCTTTATATATCATCATCAGTAGACTCTCTGCAACTAAAAGTTTGTTTGTGTAAATCTGCCTCAGCATTTTGTGCTGTGCCAACACAGGTGAATGTTGGGAAACCAAGGCAAACATTCATGTGTGCTTGTATCCAAGGAGAGCTAAGCTAAAGCTATAAAGCAAATTTTATTATGGTCTGGGTCAAAGGACAAATGGAAGAGATGAGTTATAATCAGGAGAATTTCCCCTTGGTTCTCCTAAGTGTGAGCTGGACTTGGGCAGTAAAGAGGAAACTGCCAAATAAATCCCTAGGTTAATCTTCCGTTTTACTTTCTATCCTGAAGGTGTTACATTGTCAAGAGCCAAGAGAGCAATAAAAATGCAGAAACTTTAAGGCAAGCCACCTATCATGATTATTGTGTGAGCTATGGAAGGGCCTGTAGGGCTGCTGGTAATACATAATTTGGGTACAGAGCTTTCTGACAAGGTTCTGTACTGTCATATATTGTGGTGCTTTCTGCTAGCAGGCAGGATGGCTAATGCTTTGCCTTTCTGCAAAGAAGTCTCAGAGTGAAAACGTAAAAGAAAGGTCTGCAAAGAAAACAACAGAGAATCAATTTTGTGATACGAACTGGAGCCTTGTAACAGCTGCACTAAAATGGCCAAACGTGTTCTGTTGTATGTAAATGTCAGTAACATCAGAATTTAGTTCTGAAAAGTGATAAGGAAACTGAAGTTACACACAGACTTTTGTTATCTCTCATTCTGCTTTTTTACTGGAGTTTTAGTGTAAATTAATTTAGTTATTTCTACACTATGATGAAAGTTTCTGGCCTTTTAATAAGAAATACTTTTCACATTCATTATTAAAATACTATATTTCTGTTCTGCCTTTGCATAAATCGAGGAGCAGCATAAATAAAAATTGCGGTGTAACCGAAACTGCAGGGAGCATGGAATAAGAGAGTTTTCTGTGGATTCCACTCATCCCTCCTGGCCATACCTGCAAAGATTTTTATGTCCTTCTGGGATAAGGGTCTTCTGCTTGGATCAGGGCTTGATTCACAGGGTCTCTTGTGATTTCATTAGACATGTGGTATTATTTGAACTAAGGTTTTATTTTTTGCAGCTCTTGTGGGTTATAATGTTAAATATATCTTCAGCAGTTATCAGTGTTTTATGAGGGATTGCAGTGGCAGTTCTGTTGATGTGCTGGACACGTGAAGTGTAATGGTTGCTGCAATCTGCATTTCATCAGGAGAGCATACTAAAAATCTCTTTTGAGAAAGAAATAGGACAGTTAAGTTAAATAAGATAAAAGACAAGACTCTAATCAGTGTTTATGTATATGGAAAAAGTGGGAGAAATTGAAGTACATACTAAAATAGAACTAAGACTACCAGCAAGGGCAAGAACATCTCCACAAGCAAGTGAAAACATGTCTATCATTCTGGGGGCTGGGGGGGGTGGGGAATCCAGGGAAATGATAAATGTGGTTTGTGTGTTTTTTCTTATAGTCAGCATCTTGGGACTTTGCTGTAGCATACAGTCAGCAGGATCATGGCAGACTGGGTTGTTATTGTTGGATTTAAAACACCACATTCATCACTGGATTCAGTTCTCATTGCACTGTTATATACTTAGTGGTTAGTAAGGCATTTACCTCTGTTTTGAATCTATAAGGAATTCCAA
The DNA here is from genome assembly GCA_014706295.1 of Lycocorax pyrrhopterus obiensis. NCBI lineage: Eukaryota > Metazoa > Chordata > Aves > Passeriformes > Paradisaeidae > Lycocorax > Lycocorax pyrrhopterus. The sequence continues at coordinate 69,537,381 of JACSVZ010000004.1, read as the reverse complement.
GCACTGCATTACTGGAAAATTATGTAAAATCATTGACAAAATGGGTAAAACCTAAGAGTCTGCAGATGCCCATTTTAGAGAAGCACATTTGAAACGTAGCAAGTGCCCAGGATTTGGAGCAGATTGTGTTATATCAATTGGTGCTTGGCAAGATGTGATAATGAGTTGAAGCAATTCCACAGGAGCGTACAGCAGTTTGGGATGACAGGAGTAAACAGCAATTTGGGATGACAGCAGTAAATGAAAAAAATTTAGTAGGTAAACTGAAGGGAATCTATATTTGCTTCAGTTTGTAAACATTGGTTCTCATTTCCATATTGTCATTTCAAGTGCATGGAAAGAGAAGTGCATGTGAAGTGTAAATACGTGGTGGGTGTTTTAGCAGGGAAAATACAGCATCTGAGAAGGTTTTGGGGTGTTTGTTACCACTACATAATGATGCATTATTGTGTCCTGGTGCCATTCACCAGAATGGTGAATTGTTCAGAAATAATGCATTGACTCCTGCACCCGGAGCTTTGTAACCTTTGTTCGTCCTTGCGTCCTGAGACAGGTATGGCAGCAAATCCCGCTGTAGGGGTGTGTCCAGCCGGGCCTGGGTACTGCCCTAAGGCACATCCAGAGTGGTGCATGCCGTGCTGTATGACATCAGGGTGTGCATTTAAGGTGTCCGTGTGTCTGTCCCCAGCAGGAATTCTGGGTGAGGACATTGGCACCTGTACTGTACAAGCTGCTTGCTTGAGGCGGGCAAGGTGGAGCTGTGTCTGGTATACACGAATTCTGTGTTACAGGCACTCGCTCAGCCCCACCAGGTGGGGTGGAAAGGCTGCTTTCAACGTAAGGAAAAAATAAAATAATATAGAGAGTGGTTAGTGATGGTACAGTAATGTTAAAAATATTTTCTTAACTCTTTTAGAGACAGTGATACGGGCTGATGCTTTTAGCCTAAGGCAAGCCAGAGACATGTTTTGAGGAGAAGAATGGAAAGTAACAGGCAGAGGTAAAATGGAGTGGAAGGAATAAACCTTTCAGCTGTGCAGCTGCAGCCAACCAGAGAATCAGGTCAGGCTGGTTTAGGTGACCAAAAGAAAATAAGGCAAGTATTTAGAGGGAGTCCTTGCAATGGTACATCCATTCACTGTATTTTTAACATGCGTTTTTTTGGTTGGTGATGGTGTAATACAGTGGTGGGCTTTGGCCTGTGTCAGGGCAGGAGCATATTCCCTAGGAGTTTAGCTGTGTCCTCAAAGCTGGCTGGCTGGCTGATAAAAATGCCTTGGTCAATTTGGGAGTTTTTCAAGTGAAGGAACTTCAGGAGGGTCTCCACAACTTTTTCTCAGTAGATGTTTTTGTTCTGAGGCTCTTGCATCTGGCCCCTGCCTGAGATGTAGCTCCTGTGGGCTGCCTGTGCCTGGCCTTGGGTCCCACTGACCTGGCATCTTGTGCCCTGATGGCCTGGACCAGTGCTTCTTCCCTCGCAGCAACTGAGGTACAGGCACAACTGAGCTCTGTTGATCTGGCCACCCATTACTGCCTCCTAACATCCTAAACCTTATCAGAATTACAGTATCAAGAATTTTTCTATGAAGTTTGTAAAATCATTCCACTTACCCATTTTCTTTGTGCAATAGCTCTGTTACATCATTCTGATCCATTTGATATGCTGCATAGTTGATATTATCAGTAAAGTTCTTTCAAAACCAGTCCCTCGAAGCACCTTTTTATTCCCTCCCTGGAATTGGTGGCAAGAATTTTTTTGTCTGACTTACAGCTGGGTGTCAACAGTGAATTAGTGAAGGGTATCCCAAGCAATAAAGTATGTGAAGGGCAATAGCAGAGAGCTGTAGCCATGAGATTCTAAAAAGGAAAGTGAGGCAGGTCTGTAGCAAGGTGAAATATGTTGTCAAAGGTCTGTCTGATACCATGAAAATAGACATATACTTCAGAGATCCCAGGGCTTCCCCAGATCCTTGTGGAGCACCTACACAGCTGAGGAGCCACACTAACAATTTCTGCTGGCTTTAGCAGCCTTGCTGGATTAGATTCTGAAACCCTCTGGCCTCAGATTAGGTGAACTACCTTGTAGATAATGACTTTGGCCTCCAACTTTTGTCTCATCAGTGCTTGAATAGGTGGGGAGGGGTGATAGGAGCCTACTGTCTGTGCTTTATTAACACAGTGTCCTTGTGCTTTTAACACCTACGCCTGTGCAAAGAAAATTGGTGTGTAGTCTGAGGGCTTCTTTCATCACTTTTCATTTAAAGCAGTATCTAAGAGAGTGTTTTGCTGGAGTAAGAAGCTCAGCAGAAAACTCCAATAAAGCAAAACTTGAAAGACACCAGTTTTTCTTACAGCGGTGACACATTACATAAATAAAACACTGTGTAATCCGATAAGATAATAGTTTTCTCAGAATGCATGTTGCTGCCAGCTGTTCTTTATAGAAGGGAGCTTTTTTTTTTATGGTTGCTGGGAAGGGAACTTCTCCAAACCCAGCAAAAGTCTTCACCTTCCCATTTGCAGACTGGCCCTGAATTTCCCGGCTTTGTGGAGACCCTATGACTTGCCTCTGGACTTGCATGTCCTCTGGATGCTTGTGCATGCTATTTCTCTGGTCTGGCACTCTGAAAGGCAGCACTGTATTCCTAGTGATTTGATCACTAGATATAAGTTATAGTAGAAAATATGTCACAAAACATAATTTTGGATTAAGATGAATATTCCATTTCTGTTTCATTGTTCGTAGCCTTGGACTCCAACTTGCAGGCACTGGGAAACCAGGCTTGAAAGATACACTGTTCTTTCTTTTAGGTGAACTCTTAATACTGGATGAAAGATTTTACCATGTTTTTTTCTGGCAGAGTGTCCTGTCGTGACCAATGCAAATGCAGTAATTACGGCTTTCCTGAAGAATTGTTATGCCTGAAATTCAAAATATTTCCTGGTTGTATTCTCCTCTTCTCGTTATAACGTTTTCATGTGGTGTAACTTCAGCCAGTTGTCCCCTGCCCAGTTCCCATGCGTTGTTCTCCTAGATCCCGAGTGGATGACATCCAGCTGTACATCCAGCCATCATCCTTGTCACCAGGTCTGTGACTTTTGGCACACGACCGGCTTTCGGATATTTGATGTGGTGAGGCATTTGCCTGCCCTCAGAGTCCCTGAACATTGCCCACTGCCAGAGCATGAGTTTCTGGGCTCTGATATCTGCTCAGATCAGGTCATTTGGACTTGAATCACATGCTGTGTTCTGCTTTGATCCCTTGTGGAACATTGGAGACACTGGGGTGGCAGCCACGGAGCAAACCTGCCATGAGTGACCAAACCAACAGCAAATAAAATGTCAATTAACTGGTCTTCTAACATTGTCCTCTATAGCCTGCAGAACTGAAATTGCTTTCCTGACTTTAAATATCTGAATATAATTTAAAATCCTTGCAAGAAATAAGAGCCACTAACCTCTGTCTCAATACTGAGTATGCAAAACCATATCTTTTCATAGCAATAGTTTCTGTTACTTACAAAAAATAATTTGTCAGGAAATGTGGGGTTTTACGAAGAAAATATCACAGTCTATTTAATCTTTGACCCAGAATTATGAAGCGAAAAAAATTATTCTCTAGGCAGATTGATGTGAAATGTTCTTACAGAAGATTTAATTCCTATATAGTAGTCTGTGTATAGATTGCAGAGTGCTTTAGAAAATGGAAGGATGAAATGTGTTACAGGCTTCTTAGCTAGCTGCAGATATACAAAGGTATTTTAGGTTAAATAATCTTTTTGTTTTGTAGCATAAGTAAAGAAAAACCTAAACTCCCTTGCTAAGATTAACATGGTCTCCATACTCAGAGTCTATGGAGATCACTCTGGGTCTATGCCCTCTTCAGGCATAAATATTTGCTGATTTGTTAAATTCATTCCCATTTAGCAAATAAACTTAAAATCGTTACTTTTCATGAAATCCATGGACTTAAGCTTGGACAAAATCAGGTTTGTCCAAATCCTTCCCTAATTCAGCCTTCCCCATCTTACCCTGGCACTGTTCTGGGAGGTTTAGCAGCTCATATGGTGAGCCCAGGAGCAAAGGTCACTCAGCACAGCGCTCTTGGCAGCGCTGGAACAGGGGTGGGAGAGCTGCACTCTGACGGTGTCCGGGTTGCCCTGGCACAGCAGGGCTGGTTTAGCCTTGTGTCTGCGTCCAGGCTCCACGAATGAGTGCTCTTTCCTCTGATCCTCCAGTGCACTTGGTTATGGCCTCTCTTTCCAGCCTGCATTTTGCTCTTAACACACACCTTCTCTTCTTTTAATGCTCACCTGCTGGAGCCGTCCGTGCCCCAGCTCTGCACCACGTGTCAGAGAGATCTTGCATGTAAGAAATCACTGACACTGGCACTCATTGTGGACTATATATTTACATCCACACATAACCTTAACCATACTGCAGTAACTTTAAACAATATTTTTCTCTGTTTCAATGGCAGTAGTCACTTTTTTTTAATTGAGACCATCTGCTATAAGTAATTACTTAAATCTTCTGCCTGCTCTAGCATTTCCTGGTTTTAGCCTGATGCAGCCCAACCTGATTTCAAGGACGTTATTTTTAGTTTATAGTAGTCAGTGCAGGACCAAATGTTTGGCCTTCACTGAGGCCACAGTCCTACCAACATATTTTTTCTTGTTTTTTGTCTGGGATGTCATTTTACTGTATCAGTGCTTGTAACTCTATAATCATATTAACACTATTTCCCATAAATTGTAGGTGCACTGAGATATATTCACAGGTCTTTTTCTCTTCTCCTGTAAAAAAACTTTTTAACACCTTGTGAACATGTTTTTTTAAGCCAAAAAAAATGTTTCCAAGCCATTCACATGTGCAAGATGATGTGGTTTTATTTTTGCTGTAAGTGAAAGTCACCATGGTTTGTAAAAAACTGAGTGGGAAATAGGGCTCTACCTTACAGCAGGCAGGAAAACCAGCTGGGAATCATGGATTGAAGGTCCCACAGTTAATTATCTTGCAGGCTACTGTAGGCCTTTTGTTACATGTAGGTACAACCTCCAGTGTTTGGAGGATCTCCATGCCCTTGATCACTTGAGAAAGAGCACATGGGATCCATCTCCATCCGAAGCCAAGCTCTGCAGCCTCTGTTTTGTGTGGGGCCATTACAAATCCAGGCACCTCTTTCCTACTGACAGGCTACACTCGCTGCATTCTTTAAAAAGTTATTCTTCACAATGAATGCTGTCAGTTCTTAATTAAGTAGCCTCTAGTTGGCACTTTAGGAGGGGTGAAAATACTATGGCTTTATGCAGCTACATTTATTTTAAGAAGCAAGTGTTGTTCCATGTGCCCCAGCTACAAATGGCCAGTACTTTTGAGATGAATGAAGTCAGGAGACACACTGTCAGAAGTGACAGTGCTAGAAGTGACTCCCTGTGAAATATCTTTCATTTCCTTCCTTCGCAGCACTAATCTGAGTCCTGAAAACAGTCCAACATTTTGCGATCTCTGATTTTCAGCCTGTCCTTCTCCCACGCTGTGGGAGGACAAGCTGTGCCTCCTGCAGGCGCCGGCACAGCGATGGATGCCAGCAGAGCTCCATAAAGCTTTGTGCTGTATCCCATCTCAGCCCACCCCATCCCATCCCATCCAGCAGAGTGGTACCAAACAAGGAGGACACTGCAGGCATCCCTTGTCCAAGCGGGGACATCAGGAAATCTGAACAGAGCAGAGCTTGGAAAGTACCTGGCTGTCCTTGTTGTACACTGTGGCTTCTTTTTGCTTCCTCAGGATTAAACTCCTACTCAGATTTAGGAGGGCCTGGCTATAAAATAATGGATCCTATACCTTTCAGATTGCACAGAGCCAGTGGCAAGACAGCAACTTGAAGTGGATGCTGCTAGTTATAAATGTGTCCAGCTTTTTGTTTGTTCTCTGTAGGTTTGAAAGCTATGCTTTTTTGCTGCTGTTAAAAGTGCTATCTTTCTGTGTGATGTGGTAACATGGAAACTACACTGTGAATTTTTCCCTCTGTGGTAATACTTACATACTTACACTTATTACACTTATTTTGTTCTCTTCCATCAAGCAAACTGCTGAAAGCAATATTCTTGTTTATTACATTCCTGAAAATCTAATAATTTTAACAGGCTAGTTCTATATGTTATCCTACTGAGAACAAACTTCTAGTACGCATTTGCTAAAATAGTGTTTTTCAGCTTGTGAGGGCAGAGCGGAGCCTGTAGGTTTTGTGAAACGCCTCCCTGTCTGTCAGGGCCCACCTTCAGCTGACACTGAGCTCTGCAGCCACGAGTTTGTAACCTTTGGTCCTGGAGATGCCCTGGCAGCTTCCTCAGTTTTGCCATAGGGTTTTCTAGCTTGAGCAATATGTTTCTTGTCCGGGTGGGGAGCTGGCTGGAAGGTGATGTGGAACTGCAAGCTGTTCCTATGGCGACTCTTGTTGGCCATCCCTAGGATTCCTCTTCCTTTGTGATGGATGGAGAAGCTTTCATCCAGGGAAAGAGCTGGGGGGTGAAGGGCTGTAGTTGTGTTGCTCTGTTTGCTGCTATTCACAATACAAGTCCCTTTTACCAGCTCCTTCAAGCTCCCTTTCCTCTTTTCACACTCACCTTTTTCCTTTACCTCAAAGGTTTCATTGAGTCTTATGCCAGCAAAGTCTGGTTTAAATCCATATCTTTTCTGGAAAAAGCTTCCCGCTACTGTCAAGTGCTTAAGCCAGTAAAGAAGCTACTGAAAAAATACCCATAAAAAAAGCACTCTGGATCCCTGTTGTTGGTCTGTAATGACTCTTGCCAGAGTAGCTCAAGATTCTTATCATGGCAGTTCCCCATGGCTGCTTGTGATTATTCCCATTGTACATATGAGGAAGGTAGGAGGCAGAGAGGATGCTCCGAGCACAGGCTCTGCTCTGCCTCCCCTCATGCCGCTGCCGGTGGCAGAGGACAAGATTCTCGTGAGCACAGTCAGGGCTGTGAGGGCAGGACATGGCTGGCTGGGCTGGGATACCCAGCTGCTCCCAGCCCTTGGCAACTTGCACAGGAGGGCGAACAGGATACTTCTTTATCTAAATAAAATGACAGAGCTGAATAAATGGAGAGCAGATACTGAGTTAAGGAGGCCAGGGTGCTCCCAGAGTGGAAGTTGTTTTTCCAGGGTGAGGAGAGGAGGCAGGCAATAAGAATGAGAGCTGTGAGGAGGTGAAGAGGATCCTCCATGCTGGCTGAGAAAGGACTCATGAGAGAGAGGAGAAATGACTCTCAAGAGTGATGACTGGGGAGAAGCAAGCATTAGGTATGCTTGGGTTTGGGGGGATATGGCAAGGACTTGACTCCTTTTCTCTGGAGAGGAGGGAGCCTGGCTTTGAGGGGGCAGGGGGTCCACTGATCCTGTCATCCTCCATCGCCATCTGACCTGATCACACTGAGCAGTCAAGAGCCCCATCAAGCTTTCAACAAGCTTTAAGGAAAGTGAAGAAATATTTAGGTTTTATTTTTCTCTGATTTTTTTTTTATTCTTGTTACCTTGTGTGAGAGCCTACCTCAGAAACTGATTCATAAAAATGGTAGTTAAATTTTAGCTGAACAGTTACTCCCTGACTGCTGCCTTGTGGCTTGCAAAATTACTTCAGCAGACTAATTTTGGAGTGGGCTGCTTTGTCCTTTGACACAATGCTCCAGTACAAGCGATTCTGTGTAATTGCCTCAGTCCTTTCATCTCATTACAGTAAAATGAGGTTGTGTCCCATTAATTCCAGCAGGCACTGGTTGCAGTGCCCAGATACATGCCAAGCACGGAGCCTCCCAGAACATTACCAGCTGACAGAGGCATCTCTCACCCTTTTCAGATATCGAAGATATTTGTCCTCTGCCCTCAGTGTAAAGCAGCTTCACGGGAAGTATCGGGAAAGCGATCTAAGCCTTAAAATAGAAAGGCACACCAAGGAACACCTTTCTCAAGGGTGGAAAGGCACTTTTAATTAAAGAGGGGGAAGGCAAGAAGTAGCAATCTCCTCCTTTAATGCATCAACACATGGAGTATGTGCAATATGGGTACGAAACTCTTCCAGGGACACATTCAAGGTTGACTGATTCCGAATTAAATCCAACTTAAAATTACTGAAGCAATTTTTGGTATATTGTCCCCTTCCCACATGACATGGCAGCTTCTTTCCTGAGTTGGGAAAGCACAAGCTTCCCTGTGTGCAGAGGTGCCTGTGTACATGCAAACTTGTTTCTACCTGACGTGTAAATTAAGTAAATCTACGGGTCATAAAAAAAAGACAATTTCTACCCAAAAAGTAGGTGCAAAAGGTGCAAGATGGGCACTAGCACAAATCCACTGGATAACATTGCTGGAAAAGAGGGTTCACAAAATTTTAAATCCTTGGTGACACTCACCTTGAAAACAATTTAACAGCCAGTCCTGTTTTTTCCAATACCAGCTTATGTTCTCTCAGAGATGTGTGTGCCCTGAGAGCGTGGGCTTGCTGCTGTTCCAGGAGCTCCAGCATCAAAGAAGTGACTTTTGCCTTTTCCTGTCCATTCCAGAAAGCTCACAGCATTTAGTGCCTTAAATCCCACACACCAGGCTTCCACCTCCAGCAGCTTTCCTGCTCACCAGTGCTACTACATTTTGCTCCATCCAACCTGGGACCTTGAGGTGAGAGCAGCTTCTCCTCACAGGCAGACTCTTCAGCATCTTGGGAAAGAAACTTTTCAGCTGTGCTTAGCATTTCTGATCTCAGTGTTGGCTGCTGCCCAGCCTGCTCAAATGGTTTGCACCATTGACAGTGGGAAAGCTTTTATATAAGGGAACATAAATAATCTTCAAAAGTGCTTTAACTGTCCTGAAGCATCTTAATGGGTAGCATTTAATCTAAACCGAAAATCCCAAATGCCTATGTCCATTATATAGGTTGTTTTTCTTAAATATTAAAAGTTAGAATGTTCTTTTTTGTTTACATTTTATTACTTTATGCCAGTATGAGGGAACATTCTTTGTTAAACTTAGGTCATGTTTGTCATTTTTCAACTTTCAGGGTTTTATATGAGATTCAGAACTCCCCTTCCACCCCCAGAGTTGAGACTGCTGGCAGCAATGCCTATCGTGTGCCCAAGCCTGAAAAGCTGCCTGAGGTCCAGGAAATCTAGAGTTAAAGCTGACTTACTTCTATTACTTTAAATGCATTTAAACAGGTGGTAGATGTGCCTGGAGATGTGTAGCTAATTCACTTCTGCACTTCTACGGTCCTGTCCCCAAAGGGGAGTATTTGAAGTTTGAAGTAGGCAGAGGGTGACCATCAGCCCTCATTTAGGCAAGGACAAGGGGCTGGTGGAGCTGAGCTTCAGGCAGGGGACATAAGAGGAAGGGGACAAGGTTACAGATCAAAAAATGTTCTCACTAAAGCAGTCTGCTCTTGCTAAAGCAAGCGGATTCTGACTGAAAACCAAACCTTTCTGCTTTAGGGAGATGAAAAGCAGTTCCCAGGTTATTATGTGAATAAGATCTGATCAACAGCTTGATTTTTGTGGAAATTCACCATTTGCACAGTCAGATAGCTGGAGAGACATACCTTCAAAGGTAGGACCATAAATTGACTCTCCTTCATTTCCTTTTCCAGTTATGGTATCTGCAGGGTCGATAAAAGTAATCATTAGAGACCATGGTTATCACAGGCATTTATCAGCGGGTTGTCAGTGAGCAGCTCAGCTGAGGTCAGAGACATGGGTTGCCCATCAGCCTGGGGGAACAACCGCTTCCATCTCTGTTTCACTACTGGAATTTTGACAGAACTTTAGGAAGAGCCCTTCTTCCATTCCAGGAGACAGTCTCTCTAGGAACTATTTCATGCAGTGTGTTTAATTGCTGCTGCTCTGAGAAGGGCCAGCATCTCCTGCTGGAAGAGCTACCGCAATGGCACCGCTGAGCCAAGGAAGGAGTGCCCCGAAGAAAGACGTCTGTCAGAGGGATTAGGGTTAGAAGAAAGAAAGATGAAAATGCAGCTGTGATTTTTATGGTGAGGTAAGGCCACTAACTTGTCTAAGAAAGGAGAATTGGTAAGAGTGAAATACCTATTCTGCTGAATGAGTGAGGCACTAAGGAAACCTGATGTATCTATTTTTTTTTTAAATAAGTCTGGTTTTGCTACATTGTTTAGACATTGTCAGGTTATCATTAGTCCTCTACAGTAGCAAGCTCATAATTTTAGATTGCTTTTGTGGACTACATCGATTTCTGCATAGTTATTCATGAAAAGCAGGAGGTGCATCTTCATAGTATAAACCTGAAATGTATTTACACACTCACATTCGGAGCAAGGCAAACACAGATAAGAAGTATGAGTAGGTAAGATGTGTGATAGACCAAAAGGGAGTAACAAAGGAACTGCCTTCTGATATGCCTTGCTATCTTGACTTCCCTAGGGATGTCAGGTGGGCAGGCTGTGTTACCCATTATTCGTGGTGCCTTTTTCCTTGGTGCCACACTCCAGGCATAGCACTGGAATTCTGACAACTCACCAGCACGCTTGCAAGGGCTCTGGCACTTGACTAAATGCCTTCGTAAATTAACCTCTTTATAAAACAAACAATATACTTCCCTATGGATAGCTTTAGTTTTCTCGTATTTCCAATTACTTTCCTAATTGCTTACCAATCAACTTAATGGAAAAGAGTTTTAATGTTTTCAGTTTGTTTTCCTAAGTTCTTTTGAAAAAGGTCCTGGATAATCAAAAGAATAAATTACCCACACTTTTCCTATGTTTAGAAAACAAGATGTGAAAAGAGAAAATGTTTTCTGGTTTTATATATCTATATATCTATATATCTGTATATCTATATATCTATATATGCATATGTACATATGTACACACACACATATATACACACACATATATGAATTAAGAGATTAGCATTGTCCTGGAGTTCAGGTATGTTTCCATGGATGAAGACTGCTATTCATGTGGGTTACGACACCACCCCACACCCTTGTCTTGTGGTGTAACTTGGTTTTGTGCAGGAAACCCACCTCCCCCTTGGACCTACTTGTTTTTCACTAGGCATCACAGAGAGACTTTGCTCCTCTGGAGCACAGAGCATGGAAATTCTCACAGGTTCTGGAACATGCATCTGAAAAGAGCTGCAAAAGTGAGAGGAGGAAAGCACGTGTGAAATTCCTAGCTGACAACATGTGAAATTCCTAGCTGAAGTCCACTGGCCAGATTCCTCACTTTTGCTTTTCTGTAGTGTACCTCGAAGAGCAGCCTCCTCAATGGCCATCCCTATGTACACAAACACTTTTTAAAGCAGAAAAACAAATGCAGTGAGGGAAAGACCAGCTCTCCGTGCTGCACTCCCTCTCTAATGCAGGCTGGTGGGAACGGTGTCAGAAAATGTCTTCAGGATTGTCAAGGCACAACAGAATCTCTACTGTTTTGTTTAAATAAAAAAATTGAGGATGTTTTACTTCATTCTGGGCAGAAATAATCCTCAGAGTGTGCTAAAGCAAACTACTGGGCAGGGCCTGTTTCTTTATCATGCATTTATTTACATGTTTATTGCAGCTGGTACACTAGAGGCAGGAATAAACGAATCCGTAGGAATATTGGTCACTCTGCCAAAATGGACATTACTTGCTCTCCCAGCCAGACTGGTATTTTGCACCTCACACCACCACAGCATTTCAGGGGGGCCTTGGCTGGGAAAGGAGGGATTTGGCAGTTGGGCTTTTGGTACCCAGGAATAAGGGTACCCAAGAATTTTGGTACCCAAGGGCTCGTTTGGAATTTTGGAACAGCGCAGTAGCAGCATGGTCAGCACAGTTACACTTTTGTCTGAAGCAGTCAATGCAGGTCGGGCATCTGGGCTAATGTTTGTCCCTCCAGGGCTGCCAAGAGCCACGGAGACTCTGCCATCCTTGGCAGGGGCTGCTCCCCATCAGCCTCTGCAGCCTCAGCTCCAGCCCTGCCATCACAGGGGAGAAAAACAAGAAAGATGCCACAGCTGTCTGTGCTCACTTTTCTTCCTCCCCACAGTATCTGCCGTTTCCCCAGACAACCTCTCCAGCTCCTTACAGACCTTGTGCTCATGTAAAGCAGTGCTACTTGCCTGGCTGTTTTTCAGGTATTTGCTGTAGAGATCCTCAGCAATTGCTTGATAAAGTGCCTTGGGCATAAAGTCTCAATAATCCCACTCATGGTAAGGTCACTTGAGCAGCTCCTGCTCATCCCCCAGCACTTGCCCATCAATGAGGCACATCACCAAGGAGGCATATGCCCACACCTCACCTCTCAGTTCCTGACAGCAAAGCCGCCGGGGATTAATTACATACTTAGTGAAGAGACAATTATAATATCCACCACAGGTGAAGTGGCCTGTGGTATTTTTGTGCCTTTCCTACTTCTTAAACCACAAATCCCACCAACTAGAATGGACTGGTCAGCAGTTTTCAGCAAAGTGTGCCTTGAAGGTTTGGATCCTGCTGCTTGGGAAATTATCATGCCAAAAGTCATCTGGGTGTCATTTGGGGGCATAGCTTGGACTGAACAGGGAAAGCACCTGGAGAGCTCCATCCTGCCTTGAGAGTCTGAGAACATAAAATATATTTGGGTGGAAAAGCTCACTTGCAAAATCTGCAGGTGACACCCACAGCTGGGAGAGGCTGCAGCCCTGGGGAGAGGACACAAACAACCTGAGGATGGAAGAGTTACCTTCTTTTTCTCCTGTAAATAGTCATGCCATGCAAATTCTACTAAAGGCTGTATTACAGGATCTGCAAACTTGCTTGGAAACTTCAGCTTCAGAAACTGTATTTTCCAGTTAAGGAAAAAAATGGGCCTACAAGTAGTTTAATACCTTCCCGTCCCCTGTCACAGCTTGTACTTCCCTTACAAACTACAACCTAACTCACCTTCTAATCCAGTTATTGTCCTGTACAGCTCATGCCTCCGGCGTAATTCCTGACACTTGCATAAGTGCATGCAAAGGGCTCTAAATCCCTGTTTGCGGAGGTAGTGGGTGTCTGGTTTTTCTCTGAAGGGCTGTTTCACAAATATTATTGAATTTCACTAGTACTCCCCTCACCTCTCCCTGCCATGTGAGAGAGATGTAAGCAGGGAGATATTCAAAGATGTTGCTGAGCATCACCAACTGCACTTTTGCATGTCCAGGAGATTGGGTGCAGGGCCTTGGGGCAAGCGAGTGCTTGGTGAAGGTGGCAAGGTGAACATTTCCAGTCCTTGTTGCTTGTACTGTTGCCTCAGAAGTGAGCTGCTATTTAGATATGGGACATTCCTGTCCGTCAGCTTATCCTCACCTCCATGTGGGCTGTGGCACACAAGCGCCACAAGCTGTGGCCTAAAGCCAGCTGGGCTGGCCTTAACATAAAGCAAAGAAGTGACTCCATTCATCTCATGGTCCCTGTTGCTATGGTTGGGATGGTGGCTGGAATAAAAAGGAAAAAAGCCAAGAGGCACACACCCCTGCAGCTATCGGCTTGGGTTGCCCTTAGGGCTGCTGATAGATGGCAGAGCTTTGTCAGCTGTAAGTAATGCCAGGGAATGAGCCTGGCAGACAAACTCCTACAGGCTGGGAGGGCAGAAAGGTCAGCATTGTGCACCCTGAGGTGGGCTTTGTGTTGTGCCTCTGCCACACAGCTGAGCTTCCAGGGAAAGCCTGCAAAACCCCACGAGATTTGCAGCTTCTTGCTTTCTCATTTGTACTGCCAGAGCTGCATTAAGGGATTTGCTGTAAGATGCTGAGCTGCGATGTGTGTGACATCTCGTACAGCACTGCACAGCTGTAACATTTCTTGGAGGTGTAGGAACAAGGAGGTGAGGATGATGCAGTGCAGACGCCTGCCCTGAGCAGCACCAAGCCGAAATTCCATAAAGCCTCAGTGCTGGTGCCTGCACCTGGTGGCACCAGAGAAAAGCAGAAACATGAAATTTGGAATAGTTTCTTCCCAAGAGCTGATGCCAGGTGCAGGCATTTCTCTGCTTATTTGCTTCAAGCCCACACCACTCCCTTCTCCTTCCAAAGTGGTGCTGGGGCTGAAGCCCAGGGGCTACCTCTGCCGTAAACTTGGCCACATGGAAGACCAGGTGCTGGAGCAGCCCCACCACCATCACTGCCACAAGCACCCACCTGCCCGTGGCAGTCTGGCCACCATGAGTTTGAGTCTGTCAACAGGGCCCAGCTCCATGGGAACACCAGACACCAGCCCACACCCTACCCTGCATTTCTAAGCACTTCCCAAGCCTAATGTAAGCAGTTTTCAATCCTCTTGGAGGTTAGAAAAGGCTCCAATTTGTTTTCCCCTGAAGGAAGGAAAACCAGGTTACACAGAAAGCTTGCGGCAGAGCAGAGGACTGAAGCCAGCTCTTTCCAAAGCTCCTGATGGATGCTGTCAGTAGCACTTAAAAGAAAGGGTGAAGAGCCTCTTGCTAATAGCAAATGCCCAGCAAAAAGTGGTAAGTAAAAGCAAACATGAGAGCACTGCTTCCTCACTACACTCCCAGCCTCCAGTGAGCCTCTGCTCAAGGATTTCCTGGTATCTCTGTGTTTAATTCCCCCTGGCAGCTCTTTTTCATTTGAATTTCTTTGCTTTTCAGGCAAATGTGAAAGTCTGGCATCCACAAATTTCTGTGGCAATGAGATTCACAGCTTAATTACACCCTGTGTAAAATGTGTGTCTCCTTTTGACGCAAAAACTCCTACCCACAGCTGTATTTGCTGGGCACTGCTGAGACATCATTCCCGCCGGCAGCGCATGGACGGAGCAGTTCCAGAGGGGTCGCGGCTCCCACAGCAAAGCTTTGTGCCACCGCGGCAGCTTTGCTCTTTTGGCTCATGCAGCACGTGCAAAAGCTGCTTTGTGGGACAGCTGTAGGTTCAGCTCGGGCGTCTGTCAGCACGGCTGGGTCAGGTCACTTTTCATCTCTGAGCACAGTGAACTTCAGGAGCCAGCGGTGTTAGAAGTGACAAAACTGAATTTGTGCGTTGTGTAAAAAAAATTGTGTAACTTTTCGTGGAACAGCAGAACAATTGTCACATCCCCAGGAAAAATACGTCTTTCATGTGTCAAAATCCTATTGCATGTAAAACAGCTGAGATTTTCTTGCAGAAAAATAAAAAAAACCCAAACCAGTTGATTTCTTATCTTAATAACAATGTGCATTTTTTTTCTCCAACTGTATATCCCACTGGCTTTATAAAGTGATACATTTTTACATAACCACAGAGTCAGAACCAAAAAGCCTCCTAGCTGAATGTTGCTAAATTACACGTCTATAAAATACTCAGACTGAGCAAGAAATCACAGGTTGCAGACAGGCCTCCTCCAGGTAGCCCTGAAGTCTCTCTGGTCTGGCTCAGTGGTAGTTTCCTACAGTGATTCATTAGGGCAATGCTTCTTTAAGAGATTTGTTGGGATTTGCAGCAGTGCTGGTTTTGAAGAGCTCCATCCTTGCAATATCAGGGTGTGAAAAACGAGGTTCACTCTCCTGTTAGGATTGAAAAGTTTAATAAAGGACAATAAGGGACAAGGATAATAAAGCAAAAAGTCACAGTGCTGGGTGCTTTGGCACTCTGCCAAGAGCACACCTGGTATCTTGGAGACACCCTTTACATACACCTGGAGTATTCCATATTCATAAACAATTATACATATTCATAAACAATTATACATATTTAAAACCCTTTCCAGGAACAGTTCAAAATGGAATGCAGTTTTCCCGTTTTGTCGGTAGTTCCCGGAATCAGCAGATCGCTGTGGGGATAAGCCTTCTGGCGTCGCATATTCAAACCTTTTTCAGGAAAAGTTCAAAATGGAATGCAGTTCTCTCAGCTCGGTTCGCCCCGGCTTGGTAGTTCCCGGAATGAGCAGATCGCTGTGGGGATATCTTATCTATTGCTGATAGTTGGTAGCAGGAGCCCGAATAGTTCATAAGCATAGCTATTTCTAAGTTTTTGGTTGAATGAAAAAGTATTAAAAAAAACCACATCTTCACAACAAAACTACCTTACATAGCATCTGTTTTGTAATAAAGCTATTTTACATATAGCATCTACTTGTGACAAAACTACTGTTTAAAAGGCTACTTTTAACATCACTTATTTTAACATTTGCAGAAAGCCAATATTATAGCATCTATTTATCACGAGGGGCTGTGAAGACAATCAGATTCTCATCTACCACAGCTGCTCCCTTGCCTGAAAGATCCGTGCACAAGGTGTTATCATTTCATGTGATGATGTCCTGCTGCTGAAAAAATGCAGAAAAATAAGGCAGACAAAACAGTTTGGAATCAAGGAGAGATGTTAAAATGGTAAGACAAGGCAGTTCTAATTCACAGCCAGGTCCTGGGTGGCAGCAGATGAGCTGAGGTGTGACAGTAGGTAACTGCAAGCAGCACATACAAATGCAGGGATGTTTTGTGTGCTGTGACTGAGTGACGCAAAGGAAAGCCCTTTCCTTCCTCCTCCCAAAGGTCGGCACCACGGCTGCTGGAGCCTCTGTAGGCTGTAAGCTAAGCAGAATCTAATTTTGGTAGCCAGGCCATATGGCTTCTGCTACAGCCAAAAAAAAGTCTCATGTAAAGTCCAGAGGAGAAGCAGCATATCCAAAGTCAAATATAAAAACAGCTTCAGAAAATATTGTCTTGGCTATCTATTTTTCCCTACATCCGTATTTTTAGCTCGATACAGATTATTGCAACTGAAGTTTATTGGACTTTCTGAAACATTTCTTTTCTCCTTTTTGCACCACAACATTTAAGGATTAAACCCAGAGCAATCCACTACATATCATTTTTAAAAAGTCCTGAGATTGATGTCTGCATTTTGTAAATGTGCTTAAATTTATGCACAAGAAATTCTGTTCTTGAAATTTAATTCTGCACATACATAGGACTGGCTCCCATTAATCCTTTTGCTTTGAAAAAAAATTACTTTTTTTTTTTACTGATAATTTCTAGGCATTCTTACTGTCATTGTGGCCAAGAAAGGGAATTAACTATAAACATGCAGGTAATAGTCAACTGATAGTCAAAAGGAAAAGCGGTGATTAGCCTAACAAGCATAACTTGTTTGCTCAACAGGACTGTTTTCTGAAAATTTATTTTGGGTGGTTTTTTATAAAAAGAGCATGCCAAGAACCACCAATTACTTGTTGTCTCAATCTACTCTGGTTTTTATTTCTCCACTTCTTTTCTCATCACTTGGTAATTCAGGTACATTAAATTCTATTCAACAGGTTGCCAATTATGAAAATTATATATATTAAAATACTGAACTGGTGACTAATATTGATTTCAGACTCTATTACCTGTTTATGACAACATGATATTGTTCTGCAAGCCTGTTTGTAGTACTCAGATAAGGATAAATGTTTTGTGGGTGACAAGAGTTAGATGTGAATTAGGGGGTGCTGTTCTCCTTGCCAGCTGTGGCAGATGTGCTGTGCTGCATTCAGTTTGGGGAGGAAAACAATTACCATGAAGGAAAATATGGAAAGCACACGAGGATGTACAGTACCTTCAAACAATCATACTGAAAGCCTTTCAAAGGTCAGGCAGCAATGCTCTTGGCAACTTGAAGTCCTTTGAAGAGTGCACATGCACCCTGACACAAGACACGAGAGTTTTGCTTCTGTGTGATTCTCAGAGGGTTTTCTTGCTCCAAACCTCTTCACCTGTGCAGCTGCAGCTCTTTCAGTTCCTTTCAGTCCAAAAAAGCATCTGAAAAGGACAGAGAAACAGAAGAGAAAGCAGACAAAACTAATTTAAAAAAATTATACACACACACACACACATATATACATAAATATACATATATATTTGAGAGAGACCCCCACATGATGGTATTAAAGGAGAGCTGCTAGGGGTCAGCCAGAGACATCTTGGTGAAGGGCAAGTAAAGTCACAGAATCACAGAATGGGTCAGGTTGGAAGGGACCACAGTGGATCATCTGGTCCAACCTCTCTGCTCAAGCAGGGTCATCCAAAAGCACAGGGCACAGGATTGTGTCCAGGCAGTTCTCGAGTATCTCCAGTGAGGGAGACTCCACAACTTCTCTGGGCAATGTGTTCCAGTACACTCAGTCAGTCACACAGGAAAGAAGTTCTTCCTCATGTCAGAAAAATTTGCAGGACAGGGTAGAAAGTTTGCTAACTAAAGCAAAACTCTGCTTCCTGCTATTCCAAAGATACTTTCAATTAGGTAGGATTAAAATATTAGCCAGAAATGAGCAGTAAGCATACTACAGTGAGATGCTGAGAATATGCCTGGATGGGCATTTCCATTTGGAAGAATTGCTTGGGACAGATATGATCAGTAGTCCCTCTGTTGTGGAAAACCATTTATTGTTCACCATGTTTTACAGAGGATCTGAAAAGGGATAGAACATAGAGAACTGTTGTAGCTCATGGGACTGCAACTCTGCAAGAAGCAGACTCTTAGTCTCTAACAAATAGATAAAAGAGGTCCTGAAATCATAGCTCTGGAGAGTGTGGCATTACCTCTTCCCTCTCTGCTCTTGGCAAGAACCTGCAGTGCAGAAGGACTGGGAAAAAGGCCTGCACAGATGGACTTCTGACCATGTGAAGATAAGCGCATCCAGGAAGCACCCTTGGCTGCTCCTGCACTCCGGGGCACGCCTGCTCTGCAAACTGGCCTCCTCCCAGCCACTCCCAGCTCAGACTCAGCTTTTCTCCTGGATAAGGCCACTTATACAGGATACTGGCAGAGACACAGTCTGCTGCAGAGTTGGAAGACATGGGGAGATGAGAAACATTCCAGGCTGCTGTGCTCACATAGGCACTGGGTTGTTGATTAGGAATGAATCCCATGCTAGCTTTCAGTTAAGGTGAAGCGGGAAAAGACTGAAAAAACCCCACACACAAGCACACCAGGATGGGTATTAGCAAACACCAACCATGACCTTCATCAGCATGACTAACCAGCTACAATAGTGAAACAAGTCTTTCATAAATGAAGAAATGCAAGTGAAACTCTTTCCTCAACAACTGGCAAGATCAATGCCAGGCTCAATATCCTTCATTTTAACCTGTGAATAGGCATTCATTTGGAAAGAGTTTGTGATGACGTACAGTCATCTCCTTTTCCTCTTAGATGCTGAGGCAATTGCTGTACAACCCCTGGTAGTGCTTTTTTTTAGTTCCCCTGAGCAGGAGAGAGAGCATAAAAACCAAGTATTAAAAAAAAACCTTGAAAAGTTACGCCTGTTGGGATGAATATTTTCACATTGGCAGGATAATTTGCTTTCACAGCCCATATGAAATAAATACTCTGATATTCATCTATCAAAACCCAAGGTGCTGGACTGGAAGGCCAAGCAGGGGAAATACACAACAGGTAAATACAGGCTTCAGAGTGTGCTTGCTCTACCTCTTGGGGATTTGTTTCAACTTGCACCTGGAAAACCAACCAAAATTTTCAGAAAAAGCCAAAATCTGATAAACTTGCATCTGAAAAAAAAAAAAAGTGAAATCCTATTAGAGTTCAACTGCACTGGGTAACTTACAAACGGAGCAGAGGAAACACACAATGGTGTTAAATGCTCACAAAACCGATCTTTCTGTAGTCCTCTTATTGCCCTGCATTTATGTCTAAAACCTTAATCTCATTTGAACATAGTAAGCAGTGAGACGGATTTGCTAGGATTAGTCTATGAGAGAAAAAGAGAAGTTAAGGTGTTAACTGGCTAAGGAGTAAAGATATTTAGAGAGCTGTTCTGAAATGCAGTTTCTAAGGGATGCATTTTTTTCCTAAATAGTTCTTAGTGGCAGCTGAACTCAAAAACAAAGCTGAAGGGGTTTCCTTTCAAATTCAAAGCAATCCTAGACTTCGGCTGTAGCCTTAAAAATGCACACACAGAAAAAGGATTCATTTTCATCTTTTAGCAGAAATGCATTCACTAGAAAGGAAGCAAATGGTGTCCAAAAAGCAACATTTGTGATATGAGAAGCCACGCCAGCTTCTTGAGTGCAAGCTACAATATGTGCTGACAGCTTAAGCAATGCGGGGTGCAGGATTAGTCATTGCCACGCTGTTCACAGCAGCTCGTTTCCTCATTGGCAGTTTGCAGAAAAGCGTAACAGAATTCCAAACACAAAACTTCAGATTTTTTAGTTATAAGAAAGCACTGAGAAATCACTATGTGATAGTGCAAAACTGCAGCATGGAACTGAATCCTGCATAATGAACAAAACAAAGTTCAAAAAAGAAGGAAAATATTGAACAGTTGCTTTACTGATAGCCTCAGAATTTAGCTTGTAACCCATTTTTAAGCATTTCAGGATTTGTAAATATATGGCAGAGAATGAATTCAGTGCAAGTTCCTGTAAACTTATGACCACTGCGGTCTGGCTGCACTGTACAGCGTTTTAGTAACAGCAGAAGTTCTAGGATGAAACTGCCAGAATATTTACTGTAAGCTTATACAATTATTCAGCAAGATTGTCTGAGTGTTGTAACAGGCTTTCCTGTATTTATTTATCTGCTCTTACAGCATCAAGACCATCAAGACTTGAAGCTTCTCAGGCAGAACTGCAGAATATGCTGGTTCACTTTCGTGGCAGAAAGTTTGCAAATTTTATTTCTCCATTCTGAGAGGAAAGGGGGAAAGCCTAAACAGCTTTGCTGTGGGATGGCTTGTTGCTTTTTGGATTTGGTCTTTTTTGCATTGATTTATTCCCACTGTCTACCCTTATCACAATGCATTTATATAAAAATGATCCAGTATTTTGAAGGCATGAAGATACTTAGCCAAACTTCTGCAGCATGCAGTCAGGAGCAGGCCAAGTAGTCCGGACTTGGAAAAAGGGATATTATAAAAAATGTGGATAATTCTGCTTTTAAATTCACTGTATTTTTTAGATTTTTCATTTGTTATAACCTAAAGCATCAATGTAAATCACAAGTATGACATTTTAAAGCTGAAGTGACAACTGAGCACATTCTTTTAAGTAACAGTGGCATTTTATCTGGATTTTAACATACCAGTCCAACCATGCAAAGTGTTACCAGTAATCAAACCTGAAAACACAAAGCATGTATTTTGGCAAGGCATTTTATTATGATGTCAAATCTTTTTTGTTAGCAGTCAGTCATTGAAAACCATCTGTACACATGTAATTTAGTCACCAAAAATAGTTGTACAACTTTAAGTGATGTGCCCCATTTACATTAACTCATTATGCCCAGTCTTAACATATATTAAAGTGAGATTATGTTCTTCTCTCAAAAGTACAAAAAATAACACTTTAAATACACAGTGGCTCCTAAGCTTAGACAGAATCCTGTCAGGAAGAGAGTTTTGCACTTCAATAGACAGTGCCTTCAACAACAAGAGCTCTTCAAAGTGCTTGGCAGAGTGTGTGAACACTATCCCCACTTACTAGATGATGAAATAAGGCACAGAGGTCAACTACCTTGCCCACAGTCACACAGAGAGTGAGTGGTAGAACTAACAGAGCAGAATTTGGGGGTTCCAGTTCTCCAGTGTAACCATCACATCTCATTGCCACTATTCAAGTGCAATTGCTTAAACATTTCTGAGGAGCAAAACTCGTACAGCACACAGCAAACAGAAGGGAAGATTCAGGGCAGTTAAAGGCTGCAACAGTTTCAACCCAAACCAATTTGGTAGTCAGTAACTCATAATGCACTTCAGGGAATGATTACACAGAGAATTATACATTAACCTGCAGAGAGAAAGCTCATTAAATGTAAGACACATGGTGTTAGCTTTGCAAAAAGTACTGTTTGTCTTAAGCTTGACAGTAGCTCAGGTATAATTTTAAGTTTGTCAGAGACGTGGTACTTTCTGATCAGCAGATGTCCTAAACTTTGTTCTCCTACCAGCAAGGTGAACTTCTCTGGAGAGTCACACAGAAATGCAAATAAGGGCTAAGTATCTCCTCAGTAGGCAGAGATGTGTTTGAGGCACAAACACCCACATTAACTGCTTGTGAGGTATGGACTAAGTGGTAAAGAAATACCAATCCGGAAAAACAAAATAGTCTAAAATAAATATGGTTAAGAAAACTGAGTCACTCATCTAAAATCACGAAGAAACGCATCTTTGGATAGCTTATGTTGCAAAAAAGAAGTGTGACACATGTAATCCCTGCTTGGATAAGAAGCATTCTCTGGCCTAGCCCTCTGCTGACAAGCATTTCAGAAAGTCTGTCCTTGGATAGGATGCTCATGAGATGACTCATTTACTGACAGAGGCTGCTGATGGGATTCAGAAAGATGTACACTTTGATTCTGTTCTTCACTGACTTAATGGGAAGGAACCGTATCTTGGCTAGAGTGAGACTGCTGACTTGATTCCTGAGCCAGCTGCACGTGCTGAGCTGGATGTGAAGATCCCGCTAAGTGGATTTGTTCATTTTGTCCTTGATGAGCATGGAGATGTTCTAGTGCTTCCTTGGAAAGAGTGATGACATGCATTTGTTCAGGTTGGGCAGCCTCTATTTGGTTTGCAATCATATTGATACTTTGGATTTGTTCTGTCTGCTCCTGCTGAGCTGAAAGCAACAAGTTTTGCAGCTGCTGTGGCGGCTGTGCGAGCAGCGCGAGGTTCGCAGCCTGCTCTGTCGTCATGCTGGGGGCATTTTCTGCAGTCATAATACTGATGCCTTGATTGTGGCTGGGCATGAAGTTGATGTTGTGAACTGCATCCGTAACCAGCAGCTGAATTTCCTGCCCTCCGGAGGTGGCAAGTTGGTACTGCTGCAGCTGGAGAATGTTTCTCACTTCTTCCGGATGAGCGTTGGTGCTCGGGGCGGCGCTGGCTTCCTGGAACTGCTTTTCCTTGCTGTGAATTTTCAAATGAGACTTCAGGTTGTCCAGACGAGCAAACTGCAAACTACATTCTGGGCAGGAGAAAGGCTTTTTGCCTGTGTGTAAGATACAGTGTCTTCTCTTAGCACTGGAATCAGAGAAGGATTTTCCACATATACCACAAGAATATGGCTTTTCTCCTCTGCAAAAGGAAAGAATTTGATCTCATTAAAATATTCACTTTGACAATGCTGCTTTCTGAAACTTATTCTGTAATAAAATACTTAAATGATTACTTTGTTTCTCTAAATTTAAGTACTTAAAAGGTAGTGTCATTAAAAACATCCTCTATTTGACCTCCTGATTATTTCTATTTGACTTCACAAACTGTACAATTAGTATATACTCCAGAGCTACAGAGATAACTGCCTTCCCTCTCATAAAACCAGAGGTACAAGCTCCGTGCTGCTAGGCCTTGACAAGAATGCAACAACTTTGCACAATTCTAAGCAATGACCATTTTATTTTATTAACAGTGTGGGCTTTAAAACAAAAAGAAGTGTCCAAATCCTAACTTGCTGCCTGTATCAAAAGGACAAGAAATGTTACTGGAAATGTTTTCTTAGACAACAGTTTTCCAGTGATGTAAAATCTATCATGTCTTTATGCGATGCATTGCACTGAGAGGGGTAAAAGACAACTAATGCTATTAAAGAGATAGGATGGCTCACAGGGTAACAGGACACTGCTCCGATAACCCTGATACACCGTGGCTACTGTTCTGCTCTCAAACAAAACCTACAGTAAAATTTTCACAAAAATAATATAGCAGAAACTATAAGTTACAAGTGTAAGTAAGTACATTGTCAGTGAACAGACACAAAACTCCAAAGAAGACTCTTACAATATCTTGGCATATGAGTATTTAGCATTTCAGTCCTTTCCACTACAAATTTTTTGCTTCCATAGATTAAGCAAAAATGTTAAGTTTTTAACTATCATTCAAACTGCAAACAAGTCCTGACCATTCTATAATTGAACAAGCACTACATACAGGTTATAAAATTAGAAGTTACATTTTTAAAGAATGTAATTAAAATAAGACATACTTTACCTGTGAATTCTAATGTGGGTTTGAAGTGAACTTTTAGCTGTAAATGATTTGCCACAAATCTCACAAGTGAAGGGCTTCTCACCTATCAAAAAGAAATGTGACTTCACTTTTTAAATAGCACTTTTCATCAATACATTGAAAACATTTTGTATTTTACCATACATAGTATAAAATGTGCACTGCTGGCTCCTCATGCTTCTGCCATGGGTCAGCACAGATATCCAAAACTGAATGAACTCACTAGTCAAAATGAGAGTATAACATTTTAAATGTATACTTCTAGCATATCCCCCCTTTGAATATGAAGAATTAGGTGATCCAAGCCCCCAAAGCAACAAAAAAGCTGTACCTATGGCACAGATGTGGGTGTTCCACATGGAACAGAAATGCTTTGAAAAAGGCTGTATCTGAACCCTGGCATTAATGCCAGGTTCACGTGCAGCACCATGCAGATGAGTAAGCCCAAACCTCCAAAGCTGGAAAATAAATCCATTGTCTTAACAACTTGCCTGGCTTTCTATAAGGCTCCATCACACTAGGCCTATCATATTCTGGGAACATCAGTTAGAAAAATAAAATGTGAGTTTGTTTGGGGATTTTTTGTTTATTTGTTGGGGATTTTTTTTAGTGCATTTGGAATTTTGACGTCTAATTGAGTAGAAGCAGAGAGGCCAAATTAAATTATAAGAAGGTTCACAAGAAGCAGATACTACCCAACCAAAGCAAATCCTAATTCACACCATAACAAATCCTTGTTGCATCGAGGTTCTTTAAGACACAACAAGAGAATCCAGATTGCCACTGTGATAATTCACACCATCGAAGCACACCACACCCAGGGGTTGGGCAGCAGCCAGTTTCCAAAGAAGCTTCACATTTAGCATAGAACTGCAATGCTTACCAGCCTTCATGTGGCTTTGGAGGGCATGGATAAAGGATGAGAGAACAAGAAACATTTGTCAGAAGGGACCTCTGGTCATCCAGTCCCAGCCTGCTACTGAAAACAGGAGTAACTTCCCAAGTAGACTGTATTATTATTACACAGTGTTACCAAACTGCTGCTGCTGCCAAAGGAGAACAGTTGTATCAGTGTTAACACCCGTCCCCCAAATGCCTTGGAATTTTACTTTGCTTTTGAGAAGGGACAGATCAATTATTATTTCTACATAATTAATACTGGTATCTTGCCTGTCTTTTCTAGAAGTAAAATATATTGCAAGCCAGTTTCTGCTAAACTCAGCTTAGCTCACATATTTTTGCGACTTACCTTGCTAGTAAGTTTCCTCTTCTTATTTCCCACACCAAACTCTTTCCCACTACATTTAGAGAGCTGTATCAGCTTCAGATACAAAACTCCTGTATGTGTCAACACTGCGTTCTCCTCAATACAAAATCGTGTAAGTATTACAAGCTAACACTATTCTGGATAACCAAAAACTCCCAGAAGCACAAGTTTTGACCTCAGCATATACAAGAAAATTTAAAGCTGCGTTATTTTCACTGAGAAAAGGAAATGAACAATATAAAGTATGCTCGAGACTGAGTTATGTATTACAATTGCAAGCAACATGTTTAAGAATAATTCAATTTTGTGAGTAAACAATTGCCACTGTTTCTAGTTACATTAAAAGACAAAATTATTCACACGTCACCTTACGAACTTACCCTTCAAAGGAAAGTATTTTACAAAGTTTATGCCTTGTTATTATGAGAGGATAGATCAACATTTTTATCTCTGTTATCCAGTGATTCATTACCGGCTTGCCCTCTAAATCTCTTAAAACACCCTCTGACGCACTTGCATTAAATCATTCCTCCCAGCCCATCTCCTCTCAACATCTGGTTTATGACTGCACAATAAAAATATAAATAATTATTTTTCTGGTCACAGCACTTTTCATAAGCACCCATCCCTCACAGACAGAGGTGTCCAACTCATTTAGGACACACTTTCTGTTACTTGTCAGCTCACTGCAAGCCCGATACGTGCTGGATACAGCTCTCCCAACAAACTGAATTCCCAGTCCAGGATTCTATCATAGGAAAGCTAACTGGCATTTTCTGCAGCAGGTTTTATAAAACTGGGGGAAAAAGCCCTCTTCCTGTAATAGGCACTGCTTCTGTGCTGCTGTAACACAAGCTCTTTTGTGCTCCTGCATTCTTGATGTCAAATCTCTTCGTTAGCAACACAGGCATCATTACATACAAGTAGAGCAGAAGTTCATTCCACAGAGACAAATGTAATTTGCCTAGCATTGTTTTGTCCATGTAACTTCAAGAAAAAACAAAGCCCACAAAACCCAAAGTATAACATTACCTGTATGTGTTCTTAGATGTTTCTTTAGCTGAGCTGCATCCATGAATTTGCGACGACACTGGTTACATTCCGGCAGTGAACGGCCTTGTCGCAATAACAAAAAAAGTGTCAGTGCATAAGTGATCCCCTCTATCTCTTCAGTGATCTTTGTTAAAGCACTTTCCTGTAAAATAACCACTTTGATATAATATAGAGATAAAACAAAAGGTGATTCGCTGCCTCCTCACTATCTTAACTGTCACACTCCTATTTCTCAATTTAACATTACCACAGGAAAAGAGGGGACTGACACCTGCTCCTGCCCAAAAACACCTTCTCTTAAAGCTGTGTAAATTCTGATTTTCTCCACCACTTCCTCTGTCTGTAACTGTATCCTGTTCCAGAAGTGAGGAAGACACTTCCTAAAGCTTGTCTGCCATTACTAGTCCAAAGTAGTGGGCAACTACAATGCAATTTGCACACCAGCCAGCAGACACAATCATTTATACAATTCCCAGCTTCTATATAGCATTGACAGCAGGGCTAAAATAATCACGTTGTATGTCAAATACAGTGTAACTCATTTGTAATCATCATAAGAGTCCTTCTCAATTAAATATTTTTCTACATATTCCATTTACTATACACCATGTTGTCTTTTTCACATATCAAGATAGGACACATCAAGGCAGCAGAGACTAAATACATCACTGAGGAAAAACATCCAGGCTAAGTCAATCTTTAGGAAGACAAATCAGCATGGGCTGTAAGCCAGGTCCTCAACCCAAACTTCTTATACCTGTGTGTACTCGATAGTGGCTCTTGAGCTGTCTCTTTTGGCTGAAGTACTTCCCACACTGATCGCACGTAAAAGCCTTCTGCCCTGTAGAGAAAATCACTTATTGAAATGTAAGCCACGTCCAAAGCAAGTGTAAGGAAATAAATAAAATACACAAGCCAGCCCACACAAGACAGAGCAGAAGTACCTTCTTTTCAGAAAGGCAAAATCTTGGAGCAGAGTGCTACATTTGCCTTGAAGTATTTACCTGAATGAAGGCTCATGTGCTCCAGAAGGGAATGCTTTGTTGTCAGAGCCTTACTGCAGACAGTGCACGTGTACGGCCGTTCCCCGGTGTGCATCCGCTCATGGACTTGAAGAGAATGCTTCTGGGAAAAGCCTTTCCCACACTCACTACACTTAAAAGGGCGCTCCCCTGAAAGCAAAAGATGACATTTTTAGGCATAAATGCATCGTTTCTCACTAGATGTTCTAAGCTGATAGTGAGATGCACTGCAATGTTGTAGCTACTGAAAAAACTACTCCTGATTAGTGGTAAAGATACAAGCTTCACACAGGAATAAAATAATTGTTTAGCTACTGCTATTATATAGCTATTTTCTATATAATTCAGTGCTTAAACAGTGAAATTATTAATTACAATGAAAACAAGGTGAGACATAAAAGTTCTGAGGTCTGCTGACAAGAATAAAACAGCAAACACAGAAGACACTGTAATTTGGATCAGCATGCTATTTTGGATATTCTTGCTGTAGTGAACAATCACCAATTCAACAGTCACTTGCATTTGGCAACATCGCTAAACCCTAACCCAAAAGCAGCAGTCTCTGAAGGCCTACCTGTATGACTTCGCTGGTGAATAGCCAAGAAGTGATTATACTTAAATACTTTGCCACAGTCTTTGCAGCGAGCTTCAGAACCTGCACGCTTTCTTTTTCCATCAGTTCTCTTTGCCAGTCCTTTCTCATCCTCATCCCCAAGAAGTTTATAATCTTTTAGTTTGATTGATCTCCTTATTCTACGTTTGCTATAACGGCTCTGAGTGCTCTGTATTTCTTCAGATTTGGGATCATAGTTTTCATCTTTCTCAGCTGACAGATCAACAGCAGCCTCTGAGCCACAAGCAGGTTCAGTTTCTTCTCCATCTTTCCTCACTGAAGCCTGTTCACTGGCAACTGTTTCTTCTACTTCAGTGTCTTTTTTCATAAAATTTTGCTTATTTTGCACAGAGTTGTTCTCTCTCAGCTGCCCATCTTCGGCAGAATTTGCTCCTGATTCTTCTTCTTCTTCTTGGACAACCTTGATTTTCCTTGGTCGCCCCCGTTTTCGCTTTGGTGGGTCCTCGTTTTTCTTGTCACTTGCAACAACAGAGACTCCACTGTCAGCTGGAGCTGGCAATGCACTGCCTGGGCTGCGGCTTTCCAGGTAGTCTGTGCAGGCCCATACCAAGTCAGTCACTTTCAGCAGCTGTGCAGTAGCCAGGATTTGTTCTGTGCTTTTCTCACTGGCACAGAGACAACCAGTGTAGATAAATTCTAGCAGAACTCCAAAGGTGTCTGCAACCATTCCCTCCAACATGTAGACTGACTGCCCTATTTCACCCTCATTTACAAACATCATTGAGAAGTATTCGCTGCTAGCAGCCAGTAAAGCTTTATGGGCTCTGAATTGCACATTCTCCACTATCAGAGTAATGTCACAAAGAAAATCCTTTTTTCTTTGTTCCTCAAAATTAGCCAGAATGGTATCTTTGTGAGCTTTGGAGTGGATGATGACCAGTTTCTCAGAAGGATCAGTTGTTTTTTCCATTTTAATTATGAATATTAAAGGAGGTGCCTAGAAAAACAGAATAGCTTTAGTAAAGAATTATTTTAACAGTCAGCATTACAAGACACCATGTATCATTTGTTATACCAGTAACAGAGTTCAAGAGTTTCTGAAGCAATTCTGAATCCTCTGAACTTTTGAAAAATCAACACTAGTGCTGACATGGAATTTCTTCAAGAAGTATTTTTAAACCCTATGAAATGGCTACAGATAATTTCTTAGATCAGAATTACTGCCTATCATTTTTTTATCTCTGATGTACTGTGAACTCAGTATTATCTAAAAAAATTGCTACCCTATCTTCTGAAACTTAAAACAATCAGACAAAAAGAACTCCCTATTCACAGCTCCAGTACAGCAGTGGATTTGCATGGCAAGGTTTTGGTAGCGGGGCAGCTACAGGGGTGGCTTCTGTGAGAAGCTGCCAGAAGCTTCCCCCATGTCCTACAGAGCCAACACCAGCCGGCTCCAAGACAGACCCACCACTGGCCAAAGCTGAGCCCATCAGCCGATGGTGGTAGCACCTCTGGGATAACAGATTTAAGAAAGGGGAAAGAAACCTGCACAACTGCAGCTGGAGAGAGGAGTGAGAATATATAGGAACAGCAGCCCTGCAGACACCAGGGTCAGTGGAGATGGAGGGGAGGAGGTGCTCCAGGTGCCAGAGCAGAGATTCCCCCACAGCCCCTGGTGCAGACCATGGTGAGGCAGCTGTGCCCCTGCAGCCCATGGAGGTCCATGGTGGAGCATAGATCCACCTGCAGCTCCTAGAGGACCCCACACCAGAGCAGGTGGATGCCTGAAAGACGCTGGGAGCCTGTGGGAAGCCTGTGCTGGGGCAGGCTCCTGGCAGGACCTATGGCTTCATGGAGAAAGGAGCCCACACTGAAACAGGTTTGCTGGCAGGACTTGGGACCCCAGGGAGGACTGACACCAGAGCAGACTGGTCCTGAAGGACTGCACCTGTGGAAGGGATCCAAGCTGGAACATTTTGTGAAGAACTGCAGCCCATGGGAAGGATTCAGGCTAAAGGAGTTCATGGAGAAAGGACTGTCTCCTGTGGAAGTGACCCCACACTGGAGCAGGTGAAGAGTGTCAGGAGTCAAAGAAGCATCAATGTGTGATGAACTGACTGCAGCCCCCATTCTCCATCCCCCTGCACTGCTGGGGGGAGGAGACAGAGAAAACTGGGACTAAAGCTGAGCCTGGAAAGCAGGGAGAGCTGGGGTGAGCTGTTTGAAGATTTGGGTTTATTTCTCATTATCCAACAGTTATCTCATTGGTAAAAAGTAATTTCTTCAAGTCAAGTCTGTTTTGCCTCTGCTGGAAACTGCTGAGTGATGTCTCTCTGTCCTTATCTCAGCCCGTGAGCTTTTAATATATTCTCTGTCCCCTGTCCACCTGAGGAGGGGAGTGATGGAGCGGCTCTGGTGGACACCTGGTGTCCAGCCAGCATCAGCCCCCCACACTGGAAACAAAAAGGTCAACTGCAGTTTGAGCAGTGCAGATTATTCAGGGATGACGCTAGGAAATCTTGTAATAAATGATAAAACTTCACTGATATCAATGTGGCAGGACTTCTTGACTTCTTTTATCCCCATCTATCCTTCTTAAAATTTCTCTTTGGTAACATTTTACCTTACTAAGCTTCAGCCTAAGAAGGTAGGCAATACAAAGAGAAAAACAGCAGTGTTTTGAAGGGTTCTGTCCAATATAGGGTTCATTAAGGTATCTACTAATGATCAATTTGACTTGCTAAACTTCTTCAATAGTAAATTTGCAAAAATTAATAACAAACAGAAAAAAAATCCAGCAATTTCAGAAGAATCCACCAAATATTATGGAAGAGAAATGCCCAAAATGTCCCATTTACAAGCTCAGCTGAGCCAAAGATGAAACAGATTAGCTACCTGTTATCCTAATTTATACAATTGTCATATTAAACACATATAAATTTGCATATTTGTATTTAGTTACTGCAACAGTTTCAATCACCTGAACAAATGCTCCATGAAACAACAGACACTACCTACAGATGATGCCTAAATGCTACTGAGGTGGTGAAAAAGGGATCCTTTAGCCCTAATCATCTACCAAATAGTTCACGACAGAGTCAAATTGTTTTATCTGGGAGCTTTAATTTCCGGAGCATGTGAGCCTGATGTTGGTTGCTGGAGCACCTTAAAGCACAGCCACAAGTGTGACCCAATCTGCCTTATCGTGCATTACAAGAATTCCTCAACAGCTGCTGCCAGCTCTGCCTGCAGGCATCCCCTAAGATCCACACGTGTTCCAGACAAGACAGTGGGTGTTTTGTGAGTTCTGATCATAGAAAGGACTTCGGTGTTTAACCAGGAGCTGACAGCATTACTATCTTGACTGCAAAATCCAAAACAGCCGCCTTCCCTAAAAAACCCTCACCATTATAGAGTGAGGCAGTACTCAAGCAGGAGGCCCCACGCTGCCGGCCGTGCGTTCGGACACACACTCCGGTCCAGCCGTGGAAGGGCTCAGGAGTTGCCGCGAGGTGACCCCGGGGGGCAGCGCACGGCCCGGGGCTGGGCCTCGACACGGGCACGGCCAAGGGCACCGCGCGGGTCGCCGCCCCCCGCGCACCGTGTGAGCCCCGAGCTCGGTTCGGGCCGCCCTTCGGGGAAGGCCGCTCGTCCCTCGTGGGGCAGAGAGGGGGCGCTGCCCCACGAGAGCCGCGGGCCCGGGTCCCCCCGGCCTGGCTGCCGCCCGCCCTGCCCCGGCACTCACCGCTCACCGCCGGCCCCGCTGCGCCGCCGCTGCACTTCCGGGCCAGGGCTGGCGCCGCGCCTGCGCTGCCGCAGTGAGCGCCACACGGGCGGGACTTGCAGGCTCGGAATCATAGAACGTCCTGGGCTGGAGGGGTCCCGCATCGATAATCCGATTTTAGCTCCCGGCCCACCCCAGGACAGCCCCAAAAATCACACCATGTTGCCAAACGCTCCTTGAACTCTCAGGCCGGTGCTGTGACCACTTCCCTGGAGAGCCTGTTCTAGTGCCCAACCACCCTCTGGGTGAGGAATCTTTTCCTAATATCTAAACTAATCCTCCCCTGGCACAACTTCAGGCATTCCCTCGGGTCCTGTCACTGGTCTCCACAGAGAAGAGATCAGTGTCTGCCCCTCCTCTTCCCCTCACGAGGAATTGAAGACTGCAATGAGGTTTCCTCTCAGTGTCTTCCAGGCTGAACAGACCAAGTGACCTCAGCTGCTCTTTACACAGCTTCCCCTCAAGGCCCTTCACTATCGTCACAGCCTTCCTTTGGATGCTCTCTAGTAGCTTTATAGTTCTCAAATTCAGACAAAATATTTTATTTCTAAGATTTCATGGTTAAAAAACTGGCCCGAGAAAGTGTGATGTTCACGGGCCACGTTGCAGCTATGCTGGTGCCTGACAGCAACACTCCACGTGTTAATCAGTGGAAATACAGGGTTCACACAAAAGTGGGGCGGGTGCCTTTCAGGGAAAGAAAAACCCGCAGTCTGTCATCAAGGCCAAGGGGCCGATCTCTTGGGTCCTTATAGGGGCCCATCATGGCAGTCCCCAGGTAAGGGATGAGTTGGCAGTGCTCCATGAACTGCAACAGCTTCTTCCTATACATCTGCCGCACTGGCTCCGAGCTCCGGGGGTTGTGTGCTGCAAGAAGTTAAGTAGCATGTTAGTGCCCCTGTAAAGTTTGTGGAATTACATTACAAAAATTTTCAAAGGGACCAAGTCTACCCCTGTTAGCGTTATCCATGGTACAGATAAACACCTTGCCTGTTGGTGCCAAGCCAAAAAGATCAAGTCTGGTATTTCAGAAACTTCCTGACTCCAGAAGAGTCATAATCAGGAAGATTGGGCTTTTGTAAAAGAAGACACAACATACTCAGCTGCTGTCAACTTCCCATTTCTCAGACTGTGAGATGCTGGTGAAACTCCAGGCAGTGACAAATTTAGGTATGGTGGCACACAACCTGACGTGGCACAGCCTGAGGATAGCCCAGGCCTGGCATGGCTGGCGCTGGGCTGCTGTGTCCTTGGCACGGCTGTTCTATGACCTAAATGCTTTGCTCGTACAAGGGCATATGTCATACGAGGAAGTCAGGTTTGATAAGCAGGACTGTGCCCAACATGGCTTCATGAGAGGAAAGTCCTGCTTATCAAACCTGACTGCCTCGTATGACAAGGAAATAACCCACCTAGCTGACCAAGGGAAGTGAGTTGATGTAATATTTTTGAATTTCAGTAAAGCTTTCAATACTCTCTCACAGGATCCTTCTGGACAAAATGTCAGGCACACAGCTGGATAAACACATGGGAGAGCAACTGGCTCACCAGTCAGACACAGAGGCTTACAGGGAATGTGGTGACATCGGACTGGTGACCTGTTACTGATGGGTTTCCCACAGGGCTCCATTCTCAGTCCTGTGCTCTTCAACATCTTCATAAATGACTTGGATGTAGGACTGGAAGGGAAACTAAGCAAGGTCACAGATGATACAAAACTGGGAGGAGCTGTTGACTCCCTGAGGGCCGGGAGGCCCTGCAGAGAGACCTTGACAAATCAGAGGACTGGGCAATCACCAACCACGTCAGGTTCAACAAGGGAAAGTGCTGGATTCTACACCTGGGATGGGACAACGCTGGATGTATGGACAGACTGGGGAATGAGATGCTGGAAAGCGGTGCTGTGGAAAGGGACCTGGGGCTCCTGGTCGATGGCAAGTTGAACATGAGGCAGCAGTGCCCTGGCAGCCAGGAGGGCCAATGGTGTCCTGGGGTGCATCAGGCACAGCATCACCAGCTGGGCAAGAGAGGGGATTGTCCTGCTCTGCTCTGCACTGGGGCGGCCTCACCTTGAGTGCTGGGGGCAGTTTTGGGTGCCACAATATAAGAAAGACATGAAGCTATTGGAGAGTGTCCAAAGGAGGCTACAAAGATGGTGAAGGGCCTTGAGGGGAAGCCATGCGAGGAACAGCTGAGGTCACTTGGTCTGTTCAGCCTGGAAGAAACTGAGAGGAGACCTCATTGCAGTCTTCAATGTCCTCATTAGGGGAAGAAGAGGGGCCGGCACTGATCTCTTTTCTGTGGAGACCAATGACAGGACGCGAGGGAATGCCTGAAGCTGTGTCAGGGGAGGGTTAGGCTGGATATCAGGAAAAGGTTCTTCACTGGGTTGAGTGCCCACAGTGGTTCGGCACTGCCACAGGCCCCCAGGGAAGTGGTCATAGCACCAGCCTGACAGAGTTCAAGATGCGTTTGGACAAATGCTCTCCAGGACATGGTGATTCTTGGGGATGGTCCTGTGCAGGGCCAGGAGTTGGACTCAATGATCCTTGTGGGTCCCTTCCAATTCAGCATATTCTGTGATTCTATGATTCTGTGAAGAGCTGACCAGTAGTTCGGAGGAGGAAGGAAGGTTCCTATTTTGGCATACATTAGTATTGAGTGCCAGTCCTCAGAGTACAGTTTATTATTTTAATTGCTGCCCTGAGGCAAAGGGGAAGGACTGAGCCAAATCATAACCATTTTTTTTCCCTATGGACAGTATTTTATATCTCATTACAAAAACTGGACAGCATGAAGATCTATGCTATGAGACACTTCAGCCCACTAGCTTTAAACTGTAGACAGATACATTTAACAGTTCTGAGAGATTTTTCAAGCATAGCTGTATATAGAGCTCTTACAGGAGTCTAGCATGAAGGACATTCAATTGCTCTAGTGATGTATGGTTTACTACTCTCTTTCCAGGAATAAATCCTTCTGCATTTATGGTTGATCACCTGTATCTTCTCAGATACTGAAAGCAATCCAGTGTTGTTGTGAGAAAAGCTGAAGGAGCAACTAAACCACTGCTTCTTCTCCCCTATTTAAATACGAGATTAGAGAATGATGTAAATTGAAGATGAGAAGGTTTAACTTCACATAGAAATAAGATGAAATAAGTTTCCAGGGGACTGCAACATGAAGCACTTTGATCAAATTTTTTGATCAAGAATAGCATGACTACTCTGAAGAGATGCACAGTAATAAATAATGCTGTATTTGCAGCAAATCACAGAATCACCGGATGGGTCAGGCTGGTAGGGACCACAGTGGGTCATCTGGTCCAGCCTCCCTGCTCAAGCAGGGTCATCCCAGAACACATGGCACAGGATTGTGTCCAGAATATTTCCAGTGATGAAGACTGCACAACTTCTCTGGGCAATGTGTTCCAGTGCTTGGTCACTCATACATGAAAAGAGTTCTTCCTCATGTTCAAGTGATTTGTCAGTGTACAGGAATGCTGTATCTTAAAGCTGGAAGCAGTCCTACCCAGTGCTGGAAGAAGAGAACTTGTTTTCCTGGATTCCTATGGTCAAACTGTTTGGGGCTGCATGAGGAGAAGAGATTTCTTCACTTGCATAACCTTTCTGGTTCATCATCCACTGCTAATAATGATTTAATGTTGCAATACATGAGCAAAAAACTCTTAGCATGGGCATCCTTATGTTAGCAAAGCTGTGCTGACAATAGAATGAAAACAGCCTTTGTGAATGAAGCAAACTACAGTATAAAAGCAGTTTGGTGGCTTAGGAACTGTACATTTATACAGGGGCTTACCATGTGCCTGCCCTGTTCAATAGTCTTCCTTAACAAAGCTATGCTAGCAAAAAAATCTGTGATAGTTCAAGAAAATTCTGGAGGGCTCTGGAAATTACATGAGGAAACACAAGATGTGAAGAACTTTGAAAAAATAATTAAGATTGGTATTATCTAAAAGAATAAGTAAAAATGTAAAATATGAAAGGCCAGGTAAAGTTCACCCAGTGAAGAGGTTGGCTTATAAAAGACAAAACTAGTGGGTTGAAAGAAATGGCAGTCTTGCTCCCGAAATCTCCAGCAGTACTGGAAACCAGCCCAAAGCTATAGCAGAGCTGCAAACAAGGATATTGAAATTGAGAAAGCTGGCACTAGTTAAACTGATTGCAAACTATTAAAGACTATTATCTGCAACTGATATCTCCAGCTGAAAAAAACCCAAACAAATTCTAAAAAATAGCAAAGATGAACACCAATTGGCTATCTATATTGTATCAGAGGACTTACATCATTTCTATAATTAGTTATTTTTATAGCATGCTATTTTATACACTACCTTTTAAATGGAAGGAGACAAAAAGCAGAGCAGTTTCTTTCACACTCAGGAATGGATACTTTGGCTTAAGGCTGCCGACTTCATGCAGAGCTTTTATTAGAGAAGTTGCTACTCCCTAAAGAAATAAAACAGGTTTAAAAGACCATTACAGAAATCTTGAACAATGCCTTATCCTGTTCTAACGTAGATCTAACAATACAGTACAATACCCTAAGCTGGTGAATAGTAGAAGATAACAAATAAGCATAAAATAGGGAGGGCTGTGACCATGAATAATTTTTTTATTTATTCATGTGTCAAAGTGTAACAAACTACTCTTAAATTTTTCCAGGTAAGCTTGTGTCTATGCTGGTGTTAAAAATCAAACCAAAGTGTACTCTTACAAGATATGATAAACAGCTAAGTCAGAAAATCTATCATATAATACTGCAGCTTATTATCCCCCTCTGACGGTCCTGTATTTTTTCCATTAAAGCTACAAATATCTATTATTTTAAGGCTTTTAAAAAATTGCTCTCAATTGTAACTACAAAATTTTCAATTTAATATAGTCCCATTAATAAACGTAAGACTCAAATGCATTAAAAATTTAAAAAAACTGAGTGGGATATGCTATATATCACAAAATCATGTTTTAAAATAGAAAAGCAAAAACTGGCCTGTTCAAGGTATCCAGCCAAAGGAAGTGTAGTTAGTAGCATGGGCTCTTGTTTTGGAGGGAGTTTATGGGGAAGCTTCAGATTCCAGTACTTCTCTGGTAACCTAACCAGATAAAAAGTAAGCAGTAAGCACTTTTAAGATGTATAAACAGTGACATGATTAAAGAGTAAAATGCAGTTAATGTATTCACCTCATAAACTTCTGAAGTTTTTCTTCACTTTCAAAAATATATACCTTATCTTGGTATTTTGCTGCATACTCAGTGTTGCCAGGCACCAAAGCTTCATATCTGAAGAGATGGAGCAAGAATTATTCATTCACAGAAAACGTAAAACATAGTTTGTGTGGTGTAAATTCATGAGCTACTGGGAGCCTTCTGGTAATTTAACAAGTGTAGCAACTACAAAAAAATAGCAATTGGATCATCCAAGTTTCCGCTACATGACTGACAGTACAAGGTTCAAAATCTGATAGAATCTCTGCCTCAAAATCTGCTTATTAAGGAACTTCTATAGTGCTTCTTTAGAGCTCCATTTGAAATGCCAATCATAGTTGTTCAGGAGATTAAGAAGGGATAACATAGAATTGGCTATTATGGTTCCCCTCTGATGAGAAATTCTTGCACACTGAGGAAATCTTTGTGACTTTATGGTGGAGCTTTATGGATCTTCTACAAAAATCATAATAGCTAGTTTTGCAGCTACTAGGGATTTATGAGTTTTCTTTGAACCTTTAAAGGCTTATGATAGAGAATTCAAACTATATCTGTCCATCTTCATCATGAAAGACAGCAAGCCAACACAGATCCTTGTAGAACCTGTAGCCATGTAAGTATTAAAAGGAGATTTTATATTGATTTCCAAAGCCACAGGTGCAATGTCGAGACTTGTAATTGCTTTTCCTGTCCAAGCCCTGAAATATTAAAAAGTACTTTGAAAATGTTCCCTCATTAATGTATTACTATAGGACACATAGTATGTAATTCAGATTATGAAAACTCTAGTGACATACCTCTGTTTTCCATCTAGGTAAGTGACTGGACAGTATCCCTGCATTTCAGCCTTTAAAGGGAATAAGGCTTTCACTTCTGCCACAGTCAGTTTCTTTGGTAGCATTTGTGGGGGTGGGAGAGGGTGAGATGCCAGTGATGACACATAAACCTCTGGTCTGCTCAAGAATTTCTGTAGAAAAAGAGATATTTTTATCATGAAAGAAGCACTGTAGGACTGTTAGTCAAACTCCAGAGGACTGGCTCACACAATTTAGATACCTATTTTTTGTATAATGCAACAATGTGTTTGCACTGCTGTTGCTCTTGGTCAGTTGAAGTAGTCACTATCCACTCACCAACCATCACTATCCACTGCTATCATAAGCCACTTTTTAACCTAGTCCCCCAAAACAGATGGAGAAAGGAGAAAGTTATTGTTTTCAAACTAATGTTTGATCTGTGACAATTTGTAAGATGAGCTTTAGTTTAAAGGTGTCTGTGCTGCATTTTGTCTGCAATGTTTGATAGCAGAAGCTTGCAGAACAAAAGCTTGAATGCTAACAACAGTGGTCTAATTCAAGTTGCATATTACCTATTTCTGTATGGAATCAAAGAATCTAAGCAACAATGTGCCCTCTTCCCACAATCCCCTCCTTTCTGACCTGCTTTTTAACACCTACTTCCAGTTCTTCCTGTGAAGCCATTTTGTAATAGCGCCCTTGAAATTCTGCAGCAAACTCCAGGGAGGAAGTTACAGAGCAGTCAATCAGTTCACCTTTCTCTGCAAGGCTGACGGGACAGTACTGTCCACACTCCCCCAGCCGATCCTGCAGCTCCTTGGGAGGGATACATAAATCAGCAATGTTGGCTGCTTTTCCTGTTAATGAAAGCAATTAATGATAATGTTTTATTTATGAGAGGCATAGAAACATCAAACAATTCTACTCAGGAATGCTACAGTTTAGAAAGTAATTCATACTTTGAAAATTACATGAAATAATGAGAACTAAAACAGCAATTTGATAATAAAATGAAGTTGCAACTCATTTTACCAATTAATTCTAATAACATTTTTGTAGCATTTAAGAAATATAATAATTATTAATGATGTGGGATACTCTGCATGCTCAGCTTATTAGTCTATGTTCTTCTTCTTATTTATGATTTATTGTTTCACTCCTCTGT
Source organism: Lycocorax pyrrhopterus obiensis (assembly GCA_014706295.1). NCBI lineage: Eukaryota > Metazoa > Chordata > Aves > Passeriformes > Paradisaeidae > Lycocorax > Lycocorax pyrrhopterus. The sequence continues at coordinate 69,498,526 of JACSVZ010000004.1, read as the reverse complement.
GTTACTACGGAACATTTCAGCTATTATTTTATTTCTTTTCATTGGTGAAAAAGAGTACAAGGTGTGATGAAAACCTCCCCTTTATTCATCCATATTTTGCAAATGCTACAGTCTATCTGGAGGAAATATATTCAAAATCTTGAATAAAATGTCATCTCAAACCGAAATTAGTTAAAAATCATGCTCTTCAAGCTTGATGTGAAAAAGTTAAATTTATTTTATTATTTTTGATTATGACTCCAATTTTTAAGATGGGTGCAGCCACAGAGCTGTAAAAGTTAAACCCAAAAGGTGAATATAAGATAAGGAAGTCTGTTTGCCCTGCAGAGGAATTCTAGTTAAATAGTACAGACATGTTTAAAAGGTATATTTAATCCTGACCAATGCTGACACACAAAAGGTCAAGTGTGAACTGTGCCATTTTAGAATAAAGTGGTTTTCTTCCCAAAGCACAGAAATGAACTCAGATGGCATAATTAAGCTAATTTCTGGATTTTAAATTAACATCTTCCCTCTTCCTTTCTGTTCCTTCACTAACACTAAAGTGAAGCTGCAAGTTAGAGTTGCCCTTGTATACTTCCGGGTACTCTTTGTGATTTACCACCCCATGTTGCCAAATCATGGACCAAGGACTCTGACTTCCTTTAGCAGATTTCTGTTACCCTGTTCTCTGGAGGATGGCCTCAGACTGCACTGTAGTTGGCTTTGTCTTCACTCTTTTCAAGAGATCTCTTCAAGATCTCTGCAGATGAGACTGAAGAATTTAAGGGTTATGTATGTGCCCAAGAATTAGCCTCATCCAAAGAAAGGGGAAGTTGTCATGCACATAGTACATTGCAGCTTTTTAAAGAAACAAATATTCTGGGAAACTTTGTTTTTCTTTTACCTTCTTTTATTCTTTCCAGGTATATCTGGATTTGTTTAACAACCACTTGAACTTCCTGCTGAACTTTGTTCCAGACCCTCCACTTGCTATGTTCGGCATCAATCACACACCAGTTCTGATGTTCCTTCATATAGTAAGTTCTTATATCATCAATGTCCTGTTTATAGCAGGAATTTTTAATAGCTAGGATCTGTGAGCTGTCATGTTCGGGATAGGGAGGTCTAAAGACAATGAAAAATAACTGAGTTAAATCTCAAGATAGATAATTTCATTGAATTTCAGGCGTAAATTCTAGAGTTCATTATAAATTCTTTTTACAAAATTCTGCTTATTTGACACTGTAGAACATATTTGAGAAATACAAATTTCTTATTGAGAATATTATCAGCTACACGTGAAAAGCAGTGTACTTATGATCAGTCCTGTTCAAAAACAAAGAACAAAACTTTTTCTATTTATGTACCAAATACAACTCAATAATTATTTTGCAAAGGATTTGGAATGTATCAGCACATATTACCTAACACACGCTACAAATACACCATTAAATGGTACCCTGATATTGCACATTTGATTTGTACTGAAGCCTATGAAATATAATTAGTTTGGTATTTAAAAGGAAGTTTAAAGTAAATACTTTCAAAAACACATCATTGATTTAATTTTTTGCAATGCAAATTGTCTTTAGTCTTTCAGTAAACAATTTAACATTGTACTGATTACTTGATAAAAAGAAAAGAGACAAAAAGAAAAGAGACAAAATGAAAGAGGCATGCAATAATACTCCAAGCTATCTGGAACTTCTTAGAAACACTTCCTCTAATGAGAACCAGGTTCTTACACAATTTAATTTTAAGGTGAATGTTCTGTTCTTTTTCATTCTCTGTCTGCTTATGAACTACTTACTGTTCTTCCTCAAAAACAACCCACAGCTCTTTAAACAGAATATTTATCTTCTCAGAAAAACAAGGAAGGGAATGAACTGAATTAAGAGGCTTAGAACTCCTGAATTCTATACATTGCTAAATATGGATTCTTTCCATATTTTTAAAAGAACTCTAAGTCTTAAAAGAGAGCTTATTAGACGAAGTATCAATTTCTTTTATGATAATAATTGAATTGATGAAAAATAAATTTCAGCAGCAGAGAGAACTGGTAACATTTGTGATGTACAGTTTCATTAAACCAGTTAAACTAAGCAGTGGGTGCACAGCGTTGCACATTTGTGATCTCAGTCATGCAATCGAGGGATCTGGCCAGAGCATGCCACAAACACCTTACATCCCTGTTTCTGTTCTATGGAAATCAAAGCATTAGAAAGGAGAGGGACTGGTTCCCACGTCTTTCATATGTGGAGTTCAGAGACAGCTGGGTATAGCACTGAGGCACACAAATAGAGATATTGCAATATCGTGTAGAAAAAACCAAATTCTATCAGGGAATATCACTACCGGTTTGTGCTTTCCTTATCCAACAGTGCTCTTCTGAACACTTCCTTTGCCTCCATGTCTAATTCAAAGATTTTCAGTGGAATTATCTTGGTTGATTCCAAGAGATTTACGTGTTGTCTTGTTAGAGGATATCCATCAATTACAACTCTGCACACAAACAGAAACAGAAAAATAGTTTTCCTAAGAAGTGAGTTTCCAATCAACCAGTAAGTCTATGTATATTTCTAGTACATTTTCCAGGGAGACAAAAGTCTACACCTATACCATGAAGTTATCACTGCTCTCACTTGATAGGCACAGTCTTCACTCCTAAGAATTTACAACCAAATTTAAAAAAATCAAGGAGGTAGAATAAGAAATAGTAATGAGAAAAGGAAATGCACAAAGGGCAAAAGGTAAGTCAATGGCTGTGACCTAAAAAAATGGTGTACTTTAAAATTCTGACACATCAATCATTCAGAAACATCATTTTTACTATGAGAAGTCTCCATGTAGATTGGGAGGAGCATTTTTTAAAGTGGTAAGTAAAATGATTTACTACAGTATTTGAAGAGTTTTTAAAATCATATTGAAGAAGAAATGCTTTTCACATATTAGGCAATTCTGGAACAAAATACACTGAAACAATATTCCAGGATTTAATATGAAAGAGAAGATGAAAGAATTCTGATCTCAAGCACAAATAATTTTCAGAGATTATTGCAGAATTGCCATTCTCTGTAATTCTCCTTTTTGGGGAGAGGAGTTGAATGTCATGAAATTCTGATGATAAAGCTTTTTAGGTCTGCCCAGTTTCAAAGGTGTTTCAATGAAGGAGAAAGAGCTTAGGATCACATATGAATGAGGTGGAAAGACTCACTGGTTTCAGTTCCTCTTTAATAACTTCAGTTGTTAACAAAACCAGAAAAAACTTGAGTACTGAACCAGCTTGCATGATCAAAGAGAATCAGGTGTGTCCAGGCTGGTTCTGGAGTTAGTAGGAGAGAGACCAAATGGTAGTTCTCAAAAGACAATAGAAGACACTGGCTTATTGACTAAAAAAAAAAGTAACTTTCATAAGTATATTACTTGGATCTACTGGAATATCGTTACTTGAAAATTGCAGAAAATTATGCTTCAGTGTCATTTCCCAGAGCAACTGTAAAAAAATCTCCTTTTGTACAGATTATTTTCTTAATGCAGAAACCACTGATGTGTTTTAGTGAAATTGTTTTACAGCAGTAACTTGAGAATCCATGCCTGTGAAGGGACTGGCATGTCTTGGAGAAACCCCCAAAACCCCAAGAAGATTCTTACCCAGTGGCATTGTCCATGTGGTTTAGCAGAGCCACATCTAGAGCCTGGATGGCCAATTCATCAGGTACGGTGAGTCCTTGGAGAAGGTGGGACTTTACCTTAAGAGCCAGCTCGCTCTCTGGCTGGTTGTTTATCACAAACCGGATGGCATCTCCTAAGGACAGGCGCAGGAATCCATAAACACTCCCAAGTTTCTGGGCAACTGCAAAATATTTTGATTACAAGTCACAACTTTTAAGGTAAGCAACATCACAATCTGGCATATGCACAGGACATGCCCAGTGCACTAACACTATTCAGTTTAGCACAAATCTCAGCAGATATAGTCAATATTATTACAGTATGTTAGAAAAAATGCTTCCACTGCTGCTCCTTTTACAGAACAGCCCGTCAGTTACATCATTTATCCAGGAAATGGGAAATATGGCAAAATTTCATCCTAAATATGAGATAATTTGAACCTGTCTCTTTCCTTCCTAACATCCTATTCTAATCATTAAACAATGGTTTAAAATTAATTTCCTCCTCCAGTAAAAGGCAGGTACATGTGGATTGACAGAGTCATGGAGGAGGAAGGGGAGGGGAGAAGGATGGAAATCTTGGGGTTTTTTTAATCTAGAAATTTGGAAACAGACTGGGGAGTGGGAAGTTTGGGGTCCTCATCCTTGATCCCAGGACTATTTCTCCATTTTACATTAGCTCATATTGACTGAAAAAAATAAGAAACAATTAGAAAATAATAATAAATAATACAAGGGGTATAAGTAGTATAAGTCCAGTTTTTCTAAGTGCAAGTCCAGGTCACTAACATCTTAAGGACCTGGGATAAAATTCAGATGGACAATCCATAAGTATCAGAGTGTCAACTGAGACACTAGAGAATGTAACTAAAAGAATCTGTGTTCAGCAAGAAAAGCAGCAATGTTAACGGTTTATGATTTTTTAATAACAGTAAGGACAGATACAGCTTCAGTCATTAAATAATGTTTTGCTTTATAGATAACTGCTCATACCTGTAGTCTTTCCAGATTTTGGAGGTCCCACAATTGCAATCTTAACTGGCACAGATTGCTTAGGTTTTGGCTGACAAATATACTTGATGGGATTTGTCATAAATGTTTCTTTATTTTCTTTACTTGAAAGGAAATAAATATATTGTCGATGGATTACTGGAAAGACTGCATTTCCATGCCTTTGTTGTGGCTTGATCACATCTCCTTTGCTTAGCTGTAGAATATACAAAATGAGAATCAGTTAATTAGGTTTGACAAAGCCTCTTCTTCCTCCATCCCAGAGAAGTGGCTTTATAGGCAGGTAGAGGAGTACCAACCATATGAGACAAATCATCAAAGCATTCTGAAATTTATACATATGGACATAATATTCTGCTCAAGTCTGAGAAACTTCCATACCGACACTTCTTGTTCAAAAAGAAGAAATAAACATTGAAGACAGAAAGAATACTCGCTATTTCCAGTAGGTGGTACCATAACACTTTATGTCTGTCTAGATAGTGTAGTCAGAGAAGATTACCATAATAGTTTTTTGAATTTTCAAAGAATAAAGAGAATAATTTTATTCCTCCGTGAATTAAACCCACCTACCTGCCTGACAGTAGAAAATACACTGAGAATATGGTATTCACCAGAAGTCATATACAAATGAAGAAGACGTAAAAGAATATCAATACTTACATTATGGTCAAGTGAAAAACCACAACAAGGTAAGCCAAAAAAGTTAATGGAAAAATACATGCACTGCTGATGAAATCTTTTCAAACACATCAGACAGCCCACTAAAAAGTCTGCAGTGTTGATGGATCATTGACATATAAGAGATGCAATTGGCAGAAATAGTCACTGGAGTAATGCCAGATTAATTCCTTGCACCACTCTTCTCTAAGGAAGAACTTAGTCATGTCCCTGTTGCAGCCCTTCTTGGAAGAACTGCCTTAAAGTGTCAATAAAAGATGTTTTAAAACAAAATGTCAGCATATGTAGAAAAAATTGCCCAGACCAGATGGCATTCACCTTACTGTTCTAAAGGGACTCAGAAGTGTAATTCTTACTGAGTAATGTGTAACATTGGCCTTCCTTCAACAAAAAAAGGAAGGTGGAGAAAATTACCATTTTTTAAAAAGTTTTTTCCTCCAGGGTAGAACCTGGCAAAAATAGTCCAGTAATCTGACTCTGTATTGAGCAAACTGAAATATATTAAGGAAAAAAACCCAGTAGTTTAATGCATGTGTATCAAATAATGGGGAAGAGCCAACTCAGCTTCTTGTCAAGAAAAATCATACCTCAAAAATCTATTACTATTCTTTGAAGGAGTCAGTAAGGTTGGTCTGGTTATTACACCTAGAGATGGGACTGTTCTACTGTGTGGCATTGTCCTGCCAGACTCTTCTCACATCCTTAGGTTCCTATTCCTGCATCAAGTCATTTCACGGTGCTTGCCCTCAATTTATGGGATTTCATGAGTCTCTTCAATTGCGTATCTGCTTCCATTTCTCCCTCAGCTCATAATGTTTATTCTCTGCTTATCTAATCAGTTGCATAACTACTTCCTCCCCACCCCCAGATTTAATCTGAAAGTAACTGGCATATATTCAATCTGCCTTTCTACCCCAAAAACTTCCAGTCTGTAATCAATTTTATAATTTCTATTATTATCCTAAAATGCCCTCAAAATTATCCTATTTCCCTTCCATTTTTATCAGCTTGTACATTTTCACTGTCAGCACACCACTCTTATTTTATCCAATAGCTTCCTACGATTTCTTTCTTCTAACTGAATTGTACTTTTTGATTGGTAAAAACCACTGTATAGAATAAAGGAATGAATTGGAGAAATAGAATACAAAAGTGTAGAGAAATCTGACAGAACTAAGTGCAAGGACTAGAGTGTAAAGACTAATTGCAATTAAACACATAAACTGTGGTTCAGTAGTTGGAAATGACCTAAGTGTAGACATATGTACTTCTGTTAGTATGTCCCTAGATTATTAGATGCCAATTGATGCAGCCATGAAAAAGAATGAAGATTTTGATCCTAAGGTTAAAGAGAGACAAATGTGATCAAGAACAGGTGAAGACCCAACACGATGCTATACAAAAGGGAATAAAATAGTTCGATTAATTGGCATAGTAAAATGAAGGCCAAAGTATGTTTCTTTCAGGGCCTTCCTGCTTTCTGTATGTTGTTCACTGGACTTTTTGTTTATGAATCCTCCTTTTTATTTTTTATTTACTCACAAGCCAATCTGCTTTTATTTCTAGCTTTAAACCAAAAGAATTACCTGTGAACATTTCATTTCCTACCTGTAAGATTGTATCAGCCCACTTTGGGGGATAGAGATGAGTACTTTCTGATCTCAACTTTCCAGATCTCTAGTAAAATACCATAGAAATAGATTTGTTGCTCTTCAAAATTTGTAAATTTTGACAAGAATTATTGCTAATGAATTACATATATCTAACATTTTTTGCCACTACTAGGTTTGGTGGCCCCTTGTGTGTGTGGCTTCTTACAAATTCATACTCCAAATCCTTTCAGTTTGTTCTCACTACTATTAGAAGGCTTTAAGACGTTCTCTGTTGTCCTGTGTTTTGTGTATCATTAAGAGTTAGGCATTTCTTTCTGATTCAATGCCACCTTTAATCATGTCACCAATGATAGTGTAACAAATTTTACTAAATGCCTCTCAGCCTTAAATTAGCTGCAACACTGAAAAGACCAACACCTTTTATTACCAATGCTTGCTGTATACTGTGTATATTCAGTGGTGTCATTTTGATTCAGTGATGTAATTTTCATTAAATATTTCTGGTATTAGTGGCTACTGTCTGATAACATTTTTTTAATGTGAAATACATTTTTAAAAAGTGTCAACTCTTGAAAACATTCTTCAGCCATTTAAGAACGTTACCTTGACTGGATCCCACTGACCAAAAGAACTTAGTAATTTATATGAGAAAACTAGCATCTTCTGTGCAAGTGACAAACTTATTGGGTAACATTTCTCAAAAATGCTTCTGCGGTTTTCCACTAGAGATTTCAGCTTGCTGTATATTTGGTAGCACACGACGCGAGGCTTCCGTCCTCCATTGATCTCAACTGGTGGTATTAATAACTTTTCAAGTTCTTCCTGGTTATGAAAACCATAATGAAATATTAGAATCATAAATGCAATCAGATTTTTAATAAAGACTGATGGCAAGATTTTCTGTGAACTGTCAAGGACTTCCTAAGCATGTTCTCAGTCAACATAAATCAGCAAAATTTGATTTGAGATGGGAATTGTTCTTTCTGCCCACTGAAGTTTAAACTTCTGTATTAAGTGTCACACTGCTACAATATTATATTATTATCTGGTTTTGTAAACCTTCTCTCTGGTCAGTGGATAGAGCTTCTTCTAAATCATTATCATTGTCTTTCTGAAGTGAGATACTTAGTAGATAATAAACAAATGCCACCAATCTACCTACTGCCTTAGATGTGGCATTAGCATAGCAGGTATCTTGTGTTAGGTGAGGTTACCTTGCCATAGGCAATTGCACTGATTTCAAGAAAATTGTTACTAGGTGTGGGAACGGTGCCAAACACCTGGCATCTTAACCAAGATTAGATTTGGATTTTTTCTTTACATTTGGTTTCATCACCAACAACTAGGAACTATATTAAAAAACAGAGGTATCTAGTAAGAATTTTGCCTCAAAAATTATTTTGAGATACTGTTCATACATTTACAACTCTCTAGTTTGGTTGCCTGTGTCAACTGACCTATCAAAAACGAAATGACACCAAGACTGGACAGGGTCTACCCAAAAGCTTCCTTTTTTTTTTTTCTCTACCATATTAGTCATATAAATTATGTACTCTTTAAAGTCTATCCTTCTCAGTACAGTCTTCATCTTTTTCACATACTTAGATCATGAGTAAAGCAGCACGGTTATTGAAGCACTATAATTTTTAAATGTGACAAATAAATATGGAAATTCTTCTTCATGTGATCATACAATTTAACAAAATAAGCAGTGGTATCAGTACCTGCACACTTTGTAATATCTCTACTTCTGATTCAAACTTTTCTGAAATTTCATTTTGCATGCGCTCAACAGCATCTTCTTCATCTTCTTCTTCTTCTGGTTCTTCTTCTTCTGCACACTCTTCTGCAAGTATAGCTTCAATATCTTCATTCTCCTCCTCCTCAGTAGCTCCATCATTCTCCTTATTTGCTAAAGCCTGTAAAGACAAAATATTTTGTTATTTCATGTCTATGAAACAGAACATATGGAACATATGGTATTCTTGTCTCTTTTTTAATTAGAAAAGCCATTAATTCAACAAAACCTCATTTTGGGATATCCTTTATCATAAGCAAAAATCTAGTAAATTCTAGAATCTTATTTCAGAAGAAAATACAGAAGTATTGCATAGTGCATAGAGTGAACCATTGTACCAGTTCCAAGAGTACTTAAAAAACCTGAAGAGCTACACTGCAGTTTTGGTAAGAGGAGTGTCTTTTCATACGTGGTATAGTAGTTGGACAGGACTTGGTTATAAACAAGCATGTTTGATGAAAGTGTAGCTGACAGGATATCATGAGCAGTCAAGTAGTACCTGAATGCATTTATAAATATATTATGTAATTGACTTTGAGCAGAAATCCTGGTACATTCCTATTCTGGATTAACCATGGATTTGACAGTGTACTTAAAGGCACATGCCTAATTTCAGTTAGTGGGGCTACCCTTATGCTTACAAATTAGATACATTAAACACATTCACAAGTATTTTCCTGAATTGAAGTACATATTGAGAATTCTTTTAAAATAATTTTTAGTCTTCATGAATTGATAGTTTCTAAAGCAATTCAAACATAATATAAAAATATTTTTGAAAGTAGAAGTTTCTCACAGTCTATCATAATTTTACTGTTCTACATTGTCCTGAAGTCTGTGACTAAAAGCTCTAGAAATTTCTATGGTATGAATGCAAACACTTCTATTTGAAAACTTTCTTATTAGGTTGTTTTCTTACCTCCTGCTTCTTTTTTTGTCGCTCTGCTAAAAGTTCTTCCCTTCTTCTGGCAATCTTCTCATTCTGTTAGTGAAAAAAAGATATAAGAAGACTGATGATACTTCCTAATAAAAGCTCCCCTCTGAAAATTGGTAATGTAAGTTATAATTAACACTGTTCTTTCCACCTTAAAATTCTGTTTCCAGTTGGTTCTAATGTTAAAAAATACTACCTAGAGTATGAAATGTTGCAGACCAGATATACCTCTCCACTAAGCAAACATGTAATTATATTTTAGTAAAGCTAATTTGGCATATTCTGAGATTGAGATTAGAGGAAAAAGAAAGACTCTGATTCTTATCACACTGAAAATACAGTAATAGGTTTATTGGTAACTTCAGAGTTTCTAAATTTATAGGTGATTTTTGCCATTTAGCAAAGGGGCGACTGAGTACATTAGCAAATGTGTGGTGTTCCTTTTGACTGTTTAGGGATATTAATGGTATTGTTTGAGTCTTGTCCCAAATTCAGTTGTCCTAAATTCCTCTGTGTCAGCTGCTCTGTAGTAATTATGCTCAGACCTTTTCTGATATTACATGTGAAGTACTTTATCTCAGTTTTATAGAAAGTTAGGAACCTTGAATATAGTACATGTGCCAATTTCAAATGCCTGCATAAAGGCTTCAGGTTACCTCAACCAATTTGTAACCTGTTCAGTAGTAGGCACAGCTTCTTCTGAATGGGACAAATAGCAGCTGCAACAGCACTGAGAATGTGGCTCAGAGTTCCTACATTCCTGTGCAGAGTATCAGAGTTGGGAACACAGACACACACCCCATACAGGAGTGAAGTCAGCCTACAGGAGATGCTGATCAACTCAGCAGCACATGCTCAGGGAATCTGGGATGCAACATTACAGTGCATGAACTGTCAACTGGACTTTTTTATCGCCATATTCACTCCCTCCATCCAGTTGCCTTTTTTCCCGGACTTCCCAGAGTCTGTCAGACTGACATTTATCTGGCAGCACAGCTGCTTATCTGGGGCTGCAAGATGCCCAAACTCCTGCATTAGTTAATTGCATACAAGAGGAAAGGAGCCTTAAATTATTTTTGGTTCCTCTGGTAAGCCTAGGAATGCTGTGAATGCGTAGGACTGTGGCTCCTGGCTCAAATATTTGTTACTCTGTGTGCTCTTCATAGCTTTGGGAGTTTCAGAATCTGTGTTCAGACCTCTCCTGTAGAAACAACAAAAAAAACTACGTGGGGCTGAAAACTTACCCTTTTTTTTGCTTTTAGTTCCTTCAGCTTCTTTTTATATTCCTTTTTTTTACGCCGTCTGTCTTTCCATTTTTTCAGACGTAGAGGAAAAAGACGGTCAAGAATGTCATCTTCTTCTACTTGAATATAAACTGCAACATCAGGACAGAGTCCTCGTTCTGACAAATACCTGGCTTCATCTGAAGTACGAGGGAAGCCATCCAGTATAAAGCCTGTGGACCTAATTGGAAAATAGGGTATTTATCATTACACAGTGTAGTTTAAAATGCAACACAGTGAACATGTAATTATTTTGAAAAAAACCCACAAACCCTCCCATATTAAATGCGTATGTTAGGAGTAAAATAAAAAAAATTCTTTCAGCTAGTATCTTTTGACATTGTAAAACTGATATTTCACTATGTATTTTAATTAGTGTACTTACAAATTAATTTCTTCTGAGGTTTTAATGTGCAATGCTTAAATATTTTAAAAGAACTTAAAAGAAACCAAAATAAATCGTGTCCTCAGACTTGCTTGTGTGACTCTAAAAACAATACTTCTTAGGCACTGCTCTCAAAAAATAAAAGGTTCCCCAAACACTTTTCTGGTAATGACTGCCAAAGAAAGCTTGTGCCTGAAAATTTATGTTTCTTCTCTAGTATAGGATGAAAAATTTGCCACTCAGCATGACATATATTTTTCTTCCTGCAGATGTTAAAAACAAGTCAGTTATACCTGGAAAGCTCTATGGCTTATTGGAGCTCTTACAATTTCAAATTAGGTGAGTAGTTATGTAAGGCTAAGTGTTGTGTTGATAAGAAGTTAATATTTATTTCTATTACTTTAGACTTTAATAGGATACATTGTAAAATCGCAGAAAACCAAAGAAGCTACAAGAAGTGAGAGTGGAGGGAAGAACAGGTAGCCCTGGATGCTGTGGGGAAGAGTACAACATAGTATAGTTTAGTAGTGTAATGTATTGTAATGTGATATAATATAATACAATATATTACAACATCATGTGTAATGCTGGGTAATTTTGGTGCATTCTTTTTTTCCTGAAACTGATCTCCCTGTTTTTACACTGTGTAGAAAACCATTGTCCTCTCTCTGTAGTCCGGACAGAAATTACATAAAAATATAAAAGGTTTGTTTACATATCTATCCTGTAAGTCCATGAAAACTACCCTGCTATTTAAGAGATTTAATTCTATTCAGGTGTGCCAAGTACTTTTGTCCAATCCTGTGTGCAGCATATGAAACATGATATTACTGTCAAATTATCAATCAAAATAGTGCAACAAAACCAAGACTGACAGGTAGGTCATTACTCATAAAAAGTACAAGAGCATTGAAATAATCTCTGCAATAGTTATTTACAGTTGTGGACACAATGGATGATATACTTCCTAAGATTAATTAAAGAGAGAGGGAATCTAATTACAGTTACCGGAATGGCTCTTTCTTCCACCAGTCAGGAACAATCTTATCAAGAACTTTTGGAGGTAGTTCCATGTTATCCATTAGATTTGCTTTGATTGCCTCTTCCTCATCAGTTAATTGCACTTCCTTTATGTAAAGAAAATCCACCAAAAATGAAAAAATAAAAAAAAGCAAAAACCAAAACCAACCAACCAACCAACCAACCAAAAACAGAAAGAAGTATCTATTTGACACATTTATTATTTTTTGGCTAAGTAAGGTACTGTCTTCATTTGCCTTAACTGGCAGAAACTCATTTGCCACATTGCATCACACTACATTATACATTTTCAGTAATTCCCTAAAATTAGGGGAATTGCTGCTGTATGATTTTTAATGAAACTTAAAATCAAGCACAACTGTTAAGTATTTAATTATACATATGCTCAATTAAGAGGAATAGAAACTGAAATGAGCACAGTTTCTCTTAATTGCCTACAAGCAGTTTTCCACTTGGCTATACCTGTTCCCATGCTGGAAGACTACCTGCACTACATCAGAATGTTTTTTCACTTTTTAAAAGCAACTATTATATTTGGATGGAATCCAAAAAAAATATGTTAAAAAAGGATATGTAGGGTTATTTGGTATAGGCATAAGAACAGATACCAGACATATAGCATTGTTCTAAAGAATAGTAGCAGTGTTAATGACTAGTCAAATGCAGAGTATTCAAATACCAAATCAAACTACTAAATTCTTGTGGAAAACTGTTGGGTTTTTTTCCAGAATATGTAACTCTGTAAGACTGATATGGTTGAGGATGCACTTCTCATAGAATGGCTTCCTGACACAGACTGTGGTAAAAAATAATGAAAAGACGATATACATTGGTGGTTCTGAATTGGTTTACATAATTCATATATCAAAAATCAAAATTTGTCTGATATCAAAAGGCCATGTCTGAATAAGAATTTCTATGCCTGCTATCTATTCTTATAATGTAGCCAAAAGAACTTGAGAATATGCTGGAAGTCACAGGTCTAATGTAGTGTGTATGAGTAATATCTTCTCTGGTGCCTGACACAGTATATATATTAAAAGATGTTTGTATGACAGAAGATACCTAAGTAGACAAAGTGGTAGCCAGATTTGTAACACAGAGGCATCTTGAAAGAAATGTGTGAAGTGGGAGAAAACAGTAAAACACATAAAAATGTGTCACTGACACTACCACTGCCAAAGAGAGGTAGGAATGGCATTTGTATCCAATAAAAGAAAAGAAGCATGAGATGTATATTCCAGGTAGAGAAAAGAGAACATCCCATAGAGCGGTGATTTGAAGGAGAAGGTTGCCCCCCAGACCTGTCAATGATATGAAGGCCTTGGATGACACTAAAACAACCAGGATGGTATCTTTTTGCTGAACTTCCCAGCATGGTATGTTTTTGTTTGCCTTTAGTGGTTTTGCTTTGAACATTATAGCTGACCTTAAGCTCTGATAGATACACTTCTACTGTCTTGTGCCAAAGTGAAAGAGAATGATACAAATGGAATTTAATGAAACTTTGGAGGGGTGGTGGGTCAGTGAAAAACAGGGTAGTCAGACAGTCCAGTGGTAGTCATATTCAGAGAAATGCCTGGGAAGTCTACAACCTTGCAAATTATCCTCTAGAGTTTTGTGCATGGACCAATGAATAGGTTTCTAAACTGAACTGAAATTCAGTTTGACTAAGCTGTGCTTAGGTCATGCCATCAGATAAAGTACTTTATAAGAAGTATGAGGAAAAAAAGACTAAGTAGAAGATTGTTTCCCAGCAGATATAAAGATGATAAGGAAAAAATACTAACAGAAATGCCTTGGTGTAAGACATGTATTGATGCCAAAAAAAAAAAAAAAAAAAAAAAAAAAGAGTGAGAGCCAGCCATAGCCATCAGTGCCAGAAACACTTGCCGTATTTTTGGTTGTGACGACCACGTTGTTTGACTTGCCAAAAGTCTCTTGCCTCTTTGATTTTGATGAAAACCTGGATTTTTGTTCTGACATCCATGATTTTGATCTGTTCTCCATCTGTGTTGAAGCATTTGCTTCCAATATTACCTGCTCTTGTATTATTTAATCAGAACACTACCTTCCAGTTATCAGGGACCTGCTCCACTTTTCAAGTGGCCTTGAATGCACCTTTGGCAGCTTCATCAGCACCTGCAAGTGCGCCCCATTGAGCTGTATATGTCCAGTTTACACAAATTATCTCAAATTTGATCCTATTCTGTTTTGAGTACCATTTTTTACCCAGGCTTTCCTATTAGACACAGAGCCCTCTAGGCCACAGATTAGACTGTACTTGCAAAAACATGTTTCAGTGTCAGACTCATATTTTCTAAGTCTTTTGCTGCTGTTGTACTGCATAAATTCTTCCTGCAACGCTTCAGATCCCTCACTGGTTTCCACTTCTGTTGAGTGCTCATCTTCTTATGCTGTGCCTGAGTGTTGTTTCTGTATGCCTCCTCTTCTGCAGCCTGCTGCCTCTCCTGCATGCTTCCTTAAATCCTGTAGTAGGAAGTGCTTGAAGATCTTTGATGACTAGTAACGTGAGGGAACTTGGCAGATACCAGGAGCACGCACTAAAAAAAGGCTCTTAAAATATGATGCAGAAACTTATTTCTTCCTGAATCTTTGAGTATTGGCTAAATCCTTATTTCTATTGTGTAAGAGGTAGATGTTCAGTTTCTTTGTACTACATATTTTTGAAAGATTCATATGCTGTATACCTGTGTTGAGACTTCTCCACACAATGAAGGAATTTAGCATGTCCATTGCTATCTAAAGAATTCATTTGCATTAAAACCTTGTGGATTTTTTTTCTCCCAACATATCACTGCCTAATAAAAGAAAATAGGAAATACTCTCCCCAATAAACATTTATGTAAAAGTTTCTTCTTCTGAGAAATTGCATCCTGTAAGAGATAGGGTCCAGAATGTGTATTTATAAGGATTTCAAGCCAGTAGTCAATCTGATTAAGAAAAAGAACTAATTTTCTGAAAAATAGAATTCATTAATTATTCTACCAGTATCATGAATATACAGCTATTTGAAACAGTTTTTTAGCTAAGCTACAAGGCATATTTTATGCTACCCAAGAGTTGTTTTATTTTTCTGGTTTGAAACTGCTGCTAATAGGCAAAGAAACACTAAAATCCAGGTTATGAAACCTATTGCATTAAAAAAATACTAGCTTACCCAGCTATTAATGCTGAATATTTCTGGTTTTTTCTGAGGGATGATCAGACCAAAGGGCTGGTAGAGGCATTCTATCCTTTTGCCCCAAGAGAGTGTGAAGAGCACAGCCAGTGAACATTTTTAAAGTCCTGTGCAATTGGAACACATGCACTTGACTGAACCTGCATATTACAAACACTTAAAGGAAACCATACCTTCCCATTATTATTCTGACCTTGACCTTTTTTTGCCCCTCAGCTGGTCTTCCATTGGCCATTTAGCATCTGTCTCTACTATTTAGAAAAAAACCTGTATATAAATCTTGAAAATGTTTTGAAGAATGTTTGTGATATTTATAAGAAAACATTGTCAAGAACTATTATTTCCAAATTTCATCAAGTATTTAATTTAACATAATTTTACAATTTTTACAATTTTGTAGGAAATTCCTATTCTGGCCTGAAAATGATTATTTTGTGTATGGATGTAAAAAAGATTATTATTACCTGTTTGTTTTTTTCTGTTTCAGTTTTAGTCATGGTCTGAGAGAAGTCTTCCAGTTCCTCTGGTATTTTATTGTCATCTTCATGATCTTCACCAAAAGAGGGCCCAACTTTCTTTTTAGTTTTAGGTAAAATCAATTCCTGTAGATATTCTTCAAATTGAATATGGAAAATGCCTAATTTGTCTGCTATCTGTCGTGCACAAGTACTTTTACCTGCTCCATGAATCCCAAGTAAACACACCCGTAAAGGGGGAGCCTATAGGAAAAAAAATGGAATATTCTGTAACATTTTGGAGTGTACAGTGCACCCCCTACTGTTTTTCACTTCAAAAATATCATTATAAAAATTCCATAAAAAGCAGTCACATGATTTTGTATTTTAATTTTTCCAGACTTTCTATTGCTGTTCTAACCAAACTACCTGCTCCCTGGAAACACCAAACAAATCTACTACCCTCCTATCAGCAGGTAAAAACGAAACTTCATTAGACAATTCTGGTAACTCTTCAGTTCTTTTACCCTTTTTCCACTTACAAAAACCCACAAAAACCCCAATATGTGTCATTTGTTAAACACATTTTAAGATTATTGTAAGCCTTTATAATCTTCCTCTCTTTTCTGCTGTATTTGCATCATTAATTCAATGTGTTAATTTAAATTTACATTAAAAAATCACTAGGGAAGCCACGTGTTTTATTTGCTTCAAGGACTTGCCTAATATATTGTTACCTAGAAAAAAAACAGCAATAATAAACAAATCTAAATGGGAATGGAAAATAGTTATTTTAATCTGCTATTATCTGCTTTAAGTAATTTTTAAGATTCTCACTTGTAGTGGTTCCTTGTGAGCCACATACTCCTCAGGGTTCTTCAAAAATTTATCTCTGTACTCAGAAGTTGAAAAGTAATAAATCTTTTCTTTATATTTAGCTGCATGTTCCTGGAGTCCAGGGTAGAGGACAAAGTTCTCTTTCAGACTGACTGGACAAAAGTGGTTTGTGTCTCCCATGTGCCTTTTCTTTTGCTTAGTTGTTTCTTCATCCTTAAAATATGAAAATTTAAAAAACTCTTAGAATTCAGGAGTTTACTTAGATTAAGTAGGTCAGATTAAATAATGCCAAATACATTAACTGAGGATTGAATGAGGATGGTATTCTCAAAACATTTTGTAAGCTGAAAATAAGTGTATGAAAATACGCACTTTTTAGATTCTGAGTCAGAAAACAAACTGTCCAAGAGAATTACTGAGAAAAGAATTAGATTTGAAATATCATGAATATCATAGTTAGCCATTGAGGACCAAAATTAGGGTAGAAGTATCTATGATAGAATCTTTTCCTACTGTGTTCTTGAAACTGATTTTCTGTTTAAATGTAGACCTCTTCAGAAAATACGAGAGCTGGTGTTATGAAGTCAGATTACTTATCCAGTAAAGTTAATTTCTAAAAAATCTATTCCATACTGCTCTAGTACAGTCTATGGATATCCTGTACTGTTAAATTTGGGGATGGGAATCTTCCATTATAGGATGAAAATAGAAAGGCAAAGCTAGACCTCTAATTTCATTAAAGTGGGTGTGGGAAAATTATCAATAGCTGAGATGGAACAGGGGATTTCCCATTACAACTCTGCATCTTCTGATGTTTACATGATGGCTCACAGAATCATTGTTAGCTGACAGAAATCAAAGTTCACATTTGTTTCTTTAATAAAACCTCCCTTTTCCATCTGGCAAAACTAGGTAAAGTCATTCCCTCTGTTAGCATGGGGGTATTTGAGCCTCTTGCTGTAGTAAAACTACTATCGTCCAAAACACAGAAGTAGAGTGAGTGTTCCTGAAGCATATGCTAATATTTATTCTGTAAGAAGGCTTCAGCTGGATCACACAAAATCAGGATCAAGCAAAATCTGACTTCTCTGAGGTTATGTTCAAACTGAAAATAAAGGAGTTACAATAAAAGCATAAATGGATAAAACTGGTATGCTTACTTCTTCCTCTTCTTCCTCTTCTTCACCTTCCTCTTCCTCTTCCTCTTGCTCATTTTCCTCTTCAGCAGCCAGATCTTGTGCTTCCTCCTCTAAGTCTTCATCAGATAATTTCCAACCATAATATTTAAAAGGTTCTGAAAAGGTTAGGAGTTTTGGTGGGCTTTTTTGTGTTTCAATAGTTATCCTTTGGCCATACCAGAATATATTGTCTTTGTCCATAAAAGTAAGTGCATATGTGGAAGAAAATAATTCCAACTGTATCTTGCATTTCTTCTACTCACAGAACAAAATGTTCTCCCCAGATGTAGAAAATAGTATATTGCCTCCTCCAAAAATGCAAATTCTACAGGTTGTTTTTGGTTGAAGTAAATTGGTATTTTCAATGGCAACTTATATTACAAAAGTATTATACAAACACATGCAGATAGTACCATTACTATTTGCAACGGGGTTTTTTTCCTATTACTCATTGGGAAGAATCATCACTCAAATTTTATTTTATTATAGAGCCAGCACAATAGATGTTTTGGTTAATAAAACACTTGATTTGTAGTAATGATAGGAAAAATGTAGTATTATTTATCCAGTGCTCAAAATTCTGAGAGACCACACAAAGGAAAAAATGTAATTTGCAAAAAAAGTATCAATTTTTAAAAAATGAGTATAAATTCAGTTTTGAAATACAGTCTGTTCAGGTGGTTAGGTTAGATTATTACACACCCTGAAAGTCTCATTAACCCAATGAGTATTGTACATTAGTGAACCTTCACTATCTGTCCACTTCTCAAACCAGTATCCTGGCATGCACAGATAGAACAAGTAACTGAGGAAATGTGCTTTCAGAATGTTTAGGGAGCTATTATGCACCTATTTGCATAGCCATATTATATATGTATTTCAAATACATATATATTTCCCACTCTTCGATGTCTTAAAGGCTGCTATTGTGCCTTTCAGCTGACCCAGAGAACACAGTATGACCCTCTTCATATTAGTAATATCAAACTGAGTATAACCTACTCCCCAATATGCTCATCACATAAGCTACCCAAAATCCCTCTTGATAGTTTAAGTGCCAATCACATAAACAGTGTTACTTACTTTCCATAACCAGCATGGTTTGATTTAGCAGACTTTCTGGTGTTTGCTCAGCAATCTCTAAAACAACAAGCTGAACTCGAGATGACTTCTTGATTGCTGATTCCACTGTTTTCCAATCATTCCTGAAAAGGTTAATCTTCCTTTTAATTGCTTTCATTTCTTCTGTATCTGGAAAACCATGCTCTGCAAACTCGGGTTGCATGATTTCTGAAAATCAAATCATGTAGAATAGGCAATGCTCCTCCAAAATGTTTTATATTTAGAAACTATCATTATGCTTTAGGACTATTTTTATATTGCTCAAATATGGTAGCATATTTTTTAATGCTTCTTCCTCCCCATAATTATGAATTATTATATTAGTAGTTTACAAAGACACTTTGTAAATTCCCTGTTTAATTATGTTGATACTGTATATACTGAGGCTTCTCCACGAAAATAAATGAGGTCAAATTGCTGAACTATATTTGCATATGGCTATTTAAATCAGCACTCAAAATAAATATGACTCTTTCTGCAAAGAAATATAATATAGAATATGTTAATCTAAAAATTTTGATTTAATGATGAACAGCTTTTGACAGACTATCCATATGGTCATGCCCCATGCCAGTATAGGAAAGCTTTAAATGAATAAATAAATGAAAATAAAGTAAAAAAATCTTATCATGACTTCCCTCTGTGAATACTGGAACTGGGAAACTCTCACAGGAAATTCTGGCTTTAATGAAGCCATGTCTGCATATAACCACTTGTTTAGTAATTAAGAGAGAGAAATCTCCTAAGAAATGTGCAGAAATTTGTAGTGTCTGTTGTTTAAGATCAGTCCAAGCCTGTTTGCTAACACTGTCTCACAGAAAGCAGGCAGAAGTTAGAGACTCAAAGGATGCATTAATATAAATAAGAAAGTCACAGGTACTACACATTGTAAATATGACAAAACCATACCAAATGTGTTGTCATACTCTGTGAGCAAATAAACAAGGGCTTACTTTCTTCCACCACAACTTCTTGCTGAAGAAGACAGATGGATTTAAGAACTTGATATTGACAGCTGATATTGAATTAAAAACTTGATATTGACACATTAAAAAGGGTTCCAATTAGGAACTAGATAGGGCTGCAATTACTATCCATTCATACATTGTTAGACCCTTAAAGTCCTGAGACAAAGTTCTATCTCAGCTAGAAGATAATTCCCAAGTGCTTATATGGCACCATAAAGACCTTGTCACTGGCAGCAGTGCGGTGGTGTTGTTGCTGCTGTTCCCATTCCCTGCACTCATGTAATTTTCAACTCTGATTTTCTTTTCTTTCTTACAATTTTTCTTTTGTGTTCTGTTAATAAGTGACGTCAGCTAACAGATAGAAAAGCAATTGAGAGCAGTGACTTAAATGGTCTGATATTACTATAAATTTGCTGGGACTTACAGCATATGCTGTGGTTTTTTCTGGCCAGAAATGAAGATGCAAGAAAAAATTTTATCAGTGAATGGAATGATTTTCTACTTCACTAAAATTTTCCCCTTCTCTTATTATTCCTGTCTTGTTTTTAGTTTGAAAGAGCAAGAAGAGATTTTGACACAAGTAACAACATGCTCAGCCTATTCCAATGAACTTCTACTGATTTTTTACATAAAAAAGGACCATTACTACTGTTCTTCCTTATGTAACTTCCTACATGTACAAAGGAGAGGTATTACTGAAAATGAAAGTCTTATGTAATGCCTTGTATGTAAAAAGCTTTGACTACTTTCTCAAAAATACAAAACCTCGAAACATGAGAACCCCAATGCTTTATGGTTAGTCTCTGGCATTAAGCAGGCCAGTGCTCACTATGTCAAATTGCAGCACTGTAACATTCATTCTGAGTTTGTCCCAATCTGAAAAATCCAAACAATTTTTCTGAAAGGTTAGATTGCCCTGTTACAATTTTCTTCATTATGAAAACATATTTCTTCCCAGAACCAAGTATCTCTCAATCTCCTCATATGGAGTGTTAAAGAAATTTGCAAATGACACATTTAATTTTCCAAAATAGAGCCAAAAGGCAAAAAGGGTCTAATGTAGCTGGATTTCAGTGATTAGGTACAAGTAAGATTTGGCAGGAAACAGATCGAAACATAATGGTCAGAGTAGAGATGCTGCCTAATTTTTGTCTAATATTCTACCAACTAAAGCATCACCTCGAAGTGTCAATATCAGCTGGGATTATGTGAGTGCCTGCAGGACAAAGACCATATCTAACATGCCTTCCTTTGAAATTCCTTCATGGCCCACTAAGGTTGGTCCCTTACTAGCTTGCTACTTGTGCCTATTTCTACAACCCTTTAGTCCATACATGAAGTCAGGCACTTTAAAAGTAATATGGGAGTTTGGGGTCCTGCAATGTCTACATCTTCTTAAGGGTCTGTGTCACAATGTGTAGCCCTCTAGAAATATACTAAATTTCTAAATATTTAGGTGCTTTTAATAATTTTATTCTGCTACTTTTGAGGCTGAAACTTTTATTCTCTCAGTACCACCATTTCCCTCAACTACATACATGATTAACTGAGGTTTGAAGCAATTTGGGCTCTCTTCAGCAATTCATGTGCTGGCTCAGGGACCTGAGGGCACCTCTGGGCCCAGCCAGCCCCTGGGGTTCCCCCCACCTGCTCACAGCCCAGGACCCCATGTCAGCCCTCGGGGCTGTCAGCCCCTGCTCCAGCAATACCATTGCAGAGCCAAGGTGAACTGCAGAACTATTAACAAATAAGCATTTTGACAAGTATTTTTGTGATCTTTGATAACAACCAATACTTAATACATTCCCCCCCCTTTTTTTTAAACTTTTGAACAACACAACTATTAGACTGACACCTCAGTGGCTAACCTTCCTCTTATCTGATTACTAGTCCCAACATAAATCTAAGTGCCAAAGGGCATATCATTTAGCAGAAACACCTTGCCGATTTCAGATAGTTTTACCTTGAATTAGAAATATGTTTTCTCTTGAAAATGTTTACAAACATTTGCATTTTAGTAAACTAGACATTCATTCTATATATGTCATTACATTACTTATTCGCTGCAATGACATTTTTGCCTCTTGCCGTAATTCTAAATAGGAACATAAAAATACCTTTTTATGTACATTAAAAGATGTTGTGCAAATGGTACCTTTAATTATGTTGCATTCTGCAGTGATATATTCCAAATGAGACAGAGATTTAGCCAGGTAAAACCTGCTTAAATTTGGGCAGCTCTAATGCAATATGTAATGATGACTCGCTTAGGAACACACATTTTAAGAACAGAAGGAAAGGATACATTACTAACTAGGTTACTCTTAACTGCTGCTTGCACATGTTATCCCCGGCACAGTCACACTGCAGGAATCACATGTGCTGCCTTGTGAACCACAGCCCTGCTCACAGCAGTAACACATGGAAGAGGGGATGAGGGCTGGCTGGATCTGGCTTTCAACAGATCATCTTATAGTCCAGCCCTTTAAAAACCTCTCAGTTCTAAGCAGGTCATGACACTTTGGAAATATACAGGCAGAACAAGAGATTTAAATGAATACTTGGCATCATCTGAGACAGAATATTGAACATGGCAATGAATCCACTTAATAGAGTCATTCCCATCCTCTTTATCTCAGATGCACTTACAATTCATGTTACCTCTCCTGATAGGCCATATTTAGCAAATGGTGGACCAGCATGTGTTCCAGCTTTGTTTTGCTACTCTAGGCACATAATTCCAACAGAATACCTCTATCCAGAAGGTTTTGTTGCTTAAGGAAACATATCCAGCAGCAATTATTGCATACTTACAGAACTTTTAAATAGATTACCCAGGTCTAAGTGAATTGAAGAAACTTTCCCCTGGAAACAGGGGAGAAGTAACGAAAGAAAAAAGGTTTACATTCCTAGTGAAAAGAGACAGCCCAAAAATCAGACAACCCAAACCTCATTTGGTTTTGGTTCAGTTATTTGAACTTTATTACGACAAAAATGTTGCCTACCTGGCATTTAGTTTGTTTCAGACTTGGTCTCAGGGACCAAGTAAGGCAGCTGTACTTTTGCCATTAGATACAAATTATAATAACTCTGCTTGGAGAGGTTATTTATGGTGAGAAGACATTTTTGAAAAAATTAAAAACATAGTCAAGAAAAATACATGAAAAGACAGCAATGTTCTAAAAATAAATTACATAAAAATGCAAACGACTTTCTTTCTGAGCAGGTGGCCTTCTACCTAATAGTGCTGTTCTTAATTTAATTTGCTTATCACAGCGGTGATAGGAAACAATCTTCCCCAGCCTTAAATCTTGGGCTTTCGTGGGGAATGCCTATATGCCAATCTCTCATACTCCTTTGCTCTGCATCTTCTTTGCTTTTACTGAGCATAGTTACCATAGAGACAAACAATCCTCAAAGGCTTTCTACCCCCACATTCTCTAAATGAATTGTTGGGGAAGAACAGCCCAACAATTTTCATCCCATCTTTTTCATCCCTCAGTCCATATTCAGCAACAAAAAAGATTAAAAAAATCCTTCTTTCCTCCCCATTGAAACACTGCCAAAGCTGACCTGTGTCACCAGAAGCCAGCATGTCTTCTTCCTTAGAGCTTAACTATCAAAATAAACTGAAAGGCAAAATATATGGTAACAATGATGCTTTCATTTCTTGGAACTGATCTGTATTTCATTATGAATGTATTTTCAGTTGTCTTTTTGAAACAGACTGTAGTTTGTTTATACAGACTTTTCATTTCTTACTTATAAATATATACTGCCAAATAATCTTCAGCATGTTACAGTGAAATGTACTCAATAGACAAACTTACATTGTATGTACCAATTTTTTTATTTGGAAAGACAACTTTGATTTACAGATTAAGTTGATTCTTTCTAATGCATAAAAATGTGTATATTTAACAATTTCCTATTGAAGTAAAATGGTTTCTATTTGATTTATTTCTGGTTTGTTCTTTAAAATAGTCTATAACTTCTAGCAGATAAAAACTAAACTGTATATTTTAAAAACTAAAGCAGACCATCTCCATTAAAGAGGGATTGCCTTCAAAGTGTTTTTTGAGAGAAAGCTGTTACAAGATTTCATATATCTTTTCATTAGCTTATGGCTCTATTTCATTTACAAGACTGGTACTGGACAGGGTCAATGAGGACAGATGGACAGACATTAAGCAAAGTAAATTAAGAGGGTGTCCTTTTTCTTATTATGTTCAGAAAGTGACAAGAGCTTTCAGAAAGACTGAAGACTCTTTTTTCTTCTGCAAAACATTGCACAGTTGTACTCCACCAATATTCCTTAGTCTTTACTTCTCTGAATGAGAGACTAAAAGAATTTAAGAATTGAAGGTATTTTGGATTTAATTGAGGAAGCTGTTCTTAACCTTTCTGTTTCAAATTTTGAAATTTCTCTGCCTAAAGTGCTCAGATTACAGGTATTAAAATGCAATTATCACATCTGACATATGAAGGACAGCACAAAGTGGCTTTGAAGATCATGCAGCTTTGCTCAAAGACTGAACAAACAGTGAAGGTAATATCACTAGAGCTTGCTTTGAAGTTTGCAGTACAAGTAATTTGCAATCTCTCATCTGAAGTTTAATAAACTGTCCTTGTCCAAACTCTCTCACTAAAAAGCCTCCAGTTAAAGGTAGGGGAAAGTACAAATCAGCATGCAAGTCAATCAAGAAAAACAAAGGAAATGTATGTAGAGGCTGTAGGACTGACCACACATCATCTGCCTCGTAAATGTTATAATTACAATTGATTCCAAAAAGTATTTATCTTCAAAGACTAAATAGGAAATGTACTAACATGAACAGGTTTAATTATTTTTTGCTGTTGTTGTTTCAAATGTTTTACTGAATTTAACATGATGATAAAAATAAATAAGAACATAGAATAAAAGCCTAAGAGATGGGTATTGATTCTTCATTCTCTAATGAGAAAGGAGATCAATATTAAAGAGCTGGGATTCAATATTAAAGAGTTTATAACTAATACTGATCTTAACAGCTGTGAAGCACAAGCATGAGAGGTGACAGCTGGAACTATCAGCCCAGCTACCGATTTATTTTTGCCAAGAACTTCTGCCCAAATAGTAAGAGCAGCAGAAGAGACATCAGTGAAGATGGGGTTGTACAAACACACCAGCCTGAGCTACGCAGGCATAAGTATGTGTGCTCCAGTTGAGTTTGCTGTAGAAAGGAAGTAATCTCTGGTAGAAATGTGGCAGGGAAAGAATATGCCAAGTATTACTTCAGGAAGATTGGAGTGAACCCACAGATCTGCTTGAAGCTGATAACTCTTCTACAACACCTGAAATATATTCTCATGAATTGATATAGCTGTCTCCTAGTATAAATACAGTCATACTCATGCAAAGCTTCTGCAAAAATGCTTAAATAAAGTAAGAAATTCCTGAAAAAAACCCCTCAGAATAATTGTGTCAAAGGACTTGAAAAAAAATGTGAGGCTATAATTTTCAGCTAGACATTACAAGCGAGAGTTACCGCATAAATTGATTTCTATATCTTTAGCAGACATTTCAGCATTGAACTTAGCTTCTTAACTCACTTAAATACATTTGTTAGATTTACATGAAGTCTCCTTCTCCAGTTACTTTTACTCTCAATACGACGTGTTCATTACTAGAACCATTTTTTCCTTTTAAACACAGACAATATTATAAACTTGAATATGTTCAGTGGTGAAGCAATCCCAGATTCCACTGAGGTTACAAAAATTGTGATTAGAATAATAGAATAGAATAGAATAGAATAGAATAGAATAGAATAGGACTGTTTCAGTTGGAAGGGACCTCCAATGATCATCTACTGCTCATCAACTGTCTGAGCAATTCAGGCCTGACCAGAAGTTAAAGCATTTTGTTAATGGCATTTCCTAAATACTTCTTAAATGCTGACAGGTTTGGGGCATCAATCACCTCTCAATGAATCCTGTTCTGGTGTTTGACCACCTTCTCAGTAAAGAAACACTTCCTAATGTCCAGTCTAAGCCTCTCCTGGTGCAGCTTTGAGCCACTCCCATGGGATACCATATATGAGAGACCAAAACAGTATAATTTGGGCTCTGGAGTATTTTTCTGAGCTGTCATTTTTATATTACAACTGTTATAAAAACCCAACAAACTGTGAATATGTGAACTGTGAACTGTGAACATACATTTACATTGTTGTAAAGACGTGTCACATGGGAGAAAAGCTGCAGTCAACGTGCTGATGGCACTACATGTGAAATAAAATGATGTCAGGCTAAGAGCAGCATGACTGAAGTCTTTTGCTGAGTCAGTATTTGATTATTGAAATAAAATGTAGGTGCAGGAAAACATGATTTTCTCTGAACAAGGACTTAACACATCTTAAGAGAACAAGTGTATACATGACATTATTATTGCTATCATTAATAAATGTTGCTTTGATGTACTCAGACCAAAATTAGTTAGGTATTCAAAACTAAAATGAACTTTGTT
Organism: Lycocorax pyrrhopterus obiensis; assembly: GCA_014706295.1. Taxonomy (NCBI): domain Eukaryota; kingdom Metazoa; phylum Chordata; class Aves; order Passeriformes; family Paradisaeidae; genus Lycocorax; species Lycocorax pyrrhopterus. Next base: position 69,471,857 of record JACSVZ010000004.1, on the reverse strand, counting down.
GTTTGAGATGCAGATGACAAAGGATCTTTGTAGAAGCCTTTATAATCAATACTATAGGGTTCATTCACTTTGGAGAAGAGCTGTGTATTTTATTAGAAACTATAGTAAGTTATAATGTGGATTTTTTAAAAAGCATACATGCAATTTAAAGAACCCTAGAAAGCTAGAGTATTTTTTTCGCAGAGTAGGTGAAATGTTACTTCATTAAAAATTAAAAGCATGTTATCTTATTCAGTCTATCTTTACAACTTAGGCCTTGTTATATATATGTAAAATAAATGCCAGACTAGGTCATGAAAGAAAATGTATGTGAGACATACTGGCAATACAGAACTTAAGCTTGGCCACAGTAATTTTGTACAGAAACCAGTACGTTATGTTTGAAAGAACAGTAATAGCAGGCTCGGCCCTTGATGAGGAAAAAAACCCAAAAAACTGGGAATTAATGCACTTCAATTTTTAATTTCATTTCCAGGCCTTGGGTGATAATTTGGGCTATGAATGGGAAATCTTGAGACTGAATAGTAGAGAATGAAAATAGTCTGAAGTCCCCAACCTAGTTCTTAGCATAGAGACAGATATTTGTGCATGGTAATTCCTCTTGACAGCAGATCCAAATAAGACAGAAATATTCTTCTAAGAAACTAGGCAGTAGTTAAAGAAGGTAAAAGGGAAGTAAAACCCTGCAGCGTTTTGGACTATTGAGGTTCAAACCACTGAAACCAACTGGGAATAATTCTAAACCTCAATCCAACTGACAGAATGTGAGGTGCAAAAATCCAGCCTATTTGTGGCAGCTGGCCTGCTGCCAAAATCTCACTCCTCACGATTATTCACTTCTGCCCAGGACAATTATATTTTCTCTACTGGAAACTAAGTATAACACAGTTCTGATGTAACAGTAGGATCTTTACAGGAAACAAGAAAATATGCAGTTCTGTCAATATAGAAAGCAACGAAGAACATCTTTACCCAAAATGTTTTATTAATATTGTTATCAGAAGGGAAACCTCATGTAATACACAGAATTCCATTATATTTTATGGTGTTAGTTTCTGTTGTTAAAGACTAATCTCCATAAGCACAAAAGAGGGGACAAACAATGACAGATGGGTGAACCCCCCAAAACTTAATCAGACCAAATATAATCTTGACTTGACACCCCTCAGGACCATTAGAAGATGATGATGAAAGCAGTCTGGGTGTGAAATCTATTGAGATGGGTCACCCCAAGGAGCTCTCTCTGGCTGAGGTGTATTACTGCCTACAGGGCATGAGATTCATTAGGGGATGCCTAGGGAAAAGCAGTTTGGGATTGTGGGAGATCTATAATATGAGGAAGCTTTTCTGAGAAGGACCAAAGGCAAGGAGAAGGAAGGATCAAAGTGGACTGGAGAGGAACTAGCATGGATAATAGAGTAAGAAGAGGATGAAAGGGGAAACGGGAATACATGCTCAGACTCATTGCATGGTCCTGGGGACATGGAGCTGCAGCAGCCTCACCTCTGCTGGGCTTGTGGATTCAGCAATTCATAATGTGTGTTGCTATCAGATTGAGCAATTCTTAATGCATGTTAAGAGAGTAATTCTGAACTGATTTCCATCCTTTTAATTACTTCAGGCTGAGCTTACTGGAGGAAGGCCAGAAAATCAGAGAGTTTTGTGATTTTCTCATTAACTATTGACTAAGTTCCAGCAATGTTTTGAAACTTTTAAAGAGGTACAGATTTTCTGATGAGTAGTTTCAAGACAGTTAATAAACCACTCAGAAAAGTTACTAGAGGAGATAAGAGTCCCATCCTTTGGATTTATTGAAAACTGCAACAGTGCTGGCTGATTTAATGAAAACCATCTCTATTCTGTAACATACATGAGGAATGACACACAGAAATGAGTGCCTGAATCAGTGAAGATAGTAACAAAAAGTCATTTTTCTAGATGCTGAATGTAAAAAGGAAATCAAAACTGGAAAATCTGCATAAATACCAAATCACTAAATGATTGAAACACATAATTAGATAAAATAGAAGTCAAATGATACATACTTGCACCGTTCTCCTCAGCATCAGCTGGAGACTGATCTTCCTCTGATGTCACTGTTTCTTCCGTTTCTCCTCTGTAAATAAAAGTTCATTTATCTTAAGACCTGTACAGATAGTACCAAAGAAAGTTGCAGATTTATTAAATGTAAAGATGTGGAAATACAATTTGGATTGTAAAAAATAAAAATAATATCTATTTTATTATCTAAAATGTTATTTTCTCATTTCATTAAAAGGTTGGACTAACAAAAGGCTAACAAAAAAGCATTTAGAAAGAGATTTTTCTGCCACCATATGTACTGATATAAATGTAATATTCCTCAAAGATAACAGATACTGGATTATTTCCTATATAGCATAACTAGTCTTAGTGTACTGTTTTAGTTAATTTGTGTGATAAATCCACTGATACCTTTAACACAAAGTGAGGCTAGAATTTTCTTGTGCTCATTTTATACATTCAGATATTTGGATATTTTACCTTGCATCATCTTCTTTCTTTTCTAACGCTTCATCTGTTGGTCTTTCCAAAATCTCAGAATTATTTTCATTCCTACTTGCTAGGTATGCTCTGTGTAGTATACAGGCTCCTGCAGTACAGTTACATGACAGTAATGACTTTAATGCATCTGTATAAAACTAAAGTTATTGGGTTAGGAATACCGTTTAATAAACTATTGACAACTTTTTTAAAGTCAACAAAAAGTATATGTACCACTGAAATGTTATTATTCTGTTGATTTCTACAGGTTTAGAGCTTTTTTTTTTCTATTTAAAGAACATAATAAACTGAATCTGGGATATTGGAAGGTTATGAAGGCTATAAAGGGAGACAGAACTGAAAGGATTTATCTTATACTTTCATATCTCATGTGTCACTCTGACATTTATTTTATTTGCAAGTGTATAAAGAAAGCTATGAAGAAACAAATGAAAAACATTCAAATAAAAATATAAATAATGTGCATACCTCTACTACTACAGCTGGTTGACAGAAATGAAGAATATGCTGTTCCTACTACGAACTCTACTGACTTATTTACTTTGACAAATAGATTTATATATGGCTGTGTGGCTTAAACCCATTTTCATCAGTGGACTTATGAGAGTTTAGACGAGGTCAGGGAACAGCTTACAAGGTAATGACTCAAATGCTGTGAAAATGTAAACTCCACAACTACATGATTATATAAATTACAGAAATGAGTGGGAATCAAGTAAAGAGTCAACACAATTGTGCAAATAAAAACAATAAAGTGAAACAAAATAGCTAAATTCAAGGAAATGTATCCATAAGCAAAAAGCTACATTTTTTAGCCAAATTTTTATACTACCAAGAGTATAAAATAGATTGTTCAGATTAGAGCAAGTAATGAGAGCTAGGTTTTGAGAACTAGTGGAAATGGCAGAGAGGTGTATATTGCAGGAAGGAAGCACATAATTGGAAGGCTCTAAGAAGGCCTTAAGTTGAAAGCCTCTACTACAAATTCCCAAATTCTTTCCTTCACAAAATTAAAAAAAAAAGGAGCAGTTACTGATCAGTTTTCAACATGGTTGTCATGAAGAATTATCTGTTTCCAAAATGTCTGATCTAGATTAAAACCTTTCAGGGATGATAAGACAACCTTTTCTTCTATCCAATTAATTCACTAATTTGTTAAATTCTGAGAAGTGAAGAGAAATTTAATATAATTCTGAAAGCACCTCTCCCACCTCAGTGCTCTCCCTGCAGTACAGGCTAGAGGTAGACTCCTGATGTTTGTTATTTAGTACACAGTATTGACATTTCATTACCATATGCCAACTACATGAAGAAGATGCTTTTTGTGGTTGTATGAAAGGACAATGCACTGTGTCCCAGAAACTAGGTTCATGAACATTTCAATAAGCTTGGAATGCCTGGGAAGCAAAGATGAGGCATGAAAATGCAATTTGCCCCTAGGTTCTTTCAAAAAGTGTCTGAGATGAAGCCCTAAATGACAGGTTCTGCAAATATGATTTTCTGACAAACACTGGATCTAGAACTTTCTCATAGAAGTGTTCAGCCAGTATTTCGTTTGTGTATGAGCTCTGGCCACACTGAAACTCTTTTACTTACAAAATTTCACAAAGCTATGTGACTAAGTAGTTTAGGTACTGTACCTGAGTTGTAAGGATGATTTGCTGATAAGTTGCCATATCTCTGAAAAGTTTGGGGGTTTTTTAATAAGAAATCTGTTCCGAGTAAACTGTGTAATCTTGATTTTCTCAGGCTGATTTTTACATTCAGAGACAAGGGTTTGAAAAGTTCTCTGGACTGATTCCAATGCTGGGCATCTACTGAGCTTTCTTTCAGAATAGACCCATCCTGCCTATCTTGAATGGAAGTTTCTGCCACTGAAAGACCTTTTGATAATGGATTGAGTTGAACATGTAATGATCAAAAATTGCCAAAGGTCAATTAAACTAGTGGTGTGGTATGAATTAAGCAGATATAATCAATGAAGATATGATTTGACAGATAAACTTTTAACAGTATATGAATCTGTTCAGTTATTCATGCCTGGTGCCAACCTTCCTTCTGGCTTGAAAGAATAAAGTAAAAATCCCTTACTCTGAATTCATGGACACTAAGCTATTGTATCAATCTGGGTAGGAAGTTACTATTTTTTTTTTTTGATCCCAGAATGCAGAACAGGATACATCTGCATACAAGTATTTCTCCCCCTGCCTGTTCTCTCAAGCTGAGAAATTTCATACCTCTAACCTGATTTTGTGAATGGAAAAACCAAGGCAGAGAAATTTGACTGACAGCCACATTGCAAGGTGGTGGCCAGCCAGCCAAAGAATGCAAAAATCTGAAGCTACAAGAGTCCATTGGTATTTACTGCTGGTTGTAAATAGGAGAAAATTGAAAACTCATTAAAAATAGGAGGAATTTTCTTTACTGTTATAGCAAAGCATTCATGTTTTCAATTATGTGTAATTCCCTTACTCCAAATTGTAAGAAACTGTGGTACTCTTTTTGATTCACTAGATTATTTCTTCTCCAGACCCTTGGAGCTGTATAAATGGGACATAACTACTAGTTTTTCTCATAAGTATGTTTTATATACAGATACCAACACAGAAAAAAAGAAGAAAATATTAAGTTGCATTAGTGTGCATTTACTAACCATCTTTTTGTGTATCCTTCAGACAGACAACAGTGTCAGGTAGAAGTCCTTTCTCTGATAAAGCTGACCAGTGATCTGCTGACGGAGGGTAGTTTTCCACTACCCACCCTCCTTTTTCTGAAGCACCAGGAAACCTGTCTTTGTTCGTCTTCATAAGCTATTATAAAATGTCACATTCAGGAATATAAAAAGACTAAAGTCTATCAGCTGTACAAAAAAGACTGCACAATATAGAATGACTTTCTAAATGTTATGATTCTTCCTTATTGTCATTTCAGGTCAATAAAAAGTATGATATTTATAACTTTATATGTCTGAATGAAATTAAAAACATTTTAAACAAAAAGAGACTAATGTGATAGTGATTTTTTTAAGCTTGCTGATAAAGAATTTACACTCCAGTTTCAATAGCTCCATCCCATTGAACAAATTTAAAACAATTCAAGATTCTTGGATAAACCTTCAAACAACTAATTTTCAAACTCTTACATCTGGTGTTCACCTCTTTAATAGTGACTAAGAATATAAGAATAGAGCAAGCATACAATGATCCCTCAGATAATTCTCCCAGCCTTTAACTGGGAGCTCAGGTAATTTGCAAGACAGAAGTAATTTCTGTATGTTTGAGAAAATATATATATATATACACACAAACACACACACATATATATATTTATTATACATAGAGGACTATAAAGTAGTCCTCAATAGATTTATCTTTCATGATCTTCCTCAGTTTCTCCTCAATCCTATGTAAGCTTTCAGGCTGTTATTTAAACTAAACTGATCTCTCAAATGGAAAAATTAAGAACATATATGGATAATGTATAAACTGTTACAAGTTGCTCTTAGGAAAAAAGTACTTTACTTCATAGTGCTTGTAGTCTCACCTCTGCAATAGCTCCCTCCAGTACTTCAGCATGTATTTGAGATGACATTGTAACTTCAGAGACTGATGCACTTTTCATGGCTTCTTCTACCATGGCTTGAACTTCTGGGTGGTCAGCAGTTATCTCTGGTATTTCTAACAATATAGATTTTTTTAAGGCACTTCACAAAGAAATTAGAATTTTTTTCAATTAGAAATTAGGAATCAAATAAAGCATTAAACCATAACTCCAGCACAGCAGTCATTTTAAGCAATATTACACAATTGCACTGAGAAAGAAAAAAACACCAGTTCTGAATGCAGATCTAAAGAGTGTTTCGTAAATGTAAGTTCTAAGATCTTGGTTTGCTCTCTCAGTATAAAAAACTCAATATTTTTAACTGTACAGTATTTTCTACCTCTATGTTAAATATTGTTTCAATATGAACAGAATGACATAGAACAATCAGGCACTTGCAACATGCAAGAATTTCCTTTGATTTCATTTGATTTCTCTTTGATTCCTAAATCAAAAGGTTGACCAGACTAATCTTTAAATCAATACAAATCTTAGATCAAGGCAGTGTATTTTAAACAATCAAGAAGCCTGCATTCCCTACAATGCTCAAAACATTCATATTGGATCCACATTTTGTTATTAATTGCTGGCAAAACTGTAATTATTTAAAAGTTTTTTAAGGAACACTCACAGTTAACATGTTAATTTGATAAAATTTGGTGAAAAACTGTTTTAGCCAACAGCAGTATCTACTATGAGTATAATTTGGAAAAAAATGCCACATGTACTTTCTGTAATTATGTCAAGATTTTTCAATGATTGTATTGATACTTTTTACATGCACAAATGTACACATTTATCAGGTTATTTTTGCCAAATTACAAGGTCCCCAGAAAATGGGCAGCATCTTAATCATTTCCATTCTGAAAAAAAACTCAATGCAGCCCAAACCCAAACATCTCCTTATCTACTAAAAAATTCTGAAACAATCTTATGCTATAAAAAGATATGTAAGGGAAAATACATCCTCTGTTCGTACTTCAGTTTTGCAATAAAACTGCTTGAGCTCTCCAAAGTTTTTAATTAGGATTAATTTCTCATTAATCCTAATAGTATTTCACATCCCTGTCCTCAAAAGTATTTACATAGCCATGAATCTGGAACGTAGCACTGTTCAACTGTTTAAATTTTAGTCTCATAGCTCACTATTATTCTCATAGCTCACTATTACTCTTACTGCAACGCCAACGCTTTTTTATCACTGTCAGCACCTGTTTTGCAGCACCAGAGGAATACACTGACCTCCTGTTAGATGTATCTATCCATGAGAAAGTCAAACATGATTCCTTTCTTAGGTGAATAAGGTAAAATGGTCTGATTGTCCATTGGAACCACAACTAGAGCTAACTATAAAAAGGCAATTCTAATTCAACGGAGTGTTTTCATTTCAAAAGAAATTATTTTGAAAAGCCTCCATTAAAATTCCTTGGAAAAAACCACAAACTTTGTTTAAAAGATACTAAAACAACATATTATTTTCACCTTTTCAAAATATTTATTGAATTCTTCAAGCTGCAGAAACCTAGGCAGCTTAAGAAGTCTAAATGTGACCAGAGCTGGAGCGACTTATAAATGTGCCATCTGTGACAGCATACTTGGAAGGCTGCTCCAAAGTGAAAAGTCTGTTGATTGTGGATTCACATCAGTCCAGCTGACAAGCTGCTTTCTTGAGGCGTATTTCATTTTTGCAGAGATTTAACTTGTCAGAAAGTCATTAAAATGGAACATTTTCAACCAGTATCAGTCAGAACCAATTTCTTCTTTCAGCTCAGAGTTCAGAAAACTCTTTTTTACATGGCCCTCAAATTCAAAGGCTTTATAGATACACATATGTAAAAAACACTGAATTTTACTAAGCTATTCCCTTCACTCCCATGTTCTTTTAGTTCATATTTAATGCACAGCAACCACAACAACTTCTGCAACATTTTCTAAGTCAAAGTGACAGCAACTGCTTCAGTTAAATAACATAATGCAAATAAGACAGCTTCAAAGACCACGGAACAGTTTATTCACCTGATTCTTCTGATTCTTCTTCTTCTGATTCCAATCTATTTTTCACTGCTGCTATAGCCTTTTCTACTGCATCCTTTCGCAATTCCTCAATGTTTTTTTCTCTTGATTCTTTATATTGTTTAATGAGTTTGTCCATATCAAGAACCTAGTGAAATTATTTGAAAAATTACAAATATTACAGATGGCAAGTATAGCATCTGATCCAACTTCTATAAAATGAAATTATTTTGGAAAACCTCTGCAAATTTCAGAAAAATTTACATATAATTCAGGTGCAGGGTTGGGGGTTTTTTGAAAAAGAAATTATTTTTAATTTGCATTTATATTTAATTATCTTAGATACAAAAGTTATCCATAAAATTCTAATGCTACGACAAATAACTGCAACGTAAGAGGGTATATAAAAGTATTTTTGATCTGTAGCTACTTTTATAAAAATGAATTTCACTAAAATCCTGTTTCCTCTGTAATCCCTGTATTTGTAATGTGAATGTTAATAACATGACAAGAATGTGCTTAACTGATTCCCAAGCCCCAGCTGATACTTTGCTACCTAAGATATTTATGGACTTACCTTTCCTTTATAATTGTGTGCAATTAAATTACAAATAGTTGTTCTTCCAGAGAATGGAGGACCAAATACAAATACTTTACAAGGAGAAACTGGCATTGGAGGTAAGAGGTAAGGCCGTGGATTCAACATAAATTTTTTCAATGCCTCTTGGGATGACAGTACATACATTTTACCTAGAAAACTTAGAACAGAAGAGAAGCTGACAGATATAGACAGTTATCTCATAAAATAGATATGCAAATTAAGAGCGTCAAATTCCACTAACCTGACAGCGAACTCTGGGTTTCCCATTACAATGTCCCCTTCCTTTAGAGCCACAGGACACACTTGTCCCCACCTGCTCCTACGCCATCGGTATCTGGGTGCTATCAGCTTGTAAGATGACAGAGCTCGTAAAAGTTCATCCTGTTTATTAAAATAGCAATAACAGCAAGTGTAATTTTTGTCTGAAGTTACATATGCCTTTTTATTAGACTTTTTTGAAACCTTTTGATGGAAAATAAGCAAACTTTGAAAGAAAACCACACCATGCTTTTTAGAACTATTTTTTTTAATTACGTCTTTCAGAATTGTAGGACAATTTTAAAGACAAATGACTTCATTTTTCAGGTTTATTTAAAAGAAATAGTACTTTAAATAGCTCCTGTAGGCTTTACTTATTATTTTTAGAAGTTTAAAATGATAAAGAGCCATTTATTGAAGACAACAGAAAATGGCTAAGATTTCTTCTAAAGGGTATGAAAAAAGGACCATGATCTGTGTCAGGGAATAGTAATGTCAGAATATCTATTTTAGGCATGCAGAAATATCACATGATAGGAATAAGTTTAATAGCCTTTTTACAGTGAGTGAATCCTAGTCATAGTGACTCTAAATTCAGAATAGTACAGACAAGTGCTGGCTGTGAAGAACTGCAGAGGAACTTTCAGAACCTACAAAGCCAGGCATTAAAATAGCAGTTCTACCCAGAAAATGATGAATTTTCACTGACTGTCACTACTCAGAAATAGATCCCTCAGTGAAAATATTTTGTCAATGCCCAAGAGCAGTCAGAAAACCAACTTGAATGTTAGGAATGTTGAGAAAGGAGAGAATAGATGATAAAGGTTTATGTTTTAATTGTTTAAATATTGCCCTCATCTTTACTGCAATGTGCCTCCTGCTGCTGTAATCTCAGAAAGTACACAGTAAAATTGGATAAGTTTCAGAAAAAAGGTAATATAACTGATCAATCCCACAAAAAGATTATCATGTAAAAAGGAATAAAATTATACAGACTGGAATTCTTCAGTATAGCTACGTAACAGCAGGACAGAAGTCTGAAATCATGAGTTGTTAGAGGGTAGATGTAGAGAACCAAACTATTCACTGACTTCTGCATATAAACTGGAGGATACTGCAGGTTCAACACAAAAGGAAGCAATTCTGTACCTTATGTTCGGTTAAGATGCAGAACTCTTTGCCCTGAATACTGTGGTTACTAAAAGCTTACATACAAACTAAAACAGACACACAAACTAACCAAATAATAAATACAGACGATCTCTGACACAGAAATTCTTCCACTTGTGAATTTGTTAAGAACTGAGAATACAGAAAAGTGAAGGGGACAGGTATTTCTCTGAAAATGTGGGGTCTCCCCATTACAGTTCTGTTCATATATTCAAGGTTTTGTTTAAGAAATAGGAAAGATGAATGCAACTAAATATAGGCAACAATATTCATGCAAAGACTTGTGGTTTTCAGTTTTATTTGGAAGGGACACAAATTATAATTGCCATGATTCAGCAAAATTCAGCACTAACTTGTCATGTTTCTAATTAATTACAGGAAAATAGAATGAATGGGATCTAGTTATGGAGAATTATGCTAGATTTGGATTAGCATAATGTTTCTTATTCAGGAAAAGAGTAGACTGAGCTAAGAGTCAGTTGCTGAAATTGTTATCCTTTGGCTAAAATTCCTTTATTTCCTTGGAAGGAATTAAGTTTTCCTCTATTGCTAAAACAAACATTTTGTTCAAATTTATTATAATCATTACCCTTATTTTTGGAAATGACAGATTTTTTAATTTTCATACTTTTTAAGTGGATTTCAGCCCCAGAATTACCTTAAATTCTCATTTCTGTAAGGTCAATGCTTAAAAAATGCCCTTATTGCATGGTAAAACAAACTGGTTGTTGTGAAACAAATATGCTATAACATAAGCTTACAGCAGAAAAGAAAAATAATTCTAGTTATTACAGTCAATCACACTTTAGAAAAGCACACTTACATTTTGCTTTCCCTCCAGCGTTTCTTCTTCTTGTTCACTTTTAAGTCTGGTTATAGGAGCTGCATTTTGAATGTCCATAGACTGAAGTCGGCCTACCACTGCCTGAAGAGAAAATAAGTCTTGATTCAGTACCAATCAAAACTGCTTTTGTCATCAGAAGGGCCCCTACAGTACATTTAAAACTGTAACTTATTATTTATATAATGGCTACATAAACCCCTAGGCCCAGTTTCTAGCTCAGACTCACGCTAGCTATTGAGTTGGGTTTTAATGAGCTATTTGGTAATACAGGAAGTGCAAAATGCCAAATCACAGCCTTTCTGTCTCATTATGCTGTGAATCCCAAGCCTACTAAAGGACTAGACTGTGAAGGTTTCCCCCAAGGCAGTGCAAGTGCTCAGATGAGCTCCAATCTGAAAAAGAGGCAAATCTCTTTGGGAAATCAGATTATACACATTCAGAAGCAATACAACTTCGAGTAGTTTATTTTAAAAGGTATTTAAACCAAATGTCTACCAGTGAGAATCAGATGATATTAAATTTATTTGAAGTATTTCCTGAATATAATCTTGATTGAACGCAAGTATTCTTGAAATGAAAAAACAAATTCTGTCATGTTTGGTCTAGTTTTATAATAGGTCTTTGCCTAACTTGTAGGCAAAATGGTTGGAATCATAACATAACTTGATTGCATTTACTAGAAATTTTGTGTTGTAATGTTCACAAACAGATCATAAATGAGGAAATTGTATGTTCTAATGCTGAAAAATTACTGGGTTTTTTCCCCATAGGACCACTCTTAGTAGAAAAGTTAAGTACAAAATGAAATAATTAACTTACAGAATTATAATAATACAATTTGTTTCAAACAGAGGAGAAAATGCAGGAGAAGCTCACTTCCTGCCTTGTCAAAGACAATCTCCTACTTCATTTTCAACCCCATACTCTAGGTTCTGATTTGAAGGTACTTTTAGTTGTGAGGCAGAGGACAAGATTATTTATCTTCAAAATTTACCATTGTAGGTTTTTTAACAGGGAGAACAAGTTGCTCTGTTACAAGCTAAAAATCTAGACACAAGCACTCAACAGAATTCTTACAAGAATCAGGGGTCTTCTATTACATTGCAAAACAATAGCAAAATTAATAAAAATTATAATCCATTATACAATATATATATATTGTTTTAGATACAAGCATCAAATAAACCAGTTTTGTAAATATATCATACTGAAAATGTTTTAATTTCTCATTATATTTTATATTAATACAGATCAGAGAAAGCTCTGAAACCTGGTGGACATAACACAAAAGCTTGTAGCCTGCCTGAAAATATTCTCATGTAACATATATGTAAGCCTGGGGACACAGTAGTGAATCCTACAACTAATAGAGGAAGGAAAGCAAGTATTTCAAAAGTCATGTCTTCTAATAGTTAATGAATGTGTTTTACACATGACTTAAAATTTTGCCAACAGGAAAACAATCCACAGAATTGAGAAATGATTTTCTAGTGGAGGTTAACTTAGCTGGTGTGTAGTTTACTTACCTCAAAGACATGATCTGGTTGCTGACTTCCATCCACTTCAATAAGATATCGACAATCCTGGTCAGTCAAGAATTCCTGTTTAAGAACGAAGACGTACCTGTCAATTGAGTATGGTTAACCAGATAATGACACTGAAGCTCATTCTGTTCCTATAAATATCAAATGCTGGACTCCTGGGGACTTCAGCAAAATCAAAATTCATTGTATTAATGGCTTATAAAATCTTCTGGAGAGGAACTTTGATTTGATGACAGATAAATAGAGTGGTAATTCCAAAGTTGGGGTTACAATGGGTTCAGAAGATAACTTATATGTCTTAGTTCAAATGCAAGAGAGCTAAAAGATATCAAGATACAGTAACATTTTGTGTATGAATTCAACTTTTAATTGTCTAACTACCTTAATTCTTTGCTGGAAAATGATGACAATGTCAATTAATAAATTTCTTGGAAATGCCAGTCATGAAAGCAATGTTTTAATTTTGGTCCTAAATTCCAATTCCTTTAAAATTTGGAACATGTATTTATTTTTCTTATTTTAAATTTTCACACTAGCAAATAAGATCTTAGACTAAAATAAACATCCCATGTCAGTTGTTAATGCCTCTCTCTGAGGACTGAGAACACTCATTCCATTCCTGACAAACGCTGGTCTCACCTCAGGCCTAAAAATTCCTATTGAAGGTGACTTTACAACTTTGCAGGTAATCAATTTCAGTTCTTCACTACATTTATGGTCAGAGCTCATTTCCTGGCTTATTTCATCTAGTCTGTCTTCTATACCGTAAATTAAATCATCTGCCCTATCTTTGGTAGAAATAGATAATAACTAATTAATTCTTTCTAATACTCTTCTAAAGAGAGGATAATTGTATTTCTCTTATATACAATGGTCTTACAGTCTTATTAGTAACTCCATAGTATTTGAGTTTAAACAATAGCGTCTCATTTATTGACTCAGTTTTGACTAATTAAATCCCCACAGATTGCAGACTGTCTGAAGTACTGAGGTCTAGCCAATTGTTTCACACGTTGTAGTTGTTCATTAGGTTTCCTTCCTCACTGTAGTATTTCAGATTTATTTCTAGTCCACTTAATCCCAACAATTTATCAAGAAATCAAAGTGCGTTCTCCGAAGTTCGTTCTACCTCTCTCCCTATCAGTGCAAACTGCACATCTTACAAGATTTTGTTTCAATTTCAATTTCATCATCTCAAACTCTACCTGGGCCAATGATAAAGCCCTGAGATCTTTTAAGGTATTAGTGGACCACTAAGCATCTTCACCAATACATTCATCTCTAGTGAACCCTAAGTGAACCCTACCAACTAGTGGAATGTGTTGAAACTGTTGAAGTTTGGTATACAACCTAAAGTAATTTAATCTAAACAACTCTCCATTATTTCACTTATAAGAAATCCATGTGGGATTGTGTAATGATTAAAGATACCACTTTTTTTCCCCCTTCACAGCAGTAACAAGTTTGTTACTCTAGCAAAGAACATTATACCACTTTTACACAATTTTATCTATAGGTTTAACTAAGCCATAGGGAAATTGAAAGGTATAAACAGTAACTGTCAAGTGGGCATCAAACATGAAGATTTTGCAGTTGCTTGAACCAAGAGATTAAAAACAACAACAACAAAACACACCCCCCTCCCAAAAAAATAAGAACAAACTATTCCTTTGGATCTCTGGCTTTTTTTGGGGGGGCGGAGGAGTGGGAAGGAGGGGAAGAGACGTACAGTAAATCCACCTTCCTGAACACAACAGGGAAAGAAAATGTCATTGCTGCAGAAATTAAATAATTGGTAAAACAAACTAATGGGCTAATTACTGTGCATATAAATCTGCAGGCAATGAAGCAGGTGAGGAAGGGAATCTACTGGAATGGAAGACAATGGATGCAGATTACTTATGGAACTGCATTCTGGAATGGACTCTGGTAATGGTGATGAAACACTGGAGTCTTCAAATATTTCACTTACTAGATTTAGAAAGCATCTGTGGTGGCAGGTATGGTTTCACTTTTAAAAGTCAAAGTGGATTACTTTATCTTGACTCCAGAGTAGAAACAACATCTACAGATGACAACTTTGTATCACTGATTTCAGAATAAATTTCAGAATCTGGGGATATGTTGTAGCATGACCACCTAAATACAACAAATCTCAAACTAAAAAAACCAATAAAAACAGTGCAAGATATTTTAAAAGTCTTTTGTTATGCATAATCATACTACTTTGCTTTTCCTTACTTCTAAAGGTTGATGCATTATATCCTTGTATATTCCAATTCTTTTCTCTGCATTTTCAAGAAAATGTTCAGGCCTCTGCACTAATTGGTGAAAAGATGCTAATTTCTTTCGTGGACCTTCTGCACTCTGCAAAACAAAATTTCAATATACAGAAATAATGTATTAAAGTAGTTTTTGTCTTCACTCAAATTTAAATAAAGTAGCTTTGGAAAGTATTGCAATGAGTATTAGTCCAGTGATTGTCGATCGTGATCCTATCCTGATGAAGTGTAGTTTCTATGAATTGAGAGCAATGTGCCTAGAACTTGCATTGATAAGTCTCTGGCCTCTATTATAAAAATTTGACCTGAATTCAAAAATACCTTCATGAGAAAAAAAAAAAAAAAAAAGAAAATCCATTTGTAGTACTGTAACACCAAAACCAGAAAATAAGCTAGTGTCCTGAAAATACAAGTAAAAAGTTGCTACAATAAACAAAAATTAAGAACTCTTTTATTTATCTAGATCAAGAAACAGGCAGTGTAGAGCCACCCTTCTCCTCCTGATACAACACTTTTAACTTATGGCAAGAAACAGATCAGTGACTTGAGTCAAAGACTGAGTCCAGGTTAAGCTATACAATGATTAACATTTGCTGCCATTTAAACCTACTGTTTAAGTGTTATCCCACATCTCTTAAAGCAGGACAGAAATGGAATTAAGATTAATTTTCAGCAAAATAAATTCATAACATAGTATGGTGGTATTTTAGAAGATCAGAGTTTCTTCTGCTTTGTCTGAAGTACATTGTCGTATTTTGCACTGTTTAGAAATTAGCAATATTTACCTCTTCTTCTTCTCCTTCTCCTTCTTCTTCTTCTTCTTCTTCTTCTTCCTGCTCTTCCTCTTCTTCTTCATCCTCTTCTTCATCCTGATCTTTCTCTTTCTTATGTTTGTCAGTAACTTTAGGATCCCACTGACTCCTCTGATATATCTCCCCTGAATCAGGGTTTTGCCTCAGTCCTGATATCCTTTGGCATAAATCATAATCTGGACACTAGCAAGGAAATATTAAAAGGAAATCATGTGTTTATTGTACTGCTATAACATCTTTTTCTTGGAGATACAAAATTTCTCTAAATTGGTCAGTAAAAACAGTATTTCATTATTGCCACAGTTATCTACAATCTTCCTTCTTCCTTTCTTTTTGAGCTAATGAAAAGAGTTATAATTCTGACATATCTGTGAAAACAGCTTCAATCCACTGAAATCAAAGGCAAAGTTATTTCTTTGACCTTGGGGCAAGGATTTTTAATGTACATTTGGTCTCAGTCCTTTTCTTGGAGGAGATGATGTTACTACATGAAATCAAGAATTTCATTTTTCTTTCTAGTGTAGTTAGTATCGCTCTTCTATTTGTATTGTTGCACATGAATCTATACAATACATACTCTCAACAACAGGGATTTCTCACTACCTAGCATTAAAACAAAGACTGACTTTCTGAAAAAATCATATTTGCCTGAAAAGCAGCATAAAAATATGTTTCTTTG
Organism: Lycocorax pyrrhopterus obiensis; assembly: GCA_014706295.1. Lineage (NCBI taxonomy): Eukaryota > Metazoa > Chordata > Aves > Passeriformes > Paradisaeidae > Lycocorax > Lycocorax pyrrhopterus. The sequence goes on along the minus strand of JACSVZ010000004.1, from coordinate 69,455,510 downwards.
ATGTTTTAGGATCTCTCTGAGACCACAGAAAAAAGGTTTGAAGTAGGCATTCACCAATCTTCATTATGCATGTTCAACCAAATTAAGTCTTAAAAGTATGGGATTAAAACAAACACTGAGTTAAATCTGAAAAGTGATAGAGTAGGTCCATACCCTGAGGCTTAGCATCTGACAAAACACACAGACATGCCAACTAGAATCAAAATCCCAATGAGAATGTAGCACACCACCAGAGGCTGACTATTCAGAGCGGTCTCAGCAGCTCACTCTGCACATTCAAAGTAGAAGACAAAAATAATCTAGTTGATTATAAATAAAACATTGCTAGAAGAAGGGCCTGAAAGCGTGTTCATGACCATACATACGGTTATTTTGTCTGCACGGAGTCTGGCACAGTTCAGCCAGAACTCTCCCCAGTGAATAGCTGGGCACAATCTGGAGAATGGCACAGGCCTCGGGCCTTTCCCTCTGGGCAGTTTGGGCACTGCCACCCCATTCTGACTACCAAGACAGCTTAGCAGTGTTTGGCCAAAGCAGTTGGCCTGATGTCTGAAGAGTCCCTCTTGCCTTGTTTCATTTACTAATGTGGACATAGCAAGCAAGTCCATTCTTTTAAGTTCCATTGAGAAAGTCCTCTAAATCCCACACTAACAACGACTTATGTCTCTCTGGTTATACCAGAGTCACTTTTGTAAAATATCTGGCATGACACATCACTGCTCATGAAGAAATTGAGATTTGTAAACAAGAAGAACTAATAATGAAGCGGTTTCACAATAAGTGACTGAAAAATAAAACTATTTGCTTTCTAACTTCCATATGTGAGAAGTTTCTTCCTGCATTACACAAGTGGCAGATGTACATGTGTCCAAAATCCCATAATAATCATGTAATTCAAAGTTTCCTTTTCTTGAAAACCTGTATCTTCTAATTGGTAGAGGTGCAAAGACTGTAACTGCTGCTGAAGTTTTAGGACATGTTCATTATTTTACCTGAGCAATGTTTATAATGGAACAAACCAGAGAAATTCTATTCCAATATAAAAGAGAAGAATTTATCATTCTTCACTAAATTCTATACTCAAGTATACAGAGGAAAATATTATATTTGGCATACATAGCATATGAGTCTACTAATAATTAGGAAAAATACTAGGAAGTTACTGAAGATGACATTACCTTAATGTTAATCAGGACATCCGGTTTTAATTTTAGGTTCATTATTTTCTCTATTTGCTGTGGAACAGTCATGTATTCCTCCGAGAGAGACGGAAATCCAGTGAGAACATAACCTGCCAAATACATTTTATTGAACATATTTTTAGAGGGTTTGTCAATTATAGAGCTAGTTATACTCATCTCCTTCAAACAATACCTGTAGTGGTACAATTTTAAACCATGTACATGACATAAAACTGCTAAAAAAACTGTGCACCCATGTCTGCTCCAGATGAAATACAGACAAAAAGGTGTGTTGTTTTCAGCTTTATAGAGTCCTCTCAACATTTGTTAACTCAATTAAAAACACATAGATGTGAAAGATCATACTCAGACCACCTGCATTATGTGCCTAGCTCATACATTGTAGCACCTAAAAAGTAACAAGCTTTCAGTGACCATTTTTGCCACTAAAAGACTTCATAAAAGGCACTGCAAAAAATAGCCACTCTTTGATTTAAAGCATTTAAACTAGGAGTCTAGGCTTTTTATACAACCTTTAAATGTTTTGGCTTCCATGGACAATGAAGGGAGTCTGAACCACTCTCCTGCCTCTCAAAAGGAGACACTATGCACACTGTATGCACATGGATAATTTGGTAAGCATCTGTTCACTCAGGACTCCCAGAGCTGAGTCCTGTTTGGCAAACAGACGTTGGCTAGATATGACAAGCAGAGTGGGAATAACATCTTTTTCCTAGAATTACAGTGCTCAGCCCCATGGATGAACTTGTGGCTTCAAGTTCCTAGGAAAGTACTGTAACTACTGATGGCTGCATGCATGCAGTAAGAACTACTGAATAGCAACAGAATCAATATTCATGAGGCCAGGATGAAAGACTAAACAAAAATCAGGTGGATGGTTTTAGCCAAATAATGAGAATACTCCCTTAAAGAAACAGTGCATGCTTAGAATTTTATGTGATAACATTTAAATGTAAGTCTGGGAAGCACAAAAACATAGCAGCAGCATTTGCAAGAGGTGTTAGGAGTAAAGACTCCTACTTCTTTGGGAAGCTACTACCCATAGGTGCAAGAGAAGAAGAGGATAAGAAAGGGAGAGCATAATATATAGTCATTCCTCTAGGAAAGTAAAACCCTGGATTGTAAATTGTTGATACCTTTAGAGAATTCTAACTGGCACTGAGGTGTGAAGAGCGTGCACAGCCTCTGCTTATCAACACATCCCAGACAACAACAGCTGATGTGGGGGGAGTGGGAGTGTAACATGGGAAACCACTCTCTGAGAGAGTGTTGGCCCCAAAGCAATAATGTGGGGAGACTAAAAGTCATTAAGTATACCTAAGGCAACTATCAACAAGATAAAAAAGTAATCAGGGAATTACCAAGAAGTTTTTGAGACACGCTTATTGTGTGTACTGTTTACAAACTTGTATTTTACAAACACTAAAAGTAAAAAACCCAACCTTTCATACAACAGTTTCTAAAATCTTTAATGAATAATTTACAGCAAATTAACTGATTAGTTCCTGCTGAAAATCTAATTAAGCTTCCCAAGAATTCATTAAGATAGTAGTTGATAAACAAAAAGTTATTAGCACTAGAAAATACTAAACAAAAATTGGTTTTGGAGGTCAGTTCTAGCTGGTAGGAAAAATAGTGAAGATGTTGGTTATTCTATTCTTTGCTACTTTGTGGCATCTGTAATGCAGAAAGTGTCTTGCAACAAGAACCAAACTTTACTCAACTTTACAGTCATGTTTACAGTCTCCAGGACCTCTGTGCTGCTCTGTGATACACACATCTTCAGACTGACTCAAGGAGGGGAACTCCAGTAGGAGAGAAGCCTCTTCAAGCCTTTACTGAAGTCCTAACATACAGATTAAGAGACCGGCATTTCTGCTGCTACCTCTTCCAGCAGTTTCTTGTGTCCTTTTTTTTCATTAAATTTCTTCCCTATTTCTCTGTCTTTTCTACACTGTTTTAAAAGCCTGGTTTCACCAGGTAAGGCTGTATATTTTGCAAAACTATTGAGTCTTGTACTAGAGAAGGAATAAAACCCATTGCAACTGAAAGCTTAAAAAGCAGGCTAGTTTTTAGAGGAGTAGAAATGAACATTTTCTTGGCACTACACCTGTCTCTCTCCTGCAATGGAAATTTCAAATAAAAGTCAAAACAAGAAAAAGAAACTACATTTCCTTTTTACTTCCTTTCCTCTTAGCAGTATATTTGTCTTCTCATCAGGGAAGCAGGTTCAGACGCTAGCAAGATCTGCAGCACTTTTCTTGACAGCCTCAATTAACATAATCTTTCCTCAAATAGAAGAATTATAGCCACTACCATTACTATTCTCATCCATCTTACTCTGTGTCACAAAATGCAAAGGGAATAAATAACGCTGTAAGAGAGAAAAAAAAGTGTAATACTTTGCATTTTCAATAATCTGTTTTCCTTCTTTTTCATTATTTAAAATGTTTAAAGTGTTTTTGCTGATGGGTTTTTGTCATGTTGTCAATACAGAAGTATTGAAGAATAAAATATCTGTATTTTAAATCCTAAAATTCTTCTAAACAGATAATATTGTCAAATAAGAGTCATATCAACACTTAAAAGTTTGGGAAAATCATTTTCTCAAAATTAACACAACATAGGACCAGTATGACACTTTCTGATCTCCCGTATTGGTAAATTAATCCCTAAACACACTTTCAGTTTATTGATATTCCACAACCTGAACAGCACAAGAAAAAGCTAGAATTATATTTGAGCACCAATGGATGTAAAATGGATGTAAAATTACAGCTAGCACATTCTAAGAAGTTTAGGCTATAAATATACTTACCAAAATGAGCAACTTCTGGTGACTCAATCTTTTGCAGAATCATTTCTGTAACCCATTCCTCAGGAATACTTTGACCTTGACAAAGCAATTCTTGACACTAGGGTAAAATGCAAAACATAGTCTTATATAGCATGTGTTTGTTAAAAATGTGAAAAAACTTTTGAGAAGATTAGCTCTTTACCTTAAGTCCATATTCTGTTTCTTGTTGAATATTCGTTTGAATGACTTCTGAAGCTAAGGAAGCATATCAAACACAAGAAAATTAAATTAATTAATACAAAATATTTTCCAAACAGACATGTACATGCAGATACATATGTACATACATATACACAGGAGGATATATGTGTGCTCCAAGCAACTAGACTATTTTTGAAAGAACAGCCATTATATTTAGGGCCATTATTATATTTTGCCCATCCAGAACCTGGTGCCTTATGGCAAGGTCTGGGCAGGAGTTTCTCCCTATAATTTAACCCTATATATACCACACAAAAATGCCCAACAGCAGTTCTGCAAGATTATCTGAACTACTGATATAAATTAAATCAGCATTACTATCTTGCAATCCAGAGATGAGTATTTGAGCTCAATCGCTTTTTAAATTTAAAAACCAAGATTTAGAAGAACTGTCTAGACACACAAAATCACACAAAATAATCTACTTTTAGAAAAGTGACATCCATCAAATTCAAAGACTGCCCTATGTCTCTGTGGACAATGACATCATACTAGAATGACCCTGGAAGTCTTTCACACTACTGTATGAATTAAATAATCAGACATTTAACAAACGTTTTCAAGAATGACTCTTAAGGCTACATTTATATTACTAATAAACCAGGCCAGGGAAAGGTCCTGAAACCAGGTGACTCATGCCTATATAGCCATAATCTTTCTTCTCAAAATACAGTGGCTGTTTTCCAACTGTTCCTACTAGGAATGATGACTGTTGCACATCTCACCTTTCATACTGTGGATAGGTGTTTGGGAGAAGAATATTTGCCATGGGCCAAAACAGAGACAGGGAATGTACCAATAAACAATACAGGCAACAGAAATCCAGCAATCTGTGTGCACCCTGGCCCTGTTTTACTTATGAGTATTGACCTATTCATCGGAAAAATGAATAGACAGTATTACGTCATTTAAAAGATTGAGAACACCTTTCCTATTCAATAATTTTCTGTCTTGGTTTATTTTTAACACAGCACAGGACAGATGTTGATACACCAGAGCAAGTTCAGTGGAGGACACCAAAATCATCAGAAGAGTTGAACAGCCTAAAGAAGAGGAGAGGCCAAAAGAACTGGCCTTGTTCACCCTGGAGAAAACCAGACAGCTCTTACTGATATCTAAAACTATTTACTGGGAGGTCACAAAGACAGAACCACGGTCTGCACAAAAGTGCAGTTAGGACAGGAGGCAACAGACATGAATAGGAACATGAGAAATTCCAATGGGGTAATTAGGAAGCAATTTTACATCAAGAAGGTAGTCAAACATTGCCAGGTGTTTCTCGGGAAGAGGTGGAGTCTCCGTCCTTGGAGGTATTCCAGACTGAATTAAGCAGCCCTCTCTAGCTGACTCTGCTTTGAGAGGAATGTTGGACTCAGTCACCTCTGGAGGTCCTTTCTGAACGAAACTATTCATGTTTATGTATGTTGAATTTCTTTGTTTCTTTCTTTTCTGATGCAGAAAATGAAAAAAATTTACTAGCCTAAGTTGAAACAATGAGTGTGTACACACCTGTGTGGGTTCACTAGCTAAAAGAAGATTAAAAGAAATACCATGAACGAAATAAGAAAAGAATAATTCCCTGAATCTACTAGAAATAAGGCTTAAAAATGCAGTAACCGAGATTTAGATCAGTTGCTAAGAAAAACTTTCTAATGGCAAAGAGTGTGTTACAGAGTTAGACTGCCTAGCAATTTTTAAAAACCAAATTGATGAACATTTGTCAGTACTGGTTTAAATACATTCAAACAGAGTGGATTGGCTTAAGTACATTCCTAAGGTCCTTTCTGATTTTGGTTTGATCTATGTTTTGGACCAGGTATTAGTTTTTTTCCTTGTTATACAATACTATGAATTAAAAATTCTACACATACCTAAGTCAAAAAAAGAACTTTATTAAAAGTGAATTTTACCATGTTACAACTCCAGATCTTCAAAAGAAGATAAAGATACTTCATTGGAAAAATAACTCTGTTTCCTGGAGTACATCCCCTTGTATTGGACACTGCACAAACAGAATGGAAAGACCCTCCTATTTTTTCATGGTCTGCACTGGAAAATGTCTGTGCTCTCTGAAGTTGAATGAGTTGCCCCCATGTTTACAAGAAGGGTCACATGGATCCCCCTTACAGGACTGGGAATAGAATTTGATTATGATGAAAAAAAACCCACAGTGATTTTTCTAAGCCTTTCAATAACTAAAAGGCCACTATCAGAAATTTTATTTCTGGTAAAATGGTTACTTGGTCCTTATCAGAAGTGTTTGCTGCAATCAGAAACATGCCCTTTGAATTACAGGGAACAGTGAGGGTATTCTAAACCAAAAGCTATTGTGAAGCCAAAGCAATGCTCCAAATATAGCATATCTTTACCTTCTATGAAAATGCAGTTCCATCTCTGTGCTAGTTTTCTAGCTAACATTTTCTTTCCAGAACCCTTAAAATGAAAAATACACTTTTAAAAGAAAAACAGACAGAACAAAACCAAACACATAACGCAATGAAGAACATATTTTCACATGATAAAAACAATGGAAACCTACCACTAGGATTAGGGCCTCTGGGTTATGCATTGGGCAAACACAAAACATTCTTTTTAATACCATCCTCTACTTTATATTACCTAGCCTTGCTAATATACTGCTACTGCCCCTTGTAGTTAATTATCTCCAAAGTAATTATACTGAGTTTGTTTCTGAGTAATTCTATCTATAACTCAGCTGTGATTTGACCACAAATTCCTATGAGAAACTCCTTAGGACTAAAATTTAATCTCTTTAGCCTCGAAGCAAATTATGATGCAAACCTGCTCAACCCTTTCTGAGTAGGATACATAGGGACAATATTTTTTGACTAAAACAACAAATGCTTACAAACTGTCCTGGTTAGTCCACAAATCTAGTTTGATACTGACAAAATCTTTATCATTTACATGAATCTGGAGGAACCAACATAACTGAGAGTTATGAGGCTTCCAAGAGTGATTATCTGAATGGGATTTTGCAGAACTCACCATCTTCCACCCTTAGGATTGTGCCCTTTTTTTAGAAGGGCGTACAAGAAGACCCATTTTGACAGTTTTTTTGTCCTTTATTAATTTTGTGATAAAAATAGCAAAACCCAACAAATAAATTATGTTCCCAGTTAAGAGTGTATCAGCAAACACTCCAGCCTACTCATACCTTGTATCTTACAGGTGTGATGAGAATGTAAGTATTTGGCTTTGCATTAATGGCACTGTGTTTGTAATTTAAAAGATAAATCTCAAATAGGATAGGCGCTCTGCACATCAGTCATATATAAAAAAGATACTATCATAAAAATAAACTATTTAATTCCCTGCTTTCCTGGCAAGGTCTGTACAATTTCAACCCTTTGTTATATATTTATGTCAAGCATCTACTGAAGGCAATGGTTGAGAATATGAGAATTTTTTTGGTAATGTCTTTCGGTGAGAATTTTATGGTGGTTTGGTCTATAAAACATAAAGTTACCTATTTCATGTAAGGTTAAAAATCTGATGTTCATTTAAAACTAGATGAGTAAGTTCACTGTAGTTTTCTACTGAGCTGAGGGCACTCGTACAAGTGCATATAACCATAAGACATATTATAAGACAAACTTGTACCAAAGAACTCCCTTCAGCAAACTGAGGCACTAATGCAACCCCACATTTGGGGAAAAAAAAAAGCAATCTGAAAAGTTTAGGATTACAAACCATCAATTTTTCTAAGTTAAGGAGGCCACAAATTATTTGAGAAAAAGAGAGACCTTGAATTATAGTTAAAATGTAGTACAGATCCTTCTATCAAGACTTGGTGGATTTTGAATATTTCCAAATACATAGCATCGAATTTTGTCAAAGTTTTAATACTAAGATCTGTAATCTCATTGCATGTCTGTAAGTCAGTACATTAACCTGAACGTTCTTTTACACCAATTTATCTTTAATCTGTCAAGTTTATTGAAAATTAAAATATTTTAATAGCATTGTTCTGGTTTTGGCTGGAGTAGAGTTAATTTTCTTCACAGTAGCTAGTGTGGGGCTGTGTTTTGGATTTCTGCTGAAAAAAAGTGCTGATAATACAGAGATGCTTCTGTTACTACTGAGCAGGGCTTACACAGAGCCCAGGCCTTTCCTGCTTTCCATACTACCACACTGGTGAGGAGAGTGAGGGTGGATGGGGAGCTGGGAGGGAACACAGCTGGGAGAGAACACTGACTGACACACACGGATATTCCAGAGCATACGGTGTCATGCTCAGTATATAAAGCTGGAGAAGAAGAAGGAAAGGGAAGTACTTTTGGAGTGATGGCGTTTGTCTTCCCAAGTCACCATTAAGCATGATGGAGCCCTGCTTTCCTGGGGATGGCTGAACATCTGCCTGCCCATAGGAAGTGGTGAATGAATTCCTTGTTTTCCTTTGCTCGTGTGCATGGCTTTTGTCAACCCACGCATTTTGTCACTTTTACCCTTCTGATTCTCTGGTGTCCCACTCCACCAGGGTGAGTGAGCAAGAGGCTGTGTGGGGTCTGCTTGCTGGCTGGGGTTAAACCACCACAAAAATATAAACAATCCAGTTGTCAATGTCAAAAGAGTAAAAATGTTTTGAGCAACATGTAACTTTAAGTACAATAATAACATTTTTAATTTGCAATTGACTGGTCACTGAAGGCAAAAATTAGTCTCATTAAATGAGACCGGAATTTTTACCATCCTCTGCAGGATTTGAGTGGCAAAGGTAAAAAAGTAGGTATTTGACCCTTCCTTCTGGTAGTCCTGTTAAACTAATGTTTTGAAAGGAAAAGTAAAATTGTTAGCAGAATATCTGAAGAAAAAACTTCTATCAGACGTCTTACTGGCTTTCCAAAGACAATTAAGCAAGTGGGCTTGGACAACAGAAAGGATCTTTCAGCTTCATCTTCATCAAAGATGTCTATAAAGGGCTCAGCTTGTTTTGCCTCTTGCGAAGCCATGTGTTTTCTAAGGCTAGAAGAAAAAAAAGAGTTTGTTATAAAGTACAGTAGTTACATGTGTGTAAAATTACCTTAAAATGAAATTGAATTACAAGGTGAACGGATTTGTAAAAAAAGACAGCTTTTAGAAGAAGAAAAAGCATTTAGAGAACATACACAATGCAATCATTAAAAGAGAGAAACCCCACTTCTGAAAAACAAAGGATTGTTGGAACAATCCCTGATCGCCGACTGCTGATATGACTTTTTCATTACTCTCATATTGCTTATTGCTCTTTTTTAGTTGTTTTGTTGATTTTTCCTTCCTGCTCCAATTACCACACGATTGTAACTTCCCTCTGGTCCCTGAAATGGACCATGGGCCTGTCAAGACCTTTGGTTTTGCGCTTCAGACACAGAAGGGCCCCAACATGGTCAATGGAACTACTCTCTTTGTCCACACAGGCACGAATAAGGCTCTGCAGAATTAAATCACAGTTCATGATCTCTTCTGTCATCCTCTCACATATCCCAGCTCTTCCAGGAATGCAGGTGGTTGCAAGTCCAGTGCTGCACAACAAATTAAAACCTAAACAAGTTTCTAACTAAGGTAAGCTGGAAGAAAATTTGTGTGGACCTTTCAAACAAAATGGAGGCCAAAACGTGAGGAGCTCGCTGAAGTTTGTTTGGAAAAGGTGAAAAAAAACCTCGCTGTCTTTAGAGGGCCACTTCAATCTCACAGTCCCAGCAAAACCCACATGCAACCATCCAACCCAGCACAGCCCCGCACAACTCCCAGTCAGTTTTAAACTAAATTAAAAACTTCAACTAAAAAAATCTACTTCAGGATGAGAATCTGAAAACGTTTGTCTTGAAACATCAAACCCAAATGTTCAGGCACTTTTGCAGTAAGCATTTTAATATTAAAAAAAGAAAAAAGCCTCCACATGCGAACCAACTCCCCATTGCCCCGACAGAAACTCACCGGCTGAGCTTTATCTGCCGTTCCCAGCAGTCTCGCTCCTTCCCAAACCTTTACAAGGGTCAATTTCCTAATTTACAAAAACCACCACAACCAAAGCAAAGAATTAAACCATGCAAACACACCGCTCTACAAACACCCAGGGCGACCTCCCGGTGAGAACCCCCCTCCCGGTGGGAGACGCGTCGTGCGCGCTCCCGCTGCCGCCACCGCCCCGCGCGCCTCCGCTGCCCGGGCAACGGCCGAGCCCCGCCCCCGCCCTTGGCCCCGCCCCCGCAGCGAGGGCGATCCAGAGGCCCCGCCCCGCTCAGCGAGGGGCGGCGGGGCGTGGGCGGGGCTGCGGAGCTGTTCCTGGTGCTGACCGTGCTCACCCCGCGGGGAGCGGTTCCCGGCGGGAGCAGTGAATGCGGATGCGGGTGCGGCGCCGCCGCCCCGCCCGCCCCGGTGCCCCGCTTCCGCCGCCGCCGCCGCCGCGCCCGGAGCCGCCGTTGCCGCGGGGCCGCGCGTGACGCGGCTCCGCGACGCAGGCGCGCCCTCCCTGCCTCCGGTGGGCGCGCCTGCGCGTTGGCGCACGGCACTTCCGGGTTCTCTCGGTGCCGGCCGTGGTCCCCCGCTCAGCCCCGGCGTGTTCCTCTCCCGGCTCCGGCTGCTCCCGGGCTGCTCCCGGGCAGCCCCCGCCGCGCCTCGGGGCTGCCATGCCGGTGGCGGCCGCCGCCCCCCTGATCAGCTCCGTGCAGAAGCTGGTGCTGTACGAGACCAGGGCTGTAAGTAGCGTCCCCCCCGCCGCCGTCGCAGGTCCCGCGGCTGCGGCCGCCGCACAGCGCGGGGGGCATGTCCCGGCCCCCCTGCCGTGTTGGCTCGGCCCTGCCCGCAGCTGCTGCCTCGGCTGGGCTGCAGCTTGTCAAAAACTACGCCTTGCCTTTCTTTTCGTGTGTTGGGATCTGGTTCTTTTTGGTCACACATTCAGAACACCTCAATAACTAAAAAACAACAACAAAAAAAGTTTTTAAAGTTCCTGTTTTCACTGTGTCTCTGCCTCGTGACTTAAGCGAAGGAATGGCCTCTGACAGGCAGGTCAGCACAGGGCCCTGCGGTGTGGGTGCTGCCAGGGTGGGAATGAAGGTTGGGCCCCTGCTTGTTCTGGCGTGTGGCTGCTGTCATGCGGCCAGGAGAACAGTGCTCGCCCGTGCCAGGGGGAGTTAAAACTGGATAGCTGAATGTGTCCAAAATTAATATTTGAATTAAGAATAGCTGAAGTGTTTATCACGCACACTGATGTGTTTGCTGCTTATTACACATTTCAGTCCTTGTTGTCTGAATGGCTGGTGAAAGAGCTTCCAAAGTTTTCATTCTGACCTCTGGAAGTAAGCTCTTGAAGGTTTTCAGCATTCCTTATGCCCTGTTTTAGAAATTGTAGGCATGTGTTATTCACAGTGCTTTTTTGTCATGGACGAAGGGGATTGGAGGTTGAAGTGGCAATTGCTGCTTTAACCATGTGGTGAGCACCGTGTGAGTCAGGTGCTAATTCTTGGTGTAAATACCACTGTGTTTACCATTTCTTAGCTCCCAATCAAATTTCTTCGTGTTTCATAGTGTGTTGGTTTCTCCCTTGTTTCATAGTATGTTGGTTTTCTTCACTTGAGGTAGTTTTGGATAGGGTTAGGTACCATGGCTTTAAATGCAACAGCTAGGTCTAGTTCCAAGTTTAGATGTTACCTGTACTGATAACAGAAAGATAATGTATACACTGAAACCCCTTGGAAACTTCCCGAAATGTCACAGATGCAAGAATGATCTCAGTATAAATAGGAATCTGACTTCCGGCTTTGCTTCTGTCAGAAGCAGGTTTGTGCTTTTGTGATAATTCCCCACCAAACAGCCTATGAAACAGAGAAGGATTAATTAATGCAGAGTTATTGTTACAAGTAAATTTAAAAAATGAAGGTTGCATTCCAGAATGTCTTTCCAGAGTGTTACTTTTTTACCTATGCCTAAATGAGTTTTGAAGGCTACCTTGTTTATCTTTCTCATTGTTGCTGGTAAAGGCTATTTGTTTTTCTATTTTTGAATAAATTATTGTTATACATGAGTAGGGCACCGGGGAAATGTGATTTCTGAATCAGGTCTTGTATTACTCAGTTTAGCTGTTCTTGGCTCACAGCTCATGCTACATTTCAGCTGAGATTTGGCCTTTCGTGACTGGCAGTGTGGATACCTGGCCTACTTCTCTCTGAGCTGTGAGGCTCAGTTGCTGAGAGACAACATGCTGTGTGCAGGGCCAGTATTGTGCTTTGGAGTTCTGTCAGCTATCTGCCATTCTCTAGGCCTCTCCAGATGATCCTGTTGCTTCAGAAACCACAGTCTTTTACATCTGGCCAGTGGTAGCTGGCAGTATCTGCCTGAATGGATGGGTTTGTCCATGCTGTGCTTTGTTCAGAGTTCAGTGAGGGGCAGGTCCAGCAGTCCTGATCACTCCAGGAGGCAAGATGGTTTTCATCAGCTGTGAAAGGCAGTGGTTCATGGATGAGCATGTGCTGTTTGAAATGCCTCAGCTGAGCAAGGGCATCTCAAAGCTTTTACTTCAGTCACTTCTTGTGAGTGATGAAAATGGAATTTTTCCCCTGAGTAAGGTTTTGTTCTTGCTTGAAAAAAGTACAAGTTGAAGCACTTTGTGGTTTGATACTCAAATTCTAGTAATTTTTTTCAAAAGAAAAAATTCAGTAGTAATCATTTTGGTATAATTATTTGAAAAGACTTGATGCACTTAATAAATGCATAGACTAAGGGACATTAGAAGGGACTTCTGGAGATCACCAAGTCTAGTCCCGTGCTCAAAGCAGCTTCAGCAAGAGCATATTGCTCAGGGCTGTGTGCAGCTGAGTTTTGAATACCTTCAAGTATATAGATTTTACAACCTCTGCAGACCACTTGAAAGAGTTTGTCTCTCTTATCTACACCTTCCTGTTACATGGTTTTAGACAGCAGCAAGATGCTGCCAAAGCTTTCTGAAGGCTGAAAAAACCTAAACCCAGTTCTCTCAGCCTCTCCCAGTGCATCATGTGCTCTGTCCTGTGGATCATCTGGATAACTCTCTGCTGGAATCACTCTGGTATATCAATGTCTATCTTATACTGAGGAGCCCAAAATTGGACTTCTGGTTTGATCAGTCTCTGTTACAGCTCATTCAGTGTCATGTTGTGCTGCTGATAAACAGCTTTTCCCTGAGGTATCCCTCATGCCGTCTCCTTGCAGTTGCCAGCTGCGACAGTCACTGGTACAGCATAAGCATCACCCAAAAATAAAAATGAACAGCTTTCTCCTGGTTCAGGTTGCTCTTCTGATTTCCCTAAGGCCATAGGCTTGCTATATCCCACGTGGGATTTGGAGTTCTATCAGATACAGGCTAACATGAGACTGTATCCTAAGATTTCTGGTGCAAAGAAGGGATGATTTAAGTTGTCAGCAGTGAGAGAAACAGTAACTTTTACACTAGTCACACGGCTTATTCCTGTAAAACCCCTCTGTGTTAAAGCAGGAAGAGATGAAATGGATGAGAAAGTGGAAAAAGTGGAAATGGTTTACAGAGGGTTTCTTTGTTTGGATTTCTTTTTAGATAAAAATACAGTAGTATTATTTAAGTCAAAGAGGGTAGGCTCTGTGTGCCGGTTTGGCTAAAATTTAGCAATATAGTGTAGTGTTATTGGAGTCAAATGAGAGACTGCAAGGGGTGAGGAGAACTGAATTCGTGGTGTCAATTGAATTAACAGAGAGCAAAAATCTATATTTTCTATTAATTCTTATATTTAGAGTAGTTGCTGAAACCTATCTTTTCAACTGATGCTTTCGGTCAATAAGTGCATGGAGATGTTTACTTTATCTCCTGCTCATCCTAGGAAGTTGAAAGCTTGTTTAGAAGTAGTCAGAATGATGAACTGAAGGTTTTATTCAGATCAATGCCAATTATCTTTTCTTTTATGCATATATTGATCGCTGAAATGCACACCAGAGGGCACTAAAGATATTTGAGCACTGTGAGTAATAGAAGACAAAAGATATTTTCCTCTCTTCTTCAGGAGAAGATGGAACTTTTGTGTTTCCCCCAGATGAAGCCCACCTGAAAGCTGTATTTTAGTTCACTGGAAATTATCATTCCCCTGAGGCAACGTGACATTGAACAAGACAATTTGTGTCGTCTCTATAAAGGCATATCACTTGCCTATCTTTCAGGATATGATGAGACTTAATTAATAGTATTTTATTCTAATCAGGTTCTTTTACAGTCTCTATCTCCACAGTATCCAAATGACTCACACAAGCTTATTAAGTAGTGGTACTGGCATAATTACCTGTAGATATTTCTGCCCTTTTTCACCAGGGAAAACTATGGGCATTTATTTTATTTGAAATGTGGTTTATTCTAATAATAACAATGTAAACATTTTTATATTAAAAAAACCCAAAGGTTGCATATTTAATGTTGAAGTTGGTCAAATGTGGAGAATGTGGTCAAATTGGAGAAACTTCAATATAGAATATGATTTCACAGAAGAAGCTGTAGAATTTTTACTGAATTATGAAGCACACTGATTTATATGGATGGGTATCTGACACATTTAAAAAATGTTGAAAGTAGTGAGCAGCCTACTGGGCAACCATTAGCTATCATAATTTTCTAGCTAGAAGTGGCTGTGAAATGTGGTCTCTCTGGAATAGTTTCGTTAGAGGAAGACAGCTTCTTTCAGCTCACTGTCCCGTTCCCAGTGTATTGGCATTCTAAGAGTGGTGGTGATGTCGTGGAGCAGAGGATGGAATTGGGACGAGAAAAAGAGTTTTGTGCAACTCAAGAAAACACTGTTTCTGCCTTAACTGTCTTGATATACTGTCAGATATATAGCTACAAAGTAGAGAAACTTGATCTACTTTTCCATCTTATTTTCTGTGTCTGTCCTGTTGAGGAGGGGGAGTGAGAGAGCAGCCGGGTACGGGTCTGGCAGATGGCCAAGGTGAAACCACTTCTTCAGGGCTTTGTGTTTTTAGAAATATCCATGGTCTCAACAGGTGTTGTTTGCAAGCTTTTTGTCTAAGATTGTAAGTGTTTTCTTTATGCTTTTTGCAGATTTTTAAATTGTCTGTATTAGTGTACTGCCTATTTTTCAACTATTAGTATATTTTTGCTTTCTTTTTTCCTGCTGATTGAGCTGTTTGTAGCTTTTTAACTGAGGATTGAAAACGTTTTTTGCTGTGCTAACATTTTTTAATGGTAATTAGTCTATACGAAGAAGCAAATCATAGTTTTAGACAAGGAGTTCTAAGAAGTAATCGAAAAGAAAAGGAAAAAAAAAGAAGTGAGCAGAATGTTTGATTTCAGAACTATTATCCTGCCATTAAAAAAAAACAAATGGCAGTAAGAAGTTTTTTATTTTGTTTAGACTCCTTTTAGAAGAAGCTGTTTTGTTTGGTTTGGCTAAATCAAAGATTGATAAAAGATAGTGTAAAGCCTTTCAAATAGATTGCTTTGGTTAAAATTCAGTCCCAGGTGGAAGTGACTAATGACTGTTCCTATCTTGTGGTTGCTTAGTGATAACTGTGCAATAAATTAAGCTTCAGTCCAGCTCTTGTAGCTGCCTGGTGTGTTGCCATGGTTGGTAAAGTGTGCTTGTTAACAAATTTCAGCAAAGGCCAGGGGCAGAGTAAACTTGGAAGCAGCATGAGTCACCTCAGGTATGGTTGGAGGGCTCTGGCCAGAGCAGGATGGGGGAGCCTGCACAGTTTCTCCTGGAGTACTGTTCTCTGGAAAAAGTGCTTTGTTGGTCAAGGTTACCTGTTTATCTAAATGCCCTGGCTGTGCTGTGGAGTGAATTGTTTGAGACACTTGGGAAATGCTTCAATTTATTCAGTTCAACTTAGTAATAAACAGAATGAGGTAATAAGGATAAATACTCCCAGAAAAGTTTCTGTAGCTTTTTCTTTTTTTTTTTACTGTAACAATTTATGTTAATCAAAAGAGTTGTAAACAGTACAACACATTTTAGCTTTGATTAATTTTGCAATTATATTACAACCATAGAAATTCATTTGCTGTTACATGCTCAGTGTTGTGTTGATTTGGTATTTTTCTTTATAATTTCCTAGTATTCATGTGGTGGGAAGTATAATTGCAGCACATGTCACTGGTATGATGTTATTTGTGCTCTGTATCATTCCAGTAACACAGACTTATTTATTCATTAGATGCATAAATTAGGTAGCAGAAACTGCTACTTCAGTGCTAATGCTGAAGTGTCTTTTTTGTGTATTTTTTGTATTGTTAGTTTTCATATAATCTTTGTTGTTCTTTCAGATCTCGAAGGTTGGATATGAGTTGGCATATCATGCTGTTTTTCAAGTAATTCTGGGGTTGTTAGCCAGTCCTGAAAACTTCCCAAGTGGAAGTCTAATTTTAGGTTCCTAGTTTTGAACACTAACCCAAATTCAAAAGTTTTTGCAGATGTTTCCTTTATTACTTCCACAAGAATATCCTCTGACATGCAGTGGTTAAAATTCCCATTTGCTAAAGAGAGATTTCTCATTGCCTGCCTTATTTTAAGTCATTGATGCTCAGTTTTGATGCTGCTCTCAAGTGACCTTCCTTAATACATTACACAGTCTGGGTCTCTAGCTTAAACCCCCTAAATTAGTCTTTAAATGACTTCAGAGAGCCTGTTAAGTACCATTCATTATGGTGGTTGCTTCCATGGTCTGCAGATACAATTACTCCTCATCTAATCTAACTCTGTTGCTGTTCTAAGCAGCAGCAGCCACAGCAACACCTAAAGCTGGCCCTGTAGCTGTACATCGCCCTCTGTTGCAGCTGCCAAGGTGATGTGAGTGATGCATTCCTCATAGCACTTCTTTATGTTTTATTGGTTAATTAAAATGGAAATGGAAAAGTATCCAGCTGAACTTCCTCAGTAATAGCATTTGCAACTCTCTGTCCATCTCTCTTTCTCCCTGTGTGTCATGGGTGTTCCAATTTTAAATATGTTCTTTGGTCCAAACCGCCATAAGGACAAGCGTCTTAGAGTTGTGCTCTTCTGTTTTTATTCAGTGTTATTTGTTGGTAGCCACAGGTGTCACTTTGGGAAAAAATTGCACTCATGTAGCAAGCTGGACATAGTGGGACATCACTGAGCTGTATTGCAGTGTTATGGAATACTTAAAATTGTTTAGGTTTAATTAACTAACAGTTTTCTACAAATAAAGAAGCTGCACTCTTGAAATGCATATTAACTTATCATCTGTGTATTAAAAATGAATATATTTCCCTCTGCCCATTCACCTTCTGCCACGTGAAGAAAAAGGTGGTGTAATGGCATGGTCAAAGCAAGTGTCTGTCTTGGTGGTTTGGTGTTTCTTGCTGGTGGTGGGTGATACCAGCAGAAGAGCTGTACCATTCAGTGCCATGCACTGTCCTTATGATTTTCCCCTTATGATGGGAAGCAAGAGCTTGGCACTATGGGATCTCCAGCAGAGGCTGCTCTGAGGAGGGCAGGCTGGGGAGCCTGGGCCGTGCACAGCAGCACTGCTGAGAAAAACCCTCTAGGAAACACTTTCCTATGCCAGTGCTGCCTCAAAGGCTTCAGTGAGGGAGTGTGGTGATGGCATATGGCTTTGAAGGGCCTTCTTACTGTCGTTTGGGAGTAAACAGCCAAACTTACCACTCAGTTAGCACTCTAGTGTCATTGTACAAGGTGGAGCCAGAAGTTGGTGGTGTTTCTTTTTACAGCTTTTAAAGTTAAGTATTTTATTTTCCTATTTAGAGGTTACTGACTAGAGGATTTGTGAATTCAAGGAAGCTGAAGAGGGCTTGAAGTTCTTCTTTCACCTTAAATATATTGAGAGTAGAGATGTTTCTTAATAACTAATTGGTATAAATTGTGGAATTGTGAAGTTTGTATGAATATGATTATTGATTTCTTTTCCCACATCTTAAATCCATGTGACTCTTAAAGTTAGGAGCTGACTGCGTAGATCCACATGAATTTGCCATGCTTTCCTACTAGGCTGAGCATTATTAATGAGTTCCACCTTGCTGTGCTAGCACCACACTGATTAAATGAATTAGAAAAATGAGAGCTACTTTTAGCAAGTCAGTCCTGTAACCTGTGCTTATTGTTAATTCCTCTAAATGTAGAAATTAACTTATAGTTAGATCTCCTTACATGAAAAATAGATATAGTATATGTTTATCTGTGGTCATTCTTTCATATTTTAAATGTGAAATAAAGCTAATGTTTTTTTTAAACAGTAGTGTTGTTAACCAGAAAATTTTAGTACTGTGGAAGAACATTGTTGAGAAGACTATCATAGAAAATATAAATAAAAATAGAAGAAAACTTGCAGTACCGAAGTAGTTACAATTTTTCAGTGTTTAGTATGGATCGGGAAAGATTAGTTGACATAAATAGCAAAGGAGTACAATATAGCAGCAGAAGTTTTAGATCCTGAAAAGTTAAAAACTCATGTATAAACTTCTGCTAAATTTTACAAAGCACATGAGAAGACAGGAATGGCTGGGTCAGGGTGTGGTTGGACAGTGCATGGTGTAAGTTACAGTTTATCTCCTCTAAACAGATTTTAACCTTTGATTTTAACTTTTTTTCCCTCCATATACAAAGGAGAGAAAGAGGTCTTTTATGTTGTAAAGGTTGATTGTATACAAATATACCCACCTAAGATACTGGTGTCTAAAACAGTTTATTAACAGTCCATATGGAATATTGTGTATTTGTTGTTAGTAGGAATGGAGCTAGTCTAGACAATATATAAATGGCATTGCTGGTGTCTTAATGTTACGCTGGGCTTTGGTTGCTTTATCTTGTATAATATTCTGACTTGTTTTGTTGGTTTTCTTTTATGTAGCGGTATTTCCTAGTTGGAAGTAATCCTGCAGAAACCAAATACCGTGTTTTGAAAATAGATCGCACTGAACCAAAGGATCTGGTTATTATTGATGATAAGGTAAGTGCCTCTATATTTAGTTGCTGGGCTTTTTTCCCAGTTGTTCCAAATAATACTGGCTACTTGTTGGTAGTGCTGAAATGGGAAACAAAGAATGTAGAGCAGGCCTTTGGTTTATTGTATATTTCACAGATTAAGCAAATTCTGCTGTTCTCTGACATGAAATAACATTTAACTACCAGAGCAGTAACTTCTGTGACTTTTTATTTTGAAGCATGTTTATACGCAACAAGAGGTGAGGGAACTGCTCGGCCGTTTAGATCTGGGAAACAGAACAAAGATGGGGCAGAAGGGCTCTTCTGGGTTATCTCGAGCTGTCTCTGCTTTTGGTATAGTAGGTAAGTGTTTTGATGGATTTTATAGAATCTTTTGTTTTCCTAGGAGATGAGGCTTATTGTGACATGCTGTATATCTTTCTGTCTCCCCCTGATTTTATTTATTTATAAAAGTAAAGAGGATTTAGAAATTTTTCATGCTGAAAAATAAGTGCGTTTCTGTGTATTTTGTGAAAACAGGTGGCCGGTACAGGGGTGAAAGTTGTGCTGTAACCAGTCTTTTCTTTGTCACTAAGGGACAGATCTAGGAAATAGCCAAACTCTAGAGATCTCACCAAACTCAGCTGATCTTAAAATACAAATCATGTGGAACCTGGCTCTGTGAATTCCAGAGGTCACAGAATGCTTTTTATAAAGAAAATGAAAGTTGACATTCTTTATTAGGCTGTATTTCTTTATCACACGCTATTCAGAAAGATGACTTTTCTTTTTGGTTAACTTTTTGCAGTGACATATTTAAAGATTTCTTTTTCATGTTTGAACAAGTATAACTGACTGGTGTGTCAGCTGAATTTTAAAATGCTGCTCAGCTGTCCATAATGCTCAAACACTGCTTCAAGGATTTAATAGCTTCTAACTTCATCTGAAAGTCACTATTTTCCTGCCTATTGTCTGATACTGAGGTCAGTGTATTGATGGCTGATGTCTCTGAAGTAAATGTTAATGTGTGTTGTGACAGCTCCCAAGAATACCTTGTGGTTTTTTAGAGTCAATATACACCTGGGCATCTAAAGCCAAAGCTGCAGAGAAAGTGGAGAATGCAATTTCTTTAAAGGATGCTCCTGAATTTTGCATAACAATCAAAACATAATACAATTCTATCCTAATCTAAAGTGGCAAATTAAGCAGACTTTCTTCTTCTTTCTTTTTGCCTGTGAAGCATTTTGGAGCTTATCAATGCATCCAGCTTTTTGAAAATTCCTCAGATGGTGTTTATGTTCCTTACTGATTTAAGAGTATTCATTATATGGGTAAACCTAAAGGAGCTTCTAACAGCCTTGCATCACTGGTTTTTTTTTTTTTGCACAAGCCATCAGTGCTCACTATCTAATTATGTGATAGCATGTTTGGTTGGAAAGTGGCTGCAACCAATTAACATTTTGCATCCCAGTTGTATGACTGTTTATATGAACCATTCCTAACAGGAGAGTTTCTATTCTGTAGCTGCACAAATGTATTGGCTAACAGATATGGTATATTTATTTCTAGATGACTTCTAGAAGTAACAGACTCTCTATCAGATTATACACTTCCAAATTATATGATTCAGACTATATCTGTGTAAACATGTAATTTGAGGGAATGCAACTGGTTATTTATTTCTGCCTCCTGACTCAGGTCATAAGAACAGGGCTATTTTTTGTAAAATTGCAAAGAACAGCTTTGTTCTGTCCTCCAGTTATTTCATTAACCAGATGCAGCACATTCAGTGCGCTCAGAATGGGGGTGCTGATAGGCTGAGTTACTGTGTAGTGTTTCAAAGTAGAAATTACTTTTAAAGGGAGGGAACCAGGCTAAGGAGAAAGGCTCTGTTGTTTATCAGACTTTGGTATAATGTTTGGTGAAATTCAGAGGATAGAGGCTGTTCTCATAAGTGATTTCAGTACCTGGAGGATACATGAAGAACTGTGACTACTATTTAACAACTGAAATTCAATAGTCTGACTGCTTCAAATGGAAGGTTTGTTTCTTATTGTCAGCAGGGCCTCCTGTCTTTGTGCTGGTGAGAGCATTTTTCCAAGGGGGGCTAATAAGGTGGAAGAAAAGATTGCAGTTCATTCGATCACGTTGCAGCCTCCAGCAGTGACAGGGAGGAAAATGTGTGCTCTCCTCATCCTTCTTCTTTTCTTTGTAATGCAAAGCTAAAAGAACTGAATATAAATACAAGTAAAAATATGAATTGTGAGGATTTATTTGTATCATGTCATCATCATCATCATCACCTCCATCCCCAAATTAATTTGTTGATAGTGCAATAGTGAGTGAGTTTCAAGCTCTCAGCCACCTATCAAAGCAGCTACCTCCAAAAGCTAATTGATATTTATTACTTATTAAAGCATATTACTGTTGTACTATACTATATTTACACATTTGAGTTCAGGGCTGGTTATGTATTTCTATTTTTCATTTGAATTTCTACATTTGTTTTGTATTTAAAGGTTTGTTACACTTTTTCCTTATCATATATAATAGAGGTATCCAAAGAAGGCACTCCATGAAGAAGTATGGCTATGCTCTGCAAGGAATGAGGGTGGAGGCTTCAGAAGCCATCTTTTTGTAGGCAGTAAAGCCAGGCACTGCCTGTTCTACCTTCTTACCCTTCTACTCTTCAGCAGGGTCAAATGTTGATATCTGAGAGAGAAAACAGGAAAAAAAAGGAGTACCCCTGATACTCTCAGTGGCTGGTTTGGGGGAGATGCTGCTTTAGTCAAGGAATTCAGTTCCCTGCTGTTAAGGAGAGAGGACATAAAGGTGGTGTTGTACCCACAACTCCTTTTGCTGTTCTGTGTCCCTCCCCAGCAGAGAATGCATGAACCTGAAAAGAAAATTGGAGGGTGGGATTCTTCCTTGCCCTGGAAAATTAACCTTTTGGTATTTGAAGTAAATAGAGTATGCCTCACTCTGAACTATGAGAGTCCTATAGAAAGCAAATACAAATATATTAGTAGACAGAAACATACTCCAAATTTTCAGTGTTCTTACTCTGCTACCTAGTGTTAAAAATACCCACAGTGGGAGGAGAAATAAGTAGCCTAGGTATTTCGTTGATTAATGGGAGTGAATTTTAAGACTCTGTGTATATATATATGTATATATATGCGTACAACATTAATAACAAACAAAAATTCTTTGAAGTCTTGAAACAAGTGTGATACTGTTTTGCTAAATATGTTTTATCAAATAAACACAAACATGCAACTAAAAGCATTTTAATGCTTTTTAACAGGTTTTGTCAGGTTTTTGGAAGGCTACTACATTGTGTTAATAACAAAAAGAAGAAAAATGGCAGATATTGGTGGTCATGCAATATATAAAATAGAAGATACAAATATGATCTACATTCCAAATGACTCTGTAAGAGTCAGTCATCCTGATGAGGCCAGGTAAATAATGCTGGTAATCAGTGTGTACTTTTTGAATATTTTCTAAGCAATGTTGGACTGCTACTAGAAATTTGTCATGGATTCTTTTGTATTAGTATGTCATTCAAGCCATTTTATCTTGTTGGTTGGAAAATAGGCTACAAGTTCTGTGGCCTCTAACCTGGAGAGTAAATTCAACTGTCATAGTCTTCTAGAGTTTATTGTCCACATCCCCATGTCACAGCTAAGTTTAGCAAATCTGCACCAAGAAGTATCAAATATAAGCATTGTTCCTACAAGGGCAAATAATGCTAATACTGGTATGTGCTGTTTGGGGCACTGTTCTTTTTTTAGTAGCTCTTGCATGATGCTAATCTCACCTGAAGAGATCTTTTGTGCCCTTCAAAAAATGCTGAATAGATTATTAAATGATTCTGTGCTGTCAGAATCTTGTGTATGTTGCAGTTGTAAAGGGTGGTGAAAAGATTCACTGGTAAGTTTAACTGCTTCTTTCTTTTTTGGGGACTTTTTTATGAAGACAGAAATTTGAGCCTTTATATTTTTATCAGGGTAGGGTGACTTTGCTTCTACGAAATAGCAGGCAACTGGTATTGATAAACTGCTTTTCAGTCTGTACTGTGTGTGAATGGTCAAAAAGCGATGGTTTATGATAAACTGATGTCAGGTAATGAAGCAAGCCAATGGTAAATATTAAAAAAGCTTCCACTTTAAGGTGGGATTGGTCATAGACATCAGTCTCTCCTCTTAGTGTGCAGCTGATCATGTTATCTAACCTACATATTTATGGTATCAGCCATTTTATCATTCATAGACAGTGTTATTGTTTCTTCTGGGAATTTGCTAAGGCTATGACAGATTGTACTAGATATTTCTTTTCTTGTTCATTTATTTGAGAGTAACTGAAAAAATTTATTTCTTTTATAATATTTTTGAGAGTTTGGTTGTTTAAATCCTGAAAATTTTGATGTGCATATGTGGAAAATAGAACCACAACTTCATAAATGCCTAAAGAAACAGAGTATGTATATGAGTAGACACAAGTTGGGTTTTTTTTTTTAAAAAGGCTATTTGATTTATTTAATCCATATGCTGGCATTAATTACCTATCAAAACAATTGCAGTAAGATAGGAAGGGAACATAGGGCAAGAATCAATATTTATGTGTAGTTTCTTTTCTTTGATCCTCTGAATGACTTCTTGTGGTCTGTCTGGTTAAAATAATAATTTTTCCTACAACTTGAATTATTTTGCCAGGTATCTGAGAATCTTTCAAAATGTGGACCTTTCTAGCAACTTCTATTTTAGGTAGGTATTAGTTACTATTCCTTTAAAAAAAATGCGCACTTACACTTGGTACAAGATTATAGGTTTTGTTTTTGATACTCAAGACTTTTAGGTTGATATTCTGGAGAACTAAGACACATGATCATGCTGCAGGTCCATTTTCATCTGTGTATTTTGAACCTGCTTTCTCCTTCAACCAATTGGCTAGGAACTTAGGCTCCATTAGGTTAAAAAATATAAATCTATTAATGGCATGGAAAAAAGTAGACACTGAAGCTACTGTTTCCACTGACTCTTCAGTCTTGCCAGATTATGCAGAAGTTCTCTCTTTGGAAAAGTATTATATTTCAGGGGTGTTGCTTGTCTTGTTATTTTTTTCTTTATTGGTCTCGTTTTCCATAAATAAAGCTTTGCCTTGATTCAGGAGCAAAGTTAGAGAAATAGGTCCTCATTTAAGATACACCTCGTATGGGGTATGTCTTTCATAGGGTCATCTAGGCACTGCAGTTCTCATGCTTATTGTTTCATAAATGCCATACCTAAGACAAGTTTCTGTGTCCCAGCTACTATTACGTGAGATTTTTGGGACAGCACAAAAATGGGAGAAATGTGGTGATAAACCTGGCAGTAGTAGTTAGAAGACTGGATAACTTAAAAAAAAACCAAAAAAACCAAAAACAACATAAAAAAATCCCTCTTGCAATTACCAAAAGGTGTATCAGTCTAGAACGTGCTTGCTCTTGGAGAATGAAGACTTTTTGTCACAGATGGATCTGTGAAGATAAAACCTACCCAGGTTTTATGTGTGTTTCATGCTTTTGCATGTGAAAGATTTTTTGCAGTATAAAACCTGAGTTTTTCTTCCATGATTTGTCTCCCAGCCCTAATACTATACAACTTCCCCCACTCTACCACCTTTGCTTGGAGATGACAAATTTGTACTGTTTCTATGGTTGTACATAGAAGGGGAAGGAGAAGATTCTTATATGACTTTAGGAAACACATTTATCATAAAATGAATCATAGAATGGTTTGGGCTGGAAGGGACCATACAGATCATCCAGTTCCAACCCTGCCACCATGGACAGGGACATCTCCCTTTAGACCAGGTGGCTCAAAGCCCCATCCAGAATGATTTGGAAGACTTCCAGGGATGTGGAATCCACAACTTCTCAGGGCAACCTGTTCCAGTGTCTCACTACACTCACAGTACAGAATTTCCTCCTAAATCTCTCCAGTTTTAGTTTAAAACCATTCCCCCTTGTCTAGTCACCATCTGCTCATGTAAAAAATTGCTCTCCCTCTTTTTTATAAGCCTGCTTTAATTACTGGAAGGCCATAGTGAGGTATTCCCGAAGACTTCTCCAAGCTGAAACTGTAGAATTAAGATAAGCTACATATTTAAAATTTCTTGTACAGAAAAAAAAAAAAAATGAGTAAGTGAATGACTTATACAAAAGTATGTTTTTGGCACAAATCCCTTGTGGCTTAAATGAAAACTTTCCTACTGGCAGATAATTTACTGATTATGTTTTATGTTTCATTACAAGAATCGTTATCATAAAATGTTTTTGTGCTCTGTGTTTTAACTGCATATTTAGCTTGATTTTCACTTTCAAAAGGAGAAACATACGATGATACTAATATTCTTTCTTATTGTTTAGAACCTTTAAATTGATCAGCTTCATTGAAGTTGTTCTTGGCTGAAAGCATAACACATTTTTCTGCATGATTTTCATATAAATGCTGAGGAAAGTTAGAAATCAGTTATAAGAAAACATTTGGTCTAAGGGGAGAGTGGGGAAACAGCCTTTACATGTCTCTTACTGGGACACTGTTTTAAGATTCTGTTATATGCAAACAGAGCATGTTACAGACTTTTTTTCCCCTAACAGATGGGTCAGGACATTATTAAGGAAATATGGTGGATTCATGGGTTACACTTTATTATCATTAGTGATAAATCTAAATGTCTAATATTTAAATAATTTTTTAGATCTTTAATGAATATCTAGAACTTACATGAGGACCAGTAATCATTGATGCTGTCTTAGACTAAAATGGAAATCTATGAGTATTTGCGATTTAAGTGTGGTGTGCATTTGGTTTCTCTTTGGGAAGAAGCCTAGTTGCTTAAAAAAATTAGCAATTAGTATAGAGTATTAGTAAAAGAGACATGAGATGGAAAATTTGTAACTTTTATGGAACTAATAAAAAACCTCCTTCTCTTTATTCAGCAGCCACTGTCTTAAGATGCATCTGTGCTGCAATCATAAATTTGGGGACAGATACAATTTTTGTGGACCAGATTTTTGGCTGTTTTGAGTTCAGGTAGCAGTTAGAAAGTAGCAGCAATCTCAGAAAAATGAGGTTGTCAGTGTATATGGATATTTCTGGCGGAATAGCTATCTTAAAGCTTCTGGAATGCTTCATAGTGAATTAAGCTTCTTGATATGCTTTGTTCAAAAGGCATGTTTCATTTTCAGTTAAAAGAAGAATATAAACACATTTTCAGCCTTTGTAAAGTGTAAACAGTTTCTATGTTTGCGAAGCTTCTTTTGGAAATTATTTGTATGATTTGCCATTATAGAATCAAAATCTATGTATCTTGTTCAGAAGTCTTTTCTATTGGATAAAATAGTACTGTGTTAAATATAAGTACAGATGGAGAGTAAGGGCTTTCAGAAAATTCTTCTGCATCTACAATTACTAATAAATCTTAACTATCTATCAGTTACAGCTATGATCTATCTCACTCCCTTCAGTATAATCTTACTGTCCTGAGAATGCCACTTGAGACATTAAAAACTGAAACAACCCAGACCCGACAAGAGAGTTTTGATATATTTGAAGATGAAGGACTTTCAACACAAGGGGGAAGTGGTAAGAAAGCACATCTAATTAAACTGATGTTGTTGGTCATTTTAAGTGCATTGAGTATATTTTAAATTTGTTCCACTTAGGTTTACTTTTGAGAAACATTCAGGCCTTCTGTTGTTGGTCAGTAGTCTCCTAACAGTTGTGAGTTAAAAGGTTTTGTAAAGTGTCAGTTACAGACATTTCGATTTGAACAGTGCGACTTCTAGAGGTGTGTAGTCATTGTTTTAAATTACATTGCAACTCAGGGAGATGACTGAGCATACTGACATTTTTCAGCAATTGATTACTCAACTGACTTCGGAGTCTCCCAACAGGAGTGAGTTACAAAGAGAGTGGGAAGCAGTAACCGATTGAGTACCAATACATTTTTTTGTTTTGTACTGGAGAATACTGACAACAGAGGAACTGTACGAAGTTAGCATCATCTTGCTGTAGTAACCCCTGTCAAGAAGTCTAAGAAAAATTACTCAGTTCAAAACTTCAGCCTTCAGTTTGGGTCTAACATATTCATAAGAGTATAAAGATGAGCAGCCAGACAGAAAAACTATCTTCTCTCCTGTTTCCTTTGCGTGCCCCCACACACACACATGTACAGAGGTTTCCCCTGAAATTCGTAATATTGGATTTTATTCTGTTGAATGAAACTCCCATCCCCCCAAGAAAAAGATATTTGTAACATGGTCATATATATCAAGATACCAGCAACTGGTTCTCAAATACTACAGTATCAGAAAGGACCATAAGGAGTGAAGAGAGCAATAACTCCTCTTCTGGAAAGACTCTTATCTGCAAGATCCCTCAGGAATCCTTACAAGGGCACTATCTCTCCTATGTCTTTGTAAAAACAATAGGAAATGAAGATGCCCTAACCTTGACCCCATCAGCAGTGTGTGCTGGTCACATATCTATTCATAGAATATGTGTAACAAATAACCACCTGTCATTTAAGAATAAATTCTCACCAAAGTAATGCTGCTAGCAGTAAGAAAGAGGAAAATTTGCTGGCTAAGTGCTTGTGACCAGCTTCTGCTGAGTGTGTAAACTCTTTCATGAAAATATTTTGGTTACATCAGTTTTCCCTGGGATTACAGTAAGTTGGGTCTAGGTAGCAATAGTTTTTTCAACAGCTGCATTTTCACCTGTAGTCTGTAAGGAGAACTCATCTTTTCCCTCCAGCAGAACATTTGGCTGCTGCAGTTCTCTGCTATAATTGGCATTCATACTGCTACAATATAATTTGTCCTGTCAGAAACTTCATTTGAAAAAAGTGTGCAAAAATATAGGAAATAGTATTCGTGTCCTCTTTTCTTCTGTTTTAAGTTTCAGATTCATTCAATTCCCTCTACCACCTTTCAGTGGCAGTTGTCATCTTGGTCCTCATATTTGAAATGGAAAATGACTCAGATTCCAGATATATCAGAAACAGAATTTTAATTTGCAGGTCTACAATAGCTATGTTTCTTGGTGTTAGCGCAAATTAGGAAAACTGTGTTGAATTGTGTGAAAAAGGATTGATGTGCCTGATCTTCCAGAACCTAGTAGGTAATTAGAGGTGACTCAGAATTGAGAAGCTTATAAAGGCCCCCTCTTAGAGCATTTTTGCCTTAACTGGAATTCACAACTTGATTTCCTTTGTTATCAAATCCCTTGATGCGACTATGCAGAGATCTCTTTTCAGTACTGAAGTGTGTCAGTAACTTCTGCATGTAGGCACTCAATCACAACAGTGACTGGCAACTATAAAAAGACTGCAGATCCTCATAAATGCTGGACTTCAGCATGTGCCTGGAATTATCTGTGTTAGCCAAACCTCAAGGATGTGAGTAAATGATACACTGAGTTGCAGTCAAGGGAAAATCAAAATGAAGGTCCAATGTCCTGGATTTTAAAGCAGTCCAATGCAGGTGAGCTTGTTTCTTAATTGCTAATGCATTTTCATTGTAACAACTTCCTAGGTGTATTTGGGATTTGCAGTAAGCCTTACGAAAAGTACGTGTGGAATGCCAAGCTTCTGGAAGCAGTAAGAACTGCTGTTCATCGTGACTGGCTGCTGTATATTATTCATGGATTCTGTGGGCAATCAAGTATCCTTCTACTGTTGTAATGAATTTTGATTTATCAATTTTAAAAAAACTCAGTTTGAACACTGAATTATTTCTTTGTCATATAAATACCATTCGATTTTATAATTATTGTTTGGCTTTCATTTTCATTACTTTTCTAGGTATTGTGCTAAATAAGAAATATAGTTATTGGAAGAGGGCCCTTACACAGGTAGACTGCATTTTCAGTGAAGGTCTTTTATAAGCATGGAGTTTAGTAGTAAAGAACTTGAGAGGATTTTTAGGCTCAGCTGCATTTTTTCATAAATATTTGAGGAAAGGGAGAAAAGCTAAGCAGAACTGAATTGCTGACTGATCTGGTTTCAGCTGTGTTTAAACCATGACATTGACATAGAAATGCTCTCCTACTAATCTTCTCTAAAACGTTTTTTAGTCACTGAGATTTGCAGAAATTCTTGTATTTACTGTCCTTCTGTTGAAGACGATGATAGAACTTCAGCCCTGCTATGTGAAGAGGTACGTGTGAAAGTCTCCTTTCTTGACTATAAAGTATTTTAAATGGGTCTATGTAGATTGTAGCAGGAGGAGCAAAAGTCCAAATGCATACCACAGTCCAAAGAAATGTTGTGTTATGTGATAAGAATTTAGTGTGTTACAAAGACACTAATTTATTCCTCAACAGTATCATGTTAGTTCAAAATTTCTGGGGAAGCAAATACAATTATGAAGTTAAGGATAGTGGTGTCTGCAAAATTTAATTTTGTTTTTTTACAATTGTAGGACTGTTGGTCATTGGCTTAGTCCCCAGACAAAAAGTTCGATCTGTTTTCATATACCACTGTTTCATTTGTGGTCTTACTTGATCAAAGCTGGATCTGACCACCAGCATTATGCCTGCAGCTGCTTAGTGTGTGAGCAAATGTCTTCTTTCCTCTTTCTTGTACCTCTCTTACACTGAGGAAACAGTGATAGAATCAGATGCCTAGTGTGACTATCAGCTTGTTTTTTGTAAAATATAAAAAGACTGTAAAAAACTACTACTGCATCTGTAGCCTGTTTGCTTCTGGCTTTCAGTTGTTGTTACTTAAGTAGTTGCAAATTTATCTATTTTTCTAAACCAATAATTAGAGGGTGATGAATATACTTCATCTGAAAATGAAGCTCCCAAGTTTGAATCCCAGTATTCACAAAAGCAGCGTTTGTAGTTCTAGGTGTATCTTGTATCTATTTCACCTCCATTGTCATTTCATAAAATAGAAATGTTGCTTCTCTTCTGTATGTTCTGAAAAGTGTACTGCAATGTAGATTCTCTTTTCAAAGTTCTTAAAACTGATTGTTGGAAAGGGCAATGTTCTCTTCCAGCTGCGAAATAAATTTGGGAGTGATACTCATCACTGTTAAGGTGATTTTAGTAAATCAGATTATTTCAGTTTCATACACCTTTTTTAGAACTTATTTTTGTGTGCATGAAGTAAGTGAACAAAAAATTGCATGTGGCATGTAAACCTTAACTTTTCTTTCAAGAGCTGTTAATATATGGTCGCCCTATATATGTCACTCTGATAGCCAGAAGATCAGGCAAATTTGCTGGAACACGTTTTCTGAAACGAGGAGCAAACTGTGAGGTAAATCAAATATGATTTTAGGGGTTATTTCCTCCTGCCCCTCCCCAGTATGAAAGCTTGAACTTAACTGACTGAAGATCTGGTTTAGAGGGCGTTACGGGTTTGGCTATAAATTATGCTATTAGATAATGTTATCACAGGAATCATTGCATTTTTCATTGACATAATAAAGTTGTTCTTAAAATAAATTTAATAGTTCTAAATTGGCACTTGTTTTGGTTTTTTGCAATTAGAGATACTGTTATTTCCCAAACTGAGGGAAAAAATAAAAATATGGTAATATACATTGGGGACAAATGGGAATTTACCCTTCAGTGTTGTTCTCACTGCTGTGGTTCAGTGTCTCACAGTTTAATTGTGCTCTGTTTGTAATGATCAATACTCTGTACTGCATGAGGCTTTGAATGTCATATCTACATCATTTGTGTATTTCTGTTTGGTTTAGGGAGATGTTGCTAATGAAGTGGAAACGGAACAAATACTTTATGATGCTTCAGTTATGTCATTTTCTGCGGGGAGTTACTCTTCCTATGTTCAGGTTCGAGGGTCTGTCCCTCTGTACTGGTCTCAAGATATTTCAACTATGATGCCTAAGCCACCCATAACATGTGTGTACAAATTATTCTTTATGATAGATTATGGTTGGTGCTGTGTCCTAAAGGAACATCTGAGAGAATAAGTGAAAACTGAATTTGCGAAAACAAACAAATTGTCTATGCGCTTGTGCTCTGGGAAGCCATAATTTAAGGTTAAAAAATTAAGAAAAAAACTTCCATCTTAGACTTCACATTCAGAAATTAAATAGGAAGAGTTTCTGTTTGAAGATGTGAACTTTCTTTGTACTTACTTTGTGTATGAAGTTAGCTACATTTCTCTTAGTATTGTGGATAAAATATTAAACCTGTTGAAAATGGTGGAAAATATCTGGCCTGAAATTAATGGGGCCAGAATAATTATTCTTTATAACCATTTCGTTAAAATTTAAGAAGTTGCCTACAATTTGGCAAAGGGAATATTTTTTTAAATACTTTTGCATGAAAAGAGGGGAAAGTATGTAAATGTGTCATTACTACCAGAGAATTAATACGTCTTTTATGAAGAGTACTATTAAGGGAAAATTCTACAGCTCACTTATTATCATCTTGAATATATGTTTGTTTCAGTGGACCAAGCAGATCCTTATGCACATGTTGCTGCTCTTCACTTTGACCAAATGCTTCAGAGATTTGGCTCTCCCATTATTATATTGAATCTTGTGAAGGTACAATATTTCTAGTATGTTCTATGTGTTAAATTTTTAATATTATGCTTCTTTCTGTAGAGTCTCTGTGTAATCTTGGTTTTGTTCTAAACTAGTATTAGCTTATAAGTGGAATATTTTCTTCATAAATCTCATCCTACAGGGTATAGTACATAACTCTGCTTCCACTACAGCCCTTCAAAAAAAAATTTCTCATGTTTTGAGACTTCTTACAGTAACCTTTCACTGTTCTTTTCAGGTTTTTGCTATTACCGTTTAGCTCTAAGTCTGAATAAATTAACCACTAAATTTAATTTAGCACTAAAAACTACTAAAATAGTATGGTTCCATGCAAAGTGAGGTTTGTAGGCTTCTTGGCAGGTAGTAGAGTTATTTGGAATATTATGGCAAAGACTTATCTTCTGTTGTTTGCTTCCATAGCTCTGCTCTGTGTAGGAGTGCTTTTAAGACTGTCCAGGAGTCTGTAGGATCAGCTTAGGATAGCATTTGTTCACAAGAAAATGCCTCTTGGAGTCATAGCTTTTAAGAGCCATGGTGATTGTGTGAGTCTGGGCTCACGTGACCTTGACATGTGAATAATTACATGCTTTGAGTCACAAGGCTTTTGACGCAGCGACTGACATTGCTTCCCTTTCTTTCCCTCTCTGTAGGTGTTCAATATTAAGATGGTAAAATTCATTTTCATTTATTACTTTGTGTACCTTAAAAACATTAAAAAGAAAAGGCAAGGAGGAGTAAGCTCTCTAACCTGAACACCTTTTTTTTTGGATATATCTACTGCTTTTACACCAATGCTGAGGGCTTCTCTCTCAAGTACTTGATTTCTTAAATGTTGATGAGATATATGTCCTCTTGTATCTGTCTAATCTAGAAGCTTGTTAATTAGTAATTAATTTATTAGGCTTCCCTAGGGTTTGTCTAAGACTGCTGTTAACATAGATAAAGCAGTTCTTATAGCATAGGTTCAGGATAGGGTTTAGTTTGGGTGAAGTGAGAGGCAAGACTTTCTAATATGGAATGCCTGGTTCAAGGCCAGGTTTGATGTTGCCCTGAGCAACCTGGAGTAGAGTGGCGTCCCTGCCTATGATAGGGGGTTGAAACTAGATGATCTTAAGGTCTCTTCTAACCCAAACCATTCTATGGTTCTATGAAAATATATGTTATATTCAGGCAATGGCAACAGAATTCTAATTTTTAGAAATTACTGCAAGACTGGGAGATGGGCGCTGTTGTTCCCCATCTCCTGCCTGTAATGAAGAAGAATTTCTCTTTGTCCTCTTATACTCCAGAACTGAATGGGATGCTTCCCTTTCTACCTATCTTTTTACTTCTCTTTTGTCATTCTCCATTTCATCTACATTGCCACTTTTGTTTCTGTGTGTTCTTTACTCCTACAGCATTCCATTTTCCAGCCAATGATTATGCACAGTTGAAACAGTTGACTTTTACTACTAATACAGATAAATTGTGAAAAAACCTAAAATGTTCAGATTTTTCTATCTTTTCTGTTCTTAATTTAATTGTACTATTTATGAAGAACTGCCTGCTGTTGTTACAGCTTCCACTTTTGATTTCCATGATGTATACATGCATGTATGTGTGCATGAGTATGGGTTATATATGTTTGTTAATGAAAATTGTGATGTTAAATTCCTTTTCTTTTTGCTGAAGGAACGTGAAAAAAGAAAGCACGAGAGGATTCTCAGTGAAGAACTTGTTGCTGCTGTGACATATCTCAACCAGTTCTTACCCCCAGAGCATGCAATTATATATATACCCTGGGATATGGCCAAATACACTAAAAGGTAGAAAAAAATCCTTTCTGTACCAGTGCTTGTAGCTGCAATGCACATATGGAAGCAAATGTTACTGAACAAAACAGCACCTTGCAAACAAAACAAGGGAATGTGATTCAGCATACATCCTTTTTTGTAATCATACATTCTTTTTGTAATCATACATCCTTTTCTGCCTCATTCATATTTTTGAATCACAGAAAGTTTGGTAGAGAAAAGTCAGTGTGATGTAAATATCAAGGAGTTTTAGGTTTTTTATGTCTTCTGCTTCTAGTTTGTGTAACATTTTTATCAAAAAGAAGCAAAATTCCTCAGATAAGGTCAGTCTCTCTTTCCTGTAAAATCTAAGAAAAATATAGACATAATTACTGTTGGATGAATAAAGCTGTGATATGGGCCTGTTTTTAAATCATTTTTGTTATGGAAAAACTTTTCAAGTAGTGAAATTTTGTTTTGTATTAATGTATCTTGACTGTCTCTTTTTTTTTTGTTTCCCTTCTCAGCAAACTTTGCAATGTCCTTGACAGACTGAATGTGATTGCAGAAAGTGTAGTAAAGAAGACTGGATTTTTTGTAAATCGACCTGATTCCTACTGCAGTATCTTGCGTCCAGATGAAAAGTACCTATAATTTATTTGATGCATAATGAATAGCACTTACTCCTTAGAAAGCTGTTTGGAATTTCTGTGTTCATTAAAATATTTCTCATTTTAAGACTTACTAATTTGGAAATTACTAAGGGACTTCTTTTGAGGCATACCAATAAGATAATTGTCACCTAAATGTTACTGAGTCTGTTGTTGATCAGTGGATTTTATGGTATTATAAATAAAAAATTTAAAACGTTTTTTAAATATAGAAACTGTATTTGCTTAGACTGCTGCAGGTGAAGTCTCTCAAGTCCCTGCAAATCCAGAAGTAACTATTTGTCACTGATACGATCTGTTATTTTATAAAATTATTTGAAAGTCATTCTGTTTTGTTTATCTTTCAGGTGGAATGAACTGGGAGGTTGTGTTGTTTCCACTGGTCGCTTGCAGGTGCTAAAATATGCTTTTTTAGTTCATGGTTATAGTGATGTAGATCAGCACTCCCAAAGAACAGTGAACCATTTCACTTAAATATCTGATTGGTGACTCTCAGACTGCTCTTAAATTAGTATTTATGGTACACATTATTACTGCTGTCCTTCCCAGAAATTTAATTGGGAATTAGAACCTAAAGTTCTTGCATGGTACCCCAAAGCCTTATGGTGTTGGAATTGTATCTTTGCTGGACTTAGTCTGAGAAATGCTTGTATTTTAAACTAGTTTCCATTTCAGTTTAGTCCGTAGTGTTACCAGTGCAGTGAAAGTTAAACCAGCAGCATTTTGGCAAACTGCATTATAAAATGTTACACAGAAGAAGTGAGGAATAAGCATACTTAACCCTGGTAACATATTGATACACATGAACATGGGTTACTGACATTTTCACCAGTGCTGAATTTTCTGTACATTTTTACAGTTTCCATCACTAAAAGAAAATGAAACTAGAAACACGTCTTCCTTTAAGGTCAGAAAAGTACTGACTGAAATTCAAACCGTCCAGTATCAAATTTATACCTGAATGTTATGGTTTTATACTCTGAACTCAGTGCATATTCTTAAGAAGCATTAGTTGCTTTGACTTGCCATTCATAATTTTGTACTTCTTGTAAGTTAGAGAGCATGTGACAATTCTGTACTAGCTGATCACTGGGATATGTTTGTTGAGGGCAGATAAACAGCAGAGCAGATAGAATTTGATCCATTTAAAAAAAAATCAACCCTAGTTAGGTTTTTTTAGGTTAGTCTTACAGGTTTCCCTGTAGTAGGAAAGTGATTATTTTATCTTTAATAATTTGAGAGTCACCAGTGACTTACATGTAAGCATTCGGATCACAGTTCATCTCTGACTAGACATCTTGTGAGTGACATCCAAATTGTGACTTCTTCAAGACTGTTTGTGAGTTGAAGTAACATCCAGTTGGTGTGATGATAAAAGCAAGAATATTTTGAAAGTAGGCATGACAGCAGTCTGATGTAGCTTGCTAGAGATGAATTGTTTTTTGACTTTTATTAGAAATGCCTTTCCTCAAATTTTTGTGAAGACATAATTTGAGATTTGATAAGACTTAGCTAGTAGTAAAAAAGTAATAATCATGAGTGTAGTAATTTGTTGATTAAGATAAATCTTTTATTTGGATTGCTTTACCAGACTGGAGTTCTCCGAACGAATTGTGTGGACTGTTTAGATCGCACTAACACAGCCCAGTTTATGGTGGGGAAATGTGCTTTGGCCTACCAGCTGTATTCATTGGGATTGATTGATAAACCAAATTTACAATTTGATACAGATGCTGTAAGGTAAGATAGATTAATCGAGTGTGTCGTATTTTTAATTTTCAGTCAAGAGATTATGGAGAATTATGTCCATGTAGAAGAAGCATACAGTTATTTCTGCTGGAATGATTTAATGTTCATTCATCCAAAATTAAAAAATCTTCCATACTTGAAATCTTGAGAAAATCCAGTCATGCTGAAAGTTCGATCTTCTGGAAAAGTATGTTAATCAGTCTTCTTACGAGATAACTGCTTGACGTTATTCTTTTTATATGCCTAAACTTAAAGAGAAGTGTTTTCCTTTGAAATAAATTTAGGAAAACCTCCACACAGCCTTTTACACTTGTTTCAATTGCTTGAGGCAAAATGCTGACTGAAAGTGAAAACTGAAATAAATACATACTTTCATGGAGAATGCCAGACTGTACAGAAGTACATCTTACCTTGCTATTTCCTCCTTTTTCTTTGCAAAAAATTCATGAGTTTTGATTTATTGAAGAAAAGCTTTTCAGCAAAATTGTTCTTGCAGATCAAGTGTCAATGGTACTTATACAAGCATCCTCAAACCCTTTATGAAAATCCTGCATTTGTA
This sequence comes from Lycocorax pyrrhopterus obiensis, assembly GCA_014706295.1. Lineage (NCBI taxonomy): Eukaryota > Metazoa > Chordata > Aves > Passeriformes > Paradisaeidae > Lycocorax > Lycocorax pyrrhopterus. The sequence continues at coordinate 69,419,013 of JACSVZ010000004.1, read as the reverse complement.
TTAAAATGTTTTGGGGGTCAGGGTAAACTAAGCTACTTGACTTGTAAATATGCTTCAGAAGTTAATGTAAGAGTCTTTAAGGTGCTGTGTTTTTATTCCTTTAAACTGTTGTCGTGACTGTGAAACTTACAGCTTCGTTGATGATTTTTACTAGTGGTTTGATAGTTTTAGTGCACAGAGACCTAACTTGTATTCAGAAAACACAAGTAGTTGGGCTTCCGTCCCCTTTACTTGAGACATACCTTCAGCTTCTCCTCTTTTTTTGTATTAGTTTCCAGCACGTGCCTGGAGCCGGTGTGTGCTGCAGAAACAGCCTCACCTGCAGCATGTTGGTTCACTGTGCAAGTGGTGGCTCCTGGCCTCTGCCTGGTGGCCAGGGAGAGCACCCACTGGTGGCTTCCGGGATGTGCTAGCAGTGCCTCTCATCCACCGTGTCCCAGCTGCTGGGAGCTGCACGTTTACCTCTGGGAATAAATAATTTCTGCTGCCAATACCAGTTGCTGTGCAGCCTCCTGGGACTACTGGCCAAACAAAAACAAACCCAAAGAAACAAATGAGATTCTCATACATGGTGTCATGAGCTCTGAACGATTGGTGTGTAGGCAAGTGGGGTTTGGGTTATTTCTTTGGGGGGTTTTTTGTCTGTTGTTTTGGAGTTTTTCTTTTGTTTTTTAAAGTTACTTAGCAGATGTTTCCTCCTAATTGATCTTATTGTACTTGACCTTGGACAGAAGATTTGATGGACAGCTGTTTCGTTTTTACAGAAATTGATTTGCTGCTCAGATAAGTGTTCTTCATCCAGATCCCTTTGAGGAGAGCTTCAGTCAGATGGTTGCTAGGTTACATATGCAATACTGTGCCTTTGTTGGAAGCTTTCTTAGGGGAATGCTTTTGTTGTCTTGTTTTGGTGCATTTTTAAAAAATTTTATTTTGTTGTTTGTTTCTGTCTTCCTTTTCACTCCTCAAGGACTTCTTTCTTCTACAGGTATTACATGTAGATGCCTGAGTTACTTTGTCTTCCTATACTGATGTGAAACATGTTCCCACAGGTTTAGTGGTTGGGTTTGCTTTTTAGTTTTGGGGAGGAGTTGGGGCTTGTTTTGTTCTGTTTTGAGGATTTTGTCTCTTAACTAAAGTTCCAGTCTCTTTTAGCAAAATATCATCCTTGTCATTGTCTTGCTTAAGCAAGGCCATAGTCTCCATTTCTGAAAAGCACTTTTCAATGTTACCTTTTAGACCGAGTGCCATCTCCTTAAGATGGCCTCTTTTTCTGAGACTGTTGTCTTGTTTTTGTCATTGATAAGAAGCTTGTTTAATTTTTGCTATTTGGGCTGCTCCCAGTTTGAATACTGTCAACTTCTTGATGCCAGAGGACTTTTTCACTTTTTAGCCAGCTCTCCTTGTTCAAGTCAATTCTTAACCAATTCTTTTTGCCTTCTGCTTACACCAAGGTTTTCCAGCTCCACCAAATGTTACCTGACTGCCATACACTTTTCTTACAAGTCATGTTTATTCATTTTGTACCTTTGAACCATCATTATTGTAACTAGGGAGATTTTTGGAAGGTTATGCTAACTTCATTCCTGGTGTACTTAACAGAAAACATAGCCTTGAGATATTGATATGTTCTGTCCCTTCTAGTGTATTAAACATGCCTTGGTTAGTGAAGATATATTGCTTGTTTTCTCCCCATTAAGTAGTAGGACATGTTAATCTTCTTCCTGAATCTACACAAATGCATGCTCTGTTTGTGTGAACCTCTTCTGTTATATTAAAAAGTAATGAAAATCTCAAAGTCTAAACCATCTTAGTAATTATTATGTCTGAATAAAATTTCCACATATTTATCTAAATAAAGGAGAAGAAAATGTATTGCATGTGCAGGAAGACTTTATTATATTTTCTCTTAAAAAATTCTATTCAGCAGTTTGATAGATGACACATTTTTCTTTTCCTTCAGATTATTTGAAGAATTATATGAAGATCATGGAGACACGCTTTCTCTGCAGTACGGAGGCTCTCAGCTTGTACACAGAGTGAAAACGTACAGAAAGATCGCTCCATGGACTCAGCATTCCAAAGATATTATGCAAACGCTCTCCAGATATTATAGTAATGCTTTCTCAGGTAAATTTAAGTGCTTTCTTTTAAGCTATTGTTTACAAAGCATCTTACTCATGATCTTTCAGTAATCTACACTATGGTCTTATGACAGAGTTCCTCTATACTATAATTTCCAGGTAATTCAGTAACACCTCAAATAGGTGTTCTGATTTGATGAGATATTTATTTATCCTATGTTGTAGCATGCAGCCCTTTATTTAGAAAATGCACACATGTAGCACTGCATCTGTCAGTGACATTTGTAGATCAATAGAGAAGCAGGTATGTGTCACAGTGTTAAAATGTTGGACAGAACGTCTTCAGCAAATATAAGGAAACCGGTAAATCTAAACATGAGTAGAAAGCTTCATGTGGAGTATTTCTAGTGATGTTTCTGAGAGCTCAAAACAAAGCAAGCTGTAGTGCATGTAATTGTTTTGTGTGAATAAGAGCTACAAATGGTTAAATCTGTGGTAGAAAAGACAAAAATTCAAAACTCAAGTAAATAAGCTATTTTTTCAGTTAAATAAGCTGTAAAATATTAACTTACTCCTTTACTAGCTCATATAGTTCATTAGTAGAACACTTGAGTGTTCTACTTTCTTCTGGGCAACATTGCTAAGGGAAAACCTCTTTGAAAAATACTGAGCCTTATCTTATGCAAAATAACAAAAAAAGTGTTGGGTGTTTAGAAGTCTTGAAAAAGACCTAAAAGAATGATCAAAGGGCAGTCTAAGACATGTCAGAAGGGCAAACACTGAGTGTTACTGTGTTGTGGATATTGCGTCAGTCCCCTATTACTCTTTTTCACAAAAGTTGCATAGGCAGGGGTAGAAGTACCTTTTTTTTTTTCCTTCCTAGTAGACTGCAATTTTTTATAGACTGTGTGGACTTTAAAACAGTGAGTTGGGCAATGACTAGAAACACTTCAGTAGTCTCTGACTTCTTTGGCTAAAATTATTGCTTCGATGTACATAACAATGTTGAGAGCACACAATTCAGAGTAATTTTTCTGGATGTAAATCATGTAATTTGTGTATCATATTTGCCCAAATTAAATGGGAAATAGAGAACTTGTTTATTTCAGTCATATGGTCTCTTATTATTTGCATTGGCGATAAGGTCTGGCTTCATCAATTCTTATGAGCCAAAGGCAGCACCCTTGCAGTGTCCCCTGTACTGTGACATAGGAGATGGAACAAATCTCTGAGGTGTTCACTTTTATGCCAGCCACTGAAATGGTTAGGTGGAAGCCTGAGCAAAGTTCTAGATCCGCATTTGGGGTTGTGGTCTGCTCGCAAGGATAGTCATGATATCCACGTCTTCTAGTAATAAAAGAATTTGTTCTAAAAAAGTTGTTACAAAAAAAAGAAAAATGTAGAAATAAAAAAAGTCCATCTAGTCGTCTGAATGAACTTGTAGCAAAGTACACAAACAGACACTAGTCTTTACTGAAGTCAATACTGTCTTTGCATGAAATTTTCTTAAAGGTGCTGCACGCTTTCCCGAATTTACTTATGATTTTGGTATTTGATCCCATTTGAGGCAAATATTTTTGGTGCTTTATGCATTGCTTGTGCTTGAAGATGACATTGTTGAAATGTGGCATTCAATGTCATGTTTACTTTGTTACATGTTTAGTATGGAGTTTTAAAATATTTGTTTCAATGAAATTTAAAGGTTCAGCACTGTCCAGCACTGCCTGTTCAGATGGCAACAGCTAGCTTGTTAATGTGGCACATTGAGAGAGATCATTTTGTTCTTTAAGTTTTCTAAGAAAGCAGAGAAAAAGGAATCAGTTTTAGAACAAGATTCTGATTTTCTGTACTGCATTTATTATTATTATTACTATCCATCATATATCCTTTAAAATGCAAATTAAAATCTAGGGGCTAGCCAGTTCATGAATCAGTATTTCCTTTTGTATCTGATCCGAGAAACTTTTTTTTAATGCTTATGTATTTTATGTACTTGAATTAAACAGTCTCAGAAAATTTTAGTGATTTGCTTGAAGTCATACAGTATATAAGATTCAGAGCAGGATTACAAGAGGCCTGCTATCACTGCCTCCTAAATAAATCTCTTAGCCACACATGTACTGTTTGTCTGTCATTAAAAATACATGAATCTAAAAATAATCTTCTCTTATACGAAAATATTTTCATCTGTTGACCTCGAAGCTCTTAGGATAGTTACTGTTAATTAAGCTGTACAGATGAGAAAAAGTAAGACGCATATCAAGTAATAATTTGGTGGAGCTTAGAATATGACAAGCTAAATTGATGATTTAAACCAACAGGAAACAAGTCCAAATTACTAAAAGGTGTTTGTGAAATTTAATCATTTTGCTATGTTTTGGCAAGAAAATCCCAAAGAATTCGTTGTTTGTGTGTTTTGTTGGAAACATGCATTGTATGGATATTGCTTGATTTCATTAAATCATTCTTCAGTTATTTAGGCTGCAGTAAATTCACTAAGGTGTGTCAGATTTCCTGAAACTTGGCTAAATCCATGCATGTGCTTCATGCACACATGAATAGGCAGCGGTGGGAGACAGAGCTGCAGCGGGAGGTCTGACTTCTGCCGAGCCTGGGCTCCTGAGGGAGACACCAAGGGAAGAGGCAGCGTTGGTACCAGCCCCACGTGCCCTGCAGCGTGGCAGAAGGTCTGCTCTAAACGAGGATCCATTGTGCTGCTTGAAGCCCAGAGGGCCCTGCAGCAGTCATGGGACACAGGCACTCTGAGGAGCAAAGAGAAGCAGTGTCTGAATGGGCTTGAGCTGTGCCGTGCTCCTGGTGTTAAGTGTGCCTCTTGCCTAACAGATGCGGACAGGCAAGATTCTATCAATCTCTTTCTGGGAGTATTCAAGCCTGCAGAAGGAAAGCCACATCTCTGGGAACTTCCCACTGATTTTTATTTGCATCACAAGAACACCCTCGGTCTGTCACAGACCAGGCAAAGGTATTTTGCTGTTCTGTTTTTTGTTTTGTTTGGTATTGCTCTAATAAATTTTAAAATGTACACGTTGCTAATCAAATAATTAGGTCAGCCGGTCAAAAACTTGCTTGCTGTTTTTTATGTTTATACAAAAGCTTAAAAAAAACACCTTCAAGAGATTACCAAAAAATGCTGAGCGTTGGTGTTTCAAAGGATTTGCTTTAGTATGTTATTTTCCTGTTGTACTTAAAAAGAAGTCTAATTTCACATGAAATTCTATCCTTCAGTGTAAAATGTTTCACTATTTTACTGAAGTACAGTTACGTATTAATGTAGTAACATTCCACTAAGCAATATACAGGTGCATTCTTGATTGTCAGATTTATTAATGGTTGAGTTTGAGATTATTTGATGCGGATAGCATTTATTTTCCTATGTACTGCACTGTCTGCAGCTATGCATACCAAGAAATCCATGATTTTCTGTCTTCCTCTCAGTCTATGTCTAGCCTGTTTTGAAGACTATTTTTCTTCATTTGCATTCCACTGTAGTTTTGTGGTAATATACAGAGGTAATAAAGTATAAAATTTTATAAGTAATTTGATTGCTTCACAAAAGGAAATGATTTTGTTGAAGAATATGAATACTGTGCATTAAAAAAAATCCATTTTAACAAAAAGGACAGTACTCAACTTGTCAACTAAATAATCTCTTAGGATTTTGGCTGGTTTTATCTTTGATCATTCTGTGAGCCTTAAAGCTCTTTAGTGCAAATAGTAGATCTGAATATCTGCATTTAGATTTTTGGCTGGGGAAAACTGCAAGTGTTTAAACAGTGTGATCAGTCCCTGTTGGCTGCTTATTCTGTTAACCTGTTGCAGCAGCTGGCACATAATATGGCTCTTTCTAAATTTCAGTCCTCTTGTATTGTCTCCTGAGGCTTTTCTTAAAGGTAGCTTATATGAGCCATACAAGCAAATGCTACTTCAGGCATACATTGAACATGCAATATTAATTTTCTTGACTACTCATTCTGAGCATTATTGTATGTCTAAAATTAATTCAGCTGATATATTGCAAATATGCAAATGTTCTAGTCTCCCTTTCATCTGTTACTCTGTTAAAATAGCTGTCTCTTATTTGTCACAGATACTGCTCTCAAATGAGGTGGAATATTAAAAAGCAATGTTGGTACTCTTCATTTACTTGTTAATTAGTTTTACCTTTCATTCTAACCAGAATTTTTTCTGAGCAGTTATAATATACAATCAAGATGTTTCATTATGTGAACAAAATGACACCTTCATGTGATAACTAGGTGAAATAAATACGTGAAAAAAAACTCCTCTAAGTAATTTTTTAGGTTCTACCAAACATTTGGAGAAGTTCTTTGTGTGACTTTTTCCTGCCTGTCTGTGTAGTGCGTCTTTTGGATTACTTGGGCACAACAACAAGGAAATAATGACACTCATAATGAAATCAAGGAAACAGGAAATAGAAGATGATGTTTCCTGTCATTGAAACTTCTTTTGACTATCTGTGCTTTTCCTATATTGTATTTGCCTCCTCATCAGAAGGAAGATATTTAATAAGGTTCATATCTTACTTCTATGTAGTTTATGATTCATGTGAAAGGACGGTGAACATGGAAAAGGAGACTTTGTGTTGCCTTGTTACTCATCATTTACGCAGGCAACAAAACTGGGTGTGTCTGCATAGTTTCTGAAGGCACTGGAGAAAATAGCTTACTAGCATGGCCTGATACGGGACTTTGAGAAGAGGCAGGACCATCAGGCATAACTCATTCCTTACTGTCTAGGATATACACAGTTCTTGGAACTGAAGTGTGTTTTCCTGCCTGGTCTATACCATCTCCTAAATCCCACTAACAAGTCTATCCCTGGCTGTGGGAATGTACCCACTGTGTCTGCTCCAGATGGCTACATTGACAGGAGTAGGAGAAAACCACATTAATACTCTGCTTACAGCCCTCACAGTATTGTGAATACGCACGTATTTGAAATAAAAATCAATGAAGACAATTGTGTTTTCATTCCATGTAATGAAACAGAAGAAACTATCAGAAAAAATCAGAAAAGAAATTAAAGTATAATTGAGAAGAGACAGTAAAAATGTGTAAACATGAATGAAAGATAAAACGTGTTTTGTTTTTGAATGTTGCTTTTTGTTCCTTTGTTGTTTTACAGAAATCCTGAATAAGCTTCCAGCAGGACTTAAATTTTGCTGTTAGTTATGCCAACAGTTCTCAGAGTTATGACAGCTGTTACATCAAAATGTATTTCTTTGTGTAGAAGTCAGCTGCTTTGACAATCATCCGATTTTATTATCATTGACCTTCATTTCTTCATACCTTTTTCCTAAATTTTGGGATCTGAATAACATGTGGGAGGGGATGCCTTCCCCCCACTCCTCCAATGACCAGAACAAGAGAAGTACATCAATGCTTTTGATATGTACTAAGACTTTAATTTTCAGTGGTGTAGAGGTAGGCACCTGAAATGTGTTTTTTTAATGGAACAAAGCCACTCTTCTGTCCATACCTATTGGTATTGAGCTTCATTTGTTTAAATTTTCTGATTTGAGAGCAAAGTAGTTGGATAGGGGCCTGTTGAACTCCACCATCCAATTCAGCAATGTTTGCTGAAGTGATTCTGTATGGATGGGTGAATGTTATGTGCAGACTGGATCGGCTGAATACAAGATCCAATCTCCTGTATCAATTGTATTCTGTTTTTCCTGTACAGCTATACTTACTGGTGGACCACAGGTGTGCTAAAGCATTTACCTCTTCCTTTTGATGAAGGTAGGACCTATATTTGCTCCTTGCCTTGCAGAGTATCTTGAAAAAGAAGTTTTATTTACAAATGCTTTTAAACTGTTTTAGATCCCAAATCTGAAAAAAAAAAAAGTGTTTCCAAAATGGTTTCTAAATACTTCCCTGCCCCCTCCCCCCCCCGCCAAGGAGATATGATTTTTCAATTGCATGTTGCAAGAGCTACCTTAGTGGCTAAAACTTGATCTTCACATGTTTATGAACCAGGGCACACTTAATTATTTTTTCTTCTTTTTCTTGTCTATTAGCATATATTTATAATCTGTGCTGGTGTTTCTATTCCTGTTGCAGAAGATACAATATAGCTAGTGTGTCTTATTTCTCTGGGGTGCTGTGGAGCATGTTTTATTAGGAATTTTCATCATGAAGTGAAATCAAATTATAGTGGTTGATAATGCATATTTATTAAAGATGTGCAATGCATCTTCTTCATGTCATATTTCCTTGTCTCAGAGGGGATATGACTGTAGGAAAAATTGCCTGGTACGGTGGCTAGGTGAGCAGGCTACTGTTTGATTAGATTTTTGCAAGAGTCAGTAATTGCTAGTAAAAAGATTTTTTTTTCCTCCCCACTCAGTGACATGTGCTGAAAACAGACGCAAGTTGACAGTGAAGAAATTCCACAAATACGAAGAGGAAATTGATATCCACAATGAGTTTTTTAGGCCATATGAGTTGAGCAGTTTTGATGAGACCTTCTGCTTGGCAATGACCAATTCTACACGGTATATTGGGATGTTTCATGGCTCTAAATCCTTGACTGGAAGTTGATTTGGTGTGAATTAAATATGCATTTGATTTATTTGGTTAAATATGTGTAATTTCAAATTTAGCAAAGTTCTTGAAACCAAATCACAATGTTACATGGAAATGTTACTTTAAAAAAGAGTCTGTTAAAATAGCAATTAGATTTCCAATTATTTTTATTACGGACTGCCTGGTGTCTGGGCACTTGATGGCAGAGAGATGAACTTTTCTCTGTAGACTCAGATCACAGAGGCTGCTTTCAACACAATTATTTTCTTGTTGTTCTGCTCTTATTTTGCAGTTGTTTTCTTCAGTTCATCCAGTTCTCACAGCTGGCCAGATATTTGGGGGATTTTTTTTGTTCGCAGCAATCAGCTGGATATTCTGAGCCTAATCTGAATCATGGTTTGGCTAAAGATTTCCAGGCAGATTATGTTTCATGTAGCTGTTTGACCCAATTTGAGTGTTGGCAGCATTTTGAAAACAATGTACAAAACCCTGAGTTACAGGGCTTCTTCAGCACAGGAATGGAGCACAATGTTTTAGCATCTTTGGCAAGTGGTGATACTTGGAGCTGTTTTGTGGGACTAAATAATGCAACTGAAAGCTTTTTAAATACCTAGGTTATATAAACATCAGCTTGTAATGGTAAAGTTAGAACTTGATATCTCTTTTTATGGTGGTTCTTCCAGAAAATTAAAAAATTTTATGCATTGAACTGTGTTAATGAACACTTTTTCCTTTCTATTTTGGCAGAGATTTTATGCCTAAGAATGTGGGAATTGATCCAAGTCCCTTTACTGTTCGTAAACCTGATGAAACTGGAAAATCTGTGTTGGGGTAAGTCTGAAATCAGAAATTTTGTTCTGGTTTAATAGTAATGAAATTGTAATGAAAATATATAAACTCTTATGTGTGTGTCTGTGAAGCATATTCTGTGTTACATGGGAATAAATTCATTGGTGTTATACTGTAGAATTGTACCCTTTGAAAATCACATCTAATTTGAGATTTTTATTTGACACTAGGAATTCTTAATTCCAACTTGTTTTCTCTTATTCCTCAAAGTGAAACTCATGAGAAGATTTTATTTACAATATACAGAAGTTATTAAAATTTGATCATCTCTTCATCCTAGTGGCAACTCTATTCTCTATTAGAGTTGACAGCAGTGCATATTTTCTTGTTGTCTTTAAAAAAATGATAAATTTTTCATAAACAGTACATATTCTGAAACAGAAATAAATGCCAATTTCAGCATAGTCTTTGATAAAAAATGTTATTAAAATATTTATTGATAAAATTATATAAAACAATCCAGCATTAGTTACTGGGACAAATGAATGCTTCATTTAGCTGCTTTTGCATCCTGGACTTGCTTTGTTACCCTATTTATTCCACTGCTGTGTTGATTGCTGTGTCACACAAGGGCTATGTAGAATCTTCCTGAATTCAGTCTCTCTTTGATAGCTCATATTAAGGAAACATTTTGTCAGTAGTTACTGTGCTCTCACAACATTATAAATTCCTCTGAAAACTCGCTGTTCTGTTAAACACTAGAACATTTGACTGTCTCATGTGCTCTGATCCTCAGGGTCTCATTGTCAATAAATGTTAAGAGTAGACTATGCTTATCACCAGTAGAATCTCACTTCATGCTACTGGGAATAAACAGGAAGACTGTTCAACTGTTACACAGTTTATCTCTGCTACATATTGTGAGTTTATGAGTATTTTGAGGATAAGCTTTATTCTTCTGCTTTGATATAACGTCAGATTTTGGACTAACTAATTTGTCTCCAGATACTCCATTAAATTCTTGACCATTACATAATTTTCTCAGGCACTTCTATTCAAGCTCTTTGCTGTGATTTTTAGGGATTGATGTGAGACAGAGAATCAGCTCCATCGAAGCCACTTTCCAGACTCTCTCTGTATCAGTTATAAGGCTTCCGCTTCATTGGCTGTGTTGTAGGGTAAAACGTGGCTTCACTCTTGCACCTCACCCATATTTAGCCTTGCAAAAGGTGGTACCTTTGCCTTGCACATTTGTCATCACCTTTTGATCTAAGACATTTCTGAAGGATTTGGTGATCTCTTTTTCTCTGTAAGTGTTCGGGTCCCAAGGACACTTAGATCTTGGCTGAGTACATGTTGGGAGTGAGGTGAGGATAACACTCTTACTGGTGTTTGGCTACTTGCTCCATTCCTCAGCTTTCAGAAAGGACTGCTTTTCTTGTGACCTCCACCTCATTTAGAAAAGTAGGGAAAAAACCCTTAATTTTCCCTAAAAAGAATGCTTATGTCTTCGTAACTTTCTGTAAATTTCAGTCCAAGGAAATGTCAGGTTCTGCTGAGTCAGAAATCAAACTCGCCCATGATGTTATTTTTCCCAAGGCATTTGTTCCAGCTCTAAGATTTCTTCTGATACAAAAATGTCCTCGGGGCTGGGGTATGCTCTCAGATCAGAACCTTTGGAACGACTCCCCTACTTGTTTGTACATGTTCCTTGAGCATATAAAGTGTAGCTGATTCAGTACAGGGATAAACTGCTGTGTGAGTTTGACTTCAAGAGGCAGCACTCTGTAAGAGTCATGATGTGCTCCACTAGGGCTCAAGTGATGCTGATGAGAGCACTAGACCTGCATCTCCAAATAGCACTTGCATCAATCTCTGTGCTGTTTTCACAGCCTCTTAGCATGCTGATGTCTTTCTTTAGAGTGAGTCACACACAGTGTCAGTGATACATGGGACAGTCACTGCAGCAAGGAAGAGATGTTCCTTCCCTATTTCCAGGGATTTGTCTATAAACTGTCTATTCATTAATGTCTATTCATTAACTGCCTTCCCTGAAAGATGGTGACAGTGTCTGAGAGGAAGTTGCAACTAAATACCTTTCTGTGGCCAGTAGGAGAGGATTCAGAGGACATAAGGCTGGTATAATTTCTGATGATGAAGTAATGTGCACCTTTCAGAGTGCATACAGTTAAATCCCGTGTTAGCCTACTTACACAGAGATGCTGTATGTGGAAGGCTTCTTACAAATAAGGCACCTCTTTATATTGACCAGAATTTCTTGAGTGAGAAATACATACTGCATAAAGAAACGTTGCTGATTAAAGAACTGAATTGAGGGGAGAGGTATGGAAAGTAAAGGAAAAAAAAGTGACATTACCATTAAGATTTGGAACCAAGACTAAGAAAGCTATAGGAGTGGATATTGTTATTAATCAGAAAGTGAAACTTTTTTCCAAGATCAAAACCAAAGATGTTATGTCTCAAGTAATTTTTATTCCTTTTTATTTATTCAGTTGTGGGGAGGGATTTAAGTAAAGAATCAGAGAATTTGTGAAGAAAAACTGACAGAATCCTTTGAGCTGTCTTTAAATGCTCTGGAATAAGAGACTGAAGAAGAGGAATCAATCGGGGATTGTAAAGATGAGCAAAAAGTTGCCCCAGAGGTTAAAACTTATTTCCCCAGAAAGATTGTAACCAATATTAGGAATTTGAAATATTCATTGCTAGTATCTTGCTGATTTCATAAATACACACTGCCTTTCCCCATAGGAACAAAAATAATAGAGAAGAAACTGTGCTGCAGCGCAAAACAGCTGCTAGTGCTCCTCCACCCCCAAGCGAGGAAGCAGTGTCAAGTAGTTCTGAAGATGATTCTGGGACAGATAAAGAAGATGAAGGTGCTGTTTCCCAACGTTCAACTCCAGTAAAGGTGACTGATACAGGAGACAATACAAAAATTACAGAGGTAAGAAATTACTGTGTTAGGCAAGAAGGCTTAAAATTCACATTCCCTTAAAAGAATGTTCTAGAACAGTCAGAAGTAAAGCACTGAGAAATTCAGTGGAAAAGGTCTCCCGTGTAATTTTTTTAATGTAGATATTAGCATAACTGCAGTACAACCTCTTGTAAACCTTTTCTGTTCTTCTTGTCATGTAATAGTGAAACACAAAGGAAAACAGCATTAAAAAAAAAAAGAAAATTACTGTCAGAAACCTATGGTATTTGAAAGGTATTTGGGTCATTACATAATGTAAAATGCACCTATATTGGTGTGTTAATTCAGAGCAGTAGTGCACTTCTGATTATTGTCCCTTACCATGCTCTGGCAGACATCATGAGGTGGCCTTTGAGCATGCAAATGAGATTCCTTTTCTCCAGGAATGTACTTGATCTACCTACTTAATCAACATTTAGTCCATGGAAGTTAATCTGGAGCAAAGCCCCTGAAAGACATGTAGTATGAACCTGAGGGCCTAAGAACCACCTGTTGGAAGTACAAAGCAATTCCTTTTGGACGATGCCACTTGCTTAGGTTGATTAAGTGTAATTTAATGTTCATTCTGTCTAAATTTCAACCTGATTTATGGGAACACTTTTAAATTGCTGTTCCATAATTGTATGGTCTGGCATTTAAAAAAAAAATTAACTAACTTCAAAAATGTGCATGATAATGTTATCGCATAGGTCCTGTGCTATTACTGCTACTAAGGTTGAAGATAATGGCAGTGAATAAAATAGTGAAATAAATTGCATTTGCCCAGTCAGGTGGAAAGAATGTATATTCTCAGTTGTGGGCTATTAATCTTTTTTTGCTAGCATAACTCCCATTTTGTTGGAATCCCTTGGCTGCTTATTTAATGAAAATATTGAGTTGTATAAAGAATTCTGGAAGTATCTATTTTATTAGTTCGTGTAATAGTTCTTCAAATTCTTTCCTGTAGATATCCATTTTAGATACCATTGAAAATGTCTTAGCAAAAGGTTATGCTACTGGAAACGATAGAAATGTGGAAAATTGTTATGTTGTCTGGGGGGGTTGATTTTTTTTTTTTGAAGTCACAGCTAATTTAAATGGTTACAGTATTGTGCATGTTATCACTTCTGAAGAAAATTGAGTATTTATGACCTTAGCATAAAATGTAGTGCCTGATAGGCAACAGACAATTAAACTGCCTTTTTTTTCCTTTGCCACAATTCAGATTTTGATTCTATTCAGTCTTTAGCCTAGGGTTCTGTGTTCTCAGATAATGGATTTTCAGCCTGCAATAGTACAATAGTGTCTTCTTCCTAAGCCAGTACAAGCACATTTATTTATTTGTGTTTATGCAAGATATTTTATCTGAAAGTTTCCATTATCTCTGAATAAGAGTACTGTTCTCCAGCAAATCAGATTGTTTCTAGATTTTTTTAACAAAAATCCAAGTTGAAATTTTATTCTTAATTCGTACTATTGCATAATTTATCTCACATCAGTTTTTCCCTCTGTTTTGAACACACTTCAGCACTCAGACCTAAGATACCTGTTTAGATTTTTAAGATACTTAAATGAAAGATGCATGTAAACACAAAGTATGAGTTGAAACATTATTGAATTTCAATGGCTTAAAATTGGGTGAGCTATTCTGACTTTTTAGTAATGACATGAAGAAATATATTCCAATTAATTAGCACCTTTTCATGCATTGAATTTTAGTCATAATTTGCATTGTTCATTCATGGCAGTACTTATTATTGGGGGAACCAAAAAAGCTAGTTCCTTTCTGTTCACATCTCTGAGAAGTTAATAAAAAAGCATTTATTCTTCTGGTCAGGACATACCTTTCTGAAGTTCTTTGACTTTGAATCTTTTTGAACTGAAAGAAAACTGTCTTTATATTTGACTCACAGTCATATGTGTCTTGTCAGAAAGCCCTCCTCAGTTTAGCACTGAATCACTAGACACAGTTAGTGAACAATTGCATCTGCATTGATTCCTTGTTATAGTTGACTGGCATGATTGCATAATGTATAAAATAAAAATAGTTTTGTTCAACCTGAGGTTTGTAATTATTGCAGAATTGACAGCAGGAAATGTGAAAGCAAATGTGGGAGCATGTTCTGAACTAATATGATTTATTCTATATTAAGTTTCAACACAGAACAGAGTTTAATAACTACACCATTATGTTCTATGAATATAATTTATTCTCCTAATATGTTGTTTTATCTGATGTTATCTTTCAAGAATTCTTTACTTGTTGAATAAATGTGTTAATATTTTTAATAAATTATTTTTAAAAAAAATATGTGTAAGCTAAGATTGCTGTGGATGTGAGAGACCTGTTTGTTTCTGTCTGCACTTTTGAAATTATATTTTGGTTTGTAAAGAAGTTCTTTCTTAAGAGCAAACTTTCTTTGGATGTTGTTATGGTACTCTTAGTCTGAATCTTTCTTATGTTCCAGAATGTAGTGCAATCAACAAAAGATGTGTATGGGGTCAATCTTTCAGATATCCCTTCAGAAGACGATCTTACAATATATGCAAGGTGAGATAAATTTCCAATGATAATCAGTGAAAGATAATTTGAGCTAGTTAAGTGCAGTTTGTCAAAGTGCTGCCTTTGATTAAACTTATTTATATGATAAGTTTTAGAGAAATTTGCCTATATATGCTATCTCTCTTTCCAAACCAAACTGTTTTCAGCTGTCTGTGTCAACTCTAATTTCAGTGGAAGCTATACAGATGTCTCTGAAAGCAAAATTTGGAGCTTAAATCGAACGAAATATGCTTCAAAAGAAATACCTGTCACTTAATACAATCCTAGAAATTTATAAGTAAATTCATAGGAATTCCATGTTCCATTGATAAGTAAATTCCATAGGAAAGGTTCCGTGATTGTAAGCTTTGTAATCTGTGGGGTTTGCATTTTTCAAGTGTTGGATTAGTCCAATTCAAGTCAATCATAATGAAATAACTCATTCTGTAAAAATGCACATAAAATAATAGAAGTCATCATTTTTTTTTAACATAATGTCATATAGAGATATCTGTTAACTGTTACCTTTTACTCAAATTTAAATAGTTGTGTGACCTTTTGAAGGAAACACTTCGTGACTTTAGAAGGAAAATTACTTTTCTGATTCATATTCCATCTTTTTTTTTGAAACATCCTGGTCTTTTGAGCTTGAAATAAAGCTTGTGGATATTACAGGGAGGCCTTGAGACCATTACTAAATCTGGTATAGCCTGTGAGAAGAGTTGAGAAAAGCAGTCAGAACAACTCACACTGTAGAAGCACGGATATCTAAGTGACAGATATTTGTCGTGTAAGTTTAGAAGAGGGAGAAATCAGCGTGGCCCTTGCCGTTGTTGGAGTTCCATGGAACAATGGCATGCAGATGTACGTAGTGTGTGGGTTCACGTGCATGTGTATATCCCTGAGCACAGTGTGTGTAAACATTCCCTTGCACACTGCATTTGGATCAGCATCTTACTGCCACTTGTTCCTAATAAAGGGTTTTATGGATTCAAACCGTACATACAGGAGATGAGTAAGATACAGTGCAGTCCAAGACAAAATTCAGCTCCTTAGGTATTCCAGCAAGTTCCCACTTGCATTGGTGGGCAAGCACCAAGGGGTCACCTCCCAGAAAAGCTTCTTCTTTTATTCAAGGGTAACTTGGACTGTTATGCTCTAGGAGACAGGTGTCACCATTCCTGCAGGAGCCATGAGCTGTCTGCCCCCCAAAAGCAATCAGGAATGCTGTTCCGAATTCCCATAACCCCATACAGAGCACTGGCTACATGTTGCTCTTGTTAAAAAATGTGTAGGTACACTATTGTTCTCAAGTTCTCTCCTCAATATCACAGAACAATGCTGATGCCAAAGAGAAACTGGTTCAAATTGTCCTTTATTTCTTAAACCAGAAATTATTTTCAACATTTTGATTTTTTTTTTGTTTAGCTCGAACCAGAAGTGAATAGAATAATTTCAGTTACAGATGAACGAGAGCTGAACCAAAAAGTTATTCATTGAGTTCCCTGGTGGAGGAGATTCCTTCCTGAACTGCAGTATTTTTCCTTGAAAACTAGTCAGAATCATGGCAACTAATTACTGGAAATCAGTTGGAGAAATTTAGATCCAAATTGAAGACCCTCCTAGTTCTAAAAGTCTTTAAATGCTGTTGCCAAGAG
This sequence comes from Lycocorax pyrrhopterus obiensis, assembly GCA_014706295.1. Classification (NCBI taxonomy): domain Eukaryota; kingdom Metazoa; phylum Chordata; class Aves; order Passeriformes; family Paradisaeidae; genus Lycocorax; species Lycocorax pyrrhopterus. The sequence goes on along the minus strand of JACSVZ010000004.1, from coordinate 69,402,400 downwards.
AGCTGCTCATGCAAAATATTGGGAGTGCAAATCAATGAGATTTGCTTAGGAAACCAATGTTTCAAACACCTATTTAAAATGTAGAATTAATGATATTTGAGAAAAGGGGTATAAGAAATCTACACCTCATCTCAGAAAAGCACTGTGTGTATATTGAAGTGAGTACTTGTGAGACATGCATTGAAATGGCCTTGTGTGCATTTGTTTTTATTTTCTAATGTGTAATAGGAGTAACTACCTTGTTATATTTGAAAGCTTTTCAATTTTTAAGGAAAATTTTAATTCACTCTGATTGCTTCTAATTTGGTGATATGTGGTGTTTTGTCCTGACTTAGTTCATTAATACACTCAAAACATTTTTTTCTTTTTGTTTAAAAATCTTTTTCTGTTACTTTTTTTATAGGTTTAGCTGCTTCTCTGGCACTCTTTTGTTCTTTAAAATTCCCATTTCTCCCTATTTCCTACATGCTGAGTCATTTGAAGATACTACACTTGAATAGTGTTAAGGAGGATGTTTCTTATTGTCTCTGAAATTTTTAACTTTCCCCTATGCCTCTACCTTTGTTTATTTTTAATTTTAACCACTAGAAAATCTATGCAAATTTGACAACTATCCTTTGATATGGCAGGTAGTTATTGTGGTTCTGCAAATGGTCCAGTGTGAGCTGGTGTCTACTGTGAGCCTCTCTGTTCAGATGAACAACTCTATGTTAACATCCAGAATTGCAGCTATTTCCAATTTTATAATTTCTTCAGGCTGGACTAACATTCAATCTATTGTTCATGTAAAACTGTAAACCCCTTGGAGGCTTTGATGCTCCCTATTCATATCCTTTTTAAGAAAAAAACAAAACAAACCTTGCATTTATTTAATTTCCTTCAAGAATTGCAGGTTTTAAAAATAGAATAAATTACAAATTCTTTATCTCTTTTAGCTAACAAGACATAGTGCTATTTCTGGTCTGGTGTGCTGATTTATGTAATAAAGGATGTCAGTAAAATCTATACTTTCCAAAATGTACATCGCTTGAGAATAGCAGCAATTTCTTTCACAGTATGATTACAGTTCTCACATCAAGCCTTTTTCTATTATTGTAATAAGGGAGATGGGGATGTAAGATCCTGACTTCACGTGACATCGCTGGACATGTTACATGTTTTTTCGTTGTTAGGATTAGGGTCTTGCAGATTCAAAGTACTTCAGGTTAAGTTACTTTACATCAACTGATCTATATTAAGCCTATTTGCAAATGCAAATTAAAAGTTATTTGAATCTATCAGCCCGTTTTCGCTGATGGCTGAGATAATTCTCGTCAAAACAGAAATCACAGAAGCACAGATTGGTTGAGGTTGGAAGGGACAAGAGGTCCCTCAAATAATTTGAAGATGTATGCTGCAGATCAACTATGCATGGTATCTTACTGACATGGGGTAACTTGCTTGTGTGCATTTAGGTCTTGTTACTTTCAAAATATTGAATAATTTGAAGCAGTCAATTAAAATACTTATGCAATTAGTTTGCCTTTGGTTTTTTTTAAGTTGGTTTCAATAGCAAGCTCCTGCACTAGGAGATCTTAATTATCTTGATTTCCACTTATAATTCTCTTATTTAGAAATGTAAGTATTTATTCCTTTAACGTCCAAAGTGATGTTGCTTGTCTCTGAGGCTTTTGTTCCTACAGTATAGGATCTGAATGGAGCAGAAAGAAAAGCTGCAAAAGTTGTTTAGGAACATGTTGGACATTTGACTTCCGTACACTCTTTCATGCCATTGGTTTTGCACTGGTAATAGTTGCTTGTTAAAATGTAGTAAATATTCCTGAAGTAGACCAGTAAGACTTCTTAAGCTAAATGGAAGCTCACTGTTAAGAAAAACCCTCTGCCTCAGAAAATTAAACTAGTAAATCACAGCTAACATTTACTTGTCTTTTCAGTGGCACAGATGTGTTGGAGAGTGAACAAATTGAGTGCAAGATAGCTACATATATTTACATTTGAAACCATCTGACTTTTCCTTCTATTCTGAGTGACAAAGATTAGTGATAAACTACTTTTCAAAAGATTTTGTTCCACTTCATTGCCAAGAAAAAAAAACCATGACAGTATTTTCTATTGGCAGTGTCCTCCAGCAAATATTTGGAGATGGGGGAATTGTCCCATAATGTTGTGCTTGTAAATAAGTGATCTGGACTCACAGTGTTTCAGATGAATAAACTAGATTGAATTCAGCAGAGGACTAACTTAAATCTGACACTTGAGAGACTGTGTCTTCTGCTGATTTTTCCAGGGGCTATTCCTCTGACTGATTGCTTTGAAAAAGACATAGTAAGTTGACTGTAGAGGGCTGCCTGTTTCTTAGGGGAGGTCTGTTTCTCTCCCATGACATATTAGGTGACACCAATTGATAAGCAAATCTTTTCTCAAAGGAGGTTCTGAGTTCATGCATGCACCCTCTATGAACTTTTAAAAATCTTTCTTGTTCACTAGAGAGGTGCATCATGATCAGTGACTTACATAGCATGACTCAAAATCTCATTTCTTAGCATCATTTTCTTTTGTTTGATGATTTTTGGGGGACAGTTCTTTTATTTTTTTAATTTATTCTCCGACCTACTGCTTTTCACAGGTTTGTTCAGCTGGGACAGAGTCAGCACAAACAAGACAAGGGGAGCCAGCAATTTTGCTCAAAACACCCCTTGGATAAGGTTATAAATTTGTAAGTATTCTTTTTCTTTTTCCTTGTAGCCTGATTTTGCTTTTGTCATTAGATGTGAAAAATCATCAGGTAAATTTGATGTTAAATTGCTTGAGAATCACACTACCATTCTTTTACTGCATAAGGAGATTCAATGCATTGCATGAAGAACTGGGGTTTTGGGGGTTTGGATTTTGTTTGTGTTCTTTTGGGGGGTGTTGTTTTTTGTTTCATTTTTTAGTTTTTGTAGTATCAAGGGGTTTGTATTCAAAAGTCTTAGCAATCCTGAAATAACAGAAAGTGCTGAATCCACCAAGTTTAAAGGGCAATTTCTTCTTGCTGTGATTATTTTTGAAAGAGGCAGTTTGAAAGATTGGTTGACTTGCATATTCTTCATTAAAAACCATTCAAAGTTGCATTGGAATCTTCTTTGTACTAGTGTACAAAAGGGGTCATGCTATTATCCAAATGTCATAGTAATATTGAACCCGGTCTTAGAATTTAGATGATCAAGTATTACCTTCCCAGTTGACATCTTCCTGTACTGTAGACAGCTTTCACCAAGGCAAGGCAGATTTTTATGTCCTTGTGTCTCTGGGGTACACGATCCTTTATCCAACAGCATGGCCACTTTTTAGAGCTGCAGGAGCTTTACTGCAATCCATTGATTTGCAGAAACCTCAACTTTTTTTCCTGCACTGCCTCTTGTCCACCTCTCTGTGCTGATGAAGTGAGGGAACCTTGAGCATAGCATTTATACCTAAGTAGGGAGAGAGACTGGGTGAGTCTCAGCTGGGCTGAGAGAGTAGAATGACATGAAACAGATGTAATGCTGTATATGAGACACTACTGTCTAATAGCAGTGTTTAGTCACTTGGCATTAGCTACATTTAAAATGATAATACCACATTGGTAGGTAAATGAGCCTGTAGTTTTATAATAAAACATGTCTAATGGGTATTAAAGTAGTAAATTAGATTGGCAAACTGTAAAACTGTTTTTCAATATGAGGGAACAAGCCTGAATGTTTTAAATGGACGTGTTTATTAAGAAAATATTTTGTAAGCAGAAGAATATTTTTGCTATGAATGCAGGCAATTTCTTTTTTGTAATTGCAAAATCTACCAACATGTAAGAGAGTGTAGGAGATAATAATTCCTTTCTTACCCCTTTAAATATAGAGTAAATTTTTTTCCCAATGCTCAGCTGCTGTAAAATGAACACATTAAAGAGTCTATACACAGAACTTTGGTGGCTTTGGGGTAGTCAGATGTTAATTTTTCCCTTTTCCCAGGTGTAATTTCTAGGTGTTTCTGAATAGTAGAAGTGTAAAAGTCATAGGGCACACAAATCTGTGCCTCCTGTCACTCCTCCTCTTGAAGTCGTGTAGATCATCTCTCCCAGCCAGTTCTCCCAAACATGCTCCTATCTGCAGATCAGAGAGGAAACAGATTATCCTAGAGTTGGTGATTTCTTTTTTATGACAGTATATCCCTAGACAGCTTAAAATTTTTCTTTGTGTTTTGTTCTGTAACTTTTTTTAAATGTTTAAATGCTGTTTGGATGGTGACAGATTGTTCTTTCCTTTAAAGTCATAAAGGTAGCCATTCTTTAAAGGCATGTTGTTCAATTCTGAAACAAGGAAACTTTCTCTTACGGAGTTTGAATTGCTGCTCTGAATCAGGAATTTCCTTGGAGAATACTAACTTTTTAGAGATAAAATAGAATGAACATAAGTGTATTCAAGATTAGGGAGAGAGGGAGGGTTTTCAGTAACAGCAGCTGAGGCACAGCTTGCACTTGTTTCTCGAGGAGCTCTTGAAGAAATTGAGAAATTATACTAGCTTGTATTAATTGGGTGTTAGATGCATTTTAAATTGAAAAAAAATCTGACAAATTTAATTCTCCAGTAGTTCCTTCATATATGATACAAATGCAATTAAACCCTAGTTCTTTTCATAGTAAAATGATGTACTCAGTCCAAAATTTTGGTTTCTTATCAGCAGTGAGATATAATTTAGGCTTAGGTTAGTTACTGTCCTTTCCACACTTTTCAAGAAAATATCTTTTAATAACTCCACATCTCACAACTTTAAAACACTTGACCATTTTAATCAAATACATGAAGCCACTACAAAAGAAGAAATATTCCTTATTTTTATAGTGTCACTGCAGTGATATTTATGAATTCAAATATGAATTGTACAGATACTGAAGAGAAGGTTCTGGCTTAAATTTAGAAACTCTAAGTATAGACTAGAAAAAAAATGGGGACTTGAACAGAGACCGAAATGATGCAGTAAAATAATACTGAAGTTGAGTGGAGGGTGTGGAAGGATATTGAAATTCTTCTTTTTGTTCTTAGAAATTCCATGAAGGAAAAAATGATAGAATTTTACTTAGAGCTAAATAGAGCTAAACAGAACTGGACTACTTTTAGCACAATCTATTATAATGTATATGAAGAGAGACTTTAAGTACTGTAGTGTAATTACTGTTGGCTGACACGGTGCACCTGTTCCTAATTCCCTAATTCCCTGGTATTCATTTTGGTATGATATAAATAATACTGTTGTAAAAATATACTCTCAAAACCTTTTCAAATGTACTTCATACATTTATCTAGGAGTACAAGAAATTTTATTCCCTCCTGAAAAGGGAATTGAGTGTTTTGATTCACTGTAGCACAAAAGAAGAGTGTGGACACACTCAAACATCCTTATACCAAAGTGTGGCTGGTGCATACATCAGGGTCCAAGCTGTCTTCAGTGCCTGTGCTTCAGGTCAGGTCATAAAATGTTTTGGGTTGGAAGGACTCTTAAAGACCATCTGGTCTCAACCCCTGCCATGGGCAGGGACACTTTTCACTAGACCAGGTTGCTCAAAGCCCCATCCAGCCTGGCCTTGAACACTCCCGGGGATGGGGCAAACACAGCTCTGGGTGATCTGTTCCAGTGCCTCGCTACCCTCACAGTAAAGGATTTTCTCCTACTACCTAAATTAAACCTGCCTTCTTTTCAGTTTAAAGCCACCCCCCTTATCCCATCACTTCATGCCCTTGCAAAAAGTCCCTCTCCAGCTCTCTTGCAGCCTGCTTTAGGTACTGGAAGGTGCTCTAAGGTCTCCCTGGAGCCTCCTCTTGTCCAGGCTCAATAACCCCAACTCTCTCAGCCTGTCTTCATAGGAGAGGTGCTCCAGCCCTGTGACCATCTTCGTGGATCTTTGCTTAGGATTCAAACAAGGCGAAAGAGTGCATTTTGTTTCCTTTTTAGATATACTTTAGAGACTTGAGGAGAACTAATCAATGTTGAAACAAGTGCAGTGGCTTTCTGGTGACTGCTGTGTGTCTGAGAGCTAATCCACATCACCATGCGCTTTTCCTTGGAAGTATGGAACATCCTCATTGTAACTGAAGGTTTAAACAGTATCTTTTACTGTAGAGACGATACTGTTGGTGAAACCATAACACCAGGTAGCCTGCTCACAAGTGGGATGAAAACAATTGCAAATTGCATGTCAAGGGTGCTGTCCTTCATGACATAATGTTTATGTCCCTATCTACGTAATTTTCACTGGGAGGCCATAAAACTACAGGTCTCTAGGGAAACCTGATAGCCAAGTCATAAATAACATGCTCTCCTTCATGACTATTGTAAGATATTAAACTTATTAAGTAGAATAGATTTTTACATGAATATGTTAGAGAAATGACTTTTAATTAAATGACTGGATAATACAAGCACTCTACAAATAGTTACAGCTTAATACAGGGTTATTAATCAAAGTTGGCATGCATGAACATGCGGTTCTTTCAATATATTTTTATCATGTTGATGAAAGTAGGTGGAAAATTGAGATTTAGTTTTTAAATGCTCAAAATGAAATGCACTTTGCTGCCCAGCTTCCATTGTGCCTAAGGAAAGGATTTTTGTGTCATTAGTGCTTCAGAAATGTCATGTCTTTAGAAACCAATCAATAAATAGAGAAGGTGTCAATTTAGTGTTATGGCTCTGTTTTGTTCTTTTACTTAATTGTCCACTTGGTAGTGGACCAGTTATATTTGAGTAAGTGATATCTTTTGTTGTTAGTGACATTGGTAAGTTAGTACAGTGTGCTAGTGTCAAATGCCATTGCTAGAGTCTCAGCTTGGATGCTTTGTTCTGGTTAAATAAGTATGCAGAAACTATGGTTGCTTTGAAAAGCAATCTACTTTTAAAGCATCTAGATATTAAGTTAGATAGACTAATGCTCTTTGCCAGCTCTGAAAACACCCACCTTAAATAAACTAGAAATGATAATGAGAAGAAACTATCACATTGTTGAGAAAAAAAAATAAGTTTTAGAGTATGCAGCCGAACTCTGTGGGTGAGCAGTGATTTTATTGTCTCAAGTTCAATAGTATACTTGAATAAGTAATTCTATCATTGCAGGCAAAGTATAATCAAATGAAAGTATGGCTATGCGGAGTTGAAATATGAAATTGAAAAGTGTTACTTTAATCTGGAAACCTTTCTGTTTTATATACCATATTCAGTTGTAATGGAATATTAGGCACAGTGTATCCTACATGACATGCTGCAGTAATTTTTTTAAGACTAACGAACTGTCACATGATGAAACATCCAAAATACAATATATTTTACTAAAATAAAAGGCTGCAAAATGAGGAAGCAAGGTTTTTTTGGCAGTTTTAATGGAGATCCTAATTTAGAAACAGTGTCAAACATTAGTTTGTGCCCCTAATGCAGCTAGAAGTTTATTAGGGGATTTTATTTATAGAAGGACTTTCTCTTTGCTTAAGTGTTCCACTTCTTACTTTTTTTTTTACCTTTAAAAGAGGAGATTCTACACATAAAAATAACTTCTTGTCTCTTGAAAAGCACCCAGATAGTGAGTCACGACTGTGGCTTCTGTAGAATATGGCAATAATGCTAATATCTGAATCTTCATTGCATTTGGGCTGGTTGATGTTTGCTTTACAAAACAGTGAGCTTTGACAACAAGTACCCACTTGACTTTCTTACCTGAGAAGATGTGTTTATTAGGATTCAAATATGGTATTTGTTGTATGAAGATGATTTAAAAATATTTCCATAAAATATCTGAGTGCTGTTGCTGATAATAAATTGTCTGTTTCCTGATAATTAGATGGAAATTTCTTACCTAATTAATCCTTTCTCTCTGTTGGCTCAGAGTATAATCACTTGTTATAATTGGTACTAAGTGGATAGCTCAATGAAGTCTTACTTTTACCTGCTGTAGTGCATGGCACAGATCTACTTTAGCTGGGGTACTTACTGACTGTAGCAGATCTGAAGAAGGATGAAGAAATGAGGGCAGGGCAAAGGGAAGTGAGAAGGTGTTCTGTAATGGGATTGATGACAACTTACCTAATTACCCTACTTGGAAAGCTGGGTCTTATCAGGTCTGCATTAGTGATAAAAATCTAGGTAAAGGAATTATCTACTAGGAGCTTGCCCTCTCATTGACTCTCCTGTATATTTCAAGGAAAGTAAGTCCTCCTCTCTCTGTGGAAAATTTTTACCTAAAGCTCCAAGTATTCTGCATGTTTGTTTTTTTTTTTTTTTCCAGAATACCCATCTCCTCCTTTTCTCAAGACAATATTTACGAAGTCCAGCCTCCAAGAGCTGATAGGAAATCGATAGAGATTTTCCATGCACACATTCAGGCTGGAAGAGGGAACATGCAGCCCCTGGGAAAAGAGGACTTCCTCATGTACAGAGAGTACATTCGAAACAGATACATGTAAATCCAAGCTGGATTCACCTGCCAAATCTACTGTACTGATAAGTCATAAAAATAATTTTAGAAAGGAAATCTAGTTTTGTTCTTTTGCAATAATGAATTTATTACTCACTTTTCTATTTATTGTTCTTTACTGTTACCCATTTGTTGTATTGTGCTTTAGGGAAAAAGGTGATTTAATATCTTATTTAAAAGGTTATTTAATATCTTTTTAGCTGAAAGTGTATCTTAAGAGACTAAGTGAATAATCAGAGCACCCAGAGTCACTAGAGAGTATGTAGCAATTTATGGCAAAGAAAATATGGCATCTTTAGTTTTTTATATTGATTTCTTACATTGTTATGTTTGCTAATAAAATTGAAGTGATTTGTATACAAGTATCAGAAGAGAATAGTTTTCTTCATCTTTGTTCCACGACAGAAAACAATCTTTTTTTACAGCAGAATATTTTCTGGTATTTCTTGAGGTTTTTAGCCAAGTGAGTGCTAGAATGACTGCTTGCAATTTGTTGCTTTCTTAAGCAAAAGTGAAAAATATGTGGCTTATGTCAAAATCAAAATTTGCATAAACACTAATAAACTTTGTAACCCTATTATGTGTCAAAACTAATCTCACTGGGGCTGGTAGCTACAGAATCTGTGCCACATGCTGCAGGGTGAAGATGGCTTGTTACAAATTATCACAGGCTTCTAGTAGGAGTCTGAGGAGAACCCCATAATGACTGCATCTGCAAATCAGGGAATGCTCTTCATGGTATTGGGTTTGGACACCTAGAGAGTGCCAAACCATCCTGTCATTTGTCTGTATGACAGGCACTATCTTTTTTGAAGCATACTCTTCCCATCCCTGTGTTTGTGCTCCTGTGAGTGAGATGCCTTCAGGTCCAAGCCTAGAGCCTCCCCGGAAAGTGGTGTCCGTAAGTGACCAGAGCAGCTGGGGTGATCATGCAAGAGGAAGCAGTATTGGGTTAGGCAAGACTGAACACCACATCCTGTGCTGGGTAAGAAGTGAAGAGGCAGCAGGTGTCTAAATAGGTTCTTTTGGGGTTGTAAATCAAACATTTCTCAAATTTTAAAAAAAAAAAAAAGGAGGGGAGGGGAGGAAGCCTACTATTTGCAATTGCAGGCTAAAATTCCCAACACTTTGTAGCCCTTTGCCTTGAAGAATACTGACAGTATCAGCAGCATTCTTGACAAAACATTTTGTTCCACAAGCTTGAACAGACCATGTTTCAGAATTTTCTGGAATAGCGGAGTAACTGTTTTAGGGATGTAGCCAACTGCACGTAACAGATGTAGAGAACATGTTTGTGTTCACAGTAAATTGCTTTTCAGGCAGCTACTGCAGATTTGTGGCTGCTTGCTGCAAACATGTTTGCATATCTTTGAATATTTTATGCAGTAAGTTGCATGTCTGTCAGTCATTCAATATAAGAAAAGATGTGGTGGGTAAAGGGAAAAAAGGTTTCTTGTGATACAAATTAGTGTGTCGCAGGGAAGGACTTGCCTGCAGTCAGAGTGAGAACATGGTACCTTGAGCTACCAAAGCATTTTGGTGTCCATTCTCTTTTGTTAATTGTTTTGAGCCAAATGATTGTATTTTAGGAGAAGCAAGAATGAATTGTCACTTTAGATGACACTTCGTTGCAACTGTCAGTGTTTTTTTCCTCTGGAAAAATAAACCTATACTGATTTATTTTGCCCAATATGAAAATAAGTAGAAGGAATAAATGCTTGCTTTGAAAAAAATGTAGAGATGGAGTTCGTGTCTTAATGAGACAAATGCACGCTTTCTTTATTGTACTTAAACTGTTGCAAGAAATGTTTTCTAGACTATTACAGACTCTACTGCTGTTGTTCACAGATACTGGTAATTCATAAAAGTTACCCTTGAAAGCATACCACTTACCCCCAGATAACTCAAAGGATGAAACTCCTTTTTTCAACCGGTTTGCAATGTTGCTGCAAGATTTAGGGATTGTAATAATTTTACAGCTCTAGGAGAAAACATATTCAGCCCTCAGCAATTCAGACACTCCTCGAAGAAGAGGATTAAAGGAGATTGGTTTACAGTTTAGAGAGATGAGTGGCATCTCAGTGATGGCTTGTGTGATCTACCATCAGCATACTCTTAGCAGCTGTTCAGAATACTTCAGGGTGCCAATGTCAACTTTCAGTAGGTTTGTTTAAAAAAAAAAAAAGCCAATGCACAAAGCAAGACTCCCAGCTTTACCCTGAGTGAACTCAACAGTCCGAGTGGACCTGCTGCCTAATGCATGTAAATGGTTATTTGAAAAAGAAATACACTCAGTCCCCCATCTAACAAGTTCAGTCAGATGAAGGACTCCCAGGGTGCTACCTCTGCATCTACCTACTTTATCCCATCTTTGTGATAATAAGGTTCAGTTCTCAAGAGTGTTAGAAGTTCTCGATAGATGCATTTATTTCCCTTTCAGAAGCTGAGGAAAAAGTGCGTAAAATAAGAATAAACACAAAAAGAGTGGGCTGTGTTGGCTCTGAAGAGTAACATGGTGCTCTTTTTCACTTTAAAGTGCTAATAAATACCTTTAACTTTAAACTATATGGACAAAAGAAATATTTGAGAAATATGTTGATTTTCCTCTGAAATATGTTTAGTTTGTTTCAGCGTATTTGAAGGTTACGTTGCAATACAATCCTAAAATGGACACCTGGAAAATAATGACTTTGGGTTCTTTTCCTGTCGAATCAGGAAGCACAGATACTGGATTAGGACTGATTTGGTCATTTCTGTGCCATTTGTGTGCCGATGGATTTTGATGCCAGTCCAACATCTTAAGCTTTGTGCTGTGGTTGCAGGAGCAGTTCTTTTCCACTATTTTCGTTAGTAGTTTCCCTTCCTTGTGAATCTTGTGTCCACTTGCAAAGCTCACTGCCTCTTTGTTCTCTTCCTCTCATTTTCCAGAGAGACTCAGCTGTGGTCCTGAAATAGGACCCTTTCAATGTTCACCCAGCTGCCAGCTGCCAGGGGGAGGAAGCAAAAGAGCTGTGTGTAGCCCAGGGGTGACACTTGTGGCAGCTCTTTCTTTTGTTACTGACTCTTTGAGATCTTTCCGCATCATCCAGGAAGGTTCCCTTGGCTTTCAGAGACTCGGGCTAGCCTTCACTTGTATAAACTCCAAAGCACATGCCCTGTCAAATAGTCATGTTTTACAGTCAGAGCGAATACCAGCTTCACTCAGGAGATTATTTAATTCTCCATAGGGGTTTCACCCTATCAGTAATTATATGAACAAGTCCAGTTCACTGAGGATAAAACTGTGGTATGTACACAGGAGTGTTCCATTTGCTGGCATAGTTTCAATCCAAGTGATTGCCTAGAGGCTGATAGGGAAAAATACAATGTGCTTGGCTTCCAAATGCCTCCCTCTGTCTTGTATATATTTAAAAATCTAATTGAAGTTGTCACTTTTGGTGGTGATTTGAAAGTATTGTGGAACTAGTGCAGTAAGTTACAAAATATTAATTAAAAAAAATCATACATTGAAATTACATCCCTTGCAAATATCAATAATCAGCAGTTCCCTTCTGCAGTTCTGAAATCTACCTGCTGCAAAGAAAGCCATTGCAGCTGCTGATCTGTCCACTGGAACCAAGCAAGAGAGTGCTGAGAAAAGACATGAAAAACAATCTTTAGTGTTAAGTATTGCTCCTCCAGAAAGACATGCTCTTTGCATGACCCAAGGTTTGACTAGAACATTTATATTCCTTTTTTTTAATATAGTCATCTTTGTAGAATAGAAAGATAGTGTAATCAGGATAGGACAGCCAACAGCATGATATGAACCATCTCTGATGCTCCATTTGCACCTCCCCCTTCTAAGTGAATTGTGCTGCCAGCACTGAAGCCCAATGTGGTTTTCAGTCATTGCAATAGCCACCTCTCATTTTCCAGAGAGATTCAGGTGTGGCCCTAAAATAGGTTTGTTGTTTTGTATTCCCTGACAGCTCAGGTACTCTTTCTTTTTTCATAGGGGTTATCTTTTGTTTATTTCCCTTCTTTTTCTTCTGATTTTTTGGTAGTGTGTTTGATTTTTTCAGCATCTGTTGTTCAGAATCCGTTTTCTCACATGTTACTGTGCCACAAGTTGTAGTTTTCCCACTGTATCCGTCTCCTCCTTTTGGAGTTTCCACTTCTTGAAGCAAAACTCTGTAGTTCTAATACACTGTCTTGCTTGTTTTATTACTGATGTATTCCATGTTTCCATCAATAAGACAGTTGAACTTTTCCCTGGAAATACCACGTGGATTATGTAAGGAGGAGAAAATAAAAGGAGAAACTGAAGAAAGTGGTAAGATTTTGACTCTCAATCAAATTTAGACCTTGCATGCAGACATTCTCCGCAGGCCAGAAATCCCATAATAACTTCTCCCATAATAAAATTAAATACCCTGTGCCACCCTCTTCCTGGGTTTTCCCCAGATCAGACTATTGGATAGTTGACTCCGATGATCACAAGTCCAAGCTGTGAAACCTGATGCTGGGTTTAAGGTTCTACGCTATATTTTGAGGGATTTTTTATTTTTCTCCTCCACAGCTTGCAAGGGTATTTGGTAGGCTCATTAACTCCCTTCTTAGAGAGACTGCTCAGTAAAACCTTTCTTAAGAGAGGCAAGAGAGGCAGGATTCTAAGGAAGAGTTAGACCTGTTACCTGGTAGAAAATCCTTTTTCCCAGATGCTCTCATAACCTTTCTACTGTAAGTCCTAAAGGAGATTTTTAGGTATTTTTCCTTCTGGTCTCCCTTCTTCCCACATAAATCATGGTCCTTTACAGTGGGCTTAGTACCAGGGGTGAGCGAGAGCTGAGATGCATCTCAGTTAGGCATCTAGAGGCAAGGGGAAAGGGCAAATAAGGGAAGAGCTGGAGCCCTCTGGGTGAAAAGAGAGGGTTGGACGGCAGTGAGGTGTATTTGAATAAGCAAGCTGATGTACAGGGAAGAGTAGACTGGCGGGGAGGCTGCAATTTAGTTGCTAGGAACTGCAGAAGAGCTCAGCACGCGCCTGGGCACACGCACAGCGCTCAGTCTCACATTGTCGGCCAGGTGGGCAGGTTGAGGGTGCAGAGCCACAGCTCAGAGTCACAGAGCCCAGCTCAGTGTGTGAGCATGGCCCAACACGTGGAGCAAAGGGCTTGTGCTGCTGTGGCAGGGAGGAGGCTGGGTCACAGCACGTGGAAAACAAGCAGCAAGCCTGCCATTGAGACTCACCCCCTATCCACATGAGCCCTGACGGGAGTCACAGCAGTCATTTGGAAGACACATGTGCCAAGCCTGATTTGAATTTCCAAAGGTCACATTTGTCATTCTCTATGTACCAGAATTCTCATTAACAAGTGTCTCCAGCTGGCCCTGTGCAATGTCCTCAGGACGTGCTGTTGTAACCAAGTCATGCACACAGGGCTTCCCCCAAGGCTTTGGGCTCATCTTGCTGCTCTCCACTTACAGGGTGCTGTAGGAGAGGGGCCTGGAGCCTGTGTCCTGGACACACTACATAGGGGATCAGATTTTGACCTAGCAGGCACGTCCTGATAAGTGTTGCATGAAACCCATAGAGCAGCTTTCTGGAGGTGTAGGCTGATTTGTAGCACCACCTGATTGAATTCCACCTTACCTGATAGCAGTGACATCAAAGCCAGATAGGCTATAAATAGAGAAGAGGGCTTCCAGAGGTGAGTCAAATCACATCTCTCAGGGGCGGAAGAGTTACCCCTCTGCAGGAGCTTATTTCTGCCCATTGTGCCTCCTTGGAGGAATATACACAGATGACTTAGCCAAAACACCTGCATTTAAAAAACTAAAATTAGATGAGTCCCTCGGTAGCCTTTATAAAACTTGGCAGAGCTGTGAGACGAATAAACAGCTACACTATAGGGTCCCTTACAAAAGGATTTTATGGCTTTAACCTCTGTCTCATCTACTCCAGACACAGCTAGGTACACCTCTGGTACAGTGCTTCTCTAAAATAAGGGCGTGTGCCACCTCAGGGCTACCCCATGTTGTCAGTGGTGGATGGGACTTCTGATCTATCATCAGCCAGGGCAGAAAACGGGCTGCTCAGGGTTAGAGCAGCTTGTCAATCATCACTGACTTTGAACAAAACACGATTTTGTCTGTATCTCCATTGCTGATGGGCCATGGTGACCTCTCTACCCATGTCAGGAGCCTCATGCAGGGCGGGACCAGCTCTCCCTGACTCCCCTGGGACTCACGAAGCTTAGCTCTGCTTCTCCTCTGCCTGATGGCAGCATGTTCTCCATCTGCTGCCTTGGCTTGAATCTCTGATGAATATTATGTTATGGAATGGCTTCTCCAGTAACATTTATACCATTAGAGAGTCCACAGAATTATCCCCTTCCCACTCAATAAATGCTTTCCCTTCAAATGCTGGTTTTGGAGAGTGTTTGCACAGCAGCCTGCTGAGGAAAAGTCACATGGGGAAGTTTCTGGGAGACCTTCACTTGGCCCAAAGCAGAGGAAAGTGTCCACAACCTGAAGATGAGTTACCTGCCTTTTTGATCAGAAGTAATTGGTCACAATTAGGAATCTTCACTTATCTGCCACATGAGTACTATCTCACCCTCATCTATCTCATGTGTCCTACTTTTGGATGTTCAGTACTAAGTGTCCCCAAGATCACTGAATCTGCTGGTTTGTTTTAATCATCACCACTCATCTCCTCCATGCTCCCATTTATTAGATGTTGGTGAATTATTATACTCCCGTTTATTAAATGCAGAGCATACAGTGATAGCACAAATACTGCATTGGTTTAGTTGTTTTCACGGATGGCTCCTTTAAATTTCTTTTCTTATAACTTATAGACATGAGTTTTTCCCTGCTTTCATTGTGCATATCATTGCCATTGTTGATTTTATCAATCTTTTTGCACAACTTCAGTATCATGAGTCTGAGCACAGGATCACAATTCCTGCTCTGATCAATCACAAAACGTCCCTTCACCTTCCAGCTCTATAATTGCAAATGGGAAGCTGAAAAGTTTAGTCAAAGATGTGTTTCTTGCTAATTCTTCTTGTAGGCATTAGTTTGTTCCTTCATTGTTGTTTCTGGACTGCACATTTGGGCTGACTTGGAACTAGATGTCTCTGATTATATCCCCTGATATTTTCCTTCTTTTATTTTTTTTTCTTTGTCAGTGATTTGGCTATTAGCTGTGCTTGTAGAAATAGAGGTTGCAGTTCATAAAGGCAGCTAAAATCCTTTCCGTGCTTTCAGGTTGTCACTGACTGAAATTGCAGCAAGGTCCAAGCACTGAGGGTGTGGTCCCAAAATACCCTTCTAGGGCCACTTCATCACTTCCTTGTAAGAGGAAAGGCTCTTCAGAAAAACCCTGAGGAGACATAAACACAAAGTGTCCCTTTTTCCCCTTGAGCTTTATCAAAGGCTTGTCTCTCACAATTGTCTCAGCTCTCTCCTATTGTCCCCTGAAGTCTCTGACAGCTCTTCACCCCTGTGCACATGCAGGGAGCCGGCTCGTCCTGTCCCGCAGACGACAGAAAACATTCCCAGACCCAATGATATGAGCATGTTCCAAGCTGAGCATCTCTGCCCAGCTGTACATCAGCACACAGGGACAGGCAGCAGGGATGGGCCAGCTTGTGTTTGGTCACAGCAGGAGGTGGGAGGTGTTTTGAAAGAGCATCACTTTTCCCACAGAATTCCCTGAAGCTGAACTGTTTTATTTTCTGTTACAGCATAAGTTTTCCAGTGTGAAATAAAAATACCATTAAAGCACTGTCAGTATTACAAAGTGTTTGGTACAGTATGAATTTTTTCAAAGCAACTGTTTACCTTGAGCTGATTATTAGCTTAGTCTGTAAATCTCCTGGAAAATGTTTATCCTCAGTGTAAGTGCTGTGACTCTGGGAAGGATACCCATGCATTCCTCATAAGCATTAGATGTTTTTCAGCTTCTAATTGTGGAGCAATCACAATACTCCTATAAAGAAATTAATGAGCTTTGATATTTGTATCTAATGAATATTTCTCTATTTCTCAATTCTCTTTTTTGTTACTGATTAAAAAAAATAAAAGAAGAAATATTTGCAATGCTTTTCAGTGCTGTAATTTTAGAACATACATTTGCACTCAGCTTAGGGTCATTTTGCACATCGTCCTGTCTGTAACTCAACAATTGCATGGGCAGGAGCACAAGCAGGAGGTCTCCGGTTCTCATCTATGCTGAGAACTGGTCCTGGTGTTCTGTATTCTCAGCCTTACCCTACTTCAAGGGGCTGTAGTGCAGATTCATGCCAGCCACTTGCTCTTTGAATCCTGACTTCAAGACTGTAAACATCCTCTTTGCTGACAGTCTGCCTTTTGCCAACACGGCTGTTAAGCTTCCTCACACTCACGCTCCCTTCTTCACTCCGTCATTCCCTTTTCCCTCCTCTGCTTTGTAGTTTGTTCATGCTGGCGTGCTACACTCCATGGTCTCCCTTTCAGATATTCCAATAACCTCAAGGGGGGTTTGGAGACTTGCTACTTGCTTTAATGTGCCTAAAAACTGTTGCTCTCACTTCAGTCTGGGCAGAACATTTCTTCATTTCAAATGACACCAACAAAAAAGGGAGGTTGCAGCTACAAAGGCTATGATGGAGTTCTAACTCTGGAAACCTGATGGCAGAAGGAAAGTGCACACATCGCTTTGTCTCTGCCTCATCAGGAACAACTCACTTGTAAGGACGTTGATATCTAGTGCCAAGTCTTTCCCACATGGAGCTTTGTGGGAATACTGCTTTGAGTTCAGTGGGAATAGCATCAGGCTTAAAATGTGAGCATAAAAATTTCCTAAAACCTGTGATGCATGGGTAGAATTATGCCATACTCTATATGCACAGTATTTTCCTCACATTGTCCAGCAGCACCACATTTAACAGCAGTGAGGTTACAGTTTAACCAGGGGAATCATTACAGTGACACCCTGAAGATTCTGTGGACTATAGATGTCTTTTGCTGGCAGTAAAAGTGTTGTTTTCAACCTATATTAGGCAAGAATAACTGAAAGAATACCTTGCAAAACCTATCTTTCATTTACTTAGTTTCCTAGGAAATGCAACCAATAAAATCAATTTCCATCAGGAAGGTATTTTTAGAAGAAGTGGCCTCTTCCCTGGCCAGACTCACAGCTCTCCAGTCATTGCTTTCTGTGCCCTTTGCTTTCCCACCTTGTTCTTCTCTTCCTACCTTGCCATCTGAAAACGATTTCTTTTCTGTGCTCACCTGGGCAGAGCACAGTGGCTAGATACCAAAGCCACCATTCCTAGGTGGGGATGTAGGCAGGGAAGGAAGCCCACGTGGGAACCAGAAGGAAGCAAAAGCAATTGCCTAGAGTCCTGGTGCTGCATCTGCGGGCACTGCCTTTCACGGCAGGGTGAAAGGAAGCCTCATGTCCTCCCTCAATTGACAATTGACAATTTTATTGGCTTTCAAACTGTAATGTTTTAGAGACTGCTCAGGTGGCCCACGGCCCTGATCCCTGATCCCAGTGGATCCATGGCCCTGCTCTTTATGGCTTCAGACCACACAGGAACCAACAGCGCTGCAGGATGTGACCTTCTGGGCCACCTAACACAAGGAGAGTGTGAAATACATGTTTCCCTGACATCCTCTGACATGGGGCACCAGTTGTGGCGGGGGTGGGGGGTTCAGATTCCAGTGGGAATGTGGTATAATTCTTCTTCCCTTCCTTTTTTCACCATGGCTTCTTCTCATCTGCCTGGTGTTAAAACTCACTTGCTTTCACTCACACATTTACACCCTTTTGTCTTAACATCTCCCTGCTGTTCTCTATCTCCCTGTCAAGCAGTGCTGGCCTCGTGTCCCTGAGTTGTGCTGCTGGGGAAGGCAGATTCTGGGGCACACTGGTGTATCTGGGCTCTGAAAGAGGGCATAGGGAGAGGAGACCAGTGGTCTCTGGCTCGTAGTTATGTGGTTTAGATCTAGGTGAACATTGGTGAAGGCTTGTGGATTGATGGAGACTCCAGGATGGGTTTGCAAGAGAAATGGAAGGGATCCATGCTGGAGCAGCTTGTGAAGAACTGCAGCCTGTGGGAAGGACTCATGCTGGAGTTCGTGGAGGACTGTCTCCTGTGGGAGGGAGCCCACACAAGAGCAGGGCAAGAGTGTGAGGAGTCTGTTCCCTGAGGAGAAAGCAGCTGCAGAGACAATGTGGGATGAACTGACCACAGTTCCCATTCCCTGTCCCCCTATGTTGCTGTGGGGGAGGAGGTAGAGAAATTGAGAAGTAATTAAGTCTGGAAAGAAGAGGGGGAAGGGGGGAAAAGATGTTTGAGATTTGATTCTTTTATTTCTCATTATCCTACTCTGATTTGTTTGGTAACAAATTAATCTTCTCCAAATCAAGTCTTTTTTGCCCTTGACAGTAACTGGTGAGTGATCTATCCCTGTCCTTATCTCAACTCATGAGCTCTTTGCTATATTCTCTTTCCCCTGTCCACCTGAGGAGGGGGGTGATAGAGTGGCTTTGATGGGCACCTGGTGTCCAGACAGGGTCAACCCACCACTGTGGAAAATGTCAGTAGAACCCAGGAGGAAATAGTCCAGGTTAAGGATGAATCATCAAGAGTTAATGACAGAAATGGCATCTATTTTTAAGATTACACAAGAGGAAAATAGTGACCTGCATTTGGTTTGAATTTTGGGTGGTTTGGCTTACCTTTCACTTATTTTGAACTGAAAATGTACTTATCTTAGAGTGTTTATCCTGCAGAATCTGTGACGCTTTATACATCATCCACTGTACACGGTGCACACAGGCATTATAATTACCAGAGCATACAACCTGTCAGAGTCCCTGTGCATCTTCCTCTGAAATGTATCCCAGGATTGTGCAGATTTATGAAACACTCATGCACATGCATCTCAGACTGTGGTTGTGTTTCCAGCTGTCTTCTCAGCAGCAGTGTAGGTGGCAGTGACATCCATTATTCTTCCCTGCCCGTTTCCAGAATCCTGATTTTGGTTGCTACGCCTTTGCTGAATTTCACTCTTTGGGCTGAATTTTTTTATGGCAGGACAGCAAGAAATTCAAGAGTTGCTGTTGTTTTCATGTTGTTGCTTCAGCGTATGTTACTGTCTGCAATGAGGAAGACAGGGTCCACCCTTTATATATATATTAGATATATAATATTAGATACTATATTTATGCTGTACTACAATACACTGTCCTGCATTATGCTGTAATATAATATGTTTTTTAATGTGTTTATATAATTATAACCCAAACTAGATAAGCTGTGTTGTTTGCCCTAGCAGTCCTAGGAGAGGAGCCAGATGGGCACCCTTTCAATAGGAGAGTTCTGTTTGTTCATTTGGGCGAGTCCTGCATCATTGCTGGAAAAGAAAAAAAAGGCATTTTAAGATCTCACATGTGTCATTTAGCCTTGATTTGGATCCTGAGGGCTCTGTACTATGGGTATTTCTGTCAATGGTGCTGCCTAAATACCTATAAACAAGCACCCCTTAAGTGCTTTTTTGATGGAGGGCCAGAGCACTTGGCAGCCTCCTGGGCTGAGCCCTCTCCTCCCTGCAAGGCACGGTGCTGGGAGCGAAAGAACTCAGCTGTGTCCTCCAGTCATAACTATTTTTAAAAATTCAATGGAGGGGAGAGAATGAAACCAAACCAGCAATGGGAACACTTTAAAGGGGGACTTCTTTCTCCTTTATCCTCCTCTGACCACCTTTGTGTCCTAGCAATTACACTGATTTCAATGGCATAGGCTGCTCTTTGACCTAAATTCAGCAGACTGCAGACATGACTGAAATCAGTGTACATGCTCACAAATTGACTGGAAGTAACTTGAAGATGACTACAGAAAGGCCAAAATCCATCTGAACTCCAAAGATCCACACCATGGTCCTGATGGCCAGGCTAGTGAGTATATCTTTTTTTCATACCCTGCTTTGAATCCAGTTCAAATGGAAGAACAGAATTTGACTATTTTGACCTTTAGAAGAAATGTCCAGGCCACACAGTGGCTGCATTTGGCATGGCTTGGGTTCTCCAAACGCCATGTATGTATTTCTGGGGGTGAGTTTCCAGAAAAAGAGGCAGGAGCGCTCCCAGGTGCAGACCTCAAAGGCACTTAATGCAATGCACAGTGTGCAGTGAGAGCTTCAAAGGATGGAAGCATCAAAGAAAACCTCTGCAGCTACTGCTGACTGCAGCAAATACATGAAAGAACAATATCACAAGGATACTCCTTAATTTTTTATTTCTTAACAGGGGATCAAGCAACTGATCAAAATTTCACCTGCATTGAAGTGATGGGCTAGACCACAAAAGACTGATTTTTCCAAGCTGACTGTGTGAATGGATTCTGAAACCAGGTTCTTAAAGCACTGCCCTGGCACTGTAAGAGAAGGGAGTGCACTGACATCCCTGGAAATGAGGCATGGTTACCCCTGAAGGGCTGTTGAGGAAGGTGCTATCAGCACTGTTACAGCAGGGTGGGATTAACAGGCTTGCAGCAATCTATTTGAAGGAAAAAGATGACCAGAATCAGCATTTAGTAAGTTTATTCAGCATCTTTTGAACTCGGCTGCCCTATTGATGCAATTTTTTTGATACCTTAGGCTCGGAAATAATAACCTTTATTTAAGTGCTTGTATTGAGCCATATCAGCACTGCATGTTCCAGCATTAAGGCTTTGAAAGGGATATTTGATACGAGAAGTTTATTTGCTAAGCCATCAGGTTCAAAAGTAGATTTTTTGGGAACAGGCATGACCAGAGCTGTTTTTTAAAAGTGACCTGCAAACAGCTCTTTAAAACTCAGCAGCTTTGCCTTTTTCACAATACACTGCCTCATATTCACCAGGAACAGAGTTCATTTCTGAGCACTGAAGTCCTCAATTCTGATGTCCAGCAAATTAATTTTCTAGGTTTTTCAGGTGCCCCACCTGTGGCTTTGTGAGACTCAAACATATTTAGGAATTGATAGTATCATAAACTACAACATGATGGTTACAGTTGGGTCTTCCTTTTGAATTTTAAAATGCTAGCAGTCAAGTACTCCAAAAGAGAATTTTGTGTGTTTTGGTGCTAAAAATAAATGTGTAATGAAAGGCATTGTAGTTAGCATTAAATTAATGCTATCTTTAATTAAAATGCATTCCTAAATTTTTTAGCTTGGATTTTTTGTGACTGACTCAGTGCCTTTTGCTCTGTATCTGGATATTTTTGGAGCATGCATGAATTCTAAGTATGAAACCTCAGTTTAGACAGGACAAAAAGCATACCAGCAGGTTGAGGAAGTGACCAAAATAAAGGCAAATTTATATCTGCTGCTTTGATGAAGAGGGTTCCTTCTTTTCTGCCTCAGTATCTTGACTCGCTGCCCTCAGGAGATGAGGGTGCTGTAGCCATGGCTGGGGCAGGCTGGTTTTTCACACGTGCTCTTGAGTGAGGATTTGCAGCTTCCCTCCTGGTGCAGCCAGTGCTGCCCTACTCAGTGACCATGTCATGCAACAAGACTGAAACCCACTGAAAAACCTGCCCTGGGATAGCTACGACCCAAAACCTCTGTTCCACATACCTCTGTGCAGCTGCTTGGATAGGTGGCAGCCATGGTGCAGACCTGCAAGACTGATGAGCCTGTGTCTGCTTCTGTGTCTAAAAATACATAGAAGGCCATTATTTTCACTCACCCAGAACAAACAAATGGTTTATTAATGCTTCTGGGTTTGCAATCTGGGGCTTGAAGTTTTAAAACCCTAAGAGATTTAGAGGTTGGGAGTCCACACCTCCACAGTGTGATTAAGGAGATGGTACCTTTGTGGGACCTACTGGTACAGCACTTATTTTATGAAGTCCCTTGAGTGTTCAACAAATTCCACATCTCTGCTTCCTTCCCCACAATATGATCAGAAATAACTTTGATTTCTTAAGCAGCAAAGCTTTCAGATCTTGATTTTCTGCAGAGCTTTGCAAATGGCTGAGGTGTGATCTGTGGGATCTTGTTGGCACAAAGGAGCCATGTGAGGTCTGGGAGCAGGCAGTGGGAGAGCATGTATGGAGGTTTGCTGTCTCTTGGCATCTGCTGCCCAGATGGGAATCAAGTTGTCCCCATGCTGGAATTTCAGGCAATGCCTTGGAAACACAGGGGCAGCACAGCCCAGGTTCCCCTCTCACCACAATGAGTGTGGTGGGGAAGAGCCAGTGGCTCCTCTCACTCTTCCTCTCCTCTGGTAAGAACAAGAGCAGTGGGTTGTGAGGGAAGGATTAAATCTCTGCACATGGGTGCACTGGTTATCCATTCACAACAGGCTGTCAAGAAGCAGCTCCTACATTTGGAGAGGTCCAATGGGGCAAAAAGCCATGTGCCCAAGGAAACAGAAGGTTTTTCTATGTCAGTCACCTCTGCATCACATCCCTCCCCTTGCTCACCAACTATATTTTCCTCTACAGTCACTCAGCTGTTCACTTCCAGGCTTTTTTAAAAGTCCACGGTGCTGCCCAGGAAAGGAATAAAAATGAAGTTGTGTGGTTAGAAATGGAGGCATCTAATGCAACCCAGGAGAGCATCATTGGACTGGCAACTCTGATGATGTTCAGGTCCGTACCAGAGGCGTGTATCCTCACTATTACAGATCAATTGGATCACTTACGGTTAGAGTAAAAAAACTGTGGCTTAACTGTGAGTATTGTTAGAGAAAGGTGAGATATAACCAACAAAGGAAACACCATTAGAAGGCTATCAGTGCACAAAAAAAGGCTTATGCTTGCCTTTGACACTGCACATGAACTCAAAACCAGCAAAAAGGACATCATTACAAATATACTAAGTGGTGATGCTTCCCTGAAAATCAGCTTTCTGTCTTTTTCAAGCCAGACCTGAAATCTTCCCCTGCTCACAGAGCAGGGCAGCAGCTGGTCATGCCATGGGGATGTGTGGGAACACAGGACTGGCTCATCTCTAAAGTTGTACTGGATATTTCCAGATAAATTAACAAAGATTAATTTTTTTTCACCTTGAGAATCCAAAATAGTTTAGAAAGTTGTCTGATCTTGATGATCTACAAAACTTCTTTAACTAGAGATTAATTCTAACCCCTTGGGCATTTAAAAATAAATATTTCTACGCCTTTAGATAATAAACACAAGCAAAAGCCATATTAGCATTTTAAATGTCAAAAAGATAGGGAAGCATCATTTTTGGAGAGCTCTTACAAAGTAACTGGGTTTTCACATCTTTTGACTCCCACAAGGAATTCACAACAAGGTTTTCTGAAATATTTAGTTTAAATACCAAAGTTACTAAATAATTTGCTCAGAGAATGGTATCTGAGCATAAATGGTGTTGTCCTTTCCCTCAATTTATAGATTTTTGTGAGATACATTAATGTAAAGTGCCAGTGTTTTAAGATCCAAAGAGAGGCGAGGTTCTATCTGAAGTTTATTTGGCTAATGTGTAACTGCAAATAGCAGAAGGTCAATAAACAAAAAGAACTTCAGGGCTTATGGAAATCACTGACTCATGTTTGATGATACAGAGGTTGTCCAAAAGCCACCGGATCTGGGATGAAGCAAGCAAAACACAGTGAAGTTCGGTGTGCAGCATCCTCCCACAGCGCAAAGGAAATGTGGATGGTACAGAAATGTTGCTGCTAATCCACTCCCCTGCAGGGAGCACACATGGAGAGGGCTCTGCGTCCTTTCTGGCACCACCTGCCTGGTGAGGGGTGGCACCGAGGGGTGGGCAACGAGAGGAGGGTCTTCCAGCCTCCCCTGGCAGTATCCCCACTCCCAACTGTATCACTGCCACGAGGTTGGACCCCATTGTTGTGGGGCTGTGCTGCTGAATTTGTTTTGGCTGGTCAGTCAGCTTTTGGGTTTGTGCCTGTAAAGCGAAAACCAGGATCTTGCGGTCACTGTGAACCTCACCTACTGGACTGACTTCTCATGGGGATATTCCTGAAGAGTAGGACTCACTCATGCTCCTTTTCTGTGTGTGCACAGCATGCAGGTGTGTGAGTGTGTGTGCATGCATGTAAATAAGGCCTAATAATGCCTTTAAATTAATTCCCCCTGTTGCTGTGGGAACACACACTATTGCCTGAAGCATGTGCAGCAGAGGTAGGTGCTATGGACAATATCAGAGCAGACCTTTGGGTTTATCTTCTAAAACTTTGGGGTTTTTTTCCAAAGCAGACTGCAAAAATATTCGGCTGGAGCTCCTGAGGCTGGGAAGTGCAAATCAGAAATTGTCGATCTTTTCCCAGCTTGCAAATGAACCAGTCTTCACACCTAATATTAGCAAGCCCCATCTGGCACATTGGCCTGTGCCTGGGGCTGGTTCCCAAGGAGATGAGCAGTGGGCTGGCAGGGTGGCAGGAGCAGGCAGTGCTGAGCATCCTTCCTTCAACACCTCCCGGTGATCCACTGGCCTGAGGGAGAAAAATCCCAGGCCCCCAGACCCACCCGAGGAGCAAAGGCTTGCAGGGCAGCTAAGGATCCCAAGATGACACTCCCCAATGCCAGGCAGGGTTTGCTCCTGAACTGTCTGTGCTTTCAAACCACAGTCCCTTCGCTGGATGGCAAAGGGGCACACAGCCAGCGGGCACGATTTTGAAGGTGTCATGGTATGAAAGGTCTGGTGGTGAGGAGCCCTCTGCTTTGACCACCACCACTGCCTGCCATGTTATTAGAAAATGGCAACAACAACAACAATAATAATAATAATTAGGACACATCAGTGAAGGCACGAGCTTTGATTCCCCCCTACAGCCACTTGCTGTGATCCGACAGCCAGTCAGTTTTTGACCCCACACACCTTGTTAACACCGAGTCACAAAAATCCCTAGTGTCCCGCAGTACCAAATCACACACTTTGGAGAAATCCAAGTGTATTTTTCTGCACAGAGGTGTTGGTCCCATCCCAGAGAGGTGTCTGATCCCATAACAGAGGGAAAGAAAAATTATCTAGAGTGATGTGTCTTCTGAGAAGCCATGCTAATGACATTACTTAGGTTTCCAGTGTACGATTCTTAGTTGCTAAAGCTATCTGCACATCTTTTTTTAACCAGTATGGCTTCTCCTCAACAAAACCTGCTGTGGAGGGGGTTTTTTTTGGTTTGGGGTTTTTGGTTTAGTTGTTTGTTGGGGGTTTTTATGGATCTTTTTACAACATTTCTGGAACCGCATCTGCAGGAGCTCCCATAGAATGATCTGAATGATATCCAGTTGGCATCAACATTTCCACCATTAAACTCACAGTCCCAGGCACCACATTACTCTTTGGAAAACTGGCCACTTTTAAAGCCCTAAATATACATCTGAGTGATTGGTATTGCATTCTGTTTGCACAACATAAATGTCAACACAGCCTGACCAGGGGTACCTAGGCAACAGCTAATTTTGAGGTCAGTGATTAACTCTTCTTTGTCAGAGTGTACTTTACCATCAAATTATCTCCAGCTGAATATAGCACTTTATGGATTAAAAAAGGTCTTCTTCCTATTTTAAGGCACTGAGAGCCTTTTTTAATGGTGGCAAGTGATGTTTGCTGCATTTTCTCCTTGTCAAAACACGGATGTTCATGAGAGAAGCATTCTCTTAGGGACAGTGACCCCCTACTCCGGTATTCCCAAGAAGAGGAACGGAGGGCTGAGCTCAGCCACTGCACACAGTGCTGCAGTGTTTGTGGCCATAGAAGGGAGCAATCAATTTTTATTTTCTATGGCACATATACACACTTCCTTGATTAGATAAAAAGTGGATGCTACCAATTAGCACATATAGCAACAGTGAAGTATTGATGCTCAACTTGGGTTTTGCTCTTTCCCTCCCTACACAGAGCACATTGCTACCTTCAGCTCTTCAAAATCCCTCGTATTTTCTTTAACTTCTAGGTAGTGACTCAACTCATAATTTTGAGTTTAAGGCTCTCCATATCCTAGCACTGTATTTCAAACCCATATTTCTACCTCATAAGGCTTTTTGGAAATAACAGTGAAAACCTGACATAGTAGAAGGTCCTTCTAGTGCTCATGTCAAGAAGCAGGCCCTTCTGCAGGGATTACAGAGATCAAACAATCATCCTTCTGCCTGGAAAATTACTCATTTGCAATCTACATCAGCATGAGCATTTGTTTGGAGGACTCCAGAGCTATGGAGATTGCACCACTGGGTCCCTGCATTTGGTGCTGCCAAGCTGAGCATGGGTTCACCTGTGGAATGAGGAGGAGGGGTGCAGATTGGATGTATTGCTTTGTCTGTGGATTTTTCCCAGCCTTTCCTGCTGCCTTGGGAGATGTGATCATCCCAGCCCCTATGCTCTGCCCTGTAAGCACCCTGCAATTCTAAAACTTCAGCCTTGCCAGCTGTACCTTTGGTTTTACTGTTGTAAAGCTGACATCACCAGGGGGAAACAAACAAACAAAAAATTTTTCTGAGAATTTGCAATTCCCTGTTACTGACACAGCTAAATATTCATCAATTTGTTTCTTGCTGGCAGGCACCCAGGCTGTTGAGCAGTAACTGGCTTGTTTTAGAGTTGCTTTAATTTGTTCTCTTAGAGGAAATGTCTTCTCTAAGGCTTGCCAAGCTGACATGTAAAGAAATATGAAACTGTATTTGTATCTGGAAGACTCATATGAAATATGTTAAGTACTAAATTTTATATTAAAAAGGATGTATATATATATATATATATATAGATGCTATTGGTTTACACCTGAGTTATTAGTGTCTCTGAGTAATATCTGATTTGATATATAATATATTTGGCTGGGATGTATGGATTTGAGCCTGTGATGTCAAACTCCCAGGCCAAGCACCCCAGGACAACATTCCCACTGGTGGGCAGGGACCTTGCTTTTTCCCCATAACGTGTCCCACTGCTGAAGGCACAGCCTTCCTCTCTGAAGAAGAGAGCAGTAGCTCTTTGTCCACTTTCCTGCCGTTAACAGAAAAGATCCCACCGGTTCTACTATGTCTTTTTAGGATGCAATCTTCTCAGATGTCTGGGATTTCTTACAGTTTAGTGACTCAAGGCCACCCAGTGTTTCTTGGCTTCCACCTTGTAATTAGGGACATTAGTTGAGCCCTAGGAGAAATTGCCTATGGAGATCAGACCAACTCAATCACTGAAATTTTAAGGGCAATTTTAAGGGGTTTTTTTAAGGGCAAATTGGAAAACCAGCTACAGGGGATAGCTTCAGTACAGTTCATTTTGTACTGAGGCTGTGTGGAGATGTACCAGAGCAAGCACAGGAAAGAAAGCCTGAGTACAGGCTCACAAGATTTGGTCCTGTCTCAAACTGGATGTTTCTGTATTACATGCAGTGGCTGCTTAATATGGTTGTTGGCCCAAATTTTTGGTAGGGCATATAGTTAATGCATTCCTGTGAGAGATGTGGGGCAGAGAATCAGACCTCCTCCACCATTTCCATGGGGACTTGTTCAGTCAGTATGCGAGTACCTAAAGGGATGCGTCTGGGAAAATGTTCTCTCCTAGATTTTAAAAAACGAGTGAATAAGCCCTGCTCAGGTCTCTAAAAACAAAGACATGAGTACCAACTTTTGGGAAAGGGTTCTAGGGCAGATCCTTCTTGGGCAGAGGTGCAGATCTGCTATCCCAGCACATCCCTCCAGCCAGCTCCACGGAGATCAAGGCTGAGCTTATTCCATTTTCCATTTGGATCCTATTCTGAGCTCTACCTGCTCAGCGGAACCTCAGCATTAGGATTCCTGGCTTAGAAATAGATTTTTTCCCATTTTGGGGAGGCACATACCTTACTGTTGTTCCCCAAGCCGTTTATAGGCCCGCAGAGCCAGTTCTGTGCTGCAGGCAGGGAAATTACTCATGGGTGATGATGAGGCTGTCTCCTTGCAATTTCTAAGAAAGCAATTTCAGAGAGGAAGATGGGCATAGTGCTTTTTCCACAATGAAATTTATTTTTAGCTTGCATTCTAGTATCTGGAAAAATTGTTCTCAAATTTGCTATTAACTTAAATGAAAAAAATCTATCTACACCCTCCTGTGTAGCCACTGTTCGTCAGCTTATAGGATCACATGAAACAACAGAAAGCAGTGTTTTTACTTACTTTAGTGAAATAAATTTGCAGTTTCTTTTTACAAAGCTGCAAAATGACATTTGTTAGGTGAACTCTGGACTCCCTCTCTTAGATGTGCAGAAAAGCTCTGGAACAATTTAAAGGCTAGTTTGAAGCCTTTTAAAAACTTGAGCAAAATGGTTTTGAAAAAGTTTAAAAGAATAAGAACAATAAAAGACTGTTCCACTGCACTTGACGACACATCTAGTGATGAATGACCTTTGTTGCTGCTGCTTTCTTTCCATCAATGGAACAAGCAGGACAAGGAAGAAAAGGTTGCAAAATATGTGTATTTAGCTTCAGTATATTTATCACTAATCTCTAGATATAAACAGAGTGGACCAGAGGCTAACTTTTCCAATAAGGGTAAGCAATGACCATGCAAACCCATGTGCAGCTCCTTCCGCATCCAAGAGTTGCTGGCGTAAGTTACTCCTTTGGAAGCTAAGCCAGCTCCTCTGGCTTAGCTTGGCTGGCTGGTGGCAGTGGGCTGACAGATGTGGAGACTGCTAAACACGTGTGTTGATAGCTCTCATAGCATCTGTGCCCTTTCTAAATGATGATATGAAAGCTCAAGCACTGAAAAAAAAATAAACATCTCTGGGTGGTGAACACTCAGAAAAGGCGTCTCTGTCTGACTAAGCTTAAGAGGCCAAAGCTGCATCCAAAACTCATCCTGTCTGAAGTGGGAGTGGTAGGAGGAGGAGGGATCAAAGCCTGGAACTTTGCCACTGTCAGCCAAGGGCAGAACCAGCAGCTGCTGAAATTGTGAGTGGGGCAGGGCCAGGGGAGGTTGGGTGGGAATTCTACTCCAAAACCAAAAATTCAATCCAAGGTTCAGCCTGAATCCATTCCTGATGACTGGTATTTGTTACACTATTGAAAGCAGATTTTCACCTGCTTATGTGAAGTTTGTCCCTGCACTTTTTGCTAGTGATTCAGAGACCACATAAGACACAGTACTGTTTTCCAAAGCAGCCATAAAATCCATTGGAGAAATGCAGCTTCATGAATGCAACAGAGTAAACCAGGATTTTCAGCCCAAGTGTGTGCTAGAAAAAGTGTGATAGTTGTTTTCTGGTGTTTATGCAGTCCCATGTAGCCTTACTGTGCAAGCGAAACTGATTTTACAGACATGCAGGCTGTTTTCTGGAACGGAGTTTTATGAGGGGCAGAGCAGCCAAGCAGCTGGAAACTTATCAAAAAGGAGTGGTGGCACCCTGAGTTCTCCATCAAGAAGCACAGTCAAGGACCATGAGGGAAACATGATTTGTGGTGGAGAAGCAGGACTGTGAAGGGTGAGATTGAAATTCTAAATGGTGTCTGAACCCCTCTGAGGTTTCTGTCACCAGCAGGTTTTGCAATATGGCATGTTTGCAGGTGGACACCTGTCCAAATCTGAAGGATCAAGCAGAGGGTATCATTAGTAAAGACCTAGTAATTGGTGTCACCAGGCGACTCAGCTGAGTTCACCAAGTCAGGAAAACTACAAACTTGAAGAAGTGCCTAAATGGATTGCTAAGGGCTTAAAACATCTTTTCACACCAGCTGCATAGACATCTCTGAAATGCCAGCGCTGGTTAGCTCACCATCTGTGTTATCCCCCCCTCTCTTCCCCTCCTCCTGCCTTTATTTTAAGGCTTCTTTATGTTGCCAGAAGAAAAATGACTCTTCAATATTTTCAGCGTGTTATTGGAAAGATAAATTTTGAAGTGAAATTTTTGTTGGTTCCAACTCTTGCTATGTAAAGCACATTTAATAATACTTAACATTTACTCAGCCTGCTTATTAATCATTAAAGAATACCAGCTAGCAAAATAATCCACCGTTAACTGAAATTAAGAAAGCACATATTAAAATTACACGACAATACGGCTCAGCTCTCAGAACAGATGGAGAAGTCAAGCAGTGAGGTTTTTAAATCATTTGTTTCAGCAACTTTTTAATTTTGTTGCTGCTTAATTTTCAGAAACTCACTAAGATAATTACTGAGTTATATCATATGCTATGCTTAGGTATGCACTGCTGGAACACAGCTTTTTATATTTATATTCTCCAGTGAGATCTGCAGATCCAGCCTCAGCTAGGAGGGCAAGATGAAAACATCTTGATGACAGTGCAAGAGGTCTGACCAGACTTCTCTCTCTGCTGCTCCTTCTGGTGCTGTGGGAAATGTGGTGGCTCTTAGGCACCAGCTTTATATCTACCCTTTGAATCCTCTTTGTCCCCACAACCAGTTAAAATTAAGAGCAATCCAGATAGCTCACCTTTTGTTGGAATGACTGATGCAAGAAGCTGTGCTAAGAAGATAAAAGGCCTTTAATGGCAGCTCTGGAAATATAAACAGTTCCCAAGGAGATGTAACCATCTTAATAAGCATGGAGTTAGTCCCTAACCCTGCCAGTTGATACTTGGCAACGTGAGGGAGATGAGGAAGATGCACAGCACTGCTCCCTGGGCTCTGTAAGAACCTGATAAGGACTGTAAAAGCATCCTCATCTCGAAAGGGTAAAAGTCTATGGAAATGAGGGAAGTAAAGAGCTGGAAGAACTCAGAAGAAAACCCAACACAAGGAGCAAAGACAAGACAGACACGTGCATCTCCCTTTCAGAGACACACTATGGTGTTTCAGCAATTCTTACTCAGAGTGAAATATGTGGCCACAGGCAAGGGGTGTGAGACTAGCCTGCTCTCAGGCTAAAAACTCTTCTTACATCTCACTTTTAGATCCTAACACTCTCACAAGGTTTCAGCACACATTGACTTCTGCCTTAGCAGCATGAGCTCTTAATGTTTTCAGTTAAGGAAAAGTGTTTAAAATCCGTGATATAAAAAGCATACATTGCCCTATGATATACACGCTATCGTAGCCAAGACTTGCTGCATACTTGTTTCCCAGCAGTAACAGGTTGGTCAAAGATGTGACAAATCGCCCACAACCAAGACTTTCCACACCACATCTCATTACTGAAAACCAGATAAATTACATTTCTCTCTCTGCTTTATAGATGCCATAAAAATACTGTAGATCTTACAGCTTCAGTGCACCCCAGCTGGTTCATGTTCGCAAACCTGACTTGCTCTGTTTGAATGGCAGCATTTTTAATCAATTTTGAAAGATCTTGGGAATTATTTATTCTGGCACAGTAATTTTAATTAATGCTGAAACTAACCACCTCTGTTTGAGGGGTAGATTGGTGAATTTCCTCTGGGCAAATACAAAATTTTACTTTACCTCAGATTTTACCTTGCTTTCTGTTGCCTTGCTCTGTAGCAGCTCTTTCTGCACTGGGATTCTTGTGATTTCAGTATTAATCTTAATCCAAGTTTACATTGGCCATACCTGTTCTCCAGTTGGCAAAGGGAATGGGATAACTGCTATGTTCTGTACTACAGTAGGGGTACTTGACCAAGTGCTTGAGTTGTGGAGACATGCAAACCCTTCTAAACTCCGCTTGAAACTGGTTTTGCTGCAGTTACTAATGCTGTTGTAACGCCTGGATAGGCAAGGGAAAATATATAGACGGTGGGACACCACACAGGGGCTGTGGACACAGGTTGCAGTGAAGGCAATTACTAAATAAAAAGGAAAAATCTTTACAGCTGAGGATGAAGCAGAGCCGCAGGTTGCCCAGACAGGCTGTACAATCTTCTTCCTGGGGATATTCAGACTTGATTGAATGAGACCCTGAGGAAAACTTCTGCATGGTTGATGCTGTCCCTGCTCTGAGCAGGTGGTGGGACAGGAAGAGATGCCCCAGACCTGACCTCCACTGGTCCCTTCCAAATTAAGCTATTCGGAGATCTGTGTTTCAGAATTCCTGGGGAGTGATGGCTTCAGTTGTTTACAGAGGTACAGAGTGTCCACAGCTTGTCTTGATGATAGTGTTTAGCCTGCAGGAGGACATTGATGGGGGTGGATGTAATGAGTGCTGACACTAATTCTCTTTGAATGTGCCCACCTTTTACTGTTGCACAGCCTGCATGCTTTCTTCATTTGGACTGTTCAAGACAATAAACACATTTTCTTCTAATGTATTTTTCAAAATTGTGTCTAGATGGTTTGCATGCTGTTCCCATAACTGAGAGGTTATTTTATTTCCACATTCTTTTGATCGTCAGTCACAGAACAAACACTGTCTCCCAGACTGGGGTGGGGGCACATTTTGTCTTGCCCCCTAGGAAAACTGTGTTGCTGCAGAGGGAACCTACCCACTGCCCACATTTGTTTGATACTGGTTGTGCCAGCAATGGGCACGAGAAAGTTATCCTTTGACTGTATCAGTACATATAAATATCTTAAAGGCAGGTGTCAAGAGGATGGTGCCAGGCTCTTTTCAGTGGTGCCCAGTGGCAGGACGGGAGCAATGGCTGTAAACTAAAATGCAAGAAATTCTATCTCAACCTGAGGAAGAACTTATTTACATGGAGGGTGGCAGAGCACAAGAACAGGCTGCCCACGGAGGTTGTGGAATCTCCCTCTCTGGAGATATTCTAACCCACCTGGACATGTTCCTGTGTCACAGCCTCTAGATTGACCCTGCCTTGGCAGGGGGGTTGGACTGCACAATCTCCAGAGATCCCTTCCAGCCCTCGTGATTCTGTGGTTCTGCTTCATCTACTCATGCTTTAGAGAGGAAACCTGCTAGCTGCTGCTTCATTGCGAGACACAAAGGGTGAGACAAGGAGAGAGCTGATACCTTTTATGCCCATGCGACTGAGTCTTCTGTGATTTGACCTTACCATTTTTGGGGACCTCAGAAAACAGTGCGGATGCTTTCGGTGGTGAACAGACTGCTAACCCCATAGTATATACTGTTCAGACAGAGTAACTGTGGAACAGGCTTTTTCACAGCTGTTTCGAGCGCTATTCGGACACATTTCCATCCGGCGGAGCACGGAGCTCCCGCTGAGCTCAGAGCCCTTACAGCAGGCGCAGCACGGACGGCACCCACCGCGGCAGAACCGGCTGCGGAGCCGGGGGAAAGCAGCCGTGGCAGGAGCGGCTCCTTGTGTGCGTGTGCGCCCGCTTCGCCGCCCCGTGCCCCCGACCAAACCCTCCCTGGCCGGGAGCCGGACGGGGAGAGCGGGCCCGTGCCGCCCCTGCTGCCTTGGCTCCGCCGGGCCCCCCCGCGCCCCCCGCGCCCCCCGCCGCCGCCCGGGCCGCCCCTGCCCTGCCCGCCCCTGACGTGATCGCGGGGCGGGGCGCGGGGCGGCCGGGCCGGCGGGAAACTTCTGCGGGTTCAGCACCACAGACAGGGCGGGCGCCGTGCCGCCGCCCGGCATGCGCGCCCCGCCACCGCCCCGCCGCCGCCCCATCGCCGCCCCATCGCCGCACCATCGCCTCCCCATCGCCGCCCCATCTGCGCACCGCCGCACCGCCGCGGTCCCCGCGCAGCCCCGGCCGCCCGGGCGGCGATGGAGGCAGCGGCAGCCCTGAACGAGAGCGGAGCGGCGGCCCCGCGGCTGCCGGCCGGCGGCGGCAACGCCTCGCTGGAGCTCTCGTCGCGGGCCCCCGCGCCCGCCGCCCTCAACCCCTGGGATGTGATGCTCTGCGTGTCCGGCACCGCCATCGCCTGCGAGAACGCCCTGGTGATTGCCATCATCTGCTACTCGCCTGCCCTGCGCTCCCCCATGTTCGTGCTGGTGGGCAGCCTGGCCACGGCTGACCTCCTGGCCGGCCTCGGCCTCATCCTCAACTTCGTTTTCCAGTACGTGATCCGCTCGGAGACGGTCAGCCTGCTGACGGTGGGCTTCCTCGTCGCCTCCTTCGCCGCCTCAGTGAGTAGCTTGCTGGCCATCACGGTCGATCGCTACCTCTCCCTCTACAATGCCCTCACCTACTACTCGGAGAGGACGGTGCTCTGCATTCACACCATGCTGGCGGGTGCCTGGGGGGTCTCCCTCTGCCTGGGGCTGCTGCCCGTCCTGGGCTGGAACTGCCTTCACGACCGCACCGCCTGCAGCGTCGTCCGACCCTTGACCAAGAGTAACGTGACGCTACTGTCTGCCTCTTTCTTTCTCATTTTCCTCATCATGCTTCATCTCTATATCGAGATCTGCAAGATCGTTTGCAGGCATGCCCACCAGATAGCTCTCCAGCAGCACTTTCTGTCTGCTTCACACTATGTCACCACCAAAAAAGGAGTCTCTACCCTGGCTATCATCCTTGGGACTTTCGGAGCCAGCTGGCTGCCTTTTGCCATCTACTGTGTGGTGGGGGATCCTGACTACCCTTCTGTGTACACGTACGCCACGCTCCTACCTGCTACCTACAACTCCATGATCAACCCCATCATTTATGCCTACAGAAACCAGGAAATCCAGAGGTCCATGTGGGTGCTCTTCTGTGGCTGCTTTCAGGCTAAAGTGTCCTTTCGCTCCCGGTCCCCCAGTGATGTCTGAGTGACTTCTCTGTCAAACTGCACCGAGTGACAATCTACCCAGTGAACTATTACAGTGCCTGTTCTAAACTTCAAACTACGTCGTGAACTCATTGGAAACATGCTTAAGTATTAGCACTTTATACGTATTTGTATCTCGGAGGGTGGTTCGGGGTATGGAGTTTCGGGTTCCCTGAAAAAAAAATAACAATGTGGTTGTATATAAATTTGCACATCACATTTGTAAAGTGAAGACATTCCGGTACTGCTTAACTATAGCACCTTATTTCTAGCTGCTGACCTGCCAAAACAGTGTTGCCTGTCTGAAGGGCAGAGAGAAAGGAAGTTGTGTTCGTGTCGTATTTGTAAGTGTGTGTGTTGGGGGAGGGAAGGGGGTTGGGGTGTATGTATGTGGTGTATGTGTCTGTCTATACTTTGCTGCACAACATTGATAAATTATAACATTTTGTATACAAATAAAAACATATGAAATATAATATAAGCTTGTGTGTTTAGATGCTTTTAGAAAGAAGAGAGTTGGTAAATTTGCCCGTTGAGCAAAGTCCCTTTGTTTACTTTTGAAGGCTCCCCATGTAATTCTGCCTAAAGAGATCATCATTTACTATGGAGATGAAATACTGGACCAAGAAAGGCACCTTCCTGCTTGTTTGTTTGTTCTCTTCTTTAGTCTGGCAAAGAGTAACGAAGAGCACAAACTCCTTTTTTTTTTTTTTTACCTCTAGAAACCAAAGAAACAAATAGCCTGGTCAAATAGGCTGCTTATTACAGTTATTCAACAGGTTCCCAGTAGCTTTAATTTTCAAGTTATAAATTAGCCCTTTACAATAACAACCCATTTAAAAATTATCAAACTGTGGGGAAAAATCATTCTCTAAGCTGGGCTCTTTTTTCCTGTTTTAGTCTAATGCTGAAAGGGGGAAAAGGAAAAAGGAAAAGAAGATGCACAGTATTCTTTCCTAAAAGCCTGTAAAATGCCACAATATGTGGACTTTCCTTATCATCCGCAGCTCTGAGGGGAATCTGAATTGTTTCTCTGCCTACTTGTTTTTGGACTGCATGCTGTAGAAAAGTCATTTAAGTGCATCTTTGCTGTCTGCCTGTCTCAGAGCAGTATACAATCTTCTGACAGTCCCACAGCTTAGTGGCTTCAAAGAGTCCATCAGAGGTCAATGTTGTTCAGAGTTTGGAACACCCCTTCACTCAGGTTTGAATCCACCAGCAACTGATTTATTCAGAACAATAGCACATGGAGCAGATTTCAGAAGCAATGTTGCTGTTCATTTATTTGTAGTAAGGCTACATTTACATCTTGGTTATGTTATAGGTTTTCACTACCAGTTCTTTTTGTATTTAAGAGCTGAAACAGATTGCTTTTACCATGTAAAAAGTTTGGACTAGTACTTTTCCCATTTTGTGCCTGGGCAACGGCTCAAACATCTGCCTGCTGGAGCAGTTGGCTCCACAAGGATCCAACAAGCCTCAGAGAGGCTGTGAATCAGTAATATTGTATTATGTGCAAGTATTATGAAACCCAGAATCATTTCACTGATAATACAAAGAGATTTCATTTAAAAGAAAAATTGGTATTCCAGACTTTGCTAGTTCCACTATTTTTATCAATTCTAATAATCACAAATGTGACATTGTAATTGATGACTACCTTCAGGCACACAGTTCATCAGGGAACTGTTGCAGTGGTGTTACAAATACAATTCAAACCAGATTTTATTATATATAAAATACTGCTCAAATTAAGAACTCCCAAGTTGGTGGTAAAAAAGATTTTTTTTGCTCCCCTTTTAAGACCACATCTCATATACTGTATCTAAGCCAGAAAATAAAAGCGGGCCTTCCCTCTAGCCCTGTGGCTGGGTAGCACAGGCCATGCTTAAGCTCCCTTCCCCTTGCAAAGCCAGGGACTAAACTGCTGGCTGGAGCATCCTCACTGTGCTCTAGTGACCTGCAGAGACTCGGCCAAAGGTGCTGCAACACCTGCAACAGTAACTGCTCAGAGAAAAGACCAGTGAGTGCCTCAGACAGGTGAAACATGGCAAAACTTGCTGGTAAAACTAGAAAACATGCCGTCTGCTAGGCTTTAGTCTCACAAACCTCGTCATTCCTGTGTTGACTGCAATAAAGCCATGGAAGAGGGTTGCTGAGTGCAGACCCTCACACCCTGGCCCTGACCCTGTACCCAGATGGGAGATGTTGAGTTGCACCTGAGCAGGCTTCTGGGAGCCCTGTATAGGCTCTGAAAACCCCTAGGAGAAACTTCTTATCCTTACTTTTAGTCCTCGGGGGGCAGAATCTATCACAGATCACCTCTAATGCAACCTCCCTTCTTTAACCCTGTCTGGCATCAGAGGATTCTCACCATTAATTCATTGCACGGTGACAACCTGTATGAAAATTAGATAAAGAACTTAGCTGAATAGAATACTACTTCAGTAACAAACCAGTTAATCGAGGAGTGTAAAGGATTTAGGCGAGTTACTCTTCCAATTCTTGTCCGTGTTGCTTCAAATGAAACTTTGTTTCTTTTTTGTCATATGATCACATTTTCAGTTACCTCCTATGATTCACTTCATCTGAAAAATAAAGCTGGATCCGTCGTATTAAAAATGTGGCACTTTTAAAGTGTTTCCCCAAGCATTCTTCTCTTCCAGGAAGAAAATTCTGGTTACAGTGATCTTAACCATTCATTTTCCTGGGAAAATATAAATGCAAGAGTTTTTTCTATATGCCACATTCAGAAAGATATGCTGACTCATAATTTCTAGGAAAAACTAAGGTAAAAGAGGAGAGAGTATTTTGATAGGTTTTGGTTAACCCTGACAGTGGAGTTGACATCTACCCACTGCAGTAAAATACAGCTTTTAATTTTCAAAGTGAATCCAGATCTGCAGGAATACCTGAGTGGAATAACATAAAGGAGGCTACCTTATTTCTTCTCTCCCCAAATAACATCTCATTTTAGATGATGGGGGAAGCCCAGGAGTTGTGTATAACATTACACCTGTATTTTCCTTTCTGAGTTTTTTATTGGAACAGCAGACATTTATTTGAGAAAATGGTGTTACATTTGCAGTATCTGGACCCACAAACTCCTCCTGTTATCAGATAATGGCACTTTTACCTTGATCATGAAAGTATTTGGGGAGACGAAAATTCCTGGAGCCCCATTTCCAGTCACTGGACAGGGCAGGGCTGTGGCCCTCATGCAGCCCCGACAGGAAGCCAGCCCAGGGGACAACCACGTCTGCTCAAAGGGGACAGTGTCTGATCTTCTGCTTCCAAAAGTCCATGGGCTACTTTGCCTGCATAGAGACCACAACTGCAATGACAATTGCCATTACTATTTCCTTGTCCCTGCAGGCCCATGGGCTCAATGGTTTTTATGTTCTCATGTCAATGGTGCAGTCTATGAGGGGAGAAAACACACGCTGAGTGAGGTGCAAGGATAAGGCCCAGTGTTTGGTAATGGTGAATCCTTTGTAGCCTTTGCTGGAAACAGAAATGAGATTTCCTGTCTTTGCCTTATTCCAATGTAGGTAAAATGATGTCAGACTTGGTCTAAAGGGCTCCCAGCCTGTTCCAACTGAAACCAGTGATGCTCTATTGCACTTCAGCCAAGAAAATATCAGTATCTCATTACAAAAAAGTTACTGTTTTAAGACAGGCAGTCCTTGGCCTCAGCTCCAATTTTCATTAGAAACTAATGGTTTATTACCAACCTTGAAAATCTTACAGTACTTGCAATAATTTGGCTTGCTTGAAGTACCTCTCGCTGTGATGAGCTCCCTTGTTTCAGCAGGAGCAATTACAGAACGAAGAGCACAGCTCTGGTGAGGAAGACCTGGTTGGGAGCCAGTCGGGGCCGAAAGCCCCACACACTGCTTGATTTTCTGTGGGGCTTCTGCCTAAATCAGCAGTAGAACAGTGGAAAAGAGACTGACTCTGCAGGCTGCTTTGTATGAGTCACTGTATATTAAAAAGCCAGCTGGATTCAAAATCACAGGTCAAACAAAACCTCTTTATTTAGCTAAGCAAACAAAAGGACAAAACACTTTTAAACCTGAAAAGTGAGTCTGTACATATTTTTATCAATGTAATGATCCACAGGTACTAAGTAACACCCGACAAAGCACTAGAAACTGTAATCTCCATTCTGCCTCTCTCATTCTAAAAAGGATAAATTTTTATAATGAGGTGAAAATAATTTCTGATATTGCAGCTGCTCCTCAGCATTTCAGCTAGCTGTTGTAGTAGTCATTGCTAAAAAGAAAAAAAGACAAAGGGAAATTAACAAAAATGTTTTCTCTTTTTACTGCTTTATGATGGAGATGTCCGACTCAGAAGGAGTGACCAAGCAGGTGAGATTCGGCTCTGCATGGAGGATGAGCACATCTGGATTTCACCTTAATGCTTGCTGGGTTTGCTTGTTTGGGGGCCAGTCTGTGTTGTGAGGTGTTTCCACATCACCTGGTCCTCCTCGAGTGAGCTCCTCCCCTGAAAGCTCACAGCAGGCAGCTCCTGTGCTGATGCATTTTGCTCAGGAGTGCCTCACAAAGATCCCCTGGGTAGAAAACCACTACACCTTTCCTTACCCTCTTGATGTTTAAGCTCTTTCCTCTGACTACATTCCCCCAGTGGCAGTTCCATTTATTGAGGGCAGTAACTCCAGTGTCCTGGAAATAACCCAGCTGCTACCGGGGCAGCTGGAGAGCGGTAAGTGCTGACTCAGTGCTGACAGTAGAGGTGGCAGCGGGTTCAGCGGAGGCAGGTCTGCTCGTGTCAGCTCTGTCTGCTGCAAAGAAGGGACAGAAGGCAGCGGGAGGTGAAGCAATGGTCAGGTCTCTGTGAAGGCTCCACATGTTGCAGCAAAGCCTCGCAATGAAGGGCATTTTCCAGCAGATTCCCACCCTTCTTTTTTATTAATTTACTTTGTTGGCATCACAGTACAAGTGGTGGGAGAGAAAGAGCAAGAGAAAAGAAGAATGTGCTCATATCTGGTTAGGAAAAGGGTGCAGTGGTTCACAGTATGACTCATGGTGTGGGAACAGCTTCTCCAGCAGGTACCTCGGATACATCAGCTGGCTGTGGTGTGCGCTTCTAGCAATGGGTTGGGGCCACACACAAGACAAAAGACCAAAAATAGTTCTTCACTGCAGCATTGTTTGAGTTGTCCTCAGTCCTAGACCTCCTGAGCTGAAAACTGCAAGTGCAGGCAGATCTCTTGAGCTGCCCAACCTACCATTCAGCCAGGAAAGGGAGAAACGTAGTCCAGATTTAACTTTTGTCCTGCTTTTAGGCACAATTAAACTCCTAGCTGCAAACCCAGACTTGGCAATCACCTACAAGACAACATCTTTTCCATCCCCTGCTGCTGTCTGTGCCCCTGACACAAGGTGCTGGGGTAGAACATCTTTGCACTGTCCCTTGCACCTTCCTCTGTGGCACAAGCTCTCTCTCCACCTGTGCAAGACTGGAGTTATATCCATACAATGGCACATTTTTAAGGATGTGACAGCACTTTAAAGTGAGAATTAGATGCTTAGGATCAGAATTAGGAAAAGGATTTAAGCACTCCGGAAGGTGGGCCTCTCAGCAATCTTGCTTGCTGGCTGGACATGTGAGTACCAAATCAGTCAGCTGCTCTGTGCCTTTGTCCTCCATGCTCTTATAGCCAGGCAGCAGCCCAGAGTGCACAGAGTACTTTGCCCAAGCAACACAAGCAGCCTGGAAACTGCCTTTTCCCACTACGCTGGGTGGGGATTCAGGTGTCTGTACATCTGTGTTTTCTGCACAGCTTCGTTTGCTAGGAGAGCATGGGAATACCACATAGGATGAAAACTATCCAGGTTTTTTGTCTGTGCGCTGTCCAGCATTTCCACACACTTAAGTCACTCCAGCAGGGAAAGGAGCTGAGCCCAGGACGTTGGCAGATGGGGGTGTTTTTATGCAGTGGAGGCTTATCAGCACTGCTGGGAACAATTGTTTCTCTAGCAGGGACAAACTGCTTGCTATGCTTCAGGCACAGGAGATGGATGGGATCAGAAAAAGGCAAATTGACTGTTGGGGAAGGAAAGAAATTCTGGACTGGGGGAATATTTTAAAATTTTGGTTCTTTTTTTTCATGCTACTCACTGTCTAGCTCCTGGTTGGTTTAAAACAACTTTGTTTTTCCAAGGAAGGTTTTCTCCAAGCAAGCTGCTTGCTGTGCAACTGTTTCATTTTGTAGCTTAATTGAAAGACTGAGATTTTTCGGTAAAGAATTGAAAAAGGTTTTGAAAATTAGTTTGGACCTTCTGTCTTTTTTGAGATAAGGCATATTCTGTGTGGATCAGCGCTCATTTTATCACCACCAAGAAGATGGTATGCATATTAATAATTATATTTAAAACCAAGGCAGAAAGAGTGGTTCTGGAAATATTCTCCAAGTGGTAGATTGTTTAAATAAAGGTTTAGTTTCCTATAAAATGTAATTAGGTCTACGACACTCTTTGAATGACTGAGTTTTTTTTTAATCAGCACCTTTGCATCACAGAGAGATAATGTGATTGTATACCTGCAGGCAGATATAATTTGTCACTTCTAGTTGTTGCTGCTTTTTATAGAAAAAAGTACATCTAGGTAGTATTAAGATGCTGTCAAAAGAAATCTCTTCTGATGGAAAATAAATGTGCCAGTAAATATGGGGACCATGCTACATTCCAATATCAGTCTGACTTTTGCTACTGTGGCCAATTTTTTTAGTAAGTAGGAAGCTGGATTTTCCTTGAGAGTTTGTCTGATTTTCCCAAGCAGGGGTGTATTTTGTTTTAAACTTCATTGTCCAGTGGCAAATAAGGAAAATGGGAGACAAATGAGTTAAGGCTTCCCTCTTTCAGTTCTTGCTGTTCTATAAATGTCTCAAAGAAAATAATAAATTGTATTGAATTATGCTGCTGAAATAAATTCATCAGAAAACCTTTTGCAGGGAGAGTTTGGGTATGGGGTGTGATCTGTGCACCAAGCATAACCCCAAGGCTTTGAGTGGCTCCCCTACTTGGACATGGCTGAAGATGGACTCCTTCTTCCCAGGGATCTCAGCTGCCCCGTGGCAGTCAAAGGCCGTCACGTGGGAGGCAGGCATTTGCAGAGCAGCCCATTGTATGAGGCCTCACTTGTACCACTGGAGTAGTGAGCTCTTAGAGTAATCAGGTACTGCCTATTCATGAGCAAGAACAGCTAATTGCGTTATTTTTACTTTGAATGAAATTGGGAAGATTAGAACACTTTGCTGTATTTGTCGTCACGGCGTTAGTTCCACATGAGATGTGTTTGTGGGAAATAAAGGCTCTGTGGAGCCTCACAGCTCTCCCAGCCATGCTGAGGTAAATATCCTGCTGCTGTCTCCTCTGCTGAAACCCACGGTGGCATTAGCAGCACGCAGCTCTTATTGTGTCAACCAGAACATTTTTGTCTTTCATAAGACATTTTTAGAAGTTGGAAAAGGCTCTGTCTCTGCCTTCATTGTCATTAAAACTAGTACCTTTTGCCTGGCCATAGTGTTCA
Source organism: Lycocorax pyrrhopterus obiensis (assembly GCA_014706295.1). NCBI lineage: Eukaryota > Metazoa > Chordata > Aves > Passeriformes > Paradisaeidae > Lycocorax > Lycocorax pyrrhopterus. The sequence continues at coordinate 69,359,842 of JACSVZ010000004.1, read as the reverse complement.
TAGTATTGGTCAGACCCACAAAAGCTTCCTATTAATACCCTCCCATCCTGCCATGCTTGGTCTGAAATGAGCAGTTGTTACTTCATCTGAGCAGACAGAAACATGTTGAATGTGTCTGATACTTGACCTGGCAATGTCAGTCAAGCTCCTCCATAATGCAGACAGCAGAACAGGTTTACTGCCCAACCATTTGCTTATCCCATTTTTCTGCCAAGCTATGTGGCTGTTCCCACCTCTCCAGTGATTCCCCAAGGCCTCAGCCAGTGCTGAGCAGGGCACAAGTCCCCTGACACCCCCTCCCCATTTTATCCCTGCCACAAAACAAGGAGCGTGTTGGTAGCACTCAGTGCTGAGGGGGCTCCTCACTTCTCATGAGTACAGCACAACGCTGGACAGTGCAAGGCATGCAAGGTGTCTGATACTGCTCTGTGTAGTAATAGGTGAGAGAGAGCTGGATGCCTGTGTGGAAACCCATGCTTTGTGATCCTCCTCTTCTGCAGGGCAGAAAATGATGATATGGGAAGATGAGGTAGCGGTGAAATTTGCCTGAGAGCTACCAAAGAACATCGGAAAAGTCTTTTTTCTCCTGGAAAAAGGTATCTGCATACAAAGCATGGATAGGATGCCTGCCTTCTCTTCCCATTTTGGCAACGTCCATATGCTTCTGTTATTCCTATTTATCTGTCTTCTTGCCCTGACACTCCTTTCATGTCCCTTTCTTCCCCTTCTCTCTTCCCCCAAGGCCCTGTGACAATAGTATGTTTCCTGCTGGTGGCATGAGCTGCCTTTCCTCAATCACGTCTCCATTACCCTTTCTTTTCAGATGGCATCAGTGCTGCTTCCCTCAGAGGGGTTTCACACGTGAGGAGCTGGGCGGATTTTATTTTTCTTTCTACAAGTCCCCTCCCTCAGAGGGAACTGCTCCAAGGGGAACAGTGTTACCTCTGTGCCACTTTCGCTCTTGCTGCATCTGGGAAAATCATAAACAAGAAAGGTCTGCGGGCCAGTCTGGCAGAGAAGCAAGCAAAAACGACTGGATCTATCAGACCTGCAACTCGCCTGTCTCACAGTGCTCCTTAGAAGCACCTGTAAGTGACTGGTGGAGTTTATTCCCTGCTTTTTGAAAGTCACCTACCACCAGAGGTGAAAAGACACAACAGGAGTGGTATTTTTCAGGACACCCAGTGTATTACACTCCTAAGGTCTTCAGAGTGAGCACTGAAGGCTTAGACTGCCTCACCACCATGTGCTGTTTTATGGCCAGGATAATTCTGAAGGGCTTGTCATGCCAATGGGCTACCTGAAGGACATCTTCAAGACCTGCCTTTGAGGTGCAATAGGCAGTGCCCTGTGGCTTATTTATTCCACACACCAGGGTAGGAGCAGGACAGGTAAATGTGGGTGTAGCAGTGTAGTCCCACTGACAGAGCACAGCCAATATGCAGGCACACTCAGGCTGGTCTGAAGACACCCCACAGCTGCTTTTACACACATCAGAGAGGTCAGTCAGACCCTTTGGTGGAGGTAAACGCTCTCACCCTGCAGCAGGTGGCCTCATCTGGCTTCTAGAGGTGGCTCCCATTTGACATGGACACACAAGCCTGGCTGCCCCTGAGAGCAGAAAGCAGAGAGGAGGGATCAAAACAGGCAAGACGGAGAGGGCAACCAAGCTCAGGGGATCTGTAGCTGTCAGCTCCACCACAAGCCCCTCTGTGACTCCCTCAGGGTAGAGGGTGTCTTTTCTCTCCTAGCTGGGTCACACAAACCCCAAAAAGAGTCTGGGGCAGGGGGTGGTGCTGTGCTGCTCGGAAACCTTCCTCCCCACTCTGCTTTCCTGCCTCTCAGAGAGGCTCCAGTCATGGTCTGGAGTCAGCTGACATTTTTACTCACAAACTGAGACTGAGAAACACACATTTATGGCCTTGAACATATCATCCACAGGCAATAAAAATATCTTTTAAACAACCTAGGGCAGCTTTTACATCATCTTGCCTTCGCTCAACTCCCAAATGCCTTAATAAGATGTTTATAACTTTGTCTGTCCTGGTATCACCTCTCTTTGCTTCCACACAGAGGCTGTTCCTGCTTCTTAAGATTACTCTCAGGTGGCCTCCCTTTAAAATGTATAACCCTATATAAATCCATAGCAACAATTTCTCGGCTGTTCCAGCACTTGGGGCTATCGATTGGCTGTGATGTGCTCGCTGTGCTGTGGTTAGCCAGGTCCATACCCCCGCTTCACCCCAGCAGAGGCGAGAGAAGAGCTATTGCTCGGCTCTGTTTCCCATCGAGCTGTGTTTCCCAAGAGCTGCTTGCACACTCCCTCTGTCACAGAGTTGTTGTCTTTCTGCAAGCTCCTTTCTGCCATGACCCAAAGGTGAAGGTTTCTAACTTTCAAAAATGTTTCTTTGTAGAGAGAGCAAAACCCTCTATGGTTTATATTATTCTTTATTTATTATTATTCCTTATTATTCTGGCTTTAATTGCTAAGGTCTTACCTGAAGCTAATAGAGGCAGCATGACTGAGGAATCTACAGAGCCTGGGAGCCTTATTATTGCTTGTTTGTGCCTTGTTTGTGTTTATTTTTCTTTCTACAAATATGACAGCTGCTTTGTGAAAATATCTTCACAGCTACAGTGAAGGAAGAAAGCCTGACACAACCCCCCCTTCTTCTGTGTAACTTCTCAAAACCAAGGGAGGAGAGCTTCTTTTGGGTGAAATTTCTGTGTAAAACCCCCTGTGAGAGTGCACACTGGGGGTGTGCTGCCAGAGCAGGAGGATATACTGAGTCACAGGTGTCTGTCTCACCCAAAGTGTGATTCAATTTTTTCATCAATTACTTGGGTGATGGAACAAGGACAATACTTACTCAGTGGGCAGCTGTCAGACATCAGGGAGCGGCTGCAGTTACCTCAGAGGATTGACTTGGTATTCAGCATGATCTTATCAAGTCTGAAAGAGTTTCTGGAAAAAAAAAGCAAAAGACATCTTGTTAGAGGCAAGCACAGCAACTCTGTGGGAAAATCAGCAGTGGAAATCCAGATGGGGTAGCAAACACATGGAAGAGTATAATGAGCTGAACTTGGTCAACAGCTTCTCCTCACCATTTGTGAAGGCTCAGGGGAACTCCTCCAGTATGTGAAAGCTGCTGTAAAAAAGAGAAGAAATCTTGTGCGTCTAAAATCCATGGTTTGTAGAGCAATGAAAGATGAGCTTAAATGGCAGCAAGGAAGAGTCAGGCTTGACACTGGAAAACTGCCAGAAACAAAGGAGCACTGGAACAATCTGTGTAGGGAGGTTATGGAGACTTCATCACTGGAAATCTCTCAAAGTAAGTTGCAAAGATCCACCTGAAACAGCACAGAGAGAATGATGCTGTCTCCAGAGAGAGTGACAGGTTGAATAAACTTGTGCCATCTCTACCCGAGCTGTTTTAGTTTGTCACTGTTACAGTCATGTGTACCTCTTTAATTTGCAGTTTGAGTAGTGGGTAGCCAGGTGTTACAAATGCCACAGTTCTCTGCCTTCTCTTTAGTCCAGCCTTTGTGATTACTTTCCAATTCATACAATGTCTAGACACCAGAATGGAGCCCGTGGAAGCAGAATTGATTATGAATAAATATGGCAGGCTTTCCCCCCAAAATATTTCCTGCAGAGCATCAGCATCTTCTTAATCAAGCATTGAACTCTGAGGTTTCCTGTGTGTATGTATATACACATCTTTTAAAATCAGCTTTTCTTTTGTTGGACTTCCTTTTGTGCAAGCCCATTGCCAGGGGAGAGTGCTACAAATCATCCCTCGCCACCGGAGGTGCTTTTGCACACTTCCTATAATTACTGCACCCAGCTGACCTCCAGGTTTTTAAAGAGAAATTACTGGAGTCTGAGGACTTCTGTACCTGCAGGTACCAGTCAAAGCATTCTATTTCATTGAGATACCATGCAAAAGTATTATGGAATAAGTCATCTTTCCTCTTTGGCTGAAGCTGGGTTTGCAAACGGCAAAAAATAACAGTTTAGGAAAAATGTCACAGGTAATGTGTTTTCTATGGAAATGTTCTTTATTCCAGGTTATCTACAAAAAATGTGAGGGAAGGGTTATTGAATCACTGCAAGCTCCTGATACCAGACCGCCGGCCCCAGGCCTGAGCCCTTCTCATTTTTATGGTGTGAGCGACTGCTCGCTGGGCAGAGTGAAGGGCCCCCAGTGAGCAGGGGCTGGTGCTGCCCGAAATATCACGGAGTGGAAGAAAATCTCCTTGAGATGCTCATGTCTGCTGTACGTGCTCTGTAGCACTACAGAGACTGCAAACTAAGTCATAACAATGTGGACAAGCAAATGGGGTAAAATTCTAGTCCATGTCATTAGGACACAGACATTAATTGTAATTAATGGTAATTGACAGAATTAATGGTGTCTGACAGCAGAACTAAGGTAGGTGTGTACATGCATATGCAGCCTCAGAGGATAGACCTTATGGCTTTGACAGAAAGGTCAGGTTAGGAGGCATCCTAAGGGACCACCCAGCTTCTGTCCTGCTCAGGCCGTGCAGGGAACCTATGGAAAGTAGGAGAAAATAATGCCATCCCTCTGACAAACTTCGGCCAAGTTTTGCTGAGAAAGCTGGAGCAAATCAAAGTGTCTTCCTGAAAGTCAGTCCCCATAATTGCCAAACTCCACCAACTTCTACAGCAGGTAAATAAAAGCAAATAAGGGAATCAGTAAGTAATAATATAGCAGATAAGCTGATGAGTGAGAAGCTGCATGTGTTCGTATGGGACAGATCACATCAGACAAAATCAATAGCTGCCTTTGTCAAAGTTATAGGCTTGGTGATGGCAGCAGACATTTATCTAAATTACAGTAACTTTCTACAAAAAACCTTGTATAAAACCTGGGGGAGGTAATCTGTTCAGGCAATCATGCTGCTGGGTTTGAAACAGTCAAACTTTGTTAGATGAAAAAAAAAGACAAGAATTCAGTTTTCTGGACTCACTCAGGGATGCTGACAGGACAGAATAAGGATCGGGGGCCAGATGCTGTCCAACACCCAAAAAGCTGTACTGATCACCCTGTGCAGAAACTTACTCACTCACTACCCTAAGTACTTGTTGCCTGAAAACCTTTATACAGCTTTGAAAATCTGTGTTACAGAGCAAGCTCACTACTCATTGGTCTTTCATTTTTGGCAGCACACACCTGTAACACTCTGTCTCTGTATTCTCTCTGCTGAGCACACCCACGGCTGCTGGTAACCACCTTTAAAATGGTCATAGCAAAACACATAGGAGACGTGGGATCCACTGCCAAATAAAATGCTACCCTTGTTGATAGTCCTCTCAGAGCATTTTCTTTTGTGTGAACATCAGGTTAATACAGACATTTAACACAGCCATGCGACTGCAATAAGAGTTAATACTGTATTTTAGTTGGTTCTTCGTGTCAGTTTTGCCTTGAGGAGAAGGGGAGACATTACAGCATTTTCTTTCTGTACTATTAAAAAATCTTCCTGTTAGAAAGGTATGGGACACAGCAATAGGTGCGGGTATCAGCAATAGGAAAAGTCTAATCTGCAGATAACTAGCCAAAAGAAAACTAATAGTTTAGCCAACATCATCAGCCTTATTTATTGCAGCCCATAAAAGGAAAATCTGCTCTTAAACAAGATCTGTCAAAGTCACGGGCACTGATACCTCAATATCCGGTCACTAATAAAGGTGCAGCCCCATTGTTTGCACAGAAGCCTTTATGAGAGGGGGATCAGTTACTTAATTTAAAGTGACGCAGGGGGCTGTTTGCCCTGCCAGCCACGTTTATTTCTGAGCAGTCTGGCTCCTTGGCTGAAGCCGTGCTGGCTTGTGCCGCAGCTCAGCCCTGTTCCACTTGTCCAGGGTCACTGAAAGGAGCAGGACAGGCACAAACCAGGGAGCAACACCACCCCACGCACACGTGGGCGCTCCTGTGAGGCAGCAGGCTCTGAATTTATACACGTTCACTGGTTTCTTTTTGTGAAATGCTTGTTCTGCCGGCTCCACGTGCAGAAGCACCTCTGTGAGCCATTCTCCACGGACGAGCAGCTTTCCTTGGATGGAGGTCGGGACTTGCGCTGTGAACATGAGACAGAGAGCTCTTAGTGTCCTCCATGCCTTCCTCCTCTCCTTCCCAGGGGTAGAAAGAGCCACTCTGTGCACATTGCTCCTCCCCAGACCTGGGTGTGCTTTGGGAGAGGGTTGCGGCAGCCCAGGGAAGCTCCCGCATCGGGCTGCCTGCTCTAAAGGAAGATGTTGCAGGAACTTTCTGCAAACAAGGGGATATTTTCTGGAACCTGCTGTGTCCCACTTATGACACACACACTTTCAAGTGACCACCTGGGCTCTGAAGCACTGTGGATTCTTTTGAAAAAGAGAACTCAGGGTTTATCCAAAGTCATCTGGGTGCTTTTTTTATTAGAGAGCTCTCAAACTCCCTTGGATCTGAATTGATCTGTGGTCTGCAGGAGGCTGAACCCGGCACATCGAGGCAAGGAAATACTTTGGGGTTTAGGAGAACTTTGTGCAGCTGATAAGACGTGAACTGGTTGGTCAAACCACCCAGAGGAGCCATAGCTCTGCATCAGGGAGGAGCAGACAGGCATTGCTCCTGTATCGGGCTGCCTGCTGTAAAGGACGGTGTTGCAGAGCTCTTGCTACAGGAACCAGCCCAGATACGTGTTTTTTCTGTTTTCCTGTGGTTTATGGCCGTCCCAGTGGTTGAGGAGAGGAGGATGGTGGAGCTGTGGCCCCTGCCTCTGCCCTCTGGGGGCATGGAGGGGCCGGTGCGAGTCAGGTTGGTGTGCTGAGCCCACTGCAGGTCCTTCCTCAGGAGGGTCCCCTGGGTTTCGTGCCCCTCGTGGTGCAGAGCTGCTCTCAGAGCCACAGCAGTGCCATCTCTCCCCCCGAGGTGACCAGAGGAGAAGGATTTCTCAGTCACTCTGGAGTCTCTCACAGGGCTTCTGCGGGACTTTTCCCCAGTGAGCAGGAGGCTGGGGGCACCCCCACCACAATCCCCATTCCCCTGAGCAGGCGGAGGCCCTGGTCGTGCAGCGAGCTTCCCATGGGTGACACGGGTAACCTGGGAATGCTTTCCTTTGATGCCCATCCTCGCTAGGACTGGGGTGACCAGCAACGCTCAGGACCCTGGAATGTTGCTCCGGGTGCTGCAGGTGGTTTGCTGCCCTTTGCTGCCTCTTTTAACTCCTTGCCTCTCTTAAAACAAAGAAATAAAGAATAAGGGGGAAGCGGAAGTAAAGGAAAAAGGGGAGAGCTGTAAAAGGTATAAGCAGCAAATGTAAAGTATGGCAGACTTGAGCCTTGAGAGCAAAAGGATTAAAGCCTTCTGCTGTTCTCCCGAGCAGAGCACCGCGGCCGGGCAAGGCGCTGCTCTCCCCCCGGGCCGGGCTCGGCGCAGCGGTCAAATGCTGCCACCTCCCGATGCGCATCCCTGGCGCGGCCCTGGAGCCGGCCCCTCCGGGCAGGGATCCGGGCGCTTGTTGGGTGCGCGTGAAACGCCGGCACTCGGGCGGTTTTCGGCACGGCCTGAAGTGGTTTGTGGTTAGCCCCGGGGCAGCCAGCTCGGTGATAGAGCAAAACCGCACACACCGCCTCCAGGCACAAACAGCACAGAAACGAGACGTCAGCTGCATCCTAATTTGTGGTGCTTCATCAAATATTATCTGATCGTGGGTGTTAGTGAAACAGCAGAGGATGAAGCAGCCTTTCCACAGCAAACAACCAAAAGGAAAATATTTCACTTTAAATTGTATTTCTTTCATAATAGTTACCATTCAACTATTACTCTTGCACTGAAATAAGAGAAATCAGAGGACAAATGTGATGAATAGCTCTTACTGGTCAACATAAAGAGGCATGCATCTTTCTTCTAAAGACATATGACCTGCAAAGGGAGAATGGAAAGCTCAGAATTCCTAAGAGTGGCCATCCTGCACAGGCAGATAAAAGTCTAATGGTGGACCCACCTGCCCAAAACAGAAAGGCTAAAACATGCCCATGGACATTGTGGCAGGAATGGGGACCACTTCGGAAGACACTGTCCCTTCAGTGGGGTTCTGCATTGCAGCGTGTGGGACACAGAGTCAGGATGCTTCATCTGCTGGGGCACTTGGGAACAGCCGAGGACACAATTTTGCATCCAGAAGGGACTCTTTACTAGCAAAGGGAATAATGTAGACTCGGGGACAATGGTAATGTGGACTTAGGATAAAAGTTAATGGCTTTAAAGTGAAAGAGGGTAGGTATAGACTAGATATAAGGATGAAATTCTCCACTGTGGGAGTGGCGAGGCACTGGAACAGGTTGTCCAGAGGAGCTGCAGATGCCCCATCCCTGGCAGTTTTCAAGGTCAGGTTGGATGGGACCTTGAGCAATCTGGTCTAGTGGAAGGTGTCCCTGCCCATGACAGGGGGATTGGAACTAGATGAACTTTAAGGTTCCTTCCAACCCTAACTACTCTTGTTCTCTCACTCTATGAAGGAACAGCTTTGCCCTCTGTTTGGGCCAGGGGAGCCATCATGGCTGCTACCAACCAAGGGGACAGGATGCTTTTCTGGAGGCTCCCAAGGGGATGCTGGTGGTGCCAGCCCTTCATCCCAGAGCCTGGATTTGATCCTGCACCATGTCATGGTGAGGACAGAGCTCACACAGACTGCAAGTGCCATCCAATCTTGATGGATTCAGCAAGTGCTACTCACCCCTGCTCCTCTGCACTGACAGCCCCAGGGGTGCAGGCAGGCATGCCTGACACAGAGGGCTGTCTTTTGGGCTGGCAATTGCAGTGCTTCCCCTCTTTCTCCCTTTCATCTATTAGATAAAGTGCTGGCAGCTGAAAGATCCCAGCTGGCACGTGTGCCGAAGTGGCTGCAGACAATGCACCCAGACACTATGGAGCACCTGACCGTGCTTCTGAGCCTGTTTTGACACAGGGTGATATTTTTTGATGCGAACCCCAGCACTTGCTTTTTACTTAAGAGGGTGTAGCTATGTATTTTCAGAAAAAATGCAGTGTGCAATCAGCATGCTGCCCTGGGCACAATGGGAGTGAAGAAGCTTCCCAGTCATGGAGGCAGCCAGAGGCAGTGGGAGGAGGGTCTCGCTCCCCATCTCTCCCTTGCAGAGAGAACATGGTCTGAAATTTTGCTCCAGCAATGTTAAGAATAAGTTAAATATATGAGATCAAAAGGCTAGTTTTATCCCTGGGGATTGCCAAGTCTGCTGAAGGTTTGCTGTAGGAAGTAAGAGAAAAGCTGTTTTGGAAAGGCAGGAGTGTCTGAGAAGCAGTGGTGATGCTCTGCTCTATTTTTGGATAGCTTTCTGTCAAAAGCAGCCTGTAGTTTGCTACCCAGCTTCTGATGCCTTAAAGCATAGCGCTAGTTAAAACTGCAGGTTTGCAAGGGCCTGGTTGCTGCACTGAGTTGGAAGAAATGTTTTTAGGTGCATATTGAGCACAAATGGATTGATACATCCTCTTATCTCCACCTGACAAACAGGTTAAAAGACAAAGGGCACAGACCACCTTCAGCCCTGCTGTGGCCCCAGTAAAACCAGCCACAAGCACAGGTTAGGGTGGCAATCTTGGGAATGTGAACTGGGTGCTGAAGAGCAGCACAGTAGTGGCTGCAGCCGAGGATGGATGCAAGCACAGTTCTCTGCTGGCTCCTTCCCGCCGCTGTCCTGGTCTGTGCAGAGCTCTGCTTCCTTTCATGTAATCAACAAATTAGGTTCTGTAATTTGCCTTACAAACAAGACTCTCATATACTCACTGCCTTTTTTTTTTAGAGGTTTAGCAAGCAAACAGTGGGAGACCAAAGAATTAAAGCCATAAAGTAATCTGCATATAATCAGTAATTACCATGAATCAAACCCTCCTTCATTTCAGCTGGTTATTATTTTCCTGATAATTTAATTCCCTGCACTGACAAAACTAGGAAATACTCATTTTCACCAGAATAGCAAATAATTTCCTGCTGTGCCTATAATACTGTATCATGCAGTTTAGTGACCACATAAATCCAACTAAAGAAATTTATGGAGAATATGTGGACTACTGAAAAACAGACTAAAAACCTGAAAAAGTAATTGCTCCCATGTGTGTTGGGAGTGGATGATATTTTGCTAAACACTTCTTACAGGTGTCACTGACTGGCCAACCCTGGGAGCTGATGTGGCTGACAGCAGGGTGCTCCAGCAGGAATTTGGGTAGTCTGAATGGGGCGTGATGGTCACGTGGGGCTCCAGCCCTGAGAGCCCCTTCACCTTGCCGTTGTGGGATCTTCTCAGGTGTTGTGGCAGAGGCCACAGTGGCCACTGCTGGGGCAGAGCTTCAGCTCACATATACCTAAAAATGTCTCCTGGTTTCAAGAGACGTGAAATCAGCATTGTGGGGACACTGTGGGGATAGCGCTGGCTGTACTCCCAACTGCAGGTTCTTCAGGAGAACCTCACATCCTGAGATTTTGCAAGCTGCAGAGATGTGGCAAGTCAGTGGAAAGTTTCAAAACCCAAGGAGGCATCAAAGCTTGGCCTTAAAATTGCTGGGATTTAGAGTGGTAACTTTTCCTTGTGACCTTAGAGGTCTCCATTAGAGACATCTACAGAGAGTGAATTGCAGGAGCTGTCTGGGAAGCCCAGATATATTTGGCTGCTCCTAGAGCTGGGCTCTCTCTTTTGTGGGAACAGGGACTGAGTTGCTGCTTTCTACCTCTGATTCATCCGAAGATAATCATTGGCACTGAAACTTCCCCTGGCAGGTGCTGGTCCACGGCCATCATGCAGAGAACAAAGTCTACAGAAGCAAAGGAGTTATCCTAATGTTTTCCTCTCACTAACCACAGCTGAATTACTGCCAGGATTCCTACTGACCTGCAAACAATGCTGGCCTGTGGGGAACACCTGTCCTGTTTGGGAGCACTGCTAACTTCTTCGTGCTTTTAAAACCCAGAAGATGCAGCCCTCTCTGGGGTGCAGTGTGGGGGTGCAGCCCCCAGCCCAGGCCGCTTGATGGCCTCCTACATCTCTGCACAGGGTTGTGTTGGCTCTGTGTCCGGCTGGTGATGCTTACAAGCTGGCTTGGCTTTGCCAAAATGCAACTGGGAAAAATCCAGCCTCCAGCATTTGCTTGGCATGAAGGGGAATCTCTAAACTACACCAGCATGCCAAGACCTGGGCTGTGAGCTGCTTTCTCACAAGGTTAGAAGTCTTGGGCAGTTTCTGGAGTTATTTCTGGCTGGTACTGAAGTGTAAAATCAAGCTGTGATGTCACCGAGTGTGGATGCTTGCTCCACAGGAGGCACTGGGGCGGGTTGGGAAGGAGACCTGCTCTGAGATTTTAAAATTATGGTGAAGGAAGTGCCTTGCAGAGGAGTAGAAGTGGCTAAGACACAGTGTAAGATCTCATGAAAGGGACATATATTTTTAAGCTTTTCTTGGACTGATAGCGCCATGAAGCTGTGAGAAAACGTCACAAGTTTTGCAATAAATAACACTGACATTAAAGGCATTAAAACGGGGGAGGTGGAAAATGAAAACGACCTGTCTGTAGGGGGCCCTCAGCTGTCTTGTGTCTGAAAGTGAAGTGATCGAACCATCGGATAAAGAAACATAAGAAGGGGAATACTCAGCCCCGTTTGGTGAGAGATGCTTGATGACTTCTCTGATCTGTATCCAGACAGTTCCAGTTGCCAAAAGGAAGGTAGCTGGAGTAATTGCTCAGAGCCTGCAAATGTGGCAAAAATAAGAATTTAGAAGAAATGGGATGGATGCAATTTTCTTTAGAGGCTGTTACTGATGCTGCTGTCAAGGGTTGCTGCAGTTGAGGAGCATGAGCGATGACTAATGTGGCAGAACCCATTCTCCAGGCACAGGAATAAGCGGGGGGGAAGATGTCTGCTTGCAGAGGGCAGAGATCAAAGAAAAAGCACAGGCTGTGCAGTATCAGTTCTATCAGTCCCATGGCAACAGAATGGGGTGTGCAGCTTCAGCCTCGCCGTATCTGCTCTGTACCCCAGTGCCCGTTTCCTGAGGTTTGTCCATGTGTCCTCTTCTAGCAGCAGCTGGGATGGGGATGAGGTCCCCATCCCCTGCCTGCTCCTCTGCAGCTGCCTGGTGGTGTGCTGCCAGGCATTCATTAAGCTCTCAGAGCTGACAGCCAAGTCACTCGCTCATGGGAGCACTCTCTGCACACATGCTGGCAAAAAGCAAGTCCCTGAGTTGCCAGGAACCTGCTTTTTAAGCACTTAAACACGACCCAGCTCATGAGGGCTGAACGAGGGAAGGGAGAGCTGTCCCAAGCCGCTCAAAGGACAGACAGAGGGAACTCACATCTTCCGAGGGCTGATGATGTACTCAAGAAGCAGTTTGGGAATCACGGAGGTCTCTCCCAGCTGCAGCCACAAAGAGCATGTGAAAAGTCTCCTGTGGACAGACTACCACCCCCGAGAATCGTTCAAGTGTGAAGAGTAGTCGGGAGGGGAAAGCAGAGAGGAGAATTGGCAGAGGGTCCGAAAAGGGAGATCACTGTTGCTGCCCCTGGTCTCTGGTTGTGATTCCTCTCCTGGTGTTTAATGTCCCCACTTGCAAAACAGAATCGGGGAAAGTAAAACTCATTCTGGCCTGCAGCTGAGGAGACAGAGTGGACACTTGATGGAGCTCGAGTCGAATTTCTGTCAGATCTTTTGCTGATGCAGCCCTGGGTGGCAGAGCCTGTGCTGAGGCTTTACCTCCGTGTCTCCTCTTGGAACTGCTGCGGTTTGTGGAAATGCTGAGTTTGGGGGCTCTGGCTGCTGCCATAACCCTGCACTGCTGTGGGTACTCTGCTGTGAGCTGCACCCGCCTGTCAAGCAGGGGCTTCTGCACCATGCCCTGAGCCCCCTCCCCGTGGGGATCCACGGGCTGGGGAGACTGAGATGTGGCAGCCCACGGCAGAGGCTGCTCCCGTCTGCATCCTCCAGGCAGACAAAGGCTCACAGCCTCCGGGTACATCACGCGGGGGTGCACTGCAGGGGTGGCAGCTGCATCCAAGCCGAGATGGTCCCATCATCCCGAAGAGTCTGTTGCAATGCCTCGGGGACTGCAGGTACCTGTTGGCACACTCGGGTCCGTGGGCACATTTTGAGGAACATTAGTCTGTGCATCCATTAGACAGGCAATGGTGTGTCAGTGTCCACCTGGATGCTGAGGAGTGCGCCCCTGTGCAACACGCAGAAAAGAATAATTTTATCAACTAAAGGTCTTTTAATACGCCTCCTGCTTTTTAAATCCCAATTTAGTAAGAGACAACACACTCCCTTAATAATATCTAGTATTTAATGGTTACTGTTCATATCACACCACTAAAAAAAAACCCCAGATTTATGTCTCTTTTAAATTTTTGCTCGTTCAGTCTTTGTTCTCTTCCATTCACTGATTTGTTTTTGGTTTGTCCATGATGGCTGCATCATTACCGTTTTATCTTTTGATAAAACCCCCGAGTGACAAATTCTGCACCTCCCTAGTCTTCTGCCAAGTAGCTTTTGTTTCTTCTTTCTATGCTTTTTATATTGTTCTCCCCCCCCCCAATTCTCAGTAGGAGAGGTAGATAATTTTTAACTGTCCCAGATTACAGTTTGAGAAAAGGGTGAAGACAAACAAAGGTTTCCCTTCACTTATAGGGAACATTACTGACACATTATTTTTGTGTCAGACTTCGAGCCTTGGTTTTAACCAGCTGCTGCAAATGTACAGAGGTAAACAACAGACTCTGTAAACAGTTCAATACAGAAGACTTGATTTAGTACCTTACAAGACAAAGCAATCAATAATCTATTACACATCTAATCAAAGGCATGAAGAGCCCAGCAGCCCTCTGCACAGCGTTCCACCAAACGAGAAAGGCGGTTGGAGACCACAGTAAGAGGGACACAAATCACTGAGATTGCAAATGCACGGCTCGGAGTCAATCTACAAACACAAATATTCAAATTCAACAATCACCTCTTGCTACTAGTGAATCATGCTATTGCTATCTGGAGACGAGTTGCTATGGCAGAAAGCTGTAGCAGTGGCAGAAGGCCAAGAATCCTGCCTTTGAAATGTTAACTGAATTTAACTCTTGACTTTTCTCAGACAAGGTTCATTACTTCGTGTGACTGTGTCATATTAAATGAGTGCTTTGTCTGCCCTGGGTACCAGCTTGGAAGGGATATTATTAATCAGCAGGACAGCAAAGCAGGTCAATAACAACCATTTTTTCATAACTTCAAGTCTGCTATGTGATAGCTGCAGTTACGTAAGGGCCTTTTTTTGCTTTGATTTCTTCCTTTTTTCTTCACTTTAGCCACGTTGTACCCAGGTCACAGCTCCTGGACACACTCAGAGCACACCCACAAATGCAGGCACGATGGTGAGATGCTCTAATTTGAACAGCGACAGCCTGGGCACAGAAATGCTGCTGCTCCATTTAAGTGACAATGTAGGCTGCTCTCTGTAATATCCACCAGAAAAATCAGGATTTTATAGAGACTCGAGCAAGGAACAAGTATAAACATCAGTTGAAATGTAATTTTGTGAATTGCAGAATTACCTACACACAGAATTTAGGGACAAGCTCTTCTTTCAGCTGCCTGGAGTGCAGATCTGGGTCCCTGGTTAAAGGGGAGCTGCAGGTGCATACAATGCACTTTGCTTGAAGATCTCAAATCTTTACAGCTGAGTAAATAGGATCTCTCACATTTAGTCACTGGGCAAGTTACTTAGGTTTGGTGAGTTAGGATTACTGAGATCCAAGGAAACAGTATCAAATATTCATGCATCAGTGCCTCAGAAATCCTTTCTTTACCATTACAATGAGGGTTTAAGAAGGACACGCACTTTGGAAGCTGGGGGAGAAGAGCAGAACAAACCAGATGGTGTTACTGTGAAGAAACTATCAAAGAGAGCAGTGCACAGGAATCTGCAGCCATAGTTACAAAGATGCAGATTCACAAATTGTGACAATTTTTCTTCCACAAAACCAACAGAGGCATTACTGTTGAAGCTGAAAAAGTCTTGAGTATAGTAGGCCATGTGCAAAATTACAGCAGAGGCTGAGATGGTGACAGTGGAATTGGAAGGGTTGCTGTACACTATTCCTTCCCCAGCCTATACCTCGGGAGTTTTGCCCAGTTCCAAGACAAGGCTAGCAACCACATGTCCCTGCAAACTGGTCCGTAACACATAGAACATTTAATGTTCCACCTTCAGAAATCTCATTCTGACTTTCAAGACTTATTTTCCTCTATTATACAATCCTATCTTCCAGGAACGAGATCACAGGATAAGAGAGCTCTTGCACTCTCTCTCATGCTTCCCTTCTCAACAGGCTTTTGACTATGTGCTCAGACTTGAAGGAGTTATTCTAGGGAACAGAAACACAAAAACTGTGCAAAACATGCACTACACTGCTAGACAGCACTTAAAAAGTCACCTTTCATCAACCATGATTTTAACTGCTGCTTCTCCTCAAGATATACTGATGGTAAAGTGTTTTTTTTTAAAAAAAAAAAGCCAACCCTAAAGCCAATTAGCCACAAGCTCCCAATTCTGTATTTGTATTTTTTTTAAACTAAGATCATGATAAGATTTCAGCTGGGTTTTTTTTTTTTCCAGTAGATATGCATATAGATATAATTTAATGATAGTTTCTTGTTAGATCTGGTACAGAATATTTACCACAGATTAAATACTTGAAATCCAAGGATCTCTCAGATAAACCAGTGAAAAACAGGCTTCATTGAAAAAGCAACACCCAGGAACATTTAAAATGAACCATTTATTAAATCAAACTGTTATTTTAACAGTTACATAAGTTACACAGCATGTTTAAGTCAAAAGATTTCACAAGGAAAAAAAAACTTTGAACTTTTATTATGCAGGCAAAAATAGTACCACACAATATGTACCTGGGAGGGAAGAAGGGAAGGGGAATCTCTAAACATTCAAATAAGGCCATAATTATTTAAAAACAACAATAAAACAATAATAACCCCCCCCAAAGATCCATTTGCTTTTCAGTGTGTTCAGTGCTGCTAACTATATGTACTTTTAGTGTACAGGTGTGATCGAGGCAGTGATATTTTGATAGCTAGGTTTAATGGTTTAAAACACTATCAGAAGTGGAATAAGGCTCATTAGTACATACAGCTGCCCTTGGAATGTCAATCTCAGTTGCCTTCATCAACTTAAAATTCACAAAGTGCACAGTTAAGATATGCCAAAAAATTGAAACTGCTACTCTACCAACAGCTGCCCATGCTTAATACTTAGTGGTCTATTGGAACAAAGTATGTTCTTTCAAAAGAGATGTGTAAGAAAAGCCACTGTAAAACATTTAGTTTTGAAGATGCACTAGGAGCTCTTTGTAAACTGAAAAGTAGAAAAACATGGATTAATTATGTTAAGAAAAGAATACAAAAAACACTAGAAATGACCATCAAACTTTCAAAGAACAAGCACCACAATGGACATTAGCATTCGATTTTGCAGTGTACAGCAACGTAATAATTTTACTCTAGCCAATCTACTTCATCAAACTCTGAATCATCTTCTGAATCACTGTATTCCACAGCAATGCGACGGGACAGGATAGTGGCAACATCATTCTCAATGCGCTCGTGTTTAGCTTCCTGTTCCCGCTGCTCTTCAACTTTGCGGAGCTGAATACCTGGAGAATCAGATCACAAACATGTCACTCTCCTCCTTCACCACTGTAAATGTACCTAGCTCATGATTCACTAAATGCTTCGCAAGCAAAAATGAAGACAGAGGATGCTGTCCTGCTCAGGTAGAATTTTTTTTGTCAAGTTTTGAAAGAGAGGAATGTCAGAATTGCAGCGGCAGACTAGATCATGAGTCCTTCTACTATAACATCCTGGTTCTAATTTCCCATTAAAAATACATTTTTAGTACCACTGTAAGTGATTAAGCCATTTTGCTATTTGCATTTCCAGACATTTTGTATATTCTCTATTCATTAATTTAATGAAAGTTTATAGCTATTTGAGTATCCTAACAAGACAGGACCTCTTGTAACCCTGTTTTTTATCATATAATGACCTGGTTTGGGATAAAGTATTACTTGGAGATCAAACACAAAGGAGAAATAATATATACCAAAGGTATGAGAAAGTTAAATCCAGCAATTTAGTTAAAAACATGACAGAGATGATATATTTTGGTTTTATACTCACAACACCCCAGACTGACACAGACTAAGAATGACCTACATCCTGTACTTAATATTCTTCGCTGTCAGCTGACAAGCAACCCAAGCACAGGACCTCAGGTAGAATTTAAGCTGTAGTAACTCGAGCCTTTGTTTCTTGGGCATGACTTGGTCAAAAGTGTTTTCAGCAATCACCTAGATTATACCAGCAGGCTCTGCTTCCTTATTTTTGCTGACATTCTCTACGCATGTTCACACACCTCTCTTGTACTCAACTCTTGTCAACTTTTCTTTAGACTCAGTGATGTTATCAATTCATGTGCATACAGATGTGCAAAAATATTTTGAATTAGTGCTGTAGCCTATCTGCTGATATTACAGTACCATACAGATTCTGGGCTGTGCTGCTGTGCACAGGAAGAGTAGAAGAACGTAGGACTTGAAACATTTGAGAGAGCTTCACTGCTGAAAGATACCCACTGTCAAACAGCAGCGTGCACAGTGCAGCAGGGATTTTCCTGGCCATGGGCACAATAAGCTGAAAGGTACATCTTGCACACAGCTCCTCATGAGATCATCAGGGAAACACTGCCCTGCAGCTCTGCCCTTCCCTTGCACTCTGCCATGGATGCCTTGCAATGCAAAGGGTGCTCCACTACTGTGCTGAGATGTGCCCAGATCAGGTACTTTACAGCTTGAAGTCTTCAGCAACCATTTCTGAATGTCACTTATCTCTTGTTGTAATACAGTGACAGATGATCAAAATTCCAATGCCAATTGATCCGTTTTGCTTTTATCTAATAGTCTGTGAAAACCAATGTTTTTGTCTTCTACACAATCTGTAGATTATCAGAAACAGCTACATTTGCAGGTAAACAGAAATGGAAAGATAATCTCCACAGATCATCTACAAACACGTACTTTCTTCTGTAATCTAACTTCCACAGAGAACCAGTTTTGCCACCCAAACCAAACATCTGATAAGTGCAATTACAAATTGAAAAAAACCTGTCTACTTGGCAATGCATACACTGTAGAGGATAGAAAACAGAAACAGACTTAAGAGGCGTTCCTCTAACTTCTTACACATGGGAAATATTCCATCTCTCAAAGGTCACATGTATTTAGCAGGTTTCTGAGATTATTCTTTTTGCTGCTTAATAGCCAACGTTACCTTTCCGTATTGCTTCCAGCAGAACGCTTCTAGCATCACTGATTACAGGAAGAGTTGAAGGATGGCGTTTGGGCTCAGGAGCAGGAACCACTTGGGATGGTGGAGATGGAGGCATTATGGGTGCATGAGGGCCGGGGACAATGGTTGTGGGAGGAGGGTGCAGAACAGGAGGAGGGTGAGAAAGGTTTGCAACTGTGACAGGGGAGGAGGGTCGAATGCCAGGAGGTGGCAGGGGAGGAGGTGGGGGTGGTGGAGGAAGTCCCTGTACTTCAGCTTGTGGAGGAACTGGGTGAACAGGTACAGCTTCGCACACTTGGGCGGCTCTAGTGACAGGGGGAGAGGGTTGTGCTAGGGGAGGAGCAACTGGAGGTGGAGCTGGATGAAGAACTCCAGGAGCTATCTGGAGAGGAGCTGGTGGAGGTGGCACAGCTGGGGCCTGCAGAGCAGCTGTGGGAGGGGGTGGTGGGGGTGGGACTGGGGGTGGAGGGGTGGAAGTCATTGCAGCTCTTAATGATGAAGTCGACAAAGCAGATGGAAGAGGTGGTGGTGGTGGTGGAGGAGGAGTGGGGCTCACAAACACCGATGTTCTGCCTGTTGCTGGTGACTGAGGACGATTTTCTACCAACCCAGGAGTAGAACTGCAATATCCAATAACAGAACGAAGTTATTAGAGCTAGAGACTGGAAAAAATAGTAATAGATTCACTTCTGCAACTTAAGAACATTGAAACCTGGGCGTTAAAGAGCGTTATGTACTATGATGATTTCAGGGTGTTAGTTCACACCCCGTAAACAAGGAAATCTAATTCTCGGTATGGAGCACGGATCAGGTTTCCAACAGACCTCTGCTCAAATTCAGCTACTAACCAAATTTATGTTCTTATACAATGTACCTGCATCTTTATCAAAGGCTTCCTATACTAGTATAATTCTTCCCTGTTGTCCCTAAGTAAATCCAAATTATTTTTCTTAAGTAAGGGAACTAGCAGTTGATTAACTGCTTTGATTGACAGAACTTTAAAACCAAAACAAAACAATGCAAACAATGAGGGCAAGTTAATTTGAAACATATATTTCAGGTGTGATGACAAAATCAGTGAGACTAATATCAAAGGTCATCAATACTATGTACAGAGAGGTATAGTTATATGCTAGATACTCATTATAGGGTAATGAATAGGTGAACTGAAGAAAACAAGAGAGAACAGTAAACTTATTTTCCTGAAAGACCACTAGAAGATTTCTTTAAGCTGTTGTGGAAAATTAATCTAAAGAGTTATGCATTTTTGTGTATGATCTCCTAAGCAGTAAAAAAATCATTATTTTCAAGAGACTAACATCTTGCTGATGTAATAACCCCATCTGAATTAACTGTCCTCTATTCTAAGTTGTATGTACCTGACCATAAAGTAAGACTTTCGGTATAAAAAATAGGGGAGTAACAACGAAATTTTCACCTCTAGAAAATATTCTATGTATGTATCCACTTCTGAAAAGGTACAAAGAAACAGAAAACAAAAACACTTTGGGAGAGGGAAGCACTTGCAATTTAGCAAATGCGATGAATACATAGTTTTGACAACTGACTGTCTTACTGTGATATATTCTTCCTTTCATGTAGGCTGAAACACAGCTCAGTTGTACAAATTTCCAAAACTCCAAAGCTACATCCTGAAATGCCAACATATTTCAGAGGAACATTTTCCATACAGTTATTTGTCTTGCCATTTAACTCCGAAGGCAACACGGTCGCAGTATTAATGGCAAGGTGAGGCGTCTCCACCAGAGCACTCTACGGGATTTAGATGCCGGCCTTCCCAACCAGCTCCTGGCAGCCCTGTTCCTGCAGGCACGCTGGGGCTTTGGGCTGCCATGGCCCCTGCGATGCCTGTACTGCCGGGGCAGCATGGAAATAACGCTAACAACAGATCTGCACGTGGCTTTTCTGGCTCGTACCTAACACAGGGAGGCACAGGTTTCACTTCCGCGGCTCCGTGCATCGGAGGTGGCGGCGGCGGCTCGTGGGGCCTGACCAGCACACGCTCCTCGGCTCTGTTCAGGAGCTCAGACATCTGGCTATAGGGTAATGCAGAGAGGGAATACGATCCATCGATGTGGTCCACGTATGCTTGAGATCTGTAGAAAAACAGGGGGAAATGATCCAACTTCACCTTTAGTAGGAGTAAGTATTAGTGCCCTCAGCTACTGTTCCATACGTCAGTCTGACTTCTGTATACAAGTATCTTCTCTTCAATAGTGCTGCATATTATACAGTGTGGCTTTTCAATAATTTATCTCACTTTCTCTGTTATTACTTCTAGCAGCTCAAGGGTTTGATTTTGACAGGTATATCTGATAGTTTCTACAGTATGTGTGTGACCTTAGTGTTTATTAGTCACATTATATTGTGTTAAATAAACACAGCAATAAAATCAGAACGATTCTTCTTTTATAACATTCATGAAACATCTATCGATGTTAGAATGGTAGAATTTACAACTGAATAATTTAGCTGAATTTCTGTCAGAGGATCTTTATTCCAATATATACAGAGAACTTGCTACTTTAATAGAGAGACATAGGACTCAATAAATATCTATTATTGAGTAGTAGCACTAAATAAAGATGATTCAGCTTGCTTGTTAATGACAACTTTAGACACACCTCAAGGACCTGATCAGTTAGTAAATTTCAATTAACTATTCAATTACAGATTTTTAAAAGATCTGTATTAAATTCAGAGCAAAAGTGTTTGTAGAACACTTTCCAACAAGTAAAGCAACACTCTACATTTCCCCATACAGCCACCACTGTAGTTTCTAAATCTATTAAATTTGTCAGGGGTGAAAATCTTCGTTTATTCCAAAGCATGGTGCTGTTCTGTATCTGAACAACATGCTCTGCACATGCAGTGCTCCCAAGCACTTCAGCATTATTAAAAATTGCATTACTGGTACTGAGATAATCAAGGTTTAGGCCAGGGTCCTGGATATAAAAGGATACCTGCAACAAGCATGTCTAAAGTGGAACCCAACGTGCAACACAACAAAAGGACAGCAGGAAAGCAGATGTTTCTGCCAATGACTTGACACAGCAGTTTACAGAGGTACTATAAAGCTGTTCCTAGAAAAATGCTAATCACCATAACTTAACTTGTACCCCACTGAGTGAAATGCACTGAGAGCATTTTCACGTTCTGAATTGAGCTAAGTTTTTTACAAGCAGATTTTTCTATTTTTCAGGCAGCAAACACTCTCTCCTAGAGCTGTCATAATTACTCACCATCACTACAGAGCTTGTTTGAAGGCCTTATAAAGCTAAACAAAATACTCTCTTATGGTTTGTTTTTGACCACAGAAAGACAGGGAAAAAAATTAACCATTTTTTGGAAGGACAATGAATGCTTTTTAATTAAAAAAACCCCAACAAAACAAAACACCTAAAACCCCCCAAAAAAATATATCCCCAAATGTCCTAACACTACTTGTCAGGCCTCTTTGCTATCAGATGTTTCTTGGCTGGTTAAATGGACTTGATCTTGCACAAAGACCAGAAGCATAAGCACAGCAGGTGTTTACCGTGTGAAATGCTACTTCTAGCCACCAGCAAACACGTGCTGCGAAATGAGAATTCAACAGGTTGGATTTTGTAATAGGCTATAACCAGAAATGTCAATCAAATCAGGGATTTGTTCAAGAGTAAAGAGAAGCTCAGCATTCTCGTTTGAGTTCCAAGTGGACGTTTGTTCACATCACACACACCATATAGTCTTGGCAGTGTCTGCTTAAGAAAAATCAAGAGGCTGGAGTAAAAGGGATTTTGTAGGTCAGGACTGGAATGTAGTGCCACGCCTGGGTGCAAGCTTGCAGCAGTGACACTACACCTTCATCAAGCTGCAGAGGACAACAACATCCTCAAGGATATGATAAGGATACAATGAGGATACACGCTACCCTTAAAAATAACAACATGGTAACTACTCCTGCAAGGACGCACTAAGTGTTTTAAAATTGAGTTTTGATTAAGCTAAATCAGTGATTTCCAGTGCATTTCAAGGGGAGCAGTAGCATCTTGTCACTGACCATTTCTCATGCTTGTTCACTACGCAGTACAAATACACTTAATAAAGGATAGAAAAACATAAAGGAACCTTGATTCAAAATGTGAAGCTGGGCCATTAGCAACTTCAATGTGCTTATGTAAGAGGTTAGCATCATCTTCTGCGAGCTCTGGGCCTTGGGCTAACTTCTGCCACTCTCTCCGTCTGTCATGAGGTGCCCTTGGCACTTTCTCTGGTTCATGAGGGCGATCTAGATTTTTCTGCTGTAGGAGAGTTGTGCAAACAAAACTGACAACTGAGACAGTGTTTTTTAATTAGTTGCATATAAACATCAGCCACAAAATTGTGAAAAACAATCCCATTTCAAATGCAAGAAGAATTTACTTTCAGGCTAAACATAATATGTAAACCAGAAAGACTTGTAAGAGCCAGAAACTTCAGTCTAGTGGATAAGTAGCTGAATAATACAGAGAAAAGTAGATGTTTAAGTAGTTTTTTATTCTAAGTCTGAAATCAAATTATGAATCTGACACTCATATTTACTCTCTCTACTATGTATGAAATCTACAGAATAATGGTCAAACAAAAAAAGCATTACCTTTTGCAAAAGTGCTTGTTTAATTTTAAGAAAATACAAGCAAAGTTTTATATTCCTACTAATCTCTTTCTAGTTTAAATATATCTTTTAGAATGTCATTCAAGCTTTTTCACCTGTAAGATTGTCAAAATTTTGTCTTACAAGTAAGTGTTCAAGTGAAAATCTTTATTCCTGCTGTATTCCTCCTTTCTGAGTCATTGCTAGAATACTTAAAAGTTTTGGCAAATCTGATGTTGGTTATGTTAAGATAGCATGAAAGCTTTAGGTTCTTCTGTATTATTTTACTACTACTATTATTATTTAATTGTTAAATTTGATGGAACTGAATGAATATAAGTAGTTTTAGTTGAATAAAGATGACTCTGTCAAGTTTGGATTGCTATTAAAGTAGCATATCTGCAAGCAAACCCTTTCTAGGAAAAAACAAAGAGAAGCTATATAAAGTTAACATATGTACCTTCTGCTTCCTCTTTTCTTTTCTTTTGTCCTCGGTGTCCTGCAACATTTTTTCCTTCCACAGATCAAAGAAATATGAAGGATTGGTATAGAACTTCAAACCTTCTTTTCCATCATCCCTGAAATACAGTGACACAAACAGGGCATACTATTTATTTGACATGAATCCAAACATTAAGACAAAGGAAGGGCATATTAAGGAACATATGGTATCTCAGACCCTGAAATGTTTTACTGAGGAACATAAAAGAGACGATCATTGACCTCCTGCACCATCAGTTTTTACTGTCTTTCCTGGCATTCAAGGTCCTAATTTTAGAAAGATAACTTTAACACAAGCTCCAGACCGAAAAAGGTGTGTCATAAATCAGAGAACTCCCACTCCAATGACTCAAATCTTGCTACTAAAATATTGAGCAAATTTGTGTGGCGGCTCATGTTCAGCTACTGATTCAAACTGACTCTGGGACAGCAAACATTTAAATTCATTTCCATTGAAGAGCCTTCTTTCTACACACTTACCTGTTTAATTTCTTCATTTCACATTCAAGTACATTACATGGTTTAATAAATACAGATAATAAAAATTACTTTTGCCTACCATTTTACACTGAGGTAAAATTTGAGTAAAATGGAGTAAAGTTTTAATGCTTATAATGTCTTCTGCTGCTTTTATTCCTCCAGCAGCTCCACAGTTTTCTAGTCTGGCTCCTTAAATATTCAAGAGCTACTCAACGTGAGCAAGATCCCTGGATATATCCTCCTTATTACATAAAATAAGCTCGAAATTGTTTTTGATTAATTTTATTTTACTAACCTGTAAGGGGTGAGAATGTTAAGTGGGGGAGGCTGTTCACAAATGTCATAAGTTTCTTGCAAAGGAATTGGCAGAGTTTTGCGGTCAAACAGCTGCTGGTCTTGAATTGTGGAACTCCGGAAAGCTTTTCTCATTGTAATGTCCTGCAGTGACACTGAAAGGGAATATTGCCATTTAAAAACACCCACCAAAGAAATTTTATTTGGATTAATCTGGAATTGCCTAATGTTGGTTAAAATACAAAGCACCACTGCTTGCATCTTAGGCATTTTACAGCAAATACAGATTCATCTAGCACTATTGCCATGGCAAGATATTGTCAGACTATGTGGATAACATGTATGCAATGTTGTAGCACATTATCCTCTATTTAGCTACACAGGAAATTTTTCTCACCTAGATAGATATCAGAACTCTGTCTCTCCTAAGTAGTTCAACAAATTGCTTACTGTAGCTGTAAAATATCATTCGGTAGTTCAGAAGTACCTAATAACATTTACCAACTCCATTTCACAATCCTTTTGCTACTAAAAACTGCTCTCTATCTTGAGGTACAGATTTTACCTTTATGGCATCAGCAAGCCAAACTTTGCATTCCTTGCATGTAGGCAGCAGTTCCACTGAAGGCCCACTGAGATGCCAAACCTGCAAATCACTTAAGCTTATGCTACGAAGATCAATGGGCTTGAATGGGAGGTGATTCTATGTTCCAACGCTGAAACTAGTCAAATGCTTTTTAATCTGTTTAATCAACATGAGCCTTCTCTGTCTAATTCAGAGCCACCCTGACTTTTAAGCAAAGTAGTCAGGAATAATCAATTACCTTTATGTAAGATCCAAAGGAAAACAATACTACATGAACACAACACATTAAACAGTGATTTCAACTATTTTTACCCACTCCTGGTAAAGCCTCCACATCTTTCTCGATTTCGAAAGAGTTTTTTTCTATTTCATTAAAATTTAGATAAAGATTAATGGAAAAGTGACCACAACTGATAAGCTTAGCACTTTTAATTCTGGAAACAGTATACCTATTTAGTCTCATATTTCTCTCCCTCCCTGATCTTCAGTTACTGCACCTGTGAAGTCCAGGTGTCTCTCAAGGCTACCTTTGCAACCAGCATTAGACTTCCATTAGATAAAGCACCAGATCTTTTCATTAGTTTGGGCTCTTTTTCTAAAATCACAAACAATACTGAAACCAGTCTTCAGACATAGTAGCAAAGAGAGTATTCTCAGCACATGAATTTTATCTATAAATAATTATGTTTATTTTATAGAAACAGGTTGATAGAAATGCCCTGTTATGCAAGATGAGAGGACAACTCTACTCGTGTCCCCCTATCACTTGGGCCTTTGGCAACAATTTAAAGAAAAACCTGTTTAAGCTGAAAACTCTATTTTCACTCGGGTTCCTGTAACACATGCAAGTGTACACATACGTATGTACATACACCAAGCTGGATTTCTACTGTGTGATCACAAAGGGGCGGAAGGAGAGACTTTTTCCAGAAGGCTTGCAGTTCCTGGAATGCTCTGTCTTCTTACCTAAGCATATTGGCAACATCCTTTGTGAGGCTAGAGATGGGATTTATTTGATTTTCAGCTTGGCTTTTGAAGTTTATTGCACTTGGCAAGGTTGTGTACTCCTGGAGAAGTTTCCTCCTTTTTACCCTTAGGTTCTAATTCATCACAGTGTCTTTTATTATTTTTAATGCCTTTAATTAGCTGCTCAGAAGCCTTTTTAAGTGTGTGAAAGAAGTATTATAATGTCTGAATGTCAGCTAGGAGTCTCAATTTCTGTAGGTATTTCTGCAGTCATAAATAACCCTATATATTTTGTACCTGTCATGAAGTACAGCTGGCAAAAGTTCAGTTAGAATAACTGAGGTTTACCTCATCTAAAACTTAAGTCTTAGATCTTTTTATACTTCAGCTGCTTTTCCTTTGGATTGTTGGTTATACAAATAACACCCGATGTACTTGTTCAGAGTTGCTTGGCAATCCTGCAAGATTTCTCTCTGTCATTTATTCGAGACATTTCCAACAAAAGTAAAACTTGGTATACTTCTCTTTGAACCTGTGTACATTCTGAAGACAATGAACTAAATCAATTTATTCTAATAAATAAATACAGTACTTTGGTTTAATATTAAAATGCTCACAGAGTATGTGACACCATACTATTGACACTGTTCTATAAACTCCTTGTTAGCATTCTATCTCTTCAACGAGCAAACACAGCCAGTCTAATTCATAACTTCCCTTTTCTTGCTTAAAACTCCACTTTCTGTACACGTGTATAGGGGGATAACACACTGGAGGAAAATCAACTAATCAATCAATCAATCAATCCATCAATCCCCAGCAATAAGCGTAATTATTTTCTCTCTAAACCTGAGATACACAGCAGAGGTCTTCATGGAAAACATACATACACTGTAGAATTTCAAGCAGCATTTCCTATGCTGATACTCAGTCAGAGGCATTCCCTGCAAAGCATACCATTATTCCAAACAACATTAGGACAACATTACTCAGGAAAGGAAAGGACGTGGCACACAAAATACGGAGAACCATGACACGGATAAAACTCGCCTACACAGAGGGATCAGGTAAATCCCACGTCGCACACCCAGCGTAATCCTGGGCTGTGCACAGCTTGGCTTACAAAGCCACTTGTTCAGCTTGCCAGCTGGCCAAGAGACAAAAGCCCTGCACGGTTTACAGCCTCAGCAGGGGGAACACGTGAAGACCTGGCTGGTCCCACAGCCACTCGGCTTTGGCTGATTGACAAACTGGCACAGCAAGGGGACAGGTCAGACAAATTGGATGGATGAATTCAGGTGTGAGAAGAGACGAGTGGCTGAAGGAGGAGGTGGAAAAGCTGTAGGCATTTGACTTGATGCTGTTAAATTTATGCTTCCAGTTGCTTAATTCCTAACTAACACCAGAACTTTTTGTATAGCCCAAGATCCTAAATTTGATATAGATATATTTTTCTGAAAGTCCACCTACTACACCACTTGTGTTCACTGCAGTTAACAAAAAACGGGGTCTTAGATAATTTCCTTAAATGTAGAGATATTCACAATTTAATTTGAAGATTCATTGAACAACCCAAACAAATGCCTGTTTGTCTTTATTGTGTCTGTTGTTTGGATTGTATGAAAAGATGTATTATATCAGCCAATCTAACCCTCTGCACACAACAATATTTTCCACATATGTAAAAATTGTCTGTCAGAAAGCTAAACAGCCAACCTTTTGTACATTTGGTTTTGAAAAAGAGGTGCCAGTCCATTTTTACTTGAAATCAACAACAAACTGGGGGGGGGAAAAGGGTATTGAAATTGCCCCTGGTGAGATACAATAACTGTGTTTCTTTTGGGGTGAAGTACAAATTAAATAAAAGCACATCTGTAATCTGTATACTAAACAATATTTTATCTCTTGGCAAGTGTCTCATTAAACTGCAATCCCCAATTTGTAGTAAAAGTCAGGTATAGAGCACACCAGTGTACTGACAGAAAGTACCTACTTTTAACTTTTCAAATACATTAAATACTACATTGTACTTCATCAGAAGAGAAAAGAAGTTACTAGATTTATTTTTATTCTTTCACACTCATTCAAATACACAATTAATGATTAAGTTCTAGGCCAAAAAATACCATTCTCCTAAAGACAGTAAACAAGTACACCACATACATTCCTTTCAAAAGCTCACTCTCTTAACACTTGCTGCAGAATTTCATCCTGACAACTTTCAAGACTGTAAACTCTTGAATGTCACAACTGTGACTTCCTGCAGAACTAAAACATTAGAGGAAATTTTATACAAATCAATGGCCTCAGTTGCCCACAATTCCCTTTCTCGGTTCACAATCTCACCCAGCAATTTGAAAAGTGCAGAGAGGAAAGAAGGACACTCTCGAATAAATAACTTAGTCGTAAATTTCCCATTAAAGGTAATTAACTGGTAGGGAGTTGTGCTGTTGAAAATTCTCTTAAGGTAAAGATTTGTGTGATTCAGTTGCTAAAGACACTGCAATTTCAAAGTATGATTTCTACCTTATTTATTTTATATTTTTAATGATTACTTTAAAGACACTGCAATTTTAAAGTCTGATTTCTACCTTATTTATTTTATATTTTTAATGATTATCCACTTAAACAATTACCAGAATGCACACACATTAGGTTTCTCTGCCATCAAAATACTCTGACTGTGGGTTTGATAGTTGCTAAGGAGAGAGATTACCTCTGTAGATCAGACATTACTCTCTTTTGGGCTTGTCCCCCACATAAGAAATACAAATTTTCTGAAATACTGTTTTAAAAAATTCCAAAACAGCTCAAGAACTCTTTGGAATGTATGTAGCTTAATTACTACAGGTAAACAAAAAGAAGATATAAATGTTAGAGCAATCATTTTAAGAGGACTCAGAAGCTGCTTTAAATGAAGCATGTAGAACCAGGATGCCCCATTAAGATGCGAATTACCCAAGGGCATCAAGCACTGAATCTGCTGGTGAGTCTCAACAAAACCACCACATTGTTTAGAAAATGGAATTTTGTCCAGATCCTCTTTTACACAGAAAATACGCGATATCATGGTCTTACCATGGAACTATTAAGCCTTGGACACACTAATTTAAAACTGATTTAGTAACTAAATAACCCATAAATTTAATCAAGGGCCTAAGAAAATTGGAGAAGGAACCTGGAGAGCAGCTGGAGCACAGCCCACCTGCTCAGAATCTTGAGAGGGAGACACACTCAAATCCAACTTTCTTTAAGTAGAGATGTGCAAGAAAAAGTGACCTGCTATATAATTTAACAGTCTTTATTTGCCTTTGAAGGTAAAATTTCTAATGAATGAAATGACAATAGTGCTATCCTCCACTTAACATAGTACATGTGGAGATCATGACCCAATTTACACATGCTCCCTGTTCTTAATTTTGATTACATTTATACACTTTTATACTCAGGAAAATCCTCTTCAGAGGCTAGAGACAGTGAGCTGCCTCTTAAATTGGGATTTACTACCCTTTCCTTCTCACAAGGGGCTGAGTATCCAGACTTTAAAGTTGACCAAGCTTCCCATTTTCTGAAGTATACACACCACAATTATCTGTCATGATTTTTAGATTTCTCCCCACCAAATGCCACCTTTTTTTCCCCGCAGCAAAACATCAAATCTCTTTTTGGCATTAGTCCAGCCAAACTTCTGAACTACTGTTGTTTTAATGACAGGGCAATATTTATAGAATGTTCAGAAAAACAATGAGTACATGTATTCAAAGCCAGAAGCCCACTGAAACACAATTCACAGCGCTGTTTGATTCCTTTCCTGAAGTGTGCCAGGCTGCTCACCCACAGCACTTCTGCCATTAGGTTTATTTAAGTTGCTTGTCACAGTTATAACAGATATGCTATAGAAATCGAGAATTTGATACACTGCCTTGGAGATTAAAATCCTCTCTGGTTTGAGATTTAAATAGAATTAGGCAGCTCACATTGAAAGAACGACTAAACTAATACCAAAATATTCTGATAAACTCTGAGTTTATTAATTTTCCTTCTG
This sequence comes from Lycocorax pyrrhopterus obiensis, assembly GCA_014706295.1. NCBI lineage: Eukaryota > Metazoa > Chordata > Aves > Passeriformes > Paradisaeidae > Lycocorax > Lycocorax pyrrhopterus. Next base: position 69,329,911 of record JACSVZ010000004.1, on the reverse strand, counting down.
CCCTGATGTTGTTTATTTCTGAGTGATACAAAACTATTTTCCAATACCTTATGACACTGTACATCAGAGCTGTACCGTGTATCAGCATTTCAAAAAAGAACCACATAAATGCTAAAATGAATATTCTTTTCAAAACTGTCAGATTTCTACAAATATGACATTATTCACTTTTAGCAGTACTTCACACTTAAAAGGCACAATTAGGTTCACAAAAATTTGATCAATTAAGAAAAATATTATTTTACTTATACAATTTGCATATATATGGACAGCTAGTGATGTTACTTATAAAGTAAATATTGAAGCGAAAAATGGTTGCAGAGAAACTACACTCAGGATTTATTTTCTCACCTATGAGGACACCTTATATTGCAGGGCTAGTGAAGCTGTTGACCTTAGTTCAGCTTTATAGCAAGAATGTGTTTTCTCAGTCCTGAAAGGACCCCAGATATTATTACTCTTGGATACATAACGACTTGTTTCCCATACAATTTAAATAAAGTTGAGTTTACTGATGGAAAGCAGAGGATTTCTTTTTGTCTGCATTCAAGTTTGGTATCTTCTGAGGGGAAAAACTGACACGTATATGAAAAGAATAAAGTATTTTTAAAAATCTATTAAAATATGAAATTAGTAATACTGAGAAATCAAGAATTTGAAAACAGTGTAAGAATTCAAACCAAACCAAGTTCATAGCAACTCTGACAGAAAAATTGTGCACAAGGATTTGGGCTCTTAAAGATACAATCTTAACCTTGGTTTTATTCTTTCACAGAGATACTGTAATAATTCAAAATGAGAAAACACACAGACTTTTCAAACAAATTCAGAGCTTTTTATTACTCTGACTCTATCAGAAACATCTTGTCAAGTATCTGCATCTTGTTTAGTGAATCTGACTTGGACTGTTTTCCTTCATGCCACTTAGCTTTAAATGAATCTTAATTTCTTTCTCTTGTGTAATAGCATGGGCCCAAAGGAACCCATTAAATCTTCTATTACTGCCTCCTGGCAAAGAGCAGATGAGACTCATTTCACAAGTACATCTCGTTTTAATCATGCTGTTAGCTGAGCAGAAGTACTGAAAGTTGCTTAATTCTTGCATGGAGGGTTAAAAGAGATAAATTCAAATATTCTCCCCTCCCCTCCCCTTCAAGCATTAACATCCTTCAGAGTTTCTAGTCCACACTAGGACTAAAACTAAACTATTTGTGATCAATTTCTAAAGTCAAGCCCAAAACAGTATACTGAAGGAAAAAAAGTTTCCCGATCCCTAACTTTTAAGTAATATCGAATGTCTTCTCATCTCCTTTGTCCTCATGTGGTGACTCATTCCAGGCAGACGCTTGTGAATAAGGAGCACTGGGTACAGCTCAGGGATTGGATATTCTTAGGTTAATAAAAGCAGTTATTTAACAGCTCCTGACACTGAGGACTGCACGTGTTCCTCTGAAGTACCAGTAGTCACTGCTATTCTATGGTGTGAGACACAAATCCAGGGGATCAGGTTTGAGTCACAGTGAGCCACGCTGGACTTCATTGAGTAGAGCTCTTCCCAGCCCCGTTTCCTTTAACTGCAGTGTCTGTACCTTTCTTTAGCTATACAGTTCAGCAAACACTATAGTATGCACAGTTCCGTGAAAATGTATTTGTATGGTGCATTGGGGACTACACACTACTTAAAAATACTTCTATCAATTCTCTAATATCAAATAGTTATGGATTTTTGGTCCTGAAACCTAGAGACAAACTTGTCAAAGGCCTTTTACATAGGATAGTACAATTTTCCATCTTGCTATCCTGTAACATCCTTTGATGCTTTAAGTCAATGACTTAAAATGGTCTCTCCATTTTCTGGAAATGTGAATGATTAACATACTAGATATGACGTATCAACATACATCTCCCTCTGATTTAAACCAAAACTAGGCTGTCAAGAGTAAATGAGGAAATGCCATTAACACTCTGGAGTGTTACAACTGCTGACAATTTATTATGGTACACGAAAAGGACTTTTTATCATTATCCAATCATAGCAAAAATGCCCTGGTTTGGGCAGAGAGAGATTTCATTTTTTCCTAGTATCTGGTATAGTGCTGTGTTTGGGATTTAGGATGAGAATAATGCTGATAACACACTGATGTCTTAGATGTTGCTGAGCAGTGGTTGAGGACTCTTCAGCTTCTAACCCCACCCTATCAGCGAGCAGGATGGGGGGGCACAAGAAGCTGGGAAGAGACACAGCCAGGACAGGTGACCCAAACTGGCCAAAGACACTTCCATACCATATGGTGTCATGCTCAGTATATAAACCCAGGGGGAAAGGTGTCTGGGGGATGGGCTGCTGCTCAGGAACCAGCTGGGCATCAGTCAGCAGGTGGTGAGCAATTGCATTGTGCGTCACTTGTTCCGTATATTCTAATATTGTTGGTGTTTTACCTTCCTTTTCTGTCCTATTAAACTGTCTTTATCTCAACCCACGGATTTTACCTTTTTTTTTTTTTCCCCTCCCAATTATCTCCCTCCTCCCACTGTGGAGCAGGGGTAAGCAAGGGGATGTGTGGTGTTTAACTGCCTGCCAGGTTAAACCACAACAATTGGAAAAAGTGGTGTATGGGTGAGATTTATGCTCAGTTATCAAGAGACTTGGAAAATCCCATTAATGTAAGAATTCCCCTAGGCAAGTCATGATTTTGTGGAAAATCTGCTACTAGCTGCAAACAGCTGTCTTTCAAAACCTGTTCTAAAATTAATGTCACGCGAAATACAGAATCAAAACTTCCCTTAGCTTAATTTTGCTACTAGTGAAATTTTGACATCTATAACCAAAGACAGCCTGAAGACCACGCTCCTGGTTTGACACTTAGTTTTTCCTGTATACACAATTATGATCCCACAATGTAATAATACACAATTATTAAACCTAGACATTCAGAACTGAAACAGCTTTCTATAGTTTAAAATTGGATCCCACAAGCAATCTGAAGTTATTTTTCACGATGGGATGTTCCTCTACTTTCTAGGTCTTAACCACATAGTTTAGAACACCCTAAATTGTTTGGGGTTACAAGATTTTTCACAGTTCCACCTGCAACCAGCAGATATAGAGGAAGGCAAAAGAGCTTCATGGCATTTACGCATTAGGTGGTCAATGTTTCTGTACTCATCAGAAAGCCTGGGCATCCTTTAAACTTCCATACAAATTTTGTCTTATAGGCATGAGCTGATGACTTTTGAGAGTACTTGTTTTCTCAGTGCTAACCAATATTTATAATACTTAAAGCTATTTAGGAAGAATCCAAGAGGTTACACAGCATCAATAAATGAAGCTGTACAACTATAATGTCATACAGAAAGTAAGATGGTACAAGTTAAATGCAAAAATCCTACTTGGACAAATGTTTACATTCCATGAGAATTAGTAGAAAGGTTTAAAAAAGTGTATAGACTTATCTCCAAGTGTTCACATAACATTACATAGTATTATTAATATTCCTAATACATAACACTACTGAAGTGACTGATACTCTTGATACAAGATACTCCTGTAGCCATTTTAATGTAAATTTATTAGTAACAGTATCATTCAGTAACCATGAAAACGCTGAGCTCAGAAAGCTGCTCAAGGCTATAAAAGAAACCTGCAGAAGTAGAAATGGACCTTTCTTAGGATGCTTTGCTCTGTGTTCTTATAAATATGATTTAAACTAGTAAAGTATTATTTCCATTTCACCTATCAGTGCTGTCTGAGTGACAAAATAAGAAATCCTCCATGCAGGAGGTAACTTACATTCCTCTTCCTTTGGATCGAGTTGTGTAACACTGACAGATAAGCGATCTACACGTTCTTGTAAGGAGTTGACTCTAAATGAGAAACTGTGTGCTTCATTGAAAAGTTCACCAAATATATCTTCAGCATATTTACCTGAAACATGGGAAAAAAAATAAAATTCAAGCATACCACAAGACAGGCAAATGATTTCTTACTATTTTAATTAAGTAATTGTAAGATGCATGAGTATCACTTGTAACAACCTGTACTTACTGAGCCCGTTAAGAATCCTTCAGAAAAGCAAATAGAAGTTAAATACTTAATATGCAACTTAATTCATCAGAAATTAAATTATTTAATACATTACAGGACAGATATTCAACTGCTATAAAATGATTTCACTATGCTGATATGCATGGAACTAGACTGCAGAGTTTCTTGGATATGTCTAAAAGGACAACTTCCAGTATCTGGTCCTGTCTGAGTGATAACTAATCTTTAAATTTACCTCAACACTTTTTTCAAAATGAAGCATAGCTTCCACTCCTGCTGTACAGAGGACTTTACAAAAAAGGAAGATCAGCTATTCACATCTAGGTGAATTAGAACCAGCCTATTCAAAAATACACACTAAAATAATAAATCCTACTTTAAAGGATCAAAATTCTAGTAACCAACTCATTTACACTAAAGTAAAAAAACCTCAAACAACCAAAAAAACCCCTTTGTTCACATCAGTGTACATCATATGTTTTGCACAAAAGAGCAAGAGATTCAAATATTATGAGAAAAGGATCAGTAATGAGTTTTTCTTCCATAGACAGAGTACTCCACATACTGCTTCTAATGCTCTCAAAACTCCATTTGAGTAGTCTGGCAATGCCATTGGAAAAACCCCACCAGACTACCCAGCAAAATGTGTAGCCGCACTTCTGAAATACGTGATAGCTTTCAAAACCTTCAATGATACTGTGCATATGTAATTCATGTACTGTTTGTGCTCTTACGTTGGTTTTGGAAGTATAAATCTCATAAATTTCTAACTACCTGCTTTGCGCTCAAGTTGTGACAGGTATAAAAGGAAAGGATAGCTGTGGAAATTCTGCCTTTGGTGAGCAATACATCTGGAAATATACATAAAAACAAGGACATTTTTATATAAACACATCAAAAGAACAAAAATTAAATCCCTGCAGGTACTGTGGAAACTACTTAAAGATGCTGTGTAGTAAGCACAAGGCCAGCACATACTATTTATTAAGACTTAGGTAACTGCAATAGAAAACCAGCATGACTATAAACAACGGAATATAAAAGAGGATATCACAAGAAATGTGCAGAAGAAGAAAACAGAAGAGGAATAACTAGCAAACTAACAATAAATATTCCTTCAAAGACATGAAGAATAAGAAAGCCTGCCAGGGAGTCTGCAGAGCTGACTGGCAATGAAAATATAAAGGAATACAGAGAAGACAAGACCCCTGTGGACAAGCTAATTTAACACTTTCCACTGGTGTTCACTGAAGGGAACTGGAGAGACCCTGATGCCAGAACTCATTGAGGGAGGCTCAAAGAAACTGAAGGAACTATATAAAAATTACAAAACTAAATCAACAAAATGATCAGCAAATATTTGGAACAATTGTAAATCTCCTTACATACACTGAAACACACAACAATAAGGATCAAAATTTTTTTCATGGAACATCTTGAGAGCTACAGACCCATAAGCCTGACATCCATACAAATTGGTACAGGTCATTATGAAGAACTGAATTAGCAGACATCTGGATGACTCGTGACAGAAGAGGCAACACGGCTTTTGTAAAGTGAAATCTCTGAATGGCTTAGAAGCGCATGGATAGAGAGCTATGATCTACTGAGACTTCCAAGCGAGTTTAGAAAGTCCTTAATCAAACGGTTTGGGGAAAACTTAACAGATGGGGCATACAAAAGAAATGGCACAGATAAATAATTCCTCAAAAGGTAGAAAACAGGACATAGGAGTAAATCACCAGTCTTCACAGTCGAGAAAGGTGAGTTTTACCACATTTCTATGCTGGGATCCATGCTATTTAAGATACGTGTAAATTACTTGAAAAAAAATGAGATTAAAGTTTGCCAATGATACAAAGTCATGAAAAAGAAACATACTGAGCATTAGGAAATACAGACAAACCTCAGCTAGTTGGAGAGGCTTCCAGGCTGGAAAGGGCTGGAAGCAGGGAGATTAGTAGGAATATCCTACATGCTGTCTCGCTCTCATTCTTGGAGCAACTGCTAATAGCCACAGTGAGAAGCAGACCAAAGGCACTCCCATTCTAAAAACCTTTGTCTTGTAGCACAAGTCCACAGAAAAATATAGATGGAAAGTCAGGAAAAGTCTTCTCAGCTGGCAACTCACCTAACATAAGACCTAATATACGTCTTGAAACTCTGAAAAGTTTATGTTCTTTAACCTGTACCTGAAGCAAGAGAAATTACTTAAAAATGTGATCCACTAAGAACAAGACTGTTAAAGTTTTAATACACAGATTATAAAAATGTAATGTATTTCAGATAATATATTCACAAATATTAATTTTAATTAGATAACTCATAATATTCAGAGACATACAAACTAAAATTAAAATCAAATACAAAATTGTACGTATAGAATAAAAAAATAATTTAGGGGCAGGGCCTTAAAATCCAGTAACTTCCCTTTTATAGGTGTATCTTAAGGCTAAATTTTTATCTGTATCATTTCATCAGGCTTACAATTCATCTACCTCATTAATGAGCTCCAATTGCAAATAATCTGTCTTGGAAATCTTTTCATTATGTTGCATACAGCCACAAACATACTGCAAGGAATAATTTGCCCATGCTTATGAACACTAATCCTCAAATGGGAAATACATTAAAAACAACCAGTTGTGTTTGAAGTGGTATGCCAACCCTGATGTCTCCACCTACCTGTCTGTTGGTGGTCTCTTTATTTAGCCAGAGGTATATTTAACCAAATGCTTCCTCTAGCAAAGCAAAATGTTTGCTTTTTGTGAAAGGCACAACTACCATTCCAAAGAATACTACATGTGAATGTATAAATAAGTCCATAACACACATAATCTGGTATTTGTGTTGCCATCTCTGTGTGTATTCTATAGGAATGTATCTTCAATTATGAATGGATTACAAAGGACAGTACAATTCAATTACAGGTGATAATACTGAACAAAGTGTCACAAACTCAAATAAGTAAAAGAAAGCGTGAGAATAAAACACATCAATAAACAAAGCTGATCTCATTCCACATAATTTATAGGTAATACGTCAGAAGAGTAAGAATGCAAAATTAATTCCATTATACACAATGAATATTCCAAAGTATCATTAGCACTTCAGAAAATTTACAATACTATGGGCCTGCTGAAAAACACTACTCTTGTTTCACGCAGTGCAATAAAGACAATTACAGTTCACAATGACAATTAAAATATTAACACCTTACGATCCTGCTCACAGTTGGATACACAATACCAGATCAGAAAGATCAGTGGTCTTGTTTGCCTACTAAATTAAATGACAATAGAGACTTCTGCAATTAAATTAATTCAATGTCTGTGAAAAGCTTATTTTACTGTATTTGAAAAACCTGCTTGGCATTTATTTTTACTAACAGAGCACTTTAAAAAAATTAAATAAGAGGATACATTGTTATTTAGTTTTAATTAAGGAATTTATTATTCACCTTATTCTTTTCATAACTTTTCCTCATGTATCAAAGGGCTCTGATCACAACTAAACCTTCAGTTAGAAAGGGATACAGGAATGCAGCTCTCTCTGGTGACAGTCAGTATCCTTTTTTGTGATAGACAAATAAAATGTCTTGGAATCAATGTTCTGTCCTTCCTCCCCTCAATAACATGCATGTACTTTGATGGCATTTTGAACAATTATTTTTCTGACTTTTAAAACAGACCTACGAGCTGAAAACAGAACTGTAGGTAGGAGCTACTAATTGAAAATAGAATAAAAATTATACTGCTTACTGGCTTCCTCATTTTTTTAAAATTAAAACCACCAAAACATTTATCATCCACTCCATTTCCATTCATTACCATGGCAATAAGTGTACAACGGTTTATAAAATGTCAAAAAATACTGATCAGTTTTACAGTGCTTTGCTTTCACTAAACGTTCCTTTTAATTTGTTTTATCTCCTAATTTCCCCCCATAATTTCTTAAGCATTTATCCAGCCTCCCTGGCTTCTATCCACAAATGAATAATTGCTAACAATCCAACACACTAAAATGAAGACATACTAAGGTAAAAGAAATGGGGGTTTTTGTCTTGTTCTGGGGAACTGGGTACATATCAGATGAAGTCAACCACAACAACCACATCAGGTTCTGGACAGTATTTCAGGCAAATTAAATAAAGTGTGACAAAGAGATGTCTTCAAAGACTTTATATTGTGTTGTACAAATTTTTAGAATCACACTAGGGATCAGGGCATACAGTAGCAGTCCTCTCAAAACTCCAGTCCTTAAATCCACCTGAACTCCGGCATTCTCAATGCTGTATCTGTTGGCAAACCCTAAGGAAAGGCCATTTAAATTAATCATTTTGCAACACTAGATCAGTTACCAACAGATTTAGTTACAGGCTCTCAGACAAGGAGTGGGACATGAGTCCTGAACCAGGACTTGCGGAAGAAGTCACTTCTTTACTATCCTTCTGCATTGTTAAAGAAAAAGAGTTCCAAACCCTTCAACTGCATCCCAGTCTGAAGCAGCATCCTGCAGACCAGTTATGGCACTGGCAGCCTTTGTGAAACATGGTCTGAATTTGGTGTAGCTACCTGGATAAACACATTGACCACGTACAGTGCTCAGTGCCATAAACCAGCATCATTTTTTGCAATTCAAGAGGATGACTGGTAAAACTCAGGCCAATGCAAGATGCAGCAAGTAGGACAATCAAAATAAGACAATTGTTCAATCTTGCCAGAAGTATTAATCTTAATTAATTTAGCCTTAAGTAATCTGCCAGACTCCTGGGGCTCAGTGGTGTGGGGGGGTGTGTGTGTGTGTGCATGTTTTAAGATTTACAAAACCAAAATCTAATCCAACACATTTATCATTGAATTAAATTATAAAAAACACATAATATATTAAATATGTGGTCACATTATTAAGTGCAAAGTATAGTGAAGGGTTATGTCACTAAAATTAATATTAATAAATACTATTTGATATTAAAATAGTAAATACGTTAATATATTGAACTACACAAACCCCAAAATAATATTAGTTTAAAGATATGAGCTTGGCAATTTAAAAAAAATATGTAGAAATTGATAAAACATCTGAAAGAATAAGCTTAGAATTCAGTCTGTTACCCACCTATACACTATCTTTCCTTGTTTTCTATTGTTTCATTCCTGTTCACACACTATACAATATTTTTCTTCATTACATTTTCTAAAAAATAAAGGCACAGAACAAGAGCAGCTGTAAAACCTGTCATGTCCCACTGCACAATCCCTTCCCAATATACTTACACTATGCAAAATTACATTTTTCACTATTGAAAGTTCCTTTCTACACAATACAGTGTATTTATTAGAAAATATTCTCTCAGGATAATTAGTTACTACATAAGTGACTAACAATATATAACCAAGGTTTCTTTATAAAGCAAAACAAGAAAGATATACTAAGTCTATTAATACATTTTTCCTCCTCCATTATTTCTGACATATAATTTAACATATCCATTGCCTGTTGATTCAGCTTCAGATCTTCACTACATAATTTAATTTTTAGAAAAAAAATGAGGCATATCTGAGTTTGAAAGTCTGGGCTTAATTCTCATCAGTATCATTTCAATCTCACAGCTCAGTGACTAGGAAACAGACTAAAAGCTAGGAGATTGAACCTGGAGATAAGAACCTTGGTAGATCCTCGGGAACTTCATTGGTTATGGCTAAGCAAGCTCTGAAAAATGATGTACTAAATACATAGCAGTGATGCCAATTAGGATCTTTCATTATGAAAGTGTGAGGGCAGTCCACAAGGACCGGACTTAAGGATTATAATAGGAGTATCAGAGTACTGAAGAGATAACTTGACTCCTTTAGCCAGGAAAATTGAACCAGACGTTTATCAGACAACCTGACCAGGGCATCAAAAGTATCAAATCAACTTTGTTAAAGACCTTATCTAGAGCAGGTCTGATGCTTCTTGTTGGCATCCAAAAAGAAGAAGTCAGCCTTCAAAAATCTTCAGCCATGGAAGTCTGAGACACCATTGTTACCTCCCACTGAGGACACCATCAAGTAAACTAGCTGAGATTACCACTATGTACTCAGAAATCTGTGAAAGAGACTGCTGAGAGCTGAACTTTGTGTTGAAAGTAACAGTGCTAATGATCATTTCACAGGGAAGTCTTGCTCTTCCTTTAATTTCTAACATAACCTCCATTCACTACTTTATGTAGGCAAGGAATTAATGGCAGGTGGGACTTTTTTCTGCTAACACATAATTGCTTTCAATGAAACTTTGCTGAATCCTTGCTCATCCTCTCATTACCATTCGGGATGGACACAAAACAGCATTGCATCGCCACCGCTGCAAAGACAACATCAAGAAATCAGACGGAAGATTTTGAGAGGATGGGGTTCTCTCAAGTTGAGTCAGCCTTTAGTTTTCAAGTCCATCAGTTTGCTTACTCCATGTACACAAGAACACTTTCTCTTGTGTTCCCTGGCAATTGTAGTAATAATAAAGTAAGAGGAGTGACTAATGAAGAAAATTCACAACAAATACTGAGTGTACTCTTGAACACACTGAGAAGGAGGATGGGCAGCGCAGGATGTGCCACAGGGGTTCTCCTGTTTCTGGAATACTGACTGAAGCTCTAGCTGCAGATCTGCAGAGACTTACTTCCAATCATGCAGCATGCAGGAACCTCACCATGTGCTGAAGATGCTGTCCACACGGTGAAGAGAGAGGCTGGTCTTTGAGCTCAAGAGGACTGGTTCTAAAGGTTAGTTGCAGTGCTGACACCTCACTGGTAAGTATTTCTGGAGAAACATTTCCCACTTACTGAATTACTTAAGCCACGACAAACTGAAGGTTTTCCTGAGCTGAAAAAGTGTTTCTCACAAGATGAGAGAAAAGTGTCTCCCACAAGATGTTTCTCACAGGATGAGAGAAAAGTGTCTCCCACAAGATGAACCCTCTCGGGGATGGCATGGTAGGCAAAAAATAAGAAAGAAAAGTTAAGCGTGTCTGAGAAGAAAAAATAAGGGGGAGAAATAATTTGCTCTGAAGTCAGGCTTTCATTCCTGAAAACTAACAAATAAGGGGCAAGGAAAAGAAAGAATTAGAAGAACATGGTAAAAATAGATTAAGTACATAGAAAAGCGAGAAAGAGGGAAAAGGCAACAAAAGATTCAATGTTAAGTGAAAATTGTTTTCACTAACATAAAAGGCACTCCAGCTTAGCAGAATTATGCAGCATTCTCTTTGGTTATGCAGAGGTAAAAGAAAAAATGCATCTTGCTACGATTGAATAAAAGGTCTAGTCTGAATGCCTGCAATACAAACATTTATTACAGGCACGTACTCAAAAGGAGAAATGTTCTCCTGCCTAGATGGAGGTGTCAGAAACCGGGGCTGAGAACAAACCCCATCAGTTAGGTTTCTTATGTGGTACTGAGATGCTGTGTCCGTGGAACAGCTGAATAAAAGGAAAAACAAGATTGGTCAGTAGCAGTGAACAAAATGAGGAGGCTATATTCACACAAGACAGCTATTTATCCGCCTTCTAACAATGGCACAGCTGCACAATGCTATCAGTTGTGTTCCACGTATGCAGGAATGTTATGGCCTGACATACACCAACGTATAGAGAACTGGAGCACTAATGTATGTGCAATATTGCTGAAAAAATTAGGTAAGCACTTCCTCAAAGCAGATACTGTTAGAAAGCAAGAAATACGGGGAAGAATGGCTAGGAAACTAAGACAGCTGTTGCTGTTGTGCAGAGAGTTTCTGTTTTTCCACAATGCTAAGAAAAGCTGTCAGAAAACAGAGCCTTTTATGAAGTAAGAGAAGACTGGGAATAGACAGGGGGGAAAAAATTACTTACTGGCAATTCTGTATGTTGTATCAAGACAGACTGACGTGTTTTCATGCTCCAGGGATAAAGGCAAGGACTATCACTCAAAGCAAAAATAAGTATTTCGTCCTTTCATCTCTACTTCTTTTAAAGGTCACAAAATTTCTCAAACTGAACAATTAAAAGCAGCACATCAAATAAGCTATGAAATGATTGATAATTTGTATGGAGACACATAGTAGACATCACTGACATACTGATGTAAAGCTCTTTTAATTTTATACTGAAACACAGGAAAACAGAATTCCTGTCATTTCATAGATATTGTTCCTGCATGTATATCCTATTTAAATGTAGTATCCAAGATCATAGAAACACAATCCTGTTTAGGTTGAGAAGACCTCCAGAAGTGATCTAGTCCAACACCCTGTGCAAAGCAGATCCAATTAGATCCAGTTGCTTGACTAATCCCAGTGAGTTGTTAATATATCCAAGAATGGAGATTTAATGGCCTACATAACAAAACTCTATGCTTATTTTTCCTCACTAATGACTTTTGGTATCATTTAAAGTACTGGAGGCTCCAATTCCATGACAGCACTCCTTCTCCATATCATGTCAAAAGAAAGGTTAAAACTGGCTGGTCATGAGAATCACAACCGTAATGGCAGAAGATTGATCCTCTATTTGAGGGCCAGTAAATGAAAAATTTTAGAGGCAGAGATGACTGATTGCTAGTCAGGTCAAAGGCCATTCATTTAAATTTGCACAACTTTACCAGCAAAAGCAAAAGCAGCTTTAGTTTAAAGGAAATTAAACCCTACCAGAACCCTCAGTTTCCACCGACAGAGTAAAGGCGCATTTAATCTACAACTTAAAGGCTGATTCTCAAACATACACGTTATCCACAGAAAACAAAAAGGGAAGGACTGCAGAGAAGCTGGTTGCCAGGGGACTGCGGTGAAACCATGCCTGCTGGCTGTGACTCACAGGCAACTACTAAAATTTATCTGCATGTCAGCAGACCTCGCTGTACACCCCTAACCGTGACACACCAAGTGAAGTCTGGTTATTCGGGTTTAAGCATGAGACACAAAATTGCTATTACAGAACTCCCCAATATTCCTGAATATGTATTGCTCCTAGCATAAGCAGGCAGAAAAGCTAAAAGAATTCTGGAACAAAACACATTCACAAGTACTCAAACCTTTGTAACATGATCCCCATTTTTAAAGGACAGTCCTTAGCAGTACTGAGAAATAAGGACTATTTTGTAAAACATTCTATTTTAATTGTAGGAGAAAAAGTTTGTTGGTTTTTTTTGTTGAAAAAATACACAGTATCAGATAAAAACTTGGTATAGACACATGTATGCATGTTTCAGGGAAGAACCACATTGCTTTTACAAAAAGGAGTTACACACAGTTATGGTTACATCCTCTTGCAAGTGTTTCTCTGTGCTATATCTTAGGCAAACCATGTAACAAATGTGGGAGCATTCAATGGATACTCTTAATTTCTTTTTTCTTCCTTAATTGACTTCTTTCTGTTCTAGTATTGCTTTATCCTGACCTCCTCCTAAGCAGCAGTACATACAATGTTAGACATAAGCTCTGTATACCAAGAAAACATAGCAATGGCAGCTGAATCTCAACAGGTCAATCTGAGACCATGACGTTGAGTTAGAAGTAATTGTCGGGTTTTTTAAGGTCAAATAATGCTTTCAAATGAAAACGCCAAATATAAATTTGGCATGCCACCTACAAAAGCAAATTCCTGCAGATGAAGCATATAATCACGTAAGAATTTTTTAAACAAGCAAACTAAAATAAAATAATACAATATTAATAAGAGTGACTTGGAAGGGGAGGCTAGTACACAAGCAGCTAGTCTGGGAAGGGCTTCTGGCAGAATGAAGCAAAACCACAGATGGTGACCATATACTGCATCCTAATACGATATGCTCTTGGTTCACTGAAAAGTATTCAAATAGTTATTTTCCTTTGTTGCTGCAGCTATATCAATAATGTTCATATTTATGTGCTGTAAGCATTCCTGTCTCAATTGCATAATTCAGTGTCCTCAATTAAGTCTTCCACCTAATGCCACCCTAACAGCTTTGAAATGCTGCAACAACACACTCACCATGCAGCATATCATCAAATCAATAATTAAATCAATCTAATCAACAAATTAGGCTACATCACCTAAGACTAAGAAAATGATGGAGCTGACTTTTCACATTGTAGATGTATACACATGCACATTTAAATATTTAATGTGTTGGTAGTTTTACTAATGTTCTAGTGGTTAAAAAACACTTGTAGTATTGGAAATCCAAAATGTTATCATGCTGGTTCATCTGACAACTTATTGTGCTGCTGTAACTTAAAGAAAAAGTAAGCCAGAAGTCAGCCTTTTCAGCAAAACTCCTTCAGAGTTCCAGAGCTTGAGAAGTATTCACTCCTCTCAAGTGCACCAAGGGCACAATTGTTGACAGAGGGAGAAGTAGGAAGAAAAATCTTTACCTATTTTAATTACCACATAATAATTACATTTCTGGGTTTATTACTTCAAAAGGCAACTCCTCTTTTTTTCTGAATGACCAAGAGTTTAAGTTGAGAGAATTAAGCAACCAGTGATATATTTCTCATTAAGTCATACTCCCTACTCAAGAATTGCTCTAAGGTTAGCAATTACTGACTTCATTAACTACCAGTTATCTTTTCCTGTCATGTTCCACTGGTAACAGAAATATATGGATTAAGTGTTTTAAGACGTGCTGCTAGAAAAATTCCTAGCTTTCTTTCACAGAAGTCCATGCTAGACACTATCCACAAAAGCAGCACATTCCAGACCCAATGACAATTTTCTACTGAGAATTTGAAAAGGTGTTCATACTTCAAACACTGTAACTGTAAAATATATTAGTTCTAAATACAGCTATTAAGACCATGTACTTACTTAGGCTACTCAGTTGTCTGATTATATTTGCCAAGGAGATATTGGTGACACATTCCAATTCATTCTTGATACCTCGGGGAAGAGCTGTGTGGCACAAGTGCCTGGGGTCTATGTTCCTTTTTACCAGTGGCATTCTGAAATGTACCAGAGGACCAGCAAACCTGCAAAGAAAATAGACACAGTACTGTTATAAGTTTAACTGTAAATATTTTAAATTCAGGTTATGTCTGAAGTTAAATTGACTAATCCTAACAGATAAAAATAGCTCCATAGTACTGATGGAATTCATTGCTCTGTGAGTACCTAAATATTTTCTTCTTTGACCAAAGAAAGATTGTATCATTCTCTCTCTTTAAATTCTTACCTGATTCAGATTCCAGTGTAGCGACAAATAATTTTTTACAGTTCTTGTTTTTTTCTAAACCTCCTACCCCCAAAAAAAGACAGGAAAATCCTTGCAGTACAAAACCATTAGAGAAAGATTGTGTTCTTGACAGACTACTTCCTTATTCAGGGCAAGCAAAGTCCAACAAAAAATTCCTTTTATTATGAGGTCAAAGTCAAACTAGTCGTCTATCACACTTGAAAGGTAGATATGACTCATTCATTATGTCATGTCACCAGCAGGAGTCACCCTTCTAATCTGAATATCACTTCCAAATCACACCTAGTCAAGGTAAGAAAAGAGAAGACGTTGCCCTTCCCCCTACACTGTTACTGATAATAAATTCAGCTAACAATGCATCTTCCAAATATGAAAGTCTGCACAGTAAACTTGTAGTGCAATATCCTCCAGGACTCAGAAATCCTACCCCTTTACACTTTCCCAAATCCAAATGATAACTACAGCAAGAGTCTTTACTAGCTCTACAGACAGCACAAGAATCATCTCAGGCTGTGAATCCCAGGCTCGCAATTTTCTGCACCCATGACACTGATCGGAAGGAGTTTCCCAGAGGGCAAGTTACATCCCTTATCTTATTAGTGCTGCTTATTAAGATCTGTCTACTAAAATTTTGCTTCATGAAAAACTGATTCCCTAAAATTCTGTATTTTTTCCGTAATTTGCCACGTAACACTCAGAACGACCAACGCAAAATTCCCACTTGATACACAGAGAATGGATACATTTAACATTGGTATAACTTAGCCTCCCTTTCCACTGCAGAAGAGGTTACACTTTATCCAGACTGAAACACAAACATGTTTTCCACAATGCAACGCGTATGCAGTCCTAGGTCCTCAACCATCCAGCCTGACTGTTTCATTTGTCCTCTGCTTAAAAGTTTTACCCCAAAATGTTCTCGGGATGCAGTCAGGGCTTTGTGTTGTGCCACAGAATGCACTTTCCTACAGTATATATTTAGCCACTGTTAACCTTACTTAAGTCATAACTGAGAGGGGTTTTTTTGCATAATAGCATAAGGTAGAGCTGAAATTTTGCTGACCTAGAATGGCACAGTGAATTAGAAGAGGCAAATGTGACTGTAAAGGAGTACTTTCACCTCACAGGCTGCTTAGATTTCTCCTTGCCATGTTTCCTGGGAGTATATTCTTTCACTGAAGCCAGGGCTCATAGCTGAGGGACCCAAATGGGATCCTTACGAGGACCTGAGAAACACCTCTGT
The DNA here is from genome assembly GCA_014706295.1 of Lycocorax pyrrhopterus obiensis. Classification (NCBI taxonomy): domain Eukaryota; kingdom Metazoa; phylum Chordata; class Aves; order Passeriformes; family Paradisaeidae; genus Lycocorax; species Lycocorax pyrrhopterus. The sequence continues at coordinate 69,313,434 of JACSVZ010000004.1, read as the reverse complement.
GTTTCCAGGATCTGATTGCATCTCATTCACTGCATTTTAACATCATGTCTACCACCCTTATTTTCTTGACAGAAGAATCAAAAATATTCCATGCTTTTTGTTTACTTTTATTTTTTAGAAATATCCCAAATCTTTCTAGCCCCTAAGTACTGAAAAGCTAGCCTTTACACACAAACTAAATAAAATAAAAAGTGCAAATCTGAACACTGTCTCAGATAGAAGCAATGAAAAAGAGTTTATAAACCCTTAACTACAGGTTCGTTATCATGGCTCCCCAACAGAAAATAAAGGAACATTTCTGTCACTGTCAAAGAAACACAACAAATGATACGTGAGCAACATTCTACAGAAGCAATTAAATATTAATTCCAAAGTTGAGCCCTTTCTTGATTACTGCTTTAATGACAGTGTTGTATAAACATCAAGCAGACAAGTCTTTCAAAGATGGTCCAAACAAGTATGCAAAAAAACATTTTCACAGAAAAATTTCACACTTTCAACATTTTCTAATATCTGAATAATGCTGTTGTGGCTGTCCCACACAAACACATAGTTAAACAAGAAAAGGCAGCAGTAGGAACAGTAAGTATGCTAAAAGGTGTAGTTTTCAAATAAGAATAAACTTGGAACAGAAACAAGGGACAGAAGATATAACTGACACCTTCAAAATCGTGCCTCATGTTTGAAAACTATGCAAAACCTGAACAGAGGATATTTACCAGATTCCCACAGAAACAAAACAAGGGAGGCAACAAAGGAAAATACCACTTAAACATGCTTAAAACAAAGGAAAAGGCATTTCACACAATGTTTCGTAAGTTCTGGAACTAATTGCCACAGGATGCTCTATACAACAAAAGTACCTGCTGGTAATTTGTCCACTATAGACCTCATATTCTTTGAAGTTTGTTGCAACCACTAGAAGGTCTTGATGATTCCTCCCCGATTGTAACTAGTGATCCCAACACAGGGAGCAACAGGTGTGCAACAGCAAATGGAACTTTACTGTACCCACACAATTTCTTCACTCCTATAAAAGACGTTTTTCCTAACGTAGCTCATAACAAGAAAGCTGAAAAAATCTGAAATCGCTATGTTTGTTATGTAGCTTTAGAGCTGTGAAAGAGGAAAAAACAAAAAAGGAACTGTTACAATCTACTACAACCTTTAGGCAAAACGCAAAAAAATATACACACCCCCTCTCCCCAGCTCCCAAACCATGCATTACCCAAGCCACTGGGGCAGAAAAGGAAAAATTCATTCCTAGATCATGAAATCCTGTTACCATGTCACTCCCAAGCAAGCCCTGGAAAGTGTTCATAACCACAGCCAGGCAGAAGAGAGAAGCAGCTTGTCAGTGCATAAGAGGATCCCTCGGCTGAGAGGTTACATGACACCTCCTCAGAGGTTTACAGCTCTCCTCCTGTCACACAGATCTCCCTCCCCTCAGCTCTGCTGCTTCCTGGCTCAAAACTCAGGAAGGCAAGGCAATCCTCAAACACAACTACCTTCTCTTCCCTGCAATTCCATGCAAATCTTTCGAGGCAGTTCTTCTGAAGTGAAGCGGCACTAGTTTACACTCAGTTAACTGGAAGTACTTTTACTCCACAGTGATCTTAAATTGAAACTTGTCTCTACAAAGAGATGTGGATGCCTTTTGTAGAGCCACTATTGAAAACTCTTCTGCCCCACTTCCTATACATCCTTTGAAACACTCTGAATCCACTTGAGAAGCCAACTCTAATCTTCTTTGCAAAACCCTTTGCTACTTCAGTTGCACAATGGCTGGCACAAACTCATCCCCCTCACATACGCTTCAAGTATGAGTACAGAATACGACTGTGTGTACATAATGCCTGCCTAATGTTTTTGTTAAGCTACCATGCTTTCATACGTGATTTTCCAGGAATTAGGTAAAATGCTCAAGTTGCTTTTCAACTAATTCCTATTACTTAAAAAAACCAGCAAAACAACGGCACTAATGAGAGCTAATTAAAATGTTTTCAGAAGAACAGCCCTAATGAGATTCGACCACACTTCTTTTCAAAAAAGCAAGTTGTTGAGCATGTTGCACAGTCCTCTTCAGCTCTTACGGGTCTTAGGGGGTGAGTGAAACTCTTCTCTGTCTCATACTTCTCAAGCACTGCTGGCAGCAGCTGAGAAATCTTCTCAGGGCACCTGCCCCCCACACCCACAGCCCCTGGCTCTGAGCAGGACAGTGTCCCCCGCTGCTGGTGCTCAGAGAAGGTCCTGGGGAGCACTGGGGTACAAAACAAGCTACCACTTCCCCTTCAACACTCTCCTGTAGAAATATTTCAGAATTGCAAGATGTGTGGAGAAATGTTACATGACTTACAAGAAGCTTGTGAAAAATCTGAAATGTCAGTAGTCACAGTAACGATTCAGGTTTCTAACGAGTACAGTAAGACAGGTAGGAATGAAAGCACAACAATAAGGGGGGAAATGAACCCACCTGCCCAACTGTTTAACTAGAATTTAAACTACAGTTTCGTTTTCAGAAGACTAATGAAATTTTATGATCACATGGTTTTTATTAATGAAAGCTTACTTCTGATTAGGTTACATTTCATCCTTACTAAAATTGTCATTATTTTCTTAGCATTAACAAAAGATATTAATATATTATTTTTTCTATAACATGCCAATAACGCAGGACTGAATGCCCTTGCTTTGATGGAGTTAAATTTACCAGCCATTTCCAGAGTATATCTTTAGACTTCAATATTACAATACTACTTGTAATTTTCCTTTAACAATGTGCAACATCAATGCCTTTCATATGCCCCATTTAATTGATCACCTTCCAGCTGCTGCCCCATTTAATTGATCACGTTCAGCTGCTGGCAGAACAGACCACAGTTTCAAATGCAACGATCAATTTAACACTTCCCCCACCCACCCTTAGAAACACAAAGAGAATATATAATAGTTTTTATATCTGCTTACATAATCACGTACTAACTGCATCTACACTACACACAAGCTAATAGAAAAAACCTTAAATGTGTTAGCAAATCTGGTAAAATCAGAATTGCACAAGTTAAAAAACCAAGCTCATTCACCTGGCAAATTTTCATTTAATTATATTACACGACATCATAAGTCATACCAGTTGCAGAAAATCCAAAGATGAAGTTCTTACAATGCACACCTCTACTATGAAAGGCAAATGTGCAAAGAATTCGTCTTCCTTGTTTTTCTGCAGCTCTCACTGCAAGATCAAGATCAGGTATAAGCTTAAGAAGAAACAGACACCTACAGTGTGGTGTCCTTCAACAAATTAGGCCACAACCACCTACTGCTGAATCAACGCAACGATTTTAAAATTCTAAAGGCAATTAACATCCCTTACATCTTAGAACTGACAAGATGACAACTGACATCTTAAATTGGCAATTCAACAGAAATGTGTTAAAATCACACTTTTGAAATCCTTTCTGTTGTGAACCATGTCACAGAACGGAAAACCTTCTCCTTGGAACATTCCCCTCAAATCTCAGTCTTCTGCAACTTGCTTTCAAAAATTTTTTCTAACTGCAACTAACTAGGAAAAGACTTCATTGTAACTAAAAAAAAAGTGAAAGAAAATAAATGCAGAATATATTACTAGAACGTGATGTTGACATCACTGCTCTTTAAGAATGAGTATAAAATGAATCGTTTGCATCTTAAGACCTCCTATACTAGATTGTCTGTTCCAAAAAGTTGTTACACAGTTATGGAATCATAGAATATCCTGAGCTGGAAGAAATCCATCAGGATCGTCAAGTCCCACTCCAGGCCCTGCACAGGACACCCCAAGAATCCCACCATGTGCCTGAAGGTGTTGTCCAAACACTTCTTGAAATCAGACAGGCTGGTGCTGTGACCACTTTCCCGGGGAGCCTGTTCCAGTGCCCAACTACGCTCTGGGTGAAGAACCTTTTCCTAATATCCAATCTAAACCTTCCCTGACTCAGCTTCATGCTGTTTCCTCGAGTCCTGTCACTGGTCACAAGAGTTTGACCAACCTAAGGAGCAATGCCTACATAGGCATAGTAAGGAAGTTGATAATTTATTTTTTAATTAAACCACAGAGTCACTACTAAAATATTTCATATTTTATTTGTAGTCACAAATATAAAAAATACTGTTCCCCAAGTAATACCAACAACAGTCTCTCAAAACATTCTCTAAATATTCTGTTGCTGAACTGAAGATAAGAGTATTCAGGGATAGATTAATATGTCAATGGGTCACTGAAGGCTCTATCTCAGTAATTCTGTATAGGAAAGCATTTGATTAGCAAGATGGTAATTAACAGATTGTGAAAACCAATCTCCCTCATATAACTATAAAATATATTTAAAATTAATTTGTAATATTTATTCCGTATTTAATATTGACTGACTTCTGTATTGTTTTAATTGTCTGTGGCAATTAGTATTTTCCTCCTGTAGAACAATCTGTAATCATCTCAGCACATCTGTCACATCAGATAAGCAGAAAAGACAGCACAGTCACAAATATGGGTAGGACTTGAGTTCTACTCAATCTCTAAGGCATAATTACAGACAGTGTTAAAAAATTATTTTTCAGCTGCTACCATCCAGCCAATTTTCTCTCAGATGTGTATCACAAGACTACAGTCTCTCCCCCATGCCTGTATGCACACCTGCACACAAATCCGCACACTCATCTTTAAAGCACATGAAAAAATATTTGAAAATCAATTTGGATTTGATTACAGACACAAACCACAGCCATTTCTACTTCTTTGTCAAAATTTATAAGTTTAATATTTATTCAGCTAAACAAATGGGGAAAAAAAGGCAATAATTTTTTACATTAGAAAAGAAAAAGCTGTCTTTTAAGCCCATGTAGCGTGTGACTATCGTGATTAGTATCGTAAAAGTGAAGGCAATTTTGGCAAGCCATGGGTGGAAAGAAATTGAGTGATTAATAATTTGTATGCTGACTTTTAAGAGCTTTATCTGTGATAAACTAGCTTTTCAAGAAAATCTTAAATAGCTACTGTCACTGAGATGACTCTGGTGATGGTAGTGAGAGCAGAGTTCTCAGCATGGGCAACAGTGCCAAATACGACTCTCCAGTAGCAATGCAACAAGTACAACCTCACTGACAGAAACAGCAGCAACATAACAAGGGAGAAAGTCGACATATCAGTTCGTAACTACAGGGCTACCTCAAGTTTGAGAGGAAACACCAGCATATTTTCAGAGAGTGAAACTGCAATCTGGGTCAAGTCAATGAGCTCTGTGTAACAAAATACAGCATCATAGCATGCAGCAACCACTTTCCACCCTGTGAGTCCAGCCCTCAGAGCTTCCACACCATTTGCCATTCTGCTGGAGAGAATCATTTACCATTCGACTCTGGCTACAACCTACTCTTTAACTTTGGGCTTTCCTCAGTGTCCCCACTTGTCTGGAATTCCTCCCACCTGTGTTTTGTTCAGGCTGCCTCTGGCCCCTCCTGTCCCAGTATGCAGGTGAGAGAGGCTGTCACCATCATTTATCCTCTCCTCCCCTCCTCTTCGCTCCCCTTCCCTCTCCTCTCCCCTCCCCTCCTCTCCCCGTCATGAAAAATTTCACTCTGATTACATGTACAGAGCAAAAACATAAGGTATCCTAAATATAAGGAGAGAATATTCAGGTCAATATTAGTTTCTGTTTGTCAATAACAAACAGAATGGTGCCTCTGTTTTAAGGGGGAATGACTTTAAACCTGTTGATGCATCTTCAAGGCAGGAAGAAAAAGGCTGTTTGGAAGAAACAGGAATATCCTGGGAACTAAGTGGACCTTGAAACGTAAATGTGACATGGTCTCTAGTGGATGCTGAAACGAAAGCGTAAAGCCCATCTCGCTAGACAAGTTGAAGGATTTTGCAAATCTCGTCCCTATTGTTAAGCAGAATTCCTATTAATGAAATGGAATTCAAACACAATTAAGTGAAGCAGCTTACTAACTGTGGCTTTTCAAGACAGGTTCTTTTTACAAGGTTAAACTCAGCTTGATTTCACATAACTGAAGTTTTTTTTCTCTGTTTTCACCTATGATTTTCCAGAATATAAACAAATACCTACTGATTTGTCAATTTCTTAAGCATCCAATGTTACTTCCTTCGTTTCCCACTACCTTTCCAACAGCTTCCATCTTACTATGGTGTCTTTTAAGCCATTCATGTCAACTTTAACAAATCTACAGCAAAAGCAAAAAAAAAAATCCAGCCATCATTACTGCAGTTGTCTTGCTAATAACTATAAAAATGTCTCTGTTCATCTTAATAAAGAAGCTATTTGAATCAAATTACTCTTGAAAAAATAAAAAAACCATTAGAAACAAATCAGGTTCAACACTACCTTCCCTGAACAGCAGAGCTGCTGGGGGCAATAAGGCACTAAGCCAGTTACACTTCTGGCTTATAGACAAAATTCAATGAACAAAGCTAGACGTGACATTGTTTAGCATGTCTACAGCAAGAAACATTTAGACTTACAACTTTCCAACAACAAACATTTAGACATACAACATTAAGTATGTTAAGCAAAAATAGAAATAAGAAAATTACAATGATCTTTTTTTTGTATAATAGCTTACTTCTGAAATACACATAAAAAACACAGAACACACAAATACTAAAATTTCTGATTAAAAAAAACTCTCCTAGGTCTATTAAAAAATAAAATAACAATACTAAGGATTTCCAGATGTTAGATGCAAATTAATTGGTATTTATGCTTGGTTTTCCTTATAATTCTACTTCTTAGTATCTTGAAACTAAAACTTCTGTTACATGTATGATGACCCAATCTCTTCATGACCTGTCATATTTTAAATTTACAAAACAGTAAATAATCAGAAACAGAAGAGAATAGAATTGCATTTTTCAAATCCAAAAGCTAAAGGCACAAAATACTAATCACCAATTTCCTTTCTTCCAATATAGCACTAAATTACAGAAGACTTACAAAATCAGTCTTGTGAATAGTTCACAGAAAAGATGAGAATCATTATACCCAAACAGGTACAAGCTGCAATGATAGTTTACTAAAAAGTTTTTTGAAAAAATTGAAGTTTTTAAAATAAATTAAACAAATGTGTCCATATATTAATGGAGAAACATCTAAGTCATATGGAACCACATCTTACTTCATTGTTAAGATAGAAATCAAGAAAAAATAGTGACTTCTTGCACTTGTATTTCTATTAAGCTTCCTGAAGAAGTTAATTTAAAAAATATAAAGCACATGCACAATATATTTGCATAACATACATGTACAGACACATATGGCTACCTTAAAATGGAAATATTTAAAATTATTACATGTACAATTAGAAAAAGAGCTGCAAAATTTCTTAGCAGCATTACTAAATATTATTCAGAATAGCCTGTACTCATTAATTTTCTCCTAGTGAGCTCCTGTCAGGTCATTTGATAAATAACAATTTTGGAAGTATCCTGGGTTCTAATTGAGGTACAGCCAAGAATGCTCAAATTAATTTTTGATTACAAGTTTTCCTCTTTTCCCCAAAGGCCAAAAATGTATTAATGCATAACATAGTACAGAACTTGAAATTGCTTTTTGAGACCTATGTTTTATCTGATGACATTTTTTCTCTCTGCATTAATCTAGTCTTCCTTTTAACAGTTTCTATGTATAGTGTATAACACAAAAGCCCTATGATGGATTGCAACAAAAGCTCTTTATTATAGTCTTGACAGAGACAGATAACTAATCCAGTGTTAATTTAAAATCAAAACCTTAGTACCAGAACTAAAGGTACAGTTTCTGTGGTTTAAGTACATCTTATCATAACATGCTGCCTTTCAAAATTTTCTACCATTTTCCTTGAAAATAAATATTCCATGCAATAATAGTTACCTTTGTTACACAGTCCTTTGCCAATCCAGGATAAGACCTATTACAAGCACACGTGAATTTTATAACAATCTTACAAAATCTACCAAATGCACATAAAAATCAATGCCAATATATTTCTGTTGCACAGATACTAAAACCTGCTTTTGAATGGACAATACTTGGCGGCAGCAAATTATAAATATTTAAAGAAAAGGTACCTGAACTTCCCGGCTGCTAAGAACAGCAGCCTGGTAGGTACTGGGGGGATGAGGTGTTTCACCCTGGCTACTGCACTGAACGGCTGCGTTTCCCATCCCCGACAACTTCCAGGGCTCCGCACTCGGAGGGAGCCCCCGGGCTGGGGCTCTGCTGATCGCAGCCAACACCTCCCGCGCTGGCCCTTCCAAACAGGCTGGCTCTCGCACCAAGGCATTAGAATTCAACACACAGTGCCCTGCCCTAACAACAGGGCTGTCCTTACAAAGGAAACACAGACACGCTCCCTCCCGGTGACCAAACTGCCCTTCTTCCCCAGACACAAGCGGAGAACCCCCTGAAGGCAAAGTGATTAGGAAATAATTATTCCTTTGGTACCAAGCTACAACGGGTAAATATTAAATTATGATGTGCCAAAAATGAAAGAAATGAGTTCCTGTGCACTGGTGAGGAAAGGAAGGAAGAGGAATACAGCAGTCTGGGCATTGTGTTGATGTTATCGATGAATCTAAGAAGGGAATTGCATATTAATCAAATAATAAATGATGTTGGGAATCTACAGTAGGAATCAGACCAATGTACAGAGGGCCGTGACTAAGAAACATCACACAATGCAGGAGCTACTTATGCAGTTCCTGTACATTCATTCAGCAGTGATACACACTGTAGTAACTAGTACTCCCTTACTAAACTAGGTAACAGGTGTCAACAACGACTATCAACAGCTTTTCGTGCCTCAAAACATTATTAGAGATTTGAAGAAGTGATGTTAAAGTGCAAGAGCCACAGATGAGTCATGTATTCAAGAATGAAATCTTCCCTGCACTTTATGCTATGACACCAAGTGCCTAAATGCATTTTATGCTTGGATACCAGACACACAAACAACAGATTATTGGGTTTGACTTCCTTTTCCACAGCTTTAAAGAAAGAATTAAGATATACCAGCTATCAAGTGGGATATAAAGATGTGTAATAATCATCTTATTATTACTAGCTGAGCTTCTTTGTAGATGAATTTTCCCCCCCTTGTGAACAATGAAATTCATGAGAAGAAGATTTGTTGCAAAAAATATCAATGCACAGAAACAACATTTTTCCCTGCCTACTGCCATTTATATTACTCAACATGTTTGAAGAGCCATGCTGCAGGAAAAAGGTATTAGCATTTACAGAGAGTTGTTTACTTTTGAACTGAAATGTTATTAAATATTCCACAGTCCAGAAACACCGATGATGATTTAATAATGGTTTATATTATTATAATATATAAAATACAAAAATAAATATTTTAATAATGATTTATACTGTGGCAGACTAGAAAGAGATAATTTCATCCTTCATTCGGTGTAACAACAAAACTCTCCACTGAAGTGAGTTAAAGACTTGCTAAGGAAAGACCAGAGGACTCAGAGGTGCCCATTTTCTACACAGTGAAGTGCTATTTGGGACAATAATTTTTCCATTCAAATATTATCATTTTAAGCAGGGTATTTCCAGCAATTTCTTGGGTAAACTCTTCTACAACCAACTACATCTCACACACACAAAAATGTGTCAATTCTCCCTCTTTCTCTCTGAGCTTTGTTCCTCTATACTTTCAGATTACATATACTAGCTCTTATTTCTCATTGTTTGTAACATTCAGGTATTTATAGATGTCACACCGTTTCTGTGCTAGCAATTCTAGTAAGTTATAAATTTCTGTTCTTATTTAGCAGGAAAAAAAAAGTGAGGGGTCCAGATGAAGACCACAGAGGTGGATCAGAGGGCTGGAGCACCTCTCCTCTGGAGACAGGCTGAGAGTTGGGGTTGTTCACTCTGGAGAAGAGAAGGCTCTGGGGAGACCTCACAGCACCTTCCAGTGCCTAAAGGTGGCTGCAAGAGAGCTGAAGAGGGACTTTCTACAAAGGAATGTAGTGATAGGAAGGAGAATGGCTTTAAACTGAAAGAGTTATAGTTAGATATTTAATGTTTAGATTAGACATTAGGAAGATATCCCGTTCAAGAGCAGGCTGGAAGCAGCTCTGAGAAACATGGTCTAGGGGAAGGTGTGGAACTAGGTTATCTTTAGAGGTCCTCTCCAGTACAAATAATCTTCTGTTTCTGTGAATACTCTTAGTTATGACATCATTACTTGCTATCACCTACTCTACATTTGCACCTGCATAAATTCAATTTTTTTCCCCCCAATTAAGTCTCTTGTTTGGATGTCCTTTGAAGATTGAGGTCTGAGTTCCAGACTCTCAAACTCCTGGTCCTTTAAGTAGCTATTCTGAAATGAAATGAGATTCTTTACAGGATCACATTTAGAACTTGCAATAGGAAGGTTTTTTCTATTAGCTTGATTTATATGACTTCCAAAGAATAAATAAATTTTTACAGAAAATCAAGGAAACTAGTCATGCCAATATTTATTGAGAAGAAATGTGAGCTATTTGCCCTTCTGTCATAACACTGATGAAAGATTGTATAAAAGAATCAGTATTCATTTAGCAAATTTATGTAGCAAGTAGGGATTACATGCATGAAGGTTTTTAAATGTGCTATATTTTAATAAATTAATTTTAATATTCTATAGTTTCTGCAAGCCATAATTTAAACACCTTAAAATATCTCATAAGGAAAAACTTATTTTCCAGACAAAATTAGATTTCTTTGTAATTTTGTAAGCAGCATTCAAAGTACTCATATTTACATAAGTATTTTTCCCTAAGTTTAAACACTCAAGTTAATTATAGCCAGCATTTACTTTCACTGTCCATGGCCAAGTTTGAGAAGTATTCTTGCCATGAAATGAATAAATATTGGTGAGAAAACTAATTTTTTGTGAAGATTAGAACTAATTAAAGCTAGTCCTCTCAAGGCTTTTGTGTCATGGTTGACTGTGAGCTTTAACTAAAGCCGTTCCCATAATTGGGATATCTGCAGAACGCCTTCCCTCTCCGGTTTCCTGCAGCTATTTACATGTAAACTAACACTGTCACCTTTCCATTGCCCGTAACATTTGCAAAGACATACATTTTAACAATATGTACAGCAGTTCAACAACGTTTCAAATATCTGTTCCCTATGAAGTTTCTCCTAAATTTGACAGTGACTTAAAAATATTGAGATGAAATAGGAATCAAACAGACAAAGAATGACTGCATTCACCTTCATTTCTTGACTCCAGGTTTGGAAACTTGATTTTTAAATTTTTTAAGTTGGTTTTGTGCTATGCATCAAACAATCATTATTTAAAGTTACAAGCTTAAATAATTGAAGGCACAAACATGAAAGAAGAACATTTTGAAATTCACACATCCTTGTACTTTATGATTTGGGCTTGGAAATACAAAATCCATGCAAATGAAAACTACAGTCACCAAACTGGAGATGTCGTCTCAGTTTCAAGCAGAGAGATACTAGTCCCATTTGGAAGCTTTTCAAGGGAACTTCTCTCCACTGGGTCAGAAGAGTCTTTTCAGTTGTGCACTCACCTTACATCAGACTTCTTAACAGACAGTAAAGGTACACCTACACAGCTGATGGCACCAACAGGATTAAGGCACTGTGAGCAAAAAAACCTGGAGGTCTCTATTTATCCAGGAAAAGAAGGTGTTCTCAGTCTGCAGAGAAAACATCCTCAGGCCCATTACATGTGACAATCATAGCATCTTCTGTGATAAGGGAAACACTGACTTAACGCAGATCTCTGTTGGCTCCTTCAAGAGAGCCAAGGGACCACAAACAGGAAAAGGAAAAGAAGGTAAATCTGTTCATTCTTGATACAATACAGCAACAAGATTAGCCCAGCCAGCCATAAGAAAGGGCAGACCTAGTAAGGGAGTTAATAAAGTTGGCTCTTTCTCTCTTAACAAATATTTAGCAGAGAATAGATAGTGAAAGAATAGGGATGTAGAAATGAGATTATCTTTAGCTGTCTCTACAGGGAGCTCTGAAAAGGTAAGTTGGAATTGTTAGACTTCAAACTAGTACATATAATTATCAAGTAATAAAGATACCTGTTTGCCTCAAAGGTAGATAATGTAAGAACTCAATAATTTCAGTAATTCCTTTTGCAATTAAGATTTGTTAACTGTAGAAATTCAGAGAATTTAGAACACAATATTAGAACAGAACTGTATAAAATGCTACTTATCAAATACTGGTGCTGTCACCAAAATACTGGTTTCAAGCACAGGAAAAGATAGGAAATGGACATGTCTCTGAAGACACCAACATAGTCGTTTCAGCAGCCTCTGAGGACAGCAGTTGGAAATCACCACAGCCAGCTCAATGCTGGAGTTTCCACAGAATGCCCAGAAACCACAGGTGCCTAAAAAGAGCCATCCATTTCATTCACTTTTTTCTTTTTTTTTAACCAAGGACATGTGAAACAAACAGGAAATCAAAAAGGCCTCCATGTACTTCAGGTTAACTTTATCCACCCTCTTTGAAGCACAGGAACCAAAGGCAGGAAGATTCTTGCTTCCTGAACAACAGCGTGATGTCTGAAGAACTCACTCAAGAAATGGAAAGACTGATTAAAAGATGGACACAAGATTAAGAGGAATGAATTCATGCCTCCCATACTGCAGTAATCAAAAGCATTAAGCCACAGAACACTTTTGTGTGAAGGCACTTGAAACCAAGCAAGCAAACAAGGAAGTCAAATCTTATCCAGAAACTGGGATATTAGCTGAAAGTGGCAGAACTTAGTTCCCAGATCTAAATCCCAGAAAATAATTATGCACTTAAAAATATACATATATGTGTGTGTGTGTGTGTGTGTATAGTCATTAGATAAAACCATTTTCAGAATTATTGATTAGAAAATTAGATATGTGTCCTTACAGTTTAATGTCCTGGTCACTTCAAAGGCATTTTTTCCTCTATTAATTAGCTCTTTCTCCCCTAGAAAGGGGAAGACATAGGTTTAAATCACCTGAGTGCTGTACCTATATTTTTCAGTGGTCTAATATGGTATAACCAACCAAATGTTCTATCAGTCAGGGACAGTAATGATCACTCTCGGATGAGATGAAATTGGTCATAGATCTAATCCCCAGCTCACCTTTTCAAGCTTCTCCTGGGAACAATAGAGAATTCAGGAGGCTATCCACATACCTAGACAAATCAAGCACCTCTAAGCATGTGTGGGTGACTTAAGTGAAATGTCTCAATTAGGCAGGGAGGAGCTTAATGTATTTATAAACATAGCATTAAGCAGTCTTGGAAAATAAACAGATTTTACTACCTGTGATGTATATATTTTGGGTAGGATATGTCATGCTTAAACCATGAATCTAATCCTATGTAATGCAAAAGACAATGCTGTACAATCCTATTTATGAGCTAAATTAATCAAGCTCCACCTTAAATCTACTTACAACCTTGACCCTAACATTAAATTAAGTACAATTCACTCCTTAGATGACAAGAGACAATATGCCAATTCCATGCTATATTAATAATTAATATTAATTTTTTCCCATTTTAGAAGTGTTCTTCACTGACCATGTCCCTTAAAAAGTCCTGTCCCTCCAACTGTACTTTTATGCTTTATTATCTTTCCCGTTTTACATAACTAAAACATATTATAGCTGAATTCAAGATCATTAAAACCAGGAAACTGTATGCCTCTCTGAGGGAAGGACAAGCTGTGTAGTCAAGGAAGTTCAGAATACTTTGATTAACCTGTGGACTTTGTTTCAAGTCAGGTGTTCTTCGGATATTGATTCATGTTATTTTATTAACTTACAGATGAGAAGACTGTCCAGGAGCCTGGAATTAGTACATTGAAACACCAGTCAGGAACCCACATAATCTGAAGACATCCCAGAAAAAGAGTGGATATGGAATTTAACATGGGATTCAGCATAAGGATGGGCTGTTATATGGCACAGAATACCTGAGTCACTTGGTGTATGGGAAGAGGATGTAGGCTTGGAGGATCAAAAGACACGCAGATGTGGCACCCGGGGACATGGTTTAGTGACGGCCTTGGCAGCGTAAGGCTACTGATTGGACTCCATGATCTTAAAGGCATTTTCAATTAAAATGATTCTATGATTCATACAAAACTTCTTGGGAATATTCATACAACAAATTCAGATAGTCTTTTTATAAGTAAAACTAGCAAAATTAATTAATAAAAGTAATATTTCTCTGCAGTAAAATCTTGATTTCAATGATAGTATAGAATATTTTCATACCACTAAAATTTTTAGCAACACATTTGAAATAATAAAGATAAATTTCTATTTTTCCCAATAAATATCATAAACAAAAATTGTAAATAAAATCCTTGCCTTACCCTATATAGCACAATGACAGATCCACTCAAACAATAATAGCCTGCCTGGTTATTCTTGGTTATTCTGCAAGATCTTCAATCAAAACCTTTATCAAAAGACCAGAAAATAAACAAGTAGGAAAGTAAAAAGCTTGCTTTAAAAACCCCCTACTTTTAATGCAATCTGAAATAAATTAATACTTCTGAATGCAACAAGTAAAAGCTAAAGCAGCCACCAAATGTCATTTATATTACTTGCAGATCAATAGTGCAAGAGACATGGCTATGGACATAATAGAGTAGATAACGAGTTCCTACTAATAGTCTGGAGATGCTCTGCATCAGTAAGCAGGAGAGAATACCACACTGGTGACAAAACTGATACTGATGCTTACTCACTAAGAGAACACATTTTTATATTTATATATAGATACAATGAAAGGTCCCAAAGACAAGATTTAAAAAAGAAAACCTAACTTGGATTGGTATAATACAATTTCTGCACTTTTCTGAAAAACCACAGCAACTTTATCTGTTTTTATAATCCATAACCTCAGTTTGGTAGCCTTCCCAATACTACCAGAACTCATTGCTGAACCCAGACTAAAAATGCTAACAAAATCACCAGCGTTGATAATTTATATTTAACTCACATGGCAACTCCTACATGCTTGGAGTTCTATAAGAACTCAGATGATCATTGCCATGTACATGTTTGGATGAACTAAAATTTATCTTGCATGGCAACTCCTACGTGCTTGGAGCTATTCTGTGAGTGTTGAGATGATCATCCCAATGTACATGAGCCAGGGGGAGGGAGCAGCACAGTAATCTGAGTATTCGAGCAACAAGAAAGGAGGTTTCAAAATTTATGTCTTGATCATACACTGAACCCACTTTCCTCAAAAGTACTAATCAGAAAGAAACTAACAAAAAACACCCCAAAGCAGACAAACAAAAACAATAGAAAGTAGACAACTCCTCTGCTTTACAATTTAAGCTACATCACAAGTCCAAAGTATCTTTTTGCAATACCCAGTTTATATCAGGTACCACTACAGGGATAATATTTTGCTAATGTAAGAGAAAAGGATGAAAAAAATAACAAACAGCAACTTTGTACAAGAGTTTACAGTTATACCATTAAATTATCATTGTATAAATATTTGGACAAACTTGTCCATAAATAAAAAGGATTAAAGTAATTGTCCAGCCCCTGTAGTCATACAGTCATTCCTAATGAAGGCTGCAAGTTTACCTAGCCATAATTATTCCTCACTACTGATGTCACTGAAAAATATTACTGCTTATTGAAGAAAGAGAAGCATCTTGTCACCTAATTAAACAAAATAACCAAATGATTATGCAACACTTAGAGCAAAACTGTTGAGGATGAGGAGATTCTAGTTCTTTGTAGACCTAGTCAACATAACAACAGTAACAATTAAACTGAAAAAAAAGCTTTAGGAACAGCCTTTTCTCACTACAAAAGTAGATAATTTCACTGTGAAGGTGCTTTGCTGAGAATGTTTCATTTAAATAGTTTTCAATCACCGTTGCGTATTTTTAGAAATTTCTAATAGCCAATATTGAATGAGCAGAAAATAAGTTCCCACATTTCTCAGAAGTTTGCATGAGACTGATATATTTTTCATCTTCAAGGAGCCTCAGTTTCTTCACTGCTACTTCCAACTTTCCTGAAGGTCACCTGTTTTTCTAAAAATAACTGCAGATGAGAACACCAGTTCTAAAAATCTCCTTTCAGCTTCTGGTCAGGATCACTGAAATAGTACTGAACACATGATGGGGGCACCCCTGGACATCAGGCAAGTATGAAGAGCATGAAGCCTGCTGAAATGGCTCCACAGGGTGAGTTCCTTGGCATGAAAGCGCTCTTACCCAGAGACCCCGTCTCCAGGAAGCCCTGACATTTCCTTCAAGACAAAGTCACTCCACTTTGCACTTCTGTGCAAAAAAACCACAAGGAGCTCTGCCAGGAATTCTCAAAGGAGAACCGCCTAGGGACAGCTGGCAGAATTTCTTGCTGGTTTGAGTCACTTCGGAGAGACCCAGCCTGGCAGCTGAACTCTTTAATCAGCCATGTTCATCAGAGCACATTTTGAATCCCTTTTTTTTTGCTTTCCTAACCCCTCCAGGCTTTCTTTTTTCCCCTTTTTGAGGGGAAAAGAGGCAAGCAGCAAAGGCAACTTCTGCCACTCCTCCCTTCAGCCTGCTACTCTGCAGAGGTCACTGAACAAGATCTGTCTCTGTGTTGGACACATCCAGATGCTCAGGAGACTGAAGACTGCAAGAACCCACAACGAGCAAATCACAAGTGCTCCTGCGAGAGCTTTAAAAGACTCAAAGAATCATAGACCTGAGTAAAAGAGAGGGAAAGTTTCAGGTCATCTACAGTCCATTCTTCCACCACAAGGGAGGACCAATTATGCTCAAGTTATTACCAGCAAATGCTCAGTTAACCTGTCCTTAGAAACATCCACAGGTGTTTTAAGAAGTCTGGCAAACTTTCCCAAAGAAAGTTGTTGCAACATTTCACAAAAACTACAGGTTATCTGCAAACTTGAGAACAAGTATATTTCATTATACCTGTGAATAAATATGATCTCCACAAATAAAAAATACTGGGAAAACACAAGAGAAAAGATGGAGGGGTGTGTGTGGGAGGGAGTTATCACAACAAAAATAGCTCATCTAGGGAAACAATCTAACCTCCAGAAAAATGCGCCTTGGTTTTGTGCCTGACTCAAAGCTTCAATCACACAAGCTCTGGCAAATTTAGCTTAAGCTATCAGTGGTGTCTGCTGATGTACTGAGCTGACAGTAAATGTCTACTGCCTGAGAGGCAAATTCCAATTGTTACAAATATTGTACACACAGAAATTAAATTCTTCACTGGTAACGCTACAGGATTATTCACTTACATTTTCCTATTGAAAAGAAGAAGTAAACACTACATTCAGTATTCAACAAGTTTTAAATCATCATCTTTGGCTTGGTGCATACTATGTGTTAAAGAAACCCTGATACTTCTTTTAGTATTAAAAAACACTCTTTAGAGATGCTATACAAATTAAGCATGAAGTCACTGCTTGCTCCTCTGTACTACAGATTTCCTCATGCATTAATGGAACATATGTATAAAATAAGACAATTAGAAAGTGACAATACAAAAATACAAAGAAAAGGGGAGAACTTTATCATAGAGCTCTGAAGAGCTGGCTGAATTTCAAACAAAGAACTTAGTGGGTGGGGGAGGGAACACAGAGAGTACTTACTTATGTTATTCTCATTATTTAAACTACAAGCTTCCTGGAGCTTGTTCACTGAAATGAGGATGGTTAATCTTAAGTATTCAGTAAATTCCACAGATCAGCTGAAAAGTCTTCTGAGGCATGGATTAAAGAACTTTCACAAGGCATCCCTAGTTCATGCATGGGCTAACTGCTTCAAAACACCATGCACTAAGTCTGTATAGGTAGAGACCACACTCTGCAAATCCTGCTAGGATAATTCTAAAGTGTTCAGGGTGTTAAAATTGGATAAAATTAATCCAAAAAAGGCCAAATTATTTGTGCAGGTTCTTCTAGTAGAGCACACAGAACAAAGGGTAAAGAAGCAATGTTGAAAACTGTTTTTCTTTTTGTGCTTATTATTTTTTCTGCAGTATCATGTTGAGACTCTATTTAGTATTAGATGGGGAATTACACAACTCCTGCCCTGAAAAATCTCATTTAGTTTTTGAGGTCAAATCTCAAATAACAGTGGAATCCTGACCTACTGGCACTGGACTCAACACTGGAGATCAGAAGGAGGAAATGCTTATTATGCAACTTGGTTGTTTTTTGGAGTTTTTTCCTAATTAAGGTAAAATGCCATTTCCTTTTTTTGAACAAAAAAAAATATTTTCCCCTTATAATAACAGGGATATACATTTAAAACAAAAACGTTCTGTCAAGTATATCATTCTAATGTTACTATTCTGGCTGATCTGTTCAGCTATTTGTTCCATTTCACTATTCTGGGCTTTCAACAGAAGAGCTGGAAAAAGTACACATTTGCATATTTCTACATTACCAGTGTTTCCACATTAACAGCATGTACTATACAGCTCATACTTCCAGTGCATAGCACTGAAGAAATATAATTTTGTACTTCTCCTTGCCATTTTTTCTTTTCTAACTTACATTTTATATACAATTACATTTTAAAATGTGTTTTAAATGCTTAATTTTATCAAATTATTAATGCCTATGTTTCAATATTTATGGAATGCATTAATAATTCAGAGTACATTATTTATACTTTCAGCATTAGAACAGGAATTGAAAATTCAACGGACCATTTTACATCAATTTCTTGTCCTAAATAAAAACATTAATATACCAGGCATATTGAAAACTTTGTGGAAGGAAGACTGGGGACAAAAAATACAAACAGTGACAACAGAATTATGTAATAAATAGAGATTTTGAAGTCAAATCTAAGTAACAAACTAGCATTTCAGTGACTAGCAAACAAGCTGGATTGAAATTTTAGACAGGAATAAAAGGTTTTGCTGCATATTGCTACTTGCCAACCATGATAGTGACACCAATTATAACAGAAGCATCACTTGCTAACAGACATCCGTGATGTAGCAATGGCAGAACATTCAATTGCATCAGACAATTATGCAGATGGAAAAAACCAAAACAAATATGACATTTTTTAGGTCTTTCAGATCAGAGGTTGTTTCATAGTTAGCATGACAAAACAAGCAACCATTGGCATGTGACCTCACTAGTGCTGAATATAGGTGGACAACCACTGCTCTGGTCCTGCTGGCCACACTATTTCCGATACAGGCCAAAGCGGTCATCTGGGCACACATTGGCTCATGCTCAGCCCCTGCTGACCAGCACCTCCAGGTCCTTTTCCACTGGGCAGCTTTCCAGCTACTCTGCCCCAGCCTGCAGTGTTGTGACCCAAGTGCAGGAGTTGGCACTTCACCCTGTTGAACCTCGTACAATTGGCCTCAGCTTCTCCATCCAGCCTGTCCAGATCCTGCTGTAGAGCCTTCCTGCCCTCCAGCAGATCAACACTCCCACCCAACTTGCTGTCATGTGCAAACTGACTTGAGAGAGTCCTTGATCCCCTCGTCCAGATCTTCAACAAAGATATTGAACAGAACTGGCCCCAGTACTGACCCCTGGGAACACAAAAGCGACTTCCTGAAGCAGTACTTCCAGAAAGTGAAAGTTGTGTAAGAATGAGGATGGCTGTCAAAAAGCCAGAAGGGGCTCCTAAAACAACTGAATTATTCTAGGTGGAAGTAGAGACTACTGAATCATATCACATCAGAAGTGCAGTGCCAGAGAACACACTTAATAAAGCAAATGCTGGTACAGGGTAAAGTGTAATCAGCTGAAGTAACAACTAAAACATTAACTAAACCATTAAATCAATAAGCAAAGGTTTAAAAGTGAAAGTAACTATGGAACAATCTATGGTACAAACACAAAAATTAACATATCACCCCAGCTCCATGGTATCTGCACAATGGTTCTAATGAAATACAGGATGAAACAGCCAACTTATTACAACTTCTTTGGTACCTAAACACTGGAGCTGACAAAAGCAGAGCCAAGCTTGAGTAACAAGGAAGTTCTGGGGAGTACATTTAGGTAAGCATGAGATTTGATAATAGAATGTATAATAAAGAACAGAATTAGTGAACATCTCACTAAATACAATCCATCAGTGAGGAGCCAATATAGCTTCTGTAAAGGCAAGTCTCACAAGAGCTGAAGCTCTCTGCAGGGGTTGCACTCTCATGCACAAGGGTGATCCGGCTCATGCAGCCTACTCACTCTTTAAAAAAGGCTGTAAACAAAATTCCTCACTAACATTTTTTCAGGAAAGTAAGCTGCTGGGACATAAAAGCAAAGGTTGTGGAAAAACAACTAATTAAAATAGAGGAATCAGAAGATCAGAGTTCAGACAGCTCTCACAATGGAGGGAAGTCACTTGCACAGGCGGCTGTACTGGGAATTGTCCTGTTTAACCCACTCATAAGTAACACGGCAAGGGAGAAGGAGAAAAGAATGGCCGTACTTCAGTGAGGTGAGAAAATCTACTGATGGTACCTACTACAAGGTAGTAAAGAAGAGTGCCTTAAAGACCAGCAAAAATGCTTATCAGTCCAGGTAATAAAATGGCTGGGGATATTCAATTTAGATTCATGTAAAACAATACATGTATGGAAACCTAATCCTGGCTTCATGTATAAAACAAGAGGCTCTGAGTGGACCACTAACACTAAGGAGCAGAAGAGGTAATTCCATGAAAGCATCAGTTTGGTGCTTGGCCATCGTAAAAATGCTAATTTAGAAATTCAAGAAGCATTACAAAAATTAGGAAATATTAAGAAAGAAAAAGAGTATCAAACAGAAAAAAATTCTATATAATTCTATAAAACTATGCTTGTTCCGCACTTTAAATATTGCGTGAGGCTTCTGCCTGTTCCTCTCAACAGAGAGAGTAAAAGGTTCCAAGAAGGCAAGAAGGACCTATGGTATGAACTGTCTCCATACATGGAATGCTCAAATGCATGGAACGCTTCTGTGTGCAAAAAAATGTGAGTTTGGGAGCTGCTACGACAGGACCTACAAAATCTTTAGTGGAAACATCTTACATCAAGATTAGGTATCCATGTTTTCTTCCAATAAAGCAAACAAATGGATAGCACAAAAAGGTAAGAGGAGCCAGGTTCAAGGCAAACCTGTGGCTGGATTCCAAACAACGAGCAGCAGCACCATGGACTCCGTGCAGGGGACACTGAATGCAAGTTCACGTGATGAAGTCAAGGGAAGAACAGACAAGCACCTGAGAGAGATCACTGCAGATACCTAAACAAACTAACTCCCAAGAGTTTACAAAACCTTCAAGCTGAAAATGATAAGAAGCTGAAAGAAACTATGAAGGAAGTATCATATGGGCTAATCCTTACTCTTCTCCAAGAATCTGCTGGTGGTGACTGTTGGAGTACGAATACTGAGCAAGATAGATTGGTGCGGAATTCCTTTTCTGGTTAGACATTTTGGGGCAATTTTCCTGCAAACTAGCACACAATCACATTACAAAGGCTGAGTTAAGGGAGTACAATCATATCTAATAACTTTGCAGTAGCTTAAATATTTAAAAGATAAGCACTCAAATTGCATTCCGCTGTCCTTGAACTCATGCTCAGGTGGAAGTTCCTATCTTTAAAAGTTCAAACCCTTCTTGCAACTTAGTCATTGAACCTATGAAAGCTAGGTATGATTACTCCTAGAGTAAATAGTTTATTTATAATCCTTTACTTAAATTAATCTTTTATCTTTTAGGTATTTTCTGGTGTTTCTTGCTTTGCGTTACTCAGCCAGCAACATACAGCCAGACTTAGGCAAGTAAGTCCAATATGGCCAATCCTGTCGTATCATTTTTCTTTAACCAAGTTCCATTTGGTATCTACTGCAGGGCAATAAAACTTTAATGGAAAGCTATTTCAGAACCACACAACTCTGTACAGTTAAACACTCCTTCCAGTTTCCAAGCTAAGTGTATTCATGCCCACCCTTATAGATATTTGTTCTTTTGCCAAAACCATCATTTATCTAAAGTAACTCTTCTTCCTCCATTGTTCACCCTCTGATGTATTCACATGGTGGGGGGGGTGGTGGAACTCCTTTAAACTTTAACTTGTGTACATCAAATAAATCACAAGCCTACTCCTTAGCTGCATGTATTACAGTCATATAATCAAAAATATTTAATAATATATATGATAATATATTATAATAAATAAACAATAGTATATTATAATACATCATTTCTGAATACAAAATTTTACATTAGATCTTTCCACTGTTTTGTAAAATGTCACTATTTTATTTCCAGCTATTTCAGAAATACTTCATCTGATACAGCCTAATAGCAAACTTGCATTTTACAGAATTCAAATTCATTTTTGCTTGGCAATTATTATCTAGGTCAGTCAGGGCTTCTCAGGTTTTCTCATGCACTCTTCTATGGATAAACATAAAAATGCTGCTTTTGACATTTGCACTTTCTATCACATTTCACCCTAATCAATTCAGTCTTCAATCTTTCACCATTTAATGAGGCTTTTCATTTTCTCATCTACAGATGAGAACATCACCAACTTCCCAGATTTCTGTCTACTGATTAAGACCGGTATCTCCAAGAGACTTTCAACAGGAGACAAGTAAACAATACAGAAAAACAGAGGCACAAATTTTAGCATTAGTATTGCTGGTGACTGTTTAGGTAGGTATTTACAACAAGAAGAGTTTTGATGGATGATAATGAAGTAGTTTTACAGATTAATGATTATCATTAACAGCAATGTGAAAAGCAGCACAGTTCTGTATGACTGCACATGCAAATTGCACCTGGAAAGTTTTCTTTACACATGCACTGTCCATACTGTAATATACTGTGCACTGAAAATGTTTTAAAAGGGTTTTTTTTCATTGCTTGTGTTTCTTTTCCATTAAAGATACATTCATTAGGAACCAAAGACAGGGCTGCTTTCAGAATGTTTACATTAATTTTTTATACAACTGAAAAAAATTGAATATTTTATTCTCTATGTACAGAACGATGAAAAATAACAAATGTGCCTTAAGTATCTCACTGAATTAACTGTACCAGTTTCAACTGCTCTTGTTAAAGTGTATCCAAGAGTCAGATACAAAGTAAAAAGGCCTGCACTAAAGGACAGATCAAAAGAAAACAGCTGGCTGGCTCTAGAGATCGAACCCACAGGCTCTAGTAGGCACCACAATTTTCTAGACACAGCCTTAGGTATAGAAAAATAGTATTCACAATGCTCAGTATCCTGAGTAGAGGAAATACCTACAATTACCAAAATGAAATGTGCAAGAAAAATGTGTTTCTGAAATTGCTCCTCTTTTATCTATTTAGACACCCAAGCTACACTAGAAGTAAGCACCTCAAATTATGTTAAAAATTTTCAAAATTTAGTTTTTTTCAAGCATATTGTCTGTGTTCAGACAATGGGATTAATTGATGCTATTGCCCATATCTCATGTAACATCTGATGCACTATCGGGAAAAACAGATTCAAATCACCATCTACTCTGATCCATCCTTCCAGAAGATCCTCCTTTCTAAGAGAATGCCTTAAGCATCTGGATACAAGAATTGTTTCTGAAATTTGGCAAAGAAAAAAAAGCTGTGGCTTGGGTTTAACATCCTACTGTCTCCTTGCATCAAATGTGCTCACTTAATTCCCCCAGTTTACATTCCTGGCAGAATGAAGTAGCACAAATGTCCAGCCACGGTTTCTAAACAGCCCTTGCTGGAAGCTGGACACCTGAGCGTGACGATGGCTCTATCTCCAAGCCTGGAATGGGCACAGTCGTCAAAGATTATGGAAGTGCTTACTAGAAACTTTTAGACACTAGTGGCAGCTAACTAGATTTCTCAGTTATTCAGATCACTCTCTTGACTTTGGAAATATGAATCCCACGCAAAGTCAAAGCTGGCAAGGTATTTCAGAGTAGAATAGCTGTATATATGCCTTCCTTGTTCTTACTCTTACCCAGCTCCATAGACAGAGTATGATATTTTTTTCCTCCATTTTGGCTTGGCTCTGCACAGCTCTTAAGCAGCCCTTCACATATCTGTTTTTCTAGAAATTCACTCTTTGGTTCTGCTAATTCACTTAAGTTGGATATTTTATGTGTATTTTTCCTAACATTAGTGATTTTTTTTTCCCCTAACATTAATGTTACTCTATATTAACAACCTCAAAATTAATGCTTTGTCTGGAAAGCTATTTTCTAGTTCAGAAAACATTTCCAGTATAAAATATAAACCCATCACCTCAAAAACTATCTGTCATTTGTCATGATACTTAATTATATGTGTAATGCAGTGATGATAGGAAATGTCAATAATAATTTCTTAAGCACCATACTTTCTTAAATATTTTCTGACATATGATGAACATAAAGATTATCATATACTTGTGCTCAATCAGTCTCTAAAATGTTAAAGTTCCATTTATTTTTAATACACTTACTCTCTAATCTCCCCTGCCCTAGTGGATTATCCCACAGGAAGGCGTATCTCAACAGAATCGTATGCTTTCAAGACTTCTGACAATTTCTGTGCTTACTTCTACCTTAAGTCAAGGTTGTACATCTACTGTATGTAGAATTGTATATAAAAAGATTTCTACCACCTCTCTTCCTCATAGTGAAGAGAAACATATGGAGCTTACTATCACAGGCAAAAGCAACTTTTCACCATAAATGAGTTCTTAAAGCTTATGGAAACAAAATAACACAGGATAATAAAAGCTAGGGGCATTCCACTTCTGCAACACAGAATACATGTAATCATAGAAATGCAAGTGTACACACACACACACACACACAAACACAAAAGAAAAACCAGCTGAAGGACAGATTTCATGTCACAACACAGAGATATGGTTGTGAATTGAAGCCCTTAAAATACAAGTTAGGCTTGAGAATCTTGTGGTCAGTTTTCTGCCACACACTTCTCCAGAATTCTAGAGCTTTGTCTACATTTGAATTATAAAACAAATCCCAAACAAGACCACACACCCAAAACAAGCAACCTCTAAACTATTACTCACTTTACTTCCCAAACTTCAGTTCTGTTAGTGCTTAGGTTTCTTTACAGGTGAGTGCCAACAAACTTTGCTGGTAGGAAGCAAAAACAGCTTCTATCATTCACTTTTATCACTCCATCTATTAACACCATTTCTCAGTGGTGGTACTAGACTTGAAACAAAAAACCAAACAAATGACCAACCAAGTGTAGATCAAGGCACAGAGAAAATATTTTTGATTTGTGACTTGCGCAGGCATACCCTGTGAAAATAAATCGGCCTTAATCCTCTTGCCTGAAAAAATCTGAAAGTTCTTTCCAAGCACTTTAAAAATGCAGTCTCTTTAATAACTTTAAACTGCATTAGCAGTGAAAGCAGCACTATGCAATGAACATTTCAACCAATCTGTCTTCAGTATTCTCTGTATATCTACAAGATTCATGAAAAAGGAATAAAAGTTTGCATCTGATAAGCTGTTTCTACAGATAAAGTCAACTTTTGTCTAGGAAGTGGTGCTACAAACATGCCGGGAGCTTTCTGCAGAGCAACTTTCCAAATAGTTCCGGCAAAGAAACACCGGCTGACTCTGAGGAGGAAAGAAAAAGGACATTATGAAGACGATCTCCTCTAGAAGCAAAATCCAAGGGACACAGTTTGCCAAAGAACTCATATTCTAAGGCTACAGAAGTGGCGTTTGGGCGTATCTTTGAACAGCTGAGAACACAGGATGAGCTCATGCCTAATACAAGAAGTGTTATCTTTATTACAATAAAATATCCTAAATTAGATTAATTTATCTTTATTTCAGACAAACTCAGAATTTTTAATCACACCATTCCAACAATCCTGGGTAACATATGTATTTGGAAAGAGTTCTGCAGAAATTCTGGACTCAATCATATACCTCTCACTATCAACTACTAATGGAATTATTATGGTATTATATAATATCAAGACCAGAACACACAGTGAACTAGCAACGATAATGATTTTTTCCCAACACAAACAATGCATTTCTCTCTTGATTTTTCATGGTACTCTTCAACCTGACTCCAGTGGAAGGAGCACTTTCAAGAACAGGGACTCACAAATAATGGTACATGTACCTCACAGTACCTTCTTGAGTACAGTGCCTGAGTCGTACTTAGCACAACACAGAGCTGAAGTGCTAGACTATGGTTTCCATTGCCAGTGGTCTACTTAACATGGAAAAACCCCAACCAACACTACAACAAAACAGCTCAGGAAACCGTGTCTTAAATGGTAGATTCTGAACACTCGTACAGAAAGATCACTGTCACCTACCTTACTTAGTTGACTATAGACAGATGCACCAATAGAGAAAGGTTCACGTTTATTTTTTTCTTCTTCCACGTAGATCATATAATATATCTAATTATAAAAGGCCATTTCACCCTTTCCTCGGGTGTTGTTACCAAGATAAAAAATGATTACAAGCCAAGACTAAAAAACTGAGTTGTAGTTACATAACCTTAAAAGAAAAGATTAGAATTTGCCAAGCAAACAAAACACTACCATTTTCAAGCCTTCCAGAAATGAATAGACTTTAGAAGAGCAATATTTTTTTCCTCTGAAAGCTGTTCCCGTCAGTAGAAGGCACCAGCATCAGTCACACCTCAGTTACTCTCTTCTGTTGCTGATACTCATGCTTATCTAAAATTTTTCTAATACACTAGTATTTACCAGCATAACTAGGAGGGTAGTCCAATGGATTGCTTCACAGCCTAGGTGCCGATTCTGCTAACCAAATTTTTAAAAAAGGCACAGACAACAGAACTGTAGTCACAAATACATACAGAATTCTTAGTGTGATTACTGTGATCATGCTAAGCAGGCAGAGTAAAAGCAAGTACAACAGTTATACTGCATTTTTTTAAAAGTCAAGGAAATATACAAGGGTTTTGTTAAAAAAAAAGTTTCAAATGTCACCGCTAAATTAGCAGATACAAACCAGCTTTTAAAATTGCTACTTCAAAGAAAAATCAATTGAAATAATAAGCTTGCCACAGAATATGCTACACAAATAATGAGAGAAGGCCGTATGTCTTTTTTAAAGTTATTATGTAATGCTCTTTTTTAAAGTTATTATGTAATGCACTTACTCAATATTGCAATACAGTCCCTAAACTGGTTTAGGATGTGGTTATCAGCTCAGTTCTATTAACATAATGTCAAGATGAAAATCAGGAAAGAAAAATCTATAATGTACATCTTTTTAAGACCCACTCTATGAAATAAGATACATTTACCATGTCACCTAAAAATATGAAATATGCATTCCAGAAAATAAATGCTGAAGTTTGCTTTTGGCACCTTTATAGATGATTAATTACCCTTTTCTCCCTGCTCTCATTTTAGGAGAGCTGAAAACTTCAGACAGCCAAAACAGGAATTATTTAAATATAAAGAAAATTCATATGATGTAAGATCCCAACTATCATACTAAAATAAAATCTCATGCTCTATTACAATGTCTGAAAAGAAGCCTCTCAATTAGAAATAAGAGCTCACAGATTCCTATCCTGTGGAAATCCCAATCCTACAAAGTCATCTAAAAAAGAATGCTTTTGTAGTTCTACTCTGCCAAAATAATTTGTAGTAATGAGACCAAAAGTCAAATGGTTGTATACATATTAAAGACAAAAGAAATTTTAAAAAATAATCAATCCTGTAATAAATAGTCTATGTTTTGTACATACAAGACATTAATGACAACAGGTTTTGGTTTGGCATTAAAAAAAAAGGGGTGGGAAGATTGTATTCAGGGGTCCTGAGTTCGTAGGTAGCACAAGTTCTCACTCTAATTTTTACCTTCTACCTGAAGGATGACTAGTCCACAATTTTGCTGTATTTTATCACAGTTATCACAAGCCTCCATAGTTAGGTCCATTGGGGGTTGTTTTTGTTTTGTTTCATGCACGTGGAGGGTGGGGGGGGGGAGTGGAGGTTGTTTGAGGTTTTCGTTTTGTTGGCTATTTGGGGTTTTTTTGTCCATTTAGTTTTGTTTGTCTGTTGTTTGGGACTTTTTTCCCCTCCAAAAAAATCTTTTCAACATCACTATTTGTTGTGTAGAACCCTTCTTTCCATTATTTTAAGGTTTTTTGCAGAAAAACAGTCACATGCTCTCAAAATACCGAGCTCAGGATCCATTTCTTCCCCCACTAAAATCCTGCATGGGGAGCGAGAGGGTTGGGAAGGTGCTGAAGGACCATCCTTACTTTATACCTCAGTGAGTCTGTACATTTCAGTACATAACACATAATTTAATTAAAGCCCTAGAAGCAAGTTCAAACTAAACCATGCTGTCATTTCCACGAGTGGTCCCAGCCACATCATGGGTATTTCTTACAGGGAACGATGCCATCTTCTTCCTATTATGCATAGCTCTCAGCTGCTCATCTCTCCTCCTTTTTCCAGCCTTTGAGCACAGTAAATTGAAAATCAGAACTGAAAGAAAAGCCAAACCAACCCAAATAAATCACCTCTGTACAGAAAGACAAAATCCATGTATTTCAAATCATTATGCTTCTCTAAGGGTTTTCAATCAACTAAAAATCCAGCCATTCATCTAGAATTAAATACCTCATTCAGGGTGAACAGTATGGGTTTTAATTCTACCATTCTGTGAGTATGAAAATCAGAAACACAACTATTGCCTTTGGACTATGCAGGAGTTCAGCTTTTTCACAGTAGATTACCTCTCCTTAGAAACCTAAACCATTGTCAGTACAGGGGCACTACCAAAATTCTTAGTTTCTGTATTTGTGTCTGTTTAGAAAAACTGAGAAACCCCCCAGATTTGCAGGTAAATTACATATAACTATTCACATTTTGTGTGCTGAAGTACGTACGTCCTACTCTTCCTCTGCCTTCCAATTCTACCATTGCGTATAAATGCAACTGAAGTGCTTTGTGCAACACAAAACAATAGTTTCCTTGTACATGCAATTTTGCCCACTTCAGGTCTTCAACTCATTTGCTGATTTTCAAAATAACTCAAAAACCAGGGATTTAAAAATTAATGTAGTTTTTTGACTCCTCCATTACTATATTTAATGAAGATGAAAGTGAAACCACCTTTACTAGAACATAAACTGTGTTTTCAAGCAGCTGGTAAGTTTTGCTTCTTTATGGCTCCAGATGATGCCAAACCACTATCTAAGTATTTTACTTGATATTATTAAAAGGGAGAGAACGTATTTACAATCTGCTTACACAACAGCTTGGGATGACGGTTTCTCATTTTCCTTTTCATTTTTCAGAGTTATGTAACCCATGATTAGAATGAGAAGTTTCAGAAACACCTTTGGTGGAGACAGAAAATGAGAAGGAAAGAAGGGTATTATTTGTTGGGGGTGTTTTTTGTTGGTCTGTTTTGGGGGGTCTTTACCTTTTTTTTAATTCCAACAGCTTCTGTTCATCTGTCTTGAGAACAATAAATGTGATACAAGATACAATTATTTAATTTCCCATTGTCCATATCCTTATAACCCATTGTTTTGGGTTTGTTAGTAATAAATTCAATTAATATCTCTAACTCTAGCCTGTTTTGCCCATGACATCACCCACTGGTGAGTGATCTCTTCCAGTTCTTAAGTCATGAATCCTTTGTTATATTTTCTCTCCCCTGTTCAGCTGCAGAGGGAGTGAGAGAGAGGCTTTGGTGGGTGCCTGGCATGTAGCCAGGGTCAACGTACTACATCCGTATTTCCCTCTTGATCTTATTTCCTCACGTATTCTCTTTTCTTTTTTTCTAAATTATTATTCTCTTTTTTGGTTGAGTAACTGTTTCTTCTCTGGATTTCAATTCTGTTTTGGCAGACTGGATCTCTGACTCTTCTTCCAGTCACCAAAAAGCTACGTGTTGCTAGGTGAAGAGAATGCATTACTTCACCCAGAGTGCCAGAGGCACAGAAAAGAGGGGTAGGTCTGTGATCTGTCGTAAGAGCTCCTGCAGCCAACATTAGAACTAAGACAAAAAGTGGAGAGGAAAATGGTATCATTTTTTTCAAGACACCTGTTGCTTTCCTGCTGGCAATATTTTCTGTGTATATACATGTAGATCATAACTTTCTAAACCACTCAATTTTTTCCCATGTTCTCTGTTTAAACTAGGCTCAAAACCTTAAGATTAACAAATATTGGGCACAATGTAAATTGCCTAAAGTGGCATTTACCAAAGTTATTTATATATTCATTTTCATTGTACTGTATGATACTTTATGATACCTCTTTTGTTTATTGAGATAAAAAGATGAGTAATTCCTAAATACTTTTAATTACTGGGATGGGGAGAATAAGTCTTGAATTTACATAACCTGACAGAATTCTACATAACTTATGACATTTCAAATGTATTTTAGCAACTGTTACTGCTATTACATATCATACAGAAAACAGAACTATGTGTTATATATAGAGGAACACGTGCCAAGACATACAAATCGTGCTTTTCAAGATTTCAATCAAGCCACTGACAATAATTGCCTGAAACTAAAGTAGGCATATCTATAATTAGTTGTAAATGTGAAAAACATTTTTAAAGTCTTTCACTTCAAAACTATATATACTAATATGATACATTAATTACAGAAAAACAAGTAAATTTAGACCTATGTGCAAGTGTGTGCGTAACTACACACGGGGTCACTCAGTGAAGTAATTATAATTTCATCAGCTTCATGGTTTTATGTCAGCTTCTGAAAGCATAGAATCCTAAAATGTACACAACCTGAAGCCACCCACCATTCCAGAATATTATGTGCTGCAACATGATTTTCAGTGTTGCCTCATTCCTCCTCCTTCCCCCACCTCCCGCCCATTTTCTAAGGGAGGAAAAAATACAGAACAGAGGAGTGAGGACTATCTTCCATGATAATCAGCATCAAAAACAAGCAAAAGAAGCCCACATGCTATAACTTTTCAGAGACATGAAAAGCCATGAAAATGTATCATTATCTCATGATATAGTCAATGTGACACTAGCTACAGCAAAACCAAGTTAGCAGCTAACATGAAGGGATTTGATTACTCATTACAGCTCATTCACTGCACGGAATCATGAAAATGGATCAGCACAGAGGTAAATGATCCTTACCCCAATGACAACCTCTCCATGTTACTGCTGAGGAAAAGAGAGAGCAGTGGAACTTAGGTACTTTTGTTGCATAAACTTCCACCTGTTTTATAAACAGAAAAGAGTTACGAATCTAGAAGTTATTTCATATGTGTTGACCACAGACTTTTCACTGTTGGTCTGCAAGCACCAGGTAAACTCAAGCTTCTTTTTAACCAGAAATACCTTCTTCTGCTGCACTGTCTCCATGTTATGATACCTGCAGATACAACAAAGTTGTTCTTTGTACATGTACAGTGGCAGGAATTCTCAGCTGCAGAAATTCCAAACCGCAGGGATAGAAGGTAGGTCACCACATGCATTATGACAGCTCCTCAAAGTACTGCAGCTACAGGAGGTTAAGTTGCTTGGATCACTTCATCATTCTGAACTCATTCACAGCAATTAGCAAGAATCCTTACTCGTTTTACCTCATGTTTGATGAACACATGGATCTAAAATTCACAGGGAGACACAGAATCACAGAGACATTTCTTTGGAGGGACCACCAGAGACCATCTAGGCTAAGCTCCCGTTCAAGTGGAGATTACTACCAGCATTAAAGCAGGACAGTCTTGGTTTTGATCCATCATGGTCTAGAAATCTGAAAGTACGAAGATTACAATCTGTCTGAGCAAACTGTTCCAGTGCTGCTCCATTCCCGCTAGAATGTTTCTAGAAGGTCTAAGAAAGACCACATGTTTGAAGATTTAAAAGCTCTGTTCCGTAGAAAAGCAAGTCAGAAGAACTTCGGCCAATAAATCATAGAACCAATGCAGGTCAAAAAGACTTCTGAAGATCATCTAGACCAAGGTATGTTGCTCCAGGCCTTTCCAGTCACGTTTTGAGTATCTCACAAATAGAAAGTCCACAATGTCTTGACAACCTGCTCCAGTGTTTAACCAGACCCACAAAGAGAAAGTTTTTTCTTATGTTTAAATGGAATTTCCTGTGTTTCAGTTTGTGCCCATTGCCTCGTCATGTCACTGGGCACCACTGAGAAGAGCCTGGCTCCATCTTCTTTACTGTTTTCTGTCAGGTATTTATACACATTGATGAGATTCCTCTGAGCCTTCTCTCCTCTAGGCTAAACAACCTCAGCTCCTCAAGACAATCCCCATGTTACAGATGCTGCAATCCCTTAAACTCTTTTGTGGCCTTTCACTCCAGTATATCTCTGTCTCTTCCAAACACCTGTATGTGACTAGTACGCTCTTTTCTATACCCAAATGTTAAAATAAATAAAACCATTAAAATAGGCATCCATACGATTACAGAAGGAAAAAATCCACCAAAATTTGTCACCCTCACAGAATCCAAATTTCCAAAAACTTTTATTGACATTAGAATTAAATGAACATCTTAATTTAATGCAATATTCAGAGACTTTTAATGGTATCACAGGGCCAACCTAGTGCTCACTGGGTAATGACTGTTAATAGTGCATGCACCAAGCAAGCATAGTGCATGCTTTATAATTCCACAGAAAGCCTTCAGTAATTTTTTTACATTCCTGAAAAGCAGTTAGAATTAATTTCCCCAGAGAAGCTAGGAAAGAAATGTACCTTTAGTAATTTCTTAGTAAAGTAAAGTAAACTTCAACTATGCATTAGAGGAAAAAAATTACCTGAGATCACAAAACACACAAAATGTGTGTACTTTTCTATTCTGTAAGTACAACATCCCTCTGTACAAACTACACAATTTCACATATTTGCAGCTCTGAATAACATCGACCATTGTGGTATCTTCTGCTGGCTTAGAATTTATTATGCTAAGAATATAAATGCAAGCAAGCACACAAATTCATCCTGTTTGCTTCAGGGACGTAGATGCTATTCAAGCTCATAAATGAAGAAATTTAGCAATAAAGATTAATGATCCAATCCTGCAAGATTATGTAATCTCCAAATGCATTTCAATGCAAATCAAGATAAAACAATTCCTCACAAGTTTATTTTCTAAATATCATCCCATGGACACAAAACCCTCAAAAATCCTAATTCTCTGCCCTGCCTGCAAGATTGCAGGCAAGGAAACAAGATTCAACATTGTTCTTGCCAATAATTTTCAACTCTACATCGTATGTAGTTGGTTAGATCCAAACACTGAGAGAAAAGCAGGATCACCAGAATGCTTTCAGCCTCTCTGGAGCAGCACCACTTCCTGAATGAGGTAATTCAAGACATACATGCAAACTACTATCCCAATTCACTTGACATGTAGTCCACACTCTGTTTAGGACTTTCAAATAGGGCAGGCGAAAAGGGGCTGCAGATAACCCAAGTGCTCTGCAGCTGCAGTCTGCCCCTTACTAACACCTGTCTCTCCCTCCCTCCATATAAGAGATGCACATCCAGAAGATGGAAATAGACTGGCTGCCTAACATCAACACTGTGTTGATGGTTCTGAGGAATGATTACAATTGGGAGCATACTACAATTACTTTGGGGCCATTTCTGGTTGCTGCCTTTCTGATAGATGCAAGGGATCTCGGTTGGTGCTTTTGCTGTACCACACACGTACAATTAGCAACAGTTCTGTCAGAAATATACAGATCTCATGTTCTAAAAGTGAGCACATGACAGGAAGTGGCCTGTGAGAAACATCCCCTATAGTTGAAGCTATATGGCTACATGGCTCATAAGGAAAACATGAGAAAAAGCCTGTCCATGATAAGTTTGGAGAAAAACAGAGGTCCTGGACAGCAAAAGGAATTTGTCTTACAATTCAAACTAAAAGGTGTATCTTACAGAAAGAGATCACTTGTGGTGATTTCATTTCTAATTTGTAGCCTATCTCCCTTAAGGCTTTTGTCAGTAAGCTAACTGTCCATTAGATGCCCACTGTTGACTGGCAACATCATCTTTGACTTTCATTAGTGAAACACCAAAATGATGCTCCCTGCATGTTTTTCAGTCTCTTTTTTTTTTTTTTTCCCCTTGAAACTGTAGACTATAATAACAGTATCTGTTTCTGTCAGGAAAAAAAGAGCCAACCAACCCACACCACAAACACAACAGAGTAAGAGCCCCTTCCCTCAATTACAACTAAACTAGGTTGTAAAATTTCAGGTTTAGTATCCAAGAATCTTTTGAGATATATGATGTTTATGTCAGCACTGTTCTGTAAGCTACAATTTTGCAACTGTCTAAAATTAAATTTTGAAATTAAATTCTGAATGCCAAAAAATTAAAAACAAGAATTTTGAGATTAGGGCATAAGGAATCTGCAGAGTTGGCTCTAATTCCAAGCTTCTCACATTGTGTTAATTTTAAGCAGTCCACAAAGATTCTCCATTCCTTTAGCTTTTGCTTATGAAAGTAAACATATACTTCCAATGTTTCTCACGTTTTACTAAATCCAATTAAGCCTTGAAGTACATAAATACCTTTAAACAAAAGATGCTGCATAAACAGAATTCTTAGAAGACCAAACTGCAATACAAACTGCAGAAATATTTCACAGCAAAGAACAAAGTAAACATTCAGGTTGTACTGTGTTTGAGTTTTTCTTTATAAAATATTTGTGACATAAAAGTTGTTGACATTTTCTATAACTTATTTTGAAAAGTATACATTTCTTTCTCTATGTTAGGATAAAAAATACTCTGTTCCTTTGCATACACAAAAACCCCCAAACCCTGGAACCCAACTTCCATAAATAACCAGTATCTCTCTGCAGCAGCTGCTTATGCATCAAAAGCTACCCTCAAAATGATGCTGCCCACACATAATGATTACTCATTTAAACCAGAAAGAGAAACTATAAAATAAGGGTAAGCATTATCTTTATACCAAAAGAAATTGAAAGAAAAAACCCCAAAGAGCTGGAGGTTAAAGTTAAAAATCACACTTGTGGTCACAGCCAGGGAATTTCAGTTTCTATTTCCTAACTGACCATCAAAGAAAATGGACTGTGGCCTGTGTGCTTGTGTGCTGGGTACCAAAGATATTAGTGTACATCAGGTTTCCCACCAAAAGGATTTTTCTGTTTCAAAGGGTTTTGAGTTTCTCTGAAGAATAATTCGTGACAGCAACAGATTTGCAATCACAAAACATTTGACTCAAAATTAGTTCATTTTCATTCCTTAAGCTTAAAAATTTCAATTCATACACGCATGCACATCTCCCATTACAGTGCCCAGCTGTCATGCACTGCAGCAGTTGCTTCCTTTGTGCTCCAAAAAAAAAAAAAACCACCAAAACGATTTCCCAATCTACACCCTTCTCCGCTGCATGAGCTTTGGCAGGTTTTTATAGAGTTATACCAGTCCCTCAGATGATCTCTCACTACTCATATATGAGCATCCCCTCAGTCTGCTCCTCAGACAACTGAGAGCAGTTTGGTTCTATTTGCACACACCTTAATGTTTACCTATACATTTAAATTATCTCTCTTTTTTTCTTTTTATTTTGTGTGTATTTATATATATACCTTACTTTTGAATGTATCTGAAAGTATTTTTCTTTTTAAATAGATTTTATGTTCCATATTCTCAACCCCCAAACATCAATTCTTAGCAATTCCTTCTTGTGCAAAATATTGGAGACAGAACAATATAGAAAGAATTGTACGCACTCAAAGCTTTTGTTTGCCTTTGCTGTGGTAATTACTACACTTCATATCCAACAACAGACAGCAAAACTAAATTAATACCAAACAACCGAGATTTCACACATAACATACCTTCCCCTATGCACAATGCGAAAGCAAATCACCTGTAACTTCACAATAGCACTGACTAGTTAGTGTACTTTCCACACACTGGAACTTACACAGTGAAAAAACTTGTAAATTAACTTGGCATCCAGGGAATTCCCCCAACATCCAGACTAGGGATATGTCACATTTTCTCATCTATGTATCTAACTGAAGTGCTCATCTGGTGACATATCAAAATGCAGAATTGTTTTTCTTTTTGCCTCTACTCTTACCCCCACTATGGTTTCTTTTTTCTTTTAATGGTTACTTTTGCTCTTCTCCTGATGCCATTTCAGGTTTCATCAAAATTATTTTGGCTGAGAACATTGGCAACTAGAAAAAGAGACCTCTCTCCCCCAAACTCTAAACTTTAGTGGAGTATTAAATAACAACAAAAAAATGGGCAAGATGATCTGAAATCCTTATTCTACAGCAATCTTTGATCTGTCTCAGAGATTTCCATAATTTGCTTTGGCTGCTAAGCAACAAATTAAATATGATTTGGTATATTTAAATGCATTATTCCTCCTACTGCTTTTCTGACTGAAAAAATACAGTTATAATAATGCTGTTGGCACAGAGCAATAGCCTTGAGCAAAGGTCCTGTATTTCAGCACAGGTGTATTCATTGTGAGCCAAAGAATATATATTTGTTTGTCCTGCAGTCGAAATGAAGAAATACAGAGAACGTAATGTCCTACAATCTATTTCCAGAGACTCTATAGTTTGGATTGCCATCATACCTACAGGGATTATAATTTTGCCTAAATTAGCCAGATCATGGCAAAATAATAGGTAAGACAAACATAAAACGGATAAGTAACTCCACCAGGGCGTCTCTGTTTGAGATCAACTAGTTCACTGGGAATTCAGCACTCCATTCTGAGATTTTACATAAGTGGACACTACATTTCCAGCTGAGAAAGTCAACCAAACAAAACCAAGTTTAGTATCCATCAAAAATACCCCCTGCTCAGAAATCAGAAGCACAACACTAGTCTTTTTATTCTAATATGCTACTAGCGTAACAAAGCACACAGAGAAAAAAAATTGATGTGGCGTTCCAGTAAAAGTGCAGTGAAATCACAAAGACCTTTGTTTTCCCATTTGCGTGCACCATAAGTTCATAGAATCACAGAATGGCTTAGGTTGGAAGAGACCTCTAAAGATCATCTTGTCCAACCCCCCGCCTTTTTAGGGAAAGGGACACTTTCCACTAGACCAGGCTGCTCAAAGCCCCGTCCAACCTGGCCTTCAAGACTCCCAAGGATGGGGCATACACACCTTCTCCAGAAAACCTGTACCAGTGTCTCACCACCTTCACAGTGAAGAATTTCTCCTAATAAGTAATCTAAACCCACCCTCTTCCAGTTTGAAATCATTCCCCCTTTTCTGTCACCATATGCCCTTGTAAAATAGTCCCCCTCCAGCTCTCTTGCAGCCCCGTTTAGGTACTGGAAGGTGCTGTAAGGTCTCTCTGGCACCTTCTCCAGACTGAACAACCCCAGCTCTCTCAGCCTGTCTTCATAGGAGAGGTGCTCCAGTATCCTCTGATCATCTTCATGGCCTCCTCTGGACTTGCTCCAATAGGTCCACATCCTTCCTATGTTGGGGGCCCCAGAGCTGGATGCAACACTCCAGGTGGGTCTCGCAAGAGCAGAGCAGAGGGGCAGAATCACCTTCCTGGCAATGCTGCTTCGGATGACCCCAGGACAGAGTTGGCTTTCTGGGCTCTGACTGCACAATGCCAGGTCGTGTTGGGCTTCCCATCCACCAACACCCTCAAGTCCTTCTCCTCAGGGCTGCTCTTGATCCAATCTCTGTCCAGCCTGTGTGGACTGGGATTGCCCCGACCCAGGTGCAAGACCTTGCACCTGGCCTTGTTGAACTTCATAAGGATCAGAAAGTTTCTGAGAAGGCAAGAAACCATTCATATATATGCACCTTCAATTTAAAACACAAAATAAAGTACTGTTGAAGATGGAAAATAACCTTTGAATTTGGAGAAGGAAACCAGCTTCCTTTCACATCCTTTAAGTGACTATGTTAAATGTGAATTGAAAGCAAGTAACAGCATTTGGTGTGTGGGCAGGAGGCTTGCTTTGCTACTACCAGTGTTTGTCATATGTCTACCAAATATAAGCACTTTTGGTCCTAATCTTGCAGTATTAATTGGTAAAACAGTAACAAAACCATCAGAATCACAGGAAAGTTTTATTTGTATACATCTTAGTGTCTGTTTTTGAGATCAAAATACTCTTGCATCTTTTATCTCAGTCACAGTAACTTTCTGTGCACACATTATTCAAATTATTCTTTATTATCTATGTCATTACTAGATGAACATTAGCCTGTAGTAACAACTTTGTGAGGAATATTTTCTTTATTTATCCCCATCATTATGATGGATGCCTTTAATTTCAGCTGCAATATTAAAGAAAAATAAACTACTGGATTAGGTTGTCAGAAAATGTCTTTTAAAATTTTCATGAACAAAAGATTAACAAAAATTAATTTCTTCACACACAAATCTATCAGACCTCATTCCTCCACTCTCTGTTCAAATTGTATCTTCAAAGGAAATACTTAAGATAAGAGGTTTAGTTTGATCTCATTATTTATGTAAAATAATCCCTATATTAACTACATTAATCAAAACAAATTATGATGACAAATACATTTAAAATACATGGGTATAAAGCAGGTTTTATTGCAAATATTCACAATGTGACTGTAATGTCATTTTTGATATATCTGTTCATTTTTCCTCATCTGAAAGCTGCTGGTATTCCCATTCCCCAAAAAGGAAGTATTTATTTGTCTATAAAAAAGATTCAACGCGTAGTATATGGATGGACAGTCTCTACTGGGATGACATCCTCAAAGGCCAACAGAGAACTACACTGAGTTAGAGTGATTGTATAACTCCCGCTGGGACTACTACTAAGAAATTCCAGAATTTTCAACACTATACAACTATTCAGTAGAAACAACTTCTCATCACTGGAAAGATGAAAAATAAAAGAGACGCATTCCTTTTCTTGTTGATTTACAAGTCTTGAAATTCAGCCTTCTTCTCTAAGATATAAATCTAAGGAAGCCCTTTGGGGACCGGGCCTTCAAGATGTTCAGGACCATTTTTCTTTCACTTTGCCAAGTCCTTGATTCCTGAGTTATCTTTAAATTATCACAGATTGTAAGAAGAGTTGTACAGAACATTTAGTTCTGATCCTGTTTTGATATGGAAAAAAAACCCCACGAAACCCAAGACAATCAAAATCCAAACAAAATCTCATACCCAAACTCCTTGTATGATAGAGGAAGGAATGACATGCAGAAACTTGAGGAATGAGTCATCTGAAACTGTGTAAGTACAAGGAGATAAGGCTGGCAGCTGGCAGCTGACTGGGCAAGTGGCAGCCCTGCTGAGAAGGACCTGAGGGTTGCATAGGACTATAAGCTGAAGACAAGCCAACAACGCCTTTTCATCACGAATAAGGCAAATGGCACACTGGGCTGTATTAGGAAGAAAAATAAGCCAGAAACAAGAACAAACACAAGAAAAGTTACCATTCTGCCTCTAACTCAATACTAGAAAGGGAAAACCTAGAATACTGGTTTTGGGGTTCCAGCTTCAAAAAGACTATTAGGAAATTGGACA
The DNA here is from genome assembly GCA_014706295.1 of Lycocorax pyrrhopterus obiensis. NCBI lineage: Eukaryota > Metazoa > Chordata > Aves > Passeriformes > Paradisaeidae > Lycocorax > Lycocorax pyrrhopterus. The sequence goes on along the minus strand of JACSVZ010000004.1, from coordinate 69,273,882 downwards.
GGGCCCTCCTGGGTGATAAAGGGCTGAGAACTCAATCTCCAAGAAGACTAGGCAAGCTAGATCATTTCAGACAAAAGGACTCAGAAGCAATTTAATAACAGCAAATGACATAGTTCTCAGTTCAGCGGGTGTCTGGATTACATAAAGCAAAGCTCCCTACTCATCACAACTGTGGTTTTGTCTTATGAAAAGACTTTAAAACTGCTAAGTGATTAAAAGAATAGGGAAAGGCATATATGGAAAAATTAACGAAATTTTCCTAGTGCTATGGTAATTATCTAAGAATTGTAGGACTATCTCCCCTTACAGAAGTTGTTTCAATACAAAATGAAACAGGAAGGAAGATTGGAACTACTATTAAAATAAAACGTGTCTCATCAGCTGAGGCATATAACATACAAAGAAATGGTTTGAATTAAATGAGTACTGATGATGTACTACAGGATTACTTTCTGAGAAGAATGTAATGCAAAACAAACTCCCTGCCCTCCCTCCTCCCCCCAGCACAACTTTAACGTTTTATGTTAAACTATGCATTTAATTCTTCTGGAAAAACAAACAATTACAGATGTCTGTCTGACATGGCATCAGATTACTGATAACTAACTTATGCATGCACACTGCTAATTAGATTTTAGAATAATCTCTTTCTATCGTCTTACGGAGCTGACAGCATAAAATCTTATTTCATTTTAACTGTCACTGTTATTACCTATTTTATTTCAAACTCCCTCATACCCAAGTTCATTAATAAAGTTTCCCCATCGATAATGTCACGTTTACAATTAAGAAGTTAATTGAAAGTATTTACAGAATAGGGTGTCTCCAGTTTGAAATAACATATTTACAAGAATTATCTTCCTCTGAAAAACAGTCCAAGTTTAAGAAGAATAAGGACCGGTTACAGCTGAGATTTTAGAAAGAATGCTCTGTGTAGAATACTCATTGCAACTATTTCTGACAAAAGCCCAACTGTAAAGTCCAGTTCCAAATCTACACAGATGCCTTATTTTCTTACTCCGCTAGTTTAAAATTAAGCATACTGTGATGAGAATGAAGAAGACAGCTTCTGTCTTGAAAGAGAAACTTCAGGAATTCCCTGCAGCCGCTCAGCTTTCCCAGTCTACTTCTTATACGGAGCCTGATTCTATTGAAATCAATTGCAAAGCCTCCTTGATTTCACAAAGTGCAGAAATAGATTTGACAAGAATTCTTGGAAAAGATTGCATAAATCTGCAATGAATACTTTGGTAATAATTTAATAACCACTTTTTAAGCGGTACAGATAGAAATCCTGCAGCTTCTACCCCTGTGTTTCTACTTCAAGCATGCAGGTAACATTTTCTGAAAAGAACAGAATGTTATTCCAAGCAAAATATAATCCAGAAAAAAAGAAAAAACCAAACTAAAAAGACCTTGGATGAGTACCCAATCCTGCTTACTGTAAGACCACACAACTGCAGGGTGCCTTGAATGGAAGACGCATCAGCAGGGACTGCTTAATGAAATCAGCACCTCAAGAATTTCTTGACAATCTACATTCTAACAAGCAGATTTCTGAAACTCAATGAGCATTACAATGATACTAAAATAAAAATATTTTATATAAATTACATATTACAATTAAAATATTATATCCATATAAAATCCGTATTTTTTTCAAAATACAGACATAGAAGAGAAACAGAGACAGGTTTTCTGCCTCAAGTTCAGTGTCCACAGTGCAAGAATTTTATACAACGTATTGGCCTAAGTTAGTCATAAAGTTTCAGATTGCATAATGTTCTTAAAACCAGGCAGTGCTGAGGCTTTGTGTAGATTGTTAGCATAAGGCACTGAGGCCTCGTACCCACACTTAAATAACTGGGTCTGCAAAACCTTGTGTTGCTATCTTTAAGGAAAAAAGCATCTGTCAGGAGGTAAGATGAAAACCTAACTGATATTCTAAGATTGTTGGATGAATGACAATGGCTAAAAAGATATTTGACTGTCTAGAAGTTCTTCAAATAGAACAAATATTGCCCATAAATAAGCTGCAGTTTAATCTCATTTTGTATCCCATAACTCTCCTCCTTCTCTCACATTTTTGTAAGATTGTAAATTCAGGTGGTTTTATTTTCTTAAATAAGACTCTGATTTAGGAAGGATGTGCATTTTGATCCTCTGCATCCTTAGTATTTTTGTTACCTTTCTCAGCTTGCTTTTCTCCTTCCACTTGGTTTTCAATCATATTTTCCACTGATTATAGTTGTATACAGGATTTCGTTTCCCAGAAGGAAGGCTATTTTCCTTTCCCTAACTGCTATTCTCTATTTCTTCTCAAATGTACATTATCTGTATGCTTGAGCTTTCTTCCAAAGCTCCTTCACCTCTCCTTTTTTCCTAAATTGTTTATCTACACATACCAGATTTATCTTCCCTTCTCCCATTTCCAGCTCCCAGATTCATTTCCTCCTTATAGCATATCTTCTACCCTTCAATCTCTCTCCACTCTTTCAACTTCTTTCACAGTGCATACCATCTATGTCTATATATAAAGCTATCAACATTCAATACATCATTAAAGAAAACCTTGAGAATTTTACGACCAATTTCAAAAGGGTGGGGGCTTTAAATAATTTATGAGAAAAATTGGCAGATTTAAAAGTTAATTTTCCTACAGGAGAAATCACACAGAAGCCTCCAATGCCCTTCAAATTCAGTAAGCATTTGAAAAAAATCACTAATGCTTTTTTTTTCTACTCCATCTGACTCCTCCCTACAGTTTCTTGCTGCACTGCTTCACCCATCTTAACTTGATGATTAAACTTCAGTGCCTTCACAGATAATGTCATATATGCTGATCCCGCTCATCCATATGTCTTGCAGCTTCATCACACCAGGATGTGATCACAGACAACTATGGACATCATCGTTCTCATTCCATGCTGAAAGGAACTGAAAAATCTTTCTCTTTTTCATGGCAGACTGACCACAACAGGGGTTTCCTCATGTTTGCAGAACTACTGTCAACCCCTTCTCATTATTTGTCAGGTTTAGCTTCTTTCCAAGGAGGGACAGAAATTAAGTAGATAGAACATACTTTAAAAACAAAACAAAATGTCAAATTAGTGGATTCAAATTATGACTGACTAGTCTGTGTTCTTGTTTCAGCCTTCTAGGTGAAAGAGAGGGGGCATTTTGCTGACACCTTTTTAACTACAAATTTTCACTCACCTCTTACTTACTGGTTTGTTTTTTCCTTCATAGTACTCATCTGGTTTCTTCCCAAAGATCAGGCTTGGGAAAAGAACGTTGAAATCTCCCCATCTCATCCCCACCCACAGCCCATCTGAGTAGCTGCATTAACACAAGAGGCCTTTAAACCAAACTTTTTCTTTTTGTGGCAAAACGGCTCTATCCATAATCTGTAACTGGAAAGGAAAGGAATATGACAAGGTTTAGATTCTGACTTTCCATTTTGATGTTTTCTAATAGCTACCAATGGGAAAACAACCAATTCATTGAGAAGCAGAGAAATATTAAGCTTCTTTTTTCAGGAAAACTACGTATTCTATGAAAAAAGCACAAGTTTATCGAAAGACAGTCAGGATTTCACTTGAACATGGCAACTCACATACAAGAGAAGAACAAACCAAGTAAAAGGTTATTTTGCACACCATCTTAGCAGATTTCAAGACTGTATTTTATTTTGCTAAATCTGGCTCATTACAAAAGCTGTAATATTTTTAAAAATAGTTTCCTGAGATGTCCCCATAAATTGTGTTATAATGGTGATTTAGCAATATCCAGAAATGAGACTATTATTGCAGACAACAACACTTGAGGTCTCCTTTAATTTGGTGGCAGAATTTTTAAGACTCAGTTGGGAACCTGAGAAAATTTCTTTCAGAACATAACTGCCAATGTGATCCTGAGGCTGCTAACTGTTCTTGTCAGTAATTTCCTATACTTTTCCAAATTCTATTTTTCACCTGTTAAACCTCATTTGTAGTTATTGGTTCCTTCCAGTCTTGAGACAATAATAAAATGAAACCAAATAGGAAACCAAATATTCTTCCTTAATAACACTGTTGCCCAGGTGTTAAAGAGAGCAGAGAATCTCTGAAAGTTCTGTTTGGCTTTCATTATAACAATTATAAATGCTACAAGCTGTTAAATGACATTTATATTTATTATAGTTGTGAATGGTCACACAGCAATCCTTTAGGATTTCACACACAAATCACCTATCACCGATGACGACTTGTCTGACTGTGTGTATCTTTATTTTAATAAAACTGTTACAATAAAAAAAAATCACTCAGGATTATGGTTTTATTTTGTTCTCTCTAAATACAGTTGTGCCTACAATGAAAGCATAAACAAATCTTTTAAACAGTAACTGCAAAGTTTTGGTTCTAATTATATTTTTTCATGTCCTAGGTATAAACAAATGAATTGAGTTAGCTAAAAATTTCTTTAGTGGGCAAGCTTTATATATCATGATGTAAAAACACTCCCCCAAACAATCCTCATATATATCAGCATTGTTAATAATTAAAAAAAAAAAAAATGACATACGATTTCAAAATTCCGACAGCAAATTTTACATTCTTTTCATATCACCAAGTCATAGATAACAGAATATTTTGAGTTGGAGGGGAAGGGACCCACTAGGATCACCAAAGTCCAACTCCTGGCCCTGCATAGGGCAGCCCCAAGAATCACACCATGTGCTTTATCAGTAGCTCTTTGAATTATACTAGTTATTACAAATAAACCAAAATATTTATAATCTTTACATTCTAGAATTTACTGGTCAAACATTATTCCTTTGCTGTTTTTTTTATCTTGATACAAATCTCTAGCTATCAGTTTAAAATTCAACTCCTATTAAATATAGTTTTTTGCTTAGATACATAATGATGAACTCGTGAAAATAAGCACGGTATAACACATCATTTTAGCAGTCCAAGCTTTAAAATATTTGAAAGAGTGATAAGCCTCACAACTAGAATAACAATGGACAGAAATTCTTTATTACTATTTAGAGGAATTAGAAAAAAATTTCAAGCAATAACTTTAATTTACAACTCATTATTTAGGCTGTTAAAATGATTAAGCCTTCCACATCCATTGAAGTGACCTACCAATTTAAGCAAGCATAACATGACACCAGCTGTAACAGTTTGTAATACATTTACTCACCTAGCCTTGTGTATGACACCTACACATTAAAGCAAGTCCTGCATGTCATCATTCGACTTTATCATGCAGACAAGACTTGCTTCTACCACAAAAAGAGAACAAAGCATTTTATTTACCGCCTCACTTAGCAAGGAACAAAAAGGTAAGAACTGTGAACAGTAACTTAGTCCACAACTGAGGCTGTTTTCTCTTGCTCAAACTAGAGCCTCAGCAAGCATCACCATTTTGTAGAAAACAGGAGAAGACAATGGTGAGATGAGGAAAAAAAAAAATCAGAAGACTAATTAAATGCTTCTTTTTAGTGTTCACCTGACATAAAAACCAGACAAGGACAGTGTAAAAAGTAACAACATCTACTGAAAAGAGTTTATTTTCTTAAATTATTTTTTCAGTTATTTTTTGCTTATTTTTTAATCTAAAAGCTCAAAAATTAGAACTTAACATTTCGTCAACATCTGCTAAAACATGCTGTCAACTTATGTCAATTCTTATTGTTTGGAATAGAGTTATTTTTAGAAGAATTATATTTAGGGGCGAGTTAAACTAGCCTGTTCACATTGCACACTACTGCTAAATACCTCTGACAGTAGCTGTTGTCTTTCTTTTATGGCCAACTTAAAAAAAAAAAACATTAAGAGAACTACACTCTTGAGATCAGAGTACAGCTCTAGAAGTTGTTTAATGGCTGAGTGAATGCAACTACTATTTCAAGCAGTAACATGGATTGCAGAGGTCAGCAAGGGCTGAAGTGAAATGTTCAGTTCAATTAGTTTCTAATACCTGAAGTTCAAAATGTTCTGACAAAGAGTAACTTATGAATTCCACGAAATATCCATTATATACATGTCACAACAGAACATTAAAGTGACTCAAGGCTCTTCAGCTACTAAAAAGCAGCAGTCACACAACATCTGCAGAGATCTCTTTCTCCATGACAGCAGCTGTCAATCTGAGGGGCTTTTAATATCGCACTGAAGCATAATGTCCCCTTACAGATGAGGCTCTCTCTGGGGCTATTTTGGGTAAGTGTGACAGACCATGGATGGCAAACACTGAGGTGAGAAGAAAGGCATTAGATAGTACTCTCTAAGGGAAGGTCATCACCGCCCTTTAGAAAAGCAGCAGTTTTGGGTACCTTCCTTTCTCCACTGAAAGACAGTGAACCTATTGCGTCTCTGCATTGCCCATTCTCAGCTCTATTTTGTGGGTACCCACAGAGGTATAATTGAGCAGGGATAGTCAAACCAAGTCTGTGTTTCTCAAACTGCAATAAACAGACACTCAGCAGCTCCAAGGAAAAAAGTTTGAAAACTACTTGTTTTAGATAGAAAAAGTTCTCTATACAATCTTATTAGCCGCATCACAGCAGTGAAGGTTTGCAGCACACCATCAGATTCAGGAAGAGATGCTTAAGCATATCAGGGACTGAAAATGGGGGAACAACACTGATAGGTGTTGAATTTTTTGCTCAAAGTCTCTCTGCTGCCCGTAGGAATAGATCACCTTTATAAATTCATGCTCTGTTGCAATAAAAAAGCTGACAGTAAATCAGCAGTTACGGAGGTGCCATATTTAGAAGAGTGAGAGGAAAATACTGTGACTTCAAGCTTAATACATACAGGAAAGAACATGATCTTTCTGAGACTGGAGTTTGGGTGAAGGAGAGAAGTTTGTAATCACAATGAAACATGGTTCCACAGTCTATCAATTCTCATTTCCCTACCAAGCCATGATATGACAGTTACTGGTCAGCTTAATTTTTGTCTGTCCCCAAACAGCATTCAGGACTACCAATATACTATAAAAAAAAATTTAAATTACCCAAAATGCATCTAACCACTTCACTCCATACTGAAATATTAGGAGGAGGGGAGGTATAAAAAACCCCAAATCACCAGCAGTGTTTAGTTTGAGGCATACTTAATTTTTCTAATAAATACACTAAGAGACACTGACTTTATTTCCACAGACCTAAGTGCATCAGCTTTTATTTAAAAGATACGTTTTTTCAGTGCCGCATAGAAAGCTTTATTTTTACAGAAGACCCCAACCAACAACAACAAAGCACCAAAACAAACAAACGAAAAAACCTCGCTCCAGCTTGCTTTTATTTACATGTTGTGTCAAGCAACTTTCATTACATTCAGTTTGGTGAAATCTGACCATACTGTTAAAGCCTAGATCTAACACAACATTTACAGTACACCTACTTGGACAGCTGAAGACATCTATCTGTTCATGTCTGGAAATAAGCCAGCACTGCCTCAGCCCCATCATATTGCCCACGATAGTATGGACTGCCTTTCAGAGAAGAAACCTCTTTTAACCTCTTCCAGACTACCAAGATACAGTATGATATGAATCTAAAATCTATGAATGACAGTAAAGACAGGTGAACTTTATATTCCATCCCTTTTCCAGTTTTCATCTGTCAGATTTAAACCTATAGGCAACCTTCTCTATCCACTGAAGATGAACACAGCTGCTTACATTCATCCCTTAAAAAAATGAAGCAGCTGTCCTTATTTTCTCTTACAAAATGTGGCCAGGAGACAGGGTACCCATCTTTGATATTAGGTCTGCCCCCTACAAAGCAGAAGCATCTTCCTTGGCTTTCTGGGAGTTCAAAAGCATATCTGCTACTTCCTGTGGGGGAGAATACATGTATTAAAAATACATTACACACAAACACAAAGTGGAATACTATTTGCCTTCTCTTTGTCGTAGTTCCACTAAGCACAAAACCATTCAAGATTCACAAGAGCAGAAAAAGATCAAGCATTAGAGTATGACTCAGCAGTTAAGATACACAATAAATCCTCCAGATCTTATATTTTTAAAATAGATCTGCATGTCACTTACTAAATCTTATCTCCAAGGCTTGCATAATTCTAGTCAAAATTAATACATGCACTACAGTGAGACCACCATGTACCAGGTATAAATTTTCATTAAGAAAGTTAGGAAAAAAACTCCATGCCAATCTGAACAACAATATAATTATAATTATATCCAAGTGTTTCATTGTCTGTTTCACGCATTTGAAAATATCTCCACTTTTTGAAGAGCCGTAACTCTGTGCACTTAACATGCATTTCCTTTCTATAGGGCTCCAGATATTTCAACATTAACAGTCACACACAATATATATTTTTCTGGAGGGTTTCTTTTGAATCAAAGTACTGTTCCCAAGTACAGGTGAATCAGGCTTCTCTACAATCCTTTCAACAACAATGTCCAAATGGTTGCTCTTGTTTCAACATGAAATCAAAACCATCTATCATTTTGTCGGCAACTCCAGCTAAGAGGTAGCTGAGCACTCTAAAAGTAAAGCTAACAGATGTGTCTTGGGATCTAAACGGACATAATGTCTTGAAAATTAACCTAAACTGCTAACCTGCAAAAAATGGCATACATGCAAGCTGCAAGGAAAAAAACCCAAACAGTAAAAGCTTCATGCTGGAAGTCAGACTTTTGAGGAAGGTGGGAAATCAAGGTTAAGAGGTCTTATAGTGCACGTTTGAAAGTGTTGCAACATGATTTCATGAATTCCTGAAAAAAGGTGACATAAAACAGGTAGAGGAGAATCTGCACTTAAAAGTCTCTCAGCCTTCTAGAAGGTTACCATCAAGCAGAGTCCTTAGTTCTCTAGCAAACATGCATCAAAACAAAAACTGACCAAAAAACAGAACAGTACCTCAATATCCAACATGTTTTATGACCGCATTATACAGCTCTTAAGGCTTTTTTTCCAACTGTCTCTATTTTAAAACCACATCCTTATCTCTTTGCTTAATAAAGTTAATATCTTTTTCTAAAAAGACTCTTTTTGTAATGGCACAGACACAGAAAAAATTACTATTAGCAAAGAAGCTCATTATAATCAAGGATGGACTAGAATACCTATAATCAGCGTATGGTTTAGGATTCCAAAAGTCTGAAACACTTACCACATTCAGGCTCCAAAATCAGCCTTGGTAGCCAGTGCTCCATATGCAAGCACCGAGCTATTGGAAAGCACTTCTATTTCTGAAAATGCTCAGACACAGAAGATGACCCATTTAGATTGTTTCTATATACAAATGGCTTTGCTTTTCAATGTATTCCCAGGAACAATGAAAGAAAGAATTAAGGGGCTGTTTTATGAGACAGGGCAAGAGACTGAAAATATTGAAAGTAACAAGGATTTTTCTCTACCAGTAAGTTATTCTACATGAAACTTCTTACCAAGTATTACTTTAGGACGACACTGATCATTAAGCAGCTACTTCCCATGCAAACTCTCTAATATCTAGGCAGAGAGCATGGTGTCAGAAGCTGTCAGAAGTTCAGAACTAAGAAAAATTTTAGGTCACAAATTTACATACATTTATTAAGATGTTCCATCACTGGGCCACAGCAATCCACCAGAAGAAGGTCATTCCAAGTATTTCATGCTATGCTGTATGAAGCAAATCATCAGACACTCATAGGAGCGGTCCACAGGTTTTGAACTTTTTGCAACACTTTTTGCAAATCAGATCTCTAATGAACAAAGAGACAGTAAACTTGTGAGGAACCTATAGCTTACTAGAAGACTGCCTATAAATACGTTAGCGCTTTAAGAATCTATCAAATATGATAGATCTTAAGAATCAATCCCATCTACCTCAATTGATTTCTTTTCCTCTTCAATGTAATATCACTACTACCAATTTTTTTATGAATACTGGCAATGCTTGTAAAGATTGGAGCCATAAAGCACCACTCTGAACTTTCCTGCAGATAGGACAGATGACCATATAGGAGGAATACAAACCTGTCCAGAGCTTAAAGACATGTACTTAACTTGTCACTCTGGAATAAAATGTGTTGACCAGCTGAGTAGTGGCAGGTATGGAAGAGAGGTCCAATTCTTCTCCCACAAAAACTGGACCTCTTTTAGACCAATAATATAAACAAAAATTTTTCTCCTTGCTAATAAAACTTCTTCCATCTTTTAGACAAAGAAAAAAAATCTTTATAGTTAGAAGTGAAATGGATAGAAGTCTAGCTAAATTGGCTAGACACAGATAATTCCTAATATCTGACTTCCATTACTGGAAACATCATAGCTGGTAGACAATATATTCTTTTTGGACTGAACCATACAGAACCTCTTCCTGTAGCAAACTTGCTGAAGGCAGATTTGCTTGAAGTTCATTTCCATGGGAAACAAAAACTGTTAACTCCTTTTTAATCCAGGGATTTTTTTTTAGTAGACCACTCATGCTAGCCAGAGCCACAGAATGCATCCCGGCATCTTGCCTGGGGACGCAGACAGCATTGCTTCCAGTGGGTAGCCACACTGGAAGCTTCCGTGGCACAATAGTCTTGAATCTTCAAGACTGCAGAGTAACATTAGTTCACTTTGCATATGACTGATATGTGTCTGTACTGTGCCATATAATTCCATTCTTCACCTGCAGTGTAAGGCCCTGCAACACCAAATACGTGTCGTATAGGGTTTGATCTGTTTTCACAAGAGCAAATTCAGATAAAACTGCAATGCCAGAAACTTTCATTGCCATGTCTACAGCAGTCTAAGCCACCTATCACTTCTCCTGAACTAACTGTAAGATAATTTTTCCTCCTGCTGTGAAGATCATCTAATCACAGAACATTCAAGGTTGCCCAAAACAGGATCAGCTAGAGCAGTTTGCTCAGAGTATTAAGATGGAACAAATATCACTGTCTTGTATTACCAGCAGAGTCTAACATTTGCCATACTGGCTTAGCTGGGTGGCATAGAAGTGAAATTTCCTTCCCCATAAATTAGACAATTTTTGTAAAGTCCTTGTTCCTGAAGAGAAGCTTCCAAAGAGGGAGTACCAACAACAAACTCAACTTCTATTTTCAGCTGTGTTCTCAAGCCTGCTAAGTTCCACAACTGCACATGGAAACACAGTTGGGAGAGTTTGACAATCACAGCCTTCTCCTTTAATATCAACAAAAGGCAGAATCAGTTGAGAGTTAAAAGACCTCTCTAAGCATTTCTGCACACATATTCAGTGGCTAGTGGACAAACAAGATTTAACAAGTTAAGCATTTCCTTTTTCTACTGAAAAGCTGACTCTACATGCCACTTTCACAAGAGCTGGTTGAACTACTTAAGTTCCCACATATTATCAAGTTGTAAATGACTTGTGATTCTCCTAAATATTATTTTTAATTACTTGAAGTCCTGTTCCAAAATCACTATGGAGGGTGCTGTTTTGTTTTATGATAATGAGAACTTTTTGTAGAAAACAACTTATCTGGTACAGCTAATCTGTCAGACAATCTATGTGAACCTGAATGTGCCTGGAAGGCAAAAGATTCTCAAACCACGAACAGCGTCATGTTGGAGAAATACATCTAAAAACTCTGACTTTGGCCACTCCATAGCCATTTCATCAGAAGTGGCAACTGGGAGCTGCTGGACAAGCCACTTCAATACAGTATTTAGCATAAACACTACCAGTAAAGTATCTTAATATCAATCACTCTTTCAGTTTTCTATAACCTATGCATCTACTATGCACTGCAGATACCAGACAAAAGAGTCAGTCTGAAAGAAGATTCCATACCCAAAAAGGGCCCTCATAAGCTTGCTGGACTGGTCTAAGCTTCCCTTCATAAATCAATTTTCATTCATGATTTTTCAAACTTCCCATCTCCATGCTACAAGCCATTTCCATATTCGATCTATCGATGCAGGAGTTTTACTCATTATCCCTCTGTTTTGGACTGGTTCATTTAGTGTAAAATAGTTCATTACATCAAACAGCCAGAAAATTACTACAAAACCCAGAAATTACAACATTTATTTCAGCTACAGAAAACTGAGAATGCCTCACTGCAACGAATATTAATTTATTTGAGCAGTTTTCTCTGATGAGAAAGAACAAAGTTCAGATTATTGGTTTGAAGCAAATAAAGGAGTTTAAGCTGGTTCTGTGTGTTCAAGAGAATTAGTCTAACAGTGAATGACAGATATACACATACATACATTTATCAAGAGAAATACAGGTACATTTAGTGGACACGGGGAAAAAGTCTCAATTACCTTCTCCTCGCAAAAAATGTATGGCTTCAATAAATTGCTATTTACTGATTGCAGTTTTTTTTGCTTTTACATCTGCTGTTGGAGAGTATAAATTCACATGTATTTTACAGCCCCCTCCTCACTTTTTTGATCTGTCTTTCATTTCCTGGGGTAAATAATTCAAATCTTTTCATTCCCTTGAAAAACTCTGCAATATCCATCGTATCAAACTCTTTACAATACTGTCATTTATCTCTTTTAAACTAATTGACAGTTAATAACGCACTTTGAATAGCAGATAAGAATTAATGAATTTGTATACAATGGCAGTTCCTTCTCTGTTTTTTTACCCACTTCTGATTACAGCTATAATTTGGGTAACAATACCTTATCAAATTGTAATAGTGCTCAAATTTTTTGTTATATTAATACTCTTAATTTAGAAACTCTTCAGACATATAAATGGAATCTTATTTTCTACTTCCAAAACACGCTGGTTTGCATATACCAACAAGCAGTTTTACATGTCATCCTGCTGTCCTTTCACAAAGCTTGCTTAGACTTCTCAGGTGACCTTTCCAGTATTTGTGAATTTGATTAAACAGTTTTAAATCCTTAGTAAATAATTCTGCTTTATTAATCAAATTCTACAGATGACTAATAGAAGATATTGGACAGCTCCTGTTTAATATTTAAGACAAAAAATTAAGCCACTTATAAGTTAATATTTCTGTTATTTCCTCTCAGAGATTTTTGGGATCCATTAAAATATTTTGCCTCTCATATCATGGCTTTTTCATTTAATAGGCTGGTGTGAGGAACCTTCAATTACACCTTTAAAAAGTGTATGCAAATTAGAACTATATTAAAATTTAATCTGCTACGCCACTATTGCAATCAAAACCCCTGGTAGATTAGTGAGGCACATTTGTCATTGCAGAAGCAGTACCAACTACATCAGTAATTTCAGTTAGTACTACTGAGGCTACCATCAGTCTTTGTTGTCATCACATACTTCTATCTACAGGCAGTTGTGATTGTAAAGGATGAAAATTACGGGTGAATATTTTTTCATTAAGAGCACCCAACAATTTCCAGACCTGTTCCCTACACAAACTTTATGAGATCACTTACAGAGTATTTGTCGGAAACTCTCCTTCAGTAACTTAAAATCTATTGACCAATTTTCTACCAAATTTTTTCTTCAAATTTATGAAAACAAGAGACAAACAGAGAACAGACACTCTATTAATACTTGCAGAAAATGAATACAGCTTACCACAGAGCAGGAAAAAAGGGGGAAAGACAGTACAAATGCCTTAGCTATAAAAAAACGCTTTAACAGAATTTAATGCCTTTTATTATACGCCAAAAAAACACACCTGGCTTTAGAATAGATTCCTGTTTTCTAATAAGTTTTAAATGTCACACTGCTAGGGCATTTATAATAGTTTATTTCTGCATGGAGTCAGCTGTCAGAAGACTAAATTCATGACGCAACCATAGCATCTAACTGAAAAGTCAACCAACAAAAAGGTATAAACTCATTGACAATTATCCATGATTTCAGCTCTTTGTTAAGTGCTTTGCTTAAATGCAACTGTATTTGTTTGTTATTCTGTAGTTCTTTGAATGTATAAGGTAATTTATTACACCAACTGACTAGTATAAGCAAGGCTGTCAATCTAGCTTCCCCCAAAAATACAGGCACATATTTTCAGAAACTTATACACTTTTGATGACATTTTCTGTCCTTTAACTGATTTTAAAAAAACATTTTTCAGAGAATTAAGAAATCCAATATAAATTTGTAATTATGCTAATTAAGTGTATATTCCTGGAAGTCTATAATTAGTTTTGCTGCCTCTCTGACACAGTACTCATTCAGCTTGTGCTGTAAGACACAGTTCACAGCACTGCATATGCAGCTGAGTAGTTCAAAGAAACTGCACAGCTCCCATCCTCAAGGGAAGAGGTGGCTCTGCAACAAATATTACTTAGTTTGCAAAGTCATCTGAAATAAGTACAACAGTGTAAGTTGCTCCAGTCTTATCCCATATCTTTCTTTCTTTGAAACCACACCTCGTAAACATGAAATACATAGCATGTAATCTGTGTCAGACAACCTCAAGATCCCTTCCAAAAAACTTAAAGAGACTGATTCACAGATGTACTGGAACAGAGAACTCTTTTTGCAATCTGGCGCCTTGGTATCTTTCAGAATCCGGGACATAGTCCAAAAAAACAAAAACTAGAAAAGAGGTATTATCACCCTTGCAGCAGTCAGAGGCTCCAAGGTGGTAGAAACAGCAGAGCGGGAGTTATAAAATGTGCTTCACTCTCCAAGCAGCTAAATCAGAGTACATCGAGATGCATCAGACACACAAGCAGGTGCTTATAAAAGGGCCCAATCCAAATACAGTAGGAGTAACCTGATAAGACTTCCATCACGATACCTTTTCTCAGCAGCCAAAAGCATATGAACAAAGGCAAAAAAACTCATTTTCTTTCAAATGCTGTATTTCCCACAGACAATAGACCCTCATATTTTAGTTCAATCCTCTGTCTGATAAGTATCATACTTTTTTTTTTTCCTCCAAACTGCAGACTTACAGATCTTGGTTGATGAGAAGTGAGTGTATATGCAAGTGGGCTGATAGCAATTTAAAGTATTAAAAAACATAGAGAAAAAAATAGAATAAGCAGGATTATATGTATCATTTTCTGTGGGGAAGAAAAACCAACCAAAAACAGAGGGTGTGAGATAAAGCACGTCCATCATGGAAAGCAACAAAAAAAAGAACTATGAAAGAGCAAGTAAAGGGAAAAGAAAGTAGGATAGAATACATTAAAAGCAGAGGGAAACAGATTTCATTATCAACTATAGAGAAGAAAAAGACTGATGTGAAGGAAAATTTGTAAAATGTTGAGTGAAAATTCGACATATTGTACCCCAAATTGTGAAGCAAATCAGTCTCATACAGGAGGTGTTGGTGGGGAGTGTTTGATGGGTGCTCCTCCACTTGGAAACTGACTGACTGAATCCAGCCAAATTTGTCAGAGATGTAGAATTCTCACAGATACCTGTAAAATGCTAAGTTCATGCTGTGAGTGTCCCGACCAAGGGAAAGGATTCAGAATGCATTAACACATTGTCGGACATTAGACGATCCACAAAAGGATGAGACTGTACTAAAAAAAAATTCCATTAGAGCTTACAACCACTCTCGAGACTTAAAAAAAACCCCGAACAAACCCATACACAAAGAAAAGAAGAAAATAAGGTAAAAGCCAGGCTTCTACTGCTCAAGGAACCACTCTTTAAAAATACTTCATCTTTCCTTTCACCAGGGGAAAAGACATGGTAATACTTGGTATTGTATTTACCACTATAATAACAAACAGGTGTTAAGAGGCCCTCTTGATATGCAAAAGCGCTGTACAAAGGGAGACTGTTTTATCTTCCTTTGGAAAATTAAAGCAAGAGAAGCAAAATGACTGCAAGGAAAAGCAGCAGTGAAAAAGCTGGATGGAAAGCAAAGCCAAGCAACCCAAACCACCTTCCACCCACTACTTCAGTCTGCTGTCAGAACCAGCAGCATCCAATGCATAACATAACACATTTTGTGGAACTCAGTTAAAAGAGAACATACAGCACACAGTAATCAATGAGCAGAGCTTTTTAGAAAAGCTGTATCATTCTTTTGGTTTGTTTTACATTGATCAACCCCTTCTTGAAATTACAAATATGCAGTTAATAACCAAGATGAGCTAGTATATTAGGTCAACACAAATGACCAGCAGCAACTCCTCAGCTTTTTTGACAAAAACAGATTTTAGATAATGGTGTATATTAGCCATCTAAACTTTTAGAGCATAGTCAAGTCAGTTTTTCATACCCAGACATGGCATCAGCTTGCTTGCTGAAAATTAATCTTCGCTACTATTTAAGCAACAAGAATCTTGAGACAGTATTCCCCTGAATTCCTTCTCATGTGTTTACTTATCCACTACTGCTGGTACCAGAAAGGCAGCTAATTTAAACCAGCAAGTGATTTTCGTAGGTTCTACAATGAAAGCGTCTAGAATGCCAGACGATTACATTTCACTGGCAAGCAAACGCTGGTGCTTGGACACAACATAGCTGAACATACTTAAGCCAACTACCAAAGCTTTGTGAATCAAACATTTAAAATTCAAGGATAACAAGGCAGAACTACTATAATGGTTTTCAACACAGTTCTCCCGATAGAATATCACAGACTGGTTGCACAAAAAGATCTTGAAATTTTTCACTTCTCAGGAAGCACACCTTTCAGCTTCAGACAACACCTACGATATGGATGCCAAGAGAAAAAGGAATGCAGTCATATGGAATCAGTTAACAATTACTGCCAATAAACCAATTGACTGCAGTGGAAGAACCACTCTTGATATTAATAAGCAGTGATTCATGTGAAGCGTCATATAGCTTTCCTTACTTACAGATTCATCATCCATAGATTTAAGATGAAAAAGTCAGCTCATTACCATACGAAATGCTAGTTCAATGTAGCATATTTCAGCTGTTGTTGATGCAAACAAAAGGTCTTGGTGTTGAAATGTGTGGGACTTTTACCTAAAATCCTGGTTCTATCATATGAAGACATGGCATACCTGTGTCTAACAGAACAGATCTAAACACAGCACCTTGCTCCACTCCACGCTATCAACACTATGTGTGCTCTCTACGTTTATTCTATCCTTTTTTAAAAACAAATTAATCCAAGTGATACCTTCTCAAGCTAAGAAAACAAATGTTTCAAACCGTGACTGCTGAAAAGGGTGGAAAATTCAAACTAGAGCATTTAATCAGACTAAATGCCACTGTGTCACAATTAGATGTCACTGTGTGCTCGCTTTAATTCTGAAAGCACATGCAGCTCCAAGGGAAGTCACGGCACTGTACCGCTCCAGGTGCAAGCGCGTGCAATGCACACACCTGGCGTTACAGCCAGCCCTTGGCCAGCGCTCCATACTTCCCATTTATCCCGTCCGCGGGCGCGGCGGGCGCGCAGGAAGGCGTTCGGCAGCGGGCTGGGAGAAGTTGGAACCTACGTGCTTCTCCTCGCTCCCGGCCATCCCCCGCGATCTCCAAGCCTTCCTAACAATGGTAGCAGTGTTCCAGCGGGCAGCTCTGCCCTGGAATCGGACCGAACCCCCTGCGCTCCAACCGGCAGTCCCGCCGCCCGCCCGCACCTCTGCCCTCGCCAGCGCCGGTCCCCGCGGCGGGGACGGGCGGGAGGGGAGGGGAGGGGGCGCCTCTCCCCGCACCTGGCGGCGGTGACGTCACCCCGCCGCCCCCCGCCCGCGCGCTGACCCCGGCCCCGCTCCGCCGCACCTTCCCCGCCGGCCGATCCCGCCGCCGCGCCGGCCGCGGGCACACGGGGCGGCCGGGAGAGGGAGAAGGAGAGGGAAGCGCCGCGCTCCGGCACAAGTGCGGCCCCCTCCCCTCCTCCGCCTCGCAACACGCCCCCCTCATGCCTCTGCCCGCGGGGGCGGCGGGGAGACGGGGGAAAACGGCTCCGCGGCGTGCTTCCCTCCTTCCCTCCATCCCTCCCTCCCGCCGCCGCCCCCCGCGCGGGCGCGGACAAAGGGGAGGGGACCAACACCTGGCGAGCGCCGGTCCCTTTGTGGGGCAGGCGCGTCCCACAGCCCCGCGGGCGATGGGGAGCGGGGGCCGGTCCCTCCCGCCCGCCCCGGGGACCGCGAGGGAAGGAAGGTACGGGAGTGGGGGGCACTTACTCGCCTGCCCTCGCCGCGCACCTTCACGCCGCTCGCCCTTAGCCTCAGCCCCTCCCTCCGCGGCCGCCGGGGCGCTGGAAGTTCAGGCGGCGCCGGCCATTCCCAGCCGGCGGCTCCGTGTTTCGGGGGGCGGCGGCGGGCGCGGAGCGTCCCCGGCGGCTTCACAATAGACACCGGGCAGCGCGCGCGTGTCTCTGTGTGTGTGCGCGTGTGTGCGCGCGCGGGGGGCGGGGCCTCTCCCGGCGCGCCGAGCCGGGCGGGAGGGAGCGGGGGGAAGCGCTGTTTACCCGGCGGCCGAACCCGGCCGCCCCCCCACCACCGCCCGATGCTCGGGCTGGTCCATGCGCCGCCGCCCCCCACCCCGCGGGCAGGCAGGTGGTACAGTCCGGCCCGCCGGGCTCCCTCTCCCCGGCGCGGGCGGGGCGGGGCCCCGCCGCTGTGACGTTCCCGAAGCCGGGTGCCGACGGCCAATCAGCGCGGGGGGGCGGGGCTCCCCGGGGCACGGCGCGGTGCCGAGGCGTATGGAGCTCGGGGGTGACAACAGAGTGTCCTGCGGGGCAGGGTTCCCCGCTCCGCTGTCCTCTGCCGAAAAGATGGCGAAAACGCTTTGTGTGCGGGAAAAAATGGGCGGCTGGAAGCTCTCCCCGGGCTGTTAAATATTTTCTCCTACCACCACGCAAAGCGTAGGCGAGCGCCGGGGGGGAAATTTCCAAGTGCGGCGCCGCGTTGCATGCTGGAGCTTGTAGTCCTGCTCTGGAGTCCTGAAAGGTTAAGCACCATCAACAGCCAAGGGGAATAATCCCCCGTCAAACGTCTTTATATCCAGTAACAGACCATCATTTATCCTTTAGAGTGTGTTTTCTCTTTTAACGAGCCACAATTTTAAGACGCAGCCCTACCCCGCTCATTCTGCGGGGGAAGGGACGCCTCGAGCCCTGCGGAGCTGCCAGGACCTGCCCGTCCCGTCATCCCCCGCGCCAAGATGTCGGCGGCGATCGCCGCGCTCGCCTCCTACGGCGGCTCCGACTCGGAGCCCGACTCGGAGCCCGAGACCGAGGACGGCTCCCAGCGCTCCGCCGCCGTGCTCGCCAGCCGCGATGCCGTGCTGCACCTCCGGGCGCCGCCCGCCGCGCCCCCTGCTCTGCCCGTCGATGCGGCCCCGGAAGTAGCCGTGAAGGTAGGCATCCCTCCAGGGCCCGGGCCGCCCGCCTGCCCGGCGTTGTGTCCGCACCGCCGGCCTCGGCACAGTGCTGGGACAGGCCTGGAGCCAGCCCCAGGCTGGGGAAGCGGGGCGGAAAGGGCGCGGTGGCGGCAGGGCCACCTGCCCTGCCCTGCCTTGCCTTGGGGTGTGGGGGTCGGAGCTGTGGAGGGGGAGGGCGTGTGTCGGGGAGCTCCTGTGGATTCCAGCTGCGGGGGTTAAGTTTATTAAAGAGTGTTAGCTCAATCTCAGAGCGTGCCTTGATTGCAGTTCCTTAGATACTTGTTTGCTGTTTCTGTGTAAGGTGTTTTCCTGTGTGGTTTTCCCGGGTGGTGGGGTGAAGTCGATACGTGATAGGGTGACTGAATCCTGTTATAAAGGGCAGCCTGAAAACTGAGTGGTGTTTCTATTTCTTTATTGCTTGGGAAACCTTTATTTTCCAAGTTCATTATCACATTGGCTCCCTTTTGTGATACCAGAAAGGGAGGGGGGAGGGTGCTGGTTTAGCTTTGGGATTTTTTGTACAGGCAACAAATTTCTAATCAAAAGCAGGCATCTTGCTGTGATAACTGTCACTGTTCTGCTGCCACTTGATTAGAAAAGTTTCTTGCCTTGTGACCAAGAGGTGGATAGCCTCTTTCACTTTGTTGTCATTAGTTGATTCATATTATATCACAATTTATCGTATTTTTGTGTAGATGTTTTATATGGTAACTGCAGTTGTTTATCTCTTAGAGGCTTGGAAATCTGGTTTCTTCAGTTGCAGCAGCCAGCAGGCTGTCTTGTGCAGGTTTCAAAAGAAATGCTAATTAGCTTCTGTAATATTTCCTGAGTGTTAATGATAAGTGGCAAGTAGCACTAGATATGCTTTCCACCACTCTTAGGCCTGTAGCAACAGGTTTTCCCTTTGCCACACCAGCACGAAGGTTTAGGTAGCTGCTTAGGGGCTGACATCAGGGAGCTGATCTGAATTTTGAAAAAATAAAACTCTGGTGAAGTTATTTGTCCTCGGATCCGTTCCTTGATCTGGTTTGCACAAATGCTGTGCTGGTGCAGATAAATCTTCAGTGCCAGTGCAGAAACAAGTGGCTGGAGAAAAGGGTTAGGTGTCAACAGCACGTTCAGTTCAAAGCTGTTTACCAGGCTCTCCTCTGGGAGGGGTATCCACCAGCACATCTAGGACTGCCTCTGCCTCAGACACAATGCTAACTAAGATGAAAAGAGTGTGAGGCTTCTCAATATTAAGATGTTTGATTATAATGTTGTCTGTAACTCTTACTCTAGAACGCAGATGAGGTGCATATAACTGAAAAGAGCAACAACTTCAAGCTGAGGCTTTCAGAACACAGCATACTGAAGCTTCTTTTAGCAGCACAATCTACTCTGAGGAGCAACAGGTCATTTCTTTGTAGAATTATATCAGGCTTTCTTTTCGGACTTTTAGTGTTCGAGAAATAACTGCAGGTCTCATATGCTGTATGTTCTCCATACCTTCCATGGCTAAAAATGATAGTGTCCCACTGGTCAGCAGTGGAAGCTTGCCAGACACCTGTCAGGAATTTACCCTGATTCTTTAGAATTAGAAAGCCCTTACTGAACAAATGTAAAAGACGTGGTGTTTTGAGTGTAAATCACAAGTCTTTTCTAAGTACAAGCCTGGAAAAACAGGAAGCTGAGTAATTAGGAAAGCAAAGTTACAGTTCATTAATATCACTTCACTTGTGCAAATGTTGTTTTGACACAAATAAGGATCAAGTACTCTTAAGGGCATAGATATTTATTGTACAAAGGACCAGGAATGGGTAAGAAAGGATGGTGGTTGGAAGGGTTGGTCATACAATAAATATAAACAACAGCTTGCATTTTTGGCAGTTGACAATGCAAATCTTAAATGGTTGGTGTTCTGCATTCTAACTGTTGTACCTGTTTCTGGTTCAGAATACTGGCCTGTTAACTGGCATAGACCTTAGGCTTATGTGTACTTTAAAGAGAAATGGGTCCTCATTCTCTTTAATAGCAGGCATTGTTGTGAGCACATTCAGCTGATAGCATTTGGGCTACTGAATGTGCATATCAAATACAGCCCTAAGATGTCACTCCAATATGTATTTCAACTTTCTGTAGAAATCTGCTGAGTCCTTGTTTCAAAGTACATCATAGTTACATAAAATCACATTTCTGTGAAAATAATTATTCTGTAATGGAAAGCTGTACTCATGGTTTGTAACTATTTTAAAAGTTTGAGGGGATGGCTTTTGTTAGACCCTCTTCTTACAGTCTGCTTGTTGAAATAGGCTTATTGCTGATCTTGATGTTAAATTACTCATAATAGATAACAGCTCTAATTATTGGTGACTCCAGTCTGATAATACTTCTACTCTCATTCTAAATTGGAAAGCCCACTGGATGAAAGTTGCGTGTTTCTGTTACTGTTTTTAGCACCACTAAAATCACTTGAGGGAAGACAACAGAGGGTGAAAGTTTGTGCTTCTGGTCCCTTCATGGAGAAAAGGATAGGTTGTAACTTCAGGACATTCAGAGGGGGACAGCAGGGCTGAAGAAGGGTTCTGCTTCTGTATGAGGAAGTATTGAGAAGGCCAAAGGAGATGGCTGAGGTGTAAAGTATGATAGACATGTATGAATATCATTAAATGACACAGAGAGGGAGTTAAGTACTCTGTCTCTTCCAGTACAGCAACTATAAGCTGCCTAGGAGGAGTTAGGTTCAAAGCAAATAGAAGGATGCAGCTTTTCATCCAAGGTGTAGTAGGGCTTATTGTCATGCCAAGAAGTACTGTGTGTTGAAGAATTTTGCTTTGTTACAAGGAGAGTCTGGACAAGTACTTGGAAGAGATCCATTGAAGGATGAGGTGTCAGTAAATACACAGATTTCCTCCAAGTCTCACCAAGACCTGAAGATATTTGGCTGTTGGGAGAGTGCAGAAGTATCATCAAATATGCTTGTCCTGCTCTTACTCTCCCCTAGGTGCCCGGTTTTCATAAGGCTGATGCTTTCTTTTGTAGGAACAGTGGATAGGTTAATCAAGGTATTTTCTTTCTCCAAATACGTCATCAAGTAGTAGGTAAGCATGACATTGTTGTAAATAGAGGCTGTTCAAGCAAGGGAAGGGAGCCCAGTTGCCCCCAACCAGGCCATTGTCAAACCCAATTATAATTAATTTTCCTACAGTTTCTACTTCTGTGAAAACATCACCCTCACGTTGCTGACAGAGTTTTACCTTCACTTTTGAATTGTAAATGTAGAAGGAAATTCAGGAAATTGCACTTTCTATGAAGAAATCACAGGAAATGTTGCAGCTATAAGCTTTGCTTTTGAGAGAACACTTATTGTTTGATCTCTGTCCAGGGTAAGACTCAGATTGGAGCAGATTTTATGATACTTCTCTGCAGTGTGTCCTTCAGTGGTCTTGAGGAGAGGACATTTAACTGGGTTGAAATAACTAGGCTGGCCCAGCTCGGTGCAGGAGCTGGAGGATCTGCGTTGCCTTTAATGTGAGAAGGGGTTGGATGTGTCAGTTCCCTTGGAATCCAGTTTACCTTTGGCATTATGCAGGTTTCCAGAAAAGTTTTACATAAGGGGGAGAAATAGACTTCAGTCACACTTCTTAATGTTTTTTAAAACCTAATCCTGCCAGCTGTGGAGAGAAGAAAGATACAAGGTGGCATGTAACAGTTCTGTAGCAGTGATTGAACATCAGTAGACTTGGGAGGTGTTACTTGTTAGGAATGTTTGTCTTCTTTGACGTGGTGGATTTTCCAGCTTTCTTTGACACAAAATATCTTGTAGAGAGTAGATGTTTAGAACTTGTCATCCTGCAAAATCCTGGGAATCTAGCCTGGTTCAGCAAAACCATTTCGCGTGTGCTTTTCTTGCTGGTTTATTTTTATTCTGTTGAAGTTAGTGAGGCGGTCATTTACTGTTAGGAGTGTGTGAATGGGTAGAAAGAATAAAAGCTGATAACAGCCGTGTCTTAATGTTGGAGCCTCACTGAAAATGCTATGTATCTCTTGGTAATAAATTTGTAAATCTTTAGAATGAGATAATGTGCATTTGACAGCCCAAGTGGTTTAGGCAAGAATTGATAAGTGACAAACTGCTTAAGTCTCGGTGGCTCATGGGATGTGGTCTTAATTTACCACATTTTAATGTGATTGATAATTAAAACTAATTAAATGTTATGCAAAGCAGCCTGCCCTTTTTAGCTATTTGACTAACTAGTAATGAATTTACCTGGGGAAACGGAATGTTGTAGGTTTATTATCTGAAATGTCCAGGAAAAAAAAGAAAAACCCGTAACGTATAGACATCAGAATTCTCTGCTTGCATGAGATGAAGCTGGAAAACATAAGGCACATTATATTCTTTCTAAGGAACAGAATTGCCATCCAGTGTTGCAGTACATGCTGCACCTTGGTCTTTTTATTTAAGGCTTTGCTTTTTTGCCTGTTACAGGGATTTTGCCTCTGTTTAATTAAAGAAATGCTTTTGTCTTGCATGCACATAAAGAAACTTCTAGCAATCTTTTTAAACATAATTTTTGTATTATTGAACTATTTTTTACTCTATAAATCGAGTGATTTTCATAGAAAGTAACACTATTGTTTTATGGCTTTCGGGTAGGAGTTTTTTTGAAGAAAAAGAGGACTGTAGCATGTTTAAGGAACCTGTTAAGGAGGAAAGTTAATCTGATTTACTGTATTTGTAGTCTAAAATCCCTTCTATTTCCTGTCCTCTTTCTTATGCTTTAAAGTGGCCAAGCTTTATGGTAGGACTGAAAGAGCATGCCTTGGAAGGAACCAGACATTCAGTGATCTCTGGGGAGTTATAATGAAGCACCTCCTTGTCTACGCTTAGCATCAAAAGCTTCTTTCTGTCTCAAGATAGATTCTTTAGGCAGTGCTAATACTCCAGAGTACAGCCCTGAGTGCCATTCCCCTATAATAGTGTGATCCTATTTTGTTGAACAAAAGGTGCAAAAGGACAGCATTTAACGATCAAAAGAATTTTTTTACCTCATCAAATCATCTCTGAACTGTAAAGCAACCTGATATGCAAGTAAGTAGACATCACATCTATTAAAAAATACCCAAAACAACACAACCAACACAGTAAGTAGTTGGGTGAAAAACTGACATCATCTGCCTCTTTTTGCCTTGTATCAGCAGTGATTCTTGCATCTCTCTGGACAGACACTCATTTAACCTGTCTACCAAACTTCAGTGGATCTATGGAGTGAGCATTTTCAGTTTTTGGTTGTCCTTATTTCTGCAAAGTTGTATAATCTGAATCTCTTCTGTGCTGAATTAGGTTGCTCAATTTTTCTATACAGGTCCTATTTTCTTAGGCCTTTGATCATGGTTCTTTTTCTTTCAGACCCTTTTTGGTAGCATGTGTCTTACCTGACATGTGGTGCCCAGTGTGGCCCCTGTATTTCAGTTGGGTGCTTGTTACTGGTGCTGAGAAAAGCAGAGAGGTGACACAGAGCTAAGTTTGCAGCTTCTTTCTATTATGTTTTTCAAGATAGACATATTCAGTAAAACATAACTTCCTAAAATTTTAGTTCTTCGGTTCCAGGTTATGTGGGGTGTACAGCCTTTAATGGTATTACAGCATGCCATAAAGCCCATATTAATATAATTTCTGAGTTGCAGCAAACATCAGCTGCTTCTCTGCCAGTCATACATCTGAACTTTTCTCTTTATCTGGAGGAGCACTGTATCTGTTTGAGAGCTTTTTGACCCCTCTTTTTATGATGCCTGTGCCTTTGAGAGTGGAAGTAATCTAGGGTAATACTTAGCCCTTCACTGAAATCGCAGATGCTCTCCTCTTTCAGCTTAACTACTGGTCATATCCCATCCCACAGAGCCACTTGTGTCACACTTGGCACATAAGCTACATGATGAATTGCTCACCTTAGGCTTTTAGATAAATCAAGACATTCCTGTGACCAAAGGAAAAGCTACAGCACAGCAGAGGGACGATCTCTTAGATTACCTTATCTCAGTCACAGCTCTGCCAGACAGCTGCTCCTGTGATCCCTTCCCTGCTAGCTGGAGCTATGGCAAATGCATCTAGAATGCATGCAGTTAAGGCTGTTGCCAGCATAAAGGGACAGTGTTGTGAGACCTGTATTAACTTTTCTTGCTTTCTGGGTCCTAAAAAGATGAGTTCTGCTGAAATGGTCTTCTGGCAATGCATGCAGTTGTACCCAGAGATTTTCACCATGTGCAGAGGTTGCTGATGAGTTCTTTCCTCTCATCCAGAAAAAAAAAAAATAAAGCCACAACCAAAACATCCCAATGCAGATAGCTTGGCAGCTGGTGAAATGAATGATGGGCTAAGTTAATATTTTTAATGTTTCTGCTACCTACTAGAGTCTTATAACGCTGTACAAAATGGCACTTACCAGATGTTGACCAAAGGATAGTTTGTCTCTTGCAATTTCAACTCTTGCCGTAGACTAGCATCTGGCAATGTGTTGTGTCAATACTTTATATTCCTATCAAGATTTCATTTTTTAAAAATACTGAGAAAGTAAAGTGGGTAGTTGGACCATGTTCAAATTGTTACATAGTTTAAAGCAAAGTGACGTAATGAAAAGATAACCATTATGTGCTTCAGCAGCATGTTATGAGATTGTCATTTGATGCCCTAATATATGAAAATGTGAATAAGACTGGTTCTGAGTGAGTATGCAGGTCCTGAGGAGCGTAGCTCTGATAAATATAACATGTGCTTCAATTTCAAGGCTCGGTGGTTTTCACACAGAAAGAATGTGCCTGTGGTGGTCTAGGAGTGAACATATTGTGTGGCTTTCAAGTGACTCAGCACTGTTCCACCAGCAGCGAAGTAGAACCAGAATTGCTATAATCCTCCAGCAGAGGATCGGCTTTCATGGCACAATCTGTTTCTTTTCTCAATTACCAAGCAGCATATAATAGAACTTAACAGGAAGAAAAGAGAAGGAAAAAATAGCAGAACTGAAAAATTCTTGGCATTTTTGCAAAACTGGGTTTTTTTGCTTTTTCAGATTAAGGAGCAGGGAAAAAACTGTCTTAATTTCAAGTAAACTGTTCACTGTTCAAATGTCACTAACCATTGATCAAATAAATTTTGCCTTGTCAATTACATTAGTTATTATTTTCTCAAATTTTGAGTTGTGTGGACAAGATGTGAGGTGTAGCTGAAAGAGTAAGCTGTACGATGTGACTTGAAAAAGTTGTCTGTGGAAAATGTCCTCACATGATGGAGCTGTGAAAAGAAGTGTAAGTTTGGAGGTAACACAGGTTAGGAAGTGGTTTTGGTATGCTCCTGTTCTAACTGGAGGCATGTGGGTTTTTTGCTGAATGAGTAGATTAGGCCTGCTGGGCTGTTTTCAGGCAAGTTCATGGTGTATGAGAGTCCGGGCTGTGAATGTACCGGTGGCTGTTGCCATCCAAGCCCAGTGAATCGGAAAGGTCGTGTGGTGAGAAAAATGAGGTCAGGCCGAGAACTGGTAGTGCTAAGGATTCAGGCAAGACCAGTGCAATGGCTGGATATGCCTGTTAAAGTAATTGATAACATGGTGAGAGTAAAGCTTTCTGGTTGGACTTAACAATTCTACTAAGACAGTGGCCTTCGTAGAAAAACAATTAGTGGAATACCTGATGTCAAGGTTTTGTTTTGTTTTGGGTTTTTTTAACATGCTTTTTTTTCCTTTGTTGAGCAATTTTAATCAAATACAAACAGATAACAAGCCAAAGATCTTTAGGTACTGTTTTTCTTTTCTGTGTTTTAGAAAATCAGGTTTTAAAATCTTTTAAGTCTTGTATGCATGAGCAAATTTGTAATTGACCTGCTGTTGAATTGTGGAGAAAAAAAGCTTCTGGGCATAGCATGTCAGAGAATAGCTAACAATATTTAACAAGTTAAGAATGTGCTATTTTGCTTTCAAGATACTGTAATACAAAGCAAGACTGAGTTTGTTTGAGGTAGTTTTCTATTAATGAAGCGACTGCTAGAATTTGATTCTCTGTTGTGCCACTTTCTGTGAGTCACAAATGCTTTTGGATCCTGTTGTAGGTAAGCACTGACTAAGCAATGATGCTAAGATAGCTTTTTCAGTATGATTATTAGGGGTTTTGTCAATATACTAGCACATTGTGTGTCCTTTTCAATTGCTGTTTTTCTAGAATAAAGATACAGGAAGCAATGACAGTAGTAATTCTGCAAAGTAACATTCTCCTTCATGAACTGAGGTCTTGATGAGGGGAGAGGTTCTGTTGATGTGAAAGAGCCTTTGTAAAGCTCTGAAACCAGGTCTTTTTGGGCACTGCTACCTTACTAGCTGTTTTCTTTCTTCTCTGTCTTCTATTTCAGCTGCATGTACCCTTCTGAATTTTTCCCTATGAGTTGCTTGAAGTTATTATTTTGGTTAATCCCTCTTTCTTGTCTCTTCATCTATCTAGTTAAATTTTTGTCACAACAGGCTTGCAAATGTGTTTAAGTACTAAAGCTGAATTACATTTATAACTTTCAGTATAAATATGTACCTTTTGAAAATAAGGGTTTGTTGGGTTCTGTGAAAATCATTGTTATACTTAATGTTTGTGCTGATAGGTAATTTTTTTTTTGTGACTGACTTTCAGAACAGTTACTTGTGATTTCTGCCTTCTGCCTTTTGTAGATTTCTAGCTTTCATCCCTTTATATTAAATTCATGACCATTTTAATTGGCTCTTCTTTACAAGTCTGGTTTTCGAACACCCTAAAAAAAAAGCTTTCCTTCAATATTGCTGCTGTTTTTAAAATGTGTGCATGAAATCTTTAAAAAAAAATTATTCGCATGCAAAAATCTGCACATGTCTTAGATGAGTTTCTCAGTGACCACTTGACATTGGTTTTGCAATCAATATTTTTTAAAACTAGAAACTTTGGCCGAGGTGCTCTTCTCTTTCATAATACTGAAAGTGTCAACTTGAGCTACAGCCCTAATTTGGACTGAAAGAAGGTAATATCATATATTTAAATGTCTACGTGTGAAAAATGGGTTATTAATATGTCTGTTTTATTTCAGGAAGATGTGGAAACAGGAGTCCACCTTGATCCTGCTATCAAGGAAGTTCAGTACAATCCCACTTACGAAACTATGTTTGCACCTGAGGTAAGAAGCATTGTTGGTTTTTTGAGCAGAAATGCCTTTGGCTTAAAAGGCAGAGGTTCTATAAATTTTGTGTGAATTTCCTCTAAGACAACTTCTTTGGATGCTTGCTGCATTTTGGAATGCAGTTGGGGCACACTAAAAAATAGATTCTACACAAGTGGGTTGGTATTTTTAGTGCTTGAATTTCAATATTCTGCATAAAGCTCTTCTAAGAAGTGTCTTAAAGTGTTTATCAGAATTATAGCTACGAAAATTAGAAATTAAGATGGGAAAATAGCATTATAAAGATATTGAGTCAAACATGAACTGCATTGAAGTGGTCCTTTACTATTTTCACATTTTTGCTATTTACTCATTGTGCTCCTTAAAGCAGAATGAACATTTGTAAGACTTGCAGATATAAGACTTCTAAGAGGAAGATTTAACATGAAAATCAAAATACTTTCAGTTTAATTATTCATATCAGTATTAAGAATTTTAGTAACTTGAGCTGTGCTAAATTTGTGTAGTGAAAAACCATTAAGACTGAATTTAGTCTGCCTGGTGCCATGTGAACCACTTTTTGTTTTATTATAACTGACAGGCTATCTGAAAGATAAAAATAGCTGTTCAGGCATTTAATTTTTTTCTGTATTTAACTTCTTTGTACAGTTTGACTTCTGTTCGACCAGGGGTTAGTATTCTAGGTAGACAAATAGTGCATCAATCTCAAATTTCTACATTAGTTATGCTTTATGTTTAGAAAATGTTTTGAGGAACCACATAAATTGGCCTTTTCATAGTGAGCTGCACTTTGCAATGTATCAAAGCTATGATGTGTGCAAGAAAAAGTACTGATTTAAACTTACTCCAGTGCTGCTGTGTGTAAATGTTTTAGTTAGGGAAACCTGATGTGGGACAGCCTTGGATTTTGTCTTCTGAATGCTTGTACTGGTCACATACTGAATGACAATATGTGTTGGTTCTGTCAAGTATCAACAAGTCAAGTAGTCGATATCAGTCTGAGCTCTGTGCCAGTAATAAAGGCTAGAAAGTTCAATCCTGAAATCAACTGTTCAGAACAACTGTGTGATTACTGTGTAAAATAACAGATTAAGAAGCTTATTCAGTAGTCACAAAGAAATTTAAAGTTGAGGTGATTTTGCATTACCATTTTTGAAAGACAGGTCTCTTTTTTTTCTGTGGGTTTTTTTTTCTGAAAAAGTAAATATACAAAAATAACAAATTACTAATTCTGCTACACCTTGTTTTAACATTTTTGATGAAGTTTGGACCAGAAAACCCATTTAGGACTCAACAAATGGCTGCACCTAGAAACATGCTTTCTGGATATGCAGAACCGGCTCACATCAATGATTTCATGTTTGAACAACAAAGAAGAACATTTGCAACCTATGGTAAGTCCGTAACAGTGGAATTCGCCTCCATCTTTCTTACACCCAGGTTGGACAAATTATGTTGGTCTTGATTGGACAATTAATAGGACTGTAACTTCTAGAAATTGCTTTTTTCCAGAATTAATAAAATGGGAAAAGGCTTTTGAATGAGAATCCATATGGAGAGATCATAGTATTTATTTGGGAAAACTAATTTTGTAATTCCCTTTTGAACTGTAAGCCAGTATATGATCTACTAGCAAGCCCCTCTTGATTAGTTGCATCAAGTGTAGAAAACACAAATCAAGATTTCACACTTTTCACATGACTAACTATAGATCTGTTCTGCAAATAGGTTCTTTCGTGTGATTCTGACTCTCTCAAAACCCAAAGGAAGCCTTACTGAGTTGTCAGGTTCTTTGGTGGTTGCCTCTTGATACCAACTGAATGAACCGGATTTGCAGGCAATGGGAATACATTACTAAAATAGTCTTGGCAAAGACAGACCCAAAGAACTCTGTGTTGGTGGTCAGTGTAGTAACTGCTTTCTTATCTTGAATAACATTTTCCCTTGTAAATAGTGGCATTTGAAAAATAAAACATTTGAGTCTTGGGGAAGCTTGAGGTTCAAACAGACTTTTTATGAATTGTAAGAAAAATTGATTTTTTTTTTTAGATAAGAAAAATATGGAAAGCCTATGGATTCTAAACATTCTTTTGGACACTTTTGAAAGAACAAAGCTGCCACGGGTTTACGTATAACAATGGTTATTTTTTTCTTCTGTATTTCATTGTAAGCTTTCATTTCTGTTTTAAGTTTGATTGCAAGTGCTTGTTCAGATGAAGTATCATTTATATACTTGAAATCCAGTTTATTAGGCAAGATCTGATACTTCCTGTGTTAACTTAAAATGTCACAATACTCCACTTTTTGCACAACAGATTTTCGTCTTTCTTTATTCATATTTACATTCAAAATACTACTTCTTGCAAACTGTTTTCCCTCAAAAATCACCTTCCTGAACAAGTATCCTTAATTTCATTAGGGCTTTATGCATGCCTGAATTCACTTACTGCATTCTGTGATGCATGAAATTGGGACTTTATTGCTAACATTTGTGGTAGCTAGGTATTACAGTGGAAGAAAATGCCTAACATCAGAGATTATCACATAGTTAATTTTTCTTTGTATTTGAGTTTTATTAGAAGCTTTCTTGTAAATGTTAAAAATTGAAATATAGTAATGACAGTTTTTCTCTTACATAGTTTTAGCTAATAGGTACCTTTCACTGAATTGTTAGGATGTGGAATATAAGCAAAATGACAATATTAAGAAATGGGTATCTAGTTTCATAGCATAATTTTAACTTACTTGACTGTAATTTTGATATTAAAACTTGAGAGACAATGCAAGTAGGAGCCTCTCTTCAAGATCTGAATAGACAGATTAGATTTTGTTCTGTGAAATTAAATGTAACCTTTTGTGGGTTGGACGTTTTTTTGTGTGTAAACTTTATACACACACTTTTGTGTGTGTAAAACAGATACTGGGAATAAGTGTCTGTAGGCATATTGTGTTTGATTTGGGGTTTTTTATTTGAAAAGTTTAGTTTGGAGAAAGGTAAAGCTAGTAAGTCTAGTCAAAACTACTTCTGTTGGTTATGTCATCACTGTATTACAAGCAAGTATAAAAATGTATTTTAAGCCGTGTAACATTGGCAACTGTGCAGCTATCATTCAGCTTTCTAGAAATGTTCAATAGATAATGATCTGGATACAGTGACAATGGAACTATGAAAAGGCTGAGATACAGGCAATTCAAACAGCAAGAACCGGCACTGAGAAGCTGAAGTTCAAACTAGAAGATGCAGTAAGTGAGCATGGTATCCTAGCTCAGTAGAAGATCTGTTAAAAGCAGCACTCCTTTAAGTTGTCAGAAAGTTATCTATTAAAAATTTCAATGTGCTCTTTTTCCATTTGGAAGGATGTAATAAATATCTTCTCAGAAAACACCAAGTGTAAAAATGCAAGTAAAATTGGTAGGCGTAAATCCAAGCCGTATATCTTTTTCAAGACTGAGTCATAACATATTAGAAGAACAGGAGTAAACCTCTTTTTTAAAAGCTGCAAATCTTGAGACTTCTGGTCAATCTTACTGTTTAGCACCATTGCACTAAGGCGGGAGGTCTTGAACAAATTTGCAATAGCTGGCAAGTAGATAAGCAGTGACTGTAGATGAAGGACGAAGGTAGTAAATGAGATCATGTATCCAAAACAGCTCAACTGTCTCAGTGTCTTTCACAAAAAAAAGACACCTTTATATTATATATAATCCTGAAAGTTAATACATATTCATTGAGAAACCTATATATTAATCACAAACAAAACCCGAGTATTTTTTGGCAACTAGTCTTTCTTATCTACTTCTTGTGCAGTAAATCTTTACTCTTAAGAGTATATTTTCTTTGTGATGCTTGGATAGCGGAGTACCTCCATGCTGTCATTGACTGAGGGTCCTTCCAGCCCTTTATTCAATTAGACAAGTGGGCAGCAATGGGTACCTAATGAGGAGAAGAAGAAGGAAGCTAAATAGTGATACATCTGAATACTTCTTTTCAGTACTCAGTCTGTCAACCAAGAGCAATGCTTAAATGTTTATTAATTTTCAGTCAATTTGTTGGGGGTTTTCTGTTTTTTCATTTTGACAAACTTGGGCAGCTGCTTCTTGAATCCGTATAATTGTTTTTTTGTACACAGTAACCTCTTTCAGGCAGGTCTGCAGCTTAGCAGCTCCTTGTGTGAGAAAGTATCTCTGTTTCAAACTTGTGGAAATTAACAGCTTTCTAGTTTGACTTCACATCCCGTAGTCTCTTATGCTGGAAAACAAAATGAGCAATCATTTCTTATTCACCATGTGTGTCATTCCTTATTTTGTAGATCTTGGCCCTACCTTCTTCTCAGTCTGCTTTTTTTTTTTCCACCTGCATAGATCTGATCAATCTTGTTCCTCAGCTGCAGCCTTTTCATGCCTATGGCTGTCCTTGTCTCTCTTCTGTATCTCTTCTAGTTCCACTGTATTGCTCCTAAGATGGAAAGCAAAGCTGTGCACAGTGGTTACATGTTAATCTCACTGCGAATTTGTTCTGTGAGTAACTAGCTCAAAGCTATTTGCTGCGTTTTTCCAGATCATTTATCAATATGTTGAACATCATGGGCCTGAGCATGTATCCACCAGCAACTTTCCTGTGCTGTGTAAACCAACCATTTATTCTTGACAGTGTTTTAATAATTTTTCATCAATTGACCACGTAAGGACCTGTGGGTTTTCTGAGTGTCTTTAAGGCACCCTGTAATCAGTCTAACTTGGTTTTGTAAAGGTATCCAAGATGAACTAAGCTTTGCTCATTTGCAGGATTGTCACCTCAGAAATATTCTGGAGGTTTTGTCATTGTAATTTACCTGTAGAGAAAACTGTGGTGTCTGCTCTCCTGCAATATATAATACTCATCCAAGTGCATACTCATTTTCTTTATTGTAGTTTCTACTCCCTGAATCTTCTAACCGTACAAATGTCTGGCAGGTTGATCTGTAGTTCTTCATATCTCCTTTGAAATGTCTTCTGAAAGGTGGCATTATATTTGATAACATTCCTTTTCTGTCATATTGAGGTGATATTAGGTGAGAGTTTCTGCACTGTGGTTGGACTTTAGATCTGTTGGGTGGCTGCCTCTGGTCCTGGTTTTTTGTTACCACTTATTTGACTCTTTAATCTCCGGACATTTCACTTTGAGGTAGATACAGTGTCATGTTACCCATAAAGAAAGATTCTGGCACAGGAGTCCATCCAAGCTCCACCATAATCAACATGTGTTTAATACAAGCCTCACAGATGCTCTTTTCAGTCCTTCATCATCTGTTGGCCTACACATTGTCAGGTACACTTTCTGTCCCTGGCAGTTTTGACAAAGGACAAGTGTTAGTTTTTATATCTTACAAGATTCCCCTTGCTTTTGGGGGGTGGGCTGCCTTAGTGTAATGTTTACTTTGTCTGCTGAAGTTTGGTCTTTGTATTTTCCACATCTGGATGCAACTTCAGCTCTTTGAAGAATCGTTTCTTATTTCTAATAGTTTCTCTACTTACTATTCGGCTGTGCTCACTTCCTTCTGGTTGCTTTAAAGTAATCTTTTATTAGCTGGAAGGCATTTGTTTTTTTTCTCCTACATGGTGTCTTTGAAGTGCCCCTGCATTTGAAAAAGGCTTTACCCTTTGGTGCTCACTTTCTGTTCGCTTTAAAAATATTTTCTTAATATAGCCCTTCTGTTTTGAGATTGAAATCATTGTCGTAAATGTTTTTATATCTTCCTTTGCTTTATCAACAGTGTTAGTTTTATACCCTGTTATGGTCATTGTTAAAAGGTGTATCCATGGAAAGAATATCTTAAAATCAAGTTTCCTGCACTGCTAAACTGGCTTTTTTTCATGTGAATCTCTGACGTGACTCCTTCATGGTACAAGTACATTGTGCAAAAATCATCACATCTTGGTGTGAGACTTGCACAGTCTGCTACAAGGAGATGACTAAAATATGTCATTATTACTGTGCTTCTTTCCCTAGCACCTGTTGTTTAGTCTCTGTTACCATTTCATGGTTACTGCATTTTCTGTCTTAATGGTCAGTCAGGGAGTTCTGGCAACTGTACTCACCACTACTCAGACCTGGAATTTCAGTCCACAGGATCATTTAATGCTCATTAACACTATTAACTTGTTAATCTGATTTGTCTTTAAGCTTTCTGTGGCATAGAGCATATTTTTCCCCACTGGTATGACCATCTTATTTCTGTATTCTTTCTACCTGGTAAAGCCTGTATTCAATCCAATTATGTCAGTACTTTCCTACCAATTATGTTAGTTTATTATTTTAAAACAAGATATTTCAATGTTACTGTGTATTATTTTTAGCCTTTGTCATTTTGCATGTGTGCTTGGGTTTTCTATTTCCCTGCTCTCAGTTTAAATAGGATTCTGTGCTTATTACTGTCCCTGCTACCTGAGGTTTCAGATTTCTGTGCTGCCTTTCCTTGAGGATACAGGTTTCTAAAGATTGTGTATCATTGCAAATTGCTTACTTTAAGTATTTTTTTAATATTATATTTCTTTAAGTATTGTTTAAGTATATTCCCCAATCATTTTATCAAAAAGTACTCTTTGAACCTTCTCATTGCCAGCTTTTTAATTTAAATGAGACCTACCCATTTCAGTAAGGTTCCCTTTATTCCAGGAGTTTGGGGAAGTGAAGTTGTCACAGGCGATGGAGATGTTTTCCACATTAGGGTTAAAATCTGCAGTGGCTGAGAGAACTGGGACTGTTTAGCTTGGAAAAACAGGAGTCCTGAGGGGGAGTCCTGAGGGGGAGACGTTATTGCTCTTTACAGCTACCTGAAAGGAGTATGCTGATGGCATGATCCATAAAAACATTGAATAAAATAGTCCAGGTATAATCTTGTAAAAGGTCCTCTCCCAATTTAATGGAAAGCCAGACTCTGTGGGAGTCTGACTTTTTTAATTGGTAACCAGTTTTGCATCTGCAGTCCTAGGTAATCTACCCTATTTTGAGTCCATTGATGTAAGGCAGTCTTCTTATTTTAATTTCAACTATTAAGGGAAGGCTGTCTCTCTAGAAAATAAAATTCCCCTTCACAAGCCATTATGATTTAAAATGCTTAACTAGCATTATTTTTTCAATGTTGTATTTCTTGGAGTATGTCAAAAAAGACTGGGAAGTCCTAACATACAGCACGTTTATTCTTCTGTATCTGTGCTCTCAGCTGAAGGAGTCTCTTTTCTTGAAAATTCCCTTTTGAGTATTGTTTAAAAAGTCAATATATGAGCATATATACATTTTCAGAAGCAGAATTACAGATTATGTTTCACATGCTGCACACAAACTCTTCGTTAATATTTTAGCCATTTTATAGCTATTTCAGTATCAGTGCTTGTCCTAAAAGTGGACTGTTTCATTCATGCAACATTTGGTATTTTTAAATCTCTTCTTCACAAGATATTAATGTCCTTTTTAATAAGAAATAGTCTTCTCTCCATGAATCTCAAAGCTCTTTATGAGTACTCAGTAACTTGGTTATAGCAGGATTATGTAATCACTAGCACTGATATTTTAAGAGCCTAAAATAACTGACTTGGAAATAACACTTGTGGGGGTTTTTTTTAATCTACTCACGTTACATGCAACACCTACAGTCAGTATTACCTGTTAACAATTGTAGGCACTTTATTCTCTGATTACTTTGATTCTGCAGAGATGCCAGTGCAGAGTGGGTTAGTCCAGCTGTATTTTTCTGCATACCTGAGCTACGTTTGAGTCTCTGTGTGCTGCATTGCACAGTGTGGTGTAAACAGGCTTTAATTAGCTATCTTTCTGGAATGCACATCAAAGTCTAATTATTTAGCCAACCATTTTCAGGTGCACTGAAATTAGAGATGTAGGTGGACTTGTATCTTTCCTTGCTAAAATGTTTCAGGAAATATCTGCCTCCTAAATAAACTGAAGGAGACATAGAAGTCAGGGCACATTATGTGGGATACCAGCTGAGTAGGATAAAAGCAAGCTGTCTTTTGCAGCTGCATGTAGGAGTCCCAGCCAGAAAGAAAATATTCCCTTTCACATATCCACTAGAAAGTAGAAATTGTTCAGAGCTTTTCTATGAGAATGATGCTGGACCAAATTCAACTCAACTATAAGAAGTCTCCACTTCCACGGGAAGCTGTGCTTGGCCCAGGGGCCCTATTCATGGGAATACTGTCCCTCTTTTACAAGTACCAAGCAAATGGAGTCCCGGAGATGGTGTCAATACAGTTGGAGGACAAGTAAACCACTGTATTGATTTTGACATAAATCCAAAGTAATATCTCTGCTGTTAACAGAAACCTTATAGCTTGGAAGAGAACTCATTGAAATGGTGGCTTAGTAAAAGCAGGCACCTAAATTAGGGGAAGTCTGATTGCAGTGTCAGCTCAGTTTGGTTATCTCCAGAAGTAAATCCTACTAAGAGTTGGGAATAAATGATTTTATTGTTTAACATAGGAATAGAGGGAGTGTATATTTCTTAAGATGCCATTGGTGAATACTTCTCTCCCTATATCATATTCATGGATCATCTGGACATATGTTGCTCCACAGCTGGATCTTACCAGGTTTGAAACTACAGGGCTGCTCGGCAGGTGGATTGCTGCCTTTGGATGAGAGTACCTGCTGTGTTCTTGGAATGGCTCTTCTACTAGTTTCAATAGTGTTATTTTTACCAGCATCGAAAAAGAAATTAACTAGACCATGTTCTAGGAGAGTAGTCTTTCTGAAAAATGTTTGGGGAGACAATCTCCTTTGGCTGTAGGAATGGTGTTGATAGGTTCTCAACTTGTATGCATTTGTATGTGCCTTCATGAGCCATTGGTCTCCAGAATGGACTGGATAATCTCCCACTGTTCATGAGTGTCTCTGTCAATCAACAAAATACAGGAATTGGTTTGTATGCTGTAGGATTTAATTAATTATGTGTGTGTGATTACTTTTACTGGTGGCTTAATATCTTTCTGTCTCTTTTTTTTTTTTTTTCCATCCTTGATGCAGAGGAATTCTCATTGAGTCCTCAAGAGACATTTTGTCACTTTAATATTTAATAAAAATTGGTGTTATGTCCACCAGGGTGCAGTCTTTCCCAAAAAAAAAAAAAGCTATGGTGGTCAGTAAGTGTTCAGTGCACCACCTGTTCCTTGGAAACTAAATGAATTTATTTGTCTATCTTATAAGATCATGCTATCCTCTTCAGGAGAAATGGAGAAGAAAAGTTAGATATATGTATTAAAATTGTAAATATCCTGAATAGCTGTGAAATGGTGGTTCATTTTATAAAGTATTTACAAGAGTAAATGCAGCAGATTTTGTTGTGGTTGGGGTTTTTTTGTTTTGTTTTGTTTTTAATGAGGCTCAATAGCCGTAGTCAGGAAATGAAGATGTGAATACTTAATTTTTTTAAAAATTAAAGGCCATGACTGCTGCTTCTGGTACCATCCACATTAGTTAAAGCAACTCCTTTCAAGTTGAAGGAACAAGCTTTCCCAATTCTGGCAGGAGGAGGATTAAGTAATTTTTGCTGTGGGAGACAGAATACACACAAAGCCCTAGAAAACTTCATTTGATTTTATTTTTTCCCAGTCTCTGTCCTCTGCCTTCCAGCCGCTGCCACCCCAGGACTGCCAAAGCTGAGTAGCGCTCTCTTTGCCCCAGCAGAAGCAGTGGGCAGAGCAGGAGGCTGCTGCTGAAGCCAGAGGGCTCTGTGTATTCGGCAGCCACAGGCTGGTTTCCACGTGACTTACTGGCTTTGCAAACCAAGGAGCAGTGTCCTGCACTAAAGCAGCATCTGTTTAACGTCATGTGTCACTGAAATAAGATTTTGAGCTAGTTTTTTCCTTATGCCATGTTACAACAAGAAAAGGTTGCTATGGCATTTCAAAATCGAATGTTTGCGTTGCAGCAAACTGGCCTGAATTCAGCATTGACCTCGCTTGGAGCAGGGGCATCCTGGGGTCCCTTCCCACCGGATTCTGTGACTTGGGTTCTTGTGATTACCCACCCTTCGTATCTTATGTTATGTATCTTATGTTATTAACTGTTGCCTACTGTATTTCTTTGTTTCTCTGTGTTGTGCAAATTTAAGCATTCTGATAGCAATATGTACTCAAGGGCCTCATGGTACTACTACATAGTAATCTTTATACTCAGGCCAAGAGAGAAGTTAATGGGATTCCAAAGTTTCAATCCTTCGTCATCCACAGTTCATTCAGAGTCAACAGGAAAGAATTTGCAGAGGGGCAGAGTAGTAAAACTTGTACAAAACTGAAAAGCTTGAAATAACAATATTTTTTTCCTCTTGTTTCAGGTTATGCATTAGATCCCTCTGTAGATAACCCTGAAGCTGCCACCAAATATATTGGTTCTGTAGAAGAAGCTGAAAAAAATCAAGGTAATTAATTCAGAATCCTGTATAAATTACTTGCATCTCTTAACTGTTTTCATTTCTTCTTTACTAAGAAATAGAATAGGTATTAGCAAAGAAAGATATTAAGGAGACTTACCCATGTCCGAAAACACAATAAAGAAAGAGATGTGTTGCAATTTTAATGTAGAGGGGGAAGAGAGATATTGGAGTGTTTTGTTTCATTGAAGTAGCAAATGTTTCAGGCTGTCACGACAAACTTCAAAATAGGATTTGCAGTGTGCCATTCCATGAATACAATTTATCTGTACAATTTGAAACAGCTTTTGGGTCCTCTTAAATTCTGTCTTAGCTAATGTTGTCATGTGTCTGCATTAGGATACCTGTATGTTGAGCATAATTGCTCCTCAGGAGCACACTGATCACTCTGTGTGCAACCTCTGGCACTCCTGTTGGGAGCTGTATGTTATCTCTGCTTAGCAGAGTTAAGCTCTTTGGGTTATTTGGAAAAGAAAAACCACTGGAAGGTTGCCAAATGGTAACAGCGTGGCATGCCACTGGGAGGATTGACTACCAGAGGCATGGGGTTTGTAATTAATTCTTTGATACGAGATACTTAATATTCAAAGAGACTTTGGGACTCAAAGTTCGCATTGGAAAACTGTACCTGTATAAACTTCATGGTTATGCTTTCCCTTGCATGTCTTTTTCAAACATCCTATTCACATGGATATACAAAGGAGCTTTATTTCTGTGTCCTCTTCCTCGGGATATATCCAAGCTTTTTTCACTCTTTCCTTCTGAAGAAGGAAATGACTAAGATTAAACCATTAAAAAAAATTAAAAAGAACCCTTTTTGTAATGGAATTTCATACTTCATTTTAAGAAAACCCTTGATTAATGTGTGATTCCTTCTGATCTCTGCTTAACTTTTTACATTGCCTATTTCCCTCTTGTTTGTGTAAAGCTTCCGTTGTCTCTTTTGCGCTAGATGGATATTACTGCTGCTGTAGAAAAATGTTGTTTGAAAATTGAACATAATTGTGTATACAAGCTTGAAAAACTCAGAAGATGTTAAAATAATTACCTGCAGGTTTTTTTTCCTCCCATATCTATATTGTGTAGTGGTTTTGACACATGAAATTCTGAGGGTATGATATTTGTGAAAAGCTAGTATTTCTATGAAAGAACAAGATGGTGGTTGGAGAGAGATGACTCTGTCAATAGTGACAGACTTTTTAATAGGGCCTGTAGCAATAGGACAAGGGTAATGATTTTAAGCTAAAAGAGGATAAATTCAAACTAAGTTATAAGGAAGAAATTTTTTACAATGTGGTTGGTGAAATACTAGAACAAGTTGCCCAGACAGGTAGTGGGTGCCCCATCCCTCAAAACGTTCATGTTCAGGTTGGGCAGGGCTCTGAGCAATCTGATCTAGTTGAAGATGTTGCTGCTCATTGCAAGGTGGTTGGAGTAGGTGACCTTTAAAGATCACTTTCAACCCAAAGTGTTCTATAATTCTATGAATTTTTACTAAATTAAAATACACAGTTGTGGTTGGGGTTTTAGGAGACTTGTCTTATTTTTGGTTTGGGGCAAGTTTTTTTGAAACCAAGAGGAGTCAGAGGGACCAGAAGCCAAGAAGACTCTACTTTCAAAAACTACACTATTTAAAGTATGAAAATTGATGTATTCATACAGTCTGCAGAGTTACTGTTAAAAAATCATGGATACATGCATGGTTAAATACTCTAACAAGCAAGGATACACAGTTAACGTGGTTCCTCTGTTACTGTGCATAGCATAATTAGCGGTGTTCATAGCTGGAAAAGTGAGCAATGCTTTGGCCAATTTTGCTCAAATGCTTTTTCTGTGTTGTCCTTTATACTGAAAGGGGTGGCGGTGGTGGCTTTTTCTTTGAAACTGACTATGGTGTGACCTCTGATGTTGTATTCTATGTTAGCAGTTAGTCAGTGTATTGTTTCCTTCTTCAGGTTTAACAGTGTTTGAAACAGGACAGAGGAAAATTGAAAAAAGGAAGAAATTCAAGGAGAATGATGCATCTAATATTGATGGTTTTCTGGGACCGTGGGCAAAGTATGTTGACGAAAAAGAAGTAGCCAAACCATCAGAAGTAAGTACTGCTTTAACAAAATGGATACAAATTGTTAGTATGTGGCAGTGGTTTCAACAGAGATCCAGCTGCACTAGTGCTTGTCCAAGCAGAAGATTCATGCTATGCTTTGGGCTAATAGAAACATTTTGGGTGGTATGTCCAAATAGGATGTTCCAAATATTCTGCATTCGATTATTTGGAACACTTTTTTGGAAATAAAATTAATTCAGTCTGTGTGTGGAGTCTGATTAAAAGAAGCAGCTTGGAAAAAAAAATGAAAGTAAAACTTTTTAAAAAAAAACTGGCAAATGAAAACCCCCAATATCACACACACAAATACACACCCCCTGAACCATCCAACCAACAGATATCCTTCCTGTCCAGTCAGTGCTTAGCTTTAGTCTATCAATGAAAAGATAATAGTTCTTTTCATTGTACATAGCTTTCCAGGTTTTTATTGTTTTGATAAGTGTATTCTCTGTATTGATGCTTAGAAATATTTCTAATCTCGTTTAGCAAATAAATGTGTTTTTAATAGAGAGTAAACAGTAGTACAGTTCTGGATTTTGTTTTGTGATTCTGAATGCTGACTTTTTAAGAGATCATGTTTTATTTTTTCCAGGAAGAGCAGAAGGAGTTGGATGAAATAACAGCTAAGAGGCAGAAGAGAGGAAAACTAGAAGATGATAAACCTGGAGAAGAGAAGACTATATTACATGGTAATGGCATCTTCCTGGCTCTTCTCATTTTCTAGCTCGCTGTGTTTTCTCGCCTGCTGTTTTAATTAGTAAGGATGGCAGACAGCCTCAGCAGTTTTGCTGAGGCACCTTGATGTTTCTGTATTGGAGATAACAGCACTCACATGCATAAGCATAAAGGACAGGGAAAGAGATAAATTTGGACTAAT
Source organism: Lycocorax pyrrhopterus obiensis (assembly GCA_014706295.1). NCBI lineage: Eukaryota > Metazoa > Chordata > Aves > Passeriformes > Paradisaeidae > Lycocorax > Lycocorax pyrrhopterus. The sequence goes on along the minus strand of JACSVZ010000004.1, from coordinate 69,232,091 downwards.
TCCACTTTCTACTGTGAAGAGCAGTGTGGAAATGTTGTTTTTCAGGGTACTTGTTTTATTTATTTAGTTTTAATGTTACTAGATGCACATATCCCTTTCCCGTTTCACAGAGCAAACATATTGAAGTTATGAGTTTGGCTTAGTTTCAGCTTCAGAATTACTGTAGGTTTATGTGTCAGTATTTTCATCAGCGGGTAGTGCTCTGAGTTATGGTTTATGAACAATTTAGGAAATCACTTGGACTTTACACTTCCTCAATTTTTAATGTAAATGTTCTTGCCATCATACTATGAATACTTGTGTATCAACTAATTACCCTATGGAAGCCTGTAGTATGTGGCACCTTCAAAGAAAATGGTTTGGTAATTCAGTAAAGTTCAGTAATTTTTTGAAACTGTTACTTCAGCTGTGTGCATACCAAGCAGCCCTGTGTTACACTGCTTGGTGCAGAGACCTTTGGTAAACAGGGTCTCTTTGTGTGCCAGTTTCTACAGCCAGGCTCACGCACAAGCTGCGAGCATCCTTTCTAATGTGCATTGAGGAAGAAGTGGTGCCTGTGAGATAAGTGTTGCTGACATTAGTACTTTGTTCTGTTTATGTGTAGTAGATCATGACAGTATTTATTGAACAGCAGTGAGTATAACAAATATGAAACTTTAGCCACTGAGTCCCCTACGGACTAATTATTTTGTATCCATGTTTTCATGCTCTCTACCTGAAATTTCACAGTGAAAGACCTTGCCATATAAACTGTGATCTTCTCACACACAAACGTTCCAGAAATACATTTTGAACATGGATATAAGCATGGATACTGTGCAAGAGTACAACCAAAACTGCCTAACAACATGCCAGAAACAGAGAAATTAATCAGTGCACAGTTTATTGTCATGGCTACCCAACATGCGTCTACTCTGAAATAATCCATTTTCATGCACAATGCATCCCTGTATTTCTGACTGTCCAGTCACTTCTTAAATCTAGTTAAAGAGCAGCTGTTGGCTGCTGCTGACCAATATTGGTTCGTGCTGGCCAGATGAATTGTTTCTTCCTTGATTTGTAATTCTGTTGGCATGACTGACACAGCACAGAGCTGGCCAGAATGTGAGTTGCAAGCAACTGTCAGGGTTAGAGTTGCACGCTTTAATCTATGTAGTTAGTCTAAGCAAAGTCTTTTCGGTCAGGGGAACTCTCTTGCTGTTTGATGATGAGTAAGATGTATAGGAGAAAGATTGTCTTAATGTTTGGATTGTCAGATTCCAGGCAGACTTTGCTGAAATTACTTAGTTTGAGTTTAACTGATGTCAAATGAGATTCTACATCTGTATCCTATGAAGTTGTTTTTTCTTATACCCTCTGTCTCACCTCTCCCTGTACAGCAGAGCAGCTCTGTTGAGAAAAACTGTAATTGTGTGAGTTGTTGAGCCTTTCAAAGATTATAACCTCTTAAAATATGGATTCTCAGAATTCTGTGTTTACCTTTTCAGTTAAAGAAATGTATGACTATCAGGGGAGATCTTATCTTCATGTCCCTCAAGATGTTGGAGTTAATCTCCGTTCTACAGTACCACCTGAGAAGTGCTATCTTCCAAAGAAACAAATCCATGTGTGGTCTGGGCATACAAAGGTAGGAATGTTTGTGAGCATACAGCATAACAGCCCGTTTAACTTTCGGTCTGCAGCTAGTAATTTCTATAAAACTGAAGAATCAGTAGAAGGAAAGAGTATTTTCCTCTTTGCCGTACTCTGCATGTAGTTGGTTGCATTACATTCTCACACAAGGTGTTTGCCTGCTCAGTTGCAGTTGTCTAACTGCATATACTTTTGTGTTAACATAGTGACTTCCTGACCTACCTTAAAGGGAAAATTATATAGTGACTTTTGCAGGATTTGAAATTATTTCCTAAACTACCATGTGAACAACAGTAAGGCTAATTATAGAGATTCCTAAGAATGTTTGGAGGTTGAGGGCTTTTTGTAGTAAAAGTACTTAAGGGCTGTTTCGTATCAAACTTTGGAAAAGTTACATAGGTTTTGTGATTATGGTGCATCAGTATTACAGGTTTCCCAAATACAGCTAATACCTTTGATATGTGTGTCTTGGTAAGAGTTTTCTTTGATGCTGCTTAACATCCACAGTTCCTTCTTGTGTCAGATACCAAAACTGTATACACACTTCTGGTATTAAAAAAGTGTTTCACTGCTCAGGGTTGTATAGCATATACTCAAATTGCCGCTTCTTTTGTCACTAATTGTAAGTATTGCTTGAGGGGGAATATGCTGCACTGCAATGGACAGCACCTTAATAATATTTGAAAGATGGAAGAAAGGAGGACACGGGGAATGTTTTTAGCTTTTACCCTTTTTTTAGTCGAGTCACTTCTCTGAGCTCTTCTTTAGTGATTGCTGCATCAACGAGCTTATAGCTGCAACTCTCAGGGTTTTACAGAATGACATCTCCTCCCCAAAGCTCTAGTCACTCCTCTGCCTATTATCCTATTACAACAGACTGATGCGTAAAATAGCTTTTTCCTTCAAACAAGATGAATAATGATATCTATGAGAGAGGCAAAAGGAAAATGGGCTGGCAAATTTAGAAAGGCCGAGGGATATAAGTAGACAATAATAGGGAGGATAAAATACCCCGCTCCAACCAGGGGTGGGAGGGAGGAACTCAGTGGCATATGAATAGAGTAATTGACATGAAATGGAAAGGAGGGACATTAAAACCACGAGTACTTGGGGTTCTTTGGACTTTCCAGAAAGGAGTACCTGAAATACAGACAGCTGTGAAGATGCTGTGCTCAGGAAATCTGAGCTCAGTGGGTAGAAGGCACTGGTAGTACATGTAAGAAGTTGAGCTGGCCAAAACTTTTTTTTTTTTTTTTTTTGAAAAATTCCTCACCTGCCCCACCTGGAAAGGGCTGTTGTACAGAGACAGTCCCCGAACCCTCACTTTGTATTTAGGTGCTGTGTTTACCACAGTAATGGTGTGGATGTTGAAGGAGGTTATATATACAGCTGTTAAAGTGAATCAATTTTTTTCCAATAACAATTGTTCAGAATACATCACTGTTTCTAAAATAGGATGTAGGCAGGTTATTTCCTTTCAAGATACAGTATCTGTATATTTTATGAAGACAAGCTTTCTTTAGCTTTTTGCTTGGAAAAGAGGGCAGATGAACTGAGGAAATATCTAGATGGTCCACTTACTGTTAACTTATGTTCTTATTTACAGGGTGTCAGTGCAGTCAGATTGTTTCCTCTCTCTGGGCATATACTGTTGTCTTGCTCTATGGATTGCAAAATTAAGGTGAGTTATTTTTCTGTTTTCATGTATACGTTTTATACCATCCTAGAATACAGACAGTGCATTTTAGGATACATAAACATTTGGTACTTCTACCAAATACCTTTTGTCTGTGTTGCTTTTATTTTTCTCACTTAATTTTTAAATTACAAATTCATTGGAACAAAGATAGAAATAGTACACAAGACTGAGGCTGTTAGAACAGTGTTAGTTGTTTATTAATAGCATTTAAAAGGTCACAAGTTTCTCATGTTATTGCCTTTGTTGTTATATTAATTCATTTTCTGCGAAACCTAGTTTTACAACTAACAATAGGTCTCTGCCGAAGTCTTCTACTGAAGCATTTGTGGTGTGAACTAATCTCACTTCAGTCCAGCATATAGCATCAGAAAGCTGATGTTTTGGTGGTTTTTTTTCAAGCAAAACCTTAAGTCATTAAAGTTGGAATATGGTATGGGAGTTTTAGTTATTCTAAGGGGATTTTGCTAACAGGAAGGTGACAGCATTCTGGTGAGTTTCTGGATAGATTGTGATTAATCAGTAGATGGTATATGTTTGCAATTAATTTTAAAAGTATTGCCATATATGTTTGCACTTCATTTCAGTATCATTATTGTTTAACAATTGACCTGTTTCCCCCCATCCTTTTTTTTCAAAGCTATGGGAAGTATATGGTGATCGAAGATGTCTACGAACGTTTATTGGTAATAGTCTTTTTTTAAACTCATTTATGCCTAGAACAACTTCCTGGAAGAATATGATTTAGGTTAGCTTATTAATAGCTTATTATCATAGAGAGGACTTGTGTGTATCCAAGGCAATGTGTGTTTGGTATGATATTGGCAGTAAGAACTGAAAAAGATGCACGTTTCATTGAGAACTTTGTCATTATACCAAGCAACTTAATGTTGATGTGTAACACCTTACAACCCTTAAAACAAAAGATTAGTGTACTACAGTCATCAATACTTTATGCAAGACTCCTTTTGAAAGGCAAAATTTTGACATTAAATTGCCCCATCTTCATGTTGAAAACAGCAACCCTCTGTATCTAACCAGTGGGGGCGTCTCATGATCTGATGGTCCCACCTTAAATAGGTCATTCCATCTGTGCTGAGTTTTTAGTGCAAAAGCATGGGAAATCTTTTTTAGGTTCAGGTGCAGTCTTTGTTCATGTAACAGGTGCTTTTTAAAGCAGATAGCTGAGAGAGAGAGAGAAATACAAACTTCTTAGCAGCCTTGAATGCAGAACAAAAGTAGCTGATTCTCCTATTGAAATGGGAACATTTCTGGAACACTGAGTGAATATATGTTGAGTAACAATAAAGAAGTCTTTTTTCACCTATTATTTCTGATGACAGCGGTGTGGCAAAGATGATGGCTCAAAAAGGTTCTCTCTCAATAGACTGCTCTTTTTGAACAGTGTGACTGTTTTTCTCAAAAGGTTCTTATTACCGACCAGATTTGCCTGCCATTTTGCTGTATTTCAATTACTGTGTCAATATTTTAACTAAAAAGAACTGCAAGTCTGATGTGGTGGTCCGATGAAAGTATTGAGGCTGAGGGGGTAGCAAGGTTAACATCAGATGAAAGCACTCGTGGTTTTCTGATCTAATACTGCCCGTATTTTGTACCTGTTTTCTAATTATAAGTGTTTCTCCATTAAATGTGTCTCATGTAGTGTTTGTCTCTCCTCTTTTTCATTAGATCTTGTCATTTATTAGAGTGTTTAAAATTTCTTCTGAAGTTCTGCTTGTGTATCAGTTGATGTTGGTTGGTTCTGTGTAATGCTTTTGTTTCTCTCTCCAGTATTTTGGAGGAGTGAGGGTGTTATGGGGTTTTATTCTCATCGTTCTTTAGGAGTTACTTTTTCTTTCTCACTTGAATTATTCTTTACTAGTTCTCATTAAGAACTTCAGTAAGTGATTTTCTTCTTCTCTTTGCATTAGAGCATTTAACTAGAGTAATATGGGTTAGGGTTTTATGGTAAAGTTTACCATTGCATTTTTTCTGTTTTGTAGGACACAGTAAAGCTGTTCGAGACATCTGTTTTAACAATGCAGGCACTCAGTTCCTTAGTGCTGCATATGACCGCTATCTAAAACTCTGGGACACTGAAACAGGTAGGCTGGTATTTGTAGGTGCTGTTATTTGGCACTATTTTTAAGTAATAGTGGCTATAAAGATATCTTATCATTCAGATTATTTCCAGTTGTCCTTCATATTTTCTTGTAGCTCACTGTTTAGGCTTTCATTACAGGATAATTAGTCTTTTTTTCCCTTATATGTTTTGTTGTTATCTGTAATGGTGCAATTGATACTACCTGTATTTCATGTACCTTTTTACTTGAGAAGTTTGATAGTTATTTGAAATGCTAGAACAATTTTTCAGCAGAAAGACATCTTGCCAAATAATTTAATTGCATGTTTACATTTACAGCCATAAAATTACTCTTTACACCTAAATATGCTTAATTTAGAAAAATTATCTCACTTGGTCTTTTGCTTAACCTGAACTTGGAGAACACTCCAATTAAGAAAAGCTGGTCATAACTGAGCTGCCAATATAGAGAGTTGAAAGGTAGATCTGATGCTCTCATGCCTGGGAGATGCTCTGTAACATTCTGATACAAATAGTTTGTTAAGTTAAAAAAAATACGGGATAGATTTTGTCAGTGTTCTTTTAAACCTGGGTCTCTTCCTAAGACAAGAAGTTCCCATGTTTGAAAAAGCTGTTAGCTTTCTGGGTTAGCAGTGCCACTAATCTTATACAGGTGATAGCCAGAAAGGTGTAAGTCAAATTCTCCAGTCTTGAGTCTGAACTCAGTTGTTTAGACAGAGCTTTCGGATTAACATGGCTCCCGTAAGTTACGGATAACATGTAATCAGGGTATTTGTGTCTGAAGCTAAGAGAGGAGGTCAGGGCTTTATTTTGCAGTTGTGTTACTGTTACCCTTTTCTAAGGTTAGTCTTGAGCTCTTGCCCAAGTTTGTTTTCTCTTGTTGAGAAGACCTCTGATCGTAAGGAGGTGATGTTTTGCAAAGACAGTGGTCAGCTTGTGATGAGCTGAACCAGTCCTTATGTTCTTGATCTGTCCTGGTGGCATACTGAGCCCTTGTGTTGTTTGGAAAGCTGTAGCAAACTTACAGAACAGTTTGTATGTGTGCATGTTTATGCAGGTGCATGCACACAAATGTGAAAGAAGGTCTAATCAAAGAGCAGAGCGAATTCTACCCTCTAATTCTCTCAAGGACTTTAAAAGAAGTATTGTCTGCTCTTAGTATCTGCAAACAACCAATCAGCCCATAGCACTTCCAACCTAATACACTATGAATGGGTTTTCTGTTGCAGGGCAATGTATTTCAAGATTCACCAACAGGAAGGTTCCTTATTGTGTCAAGTTCAATCCTGATGAAGATAAACAAAATCTCTTTGTTGCAGGAATGTCAGATAAGAAAATTGTGCAGGTATGTCTACTCAATATTTATTTCTCTAAAAATACTGCTATTTAGTAAAAAACAGGTTCTTTTCTGACTCTTTTAATTGTAGTGGGATATTCGAAGTGGTGAGATTGTGCAGGAATACGATAGGCATTTGGGAGCTGTCAACACCATTGTGTTTGTGGATGAAAATAGAAGGTTTGTGAGTACATCCGATGACAAGAGTTTAAGAGTCTGGGAATGGTAAGTTTAAAATTTTGAATTTTACCTCAAAGTATATTGTGAGCAAACTGAGCAGAGAGTTTATTTTTAGAAGTGTACATAGCACATAGGCCACTGGAGTGTACTGAGTTCTAGCTAGCTCAGGAAAAGCTTTAAAACCCTATTCTGACTTAATGCTTGAGACACTTCATAGATTTCCTCTTCTCCAAAGAAAACATAAGACAGCCCTATCAGCCTGAAACACACTGCACTCTATTAGTGGTCTCTGCTCTCTCCCCTTTCCCCAAGGGTGTATTAGTCTTTAAATTAACCTCTTAAAGAAATGTCTGCTCCATTACAATTGGTGTGTGTTGGTTTTGAATGCTTTGAACTTGGATGTCCATAGTACTATATAATACTTGGCCTATGTTTGAAATAACTAGTTTAGTGTAGCTTTATTCTGGTTTTCTGTTAGTCTGGCTTTTGGCAATCATTGATACACACAGTATGAATACAATAGATGACAGAAAAGGGAGAGTCTGTCCAAGAAAAAATAATAAAAAATATTTTAAATGGCTTCCAGTTTTTAACATTTAACCTGCGGAGAAGACAGATCACTCCTATCTGAAATGTTTTTTGCAAGGTTCTAGGTACTAAGATCTTGAACTTTAGACTTTTAAGATTCCTCTAGGATTTGAGATTTCTTTTTGAAATAATCAGTCCCATATCTTGAGGTATTCATTTCCTTTTGCTATTCACACATGCAAAGCTGTTGCATAATGCAGACACTAGTTCGACAGCTCTGTGACGAATCAGTTCCTTCCTAGCTGCCTTTTTTTTTTCTTTTTCTTTTTTTTTTCCCCTGTAGCCCAGACAAGAGACTCCAATCTGTGGTATTGGAATGCTACCCAAGCAGCCAGCTAAATCATCAGCTTGTCTGCTGTCATTGCCGGTAGCAGTGGGAATGTCCAAAGTCTGGGAACCCAGGCTTAGGCTAGACATAAAATGCTGTCACCATATGCCACTCCAAGAAAGCCTCTGTTCAGTACTTCATAAGTAGACCCATGCAGTTACTGAGCTCCTTAAAGAAAAATCTTTACAATACCGTGTCTGCTAAGGAATGTCTCCTCTCTGGTGAGTGGGAGGATGATCTCGCTTGCACAAATCTGTTATTTCCCTGAGATTGGATTGCCCTTGTTTTATGAGCTTTGTGTGACGGCTGAAATAAACAGTGAAGTGGGTGGATTTAGTCAGTCTGTGGGGAAAAGCAGGAAAGGCAAAAAGGTTCTGGCATGGGAACATCGCAACCTGATTGTTCCAGTAGCAGAAGTTCTTTCCTTCTGAAGAAAAAATATGTAATAGCTGCTTGTATGCTGAAGAAAGAGCTCCCTTGTTGAAATGATAGGGAACTCGACTCTAGGCAATATTCTGTAATGCGATTGTTGGGAAATTCTTTGGTTTTATAAAGAGCAAATATAATGCCATCTTCCTGGGCATGACTTGAAAACCTTTCCCCACAACCTGCCATGATATATGTTAATTGGTCTGTAAGCATATTTTCTATAATTTCAAGATCCAGATTTTTAAAATGCCTTCAAACTAAGTTAATACATTCATGATGGAAGATTTTGGAGCTCAGAGACTTCCATGGCAAATTATTTCTCAAATCTTTTTTTCCTAAATTGATAAGAAAAATTATTTGCTACTTCACAGTGATTTGGTTACTGCACCTTTTGGCACTTTTCTTCATATGTTCTTCAGCATAATGTTTCTTCAGTATCCTACAGAAACAAAGTGGAAGTAATTATGACCTGAGTATGGCCTTAAAAACCAGTAATTAAAAGTTGGTCTAATTGCTTAGTTACAATTGTCTAGAGGAATTTTGTAGTGTGTTTTGTAAACACTTTGATTTGGCCAGAGATGGTAATGGGATGGCACGTCTGACTTCGTCACAGTGAGGAACTCCTGAGAACTTAAATCTCCTTTCCCAAGAATTCATCCCGTGCACAGATTTCACTGGGCTGTACATAGAATTGCAGTTGGTTGGTTGCTGAAAGTTCAGACTTCAAGTATAGCACAGACTCTTGTAGATTACATGGTTTATATAGGAATATTAATGGGAGTACTTGAAAATTTGTCTGCTTTTGCATTTCATGTGATTGGGATATTAAAGTTGACATGGGTATCATATTCTGTGTTCTTTCTTCTAGAAATGCAAAATGTTACTTTGTCTTTGCTTTGTCTTTTTTTTCACTGTTTACCCAAGCATCTGATCTTGCTTGGGTAAGCAGTGAAATGAATTGGGCTTTTAACTTTGGAGGCTGTTACTTCTTTTTACCTCCAAGTCAGCCAGCAAAACAAGAACCGTGCAGTGGTAATTTAGCCATTATGCTGACAGGCTTGGGAGGCTTGTCATCTCTGTAAAGCTATGCCCCTCAGCAGGCCTTCTTGCCCATGGTTCCTGGTAGAGATGGTGTAGTCTTCTGAGAGATGTCTTCATGATGTGTAGGTCCCAAAACTGGATTGGGTTGGACTGGGGGTTTGGGTTGGCTTCGGGCTTTTTCCTTCTTTCATTAAAAAGGTTTTTCTTTCTCTTGCCTGGGGAAGAAGTTGTATCAGGACCCCAGTATAAAGCTTCTAAATCTTGGCTAGCAGATATCACTTCTGGTATTTAAAACTTTTCAGCCTTTGAAATGCTATGAAGTGGGGAAAGGACTTTGAAATATTTAAATTTTAAAAATTTATCACAAAAAAAAAATATCACGTGAGTTTTGAGGTTGGGCAACCATGATAGCATCTGCGTTGGTAATTTTTTTAAGGTTTTTTTAAGAGAGCAGGCTGACATTACTTATTTAGCAATTCGACTGGAAGCAAATGTGAAATACAAGTGCATCTCTTTATTCTGCCTAATAGTTTAATGCAGCATATCCTGCTGCTGTCCTAAGTGTGCCTGGTAGGTATCAACATGAAGCAGAGCTATTGTGAATAAATTCTAGTAGATGAGCCAGCCTTCATTTGTAAAAGGAGAAGGCGGCAGAACAACCTGTGCTGCATTTAAATTTCTGACTGCAGTACAATTCAGTATTGGAGATGCATCTTCTGTGATGAGACTTTAATGGGGCTTCTGGTGGGATTGGTTTTACCTGGCATTGAAGACTTGAGAAGATTGTTGGTCTGCAGGAGTGTTGGGTGGTGGGAGCGGATCAGAGCCTGGCCTTGCTGCAGCAATAACCTCGTGTCCTGTTGCAAATGGAGCTGGAAAGTGTTTGGGTAGGATGTGGCACAGCACACTTCCTGTACTGTTGTGTTGATCAGCCTCAGAGATGATGTGGGTTTTTTGTCACTTGTTTACAGATTTGCTGCCCAATAGCAGTCTAGGTCTGCCTGTTTGGAAGCTGGTTACCCCTAGCCTAAAGCACATACTTTTATCCATGGAGCGTATTAAGTGGGTTGCCCTTCTTATTCTGAGGAATAAATTATTTTAACATTTAACTCACAGGAGCATTTGTGTCGCTTCCTAACAACAGAGCAGCTTCTCACCCTGCTGCCCCTGTGTTGCTTAACTCAAGATGACGGGAAATAACTTCCTCCACAATAAAGCAGGATGGTAATTACCTTGCTAATGCGACCGTATTGCCATCCAACAAGGCTCGGGCAGCTGGGACGAGGCAGCCACCCACGCTCTCCGCTCCGAGAGTGTCCCAGCAGCCCTTCTGCTCTGTGAATTAGACAATGAAGTCATAAACATCCCCTTTGTATTAATTAATGTTGCTACAGAACATTTTGCATGTGTTTTCTGCAGAATACATTAATCAAATCTATTTTCTGCTGGAGGTTTCTTTTGCTTAATGAGAAAGCCATGCGCATGCCTTCCCTTTCTTCCAGTCTTCCAGTGCAGGGTATTAGGAATACTGTGAATATGCACAAACCGTTAGTAATTCAATTTATATAGTCAAAACCAAATGGCAGTTCTGTGAAGTAAGGGTTAGACTGTCCTTGTTTTTTCCCTAGGCCTTTGTACAGGACAGTGTGTGTTAAGGACATGCTCTGGCACAGTCTTGTATGCCATTGAGCTGGGGAGTTCAGCGTTCAGTTCAGCTGTGAATATTTGGAATTGGTTGGCATGCCATTGGGGGAGATCAGGAGGAAAAGGGCATTATCAGAGAGAGGGAGAGAGTCCTGTTTTCATTTCTTTTAAAAAAAGTTTTAAAAAAAGAAGAATTTTAAAAAAGACAGAACAGTTTGAGTTAAAACAAAACTCGAGTCAATGAGATATTCCAGTAAGATCCATGCAAATGTCAGTATGTTCTTGCTATCTAAATAGGAACTTTGTAAGAGCTGCAGTTATACTGGAGGCAGTGAAGGAACTTTGTGTTACAGTTTACTCTTAACAATTAAAATTATGACTAATTTAGACTCTGGATCATTTGAGTGGGGTAAATTTACACACTCTGAGGTTATGCTGTAGATGGCTCCACATCTGGAGCTCTCAGGTGGACATTCATAATATTTTTGAGCTTTTGCATATTCTTCCTTTGGATGCCACCATACATTCTCCATGGTTCAGTCACCATGTAAACCCTCAGCTGACTTGAGGTAGCTCTCTGGAACATCTCCATGTCTTCATAAAACACATACTTCTTCCTTTTGCAGGGACATTCCTGTAGACTTCAAGTACATAGCTGAGCCAAGTATGCATTCCATGCCAGCCGTGACTTTGTCTCCAAATGGTAGGTTAACACTTTACTGCCTTCTTAGACCTAATTTACATAGGCATGTCTTACTGATTATTTTTCTGTGATGTTGCTGTGTTGCTTCCTCCTTTCAGCCCAGTCTAACCCCCCTCCCCAGTCACTCTGCGCACTTATTCCAAGATTGGACTGGATCTTGTTTTGATTTAAAATTCTAAACAACAAGTATGTCAAAATAAGGGTTTATATCAAGGTAACTATCAGTTTAAAACTCGGCCTTCATCCAGACAAGGCAAAAGGACTCTTCATAGAGCTACCATGTGCTCTTTGCTGTATTTAAAATATTAAGAGAAACAATGGTGGGAACTGACAATGGCAGCAAAGAGTTAAGCAAGTTCAGCAGTCCTTGTGGTGCCACTGTTAAAGCAGAAACTGATGTTGTACATGATCCCGTCCCCTTCTGTTCTGAATATAGTCCAAATAACTCTTGCATAAGATAAATCCCAAATTATCTCAGTGTTTCTTTATGTTAATGTTTCACTGGTGTTTATTTTCTTCAATTAGAATAATGCTGAAGGAGGATAATTGTTTAGTGCCTCAAGTAATCAGTGAAAATCCTTCTAACAGGACAAAATTCCTGTTATCTGTTTTGGCCAAATCTAAATAGCTTTAGTGTCACCATTATTACAGTGTTGCCAGATTTGCTGTTAACAGTCCCATTATGCTGAGTAGAGGCTGATCAACTTTGTTGCACAGCTAATGTTACGTTGTCACTGCAGAAAACACTTTAAAGGCAGTGACAATATGCAGAGTTCAGGACAGAAGTCTCTGTTCCGGGTGTTCTGTAGCACATCATCTTTGCTGAATTCTCAGGCAGGAGTTAATGCACTGCCAAGATGCAAAATGAGAAGGTTAAGATCAGAAAAGCCTCGATTTTTCTTTCACTAAAATATCTTTATTAATTGCATTCCACTAAGGCAGAGAATACTAAATATTTGCAAAAATGTAAGTATTTTCAAACTCCTTCGTCTACCTTAGACCTATTTTTCCCATAAAGAAAAGAGGGGGTGACTATCTTAGAGTACCCACAAAACAGATGATCAAGTAGATTGCAGCTAGGTGGATTTTTTCCCCTCACTGAGTTACGTGATTGTGTGCAGCAGCAAGATTACACAGTATCTTAGAAACTTAACAGGAAGTCAGTGGGGTGGATGCAGCACATAGCTGGAACAGCCAGAGCGTTTAGTAGAGTCCTGAGTGCATTTTGTAGGAATAGGCATCCCAAATCCTGTCAAACATAAGGTTTCAACTCTTGGCAGTTGTACCAGGCAGAAGCAATATCAACTGTTTCCTAGAACCCTGCTACATGATGAAAATCTGGATTAAGATAGTGTAAGAAAAATTATAAAAGTCTCTAAAAACTTCCCAGTTAGGTCTGTTTCCTCAGATGCAGCACCCTGACACCATCTTTGCTTATTGCATTTACAGGGAAATGGTTGGCTTGCCAGTCGATGGATAACCAAATCTTGATTTTTGGAGCTCAGAACAGATTCAGATTAAACAAAAAGAAAATTTTTAAAGGTCACATGGTAGCTGGCTATGCTTGTCAAGTGGATTTTTCACCTGATATGAGGTAAGTTTTTGTGGGAATGAACTTCGTCTTAAAACTTGCAGGTATGGACACTAAATTTCCTTTTGAATCCTTTGCAACATTCATGAATGCAGAGTCATCCAATTAGCTCAGTATCAGGCAGAGCTCCCTTGCCAAGCAGAACAGAAAGTTTACTCAGTGTCTGACAGGACTAAGAGAGGCTTCCACATCTGACTCCCATCTGTCTTTTTGCATGTGGTGTGTAGTGCAGGGTCTATTCCCACAACGTGCACTTGTCTAGAGTATCTGGGGTTTGAACTCACCCAGTTTCTCCAATTTCTAGGTCTGGTGTGGGTATCCTCATTTACTGTTCAGAGAACCATCTCTTTCTTCCTGTTGGCTTAGTAATATGCCCATACATTTAGTACTGTATGTACATAAGATACCAGTTACTATAAACCTGGGGAATAACCTCAGCAAATCCAGAGGAAAAAGCATCTGTAATTTTAGAGAAACTTGTGGCGCTTTCTCTTTTGTTCCAGTAACACAGTGCAGGGTATAACCACACTGCTTAGCACATTTACCTCGCAGTTGATGAATCGCCTTCTGCAGGACTTGTGTGCTCTTAGAGCACAGCATGAATGCTAATTCCTTGGTAGGTATGTTTGCAGGCTGTGTCAGATGGGAAGCTCCCTGGGGGAACCTCTTTTCTGTTGCTCAGTTGCTACATGTAATAGTATACAAGCAGTCTGCACACATGATACAACTTCCATTTTATTCCTGTTAATACAGCTATGTGATATCTGGAGATGCAGATGGGAAACTAAACATCTGGGACTGGAAGACAACAAAACTCTACAGCAGGTTAAAAGCACATGACAAAGTCTGTATCGGTGCCGTGTGGCATCCACACGAAACATCCAAAGTCATTACGTGCGGCTGGGATGGTCTGATTAAACTATGGGACTAAAGAGGATGCAAGTCCTGCATACATCTGAGATTAGGGTGCATTCTGCTGTGAGGGTGGGTTGACATTTGTAACACTGCAGTTCTCAGCTCACTGTATATATGCACTAAACACCAGGAAATTCAGAAGACTCAAGTGAAAGGATATAGTTCTAAATATGGCATCTAGGAATGAGAAGCTAAGCTGAGGTCGTCTGAAGCATGCAGAATCATGTGCCAGTTTGTCTTGCCACTGCTTGTGCAAAACACTCTTGTAAAATAAAATAATTTTAAGAAAAAACTATTTTTGTGGTTCTGGCTGTCAGAGAATTAAAGGAGAAAACCAGCAATTGTGTAACTTTCTTCCTAAGAAGAAACCTTTGGTACCTACTGCGATAGAGCTGAAAAAGATAAGCACAAATCCACTTGCTGAGATTTGGTAATTCACAGTAGAAATGAAAAATTAATTAGAAACTAGCAGTTGTCAGGTGAGCTCTATCAGCTGAAGATGCCATTCATAGTCTTAGTTTCTGTCTGTAGAATCATGAGGATCACTCACTTTCACCTTTGCAAGTAGTCTTCATTTTCAGGGTTTTCCTTGTAATGGTTGTGTGCAGTGTGTTGTTTTTTTGTCTTCCCATATGCTATTCTGTTCCAATAAGCATGACATATTAAAAAAAAGTGAATGTCTCTTGTTCTGTTTGGAATAGTTTGTATTATAAGCCCTGTGAAGGTTTTGACAATTTAATGTATATACGTCACACTTTTTCTCTTTAAAGAACTTATTTTTAATAAATCTTTTTATAAGAAGTCTGCTTATCTTTATTCAATTTTTCTGTCTTGCAGTGTCCATATAAAATATTTCCTACCATTTGGTATTTTAATGTGCAGTTGTATCAGTGTTTAGATAAACTCATTCTCTTGCAGTGTTCATTTAAAACTAAGGCAAGTTGGCAGCAGGAGAGAAAAAAAATCCTTTTGGCTCCCTGTCTGCTCTCTTTTTTGGGCACATAAAAATAAATGCATGTAGCACATTTTATCCCATTGATCAGTCTTTAATTACAGTTTTGAATTATACTATGTTGTTTACTATAAATCTAATCACTGCTCATCCATTATAAAGGATAGCAAAGGAGTAATTGCCTTAATTGACAGCAGGGTAGAAGCTGAGGCAAAGAATCCCATATAGTTGAGATGGAAGGAAATGGGTTGGTTGTTTTGTGGGGTTTGGGTTGTTTGACTGGTTGCAAGACAATGCTGGTCTTTCAAAGAGTGAGTTACACAAGTTAGGCCCTTGTGAGTGAACAGGAAGCTTAGGCATTTTTAGACCAACTCTGTAATGCTGAGCTTGAGAGTCATTCCACTGTCAGTCCATGCTGTTGTGTAACTGCACTGAGTTTACATGTTCCTGGTTTCTTTCCCATGTCAGTATCCTTGTGTGCCTGAAAGACTCCACACACTGTTTCCACAAGCACCATCCTGGTGGTAACTGGGTATTGCCCAGCCTTTTTTCCAGGCAAGTACTGAGACAGGAAATGGTAGAGCCTGGAGAGAGAGGAAAGAGCTGGTCCAGCATGTCCTGAGGACTGATCCTCTGTAGGGAGAGAAGAGGCTGTTCCTGCTGCTCTGCTCTTCACAATGTGGGTGGAAAAGAGCTGCTTCTGTCTTGCAGAGGATGAATTTCTGATGTGCTTTTCACAGGTAAGGTTTGATTCCTGAGCTGGGAGTTGAGCTGTGGTGTGGGCCGGGTGCCGCTTCGAGAGAAAGAGGGCTGGAGTAATTTGGAATGGATTTTTTCCTTCAAATACATTTCCCAAATGGATATGTGGCAGGGTGCCCTGACTGTTAACAGTTTATTATGTACAGGGGAATAGGGAGGAGAGGAGGAATAGAGCAGATAAAAAATCTGGAACACTGAAAATAGGAATACATACTGGCATTTACATCAGAAACACCTTTCCCAAATGCTTAAAACCATTTAAATCTTAATACACAAAATGCTTGGCTCTGTTGTTGGTACTGTGTTTTTCCATGTGTCACCTACTAGGCTGAACTTTAGATATATATGTGTAAAATAGTATATGCCAAATATAAAAATAAGTGTATAAACTCATGTAGTAATATACTGGGTGTTGTCTTTGGAGGGAAAAAAAGAGAAATGTGTCAATCAATTCTGCTGGAGTTGATGAATTGGGATTAAATGTTTGCAGCAAGCCCAGAATCAAAATTGCCCTAGAAACTTACAGATAAAATCCTCTGTCTCTCACAGTTGGTCACCACATTAATCTTTTGTGGAATTTCTCACATCTGCATTGAAGCCTGCAGGGGGAATTTTCATGAGGATAATTCCCTCTTGTTGCAAACTGCAAAGCTCACGTTGTCAGCTAGTTTGCTGTGCACATGGATAGATGTGTGTGTTAGTGTGGTGCGGGTCCAAACTTGTCTTTCCAGCAGCCACCTGGGAAGAGATTTCTTTCTGGGCTTATCAACTCAAATCACGTCCTTCTATTCCCAATTTCATGTTTCACCAGAAACGGGTCTGTTACAAGTGTCGGTCAGAGCAAGTCTAGTCTGAGATGTCTAGGCTGAACTTGGCCTGTGAGCAGACAGATCCAGGGAAAAGGCAGCACTGGGAGAAAAGGGAAGAGTGTATTTTGAGATCCCCGATTAATTTTCCTCTGTCATTAGTGGCGAATGCAGTGTAGTGATTCAAGCTGAAAGGAGCATCTCGGGAGGGCTGGAGGCAAGTGTGTTGCACTGCCAGGAAGGAACACAGGCAAGCTGGGCTGCAGGGCTGCTGTCACAGCATCATGATTTTGTTCCCCTTGATCATGCACCTGTAACCTTCAGAAGTGCCATGCCGATATGTTGGTGCTTTTATTAATACCAATTGCTTTTACTGCGGAAGTTTTACAGGTCAGTCAACTATCTCCATCATTCTTGGAGTTCTATCTGGGAAAATTGATAGTTCCTTTGACCTTTTGCCAGCTTTTTATTGGGCTTTTTTCACATGTGAGAGAGGGAAATAGCCCACATATCCTCGTGCATCGCTGGTAAGGAGGCTGGCTGTCTTGAAGCAGATGGTCTTGGCATCTGTCTTGCTCAGAGTTTATAATTGTCCCCAGTAAGATGGGGCTACTCAGTCTTTGCCCTCATTATGAAGAACAAACATCAAAATTACTGTACATCCAGAAAAGTCCAAGATTGTCTTGTAAAAAGCCGCTTTTTAGCAGCAGGCAGAAGTTCAGTGTGCCGTTTAACGCTGTGGTCTTTTAACAGCTGATTCAAACAGGGAGCCTTGCAGCTCTCACAGCCCGGTAACACGATGTACTTTCCTTCTTTCTACCAGCTGGTTATTACAAAATCCTGCTCTCGTTTGCTAGGAAGACTCCATATGACAAGCAGCCTGCACGAGGGGGAACACGCGGAGAGCGGAGGAGGGAGGGGAATTTTGCTTGGAAGACTTTTATAAACAGTTGAACCTATACACCAGAAAAAATCAGTTGCCAGGGAGGTTGTTCCTCTGGAGACTACTTAAGGGACTTGTTACTGTAGGTTGACTTCACTAGCATACACTCAAAATTCTAAGCCTCATATTTTGCAGTAAAATATGTCTTTTCTGTTAGGCTTGCTGATAAGCAAAACAGGCACCACGGCTGTCTTGCAGCACTCATAGAAAACTGCTTGTGGCAGGGTTATGTTTACAGAAGCTGCTAGCAGAATTTAAAGCTTTCAGAAACAAATTGCAATAACTTTCAGCAGGCCATGGACCTGTAAATTTACCAGGCACACTGGAAGTTTGTCCTCAGACCTGTTTGTTATCTTGTATAGCAGAACATTTAAAATATGTTAAATGCGTTGAGCCTCCTTTTTCCCTGCTATGATTCACGCCACTGGGGGACTGCTCAAATGAAACGTTGCTGCATTGGTCAGTAGAGTAGGAGGTTCTCATTAGGCCTTGGGGTTTTTTTGGTTAATTTGGGAGATGTCAAGGCTAACTGAGTCTGCTTCTCTGGTTTGGGAAAGGAAGACAGCAACACAAATCCTCTGGGGAGTCGTTTCAGTAATAGGAACTTTATGGAGCTTCAAGACCACTGACAGTTACCCAGACATAGTTCTGGGAGCTGCAAATCTTTCCCATTCTCCCAGCATAATTGCCCCACAGTTGGTGCCTTGCTCCTATTCCCCAGCTAAACTCTTTAATTGTGTAATAAGTCTTTATTTTTTTGGTGGAGTTTAAACTCTTGTGAAACGATATTAAGAGGGAAAAAAAAGAAAAATGCCCTGTCCTAGAAGAGTTGTAACAATTTAACCTCCCGCCTTAGCTTGCTCCAGGCTGATTTCCCCAAGCACCCCTGGGCCTTTGCCCAGAGGTGTTGTTCATATTTTGCTTTGGCATCCCAATACAGTCTTGTTCCTTCAGCTTCTCCTCATGTACTCTGTCAAACATAATCCCTTCCAATATTCCTTGGAGATAAAAAGGGAACTCGAGACTCCGAAATCATTTGTCAGGCCAGATGTCTACAGGATAAAGAAGGAAGGCCCATTCCCTGGAGTTTCCAAAACCACACTGAGTTTTGTCAGAAGAGCTTCCCTGCAGCGAGCTCCTTTCTCTGCCCTGGTGCTGATGCTTTGGGAGTACCTTGGGGCAGCAGAACAAGTGGGTTTTGTTTGCTTTTTGTCATTATTCCTCCGATATTAAATGAGTGGAATAACATTATGGAATATTTCTTCAGATCCTGGATTCTCCTGTTTCTTGGAGCAATTTTTCTTTCATAAAGAAGAAGTTGGAAGTCATTTCAGGGCCTCTCCTGACTGGCAAGTCAGTTTGAGAGGTCAGCATGGGGTTGTCTGGTGAAGTCCTAGTCCCTGTGTCTTGGCTGCTCATGGCTGGCATCCGTGGAGAGACACCAGTGAGGGACATGGGTCCTCCTAGGGCACAGCTGCTGCTGGTGCTGCTGCTGCTGCCGCCTCAGAGGTCTGACACCAGTCAGGCACCTGTCCCCACCTGCTGGCAAGGGTGGTGGCACCCTGGGTGGTGGCTCCACTCTAGATATTTGCAGGTGGATGCAAGGGTGGGATTCACATTGTTTGTGATTGATTCAGAAATGGAATTTCAAATATAGAGTGGGGAAATACCAGCTGAGACACTGAAGCATTTTCATTACTTGCAGAGGTTTTGTACTGTGTATACCACTGCACTTCCCTTCAGAAAACTGCTTAAACTCAAAGATCTGTGTTGGTAATCCACCAAAAAGAGCAGGGACATGGTATTCACATTTGAGTCATCACTTCTAGGCAGCGCAAAGCAGGCTCCTGTTTTCCCTGTGTAAGGTGCTGCCTATGGAGATAAGGGATGTAACACAGGCTGTCACTGCAAAGAAGAGGTTTAACCTGGTTGGAACCAGGTTAAACTCTACATGAGGTAGGTCAAACTGCACCATGAACAGGGACTTCTGTTTAAGGGAAGAGGCATTCATTACTGCAGGTGGTTCCCTTCAAGAGCCAAGCTTGCTCTGCAGATGCTGCCCCTGAAAGCCAGTGGAGGGGGGCAGGTATAAATATGTCTCTGAATGTAGGTCAGTTCTGAACTTCCACTGCCACTAAACCAGGTCTCTACTGACTGCAATTAAATGTCACATTGTGTTAACAAGCAGGAAAAAAATCAAGAGTGATTTCCTGCTGAATAGCCCTGAGTATCCTTCCAAGGACAAGGGAGCGGCTAATGAAGCTCATGAAATCCAAGTTTTGTAATGAACCAGATGGTCTCAGCTGTTGAATAATTCACCGGAGAGAATGAGTGCCATTTCTTCAGGTGTGCTACGGGGTGATATGTCTTCTTGGCATCTGCCAAGAAAGGCCAGACATATGTTCCCTTTACACCTTCTTTGTTCTTTCACAGTTGAGAGGTGCTCAAAGAACCACCCTTCACAAAGTCACAATGGGATCAAAGCCTGGGGTCAGAAGTGCATGCAATAAATGGCAGGTTTTGGAGTGCAGCAGGAGGTCAGACCTTTATTTGGGCAAATTTTGGAACCTCCAAGGAAGCCAATGTGGCATTCAGAAAGGGCCCAGTTTTCCTGGAAGAGTGTTAGTGTTCTAACAAATTCCCCTCTGTGCTGCCATGGGCTCGCCATGGAAAGCTCATGTTGCAGTATCAGCTGTGATAGTTTGAGGGGATTCACGTCTGTTGCTGCTCTTCATCTTCACCAGGTCATGGGCAGCACCTGTAAGTTCTGATTCACAAATGTGTGTGATTTATAAATCACTGTGAGCCTGTCTGAAAGAGAAATGCCCTCACCGCCACAAAAGGATTTGTGAAAGTAGAATTGCCTCTACCCCTGGGTCATCTCTGCAAGGATCCACTTTAGACTAAGCTGAAACATCTCCTGGTGAAGTTGTCCAACTGATGCAATAATGGCTCCCCATCACGAACACTATGTCATTATGTCTTTGTTAGGTAAGGTTGGCTCTGGTTGTGGCCGCCATGAATGACCTGAGGTGGGGGCAGGAAGGAGGCTCCTGGGCTGGGAGCAATGGGCTGGGTGCCCGGGAGAGCTGATGCATGTGCCTGCAGGGAGTGTGGGGAGATGCCCAATGCACCTGGGGACAGCAAGCCAGGAGAATGGGGGGAGAGCAGAGCTGGGCAATACCTGTAATGGTGATGCTGAGCAGATCTGGAGCTGAGTCTGACTTTCCTCCACAGCCCTGCAGTTACCAGTTTACAGGCTGTGGCTACAAGGGCAGAATGCCCTGTACACACTGGTTTTAATGGTGCTCTCTGTACTTAGCCCTTGAAGAAGGGGGAAGCTATGGTGATTTCTGTGCAGGTGTGATCTGGGAAGAGTTGTGGAGTGCAGCACTGGCATGTGGTTACTGCATGGAGATGATCTCTGAGCAGGTCGGTGGCAATTGTGCCTCAGTATGGCAGTGGGTAGACAGAGACGCCACACAACATCCCTCAGCACCAGCCTGGCCACTGCAGCAGTCAGCCAGCACTGGCTTGTGTCCCTGGGCATGTACCCAACAGCTCAGCCATTAGGAGACAGGAACTGAATTCATTTAAAGGTCTGTCCTTTAGGTAAAAGAGATCAATAAAAGAGAAGGGGTAAGGGCATAGAAGCAAGACCTCAGAAAGGAAGGCTGTAACTCTGCTCTAAGAGATGTGAAGTAGAAAGGCACAGAGAGTGCATTAAATAAGCACTGTTCATTTTCTCCTATAATATCACATAACTGCCTCCAGAATGATAAATGGCTTTTATCATCCCTGTATTAGAGATAAGGTTTTCTTTAAAATTACCATAGTTATTGGAATCTTTTTTGCCAAAGATGTATTTGCTGTAGCCTGAAGTGTTCCTGACACTACCTGGCAATCTCAAGCAAGAGATTAGCTGAGGGTTTATTAAACTCCCTTACTAACCAAAGAACCAGGATGGACCTCTACTCCACTTCTGTAATTTGCATATCACCATTTTTACTTCAGGGAAATAAATGATGCAAGATGTGCATACCTTTTGAATTTTAACATTTGAGAGAGGTCATGTAATTTATTTTTTAACCTCTATCTGTTGGTTTCTTAAACAAATGATAATAAACTACTAGGCTACTTACCCTAAGACTAGTTAGGAGAAAAAACCTGTACAGTGCTAGAGCCCATATTTTTATACTTTATTAATAAATCAGGACTTGCAGCTGGACTTTTGCCACCCCATTATTTGAACAATGGGAGTTGAGCCATTCTGTGGTGCAGCGAGCGTGGCCATTCCAACACGCCAGATATTAGTTTAGGGAACCCTGGCAGCCTCTCGCATTTTGATGAATCTCCTCATGGCTCTGCATCATTAAACAACTTCAGTACTTAATGTATGAGGGTTGTAGCAAGGTTGGCTGTCACAGAGAAGGCATTTCTTACTCATTTTTAGAGGTTGTGGATCTCTTGGTTTGTGCATTAGCTGGATCAGGGATGGCAGTAAGTTAGCTCAGCCCTGAGGAAAGTGCTTTGCCCAACGTCTTGGACATGGGGAATTCAATGCATCTGCATCAACTCATCTTGATTTTGATGCAGAGCTGAGGACATGGTGGGCACCCACAGACCCACAGGTCTGCAAAGCCCTGGTCCAGGTGGGATGTGCAGGAGCAGAAACAGGAGCTACCTTTATGGAATCATAGAATATCTCAAGTTGGAAGTGACCCAGTAAGGATCAGCAAGACCAACTCACTGCTCCTCACAGGACCTAAAACTAAACCAAGTTACTAAGAGAGCCATCCAGAGATTCCCTGAACTCTGACAGGCTTGGTGCCATGACCACTTCCCTGGGAAGCCTGTTCCAGTGACTGACCACCTTCTGGGTAAAGAACCTTTTCCTAATACCCCATCTGAACTTCCCCGGACACAGTTTCATTCAATTTTTTCATGTCCTGTCACTGGTCACTGGAGAGAGGAGATCAGCATCTCCCCCTCCACCACCTCCCTTGAGGAAGTTGTAGACTTGAAGAAGTCAGAAACCAAAGGCAGTTAAAAAGTCCCCATACCAAAGATGTGAAAGTGGTGACATCTTGTATTTTAATGCAAAGTTTAATGTCAAAATTCATCTAAAGATAAGAAAACACCCAACCTGCTATATATTTTTTAGTTCCCCCCATTCCTTAGCTCTTTGGGGAATGTCAAAGGCTCCCGGGGGCACTGCAGACAATCTACATTCCAGCCTGCTGAGCCCCAGCACAGCTGCAGTCCAGGGCACCTGCCTGGGCCACCACCTCTGCCAGAATCAGTGCAGATCCAGGGTCTGGCCTCCTCGTGCCAAGGAGAGGCAAGGTGGTGAGGAGGTGGCAGGCATCCAGGCACAGCACTGGAAAAGGCACCAGGAAATGTTCAACTAAACCCCAAAAGGAACAAAAAAGACCAGGTTTCACTTTCATCTCTTACATATATCTCACTTGATGAAAAACCACTTGCTGCAGCCATTGCAAGAGTAATTTCAATCAGGCTGTTCTTTGAGCAGATGAACTAGGGATGCCCTGTCTTCTGTGGCTGAAGGCTCTTGAGGGTGAGGAGGGCGAGTGCTGGCAGTAGCTTATCCAGCAGGTGTGTCTCTGTCCTGTGTCAGAAGCGCTGAAGTCACTTTCTGCAACCAGACTAGCTTAAAAAACCAAAGTCGGGGCTCTCAGAAGCTGCTCAAAGAAATAGGTAGGAATTTAGTTTGGTGGTGATTTCTGTCTCTGCCAAATTCAGCTGAAATTTGCCAGTGGGTTCAAGAACATACTGTTCTTGCCTAAAATTTGTTCTGTAGGAAACAAGGCCAAAGTAAAGAAGGTGCAAATCAAACATGATCACTTTACAGAAAAGTAACACTTGACACTTTCTTTAAAAGACACCTCGTCCCAAGCACTCTCCTGCCCAAGGGCTGGCACAGCTCAGCCAGCAGAGCTTCCCAGGGCAGCCCCAGAGGGATGCCCTCCTTGCTGGCATGCTCAAGCACGGAGCAGCCTGGAAAAGCCATGCTCTTATCTCCTCCAGACAAACCTTTACAGAAACCTCTGTCCTCTGGGACAATGTACCCACCAGCAAATATATTGCTATACAAATCTGCACCATGTATCTTCTCCTAGTGCCAGTTCTTTTGACAACATATAAATATAAAAGCCAGTCCATTTTGCTAGCAGTCACTGCGTGCATATTTAGCAACTTTAGCCAGTGACGCCAAAATCCTCTTCAATAACGCTACGGGGCCAGATGGCTCGCAGTCACACATCATAAATTCCTTTCTGCTATTTCCATCTTGTATTTACCCAGCTCAGTGTGTAACAGCTACTGGCATTGAAGGCTTCCTTTTTCAGAAACATCTGTGGTTTTGATAAGTCTTTGTAGGTATGGAAAAGCCTGAAGTCCTTCAGCTCCAGTTCTCGGAGCAGACTGTACCAGTACCGCACCACGGTGCTGTCATTGCCACTGACCTCAAACCCAGGCCAGTGGATGTGCACCTCAAAGACCAGCTGTCCTATCTGCTCAACAACATCTTCCAGGATCAGGTTTTCCAAAATTTTCCACTCGGCGCTCTCCACGTCTGCCTTGAGGACATCGATCTGCAACAAAAGCACCATTACTATGTGAAAATGAGTAGCTTTGCAATTATAGTAACATCTGAGGCCAAGGTTTTAATACACATAGTTATTCATTTTGTACTAAAAATATAAATGAAAAAGTCTCAGAGGACTAACACAGGCAGTACACGATGTTTCACGCTTGACTGTTCACAGCCCTTTTCCCCCTGCCTCCAACTCCCGGTTGGAAAAGCTACGTATTCCAAGCTCCTCCTACAACCAAAGCATGTTACCGGTTCCTTCACAGTTCTTGGAAGAACTGTGAAGAAGAAAAGAAACAGATCCAAACGACAGATCCAAACCCACTAACAGTGATTGCCTGCACCATAGTTGAGTGGGGTGCTCATGAGCCACATGCTACATGCACCACACAAGAGAAGACCAAAAGCAAAAAATGAACACCATGAGCAGCTCAGGCCACCAGCTGCCCTTGGCCAAGCTGCTGGCTGAAGCTTTTGCAGGCGTCACTACAGATGCTGAGAGAGGAGGACCAAAACAAAAGATAATTATGCAAAGAGCCTACAGGATTTTAAGGGCAGCTCCTCCAAAGAAAAAGGCTTAGCAGAAAAGAGCATATGGAGGTATTTGAAGGGAAAAACAGATCTAACAGAAAAGTGCCCTGTTCTAGTTTCAGACCATTGTTTAATTTTGTCGTGAGCTATCCAGCAATCCAATTTCGCATAGCCCAACACAACTTTGCTTGGTGGGTTGACTTTGCTTGGAGATTAGCTGGGGGAGGCAAGCTGCATGTTTTAACCAAAAAAAGAGCATTTCATCACCATTTCACATCTGGTAGAAAACAATGATCACAGTGCAGCAGTGGTCACAAGATGCAGAGCTCAGCTTGTTTTCCAGAGCCTGGCAGGGGAAAGTCCCACACCCTGAGAGGAGGGTTTGCCTGCCCCAGTTCCACCTGAGCTTATGCTTCTGCCCATCTGCTCACACTCAAGATGGGTTTGAAGTGAAAAACTGAAGACTTTATTTAGTCAAAAATACTTTAAAAAAAACAAAGAAACCCCCAAGAACCTAAAAATCAAACCATGTGAAAAAAAAAAAAACAACCAACAAAACCCCACCAGATTCTCTCTGGCAGTCTACCCTAACTATTGTGGCAGTATCAAAAAAGGCACCTGGGCAAGTACTGGAGAGAGATTTGGGCAGGTAATGTAAAAGCTTTGCCAAGGCCACTGTTTTCCTAAGCTGCCCCATTCCA
This sequence comes from Lycocorax pyrrhopterus obiensis, assembly GCA_014706295.1. Lineage (NCBI taxonomy): Eukaryota > Metazoa > Chordata > Aves > Passeriformes > Paradisaeidae > Lycocorax > Lycocorax pyrrhopterus. The sequence goes on along the minus strand of JACSVZ010000004.1, from coordinate 69,206,599 downwards.
GGGCGCCTGGCTGGTGTCATGCCACGCCCCATCCGTGGCGTTCACAGACCCCTCTGCCCTGGGCACAATGCAGGGGTCATGCTGATGCCTTAGGTTTTAAGTTTTATATTTTTTAAACTCTGTACTGCTTAGTGTGCAACTTTGAAGCTTCTTGTAGCCTGTTACTTTCTGCTCTCTCATGCTAGTTAGACATAACAAAGCCTCTCCAGACTGCTCTTCAAGGACACCTGGACCATCCTGAGCCCAAGGGGTGTAAACCAAGGAGTCTCTGAAGGGGGGGTAGCTAAGGGGAATTACATCATTTAACTGGGGTTTTAATTGGAGAATTGACCCTGATATGCACATGAACCAAACTTATAAAAGTGTGGAAAACTCGTGACCTGTCGTCCATCTTGGGGTCCATCCTGGCAATAGCCTCTGGCTCCCCAGGGTGTACCTTGAAGGCCCTTCAAATAAATACCTACTCTTGTTCCTTTACTCTGTCTAGTCTCTGTGTCTAGGAGGCCTGATAAGGCATCAGTGCTGTGAGCACGTCTCCAGTACAACCAGAGCTGTGCTTTGCATGGGCCACAGCCAAGAAACCGCGAGGCCGTGGCAAGGGGTGGCCACATCTACCTTCCGCTCTTCCATGGATGGCTGAGTGGAGACGCCAGCAGCTGAGGTGCTGAGCTGCAGAGCTCACAGCCACGTCAGCCCTCCTCAGGGGCTGTGCCCCAGCACTGTGGACAGGCATGGCATGGCAGGAATCTGTAGGTGCTGGACACTTGCCCATTCTGGTCTCCATCTGTAAAATGAGGGTGTTAATCACGGAACGCCCTCTGCAGAGTGCAGGGGTTGAGCACGTGAAGGGCCAGCGAGACTTGGGTGGAACAAGCTGTAAAACAGCTGAAAACAAAACACCACATTTTCAGAGCAGGACTTGAATGAGGTCCGTGGTCACAGACCGAATCATAATAAGCCAAGCCACCGCTTGTCTGCTCATTAAGGAGGCATTGTGCTTCCTTCACACTGTAGGAGGCAGGGGGCCAGTGGAAAATGACCGAGGGATTATGGAATTAAAGCCCACATTGTGGTATGTCCACATGGGGAGCAGAAAGGAAGGTTGCACAGACAACCTTAGCTCTGGTATTTCCTAACTTGCCCCTCTAACAAAGAGCCTGTCAGTCTGTCCATCCGCGGGTCAGTGAAACAGTTGAACGCAGCGCTCCTTTGGGTTCAAGGGGAGGCTGAATGTAAATGATGCAGCTCATGACATTTCAGCTGAGAACTACATCATGAGTGACCTCACTTGTTTTCCTTCATACATTTAAATAGGTTATTTATTTTGCAAATACCAACTCATATCTCTACCTGTAATGCAATTTTGCAGGCAGTTGGTTCCACGTGGGTGCAATTGCCACAGGACTTAACAAACCAAAGATTTAAATCTCTGGGTGACTTATGTAACTTTGAAAGCAGACAAATTATTCAAACCCTTTTTTTTGGGGGGGGAGGGGATGGATGGATAGGGGAAGAAATGTTTCTAGGCGTTTGCTTTCCCATGATCTTACTTTATGGCATCAGTAGGACATCTTTTTCCCATGGTAATGTTTCCAGTCCTCCTCCAGGTTTGTTTGTTTTTCTCTTGTGACACTAACTGCTGCTCTGGCTGCTCAGCAGGCACTCTGCATGCTCTGTGCTGCATTTGCAAAACGGATCTGAAAAGTGGCTGCTAACCAATGTTTCAGTAGGAGAAAATGAGTTACCATCATAACAGCTTGAACACAAAATGAAATGACCAGGAAAGAAACACAAGGCTAGCGGGGATGTGCTGCATACACAAACCAGAGGGTCTTTGTTGCTCTTAGTGCCCTGCACTGCTCAGAAGCCCAGAGGGAGGAAGGTACCTGTCTCAACCCACCAACCTTTGTGACTGCCTTCCAGGCAAGGTGTCCCTCTCTGCCCAGTCTCCATTTCATGCCATGGATAGTGTAAAATGAACGGCCAAACAGCTCTGTTTCAGAGTATCTGAGCAAATTACAAGCATCCTGCTGACACCAAATGCAAGTTTTGTGATGATAAGACAGCTCAGGAGATATTTACCATCAGTGATAAGCAGCACACTACCGATAAGAAATGCACTACCACCTTCCAGTTGCCTTGATCCAAAGTGCCAGTGAAAGGATTAGTGGACAAATCTATAAATTCAGAGCTCTAATTCACCTGGGAGCACAGCTGGAATCTGCTGCTGTGAATAAATCCTGGAGGGCAAAGATCTACAGTGCCTGAAGGTAAAGTATGGCAGTGAGTTTCAAGCACTCACAAAGGCTGGTTCCTCTTATCTTCCACAAATCCTCCTACCCTCCATGAACTGACTGGGTTATCACAGAAAAGTAAAAAATGTGGATTTTTGAATGTTTTCTCAGCTTAGTTCCCTTGAAAAAGCACCGCAGCATTGTAAAACTTACACTTGGAGAAAAAATAAAAAGGGGGCCATGCTCATGCACAACTGAGCATATAAAGCAGCTGAAAAAATTGTGGTTTAGTTAGTGAAGGTCAACACATACTGTATGAAGGCTCATTTCTTCTCTTTAGGGTAATGACTTGTTACAAGTGTGCATCATTTCCTAAAGCAGAGATCTGAGCTCTGTTCGCCTTGATCGCTTTTGAAATACCAGGGTTAACGGGGATTTCAGGCTCTGTGCTGCCCCGTGGGCATCATTTAAAGCTCCCCATGGAGAAGAGTCAATTGAGAGTGAGTAGCTGGAGGAAGCAATTTAGCTGTATTACTTCCAGCATGAGCTCAGCATGTGGAAGTGGAAGCCAGGAAAGGCAAAACCAGCAAATGCAGGTCAGGTACAGAGGATCCCTCCAGTTCTGTGGGAGCAGGTCTGCAGTGTAAGCTTGGGAGCAGGGAGAGGAGAGCTGGCTGCAGCTTTCAGGCACAGGGACAGAGCTCAGAACCACCCCAGCCTCCTGAACTGCAGGGCTGCTCTCACAATTCAAGAGAAAAATATTCCTCTGCTCTGGCTCCCTGTGATACCAGGTTACCATTTTGATATCAGCTGTACAGCAAGAAAAAACCTGCTGGCTGGTGCATCAGATTTTCCCCTCTCCACCTAAATACAATTCTCCATTCTCAGAAAACAAAACTCTAGAAAAAGTCGTTTAATTTACATTTTGATAGCACATCTTTGCAGAAAACAGCAGGTTCTTGGGTGTGTTTTGTAACTTCCCTCTTATCCTTTTCCCCTATGCAGATTTTCAGCATGATACTTTCCTCATTCTCTTTCCTCTCAAAATGCATCCACAGCCCGTCCTCACCAGCAGGAGATGGCTTGGATGTAAAGTCCCTTTCATTGCCTTTTAGTCTGAGCAAAGGCTGTAATTGATGGCAGACAGGGTGCCACATAACCTAACAGCAAATTACGCTCCCAGCAGCTTGTGACTGTCTCTTCCCATGCTCCCTGCCATTGGTGGGAGGGGGAATAATCCTGCCTCTCTCTAAGCCGTCCACCGGGGAGACCAGGACTGCTGGGGGCCTGGCCAGAGCAACACGGACACTGAAATCAGGAGAAAAGTCAATCACCACTGATCAGTGATGTACAGCTCCAACCAGCAGCACTTCTCTTTCAGATTACTTCCCTTCCTTCCTGCTCACATTTACACCTCTCTGTGGTGGTCTGTACAGCCAGTTTCAAATTGGCTCTGGAACAAATGTGTCACTTGAGATTATTCACTCCCAATGTGACAGGTCGGGCACATCTTCAAGAATCTGCTTAAGGCATCAAAGTCACAAGGAAGATTTGTGCAGTTGGGTGCTCACAGGGTCTTTGGTCTTTTTTTTACAGTAAAGGGCAACTGTCCAGTTGAAGTTACTCATACAATATACACATCACTGAAACAGAAAACCTGCAGTGAGGGCAGGCAAGCTTCCTTCCTCTGCTCTCACCACTGATTCTCCACAGCCTTGCAAGTGACAGTCTATTCTCCCAGTTCTGGTGATGTACTTCCATGAATGCATTACACAGCAGGAGCAGGATATTAAGTAATACAATGTTTACCACTTAAATCAGAGAAAATGTTTCAAAATAATATTAAAAAAAACTTATTTAACTTTCTCATAGCCAAATGTCAGTACAGCAACAGCTTGTCTGATGCAGTAATGGCCCCAGACAAATGCACCCATCCAGAAAGCAAACCCAGCACGTGCAGGAGGCATCGATCTCAGCTGTGTGCTCAGGAGCACTACGAGCACTTTGCCCATGCTCTCCCATGGGGGACTGTTCCTAGGAAAGACCCATGCAGGCACCCCAAGCATCTCCTTCCCACAGCTTCAGAGCCCAGGTCTGGGGGCAACCCAGCACTTTATTTCCCCAGCTCTTCCCTTGGTCTCTGATGCCGAGACATTTCCCATATACTCTCTCCATCTAGAAGCAATTTCTCTCTGAGGATCCATTACAGAATAAAAGATACATAGACCCCCTCCAGCCCAGTTAACTGGACCAGTTAAGCAATGCCTCTTACCCCAGTGGACAGGCAGAGAAGAAGAGGCCTTTTAGCTGGCAGAAGGCTCCTTTCAATGACATTTCACCAATGGACAAAGTAATCTCTGGACAAACAACCCCCAGCTGATTTACAAGATCAGCATGGCCTGAAATCCTTTCTCCCTGGCTGCATTTGGTCAGGAGGTCATAGGTTTTCACCTGTAGCCTTCTGTCACCACAAACATCATTCTTTGTCATGGGACCAGTTCTTGGCATCTTTCCCATCTTAACTCATGCTGGGCACTGGACTAGCCAGAGGCAGCAGCTCACTTGTTAATCATCTTCTGCTCATAAAATAATACAGATCTCCAAGCCTGAATTGATTTTCAGACAGGTTTGATGGGTTTAGCTAGCTCTACACTATAATGATCTTAAAGCTAGACATCTTGTCTGGCTTGCTACCTAGCAAGACCAAGGTTCCTGTGCAGTGACCCAGAGAATAAGTTCTACAAGCTCTCTGCATGGAAAAAGCACGCACTGCACACACACGGCTGAGGGAGAAGACCTTCCCCTCACAAGAAAAACTGAGCGTCAAAGATCTTTGTTCCCCATTTCTTTAAACTGAGACCAGTCTCCAGAGCAGGCAATAGGAACCTCACCCCTAGCTGAAGACTCAAAGTGAGGCTTCCTCAGAGGAAATGGTGAAAAGTCACCACGAGGGCAGAAGCCCTCAAACAGTGACCTCCTCACCTGCTCCAAGTGGCAGCAGCTCACAAGTGTGCACTTCTGCTCAGAAACACTGTGCTCCCTGTCACCTTTTCCAGTTTGCATGGCTCTCCTGTTGTACTAAAAGATGTTTTCATCCTAAAAGATGAAAACAACCCAGTCCCCTCACCTGGTCCTTCAATCCAATGGCTACATTGCCCAAGTAGGAAAAATCCCACAAGGGATCTGCAGAAACCCTGACTTTAAATTATTTAACAGCCTGATCAGCTGCAAAAGCTCTGCTTGCCAATGCCCATGCTGCAGACAGACATTTTAAATACTGTGTGTACTCCTCCGGCAGCCAAGCTGGAAGCGCAGCCTCTCTGTGCGCAGCCCTCGCTGAGCGCACGAGTCGCTTTGCAAAACGCCATTCAGCCATCTAATCTTGCAGGAGATGTCCTGCTGCCCACTCCCCCCACAAAGGAGGGTAAACCCTTTCATTTCTGTTCTTTTGATCTCCTCTGCCAGACGCTGCTGGATGCCTGTGGGAACGGATATTTACTCAAAAGAATAAACGGTGTAAGCGAGACCCTCAAGTCTCTTCATTAGAGGGGAACAAACATTTGCGGTCTGTCTGTGCTGCCCCAGCACCAAGCGCGGATGGTGGGACACAGCTCCATGCTTGCAAAAAGCCACATTATCCTGGTCTGGCTGAAGGTGAAAGCCGGCAGCGATAGGACAAGCACATCGTGGGGGGACGAGGGAGCCATCAGCACAGGAGGTTTGCAATAGAAGGCAAACGGTGGAGCAGCAATTGACTCCAAAGCCCTGAGGAGCAAGACCTGCAAGTGTGTGCACGCGGAGCAAGGGACAGAGGGCTCAGGCTACTGTAAAAGAGTCGCTCAGAGTAAAGAGCGTTTTGGCTACAAGACCTTCTATGGTTTATTAACACAGTGCCCATGGGGGCCCTCAAAATGTAAATGATTGAAGAAAGGGATCAGAGTCCCATCTTCAAAACATGTCCACCACACCTTAAAGAACATCTCTTGCAGGATGAGAATCTGCAGCCCTGCTATATCCAAGTAGCTCCAGTTAAATCTGGTGGAGGACTTGGTTCCCGTCTGCACTTGACAAAACAATGAAGTCCTTTGAGACTACAGCCCCTCATGGGGATCTATTTGTTTCCTTCCATTTTTGGTCCAAGGTGCCAACCTGCCTCCCTTCTACTTCACTGTTTGTCCACCCTGCTATTCGCCTGCAACCATAACAGGAAGAAACCTGCATGTACATTCCTGAAAACATGAATAAAAAACACCACAAAATGCTTGCACAACTCAGATTTCATCTGGGACAAGCATTCAAGAGGGGCAGAAGGAGCTGCTGAATCTTTGACCACTGGATTTCAAATTTTTGAGAATGGAGGGACACCTTAAACTGCTGTCAGATCAAAAGCAAGACCAGAAAGGATACAGACACTAAGGTGAAAACATTTAAACAACATATGGCCCATTCCAATGACAAGAATTTGTAAACCATGACAGAAGGAGGGACAAATGTGGGGCGGAAAAAAAAATTACATTTTTTTAGAAAGCTGCTAGGTGCTCTGGATAGGGCATTTATCTAAAGAGGTTGTTAATGTCAATAACACCGAAAAATTTTGAGAAAGATGGCTAGTGGAGAAAAACCAGGATGCTTATAGAAAGGGGTTGATCTCAATTCTCATTAAACCCATGCCATGTTATGGACCACCACCCTGATCAGATATTCAGAACCTCAGCCAAATTAAAACCGTAAGATTCACATTGCTGTGTTTAAGCCAGTGTTAGTGGCTTGAGGAGCTGGGGAGTGTGCATACAGGTCTGAGCTCAGCAGGTGTCCTGCATCTGGTACCACCTTGTGGAGCAGGGCAGGCTCCCCAGGCTCCTGCTGAGCTCCAGGTTTGGCAGGAGGAGGGAACCAGGACTGACTGGTTTCTTACAGCAGCAGCACAGCAATTCTGACTCCACGGCACCTGCAGCGAGCGCCGTGCTCCTCTGAATGCAACTCTTTGACACTGAAATTGTCAAATAGGGAGGTGGAATTGAACACAGCTTGCACAGCCCTCTAGCAAAGCTGGGGAAAAGCAGATTTTTATTACCTGATTTTTTTCTGAAAGGTCTTAACAACCACAACAAAGGCAACAAAAAAAGGGAAAATAAAACCCTAAAAAGAATTGTCCTTCCCTTCTAATTTTTAGCAGACAATAATATGCTTTGAAAGTGCCTTTATTTTTTTTTTGAAAGATGACCTGTATAAGTTCTGCTTCAACAGCGCAATACTTCAACTCTCTCATTACAATTCAGGCATTGCACTAGGCCTTTTCCTAGGGGAAGAAAAGGCTATGGATTGCACCATATTCAGCCAATGGTATCATTAAAAAGATCTTTCCTCCATACCTGACAATTGCATACTAAACAGCACCTTCAGGTCGCTCTCTAGAAATAGCAATATTCTTAACAATGTCTTGAGAAGTGCTCCTGGTGGAGAGAATTTAAATGAGGTGAAAGGAGATGTAAGGGACCAAGACAAAACCCCGTAAAGGAAAGTGCATGAGGCACTTTGTGCACATAACACTGAGAGCAAGAGGTGGTGAGCAGTAAATCACTGTCCAAAGATCTTTGCTTCCAGAAACATGAGGTTGTCAAGCCCATTTTCACTTGCAGCCAAACTCTTCAATCTACTTACAATTAAAACACTTTAGGCAGCAGCAGCCCCAGCTGACTAAGCAAATACAGAGCTATCACCACTTTGATTTCATTATCCCTAAAATGAAAAAATATATACATCCAGGAAAGAAACACTGTGTGCCAAGAGCTTGTAGATTACTCAGGGGCAACTATCACAAGGCTACAGAAGGCAGCTGGAAACATCTGCACTGGTTTGATTGCCTCTTTTCAGCAAGTGGAGTAAGATTTGCCAGCTCTCTGAGAGATCCCCAAACAAAAGGTTCACACATGGCACCAGTTAGTGCTCAAAATCTGCCCTTGAATGAGACAAATTACACCATAACAGTTTAGCTTGAGTCTATAAGGACATCAACAGCTATCTCAAATGTAGAAATTTAAGTTAATGGAGGTGAGTTTCATGCTCCTGCATCCTGTGGCAGGTCATTTATTTAGACTATAAGCTCTAAATGCTACGGTATTGCATCTGCCTGGTGCAAAAGGGTGCAGTACTAAAATGGGACTTCTCTGTGCAGAATTACTCCTTCTGCAAATAGGTCATGACCAGCCATTTACACTTTAAAAAAAAATCAGTGTTCTGGGACAAAACTGTGCAATTCAGGAACTGATATAACAAGGAGACAGTCCGATGAGTCACAAAAAAGCAAGCAAGATGATAAGCAGTAACAGTGCAGACATTTCCAGGGAAGGACAGTCAGGACATTCCCAGGAAGAAGGCAGTCACAGCCTGAGCCTTAGCAGAGACACCACTGGGACTTCTGAATAGCACTGATTGCTGATGCTCCAGCTGCAGGAGGGGCAGCACAACACAAATAAGATGTTACAGGAAATAGAGGCTCTCTCATGTTGGAGAAATCTTAGAAAGGCCAGTATGATCACCCTACAAAAGCAAAGGCTGTTCTTCATGGCTATATGTGAATGGTAAATAACAGCTGCAGAAAAAGGGCCACTTAAGCCTAAAGACCATTGATTGCACAAGAAAAATTGGATGTGAAAATAATGAGGCTAAAAATCAGATGAAGGGTGGGTTTTTTCCTTCTAGAATTGAGATTTTGGAAAAGCCCCAAATAAGCATAAAAAGCAAAGAAAAAATTAGGCCTTTCAAGACAGAATTCCAAACATTTACTTTAGGATTTGTGATGCAACGATTCAAAAGACCTGGTCTCATTTTTTCTTTCTGACATTAAGGCACACGCAGCAGAGCAGATCTGATCTCGTGCCTCCACTCCGGCTGTTCCCTGGCTGCAGCAGCAGCAGCAACAAGGATCATATCTCTGCAAGAGCTCCTGGGCTTCTGAGCTCCTGGCTTCTCATCTTGAGCTCAGGATTCCACATCAGGACCAGTCTGCAGGTGCTCATCAGCTGGTACTGAGGTCCTGCTGTGAGTTAAGATGACAGCTGAGCTGAGTGTGGCACCCACACACCCAACTAGGACATAGCAGCCCTTCAGTGAACACAACCCACACTAAGCAACCCCCAGGCTCCCTGGGCAATACCTAAGGCTAGCCTTGCAAGGGATAACCAAAGTTAAATGATTTTGTCTAGGCAGGGTCAAGAATTTAAAAGCCTGTTCTGGCCCCTACAGCCCTAAGGTATGAATAGTAAAGAGTAATTACATGGATTTCATTGCTGCAAAACTTGAACACGGACATTTCCCAACCTGAAGAGTTTATTTTTTGTTTTGTTAATAAAATCACCATGCACAACTAAGCTGTTATACATTTTCTCTGGAGTTTTATTTTATATCTATTTGTGTACTCCCAACAGAGCTGATTTTAAGCAAAAAATGGTAAATCTTTTCTTTAACACTTGTCCTTTCACATCCGCCTTCACAAAACTGGAAGTGCAACATGAAATAAATTCTATTGTATCTACTTGAGGAGAAGAGCAAGTGATAAATTACTTGCCTAGGAGGAGATGATGTTATTAATCAAAATGACTTCAGGGTGTAGTGTTTTGAAGTTGCGTTGAGTATTAAATAATAGGTGAAGGGAAGGAGGTTTTTCCTTTTGAAATCCTAAATCAAAGCCTATTCAATAAAACAAAGCAAAATTAGCCAAGTTGTTAAAGAAAAAAAAAAAACTCATGAAGAGAGAGTGTAAATTAAAGCCTTCAAATCAAAATCAGGATGTAAAGATTGCTTTGCATTTATTTTCATAACAAACAAAGACACAGTTTGGTCTCTTACACGATTTGAGATAACTTGAATGGCAGGAGTTGAACACAGCTCTGCTGTCCCCTGAAAGTTACAGCTGATTAAATTAAGGTTTTACTTTGCATTCTCAGATTCTCCTTTCCAGATTAATTTGTTTTACAAGAAACAATTTCATCCACTGCTAAGCCATACTGCCAAGGAATGCAATCTCATAGCACTTACTGAGGGCACGACAAGAGACTTGTCCTACAGAGCTCCAGAGGGAGGAAAACTTCTACTGAAATAAGAATTTGCATGTGTGACCACACATGCCCATTTGGGACAGCGTGAACTCTTGCTTGTTTCTGCTGCTCAGGGCCTTTCTGTCAAAGGTTTTTAATTGTGCTTCACAGCACAATCTTTGGAATACAGAACACACATAGTAGCTTGGTTTTAGTTTCTGGTTAAGGGTTAGGATTTTTTGAAGAGGAGATAGAGCTGGAAGAGGGAGCTCACATTTCAGTATGGTCTTTCCCTTACAGTTTTATTCTATACTGAAATCTGGACTACATAGCAACCTTCTGAGGATGATACTGATACCATAAACACCACCAGTCTATACTAGGACTAGATGAAGGGTTCATTTGGACAGATAACTTAGCCCCCCTGCAGCTGAAATTAAGTCTGATGATCCCCTTGCAAGACCATGGAACTGGCTGTGACAGGTCCAGAAGAACACTGGGATATATACTTGAAACTATCTCCCACAGAAACTTGCATCCAAGCCAGGACATGACAGTCTGGATGAGCAGTGGATAATGGATTGTACTCTGCCTGGAGGTCAGTTACAGGCTGAGTGCCACAGGGCCTACACCAGGATTCATCTTGTTCCACACCTCTACCATCACCTAGAGGAGGTGTCACCTGACACTCCTGCCATGCTTATGGATGACACCAAATTGGCAGGACCAGCCAATAAAGACATGTTAGACCCCTGCTCTGGACCCAGACAGGCTGGAAGGATGGGCTGACAGGAACCTGATGAAATTCAAAGTCCTGCATGTGAGGAGCAAGGACTGCCTGCAGTGATACAAGCTGGGGACTGCCTGCCTGGCTGGGGAGCAGCTCAGCAGAAATGGCCTGGGGGTCATGGTGCAAAGAAGGCCAACAGCATCCCAGTAGGAGCACAGCCCACAGACCAAGGGATGGGATTATCTCGCTGAACTTGGCACTTGGAGGAGTGCATCTAGATACTACATCTAGTTTTGGTTCCCACAACACAAGACACACGATAACAAACTGAGGTGAGGTCAGGTAGGAGCCACCAAGGTCGCTGCAAGGAGAAACTGGGGGAACGGGGCTTTTTCAGCTTAGGCAGGAGATGCTTTGTTGGGAGGAAAAACATCGGCCTGTAGAGACCACAAAGAGGTCATCAAGACAGTGGGGACAGGCTCTTCAGCAGTGCATAGAAGTAGGACGAGAGACAACAGGCATGAATTTAAATCAGGGACGTTCAGACTGGATATAAGGAGAAACATTTTCATGATGAGAACAGTCCAGCAGGACAACAGCTGACCCAGAGAAGCTGGGCACTCTCTGTTCTGGAGAAAACTCAGATTTTTCAAGACCAGAGTGGATACAGCCTTGAACAACCTGGTCTGATTTCACAGCTGGCCTTGCATTGAGCAAAGGACTCAACCACAAGCCATTCAAGATCCCTTCTGACTTGAATTATCCAACAACTCTATAGGAAGGAAGCTCCCCATCCACCTATCACTAATCCATGGGAAACACCAGCACTGTAGCATCCTCACCCCGGTAGGTAGTTAGAGAATAGGAAAGTGAAAGCTTTCATAAAGTTGAACACCACTGCCATAAGAAAGAGAATCATGGGCCCTTAGTGGCTTTCTCCCTTTTTCCCCACTGTTCATCAAGAGTGCACTACAGAGTGTGCGTGTTCAGCAAAAAAATTGAGGGCAGGGGGAGGGGAAGGGAGGATGAGCAAGATCAATTTTTATATCTTCATCCTTTCATGTGGCTGATAAAATACTGCTCTTCTCAGAAGATACACCAGCAAATTTTCAGTTTAGATCTGTATACCAGGAAATAAGACTCCCATGATATCCTTTGGAGATTATTCCAGGGCTTAAGAGATTTCACACTCTAAGAGTTCCCAAAAATACTCTGACTACATGTTTCTTTTGTCAGCCACATCCTAATATAGTACTAGATAAGTCCTCTGCCTTCAGGCTATTTACACTCAGAGAACTGAGGACTGTTTCGCCACATAGCCAGTTAGAAAGATCAAGTTCTTTTAAACTTTTCTCACATCCTCTCTGACACCAAAAAGTGTTTGTATTTCTTGCCAAAATATCAGGATGGGTTTCCCTTGTGTGGATGAGGTCCCAGTACTGTCTGCAGAATAGCAGGTGTGCTCTCATCTGAGTCAGGGTGTAAACAAGCCCATCCAAGTTCTTTGATTCTCTTGCACACAAAAACCCCAAACTGCAAGTTTTCTTTTCAAGACTACAACAGCAAGAACTCCAGGAGGTCTTGTCTGTGCTGACTTCATCAGTCTAATTTTCTAACATTGGTGGAAATAGTTGCAGTCACTTGTAGGGTCTTGGATCAAGTCCCAAATCTTAAAGAATAAAAGCATGGATAAAACGAGGCATTAACTTCAAATGCAGCTGCCTGGAATTCCTGCCTTGAAGTGGGAATGGAACAACACTGAGGGTAGGCAGAAAGGTTTTTTAAATTAAAAATGGGACGAAGAGCATGCTTTAATTTTCTAATTGAAAGAAAGTGCTTCGGAAAATATTCTGTGAAACTGTTTTGAATTAACTTATTTATTTAGTTGAGGGAACATTCCACCCACATTCACCAGAAGAATGGTGTCTCCACACAACACACAACTTCTCAGGCTGCCTTCCTGCTAAGTTAAAGAAAACATAAACAGAACAATGTGAGGACAGTCAGCCCACTCAGGTATTTCACAAATATAAAGCACCAGAAAGATGCAGAGTGCGTAACACCTTTATCCTCACAGGGAGGAAGTCACAGCTCCTGACTTCACTAAGCCATAGCTTTGCACAGGGGAGCTCCCCAAATGCTACCAGAGCAAGAGGCTGTGTACACTGTTCATAATGCACCAAAACACTTAACCAAATCCCATGTCCTGTGTACACAGCTAGAGGAAAGCCTGGTTGCATGTGTTATGTGTGCATTATGTTCCTTGGCTGCCATCCAGCCCACTGTTTTCATGTCAGAAAGTTACACACTCAGAATCCACCCTTACATCCTTGTCATTCACAGAAGGTGTTACACCACTCTGTTTTACCATGATGACCTGAGACTGACCTCAGCAGGGCTGGTATAGCACAAGACTTGCACACTTTTTCTGGATTGAGTCATTAATTTTTTGCTGCGTGACTAATTCTTCTAAAATCAAAACAATGCAAGGCACACATCAAAGAAAAGCCATCTCTCTGTCTCCCCAGATGTTTCACTTATGCACAGCCTACTACAGTTACAGTATGACTTAGAAGAAGAAAAAGGCTCCTTTTCTCTGCTCTTATCTTCAAAATGTTCCAATCAGTAGAGCTGAACCAAAAGAAAATATTTAAAAAAAGTAAAAAGTGAACTGAAAAGGACATCTTGCATTTTTAAATAACAAGCCAAACAAACATTGCACTGCTTGTTTTGTAAATCTTACAGAAGAGCTCCTCCTTAGCCCAGGCTGCCTATTTCTTAAAAAACAAAGACAAGCAGAACTAGCTTCAGGCAATGAAGTATATTAGCATTTGAATTCATGTTTGTGTATCCTCTGAAGGAAAAACTCTCTTAAAAGCAACCTAAGGAACTTCCTGAAATGTATTATGGCAACATTTATCTGAGATTTGAAAATTCATTATGACTTTATAGTTCCTTAAAAACAAACTGGGAAATGCTAAAAAACATCCCACAGATTGCTGCCAATTTCAAAACAGGATGTTTTTGGTTTTGAGGACTGTAATTAGGAACACTGACCCTGAAAATGTAAACAGACCATCCATTACCTCTTCTCTTCTAATTACTGTTGCAAACATTGTTTTCTCTTTATAAACTTGTCTGTGTGAGTAGTTTAGTTTTCATACTCAGGCAAAGACCAGAACTTCCCCAGGACTAAATGTGCTAGCACCCAATGCCACCAGTTAGTTCAAGAGAAAAGGAAGTGAGGAGGAGGAAGAAAGTATTTGGCACACGGCTAGGGATTTAAAATTATGGTGGCTGTTATGAGCACACAGAAGAAGCAAGACAGAAAAGGCAGCCCTACAAGAAATGCATTACAAGTACTGCTGAAGAAAAACCCATTATCAAGAGAAAACCTTGGAAAGTGCATTGTCTCCTCAGGCAGCAAGAAGGGAGATCTGGAGCTTTTCCAACACCTAATCCTGCAGTCAGAAAGCAGACACCCAAGTCCTTCCTTACCTTCTGATGCCCAAAGTCATTCAACACTGTGCCCAGCTTCTTTGTGTTGCTGTGAAGTTTATGAGCTGCAATGGCTGGGTTGGGATCCCTCCAGTCAATGGAGAGGCGATGGTACCAGAGGTGCCGACCCTCCTGAATGTGTGCTGACTTGATGCTGGGGTCGAAGCGATGCACCTCACAGCCACTGTTGGCCATGCTGAGCTCAAACTGGTTGTCATCATTGCCTAGCCTATGTAAAAAAAGAAAAAAAGGAAAAAAAAAAGATGTAACTACTAATGCAGCAAAAAGAACTATTAGTGAGTAGGATGTTCTGAGGATGAGCTAACTTAACCAGAAAATTCAAGCTCAATGCAATATGATTAGAAGGAATGGCTCCTTTCTAGGCAAGAACTAAACCACTTTTAGTCAGGCTGATAACTTTCCCAAAGAAGTTTTCCTTTTCTTCCTTAATTCAGAAGTTGACAAAATTTATACAAAAGTAAAATTGAACATTGGAATCTTTGTGCTGTCCTTATTCCTAGTCATCTTTTATGTTGATATATATTTCTCTATTTTCAATTTGCTTTTTTCTCGACAAGTTTACAATACTCTTCTCAGTCTCTGCTGCACAAACTTCCAATAACCAAGCCATAAGCAGAAGAGAAAATACATTTAAAATTTATGCAATACTACTTTGTAAAAATCTGGCATATTTCACACCATGTCTGTCACCCAGTGTTACAAACGTGACCCACAGTGACCACCAGTACAGACAAGACACAAGAACCAAATGCATCTCTTTCTCTGTAGACAGGAAGACACAGATAAAAAAAGCACATTTAAAAATAAGCACTTTACAACAGCAGCAGAGTTGTTATGTAGACGTGAGAGAAAGATTGCTGCTAATTCAGTGAAGATCCCAAAGAAGAAGAAAAATTAATAGCCCCATTGTACAGAAGTATTGTCTCAGTCCCTGCCTCTGTGAGAAGATGTATTTTACAAGGCTGTGCCATATTCCCACCTCCTACAGCCCAGTGGTTCACACAGAGTACACTAAAACTAAAAAAATCTGGTATTTACCATTGCAATCACACATCTGAACCACAGGCTTTCCCTACTCTGTAAAACAGGATATTCTCTTTATTCCTATTCTTCCAAGCTTGTTCCAAATGTGATTCAAATCATACACTAAACATGAAACTTAAACAAAATTAAGCAGTTTGATATACACACATGCAGCACTAAGAAGAGAATCAAGATTTCTTAAATCAGTTGTGCTGTAAATTGTACGACTGAGATTATTCACTCTGTACTAACAGCACAGCATTTATCTGTTCTGCACAGACCACGACAGGACACTACTCTTAGATGTACTGTCAGAGCACCTGCTACACTACACCACAGTTATCCTCAGCAACCGTGTGGGTCTGAAAACATTTTGGCTATTTGCATCAATATGTAAAACACTACACATTTTTAAATCATGTCATACACAATGGTACAACGTTAGGCCAGCACTAAATGTTCTACATAGATGACAAACAGGTAGGCTGAAATGAATTCAACTCATGAAACAACGTGTGGAAGAGCATTGATTTTGAAAGTTACCAGTGTGGTATGACACTTGCTGTAACACTGGCTAAGCACACTGTAACAATACCCTAGGAGGTTGTCTTCTCCTCAACCATCTTCCCTTTCCCTGGGAAAACAGGAGGAGACAGGGTGTGCAAAAACAGCCTAGCGTGCTTTTAAGAATAACCCTAATTCACAGGATTCTAACCCATACAGCTGTGTGGGAGGAAAAGAGAGGAGCTTTATTTTAATACATTCAACACACATTAGGAAAAAAGTTCAGAAGTTAACCAAGTGAATCAACATGTTTGTTTGCATGTGGCTTTCTACAGAAGGGACAGTGATGGACAAAGACCAGTGTAATCCCTTAGGAATGAGAAGCTGGCTGAAAGTGAACAGCATGGGAATTGTTGGGGACAGTTAGAGCATTAGTGATGAGCCCACCAGCGACCGATGGCCCTGTGTCCGTGACACACTTCCAACCATACCAGCTGGTACAATCCAGAGGGCCAGATGCTTTTGGTGCAGACAAACCTCAGGCTGCCTCCAAACAGATTGCTGCTCATGTGGACTGCAAAGGGGGCTTCACAGTGGTGGAAAACAGGAAAAAAAAAATACCGATGACGGTAAAGACGGGGCTGATGTGTCTTCTGGCACTCTAGTTAACAGCTCAAATTTATGCCTGAAGAGAGAACTAGCCAACAACAAATATATAGGAGAGAAAATAAGGTCTTCTCCAAAGGAACTGGTTTGAAAAATGCCTGGCCCACATGTGATCATACAAAGGGATAAATCAGCATGAAAAAGATAAACAAATTAGGTCTCCTAAGAAAGATTTAGTTACTTAAAGAAAGATGTGTTACCTAAAAAGGGATCATGATTCTAAAAGAAAGGTGTGGAGGTCACAGAAGACTAGCGAGGCCTTTCCTCACCATCGGGAGAGAGCAGCTGCTGCCGCCATCAACAGCAAAATAAAACATGCCGAAGAAACCGACCTATTTTTACGGTAACGGAGAAGGGAGCTGGGTTACGGAGCTCCACGCCGTGCCCTGCGGTGGGGTAGAGGTGGGGGTAGAGGTGGGCATTCACAGCAGCACCAGCAGCACCCGGGGCCGTCTCTCCCCGGCTGCGTGCGAGCGCAGGGAGGGAAGGGCTGGCTGGCACGGCTCCCCGCCGGCAGCGGGGCAGCGACGCTGACCCGGGACACAGCGCAGCACAGCGGGGAGCGGTGTCCCTTGGCCGTGCCCTGCTCCCGGGGTTCGCAGAGGGTCACGGTGCACAGAGCCTTGCACTCAGAATAGACACTGCGCTGCAGCTTGCACCGAATGAAGCATCACACCGGCCCCTGCATCACCCGGGAGCACAGTGAGAGCCGAGTGGCACAAACGCTGCTTTGTCTGCTCCAGCACAGCTCTAGTGGACACCTGTAGCTGATCCAGCCTGAAAACTGCAGGTACTCCAGCGACCACAGTGACTACAGTGACCACAGGACAGAGCTATAAACACATGCAAGTTAAGGTCCAGCTTTCCCTTTCTCTGTTCCCCCTCCTCACCTTCTCTTTCAAAGGAAGACAACTGAGCTCAAGCAGCTCAGGAAAAAAAGAAGGACCCCCTGCCTGGATCCTAAAGCTCCTACATACACTTTAGGATGCACCTGAAATGGCATTTATACTGTATCGCAGCAAGACTCTTTAAACCTCTGCTGGTAAGTTTCTGAAATCCTATTCATTTATGTTATCCCAGCTTGAGTGCCTGCCTGTGGTGTTTGTAACTGACTTAGCTTAATCTAAGCAGATTTAGCACTAATAACTAGAGCTCACTAATGCACATTGCAATTATGTATCGCGCTGGGAAATCCCGTCCCCCAAGCACAAACATTGCTGCCTCCCAGTAGTGGAAGCAACTAATACTAATCTAAAAAGGTCCCCAGATGTTCCAGACACTGCTCACTCCCATTCACAAGTAACCTCCTCTACAGCATTCAAGGAGACAGAGCCTAAGCAGCATGTTTTATTCCAGTTTTAATCATATATGCATTTAATTCAGGATTCCCAGTAACACTCCCACTGAACTTTCACATTTGTCCCCCATCTATCCTCTCCACAGAGAATGCTTTTCACTGGAAGTAGCTGCTCCCCGTTTGCTCTTTATGAAACATATGAGATAACAAAAATGTTTAAAGGGGATTTTTGCCTTAGAACAAAATTACTTTTCTGTCTGTCATAAACCAAAGGAAGTGAGTCTGAGGGGAAGAATTATGCAGCAATGAGCTCCAAAGGTTGCAGAAGTAAACTGGTGGATTGAAGACTGCTTCTCTGTAACCTCAAGTGTTTCCCTTTTATTTTTTTAGCTGCTTCATGTGATGCATCCTGGTTGGTTACTTACTGCATGAGTTTATCTGATGATGGATGGGAGAGCCGACATCAATTTCAATCTCTGTTAAGCCCTAGTGTTCCATGACTACAGAAAATCTGGCACTCATGCTCCCTGGACCATAGACAAAACAGCACCACATATAAAGCACTGGTATACACACACTAGCTCAGTTTTGTTCAAAACCATTAGCAAAATATCTCAGTGCTGGTCAGCTTCATGCCTAATCTGCACCTCCTAGCACAGATGAAATCAATTCTGCGTTGTGCCTGCTGGACAATTCAACAAAAATACCATTCTCAACCCACATTTGATCCTTAACAACAGGGAAAAAGGACATTAACACAGGAGCTCAGGTCTAATAGTAATGATCACGCAGCTTGAAGGACAAGGTCTAGGTTAATTCCACTGAACTTTGAGTACTTTGCCAAAACATCTAAAATCAGCAGCCACGTTATCCCAGACTTCCACTATAATCAAAGGAAAGCTATACCTACCTCCAGAATGCTATTTAGCTTAGCTGATTTCCACCTGAATGTGCCTGCCTCTCCCTACTGACTACTAGAAGGACCCTCAGGCAGTAACTCAGCACTACAGTCAAATAATTAAAGTTTGGAACTGAGCATGGGGTAACACAGCGTCTCTCCTAACTTTTATAGGAACATGAAAAGCTGAGAAGAAAACAAATCATGTAAACCTATATCTTGCATTAATGTCATGTAAGTATAATCTGAAATATATTGCAAAGAACATTCAGAAAATAAAGAGCAACAGTAGCCAAGAGAAATCTTCTCTCCTGTATGGGTGATTTGTCTCTAAGGGGCGTGTTCTTGTTCTGCCACAGAGCAGTGCTGCTGAACAAAACCTGACAGCACCTCCCTCTCTGAGGATCTTGGTCTTTACAGCTCAAATAGACTCAATCGAAATATAAACCCACCTAAATTAACCAAAACCACTCCCTGTGACTACAGGGCACCCTGCCTCACCTCCACACTACCTGCAGGTGTTGCCTGCCATGTACATGCATGTTACACATCAAGGCTAAGGAATGCCACCCCAGCACAGCTCCTTGCTATCCACCCTTCGCAAACCCACAGCAGCCAAATCGCAGGAATAAACTGCACTGGTTCAAGGGAGTTGAAGCCTTTCAATACACCTCTAACCTAAAGCTGCCTCCCAGGACAGCAAGTACAGTTTTATTAGGCAGCTCTGTGTGGCGATCTGTGTGAAATGAGCTCCAGATCCCAGTGACTCTTCTCCTACTGCACCGGTGTGCTGATGGCTTGATGCACTCTGAGGACTGACCTCCCTCATCCTCCTGGGAAACAGAATGATTTGTAAGCAGGAAAACAGGCTGCATGTGTGGTTTTGCTACCTGTGAAAGCACTTGTTCTGTGAAGAGTGAAAATTTCACTCTCAAGTGCTGTAAACATCATAAACACTGCAAATTTTAAAGCCACAGCCGCCTTTATCACCATCACTTTGGCACACGTCACCCCTGAAGTGCTGAGCAAAAACACTCTCATATGGAAATGTACTATTTTGTCCCAGAGGTAGTCAATGAAGTTTTATAAGTAATGCTGCTGAAATACCTGGCAATTATGCAAGTCATCTCTGCTCAAGTAAGATGCTGAAGGCTTCTCAGTTTACCCCTTTGATTTCCATCTTCCTCTATATGAACTACCACTCACAACTCACCATTGAGCAATTTGTTTTCATACCACTATTAGAAAGGCAAAGGAAAAAAAAGACCCTCATGGAGAAAGGTTTTTTCCCTAAAAATAAAGTTTACAGAAGGACATCAACACATGATAAACACACCTGAACGAAGTTTATGCTTTGGAAGATAACCTTGCTGCAGCCTGTGTTGTATTTATAGGGCTTTTTGAAGCTACTTGTCGTGAAACAATTTCCTTTCTTTTAAAGAGAGCACTTACCCAAGTGAATAGAGACGGCATTGCTTGCTTCTGATTCGATGGATGAGACTAAACCTCTCATCAAGACAGATTGACCAGGGCTTTTTTGCAGTTTTGGAGTACTCTTTCAAGCTGTTCAGGTTCGTGTGTTCACATGAAATCTGTTGAAATCAAAGGATTTATCATTTTAAGATAGGACTTTTAATTTGTTTTTAATTTGCCTTCCGGGGGAAAAGTGGAAAAAAGAAAAATGTTCATTGGTTTAATTTAAGTCTTATTGTCAATCTCATACATGGCTACAAAGATGTGATTATTTTTTCCTTGTTTGTCTCTTCTGCTTGGTGAAATTTAAGGCTTACATGATTCCCCAGAGAGCAATGCAGTTCGAAAAGCAAATAATTAAGCATTAGTACTATACTCAGATTCATTTTTCCATGAGGAGATGATGTTTCAGCATTCACATGTTTAATTTTTTTTTCTTTTCAAATCTTGGAGTGGATTCTTTATCCTCAATAATGTTAAAATCAAGATTGTGATTACAAAGTTGCAGTGTCTCTGCAATGTGTACCTTACTCCTGGATCTCAGTTCCAGAAGGGATTTAATCATTACTCCAACACATGCCTTCTCCAACTACAAAGGGATTTAAGCAAGTGCTTAACTAAACAGAGGAATCATAGCATGTGTGTCTATGCTGAGCTGATTTAGACATCTAGAGTCTAAAGCCAGGATAAAAGCCCTGCAAAAGAAGAGATAGAGACCCTGCAGGGAGGAGCACCGTAAGTCAAAGCCCTTGTACGGACCAAGAAAACAAAGACTGAAAATGCACTGGATTCACCAGAAACCTGGACATGTCAAAAATCACTGAGGGGTGAAGTCAGCTTTGCCAGCAGCTGAGCAGCAGCCTGGAACAGCCAAACCCACAGTGACTGAGCCAGCAAAGCCATGGCCCTGTAAGTGACACCCTACGGAGGAGCCCCTGCCTGCAGCACCAGCTCTGCCTGCGCATCCAGCAGCTCAGGCCAGCATTTCACCCCCAGGCCACAACATTCCACCCCACCTTCTTCCTCCAGAGCCACTCTGGAAAAGGCAGGCACAGAGCTGGAGAGTGCTGCACCCTTTCCAGAACACAGGAGCCAGAGCACAGCAGTCGATGGAGAGCAGCTACAATTCGCAAGGCTGTCGCCGGAGCAGTGATAACGAGGCAACGGGAAGCAGAAGAAAGCACCAAAGCTGTGGCTACTTCTGCCCAGGAAAGGCTGCACTGCTCTACACCAGCGTCAGCATCCACAGTTTGTTCTCGAAGGGCTTTTCAAACCATGCAGCCCAGCCATCAAAGTCAGGTGTTGCAGGGCACAGGTTGCTAACACGCAGGTAAGAAAGCAAAGACTGAGAAGAGCTGCAAGAACCCAGCTGAGCCATCATGATGAAAAGTTGTTCTTTGGGCCCAGTACCAGTCTTAGCTGCAGGAATGGGAGCTGGCACTGTCAGAAAGGCAACAACTAAAATGGTGGAAAGGACAGTAGTAGAGACAAAACCAGGTTAAATATCAGTCCTGAACAGACAGTTCTCATCTTGGTCCTTCCTTCCTCTACAGCAGACTGCAGAGGCTCAGCTCTCAGTCTTAGCCAAACTAAAAAGCACAGCTCTGGTCCCACCTGGAACCACAAAAACAGTTTTACACAAAGGTGAGAGTAAAACCTGGAACCCAGCCTTTAATGTGGTAGGCACTCTCCACCATGTACCTTGTAATAAGTAAAAAAACCACTCGTTCTTCAAGAAGTGTGTGCTCTGAAAGATCATTACCTGGAGCATTACATTCAAAGAGCTGCACACTGCAACGCCACCTCCCTGCTCCTGCTTGGCTCATAATTCCCATGGAAAATTCATAAAAGCAAATATAGCATCTCTTCATGCTGTTCTCAGGATTCACTAAGTTTTAAGCAATGATTTGCACTGCACCCCTCTACCCATTTCCCTTCAGTCACATAACAATCAAGGAATAAATGGCATTGCAATAATAAGCACTAATTTAAGACACAGAAGAATAATGTACTCTCTACAGAAAACTGAGATTCTGAAATGCTGCCACTTAATTGACTCATGGCATTATGAGCAATTACAACAGTCAGACTTCGGAGCAATTTTAACAGCTCTTGCTACTTAATAGCTCTTGCTATCAAAAAAACCCTCCCCAAAACAAAAAAAAACCCCAAACCCCGAACCTGCCTTTAGCACTGCCATCAGTCTGTTGCAAGATTTACTGAGCTCACATCCTGTTCTGGGCTTCTGCTCACTCCTATCATACAAACAACGGCACAGGAAAGGTGCTTCTTCTGATCATCAAATACCAGCACTGAAAAAGCTTTTTCTGGCCACACCTTGACGCTGCTGACATGGCACCTTCCTGCTCCAGCAGTTTGAGCCATTCTACGCTAATGGCATGGGGCTGAACTCAGGCACAGTAATTAGTAGACACTTTCTCAGCAAATAAGGAAAATTACATCCCATGCTCATCTACATAAGCAGGATCCCATTTTCAGAAGTGCTCATACCAGTCATGGTGTTATCCCATCAGTTATTCATCTTGTAACATCTGTCAGGTTAGGAACAGGGATTCTTCTCGTTTTTTGTTTTCACTTATGCTTATTCCCCCAACCAGGGTCAGTTACTCTGGGAACGAAACTTCTCGCTGAGTGTGTCAAAAGCAATAAACTCTCTGTTAATTGATGTTCTTGTAGGCTTTGACCCAACTAGTGGAGTTTAGCAGCATCTGCCACTGTTTATTAAGTCACTGAGATGAAGGATGTTTTCAGCTTAATACGTCTGCCGCAGCCTAAACTTCCGTACAACAAATCAAGCAGCTCTACACACATCTCTTGCCGTCCCCACATGCATCTTCTTGCATCCTGCCCTCTCAGTGCTGGCATGAGTGGCAGCAGAGATGTAATTTTATTGAGAATTTAGCCAGGAGTACCCACAAGCTGGAGGATACATGAACATTCTGCTATTCTCTTTTTTAGAGGTGTTTCAAATTAATCTCATCTCAGCCTCGAAAGCACTGCATTGACAAAGAATTTCATACGTGAATGACATTTCAGTGATATTGGCACCTGGGGCTTTTTGCTGTTTTTCAGTGTAAGTAATGATGCTGTTAACTCTGTATTCAAGGGTCAATTGCTGATAGACTTGGGTACCAAAAGCAGCTGCCCTGTTGGAATTGTGAGCATCCAGCATATTTTCCATTTTTTTATTACCCGAAATGCACGTGCAAATGCCGTTATGCATAAGTGATGCCTCTGTTAAGACATGATGGCCCAATATTCATATATGCTGAATGCTGGAAGTATCCACCAACACAATCTGGATTTGGAAATGCCATATTTTAAAAAGCACATAAAGTAATTTTCACAGTCATTGTTTTTGCCCTGAAAATATCAAGATTCTATTGGTATTGTTGATACAACTTGTCCAAGTTAAGGTCTGATGCCTTGTTCTCATTTTACTGGGAACCTCAAATGCCTCCTTTTGAAGTAAAATGAGCCTGGTTATCATATGATTATTGAGAGGTGGAGTGGTTGAATACACTCTCTCGATACAGAGTGCTCTGTATTTTTCCATCTGAGAGGGAGAAAGGGGAGAGAGAGAAACACCACATCTAGAATTTCAGTCATACCATACTCCTGTCAGGACACAAACCCATCTGGAAATAAATAGCATGGAAATAATGCATTCTTTCTAACCTGTGTTTTGACCTTTATCTTCATGTTGACCATCTGCTAGGTTAAGCAACTTTAGAAATAAAGTAGTTTCAAACAAAGTTTGGTGTGAGGTTAATTCCTTAGATATGAGGGAACAATCTCTGCCAGGCAAAGAGGTTTCTAAATGGAGACTGAAACAAAAAACCTACCTGAGAAGTGCTAATGTACTTTAGGAACCTTGAGGCCTCATAGTAGAGGGAAGGGGTTGGACTTGCCCATGGTTGTAGTTCAATGTGCCATCTTACAGTCTGTAAAACAAAGCAAACCAGAAAACACCTTAAAGGCAGTGCAAGCATAAATTACAAGGGCTAATAAACTAAGGAGATTTAATTTCAAACAAAAAGAGTTTCCTAGGGGCTTGTCTACACATGAAAAACATTTCAGAATACAGCAGGGTTTCAGCTACAGTGAAAAAGCATCTAACTATGATTTATAACGATCAGCTTTGAAAGCAGATGTAGGTAATTCAGAAAGAAAGTGCTCCTCATCCAGGATACATGTGTTAACCCAGTTATTCTAGGACACCCAAGTAAGCTGCGAGAAATGCACGAAGAAAAACAAGATCTGAGTAACCAAATCTTCTAGCAAAACATCTGAAAGGACTGATATAATTTTAATTCCATATCTATCAAGTGTCTCTGCTTGAATGTCCACTGAAACAAGAACTTGGATTGCAAACACTAATCACCAAAGGAAACCCCTGCAAGCAACCTGCTTTCTTTTTTAAGATCTAGATTTTATTGAAAAACAAGCTTCTAGTGGGCTTTGAGAAAAGTCCTCTTCCTCTCCCACGCTTGCCTGACAGATACACCAGAATTCTTTGTTTCCCTGAAAAAATCTAAGTGTGGCTGCCTGTAGCCCTACCACTCCTCATTTTCATAGCCCCAAGGAAGTAGCTTTGGTGGGTGCTTTCAGCACTCCCTGCAAGGCCCCTCAGCTCTGAACCTGGGGGATCCTGTCAGCTTTTCCAGAAACACTTCCCACATAGAGTGGGACAGAAAAGGTCTTTCAGACACGTGCTTGCAGAGCAACGGGGCTCTGTGTTCCCATCTGCTCCACCTTCTCCAAATTCTGCCCGCTGTCATGCTGGGAAGTTTAGACTTGTCATCTCTTGCCCTCAAGTAGATAAAAATACAAAATACAAGCACAGTGTTAAGCTGTACTAAATTAAGATTGATTCCTCATGGCTTTTCATCTTCAGGCTCCATAACTCACTTCTACGGTTGGGCAGGTAGTATCAAGCTTCCCTTTAATCATCCTCAATTAACTGAGCTTCCATAATGGACAGGATGGGGTTTCTCCCTCAAAGGCTTATGCTGACATTCAATAAAATACAATCAGAAACCCCACTCGGGATTCCCACAGGACTGTATTTCAAACGAAGCCCTGGAAAACATGTAGGAAATAGCAATTAGCTGGAGAGGATGGATGCAGATCAGCAAGGTGAGGCACTGAGCCCCCAGACAGGACTGGTCTGTGGCACCAGAAGAGCCAGCACGGTGACAGCAGGGATCCTCTGATGCCAGAGAGGAATGCAGGAAAGAGAAGGTAAAATTAGAAAAGAAAGATTATTAAAGAGGACCACTGGACCAGATGGCATTTGCCTCGAGCTGATACCACGAATTGATATTTTTGCAGCCTAAGTAAACAGTCTACAGTGAGTGCGAGCCAGGAGGTCTGTATGAGTTTTATTGTTCCTTTAGGGTTTATTTTTCAGATTTGTTGTGGGGTTTTTTTGTTTGTTTGTTTTTTACTGTAAAGACATGCTGAAAAGGATATTGAGATTTTTTTTCGCCCCCAGAAGCAGACAAAAGTAGCATTTCTCACCCTGAGACTTCCTGCCTGCAGCAAACTTGGACTCCTACACCCTGCACAGCAGGAGCCTGGAAGCAAGCTAGCAAGCCAGCCTTGCAGCAGCAGGTCCCCCTGACCTCTGCTTGCAGCAGGCAGCCTGCACACAGCGAACAGCAGGAGGATAGGTGCACACCAGGGAGGGAAATGCGTGTAGTCTTTCAGAATGAGTCACACTTCACACGGCTGAATAACGTTTGCAATGACAGGAATGCTGCTGTTTCAACAGGCTTGAAAGCTGAAATGAAAATGAAGACTGACAATCGTTTTCAGGGAAAAAAAAAAAAAGAAAAAAACCAAAAACCAACCGAACAAAAAAAACCAAACCAAAAAAACCACCAACCACCCAGATACCTACACATCTGTGCCCAGTTATTTTGAAATCTATTTGTGTGAGAAGCAGCTCATTAAGTAGAGGAATTGCAGGGTGGCCATTGTGGTAGTATTCAGCAAGAATTCCTTCTGCACAGAGTTGACAGGGAAGAAAAAAAATCTCTATAATGAACCATGTGAATGAGGTTCTTTTTCAGCAGAGTGCAATATCCAAGAGCCACTGCAGCTTACACCCGGGTTCTTAAAATCTTAAAGATGATAAACTGCCTTCCCACTGACTCCAAATTATTGACAAACACATGAAAATGAAATAAAACCCCCAGTGACTTACTAATGCAGTTTCACTAAAAAATAGGGGGGAGGAGGAAAAAACAGAAAGAGATCAAACTTCTATATAGTTCTTTAAATTTAGGAGCACTACATAAATGCTACTTTTGTGACAGAGATCAGACCCGAGGCTCCTTTTTGACGGCAATGCTTTTGAATAGCTTCTCAAACTTCACACGTGGTCCCTGGCCCCTTAGGAAGCAACAGCCTATTTCCATTCACTAACGAATGCATTAGAGAGGCCTGTTCCTAACACCTCCTAAACACCCCCGCAGGGCGCCTCAATAGCTGCCTTACAATGAGACTCACAGACAATGGACGGGGGCGAAAATCCAACACATCTCTCGGACCGGGTGCACCTCCCCAGAGGGTAACTCACAAACGTCGGTGATGCGTTTTGGGTACTTTCAGGAATACAAAACATCCTCCTGAGGGAGTTATTCCATAGGTACATTGGTAGCTTTTGTTTATAGTTCTCCAGGTAATTTTCAGCTTGTTCCATAATGTTTCCATGTGAGCCTTCTAGAATAAACTCTACAGATGTTTTGTGAAAATCAGGTTTATCCCTGATAAAAAACGATCCTTCTTTGAGGAGGTTTTCCCCCTCTTGACTTTGCAATTTTATTTACTCAGAGGGAACCTGATTGTGGCATCCTGATTTGGATTTTCTCACGTGTACTGTGGAAATCTCTAGAACGACCGAGAGCAGGTCCCTGTGGCTGCTGCACAAACAGGCTGAGGAGCAGCTCCTTTCACAGGGGGCTTTACAGCAAGAGGAGCAGAGGAGCTATTACAGCCCAGATTACACAGCTCCGGGTATGAAATTCAGACAGACATCCCCAAGGCTGCCCAGGAGGAGCCAGAAAATGGGTTCAGACAATCTGTATTTTTGCTTATCACCATGGGTGTGCTCTCTCCCTAGGGTAAGGACTCATCCAACCACACACCATGACTGTGTTTCCCAAACATCAACATATCCATATTCCACAATACAAAGAGATGACAGTACCTGGAAAGTTACAATGCCACTTAAAAAATATACTGAATATCTGAAAGTATCCCTCTGTATATAGCTTCACTTATAAAACACATTAACTGAAATTAGCATTGTAAGAAAAATCAGTCTTCAGGAAGACTTTATCACAAGCACTGGCTGGGCATTGACTTCAGCTACTTCTGAAGGGTAATGGATATCCAGAAACTGTTATTCAGAGTGATGTCTAAATTTTCACCACATGAGATAATCAACAGAGTAAAGAAAATCTTAAAGTGATGCCATTGCTTTGTAAGGAAAACTAGGCTGCATTTGAAGGTCTGATTTTTTTCCAGGTACTTCACACTTAAGGATAAGGACTGATGTTTCCTTCAGACCAATCTGACAGTCATCTCCAGAGACTTCTCTCTGGAGACCACTTCTTCCTAGATTTTTTCTCCCTCATAGCCATCTGTGATAGTCATTTGATAATCCCTTAATAACCTGTAGTATATATGTGATCTACTTTTAAAGGACTGTTATTTAAAATCTGTCCTATAAATCTGAAATCACAGCATAAAATTTAAATCAAAATGTGCAAAGGGCTCACAAACCAGCAGGTCTGAAATTTTAGTTCTGCAAAATGTTTGTCTTTTCCAGCCTAAATTTACACACAAATCATTAAATTCTTTCCAGACCAATCCTAGTTTCAGTGTACTAACTCAAAAAGCCCAAACCCTTCCTTCCCTACTGTTTACATTTGAAAGGGAATTAGAAAGTTTTTCATATTTTCATCTTTTTTAACTCAATAGCTGTTTCCCCCCCTATTTAATCTCCTTCCTTTTTAACAGCCAATTAAAATACAGAAACATATTAGCCATTTTTATAAACAAAAATTTGGGAATCCCATTACCCCGCCAAGAAGTCTGTTGCCTCCAAAGAAACAAAACACTTGTCAATATATACACAGATGTCTTAAGCAAATCCTCTGATTAAATCATGCAACAGTTTAATTTTTTACATCTGAGGCAGGACCAAATGTGAGTGGAAATAATTTGTGGCAATAAATTCCATCAAGAACCATAAATATTTGCTACCCATAGAAACAAATTACATACACATCTTCATCTCCAATTATTCTGTCTGTATCCTGCGTACTACCACACTTAGCAGAACAGAACCCGCTTGTGGGTGAAATTTTGCAGGGGTTTTATCAGTTTGAAATGCAATGCATGGGATTCAGATTGCAAAACTTCAGACATCTCGATGGCAAATTTATTAGATTGCATTCCTGAAGGCTTGCACTTGTGAGAATAGATTGATCCCATATGATTTACAGAGCTTGGACATAATTTTATTTGTGGTCCCTCTCAAGCACCTGTGGCCTTAAGCATATTGGTTTGTTGTGGTCTTACTGTTTGGGGTTTTTCCCTCAATTCAAAAGTACTCGAAATAGGGAAAGCTGCTTGCTGCAGCCCACGCAAATCCTGGCCTTGCAGGACATGCCCACACGCCTCATGAGGGACACGCGACCAGCGCGAAGCCTGCTAAGGGGAGTGGGAGGGATGCTGAGGGTGGAGGAAGCCAAACCTGGCACACTGCTCCTCTTGCTGACAACTCCAGGAGCAAAGAATCCCTCGTGAACACCCACGTTTCGTTTCAGAGGCAATTAGCTGGTTTACTCCAAGGGAGAGCCAGGAGGGAAGAAACACTCCTGCATGCAGACAGCTATCGAGGAAGCTTCCATAGCGGGCTGGGGAGCTAAGTTATTTGACAGGACAGATGAGGCAGACAGACTCTTTAACGGAATGATTCATCTCACTACAGAGCAGACATCTAAAATGAGTAAGGTGAGTCAAGCACTGGAAAAGTCCATGTCTCTCCACAACCTGCAAAGGAAGCCTGAAGGATGGGCTCAGGAACACTTCCACCACAGACCCTCAACATCACAGAAGAGAAACCCCAGATCAGACATTCACACACCCCATGCTGCAGAAAAACATGCATTTTAGAGGGCTGAGCCTACTCTTTAGCTGTGAGCCTAAAGCAACATTTAGCTGCACTTTATTCTTCAGCAAGGTTGAGTAATTCCAAATGTTTTATGTTTGGAGCAGCAGTATGTGGCACAAGTAAAACAAACTCCACCTCAAAGCGGAGGTATCAGTAGGAAAGAGCAAGTATGCCTGCAGCCTTGGCAAAGACCTTCTTGAGAAAGGTCAATTCACACAGTCCCCCCTTTAGCTAAACGTAACCAGCACCACAAGGGCTCACAAGACGTACACTTGTAAAAACCTGCTGCCTTACATCGTTCATTTAGGAGCAGCAGGGACACACACACAGGCTCAGTATGCTGTGATTTAAAACACAGGCCTACAAAGTGACTGACTCATATTTAAAGCTTTGAGTGAATTAATTTCCAACGCAGCTGGCTTTATAGATATTCCATTCCTATATGTCTGAACTGTTTCTTTCCTTTTTTTTTCTTTCGTATTACTATTATTTTCTATTTTTCTTTGCAGTTTGGCTTTCTTAAACATATGAGGTTTTCTCTTAAGAAACCATAGTGCAAAACTTGCTACATACACTCCTCCTCTGCATGTGTGTGCCTGTATCGAGAGAAAAGCAGCGGGTTCCCTCTGAGGCATCAGGCATTGAGGGAATCACAGGGAAAAGCAGCTGACACCCGGTCCTGCAGCCACCTAAACTGGGAATTTCCACTCCAACTGTGAAACTTCTACATTGCTCAAAGACCATGATGAACTGAAAAAAAAAAAGGAATTAATACAGGAAATCTTTCTATTTCTCCACGTTTTCTACTTTCCTGAGTTTATCTAATGCAGAGACATCTCTGACACCACTGCACACATGCACACAGCCTTCTCCATACCCAGTCACCAGTGGATTGCTCTGTCCTCTGCATGCAGCACGTTGGTGCAGTGCAACAAGCAGGCCACAAAGGGAGTCTCTCCCACGGGCAAACACCACAGCTAAAAAATCTGCAGCGTGTTACAGAATTACAGAACGGTTTGGGTTGGAAAGCACCTTTAAATACCACCTAGTACAACCCACTTCCATGGGGCACACATTCCACTAGATCAGGCGGCCCAAAGTAAACAGTATCGCCCCCAGTACAGACCCTTGATGGACAGCATTCCTTACTGGTTGTCATTTAGACATTGAGCCTCTGACTATAACCAGTTCCTTATCCATCTATCAGTCCATCCATCAAATCCATATCTTTCCAATTCAGATATTGGCTGTGCCTAAACAACTCCCTGTCTTCAGCATGTTTTAACATGTCTTCCAGGAGGATCCATTCCGTGATCTTATCCAAAGATTTGATGTTGGAACAACAGGCTGAGGAACAATACCTTCGTGCCAAGAAAAGCAAGCAACGTGTCACAAATACAGTCAGGCTTTCCCACGCAGGAAGGCTGCTCAGGAAAGTAAATCCTGCCTATGGAAACCAGTCCCGTGATAAGAGCGCTTTCTACATTAATGAGTGTGTGTCTTCAATTTAAATGGGTTTCCAACATGATCTGTATATGGAGAATTCTATGTCTGGACCTGTGTGTTTTTATTTTATGGAAGAGGGAATGTCTAGGACTCACTTAAGTCTCCCCTAGCTCCTCACTCTCTGTGCATCATCTTTTCCAAGTCTCTGCAGTGCAGTGCACATTTGTCTGCCCGAGAGAAGGATGGGAGTGCTGCAAGAGTCAATTTAGGAAGCTCCAAACATCACCCCGAGGGCTCCACTTAAAAGCAGTTTATCAGCACTTGCTTCACAAGGCTGCAGTTTGCACCAGTAAGTAAAACTACTCGACTTAGCAGGGAAAAGGAAAAAAGGCAAAGTTTTACATTGAAATGAAGAAAACTATTTTGTGACTTCAGTTCTCATTAGAAAAGCTTTGAGTCACTGCATGGTAACCGAAACCAAGAGTCTTTACTTTTGTAGAGTAAATCAGTCTGAACATGAATACGTAACAACACCTGAAAAGGCAGCAATCACCAAGCATTTCACCTCCGCTTTCCTTTTGTTAATACTGATGTTTATTTTCTGCTCCTTTTGCTTCTCATTTCCCATCTGATGGTATGAAATCGACCACACGCATACAAATTACTGCTCTTGGGGGAACTGCTGCCTTTACCTGCAGGCGAGCTGCACTAGCGACCTCCATGCAGAACACCAAAAACTCCGATGCCTTGGGAGGTTCTGCGTTTCACACACAAAGCCCACACTCAAGCTCCCTCCAACTCCACTTTCAGGTTTGTCTTTTCCCTTAAATAAGTGTCTCATAAGAAAAGCATGCACAGGACAAAAGGATGCTTGCCATTGACTTCAAGTGACAGAATTTACATCACTTTAAGAATCAAGAAATGGACTTGGTAAAATAAGGAGCACCTTCCAAAATTAGCATGAGGAAGCCAGATCTGTAGAGGAATTTAGGTGACTAATGTTTCATTGAATTAAAAACGTAATCCTGAATTCCACAGGAAATGAGTATTCGGAACTCACTTGCCAGGTTTACATTAGCCTCTGTGGACACCCCTGTAAATTCACCATAATCCTGAGTGCAGGTTTGGGACTTCCAGGAAGCAGGGTTTCAGATGACTTGCCAAAATATTAATTTGTAGGTACTTATGAATTCAGGAAGCTTTACATCTAATTTATAATTTACACAGCGTAACTACCACTCCTCACTACCTCTGAGGAATAAATCCACTGCAGCCAAAGGATCTGGGGGCTGCAGGGGTAGGAAAGGGCAGTATTGCACTGGGGAACCGCTCCTCAGACCTTCAAAGGTCACCAAAGACTAACAGCTCTGCCACTGGAAATCCCAGCAACATATGGGAGAAATACACATTTATTAAAAGAGAGATTGATTTTACTCTAAGAGACATACAGTTTTGAAAACAGCCAAATGAGATTTCTTTGCTATGGTTCTAAAATAAAATAAATAAATCGGGCAGCAGCGTTCCAGCGCTATCCAGAGGCTGACAGCATGATAATATATCTAATGGAGATAAAACCAGGAGCCAGAACAGATTGAAATTTATGGAAGTAAATTCTCAAAACTGCTTAAGCAGCTCAATCAGCTGAATTCCTTCCAGTGCCCATATGCCTTTGCCAACACTTAAGGATAACAGCAAGAAACAGATACAGCAACTACTGGTCACTGCTTGTCAAATTCAGTTTCTGCTAAGCAGAGGCAAGACCATGGTTTCAGCCTGTATTCATAACTGCTTTAGTTGAAGTGCTCTGGCTGAGAAATATGGAGATGTCATAATCCATACAATAGGGGGAAAAAGCTATTTTCCTCTAGGTTGACTTCACTTCAATATTTAAACCACAGCATACAACAAACAGAATTCATCAGTAAATACTCAGCTAGCCAGATAAACTGAGTTTATTTTGTGCAAGTTCCAACACAAAACTGTGATTTACATATAGGGATGCCTCTGGCAGCCTATCCACTGACTGCAGAGCCTCTGCCTGAGGCTAAGAACTGGGGAAAAAGAAGGTGCTTTAGAGTAAAACCAATGTTTTCACACAAATAAGGGCATTTCACACTTGTGCAGCCATCTCTCTAATCCAAGTGGAATGTAAATGTCTAAACAGAAATGGTCCACCACACTTTCTAGACTAAAGGGAGATACGAAGGATCAGAAAACCCCTTCCTCTTCATCTTCCCCTCCTGGGTAAGTACCAGGACAACCTTCTGTGCCTGGGGAGCAAGAGAGGGCAGTATTTGTCACTAGACATCTATAATCTCATAAAGCAAGCAAATATCAACTCCTATCCATGGGTAAACCAAAAGGCTGAGGAACTTCTACGGGTATTTAGATTTCAGAGTGTAAAATCCTAAGGTAAGACAGAGAGTATTTAAAACAGGTACCGAGGGTACTGTTCCTTCAACCCACCATCAGTTCACTTGGTCGTACTGGATAGCCAGGGAAGACTCAAAAAGCCAAACTTCACTTTTCTTCTTCTTTAACTCCTTATTTCACAAAAGCATTACTTAGTAAAACTAGATAATGGAGTTTCACAGAATGAAACGTATTCTGGCTTTAAACATACTCCCTTTCCTGTTTTTTAATATGGCTGTGGATTAGTGCCCGTAGTCTAGAGCTACGGAAAAGTCTTCCAAATAAAATAAAACAGCATGTTGGGCAATTAGTTCACTCTGTCTAGAAAGGGAACAACAGCTGGCTTACAAATTGTTAGGATTTTAAGTACAAGCTGATACATTTATTTTCCAATCTATAGAGAAGAAAATCAAGCTCATTTCAAAGCACACAAATTTGAAATATTTTTTATTCGAAACAAGTATAGACCCAAGCAGCATAAGCCCATGGAGGATGGGCTTGGGCAAATATGTACCATCCTCTCTAATCAAGGATATTTTCCAATGTTTTATCAGTAATTCTGAGCATTATACAGATACAGTACTGAAAAACTACATGGTTTGACCCTGAACTCATGATGCACCCAGAATTCCCACGGATTTCATAATGAATAATAATTGCAAGATCAAACCATTAATCAAGACATCTAACGAAGAAGAAACACTTCAGCTCAGCAGCAACCAATTGACACATAATTGCTTCTTGTTTAATTTTCTCAAAGGAGGGAGGGAAAAGGAACATGATGTTGTTGCTTCACCCTATTCAGGATGAAACAAAGTTCTCTTCTTTGAAAGTTTCAGTGCTGCAGAACAACCATGAGGAAAACCCCAAAAGAGACAGGCACTAGTACTAAAAATTTTCAGGTTTTTTCAGGCAGCTCCTACCCCGTGGTGTTTATCTACGGGATGAATCTCACTCCTCCACTACTACCATCCACTCTGCAGGGAGCAAGAAAGATTTGGAACTGATTCCTATCATTTTTAGGCTTCTAAGTGGCAGATATTTTCTAACATTACATGCCATATCAATAGACATTACCATCTCTTCCCTCTAGCATTTCAAACAGTGTCTCTTTGTAAAATACGAAAGAGGATGCTAAATGAAGGGCACTGACTTTGAAGCTCCCAGTTGATTATTTGACTTAGCTAGCTGCTAGGAGAGGAATGAGGAAGAGGGCTGGGGATGGATGAGGCAAAAAGGGGGAGGACAAAGCAGTGACAGCAACTCTGTGATGTTAATGTTTGCTGGTTCTAACATCATTTTCAAATGCATGCATTTCCCAACCAGGTCCAGCCCCTGGCACATCACTGATATTTGCTTCTCTGCCATAATTTTGTCTTGGCTAATTTTCCCCAGCAGACTGTGTCACACACACACACACACACAAAAAGTGACCCTACCTCATCAAAACTAATAACAAGACTGTATTTTAGCAATACCCCTAAGACAGACAAGTTGCCTCTCACGGTCTTGTAGGTGTTCCCTTGGTAAGCTCTCAAGGCCCACAGATTTGTCTTCCACACACAAAGAAGGGCAGAGGTTTCAATTCCTTCAGTTTGCAGAAGCCACAAGGTCAGTCCTGGAAAGAACACAGAATTTTGTCTCTTCCAGAAGAACTCACAGCACTGCACCTGAAGCTGCATCTGAAATCAATCAGAAAGTGGAACCCAAAGTAAACTTCAGTGGGTCACTTGTTAAATGAGCTGTTGGTTAGCTCTTTCTTCCACAAGCATGTAAACCCAGAGGTTCTCCATATAAAATCCGAAGCAGTTGGCTTGACCTGACAGTCCCAAGAGGCTTCAAAAGCCAATGACCCACTGCAAAGTCCTCCTGGTCCCACATTGCCAGAGACAAGAGAAGCCCCCATTGCATGATGGAGAGAGGTGGCATCAGGAATGATATTTCTCACAAGTACCCCAGATTTGGGATTTGCAAAGCCAGAACAATTCTGTTCTGACTTTCGAAGAACTCTGCAAAGATTTTATCCCAGTCTGCAAGGCAAACTGAGAAGACTTTGGTGAGAAGCAAGATTTCTGTCTTCTAATAGCTGCTGGAACTACTACATTTATCATTACACAAAGACATACGGGAAGGTTTATTTATTTTATTTATACATGTGACAGGGTGGACATAAATTACAGCACTAGTTTTTAAATGTTGCAAAAAATTAATAAGAGAGCTAAATGATCACCCAGAACCACACCCACAACTTGTGCTTTTCAAGGGGTCAGCAGTGACCACGGGATACCCCACCCACCCATTCTCTGACAGTGCAGTTCATGAGCATTCGCAGACAGAGCCTTTCCTGGTGGCACCTGAGCTTGATGGCACATTCAAAAGCGAGACTACTGAAGATGGAAGAGAAGATCAGATGGGGAAACAACACGTCATTGAAAATCCAAGCCCTTCCACTTAGCACTGCATAAACAGCTGGGAACATTTCCGCCATCTCCTGCTGACATTGACCCAGCTGTTGCCACGAGGGCGAGTTCAAAATCACGGCTTTCATCTCTTTGTTACCCTAGGCGTCAGCCCATTTGTGCACATGGTTTCCATTACCCTGAGAGATTGGCTAACTCAAAATAGGGCAGCACGTCATCTTGTCACTTTGGTAGGCAAAAACACTGAAATAAACAGCATTAGGGTGAGTGTATGCATACAGATTGCACGATACGTATGCCATATACCACAACTGAAAGAAAAATTGAACCACACCTTTTTCCCCTCTTTTAGTTGTTCCACTGAACTGCAGGTCATATGATCTAGACTTACAAACACAGAATGGCTCTGGACAACATTTCATCATGCACAAAAGTATCTTGGTGCGTATCTTCTAGCTACAAAAACACTCAAGTTGATTAAATGACTCACATCCACTGCACACAGCTCTGGAGCATTGAACAGCCATCCAAGACAAACTCAGCTCAAGGTTAATACTAGAACAAGCGATAAGAGTGGGCTGTGCTGCGGATGCCGTTGAAGATTAGTGGTGGTTCACACAGACTTTCTCACTTACATGTCAAATCTTTTATCCAATCTGTGCCACGAGTGGCAGCCATCACTGCCAGGCTGCAGGACAGCCTGATCTACCACAACCAAACCAGACTGCTTGAGCAAAGGCTGGAGGTCCCTCCCTAATGCTACATAAATCTCCAAATTCTACATCTGTTTTGTAAGAAGTGATGATGCACTCGTCACGAGTTTGCAAGGCAGCGGTGAGAGGGTTTTGTTCTTCACTGCAGGATTTCAGTCCTGCACCCTTTGTCAGGGGCCGCTGGAGTTCTGCTCTGGGCTCACAGCAAAGATCCCCCAGCTGCGCCTCAGTCTGAACCATGGCCACAGCTCAGTGAAAGTGGCATGAGAGGGATACCTGGCATGCTGCTGGCACCTACCGTGCAGCCCCCAAGCAGACACGTCTCTGTTAACTGCCCGGCTGGCTGAGTAAAGGTTAATGTGAACTGACTGAACTAACTGGGATGAAAACCTTACTAGCGATGAAGTTAAACACTTGTCTCATAAGAAGGCAGATAAAGGTTGGCAATGTAAAGTCAAAACCCCAGGGCTATCCAGGAGAATTTTTACCTGTCCAAATCTCTCTTTCTGGACACTTCTGTCTCCACAGAAGGAAATCTTAGAAAAGAATATAGAAAGATTGGCCACCTTGAGAGCTGCTTGAGCAAGGAAAGCTGTGTGTCCTCAAAACTGTCCTCACTTCTTATTGCAAAACATGAAATGTGACAGAAGACCATTTTTGGCACTAACTGTGCCACTGCTACTGGGCAGTTCAGGTCACTTGGCCCCCAGAGCGGTCCCATGAAACAGTTTGAGCTGAAGACAGAAAATAGGAATGTTTTTTTTTTCTAACCTGCGACTGCAGTCATAAAAGATTCACATTTTGTATAAGGCCTGTGAACTGTCTCTCTGAGTTCAAGGAAACAATGGCACAACTGTAATGGCCACCACAGAGCAAGGCATCTGCAGAATAAATTATCACCTCGATCCTTGGGTCCCTTAGAACAGAAGGCTTAAACACCCAGATTTATTTTTTCCACGCCACAGCTACCTAGAAAAACTTCTCTTGTCTTTACATGTCAAAAGAAAGCCTTGAGCAGGTATTTGAAAGATTTTGAAAGAAATCTATGTTCTTGGATATAAAGTCTCATAATGCTGTAATGACTTTATGAAGAATAATATTACCCATCTGCTTCTCAAAAATTCATGAAGGAAGAACTATTTCAGGTAATAAAAAGTGTGTAAGAATCAAGGCTATTCTTAGTGATCATTTACCTCACAAGTTTGCAAGTGACATCATTGTCAGAAAAAACATTACCATCTCCTCTTTATGGCATACTATGAACACAATTCATCTGCAGTTAAAATACAATGAAAGCCCAGTATTGCTATTTCTTGACTACTTGGGGAGGGATTCCTGTGTTTGGGTACTTTCTGGTACCTCAGCTGCCACTGTCAACAGGCAGAGCTGGCTGATGCTCCCCAGATTTGGTAATCAGGTGGTGAAAACTGCTTTCAATAAAAGTTTATTCTTTTCTTCCAAGGACAATAAGCTCGCTCAGTCTGTGCTATTAGCCTGAATATTTGAGCGAAAACAGACCAAGGCTGCTCCCAAGGTACTAACAGATTGAAGCCATAAACTCCTATCTTGTGTTAATCTTACCAGATAAGC
This sequence comes from Lycocorax pyrrhopterus obiensis, assembly GCA_014706295.1. Taxonomy (NCBI): domain Eukaryota; kingdom Metazoa; phylum Chordata; class Aves; order Passeriformes; family Paradisaeidae; genus Lycocorax; species Lycocorax pyrrhopterus. The sequence goes on along the minus strand of JACSVZ010000004.1, from coordinate 69,168,427 downwards.
AACTTTGGGTCAGTTTATATTTGCTAAGAGACCTCCAAGTGCTGGAGGGAAAAAAGTTGGCAACTAGTGTCCCTTCCTCTGGGGTCCACTAAGTTATCACACAGAACAATTATGGTGGGGTCTGGTCTCTCTAGTGAGGTATTAAGCCAGGGCAAATATTGCTTATTATAGTCTTAGAAGACCCCATTACCTCTCTTTATTCCATTGATGTTAGATCACTGCTCAGGCTAAATTCCAGTTTGGCTAATTACATTGTATCTGCCAGACTGCTTCTCTAATTGAAGAGCAGGTAAATGTAGCCAGAGGGACCTCAGAACGTTGCCCTGAAGCACAATGAAAAACATATCTAGACCTTCCCTGTGTGGATACCCACAGTTCACATTTTCATAGGGAGTCTTTCCATTCCTTACCAACTGCAGAGTTAAAAGATTTTCCTAATATCATGCCTGAAAATGAAACCAGTTACTTCTTGTCCTACTTCCAGTGGACCTAGGGAACAATCGGTCATTATGTCCTTCAAAAAAACTTTTTTTTTTTTTAGTTTGAAGAGTCTTGGCACATTCCCTCAAAACCTACTTTTCCCCATTCAAAACAAGTACCAGTACTTCAGGCTTTCCCTGCAGGCTTGCCTTCCTGCATCTCATAACACCTTTTCCCTCTGAATGAGACTCTCTCCAGTTTGTCTACCTGTTATTAAAGGAGGTGCCCAGAGGTAACACACTCCAAGGAATAACCAATATCCAGCTCTTCAGCTTTGCACTCCTCTGCAGCAGCACCCCACGTGCCACTTGCATCCCTCAAAGCCAGGCTGTTATTCACTCCTCAACACAGCACTTAGGGAGCAGCACTTCTGCAAAGCTCATCACGCCTGGGACACAGGTGGAGAGACCGGAATAATCTTTGGAGATCCAGGGGGCCACTTTAACCCACGCGGCTCCTTTGGTTTGGCTCAGCCAGGGCAAATCCGCTCCTGCAAACACAGCCTGATGGGACTCCCTGCACAGCTCCCAAAGCCCTGTCGTGTCAAACTCTGGTGTAATATTAAAACATTGCTCCACACAGAATGAATAAACTTATAAAAGTTAAGTCCCAATCCAAAACAGACAAGCTATTACACCACGGGATGTGGAAAGACAGATGGATAAACTTAACTTCAGAAAGACAGATGGATCAATTTGACTTCAGAATAACCAAGTTTTTTCCAAGAATTTTGGTTCTTCCCCATGAAGAGGCAGAGTAACTTCCTATAAAAGCAGTACTCAAAACTCACCATACTTTTAAAGATGTGAAGCCAGCTTGAAAACACTATGATGCAATCAGGCAATGAAAATATCTGATACATTTTTTTAACCAGATTTCTAGAAGAATTAAAAAGGACTCTTGGCATAAGCCGTACATATCACTAACAAATATAAACGGCACTGTTATTCTAAAGTTAAAACCGAAATGTAAATTTAAGTAAAATCTTAGCAGTAGTGTAATGCTAAATCAAATGAGGTTATTATGAGCCTGCTGTATTACTACATTCCAAACAGTTACTCCACATAATTTCAAGGATATAACTCCAAAATAATTTGCAGACAATTAAAGATGAGACTCTTATCAGTCATCACTGCAGAGAAGCAGTAACCTCTTGGAAATAGTTCCTATTTAAAGAAAACCAAAACCTTCAATCCAGCAAGAAACAGCAAAAGACAATTAGTCTGCATTTATAATGAACCAAAAGACAAATGTATACAAGTGTAAGTAACACCTAAAAACATACAATCGCAAAAGAGTTTTTGGTTTTAGGCAATAATACATCATGTTTCAAAATATGTTATAATCCCAGGCAAAGTACAAATGGGCCCAGCAGCAAGATCTTATTCTTTGCTTTTAATCACTGAAGGTAAATACTTTTATATTCCTAAGTATGACATGAAAGAGCATCCAAAATAACATCAGGTTAACTTTGGCAGCGTATCACACTCCTCACCTCCATGGAAATAAATCTGCCCAGAAGGCAAGGAATGCCAGCTTTTCTCAACCAGACTCTTGAAGAGGGCTCCTCCCAAATTCAGTGCACAAGAGCCAACATAACCTTGTTATTGCAATTATTGTGACAAGAATTTGCTGTTACTTCAAATTCCAAATGCAGTATTTTTTTTATTTTGCCATGGCACCCTGGAATAACCTTTTAAAACACACCTCACATGTCCACAGTGCTCTGTGGGTGCACACCCTGCTAATACCTATTGCAGGAGCAGGAACACCTGGCAGAATCTGTTTTTCCATGTAGCTGGAGTTTTTATCTGCTTCATGTGTTACCAGGTCAGTGCTTAACACAACCAAAGCTTAGAATCACAGTTTATAAACATCATTTTATTAGCAACAATGCAGCTTTAAGTGCTCCACCAAATGTAAGTAGGATTATGAACTTGCATTTGCTTTACACTTGCAGCACAACAAAACTCTTCCCATTCTTCAGATGACCATCATATGCTGTCAGTGCCAAATCTTGCTTGTTATTTGTCAGCAAGAGCAGCAGCATCTGCTTTTTCGTAGGCTCAACCAGGAGCAAAACAGCTGGGAGCAGCACAGCTCTCTAAAGCACCAGAACAGGCAGCCCCAGCAGCTCCCAGAGATGTCACATAGCTAAATTACTTTATTCCCTGCTGCTTTCAGTTAACATTTTTTATGTGTGCATCTTTAGCCACAAACAGACCCTTGGAACCTTGGTGGTCAAACCCTCCCATCGGCTGCACAGTCATGGTCTCTGCTGACAGAGCCTCACCAGCGGTCAGGAAAAGCACAGGCAGTTTCCTGCAGACTTAGGGGCCATTTATGGACAAGTCTCCATCTTTCCCATCCTGTCTGTGTCTTTTTTTTTCCCCTTTTGGTGGTGTTGGTTGCTTGACTGCAGTTGTGCTTGGGAAATAAATAACACAACCCTGCTTCAGGAAACTTTAAAGTTGATTCAAAGTAGGCACCAAATAATTTCCTTGTGTGCTTTTGCAATTTATTTTTTTATACAGCCACAAAGTGGGATATTCAACTTCATCTATGGAAACACTCTGCTCATCAGTCTTTTGCATTAATTCAGTGATGTAAGTGTGAGCAGAGTTATAACCTACAGGACCTAGGCAAAGAGTATATAACTAGAGGCAAACAGAGCAAAGTCTGGCCTCGTTGATTTTTCCTTGCTGCCATCCTGCTGGCTCATGCATCCCAACACTGTCCAACACCATCCCTATAAACAGCAGGAGGGAAAAAACTCCCATACCTGAAAGCCTCTGCAGGCTTTAGAAAGAAACTGACAATAGTTTATGGACAGACAGAAGACACTGAGAACACATAAAAGACACAGCAAAGCAATCCCACCCCGATACAGCACAGATCTGTGCAAGGAGCCTGTCCCTCTCCTCCAGGCAGCATTTACACGCAGCAGTACAGCACACTGACAGCAGTTGCACCCTGATGCCTTTCTCCAGAGCTGCTGGTAAAAGCCACAGACCACCAATATAAGCAGCCTTTTTTGGTAAATGCTCCCATCTTGTCTTACAATAGTCTGATGTGAAATACCATGTTTCCTGAAAAAAATTAAAAAAATTAAAAAACACCCATTAAATTTTTTTTAGCTATTGTGTTTCTTCTCATGAAAAAATGACAGACCTCACACCACTTTCACTTTATTTTATCATTACTTTCCCCCCTGTATTTTTATTTAACAACTCTATTTCAAGACCAGAAATCCCTGGAAGTTCAGTCCTGCTATCCCCAAAACCCTATCTTTATTTTAAGTAGATTTTTCTTAGCCTGAAGCAACATATTCAAGTCAAATAGCTGAGCACAGAAGGCACTTGATTGTCTCAAACCTAACCTGGCAAGAACTCCACCCTCTATTATATGTACTAATATTTTTCCCTTGACTTAACTGAGGGATTCAAATGAGACCTCAGCAGCAGCAACGTGGCCAACACCACAAACCACAGCAGTGATGTTTCTTTCACACACTTCACCTGGAGATGCACCAAAACACACTTGGGCTTTCCAGAGCCTCAAGCTCTCCAACACCACAAGGTGCTGCCAGTTCTCAGGTAAAATGAGCAGCCTCTCCTCTACTTCCCCACCAGGATTTCCTCAAAAGTCATTAACTAAATTAGGATGTGCATTACTTTTGCCTCTTGTTTTTTTGATGCCATTCTTAGCATATTTTCAATACACTCCCTGAATCCACAGGATTATAGGCTTTTTTCCCCCATTAATGCTGAAATTCTTCCATAATTAGAATAATTTAAAAGCTGGGCTTTAGGATAATGCCAAGTAACAGAGCATCGACAACAAAAATCACAAAAACTGACACTGCAAGACCTAGTACCTAAACGTGGTATCAACACCACAGCACAACAGAACACCACATAGTCATTATTCTGAATAAATATGGGGCAATGTTGCTCTTCATCACTGCCACAGTGGTGAAGGAAGCAAGGGATTATGTAATTTCTTCTAAACCTTTCAGGAAACTCAGAGGCAGAAAGTAGCAGTTAATTTTTTCCATCAGTTTCCCAGATGAGCTGAACCTGGAAGTCAATCTATACATGACTTCATTGTCATCTCCTCACGAAATAAGAAATTAATTACTGGGGCAGAACAGGCAAAGAAAAGAAAGCAGATTTGCAGTTGAGATGCCACAACCACAGAACATCTGGTCAGATGGTGGTTTGGATGTTAACAAGTAGTCTTTTCATTAAGGGAGTAAGGACAAGCTTTAGCCATTCTGCAGAAAACTGGTTTTATTCTTGTTGAAGCAAAGATCAGAAATAGTTATATACTTTGACCTGGAAGGTGGTCTCATCTCTTGCAAAATCCCAGGTGCTCCTCCTCATGATCATTCCAGCTTCTTTAAGAACCTGCACATCTCTGCACAGACCATCACTACTGCACCCTGACAGCAGGACCCCAAAACTACTGACAAACCCATGACAAACTACTCCTTCACCACCCTCAAAGCTGGCTCTTCTCTCCCTGAAAGACTGAAAACTCCACAAAATAAATATTTGACCCTCTAAGCGGTTCCTGAGAGCATGGCATCTGCCAAAACCAAGGACAACACGGAGATCATTGAAGAAGGAGACATCCCACTACCGGCCACACACGCAGCTGACTGCAGGGTGAAGGTAGCACTGGCACTCCTCACTCCTGCTGAACTCCAGATCCTAATGATGATCCTCCCTTCCCCAAAAGGCTTTACAGTCATTGCCACGTAGGAACCTAGTTACAGGTTCATTTACCAGTTCATTCACTAACTCACTAATTCTCACGCAGACCAGGTCTTAGAACCATTTCTTGATGGCCTTTTGCGAATGCACTCGGATGCCAAGAACGCCAAGAGCCATGGTCTCTGCCCAAGTTCGATCCTGTTGAGGATGCATCGGCCTGCGGAGCCCACCTGGTGACTCCGGCTTAGTGCCACTTTCTCAGACCGAGCTCTCACCTTGTCCAGCCCCGCTCCAGCACACTCCCCCTTCCCTGCAGCTGAGCAGCACTGCTCAAAAAGTTGCTTGACCACTTCCCAAGAAGCCGTCATGACACCACACCACCTCGCTTCACCAGCGCCCTCCCCGCCGCCTCTTCTCAGGTGCCAGCCCCATCTCCGCCCCGGGTGCCCGCTCACCCTCAGCCCCTCGCTGGGAGCCGGGGTCGCCTGTCGCGACTCGGCGGCGGCTCCCTCCGATCCCGCCCTACCTTCCTGCGGCGGCCGCCCGGGGGCTGCGGGGCGCAGCAGGAGGGCGCGGCGCTGCCCCGCCGCCCGCTCCGCACGTAGGTGACCCGCCGACGGCCGCCCCCCGCCGCCGCCGCCGCCGCCGCGCCCGGGCGCTGGTCCGCGCCGCGGGACGGGGCGGGCGCCCGCGCCGCCGCCGGGGCCCGGGACTTCTCCTCCGGACACCAGGATCGCCTCATGCCCAGCTGCAGGCAGAGGAAGAGCGCGGCGGAGAGCAGGCAGAGGCGGAAAGCCGCGCCCCGCCAGAGCGGCCGCTCCTTGGGCATGGCGTCGGGGGCTGCCCTGGCCGGCGCTGCCGCCCCCCCGCCCCGCCGCAGGGCTCATGCCGCCGGCGGGCCGGGCCCCGCGGCCGCCGCCGCCGAAACCTGGGAGTCCCCGCCCCGAGCGGGGCTGGCCGGGGAGGGGCCGGGATGCCCCCGTCCCGGCGGGCCGGCGGGGGCTGCGGGACGTAGCGGTGCTCGCCCGCAGGCGGCCCGAGGGGTGCTCCGCGCCGCGGCGGGGGCAGTGCCCAGTACGATCGTGGGGCAGCTGTGTAGCCACAGGTGCGTGTCGGCGGGCCTGAGAGAGGACTCGACACGCCGTCCTAACTATTGTATCAGCCCGTCTCTGTGGCATGGAAGTGTGCTAACTTGTTAATGTACGTAGTAGTTCACATTATGCACTGTGATGTCACGAGGTAGTGAAAGTTTACTGGAGACTTGGGGATTGTTCATGTTGAAGTCAAACAAAAGGACAGCCCGGCCCTGGAAGTAAGAACTTTGTTTCTTGTAAGGTTAGAGCTGCCTGTGGAGGATAAAGTATTTTGGACAGCCAAGATAACACCAGCATCCTAGCTCCTCTGACACGTCTTTGAAAACCCTCCCCAGTATCATCTGGCAGTACAGACAAGTAACTCTTGCAAGGTTGACTCCAGGGACATCTGGATCGATAGACAAGCAGAAAGAATGCTGCAAAAATAGGCCTGCTTTGGAAAGTTTTCCTATGATCAGTAACCAGTGGTGTGGCTGTTAGTGACCAGTTAAATCATGCTGGACCTGACCGTTTCAAGGGTGAGAGAAGCCTGTGTGAAACATCAGTTGTGGTGCCCTAATTTGGCTGCAACACCTTGTGCTTATGAGTAACTCTTTTAAGCCTGTACTTCGCCTCCTAGTCTCCTGGGTAGTCACACAGTCCTGCTGATTTTCATGACACATCCTTGGTTTCACATGTGAAGGAATGGATCCGCACGAGCCGGGAGGCAGTGCAGGGGACAGGTGTCCTGCTCATCTCAGTGGAAGCACACGAGGCCCCGCATTTGTTTTGCAATGGGGACACACTATGAAGAACTATAAAGTGCCCAGTTGGGCTTTGGTCCTAAACCACAACACTAACCCATGGCTAAGGCATGAGCAGGGAGCGGTGGTTGGTGGGATTTTCTGAAGCAGGAGTGCAGGTGGGAAGCAGGGTCAACGACAGGAGGCAAGCTCTGTGGGAACAGGGACAGGGGTGATGGTAACCAATTTGCAGCTCAGTGAGTCATAAATATGTTCCCAGATGGGATATGCAGGACATGGATGCGTGACTACTTCCCGTTTCTTTGCCAAGCAGGGAAGAGGGGCTGTGACCCTTGTCTCCTGTGAGCAGTACTGTGCTTCCAGTGTCCCTGCCTTGTCTGCTGGCAAGGGAGAGACTTGCTGCACCAAGCTCCTTCTGGTGTCCTCTCCTCAGCAGCCGGCTGCACTGCTCCTCTCTGACCTCTCCTGTCTCTTCACAGCTTGGAGTAGGGCCAGAACAGGCTGCTGCTGGGGGACCAGGTCAGAGAGGAGCACTGGCAGAAGTGGAGCGTGCCAGCAGCCAAGCAACCAGACCTGCTGGCAGCAGGATGGAAGCGCTGCATGTAGGAAGATAAGGGAGGGAGCAATGATCTGTCTGGAGAACTGGGATTTCAGTGTGGCTCCAAGCATAGATGCACTGGCAGGTGAGGTGCATGATTCCTGCCATTTACACATTGCTGTTCTCTTTTTTCTAGGTAAACTGTCCTTCTGAATTCGGTTAAAGCAATTCCATAGTTGTTTTAAAACACCCTAAATGTAGACTCCTCTCAGAAGAGTGTGTCAGTCCTATCTGCCATTCCTGTAAGCAGCAGGGTGGCTCCTTTGTCATAAACTAAATCGAACTAGGGCCTGACAGAGATGGAAACTAACTCAAAAAAACACTATCTGGAGCTGTTTCCTAATAGACCTGGACACCCTTGTTGGTACCATCCTGTTTTTTGATCAGCTTACAGCCAACATGGGACAGCCTCTGGTGTTTGCCACAGGGAAGCGAGTTGGCTCTGGAAGTGGATCTTTCTGACAACCACACACTTTTCCTGTTTTCACCCCACTTTGGTGGCTCATGAATGGATCAGACAAGCCTTGGTGCTCGTGTAGTGAAGGAACACATTTATGAGGGCAAAGGGGGAGTGTAACTGCACCAATCACGACTGACAGCAACTTAAGAGACAGGTACCTGGCTCCATCCGTGAACATTACCTGGAGTTCATCAGCAGAAGGTCACTTGGGCTGCCATGGGGCTGCCTGTGCATCACTTTGCTCCTCTGTGTGAAATGGCAACTTTCATATGGAGGACAGAAGTAATGCTGCTGCTCAGGGAAGAGAGGTTTTAGACATACATCAAAAACATTAAATGCAGGGGTATTATTTCACAAAATTCTTAGCACAAATGTTGTTTTAAGCTCTCAGCACCTAGGCAATAAATAATGGTATGTGAAGGTCTTATTAAAGTATAAGTTTGTGTGTGTATGGTTATGGAAAAAATCTTGAAGGCAGGTTGACTCCAAAAGTATAAAGTGCAGAAATACATTTTAAAATTCTCTCTCGAAGTTTGATACTTGAGAAATCAAAGCTTTCCTAAAAGCTTGAACAATGCACACTCAGACAAAAGAGGTCTACCTGAGCAGAATAGAAACCACAAGGTCTTTCTTGGTTTTAGCATCAGAGGTTCATTTGTTGTTCTTCTCTCATTGTGTAGTTTCAGCAAAAAGCTCAAATACTTGAATCCAGCCACTCTTCTTGTCATCACTGAGCTGTAAGTGCTGACCTTGCACAAAATATTCCCTTCCTTAGAAAGCTGATAAGCCCCAATTTGTGGGCATGCTAGGAGTGGTCCTGCTAAAGAACAGTTCACTAATTTAACTCGGTGTTTTCCTTTTGTGTTTTAATAAACAATTGAATTTCTCGTGCTTCCTCCCCACCCCCTGCCCTGCAATTTCTTATGAATGTAAGTCTGCCTGTTAAAAATACAATAGAGGGTTTCTAAAGATAGAGAATAAGAGAACAATGATAGAGAATGATCTCAGGAAATCTCAGGGACAATGAGAAATCTTATCAGGATTAGCATGAGAATCAGTGAGAATTAAGATAGTCCCTTAAACAGTCTCACTTCTCCATTTTAACAAGTGTATTATAAATCAATCCCTCCCCCAGGAACTGGCTGCAAAGATATGTGTGTGAGCAAAGCCTGTTGAGAAGAAGAGCAAATTGAAATTGTAGCATAATGCATGAAGCTCCAGTCCAGGTGGAGGATGGGCCTTTTTGAGGTGATTGCTGGGAAATACAGCTTCTGCAAAGTTTCACATCTTTCGCAAAACATGCTCGCTCTTTGAGTCAGGCAGCAAATAACCTCCCCTCCTTGCTCTCCTAAAGCAAGACGGATGGTGTTAGAGGAACATCCATCAAGCTGGATCCAGCTGAGCACAAACTGCCGCCATGAAATGCAAGGAGTAACTGGAACAGCGACTCTGAATGCGAGCATGCAATTTCTACTGAGAACAGTGAGCTTTGTGCCCTGATAACCAAAATCAGACATCAGTCTTACGGTATCTACTTTTCATGTTGGTGCCACAGAGCTACAGCTCCCTCAGTTTCTCCAGGAAAAGTCTATAAACTGTTAAAATTCCTCTCTCATTTACAAATTTGTCTGTAGTAAGAGCACAGTGCTAAACCTCTAGAATGAAAAAGTTTAACACCAATGAAATTTCATTGCTTCCATGCTATCTTTGCTGCTTACAAATTACCTCTCGCCTGGGACATTGCTGGTAGTGAAATCTCTCCTTTGCAGCAGTTATTTAATGTTTCTCTCTCTTATAGCCATTTTCAGGTCAAACATCTTGCCTACCCCATTCATCTTCTGCCTCCACCCACTGTCAGGGCTTCTGTTTATCTTCTGGTTAGTTAAAATGTCTGCCGCAATCCCTGTGCAAAATTAAACCCCAGGCAGGAAAAACGTCACTAGGATTCCCTAGGATTCTCCAAGGGCTGTTAATACAAGTCAGACATTCCTCCTATAAAATGACTAAATTAATAAGAATGCTCTTTTTGACTCTGTGCTCTGGACTTGGTATGATCCACTTGCCAAAATCTACAGGACAGAGCAAAGGAAGAGTTTTTTCCCCCTCTCTTTCGTCCTACACTCCTGACTAATGCTTCAGAAATCGGAGTGACATTGTTCCATGCACTTGAAAACAGAGCTATTTTGTGTAGAAACTTTCACAAGGTCATTTTAAAAGTGGCTGCAGGCGAGAAGCATGGTGTGTCCTTCCCACAGAAGATGTGTGTGCCTCAGATCCCGAGTCTGCAGCAGTCAGAGCTTTGGTCCAGACCTGGTTTATTGCCTTGCACATTTACGTGTGAAAGCTCTGCCACAGCCCCGAGGAACATGGAATTAAAAGTTTGTAGCTCCCTGAGTGACTTCTCGGTGATAGCTTTTGTGCAAGCCTGGTTTCAGTTTTGTTTCTTAAAATTACAGCTCAAAATCCTGTAAGAATTTCTTTATTCACCCAAGTGACAGACCTCCATGGAGCCTGCACACAGCTCTCCCAGGTAGGTACAGCCCTTACTCCTTCCCATGCCTTAAATCCCACTGAAAACTATGAAAGAATCTCTTTGTGTTATCTTTTAAATGTTAGCAACAGAGAAGTAAATTGGCTGTATTGGTCTATTACCTACTTATAGCTGCTGAGAAGTTCGTGTCTGAACAGCTGTCAAGGCAAAAGCTCAGCTGTGTGAATCATTAAAACTGCTTCTCAGCTCGCCACTGAGAAGTTTGAAGATAACAACTAAAAAATATATGTTCATGCAGTCTCCCATTAGCTCTCCTCAAGCTCGTGGGCCATTTAGGCAGCCTAACACGAGATTGATCTTGCTGTTCAGCAGCACAGCACGAGGCATGGGCAGAAGCTGTCTTTCCCTTCCAGCTACAGAGGGAATCGAACACCACAGCCTTGCCGCATGCTCCAAATTTGATGAACGAGATGGCTGATAATTATCGGCCTGGAGAGGGGATTATAGCTCAAGGTTTACCTCTGAGTCACACTCCTGTACGTCTGCACTCACACATACCTGTACCTGTGCACACACATTCACTGCAGGAAGGAGAAGAAGAATGAGGCGGCCCTCCAGGAGAAGATGCTCTGCAGCTCTCTGCTACCCCTGGGCCTTAACTTTATTTATTTAACCCTAATCCTTGTGGTATCTACAAATACAACTATTGCCTCCAGAAGCTGTGTTTCACTCCTGGAGTGGAATAACAGTGTTTTTACAGTCTGCCTTTTACTAAATTGTCCAATCATTCTGAACAAGCAAAATTCTGCCTGCTTTTTAAAATAAGGGCTGGAAATTTTATTGAAAAGATATTAGTATAAAAATTGAAAATGTATAGCCATCGTAAAAAAAAGACATTCTAGTTTACAGGAATTAAGTAGTGACGGCTCACATGCAGTTCACATACTGTTGCACAAAGATATTTGTGATATCAGTTCATCATCTGTATTTCCCCTGTATCTATACTGTAATCCCAGGCAGATGCCCAGCTTTGCTTAAAAATTACCCTGGGTTTCTATTAAAAATCCTATTTTCTGTAGATTTTAAAAATTACCTTAGTGCTATTCTGGCTTCAGCTCTCTGCCTTTTCATGGGTGCAATAAATTTTACTTACATTTTTACACTTCTAAGCTCAAGGATGAATATCTTTCATTAAAAAACATAATTTGGCATAGGGATTAAACTATAATTGTCAGAATTTGACAAAACACTGCAGCTGGAGTAGCAATGATGGCTTTAAGAAATTATATAAGCCTTTTTATTACATGTTTTTAATGGGCTTACATAGAACAGTACAAATGCCAAAGTATCTATACAGGAGATGGCAACGGCTCTGGAACAATCAAGCGGCTGTCACTGAGAGACACCTTCCTTCATCTGCAAGCACTCAGGGAAAAGGGGTCTCCAAGGGGGGATGAGGTGCCAGCCAAAGCACTGGGGCTGATAGGGAGAAGAACAGGAGCAACATGTTTAGGGTAGAAGATTCACAAACGAATTAAGACTCATAATTAATGTACTGTGCACTTCTTCCATGGTCTGTCTTTCAATGTTGTTTGATATACTGGTGTGTGTCTGTACAATTTATGCATCATTAAAGGCGATAGGAAACAATAAAAGCTGGGAGTGGCTGGCAGCATCCTTGAGACCTGATGGGTGAAAAACAGCTTTCCTAGGACAGTAGGCTTTCCAAAATGTTCTGGAGTATGCAGGCCAATTTAATAATATGTAACCTCCTTTAATAAAGGTCTCATCCATGTGTCTGAAAAGCATCTCATTTTTCAGGACACTAAATTCAGTCTTTATCTGTAACAAAAAGGTTGTTTTTTTGAACTATTACCATGTGGTCAGCCAATCCTTTCCACCATCTGGTTGCATTTTAAAGTCTTAGATACAATCCTAACAAGGAGGAGAGAAATGGTCTGCCCTCAGCAGAAAAGATACCACAGCTCCCCTGCAGCTGAGCAGCCTGTCTAGGAGCAGACGGTGAGGATAAAACTCAGTGTTCTTCCCGCAGGCTCTTTTCCAAGCAGTTTGCCCTCAATGTCATGGGGAGCAGCATCGATGATGCAGAGACACCAGTATTGATCCAAAGTGGGATAACCTCCTTAGCCAAGAGTTTGTATGTAGGTTAGGTGCTACCACAGGACTCATCCTTTTGGCATGTGCCTCCCTGCAGCATGTCTGCCTCCATGCTCAGCTATGGATGTGGGAAGCAAAGGCCAGCCGGATGTTTCGAAGATGCGCTGGGAAGGACAGGGCGGGTTTGTGACAATGCAGGTGCCTCTACCAGCATCGCTTCCGGCGAGGAACACTCGGTGGGGCTAACGCTTGTGGCTGTGCCCCAGCTCCTGGCTTGCTCACAGGCTCCTTGTTAGGAGGAGATCTCTTTGCCAGAATGTATTGAATTTCCTTGGGAACAAGGTCATTTCTCTGTACTCTGTCAGGAGATAAAGCACATGTTTCTGAAAGCATAAAGGCTTTTTTGCAGGGCTTGCTTTGTGCCTGCTTCTCTCCTGTTGGTAAGGCTGGAGGCAGAGCCAGCAGCTACAGAGGAAATCCTGCTCTGCCATCTCCCCATGGTCCAGTCAGCACAGAGTGGGGAGGAGCGTCTCAGAGGACACTTACCTCTCCTGCAAGGCAAAGGTGAAGCTGTGGCTTCTCCTGAATTGTAGCTGGGTCAATGCCAAAAGCCAGGCAAACATAGGAACCTTGCAGCTGGAGCCCAGGGCACCAACACCTGCAGGAGGACACCCCAACACTGGGACATGCAAAGCAGCAGCTAAAAGAGGCAAATTTTCCCCTTAACTTCTCACTCCTTCCTCAGGCTTAACGCGAAGGAAAGAAGATGATCACTGATGTATAGTGATGGGAGCCTTTAGGAATCCAGGGCTTTTTACTCAATCTTTGTGCTGAAGTGCTCAGTCTTACACTACAAAGACAAACAGCAACAAGATTGCTCTCAGCAACCCAGACAAGAACATTTTAGTGCATAATTATGGATGAGATGCAAAAGGACGAAAAAGAGGGAAAACATCTGTTCGCATAGAGTTTATTGCCGTTCACTTAAGAGGCCCATTAAACGCCAGAAAAAGCTATTTATCCTTCTGTTTGAGGCAATTATCCTGCTGAAAATCTCTGTGTCAATTCGCCCTGTGATTATTCCTGGAGTGCTGACACTGTGCAGATACACTCACCACAGAGAAAAAGGGTGCCCAGCCAGGCTTACAGAGGGATTTTCAGAAGCAGGGTAGCCAGTGCTTCTCAGGGTCTTTACCTCTGTAGAGATGTGGGTTGTTTATTGGAGTCTTTCCCTGGAGTTCAGCTGCCTCAGCTCCTTTATTTCAAAAATATCCTTTGAGCTTTTTCATTGGAAGTGCACCTAAAAGTGGGATTGCTTTTCTTGTAGTCACGGCAATACAGAATGTGAGAAGCCCAAATCCAGTTCTTCAAATGCTCAAAGGAGACCAGCTGTCCCACCGACCAAGAAATCATTTGGCTCACCAGGCTGCAAGGTCTGTGTAGAGGAGAGGCTTCATCTCCTTGAAGCCCAACCATGCACTTGTTTGGCAAAGAGGAAAGCAAGTGTGAGCGTGTTGGTTCATCCCTCCCCCCGCTCCTGTTCAGGCCTTTCCATGAGAGCTTGGTGGTGAAGCATCACTTGATCATACTGGGAACTCTTGGAAAGCTAAGGTGGGCGGCAGTACTGACCGTACCAGGAACTCGTGCTGCCTCGCCTAGGTGGGAGATGACAGTGGGAATAATCAGTCATCCCCTGACAGCCTTGGAATGTTCCTTATCTGAAATGTAGCTCAAGTGGAACAGTACCATCCTCACTGGAATTTCAAAAATTCAAGTAACAACTAACTCAGATTGCAGCCAGGATGAAAATATATCGATGGCTTAAGCCAACCATCTCAAAGCCCTAAAAGCAGTGGTCCTAAGACAGACCCTTTGAGCTCTTCTGGACTGCAGTGGGCTTCATCAGTATTTCCCTCTGTGTGGGACGCCTCTCAGAGTGCCTAAACTCTCAAGTTTGCGAAATTCATAGAAGTGCCTCCTGGCAACAGAACCTGGACTGATATCCCACTCCTTGAGTCTCAACACCCCACCTCACTCCCATTAAGAAATGCCAAAAAGACATTAGACATGAGTGTTCCACTGAGGGGAACGTTTCTCAAGGGGAATGTTTTAACACATATACCTGTGTACTTATACTTTACATATCCGTGCCTCTGTGTGTATTACCTTTGTACATTTGCATACACATATCTGCGTGTGTGTCTTGACTTGGACACCCAATAGCAAATATCGTATATGTGTTATTATCTTGAATCCATAACTGTTACCACTGCTTAGAGTTGATCCTTGGTTAATATAATATTTAAGTGCTGCTAGATCCTTTAGACATAAGCAATTGACCACGTCTGAGCCTAAGATCGGATCCAGCCATGTGTGGGAATCTCTCTGAGAAGCAGTTTGGAAAGCAAGGGAGTCCATTCTGAATCTCAAGACCCACCAGAGAGTCTCCCTTAACCTTTCCTTCCTTACCCCTTTCTACATCCCTGCCTCCATATAAATCACTCTAAATTGATGCTAATTTGGTTTTCCTCTATATATGTTATCCATGCAGTAAGTATTAGAGTAAGCCTTGTCATCGAGCTTTGCCTCACTTTTGCAAAAGCATATTAAAGTTTGTTTTCACTAATATATTTGATGGTGATTCTTTAAGCAACCTAAGCCATTCATTTGTGTGACAGCAAGGGTCCCTCCATGGCTCTAGTGTGTTCCCTGAGGGAAGGGTTTATTCTCAGAACTTCACTTTAGCCAAAATGCTGACTGAAGGTTCACATGCAGGTGCTTCTGAAACACTGACAGCTGGCTCAGTTGCTTAATTCTCTGATGACACAGAAAATAAACAAACCTCCCCTCCTCTGTTTGGCTCACAAAATGAAGGAAAGGCTAATGTAAGGCTTAGATATCAGCTGTTTGACTGGGACTTTGGAGAAGCTGAATCAAAAGGCAGGAGATATGACAACGGTGGGAGCACAGCATGTGATGCACACGGTACATGCCTCTTACTGTCTGGAAAATATATTGTCCTCATGGTAGGTAATGGACATTAACAGGAACAGAGCAAAGTGATGTGGGGCAGTGCTCCCCTAGTGCTGGCTGCTGCCAGTGGTGTGAGACAGTCTCAAAGGATGAAAGCAAAACACAGGAAATACGTTCCCTTGAAACTGTTTTTACTTTTGGAAATACCATTTCTATGAAGTTGTTCACTTTCAGAAAAGTTTCTTCCCCCTTTCTTTTCTCCCCAGCCCCTCCCTTTCTTAATAAGGCTGGGTTTTGACTCATGTCCGCTTCTTCTTCTCCAAAATACGTAATTTTTACTTATCCATTGAGAAAGATACGGGGAGAAAATTCCCAGAAAGAAACCAGTCCATTTCAGATCTTGAAGCAGCGGTAGTTTCTAATAGCTGAGCACCCAGAGTGGTGTCTGGGCTCACCAGGAGCCTGGCCAGGAGCCAGTGGACACATGGACCAGGCTGCAGCCCCACAGGAACTGCCCCACAGGGTGTCCGGCCCAGGCACAGCTTGAGGAGCTGGGGGACCCCACGAACCTGCAACACAAGGAACTGAAGACACTTGGCTACCCAAGACAGTGGTTTCCTCTCCAGCCTTTGGTGGGGGAAAAGCCCTGGGACATGCTGCTGTAGCAGCAGCTTTGTCTATGATTATTATTATTACAATAATTCCTTATTTTTTGTTAACAACATCTTCTGGTACGCTGCTACCTTCACATTTTATTGTACTTTTTTAAAGTGTTCTCCATAAATAACTGATCCACGATCGTTTCCTAAAGCTCTATTGAAGTACTCAAGTCCCCCAAGCCTTGTAGGTGTGTGGGAGCCCGACAGACACCCAGATTTCCACTGAATTACGCATCACTCCATTTGCCCTTTGAGATGAAGTTTGCGGGTTTTTTCAGCAACTGCTTGATCCAACATCTCCCTCTGGTGGAAAGTAGGGAATAGAGCAGGATAAACTAGAGCCGCGGACAACGTAACAATAGTCACTTGATTGCTGTGAAAACAATGAAAATCTCGGTCCAGGTCATGATGTTATCTCTAATTGCTACATTTATTCCTAATGAATTCGCAGTTTATCTCAAATAGTCCTCGACTGCAAGAGAATGATAATGAATGGTGACTGCCAATTTTCCTGTATTTTCCACAAATTTGTTTTAAAGAGAGGCAAAAGCCTATATTGAGACAATATGACTTTATGGCACTGTTTCTGTGAAGGAAATCAACAAAATTCCCTGTTGCAGAAAACTATTATTTTGTGCTCAAGCTCTAAAATCCATCATACATCCCATCTGCTGTCTGGAATTGCAAGGATTGATAAAAATGTCTCAAAATATAATTGTTCTTTTTCTATCCCACTATTACACCTTTGAAGTTCCATGTGAGTGTGACAGATTGGCTGCCATCTGCCAGGGGTGCCTCTTCAATGTAGATCAGAGAGTGTGGATAAGAAGGAAATACTCAAGTACAGTTTGGATAACTTATGTCCAGACACGCATGGGCTTAAGGAACAGCACAGGGATAAAATGCTTTGCACAGGTGACAGCTAAGTCTTTCTTTAAGGACACCTTTCATCAGCACGGGGAGGTCAGGGAGGTTTAATGAACCTTCCACTGTTAATCCCCTCCCATGTGTGAGTGTTTCTCTGACACTTGTTCTGTGATTCCAGATGAAAACTACAGAGCTGATGCGGCAGCACAGACAGATTTAAGATCAAAATGGAGTTTTGAAAATTCCTCAGCTGCCAGCTCAGCTTCAGCTGGAGCTGGAGAGGTAACAGAGGCCACATCTTTGCTTCAGCTACTGGCGAGAGTCTTGGGTGAGGAGCAGAACCTCAGGGATGGCTGATGAGATCTCGCCGGAGACTGACACCCGGGGCTGGGTAGCTGAAACAAGACAGGACTCATCTCAACAAACTTCAGCTGCCTGAAAGCAGTCAGTGTCAGTGAGCTGGCCTGAAGGCACTGAAATAGTGTGACTCCCCTTCGTGGGCAGGTGTATAGTTGGCACTGAGCAGCATCACTATGTATCCAGGATATATTTTAGATTATTTAAATTTTCCATGCCTAGGGAAGCATAACAGAAGGATGTTCAGTTATTCCCAAAATATTAGGACATATTATTGGCAAATTGAAAGCTTCTGGAACAAAAAGATGAGGTTTCTGAATAGAATGCTCAATCTTTTTGTGGCATGACTTTAGCCAGGGAGAAAACCTCTGTGAGAAGGAGTAAGATTTAAAAAGGAATTTCAAGCTAGAGACTGTGGGAAGTGAGGAGGAAGTGAGGAGGAAGAGAGGAGCAGGGGATCACGATGGCGCTTCATTAAAGGTGCAATTTTGACCTCTTTATAACCACAAGTAAGGAGGAAACAGCAAGGTGGAATCTGGACAAATAAAGCCCCTTTTAATGGGGCACAGGAGCTGGAGCAATCAGGCTGAACGTATGTTTGCTTCTCTTTGCTATAAATGTGAAAATAAGATACGGCTTTAAAATCCTCAATTTTTGTATAAGGGTATTGAAATATCAGACATATTTCAGAAGGACGATAATTACTGGGTCATTGTAATAGCATGATAAAAATTACATGGGAAAGAACCAAAACAGATCTCCTCCAAATTAGGAAAAGGACAAGAACTCTGTCAGATTAAAAGTAGAAACAGAAAGGAAGATTTAAAAAGTTTTTTGAGGAAAAAACTTGCTACTAGACAAAAAGCCTCCTCTATCCTAGCAGAAGCAGGGAGCCTGCTGGAGGGTTCTACAGGTGACCAGGGTGTGCAGTCAGCAGATGACCAGGGTGGCAAAGGAGTTTGAGAGAAAACACATCCTAACACAACAGCTAAACAGATTACTTGTGCCTGCGTTCAGTGCAGAAAAGCTGAGTGAAATTCCCATGGCAGAACCGTTTGTTAAAGGGATAATGTAGGGAAGCTGCCTCAGATTGAAGGGTCATTAGCTGAGGCTTCAGAACAAATAGATGCAAGGGATAGTAACAAATTCATGAAAAGCAGATGTTACTCACTCGTGGGTTTTTAAGGAATGCTAATGGAAATTGTGGCACTCTAAGAGTCAGTGTATAAGCTTTTACTTAAAACGGCCAAAGAAAAAAGAGGATGGCATGTGATACTGTCTTCTTTTAAGTGCTGTAAGGGATCTAGAGAAATACAAGCCATCAAATGTGACACCTGTGGCAGGCAAACAGCAAAAGCCATAGGAACAGAATAGTTGCAAGGAGAGACAGACTAAGGGGGAGAATTGGCAAAGCTTTGCAGTGAGAACCTATGAAGCTGTGCTCCGCCACCTTCTGACAGCTTCAGAGGAAACTGTGAGGCTGCAGATGAGAGCCAATCCACTCGATATGATCTGCTCAGCTTCTGGAAAGCCTTTAATAACATCTGTCACCAAGGACCCTTTAAGAAGCTAATCTGGCATGGGGCAAGAGGGAAGACCCTCTCATGAGTCAGCAACTGCATACAGGATAGAGATGAGGTAAGGATAAATCATCCACTCTTCACAGTGGAGAGAAGCCACCAATTGCATCTTAGAGGAATCATGGTGGGGCCAGTGTTCATCCACAGACCCATGAGTCAGGCAAATGACTGATCTGCTGGTGGTACCAGTTTATTCAAGGTAGTAAAATGCAAACCGCCTCAAGGAGCTGCAAAAACCATCTCACGAGTTTGCGCAAAGTAACAGCAGATGAAAATCAGTGTAGCTAACAGCAGAGAAAAACACCTGGCTGACCTGGGAGGAAGACTGCCTCACTATCCAGCCTCAGCAATGGCCTCTGAAACAGCTACTACCACTCAGGACAGGTATCTTGGAGCTAGGTTGCCACTTACATGCTTATTAATGACTATAAAGCATTTTAATATATTACGAAGGGAAGAGAGATCATAGAGTCATAGAATAGTTTGGGTTGGAAGGGACATTAAAGATGTTCCACCCCCTGGTACGGGCAGGGACACCTTCTATTAGACCAGATTGCTTAAAGCCCCATTTAACCTGGCCTTGGATGCTTCTAGGGATAAGGCACCCACAATCTCTAGACAACCTGTGCCAGGGCCTCACCACCCTCATAGTGAAGAATCTCTTTCTAATCTAAATTTACCCTCTTCCATTTTAAAGCAATTCCTCCTTGTACTGTCACTATATGCCCTTGCAAAAAATCTCTCTCCAACTCTCTTGCAAGCCCCCTTTAGGTCCTGGAAGGTGCTGTAAGGTCTCCCCAGGGCTATCTCCTCTCCAGGCTGAACAACCCCAGCTCTCTCAGCCTACATACATAGGAGAGGTGCTCCAGCCCTCTGACCATCTTCATGGCCTCCTCTGGACTTTCTCCAATATGTCCACATCCTTCCCATGTTGGGGTCCCCAGAGCTGGATGCAGCACTCCAGGTGGGTCTCACAAGAGCAGAGGGGCAGAATCACCTCCCTCGACCCTCTGGCCACGCTGCTTCAATGTAGACAAGGATACAGTTGTCTTCCTGGGCTGCGAGCACACATTGCTGGGTCATGTTGAGCTCCTCCTCAACCAACACCCCCAGGTCCTTCTCCTCAGGGCTGCTCTCAGTCCATTCTCCACCCAGCCCATATTTGTGTTTGGGATTGCACTGACCCAGGTGCAGGACCTTGCACTTGGCCTTGTTGAACTCGACAAGGTTTGCACAGTCCCACCTCTCAAACCTGCCAGAGTCCCTCTGGATGACATCCCTGCCCTCCAGTGTGTCCACTGCACCACACAGCTTGGTGTCAGCAAACTTGCTGAGGGTGCACTCAGTCCCATTGTCCGTGTCACTGACAAAGATTTTAAACTGCACCAGCTCCAATACTGACCCCTGAGAAATGTCTTCACTTGGGAGACCAGCCCCTCCTTGTTGGCAAGAACAGGGTCCAGCAGAGTACCTCTCCTTGTTGGCTGCTCTATCACCTGGAAAAGGAACCTCCTGGATTGCTTATGCTTTACTATGCTGTCCCCTCCAACAGATATGTCCCCATGAGGATCAGGGCTTGTGGAAGTGAGGCAATTATGTATTATGTAAACCAAGATTCTTCAAGATGGGAAAGAAGAGCCTGAGAGGGAGTATGATGGAACTTTATAAACTCAAGAAGGGCCATGGAGAATGGGCCATGGAGTCACTACCTCTCATAACATGCAGGAAAGGGGCATCAGATGATGTTTTCAGGTTCAAGACAAAGATGAAGGCAACAAGCTCTGCTCCTGGACAAAGTTTCTCTCTTTAGAGAACCTGTTTTCACAGGATGCTGGGGAGTACAGAAGCACCATACATGTTTTTAGAAGCAAGTCAACAACTGTGTGGAAGATAAATCATCTGAAACACTAAGTTACCCCTCAGGTGAGGAAGACCCTAGACCAGAAATGGCTGCCCTCCCTGCTGGCCACGAGCAGAGCTAGGACATCAGACTGATGAGCTTTGCAGCCAAACCTATTCTGACACTTTATCAACCAGACAATTTTTAGAAGCAGATTAGAAGAAACCCCATCACCCTGCAGAGAAGTGCACAAGCACAGCTTTGGTTTCTTATGGGGCTATGATCACCCTATTAGCATTAGTAGTGTTTCTTGCTCCAGGATAAGTTACACTGTTTGCTATTTTTAAGCTTAAAATAAAGATTAAGAAAAAAGAGCCCATTCTTATGTTCTTTTTCCATGTATTTTTATGTCCTGTGTTAGCTGAGGACAAAGCTGCAGTTTGACAAGCCCTGCCAAAAGCAGCAGCTCTGCCCTCTCATACCACTGGAAAGGACAGATGGGGGAGGGGACGAAGGGGGAATGCAAAATTAGCCTTCAGAGCTGAGAAAAAGAGGACAAGGCTGCTGAAGGCAGGGCTGGCTTAGGCTGGTCCCAGGCGCTTATTGACCTATAATTTGATTTGGTTATGTTTCTCCTGACAGCTGTCCCTAGCAAATGATAACTGTCCTCATAACCCCTGAGAACAGCAGGCGTTGGCAGCCATGGCTGAATGTGGCCTTTCTTGGCCCTGTCAGGCCATCCCAAATTAAAGAAAATCCCTTGCTTATGAAAGGAAACACTACAGAAATGACCTCTGCTCCATTATTAGAACTTTATTTATTAGTTAATTTTAATAACTGAAATTATTGAAGGATTTTGAGTGGTTTTATAACTCTATGGACAAAAAAGCTAGACAAAAATGGATGATAACACTCTCAAGTGAGCCATTTAAGACTTAATGAGTCATTTATCACTCAGAGTCAGACCTGTACTTTGATGGTAAGATCAAATTTTGGGGAGTGATTATCTTCAGACACATCAAAGGGCTTGAATTGCTGATGGGAGTGTAAAGCCCAACAGAGCCTCTGCCATGGAGTGAGAGGGTCTGGGCTCTGGTAACTCAGCTTTCTTACAGCAGAGGAGCTTGCTCATGTCCAGTTACAGACAAATTTTTCTTTAGAGTGTTTATCTAGTCTTAAATGGCTCTTCTATGAAACTGATGCTGGTGTTAGAATCCTTGTTGGTTTGTCTCCAATTTATTCGTATCAGCTATTGCAAGGAAAGCAGACAGTGTTGTGAAGTAGAAAAGGGATGTTGCATTCCCAAGCTCACTCTGAAACATCCTCTTCTGTAGAACAAAGGCCATATCAATGTTGCTGTGAGGGGGAGGAGGGGAGGGGCTGGGGGGAAATAATTGGTGTCTGAGAGCAAAATCTGAGGGCCTTGAAGGAAAAAACAGATCTGCAAACAAGTGTGAGAAAAGATGCACAAAACTGTAGCTCATGTTGGGCAATATCAGGAGAAACCTTAAGTTCCCTGAGGTGCAATGTGAGCAAATGCAGTTATCAGCATCACAGATCTGCTCTTAAAATCACAATTGCCTGGTCACTGTGTGTGAGAGCGAACTAACACTGCTTTCTGTAACAGCTGACCTGGAGCACTGTAATGCAGCACTGTGTGGGATTTTCTTTTCCTTCTAAATCATACAGACAATGATAAAATTTGTTAGCAAGATGGCAGAAGCAAGGGCAATTCTAGATTAGATATGGTACAAGAGGAGACAACTGATTTTTACTGAATCTGAGCCTACTGCATCTGACACCCTTTCGATGCAGATGCAGAAATGCTAAATTGATATTATTTGTATTATACTGCAGCAATCTGATCCCTATTATGTGAAGAGTATTTATGTATCTTATCTTCTCCTTCACATGAGGCTAGGACAAATGCCCAGGGCAGAAACAATGTCAGATGGAGGAGATGATCAGCCGGACTAATACTTGGATCAACACATCATGCCTTTCCAAGGTGGCAGAAGATACCACTGAGCACCTGCACTGGAACAAGCTGTTGACTTAGTTCCCTTCTATCCAGTAATGGAGTAAAAGTCCAAGCTGCTACTAGGAGATGCAGCACTAGGTGTAAATGGAAAAGGAGCCTCTGGGATTCAAAGCTTGGCCCTCGATGAGGAGCCTTGCAGAGCAGCAATGCACTCTCCCACCAGGTGAGCAGCCTCATTGGCTGTGCCCCTGTGCACTGAAAAGCCACCTGCCCCATGCCCATAGTTGTGGACCACTGGGAGCTTAACTCCTCCTTGGCTCAAAACCTCTCTCTGCACTCTCACACACTGCCTGGATGGCCTCAGGCCCACCTTCACCTCGATATTCTGAGCTCCCTGCAGTGAGGGCTCAAGGGAGCAGCATCTGTCAAAGATGTCTCTAGTAGTGCCAGGGTCAGGGGAGAGACTCCAGCTCCCCTTTTCCCTGGTTCCCCCCAGCGTCACCCTGTGTATCCCTGGGTAGATGTAAGTTAAGCCATCCCCATCCCGGATGAAGTGTTTCACCCATGGAGCATGAACCTTGAGTACTTGTCCCCTGACGGGGAAGAGCTGCTTGTCCCCCACCAACTGGTGGGCTCCCATGCCCGTGCAGTTGACAACAATGTCATATTCGCTGTGCAGCTCCCACAGGTCTGCCACTTTCCTGGTGTACATCTGGGTGCCAGTTGCTTTCAACCTGCAAAAAAAATCCAGAAGTGAGGCAGAAAAGAAACCCCTAAACCCTTACGTAACTATTATGAACATTAAGTAAATGAGATATGTTGCCTTTGCCTTTACATACTGATCAAAACCAAACAACAGATGGACAGAAAGCAAAGAAAATGCCATGGGGGTTCTGTTTGTGATTTGTCTGATTTGATCAAAGGTATTTTTTAGCCTGGTCGGGCTGGAAAAAGTACAGCAAGTTGAGCAGTTTTAGAGAAGGGTCTGGCATCAGACCCTAGGCAAACAGTCAGGTCCTCATGGTCTCGAGTAATTTCCGTAACAGTACCAAGCTTTAACAGCCCAAGGAAGCTGGGAAACAACAAATTTATTCAACAACTTGCTCATGATAGTCGCAGAGCTATCGTAGTACACCCCTTTTAATGTGCCTGTTATGTGCTGTCACATTCATTCCCAACTCACTTCCTGAGCCACACAGCCATCAAGTGCCATGTGCCAAGCCCTAAGATCTGCACTAAGGCTGGGCAGATGTGGCACAGGACCCCCAGTGAACTCATAACCTTCTGGAGCAGCAGCTAGGAGCCACCCAGGACGGCTCAGAGCACTACACATGCGTGTCTGCTCTTCAGTGAAAGTCACCTCTTCTTGAGGTTCGTTTTTGAGCTCAATTTCAAGCCAAATCCTCCCCTGAACTCGCCTGAATTTTGAAGCCCTTCCCTGTGGAAAATCACTGGTATGAGATGGAGTCTCATCTCCATTGCTGGGGGTTTTCACTGG
This sequence comes from Lycocorax pyrrhopterus obiensis, assembly GCA_014706295.1. Taxonomy (NCBI): domain Eukaryota; kingdom Metazoa; phylum Chordata; class Aves; order Passeriformes; family Paradisaeidae; genus Lycocorax; species Lycocorax pyrrhopterus. The sequence continues at coordinate 69,143,970 of JACSVZ010000004.1, read as the reverse complement.
GGGTTTTAGCATAAGCAAATCAGGAGACAGCTCTGTGATGCACTAAGTGGAAAATCCCATCCTCTGCAACATTCTAGCAGCTGGCAAAGTCATCAACCTCACTATAAAGGCAGTGGATCCCACAAAGCAGTGAGTGAGCCAAGAACCCAGGGCATAGTTGATGCTCTGGGGCCTGATGTAGCAGTACACTGAAGCTGGCTGGGAAGAACAGGTGAGATCTCGTGTAGCAGCTGTGGCTGGGCAACTTGCAGCAAGAGCTCATAAGTGTTGTAATTGGGACTCCATCATCATGCCATAAAAAAACACCAATGAAAAAACCTGTTGAAAGCTCCTGAATTCAGGCAATTAAGCAGGAAAAAATTCCAGAAGTCTATTTTTGGACAAGCAAGGGGGGCACAACAAAAATTTTCCTTGTGGATTGCCAAGAGAATGGTCTATAAATACTGCTCAGGTCACTAGGGGTTTGAGAATTAGTTACATGTTTAATATTCTCTCACTTCTCATCACCATGGAGAAGAAAAAAAAAAAAAAGAGCTTGATCCTCTCATTAGACTACGTCCTTTGAGAAATAAGAAGACAGCAGGAAGGAGGAGGGAGCAGAAATCACATGGCAGATACTAAACGGGTTGTACAACTTAGCTGTCCTGCAGCAGAAATTTGCTTCAGTTAGGCAATGAAACATGACAGAGCATGTGTACTGAGTAGATGGCACAGACCTCACATGGCACTGGTGCCACTGGGGAACTCCCAGCCTGCCTGGCTGCTACAACAAGAAATGCTTTTTCACATTTTGCAGTGTAATGAAAGGCATCCAAGTAACCAGCTGAGCTGGCAATTTGTACCTTGTTGTCAGTACACATCTCTTTACTTAACCCCAAGCCAGCTTGCAGCCTGTCGCTTTCTCTCAAGCAGATACAGCCATTTGCTCACTTTAGAGGTACTTACTTGGATTAAAAACTTATCCCAGGTGTCAAAGCCTTTTTAGATCTGCATCCTGTCTCTCCTACAGTTCTCCAAAATCCATGTATTTGGGAGAAACTTAGAAATTTAGAAATTAGCAGATTTTCTAACTTTGATGTCAATCCAGGCATGAACTCTGAAGCCACAACTCCTTAGAGTGAGTGCATCATCCATCTTATGCAGGCAAACATTTTCAAGAGATTTGTTACAATGATGCTGTTTAATGTTTTGGGGTTTTTTCCACCTAACTGGATTAAGAAATTCCTCCAATTTTTGAAAAGATTTGAGATTAGTTGGTCCAGCTACTTCGTAAATGCAAAGTCTTGACAATAAGATACCTTCGTAGACATGCTTATTCTCTCAGGGGCTGGATGTCTCTTCAAAAAGAGGGATATTATTTGGGAAGTTTGGCAAATGTGGAGCAGCTAAATGTTTTCTCAGAACATGGCAGGTTCCTGATGTACCTTCAAGGTCTGGCTGGCCAAGCATGGCCCCTGTGGCTATGTTGGTCCTATACCCAGGGTCATTCACACTCCAAGCCCCACTGTACAGACACACTGGGAGAAAGTTGACATTGCATAAATGGGGCCTTTCACATTTTAGGAAAGTTGGGTATTTATTTCCTGTGCTTCTCCCCAAGCAAGAGCTTGTTGTATTTTCCCCAGTGAAAACCAGCCTTTTTCCAGTTTTGTTCAAATCTAAGGCTTTCAAAGAGATCCCGTCTTGCCTCCAGTCCCTCTTACAGAGTTTCCCTCTGCATGCCCAGCCTGCAGCAAAACCAACCTTTTCTCCAGCCACAGCAGGTATGGTGGACAGTCACATTTCAGTGTCGTAAAGGCCTGACCAAATCGGTGCTGTGGGAACTTTTGGAGTTCTGCTTCGGACATTGGTCGAAATCCCAGCACAATATCTGACCAGAAAGGTAACTCTTCCTTGGGAGTGCTTTTAAAGACCTGCCACCTAAAAAGAGACAGAGGGAAAGCTGGAAAACTTCACTGCTAATGCTCTGCCATGTTACATATCATGCAATCTTAGCACAAACCCAGGAGCTCAGGAACCTGTTTCCCCCCATCAGTGCAGCTCTGCAAGGTTAACAGCAACGGGGAAACATTGCTGCCTGCTCCTGCAATACCTGTCTGGTCAAAGAGGCAGAGGATTGGCACAGCTGAGCTTAAGGGTAGCACATCAGGGTAAATAAACTGCAAAGGGCCCTTCCAGCGACAGTGTACGTACAGAGTTCCCTCAAACAGTGTCCCCACCACAACTGCAGACACCTGGCTGGACCTGGTGAGGTCACTTGCACACCGGTTCACCATTCCTTGGGTATCCATAAAGCTACAGAGTGCTCAGCCGCAATACTCCCAAGAGACAAATTTCTGTGTATGTCATAGGCAGCATAAAATACCCCCAACACACCCCCCACAACTGAATCCCTGTACCTAGCTGCTGAAGCTGGAGGATCCTGCAGTCCCATCCCTATGGAGATGACCTCTGCTGCAAACAACTGGTGGGTGACAGTGTTGAAAACATCAGTTATTAAAAGATATTTGATGCTGGTCAGACTTGAGTGGGCTTTTTGTGCATACCTATGCCTGAATTTTGCCTAAAAACACATCATATGTGAGCAGCTACAATGCAGTTTCTTGGGAATACAGACATAAAAGCTATTCCTTGAAGGGAATATCCCTGAATTCTAGCAATGAAAACCTGTCTGCCTGCTCCAGGACACAGCACAAATGTACCAAAAGTTGCCCCGGGGGCTGTTCTTACCCAGAGACCAGGTGAATGCCAGCCTCTGATGCCTCGGCTGAGTTGCTGATGGCAAAAAGGTAAGTGAAGGTCTCTTTGAACCACTGCTTCTGCCTGTGGATCGGCGTGTCTGCATGTGAACAAAACCAAACGTGCAGAGAGGAATAATGCAAAGAAGAGAAGCATACAAATGAGTGTCAAGGATATGGGACAGACAGGGAACACAGGTCAAGGCACTTTTCTTCCTGAGCCTCTACACATCACTGCACACCTGGACACAGCTGCATGAGGTGCCATGGGCAGTGCTGCCCTGAATTAAACGAACCTGGGTAGGTGTGAGGGATGAGCATCCCAGCTGCCACATCACCCGTTGTGTTGGGGCTGAACTGCTCTGAAAGGACTGTCACGGAGCAGCTGGGACAAGTCTCTGTGATGCACAGTGCTGTGGACAGGCCGATGACTCCTGCACCCACCACTGCAACCTTGGGTGAGGCCATCTCCAGGGTGTAGAGCCAGAGGAGAGGTTGCTACCTGCATTTGGAAACAACATATCACATGTCACTATTATCCGGGGCGAGTATCATGCTATGAAACACCCACACGAGATGTAACATAATCCCCCTCCCTGACAACTAATTGAAGGCTAACTGCTGCACACAATCAGGACTACGGTGAGGATGAACAAAATCGTCAGCCTTTGATATGACAACAAAGTTTTGAGAAGTATTTCAACAGCCACTGCCTCATCCTCAGCACAAGAGAGTGATCTGCACACGCACCACTGGTGTTTGGGCTGGTTTGGGGAAGGTTTCCTCAATAAAACCTGAGGGAGTGAGGCACCCATCAAGTTTTCTATTGTGTCAGGTGCAAAAGGCACAGAGCTCTGGAGAAACTGGCTTTTTGGCACCATAAGCAAAAAGGTTACTTGAATATTGGGATCTGCAGCAGTGACAGCAGGACTGTCACTGCCTGGGCAGAGGAAGCAAATCACACTGGAGGTCTCCAATCCATTCTTGGTCCTTGCACCTGCCAGCACAACCCACTACCTTGGACAGATTTGTGGGCATCCAAGGCTGCCACGCTCTCTCAGCAGCACATGGTGGTCCCCGAGTGCCAGCCAGTCTTGCTGCTTCAAGGGCCTGTATGTTTGCCTCTCTCTGCCTTACTTTATAACTTGCTTTATGTCCTGGAGCAGCTCCACTCCGCTCCTCAGAATCTTCGTCTGCTGATTGCTGCTCCAGGAAGTGCAGTGTCTCTATTTTCCCCTGTCCTGGGCAAGTTTTGGAGCTGGCACCTGTCGTGGGGAGTGGCACACAGCTCTTGGTTGACAATCACCTGGTTGCCCATCCCAGTGAGGTGCCAGCCTGTGTTCCTGGCCACGGCCAGCTCTGGTCTCACACTGGTGAAGGCACAAAGCAGAAGTGAACCATGCAGCTCAGTGCACCTTGCAAACTCCCCAAAGCCAGGACTAAACAGGCCCAAAAGAGAGAGACTGGGCAACCTCAGAGGTGATAAATCCTTTAGCAGCTTTGAAACAGGCGGCTCAGGGACCCCTTCAATGGGTTACTGCCGAAATCTGACCAAGGATGTAGGGGGAGGATCCCCTCTGCCTATGACTAATTTTTTCCTGGAATAGCTACAACATTCACTCTCAGAGAGGATGCTGAGCAAGACAGACCTTTCGTTTTGTGCCCTGATGGTTCTGGTTTCTCCTGTGGGGCTTGCTTATCAATGACTGTAGAAATACAGCCTTGCTAATTGCTTTCTGAGAATTTTTACTGGAAACCAGTGCCTGCACTTATAATGACAGGCTGATTTACCATCTGCCTGTGGCTTTTGGCATCTTTGCTGTAAATTTAGGCAAGACAGACCATGTGGAATTATGACAGGTCAGGTTTATTTATGAGATCCTTGCTCATAACTGTTCACACAGCTTCTCACTTACCCCTGAGGTTTTACTACTTAAAATTTGATGTCTCTGCTATGTAAGAAGGGAAAGAGCAGCAGGCACTGTTGCCTGTCACTGCATTCCTTCTGCCTCACAGCCAAGGGTTGTTACAACCTGTCTTCCTCCTCTCAGGGCAACGCTTAAGTTTCTTTCTGTTAATTATCACATCTTCTTTCACAAGCTGACTACAGAAGTGCCCACACAGTTAAGAAAGAGGACACAGTAGGGGGGAAAATGGACTCTGGACCAGAACTGCTGGCCTTCGTGGCTGACACCCGGAAACCCAGACTGGAAAAATGCTGGGGGAAGGGGAAGGGGAAGGAGAAGGGGAATGGGAAGGGGAAGGGGAAGGGGAAGGAGAAGGGGAATGGGAAGGGGAAGGGGAAGGGGAAAGAAAGGAAGAATATTAGTAACAAGAAATTGGGGGTCTGGGTAATAATCCTGTAATTACTTAGGAAATTTGGTTCTGAGAAAGGTATCTAAACACATTTTTATGAACAAACCTTTTCACTCAGAATTGGCAGCTGTGGAAATGGTGTGTGGCTCTCAGAGTGCCCAGTGAGCCTCCCAGCAGTCCATGGACAAGCACAGTCCTGCTTTTTCAGCTGCCCTGGAACACATGCAATGGGTACATTATCCACCTGCCAGAGATGTGCTTTCAGTTGTCCCTCACAACTCTCCTTCACTGAAGCCCTTGGACCATGATGGAGATTAAATTTCCTGACTGACCTCCCTGTCCCTGGGGAAGAAAGTGGAGCTGTGGCTTGGTGGAGATTCAGGTTTCACAAGCCTACCCAGTTCAGATAGGATTTTTGCAGATAAGACAGTTTGATATTAACTGATCCCTATGCTGCAAAATCCAGAGAGGGCAGGAAGGGGCTGCTGACAGTGCTGGAGCCTGTGGGAGCTGCTCAGAAGGCCATGACAGGCACCTGTTCAATGCACCATTTTTCCTGCACCTACTGCTGCAGTCCAGGAGCACATCAAGCCTTCATGCCAAAAATTAACTGGGTGCAAAGCAGAGGCTACACACAGCTTGTATGAGCAAGTGCCGCTCGGGCTTTGCAGAGCCACTGACCCCGCTATGGGTGCAAGGCCCACCTATGGCTCTGCCCTGGCAGCATGACCTGCCTGCATCTTGCTGGGAGGGGGTACAGAAGGAGAAACTATTTTTAGCTGATGTGGCAGCCCAGCTTAGTCCCAGCAGGGGTGACACTTCTCATCCCCTCGGTCAGGCCTGAGCATTTTGCAAAAATCAGCATTTAAAAGGCAGATCAGTTGCAGTAGCTGTTGGGGAGGAAGGCAAATGGTGTCAGGTACTGTTTAGCTCTCTGTCCCTTCATAGTGTCCAAAGAACAGGACATAAGCCAGAGAGAGTCACCTGGAGCTGTAATTCCCCAGCAATGAGGACACCACTTGCCTGATGTGGGTTTCATGTCCCTGCCAGTCTCCTGCTTCTCCCAGGCCAGAACGAATCATTTTTTAAAATACTGAGATATTTTGTGACGTGACTTCACCTCCCAACTCCCACAGGTGAGGAGACAATGTCAGTCTCATGTGACACAAGGGGGTCTTTATTCTTTCTTGCCTCAAATAGCTGTATGTCACCACTACATGCCACTAACCTTCAGCTCTAACATCATTCTGGCAGTGGGTAACATGACCAATATGGATAAATACACTGTTCCCCAGCACACACACACACACAGAGACACACAGAGACACACAGAGGAACGTGCATATCCACTGCCAGCTGCAGCTGCAGCCCACGGTCACAGCAGGCTGGATGCTCTTAGCTTGTGTTGCAACCTGGCTGGCCTACCAAAATAAGCGCATTTACACACCCAAATAAACAGTGGAAAAAGCCCAGCTGAACTGTTGACCAGAAAAGTCAGAACAGGAAGTAACTAGAGAAAACCAAAACCTGCTATATTTGAAGGCCTTGGTTTGTTTTTTTTTTTAAACTAACTCTCATCATAAGTAAGTGCTGAAACACTATTTTGAATCTCTTGAAGGCTGTGGTACTGGGGAGCAAAGGCTCAAGCCTTTCTGAGCTGCTGGAGGGGCTCCTCATCCACCAGGGCAGCTGCACCTGCTGTCCCTGTCAGTGCCTGCTGTGGAACACTTTTTCCCTTCAATTTTTTTGCTGATCACTTTTGTTTAATCACTTCCCCAGTTTACAAGCACCCTTGGTGTTACTTCCCTTCACATGACCCCAGAGAGGGGTTTTTCCGAGCAAAGACTGGTCCATTCTTGGGTGTTTGCTGAGGAGGAGCTCCTGATTTTGGCCTTTTGACTCTGGCCTGGTCCCTTTTCTGCTCTTTGGGCTGCCCTGTGAGATTTAGGAAGTGCTGCAGAAGAAAGGTGAGGATGATCTTTCTTCACCGAACAAAGGACTCTAGAGGCTCCTTGTGATCCCCTCAGCCTTTCTGCACACACAGCACAGCTGCCAGAAAGCAGGACTCACAGGCGACCACAGAAAGCCACTGTCAGAGGGGATCCTGGGGCTACCAGGAGGCCTCAGCTCCTCCTTCAGGTGGATTGTTTGCAAGCACGGGACACACCTGCGAAGGGATTATAGGTATACCCCTGCATCAGCTACCGGCAAGAGCCGCCTTCACCAAGAGCACCTACACGCCGAGCGATGCTCTTGCTTTCCTCCCAAACGGGCGCTCTGCGACCCTCGCTCCCCGCAGGGCCGGGATGTCGCCGCTCCGGGCGGGGAGAGGGGGAGCAGGGAGAAACTGCGATCCTGCACCTTCCCTCCAGCTAAGCCCTGCGGTTCACCCCTCCCGCCCCGGTGTGTGGGCTGAGCCCTCCCTGCCCCGGCTCCGGGAGATGGGATCTGCCCGCGGGAATTCCCCACGCAGCCACTGCGGGCGCTTCCCCGGCCCTCGGCCGCAAAAGGGCTCCGGCGTCCAACATTTACTTCTTCACCTAGAAGTACGGTCTAGAAACAACCCAAGCGGGGAGAGCAGGCGATACCTGGTGAGGAGGAGGCCCCCGGTCCCGCCTGGAAGAGCCGGCCTCCCGGGAAGCGCGGGGCAGCGGTCGGAGCGCCGTGCCGGGGCGCTCTCGGGGCCCGGCTCCGCGCCCCGCTGGGTGAAGGAGCTGTTTGTGCCCCGGCCCAGGCCGCCTCCGCCGCTGGCAGCGCTCCCGGAGCGCCCGCGGCCGCGCGTTGGCCCTGCCGGGCCCGGGCCCAACGCCGGCTGCCAGAACTTTTCCCCTAGATATTCCCTCCAGGGGACCCGCTGTACTGCAGGGAATACATTGTCCTTTTCCCTCCCTCACAGGCAGTTGCGTTCTGAGTGTTTCTGGAGCTGCCTGAGGATTGCCACAGCGCTTGAGCAATCGCGCGAGCGGCCAGGAGGGGAACTCCAGCCATCACAGGTCGGTGAGGAACGAACGGGTTCCTGCCAGACCGCAAATCCCTAATGAGCGCAGCCAGGCAGGGCTGTTTTCAGCAGAAAAACACGAGTTTGTCAAAAACAAACCCCTCTGCAGGATCGCTAGAATGAAACTGCAGGCCATATACCCCGGTTTATTGCCTCCAGGTTATTTGCCGTTGGCAGGATATTTTGGCTAATATTTGACAGCCTGAGCATTCGTCCCTGAACAGTCTCAGCAGGACAGTAGTTGCCGACCACTCCCCTCCAGCCCTGTCGAACAGCGTTTGCAATGGATCTTCCAAGCAGGTGCCTTTTCGCTGTAGCCTTTTAAATTCAGACCAGCAGCCATCCAAAGGATATCTGTATGAACAGCAACAGCGTGCACCACACACCTTGGACTGTTCTGGCCTCCCAGTCTAGCTGTGCTCTTAAAACTAAAGCCATGATACATTACACATCACTGCTCTTTAAGATACGTATTTTTAAAAAGGATTTTCCCTTCAACAGTGAAAGGAACAAGGCATAATTCTCACAAATTACAGTATGGCTTGATTTTTCTGAGTGTTCTGAAAATAGGGGATTAAGACAGGGAAGGCAGCAGAGGCACAGAGGTTTGCTTGTTTAGAAATTAATTTGTTGATGGGCTTGCTGTATTGATTGTAAAATAAACACTATTCGAAGTCATTGCAGGGTATCTGCAATAGCTTTGGAGAGGATCCTTTCACATATAGAAATCTACAAATATAAATGGAGGTTGCAGTTCCAGCTAAGATTAAAACTGCCTGCTACTTCTCCTCCTGAGATTCTACTGCTCACTGCTTACAACTTTGCCAAATTTGAATGATTTGGATCAAAACGTTTTGTGACAGATGTTTGCACAAATCTGAATGTTTCAGGGAATTCCCAGTGTGTTTTTTCCTGAGAAGAGGATGCAGGAAATTCAAGCTGGTTTGAGATACCAAATCTAATAGTAATGTCATTGAAAAAAAAAAATCTTCTATGGCCTAAAGTGTTTTGCAAAGGTGAACACATTGTATTTGGTAAAGTGCAGGTCATGATTTGGGTGTCTGGGGAGAGACTGCCAGCCTTCTGACACAGAACAAACACAGCCCTGATTGTACTTGGAGCTCTTCCTGAACCATGACTGGCAGCAGCAACCCAGCACACCACCAACCCAGCTCGAGCAGTGCTTAAGAAGTGTTTCCTTTTACCTTAGCATTCCCTTTGCTTGGTGTGCTCTCCTGAACAGAGCCATAATGACAGGCAGAAACGACCTCTCTGAACACAGCAGTGCTGACCTGTTTCGGATCTTGTGAATGACATGAACCATTTATCTGCCACTTCTTTAACCAGTTCAAGTCAAGCATCAGTGTCCATGGCAAGTTACAATTTCAGCAAGGAGTTTCAGCTGTGCCTCATTTTGCTGTTGTCCCATGCTATTTACTTACTTCTGGGGAAATTATCTCTCTATGAGGAAGAAACCAGCAGTGATGACATTCCTATTGAAAAGCTTTGTGAAAATATTTACTGAGAGATAGCCCATTTATCCCTGGTTGTTTTGCTATGTTCGTGATTCCCTCAGTCAAAACCACTTTTTAATCTCATCACTGGCAATGAGACTGTGGAGAGAGTCTTTACAAAAATCGCCCTTTGATGCTGTTTTTTTTCTTACTCCTGTGCCAGTCTGTTCATCTCCATGTGGAAGATTATTGAGGCAATGTTAATAACTAAATGCCTATGAGCATTCCATAGCTGGATCCTACTTATCTGCAACAAATACCCAAGCAGTATCCATGCTTCTATGCTAGCCAGGAATGCAGAGACAGAAGAGTGGCTTTGTCACTAAATGAGATATTCCCCATTACTTCTGCTTAGTCATAAATCTAGGTTAGTAATTTTTTTGAAAGAGCTTGTTTTGTCCAGAAACTGGAATCTGCAATCACTTTTTATATACCAGTCATACCAAAAAAGATATTTCTCCATTTGAAGTATATGCTTCTTAGGCTTGATTTTTCTCAGCTTGATTAAGCTCAGTGCTCTTGAAATCAGTGTATCAGGCTCGATTCAAATTTCTCAGCTTTAGCAAACAACTATTTGAGCCATTCACTACGGTTACTTTCAGGGAGGAATGTAAATCACCTGGCAAGGACCATGTTAAGCCTTCAAAACACAAATGATGAAGCGAAGTGATGTAACTTGATCAGAAAACACAAGATTCATAAAATATGCATAGAAAGTTGAGTAATTTGCACTAATTAGAGATTTAAGGGAAGTGAAGAATAAATAGGTTCCTGAGAAGCTTTAAGGGCTATGAACAATAGAGCTATGAATTGCTGCAATTCTTATTTTCCTTGCGCTGTCAGCCCACTCCAGTTCCCGCATGAGGAAGCTATAGTTAGTCTTCATATGCACTGAACACCACGTGCTTACAAGTACATTGTTCTGTCATTCCTGTGGTCACCTACTCTCTTTTCTGGTAACTCATACCCATTCCTCAGTGTCTGCAACTATTTTTGTCACTACTGAATGTGTCTGAGGGACTACTGCCCCAGTCACCTTATACAAACAAAGGCGAGAAAGAATAATATTTTTCCTGCAACTGAAATGCAAAACATCACATTTTTAATGCACATTTTGTCATAGTCACCACCTAACACATTACCCAAATCTTGTGTTACACCTGCAAAGACAAACAGGGAAAAGACACACACATGATACTTGCCATCCTAAACCACAGATCTCCATGGAATGCCAAAACACCAGCCAGGCCTCCTTAAGGAAGTGTGGACCAAAAGAAGAGTTGGTGATAGAAGTTCATTAAATTAGGTAAAGGTGTAAAGATTAAAAAATGTGTGTCTGACTTTATTCTTGCACATAATTGCAGATAATAAATACACATTTTTAAAAAAACCATTAAAATATATCATATTAAATTCACAAATTCTGGGCAAACAAAGTCTTTCCTACAAGTGCACACTTCCCCCATGTTTCCAAAACACACACTTCATCTAGTACAGAATCTTGTACAAAATTATTAGGCTACCAGAACACAGATGTGCTTTAGTCTTTCTTCCTGTGAGAGGTAACTAATTGTCAGCGTTGACTAGAAGAAGAAGAAACTCAGTTTTCGTCAACGCTGTATCTTCTTTTTAGTCCTTGTGTTTAATTTCTCCCCTAGGAATCTGTTGTAGGATTCAGACAAACATGCTTCAGATGTTTGTAAAGGGCACAGGATGAATCCAGAGCCTCCTTTTTGCAGTCACAAATGCCTTTCTGGACCAAGTGTCCATGGTGTAAGTGACCTCACCTTTTCCTAAGCACTTCCAAAAAGCACCACAGGCCTTGCACGCTGCTGAGCCCCATGCCACAGAGGCTTCCTAAGTGACTGCACCTAAGGAGTTGGGAAAAAAAGTTGTGAAAGACACAGGAGGATGCCAATGAGTCCTTCACTCCATCCCAGAGCTGGCATGTCAGGCCGTTTTGTCTTTCCACAGAGGCACTATACAAAAGCTCTCAGCCTTCAGGGAGGCTTCACCCCTTGTTCAGACGTTCAGGGTACCACCCAAAGCATATGATGACTGCACATGATTTGCATAGCTTTTTTTTTCTACATAGTTGTTTAAATTACAGAATTTTGCACAGAGAAATTGAATGGAGCTGTTAAAGTGGAAAATACATCTTTTCATATAGCTTAAAAATACTATTTTGAAATATCAAACACTTGTACTTATTATTTTTCCTTACTTATCATTAAACTAATAATAGTTGTTCTTATTCTTATATTTAACCCAAAAAGGTATGTCCTTAACAAACTGCAAGACTGTCTAATAAAACTAGATATCAAATTTCGGACAAAAACATTTGTCATCATTTAATAGTGACCAGCAATTAAGACAGATAAGGATTCTAATCCATTATCTCATAAAACTGTTGTGTAATTCCACAGACATTGATGAGCACAAAAAATTTGCACTAAGATAGAGATGACAAATACAAACATAAAAGGACTTAAGAACTGAAGTAAGAAACTATGAAAATTAGTTCTTTTTATGAGCATTGAAATGAAAATATGCCCCATAGGAACAGAAGCATTTGTTCTCAAACTCAGTGTTCTCTTGCAAGAGGATTTAAACAATTTATGAATATTTAAGAGAAAGAAATCAACTCACCCTAATTTTGCTATATTTATAATGCATGACTAGTGTTAAACATATTTTTGCCCATATGGAAAAAAAAAGCAAATAGAAATGCTAGAGACATAGAGATACATATTTCCTTTTTTTAAAAGTCATGTGCTTCCTCAGGTAAAAGAACAGGATACCCCAAGGCAATCTCTAACCTATTGATGCATAAAATCACAAAAGGTATACCTGTAAATCAACAAACATTTTATTTCCGAGGAAAAAAAGTAACATCATTAGTTCAGGGAAATTCAGGGGTCATTTGAATCAAAGACCAAATACCAAATGACTTCAGCGACAAGAGGAACTGGCTTTGGGGGTTAAAAGCCACCAAGCTACATTGTGGTCTAGAATCATAATTAAATTTTAGTTGTAAACAGTATCAGTATCATTGTGCATTTAAGTTTTTTCTTGTTCTTTTCTTTCTTTACCTTATGTGTACTGATTACAGATGAGCAGGTCCTGAATCCCTCAAGCCAAAGGAACACAGAATATGCATTGACTGTTCTTGGCAGGGTAAGACCCAAATCAGTTCCTCAGCAGGTAAGGAAGTAGAAAAATTAATTGTAAATATTCTTTAGTACCTTGTTAGAAATAGACTGTACTGTTCCCAAAAGTCATGAGTAGTGAGTTTTAAGATAGATGTACTATTAAAAGAGGGAGTATCAGTGTGAAAGAACTCCAAAATAAGGAAAGAATTTGGAGGTCTGTGTGTGGGGAGGGTGGTTGTAGGGCGAGACAGTCCCAGTTTAATTCCTTGTTAGGTGTATTGCATGATGGTGGTTTTTTAGCATGATTAAACCCTTATTTAAGGCAGGGCAGGCAGAGTTTGGCTGTAGATCTTGCAGATAAAGAGAGCTGTTCTGCTCTGGGAAGTGGAGGGAGACCTGAAAGCAGTGGAAGAATACTGGTCTGCTCTTCAGCAAAATAAAAAACCACAGCATGTGAGTAATCCGATCTTCAGTCATCAAAGTATGTATTCAAGTCATTCTCAGAATAATGATGGGATTACTCACAGGGGGCAGGTTAAGTGCTTTTGCTGAACTCATATATCTGGACAGAAGCCACAGTATTCTATGCAGGTCTCTTTGGAGGTTTTCTCTGCAAACACTGGAACACCCACAGAATTGTAAGGAGCATAAAGACTCCTTTCTGCCTTCTATGTAATTATGTCAGAGAAGCTCCCTAAACTGAAATTTACTGATTTTTGCTTGCTTCAAAGTATGTTAATCCTCATATAGGATATTATTTTGTCCTAATACCAGAACCAAATGCTAGGACAGTACAGTGAAGAATAAAATATTTTATAAGGGGATAAAAACCATTCTGTTTTTTCTTCTTATCTTCTGGTTTCAGAAGTCATTGAAACTATGACTGTGCAGATATAATCGAAAAATGTGGCCATTAATTTCTACAGCATATAGAATATTTATCTACAGTAATATAGATATCTTTTGGGGCAGTACATGGCAAAAAACAAGGAAGACTTGTTTTCATGAGACCATGCCATGAGAATAGGGGCCTAAAAGGGGAAAACACTGATTTCAAACCAGGGAGGACTGAGTTCACACAACCCAGGCAAGAGGGCTGTCTGAACCTCAACATGCAGAAGCTCCTGTGCTGCTCCCCTCAAACCAAGGGTGGTCAAGCAAAAGGGATGCAGATCCTCAGGCAAGGAAGAAACCCCCAGGTCTGGAGGTAGACTGAAAAAGGGGAGGTGGGAGAAAGCCATAAAAGAAGCAGCCAGAATGATGCATTTCTATCTATCAGTTTTCTATGGTCCAGAGTCATAAGGCAGAACCACTGCACCAACAATAAGTGTTGATGCACAAGGTGTAGCAGGAGTGGGATGTTTTGACACTTTGACTAAAACTACTAGTAAGTCTTCTATTGATCAGTGTCCTCCAGCTACCATCTTTTAAATTATATTTTTCTAACTGATTTTGTGTGATATAATAAGGAAAAAATGAGTTACAGACAGCTGATCTATGAGAAAAACGGTGTGTGGAAACCGTTTCTACCAAAAATTAGTAACTAAATCCACTTCTGTGCAAAGAGCCTGAATAAGAGCCATATGCCATTTATTCTTTTCCACTGAGGACTGTGAATACCTTGCTGGAGGCATTTGGCAAAGTTGCTGGTGTAGCTCTTAGAAGTTATGAAAAATCTGATGCTAGATCTGAGCTGAAATAAGTGAGGAAGGGAGCACTGACATAATGGTCTGGAATGAATATGACTTTAAATGGGATCAGGCAGTTTAGTTTTACCTAAACTAAAACAGCAGTAGATCCAGTGAACATTTTTTTTCTAAACCACTAATAAAAATACATTTGCCATTCAACAGAATGAATATACAAACTATTTGCACATTTTGCAAAATTATTTTTTCAGTCAGAAGCTGTGCCATAGAATACTTTCCTTTGCTAGCAATGGCACCATTTCTAGTAGAAAACTTGAAAGAAAAAAGAAAGAATAAATTAGTTTAAAATTACTGATCTGACCTGATGCAATGTTAAGGCTTCTCACTTGAATTGTAACAGAGTTTACTGTGTTTTGAAGTCTCAAGCCTGTAACTGGCAGCTGCAACAGGACGAGACCAGGCAGGGCACTTTGCGGTAGGTTTACAAATCTAACTGCAGAAAATGTGAAGCAAAGAACTGGCAATTTTTTTTACATACATGTAATCAAGTAGGTTCCAACATTTAGAGTAATCCTTCCAACTGGTCACAGCAAGTCAGACAGGTGTTTTAAAGTCTGCGTAAGTTTGAAAAGGGATCTAGAAATCCTATCAAATTTTCTGCAGTAACTCGGTCGCGTTGAAAAGGTTTCATACAATTGCTCTATTGAAAAGGGAAGACAGGATACAAAGTAAAAGGCACAGATGTTATAGAACAGTCACATTTCTTGAGATCCTATAAATTAGATAGTGATTAAAACTGGGAACAGCCATTTTGCTGCTGCTTTATTTGTCAGTGCCGACTCTTTCTTGACCAAACATCTCTATCTTTTCTAATGCTGCACCACTATGTGCTGGCGGAGTCTTCTCTGAACAGCTTTTCTCGTTTCTTCCAATTTCTGTAGCTTCCACCAAAGTATTAGTCAATGGTTTTCCCAGTGTTTCTGGAAGCATTATGGTTAATATTCCACTCATAAGAGCCATGATTCCAACAAGCAACTGGAAGAAATAAACAGTAGCTGTAAAGGTAGATAAGTCTTTCAAGCTATAAGTAGTTTTGATCTTGCTTGAGAGTAAATTTAAAATAAAGCACAAGGAACTGTAAAGCAAAGATCATAAGTCTTAAATGTTGCCTGTATAAAAGATCTACCTTTTTTGTTGCATAAATGAAAAGATTATGCAGCAGAATTAATGAATGAGCAAGTGAAGTGTTTTGTTCACAAGGGATCAATACAGTGCAAGCAGGAATAATTCTGTTTGAGAAAACAATACATATTACCTTCATTTGGTATTTCTAGTATCAGGCATGTATTTAAGAACTGATTCTAGGATTGCATACATTTATTTTTACAGGAATGTTCACAGAGCTACAATTTCCCTGCCACCTGTAATCTCAATTCACACTCCAGCTCCTGTGTACTTGTACCTGTGTGCTTGTTCCTCATGCACACAGCCAGATTGGAGTTTCTCAATATGGCTCATTGGCCCAGAGCCACATAAATGCTCATCTGTGCTCAGGAGAGCTCTTCAGCAGATGATGAGCTGGCTCTCAACAGGAATACTTTGCTAAACTCAGTTTCAAAGAACTGTTAGGAGTGCAGGCATCTACTGACATCTGCACTGGGATCACATTTTGGATTTGTCCATGGTATACACAGTTCCATAACAACAGCATGAGTGGTGAGAGGATCAGGATAATGTGGGGTAGGTAGAGAAATACACACTTGTTCCAGGAATATCTACTCTTTCCCTTCACATTCCCTTCACATAGACATTTCTATGTCTTGTTCAATGACACCAATTCCCACTTTGCTCCTCTGAGTACAGAACAGCATTTAAACCCCTGACAGTCCTCCAATACCAGGTTATAAATGACCTAATTCTCTCCTGATAGAAAAGCTTTCACACAGAACATCATGCCTGGTCTCAGTGTTTTTCCATTCTGTGACTGGGAACTTTGATGCTGTGTTATCCTTATCTTGCCCTGTGCTGATTCTCGGGTCTGTCCTGTGTTTAATGCTTTCTTTCCAAGGGTGAGAGAGAACATTTGGAATCACAGTGCCTATGTCTCACACAGAGCTTGAGACAAGAACTGGCCAGCTACCATCTGCAGCTAAGCCAGACTTTAAGTCAGAAAGGTGCTATAAAATCAGAATTCCCTACTGTAACCTTGAACAGTGCTATTTTCCTGCACATACACCATGCTGGTTTTGCTTCTCTTCCCTTCCAAAAGAAGAGGACAGTTTGTCTCATGTATTCTTTTGAGAAGCAAAAGGCACACTGTTGCATACACTCCTTTTTGCACATGCAATAAACATAGAGGCAGAAAAAAAAATTCAAAAGACTGTTAAATACTACAAACTACAGTGAAAATAAAATAGTTATGGTCTTACCATGAAAGTTACCAAAAAAAAAAAAATCCTAGCAGTAATAGGACTGGAGGAGATGGCACAAACTGAGGGAGATCCTTTTAGACATATATGTGGCAGGAATGATATTTAAAAATGTATTCCAAAATATTAAAACCTCATCTCTGAGTGTCAAAATTCTTCTCTACTATTCAGACATGATTTTCTGCCCTGGAAAGACAGGATGAATCGACACATGGCAGCTATTCCACAATATCCTCTTTTATGTACACCCTTTAGTCTGTCAGAAGTTTATAACTGAGGATATTGAGGTCTGTAAAGGATATTGAATCTTATGGGCCCCCATAAATTTGGAGTGTATGAGAACTGGGTCACTAGTGATACTCAAAAGAACAAGGTTAAAGCAACACCGTGTGCTTTGAATATGTGTGTCTTTTCTGTTTTGGTTATTCTTTTTAGACACTTGGCATTCTTCTCATGTTTTCCCTCCTCATGAACCTACCTCTCATTCCCCTGAGAACTCTCACTATTCTCTAAGTGTACACGCCACCATCTTTCCTGCCTTTTCATCTCAGCTCTCATAACTCTATTTCATCCCATGTTAGTTTCCTTTTTCTTCCTCTATGTGAAAGCTGCTGCATGCTGAGTAATTCAGTACATTTCCCTTCTCCCTGACCCTCAAAGCATTTTCCAGTATTTCCTACAGAAGACAGAGTATGAAACAATTAAGTCACTGTGTATTAATTTAAGAACTTCTCAAATGTCCTCTACCTTTTCAAGGGCAGTAGCCACAGCTATCAATGAAGTGACTCACATTTAGTAAAAGCAAGTCTTTTGCAGTCTTGGCACACTTCTTCATATGGCACCTGACATATTTTAGCCCTTTACTTGCTCACTACAAATGTGTGCCTTTTGTATGTATGTATTTACTATTTTAAATACATAATTCAGTACCAGAACATGTTCTTCTGATACGGTCAAATGCTTACGTGTACAAATAAAGTGTATTTGTGTTATTGTACAAGGTATTTAAGTATGTTTAAGTATGTTGAATTAATTTGACAGGCATATCTCCTTAAACGCATTGTGTTTTCAGGGTGTTAATTTGAAATCTGACTTTCTGCTTAGTCAAACTCAGAGTGTTCCCAACAATTCAGTACAACCAGCAGCTTCTAACAGATACCATAAAAAACTTTAGAAAATATTTACCATAATTTTTCTTATGTCCTCTTCCCTATCTGGAGCAACATTTGTAATTCTGCAGCATAAGGTCTAAGACTAGGACTTAATATATTTACTCCAGACCAAAAGATAATTTGAATTAAATATCCCTGCAAAATAATACTTTTTTTTCTGAGAACAAACTATTATTCTAGTCTGCTATTTACATTTATATTCACATCAGATGGCTCTGAACCAATCTAAAATGCAATCTTATTGACAAAATTCCTACTTCAACAAAAAACATTATAGTTCAACATGAAAAACCAATAGTATTTGTCAGAGGATTTGTATTCATTTATTAACATCAGTCTGGGCTTTTTAAATTTCTAATTTATGGTTTTTCTGAGAGAAAAATCAAGCCCGTTAAACGGCTATTGCAACATAATTCTTAACAGCTGAGAAAGAAATAGGTTAAATAAGGAGCAGTTGTTTTACTGTACCTTTTCTATAAAGTTGTCACATGAAAAACATACTTGGCAAGTTATTCAAGATTTATAGGCATTCAAATAAGATGCTTGCAGTACTCACAGGTGGCATAACCGTGCATGTGGCAGAGTGCCAAACAAATAGCAGTAGTAACTGCTCGACAATGTGTGGTGTTTGCAATAGATCAGTGTGATGTGTATCAGTTTACTTACAAATGTAATCCATTTGATTTCACTTCCATTCCAAAACATTTACTTGACCTGAGACTTGGCACGCTATGCTCCAACTCACGACAAGCCTATTTAATAAATTGACAAATGCTCTATAACAGGAGGTAATAATGGAAACATGTTCACTGTGAACTACTACTCAACTCTACAAAAACGCTGGATAATTTTTGTACACTGAGACTTGTTCATAGCTGAAATAATTCCTGTGTTTATACTGCCATTTGCACTGCTCTCCAGAATGTTTGAGCACTCTCCCATCCGTGGTTTAACTGCAGCACTTCTGCACAGATAAATCTTATTTCATCCAGTAAAGGCAAAATGCTGACAAGAGAAAAAAAAAATGTTCTCCCATGACCACTCTGCTGTGCAAATGTTTCTTTGTCTTTTGTGGAATAATATCTTGGTTTGCGTGGAGACATTGTTAAGAAAGAAAACATTTTTAGAAACTTGAGGAAATAAATTTATTTGTGGTCTCCTTCATCCTCTTAGTTTTCATTGAAAACAACCAAATGTAATTAATTTAAATAATGAAATGAGCTCACAAGAATTCTCTGAAACCAATCTCTAGCATCTATAATTAAAGATTTTATAGTTGCCAAATCAAAGGGACACAATGCACTCTTTTAGGAAACTCCAATGTGGTAGACAAAATTTGACTAAGAATCCAGGTTAGAGACACATCCCATTACACTTTCACTTCCTGATGTATAATCTACATATAATAGCAGTGTCCTAGTCCCAGTGAATTCTAAGGGGGGTTTGAAAGAATTTAAACTATTTTAAATCATTAATAAACTTTTCTTTACTTAAAGCTTTAATACAAACTTTTTCATTCCATCTGGTTTTACATATATAGGCATTTATCCTTCAGGAGAAAAAACTAATTTAATTGCTGCAGGATTTCTAAGCAGCAAATGCTTCATAACAGAAATGCAATGAAGAAATGTGTTTCATGTGTGAGCAGGAAATACATAAAATATTTTGTCCAAAGTGGATCTACTACATAATGCCCAAAGTACACAAAGGAATGGTGCCACCTCTCATTTCTGGGACAACTGGTGGTAAAAGACAAAACCTAATGGCAACATGACCTGGAGCTACCTAAAAAGTAAGATGTGCTTAATCAACACATGGTTCTGTTGCTTGTCAAAGTCACCATAAAGCTCATCAATATACCATTTCCTTCTCTTTTTGTATCTCATGAATTGTTTTGTTCAATTCTGGTAAATGAAAAACACAGAACAGGAGCTTTGGGACAGGTGTGAAGACCAAATAATAAGCACAAAACCTTCTTGATCTTTTGGGAGGCTATTCCAAAGATTCAGCGTCCCAGAGAAGCCATGGAAAATATTAAGGCATAATGTAAGAAAATCCAGCCACCTGTGGTGAGTTCAGGAATGGAAGAACTATGCCTTTGAAAAAAAGTGAAACTAAATCAGGAGCATGGTCAAAAACTGCTGGGTCTGAAGAAAAGTCTGGACTACGACACTTCCTAAATGTTACATGGTAGATGCAGAATATTTTTATCAATTTTATGCTAGAATTCAGAGCATAAATATTTTTCTGTCTTCTGTCATAAAAACATTTCAGAATATTTTAGTGATTCAAAGTCTCCCTTTTGCTTTAGCTGCATATTTTTAACAATATGAGGCTACTAGTCTTTGGGACTTAAAATTTCAAACAAGAATGGCTTACTCAATTTTCTTTTTGAAATAAATATTCAGCTTTTGGTTCCTTTATCACGTGACAAACATACTTGGTAAGTTACTAAAGAGAAAACAAGTGACACATACACCTTTTCAAAAAACATTCACCATTGAAATAAATACCTACAAGTGGCATGAAAATCCAAACACTTCTCAGATATACACAGAAAGGAGCAACCACACTTCCTACACGGCACATCATGCTTCCACTTCCAACAGCAAGTGATCTAGACAGAAAAGAATTCAAGTAACAATTCTGGCAGTTAAAGGAAATAATTAGAAATTCATAGACACTTAAAACATCAGTAGGATTTGTGTATTTAAGCAATTATACTAGGAAGATGTTGCTATGCCAATGTAAATTTATATTGTAGTGAAATTCAGCTGCTTCTGTAATTAAGATTAAAAATATAATTCTTATTCAGCACAGATCACAGGATGAATAACCAGGACTTATAAGAAAGGCACAAAAAATGTTTAAGAAAGAATTGAGTATTCTTCTAGTTCCCCAATGGAATTAATCAATGGACATGGAATGCAAAATAAATAAAAAACTATGGTACAGCCAAACTCCAGACATCTCTGAGGCAGCTGAGGAACTCATCCCATCCCAAGTCTTTCAGATCACCACCACTGATGCCAAGAGCTGCTGGATCTGGTGCAGAAACATAACAAAGGGAATGAAATAGCATCAAATTAATGAAAAATACATAACTGGCAAAAGTTCTTACCTTACAATTGTTGGGTACAGTTCTGCTGTGTAGAGATATATAAGGCCAAATGCCACACCTATGGAAAATTTTCCAGCCATATTTGCTAAGATAATTAATATATTGAAATCCTATTGAAAGAGAGCACAAATAAATATATCACCAGAAAATAACATCCTTCCAAACATAATTTACATTCTTCAAAAACTGTGACCCTTCTTTAAACAATAACCAATACTCATTGCTTGCTTTTTAAAAATTGTTCAATGAGTTACTAGTTTCCATATCACTTTTTACAAGTCCTGGTTCACTGAAGCCCTGGGAGCATTTTATGTGTGACTCCAGCAATGACAGTGAAACCTGTACTGAAATACAGAAATCTGTCTTAGGCTGGCAGCTGCAACTTAAAACCAGCCTTTAACTATTCTATGATTTAGAAAGAGCAGCTGCCTCTACTGACTTAAGAGCCTTTAAAATCAGTTTCTGCTATAGGAACACTTCCAACCATATGTGACTAACCTGAGGTATGAACATAATTAAAACACAGATCAGTGCACTTAAAATAAGGAACGGAATGAGTGTGTTTCTCCTTCCCAGTTTGTCCATCGCAAGGCAAGCAATGATATAGCAAGGCAACTCCACAGCACCTGTCAGTATGAAATTATCTCAGTTTAAGTCATGATTACACATATTCATCTTATAACTGTAACTTCCTCTTTATGAGGAATTAGTCTGATCTAGGGGTAGTAAATGAGTAAAATCTAAAGATAACCAGTGTGTTGGGCTAGTTAATTTGGTTACAAAAAGTGTGACAGAAGGCATAGAACAGCCTAGAATACAGAAGTGGGAGTGGAGAAGGACGAGGGAAATGGGTTTCACAGCACAGAGCAACTCCAGTTCTCTTTGGAGTGGAAAATTACAGAAAAGAGCAAGGCCACAGTTCTGTTTCTGTGACACTGACACTTATGTCTGAAAGCTCTACATTTGCTGCTCTTCTCCTTCAGGTATTTTCACATTAACAGCTCAAGTGTGCCCACAGGGAATATTGCTAGTGTCACACCAACACGCTTCTCAGGATTTGCCAGCTTCTACCTGGACAGGGAATGGAAGCCACAGGTGCCTCCCCCAGCTTCAGCTCAAAATCATCCCGAAGTAAAAGGCAAGAAAGGTCTGTCCATACCTAGTTTTCTGAGTTTTCTGAGTAAGCTCCACAAATACAGAGTGCAGTTCCAGCTTTCTCCCTTCTCCATAAAAAAAGAGGGCTTACAATATCCCACTCTTAATACAGATCATCTCTTCCTAATGTTTCTTTCCAGACAAAAACTTCTGCTGCTCTAAAGGATCTGGCATTCGGCTAGACCTGTTCGCACTATGTAAACATGATTTGCCCCTAGACAAATTGTATTGAGGCAGAGCCAGTTTGGCCAGTTTTAAGCCAATTTGCTCATGAAGAATTCTACTATGTCCAATGTAAAATCAAGGAAGAACATAAGATACAGCCCTGAAGAGCCTGGATTCCTT
The DNA here is from genome assembly GCA_014706295.1 of Lycocorax pyrrhopterus obiensis. Lineage (NCBI taxonomy): Eukaryota > Metazoa > Chordata > Aves > Passeriformes > Paradisaeidae > Lycocorax > Lycocorax pyrrhopterus. Next base: position 69,121,381 of record JACSVZ010000004.1, on the reverse strand, counting down.
TATAAAGTACATATAGCATGTCAATACACCCATAATATCAGGGGTTAACAATCTTTTGGGGTTGTGTTGGAAAAAGCAGGTTGTGATTATTCAGTGTCTGTTTGTCTGCTAAAATATTTTTAGAAGATGTGGATACAGTGTACTCCACAATAGCAGTTTAGTTATCTGTGCAACACCAGCACCCACTCTTCAACACATCAGTCTAACACTACACTGTAATACATGACAAAATAAACTGGAATAATGAGAGCCTCAGTCCTTCTGTGAGCTTGTGTACACGATCAGTCACATTCACTTCACTCAGAGTACTCAGCTGCACAAAGCAAAGCGCATGATTTAATTCTTCACTGGCTCAGAGCTGCGTGTCTGATCTAGAGTCTTCTGAAGTCAGTGGAATATTTCCACTGATGTTAACAAACTTGGGATCAGGCCTTGAATGCACTGAGCCGCCTTTATAAATAACTTACATGCCAGAGAAAGATTACAGCCAGAACAATAAAATTAAAAGAGCATTACAACTTAATTAAAAATACACTTTTGCGAAAACTAAAATGACTCTTCCTTCTGACAACTATGACTGTTTTCTACAGAGACAAACTCAATATATCATGACTGTAAGTGATAAAAGGAATATTTTTTTCTCCCATTTTCCTAGTTTGTCCCTTTAACAGAACTGTGTGAATTTTGTGTTGCTTGTCTGCTACCCGTGGTGTTTGTGTGGATCTGCTATAAGCCTGCAGGGCAAAGAGAAGACAAGCAGAATATGGTTTTACAGTCAGAAAGACAGACAGTGAAGAATTCTGTACACCAAAAAATCCTAAATTTTTTTTCTCAGAAACAGTGAGATTTGGAGTGAACGATGCTCCTCCCGTGTTAGTCAACTTTATGAAGAGTTAGCAAGAAACCTTTTGAACAAGGTTCATAATTGAATGAACAAAGTAGAAATTTGGCTGTCAAATCTATAGACATTTTTAAATGTTATGTTCCAGTTCTGTCATTAACAGAATAAGGTACAAAAATATTTACCTATGAGAAAGAGGTTTAAATATTCATTGCCTCCTAGACTGACAGAACTGAGGGAGAAGACGTAGTACCCAAAGCTCCCAGTGAACCAGATCAGCCACACTGTGATGGTCCTTCTTGCAATTTGCCAGTTACAAAACAGGTCTACGATGTTGTGCTTCTTTGTTGAGGACGTGTCATTGTCACCTGCTCTGCCACTGGCTAGATCATCTTGTTGGACTGAGCACAGTTCAGAAACTTTGCAGGGAGTGCTTACTTTATTCCATCTTGCCATTGTATCAATCACTTTTTGTGCATCTTCATATCTTTCCTCTGATAGGAGCCAAAAAGGTGTTTCTGGGAGCATCCAGCAGCACAAGACAAAGGGAAGAGTTGCTGTGGTGAGAAATATCTGATAGACCCACCAGGTCCGAACTAAAAATCCCACGAGTGCCACAATCATAATTCCCATAGCAAAAAAAGCATGGACATGCATAGAAGCCCAGGTTCGTGCTTTAATGCCAACAAATTCAGTCACATAAACAAAAGCCACAACCAGATAGCCACTTGAAACCTGGGAGGGTGGGAGAGAGAAAAGGAAAAAAAAAACCAGAGTGAGGTTTGTTTCTACTTTCCTTGTGCACCAGCAGTAAAAACAAACAGCTAACAGTGTTCCACATCTGTGTACACTTAATTGCCACCTCGCTGGCCTGTCTCACACTGACAGAAAAAAAGGCAACCATGAAGATGAATCAGCTGGAGAAAATGTTCACTCAAACCTTCAGACTGCCTGGACACTATTTAAAAATGTGAATTTGAATGCTTTTCTGTAGTGGGGGACAGCCAGCAAGAGATACCTGCAAAGAAACTTAATTTGCTGATGTCATTAAGCCCTTCCCCACCAAAAAATCAGGTCCCCGCCAAAAAATCAGGTCCCTTAATGACATCACAAACTGGATGCTTGGGAAAGTGAGGTCCCCTGAAGTAATCGTCACTTCTGAAAATCTTGACCTCGGCTTTTAAGCAGGCTATTAATAACCTGCATGCCAGAGAACTGCACATTTATGAGGAATTACCTTCCACACCCTTGTAAAATATCTCATTAAATCAAAATTTTTACAATGTTGGAAGAGAATCTCATATAAGTAATTACAGGTTCTCATATGGTATCAAGTGAATGCAATTACTGGCATGTTCTGCATAATAGTATTTCTTCATTGAATATATATATATTTCAATTTCTCAAATATCTCAACATCAAGTTCCTGATATCTCAAAACATTTCAAAACACAGCTAGAAAATACAGACTAGAAAACATTTCAGTATATTGTTTTGATTAATCGATTTTCTGGTTAACAATATTCCAGTTAATAATCTCTGATGCTGAACCCATTGATAGGAAAGCTGCACTAACCTCAGTGGCACGGGGCTAGGGTTTAGGACTGCATCTTGCAAATCAGTCCCAATGGCCAGATAAAACCTGAGGCATTGGTCTGTCAGAGCTTTTTGCTTTTCTAAACTACCACAGCCCTTGCATCAGTAGCCAAGGGAGTTGGCAGAGGGACTCCTGCAGATCTCACTGTTCAAGGCTGACATGATGCAGTTTTTCCCACTAGGAAATTCTTCAGGGCTCTAATCAGGCAAAGGCAGCTCCAGGTGCAAGATTCTGTCTTGACTAATGCATTGTCAGCAGGAATAAAATAAATTATGGGACTATTTTCAAATATCTAACCCATGTTAAATAAGTTAGATGATTTTTTTGTGATGGCATTCTAATTTCTTTATGCATTATGAAGTGAAAAGCTACAAATAATGTACTTTTGGCTGTAAAATAGTTATTTAAATTTGGTTACTGTGTATAAATATTGAATATGTGTCAGATATTGGATGTATACCACACACACATAAAATTGTGTGTGTGGGTCTGCATAAACACATATACTGAAATACCCTTAAGTGCAGTATAAAACATCTAGGTGTTAAACATGTCTACCTATGTATTTAGTATTCCAGATACAGCTTATAAGACCAAAGAGATGCATGGAAGAGAAAATGTGCATCTCTCCTCCATCACTCAAAACGGTAGAGTTAAAAATAATACTTATTATAGATTTGCTAGTTAAAGAAAAAAATATATTCAATTTCTAAGAATACGGAGAAATGCAACAGCAGCTGCAATGCAGAATCCAGAGTTTGCTGCTCACACTTGGTATTTAATTACCAGTCCAGCAGAGGTTGGGATGGAGGAAGTACCAAACACTGCTTCATACAGATGCTTTCTATTAATTCAAAGAGGAAAACTGCTGTGGTCCAAGAACATTCAGACTCTCCCTGCTCTGCTGAAATAAGTGCAACAAACGGGGCTTTAGAATAATGAAGTAGGGGAGGAAATAATAACAAAAGGGAGTTTTTCCTGAGAAGGGGTAAGAAATGACATGTAAAAAGGGCCAGGGTGAACATCCTTTCTTACCATAGCAAGGAGAAAGCGCACAATCACAAAACTGTAGTAGTCAAATGTGAAGGCCACTGCAATGCCAAATACAAACTGACCCACACTTGTGAACCATATAACACGCTGTCTTCCCAGTCTGCAAATCACAGCAGTAATAAAATCATGAATAAGCACAAACATTCTATTAAAATACACCTGCAACTCCAGAGACCCTAGCTGGAAGTTTAATAACTCACCACAGAAACTCTGGTTTAGTTACCTGTATTAATTTGTCAGTAATTCCAATTTCCAAGAAAAAGGATGGATGGAACTTCCATTCCACAATTCTTGGCTGGAAGCAATATGCAGTGAGCATTACATATGTTCACCTCCAGTTTTAACTTCTACATAACTGATTGGTAAATTTACTCTTATTTATGAGGACACAAATCAGTTTTTCAGATATTTTATATTAAGTAGCATCATGTTAATAATTTCTAACAAAAGTTAGCTGTGATAACACATGCTATCTTTTGGCAAAGTAACAACCAATTTGGATAGTAATGAAAGGTTTCTGTAACATATCTTTGTCCAGTTCTTTAAAATTGAATTATCTAAAAAATGACAATCACATAGTTCCTCATAATTTTCTGATTTCTGACAGCACACATGCATGCATATAAAAACACAGAAATCCAGGAAGATAGTATACTAACAGCAAAAAAAATCATGTCAAATACTAGCTTCAGCAGTAGATATACAAGACTCTATTGGGAATTCACTACATTCTACCTACAAATGCTCTGTAACATAAACTGCGTGGAATTACTTTTCTTCCCTGATAATAATTCATTGGTCTCTTATTATCTCCTCCATTGCAAACAGCTTTTCACAAATGGGGATATTACTTTTAGACAGAGAGTTTGAGGACTTTCAGAGTGGTTTTTTTTCTGTGAGTATTTGGTACTCCAATAAAATTCCTTTTATCTTTCTCCAGCCAGAAAAGATCCCAGTAAGTCTTAGCTATCAGAGCTCTTCTGTTGGGAAATCCATTAATTGGTAGTGGGAGGAACACACAAACTTATTTCCCATGAGCCAGGATGTGTCAGAAAATAATAACTTTCAGCTGTAAAGTCTGCAGCTGTGAATCTGCAACTCAGAATGTGTGTATTATCTTAACTGGCTGCCCGTGGCTTGAATTAATGGAAATGAGAACAATACAATCCTAACCTTATAAATCATGTCCAAGTATTAATTAATAAAGTTATGAATTATTCAAAGGGACTCAAAACAGATGTTGGCATTATATTCTGGTTTTGTACTAAGTATGGTTTTACAAAGCCTGGGATTGGGAGCCAGATTGATTCCATGTGTTCTAAAAGCCAAATTAAAAAAAAAAGCTCATCATTACTGTTGCATTCCCATGTTGTGACTGTCACACTGTAGTGTTGTGCTAATGAAGGAAAATCAGAAAACAACATGCCTGATCTCCTTGTTCTGCTTACACTGTTAGATGTGGGATGAAACGTCACCCTCCACGCAACAGAACTGTCAGTCAACAAGCTCCTTTACAGAAAGACATAAATAACTCTAAACCAGCCTTCAAAGCAAAGCACAGGTACAGAAAGTGCCCAAGACAAAACCTAGTACGGTGTAGCTTGGATATTTGATTCTCGTATGGACAGATGGGCATGGCTGGGTGTTCTTCTGAGGCAGGAATATGTCTGTGTTAAGAGAGAAAACCAGCTGAGGCAGGAGGATACAGATATACACCCTGAGTCTCACTGTGCTTCTGAGTCCAGCTCTGATGTTGGATTTCAGTGCATGATCTGAGATAACACCCAGGGAGGAAGCATTGGACGGGAATGGGCCTTGGAACCGTGAGCAACGGACTGCTTGGGCCAAATTGTTCCAGGACTGATGCTCCTCATGCTCAAACAGAACTTTGTACATGCTGGTAAATAAGTGAAGCTACAGCACAGCTCACCCACACCCATTTTTCCTCTTATCTGCACTAGCTTTCAAGAGACTGAAGTCTAAGCTAATTTTTCAGGGAAAACGTAAAATTGGACATCAAGGAAAAATAGTGTATGGGTGTTTATTTTAAGAAGGTGGGGCTTGATTAAACCCTCGAAGCCCTTGCTTCAGCCCCACTGAGCTGCATTCATGACAGAGGTTAGGAAAGGTGATTTTAAAATACATGATATTTAACCTTCTAGTAGCCCTTCAGCTCTCTGTCATATTACAAAATAAAAATCTGCATTTCCACGAGGAATGTCTCCTCATGAAAAATGAGGTGAAATTCTCCTCTCAGGTTTTACCATTGCTATTACAATGAGCTATTGCTCTTCCTGTTAAGGTAAGTAAAAAAACAAACAAATAAATCAAAATCTAAAGGCAAATACTAGCTGCACAGGGCATTTTCAGGGATCAAGGCCTAGAACAATGGATGACATAAAGTATGAAAAATTTTTAAAGTAAATGACTTGAGAATACATTTTAAAATTGGTACTTGCTATTGGAAAAAGAAATCAAGGTAAACAGATCTGTGAATAAAGCAATATCCAAACATACTGAATATTGCATATGTAGTTAAGAATACACAATGAATGAAAACAACAAAAATAGGTAGATACACATGGAGTTACTGTAGTCTGAAGCTACAGTTATCAAAGGATGGAACTTTACCTGTCAGCAATGTCACCAAAAATCACTGCTCCAACCAAGACTCCAAGCATGAACGTAGGCTGGATTAATTTTGCAAGCCATTCTCCGTCACAGACCAGATCCCACTGCGTAACAACAGTGCTCTTCCACTTTGTATCATCATAGAGAAATCCATCAGAACAAGGAAATACAGACTTGTTGCCTTCGTATTCATATGCCAGATCCAAACTAACTTCTCGTTTGGACCTGCTGCATTGATCAAGTTCCCAAATTTCTCCGTTTTCCAGCTGGACTACAATGTAATTTTCTGTTGATGTCCATAGTGTCCAGATGTCCTCTATACTTGATGCAGAGGAGTTGTGGAAAAGAACACTACTCACATTTCCAGGGAACCCACATACAAAGTTAGGAGTAACAGCCATGAACACAGATGCTAAGTAATGGATACCACATGACATAGCTTGAAAAACAGATGCAAAATAAACACATGCTTGAAATCTGTAAAGGGAAAGAAAAAAATTACTGAGGAAAAGCCCTCTATACATGAAAACAATATTCAGCATAATTGTTTGGGTAGATCAGTAAATGGAGATATCATTAACGTGTCTAGTGTTTTGTTGCGTAGTGTTGCTTCAATATTAGCTAAGCTCTGCAAAAGATCAAAGATGAGAAAAAGATCCACAGTAATCTATTGTTAAGAAATAAGTGCTGCCCTTAGTCATGTGTTTAATCATACAGAGGAGACCATTTAAAATGAAACAATTCTGACCTTAAGCACTTAGTTTGAAACAACCTTCCACCTTCCAATTCTCTGTAGCATATCCCCTTAAAACAAGGCCTGAGATTATTGAATAGTTAGAAAAACCAAAATGTTGCAACTTCAGGTTCTTAGGGATAGAGATATGTGCATCAAATAAAACAAACCAAACACATTACGCCGCTCATTCCATCTAACTGTATCTCTATAACTGTATTCCATCTATTTTCCATCTCTCTTTATTGCAGCCAAAAGACAGAGAGAATACATGTAGACACATGTAGAAGATAGAATCTGAACAATGTGAAATGTTTTGTACCAAAACAGAGCTCTGAACTGGGTTGGGTTTTGGCTTAAATAGGGTGTGCAGTTATCCATTAAAGATTGTATCATAAAGCAAACCTAGTAAAAGAATGTTTTATGCATAGCCTGAATTTTAGCATTTTAACAGCTTTTAAAACTTGCTTGAGATGCAAGTAAATCTTAGTATAAAAATTGCACATGTATTCAGAATTTCAAAAGACTTGCAATGAACTCTAGTGTCACTGTCTGCAAATTCTAGACAATTTCTGATAATTCAAGCATAAGGAGACTTTTTCTCAATTAAATGTTTAAATTATGCATATAATCAGTACAACATCTGTTCAGAAAAAACAAAATAGCTTTTGTTCTCCTTCCTTTTTTATTTCCCGAAGGCCAATCAATTGCAATAATTTGAAGAAGCATTCAATGAGATTCTATACATATATTCTTACTGCAGGATGCAGCAGGCCTTGACATTATGAAACAAAAGGCAGATTTTTTTTTTACATGATCAGAGGCTATCTCTGCTGAAGTTATAGCAAATAATGTCTAAAAATCAATTACCTTGAAATGTCTTTTGGGAAAAGTCAGAGCAATTCCAATTCCTGTAACAAATGTGGCCTCTATATACTCCCCTCCAAAATGTATCAAATCTAGCCTTGAATTCCCATAATACAGATCTCAGCAGTACATAGCCATAGGACTATCAAATCATCTACCAGCAGAATTTCTAAATAATTTTGAAACTATCTATAAGAAAAGTATTGAAATAGAATTTACTGGATACATTATCTTAATATCCAATTAACCTTTCCAGTAAAACAGTTCTCTTGTAAAACACACGTCCATTCACCATGCTCATTCTCCTCTGCCTTTTATCTTGAATCTTATTTCTTTCCTTGGTAAATGTAAACCCAGTAGCCTGTCCTGTCCTTCCAATGGCATTTAATGTTGCTGTTGTTCTGCTGCAGTGCTTTTTATCCCCGTTTCTCTTGACTAACAGCTCTATTGACTTTTCCACAGCAGTCTGAGGAGCGAGTTGAATTGCTAAATCCACCGTGGGAGCTCAAAATCTGGCTCCACTTCCCTTTTGAGGATACTGCAAGGCACTCCTCACACAGGTGCTGTACTCCTCTTTCCCAACAATCCCGAGAGATATGGTCAGGAGAAACTGAACATAACCACAGCAACCCTTAAATCTATCAATTCTGTCTCAAGAGAACAGCTTCTTGGGGATTAAGTAGCTAGTCATGGATCAAAGGAAGGCTGAAATAGCTCTGAAAGGCGTTTGGGCTATTTTGGACCACAAAAAAGCAAAGGTTATTTTGAAATGCAACCTTTGGGACTCTATTGATGCAAATATGGCCAACAATGTTTTTTAGTTTCTCTTCTTTAATTTCATTCTAACTGTTCCCAACAAAAGGCACAAACTCATTTTAAAAATAGTAGAGCACAAGAAAATACAACAACCTGGGCTATTGCTGCAGTATGCAGAATGCTAGAAAGAGATAATAGTAAATTAAACCTTTGGACGCTATGCATTTACATCTTCTACTAGCTAGTAAAAAGTGGCATATTTGGAACTAGGATCCCCAGTATTTGCAGTATCTGTCATTATGCATTAGAAAATTGCAGTGTCAGATAATCCACTTAGTATTTCCCAGAGAAAGGGAGAATGAAATAATTTCAAACTCACATACACACTTCTTGAGTTTCCTAATTAGTTCTTACAATACAAGAAATATCAGGATCATCATTATCTTCATCCCAGTAAGAGTTAGTAGGAAAAATATATTTATGCCTTTTTTTTGTTGGAGAGGCTTGAAGGGAGATAACTTTTAAGGATAGAGACTGATAAGATGGCATAAAACAATGTACTACATTTATTTTTACAAATTCGAAGCCCAGCAGTATCACCAGGGCTATAAGCAGGTCTAGTTAATCTCTGTTCTCACTACTCACTTGAGAGTTTTATCTTCTCTCTTCCTGAACATTTCTTGTGATCATACTTCAATGACCATTTTGACAGACTACTCCACTGTCAAATCTTTCTGTTGGAAAGTTTCTCATTAAATCTAATCTCTATGTCCCCTTTTCAAATATAAGACTATTATTAGCTTATAAAACACCCTGGTGCAACCTTGAATAAATCTTCCTTTCCTTTTATCACTTCATTGTACAGGATTCTCAGTTATCCTCCTCCTGTTACTGTCTGCAACCATACAAACTACAGTCTGTTACCCTTTCCTTTTCTTTATGTCCCTTCTTTTTTTCCACCTCTGTAAAATGCAATAAAGGATTCATTTTAAAGAAATATCTGTCATGCCATATTTCACCCATCTTTCAAGGGTTTAACTTACAATTAGATATAGCTTATTCTTGTAAAAACATTCTTCCATTTTCAATGTTATGAAAATCTTACTCAGTTTCAACAAAGAAATCCACTCTGTAGCACCATTATTTTTCTTAACTAATTTGCAGTACCAATGCTAAGCAAACACAAAAACTCAGACAGAATACCAGATATACATTAACAGACATAATTTATGCTGAATATGACTTCATTTAAGAATGGGAAAGTGTGTTTCTACAGCAAAATGAGTGTGTTATTCAGAATTTTGCAGAAGGGATTGCAATGCAGTTTTTAATCTCTACCTGCTCAATAAAAGAGCCAAGAAGCAGGCACGGGGAGCAGGAATAGGGGGGAGTAAGGCCTGATGTGAAGTTAGAAAAGCATGTGGAAGCCCCAGTGTCTGAAGGTGTTCTGCACCACACTAACAAGCTGCTTCCCTGCCTGCAAAAACTATTTACTGCTCTCTCCAGTAAAATTCCACACTGGGCTGGCTAAGCCTCTCTCTGTATATACTCTGTATATGCATATTTTTGTATATACAAAACACACAAAAACTATCCTGAAAGCCCTGTTCTGCTGTGAAAGCAAAATCCACTGCGGACTACAGCAGTGTTGTAACAGCATTCCACTAGATCCTAGATTGAAAAGCCCAACCTTACGAGCTGCTGGCAATCTCCTGTGGGTAGGAAGAGCTTTTCTTCCAGAAAGGCCAGTGGTGTAAATGTCAGGAAATTCCTTAACCTGTATAGTTACTGAAGAGGAATTAATTGAACCATCAGAGACAACATAAAGCATGAAAAGTGTGTAGGGAGTTCGATATTTAGGGATGTAGGAAGATAAGTACGTAGGGATGGGAGGAGATGAGAGAATACTACAGGAGCATGGAATTTTGCTTTCCAGAACAGCTGGAGATTGAAAAGGGACAAAGACACAGGTCCAGCCTGAGGACAGACAGAGGTTTGCTGAACAGAGACTGGGGAGGCAGAGAGTGCTGAGCGAGGAGGAGCACAGAGCTGCTGCCTCCTCTGCTGCCACCTGGGATCCCTCCCTTTGACCCCCTGGGCACACGAGTTGTATCTCAGAGCCCATGCTGTGGCCATGCCGATGCCCTTCCCCAGTCTCAGAGCCCTGGGACAGGTCCTTGGCCCGTGGTCCCGCGATGGCCGAGCAGCCTCTGGCCTTTGCAGGAGCCTGGAGCAGCCCCCAGGACGCTGTGCTGGGCCAGGAGGGCACAGCACAACATACACAGGTCATACACTTCACTGACCCAGGCACAGGTTAAAGTCTAGGCTGTCCTTGCTCCCTACTGTAAATTATTAACTCCGAATCCTTAATTTAAGAACACCAAACTGATAAGAAAGTCCTTTATTACTGAGCTTAAATCTCTCTGCTGCAGACAAACATATACTATAATCCCTATATTAACCTCACCAAACTCGATTTGAAAAGTTAAATTTCCCTGAATAAAGAAATACTGTTGCTCATGCACCAAAATGGTAAGAAAATACCATTGCAGGAGCAAAAAATACTATTGAAATTCACCAAAAGAAAGCAAATTCTGTAATTTATTTTCCTGGACTGATCTCAAAAAGGGCAGATTTTGGCAATGGTATTTTATATGCCGGTCATCTTCACATACACACAACAGATTATGTAACATACATTGTTGCAAACAGTAATTTTCAATAACCTATTTTACAGATATGTTTTTCTTTTTAAAAAACACACTTTTTGCAATTTTAAAAAGAGTTCTGCGAACATGATGACTGTCCTAAAAGGCATGATAATTTCTCTCAGTGTTTTTCCATCTCTTCAGTGGCTTGCCATGGGAGATAATTATTTGGCAAGTACATTTTGTCACTCTTGCCAGGAGTGTCAAATATAGAAGTCAAGAAGACTTCATAGGTTACTGCTCCAGTATAGAGACACCTAATGAATGCCAGAAGTCAAATGAGCCTAAAATTGTCTTCACAAAAGCTTGAGCAAGACACAACATGTCAATGTTCCAGTCCCTCTTAAAATATTTGTGAAATTTCTCCACAGGTTTTTTTTTTTCAGTTTGCAGCTTACAGTAAAAAAAGAGATTTCTGCATTTTCTATTTCCTCTGCACAAGTTTTAAGATCTCACCAGTAAGAAAAGCAACTGGTAGTACCATGTCAGTACCTGAATATAAGATATACTGTTCCATAAAGATAATGAACTAGATCTCATATCACTGTTCCTCTGGCTGTAGTCTCATGACACAACATCTCTATGGCCCTGTCACTGCAAGATATTTTCTCCCTTCTCTTTTGCCGCTGTTTATTCACAGCCTTGCGACACAGTGCACTCTACCCTCAGCTGTGGTGGTACTTCTTTTGTGGACCATCTGTGAACTTTGTCTGGCAAACTGATCTGACTTGAACAAAAAAGTCAAAATAGATACTAAATTTAAAAAAAGAAAACCAGAAACAACAAGCTAGACTAGTTGCTCAGTCTAATTTATATTGCACCCATGCAAATAATGCACACCAGTCTATTTGAAAGGTGGTGCATCTGGCATGCAAAAAATAGCTGAAGTGCACATTGCCGCATCTATGTCAGAGAATAAATCCCCAGCCTAAGAGTACTTTTAGCATTGTCAGTTATTGCAGTGTAAAGCAGGCACAAAATTTCTTGTCGGAGACTAATTTTATGTTAAATTGAATATGATTCTGATGTCCTTGTCTGTCCATCAAAAAGAGAAACGAGGAAATCAGAAGATACTCATCAAAACCGAATATAAACATTTAAAATCATTTTAGTGTAGAACAGACTCACAAAACTGCTCTGTGATTAGCAAAAGATTTGTACTATTCCACAGGCTTCACAAGAACTATTTTTATTGCTTGTCTTTTCAACCACCTCATTTGTCAGTTGCTTAAGTCAGAAAACACAGTATGTTTTTGTTGTGCAGTGTACACTCAACGGGATGGATTCAGTGGAAAGAAATTTCCAGATATTTACTATTTCTGAAAGAATTTGTGTTCAGTAACCACTTTAACCTCTGTATTCCATCCTGGGTTGGTTGGTTTTTCTTTCCTGAGAGAAAAGCCATTCAGCATTCTTTCCACTCTAAACCAAAAAGCTATGATGCACTTCCACATTTATTTTTTGAGAGGAAAGGAACTGAATGTGACTCAAGAGTGTTTTTGCTATGGTGCAGAGATACAGATTTGGAAGCAGCTTTAAATATACAACATGCACAGCCTTATGTGACTTATGGTGTCAAGAATAAACCTCCTTCCCTCCTAAGGGTAGTTTAAACTATGCTGAGTCTCAGCCCACATGGTTATTTCCAGAATTTGTTTTCAGAGGCAGCAGATGCTGTGTTGGATGTCTAGTTTGAACGTATCAACAGCACAGATGCAACAGGAATAAGAAGAAATATGGAGATCAGGAAGACCCCAGGTTTTATATATCATTACTGATGACAATGCAAAGCATCAATGTGCAGTCACCAAACAGCAGACACCAAATCATTCTTACAATTGTTTAAAGCTGATTCTCTGAAGAATTCACTTCTATCTCATTAAACCTATGCACATTTGCCTTTGATTAAGACAAGTCCGGCATTTATTCACCAGTCAAGAAGAAAAATACATTGGCTGCTCACTACTGAGTATTTCCTATGACAGCTTAGATGAAGTCACATCAGCATGAGAATAAAAAAATAGTGCTACAGAATTAAGGGCCATACTTAAAAGAAAATATTTTTTTGAAACTTAATAGACCGTTTAAATCAGGCGCATAAGGCTCCTGTCACGGGTGATGACCTGTGATAAAATAATGAATATTGCTGGGTTTCAGCAGTTTAGTAACACAGCTTTCACCTATGGACAGCCACGCACAGCTGAGAGGGAGCTGCTGCTGAAGGTGCCCCGGTGTTTCTTGCTGCCCCTCTGCCAAGGGTTGCTGCTCCCAGGGGAGAGCCGGGCAGGAGGACGGTGTGATCATGGCTCAGCCACTCCAGCCCAATGCCCAACCATCTCGTTCAAATGGCAGTGAAACTGGGAAAGACAGAGGATCTGGATTTGCACTCAAGCAACCAAGGTACACATAGACACTCCACTCAACTTTCCTGGGAAAGCAACCTCTGATTAAGGGGGAACACATCACTGGGAGCAACAGCAATTCCAACACTGGAGTCAGTATTTTTTTATTCTAGTTACCCACTTGCCCTTTCTGCTTTACATGTGTTAAGGATATATGCCAGGTAATTTAATTTAAAAAGAGCATGACCATGCAGTTTGTAAGCTATTAACTTTGTTTTGGAATTATCTGGACTAGTGTTAAACGCAGCAGAGTGGTTACACTTGAACAGTAGTAACACTTCAGGCTTTATACTTGGAAGTTTCTATTTCAGGAATGGCATTTCTATAAACATCTACCATTTAGAAAATTAGCACGTACTCTGTATGATATATTGCTAGCATTACTTGTCACAGGGAAAACTCAATTCCAGTTTCTCTGGTAACACTGTTTTCTTTTGGTCAGCCTCTGTTTTGTGGACAAATCCAAATTAGGTATTTCATTCCCTTCCACACTGTACCATTTTCATCAGCTTATGTAAGCAAATCATTTCACATCATAATCTGTAAAGTGTCTAATAGAATTTAAGTGTTTTTATTGAGATTCCATCTAATTATAGACATAGGCAGTACTTAATTTATAAACTGTTATATTTCATTCTTCCTTTCCCGTTTAGGAAATCAGATATTTTCTGCTGGTTACATTGCTGACACAATGGACTAATTTTGTTCAAATTAGTTTATTTTATCTGATTTCTCTTTCTGTCTATAATCCTGAAATAAAACTAACTGGTTGTCATATTAATTACATTCTTATTCATTAGTTATTCTATTTACATACTTCTTCTGCAAAACTCTGTTGTAGCTGATGGTACAAACACATGAATTGAATATCTACTTCACAGTGGTGAAAACTGCCCATTCTGAAGCAATGAGCAATCTATTCTTCAAAGATTAATTCACAAAGTAATTAGGCCTTACAGTTGTCATAGTTATATTATGCCTTTTAAGAACTCTCTCTTTTTGGTTTTCTATTTATAGTCATACGTAAGAAGATCTGGATACAGACAGCCCATTTTCAGTCTGAATTCTACATAAATTCTCTTCACATCATGCCACACATTGTTAAGCATACTACCCAAGGTTTTAAATTTCTGTATTGGAAATTTAATTCCTTCCTGCCTGGAAAATGATTGTAAAATTACTCATTTTTACTGGGTTTTGAAAGTTCTCATGGAAAAAGGTAAAACAAGTGAGAAATCTGTGTAATTAATTTAAGAACACTGGACATCACTTTCCTAGGAAATGTTTGTAACCATTCCTGCACATACGAGTATCTTCCTAGTTTTCAGTTAGAAATAATAGGGAAAATTAGCTCCATGGATCAAAATATGTTTAAATCATTTCTGTAAATACTTGAGAGAAATGTCATGGAATTTTGGGTTTCTCCATTCTGTCAGTCTTCCTTAATATAAAGCAGTGATTTTATCCATAGCATTACTTTTGCAGCCTTGAATATGATTAAGGTAATTTGGTTTATTTCTATGGGCTACATAAACCAGTTTTAACTAGACAAGATGTGATTTTACTCTCCCTGGCTCCATTTGCAACTCTTACAATGTTCTTTGTTAATTCTGACATTCACCATGGTGACTCTTTATCAAAAGCAAAACAGAAAAGCTAAAGTAGATACCTTTGCTTTATTAGCTTTTTATGAATATTTCATTTTAAAAATATACTACTTAACAAGATGTTACATTACGGGAATTAAGTGTCAGATAATGCTGGCTTCTAAAATTTGGGACAAAGTCAACACGTAAATCAAGGCATCACTTCAGAAAAGGCAACAGTGTCAGCCACAGATTCTTTTCTGCTGAAAAGAATACTGCCAGTTTCAATCCTACCTATATGGAATTCTACACTTGCAATTCTATACCTCTACAGCTTGAAGAAAGGGATTAAAATTAATGCAGACTCTGGTATAGCCAAAGTATTTTGTTCTGTTAAACATGGTTTAGCTTCTGGATTTGTTTAAGTACACCCATATGTAGTGGCTAAGTTGTACATGAGAAATAAAATAGCCTCCACACCGACAGCTCTTCTCCCTGTCTGTAAAAGAGTAGCTTGTATCTTCTACAGGCTTTGTTAAAACCCAGTTAGGACACTGAAGAGCAGTAAAACGTATCTCCTTTCTTCCTCTGTCTTCAGGAGTCTACGCTGATGACCCACCAATCGTTCAACAGCTCTTGGGAGGGCTCAGATTAGTAGCCCTGACAGCATATCTTCTCCAAGGCAAGGCAAGTTATCTCTAAACCCACAGAAGAGATGGTTACTGAGCACAAGAGGACTTTCAGCTCCTTTTGCAGGCTCATAGCTCATCTTCTCTCCAAACTGTTCCTCTTCACTGCAAATGCATAACACATTCTTTACTTCCACGGTACTGTCAGGTTCTTTCCTTGAGTCTTTCTGTTATGGTATCTCATACAAGGGAATGATCTGGAATAATGCTATATTCTAACTTCACATTAATATTTACAAGTGATATAGAGGTCCCATTCTCCACAAGAATAAAGGAGCTGAATTCTGCTCAGACCTACCAGGATTCTTCTACATAAATCTACTTTTGTACTAACTGCCCCCTCTATTCTCAATGAGTGAGACAGAACTGAGGCTGGCTACACTGATCTACAAAGGATGACAGTTCTTCGAGGAGCCTAAAATACAAGTGTAAATGAGATGAGGTCCCAGTTGCTCTGAACCTGGAACTAACATGAATTATCTCTCTCAGAAAGGTGGAGCTGTAGCAACTTTGTGGTATTCCCAGTTCTGCTGACATACACCAGTTCTAAAGACATGGGAAAACAGATCAAACAACAATTTGTTCTGGAATATGATACATAAATATGAATTATTTAAATGAAATGTGATATAATCAGTATAATTTCACCATGCTTTACTGTACACTTTGATGCAATATAATGTATACAGTATGCAATCCATATATATCTATACTATTTCTCTAGATCCCCTTTCCACTCGGTGAGGAACCACAGACAAACCAGGATTTACCTTGTCGTAAACCACGTATTGAAAACAAGACAGATGGATCATGCCCTTAATGGTCCAATTCTCCCTCGGGACAAGGTGACTTAGCAGAGATGTCTGAAGTTGATACTACGTGCCTGTAAAGATACTGAGATGAGCTCACTAGTGCCTTGATTTGGACAACTGATTTCCCCACACAGCTACAACAGACTTTTACAGATGTATCAGGTAGGAACTTAGATGCTTCTATATCTCTTTCACAACTTAGAGAGGAGAAAGAAGTCACCATATGGCTGGAAAAGTTCAGGCCATCATGGATATAACACATGTAAATGGCACTGAACTCCATCCAAAGTGTGGTTCTGATTGCTCTTCATAGAGCAGCAAATTATTCCCAGTTCTTTGAAGCACCTTTTCAGCACTTCTTTTCTACTTCTTGCTGCCTTATTGGCCTTTTCCATCTGTTCTCCAGGGCTTGTCCTGTATTCTTGCCTCAGCACCACTGCTGCGGCTGCATCTCTGATGCAGCTACCTAATAGTAATGCCTCCAGATAATAGGAACAGCAAACCTAACTTCACCTCTTGAGGAAAACATTTTCTTGAGGAAAGGGTTCAGTATATGATCCAAAGGATGGTGCTTCTAGATTTCTCATATCCTATTTTCACCACATGTGGTTTTCAAAAACCATCTGCTCTGCATGAGGTGAGCACTATTGTTTGGCCATCAGTGTACCATATTAAGGTATACATTAGCTCTCTAGGCAGTTTCAGTATTTTCGAAAGACAGCTAAGATTTGTCTCCAAGTGTATGGACAATCTGACAGATCAACCATCACTATTAGTGCTTGTAAATCTCTGTCTTCTAGAGTTTGTCGTCACACTTTTTCCAGTCTTGCCATTGTAACCAAGATATAGCTACCTCAGCTGGTATCTTCTCTGGCTTGCTATTTTTTCCATATTTCCGAAAAGTTGAGAATCTCATGTCCTTGCTCAGCTGCTATAGCTTCATGCCTCGAGCTACCTTAAATAAAATGTCAGCAGTGTATCTATCTCAGTACCACCCTTGTTGTGTACAGCAAAACTGTGGCACAGAAATTGTCACAGAATGTGCTAAAGGCTCCTGGGGCCTTCAAAAAATCCCTGAATTTAGCGGTGTTTTCTACCTGCATGATTTTACTTCTGGCAATAAATTGGTCAAACTTTCCATGAGTAAGGCCTTTTATAAAAATTTCCTTCCAACTCTGAGATATCTTAGTACTGCTGAAAATCTTTACTATTATGAGAAAAATACTGACAGAGCTTTTCTAGGAATGGTATCCCAGTCCCAGGCACTGTATTACAGGGAACACACTGTCCAGTGCCTCACATATTTCATTTGCATTCACACTATAATACTTCAGGATGAAACAGCTGATCATCAGTTCCTTGATGTGTGTGATAATTTCCTTATGCTGCCATAACTGTATCTATGCTACAACTTGGTTTAGAAGCCACCCTGGGGGGTTGGCAACATTTCAGAGGTGAATCTCAGCCGTCTGGTTTACAAATCATAATTGATTTACCAGCTTTAAGTTTCAGTGTTGCTTGCATTGCAGGTATTAGCCTTAGAGAAGTAATGGATAGTATAGGTGCAATTTCATGCTGCTTTTTTAGTCATTTTTTCTATTATTGTAATCTACTTTTTAATCTGCTTCTCTTACTATAATCTACTTTTTCAAGCTGGAAACAGGCAGGTGCCTCCAGGGTGAAGATGCCAGCACGTTCTGTGGCAGAACACTTTTGTCTCTGCAGATCTTGCTTTAGACTGCCCCTGGCATGACCTGGATCCCAGCAAATGCTGTTAGTACCTCTCGCAGACCACGCTGCCGGTGCATTGCCACCATTATCCCGGAGCACTTGCCAGTATCCAGCTTAGGTTCTGAGTCTTGAGAATATTTCCACTTTTGCCTAGTCAGGCATAGATAATAAGGCCTTTGTTTAAGCTGCTAGAGTTTGCTCTCTCAAAACACATGGGCTGTCTCGTTTCTCCAAGGCTATTACGATGCCGTTCAACCAACAGGATTAGTACTATTTGCAAAATATCCCCCTCCCCCCACACACACCCCCCCCCAAAAAAGGGGGGAAAAAAAATATTGCCAAGTCCCCCTGTTTCATCCTATGAACATCTAAAATGAGCACAGGCTGACTCAGATTTTATAACATAGCATAGTTATAAGAACATTTATCAAACATTTCTGTCAAACACCACCCCTGACTAGGAGCCAAAGGAGGACTTAGATTTGAGATTCTTCTGTCTGGCACATTCCAGTACATACAAACAGCTGCCCACTGGTACACTTAGAAAACTGAATGACAGATATGTTGCAATAAATATTTCCACTGTATAAGGCAGCATATGGGGAAAAAAAGAACTTTTTTGAAAACAATCTCCAAACCACAGCACTTTGTTCATCTTAAGTAAACTACCCAAATATTAAACAGAAATTCACATTATATTGTTTAAAAATATTAATTTTGTGTAGAATGTACTAAATGCTAAATATATTAGTACCTGAGAAAAATCTTGTAATGCTTCTATTTGTTTAATTAAAACTTATCTCTTCAAATGCTGAATATGAATACAATAGTCTGCTTCTCCATACTAACTTGAAAAAGGAAAAGCAATTTCTTTCCATGTCTCACAAGCACACTTCTCCACTTGAAAAATGTATTTTTGTTGGGAAAGAATCTTTCAAGATATCTGTAAAATACATGAGTATGAAAAATCATTGCTTTTTTTGTGAAAAGAAGTGGTGAGCACAATCTTTGAGATACCTGAGACTTCTTGTTATTTGATACAAACCAAGAATTTCTGGAAATAACATGAACACAGCACAATTCACAGATGTAATCTGCTCACAAGAGCTGTGAAACAAGAGAGAGGATAAGGGCAACAGCATGAAAAGAGGAGCCTGGAAAAGTTCCGAGATGTGAAAAGAAGATAGACTGTTTGGTGTAGAGCTTTAGAAGAAGAGCTTTAGAACCAAGAGCTCTGCAAAGTAGGGAGAAAAGAAATAGTGTTAGCACTGGCCACTCAAATATTGTTTCTATGGCACTGAGCAGCAGTGTCCGCACTGTAGAAGTCCACTACAAATAATTTCTACAAAAGTCAAGCAAGTTTTTGAGCTAAGCAGAGTCTCTCATATGCTTATAAACACTGGAAAAGTTCCAGGGTAATTAAAGAAAAATGTTGAAACTGTTGGTAACTGTATTACTGTTTACTAAACCCCATGTTTGGCTGCAACAGGTGAGTGTCCTGTCCAAATACGCAGCCTGTCCTGCTTCCCTCCTCCTCACAGCAGCCTTTGCTAATCTTTGGTTTGCTTGCTTCTGAAGTCCAAACTGTAGCAACTCCATTGACCAGGCAAAAAGTTCATAGAAGACAGCAGTGCAAAGATGTCAAAACCTGAATAAATACATAAACATCTCAGTAAATAGCAGTAATTTTTAATTTATTAGATAGTCTAGCTGCTAGTAGAATGTATTATTTATAAAACCAACATTTGAAAATGCAGGTAACTTACTACACTTTGTAAAAGACTGAATATTTCAGAAGAAAAGGCAATCTTTTAAAACATTCTGGAAATATTCATTACAAAATCTGGAAATAGTGTCAGTGACACCCTATCTTCCTCTCTCTCCCTGACAATTTTCACCACCTGCTTTTGGCTAAAGAATAAGCCAAGATTTGGAAACTGTTAATCACAAGGAAAACACTGCGTACCGTGTAAGCTGCATCTCATAGCTACCAGACGTTCCAGCTGGGAAATCAAATCCTTACTCTCATCCACAGTTACCATAAGGGGCACCTCCCCAGATCTCTCTCTAGACAGTTATTCCTGATTAGATCACGTCTCCACTCAGCACACTGCCGCGGTGCAGATCAGCGCGACAGAATACACAGCCTGTTTCTCACCAGCAACCACATGTGTAAGTTTTGTGTCCTGCTGGCAGATTAAAGTCACTGAAGTCATTAGAAGTCCTTTAGTTTACCTGGGAATTAGATGTGCAGGCAGCCAGCCAGCTCCTTAGGCTCACCTACCCACTATGCACACACTTTGCTATGAACCTTATGCCCTTTGGTCACGTCTCCCCTTCCCCAGCACGGGGCCTGCCAGTGACAGCCAGTGTCTGACTGTACCTGATGGGCCCCTGAGAGGGTTCCTGGAGTTGGAGTGAGTGGGCAGAGATGGGCTGAGGCAGGAGGCTGAGAGGGAGAGCCCAAAGGTGCAGTCTGGCAGGATCTGCTGCATGGGAGAAGGGTGCAGTTCACTGCAGGTAAACTGGGAGCTTTAAGCCTTGGCAACCCTTTAGTGATGAGGCCATCTGAGTCAGACAGCACTATTTGTCTGTCATCCAATCTCTGCAATAGTGACCAGTGATCTCATGCTCCACAGACAGACTCAAGAACAATGTTTAAAACACCCTGCTTGAATTTATAGGCCAGAGATGCTACCCATGCCAAAATTCAGAGGCATAAAGTCTTTCTTTAATGGCATAGGGTACAGAAGCCATTACATTTTTATGGTTGTTCATGCATGTCTCAAGACCCTACTAAGAACAATGGCATCACTAAGACTTGTGAAAGAGAGTCCAAACAGAAAACAAAATATTGTCAGCATCCATGTGAATGTCAATTCTGTAAAATTCACAATCTTAATCGATGTGAAAGGTTTATATATTATCTGTATATTAATAACTTCTATATTGCTATATATTATATATTACATGTATATAAAATGCATACATACTATCTCCATATTTATATATGTATGAACAGCTGCTCATTCTCTACTGCATCTGTCAGATTTTAAGAAAATCAAAACAGTCTCAAAATACTAACAGTCATGCTTGGATTGCTCAGAATCTGAGTGTCAAATCTACAGAAACTATATATAGTACATAGGTTATATGGGCCTTATGGGAACTGCTCAAACTGAAGAAATGAACGATTGATTATCTGTCAGTGCCATGATGCTGCAAACTGAGCAGAACTAACTTCATGGTTGCAGTTATGAACAGCTTTTCATATGAAATATGATCATCTATCTAGCACTATCAAGGGATTAAAAAGAGTTTTTACAGTATTTTTAAATAGCTCCACCCACCATAATAAGCTATTATACTTACTGTTATACCATACCACTAGTGTGGTCTTTGAAATCTCAAACAGCCGTAAGTCTAACAGGACTATGCAAATCTGGGTAGCCTACATCTCATCTCGAAGCTCCTAAACTTAAAGCAGCTCTTATTGAACTGCATCTCAAATAATCTGCTTCCTGGATGTGAGGTTGTTGCTGTAAAATTGGTCTCATTTTAATTGCAAGGAGTAGTTTTGAAAAATTTAGATAAAGTATTGATAAATGTTCTCAAGTAGGAAAACTGCCCTGGTAATTAAAAATAACTACTTTTGTCTTATTTCAGTATTCAGTGTCAAGTGCCTGCTTTCCACAAAGAGCTCAGAAAACAGAATAGCAGCAGCAAAATCAGCTGATTGCTTGGATTTCTCTCCTAGTTCACACAGAACAAGGTATTTTTGTTGCTGACCTAGAATTGATAACAAATGAGATTTTGTTCAGATAGATATGCCTGTAAGTCACAACTTAGTCAAATATCTAATTTAAGCATAGGTGCCAGTTAAGCAAGACAATATCTTTCCATCCTAGACATCTGAAGAGGCTATTGATACCCACCACTACCGCTTGCACATGATATTAAGAGCCTCTCCTGCTGCAGTTCAGGCACTTCTACCATTACAAGGAGCTCCCAGGCTTTGTCCAAAATGCCGCTCCTGCCTGCCCCTCAGAGAAGATCAACATTGTGTGTTAGGCTGGCTCACTGGTCACCGAGCTAGAAAGCACAACACTGCAATTCAATAGCTTGAACTCGTAGCCAAATTGTGACACATGGGTCTATTCCAGCCATCTGCTCCGAGGAGCATGTGCCTGCAAACCCCATGATGATCAGCACATCACGGAAGTGCAGGAGAGAGCTCACTGTGAGGATGTGCACCCATTAGCCTTAATATTCATATCCTCTAAAACTTAATTTCCTTGCCTAACATTTCTTCTCCATTACCCACTATAAGCAGAGTCTCAGCCCTGCATCCAGGGCTACAGAAGCATACATACACACACGCCATGTCTGTGTATCCATCTAACAAACCCAGGCCTCTGTACACACATGCCCCATAGCCACAAAGCACATCAAAGGAAACTGGCCACCAGGCACCACACCATTTGCCGTACGGGTAAACCCTTGCTGATAAGGATACACACATGTACTCCACATCCACGTAACACAGGCAACAAACCCAGGAGTGTCACACAGTGCTCCCCTGCATCCTGCTTGTCACCCCTGAAGTGCATAGGCTGTTCCAGACCCTGGGGCTCTGTGTGTGTGTCTGTGTGTACGCGCTCACACGCGCAAGAAACGTGTGAGTGTTAAGTGTCTCAGAGTGCACGGCCACGAGTGTGTGGCTGCGAGCACAGTGCGTGGGGATGCACGTGGTGCCGGCAGGTCTGTGAGGCCATGTGGGAACGGGTGCCGTGTGGGTGCCTGTGTGAGCGCGGCACACACAGAGATGTGGTGCACGGTGTGAGTGAGCACTCGCGAGCGTATGGAAAAGTGTATGGGGGGGGGGGGGGAGAATGTAGAGTGCTGCAAATACAAGCGGCAGTGCCGGTCTGTTTAGTGTGAGTTCATACACCGCGGTGCGGTGCGCGTAAGCGCCTGTGTCGTTGTCTGTGTGCGGGTGACAGTCGCTGTGCATGTGTCCCTGTGACGGCCGGTGCGTGTCTGTGTGAGTGCCCTGCAGCCTGCGCGATGCCGTGAGCACACGCGGTGCACGGCGCTGCGTCCCCCTGGGGTAGCTGTGACACCCGGCCAGCGCGGGCGCCCATCTGTCCCCGCTCGGGGATGTCCGGGTGTGACAGCCGCGTGCGCGGGGCACCCCCAGTACCTGCCGAAATGTCCCAGGGAGTCGAAGAGCCGCTCGGAGCTGAGAGCCATGGCGGGGCGGCTGCTAGCCGGGAGCCTCGGCGTCGCTGTCCCGGCGCTGCGGGGAAGAGGCACTGTCCTGTCCCGTCCCGTCCCGTCCCGTCCGTCCCCCGCCCGCCCCTGCGCCCCGCCCGCGGGGAGAATGGGCGGGCGGGAATGGCGGCCGCGTCCAACGGCCGCGCTGGAGCCGCCCCCGGGAGCCGGACCCGGGATCGGGACCCGGGAGCGGGACCCGGGAGCCGGACCCGGGAGCGGGACCCGGGAGCCGGACCCGGCGGTTCCCGTGGAGGCGGCCCTGCGCGCCCCGGCGTGGCTCCGGGCCAGTCACGGCCCCCGTGCTGCCACTGCGGGGCTTTGGCTCCCTGGCGAGCGGCTCAACCTCCCGCACTGACCGAGAACCTCAGCCCGCTCATGTTTTTCGAGTTAAAACGAAATTAAAGAAGGCAGTTATATGCTTAAACCCTCCTGTTACAATCCAATAATCCAATATATTTAGGTTCTTGCGTATTTCACATGGACGTTTTCAATTAAAGTAGGGTAAAACCATTTTTTTTCCACAGGGCAATATCCGAATCATTTTTAGTAGCCTTACAGTCTGCACTGCTATTTGGATACATCACCTTCCCTCCCTGCCCCCAAAGTTTCAGCACACAATGTAAAATAGAATTATCATTTAATAAAAGTAAAATATGTAATGTGTCCCATATCTGCTTGCTGTCATTAGTTCTCAAATTTGTAATGAAGCCTCAATTACATTTGGACTTACTTTTCTGCCTTGCCCGTAGTAGGCCAAGATAATCAGTTTGAAATTGTTTAAGGATTAGCAAAGCGAGTTGCAACAGAAGAACTTTCTAATTAACTTAGCAGAGGGTTTTGTTGGAATAGGTACACTTTAGCAGCCCAGTCACTCTGGTCTCTGAGAATTAGGCAAGATACAGGGAAAAAAAGAAACAAAACAAACAGTTGCAGGTGCAGCTCTCATGCTTACGGCTATTCTTCCCTAGAGATCGTCATCTCCCTTCTCGGACAGATACAAGTTGCAAGTTTTCCCTGCTCTGAGCAAGGAGGTGGACCAGATGCCCTCCAAAGTCTCCTTCCAACCTGAATTATTTTATGATTCTGTGATGAAAGACACATTTTCCAGCAGCTTGCATGATCTCTTTCTGGGCTGCTCTATTGAAAAACACAGGAGACAAAAACCCAAAACAAAACAAATCAGAAAAAAAACCCAACTAAATTCAACCTTATTACTTGCATACTTCACTTTTTAGGAAGCACAGAAAAAGCTGAGAGGTAAACCCCTGTTAAATCCCTGGAAGTCAACCTTCTGTCTCCAAAACTTGACCCAAACCCTTCTGCTACCACACTCAGGCTCCACTGCCTCGCAGAGAAATGTGCCTTTAAGAGGTTCTGGCACCAAGCAAGTACCACAACTGTTCCTCTGCACAGAGCAGATGTTGGGGCTTCAGGGTGACAATCTGTTCCAGCATAGACCTGGAAAAAGCAGATGTTTGTCAGGCTCCTTGGCTCTGAGTGACTCCTGACCACGCCAGCAAAACGAGCAAATAGTAAGTTGCACAACCAGGAACCTGAATAATAAGTTCAGCAGAGGATCGCTCCTTGCAGCTAGTGAGTTGTTAAGCCCCTCACCTCATCCACCAGCTCTGAAGGCCTTGCTACTTCTGACAAAGGCTCCCCTTATGTCTCTGTGCATCTGCAAAAGACATTTTTAACACGGAATCTAGACTTTGCTGCAGTTACTTTCTTAGGATATGTAAGCCAGAAAGCCTAAGGATAGATTTGTTTTCTTTCGGTAAGAATTTTTTAATTGCTTCAGTTTTACCTTATAAATACCAGCATTAAATTTAATCATCCTGGGGTTTTTTGGTTTGTTTTTTTTGTTTGTTTGTTTGTTTGTTTTTCCTGCAGAATATTTTTCAGATTTAAAATGGTATGTGCTTGAATACCGCACAGGTACTTTGACAAAGCATTTCTTTCTTCAAAGAGCCGCACTAATCAAATAATTATTTGCATAAACAAACACCAGTGAATAGTAAACATTCTGGTTAAATATTGCATTGCTGGTCATGTGCCTGGTTTTAATGTCTTGCTTCCTACAAGTAAATTAATCGGTTTTCAACAGCATTATGGTATGTAGGGAATAGCTGGTTTTGGTGTAGAAGTTGAGCACAAGAGAAAACCTAATCCCTTTTAGCACCATTTTTTAAGCCTAAAAGGATCCATAAATAGTTTTTTCTCTTTGGAATCTCTTGTAGGCATTCTAGTACACATTTCTGTGCTTGTCTCCTTGATAATATCATGACTTTATTGCCTGTAGCAGAGTAAAGGAAAGAAATTTGCACGCAATCCTATTAAAGTTAATAACAATGCCTGCATTTCTGAAGGTTGTTAATGCAATGTCTTCAATGTCTGCTCTCTAAAACTTGTGGTGGTCAGAGATCTGCCTTGTTTCTTTCAAGCCTGTGAAGATGCACAACATGGTTTAGGCCTGCCTTTTCTCCTATCTTCTTATGCCAATCCTACATGAAGTAGTAACTGTGCTTTTTGTCCCCATCATTCCTCACTGAGTTGTTTTTCATCAGAAACCAGGAAATAGTCATAGTACTGTTCACATACAGTACACAGCTCTCTTTCCAAAGGATTGTGTTCCATGATAAACTCTTGTGCAACAGAAAATACGGGGAACATCAAAGAAGAAATGATAGATTCCTGTAATTAAAATGTGGCAAGGTGAGGCCATCCACATCCAAGCTCTACTTACTCAAGAATTTTAGGAATATTATTAGGGATTTGTTCAGAAGAAACTGAAGTAAGACTGTGATCCCTTTCCTATAATGTCTTTAGGTGAACATCAAGGGTGTTCACACCAGACAAACAAACACTTTTCAGGGTATTCCAGAAGTTTAAAATGTTGATCTTTCAATCCTGCAAGGGGAATGTGGTACAGTTTGTCACAAAAACCTTCAGTTAACCTCATTTCTGGCACTTACAAGCAGGCTGTTGTTCAACAGAGACATTTGATACTGCACAATCCTTGAGGAAGGAGTGAACTTTACAACTTGTAATGGGAGAAGAGACCGCTTACAAAATAATCTCCTTCAGTCTGACATTCCCACTAGGAAAAATCCAGCACCTACTGGTAAGGGCTGTTCGTGGTCTCCCCTTTTTTAAGTCAAATTACAATGTCCCCAATACATGAGAGGCGTTTGAGGAACATGCCTGTGATGTGGTTCTAATGCATCCATGTTTGTACACAGAGTTTCACATTGCAGCTGAACCCGAAACACCAAAGTGGTGTGGACGGCAGATAACTGGCAGTGTTGCCAACATCATTCAAGGGACACAGATAATGACTTTGTAAATAGAGCCAATTCCTGACCCATCTGTTTCCCCACTCCTTTTGACAAGGTTTGTAGCCCAGAGACGAGGAGCAGTGCAGGAACTGCATCTGTGTCAAGCAAGAAACACCACAGTAGATCTACCTACTGCCTACTCTCCCCCAGGCTTTCAAGTAGAATCCATCCATGAGTGCTCTCTTGACACCTGCTTTTATCACACTAGTGAAAAAAACCCTCACTGAAATCAACCACAACACATCTTGAATGTAACCTCTCACTTCCTGTTTTGAAGTTAAAAAATTCTGTTTCCTTGTAGGAAAAAACCCACAGGACCCATGGCAAATGTATTTGTCAATGAAAACACAGCTTCTAGAAAGTAAGCCCAAAACAAGCTTTACTTGCATAAATGTGTGTTAGCCATTGAATTGCTGGTGTTGAAGAACACTTGCAGAAAACTTGTGTTTACGGAAAGTTAGGCAGCAGTGCAGATGTTACTTTTATCTGCTAGAAAGCAAACCAAGACATTATATGAGTTTTACTTTGGCAGTTTGGAAGTTTTGCAATTACATTGCAGTAGCTTGTTTATCATTTCACATTTAACAGACTTACAAACATGGGCAGCAGCGTAGCAAGCAGGTTGATAAAGCAGATCAGCACATGTACCAAGCTAAGCAAAAACTTCTGAGTCTTCTGAACTACAAGGAACGAACTCTGCAACTACCTGATTTCTCATGAGTTCAAGCATTGTCTCATCAGTCTGAAAGAACCAGAGCTGTAGCAAGGTTGATGGGAGAGTGGTTTGTTGGCAGCTGCTACAAATACACTCAATATACCTTGTTTTTCTCCCTGCTGTTGCTCAAAGCAGGCCAGGCAGGCACAAGGCAGTGGCAGCAGCCCAAAGTCATTCACTATGGCTTTGGCTATATTTTTTCTTCCACTGTCTCCTGGACAGGACTCTGGAATAATCATGAGAGGCTCCCCTAGAGAACTCACTCAAGGTTTCTATTCAGTGCAATGAAGGCCCAGATAGGATTTTGGAAGCCTAGAGAGTGTCTCCTAGCTGTGCTGTGGATGTCAGCAAGGATTCATCTAACCGCAATACTTCAGTGTGGGCCATTTGAGCTTCGCGTTTTCAAGAGCTCTTCCTCCACAGTGTGCTTTTGTCTTTAGTTATTGCAGCCATACAGATGTTGAATGTATATGAACAGAGTGCTTAATCACAGAGACTTTCTTTACTGGTCCAATATGAATAAATATCCCTCTTGAATAATCTAAAAATCATACAGAAATTCAGAAAAACAAGTTGAATGCTCAGGAAAACAATGAAATCTTTACAGGTCATTACTCCATCTCAGCTCTCTGGGGTTACAGAAGCCCATTAGTCTATAAGGAAGATGGCAATGAGAATTTATCTGAATATTGTTTCAGTTTTGGACTACATCTAAGGGTGTACACTTAGAGTTTGCCTTCTAGGGAAGGTAGAAACTAAACTCCATCTTCACAACAGAGTTCTTCAGGAATGCCTTACGAAAGACAGAAATCTGATAGGCGTAGTAAAAATACATTTTAGCAAAAGTTTAAAGAGAAATTCTGAAGAGAGTGCTGTAATTAAACATAACACAGTGCACTCAAAATCCCATCTTTGATTTTTATTGAAGTATTATGAAAGAGGGCAGATTTAGATTAGATATAAGGAAGAAATTCTTTACTGTGAGGGTGATGAGGCACTGGCGCAGGTTGCCCAGAGAAGCTGTGGATGCCCCATCCCTGAAAGTGTTCAAGGCCAGGTTGGAACAACTTGGTCTAGCGGAAGGTGTTCCTGTCCACAGCAGGGGGATTGGAACTGGATGATCTTTAAGTTCCCTTCCAACCCAAACCATTCTAAGATTCCATCATTATTCCCTTAGCAGGTTTCCTCCCTTCCTGTATTACCAGTGATCCCGTATTCGCCAGGACACAGCACCAGAAAGCACCCAGCAGACACAGGCTCAGTGGCAAAAGTACTCTCAGCTCTGTCTGCTCTAAGGTTTTCACCACAACTTTCTGGACACTGATGTGACCAGCAAAGTGACAATGTGGCCTTGTGAACTCCCTAGAGACCTCCTAAAACAGCAGCATTGACTGCAACAGCAGTGTTAGCAGGGTTACCAGATTATTCTCTGCCAGTCTGTATTTAGTTGGGGAAACCAAGAAGGCCTCTTTACAATATGCATCATTTAGAATACCCTGCATTTTATACTGGTTATGTTTTGATCCTTAGTGCCTTTCTTACTGAAATATATAGATAAGAAAATGCTTCAAAGAGGGTGAAGGGAGCTCACACTTCAATTTTGTAACCTTCTTAGAAGGAAAACAAAGAAGTGACTAGAATTTATGCTGCATTAGAACATGAATAAGGAAAAAATACAATAACCAAGTGATCCTATACACTAGCAGAGACAGAGATAATATAAACTAGAAGCTGAAGGTTTAAGCCAGATCCCTTAAAATGAGAAACAAGGTCCATGGCCATAGCAGAAATTGTAAATAATTACTGAAACCATCAACCAAAGGAACCAATGCATTCTCCACTCCTTGAAATTTTCTAAACATCATCAAATTAGATGTTTTTCTCTTCTATAGATGGATATCTATTCATTTATATAGAGATATTCTCATATACAGAAATATTTATCAAATGAGTTACATAATAAACCAAGTTGAAAGTCTATATCTTTCATTATGCAAATGATCAGACATGCAAGAAGTGCCTTCTAATTTACAAATAGAGAGAAAATTGATGAGGTGAAATTTTTGTTGCAGTTGATTAGTAAAACCACACTGGCAATTACTGAATTCCTTTCACTGCTGCCATGCCGATGTTTAGAGCTCTTTTTGAAAACTGGAGTTTCTTTGGGACCTCACAGAAAAGCATTGTGGCTCCTTAACAGTGCTTAACAGTGCAGAAAAACCAGCAGCACATCATGTTAGCTTAAGCTATTTAGCATAATTAACCAAGGACACAGATCTGACAGATTTAGATGAAGTGACTGAAGATGATACCAGTACCAGGTGTCTACTCCATGCCTTCTGCTTGATGCCTCAGCAAATATATGGTCTGTGAAACATCCTGGATGAGGTTCAGATTTCATATTATTTGGCCCTCTCTGTGTTGGCAGAAACATGGGCTGGACCTGAGTGCCAGCAGTATCTTAAACCCCTGCATTTGGACTCCCAGATCCTGTCTGTTGGTGGTCTCAGCCATGAGGAGGTGGCAGCACAGATTTCAGAGCAGGAAGGACGCCAAGAACAAGCACCTCAGGGATCTGGAATGCATACTGTGTGTGTACTGTACGCTGCAAAATAACACCCTGGCTAATAAAGCAGACCAGGCTTCAACAGGATCTACTCATTTTCTAATGTAATATGACTTGAAAATATGGTAAAGAGCAATGAAGAGTAACTGAAATTTTTGAGAAAAATTTACTTCCTTATTGCAAGAAAAGTACCAAAAATGAGAGACACATTTTGTGTGTGTTTCACAAAAGTCAGATGGAGGCTATATGTGGATATGCAGCCAGGTATTGTCAGACACTCTCACCAAAAATTCTCATTTGAAGGCAAAAATTTTAGATGACATATCTTTGTCAACAGATTCAGAAACTATTGCCACACACAATTATAGAAGCACAATTATTCTGCATACCATTTAGGGATACAAAATGCCACAGGTGAATTTGCATTTGCTGGGCTGCTTGCATTTAGGCTATGCAGGGTCAAAGAAAAAGGAGGCTGAGTTTCCAAAGACACATGCAAGCATCCTTCACTCAGAAAGCCCAACCTCAGGCTGATGTTGGCTACATAAACACTTTAAAGATTTAAATATTGCTGCCAAGCTGAGACAGGTGAAATCCACAAATTGCTAGAAAGCAAATCCCAATTCTAATTCTACAACCTTGTCGAAGCACAACTCCATCGAAGCACAACCCCATAGAAAACCTTGTGCCGAGTCCTGTGGCGATGTCCATCGTTTCTTAAGAGGTATGGAGAAGCCAGTCTCATCAAGCAATACTCCAGACTGGTTTTTCCATGCAAAAGCTGAGCAAGGGAATCAGAAGCAGGTGAAGAAAATGCCAAAGCCAAGCAGCACAGATAGCAAGGACCTTCCAGGAGAAGCCCTACCAAGAGATGGTCTTGTCTCTCCTTACAGGCACACCACCACTCCTAGACAACAGAGGCAAGAAAAATTACATAGTTTGTAAAATCATTTGAGAAAAATTTGATGGCAATTTTGGCTATTATGCACTTAACTGTAACTGTTTGATTTCCTGTACAAGGTAATTCATATCTGGGTAGAGAATCCCACAACAGATGTCATTTCACACTCTGTAGCACACACCCTGCACCAAGAAACCTTTGCATTTCCTGTGCCTCCCCTCACTTAAAGGAGCTATCCACAACCACTACTAGCTTAACCTGATACCAGGTGAAGCTGTCCCTCCTTTTTGCTTCTGAAATTCGCATGTGTGACTGTTCCAGATTTGCCGGGCCCTGTGTTCCTTAGACAAATATGAAAGTACAACATGAATTTTGGTGATGTGCTAGAGAAGCCAATATCCTACCCAAGGCATTTCAGCTGCTTTGCTTTCGCTTTAATACACTCAGCTCTTCAATCTTGCAGTGGAAATGACCCGGACTACACCGATATTTTTTTTCCAGTTGCTTTACTCCCAGTTGACCCAGTTTATTGCTTTACTGGATTTGCTAATGCCTGCTATATGCTGTAAGACCACAGTGAGGCAGGTACACTCAGCAAGTTCTTGCCAAGCCTTTGGGATTAACAGTTTGTTTAGTATTCCTCCTACACCCTGTCATGCTGGCTTATGTGAGATTTCAAGCAGAAAGCAGCGATTATTCAGGATGCTGCTCCTGTTACTTTTGAATTTGTTTGGCTGCCTCGAGAGGGACTGAACCAAGACTGCACAGGCTTGAGGACTTCCAGTCCTCTCAAGACAATTATTTTAAGGCACTAAATATAGTTTCTGTTCAGAACAAATCACACAGGATACACAGCTGAGTTTTCCAAAGGGCACTATAAAAACACCCAAGGCTCAGGGTAAGTACTTGATTTTAATACCAAATCAAACCACTCAGTGTTCTGACAGCTCAAAACTCAGCAACTTGGGAAACTAAAGGAGTGATTTTGTGTGCTTACTATACATCACCTGTTTCTCTGAGATTCCCCAATATACAAACAAAAATCATCCCAGGGCAGTTACTCCTGACATAAACTTGGGTAGATGGAAAAAGGTGCAAACCATCCTACAACACTACTTCAATTCAGATGGAAAAAACAGGCAAAGAGTTGTGAAATAAAAGAAGTAAAATAGTGAGGCTCTGCATTTAATTCCATTTGTTTGAGAAACATCAAGCTATGATTGATTTGAAGCATACAAGAAGAAGATAGAGGGGACCAAAAAAAAAGAAAATTTGTGACTTTGGATGTGTTACCAAAGTGCTTGTTCCAACAAGCTGGGTCTCTTCCCTGGTAGAGAAAAATGAGCTGAAATATTTTTTTCATTAGAATTTGCCAATTCAGTGATGTTGAAATATTTTGTGGAAAGGCTATGACTTTGGCAAAGTTTCAGAAGAGCCCACACTTGTCCTAAGCTGTCCCTCAGCTCCATTCCCTGGCTGCCTAACAAGGAGTCATCTAGTAGCAACACAAGCTGCTCTATTTTCAGCTTCTCAGGAGCCCACGAGCCCACAATTTCCAGGATGTGAGACTTGCTGCTTTCTCCAGTGCCAAGGCTGCAGTCCCTTCCATAGAAAATCTGATGTATTGGAGTTTTGTAGCTAGGTGGAAGAAGACCAAAATATTAAAATGCCTTGTGGCAGTCTCAGAGGAGGCTCCCAGCACAACCTCCTAACTCAGCAGTTGCTCTGTTTGCAGCAGGCACAGGAGTGAGCAACAGGCATTGCTTGTGCAGGGATGTGGGCTGTGATTGCTGTGGCAAGTCGCAAATGCCAAGAACAGTAGATTGAAGAGAGGGAAACAGCAGTGATGGATGGACAGAGAGGCTCACCCTGAACAGTGTTGTCTTGAAGCCCAGAAGTGTTTCTCCTCACTTTGTGGCGGCCTTTTGCAAATGGTGAGGGGGAGATGATGGAGAATTCATAAAGTCCTCAGCAAGAAAAAGCATAAAACAGCTAAAGATGGGATTGCTCTTAATCCCTCTTCCCTCTCTCTGCCTTTTATCTGGCAATCAGAAGCAAAGTCAAGATTTAGTGGAGCATGATGGTATCTATCCAAGAAGTCTGCATGATCCACCTGCTGGGTGCTGCTGTTAGTAGGAATTCCTCTCAGGAATATTCAACACAACAGATCCAAGTAGCTTGGGAAGAAGAGACACATCTCCTGTGCACCTTTACTGCCAAGACACACAAATGTATGCGCAGACTGTTTCTATCTCACTGTTTCAGCAGAGACTGTCCATGCTAAAACCTGGATGCTGGCAGCTCCAGCAGCACAAAACTTGGCCCCAGCTTCAAAACTCATCCAGCAAGCAGGGAATGAATGACCATGTAGGGAATAAAGCCGTGTACATTGTACTGTAATCTCCAGGGTGGCTGCCACCTTGACACACTCCACGTGTGGTTCAAAGGCAAGTCCTTTTTGTTGGAAGGACAAGTCACACAAGTATCCTGAAGAAACAGAGCAAGAGCTGCTATTACGAAAGGAGACCCTCCCCTGAAATCCTTGGGTGTTCTCCTCTCAGTTTCCCAGTTGCCTTCTGATACCACTTCACTCTCTTTTCTACCATCATCTCCCTTTCTCCTCTGCTCCATCTCCTTCAGATCCTGAAGGAACTGGTGAGCACTGGCCAAAGACAGGCTAGGACGTGTGAGCAGCTCTCAGGAAAAGCTATCCTGGGTGGATGCACGTGATCCACTGCTCTCTGCTGGTGGTTAGCTCCATGGGCTCCACTCTCTGAGCTCAACAAAAGTGTGCCCATGGCACAAGGTGCAGCTCAGCACCACTGCTTGTACGCCACTGCCTCTCACTGACTGCAGTGGATGGGACTCCTTAGCTATGGGAACTCTTGAGCAAAGAAGATCCCGTTCCTAGAACTGTTCCCTCTATGCTCACCCGCGCCTTCACCTGCCAAGGGCTGTGCATGGGCTGTGGGACCCCAGGTCTCTGCTGGGGAGCACAAAACAAGCCATGGCTGTGCTTTCCTCCACTACTTAGGCAAGGACAGCAGCGAAGCTGTGGGCTGTGGAACACCCTCCCTGACACTAGGAGGTGACCCCCACCTCCTCCCTGTCCCCTGGGTCACCACAGTTTGCAATACCCCTGGATGATCTCAACAACCTATCAGCACATTTGAATCAGAGCAGCAAGTAGCATCTTCCTATCTTCCCACACGCCTGCTCTGGGTTCACTGGTTACTTTGCTGCAAAGGGCACAGCAGAAACAGGATCTTTTCTGCACTTGACACCTGGCTTTGGCAGCCTGGAAGGTGTCCATCTGGCTGGAGCCCTTCACAGCCCGGAGACTTGAGCCCACATCCTGTGGGGGACTGGAACTCTCCTGGGGCAGCACGGTTCATGGGCTCAGCCTTCAGTTCTCATTTCCAGGCAGTGAAGCCACAACTGCTTCAGCCCATTGTGTGTCATGCACACCCAGGGAAAACAGTGCCAGGAGCATCAACCTTTCCTGCACACAGGACCAACATGCAGGTACAACCCCAGCAAGGGTGACTGAGAAATTACCTGCTAGGCTTCAGCTGCTCTAATGCAGCCAAGGAGGCTGTGAGCCACCTTCCCTGTCCTTGGAGCAGGGCTCTCTGCATCATCTCACACCGGTAGCTGGCAAAAGCACCATTACCTTCTAAAATTTTCTGCCGTTATCCTTTCAGCCACCAGTAGATGGTGATACTTTATCTCCATCCGAGATGCATGCGCGCCCTGGAGAGTCAGGGAGGCAGCACGACAGCCTGTTTGAGAAGAGATTAAAAAATAAAAATAAATGCAAAAGTCAGGCTGCAGACAACCTCCTGCTTGTGCAGATGCTGATTTTTGAAGTCCATCTAATATCCCAAACCTCACTCGAGAGTCCTAGATTTACAGAGCTGAAAAAACTGCAACTTCAACCATATCACTTGCTTCCTAGTGTGATCCTTTGTGTGTATGTGAATGGCCACATGAGAGGAGCAGTGAAGGCACAGCTCTTCATGAAATCTGCATGGTCTGGGCACCAGTGAGATGAAGAAAATGTATTTATCTCTGAGAATGCAAATAACATCCTCCTCATCTCTGACAAAGAAAAATCCTGGAGGTGTTTGGCAATCACTTTCTCTTGAAAAGCTCCCTCTATTTTACAGAGTTCTCTTCCCACTGCAGATGAAAAATAGTGTAAATCACTGATCTGCAGAGCAGTGTAAATCACTGATCTACACAGTCCTCCGTGGAAAATGTGCTCTCCGCTTCCAGCTCTTACAAATTGCCCTCAGAGCCACACTTGTGCAAGAACTGACCTGATCATAAAGGAAAAAGAGAACAGATCTCGCTAAATGCTGCTTGGAATTGAAATGGCAATATTTTTGTCATTCCTGATTTATTGATATATCATTTACTTTGGGGCAAGACTGGTGTGGTTGTGAATGATGTGGTCCTAAGGACAGGCAAAGGGTGGCAGGATAAGAAAGTCCTGCCCAACGCTAAGCTGCATGGCCAGCCTGATGCCTCACAGGCATGCTAGGAATAACTAAATAAATATGGACCACAGCAGATCTTTCCCTTTTATTGCTCCAGTTACAGGTCTGGTCTTCCTTTCTCAGAAGACACGTGGGTTACATAGGTGACAATTTTGCCTGTCCTAAAACCATTGCTAATGCTCTCTCACCCATTTAGCTAGGAACCATTTTTTGGCTGTTCCCATCTCCATTGCCTGAAGAAATTACTTTGCAGTCTCATCAGCTCATCCTTGTTTAGCCTGGATCCACATCATAGGTGTTCCAGGTTGTGGCTTCACTGCCACCAGCCTGTACAGAATTTCACAGCTTAGGAATTGTCTGTCTCATGGCCTATGAAGGGCAACAGCAGATGCCAAACCTCTGGACACCTCGTGGTAGAGAGGGCAGGGTGCAACTCAAATCTAAGGGACAGGGCTCAGTTTGGTAGTTTGCAAGAGGCTTTAAGATTCTACGGGATAAACGAATGGGTCAGGTTGGAAGGGACCACAGAGGGTCCAACCTCCCTGCTCAAACAGGGTCATCCCAGAGCACACAGCACAGGATAGTGTCCAGGCAGTTCTTGAATATCTCCAGTAAGGGAGACTCCACTACCTCTCTGGGCAACCTGTTCCAGTGCTTGGTCCCCCGCACAGTAAAGTTTTTCCTCTTGTTCAGGTGGAACTTCCTGTGTATCAGTTTCTGCCCGTGGTTTCCTGCCCTATTGCTTGGCACCATCAAGAAGAGCCTGGCACCCTCCACCCTCGTTCTCTTGGCACCCTCCCTGCAGATACTGATAGACATTGATGAGGTCCCCTCTCAGTTGTTTCTTCTCGAGGATGAACAGGCCCAGCTCCCTCAGCCTTTCCTAGTAAGAGAAATGTTCCAGACCCCTAATCATCCTTGTTACCCTCCACTGGACCTGCTCCAGGAGCTCCATATCACTCTTGTCCTGAAGAACACAGAATTGGACAGTATTCCAGATGTGGCCTCACTAGGGCTGAGCAGCAGGGCAGGATCACCTCCTTTGACCTGCTGGCAATGCTCTTCCTAATGCACCCCAGGATCCCACTGGCCTTCTTGGCCACCAGGACACACTGCTGGTTCATGGGCAACTTGTTGTCCACTGGGATCCACGGGTCCTCCTCCTCAGAGATGCTTTCCAGCAGGTCAGCCCCCAGCCTGTACTGGAGCATGGGGTTATTCCTCCCCAGGTGCAGGACCCTGCATTTGTCTTTGTTGAACTTCACACAGGTCTTTGCCCATCTTTCCAACCTGTCGAGGCCCTGCTGAAGGGCTGCACAGCACCCTGGAATAGCGGCCATTCCAGATTTGTGTTATCAGCGAACCTGCTGAGGAGGCATCTCCCCTTCACCAGGTAATTGATGGATGTTAAACAATACCAGGCGCAGTATAGACCCTTGGGGGCACCACTAGAGACAGGCCTCCAACCAGACCCTGTGCCACTGGTAATAACCCTCTGAGATGTGCTGTTCAGCCAGTTCTCAATCCACCTCATTGTCCACTCATCCAGGCCACACTTCCTGAGTTTGCCTATGAGGGTGTTGTGAAAGACAATGTCAAAATCCTTGCTGAAGTCAAGGTAGACAATATCCACTGCTCTCCCCTCATCCATCCAGGTAGTTGCCACATCACAGAAGGCATTCAGGTTGGTCAAGCAGGATTTACCTTTAGTGAACCAATGCTGACTACTCCTGATCACCTTCTTGACATCCACATAGATAGAGATGGCCTCCAGAATGAGACGGTCCATCACCTTTCCAGGGATTGAGGTGAGGATGGCTGGGCAGTAGTTCTCTGGGTATTTGTTCTTGCCCTTTTTGAAGACCAGGATGACATTTGCTTTCTCCCAGTTCTCAGGCACCATTCTTGATTGCCAAACCTTTCAGAGATGATCGTGAGTGGCCTCACTATGGTGTCCACCAGCTTTCCCAGCACTCATGGCTGCATCCTGTCAAGGTCCATGGACTTGTGGATGTCAAGTTTGCCTAGGTGTTCTCTAACCCAATCCTCCTTGACCAATGGAAAGTCTTCCTTCCAACAGTCCTTTACTTTGGTTTCCTGGGTCAGAGATTCCTGAGGGATGGTCTTGTCAGTGAATACTGATGCAAAGAAGGCATTCAGTAACTTCAGCTCCCCTCAAGTCCATGGCTGTAATCTTACTTGCTACCCTGCTTCCTCCTCACCCAATTCCGAACTCCACAGTAAGAGCCAACAGCGTTCTTGGCAACTACTGATATGAGCCCATAACATTATTACGAAATCAGGGATCTAAAATCAGTTCTCCCTTTTAAACTTGCAGTACATGTAGCCCAGCAAAATGGGCATCTGAGAAGAAAGTGGCCTGACTTAAATCCCCCCTGCTAGAGGACATAGCTATCGGATGGGTTCCAGCCTTCCCTACTGCACAGTCAGCAGCATGTTTTTTTCTCTCAAAGCCAATTTTCAAACAACTAATTTGGACTCAAAATATCTCTTTCTCTCTTTAAGGTTTGAGAAGACAGAAACACAAATTAGAGAGGAACTGTTCAGATTTAGCAAGAGGCTCTAAGCGTTTCACCCAATGAAGAGAATAACCATCAGCCAATAATTTTAGAATCCCATAAAAGAGGCAAAAGCCACCCAGGCAGACCTCAGAGAAAGACCTCCAAAATACACATACAGAAATAGGAGATAAAACAGTGAAGAACAGTCAGTTCCCAGAGGCTCCTGCCTGGAGCAGTAAGGATGAATTGTGCTGGTCAGGCCCAGGAGGGAGGGAAAAGAGCAGTCGGGGCTCTGAGTGTACCCTGGGAGGGAGCAACGCCTGTCAGCAGCCCCAGCCTGTGCGTTTCTCACCTTCTGTGAAATGAAGCCCTAATCTGAGCCTCTCCTGCATGTGTGGGGAATGGCTGACTGCAGCAGCTGGCAAATGGCTCTGGAGAGAGTAGTAAAAGGCATCATTAAAATTTAAAATAAAAAAAAAAGAAAAAGAGTGAGAGCAACAGATACATTTGACAGAAAAATCACATCAGAAGCAGGTTATGGGGAAATGCCTGTGGTGAAATTGCAGCTTTGGGCTAAAGAGGTCCCTGCAGTGCCCACGGTTAATTAATTGCCACGGCATCAGATGCTGCCAGAAACACCTCACTGTGGCTATGCGGCGTACGGTGGTGTTACGAGATGTGCCTTGCCTGCAAAAATCCACCACTTGGAGCATCCCTCCAAGCAGCTTGCTGGGGAACAGAACCTCTTTAAGCCATCTGGTGGGATAAACACTCCCAGTTAGCCTGGGTCCTGCAGTTCTGGGACAGGTGGAGGTTCAACAGCCTGTGCCAGGGAGTCTTCAAACCTTCACGATCTTAAGCTGGTGGTCCTGAATCAGCCACAGGAGGAGCTGCTCACAGGAGATGTTCTCCATGTAAATGTTCCACATGGTTTTCATATTTTATGCACTCCTTCTTTACAAGATTTTGTGATGGACAGTAGAGCTGGGCCAGCCAGGAGCAGCAGCAGCATCTCCTCCCAGCTCTGCACAAGGCTCTGAAGGAGAAATGTGAGTCCTCAGACCAGGCACTCAGACAAAGACCAGCAGCATCTACTTCCCTGGAGGCACAGAGCAGTTGCACCTGCCAGCCAACAACTCTTGCCTTCCCTTCTGAAGGGAAGGCTGACTCCCAGCCTGCCGTCAGTGGTGGCTCAGCCCACCCTTTCTGCTGTTCCCTGGGTCAGGCTCCATCCCCCCTGTCCCACTGAGAGAGCTGCAGGGACTCCATTGCCCCCTGCCTCCATCCTTGTTTATCCCACTCCCCATCCAACAAGCATCATGTCCTCACTGTCTCTGCCCAGATGGGACCAGCAGTTTGCAAGGGGTGGAAAGCCTGGGCCAGCACTGCTCAAGGATGCTCTGTCCCAGTGCAACATCAGAAGCAGCATCAGGCTTATGATACCTTTGTCTTTCTTTCTCTCAGCACCAAAGTTTTTCCTTACTTCCATGCCACTCAGCTCTCTTACCAGCCACCCCTCTTAACCTTAATTTTAGCCATGAGTCTCCTGTCCCCAGCTGTAAAATATTCTTAGGAAGGTATCTGCCACAATAACAGCTCCCATCCTGAGCCCCTGCACATTTCAGAGATGCAGACAGCCCCAACTCCGTGGCATTTCAGCATCAGATTTATTATTAATTATCGGTGTCATTATTACACAGCACCTACGAGCCCTGGCCACCTAGCAAAACCCTGCACAGAATATTAAAATGCTAATTTCCCTCCGAAATGAGAACTTGCTGGTGTCTCTCTGCTCATTTGTTTGCAAATGTCGTTTTCCTGTCAAGGCTGTATTCCCAGCAGGCATGGGAAGAAAATGCTTGCATAAACAGCCCCTGTTTAAGAAACCTGGTATCTCACACATTCATGCATTATAGCCCTAATCGGGATCACTGTGACACTGTAAGAAAAACGTTCCATTTTGTCTGACGCCTTTTAAGATTTTATGGTGCCTTCAGAGTGCCTCTGTGCAGCAACAGCATTAGGATGTATTGTGGAAGATGCAATTTCCTTCTGCAAAGCATGGTTTAGCTGGCTGTAATAGGTTATATTAAGGCACAGCTCATTTTTGTGCCTCTGTGTAAGCCTCCAAATGGCGCGCTGGTGTGTGACTGCTGCAGCTGTCCTGGGTTTTGCCCTGGTGTCGGGTTCTCACTTGAAGAGCGGGTGGCAGCGCATCTCTTGGCAGCGATGGCTGTCCTGGGCCAGGTGCCAGCACCCGCCCGAGTCGATGGGAGCCCTTGCACCGCTGCCAAAGGGCTCAGGGGCTGACACCCTCTCCACTGGCACAGAACAGAAGCCCCTCTATTTTTGATGCCTGCGATTAGTAGGGTATGGTTTAAAACACTAAGGACAGCTTGGTGCCGATGGGCCTCAGGAAAAGCAGAGTGAAAGGCTGCAGTTCTGCAAGGGAAGCAAGACATGCTGTTACTCCTTTCCCCCCTGCACTGAGTTTCCTTGGAGAGCTGCATGTGAGGTGCCAATCTCCTGAGCATCACCTTCCATTCTCACTGATGAAGTATCTCCTGAAAAAACCTGAATTCCCTTCTCCTCAGCTGTATGTTTCCCAGCAGTTAATGCAGCATGGGAATTCATGGTACATTTTATGGTAAGTAAGCCAGCATTCAGTTATACAGCAGAGGGAGCAAAAGAATTTGGCACCAACAAATGCAAGAACAGCAGTTCAGCTTAAAACAAACAAACCAATGAAACCGGGATCTCTCCCTGCAGGTATTTTTTGTGAGAGCCTGCCATTATTATCCCTCTGCCATTGAGCAAGACTGGCAGTGTTATCTCAAGTTGTGCAATACTCTGAATATTTAGATCTATTTCAACAGCTTCATATTGTGGGGGATACAGAAACACGGCCAGAAAGTAGCTTAGAAAGATGGACAGTTTTTGTAGCTTTGCAGCCAAAGTCACACACATGCATAGCACACGTCATTGCATTGAACTTCTTTTTATAGTCAGGGTAGCCATCTCAGTTACAAATACCTGCCTTACATTTAGAGCCATGTGTCTGCCTCCAGGTGCTGATACAAAGTGATTGCAGTGGGGTTTGCTGCAAATGGGATTTCTACATAACCAGTAATAATCCCCTCCCCAGGTTAGGGATGCAATCATCTTTGCAAGTGTTTAAAAGTTTATTACAAAAAAGGCATAGCTGGCACACCTGAGTGAGACCAGAGAGTGAAACAGATTGGGAAAATTTGTGGATAAAAAAATCAAAGTTAAGATGTAGCAAAAATCATTGCAGGTATTGGCTTCTCTAACTCTCAGGGCTAAAAGAAGTCACTGTCACAGGAGCCAGAGCTGATACCCGAGGATGCCTGTCTCCTGGCACCAGAACTGCTCCCAGCTTCATTTCTGAACTGCCCACACACAGCTTTAATTCAGGAATGGTTCAAAATTTACAGACGAGTCTGAGCAGACATACTGCCTCATTTTTCATGGACGGATGTGCTGGAATGCCACAATTTCCCAGAAAAAACCTCCCCAAAATCTCTGTCTCACACAACTGCCACAGCTCACAACCAGGGTCTAACACTACTTCAGCCTGCACAACCACAAAACTCAGCCTAATCTAGTCCTAGTGGGTACAAAAAGAAAATAAGCAGGGAAATAAAAAAAAGAACCATGCCCATGATGGGCAGTGCAGGGCAGTTTATTCCAGGCCAGCTATTCACAGACGGGAAAGAAGGGCAGAGAGAAGGCAGACTGAGCCATCAGCACAAAGAGCAGCCCCCCGGGCAGGTTCTTGCT
Organism: Lycocorax pyrrhopterus obiensis; assembly: GCA_014706295.1. Taxonomy (NCBI): domain Eukaryota; kingdom Metazoa; phylum Chordata; class Aves; order Passeriformes; family Paradisaeidae; genus Lycocorax; species Lycocorax pyrrhopterus. The sequence continues at coordinate 69,079,353 of JACSVZ010000004.1, read as the reverse complement.
CTCCTGCTGAAGCCCACCACATGCTGCCTGGGCCTGCCCAGTGTCCTCGCTGCTGGTGGGATTCACTCTCTGCAGCAGAGGAGCAGCTGAGCCTGGCAGCAGAGGAGGGAAGCTGGTGGAGGGCACGGAGCAGCGGATCAGCTGCAGCAGCCCTTGGCATGTGGGCCAATCTGCTGCTCCTGCTGCTGGTGCTAATGGTGCTTGACCCAGCAGGCTGGGCCCTCGCTGTGCCTCTGCTCCGCGCGTTAACTCGGCCTCCAGCATTATCTGACAGCTCAGATATGAAGGAGGCAAAATACGTGCCGAGTAATCTGGAAAACAGGTTCCCTGTGCAAACAGCAAGACTCAGGCAAAACACTGCTTATCTCCACGGCAGAGTCAGGGGGAGGGAGGCACTCGCTGTAAATCACAGCGTTGCTCTTTCTGCACCGGGAGCATGTACAGATCCTCTTTGCTTGGTTGCCTGGGCCCCAGACCACAAGAGCATTCTGGTATGTAAATAGATTCAGGCACTGCTACTCAGAGGCACAGAACTCCCAGCTGGCCACTCTGAACTCACCGACATCTGCCCCATCGTGTCACTGAAGTGCCCAGCTGCCTGCTCCCCCCTTGCCCACACAGACCTCGCTGCTCTGCCTGCCCCAGCCGGGCACTTCAGCAGCTCCTCCCCGGCCCGCGGGACATCACCCTTGGCTGCGGCGCTGGTCCCAGCGCGGGCAGGTGAGGGGCTGATCCCAGGGCCTGCTTCCTTTTGTGCCCTTGCCCTGCTGACCCCACAGCCAGCGCTCCACCGTGGCATCATCCTCATCTCATCCTCCTGCAGCCCCAGAGGAAAGGCACTGGCGATGCCTGCTTCGGCAAGAAAGTGCCATAGCCCTGAATCCAGCACAGCTCAGGGCTCCAAAACTGCAGAGAACAGGCTGACTCTGGGATGGTGGTCACTGCAGGCCCTGGTGGTGGTGGGCAGAAGCTGGGCACAGAGGCAAGATGCTGGCATCAGGATGTACATGAATGCCAGGCAGTGGCAGATCAGGAATTTCAGGGCTTCTCTTTGAAGGTCATATACTTCTGCAACCTGTCCAGAGCAATGGGGTTATGGAAATGTATTGGACAGTAATGCAGTCTTCAGTCTCACCAGCTGGAAGCATCAGAGTGATGAACCCTCAGCCCTCGATCCTGTCAGAAAAATATAGTATTGTCTCTGGCCAGAGCAATACTACCTAACCACAACAGCTTTCCTTTTCCAGCTCCCTCCTGGGCTCCATCCACCCCATGGGATTTGCCAGCAGATGGCAGGCAACCCCTGGCAGAGGTCCTCACCAGCCAGCCACAGAAGTCCTGGCCAGCTGTGCTTGGCTACTGAACTCCTCGGTCCCATCTGAACAGAAAAACGTCTCCTCCCAGCTCTCTGGCCCCTTCCCCAGTCCTATATTTAAGGAAAAAGAGGCCCATTATCAGACACTCCATGCCAACACCAAGGAGCAAACAGATACTGCACCACAGACCTCAGATTCAGGGCCCTGTGACTGCTCACCCTGGTCATTGCCCAGGACGTGGGCCAACACAAACCACTTTCACAAACCCCATCGTGACACCATGGAGGTGTCTCTGCTGGCAGAGACTCTTGCCAAGCAGAAAATGGGAACAGATAGAGACAGGCATTTCTTTTTCAAGCCTCAAGAAGCTGTTTGCAAAATCAAAGCCAGGATAAAACAGTTTTTCTCTGAAAGCTCCCAGTGAAACCAGTGAAAAGTCTGCTCTGAAAGGCTCTAGGAAAGGAGCTGGCTCAGAATTGTGTTCAATTTTTTTGTGGTTTATGTATTGGAGAGTATTTAGCCAAACTCCTGTAGAGAAATGTGAATTTCACATTTGATTGTAGGTGTTTTAAGAGGGAAAAACCCACAAAAAAAAAGCCATAACTAATACACAGCACCCTCTTCCTAAAGAGCCACTCCTCTGTTGGCAGGCCTGCAAGCCCCGGCTCTCCCAAGCTTATCAGGAGTTGTGGCTGGTGCTGGCTCCGTGGCCATTCCAGCTCAGTGGAGCAGCCCCAGCTCTGCGGGCTGCTGGGCTGGGCAGCAGGGCCTCATGGCTCTTCTCCCTCCTCCAGCTTGCATCACACACTCTCACCAGCTGCCAAAGGGTGTCAGACATTGCCTGCACCTTATTCATAATCTGGCACCCGGGATGTGCAGGGCCAGGGCTCTCACAGCCTGAGTACTTCTCACTGCAGTTCTCCCTTTGCAGGTGCATGTGGAACAGCTCAGAGGAGGTCAGCATCTCTCAGTGGACCCCACAGACCAGTGGATTTTTGCTCTCCTATTGGCATCACCAGGAACCAGCTGGAGTGTGAGGGGACTGCTGAGCACAGCATCTACCAGCCTGGCTGCCTCTGCCCTGTTCACACACACACAGCTTGCAGGCTGGTGTGCTCCCATCGTGGTTGAAAGGCTGCTCTCCTCTCCAAGCATGTCGGGACCTACAGCACGGCCATCACAGGGCCAGCTCTGCCCACACAGGGTGTGTGCTACCCCATACCTCTCATCTTCCATACATGTTTTCCCGGGGGCTGCACCAGCTCCTCCAAGCCAGGACAGCCATCACCCCTGCAGCAGTGCCTGCCAGGCACTGCGATGAGCAAAGCTGGGCTTTGGGGTTTGAGACAGTGGCAGCTCTACTGTCCAGAGGCCTGATCTTGCTGCAGCCCCAGCACTGGGTAGATAGTAACAGAACAAGGGCCAATAGTTTTAAACTGAAAGAGGGCAGGTTTAGATTAGATATTAGGAAGAAATTCTTTACTGTGAGGATGGTGAGGCACTGAAACAGGTTGCCCAGAGAGCTGTGCCTGCCCCATGCCTGAAAGTGTTCAAGGTCAGGCTGGACAGGTACCTGAGCAACCTGGTCTAGTGGAAAGTGTCCCTGCCCATGGCAGGGGGGGAACTGGATGATCTTTAAGGTCCCTTCCAACACAAACCATTCTATGATTCTTCCAACAGGTCTGTTGAACTACTGAGGTCCAACAGCAGTGGCTGCTGCAGGCTCATGCTGCCCAGCTACCAAGCAAGGAGAATTAAGCACACTGGCATTCCAATAATCCAGTGGAGGAGTCAAAAAGGGGGTCCTGACCCCTCACTGGAGAGCCTTGTGTAAAAAACAAGCAGAGAAAAACTCCTGCAGATTGGCACTTGCTCACAGTTCATAACACCACAGTTCACATATCGTAAAATCTTAGCATCATTTAGGTTGAAAGAGAGCTTTAAGATCAGCAAGTCCAACTGTAAAGTGAACACTGCCAAGTCCACCAAGCCAAGGCAAAGTCAGCTGAGCCTGTTCCCACCAGGTTGGCTGGGTCTCGCACGCACCACATATACCCACATGCACGTGGCTGTTAAAGCATGTTCTGGTGACAGAGAAATGTGGGGTGATTCAAGAGAAAATAATGAAGCCACTCCCACCTGCCTGTGTGAATGTGACTCATGTGGGCTCAAACCCCAGCCAGATACAAATCAACAGTTCATAAATGAAATATAAAAGAGCATCCCCTGAGGCCTGGCAGCCTGCCCCACTTCTCTCCCCCTTCTAGGATGTCAGTCCCTCTAATGGATTCTGTCAGGGTTTGTTCAGATCCTCCCTAAATGACCCTGTGCTCATTCCCTGCCAGCATGTTGACGGGAAAGAAAAATGCACATTTTCAAGGGTTTTCCCAAAGAGGGTCTAGCTCTCACCCTCTTCTTCTCAAGTGGGAAAGTCATTTGAGTCAGTGTAGTCTTTAGCTGGAAGCAGCTCCTCCGAAGCAGCTGCTACCTGGGACTTTGGGACGAGGCAGGTCAGGCTGCAGAGAGAGGAGAGCAGGACAACGATGCCAGTGGGTGCTCAGGGTCCCACTCTTCAGAGCACAAGGGGCAGCCAGTCCCCTCCTTGATGTTTGAGGAAGCGAGTCATCTTGCAGCCCTGCAACAAGATGCTGGAGACCTCCTTCTTGCTTCAGACCCTCTGCTACCTCCCATCCCTCGATAGGCTGAGGCTGCCAGCCCAGCAAATGACTTAAAGAGGCAGCAGCTTCCTGCTGGTGGAGGGCTTGCATGAACCGCACCTTGCCTAGTCCAGATGGGCTGTCTGGAGCAATACACAAGCATAGTATTTGCAGACTTCCTTTTGCCTGCCATGGCCAAGGAATCCAAGTTTCCATCAGCCCTTTGTTTAACTTGCAGTTCAATGAGATGCATTTCCTCAGCAAGACTTGTGTTCCCCAAGCAGAGGATCCAGCTTCATGGCAGATGATGCCTACCATACTGCTGAACTGCCTAACTTTCTCCCATGCAGGACTATTCTTTCCTTCACAGCTTCCTCAGTAGCCTCCAATGAGGCACACAGTGCTTTCATCCACAATGGTGTATAATATGTAAGAAAATTTGAAGACTATAATCCCAAGAGGGCTCAGGCTGTGCTCTGAAATATGTGCCGTCATGTTAGATATCCTGACAGACAAACATCCAAGCTGTCAGACAATTCCCCAGGACAGCAGACAGCACTGGCAGCAGATATCCTCCCTGGCAGTAAAGGCAAAGTGAAACAAACCACCTAAGGGCCCTCTGAATACACCTTTTTTAAAATCCATCTGCCATTAGCCATAAAATGGTCTCCACGTATGGGCTGCCAGGTGTCTGGAGAAGAGAGGCTTTGTGTAGGACTGGGCAAAGCTGAGCCATACTATGAAAAGGGGTATTTTTTCCAAAGCTTAAAGCAGCCCTAGCAGATGAGAACAGAGCAGGGAAAAAAGATTGGAGGAGATCAAACCTTCCTCAAATCCACCTAAATCCAGTGGACTGCTAGTTACTGTGAGACCGTCCTGTGGGACAGCACGTAAGCACAGCAAAACAAGGTCTGTATCTGGGGCACTGCGAAGAAGCAGAACACGCTTCTAAAAACTTCCCAGAGTCCTACCCTCACCCACATGTGGGATTCGTCAGACTCTCTAAGAAACCTCAGGGCCAAAAACACGTTGGAAGATGGGCACCACAGCCCCACTCCATGGAAGCACGCAACCACGGAGCTGGGCAATCCAGTGCGTCACCCTTCCAGTCAGGAGTGAGCCGGTCCTCACGTGGCGCCTTCCCCTCTGCCTCTCCTGCCGGGGGCCCTGGGGAGCGGCGTGCGTGGGGGGAAGCAATGCACAACATGCCCATCGCTGTGCTGGCTGGCACCTTGCTGCTGGCACCAGCCTCCTTCACGCTTTCAGCTGCTCGTGCCCCAGTTTGCAAGGCTGGGATTTGCCATGGGGCTCCGGGAGGCCCAGAGAGTTTCTGTGCAGCACCATGGTGTTTGTAAAGTGGCCACAAGAGAGGATCCCTCTGCCAGAGCCCCTCTGTCCCAGAGAGGAGTGGCACACCAGCAGCGCTACCCTCTCCCATGCTGCCCCAGGTGCACCAGCACCTTCCCAGGATGCCCACTGTTGCAACGTGTGCGGACAGCTTGTGGAAGGTGGGGGCCCACGGCTCCTGGGGGCTGGGCAATCTTCCTTCCCATCTCCACACATGGGCCCCGCTCCAGAGCTGCTCCACGGTGGCATGTTGCATCCACCACCCTGTGAATCCACCACCCTGTGAATCCACCACTGCCGCTGCCACCCAAGAGGGGACCTCTGCGCCCACCCCAGAGCCTCCCAGCGGACCAACCCAACAGCTCACATCCATCCACAGCAGTGAACCTCCACACCGGGTCTGTGCAGGGGCTGAGACCTGCCCATGCCACACACCACCTTCCCTTGCAGAAGGGACGGTTCTAGCTGGGAGGAGGTGGGTCTGGGTCAGGTAACTGCCCTCCCAACCAGCAGCTGCAGGGCTGGGAGCTGGTCTGGCACCCAAGGAAGCGGTCACGTTACACAGTGGGGACATCTGGCCCTGAACATCCCAGGCTGCGGTACGTGGCTTAAACCTGAACCCTGCTCTGTGAATGCTCAGCGCTGTTATATTTAGGATGCATAGCTATGCTGGCTACACAGGGTATCCTGTTTTCTCAGGGCATCTTTGGGAAACGAGTTATTCCTTAGCTCCACATTTGGATATGTGTGTGAGAGCAGCAAGGCATAGGAAACTTTCTTAGGTTTTCAGTTTGGGGTTTTTTTTTTAAATATAAGAAGTGATAGCAACTATCAATGTCAACCCAGTTTTATTAATCATGCTGGCCTATACAAACTTAGGACATATCCTAATAATTTAAACATGCATACTCTTGGAATTCAGCTGTCCGGCAAGATCCTGAAATACCAAAGCAAAAGTGCATTTTGTTTTCATATTCACATGTAGCATATCCAGAAACCATCCCTAATCTCACAGAAGCAGGAGTAATTCCTACTCTCTTCCTGTGCTCCCTCCGTAAGCATGCCATGTCACATGTAAAGAAATTTCAGCCCACACAAGGACAAGACCGAATGCTGCTGTGGTGCTCTTTTCAGTTCATTTTCAAGGTAATGTATAGACTATCCAGAGTCAAGGCCAGTGCGTTGCTGGTCTCCCCACAGCCACACACAAAACATCCCAAAGGAGCTAGGCGGAATACAGACGGATTACCACATCTCTGATGCACGAGAAGCAGCAGCAATAACGCAGTCTTGGAATAGCACAACCACCGCGTATTAATAAAAGCATGACGCACTGCGACTGATTTATGAGCTTGGCACGTTAGGTGGGAAGGGAACATGCCTGGTTCTGATCGAGCTGGCAGGTTGTTCCTTACGTCCTCCAGCACATATGATCCACTGACAAGTATTTTATAAGATTTACATTAGCAAGTCACAGTTGAGCACTTCTCCACAGACAATATATGGAAATGTTATTGCGTGAGATTGAGTTCTTGTACTTAGAAGCTTACGGCCACTGTTCACATATGATACACGTCGCAATCTCATATGACCCAAATGCACTTAAAACACCTCTAATATCGCTGTGGGTGACAAGAGAAGCCGTTTCCTTCCTGCTTCCCAGAAATAACTGTTTCAAAGTCACAGGGGACTTCCAGCTTTCATCTAGCAGCAACATGATGTAGAAGCAACTCTTGATAATCCCCACTGGGACATACCACCAGGGTGTGGTAGTAGTCCCCATTGTTTCTTAAATGAGTAGGGATTTATTTCTATGCTTGTGGGATACTGCAAGCTACAAGAAAACTTTCAGATGTTTAAAGAAAAGCTCCATTATTACCAGGGGAAGTATTCTGAAACCACAAACTACACAGATTTTAATGTATTTATGGGTGGAAAACCAAAGTCTATAAACTTCTCGACATGATCGAGTCAGTCTGCTTGCTACGTGCAGGGAATTTTGTAAAGGTGACTCACTCATATCAACTTTGCTGGGTATACTTTCTATGGTTGTGATGCTGCACTTATAAATATTTCTCCTTCAAAAGCAAGTGTTTCCCAAGAACTGCAGTTACTACACAATGTCACAGTATGAGCTGCCTCCTTGAATCTCCTCCGCTGCAGTGGAAGGATGATACCAGCAAGGGAGAAGCCTGATCTCCTTTGGTTCCTCTTCCTTAGCAAGTTAATGTTCTGAGTTTTACTGCCAAACCCAAACTACTGGAAACTGTCCTTCTTTCTTCTGTACCACTGCAAAACCAAGTCATCCAATTACAAAAGGTTGAAAACTGAAAATCGTAATTATACTTTCACAAATTACTAATTCCACATCATACTAGATAATAGCAAGATGTTTTAGAACAATAGAGGTTTTAGAACTGCACAGCCTAGCAGCAATAATATGATCTGATAATTTACAATCATCTCATAACAATGTCTGTCAAACTGGGGGGTGGGCCACAGGAGCCTTTTGCAGTAACTTTAAGCCTTTAATTTTGCAGTTCTTTGGCTCACCTTTCAGCCAAGGAAGTGTGTTTTCTGTAAAAGCTGATTGCTTCTCCACAGACCTGTGTGACCTGAGCTTACACGTTAAAGTTCAGTGTCCACGTGTGTAAATTGTCTGCAAGACTCTGAATTGACAACCATGCCCCTGACCAGGTCATGCATGCAGAGCTGAGGTTGTCTTTTCAGAGCAGGGCTGTGCCACATTGCCCAGATAAGGGTAGAAAACATTTTTAACAAATGTTAAAAATACATATTTAAAAGTATGTAGAATTTCATTATGATCTGGAGAACTTCAAGATACCTAAACTTGATAGCATTAAAACTTTGTTACAAAATCAAAAGGCTGCACACTTCCACTCCTTCTTTTCCCTCCGTAACATCCCAGGGAATTCCTATTTGTGGATACAGGGAAGAATCTTACCAGTGTAGGCTTACATGCAGGCCATGGAAAGGATGCCTGAGCCATACACCACTTGGCATATTTGGTTCATAGTTAAAACTTTGTCTGTTGCTGATACGTATGAAGAATTCCTTTCTTCAGTGCTTCACATATCGGGTTTTTTGGTACTTAAGACACGATGTCCTGTGGCATGGAGACTGCATAAAACGTATTATTGCTGGCTACCACATCGCATCCAAGATTCAGTAGCAAATAACTGATTTTTTTTTTAAAGTAATATTTAAAATTCAGATTTTCCTTTACTAATTTGTCACATTTACTGACAGTGCAAGCAAAGCAAAAATCCATTCTGGGAATGGAGTGGGGCACAGGTATCCTTTCTGTAATGATTTCAAATACCAGCTTTATTCAAACAACTTCTTGCTGAACATCATTATAAGACATTTTAGCTAAGGGAATGTATTACTGAATACTTCATTCAGCTATGCGTTCTATGCATGCAATGCACATGGTAGAAGTTAAATACTCCCAGGCTGTCTGTCCTCTTCAAGATGCTTCAAAGAACACACGAAATAATCACAGAAATGGCTTGCTACAGTCCCAACAATACACATACCAGTATGCCAATACACCAAGCTGGAAAAATTGATCCTATTCCAAGGCAAGTACATTATCTAAAAATTATTAGGTAGGTTGGTATTACTTTCAGACTTGCAATAATAATAACAGTAATAATAACAACAATAATAATTTTTTAAACACCTACTCTGGATTAAGTTGGAAATCTGTTACATAACAGCTGTGGTACTCCCCCAGCAATTTCAGCAGCTCAGCTCTGACTGTACACACATCTTTCATAACCTTGTTGGTGATTTTAATCTACCTCAACAACTGTTGTTCTAATAAATAATTCTTGCAAATGAAAAAAATCATTGTAGCAATTATGCAATAATAATTTTCTAAATTACTATAAAACCACCAAAACAAGCCAAAGCTTCTGGTTTTTTCTGTGATCATAAACAAGGACATGAAGCTCCCTGGAAAGCAAAAAAGCGGGATCTACCTGTTAAAAAAACATTACGGGTAAACCATCGTTAACCTTCGCTGGCTACTGGAACAATGCTTGCTCAGATTCTGTGATTAGCCAGATGAAATTGGTATTTGGCACTAACATGATGCTTTTTGTGTTGAAACAGCACATGGAAAGTGACAACACTACAACTGTGTATTGTCCAGCAGTAAAACACCATATTACAGTGACTATTATTCGTATTCCAGAGTGCTGCAAGCCCCAGTCATGAAGCTACTGTATCAGAACAAAATGACTGTTCTTGTCACAGGGAGCTTGCAAGGGGCGTGCAGGGAGGTGACAGATGGATGCAGACAGACTGGAAGGCAAAATGAACACTGGAACAGTTTTCATTAACACAATAGGTGTGACTCCTTGCACACCAGTAGCTTAAAATACTAAACTTCTGTAGACATCAAAGCCAAAGGGTTTTAATGAGGGATGCAGAAAACACCTAGGAGGGAATTTTTTAGAAATCTTTGCAACAGCTCTTCAGGAACAATGGGCAATTGCAAACAGAGCCTAAAAATTCCTTATTTAGAAATCTAAAAATGAAGGGCGCAGAGGGACAATCAGACCAAGAGATAATTTACATAATGTCTTGATTTGAGTAAGAGGGATGGCGTAACAGCAGGCTTTGGCAGTCATGTCAAGTGAAGAGAAGCTTTACAACTAATGCAACAGAGATGGCAGAGCCGGGGCAATAACACAAAGCAAGAAGCAACAAGTCAAAGCAAGAGACTAATAAACAACCCACTCTGCAACTTTCTCAGTGGCTGTGAAATCAAAGTCGTTTAACTGTCAAGGACAGAAAAAGGCACACCATAATTCAAATCAGTATGATTAGGCTGGATTAGACTGTAAACTGCACGACCAGGTAGGAAAACCAGAGAGAGATGTGCTGTAAAAGAACAGAGATTGAGACAGAGCTGGCTCTGGAGGTTTTAGAAACATACAAGCCAAAGCTGTTGACTAAGCACAACCTTATCAACAAAAGGACAACAGAAGGAGAAACTATGAGGGTTACAGAGTTGGAAATGCTCAGATGCATTGAGACTGAAGGAACAGCTCTTAATCTCGAGGTGCCAGAGATGTAGACTAAACTTTTTGACAAAGGCCGCTTCTATCCCCATCCTTGTGTAAAGGGTACATCAAAAAACAAAGCCTCTTTCTTAGGCAACTGGTAGTGCAAGTAAATCCCAACCATTCTTACCCATGCAACTGTTATGGAGAGGACAAATGGGATTTTTGAAAGAAGTTATCCACCCATCCATCCATCCAAAGTTAGATGGAACAGAAACACAAATATTAGCAAAGCACACAAAACCCCACTTTGAAAACCCACCACTATGCTCTAGCTCATGCTTTCCATGTTGCCACCTGGAATACTTGAAATGCTCCAAGGCCCAGCAGGAGAAAGTAGGAAGGTAGTTATTTCCAGAAGAGAGTAAACCAGCTTTCTTTTTCAGAAGATGCATCTATAGGGTTGTCACACAAGAAATAATGAATCTCAACAAGTGGCATTGGTGTGCCACACCAGAACACTTACAAGCAGAGAGCAAAACCTAAGAGAACACTCCATCAATCCTGCTTTCCATAAGGCTTCATTGTATTTTGACAGACACATACCCATGAAGATCCTCATGGGCATTTTAAAAGCTGTAATTTCAACTCTGAGGTTTTGCAAGCTTTGTTTTGTGTGGTGTATGATATCATAAACGTCCTGAATATAATTACAACTGCAATTTTGTGGGCTGTATTTTCCCTACTGGTAGCCCAAAGTTGATGTTTACAGAAACTTTTCTGCACACTTATTTGATTTGAACTTTTTATTATTATTACAAATGTATATTATTTTATTAAAAAAATTCACACTGAAGCAAAGTCAATTCCATTTCATTACAACCAAGAATATAAAATAAATGCAATGAACTCATAGCTTAGTTTTAACAGTCATTTCAAGAGTGACATCAGGACAACTTAAAAGCAGTAAACTCTGAACTCTAGAATGAGAAACAAGTATTTTGCTTTGTGGTTTTGGTAGCCCATTGGCATGGGCACTGCTGAATGTGGCCACCACAGATCTAGAGCGGCAAAGTTTTGTGGCAGCACCAGGCGCATACACAATAATTTCTAATGGAAACTACAAAAATGAAAGATGCGTGCATGAAATTATTAGGAAAAAAAAAAACTGAGTAGAGACAGGCACACTTCCACAAATAGTAAACATGGGAATATACAACTAGAACAATTTGAAAAGTTACTACCTTACATATATAAAAAGTTCTTTAAATTGCTGTTAAAAAGGACATGTTCTGTCCAGATTTTGTGTAATACTTTTTAGTGTCTACACAAGACAAATTTTTAAAAAAATTAAATAGCATTAATTTACTACTAAATATTTAGGAGATAACAGTGCATTAAGGACTTTTTTCATATAGTAATACACATCGCTCCTGTCTGGCGACATATTTTAGAAGATTACGTATGGCCTTATGTACAATACATTTATTTAACCCTAAAACAATTCTTTGCTTAATGGTGTTAAAGTACCATTCCTGAAGATTATGAAGGGGAACTAAGCTTATTATGTTTATATAAAATATCATACATACTTGAACACTTCTAGCTTCCCGCCACCCCTCCCGCTACGAATGCGCTTCCCTCCCCCTCCCCAGATACAGTGTCACAGATACAGTGCAGGACTCGCAGCTTTCCCTATATTTTTCCTTCATTGTGCAGTTTGTGCTACATAAACTTCACCAACGTGGACCAGGCTGCTCATCCCATTAATTCCCCACGTGTTTGTTTCCTCTGAGCCACGACGGGAAAAGCTGTACTCAGCAGCCCGCTCTCCCTCCAGGATGGAGAAGACAGCTCTGCATCTCTCGGTACAGGTGTGAAACACTTTGGTGAGGGTCTACAGGTCATGGGCAGAGACAGAGCTGAGTAATAATGAAACTGCACAGGCAAAAAACAACATAAAAATGACATGGTCCTGGTTTCCCACGACAAACTGCACTATTCACTTCTGAAAGTGGAGAGTTTTACCTCATGGGATAACCCCTAGGCAGCAAGGCTTCTTCCACTATGACTGCCACCCACCCTGGCAGCATGCATCAAGCTCCCAAGAAAAGGTGAATTATTTCACCACCAAGAAGGACTACAAGAGTGTGCAGAGCCTACATTTCGCAGCCAGCACTGTTGCTTTTATTTGCTCTCCTCCTGGTTGTGAATTTGAAGGTGATGCCTTAGGTTTTAACTTTTATATTTTTTAAACTCTGTACTGCTTAGTGTGCAACTTTGAAGCTTCTTGTAGCCTGTTACTTTCTGCTCTCTCATGCTAGTTAGACACAACAAAGCCTCTCCAGACTGCTCTTCAAGGACACCTGGACCATCCTGAGCCCAAGGGGTGTAAACCAAGGAGTCTCTGAAGGGGGGGTAGCTAAGGGGAATTACATCATTAAACTGGGGCTTTAATTGGAGAATTGACCCTGATATGCAAATGAACCAAACCTATAAAAGGGTGAAGAACTCGTGACCTGTCGTCCATCTTGGGGTCCATCTTGGCAATAGCCTCTGGCTCCCCAGGGTGTACCTTGAAGGCCCTTCAAATAAATACCTACTTTTGTTCCTTTACTCTGTCTAGTCTCTGTGTCTAGGAGGCCTGATAAGGCATCAAAGGAACAGAAGAAGTCAGCTCGGTTTCACCTGTGCACACAAAAGCTAGAGAGAGGAGTGGCATGTGGTCATCTATCAACCTAACCAAGGCAAGAAATGCAAGTGCAGCTTAGAGAGGTTGTGGCAGTCACTCTAGAAGCTGGAAGCTCACTCAATTAAAGCACCTTACATTGCTGTGAAATTTCACACTCTACATACCAATTAATCTACACCATGATTTTGCCTTATTGGCACAAGAGCCAATCTTAATTAACCATATGGTTCCCTGCCACCTCCTGATCTTGTATGAATTTTGATGATCAGCTGCAGGTCACAGCAGGGAGAAGAAACATTAGATAACGGTAGTAAAAAAGACAAAATAATTTTGAGAGAACAGAAGGATGAAAAGAACAGGAGGGGACAAGAATCACTCTGCCATAAGTTAATTTCCAGAAATGTGATATTCAAATTGCGGAAGTATAAAAGAAGTGTTGCTTAATGGCATTGGCCAAACATCCATTTGATCAAAAGTACCTCATCCTAACATCAGTAAGGGGTGAGACGGAAAGAATGTCACCCCAGAGTCACTGAAAAAAAAGAACAATTAAAACCTGTTCTTTCAAACAGGGTACTACAGCATGTATAAAACGTAGCATTTCAAGGGTTACACATTGAAAGTATCCTTCGGGAGAGTCTTTTCTCCCAGAAATATTTTTTCCTTCCAATTGCTTCATTTAATTTTTCACCGCCTTCTTATCCATTTGATGACAAAAGCAGGTTTTGGTTGCTTTTCCAGAGCAGCTGGGTGCTGTCAAAATCACATGATGGTAGGTAGGGCCAAAGCAAGCCAAGTGCTCACAAAAAGTAGGAAAACAACACGAGTTTGAGGAGGAAGGGGGCACTAAAGGTGATTGGGAAATCAAATCCAGTAGAACCATGTATGTGACTAGCTGTGATGAAAAGCATTCTCCTCAGAGCAAACAGATCTACTCATCTTGCTACATCTGATCACAACTTCAGTGTGAATGTGTACGGGTACACCATTTTTTTTGTTTGGGCACAGGACAGAAGAGAACACCCTGCAGTAAAAAAACCTGCAACACTGACCATTTACATCTAAACTCCTCTCGCTTCACCTCTTCTCTGGACACCAGCTGTAGAAGCTCACTCATTTTACACTGCCAGTAGCTTTCTAAATGCATTCCTTCAGGTTTTCTGCCACAAGAGTCAGCTTCATTTCTGAAGGCTGAAGCAAAAATGAAGCTGTCCCAAATTACATGTTGTGTCTCTTCGAATAACTGTGGTTCCAGAAGTTGGACAATAATCCTCTGATTATGCTTCTGAACTCTTGCTTAATTACTGGGGATTTTCTGCCAGCTACCCATCCACTTACAGTCCCTTAGGCACAATCAAAACATGTTTGCTCTAGGGAAAAAGAAACATTTCAGTGCAATCAAGCGCATCTGGTGTAACTAATCTGGTTAATCACAGCAATGTGAGGGACACAGAATATGCATTATAAACAAGAAAAAGGAACAATTTTCAACATGCTTTTCAAACTGCACAATAATTTCTCTTAATTATAAACTCTAACATAAAATGATTAAATGCATTTGTTTTTGCAAGTCTTAGTATTTCTGTCACCTTTAAATTTTGAGAACTGACTCAGGAATGTGAAAGCTAAATTTATAGAACTCTCACACACATTAATAAGCTACTTAGCAGAAAAACAGAAAAAGCCCGTCATCCACATTCCTACTGAGACTTGAGGGCAGTAAATACATTTTCCTGACTATTTTGGTGTCCAGCCTGGGAAGACATTCCATTCTCCTGTTCCAACAGATCCTGAAAGCATCTCCTTTTTATGTGACTGTCCTGGTTTCATTTAAAGTAACGCTTAATTTAAAACTAGTCAGAGCATGATCACTGTGATTTCAAGAATTCAATGTGAATGAGTTAAGAAATATCAGCAATCTTCTGTTTGGCGTTCAGTCCAGTAGCATGAAGCATATCTGTCGCTGCAGAGACTTGGGTGGGTTTTCTTCTTTTTTCATTTTTCTTTTTTCATTTTATTAATTTTTAAAATTTTTTATTTTTAATACTTTGCCTGAAAACTAGACTAATAAAAACAGAATAGTAAAATACTCTGGAACAGTAAAATTTTGCTGTTCTTGACATCCATGAGCAAAACAGTAATATCCTGTGAAAATAACATAGTGCTTTAAAAAGGTGCAATATACCTGTATAGCTAAACTGGTTTGCCTAGTATAAAACTAACTATATACAAGCTTGAAAGCCTGGGAGTTCAAGATTTTAAAACTTTAAAATCCCATCAAAGAGATTGAAAAGACAGATTTATGGCAATCACTACAGCATAAGGAAGGTGCACCAGGAATCCTTCAAAATTCCAAAGGTTAAAGAAGTTAAGTGCTGGGTTCAGATCAGAAGGGTTCATTAGAGTAACCACAATGGAGCACATGCAAGGGCAGAGAGGAAGGAAAACTTCACAAGAATCTCCTTTATGGCAATAAAGGGATGGGGATGGGGCAGGGGTGGGGGAAGTCTTCAGTGAGTGAAGCTTTCCTTTTGTCATCATGAATTTTAATTCTGCATCATAGTTTGTATTTTTGGTCTTCTCATCATTATGAACTTCATATTGCTGGAGTCTTCTGGCTTCTAGTCCATTCCTTTCTGAGTGCAGCCTGTCAGGCCTCTCAGTACCTGTGAGACTGATGAGATTGGTGGTACTGAGAGCTCTGCTGAGACGATGTGGAATAGCCCATTGTACTCTGGGACTGAGAAGATCCCTGAATGTTGCTTTGGTAACTCAGGCGTGAGCTGGAGTGCTGCAGGAAAAAAAAGAGAGGGATCAAAGGAATGAAACCCAGCCTATCAGGACCACGCAGTTCAGGAAATTTTTAACCTCTCTGGTGCTCATTAAAACATGATTGTTGGAGAAGCTCACTAAATAGTGCTACTATTTGGGGTCCCATAAAACAAGTCATCATTCTGATCTGCAATCAGCTTTAATACAGCACACAAAATGCAGCATGTATGCACCCATTTTCTTTAGAAAAAATACACAAGAGACAAGAGAGCAGACTCCCTTTCAAAATTCATCTGTTTCTTAAACTTACATCTACCATTACTGTAAATGCTATTAGTGCAAAACCAAACTGCTAAGGCTACAAACACCCTTCTCAAGATAGGCAATACTAAATGTTATAGAGAAAAATATTATTCTTTTCTGAGAAAAAGGCAACCATGACTTAAGAGTTACTCAATTTATCTACATGAAAAATTGTCCATTAAGATAAAATAATATAATTTTAAGCGAGACTTTCAACCTGCTCCCTTACCTACTGCAAACAAGAACTGCCTAAAGATGGGCATGTGTATGTACATAACCTGACATTCATTTTCTTGAATGTCTTTTTTCCCCTCCGTAGTCTGGGACAGTCAGCTCAGTGGACCCCAACCTCAGCAAGACAAATTCGTGGATCTTGCAGCCTCCAGCCTGCTGAATTTGCCCTTTCATTACCATAACCATTCCCCATCCAGAATTAATCATGAGCTGCCCAATAATGCAAGTTGCAAAATCGCTTGGCATGAGAAGTAGTGCTGAATGGACAGGAGACTCTCCAGCAAGGTAAACCCCACCACAATCCACATGATTAGGCTGGTTGTGTAACACAGTGTCTGAAACCTGACATTTTCCTCAAAATTCTGGAAATTTTTTCAACTTATAACAGAAAAGAAAAAAAAACTGTGATAAATGCTATGACTTTATAGGAGGTCTTTCTGGATGAAAAGCATCAGCTCATCATGTTAAGCAAAATACCCAAGGTCACATAAGGAAAGCTTACTAAAATTCAACAATGCACTGGCATTTGTGAAAGCAACATATATTGAGGCTGGTGAATGATAAAAAAACTTCAACAGATACTTTAGACCTAAATGAAATGAAACTCAAAGCAAAGGGAATCTTCTACCTACTTCTGAGTAAGATAAAATGGAGTAAAATTAATGCCATAAGACTACAAGAATGCATTAACTTGCCCATGCTTATTTTTGTTCCACATATGAGAATTTGTTTTTAACAAAGTCAGACTTGGACAAATTGCAGACATTCCTTTCTGGAACAGAAGATAGTCAGCTAGAAGTTAAAGGCAGATAGCCAAACACAAGCATAAAAATGGACAATCAGACCATACAATTTAGTGAATGACGTAAAGGAAACATACAGATCATGATTTTGATGCCTGTGCTGTTAAAGTTTAGAAGGAAAGCATCATAGAGGGTAAAAAATCTGAAAAAAAAGACTATTTAGACTGCTAGCAACTTGTAAGGGGAAAGTTTGCCAACAATTCAGAGAGCTGGATAAGAATTCTATAATGGATATCATCAAATGCAACACATCCGTCCTCAAAGTATAGACCAAACCAGACCAGTCATAAATACTATGCAGTCAGACAGCTGTACTGATCTGTCCAGGCCTGAAGCCTGTCTGGAACTTTTCAAAAAAGACACCTAGTTGTCTTCCCCTTTAAATTGCCCTCAATGCCTTCATGACCATTTGTAACTAAAAGAGTCAAACAAAAATGGGAGAAATATGTCTGGCACTGAGTAATCAATTGTCTGTGGAGAAGGTCTGGAGGGCTAAGTGAAGACAACTCTAGAGCTGGGTGCCTTAAAACCTAGTTATTTTAACTTTAAAGCAGCCTGAAAAGACCATTCTCCAAGGCAGGATCCCCTTGGAGGCTAGAAGCAGATGGAATCCCTAGCATAATTTAAAATTTACCCTTAATAGCTACCTTTTTTAAAATTCTTCTTTCAACTAATTACTGCTCCAGCAAGTATAAACTCAGAAGTATTGAAGATCCTGGTAAGGTCAATGCTTTCTATAGTTAATGTAAGTTACTTTTTCGGTGGAAAATGTAATTCTAGTAAGCAAAGACAAGTACGCAAATTCAAAAATTTTCAGTGATAGTGCTTTTCCTTATGAATGCTACTGTACCGGAAAACATGAAATCTGTTCTACTTTGGTCCCATTAGAAACAATGCATGCCTCTGTGCCCTACTTTGGCATGAATCAAACGGATGAACCAAATCGTCATTCCTGTGCTTACAGGCATTTTTTTCTTGAACATTAGAAGTAGACTTAGAAAGATACCAGAATAAACTACAGCACCACTTCATACATGTGACAATATGAGGAATGAAATGGGAGAGCCTGGTTCTATCTTTGCTTCTCCTTCTCAGGATCATCTCACATCTGCTCCTCACCTGGGATTTAATATTGCCAAGACCTGAGTATCCTGAACTTGATGCAATGCAGTATTTACATCCACTGGTTTCAGCAAGATTACTCTAAAATATAAAGTTAAGCAAACATCTAAGCGCTTTCCTGGAGTGGACTACTCCTCAACACTTTACAGGGTGCAGTACATACAACTCAAACTGGTATTCTATTGAAAATTACCAATCACAGAACAAAACCTCAGCATGCCTCAGGTTACATCAAAAATTCATTAAAACGTGATCTGTCCTTGCAGTGGGGAAGGGGAAAAATGACATTTTGGCCCTTGGCCCTATAGTATCAGAAGCAGAAAAATATGCAGAGGTACCTGATAATCTGAAGGCATGACAGGCCCGCCTGAGTTAGCGCCTGAAGGCCCTATGCGTGGTTTCTTGTTCGGAGGCACCTGGTTGAGGCTGGAGTCCTGGCTGTGCTGGAGCCCCGCGCCTGCACCCCCTCCTCCCGCGCCGGCGCCCGCCGCCGTCCCGTTGGTCTGGGTGCTGTTCTGCTGCTGCGGCTGCGGCTGCTGCGGCGCTGCCTGCGGCTGCTGCTGAGGTGCTGTTTGCTGCTGATGCTGATTCTGCTGCTGCTGATTCTGAGGGAAGAAGTGACACAACACGGTCACTTGCTCTGAGCTAGGTTTGTGAGCTTCATGGAGCTGCCAACCCCGGTGTCACCGAGGGGGAGGCAGGCCCGCCTGCCCAATGGGAAAACACAGCAAGGCTGAATGCTGGGAGAAGTTCACCCTCAGAACAGACCTGCACACCTTGTGGAGGTATCCCACTTGTGGCAGTTTTGCGTTTTTAATGAAACAAGCTGGACTTAAACTGGAAAGACAGTCTAGTGCCTCCTACAGCTCAGAGAGGATAAAAGGAACTGTTTATAAAGCAGTAATCACCTAATGAACGAAATCAAAACACCCAAAATTTCACTAGTGCTCAGTGGCAGACATGGGGAACCACAGTAAGTTGTTCTAAGTGCTTCGATGGCCTTGTTCACTAAGAACCAAAACCACTTTTCAAACTTTCACTTTTCACCTGAAGAAGGCTGACAGCATTACTGCCAGAAAGGTAAGCAAATTGAGACCAAAGAAATTATATCATGTCTTCCTGGTTGCAAGGAAATTCTGTGACGAAACTAGAAACAGGTTTCATTACAATTTCGGTCTCCTGTGCTTTTAAGCACCTTGCAGAGAGTGCTATACTGGGAATAGGGCCCAGCGTGGTGCATAATGTATAGCACCAGAAAATCTTATTGAAATAGCAGAAAAGTCAAAACAGACCAGAGATGTTGAAGACAAAAGAGGAGGAAACAGCTGAAAGAAGAATCTGCCAAGGGGAGGAGAAGACTAGCAAAGCAAGAGAAGCCAGATAATTAGGATGGCACTGGGACCTAGCAGGAAAAGAAACAGAGAAAAGTGTCACAGAAGGCAGAATAAAGGTTATGAAGGAGAACACAAGAGCAAAAGACATAGAGAGCTCTTCTGGCTTCAGAGGGCTACAGACTAAAAGGAGTATTTGAGGAAGTGGAGGGAAGAAGAAATTGAAGAAAATCAATAGAGTGCAACTCTGCCCTCCATGGTTAGACAGTTCTGGAAAAGACAACACATTCATTTGCTTTCAAACACCAGGGATGGCTCCTCCATCAGAGCACTACACCACCTAAGAGAATTGCAAAGGAAAGCAATTTCACTCCAAATGTGAGATATGTCACTTGCTCATCATGGAAAAAAAACTTCAAATGACATGGATTCAATTAAAAAGCCTTGCTACCTTTCCCCTAACATACTGTAGGGAACATTCCAGGATAGGGGTTTTTTTCCCCTAGTATATCTGCTTTCATAATGATCAAAGCTTTAGTACGGCAGCCTTTTAATAAAAACCTCACTTTATTAGTTTTTCAGAAATCTTGACAACCAGTTGCCACTAGCAGAAAATTCTTGATGCCCCCATCACCAAGAGGCTTTTAGTTACCTCAGATAAATGACATAAAAGATTTGCATCTATGCCAGTCATCACAATGGTCTCCCAAGATACATTCAGGCAAAATTTGCAGTGATGTATTCATTTAAGATTACAAAGAAGACTTGCATCTTCAAGGACTTAAGAGGGGGCTTGCAATTCCATTTCACATTTAGCAAAACCCACAATGTATTGTCCTGCATGCAGTCCTCAAATCTCATCTCAGTCAGGTTCTATTTCCTGGGAGATTTAAACTTCAGTAATTTCAAAAGTTAATCAAACTAGCTTGTAAAAAAAGCTATTAAGAAGCAATTTATTTTTCATAATGGTTGGAGCTTCACTTACACAAAACACCAATAACTAAGGTACTATTTGTGTTAGAATTCTGAAATTTGTGTTTTCATAGGAGTGTTTGGATGCAAGTAAGGTAGTTACTATTGTGTGAGCTGAAAAACTGCAATTTTTTTATGTGTAAACAAATATTGAAGGGACTCTCGCAATTAAAGGCAAGAGTTTATTGTAGGTCCTAGGTTTTGTGCTTCAGATTTTAGCACAAAATTTAGTTGACTAGCCTGAGCTTGCTCTTTTGTGGAACTACTGCTGCTGCTGCCTGGGTAGAGACTGAGACCTGCTCTGTCAGTCTCCAGCTGGGGTCTGGCTGCCCCGCCTTACCGCACAAAAATGGCTTTTGCCAGCAAAAATACTGTCCTCAGGTCAGTCTGGCTCATGGCAGTTCCTAAATGACTAAACTTGTGAAAGGTCTACAAAAACACATTACCATATGTCACCTCTCAGGCACAAATCACCAAAATGAAATTTCAGTCCTACCTAGAAGCAAACCTAGCAGAAACTCGCCTAACAGAATTTAAATGAGGAAAAAATATTTTCACTTTGTTTTACAAACCCTCATTTTAGCCTTGCTGACTAACAGTTAACAATACTGAAGAATGGATGCTTATGCTAAATGTTATTTCAGATAAAAGTTCCAAATAAACAAACACAGACAGCTTCTCCACGTTTCCAAATGACTAAACAGATATTTACAGTTTTAAAAACAAACCAGTAACAAACCAGTCTAAAAAAACCCCAAAAAAACCCTTTCATTTACATCATAAAGCAACAAAACATGGCACAGATTCAAATTCCAGAATAGCTTTTACCCCCACACTTTCTACACTGTGGGAACACATTCAGTGAGTAATGTGTGACTTATATTACCTAAATGGTCTAAAAGAAAGTTTAATTTGGAGTGTGCATAAATACCTGACTGTCTTCAACAATCTCAAAGACCATTTATATATTGGCTGTTTTAAATATAAGCATGCCATTGTCATCATCCCCACAACACTCCCAGGGAGAAGACAGATATTTACTTTTAAGTACACTGACTTAAATATAAAAAAGCCAGAGTAATTTTAATTCATAAGGTTTCTTCTTGTTTTTTGAAGCTGTGAGTGTTGAAGCAAAACTAGTAACTAAATTACAAACGAATCAGTACCATGACTTTAATTTTATTTTTGCTCAGGAGTCTGTTTCCTCCTTTGGAGAAAACTATCTGGACACAAAACTCATGGATACTACCACTTGCTCTTGGTACAGAAGAATCTGCAATACCAGTTCTGAAAACAAAATTTGCTCTCCGAAACACAGTTTTAAACTCCTAGTTTGTCATGCTACGCAGAAAACTGGAAACAGAACATTCATGTAGTCAAATGGTTTTCCCAAAAGACAACAGTCCTTCTCACATAGTCCTCAGATAACTACAGTTCAAGACTGTTCTCTTCACATTTTGTTAGCTATACATCACTGTGGTGTCTCACTGTACCCTGTTCAGTGAAAATAACACACTGTTTCCTACACTGTAGCACCATTGTCCAGCCTTCACAGCACTATGGGACAATTGCTGTGGTCACGTAGCAGAGCTGAGCTACACACACCAAGCAGATCAGATTATGTTGCAAACACACCAAAATTTATCATGCACACAAACAAGTTCTCGCCCATGTCTATGGGGCTACGGGAAAGAGAATATTCAGAGCAGATTGTTGCTACCAGAACAGTTCACAGTCCTTATTACTCCTTTGTCTGAGGGCCCTTAAAACATGATCAGGAAACTGTGTGCAGATGGATGAAATGTTCTGATGTAGTGCCAGAAGCAGGCTGCCACTATTTATTTGAGACCCCGACAGCCATCTGCATTCAAATGGCTGGATGTGTGCCAGTCATACAATGAAAATGCCATTCTTTTCATGTGCTCACAACGTATTTTCATCATGCTGGAGGAGGTAGCAAGGTCTTCTTGGAATGACAGCAGCTGAGAGCAGGCTACTGCTGACAGAAGAGCCCTCCAGCTCATTCCCCACAGGTCAGGGCAAACCATGCTGGTGATACCACCTGAGACACCCCAAGTCATCTGATACTTTTCAACTGTCTGAGAAGCAGTTTTAAGAGTGCCTTGCCTTAGAAATACATTTTTGGTTAACTCTCCATGTTTCATTAGTTTTCATTTGGCATCATGATGCTTTCTTATTGCATACTTGAAAGTAAAAAAACCAACCAAAAAAGGCCTTTATTACCTTATCCCCTTTCTCTTCAGGTTCATCTTCATTGAGGAATTCTCTTTTCGGATATGGAATCTGGCAGCCAGCAAACACACTGAAATACAGTAAACACTCCACAAATACGTACATATGGCACACATTTCCTTAATGCTATGTTAAAAACAGATGCATGTAACACAACTTCATTTCTGCTATCTGACGAATCCTGTTTCCACAAGTGAGTGGCACTGTGAGCACCCAAGATAGGTGCTGATTGTAATGTCAGATCTCTTTGCTGTTGGCACAAGGCTGTCCTTTAGAAATCATGGCATGGTTGAACATGCCTGAATGCCAGAACGACCACTTGTTGATTCAGATGGTAAAATGAACAAACACCGTGTCAGAAGTTCCACAACACCCAGTTGGAACATGCATGGCTCACTGAATAAAGGGACTGATCCAAAGAGTATTAGTGTCTTATGAGCCTGCCTTGGCTTACAACAGGCTTCAATATATTTGCCAATCACAACAGCAGAATTACTTTCAATAAGCTTCTCAGGTCTTGTTTAGGAAAAAAGGACTGCTTTTAAATTCATGTGGGCAATGGCATTTGGAACATTCTTTAATGTTTATCATAATGTTATCCTGTAATCCATGGGGAGCTACAGCTCTACACAGGATAGCATCAGATAAACACTAAGCAGAAAATTACTGGTAGATCTTGACCAGTATCAATTTCTTAGATTTCTGTGCCAACATTCAGAATACAGTCAACATGACGTGGTTTTTAAAAGGGTGTAAACAGTTCCTAATCTTGCTGCTATGTAGTGTTTGATTTTTTTCAAACAGAAAAAGACATTTTAAAACCCAACTAGTCTCAACTAGACTCCTTTTTCATCCCAGTGACTGTTCCCTCCCTTTAGTGTTGCCTGCTAGTTGAGGAAGCAGTGAAAGCAAAGGTAGAAGTCCACCTGCATCAAGTTCATACAGATCATAATGCTGTGCACCACCATGCTTCTGAAAACTGGGAAGAGAAACCGACAAAGTCTGCCAGCTGGAGTTGAATATATCATTTGAACTTTTCATGACAATAAAATATACAGAGAGATAAATTCTGTACTCTCAAGCCTTCTAAACAAGGGATTTGTGGGATTTTAGGCAGCCATTTATCTCTTCACTTGTCTCATAGTGTTACCCTGTGAAAGAGCGCATGGGAATGGGCTGTAGGTCAGAGAACTGTCCCACTCCTAGGGAAAGGCACAATCAACCAGGCAATGGAGAACAGGGCTCTGAGGCTGTGTAAGGCAGAACAGAAGAGGGCAGAGATTGATTCTCTAAATACTGCAGTAATGTCACTCCGGCTTTGGTAGCACATTCAGAATTACAACACTAGTGCAGTACTGGGTTATTTTTCATGACCACTCAGTTCTGGCACCAGTAGATACAAACACTTCCGTACTACACTTGTAGTTTCTAATGAGCATGCCTGAGCTGCTACTTCTTGTGGACACAGGTAGGCATCTGTGAATTTTTCAGCTGTTATGTCATTTCAGGGACTAGCATGTAGCAGAAGGAAGTCACTCCAGATGTGCACAAAAGAGGGAATACATACTCTGATGTAGGCAGAGGATCCTCTTGAAAGTAAGGGTCCTGCAAAGCCTGCTCTGAGGTAATTCTCTTTGTAGGGTCCATAGTAAGAAGCTTCTGAAGCTGCAAAGCATAACATTAAAAATAGCAAAAAGCTTATCAAACTATCATTTTTCAAACTATGACCTGTATGTCTTGGATTGTGGATTACTAAATTATTTCTGGCTTGTCCAGACAAGCCTAAGTTAGAATTGCTTGTTCAGCGAAGTTCCCAAGCATCAAAGTACTGTGGTTGTGAAGTACTTCTCATGTAATAAACAGTTAAGTGTATCAGGCAATATTAATTGCTCAGGCTGAACCACTGCACTAAAGCAACGCTAAATTCAGCTATCACAGGTTCATAAAGCATCATTTCTAAGTAACAGCTTTTTGTTGTGCTACATGTATAGCTTTTATACTGTTCTACACTGCTGACACAAAAGGAAAAAAGTGTCAGAACAGACTGAACATGACCAGGATTCTCCCTATCTCCACTTTAGGGATGGAAACAATAAATCTTCATTTCTTGCACTGGCAACAGTCCAGAATCAGAGCACTGCTACTCATGCAGCTCCCAAACCCACTCTAATTGGTACCAAAATGAGAAAGAGGAGGAGCAGACCCTTCCTAGTAACCTTTCTTCCTTGCTAGGAGGAAAACAAGCACAAATTTATTAGCCAGAATGCTTTTGACTGCAGCAGGCTATAAAAGAGGATTACAACATATTAGTAGTATAAAACAGGAATTACAGGCATATCATACCATTTAGTTACTTATTTATCACATTCTGATAAACTTACAGTAGGAAATTTGGGTGCTGAAATTACATTATACAGTATCCTGCTCTCATGCAATACTCTCTTAATTCAAGCCAGTAGTGAAAATAAAATTCCTTCTGCAAAGGACATCTCAGCTCAAACTCTCTTTCAGGTCTCCAACAAAAACTGCCAGGATATTCAGCAAAAAAACGTGATTTTGGCATGGGTATTTACGGCTTTTTGTTCCAATAAATTAAAAACCTAACATACAATTTTATATTCTATATATATGCTAGAGTAAAGAGCCTCAGTAAAAGCACTCACCCTCCTCAAGAAAGGAAATACAGGAAATACAATCTTTCTCAATAGTTGTAGTTAACCCTACTTGATAGATAAGGTCTCAAAATTCTCTGTACTTTTGCCATTTCCTTCCTAACTCTTCTTATTCACACACTTTATGGGCAACAGACTGACAACAAAACAGAGCCATTTGGGCTGTCTCTCCACCTATCAGTTCATTTGCAACTAACTCCTAAATGGATTTCTGCTGCTTGCCTAGAGATACACCTCAAGATATTCCTGCATTGTACACACCTGGAGGGTTTGAATGGGAACTTATTTACTGTATTTTTGTGTGGTGAGATAACTCTTAACCCTACATCTTCTGTGCATCTTAACAAACTGAACTTCTAATGTGATGTTGGCTCTCTACATAGTGACCTAACACAACACAGTATAGACAACAGTTTGGTACTCAGTATCTTTACTTCAAATCACCTTTCCCTACATGAAAATTTTTTGTCAGCTAGAGCAGCTTCTGGCACTACTACAGGTTATGCAAAATTCCCAGCTCCTCCACCGTGACTGCAGGGACAAACATGCACATTCTGTACAAGGCCACTCCTGATCTTTGGTACCAGATGTCATCAATGACAGAAGAGTACAGGGCATCAGCCTCTGCCCCCTGGACTCCTTCCTCAGACCTGGTTGCTGCAGCCCTACTTGAGAGAAAGCTCCTCCAGTTTTCTGCCACATAACACTGTCATCATGAATTGTCCCCAAACTTGACCTGTATTCTTTGTCACTCGTAGGTAAGGCTAATGTACTGCAGCAGAAGACCCGAAGATATCTTGGCCGTTTTAATGATCTGGTCATTCCCTCAGCATTCCTGCTTCCCTTGCAAGGATACAATCAGCTTGTCCATTCCAAGTAATACCACACACAACATCCCTCCCAGCAAGATAACCTGCCTATCAGTGATGCTACTGTGAACCAACTTCTTTGAGAAAGTCTGGTTATCTGTAGCTTCTGGGAAAATGAATAAAAGAAATGTCTGGAGACAATTTGCTTTCAGGGCAGCAGCTGCTAAGACAACATAGGAAACCAATGAGACTAGACTTCACCAAAATCTCATACTTCGCAGCAGGTCTCAAGCTCGCTCGCTCTCAGGCTCTACTGGCCTGGCATGACAGCTATGAATACTAAGCCTGTAACTTTTCCAGGACAGCAAGAACAGATGCCTCTTCCTGAATGGAAAACATTCTGCCCTTCATGTAGACATTATCATTCAATGTCGATCAGCAGAATGGCATAATATCATTGTCTTTGTCAAAAGTCACTTGCTATCCTGCACTGATCTACTTGATGCCATCTGTTCCCCATGTACCACACTTCCTGCACTCATTAGCACAGTCTCAATCAATGACTGTTACAAAGCAGATGTCTTCAGAGGTCACCCTGCAAGATGGAGGTTACCTTATAAAAATAACTACCTTGGATATGAACAAGGAGTTTTAGGGAGTCTGCTTCACAATACATGAACCTCCTCAGTACAGCAATGAGATATCAGGAAGGTAGTCCATACTCCTGGGCATTCTTATTCAGAGCTTTGGGAGACTGCCCTATTTGAGATCAGCCTCCGTCTCTGTGGCTGATCATTAAACCACCCTTATTCACTCCTTCAACTGTGAGAAAAATCTAACAAACTATCCTCCTTAGCAAACTACGTCTTCTTCACAATGTTCAGAAAGAACAGCAAAGTATGGTAGTTTCAGTGTTCTTTAGAGATCTGGTTAAGATTTCCCCTGGGAAAAAAAGCCTACCCACCCAACATGACTCTCAACTCAGTGTTCAGCCTTGATGAATTAGTAATGTAAGCTGACAGCAAGCAGGTTTTCTGGTGGATTTCACTTTTCGTAGGAAAACATGGAAATTCATGTGCTAACTAATGATGTCTCTTGCAATTGTCATCTTTTCAGTAAGACTTACCCTCCAGGTGATTCCAATGCGTGCCCAGTAAGTTGAGTTTAAGAAATTTTACTTCTTTTTTTTTCATCAACTCTCACTCTTCCTATGGAAATTCTTCCCTTCCACCCACTTGGGATCAACCTACTCTGTTTCCACAGCTATTTGTGTCATCATCCAGCAACTACTAACGAGTCAAAGAGCAAATCTTTGCCAGGACATAGAGAGATGACTGCTATGCTGAATTTGTAACTGAAAGCAGACCACTGAAACTCAAGCTGCACTAAGAGCCTCATTACAGACCTCCCTGTACACAGCATTAGCAAAGTCACTTTGAACTTCGTTCCTAAATTTAGACAGCACTAAGCCATCACACAGGCATCCAGAAATGATGCTGTATTAGACAGAGCAACCCTGTGTTGGCCTACAACGGGTGACTCAACTAGGCAACCAGCAAATATATGTTCAGGGATTTTGTTTGGAATCATTGCCAGAACAGTGGTGGACTACTGTCAGAGGGAAGAAAGAGAAAACCAAATTACTACAGGAAATTAATTTCTCCTTTCCTCTTCCCTTTCTTCACGAAACTCATTTAGCTTTTGGGGGTTCTTTAGCTCTCTGAAGCCACACAGAATCAAGACACGCATTATAATCACTCTCTTATTTGCACAGGAGACCTAAAGGTAAGGCTGGGTATCCAAGTGGCTTGCAGACCTTAATTAGAGAAGACTCTCAGATTTTCAATACCAGCAGTTTAAGAAAAATGTGTATGAAGAAAACACATTTCAAAAATGGCCAGTTAGTGATAAATAGCTTTCTTTAACATTGGTGTTCATTAGAATAAGATAGGAGAACAGGCACAGATATTACCCTTAGAAATGCAATTTCATTCCTGTCATCATAGCAATTTTCAAGTTGCACCTACCAAAAGAAAAACTTTGCTGTCAGGCTTGACTTTGTGTTTCTCCATGTATTTTATGAGGCTACTATTGGCATATCTGAAAAATACAGTTAAAGAAAGACACATCTGAAATAATAGTGCATTAAAAACATGTAACTCTATCAGTGACCACAGAAACATTTCCCAACCCTCAGTAAGTAAACTCTAAAAAGAACTGCTATCAGAAGACATGTCAGGTATTTACCTAGCAGTTGCACACATAAAGTGTGCTTTTCACCAAGAGGAGTGCAATCAACTGTGTAAAGATTATTTCCATGAAGCAGGCAACTTTTATAGTATATGGATATATGACAGAGAGACACAATTTGAAGTTTAGACTCTGTTTTTCTAAAGCAACTCTGCCACAGAAAGCAGTTTGTCACAGCTCAACATTTAAGCTATTAAGTTGTATCCAGTTAGAACTTGGCAGAGCAGTTAGATTACCATTCTGTCTCCCCAACCTGCAGAAAACCATACAGTCCTTACAGCTCCCAAACTCAAAAATGCCCTAAATACTTATAACCTGTGCCTTGCCTTTAATTTACAACTCCAGATGTTATCTAAAGACATTTTCAAAAGAAAGAAGCTTCATGCACAGATAAACTTCATATCTTATGTAAAGCCAGTGTAATGAATCCATGTCAGAGCTGGAAACAGAATCCAAAACCCCTGAATCCATGTCCTCTACCTTACTTTAAGGAGTCCATGTGACTCCTTGCCAGCTCTGATCAACTATCACCACTTGACTAATTTAGCCAAAGAAGCAGGAAACAGCAAAAGTGGAAAATTCTCAGATCCCAGACAGGCTTTGCATCACAACCTATTGAACATGTTACCTTCAATAGAAATTTCTGTCCAATACATTGCTGTCTCCACATATCCACTTGTCAAAAATACCAGTGCTTCCCTATTCTTTCTCACACAAAATGAATGAAGTTATCTTGAACACGTAATAGAAATGGGTTAAGCAAGCTCATTTGTCTGTGCCTGCCACAGATTAAATTACACTTATGACGACCTCTTCTAGAGAAATGAGGAGGCCACTCAGTTGATGTTCTTAACAAGCAGCTGAGGGAGAGAACACCATTCAAGTAAACCAACTAATTCAAACAGGACAGCTGCCACAGTGTTAGAACCTAAATACTTCAGAAGCCCCTCCCCAAAACGTCAGAGCCCATTTCTGCCTCCATCACTCAGTGAACTGTTGTTACATTATCATTACTTACGTTGTTCTTCTAAAATCTTTCTGAAGAGTTGGATATTCTGGCATCTTCCTTATGTCTTCCCAGTCTTTATCTTTGGTAGTGTGGAAAAAAGAAAAAGCATTTACAATTCTGAATGTGTAGGTTAAGTAATACTCAGGAAGAAATAACTACAGGAGTTGTTTGACTTCCTGTTTGTTGGCCAGTGCTATTGTTCTTTAATTGTCAGCACTTCCAAATCCATCAAACTGACAGTTTCTTCGTACCTATACAAACAACTAGTAATTTCCTTTAGAAAAAAACCCCAACAAACAACTCAGGAGCGCTGTCTGCTGCTTTAATGAAAATAAATTACCTGCAGGGAATCCCATTACACTGAAAATGCGGTCTAGCTGATCGTGATGAAAAGGATTACTTGTTTTGATGTCCTCCTGGCGACAGTGAAATATAGGTTCTGAAGTCAATAGTTCAGCAAATATGCAGCCAATTGCCCAAATATCTACAAAAGAAGGAGGATAATTAATAAAAAATTACTGTACTCAATTGCTCTGTTTTTTGTTTCTGCACAATTTCTCAACTTGTATAACCACAGTAAGATAAAATGCTTCACATTTAAAAACAATGCATTAATATAATACATTAAAAAGGGATATGTTTTCTTTAAACCAAAATTAGAGTCTTAGAATCCAATTTGTACAGTTGTAGTCCAACAGTTAACATATTCACAGTTATGGCAGAAAACTACACCATATTTGCTTACAACACAGCTTAAAGGGCATTCAATCAACCAAAGATTATCCCCCATAAAGATTCACTGAAATAATACTTCTACCACATATTTCAGAACAATTCCAAACAGATAATTGATAACCAAATAAACACTAACAAGGAAAAGACTAATGGCTCGTACGTTTAACCAAATGGTACAAGCTAGTTAAAATGAGGGAAAAAAGATCCTAATTTTAATCATGTGTAGAAGAGTGATTACAAAACTTTCATAAAATTAAAATCCTACATGACAACTGACTCCCAGAGCAACAATACTTTAACTGTGTCATCTACATCTCATGTACATAAAGAAAACAACAGCATGATACCTGACACTTGGACTTGATGATCTTAGAGATCTTTTCTACCTTCATGATTCTACATACTGAAAGAAAAAAACCCCAACTTCTATTTAATGAAATTCTCATTAATATGCTTTTTTAGATTAAAACTATTGTGGACAAAAACATTAATTTACAAGAGAATTGTTTTCAGATTATATGTATTTGTTCTAGTTACTGCTTACTACTGTAGCAGGTTGAATTTGATAAACCGGGCGGAAACACTAATTTAGTGTAGTAGTTTCAATTTGAAATACAGATTTTTTTGTGTGAGGTAAAAATTAGGAGAAAACAAAGCAGGCACAAACTTACAGGCTTAAAGAAATTTATTAACAGATCTAAAAGGAAAGCAAAAGAGGGAAAAAAAAAAACCAACTGCTGTGGTATGAAACATCTCTTCCATGAAAAAACTCTTACAGTCTTTACATACTGCAATACCGCAAGACATCATGGACCATCACAGGGGGTTATTAATCTTTTTTAAGGATGAGTTCTTTTGGCCTAAACGCAAAGGTTTTTTTCCCCCTACCAGTCTGTAAAAAAACCCCCCCTCTTTCGGCTTTTAAAACAACCCTGGCATAGGCATTATTCACAACCTTTGCGAGTCACACGTGAATTGTCCATCCCCCCATGTACTTCAAATGGATTAAAGAGACAGTTATGATATTACAGTCTTCACCACGGCATTGTAAAAAGTATTTTAAGTTACGCGCGAGAAGCGCGGCTCCACCCTCCGTCCTCCTCTGACGCCATCTTTTCCTCCAGCTCACATGAGCAGTTCTCTCCTCCTCTTCCTGCCGCTGAAGTCACCATGTTACCGTTCAGGCTCCACGGCGGGGAGAATTCCGTTCTCCCTTGTTCCGCTACCTGCACAGTTTTTCCGTTCTCCTCAGTTCGGCGTGAAGGATGCTGGCCGTGGGCTGCAGGTTGTAGGCTACCGCCGTTTTCCCAGGAAAACCGCGTGGGACGCCCGCGTCAGTTCCCCCTCCCGCCGGACCCCCAGGGCCCGTGCTGCAGCGTTGGGAGCGGGGGGCAGGAGGGGCAGCGGTGCCCGGCCCGGCCCGGCCCAGCCCAGCGGGGGCCCGGTGGGGCCCTGAGAGCCGGCCCCCCTCCCGGTCCCGTCCCCGAGCTGGGACGGGGAGGAAGTCCTTTAATCCCGGCGTTCCAGGCAGTTAAAATATGTAGAATTGAGAGAAGCGCTATTAGTCTAGAGAACTGCCTGTCAGTTCAGGTCAAACCACGACAATTACCACCCATCTTAGTGTTCTGTACAACCCAAATGCTTAATTATGCATCTTAAAATGACGTGTGAATTTCCCAGTGAGAAGAAAGTTGTTACCAGCCAAGGAAAAAAAAAACCAACAAAACAACGACTTAAGGATTTGCTACACTGACAAATATGTGCCTGAGATATTGGGATACAACTTGGGAAAAAGACGATGAGATCAGACAAATAAGCATAGTCCACTGAGTACTAGAGTGTGGAGACTTGTGTTGTAATTGAAGTTAAATTAGATGACCCTAGGAAACCTACTGGATTTTTTTCTAATTTAACAGAACAAATACAAAAAGCAATTTAACTTTAATGTATAAGTCAAAGAGATACAAAATTATTTAACCAGAGTTTAGTTTATTACATGTAGACGAAAGAAAACACCAAGAAAAGTCTCTTGGTCGTTGCAATCAATCTGAAACTCCAAACCCCACTTGCTGTCAATGGTGGTGTTTGTGGCCAATGCTGCCTTATGAGCCACAGCGTGTCCTTAAAAAAAAAGCACCACTCTCCTATAGGTAGGAAATAGAAAGACGAGCCATCCACACTCTATTTGCCAAAACTGGTCAGTTCCATTTCCCTCATGTTACAGGTGTGGAGCTTGAGGTGTCCCAGTATATAACCCTTTCTTCCAACCTCCCTTACAGGAAAATCTGATAACATTTCATTCAGACTTTACAGTTTTGACAGGGTATAACTTGCTCTGTGCATTACATCACATTCTCGAGGTTTTATCTTCCTTTGATTTTCCTATTAGCCTTATCTGCATGAAAACAAGATCTTTAGCTGTTGAGATTTTATCTGCTCAAGCAACTAATGCAGCATATTAATCACAATTGCTGCCTGGGTAGTAGGCATAAATTATCTACTCCAGAATGGAAATTACTTATTAATTGAAGAATAGAATCTTCATTTAACAGTATCTATTCACTCATTTTCATAACAGACAGCAAATCCTTTTGGAGATGGCTTATCTAGAGGCCAAAAGAATGGCAGCTCTCTTAGTTTTTTGTGGCTTTCTGCAGTGCTCACTGTCCATCACATTGTGAGGGAGAGGCTGGACCACTGCTCCTTATTGCATTCATTACTGCTCTATCCAGAGTGACCTTTTCCTTTTAACGAAGAAAAAAAAAAAGTAAAATCTAATATTCTCCCTGACAGCAAAGCTGAACTGGGAAATCCCCCTGATGTGACACAGCAAACTTCAAATCTCTGTTTTTCCTTCATCACCCGCACTGTGTGAGAGCAGAGCCACTATATAGTGCACAGAGAGTGTACTTTAAACCCTTTGAGAATTCAGAAAGACAGACATTTTACCAACTGGATGTTACATCTGTATAAACACTGGAAACTCCCAAGCTGGTGTTGTAATTTTCTGTGGGATGGCATTATTGGGCAAATCAAGCATGAGACTACTTTTAACTCTGATGAGTTGTTTTATTTTCTAGTAGTTCATATGCTGGGGTTCAACCCTTCATGCTTCTTGCCAGATATTCTTCATCTCCAAAGAACTAATATAAAGTAACCCAAAAGACTTAGTACAGAAAACCTGAAGCTTTAATTTCTGTAAGAAAAGATTAAAGAGATGGAAAAGGCCTTGCAGCCATGCAGCTCAAGCAGGTCACGGTCTTCTCTTCATGAACCTTTTATGTAACCTCATCTTGAACACATCCTTGGCATATATTGATACCATTCACAGTTAATGATTTTCTGCCAAGATTAGCTAGTTTGTTTGTTTCTCGTAAAGACATTCATTATTTGCAAAAAATAATGTACCACATGTGGCATTTTTTCTAGCAGGAATGCCTCATTAAATTCTGCTAAGTTTAAACGCTTCATAAATACAAGCAGTCTTAGTAGGTATTTATCTCCTATACTGTTCATAGTAGTCAACCAAATACAAATTTTGGGTCTAACTACAGAAAAAAAGTCCTTGTCTAGTGCCATTTAAGGTTTTCCATTTGTGATCCTTCAAAATTAATGATTATTACATCTATTCCAAATATATTCCAACTAACATGTACTACCCCTCAGAAGTGACACAGCAGAGCTTAAAACACAAAAGCAGTATTTTTCAAGTACAATGTATTATTAGTCTAATGCACATCATCTGCCTCTAGCACAAAAGCAGCTTCTTATAATGTTGTATAAAAATTTTGTTATAAATAAAACTTTTTTTAAAAGCACGCACCAAAGCAAGTGGCAAAAATCATCCAACAATTAGTTCTCTCCTCTACTAATGATCAGGAGGGTGAGTGGCCTCACTGCTCCTGAGCCAAAGCTAAAACTACTGAAGGCATCCATCGGTTATGTCCCAGACCCACTGAAAACTGGGACACAAAGGTCCTACAGAGTTGCACTGGGTACTAAATGTTTTCCCATCTGATGTCTTGGGAGGATCCTAATAAGTCTGCCAGAGTAACAGAACCATTCCTGTAAAGATGGTTCTGTTTCCTACAGTCTCTTCTACTGTCATTAGGCTTCAGGGCCAATCCATGGTAAATTTTTTTTACTGTTTGTTGGGCTGGGTTGTTTTGTTGGAGTTCTCCTCCACCCCCAAGACTTATAGATTCCTCACTTTCCCCAAGTTCACACTGGAACCGAGTGCAAGCCAATTTTGCTCCCTGGCTCTGGAAAGAGGGGTGGGAGTGACTCCTAACCAAACAACTTCCTCAGGTTCCATCCAAACCTGTTTTCCAGTGAAGTATCCTTCCACTATGACAATACTTCTCAAGTAATACATAATTTTATAAAAAGAAAAAAGAAATAGCCTTTTATGGATGGACACTTGTCATTGGTAAACAGACTTCCCATACAAATGCCTGTGTGCACAGATTATTAAAATATTTGTATGGCTGTCTATGTCCTAGTTTTAAAACCTGTGACTCTAATAGCTTTATAGGTCAGCTGAGAAAATCCTGTGTATCCTGCTCTACTTTAGCACTGTAGCCAAGAAGCAAGAACAAAGGGATGCTGTTTCAACGATAGGGCTGATTAAGCAGACAAATGCTCATGTATTCTTTCATTTCTGTGGCACAATAATCTCATTTCTGTATTTGTTCCAGTATCTTGGAAACATTATTTAAGAATAGTATGACCACTTAAGACAATAAGACAATTTATTAAGCAATAGCCTTGACTCTTAAAAGGAAACATCTTTTCCCATGCATATTAACCAAAACTTTTCATTGAACACAGGACAGAATCCAAGATTAAATACATCATAATTCTTAACTATATCCAAGAAAATAAATAAACAGTCTCTTAGTGTCATAGAATTCTTTAGTAAAATTCTCTTAAAGAAAGTAAGTAAAGACTTGGAAAACACCTATTTAGGTGCAATCAATCTGAGGAATTCATCATTAGTGAGGTTTACCACCATAGCATCAGTACTCAACCAAACTACTTTTTCCTGTTGTTGTTTTGAACACAAAGTCTAGACTCTTGGACACATGTGAATGCTGGTAAAGACAGTCAAGAGCAGAAGGACAGACAGCAGAATACAGGTTCCCTGCACCTGCCAAGGGCTAATGCAACAACCAGCTAGTTAGCCAAAAGCTAGGTAGCAAGCCCTTAGCCCAAACAGGGCTTTTCAGGCCATCTCTAAGAACTACAGCATTTACTTAAAATCCTCCAAAACTTTCCAATCAAGGCAAGGACATCAAGCACACCAACAGACTGGAAACCTGAAAAGAGGCTGTACAGGCAAATGCTTTTAATTCTTTTTCAAATAACCATCAAGTGGTCTAATGAAAAGGTATAACCTCTATAAAAAAATATTCCATCTCATGCTGAGCACAACAGCACATTCTGGACTTACTTGGAATCTTTATACACAAGAGTCTAGGAGCACAGAGATACTACAGAAAAAGAGTTTATTCATTTTTATGCTGGTTTTAACATTAGAAATTAGATCTAAGAAAATAATGTATCTTTAAAGAGGGATTTCTTTGGTCTGGTAAGGTCAACAGAACATGCCTGTTATAAATGTTTTGTTATCACACATATACATAAGGGAAAGACCTTCCCATTCATACATTAAGGTCCCAATTTTTATGTGCTTCATTTAAACTTTACACAGCAAAAAAGAAGGTTGAGGAAGTGGCCACTAGTCTTTTAAATTTGACACCTTCTATGGAGAACGGAAAATGGAGTCAAACATTTACATGTGACAGGCTTTTCAAGGGGAAGCAAAAAATGGTGTCAGTGGGTTAAGGGTCAAAAATTTGCTATCACTCTGATGTTGGGCAATGTTGACCAATTTTTAACAAACAGCATCTCAACAGACCTTGACTGAAGAATTACTTACACTGTAAAGCTGCAAAGATGACTGTGCTGCAGACAGAAACAACACCTCCCACTAATGTGAGGGATGTTCACAGCCAGCCAACCATGTATCTAAGAACAATGTTTTATTTCAAAAGTGCATCATCTTCTGTGCAATGATGTAATGTCAAGTTAATTCAAAATTTTTAACTGCAAAATCATACTAACTTGAATAAATAATGAAATCCATTATCCTTACTTTTCTTTTTACCTGTATGCCTTCATCCTAGACTTTTAAACTAAGCTACATTCGTCTCATGTTTGTACTAACAATTTAATTAATTTCAATTAATACAACCCTAAAAATTTTAAAGCATCTTGACTGAAATTCTGAGTTCACTTAAATCAATTGTCATTTTCTGCAGTGCCTTAACAGGCCAGGTTTTTATCATTCTCTCTTAATAGAAGTATTCTAGCTTGTCAAAATATTTTATTTTCCCACTTACATTTCTACTCTTCAGTATATCATTAAAAGAAGATCCTGGATTACATGATTTCGGACTTCTGCTATGCATTAGATACATTATCTAGCTTGCAACATTAGACTTAAATTACTGTGCTAAGCTTGACAACACAGGTACAATAGATTTAATACAGGGAGTGGCAACAAATCCAGATGCCCTAAGTAGTCCTTTCATGCAGCAAAAATATGATTTCAAACAGTGAAATCCTGTTAAAGAACTTAATCCTTAGTTTACAGAACTTCATATCCAAGAATTTGGAAATTCCAGGTTTATGGTTCTATATGAAACCTTCTATTTAACATGTGCAGATTCCTGAAGACGGGAATCAGGCTGAAATCTTACCAACAATTGTACCACAGAGCACAAGAATTCGACTTTTGCCAGCATCAGCACCTTGAGAACTACACCTTCACCAACATTATATTGCTTTTGCAAGGATTTTCAGTGTATTTTCTTTTCAAATACTCCTCTCCCCCCATCACCCCCAAATCCTACATACATCACATTTTCATCAGCAATTCTTTAACTCTTCACTTGTGTCTCCAAGACTACTGCTGTACAAACTACAGATTATCTACTACCTTAGCTAGCAGTAGAGCAGCTAACTTCCTTGGGAGCATGGAGTGATGGTTGCATGAATGCAGAATAGAGGGACAGTTCCATCTTCTCCCTCCTCTCAGTTCTTTCAGAACCTGGGGTTGCTCCAGACTCAGGTGGTGCCATTTCAGGGCAAGGAATTAGGTCAGTGGGACAAGCACTTAGTTCTGGCACGGAAAGCATGTTACAGCCTTGCTTTTTCCCTAATCCTAAATCTTTAGATTGTTGGAGATGGCAGAGGAACATTATGACAACTGCAGCACCTCCAAGATTTAGCAAAGAACATACTGCTACTTTTGTTTCAGCAACAGCCATGCTTATACTTCTGAGGGTCCAAGAGGTACCCTGGCAAGCTGTCAAGCTTTTCATGGAAACAAGGGTAAAAAGAAAAATGGCCTTTCAGTGACAACTCTTCAAAAGTCTGAGGAATGTAATGGGTGACAAAAGGCAGTTTTGTAGTTCCAGGGCTACATCTCCCTACCAAATATCAAACAACTGCATCAAGGAAAGGAGTATGAAAACTTCTTATTGCGAAGGTCACAAGTCTCTCTTATACTGCAAAGTATTAGGCAGGTCTAATACAGGAATTTCCTCCTATAATGATGACAGAATTAAGAACAGGCAAGATTAGACACTGGTAAAATAGTATTTACAAAGCTTTTCAGGAAATATGCACAGCTCTGCATTTCATAAAAACATAGGAAAAAAATTAATGACAATAGCAAATAAGAAAGCAGTACATATTCGTTGAAATGGAAATAGACTTTTTTTTCTAATTAAATGCAAAATATTTTAATAAACCCGCTTTTTTGTACACAGCGGAGCTCTTTGCAGGTTAACTCCATGCTAACTAAAGAGGAACAGTGAGTTTGTTATCTGCTATGTGCTCTCACTTGGCTTGTGTCTTTAGCTATTACAACTTTTTAATAGGTCCAATATGTCAACACCTTCGGAACTAACATAAGGTGAGCAAAAGCCCTGCTAGCTAGTAGATTGAGTTATAACAAGAAACATCTGTGAAGAATACTTTCTTGGACAGTTCCAATTCACAAGCCATGACAGTCTTTTCTAGAAGTTATTAAAGCCTTTGATGCCTACTTTATTTCAGTCAACGGAGAGGAATGCACATGAACAAACCTTGCCTCCCAGACAGTACCATTGGAGAAGCTTCTTTGTCCTTCCAAACAAGAGTGTTTTACTTTACAATATCTTAACATTTCTGTTACTAAGATTTTCAGCCCTACAGTTATTTCTAGTAAGGCACTGACAATAATTCCAACGTAATTATAAGCAACTCCATTGGATAATACATGAAATAAACTGGCGTGAAGAGTAATTCTGCTGTCAGTCACAGTATTGACAAGAAGTCAACTTGTGAAGCAATGACACCTGTCCTGAAAACCAGTCATTCTACTCAATCAGTGCTGTAATGATGAAAGTTTCAGTTGATACTGCTGAAGTAAGTATGCCTGAAGATCAAACTGATGGATCAGCTAAAACAACTCCTCTGCACCAGAAGTATGCATCTTGTTAGGATAAGTAGGCACTTGGTTTTCAGCCAAAATAAATTTTTATGAGCCAACTTTTCAGATTTGGTAGCAAAAAGTGCACATTAAAAGCCTTTATTACTGCACAGTATAATGAGGGTAAAATGTTTATGGAACCAGCTTTCACAAGGAAAACTCCTGTCTTACTTCCCTAAGGAATCTTTCTTTAAAAAGTCTAAATCTTTTTTTAAACTGAGTTCATGGCATAGGTTGCTCAGGAAAATTAGAGAATCAATGCTGCTGCTGCAAAGCTCATCTGTCTGGTAAAGGACAAAGTCAGTGAGGTACTAGGGAAGTATGAGGTCCCATGGTTATTAACAGTTTGGAAGAACACAAAGCTGATACTTGGAAGGAAAAACAATTAGAAGGAAAAAAGACACGGAACTAAAACTATGACCAGTATGGAGGATTTTTGGCCCACAAATCATTGATGACTCTTGATGTACATGGGACTAAGTGTAGACAGATTTTTGAAGGCACTTCTTGCTCAAAAGTGGGTTTTTATCACAGAGCTATTGCTATAGAGAATATTCTGCCTTCTGAGTATTTTTATATTATTTCTCCTGCTCT
This sequence comes from Lycocorax pyrrhopterus obiensis, assembly GCA_014706295.1. NCBI lineage: Eukaryota > Metazoa > Chordata > Aves > Passeriformes > Paradisaeidae > Lycocorax > Lycocorax pyrrhopterus. The sequence goes on along the minus strand of JACSVZ010000004.1, from coordinate 69,039,904 downwards.
AAAATAAGCCATGTACAGTTAAGTCAATGCAGCAGCAAATCTGCCAAAATACTGAACAAAATGGCAAAAGCATCCAGTACTTCCTTTTGTAAGTGTTGCAAGGGGAGAGAGTCATGAGAATACAAAAAGTATTGGGTGACCACATGTGGAAGCTTACAGGTTAATTTACCAAGCAATCCAAATCAGGACAATTAGCAGATTGTAGTTGTGATTGAAGATGTAGTGGTTTTGTTTTACTTTTCTTTCCTTTTTTGTTTTTAATGTCCAGAATGTGTCTATTTCTCAAGTTAATTGCAGATGCTAAGTGACATTCCAGTTCCTCTGACAAATAATCTATTCATTGAGTTAACAAAAACAATTTACAGCATACTTGTACTGGAGCTCCCTATTATCCTTAACTGACTTTATCTCCAGGACAATACCATTAAGCAGTGTCCCCATTTTATGGATAATGAAACAACACTTGGGATGGAATAAATGAAACGTAGCCAACTACATACAACACTTGGGACTGAATCAGTATTTAAAGTCAAGTCTTTTGAGACCCAGCTTACTGTCCTAAGAAATGAAACTTAGTCTGGCCCACATTAGAGTACCTCCAACTGGTTTTACACCAGCAGAGACAGGTCAGACCCACAGCACTGTTCTCATTCTTCTGACTATTAAACTACTACACACCTCTCAGACTCTTTAGAGTTGACAATGGCCACCAGCTTTACTAGCTAATGTCCAGACATAACATATTTGAGAAGCAAGAGTAATAGAGCAGTTAGAAGAAGGCAGGAACTAGATCACAAAAGAGTTAATGTGTTAGTTTGCAACAATCCTGCAGATGATACTCCTTCAGTTGCTGTCAGCATCCCAAGCTTTGCAAAGCACTTACTAATATAGCTTTAAAATGTTCTAATTAGGTGATCTAATAATCCTTTATATAACTTTACATTTCTTACATTATTGTAGTAGTGTAGAAAATGCTTTTTATTTTTTAATAAAAGAAGAGGCTTATATAGTATTCTAGACATATTCTCCTACTTTAGAGAGCAAGAGGGAAAAACAGCAGTAAATCATCCAGTACCTGCAATAACTAGATAAGAGAGCAACAATTAATCCTTGGTATTAAAATATTTTGCCTCTCAGAAAAAGCATAAGAACAACTTTGATAATCAAAATTAAGAAAGTTTACCACATGCCGAAACAAGTTTACCACAAAATATCATCTGAATCCAATTACTCCTCATGTTGTATAACATTTCCCAGGGCATGAACAAGGCTCCCTTCTTGGTGTGCCCTGAGTTTTTCTTTTCAGCTCGCATATATGAGTATTTTCCAAACCTCTCTAATTTAATTTACTTTTCTAGTTTTTCCACAACCCCGTCCTCAAATCACAACCTCTCACAAACAAGAATGTGGATTCCTGTGCAGCAGTCAAATGCTGACTGACTATGGATTTGTTCTTCTTAATTATTTCTCATGGATGTTTAAAAGCAGTCCCCCTGCTCCTGTGACTCCACAGACAACAGGTGGGAACCTCCCCTGTACATTTTTCCTGAAGAGTTTTCAATCTTCTGGTTGGTCCCACCTGTAATTTCTGGTTTACCAGATTTTCCAGATAGGTCTTATTTTTTTCCTCCCAACCCTCCCAGAATATGAGACCAAAAGAGCTTCAGGCATCAGTCCAAGATATCCAGAGGCCCCACAGCCTGGCCAGCACGCCAACAATCTGTGCGCGCACAGTAAGGACATCTGATGCACTCGGCATGCGTGGGACTCACTGCATAGGCAATATGGAACACATATGCACATATTTCCATCCTAAATCCTACATAATACACCCTAGATATTTCCCTCTCTTTTTTTCCTGCATGAGGTCAAATGGAGTTGTTGAAACTCTGACGGATCCCAGCATTCATTATAAATTCATTCACTCTGATACACCAAATATTTTCCTGTGACATTTGCTTTCAAAGGCATTTTGATATCTGCTTATACCTTTCACACATTTCCAGCTTCCATAACTGCATGGCAGTCTGGAAATAGAATGAGGTGACAGTGCACTACCCAGGCTTTGAGTTACAGTTTCTCTATACCTAGGACTCATTTGGGCTGGTAAATGCAGTTACCACACAGCCATTTCTGACATTTCTGCTGACTTATAATTTAGACAAGTGCAAAAAGGTAACTAAGAAATAGAGATTTCTCAGGTTTCCAGATTTATTTTTTCGCAATAAACAAGCCCACCCTTTTTTGGTTCACGACAGTGTTTTAGCCTTGCTTAATGGGTGGTTGAATGATCACTTGTTGTCAACAAAATTCAAACCATCTAAAATACTCTAAGTCATCTAATGCCATTTATCAAGTATGCTATTGCTTTAATTAAGGCAAGTGGTAAGGAGAGGTAAGATAACATGCTTGTTTGATAGCACTGATAACTATACAAGCTGCAGCTTGATAAAAACAAGTCATAATTATGTTATTACCTTGATATGCTACAAGATGCCCCAGAATGAATCATATTGGAGACTGCCACATGCTTTCTTAAAAACCTATGATGAAAGAGTTCTTACTACTTGCTTTACCTACTAAAACATACTTTTCTAATCTGATGTTCCCAGAGTGAAAAAAAAACCTGATTAACGTCTCCTTTCAAGCTCAAAGTCAGCTTAACTTTTCCTTCATTTTACCACAATCATTTCCCTTGGTTTCCTTAAAATTAAAGTGCAGAAGTCTTTGCCCATACATGAAAGGAGCACTGTACCTTGCCACTTACTTCAACCTTGTTTCTTTAGTATTCTGAGCACAAAGGCATTTTCCGTTGTGCTGGACTTTCTAGTCGTTCAGTACTTTTATTAAAGTTTCCATGATGGCAAGCAATTTACATTTTTGCAGTTACTTGGTTTCAGCTGAAGCTTGCTCAAGTTACTTTTATTTGCAGGTTTTACATCTTTGCTAAAGTATTACAACGAACACAGAGAAACAGATTCTATTTTTGAATTATGATGCTGAAAATCCAGAAAACCTTGACCCTCTATAGTGAATTTAGTACAGATTAAATTGTGGTAATGGAATAGAGAGTGAACTTTGGCTTCTACAACACCATTTTCCCAATTTGTATTCACCTGGTAAGTTAATTACTTGTAACTATGGTAGCAGATGTTACATGTGAAACTTTATTAACAAGTAGGGCTTATATTATAAACATTCACAATTCATGAAACAAAATATTACTGTCCATGAAACCCTAACATGGGCTTTTTACTACTCTTTTAACATACAGAAAGCAAAAGCTATTTCTGTTTTTCAGCAATACTATTTTCCCGATTCCTACATCTCTTTAAAACATGATGTTATATATATATGATGAACAACTATCTGTTCTGCAAGGAAATAAATTAAAAGTAGAATATTTCATTCATATGAAGAGACAAACTAAACAAAGGAAAAATGTTACTGAAAATTCACCCCTAAAATAGTGAAATATGCTTATGTATTGTTTTGTGTAATATATAGCACTTTCTAAACAGACTGTATTCATTCCAATTTTCCCTCAAAGTTAAACCCACAAAATGTAACTAAGATCAGGTCCAGAAATCAACACCAAAAATCCTGAACAAGTCAAAAGCCAAATTCTAATTTCAGTCTTTGATCTTGTATGTGAATTATTTACATGCAAGCAAGCATACCTAAAGGCTTTATTACAAGAATAAAACCAAATTGGACACTATAGTAGCCAGTGTCCAGGATATTTTGAATACACTGCTAATAATTAAATTATATGTGAAACAAAGATAAGGAAGAGAGTATTACATGTAGAATAATAAAACAATACATTTAAAATAAAGTAAAAACGAGACAAAGTCAGTAAAAACCTAAGCAAACATCTGAATCAGGTAGTGGCTGTTGGACAATGTTCAGGACGTTGCAGAAGAGAACTGATGACAATGATTTCCTAGTAAATTCAAACAAAAATATTTCTCGCTATGACAAAACTGAAAGAGAAAACTCTGCTTTTAGCCTTATTTGTATTTTCTAATCAATAAAAGTAACATATTATCCAAAAGACATGGGAAAATAGCTACGGAAAACAAGCAGCTATACTAAATAACCTGTCTTCTTGTTTTCATAATTTGATGTATCTAATCACCTTTCTTCTAAATTGTTTCCAACTCAAGAGCAATTAAATGAGAATCTTATTTAATTTCTGAGTTATTACTAAAAGCAATACATTAGACTTCCTGAGAATTATGTAATATTAAGAGATCTTAAAATTGTATTTCTTGCACAGAGATTTAAGAGAAAGTTTTAAGAGTTGCATCCCTTGCCAAAAACATTAGCATTTGAATTAAACTCTCACTAGCATGCTTAGCTCATGAAAATGGCCTTTTTTAAAGTGCACATAGTGCTAGAAGCAAAACACAAGTCTGGACTCAATAAACTGCATGAACATCACGGCTGTCATTTTGTTACTCACTTCTTCCCTCTGCCTTAAAGCTGCACCTAGATCAGCTCCACATACCTTTTTTCTTTTCTCTTCTCTTCAGTCACATGCTCCTCTAATCCTTCAGTCAGCCTACAAATCTCAACTTGCAACTTTCCTTGTTCTCATTTCCGTATTTTTTATCTTGCTGCCCAAACTGTTTTGAGTGCCCCTCAGCACTCCCACCGCACGCCAGGTACTATGTAACCATTCACACCCCTCCTGGGTGACTCACTGGTGTGATACAAGAAATAAAAGCCTCAGAAATAATAAACTACTAGCAAAGCCAGAGGACAAGTACCATTGTCCTCTAAAGTTTCATAGGAACTTCTTGCCTGTGTTTTAGTATAGACTAGAGATCCCTCAGGGCAAGAACCAAGTTATTTATGACATAATTAAACAAACAACAGCATTATACTAATTCATCCTTCAAAGAGATACCCTGAGATAATGGTACATATCACTCACACAAATCTCTAAACAATATGCTATCTATCAAAACCAGGTAGCTGTCAGTTGAGGTAACTTCCCTGTACCACACACGCAGGTCACTCAGTAACCTGGTCCATTCGCACCAGTGTTTTCCACTACGAACATAGGGCAATTTAAGCATCTAATTTACAGGTGTTTGAGGCAATCCTGTTGGTATTTTCTTTAAAACACTTCTGCAAACAGAGACTTAGTAGTTAGCAGCCCAGTCTGCATGGTGGCAGATGCAAAGCAGGCCCTAAGAGTCTGCTTCTGCCACCACGGGATTGTGCCAGAACCACGCAGGGGACAGGGGCATTACAAGGCTCCATCCCCAGCTCCCACTGGAGCAGATACCCTGGGATGCCTCCGTCTCAGCTGAGGCAGAGCTCCAGAGGGAGGGTGCTGCCATGCATCAGTCCGTCCGCAGGGTGACACTGGCCTCACATTGGGAGATACACTCTGGTTGGAGCACTGGGACACCAGCAAAAGGAGCTCTGGGAGGAGGTGAAGAGACCATGGGGCACCACAGAGAACAAACAGAACACAAACAGGGTCACTTCAGGGATGCTGAGAAGATTTCTAGAGGACTTGGAGGTAAACTATATGTGTCATCCCTCAGATCTGCTACTGAGGAAGAAGGAAGAACTGGTTGGGGATATAATAATCAATGGCAGCCTTGGCTGTAACAACCATGAAACAGTGGAGTAACAAAGGCAAGAAGCAGAGGTAACCAGCATGGTCAGAGGCTGGAGAGCCTGCTCTGGGAGAGGATACTGAGGGACATGGGCTTGTTCAGACTGAAGAGGAATCTATGAGCAGCCCCTCAGTACCTACACAGAGGTGACCATGATGACGGAGCCAGGCTCTTACAATGGCATACAACAGGAGAGTGAGAGATTATTGGCATAAACCAAACCAAGAAATTGTAACTAGGTATAAACAAAAAATTCTTCACTACGAGGATGATTTTGCAGTGGAACAGGTTAACCAGAGAGGGTGTGAAATCTTTGTTCTTAGAGGTTTTCAAGATGTAGCTGGACAAATCTCTCAACAGACCAGGCAGAATTCATAGTGGGCACTGCTTTGAACAGGAGGATGAACAAGAAACCTCCTAAGGTCCCTTTTGACCTGACTGAATCTGTCTGCAATTAGTATTTTTCTTTGGACCAGGTGTTTGGTTTTGAAATGGATCAGATTTTCCTCACTTCTGATACTTCAGCTTTTGCTGCAGAGTTCTCCTAGAGTACACAAAATAAACTCCTGCACTGGAGGATTCCAAATGGAAGTGGAAAGCAGTAAAGAAACGGAAAGTGCAAGTCTACACCAAAAAGTCAGGTGTCAGTTCATTCATTCTCCAAACCTTTGCCTGTATATGGTAGTTGAATAAACAGGAGTTACTTGACACAAAAAACCCCACACTGTGAGCCTTAAAAGTGTTGGTCCACACAAGAGAACACTCAAACTGAGATGCCAGTATGACACAGTATTTTGTAACTCTTTGAAAAAAGGCCCACAGAGCATCTCCAAAGACTTCCACAACAGAAAAATGCCTGCCAAGAAAGCCACCTCTGTACTCAGAGGAACGATTTAATACTATTAACAGAGGGTCATTCTTTCCTTTGCAGTTCAATACATAACCCATCCCATGCACCTCAGTGCTTTAATTCTCCAAACAGCTGGGCAACGAGGCTGATTGTGCTTCTGGAACTTACTAGGGGGCAAAGAGCCTGGCTACCAGCATTTCCTGAACATGGAGCTTCATAAATCAGCAGGAGTAAACAACGTGCAGATTATGCACAGCACAGGAGACCAGCCTTCTGCTTATCAAGCCACACATTTCATAGAAGCATCTGGACACGTAACACCCTACAAGACTGCCATAGCTATTTCTCTTTTAAAGGTTTACAACATTACATATTAAGCCCATATTAAGAAAACGTATAAACCAATTCAAAGGATATTTTTGTTTTAAAAACAAAACAAACAACATACTTAAAATGTCTAGGTTATATTGAAAAATAAAAGCACCGTCCTCAGAAAGTTTTAATCTTGATTAATCTTTTATGGATGGGATCATCTGCTACTACTTCAGGGACAAAACCCCAAAACTAGCTGGTCAGCTGACCATCCTATCTATTGTAAGGCTACTATCCTTACAGAACTTGCAGGCAAACATCTTTCTTACAGGACAACTTACCAATGGCCTTTGTGTAATGTCTGGCCCCAAGTAACAGCTCTGGAGCTCTGTACCAGAATGTCACCACAACCGGATCCAAGTCTGCCAATGGCTTCAAAGGCGAGTTAAACAATCTTGCAAAACCCATATCAGCTGGGGAATGGGGAGAAAAAATGAGAAGAGTATTTAAATTTTAATAGAAATAAATCAGAATTTAACAGTATTGTCAAAAAACAATTACAACAACAGCTCAAAAACATTAAAAATTACAAATCAAAGTTTCTAACAAAACAAAAACTACTTATAACAATACTGGACCAAATTTATCTAAGGCTAAATGCCATTTACTTCATTCCTAAGACTATGAAGGATAAGATCTCACGTGTTTTCATCACGGTATTGTAAAACTTTACATAACACAGATGCCTGTTCAGTTTTTAAAACTGTAACAGAAATTTGGTTAACTGAAGTCAAGAGTAGTAGGTCTCTAATGTACATTTTCTCCTTTATTTTTATAGATGCTTACAAAACTGTGAGTCCTTGTGACTGCTATATATTTACCCAAAGTGCAAAACCAAAATGACTGCAGTGTAAATTGTTTTGCACTACTTTTCAAGGCATGCCTCCTACTTGGAGGAATGAGCTTCAGAGTCAGTCAGCATGCACTATTACAGAGATGTATTTTAAAACTAAGCATTCATTCTATAGAATTCAAAAATTCTCTTTAAAATGAGCCTTGTAAGTAACAGTAAGAAATGCTAGACGGAAAGCACAAAATTTGGTGTACCGTCAAACCCACACATTTTAAACTCAATTCAAATCTGAAACTTTTCTTTTACACAAACTTGAGTATTGCCACATGCTTTATTTAAAACAGGTAATATCCACATCACTAAAACTGAGAAGGTAATTACATTTTGGATAAAGACCATCGCAGCTACATGTGTTACTCATCTTGACACCAAATAACTTTTGCGTCGCAAACCTTTGGATCTCTACAAACATATGCAGTACTGTTATTTATATTAAAAAAAACAAAAAGCACAATTTATAAGTAACAATGCTAACTTATGCTAACTAATCATAGTAGAAGTCAAAAGAACCTTGGCCATCGCCACTGATCTCTGTAATTATTACTTTTTTGTTTCATATAGATGTTTTTATATATCATCAAATAACCTTGGCAAGCTTAGACGTCTAATAATTTATTAGGAATTTCTTAAGTTTGTAAACTCAGTGAATGAGATTCAAAATTGAACTAGAGGTTGTAGATACATATACTCAAAGAATACTGAAGAGCTGTTTCTATCTTACACTGAAGATGCCTTTTCTTTTAATAGCAATCCCTTAGCTGCACAATTAAATTTTCTCAAAATGTTTACCTATTTTGACTCTTCCTCTTTCAGGACCTTCACCCATTACCAGAATGTTTGCTGGTTTCTGGAAAACAAAAGTAGAATTTTTAGCCGATCAGCCTCTGCTGATTATTTTTAATACTAATAAAATTACATACTTTTTTTTATAATTATAACACTTCTAGTTATATCCTTAGAAGTCTAAAATTACCATACCTTTATGTTGCTGACATTTAGTTTTTATCTCTAGTTACCAATTTCACAATTAGAAAACAGAAATATACTTTGACATTTCACAGTAAGAAATGCCATCTTTAACTAAATGTGCATTTCCATTGTTACTAGAATGATTATATTTACCGGAGAGATTTTCTTCTACAGGGAAGTTTTATATTAGGCTAACTTTTATGCTACACATAAATAATCTGGCAAGAACCACTTTTGCTGGTATAACTTATTTACAGTGATGCCAAATCTTGGTATACAAATGCATAGGCGAGAGTCACTTTTGTTATCATCCTATATAACTACATTTTTAGAACTGTGCTTGTTTTTAGTGTATGAATGATAAAAATCACACGGGCAAAAGCACTTTTTTTTCCACAAAGTTGATTTCATGCTATGAGGATTCACTGGAAACAGGAGTATACACACACAGCTACATCCCAAAAGCTTTTGACAGTGCAGACAGCAGCTTTACAAGGAGAACAAAACCTTTATAGGCATTTTCTGCAATCTATTTGTTTGCAACCAGCTGTTTGTGAACACCACATAAAATCTGCACATGACATCACAGCAATTGTTCTGCAATTAGGATCTAGGTTCCCTCAGCCATCAATAGTCATTCCTTGGAAGCTTTTGCCCTATTGTGTTAACAGCTGTAAAAAAGTAAACAAGATTGAAAACATTAAGTGATTTGAATGAATAGATGCATAACAAAGCTTCAAAGCAGAATTTTTAGAATGTTCATCCAAACAATAATTATATTTAAATCCTTAATGCCTGCAGAGGGGTCAGCTCAAGCAGGATTTGTTCAAGAATCTGAAAGAGATGTCCAGAAAACCAGTGTCAGAATCTCACTTAAATTCTCAGTTCCTTGCCACTATTTACCTGAAATGAGACACTCAAACTAGAGTTACTAATTTGGCTTAAAATTACACATATTTAACTTTTTTTAAAAAGCAAACAAACAAACAAACAAAAACATCCTACTTCACCTATTCTTTCCCCTTTCCTCAGGAAGCCGGTTTTCCCACCCCACACCCAGCGCTAGACATTGTTTCTTCCCTGGCTCCAACCACTGCCTCTCTTTCCAGATGCCTCTTTTATTCCTCCTTTTTTAATTTCTAATTCTCAGCACCACCCCTGACTTTTCATTCCCCAACATATATCTGAAATCATTCAAGAGGGAATATGCACTCCCTTCTTGGAAAACATAAGAGTGATTTCAACTGACCTTGAGCAAACACTGACCAGCAAATCTAGGAAAGAGAAAGACGATGCTTGCTCTTAGCTAATATTTAATGATAGTAAAATCAACACCTCAAGGCAATTGTCGAATGCTGGTTGTACATTTATTTATTATCCTGAATTGAATATTCCGGAGAACAGAATAATCACTTTCTGCATATTCAGTAACCAGGCAGCAAGAGAAGCATGCAAGTTCACACTACATTTTACCTCTGTTAGAAATCATATGGCTACAATTGTCCTAACCAAGAGAGCAAAACTCCAATTTCCTTGATGAAATTCTTCCTAAACCTTTGCCTAGCAACTTGATTCAGAGTTGAGTATGATGAGTTTGCTGAATTGATGCTCCAAAGCCAGTTGTATGAGGTTCAACAAGGCAAAGTGTAGGGTCCTGCCCGTGGGCCACAACAATCCCATGCGGTGCTGCAGGTTGGGGAAAAGTGGCTGGAAAGCTGCAGCTACAGGCACTGGAACAGGCTGCCCAAGAAACTCGTAGAATCACCATCCCTGGAAGTGTTCAAAAACCATGAGGATGTGGCACTCGAGGGCATGGATTAGTGGTACACAGGGTGGTGTGAGGTTAATGGTTGGACTTGATCTTAGAGGGGTTTTCCAACCTTAATGATTCTATGAATCAAAAATACTTCAACTGACCTTTACATTCAGGATTGGATTTTAAGCACTATAAAAATGCATTTATTTGTCAAATGAAGAAAGCTGATAAAAATGTAGTCACTGCACTGATTTATAAGTCAGGTTTTTTCTAATAAAAGAATTACAGTTGTAAGAAATAAACATTATAACTCCAGGAAATGTACAAAGATAAAAATTAAAATCTAAGCAGAAACAACAGGATTCTCAAAAAGAATCTCACAAGAGCTATTATTTTATCTGTGACAATACAATATTCTCCAAGCAGCAACTTCTTCACAAAAAAAAGCTCCCAACTATTTTATCTGCTGACATAATTCACAATATTCACAGAATAGTTCAGGTTGGAAAGGACCTCTGGAGAGCATCAAGTCTCCAAGCAGGATTAACTACAGCAGATTGCTCAGGCCTGAGCCCAGCTGGGTTTAACCTCCATGGATGGAGACTTCACAGCCTGCCTCTGAAACCTCCAGTGTTTGACCACTCTCATAGTAAAAAAGGTTTATCAATACACTCTATTTACATCTACTGCCTCCTGTTCTACCACTGGATAGTACCGCAAGGAGTCTGGCTCAGTTTTCTTTATTCACACTTATCAGGCTCATATACACATTGATAAGATCCCACACGAGCCTTCTCTTCTTGAGATTGAATAGCCCCCGCTCCCTCAGCCTCAGAAAGATTCCCCAAAGCCCTAGGAGACCACCTTAGTGGTCCCATGAATACAGGAGATACAGTAGGTTAGAGTCTATGGAAGCAAGAGAACTGTCCATTTATGTATTTTTTAAGCCAGAATGTTTTGAAGAGATGTTGTTCTTATTAAAATTTAAATCTGTTCTAATATGTAATCCACCGAGGACCAGAACTCTGCTTAGGTAGCCAGCAGAGAAACAAACTGATTTATAAATTAGCACATGTCATGTTCATTAGCTCTTGTGAACCCCTCAGAGAGTCAGGGACAGGGGAAACAGAGAAGCAATAAAATGGGAAACAATTAAAGACTTATTTCCAAAAGAGCAAGCGCTTCTCCTGAGGCACCACCACCAGTGTGAAGACAGCAGGCACTTCATGGATGGCAACCTGATGTGTGCAGGATCCCCACTGTCTCAGTAACATCTTGCATCGTGGCACCTTCCTGCGAGGTGAGAAGTCTTGGTTCCAACCTGCTCCTTAAGTAACAAGAAGCATATATCTCAACTTCTTATTTCCCACATGAGCAAATTTACCACTCGGTTATCTACTAACCAGCACTTTCTGAGTTCCTCTTGCTAATCAGAGCTGTTCTGGCTGGGAAAGGCTTTTCAATGTACATACACTAAACCTGATGGGACCCATCTTTTTGAGATGCAATATATGGTATCCAGTTCCTGTGCCCATGAATTTTTATTTAATAAACAGTCACAGAGGAGCTTAAAACATAGGTCACTTATTTTGTGGTTGTTTTATATAATAATGGCTTGAATACTGTAAAACTCTCCCCGGAGTCTTCACAATGCACATGCCATGGTGAGAGTAACACAACCCTCACAGAGCAGCAGTGCTTGGCTAAACAAGCGGCACCAAGGCAGAGCAGCAGAACTTTAGGTGCTCAGGTATGGAGGAAAGACTGGTTTACTTCAGAGGGATTAATCTGGCATCAGAGATCCTCAAGAAGCTATGTAATGAAGGTTTCCATCATGAAGTAAGAGAAAGGACAACTAAAGGGGAATTCAAACAACCTCTGCTTCTTGGAGAAGGTAGAATGTGCTATTTCTACCTTAGTTCTTAGTAATCTCTGAAAATGTACCATTTAAATATCAAAACATTTTACTCGAAGATAGTCACTTAGTCGACAATAAAACTACATTCTAGTACACTACAGTTACTGGACAGCTGCAAAAATCAGATTAAAATCAGGAATTAAAAAGCCCCACACTTCATGTATGTTCAGGCTACATAGAAGTCATAAGCACCAGTCTAGTTCCTGACACAAATCCTACTGCTATCCATGTGATGAAGAAAACAGGGTTTTAGGTGGAAGGAACCATCAAGAACCAAGCAGCTAAAAGACCAAAAGCTGACATATACTTAGAGTAAATCATGTCTCTGTCCAAGAGGACAGAATTTTAATAAAGAAAGTTTGAGAAGCCCTGCTTAAAATTATTAATTAACCCCTCTAGAGTAAAGGGTGAGACAACTCAACAAGGAGTATACTTTTCAACCAGTTACGTCCTAATTAATACTCTATTTTCCTCATACTCTCCCCTCTTGCTGAGAACACAAACACCAGCTGGGAAGCAAAGTGATGCTGCTGCATCTCCCCCTATCTAGTTGCTATAGAAACAACAGAAACAGTAAGAATTAGGAGTCTCACATTTAATATAAGCTATAAAAATGAACAGGCAAATCCCTGCTGAGAAATTCAGTTGAGGTTTGACTGTCTAAAAAACATTTGCAAAAAGAGCAAGGTCAACAGCAACAAACAACTGAAGCAAAAATACGAAATATCTGCAAAAAGGGATGAAGATGATGATTCTTTACAAGTCTTTACAATAGGTTCTTTACAAGTAATAAGCATGGATAATAACATTTACTTTTCTACATTGGTGGGGGAGAGGGAATAAAGCAATTAAAAAAATCTCGGTGGGAGAGAAATGAAAATGTTGGACTAACAAGTGTGTTTTCACAAATACTAGAAGTGTCATGATTGGGACTCATCCATCTGAAGATACGCTTCTTATTTTAATATTTAGACAGTAAAACAGATGAAAGGTTGAAAGAAAATAAACCATTTATGGTATTAAAAGAGTATAACAGTTCAAAACAGGAACAACAACCTAACAATAGATGGCAATACTTCAGTGTTAATGGTTGTTGTTATCTCCTGAAGTACAGCAGTGACACAGTTCTTAAGAGATTTGGTGCAGAACTACAGTCCTGTGAGAAAATGTCCATAGGGATATACCACTCTCCACGCACCATTCTTTATTTTTTATATCCAAACAAATGTGTTTCCCTTCTGGAATGTGTCACTGGACAAAGAATAATCTGAAATTAGGAGGCTTCTACTGTAACAGAGATTGCAAGTCTTACAGATAAAAGCTCTCCCCACAGTTACTGACACTGCCTTGTGATGAGGTCTTTTCAAGTCTCCATTGTTTAAAAAAAACAATTGTAAACAGCACAGTGTTGATACATAGAGATACTTTCATTTCACAAGCAAAAATGAGAGCAATAGTATTTTTGTCTCAGCTGTTAGCATGCTGCTCTCCAAACAACCCAGGTCCTGAGTGAGATGGCAGTGTTCCACTCTGCAGGCACCACTCCAAAGACCACTGAGCCTTTCAGTCCAAGATTAAGAGGGAGATGCTGATTGTTCACAGAATTTGCAACCAAAGCTTTTGTTCTTCTCATCTGTAAGGAAATGTAGGGACTTCCCTGCCTTAAACCAACACTGTTCAAACCCAGACATTGTGCTCAGATCAATAAACTGGCACATATGTACTAACATTGTTGCTAATAACTGAGCTAACTAAATCTAATTAAAAAAATTAAAGGCTCTTAAAATATTTTATATGCACTGCAAACCTCCAAATCATTACCACTTCCATATAAAATACTTCCATATATTGAAATGCATGTAGGAAAATTGTTATCCCCAATTCTCTTTTTTTTAGGAACCTGTTTGGTCAACATTTTTTCTGATACTGAAGTACTAGACAGAAGTATACCATATAGAGTAAAATATCTTCACATCTGCTTCTCTTTAGCCTTACACACTACAAATTCGTATGAGAGTCACTACTCTGATTACATACCCAACAATTTCAACTTGGTTTTTATCAGTTATTATCCTTAATGTTACAAAAACCCAACCATATTTCGTTATATTTTTGGCCCAGATTTGTAATCCATACAATTTTCTTCCACTATTTCTCTCTTCCGTTGAAATGATTGACCTTGCAAAGTAGTATCATTAACAAATCCCAGCAAGACCTTTATCACTTCATTCAAATCAATAATGTAATAATACAGATATTATCAAATTATCGAAAGGCCAAACATAAAGCTGATTACTACAGCACATGATCTACAGAGTCAGCAAAATCACAAGGAATACAAAATGCTTTGAAATGGTAGATCAGTCAACTGAACCCAAAACTTACCTAAATCTGAAAGGGAGGAAAAAAATAAGAGCTAAACACATTAAGTAAATATAAGACTACACAGGAAGCAAAGAGTACCATAGAATGCTTTTATCCCATCCAGCAGAGTGCTTGTGCCTCTGGGATAACAGATTTTAAAAGGGAAAAAAATAGTTATTACACAGAAATAATTGAGGTCAGAGCAGAGAAGAGTGGGAATATGTGAGAGAAACTCTGCAGACACCAAGATCAGTGAAGATGAAGGGGCAGGAGGTGCTCCAGTCTCTGGAGCCACAATTCCCCTGCAACCTGTGGTGCAGACCATGGTGAGGCAGGACATCTCCCTGAGGCCCATTGTGGTCCACAGTGGAGCAAAGATCCACCTGTAGCCTGTGGAGAAGCCCCTGCTGGAGAAGGTGGATGCCTAAAAGACAATTGTGACACAGGACTTGCGATTCCGGCGGGGCGGGGGGGGGACGGACACGACACCCATGCTGGAGCAGCCTGTTCCTGAAGCGCTGCACTTCATGGAAAGAAAAGAAAGAAAATAAATACCCACACTGGAGCAGTCTGTGAAGAACTGAAAGCGGTGGGAAAGACTGCTCTGAGAAGTTCATGGAGGAGTGTCTCCCACAGGAGGGACACAGTGGTGGAGCAGGGGAAGGACTCCCCTCCCTAAGGAGGCAGCAGTGGCAGAACCAGCATGGGATTAACTTGCTGCTAACCCCATTCCCTATCTCCCTGTGCTGCTGCATGTGGGGAGGAGGTAGAGAATCGGGAATAAAGTTAAACCCAGGAAGGAGGGAGGGTTGGGGGGGAAGGTGCTTTTACGATTTGTTTTACTTCTCATTATCTGGCTCTGATTTTGATCGGGAATAAATTCAACTAATTTCCTTAAGTCTGGTTTCGCTGTGATGGCAATTGGTGAGTGATCTCTCCCTGTTCTTCTCTCACCCCATCAGCCTTTTTTTCTATTTTTTTTCCCCTGTCCAGTTGAGGAGGCTTTGGTGAGCACCAGGCATCCAGCCCAGATCAAACCACCATAAAATGGTACACAAAATTTTACAGCTAAGTGTTACCAGATTGCATCTTTAAAAAATTTTTCCAAAATTTATTTTATTATCATTAGAGGAATATTAGTGACAACAGAAACATTTAAAATTGCATGGTAACTTTTTATCTCTACTCTTCGTCCTCATAAAATAATTTTAAAATGAAATGTGTACAGAACTGATAAAGAAATGGAAGCATGTGCCACTCTTTGAGGGAAAAAAAACCCTCTCTTGCATGATTCTGAGATATGGAAACTGGATATTCAGTCACAAACCATGCTGTCGGATTATGGTAGTGGACTTATGTATTTCATAGCAGCTGAACTGATATGATCAAAACAGTCATTTAACTCCAGATACCAGGAATTCTAATAGCAACTACAGCTGCAGAATTTACCTGAGACTGATGGTAAAAGATATTACTAACTAGGAGTAGGAACAAACTGTACACAAGATACCTGAAGTATTTCTTTGAATTCCTTAGGTAAAGACTTTGGTTAAACACTTTCCTTGCTTGTATTCATTATGTCTTGAGAGGGGAAATGTGCTGTTTTCATATGGAAGCTAGTTAGCAAAGAAATCTTTTCATGTTTATATACTCTTATAAAACTTTTCTCTGCACAACAGCAAAAGTAAAAGAAAGCAAAAACACAAACTTTGGCCATAGAGCAATCATAGATCTGCACATATTTTTTTTAAAAAAGTCCCTGAATTAAATTTAAGGTGATGTAGCCTTCAACAAAAGCAAAGATGTCACTATACAAGCTTCATTACAGACCGATTTAAACCAGCCCACGAATCTGGATACTCATCTGGAGGATCAGTCAAAATCATTCAATGCATTGAGGTGGATAGGACCTCTGGAGGTCATCTGGACATTTTGCTGCTCAAAACAGAGCCAAACTTGAAGCTGCATCAGATTGCTCAGTATCATGACCAAGGGAGCTGCAAGTCTCCAGCACTGGAGGTTACCAAGCCCTTCTGATGGGTAACCTGGCACTGTCTGACAAAAAATTTATTTCCCATCACCCAATCCAAATGTCTCTTGTTACAACAAGGATCTGTCCCCCCTCCTCCTCCTTCTGCATTCCCCTTAAGAAGCCTTCACCTTTTCTACAACCCCCATGAGGCAGCTCAAGTCCCCTCAAACCACTCATGCTGCCGAGTGCAGTGGCAGCACAGCTCACGCTCACAGAGCCATCTCTGTCACTCTGCTGTAACCAACCTTATTGCACCTTCACCTGAACAGCTCCAGAGCCACAAGTTTAACACCAGAAAAACAAACCTGAGATGACAGCGTCAGCCTGGAAGTCCGGTCCCTAGAGCCCACTCACTACAAAAGTATTTTACCAAAGAGAAAGAGAGACTTTTCCACTCCTACCTCCATTTTAACCAAATCACACACAGACGTACATTCTATTCAAGTTGCTATGCCTTCAGTTCTCTCATATATAACCTTAACACAATGAAATCAATGGTCAAGTAGAGTATTCATGTCTCTGTTTGACTTCATTTTTCATAGGTCAGATGTTGTCTTGACATGTGATTAAGCATGTACCTCAACTGACATTAATTCTTTACATTCATTCCCCTTGGCTCTATCTAGGCCTTCCCCAGAAATGGCCAAAACAGCCAGGTTCCTTGTAAGAATGCTCTGCTTCAAAATCCACTTGAAACAATGGTTTCTTAGGCAATTTCTAGAAAAATATTTGATTTATAAACTCAAGGTGTTTGATCATTGCTGAAACAGGAAAAGACTATTCACCAACTCTATTCCCTGGTTAACCAATGGATAATATAGTTGCACTTATGTCATTGGAAAATTGACTGTAAACACAAGGGGAATATGAAATAAGAGTAATCACAAGAAGGGAATATAATTCTGGGCTACATAGAAGTTCAGAAATGAAACAGTCTTCCTTTCACACACCATTTCAGGTTTCTTATGGTTGACAGGGCATTAAATTACTGCAAGACAAAAATGAAGACTCCAGACAATTTTGGATGCTAGGCATTGCTTTGATTAAAACAATCTTCACAATGTCGCAGTGTACCAACAGTATCACCCCAATCAATGGCAATGCAATTTAAGTGAAAAAGAAAAGGATGAAAAAACCTCACATTAGGAGAATGCCAAAACATTTGACACAAATTAAATTTTATGTTGCTATGCAACATTATCCAAAGCATTCTGCTGTTACTAGTGCTGCAGTAGCATACTTGAACTTAAAATGTTACATGCAACCTTGAGAAGGACAAAGAAGGGGGAAGTCAGAAACAAAGAGAAAAATACGATCATAAATTTTCAATGAAAAATAAAAGGTCATAAAGCAAATGTTCAAGTAATATGCTGAATTCACATTGTCCCTGGGATTTTCAACACACTGCAGTACACACTCCAGCAATATTCCCATGAAGCTACCCAGCAACCATCTAGGGCCTTGTCTTTAGACCTTGTCTGGGCTCTTTGGGAGCACCAAGCATAGCACAGGACAAGACAGATTGCCCAATCTCTGCTACCCCATTTCTGAACAGTGAGATGTGCAGGCCCACCACACATGGGAACAGAAGAAAGACTCAACTCAGGAATACTTTGGAAGAATGTTCTGCTTTTAATGTATTACAAAAAAAAAAACCAAAAAACAAAAAACCCACAAAACTAGAGGGGATAAATTTTGTTCTATAAAAGCACAGTCAAACTCTTCCTCTGCTGGGCCTTAAATATACATCCCAAACGCCCCAAGATACTGTGGTCAAGCCAACTCTTTGCATCTCTGCCGTCAAGTTCTCATTACACATTCTTCACACATAATCTTTACTCAGAACAATAACCCAAAGGCAAATAAACTGAGAAGATATTTGCACGCATGAAACATTACAAACACTACTATTTTCTTCACCTTTTTAAAGGCAAAAGCCAGGAGACAGTAAGTCTGACAGAACACTAACATAAGAAAGCTTATGCCTGTACTAAGCTTAGGACTAGAATTTAAGAGAAGGGGGAAATTACATGATGCGATTCTCACCTGTTTCTTGCATTACTTTGTTCCTGTTACAGCAGCATGAAAATTAGATACCATAACTGGTAATTCTTTCAGTTGCAGCACTAAATTCCACCATTGCCAAAACCTGGTATTTGTTTTATACAATATTCTGACTACTCCTCTTGATTTAGTACGGTTATTAAGACAGGAGGATGAAGCCTCTATCCAATCAAACAATAAACGACTGAAAGTGAGACTGGTGACACCACCATAAAACATTTTCTTAATTGCCTTTCACAAAGTATCTTTGGCAGTAAAACTCCAATACCACCATTCCCCCAAGAGTCTGGTAGAGTCAAATAATTAACAAAGCTTTTCTGACTGCAATAAATAACATAGTATGAAATGAATAGATATAAATGTAACCCATTTTCATTACAAACAAGCTTCTGCTTGGATAGCTTAGATTGACTGAATTAGGTTAAAATATTAAAAGCCCTTTAATGGGAATGTCAAAGGAGGAAAAGAATAGGGTAGCATGATTACCTGAAGTGGTTACTTCCATGCTGAGTGGGTCTTAACGACTCCCTTTTTGTCTGTATATGGGCATGGGAATATAGCTGAAGGGACCCAGAACTACGGAATACATTTCTTTTGTTATTGGAGCATAAACTTGGCAAGATTTAGAAAAGCAATAAAAACATTAAATTTTACAGGACTTTAACAATCAAAGGTTTATGTCTAATAATATTTAAAATATTTTTATTAGCTCTTGTCAGTTTATTACATACATAATTTTGTATCATCAAGCTACATTTTTTTATCCACTTTTCACATATGCTGTTTCTCTATGCTCATTATGTCAAGGATAAAAAGGTGAAATCCCATCTCTTCTCCTCTCCTTCCTTCATGTTGAATCTAGAGACTAAAACTAACCCTTAACTACATAAGCAATTTAAATGCCTGTTATACTATAGCATCAACCTTCTTCTCTGTGTGGAAAAAATCTAGCTCAGTGATTTATAATGTAACCCCAATCCTTATATATAGTCTTTCTTGGAACATCTTAAAGCAAGCCCCCAAGTTCCACTATTTGCAGGGCTAGGTTATGTGTCCCTTTTTCCTCACAGTTTGTCCAGCAGATCAGTTTTCAGGTTTCAAGAAGAAATTTTATCACCCCAATACAAGCCTTAACGCCTACAGCAATACTGATTGGGATTCAACAGTCCTCTGGACCTTAAGGTCTCAAACTCACTATCCAGTTACCATGTTTAGACAACTTATTCATGTATCACTTGCAGCAGCACAACCCCAGGTGTCTTGCAGTGGAAAAAAAGCAGCTATGGACCCCAAAGCAAGCAGACGGACAAAGTACCACTGTTCAGCTGACACATGCATTATAAACAAAGCTAAATAAAACATAACCTTTGAAACCCATCCTAACAGAAACTTTTTTCCTAGTTTATCACCATCACCCTGTTCACCTCAGGACTCAGATTAAATCCCTCTTTATCTCTCAGTCAGTTCT
Organism: Lycocorax pyrrhopterus obiensis; assembly: GCA_014706295.1. NCBI lineage: Eukaryota > Metazoa > Chordata > Aves > Passeriformes > Paradisaeidae > Lycocorax > Lycocorax pyrrhopterus. The sequence continues at coordinate 69,019,619 of JACSVZ010000004.1, read as the reverse complement.
CTTCCCAGCTTCCTGACTTGTGGGAGATCCTCAGGCCCATGAAGATCTTTATTTTTAAGAAGACAAGCACCAATGGCCAGCTTCTTTAGCAAAACTTGTATTTCAGACCCAGTATTGTAACATTAAGTTAGAGAAACCTTGTGCTCCTAATTTTCTCTTGGAGGTTTTCCGAAGGTGTCTCCACCTGAACAAGCAGCTATGAAGCCTTTTAAGTAACTAGTAAATGCAGTCAGCTGATGGCATGCTACAACAGGGTTACAGATACTCAATTTCATTTCCACCGTTATTCAGAAGAGCACTTGTTTCACAACATTAACCAGATTATAGGAGAGCAGAATCCCCACACCATTTGAAGAGCTGTCCTGCCTCACCAGCCCACATCTCCATTACTGCACCCCTTAAAGCAGGGTCCCTAGGTAGCTGCAGTGCTCACTCCTGAGCCAACAACCTGCTCGTGTGCTCAAGGCTGGGGTTTCTGTCATGGCTGGGACTGCAACAATTCCCTTGAATGAAAAGGCACTGATGAGATTTTATGAGGCAGTGAACCTCACAGGAGACACAGCAAAACATTTTTGGATATACTTCTATAGCAGTATTCAGTATTAGACTTCAATATTACAAAGTTAGTAAAGTACCAACAAGACAGGATGATTCTCTGAAATCTTTTTAGGCTCTTTTAATGTAGAAGAAAAAGTCAGAAAGAGGTAACAAAGGCTATGTTCGCAGATAAGATTCGTAAGTTATAATATTTCTACTTGTTTTCTGCAGCCTGAGATGTATTCATTACCTGCCATTACTCCCACACACAGATGAGATTAAGAGATATTAAATAGCACATCTGCATACGTTTACATCCATGACATCTTGGCAATGTTTCTCAATACAAATGCACTCTGTAAAATGTATGCACTCCGTAAAATTTAGAATAATACTGCATTCCCTTTTTTCTCATTTTATCAGTAAATGCTAGGGAAAGGAGCTTAATGTTCATCTGGGATTCAAATTTTTATGGTGTTCCTTTTGTAGGATAAACTGCAATCATTATAAATCCAGTGTAACAATAAAGGTCTACATGGTCCAGACGTACCTGAAGAATTGAAGACCTAACCCTTAAATCAACACAAATTCAGAATTATCAGCATCTCAAAACAATTTAAAACCATCTCATCATAACAATTATTCACATAAATTAAAGGTCATATGTGTTTAAGAAGGTTTTCCACCAATTAAAACAATTTTCTAACAGACCAGGCAGGAACAAGCACAAACCCTTTCAAAACAGAATGTACTTTCCAAAATTACCATAAACAACTGAAAGGCATAGATCTGGAATACTGCTATTCCAAACATGAGTGAACACTGCCTACACAACAACTCAATTCAAGTATTTTATTGTTTATTTATGCAGCCTTTCTTGCACAAAGGGCACAATGGCTAAAGTACCAAAAAACAGCTCCTGCTTTGGTAAGCTCCAGTCTGGGAAAGGCCAGTACAGCAACAAAACACAGGAGCAAACAGAGAGCAGTGCACGTTGTGTAAGGAAGACACAGCAACTGCACCAACACAACCCAGGGCTTTGGTTTCAGGGAGGGAGAGAACTTGGAGAACAGTAACCAGAGAGGCTCTTTCAAGCAAATACTGACACATAAAACATTGAAACTGGGAGGAGCAAGGGACAGAAACCAAGGAAAGCTTCTCCAGCCACAGGCATAGCTGCTGAAGGCTGTGAAAGGTGTATAAGCAACTGGGGAAAAAAAGGCTCTGAATATAGAGACTGAAAACCTGAAATTGGTTGAAGGAAAACTATTTAAAGTTAAGATTTAATATGCCAATTAAAAAATTATGGAGACCACAAATTATCTTTTAAGACTCTTGAGCATTTATCCCAGTTACTTAGCTACTTATGTATAGTCCAAGATTGCTAAGTTTTCTTGCCTTAGAAAATAAAAATATATTCCTTTCTCAGATACCATGTTATTTACACAGCTTGATAAATACTTATGTTTTAAAAACCACTACTGAAAATGAAACAGTTTCACTCTAAAGAATGACATTTGTAATTTGTGTTTTAGTATCAACTGTCACAGCCTAAGACAAGCTGGAAGCAAAGGCTTTAAGTAGTTATGTACCTTGCCACCTTGGGCACGAGTATTTTTGCCTAACTGTTAATCCAGTTTCCAGATTTTCACTCAGAAAAACATCACTTACTTATCCAGAAGAGTCTTTCCACAGAATACTTGCAGCCGTTCATTTCAAACCAGCATCTCCAAAATTTCAAAATAAAGATTCTTCAGATGTTGAGGCAAAGTATGCGAGACACAAACAAGGAAGGTTCGTAACTCCACAACACCATCACTTCAGAGCTGGTAACACTGCTCCCTCCTTTCAATCTATCAATCTCTTACTAGCAGTGAGATCATATTTGAGGGCCAAAAATTTCACAAGAGTTTAAACAACCTATTTTTGAACCTAAAAACTCTGGCCACAAAGAGCTCACGTTGCACTTCCATGCTAATGGGAAGTTCCAGGACCCCTCATACATTTGCTTGAATGACCAAAAGCAGTAGGCTTTCAATGGCATACTTCTCCACAGCATAAATGAGTGAGATCCCGCTTAAAAATGGTTCATAAACACATCCATTAAACAGTTACGTTACATTCTTAGTATTTGCTATGGGCATTTTCACGTGCAGAGTAACATGTTTGGAGTAGCCTTAGATATTCACGCAGCTGGATGAACAAATTAGGCTAAATGAAAGCAGGAGCTGTCAGCACCTCCACCAACATGCAGGTAACTGCCACGGGCACGCTCTTATCGTGTGGTATCTTGCAGTAAGCACTAAGCAACCTGCTCCTTTTCATGAAGGCATGAACATATATTTACCACAGGATACCACCGGTAAAAGTGTGCTCACAAGCAAGTAGAGCAGCTAAAGGGCTTTCAGTTCATATTCCCCATCTCAGCCACAATAACATCTCCTTCAAGAAAACATGCTTATACTCCGACCTGCAAATCTCACAGGAAGAGGTTCCTCGCTGATAACTGATAAATGAAAACTGAGGTGCAGCAGATCAGTGATGAAATCTCTCCAGATTAATAATGGGTTTATCCACCTGACCCAGTATCTTACTGTGTTTACAAAGTCAACACAAGACTGAGGTGATGACACACTGTCAGATGCATGAGTATTCCATTTAGGCTTCCATAATCCATACAGAAGCTTTTCAGCCCTCACATTTAAAATAACCGAGGTAGATAAAGAAGAGTATTTGTATTGAACATACTTGATACAGTGACTTGAAGTGTTCATGAAAATTACTACGGTTTATTAAAAGCTGCACAGTATCTAAAGCAAAATGCTAATCTGTCCCAAAAAATCTTGATTTATGAATGCAAACAGAAGAAAAAAACATATTCGAGGAAGCAGTGAAGGCAACTAGGCCAGAATAACTTACACAAGAAGCAAGTTGATTATTTCCTTTCTTCGGAAGTGTACAAAAACTTGTTGGGAGGGAAAGAAAGTACATTAAACATATTTATATAGTGTAACATACTTCTACAACACAGCATTTCAGATTCTTTTTTTCTGTAGTATATTGCCAGAATCTCCATTTTTTATTTTACTACCTAATAAACATGCATCAGAAGACAATTATGTTAAGAGATGCTTTCATGAACAAATACATTAGGTATTAGTATTACTTGTCCTCATTAATGCAAACCAAAAAGCAGTTCTTGGCAGATGATGCTTAAATATTTCAGATAAGCCAGCTTAAGACAAGATGTGAGTCTGTTAACTACTTCTGAAGATTAGGTTCTTTCCAAATGACACATACAGCACAAAACAAAGAAATCATTAAGTCACCTTAGAAAAATTTAACCTAACACATTAACATTTAAGTAAAGCCTTGTTAATGTCTCTGGAGTTATTTGCAACACTTTTATAATAGTTTCATAGTGAGCATGAAGACCTCTCTTACACATTGCTGTGCTGTACCTAATACCATGATGAATGGCTAATTAGTTATTGACTTGGAATGCCTACAGACAGTTTACAGCACCAGCTACTAAAAGGTTTTCTTCAATCAACTGTCAATCAAGGCCGATTCTAGACTGAAGTCTGTGGTTGAATATTTTCAACTTTCATGCAAGCTAGTTAATTATGATAAGGGATCAGCCTGACACCTCCAAAAACGTTGTAGTCAGTAACACATATACTTCTGATATTATAAATAAAGCAAACACTTCTGGAAAGTTCGATTTTTTTTTTATCCTCTTTTTTAATTTTTAAAGGGTACTGACAAAAAAAGCTATTTGCTGTTAAAAAAAAAAATAAAGGCCTGCCAAACCCAAAATGAATAAACTCCCTTTTTATTTTGTAAAGTATCTTCCCAATGATCTCCAAATGCTTTAGAAGAATTACATAAAAACTAAGACATATCAGAACTATAGACTGTAGCAATTTAAATATACATGACCATATTCACACATAAAGCTACTAATGGAAGCTAAAAGCTAGAAGGGATAGGGAAAGAAGATTTGGTACATATAATTTTGAATAGGGAAACACATAAAAGCTGTCTTGGGAAACAAAAGCCTTAGAAAAGTCAGTCTCAACAGCTTTTCTGAGGCAGAACCACTACAGTAAGGAGGGTTACTGAATTCAGAATCTAGAGACTAAGTGTTTATGAGCCTGTAAAGTTTTTGTATGCGTATGGTACTTTTAATAAGAACCTCAAACAAAGGAGGGTCACTCCACCTGAAATGTGTGAGCTTTTCCTACATGGGGGTCAAGTTATGAAACACAGCATTCTACCTGTACCAGCCACAGAACTCAAAGTTACGAAGGCCAAAGGGAGGAGCGATAATTAAGATTGTGAAGATGAGATAGAGGAGTATTTCAGGAAAGTCAAAGCTGAGTCAAGGTTATATGAGTAATGTTAAAGAAGTGGCAAAAGGCAGATCAACAGATATGGAACGTGGGCAGAGGAGAAGGAAGTTGGAAGCAAATGAAAGATTTGTGTCACGAAAAAACCAGAATAGTTGTGAAGAAGGTTCTACGTGCCGAAAACAAAATCTGAAGTAGTTCAGAACTAATTATAATATTTTTCCATTCAACAATTATGCCCTTTTAAAAAATGAAAAACAACCTGTGTAGACATGCAATGGCTGTGAGATACTGCCAATTCCTGAGAAACATTCTGTGATTCACGTAAAAAACACGAGCATGTTAAAGAGTGGCAGGTCAAGCTGCCCTAATTTTTTTAATTTTTTTTTTTTAATTAAACAACTCCAAACACATACTACACTTTAAAAGTAAGATGCAATTGTCCTTGCTACAGCAAATTTGCCTCAGCTTACTAGATAAAATATCTATGTTTTCAGTGCTCAAGTTTTAGGATTTACCTCACTATTGATGTTGCCAGTAAGTCTTTGGACATTCTCACAAAAATCAAGTGCTTAAATTGCAAACAAACTCCTGTGGAAATTTTTATTTTCTTTTTTCGAACTGCATAAACAGGCTAGACACTCAAGTCATATTACTCAAAGCCAGATTATGATTTTTGAAAAGTTTACTGCGTAACAAAATGCCTTTGAGAAAACCCCTGGCTTTCAGAACACAGCATCAGAGCACTTAATACTTCCTGTTACTCTGTCCCATGTTTTGTATAGTCTATGCTCATCAGCTGAAATTCTTCTTTGTAGTTGCAACATCAATTCTGCAAATAGTCACAAATTTAGGACTAGGATTAAAGTCTAGGGAAGCTTTACTGGAGGCAATAATAGCTTTGATACAGATTTAATGGCTGCAACGCTCCTACTATTAAAAGTCCCAAAGCTATCAACACATTTAATAACTTGATATCTAATGTTAATAAGATGAAAAGAGACACTCACACCTTCAATTCTGGACAAAATTTTTTGTAAGACTGAAATGCTTCTTGCATGCAGAAGACTAAACTAGACATGCACTGTAGGAGGACTGTACCCAAAAGGCTGCATTGTTCTACAAGCTCAGCATATGGGTACCAGTCAGAAAAACCCAATATCATACTGTCATTATTATACTGACATTTTAGTCACTCATATTTTCATGAAATCGTTCTCAGAAACAATGTAAAGCACTTGGAAATTAACAAAGTAGCTGTTCAGTTTTAATGATAGCAAATAGGACAATTTTATCTCACCCTCATTAAGGAGTGAGATATCAAAGGACTATGCATTTTCTGCAGAATAAAAACATGCAGGTGAGCAGATACTACACAGCACCTAATGCAGAGTAAATCCATATCCTAGACTACCTTGCTGTAACTTGTTCATGTAGTCATACTCTCTGCCTTAGTTTAAGGTTTTCAACTAAATTAAAACTACCGAAACACTAAAAAAGGGTTCCACATCATGTGCACCAAGAAAAACAGCTGTATAGTTTAAAAGGTTGCTGCCTCTAAATAATCCATGCTGTCTCGCCTCGAAATGATCACCCAAGCACCAGATGGTTGGAGTGGATGGGCTCCTCTGCTGTGGCACTCCAGTCCACTTTTTGCACCTCAAAGGCTGGGTCAGACACAGTGGAGAAGCACCCTCACATCACTGAGTGCACGGTACCCAGCATCGCCCCCAGTGCCACAAAGGGCTGGGCAGGGACACCACTGCCTCGCACAGGCACAGCTGAACTGAGCACAGACCACTTTCAGAATAGCCACATAGGTACTTCTCAGACCACTCAGGAGACACACGGAACAAGTTTAACACAGTTTAGTTAACCTATTTCAACACTTTATGCAGACTTTCTTGAGTGTCCCCATGTACACGACCTGTGAGAGTAAGGGAGAGAGATTAGTATCTAGTATTTTTCCAATGAAGCAAAAACAAAAGTCCTGAAGTGAGCAGAACTGTGGGGAACAGCACTTGAGTAAGCTACAAGTTATAAAGGAATATAAAGGAATAGGAATATATATCCCTATGGTGAGGGGAAAAATAAGAATCTAAACTTTACATTGAAGAAGGAAAAAAAAAATCTTGAGATAAACAAGAAAACAGCTCGATTTAACATTTTTTCAAACTTAACAAACCACTTGCAATATACACACAGGCACTCTTGTGGTACGTAGAAAAGATTACTTTTAGGTGCCCTAAAAGGTTTACTGCTACTGCAAGCCCTTCCCATCGCACTACAGAAGCTGGCACCAAAGAAGAGCAGCAGCTCCCCACCAGAGCAAGGAGACATGAACAGAGAAACAAGCTTCAAGTAAATCCTGCGTCCTAGAAAAGAGCAGCAGCCAGCCAGCAACAGCATATATGTTTGCTGACAGCAAAATTACTAAGAAGCTACTGAAAATGTATTATATTATCCAGCTATAATCAGAATTTCAAGCACACGCCTTACCCAAAACCTAAATGGGTCTCCAATTCTTTTGGGTTTAGCTACCAAGAATTCAAATTAATATTTACCTGATAAACAGTTTTAGGGCTGATACCGGGATCCACACTCTGAATGTCAAGAAACAAACCAAACTTTAAACATCCTATTTAAGAAATTTTATTTCAGCTGAGCTGGCAAATAGCTAATCATACTTGCAGTTAAACAGCCACAAAAACAGTTTTCATAGCATTAGAAGTCAGTATCAGCTCATTAAAATGTAACCTACTGGAGTTTGCATTTATTTCATAATACTAACATTCATCATCCACAACTGTTACATCAAAAGCAACTACATGAAAGGCAAATCAAAGTAAAAATGTACAAGTGCATTTCATGGATTAAAGAAGAATGTAGAACAGAAGACACATTTGTGAAAAATCCTCTCTTTGGCAACAATTACAGTGTAAGACAAAATGGCTTGAGTAGATGAAATCCCCCACTCCAAGAGGATTTTCAGGAATGCAAAATATTGGCTACGGAATTTTTTTTGCATGAGTTACATTTGAGAACACCAGCTACACAGAACATTACCATGCTAAATCTTGGGATTTGGACTCAATATTTAAACTAGCAAAACAAGCAGGTATAAACTCCTAGTACAACCTGACTTCATTTTTATGACTATTTTTCTTGGTTAGGTAAAACACTTCGACCAAAAAAACTCAAAAAACATCCCCAACAAACCAGAATAGGTCAAATAGAACTAAACTAATAGAAAAACAACCTCAACCTATGTTCAAAGATTATTATACCAGTAGGAGCCAAAACATCACAGATGGAGGGCTAGCTTGGGGGTGGGAAGAAAGGGTTGCAGGAAAATGTAAATAATTCCAATATCAAGAACATTTTTCAGATGCCACCAGCTTACTTAAATAGAATAAAATAATTTCCACACAGTTTTCAATTACTTTACATAGCAGCACAGAAAGGTTACTGAACTGCTTGGAAGTGCTTCTACAAGCCACTCAAAGGAAACCAGAAGGTGAATTGTGCTCTAACACCACTGAGGTGCTGAACAAAGTGGAATGGGGGTCTGTCGAAACACCTGTCATATATTCACATGGGCTTTAGCTTCCAGAGGGCAGGAAAACAACAGAGAATAGCAGTTTAAAAAATCCTGTTAGTACTGAGGTTTGGTACTCAGAAAATTGTGTGTCTTTAACAATGACTACTTGCACTATAACAAGCCTTTTTTGTCTTGGAATCTTTGCTGCTTTGCTGTTAAAATACGTGACAGAATATCATAAATATTTTAGCAGTGGTCCAGATATCCTGAAGGAATTGTTCCTGTATTAATTAAAATGTCTTGACATTTTAATTCCGAGATGGTTTTATGTGAAATTCAGAAAAAAGATTACCATAATCCTCCCTAAAGATGAATCTGAAGACTAAACGCCCAGTTTCTGGGAGGATCACTTCACACAGTCGGGTCACTTCACAGATTATGCAAAGTATTTCCTCTGTTTCTTTAACTGATGTAACTGTGGTATTTGGTCTTAAGAGCTACCATAAGGCCAGCGATTTCTGAAACATTAGCCAGAAAGCAGAAAGCATGGAGGCTGGAGAAGGACAGAGGCCCTGAGATAAGCCATCTGGGTTAGATGATGATCAGTCATTTTCTGCAGCAGAGCCAGTTTCTTTGACAAAGTTCACACATAGCAAAACGAGAAATAAACTAACATCCTTTGCTAGTCACTGCAGCTTCCTGGATCACTAATCAAAGATGTTTAATTTAAATGCAAGACAATCTGCAATGTTACTGCAACTGCTTAGTAGAGCAGCAATAACTACAGCATGTTTGCAAATGAAGAGAAATGCACATGAGAAAGCACAAGATGGCAAGCACCATGGAGGAAAAAAATGCCCTTTTTTCATTTTTTTCTTGATTATATGTTGTTACATTAGTTGTATTCACTGATTTTAACATATTTTTCCTAAGCTTCATTAATTTCTATTACTATAAAACAACACGGTGCCAACCTCTGTAGCCTCATTCAGAAGAGGTAATGAGTCCAAACAGAAATAATCCCATAGATGCAATTGCAGCCAATCCCATTATCCCAAGGGTACTTTCTCCAACAGAAAAAAAAAGGTAGTAATACTTACAAAAGAAAAACTTCTAAAAGCAGCTTATAAACTTTGCAATTTTATTTAGAAGGCAAAACTCAGTTTGCTCACTCCAAATGGTCTGCTGCACCAGTAAGTTTAAATACATCACGTATTTACTAGCAACCTCCTTACGGCAGATGGTACCTAAACTGGGGCTACTAGAAAAGAAGATGTTTTCAGTCTGTTTATTCTGTATCAGGAAAAAAAAAACCAAATAAATTCTAGAATTATTTTAATACTTTTGCTTCCTTGTTGCCCTTTTTCCATCTCAGGAAAAGAGATACGAAGTTCACAGGCCATATGTCATCTGTTGACTTTAGCAGCAAAACGCAGCCAAAAGAACATTAAATCAGCCCCTTTGTTTCTTCTGACTCATCTGAATTTATATCCAGTCAGGGTTTTATGAGCATAAGCTTGTTTCAGAACCTGAGGTAAAGCATTTCTCCTCAACTGTAATTATTTTTATTAGTAAAAATTAATCTACAAACATCTTAATACTCTTGCCACAAACCAAAAGGTATGCATTAGTCAGCCATGGAAAAATTGCTGTTTCCATGTACACAACAGAGGTAACAGTCTGCACGTCTTCACATACCTTTTTAAATCATGTGAAGATTAGTTTTTACAACTGAAGGACAAAAGCAAAGTTCTCAGTAATGAGAAACGCACCATTTTTAAGAGGTGTCCCCAATATATGTTTAATACTAAAAAAAAAAAAAAGATAAAAGCATATGCTGATAAAACTCAGTTTGTTAATCCGCATGTAATATTTCTGGTTCATTTATCTATCTAGAAGCATGTACCGATACGTGTATAGGCACCTACCTACTGCTCTTCCACACCAGTAAATAAAAAAGTTTATCTTCTCTCTAACCAGATATAAAAGAAGAAAAATGTGTTGACCTTTCAGTTAGTAAATTCAAGTCACTTTCTGAAGTCATCAATGGAGGTTAATTTCTGGAAATATGTGAGTTTAGCTTGCATTTCCTTTCTTTTGGGAAATCTGCAAGCTGAGTATGATCATTCATACAGTTCTCTGACACTGCGGAAAGTGCCCTCCATCCCAAAGAGATCGTGCAGATGGAATAATAAATGATTAGGAGGCCTGAACCCATACACAGCTCGGGAATAACACGAGTCAGGAATGCATGTCCATACATATTCCTGCACCCTTCCCATGCATGCACACACACGACAACACAGAATGGTGGGGATTACAATTACGGCAGGTTTTAAAAGTTTAAAGAAACTAGTAGACAGGTTGACTCGGTATTTATTTACAGGAGTCATGTGCATGCTCAAATGGGGGCAACAGGGCCAAGAAGCTTTTCGAGCCAGTACAAAATTACTGGCAGAAGGCAGGACCCAACAGTTCTACATTCCTGCACAGCAGCTGCCTGTCAAGAGAGGGATGCATGAACCTGTATCTAAATTTACTTTTGGTATCAGCACATAAAAATCCCATTTTAGAATTGCTAGTAAAAGGGGAGTTTCCCACACTCATCTATTTACATTTTATTTTTCAAACCCACAGTTTGCTTGCATAGCAAAATGAAAGTGGGAAATTTAAAAGCCACTTCAGTTCTGCTGCTTTTTAGGTAACTTTTCTAATCATTTACAGGAAAATCTTGAGAGGGCACAGGGAGGAAGTGGGGGAAGTGTTCAAGTACTATAAACTACTACTAATAGGCATTTATTTATCAAAGGCTTTGAAATGAAAGCATGAAAGCAGAAGCAAAAAGTGAGTATCCACATAACATAATTTTAAGTTTTCTGGTGCCTTCATACAACATGCAATTACTTTTATTTCTAGAAGAAGAGCATTAAACAACAAAAATAAGTTACCTACAAAAGCCATACCACACTATACCAACTTTATAGCACGTAAAGCAGTGAGCTACAAAATAGACCCATAAATAGGTAACAGATTGGGAAACAGAGGCAAAGACAAGTTAAGTGAGTTGTGTAATGTGGGAACAAAGTTTTAGAGCAGAGTTCAGGTTTAAGTCCACGGTGAGAAAACTCCACATTTACCTACTGGCTTGAAAAGGATTACTATGAGGAAATGACTGGGGATTTTCCCTAAACTAAAAGTTGATCAGCCAGCTAAAAACCTGAAAACTGTTAGAGCTTTATTGAATTTAATAGAACTGAATTACTGAAAATTTACTAAAATGCTGCTATTCTGTAGAAACATTGTGATGGGTCATTTAAAATACTTATTCTGAATAAACAAAAATATTTTTAAAAACCCCCACAAATTATCAGAGTTAGAAGATGAAAAACTAATTAGTCCAATCATTTTTGAACAGTCTGTGCTTTTGAGAGGGACGGAAGTTGCAGATTCCCACAGAAAATGATCTGTCTGACCCCTTCCATTTGGGCTTTCCCTTTCTGCTTTACTTCTGACAGGAGAAAACCCAGGTTCCAAATGGCTGCAGTTTCCAGAAAACCCTGAGAGACAACAACTACTGCATTGTCCACTCCACACAGTTCCACTAGAGATGCGGAGCGGGAGCACTGGAGAAGACAGCTTGCCCTGAGTGCAGTCACGGCCAGCCAGAGCCGGACACCACACTGGCATCTCTTGGCTCTGCTCAAGATTTACCCTTGGAAAGATACTGGGCTTACTGTTACTACACCAGCTGGGTATCCAAGGGACTTGTTAAGATGCCTGTATCCGAGAGCTCACACGTCTGATCATCCTAAAGGCTGTGTATAGACATTTGCTATACAGACAGACATGCAGAGTCAAAATTATGTCAACCTCAATTGTCTTCTATGTCCTTCCACCAAAAATGCCCAGATTAGCTCTCCATAAATTCTAAAGGTGGGAGAAGCACATAGACTCTCCCCAAAATCCACTCCATACAGAAACAGAAACTGATTCGCTTAAGCACACAATGAAATTAGCTTCTCCCAATACAGATGACATAATGAAACAAACTACAGAACACAGATGTTATTTTCTCCTTCTTTAAGAGACAAGGGCATGGTAATAAAAAAGCTGCAGATGGGGAAACCAGCAGCCAAGTCTTTACCACAGTTGGATTCCTCCTCCCTCTCCTTAGTGAAATTAGAGTGATAAGGTTGATTTGGAGAGAAAGGGTTACACTGAGACAACCCCACACAGACATGTCCAGATTAATGTTTATATAATAAAAACACTTAAGCAATGGCTCATTTTACAAAGTTACTTTATATGACCATCATAACAAGTAAGTTTTCTATTTCAGAACCCTTAGAGCAACCATTTAACATAATCCTAGGGAGAAGGGTGGAGGGGGAGAAGAAATCTGCATTTCTCTGGTGAGTTTGATTTCCAACACTTATTTTTCAACCGCTAGTTTTAATAATATTAAGCAGTATTCTAAAGAAATACCCAAGGAAGTAAGTGGAATCTTAAGTTAATTTCTCAATATGGATTCTGTGCACTTCAAACATCCCATAGATAATACCTCCCTTCAGGAAAATACATTCTGTTACAAATAGAAATTGCTTTTATCAGGTGCTAAAGGATATGGTCTCTACCTGCTTTTGACTTCAAGCAACTAATCTACAGAGGGATTATTAGCACAAGAAAGTGCCTAAATCCTTCCAGTTGCTAACATGAACAGACACTGTAAACACCATATGGGAGATCTCCATTTTTTGACATCCTTGCAAAGTAAGACCTTTGCTGAACATTCCTGTATAATCTAAATACTTCACTTCTAGGGGAGGAGGGGACAAAGATCTCAGAACACTCTGAAATACTGTACTTCAAGTGCTGCATCTTCTAACTTGCTCTTAACTCGAGGTATGGAGCACTGGTTAGATCCCGCCCAAGTGGACAGCCCACAGTGTATATAGAGTATTTTAAAAAGCCAAAAGCTTAGTACTCAAAGGTTTTTTCTCCAAGATTTATCTCTATTAACCTCTTGTTCATTATGAAATTCTCCAGCAGCTAGCAGAGCCAGCAAATGCTCCCTCTTCTCATGCACGGCTTTCAGGAATGCTGCTATGTTGAAAAGGCAAAATTATCATTGCCCAATGACATGCAATTCAACAGCAAAATCCCACTCGAAATGGGCTGACAGGAGAACAAATGCATGGATTTTCACAAACTCAGGTGAACTCCAAGGTGTAAAAACTGACACAATGCTATTCAAAGAAATCAGTAATCCAGTGCTCCTGTCCCATAGTCTATACTTGTTTGAATGTTTTTTAACTGAGAGAAATTAATAGCTTAGCTAAAAAACTATACCTAAAAAAGCTATTTAGCACCTTTCAGCTACCCTCAGGATACAAAAGCCAGACACAAAATAACCCAAATACTACAAAAAATTGAAAGATACACTACACTAAATTAGTTTCCAATTTCTAGAAGCATGAGTGCAAGTCTACTTGGTGTTTGCCTCAATCTGAGCACTTTCCAAAAGCTGGATTTGTGCTGGCAGTCTTAAGCTGCTGTAAGTCTTGCATCACAAAGTTATCCTGATTTAATCTTTTAAATACACTTGCACTCCCTTCTAAGAATCAAAATAGTGCATTTTAACAATGAAATAACCAGATCTAATGACAGGTGATGCTAGAACAGCCTGTTGAGCTTTCTGATCACCTCCAGCCTCACGCTGCCTCTGCATCAGCTCCTGCACAGGGAGGTACCGCTGGGAGCTAACCCTGCAGAAAGCAAGCTCTGCAGGTGAAAAGCGGACACTTTCTGTGGCTTTAACTCCCTGAATGAGCTCACCACGAGTCAGGTGAGTGTCCCCTGCCAGGCCATTAACATGGGTGTCAATGCCTGGCGGCAGTAAAGAGGGGAACGAGACTGTCTCCTTGTGGTAACACCCATCCATTAGCTCAGCCCAAGGAAAGGACATGGAATTCAAGTCGGCAAGTTCACATTGTTCACCACTTCTATTATCCTGTCATGCACTTGCTGGCTACTGCTGATCTTAGAAAGTATTTAATTAAAAATACCTTAGTAATTTTAAGGTTTTTAAGTAACAAATTTGATGTTTCAGCTTCTTTAAAAACCTCTTTGATTTAAGGCAGTAGTAAATTAAGATTTAAACAATGTTCTTCAAATACCTCTAAGCAAATACCTAACCTCACAAGTTTCTGTTTTTTCACAACATTTTTAAAATAAATTACAGAGGTCATTTCCATGGCTCAGGAGAATTTGACTAATATTATGATAAATATTCTTGGAGAATCTATTTTTTTTTTTAAAGCAATGAAATAAGCATAACATGACTTTTATGGATGTCACCATCTTTGGTCTACATCCAAATACAGGTTAAAAATAGTAAGAACAGAGTTATATTAAACCAAGAAAGTACAAGGTGTTTTGATGCAAAATTTGGTTTACATAAAATAGAAAAATACTTCTCCAGGAGATGTAAATTAAAACAGCTAAGAGAAAAACACCAGAAAAACTGCTCCCCACCTTAAGAAGACACTGAAGAGCTGGTATTTACATATTATGCAAGAAACTGATTCCAGCGAAATTGTGCCTGAGGTATCATTCTTAGTAGCAAAAAGTCACAAGTATGAGCATACGAATAAAAATTACAGATAAATAAAAATTTCTGGTTAATCGATGATTTAAATTGGTTACTAAATTATTATATTAACCTCTAATTTCAATTGCAGACACAAGGACAAATCCAGAATAACGTTAGCTTTTTTCTTACCATGCTCAAGATACAACTATTTGACATACCTGAATTCTTCAGAAATCCAAAAAAAAATTTTAAAAGGCAAAGGATTCTGATTACACCTTTAAATCACTAGTGTATCAAAGCAATTTTTGAAACGGTTTCCTTTGTCTTACTGAGGCATCCCGGAATCCATCTGTTTACGCTGATTTGCAGACCAAGAACACACTAAGACTTCACAAATTTCTGCTCTTCTCCTCTCTCAATTATGCCAACATCATTCAAGCCCTATCATTCCAGAACCACAAAATATAGTCATCTTTTTCACAACAGCAACCATCATCTCCCAAAATTTCAAAAGAAAAGACAGACATTAGACAACAGCTTTGCTGCAACTCATCAGCAACAGATACGAACTGTAAAGTAGCAGCATTAGTCACGCAGAACACCTGGTGCAGCAGGCTGAAAATAACAACATCAGCCAGAAAATTCTCAAGGGTATTTGTTGTTATTGTCTTAGATACCATCTTGTATTTCCTATCAAAATATCGAGTTCATATATGGCAGTTAAGTGTATATATAATTAACAGTTCCATGAACAGATATGTCTCCCTTAAACAGAGCTGGATACAGACTTTTCAGGTGCTCCTTCTCAAGCTGTATCTAATTACGTCTGAGCACTCTGCCAAAGCAGCAGCTGACTCTTTAGGAAAGTAGTAATTTTAACGTGAAAATCAGAGTTGTACATGCTTCCTGTTTTTGGTCATGGCTACTATTCCAAAGGCAAACCACACCCCACACCTCTCCCCAAATATACTAACATCTGGAATTTAACAGAAAAACCAACAATAAACAACCAAGGAACAAAGTAAAAAAAAGATCCGTAACAAAAACTGAAACCCATTCTGGCCACTGCTGTTAGGTATTACAACAAACATTAAATAAAATTTAGTTCAGAAGGTGTTTGCGACTTGTATTCCAGGCCTGCCTTACTTTATTCTTATCTATTAAAAAAAAATTTGCTCTACATCCAAAAATTAATCAAAGTCCCTACTTACTATTAAAAACTCAAGAACAATCTATGTCTCACAAAACTTAATTAGTAAGTTTCTGGACACGCAGCCCTATTTTGACATACTGAGGCAACTACAAAAAATAACCAAATAAAAGCAGTGACTTTATACACAGGTTCCACTACCATACCTAGGAGTGTTTTTTGGCATATTAACTGTCACATTGTTTGTCTCATGCCAAACATTCTAGTTACAATGCAAGTGGCAGCACACCCATATTAGTATTCTTTTCATAAACCATGGCAGCACTTCACTTAATTATGAGGAGCAATGGAAAACTTTAAGGGGAAAAGGGGAACTAAGACAAGGCTGCCCTTGTAATCTGCAATCAACTTCAAGAGCTACTTCAGGTCATGAGAAATTTCAAGATGATAACTCTTTTATAGTTCTCTTCCCACGGTCAGAAAAAATACCACATGGAAAAGAAATACTCCACGAAAAAACTACTCTTTCACTAGCTTTTATGGGAACTTGCACGTAAGCCAAACAATGTAAAAGGGTATCAATCACTTTCCTATTTAGATGCCTTTTCAAAGTCATGCGAAAAGTTGTAAGAATGTTCAACCAACATATATCAGCTGTCCCACGTACTGTTTTCGGATATTGATATCTGCAATCCCTTTACCGGATCTGGCATCATTGTCCGAGCTCAGATGACTCAGATAAAAACAATGTGAAAGCATAGTTTGTTTTCATGTTTGAAGTCGCAACTGGTCTCCTGCAACAATAACAGGAAGAGCTGTAGGGATCGATACGCAAGATTACTAACAGGGGCTTTTCTTGTCCTACCCAAGAACACGCACGTGGAACTTTCCGAACCAGGTATCACATGCCACACTTACCAGATCTCTGTGAAGCACCCAGTTTGCATGGAGGTAATGGATTCCATCGAGGATCTGGTAGAGTAAGGATTTAACCATAGATCTTGGCAACTGCATGGGCTTTTTATTTGCTTTTGAGGCACGGTGAAACTTGATAATATGCTAGAAATAAAACAAGTAGAAACATGAAGAAAGTTAGGTGATAGACAGGTGAGAAGGTTGGATGTTTCGGGGGTATTCTAACTACTAACACTAAATAATGGAATGAAATACAAAGTTTGTTGAACTTTGCAATTAAAGTAATAGTGACGCACTCACAATTCTCTTAAATCGTTTTTACTCTCTGAGTTGCTTCAAAGAACAGCTGTCAAGTTTTTGTGAATATCTAAATACTGGCTACTTACCTCCAGTAAAGGGTCTTAGACATTCTCCTTCCTCCCTCCTCCCCATATGGAATCCTCTTACCCTCGGCAGCTAGAGCAGAACCTTTCAAACCAGGAGTATCTACCAGGAGGAGGACCACACTCTATGTTTTCACACTTTCCCTCCTCCTCTTCCAAAACACCCAGGATATCATACTATTCCCCCCTAAATCAGAATCTCAGTAGACAGAGATTAAATAAATGTTTTAATAAATATTTGAAGGGGGGAAAACTTTTCAATCAATATTTGAAGGGGAGGTTTTTGTAACTTCAAAAACCCCACACCACAACATTTGGGTGAGATCATGTTCAAACATCTAAAAATGGTTATCTTCTTGCTTCCAAGTTTTGGCTGCATACTTCATTGATGATGACAAGACGGTGGCTCTTGGATTACAATAGTCAGTCTGCCCACTAGAGGACAAACACCACTTGAAAACATAGAATGCAGGAAAGGACCCCAGTATTAGTTGAAGAAATGAAAAAAAATCATTGAAAGATTGCTGAGAGATCATGAAATAGTCATAAAATAATTAATTCTAAGATCAATGTGGAGATGATGGGTTAGGCTTGGTTTTGCTACACTGTGCAAGAAATAAACTGGAGTGAGGCCATTCTACCTTTTCAATCCTCAGATAAGGTGGGGCTATGCAAGGCACAAACCCAATCTTATTATATAGTCATTTAGCAAACAACTAAGTATGTTCATTCAGATGGAAAAAAAAAATCTCCTTTTTGAAGGCAATTCAATGAAGCACCTTAAATAACAAAATAGTTTTCAATTATGTGTCTTTTGAAAGGTGGAATAATAAAGGCAGTTTGCATTTTTACTGAAAATGATACAAAATGCTAGAATAGGACTATTAATTACCCAATTCTTTAAATAGGATTTGTCTAGTTCAAGATCTTCTCCCTTCCCAGGTTAAAGAGGCAGCCAATGGCTGTGCTTTAATTAGACCACTGCTCCCTCCTCCACCATCCCCACTCCCCACCCAGTTTGTCACTACTGCTCCCAATGAAAATGGTAATGAGTTAATATTTACTCATGGTAAATGCTACCTCTGGCTGTCACCAGTACTTTAGCCACTGTCAAACTGTACTTAGCAAAAGTGTAAACAGTATTGTTCAAAGAGAAATAAGAAAGGCAGAAAACCACAAATAAATCAAAACAGCCTGCTTACTCCCTATCAACAATGTTCCCACAGAGTCTTCCACTACTAAATGTATAATATTTATGGCTGTGTATTTAAAAACAATAGAAATTTACAGGATTGTCAGTTTTTAACATACTCATGAGGATCACTAAACAAGACAAGCTCTTAGTACCTGATCCTTTGCTTGTGCAATCACTCTGGAAACTGTAATGAAATGCTTTAAGGGATTATTTCCTTAGAAAATTTTTTCTTGTGATGTTACAAGAAGATTCTGTCTCATAACTTCAACTAGGAGTCCCTAGTACCACACAATGCTCATTGGATAGTGACCTTCATGTGTAATTACAATATAATTTATAAAGCACTAATGATACCATAAACTCACAAATTAATATATTTATTAATACAAGAGATGAAAAAATACAGAGCAACCAACAGGCAAAAGGTCATACACAGAGACCCACAAATCCAGTCCTGTCCTTTTTCAAGGTGCATGTAATCACTAGAAGGAATTTCTACACCCATTTAAAAACTGACTACTATCCACACAAAACATGAGTCCTTAGGAACAGAGAAAATGAAACTGAAAGAGAGTCTCATGAGACAGAACGGGACACAATTAACCACAGATGTGTTCAGGAGGAACAACACACGTGGCTGTGCCTCTGGCCCTGCCTCAGCCGCTCTGGTAGCTCTGGAGGCTGGGACTGACAGGACCAGGTTGATGCCATCGGATTTCTGTCCCTGCCCTCCCATGCGGCTCCCAGTTAGAAAGACTAAGGAAACAAGCTCCTTTCTTGAAAGGGTTATTGAATTGCAGAAGTGAATTAAAACAGATATTTTTGCTCGAAGCAAGCAATATCACTACTAGATAAAATCCAATTTCCTGCAAAACCAAATAAAACCTGCCAGCTTACTCGACAGAAGTTTATATCCAAAAGACCGCAAACATCACAGTTTAGAGAACTGAACAAAAGCTAAAAACATATTGCCTGGCCAAGAAGTACAGGCAACTGAAAAGCTGGATTTGGCCCATGTCATTGGAATGAATCCACAGTGTTTGTGACCAAGTCCTACAGTGAGAAGTTTTCTAAAAAAAAAAAAATAGTTCATCCCATTTCATATAAAGAAAGACCAACACATTTAACAAACACTTAAACAGCAATTCTAATGGCAGTGTCCATTTAAGAAACAGAAGAGCAAACAGGTGCTGTTGCTGAATATCATCTCTTCCATTGGAGGCAGCAAGCCTAAACTCTCTCTTATTTCTTTATATTTTCAGAAATACATCTATATGCCCCCACCACTGTTGTGGGAAATCATACCTCAAATTAAATAAGCAAAAAAATAGATAGATAAGAGCATCAAATCAGAAAACAATGGGACAAAAGTTTTGATAACCTGGCAGATCAGGTGTACAGTAAGCTTCAAAGCAAAGGATGCCACAGCAGTACAACAATGCTAAAGGAACTTTTTAACTTGAACAACTGTGCTGACTTCAGCTATGGCAGGGAGATGTGCTCCTTACATGTCAAAACATTTAATATTTAAGAGTCTGTATCCAAGACCTCAGGTGTAGAAACGGATACAGGTAGCAACACAAATTAGGATGTTCTTTACACGTAAGTGCACTATGCAAGTGGAGGAGGCACTCTTTACTAGATTCACTGCCTGAAGAGTCCCAAAGTGCAGCTTCAAGTACAGCACGTAACAGCCAGAATCTCAGACCTAATAAAGGTATGGGACAATTTACAGGAATTACAGGAATTGTAGCCTGCATTTCCCAGATAATTGACTTAACCACTAGGCTTCAAAACTAGACTTCTCTCACTGAATGAATCTTTTTGCTGAATAGCACAGAATCAAGACTGTCCTGTGAGTTGAGGGTATAAATCTGAACCGTGACAGGTATGAAGCGCATTCTGCCTCTCTCTCTAGGAAGCATGAGGTGAACTTGGGCACTGCAGCTTCTAACCTTTAGGCATACTCAAGTTCTTTGCTGAATCTTACCCCTAATGGACAACCATTAAGAACAAAACATGAGGACTTCCACAACCCAGGCAAGTCAGAGGCATGTCTGTAACAAGACGATAAGAAAAGGATCAAAAAACTTCAGCACTCCCCATGTCCTTTTTCACTGCAAAGCCCTGAAGATAAGTCACATATACTGATACATCACCTGGCCAAAAAACCTGGAAAACACCCAGACTCATTCAGCAAAATTAATGAGGGATGCCTTAATTGTCAATCCACACTATACCAGTCACATGCTACAGAACAGAAACCCATCCACAATGTTATGCAGACATAAATTAATTTTAATTAGTTCATTAGAACACTGCAGATGCAGGCTCTATTCTGATATATCTAGAATCCTTCAAAACGAAAGACGAACATGTCATAAGAGGTGAACGAAACTCCAAGCAATATTGAAATCTATTCAGCAAAATTAGCCAAGTCATTTTTCCTTTCTGTGCATCCATATTTCTGATTCCTAAATCTTAAAAACATGCTGCCACTGACTGGATCCCAAAAAAGGTTCAAGTCAATTAGGTATTCACTATTAAATATACACATAATGTAAAAAATTTTCTATTGCTTGTACATATTTTGTTTTTAATTTAAACAAGAAAGCAACTTTGTAGGAGTGATTTTAAGACTTTATTCTAAATTAAATTAATACTTCACTGACCAACATTAAAGTACACATTCATTAGCAGTCTAGAAAAGCAAGGAAGCTATAAAATTTCTGTTTGCAACCTCTGGGACTGTTGGTTTTACTTACTAACTGCTTATTCCCAATTTTCAACTTCAAAAAATATAATACAATTGCAAGGACAACTGGATAAACCACGTTATTTCAACAAGACCATTTTAGCTCTTGAAAAGGCAAGACCATATAAATGATAAAAAATGAAGAGGAGAAATAGAACTAGACATTTGGAAATAAAATGATGAAACAATACTCAATCTAGGAGTTTGCCTGCCTTCTTCTATGTTACCTAGTGCATTAAAATTGGTTTGAAAGTTTAAAGTGAAGAACTATGTGCATTTTCTGAATCCTCCATCATAAACAAAGCAAACATAATGCATAACGGCATAGAGCAAATTCAAATCCTTAGGATTTACCCAGCAGTTAAATGAGCATTCAGTAAGATCCTAATTTTAGTCTGCTTCAAGTCTGTGTTTGTGTCATCCCATTCCCAATTCCAAAAGCTGCTGTTCAGTATGACAGAGGTTAAAACAAACAAACAAGTTAGACCTAGAAACTTTGCACAAAAGTAGGAAGCCAGCTAAGGGAGGGATTTTATGCATGTCTGACTAAATGAAGTTACAGTGTGAGCTCCCACCTCAACACACATGAGATAATCCATAGACACAAGCCTCTAGAAAACCTGACTGCTTGAGCTCTACTGCTTAAGGCAATGCTTTTTGAAAGTTACATGCATCTCCATCAAACTGAAATGCAATCATGCCAACACAGATGCCTCTCCCAGCTGAAGCAAACTGCTTGCACTCCCACACTTCAGCAAAACCCCTGCATTCTACTCAATCCCTAATGCAGCCTTTGAGAATAAAACAGAATTATGTCAATGTGCCAATAAAAAGAAAAATTACATTTTAACATTGAAGAGAGAGAAGCTTGGATACATGTTAAATCTGTACCAAGGTCAAGAGGAGGGTTCATATTATATGGCTTCCAGTCTCATTTTAAACACAAAATTACTTCAAATTATTACATTTCCTTTAAATGTAAAGCATTTTAAAAGAAATCAAATCAAAATCTTAAGGTGGTATAAAAACTGTTTCCATGATTTTCAAAAAGAGAAAGCAAAGACCCAATGAACCCGAGTAACATTTGTTTGCTGTTCCAAAAATAAATCATAGCTTCATATGCCTACATTTATGATTCATTTCAGACACCAGAGTTTTAGAAACTAAGAAAATTTTGTCAATTTACTTATCACAAGTAAAATAAAATAAAATTAAATCAAAACAGAAGAGGGTAGAAGTACCTCTAGAGAGATCACTTTAGTTTCCAATTTTGGAAACATTACAGCAATTAACATAAACTGTCCTTCAAAAGAAGAGAGGAAAAATGCATGCTTGTTCCCTCTAAATGATGCCAGTGCATGGCCATCATCAAGTATCTTCTTTAAAACGTCATTAAACAAACAGCCTAACGAACAATCCTATTCCAAGTGACAAGAGGTGAACATTTTTAGTAAAGAAATTTAATACACCAACTTTTGCTAATGCCAGTTTGCTTTAAATATCTAAGCTCTGAAACAAAGAGCAGGCATAAACAGATCCTGTATAATTTTCCTAGGTTTTGCCAGGGTCTTTCTAGGTCTATAATATTTTTAAGTCCTAAATATGTCAAAATAACTCTATACAATGTTAATAAAAATCATCAGAATTCAGCTACCCTTTCAGTACACATATAAGTGAAACACAAAGTATTCACACCACACCACTCTGTTAACACTAGTTTTTCACACATTTTATGCTTTCGCACCTTGCCTTTGTTTCGAGGCCTCCTCCTACCTGCTGTTTCCTCCAATTCTCACACTTTGCGGTACAGAAAATGCACCCACATAAACTGTCCTCAAATTCGTACAAGTCTGGCAGAAAAAGCAAGTGTATGTTCTGAGAATATGACAAACAGCTATGGGCAAGGAATACCACTGCCCTCTGCAAGAAATTAAACCATCACTTTGCTGGTCAAGAAACCCCATCCATTTCACTTGGAAGGAATCAATCATGCCATAAAACCTACGCCAGTCCATTCCCTTCTGTCTGGACAAATCTTATATTCTTCTTCCAGCCAGCAGAATCCTATATTGGTAAATATGCACACAAGAGAGAAGACTGCATGAAGAATCACCTAGCAGAATCACCTGAATTACAACAGAAGTGTAGACATGACTTTAGAAACTCAAAAGATAAAAAAATAAAACTGCTACACTGATAAAAGTATTTTTATGTATATAGAGAAATTTGTCAACTAGCATCTGAATTATCTTGATGATTAAGAGCTAAACTGAAGCCTGTGGAAGAAAGAATTATAACTGATTATACCATATTTAAGGAATATGTTAAAACTCAGAGCTGTTAGACAATATTCATGTGATTAAACAAATGTGCAGGTTTGTTGCACATATCAGTATGCAACACTCTCCCAATTTCATTTATTATAAAAGATTATTCAAAATGTTGTTAGCTGAAATTAAGTACATTTATTTGTAGATTGAAAGAGTCAACTAGTGTTATGAAATTCACACGTAGGAAGAATATTTTCTCCTTTCCATTATTTGATGATTATTTTTAGGTACACATGACTATGCTAATAATCTCTACCCTACATTTTTTAAAAGCAGAATACATACATAACAAGTATTTCCTATTAAAAAAGCCAGTCTGCCCATATATTTTTATTATTATCAACAATAATTCCAAGATGAATTTTACTCCACGTTTCTCAGTAGTATTTGCTGCTAGGCATTTAATTGTTAGAGATCACTGGAATCTAATAGTAAGAGAGAAACATTCAACCAAACCTAAAAAAATACACAGATCATGGTTTAACTGGTCTTGTACTATCACATTCAATATTATCAAATCATAGTTAATTATTTATGTACTTACTTATTAAGAACCAGCAATGGTTTTTATTGCTATAAAACATGCTTAACACATTTTACTATGACAAAAATGTCATCCTTTTTCAGAATGTGATCAAACCCATTCAGAAGCTTCTTATTTAAGTTACAACATATATTTCCAGAAAAGAGGATCTTAAAGATTTGACGTTACACATACACACACTAAATGAGTCTGAGAATTAACTCTGTAAAACTAGGAAAAGTAGATAATCTATCAATATCAAAAGTAAAAGAAAAAAAAAGTATAACAAAAATGTTGCTTAGAATCAAAAATCCAGCTTAAAGTATAGAGACTATGAAATCGAAGTCATCAAATGTGTGCTTTTCTGTGGTACTAAAAATGTGTGCTTTAGAAAATACTTTCAATATTAAAAATCTGCTGTAAAAGGGAAGAAAAGAAAAGTTCTAAATATTATAACCTCTACAGTGGCTAAAAGTAACTAGACTGACAACAAGCAATTCACCTCCAGGACAGATCTCATTTGTATCAAACTTTCTTAAAGTCCATTTTAGTAATCATCATGCACTTAAAGCATTTGATATAAATTTGAACAATGTCTTTAAATGAACTAGCTTTACACAGGAAGTTCTGGACAGCAGTATACTGTCTAGAAGTATAAGACTAGGGTGAAATAAGAACATACAAGAAAGTTCAATAGATAAAGAAGTTATTTTTTTGCTGACAAAACAGCAAAAACTCTGGCATTATAAAAAAAACTTCTTATTTTTAAAGGTCAAAAATTAACATCCTACACACTGAGAACTTTACCAGTTCTCTTTGACAAATACCCAAGAAAATTCATAACGACACTGAGTATTACACCAAGAATTTTGGTAATCAAAGGAAACTAGTTATAAATCATTTTGTCAAAAGAATTCCTAAAATCTTAGATGTTTGCTATGGTAATCTCATGGCTTTGCACTGTTTTGTATAATGTAACTTGAGATTTAAGGAAAGAAAGTATCTTTGATAGGCTTAGTTATTAAAATCAATGACTGTGTTTGTAGTCAAGGACAGCATAATCAGTGTTCACCAATACCTGCCTAAAGTAGTTCAAATTAGCATAGCTTCTACATTCCTTGGTAATGGTATTAGCAGAAGTTACAGAAAATTATTAAGTATGCACTATCTAAACATAAAATTTCAGATCTGAGCAGTTTCATTCTTGGGAATTAAATGAGAAGTAAAAAAAAGGTTCTTGCTCACCACAGAAGAACTTTTTAATAAGTTTAATTAGCACCAACCCTTTAGAACAGGACTTTTTTTTCAGTATTAGAAAATTAACAGAATAAGATAGCATCTAATACAGTTTATTCATCTCTTGCCAAATGTTCCCAGTACAGAAGCTGAAAAATATAATGATTTTAATTAATCTAATGATTGAATGTGATGAGCATTTATTCTTCTCATTGAAGCCAATAGGAGTTACTAAAGCTGGGCAGCTTTGAACAGAAGGACAGTTTCCATACTTACTGATTTTGGTAAGTAACTCTAAGCTACCTACATTTGAAAACATTAGTCTCTGGAAATCTACATGTCTCTATTGACAGCACACCTTCAATTCCAAAACTTAAATCCTTATCAATTGATATATCCATGATGAATAGACTTACTTGTCTTTATGTAGTGCTGGGGAAGCACATGGTGCTAAGCAGTAAAAAAAAAAAAGTGCTAAACCTCTACTACAATTTCTACCCCAAAGAGTTGAAAGGGCACAAGCTGTAAAGCACAGGAAATGCAAAACACAACACAACACAGACAGAATGACAAGTGGTTGGTATTACTGAAATGCGTTACAAAATAAGTGGATTTTCAGGAGTTTTTTGAAGGAGCATAGTGAAGGATCTTTACGTACGTTAATTGGGAGGCTGTTCCATGTGTAGGAGGCAGCGTGGAAAAAGACACAAAGTTGGGAGTGAGCAAAACAGACAAAAGGGGAATTAAGAGCGATGCTTGGGAAGTGCTGACGGTAAAGGAAATGAGGACCAAGGTTAAGCCAGAACCAAGAGTGCCTTGAACATGGCCAACTTTATGCAAGGGAGGAAAAAATTCCTGGCAAAGGCTTAAGAAGCAAGGAAACATGGGCAATTATACAGGAAAGGAGAAATGATTTGTGTAGCATGTCCCATAGAAAAAAAAACATAAGAGAGAGTTAGGAAGTGGGAGACCAGTTCATATCAAGTACCTCATTGTAACAAACATTTCAGTCTTAAATAATAGAAAATAATTAACTTCACTGAGATTATATCCAATACCCAGCCATATGGGAAGAGTGGCAAGAACATCAAATTGCAGTGATTCTTCTTCTAAAGCTGTTAAATCATGTGAAAAATCACTATGTAGTGTAAAAACCACACGCCCAAAGCAAAATCAAATGGAAAAGGTTAGGAAAAAAGGTGTTTAAAACACATGGCAATAAATGTAGCAGTAAAATGTGTTTGTTGTGACTGTTCCATAAAATGAATAAACTCATTTAATGCACAAATAAATTCTGTCATACAAAGCTGATGCATTTCTCTTCATCATCACTGCCACCAGTTATGTGAAATACACAAACTCTCAGTGTCCACTGAACTTTGATGAAGAAAACTTTCAAAATACAAACCTGCTAGCCTTTAAGAGAAATAAAATTAAATATCTTTCAAGCTTTTGAAGGGGAACAAATTACCATGATTTAACTTGTTCTAAGCCAGAAGTGTATTTTGAATGGTCTAAGTTTACCTTCCGTCCAATTAAAATTCTGTGTCATTTACAAGCTCAAGAGCCAAGTATGAAGAAATTGAGCAATTTGTCACTAACATTTGTAACAGCAACATCTATATTACTGAAGCCTTCAAAAGTAATACTGGAATTTATATGACCGCTTCCTCTCCTTGCCAGTATTTTCAAAGGAATCAAACATATTGATTACACTTCGTAAGTGTTTGATATCTTTCAGGTTTAAACACAAATCCAGGTCCAAGCAACTCACATCAACAGATGTGGAGCTTGAATATTTGCATCTGAGTTCAAGTCACAATGTCACTGATGTCCACCTCTAAAATAGACTAAACCAAATTACATCATATTTTGCTGGAAACTTAAAAACAAACATCTAAGTCTCTACTCCTCTTCCATATAGTGATAGTCCATCAGTAGACCCAATTAGCTTACTTATTTGTTATTTTATTTCCACTCATACTGTCACAAATTCTCTGTTTAAGATATAGATGATTGAATGCTAGTCACTTGCAGTGCATCTCAGTGAGAGGACTCATCAAAGCAGTCCCTCTCCTTTTTCTCTTTTGTGTGCACGTGCAAAATATCAGGAAAAAAGTATTAAATACTTTTCCAAACACAGTTTTAGAAGATCTCAATTTAGGAATACTTTCTTTAACTCCAATTAAAGCTTGAAGGAAAATCCTTTTCACTTCAAAACCCAATCTGACTTAAAAAAAATTCTACATAGTCTTTGGCAGGCTTTAAAGTGTAAAAGTAACAGGATGTCAGTTAGACCCTTAATTACAGAGCAAGAAATTAATGCATCTCTGCCTATATGAAGGTACGGCACACACAGATCAGTTTCAACAAGCTCTTATTGCACTGCCTCAAACACTCAGGGAAATCTGTACTTACCCACAAATCATGCTCAGCATAATCAAACAGCAGCCAAACCTTTCTGTCACTGTGAGAAAGGAAAACCTTCTGCAACGCAATCACGTTTGGGTGCTTCAACTCTCGTAAAAGCTGCAGAGAAACAGAGAAGCTCTTGTTACTTCTGTGCTTGTTAAAAAAAGCAAACACAGCAACAAAACCAGGGAACAGGTCAAATAGCAAACAAGTAATCCTACAACAAGCCCCAGAAGGAAAGATGCCACTGATTCAGCACATTATCTTCCAAACATCAAAATCAGGTATACACAGCCTCTGTGGCTGTGCTGTTCTGCCAGCACAGCTGCCCACCACTACCTACCTTTCTCTGTCCCACGCTCAGTACAGAGCTGCCCATCCCACCTATTCATCCTGCTTGCCATCAGTATCTTTCTCAAAAGATGTTATTACACACAATATAACTGTTTTCTTATCAAAGGTGAACATCAGGATTTGAGGATGCCAGAATGAAGCTTGTACAGCTGGTCCGGTTATTTGTCTGGACACCAGAGTTCTTGACCACCACCACATAAATTTTTTATTACCAATTATTTTCTTCTGCTTTGGATCCCTTCCCTACCTCACTTGCCTCAAAGTTCACAGGCTGTTGTTCTCAGAACATCAGGGTGCTTTCAAAGAAAAGTTTACCAAAATGGGTTTCCTACTAGTTGTTTCAACTACTGTTCTGTAATCCAGAAATAATCCCAAATTTATTTATTGCTTGCCAGAAAGAAAACTAGGTCTCATCACTAATTAGACAGCACATTAAAGCAGGCACTGCTGCTGAAGTCATCCTTCTGCCAGATTAAATCAGTCTCAGGAGGAGCTGGGAAGTGGTACTCCCAAAAACATAATTACCATGGAATCACTTTTTTTCCCCCCCTCTCTCCACACGGTAGTCAGAAGAATGATTGATCATTTCTGTCTTATCTGAAAATTGCTTGCATCTGCAGCACTAGTATATACATTGCCAAGAATCAATTTATAATGGCAAAATTGTAAATGGAGTAGGTTCCAAGGCACATTTGGGAGAAATCAATCTTCCCTTTTTTCACCCTACAGAAAAAGACTCAAGATGTTTATTTTAGGAGAAAAAAAAATACTGATTTTAAATTATATTATCTTTTGACTATACAGATAGCTGTCAAGACAAGAAATCTAAAGAATATCATAGCTGCTTAAATGTATTCCAGCTTTCCAGTAAATGAAATAATTTAAATGCTTCTTTTACCATGCAGGAAGTATTTTCTTATTTTTCTTTCTTTCCCTAACTCTGAGCCTCCTTTTCTCCGGGCCAGACAACCCCAGCTCCCTCAGCAGCTCCTTGAGAGACTTGTTCTTTGCTACATTCTGGCTGTCAAGGCTGGGTGCCACAGCATCCAGTGCTTCAGCAGCACGAGACAGACCAAGGAAATGTTGGCTGTAGGAGTCCAACATACCACATCGAGAACGCGAGCTCTGCTCTAGCTGTGCTGGACTTGCAGTGGTGCTCCACACCAGCTAGAGGAGGTCAAACATGATAATGTAAGGTACAAGGAATGAACATGAGCCACAAACACAAACTGTTGGTCAGATTTATGTTTAAAAGTCATCTCATCTAGAAAGAGACTACAGCAGAAGAGAGGGTGCCCACAGGGACTGAAGAGATGAACTCATAGGTACATAAAGAGTGGAGATAACGGAAGTCATTCTAAAAGCACTGGAAAGATGTGATGAGAAAGGAATATAGGGCAGAACCAAATACACAGCTGTGGAAATCAAAAGACAGCAAATTTGAGACAAGTGTTTCAAAGACAAGTATCGATCTAAGGCTGAGCTAAAAAGAAATGAGGGACTTTGGAAACTGTATTTTCATTAAAGCAGTGTAGTGTGTTGACCTGAATTGACAGGCAGCTTTTTAGACCAATAACGCTTCTCTCAATTTACATATTTAAAGTGCATGGAAAGGCGGGATTTTGGGGTTTTTCCGTTCCAGCTCGGTGCTGGGACGGGACGGAGCAGCATGGACCCTGGGTCGTTGGGAGAGGGAACTATGAGGCCGTCTGATGCAATTTCCTGGGACCAGTGGATCCCTCTCTTTTCCACACGGTGCCAGCGGGAGCCGGCGGAGCCTCCAGCCAGCACACTTCGCGCCGAACCGAAGAGGACACCGTGCAGCCAGCGGCGCAGGGAGAGCGGGGCTCTCTCCACTGTGGAGCCGGAACGGTAACATGGCGACATCAGAGGCAGAGAGAGAAAGAGGAAGAGAGTCACGTGGGACGAAGCTAAAGATGGCTTCAGAGAAGAAGAGAGGGCGGTGCTGCGCTTCTCGCGCGTATCTTAAAAAACCTTCATGCATGCCGTGGTAAAGAACCGTAATATCACGAACTGTCTCTTTAATGCATTTGAAGTATATGGGGGGATGAACAATTCACGTATGGCCCGTGAAGGTTGTGAAAAGTGCCCATGCCAGGCTATTTAAAAGCAGAGAGAAAGAGGCTTTTAAGAGACTGGTGGCAAAAAAACCTTTGTGCTCAGGCCAAAATAACTCATCCTTAAAAAAAGATCAATAACCCCATGTGATGGTCCATGACTTGCAGTGTGACAAAACTGTGAAAGTTTTCATAGAAGAGATGTTTCACACCACAGCAGTTTTTTTCCTTTTTTTTTCCTTTTAAGTCTGTTAATAAACTCCTTTATATTCCTTAAGTCTTGTGCCTGCTTTGCTTTCTCCTAATGCTTATCTCACAGAAAGAAAATCAGTAAGTAATGCATACTTTGACCTAAAACCACTACACTTAATTGGTGTTTCTGCCCGGTTATCGAACTCAACCCGCTACAAGCAGACAGGTGGAAGCCAACAATGTGAAAATCATGGGGACATAGTGAAGCTACTTGCATCACGATTGTATCTGCCACCTACCCTAACAACTTTTATGTTTGACTAGAATTTTGTCAATGTTTACCTCCTATACATGCCACATATATCTAACAGATACATGATGTACCTTCTTGTGATATGGTTGTTATGCCCATGCATCACCATGAACACCTTTCACAAATGTGCATTTTAGCCCTACCTAGAATCACATGGACAACTTCAGAGATGTGGTAAATCATTGTCTACAGTATTCCTGCAGCAGATTGCTGTATAAACTCTAAACAAACAGAGCAGATAAAAGAAACATAATACCAACATTATTTTCTTAGGTCTTCTGCAGAAGTAAATCAGTTTGAAGACTTGGTTGATTTAAGCCTGAATTTAGAAGGAAGAAATCAATATACAGTCCTAGTAATTGAAAGATTCCAGTGTACTTGACAACATCTTGTATTACAAGATAACAACCTGAACACAGAAACGATTTGCAACTACTAGAATTTATTACTAAATTAACATATCATCGTATTTTAATAGTATTTTAGCCTAATGTTCCTCTAAACATTGACGTTCCATCATACCCAACTTGAGGTAAAATGCTAATAAAAACCTGTGTCTCAGCTATGATACATTTCTTTCTTGTAGCACACAAAGCAGTTTAGATAGAAAGACATTGAGGAAGGACTTCATGGTGAATTGTCAACACCTGTGCAACTTTGCCTGTCCTGTACAATGGCTTTCATCTAAACAGATTATGATATTATTAAAATTATTTTCAAGAGAATTGCACAAACATCTTTGCTTATCACCATTCTTAGCTTATGCCACAGCCTAAAGTTTAAAATTACGCTTTTGGATAGCCCAAATAGCATGAAACAGCTTCTAGGATTCCCAGATGGCTATCTGCTATATGCAGAATTGCAAGTAACTTCTTCAGTTGTCTGATGAATAGTAAGTTCTCTGTTGGGGTGCACTATGTGCTGGAATAGAGATAGGCCGTGAGGGCCAGAGAGAGAGCCTATTTCCTGGACCCGGAGGTGACCCTGGGAGTGCATCCAGGTCACCGGGGATGGGCTGAGAGAGGATTGTGGGTTTCTGGACAATGTTGGGCTTATGAGACGTGATAATTGTAGTTTGTGACCTTATAAGGTATTGTTTACTTGTTACCATAATAGGCAATGTCTGTGCACTGTCCCAGGTGATTGAGAGACACTGAGGTGAACATTTTTCCTGTTTATATGATGTAATATCCTGTTAAGTACTAGTATTTAAGAAAATTTCGAGTGCGCAAAAAACGGCTTTGCACTTTTCCCACCGTGTGCGCGGAGTCTATGCCCTTGTGTAATTACTGCAGTTCTCTATGATGGACACTGTGAGAATTTCCCTCACAAGTGAACGTCTCCTATAGCAGGGGAAGGGGAAGTCTCTGATGCCCAAGAAAAAGTCAAGTTGGCAACAGCACTGGTATAGAAGCTTGAAGCACTGGAAATGTAAAGTGTCAGCAGTCATGCTGAGGCAGACTTTGCATGGAAAATCCAAGTAAAGAGTAAAGGTTGTCTAGCCAGAGAAGGAGATGAAGCAAGATTAAGCAAGTAAAAGTGGGATATCATTAAAAAAAAAGACAAAAAAAAAAATCTGAAATATTTTACCTCAGGTTTTAATAATAGTTACAATACTGATCATGGAATGAACGAACACAGATAATAGAAATGCCTCACACTTAAGAAAGCAAATTAGCACAAGTCATATACTAGCAAAACTCAGAGGTGGTATCAGATGATTAGCAAATACATCACATACATTCAAAAAAGGGACACAAAGGAGACAAGGCATTTGGAGACCTGTGAATCCAAAGCACACAAAAAACCAATTTTGAAACAATGAGCACAAAGAAAAATGTGTGAAAAACAAACTATCCTGACTTTCTTCTCTGATAACTGATTTTCTACACAAGCAAAAGATCTGTGTTCAAATTTCAACCTTACAATAGTTTTAAGTACTTCATCAGATGGGAAAAATGACAACTGGAATACGTTCAAGGTGAGCAAGAAACTACTTAAAAGAGCAGCTGACAATGGGACACATTTCAAGGTAAAGTAGCTCTATATATGAACTATTTCGGGAATTACCAAAGAACAAGTATTATGTTTATTAATAAAACCCACCTTAGTATCAACATCATGAGTGTGAATGAAATTATCTGATTAAAAAAAGGCAGCATTCTCAAGGAAGAAAAGGAATGTGATAATGCATCATCTTTTATGCTACTTTATTCTGTGACTGAGTAAACAAAGGGTAACAGAAACCTGACTAAATTAACAGCACAAAATCTGAATTCATGCACTTAAAAACTAACCAAGAACTTCTACTATAGACTGAAAACTCATCAGGTGCAAGTGACAACTGGTAGAATTGGATTGACATAAAACAATAAAGAAAATTAAGAGGGTAAATCTGGTGTTAGATATCCTAGTTGGGGTCTTTACAGGAGAGAATGGGATGTATTGATATCAATACATAAAAGGCTTCTGTGATATAGTTTTTAAATACTATATGCAGTTTCTTTGCTCAAACACCTCCCCCTCCACACCCACACAAAAGATGAAGTTGTCCTCAAGGAGGCAAAGGGTGACCAAAGGAGCAAAACAATCTATCTCTCAAAAGGGAATTCTCAATTACTGTAACTGATCAAATACTGAAAGGAAATAAGATGGATACCCACTAAAATACAAAGATGTGAGCATCAATGATGAAAGAAATCATTACACTAGATGATAATCATGGCTGAAGAACAGAAAGACAGCTAATAAAGAGATAAAATTACCCTGCAAGACAGCATCTCATGAACAGGAAGGTTCAGGAATAGCTTCTCAATAGCAGGGAAAATAGTATATCTCACATGCTTCTTGATCAACATTGGAAAACAATTTTACTTGATGAATTTGATGTAAGTCAGCCACTAGATTCACTAGAGAGATGCCTATGCAGTATGTGCTCTTGTAGAAGCCTTGAGGAAAAATGGGTTTAGTGAGGTTTTACTGATCATCTCCAGCAGATGGAAAAGATGATTGACAGCAAGCTCCTACAGCAATCTGGTTTAAACGCTTGAACTGAGCCTGCAAATCATCTATCACCATCTAATGCAAGTTCCTTTCACAAGGAGCAGACTAGCAACTAGGAAGTCTCTTGCTCTTTTGAGGTATGTAAAATTCTCCCTTTTTCCCCCCAAACAGACAGACAACTTCTGTGAATGGGAGATGAGTTGCCGTTTTTACCAATATAAACAACGTAATCAATTATGAAGGCATTTAGCACATTTAAAAACAAGTCAAACAGTACATTCCTCAAGGAAATAAAACTTGCACAGAAACACTTATGCCACAGAATGAATAATGCTTTCTTGCTACCACTTACAAAAGCAGGGTGAGGACAGACATTTCCATCTCGCTGTGAAGGAAACCTAAGAAAAATTAGAGAAAACAGAAAGACAAACAGTGCTCTCACTACTGACACTAGTAAATCTTGCAGCAAACGTATTTCTGTGTCAGTGATGACAAAACCCATAACCACCTTCAGAAATTTATTCAGAGGGCAATCTCATCTAAGAGGTGTACCTACCTTTCACATAGTTTACTTCAGTCTTTTGATCTATGTACTTCAACTGATCTGGAACAGTGCTGGTAGTTTCTTTGATGGAAATGCACACTGTACTGCATTTAACCATTTTCAAGGTTAGAACAAAAACCTTTAACAGGCGGAAATGTGGATCACAAGAAACCACAGGGAAGACCAAAGTATGAGGCAGATTGTTCATAAAAGCAATTGCACATTATAGAATTTTAAAGCCGCCTCTTGTGTGATGAATCTATTCGAAGCCTCTAGGGTCACTGAAGTTGTTTTTTAATTGAAGCTGAGCTTTTCAAAGGAACACAAAGATCATAACTTTACTTCTTCAGAAGGTCTTTTAAAATTCCAGCTGGTTTAGATGTTATTAATCAATACTAGATACTCTCCTCCGTGTTACTAATATTATCCTTCCTACATAGACCCTCTGCTGCCTATTATCATATTGAGCTCATGCTGCAGCTTTTCCCTCAGGGAGGTATGTATGGGCCTTTCAAAAAAAACCAAAAAACTCCCCAAAAAACCCCAAAACAAAACAAAAAACCCCCATACAAACAAAAAGAAAAACCCCAACAACCAGGCAGCTATTCCTTTTATTAAACATGTAAGAACAATCCTTTGCTAACTGTGCTACAGATCTTGACGTTATCAAGGTAAGAGGAGAAGTTATCAAGAAAAGAGAAGGGAATTCAAATTCAAACAGGGGAAAACTACTCAAAATTCAGCTTTGTTTAGTGATCCAGTTGATTCTGAAGTTTGGGATTTTCCCATTTGGATTCCCTTTTCAACTTGGAGAAATTACAATTACAGAGTTACTGCATAACTGAAGTACCAAAACTCTTTATAGTAATACCTTCAAACTGAGCAGGTATGGAGTGTTTGTTTCCAGCTTTAAGTTGTCCACGGCTGACACTTATGTAAGAGGTCTCAAAAAGATGCAGGCAACATAAAAATGGACATGGAGATATACAGATATATACACACACAAAAAAAGAAATCATCCAAAGAACCTAAAAGGAAAGGTAAAAGTTTGAACATTAGCTTAAGCTCTGCTTCAGAAAGGACATACTCTTTTTACACCGGTCTGGCAAGGCTTGTCCTTGGACAGCCTTTGTCATGCAAAACCAAGTAGGGAAGGCAGAGTAAAACGCCCAAAATTAACAACTGCCATTCTTACACAAACTGCAGCCTGAGTTTACAAGGCACACTCCAAATTAAAATTAACAAGCTAAAATACTTCAAGACAGACTCCAAGCAGAGTCCACGTAGACTCTCTTCTTCCTTCTAATTCTCCTACACATGCATCCAATTTTCACCAGTCTGATCCCAAGCAGTCCTTCATAATGAAAGATCCCTCTAAGTATGCTCTACACATTCTTCAACCTTCTTTCTTCACACTTGCATCTCTTTAAAGCACACAGTCCCCAAACTGCGAGGGCTCCAAACTACCAGAAGAGAAAGATCAAGTATGTTTTTTAAAAAAAAGGAAGACAACAAACAGAATCTAGCCAGTAAATTGCCAAATGTCAGGACAGGAAGAAGACAAAAATGTGCCCCACCCTCCTCCTATGAGAAGGATTAATAAAGTATTTATTCTATAAATATTTTCATTTCGGGAGCTGAAAATGGTCTGGCATTGCTAAATAACATTATTATTCTGAAACAAAAGCTTGGCAAAAGACTTCTTTTAAGTACTACATTTTAACTAAACTAAAGGAATAGAAACTAGGATAACTGCATTTTTAATTCTTGAGGTTCTCAGCAAAAAAAAAAAAAATTATCTTTGGCATTTGTCTTGAAGCACATGGGCAGAAATACAAGTATAAGAATTCTTTCCATTTCTTACTTACCAGTATCATATACCATAGCACAGACTTCTTAATAATAGAAAGAAAGGACTACTGTAAAATTACTTACAAAGCAAGAAATTTCTTAATTTTTAATACAGCTATATAAAGAAATGCTGACATTAAAATCACACAATATCAACTTCACTCCAGTGCACATATTAAATATATAATTAATTTTCATATCTTTTCTACAAAATAAATCTGAATTATTATTGAATTTGGGCATCTTCCTAAAGGAAACCTCATTTCCTTTAGGACAACTGAATTCTACATTCACTCTTCTGTTAAAGGCAGCTGTGTATTTAATTTTGGTCAGTCTAGCAGAGATTCAGCAATAACCATTTTCCTCCCAACTGAAAGGTATAGATAAGTTAAAGCTCTGTCTCTGTCTACAGAGATTTTTCTCCTTATTTGGCCTACAATAAAAGAACATCCTACCACTCAGATAACACCAACAACTAAACTGAAAACATCTCTAGAAAGTAACTTGCTGAAAAGTAATAGCAAATGTTTGTCCTTTCTGAAGATTTTAAGATACCCTGAATTTGTTTCTAGGTTGACTAGAAATTTCTTCTGTTACTGAGAAGATAAAGAAATTTCCCATCAAACTAACAAAGACTCTTAAACCTAAAGCTGTATTAAAATGTTACAATGGGGCAGAGGGAATACAACACATCACTTTGCTAATACATTTTCGAAATTCACAAGTAGCATCACACCAATCCCTGAACCTACACATTCAGTCTGGGGTTTGAAACTACAACTAGTTTTTTCTTGCAGGTCTTATTCTAACATTTCCACACTTTTCTGAATTCCTGGCAACCAGTTATCACCTTGCTCTAGAACTGTGCCTCGCAGTGAATAAACAGTGATGGCAACTGAGGTGTTCTAAAACTCTTGCAGAAGGGCAAATAAGATTAGTAGACATCAATTCTGATCATCCATTTTTCAAAGTAGATTTTCCTCTCAAGAAGACTTCAGAAAGATAAATGTCATATAAACCAGAGCAAGAGAAACAATGCTTTAGCAAAGAACAGCCAAAAAACATGTTTTTCTAACCTCAATTAATTATGGCACCATAGTGACGCATCTCTGAAAAGGTAATAAATTTCTAACCTATACAAAATATTGGGCAAGGATTGCAATGCTATCCTGCAAAGATAATATTTTTACAGTCCACTTTTCCCCTTTAGTCCTAACGTTTACTTATCTCCTCTACTTAACTGGCTTTTTGATTAATGTTTTTATTATTAAAGCAATTTTTTTCTTTGCCATTTTCTACATTTCATACAGTACAAACTGTATAAACACAAATTGTGAAACAAGTTATTTGAAGTTACCATTAAAAAAAAAACAACTAGATCTTGAAAAACCTTCCACCCAACAACTTCTTGTATCTGAACAGTGACAATAACCAGCCTCCCAACTTGGTAAATATGTTTGTTGGGCTCAGAGAAAAGCACAGTCTTTTGCCTCTACTTCTGATCCTGAAGTTCTCTATCCTATGGTATGAAAATTTCCTGCATTTGCTAGAACCAGAGTGCATCAAGTGTGACAATGCTGAGCTGATCCAACACTCATACCCAAGATCCAAAGTCTCTGCCAAAACCACCTGTAAAATTCAATGTGTGAGGGGTTCTCTCAGATGATGCATAACGGATTTGGCTCCATAATTAAGTGGTTGTGAGACTGCCAGCATCTCCTCTCAATCTGACAGCTAAACAACCAAAGCACTCCCACCAAGGGGCAAAGCTGTCCTCTCCACTGCTCTGACCTGCTGAACACAAGGGGCACAGTGCCTGGAAAGACACAGCTCAAGCACTTCAGGACAATATTCCAGGTAAAGAGAGGTGACTCCCTACAGCCTGAAGGAAGGTATCCCAGTCCTTTCCCAGAAAAGAGCCAAAAAAGCAGCTTCTCAAGTGTGCATGCTGCAAGTAACAAATCCAACTTCAGAATTTAAATCTACCCCTGCTTTGTAAAAGGACTTGGTGTATTATTCAAGATCAGGGGTGCTGCTACTGAGTACTGTCACATCCAAGTTCTCAACTCGCAGGCAATTATTTCTCCAAGACAGAAATATACAGGAATATAAATCAAGTGTTACAATGAGACAACAGTCTAACAATAATTTACCATTTCCAATAGCATATTAAGAAGGCATTCTTCTGATAATACAAAGTATTAACACCACACTCTTGTGATTCAAAAACTGTTTGGAAAAAACCAACTAACTTAGCTTAACTTTGTATCCAGGGGCTGTATGCTAGATCAGGTATCGGCTATCCTGTGTTGTGGTTTAGGAATGGTATTCTCCAATTTAGTGCTCCCACTAAAACCACTTCAAACCATGCGTCACTCGCTCATTCCTCCCTCTGCTCCATCCCCTCTGAAGGGCTGGAGAGAATTGAAGGTAAAAAAGGCAAAGATCACAGCTTGAGACAAGAACAATTTACTGGAAACAGCAATGAGATAAGAAAAAGAACAGTAACTGGCAACGATACTAATAACAAAAGTGTGTGCAAGAGAGGTGAATGATTCATACACAAATGCTCACCCCATCACATCACAGGGAGTCTGACAACACATGACCTCCTTACCCAGACCCAAAAGGGACCCCTTCCCCCTTTTCGGGAAAATGGCATGAGGTAGTCCTGCAAAAATTAACCAACCCTGTCATGACCAGTATCAGGACACCTGTCTGCCTAAAGCCAGCATAAAGTCCATGCTCTGAGAAACTCAAATGAAATTAAATCAGGTGCCTATGCCCCAATCTGGACCAAACAAGAAGGTTGATCCAGCAACAAAACAGCAACCTCCAGCCAGGATACAATTCTGTTACATATTGTTTCCATGATGCTGAATCACAGAAACAGCAGATTTTTCAGGGAGGAGCAACACAGTCTTGTAGATCACATTAAGTTTTCCATGACACTACTATGTGACAAACCGTATGTATTTTAGCATTTAAGGATTAAAAGAAAATACTAGTTTCATATAGGTAATGTGGGAGAAGGAAAAAAAAAATACAACCCCCCCCCCCAATGGTTATGCTTCATATGTACTCATTCTACTTACTTGAGACTGGGATGCAGGCATTTAGATACATAATTTATAGTTACAGTCTTCTTTAAACAGAAAATTAAATCAAATCAGAGGTATGAATTCAAAACATACTAAGCATATTAAACCTCTGCTCCTCATGGGAATCAAGTTAAAGCTGCTTTAGTTCTGAATGATGGCATCCATTAAACTTTGATGTACTTCAACTGATGTGCTTTAATGTCTTAGATGTTTTACCTCTACTTAAACAAGCTAATACACAAGCCTGTATTTGCAAGTGTAAATTGAGTCTAATACCATGCTCCAAATGAGAAACGTGCCTGCAGACGGGAGGAGACAGTGTATTATTTTGGGCTTTTAACTTCCTTGTATTAACTTGGGTTTGTTTAAAAGAGCAAAAGTTGTGCACATAGATCAGGTTTTTTATATACTGTTTCCAGATAAGATTAATTTAGAAATATTACTCTTTCAGAGTTTTTACTCAAGAATTATTTCAATAATTAGTCTGTTGACAGTTACTTACAAAATTCAGCATTTCACTCTGGAAGCACAACACTAGAATGCTCTTAAGTGTTCACTAACACAATTACCTGTTAAATTTGTTCTGCTTTTGCTCATAGGTTTCCACTTTTTACCCAAATTTTCTGCAATCTTTAGTCACACGTTAGACAAATCTAATGTGTGAAGCAAGCTAAAACAAGATGCTCACTGGCAGACTCCCAAGTCATTAAACGCCTACCACAAGATTCCTCTCATACTCTCAGGATCAGACTGCAACTGGATAAAAAAGTCAGTTTGTAATCTAAAGCCTGCTATTTCCTCATGCTTCTACTAAATATTAAAAATCCTTTAATGAGACAATGAATGCAGAAAAATCATACTACCCTCAATAAGGACCAATACAGTTTGGGAAGGCTCAAAAGGTGGTTTAATGCAAGTTACAAAATTTGGTAAGCAAAGAAATAAAAATATAAACATGGTATGGTAAATATGGTCTTACAGCAACCCATAAAGACTCAGAACAACATCAGTTTTGTAAGAGAGCTTTGGAAGCAACAGTAGGTTGTTATTAGATGAAGAAATTAGTAACTGGTTAATATTTACCAACATAAGAGGTTAAGCACGTGGCACTATGCATTTACCTTCCACTGAATATAATCCTTCTCTAAAGTAACTTTGACTGCAAGCAAATGGGCAGTGAACTGACTTTTTGCCCAAGGCAGCAAAAGCCATGCAGCCCTGAAAACAACATACCACAAACACTCACATTAGACTTTCTTCCTGAGAACTGACTGAAGACACTGCCCCAGATGTTATGCAGAAAGAAGTAACTGGAAGTCTCTCAAGACTCTCAAGACCTGCAACAGAACTCTCCAGTATCTCATTAAGCATGCAATTAGCAGCAGCAAATAACATTTTTCTAATCTCAGCCAAAATGACAGCATTCATTTATGTGCATCTTCCTTCTGAAACAACAACTTTGGACTGCCTGAAGAAAAAGAAGTACATCTTTCAGAAGTTAGGTAACTTTCTTACACAATGATGCCATGACCCTCTAAGAATACAGCAAGCCTCCTGCATGTTTACTGCTTCTAATTTTCTAGGCTGGGCACTAGTGAAGACCTGATTATTCACATAAATCATTTAGCCATTTATAAGAACACTGCAATAAAAACACAAAATACATGTGCATCC
The DNA here is from genome assembly GCA_014706295.1 of Lycocorax pyrrhopterus obiensis. Taxonomy (NCBI): domain Eukaryota; kingdom Metazoa; phylum Chordata; class Aves; order Passeriformes; family Paradisaeidae; genus Lycocorax; species Lycocorax pyrrhopterus. Next base: position 68,978,588 of record JACSVZ010000004.1, on the reverse strand, counting down.
CTAGTCAAAGAAGTCAGAGCTGCGGTACTTGATTCAGACTCAGGACTCATTTAAAGTCTGCTGACTATCCGACCCCTGATGTAGCTGAGGCAAACATTTCAGGAAAACAGGCTAAGCAGTGCACAAAGAGTACAAGCCTTTTGTGAAATGAGCAGTCAGCTTCCAGCAACTCACCAGATCAGGGATTTAAGAACCAGAGATTGTTATGTTCTTTCAGTTGCCTTAGTTCTTCTGTTCTGATATACACTGAATAACAATTCCATAACTAACTTTCCCATCTAAGTCTGTCATTTTAGACCTCTCACATCTTCAGCTTCCCTCCCTTCCAACCCACAGATTCCCAGTCTATTTTGTCTCTGTTCATACAGAAGCAGTTTTGTATCACCAACTTTTTTGATTCCCCTTCTCTCTACCTTCACAGTGCTACTGTACCCTTTCCAAAGTGGAAAGAGGTCAGGATAGCACAAACACACTCATCATCTGAACACACAAGGGATTCAAGTAGTTGACCAAGTCTGATTTGCTCTCAGGTCTTGACTTAAGAAACTCACTGGAAAATCATTCTTAGTGACTTTGAATTTGCTTTTTTGACTGATCCTAATCTTGGAGCTCTTTACAGAAGAGTGACAAAGATTGTCTCCCAACCCTCAACTTGCACTGAAGTAATGATCACTTAAGAAGCCACTGCTGTCTGTAAATAGGTAGGATAGTTTCTCCCCCATTTCCATTATATTAAAATTCAATGATGATAGACATAAACATAATTTTATTACACAAGCTGCACAGTATTATGAGATCTTTTGCACTTCTGCACAGGTTAGCAAAGAAACAAAAGCTGGCTAAGCAATTTTTTATCATCAAACTGCCACCTGGTGCTTCATTTTCCCTTGGGAAAAAAAGAACAAAACTATTTGAGCATACTCTGTAGAAAGACCTTTAGTGCTATTAAACGATACAGGTCAGAGACAGCTCTGGCACTAAAACAAAGGAGAAAGTGTCCCTCATTTTCCCCTGCTTAATTCAGTCCCTGAGGACAAGGCTGACTTCTTCTGGGGCAATGGGCATGAAACTCACTCCAGAATGAGAGGTAGGAAGAAGGTGAAGGAAAAGCTGGTCAGGAGAACCATCCTAGGGAGAAGGAAATCAGCATGGCAGCCATCAGGAGAGGGACACAGGTGCATCTTACCAGCTGCTCTGCTCAGCAACACTTAGCAGGAGAAATGGCAGAGCTGGAATCAGAAGTGAGGATAACTACAAGACCTTGGAGAAAGATGCTAGACCATGGTAAAAGGATACATGGACTACAATGGTATATCAGTGATGAGGAATGCAACTGGCTGTGGAAACAGCAGGGAAGAGATGGAGGAGAAAAAAAAAGCAGGGGACACTAGCAAAGCTGAAGACAGAAAAAATGGTGAGGTGAGGAATGGGATATGGAAGAAAGAGTGTAAAAAAGAATAAACTATGTAGGAAGAACAGAGGGAAAGAGTAGTAGAGGGGAAAGCAAAGGGCAAACACAGAAAATGTCAAGGGAGGAGAGACACACAGAAATGTGTCCAACACAGCAAATGCTCCCCCTAACCTTGGAACAAAGTCGAGAGGCCCACCAACCCTCTGGCAAAAGTGTCCTCTTGTTCTCCTCCTTTAAGCATTAGTTCCCATGACAGTGAGGTTACTTAAGATGGCAGGCTGTGCTGTGAGTAGAAAGTCAGAAAGAAGAAAAAATGAAGCATAAGGGAAATGAACCAGTGCAGGGAAAAGAAGGGGCATAAAGAAGCAGCTTCTATTTCCAAGGATAGAAAATGGAAAAATATATAATCCTTGTCAAATTCTTTTATTCTCTGAGCATGACTTCCAGGAATAAAATCAGTCGGAATGATTTGTATGAAAAGGGGTGGCAGAAAAAAGGGAGGGCTCAAAGTGTATGTCAAGGGTGATGAGAAGAACCTGGGACTGGCAATATGTGATACAACTAAACGGCAAAAATGGAGAAAAATCTCAGGAAAGCAGGTGAAAAATCTGCAGAAGGTTGACTAAGATTTTATTATAAGCAGTCTAGAATACAAAAGAAGCAGTAAAAGTAGTAAATATTGCTGCTGACAGACCCTGTGATAAAATAGGAAAATGTAGGAGAATCAAAAACTGTATCAACAGAAGAAAAGCAAGTAGGAATGAAGTCATAAATGAGAAGTTGTGAATACTTAAATACCAGATATCATAAGAACGTCTAAGCAACAGAATATGAAGGATACTACAGAAACTGTACAATAAAGAAAAGGTTTGTAATAGAAATTAGAGACAACGTTTGAAAAGCCAGGAGCCAGAGTCAGAGGAAGGATGACAAGTAAAAGATTACAAGTTACATGCAAGGAATCTGGTAAAAAGGATTAAAAACCCCCAGAATTAATGCTTTTTTTCCTACTCAGACTGCAAATATTTTACAATGGTTATTGAAATAACTAAATGTAGCAAGACATTTTGTCCCAATCAACATGTCACTACTATACAATAGGATAACTCAGCCAAATAATCTAAGAAGAGCAACATGCACTTTGTTTCCACTCATTATGACATTTTCCACAGTTAGATAAAAATCAAAACAGCACGTCCTTTATCAGAGGGAAAAAAAAAAGAGAGAGCAGGTCAAGGATTCTTCCTTTATCCTATTATTGCCAAGACAAAAAACATGTTTTTGCAATGCCCTACCTAAAAACAGAATATTTGCCTTTTATATTTGGCAAGAAGCATGGAAAAGTTCAGGCAACGGGCCAGATCTTTTGTCTAAAATGCATAACGTTATGGGTTAGCTTTACTAAGGACTCACAAACAGTGCCCTGAGAATCTGGTCCCAACGCCCTCTTATTTAATACCCAACATCAGATTTTTATTCCAAAGGTATAAAGGTAGATTTACACACACACCTCCCCCAAAATAAATGACAGGAACATATCTTATGCTGTAAGGACTACAATTATCTCCCAGACTGACAAAGCCATATCCATAAAGAAAACAAACACTTGAATCCACACATGAAGTTACTTCAGCACAACTTCTCATAAAAACAAGGCACCCTGCTGATGAGTGCTGCAGTGAGAGAGCTCAGGCACTCCTTGTTCCACACTGTCCCCTTCAGCTCTTCTCTTTCTTGCCACTGTCACCACCTGCTTATCTCAGCACACACAAGTTATGTCCCTATTTAAGCAGCACACGGTGGGGTTTCATGTATACACCTGTCTATATGGCTTCCTTTTGCCCCAGCTTTTAATAGCACAGTCCCTACCTGAGTTGCTGTGCTTGGATTTTGCTGCCAAAAAAAAAAAAATGCAATCTAAGAAAAGATTTACATCACTTAGAAAAGCTCCTCCATCTCTTACTCCACTGCAAGCACCCTTTTACCCCACTGCCTTCAAATTTTTAGGTATTTTAAATGAACAAAAGAAATTACTGTGATCTGACACAGATGTAATGGAGCAATGGGACTCAGCGGATCATGAAAGAGACACTACAAATATCAAATAAAAAAGACTGAATGATATGGAGGAAAAAGGAGTCATAAATGGAAGTCTGAAAAGGCACACGGATGAGTGCTATTTTATAAACTGCAAATATTTTTTAAAAGCCTCATTCAGGAAAACCCATGCAAGGAAGATTCCTTCCTTTAAATTTTCTTTACTATTCATAGCATATGAATCGGACTGTATGCATCAACAAAGCAATTAGTTTAAATACTGCCAATACTCTCACTGGTGATAATTGGTTGCTTCTTGCAGGAACATCTGTTCCATCTTTCTTAAGAAATGAAGTACAGACCCTGTTACCTAGACAACAGAATCCTTCTGAGCATCATGCACTATAAAAGGGCAATATCAGCCCAAGTCACACTGCACAGTTGCTCTCCCCACCGCTCCCTTATCGCTGCTAATGTAGCCAAATGCTGTGACTTTGTAACATTAAGCCCCTATTTATTAGATCGCACACACTCAGGCCCACTTTCGCATGCACTAAAAGCAGCAGCTGTGTCACTGTCCTTTGGCCAAGGAACAGTCACTTTGAGGCTCTGTATTCAGCCAGTTTCCACCACTGTGACTGCCAAGTTGTCAAGCTGAAAATACAAGTACTCTGAGAGCAAGTCTTATCAAATCTAGAATTGCCAGCTCAGTCCCCTTGAATGCGGTGCAGAAACAGTCACTTTCACTGCCATCCCTCTTGATTACTGGAGCTATTCTAGCACTAAAGGGACTCATCCCTTACTGGCACTCACTAATGTCCTCCAGCCAAATTCAGGAGAGAAGTAGCAGACTAAACTTTGAAGATGCTTTTTGTTGCCTTAAACTCACCACAATTCTATAAATATTGATAAAATATTAACAACAATGAAGCGCACCAGATGACCAAATTCCTTTAGCAAGATGGATGGATTTATTTTTTCCCAAGTGCATGTGATGGAAGACCAACAGACACAGAAACTGTAACTGTAGAATCATTAAGGTTGGAGAGGGGCTTTTCACAAGAGCTTGTAGTCACAGGACAAGGGTGAACGGCTTTATACTGAAAAAGGGTGGGGTTAGATTAGATAATAGGAAGATATTCTCCATTGTGAGGGGGGTTGAGACACTGGCACAAGTTGCCCAGAGAAGCTGTGGACGCCCCATCCCTGGCAGTGTTCAAGGCCAAGTTGGACTGGGCTGGAAGCAACCTGATCTAGAGGAATGTCGCCACCCATGGCAGGGGGATTGGGACTAGATGATCTTTAAGGTCCCTCCCAACCCAAACCATTCTGTAATTTTATGAAAATAACCCCAGTGAGACAGGACCACAGATCTGTTTTCCAGATTCATCTGTGTTGGGGGGGGGGAAAGGCGTGAATTCTAGAAGTACTGAAGATTAAAAAATAAAAGCTTGAAAATGGTCTGGATTTGAGATGCCCAGAAGAAGCAAAAATTAAATCATCCATCTGGCCTTAGACTGAAAATCTGAACAATGGCAATATCTGAAAATGATTAAAACATAAAATCACAGTAGAATTCCTTATTTTGACTGCAAGGCTTTGAGCAAAGATCAGTGAATTTCAAATGTGAAACAGTACAGAAGACAATTTAGCAAGAGTAAAGTATTTTTTAGGCCACAAGGATAATAAATACTTAGAGACAGAATGTAAAGCTGCAAGGATCACTCATCCTCAGAAAAATTAAACAGACTAGGTAAAACCTAGGGAAGCAGAAAAATCACTAATACATAACAAATATAACATGTCAAGAAAGAAGAAACAAATATTAGTCTGAAGTGCAAAGATACTAAGGCAAATGAGGATACTGAACAAACCTTGGAGTTTGGTCAGAGAGAGATCATTAATCACAGTAATAAGAAGCTTTTTTAGGGTAGGAGCTTAGAGAAATCAAATCAAAATGGATCCAAGATAGAACTAGCAGACACAAAACCACTATATTGCCGGTAAATATTAAAGACATCTGGAGGTAAAGGAAAGCAATGGAAAAAGTACAAAAGGCAACTGAGGTAAAAAAGAAACCAAACTAATCTAATAAGCAAGTGAAAATATGGAAAGACAATGACAGTTGAGAAATAAACTCTGCAGGGGCCATGGGATGGAGTAAGTTCATTAGCACAGAAAGAAAAGTCAGGGACTCGAATGCCTTCAAGAACTGGCAGTAAATTTCCCGTTTCATAACTGCCTCCAATCAAAATCATTCTACTGATAGCTTTTTTCAATATTCCACATATTCAAAAAACTAGTAACTTTTTCCAGAAGTATAGCCTGTCTGGACTACATTAACTTCAGTACGCTCAGGTGGTGGCATATGCAAAAGCTCAAGGTCAAGTATACTTGTGGCATACTCACATACCCACAATTTAGCACATGCACTACGTACAGGCAACAGGAAGGTTCCAGGAAGCATCCTGACACTGCAGTGACAGAGGAAACACGAGCATGATGCTCTTTCTACAAGGCAGAAGCATTTTGCCAATTAGATGGCCAAATGGAGCAGAGAACAAGACTATGATGATCACACCTTTCTTACTAAAATGCAAACAAAGCAACAGCATCACACTGTAAGATGCATCACAGAATTAAAGGCACCAGGCTATCCACTTTGTGTTGTACTGTCAACTACAGTTTGGAAACAGGAAAGCTTCCCTGTATCTTAAAACCCCCATACATTAATGTCTCAAGTCATCACAAAGACAAGAAAAATCTCAGTAGGGTACAGTAGAAGCAGTATTTAAATAGAGCCACTGTTCAGTTTACCACAAAAATAGACACAGAGGTTCACAAGAAAACAAATACCACGCTGAAACTGTTAACATAATGAAATTCAATTAAGTGAATAAAGTTTTAGTAGAAGGTGACATTCTGCCTTCAATAACAAAGCTGACTCCAATTTGCGCACAAAAACTTGCAGAGTAAAATATGACTGCAGACTAAAAACACTATCCTCGTATCTATATACAGGGCTGAAAACAATGCCAGATAATGTATTGAAAAAAGCAACATTTGATCAAATTCCTAGAATTTTTTTCCAGTGATGTTCCATTTGCAATCCAGTCATCTCTGTTCTGTATTAAATTTATCCAGTTTAGGCACTACTAATAATATTTCATTTCTGCCTCACAGACTCCATGGGAACCAAGAAGTTTCAGATAGTTTACAGATCTAGGACACCAAAGAGACCAGTAAGGATGACATTGTGTTGGGAGTACATTACAGAACCATCTGATAAGGATGGAGAATAGGGTGAAGTCTTCTCTTCAACTCAGAGAAGCCTCTGACCCACAAGCCATCGTTCTTATGAGAAGACATTCACCTTCCTGACACCCACTGGAAGGGCAACAGTGGGACATGAGGAACTCAGTTAATTTTGGGAGGCTATCAGGAACAACTTCTTGATACACATAGTGGAAGGGCCAATGATGGTAGCACACAGTTGCTCTCAAACAATGAAGAACTGGTTGGAGATTTGACAAGGTAGCTTTGGTTGTGGCAACCACCAACTAGTACACCTGAAGATATGCAGCACAGAGAAGAGAAGGCTCCAGAGAGATCTTCTGTGGGTTTCCAGTACTTAAAGAGGGCTTATAAAAAGGCTTTTTACATGGGCAGATAGTGATAGGACAAGGGAGAAGAATTTTAAATTAAAAAAGAGAGGAGAGATTTTTTAGAAGTTAGGAAGAAGTTCTTTACTCAGAGGGTGGTGAGGAACTAGAACAGGTTGCCCAGAGAAGCTGGATGCCCCATCCCTTGCAGTGTTCAAGGCCAGGTTGGATGGGGCCATGAGCGAACTGATCTAGTGGTGGCATCCCTGGCCCATGGCAGGGAGGATGGAACTAGATGATCTTTAAGGTCCCCTCCAACCCAAGCCATTCCATCATCCTATGGATTCTAAGATCCTGAGTGAAGAAGGCATGTAGCAGAGCACACACCTGGAGCTTCAGGAGAGCATACTTCAGTTTACTGAAGAAACTGGTAGGTAGCCATAGGAAGCAGCTCTGAAGAGCAAAGTTGCTCAGAAAAACTGGCAGGTCTATTAAGAAATACAAGTAGGAGACCTGTTTGGCTAAGTAGATTGTCAGAGCTCAAACGCAAGTGTATAGAGAGGTACAAACAGGGACAGGCGACATGGGAGGAGTTTGTACAGACGTTGCCCAGGCATGTAGGGATGGTGTCAGGAGAGCTGAAGCTCACCTTGATTTGACACTTACAAGGGATGTTGAGGGCAACAAGAGCTTCTGCTACTACACTGGTTATGAAAGGCTGAACAGGAAAATGTGAGCCTGTTTCTAAATTAAGTGGACAATTCAGTAGTGGAATTTGAAGACAAGAGTCCCAACTTAAAAAGAATCCATCCTCTGAAAACCCATGCCATCACCTCTCAGCCTGAGGCATAAAAATAGTCACATGTAATGTTAAATTAGAGACATTCTGGTTATACAAAGTCAATATATAATTCAAACAATTTTACAACTCCACACTAATAACTGAAATAAACTGAATAAACTGAAAACATGTACAAACTAATTTTACTTGACAACAGGGAAAGCACAAATGGAGGAACATAAATATGCAATGCGAAAAGAAGAATGAGAAACAGAAAACTGAAAGTTCATGACAAATTCAGAAAGGAACACAAAATTTACAAAACATTCCAACTGAAGCTTTAAAACAAGTATATATGTTCATTCATGCGCGCGCACACACACAATCTTGCAAGGAGTATCTAAGTTTGGCAAGTAAGTACTTTAAAAGCCTCTTCTTTGCATTACCTGCAACTCTGTTGTTCTTTATCTGAGTGACAAAGTAGCTATTTGCTTTCACTGCATTGCTGCCTAAAGCTTAATCTGAAAACTGAAGCAATTGGCTTTGCTTTTTTGTTCATTTCTGCTGCAGGCACCATCAGTTGGTTTTGCATTTGTGTGTTCTGAGAATATTCAGAATCTGAAGAAAACAACAAATTCAAAGTGAAAATAACTGAGCCTAAATAGCATTGAACAGTCATTTTCCCTAGTCAGCTGCACTGGGAATTTGGATTATATCCTATCTGATGTCAAGTATCAAACTCACAAAAGTTTCCTCGGCTCATACCATGTTAGAATGTGGTGAAAGCTTTCTTTTTCTTCTTTTTAATGTACTTGCCATAGATGTATTGATATTGCTCTCCTGCTTTGAGCAGAAACACGACTTCAAGAAAATAAAAGTAACTTCTGCATGAAAAGAAGTTGCAAATTTTGCCTTTAGAAATCTTAAAGCAGCATTTCTCTTTTCCTTTCTCCTCTGCATGCTCTTTTGTGTTGTTAAATTGCTGAAGGAGATAGCTGTAGTTAGAGAATGGAGTCGACTAGCTGCTTCAGATGATGCTCTACTTTTGTCCAATTACTTGATATAAAATTGCCCTTCAAGCTGTGAAGCTTTATTTTCATAAACACTACAGTGTATTTATGGGCTGATAAAAACATTAACCTAATTTATTAAACAAAAATAGTTTTATTCCACTTATTTATTACTTGTGTACTTTTTCATTTAACGAAGTTAATTGTTCTTTCAGATGCAATAAAATAAAGAAGACAAAAAATGTCCACAGAACCCTTTTGAAGAATAACCAAAGCAGGAATTTAAGTACTCCCTTACACAAAAAGCATTTAAATTACACAGATTATACAAGATTAGACCATGTAATGCAGAGGGCTCTTATTCTTCCTATGGTATGTAAAACATGAGTTGTCATGTTGCTGAACCAAAAAACCTTTTTCCAGCTGATTCATACTCATAAAATCACAATGCATAGACACTTCTAGCCAACACATGCCTTAGCTCTCTAATAAAAATCCCTTCAAAAAAAATTTTTTTCACTTATTTCACTACCTCCAGCTATTGAAAGAAGGATTGGAGTTTCAAAGTTTCCACAAACAATCTTTTCTAATTAGGTAGTAGAGAATTTATGGGGAGATTTTACACTGCCAAATATTCTACTTATTTATCCAGTCTTGGCATGGGAAAAGAAGTCCTGACATTCAAAAGGAATCTCCTACAGCAAATGTACTCAGGTATACAGACTTTTTTTAAGCCTTTTTTTACTTAACCTTATCTCCAACAAAGGCAGGGACCAAAGTCTACATAGGTCTACGCAGCAGCAAGTACTGCAAGCTGCTGTGATAGTCACGGACAAAGAAAGGGTCGATACAGCCAAAGCACAGAACTTGTACCTATTATGAAATTTTATGCAACTTCACTTGAAGGGAGCCTATGGCATTACAATTCTAAGTGTTTTATAAATACTGAAAAGTTATCATTATTCCTGTACAGCTGACCTTTTCCACATTCCTACAAGATGCAGAGACAAGTCAAAGATGTTGTAAGGCCAGCCTGGTCCACGGTCTCAAATTAAGTAACTTCATGTTTAGCTCATTTGACTAAGCAGTTTCCAGCCAGGAAGGTGAGAGCAGCTTGTAAATGATGCGCAGCACATGACAGAGGTAAACGCAAGTAAGTTTTCCTAGCTCTACCAGCGAGGCACAATATGCCCCCTTGAGTCCCTGTGCCACACTGCCAATGGCACCACGGAGAAACAAGTGGCAAAGGCACAAAGTGCTTCAAGATGGAGATGCTAAGTCTGGCTGTACTTCCTTGGCTCAGCTTCAGCACCACAACATCACAGCATACCCAAACCCAGAAGAACTGCCCACACAGAAAGGAAGGCCATGGACAGCAGTGAGGCAGAAAAGAACATAAACACAGTGAGATGGTGCCGCCTTCAAGAGAGCTGACAAACACAAAAAGGTTGCAAAGACCTATTATTTAACCTGTAAGGTTTATAAAACTTTGCCCACCATCAGAAACCAAAATATTTGTATGCTGTAGTACTTTGGAACATATACTGCATGAGTAGGCAACCAGCCTGAGAATGATTTGTGCATGCTAAATTGTTCAACTGAGCTTTCAATAACTCATTTAACATAGTCCAAATTTATTTTAGCCTGTACCCATAAATGCAAGTTTGAACAACAAAGACCAACTAATGCTCCCACTAGTGTGCCACAGCACACTGGCAACATTTCAAGGCCTCCCAGAAGGAGCAGCCTTCACTAACAACCAGCACACACAGGCACAGGATGTGGCAACTAAAATGTTTACAGGACCCAGACTCAACATTCTCATAGGGCAGAACAGCACCAATTTAGGGCATTCCTTAAAAAACACTAGGCTAGCAATGCTGGTTTGTGGCTCTGCTTTTCCCATTTAAATCATCTGCAACAGCCTGGCTCAGGCTGTTGAATGAGCTATAAAACCACCCTGATACAGAAAAATTGAATTAAGTGTAGAATTAAGGTCACTACTTACAGAGAACAAGGCTAGAGCTGGCAAATTGTCTTTGGAAGAAGGGAAGCTCTCATTGGCGAGGGTGCGAAAAAAAGCTAGAAAGGACCAGAAGCTGACCAAAGAATATCTATGTCTTGATTCAAGTGACTGGTTCACTTGAAACCTTTAGTAAAATCATTTTTGTCTGCAGACTGTGTTAGCTGCTCTGTGAGAATGCTACGGAAGATACCATTAAGAACCTTACCAAAGTCAAGATAAACAGAATCCACAGCATTCACCTCATTCACCAAGGCAGACATCTCATTGTACAAGATGAACAGGTCGATTAAGGATTATTTTCCCTTTGAAAATCCATGCTGACTACTTCTAATCACTATCTTGTCCTGCATGTGTTTGGAAATGGTTTCCACGAGGATTTTCTTCATCACTCTCCCAGCAACTAAGGCATAGATGACCAACTTGTAGTTCCCCTGATCCTCCCTGGAAATAGGAGTGACACTTGCTCTCTTCCATTCACCATTATCTTTCTAAGATAACTGAGAGTAGTCTTACAATGAAATCCAAGCAGCTCCCAGCACCTGTAGGTGCAACTCATCAGGTGCCACAGACTTGTGGATGTCCAGTTTGAGTGCACCCTAATCTGGACCTCCTCCACCAAGGTAAGTCTCCCTTCCTCAACTTTCTCTCTGGTCTCAAGAGCATGAGACTCCTGAAGGCTGGACTTACTGGTAAACACAGAGGCAAAAAATTATTGAGTCCCTTCGCCTTTTCCATACCATTTATTCCCATTCAGCTGCAGGCTCATGTTTTCCTTAGTCTTCCTTTTCATAATTCCTGTACTTGTAGAATTCTTTCTTGTTGCCCTTCTGGTCCCTTGCCAGACTCAACTCCACGTCAGCCTTGGCTTTTCTAACCCCTATTCTTGCAAGATCAAACAGCAACTCTGTACTTCTCTTGTTCTGCCTATCCCTGCTTCCAATCCATATATAATTCCATTTCACGTCCAAGTTCAATAAGAAGATCCTTGCTCATCCATGCAGGCCTCCTGTTGCCCTTGCTTGCTTTCCCACTTACTGGGATGTAACTTTCTTGAGTTTGGACAGGGTGATCCTTGAACACAAACAAGTTTTCCTGAATCCCTCTTCTCTCCAGGGCTGTATCTCACAGAATACTTCCAAGCAGATACCTGAAGAGGTTCAAGTCTGCTCTCCTAAAGTCCAGGGTTATGATTCTGCTTTTTGACATACTCCATTTGCTTACGATCTTGAACCTCATCACATCAGCTAAATAAGCCAATAACAATTGCATTGAAGCTCTTCCATGCTCAGGGACAGGATACATATACATATATTTACAATTTACATTATTGGTGAATGGCACTGACTAAGAAAAGGCTTATCTTTTCTTTTTTCTTACTTTTCTTTTTTCTGAATTAACTTTTCCCAAAATCCACAATTAGAAGTTTATAGTCTCTTTACTGTGAAAAACAAAGTCCTTGAATTAACTCAGACATACTCTCACAGGAAGCAAAGCCTCTGGGACAAGAAATCTCAGATAAAGCTGTATTACCCTGGTGCTTTTTCATAAAGAAATACAGAATTCCATTACCTCTACCTGTTTGCAGACTTTTAAAGTCATAGCTATCGGTTCTTAACAGATGATGGCCAAGATATTCAACAGTTTAAAAAAAGCCTTAAATTATACTCCTCTGGTCTGTTTCTTGTGTCTCCCCTTCTTGTTCTACCAAATCTACTTAGATAAGGTAAGGAAATAATGTAAAACACAAAAGCAGCAGAATTAAAGTCTTCCTTTCACCCAACCTCAGGTTCCAAAATAAGATAATGCAAGTCTTGAGCTGAAAGAAATGTCACATTCATGAACTAAATAATCATCTAAAAATGGAAACTCTGTATTTCGTGACTCTCATTCATATTTTACAGCTCTGCTCTTCAAAAAATGCTGTTGCTTAAGCCAAGCAATAATCAGCCTCATAACAAGAACACAGAAATAGTTGGAATTTCAGCTATCTTCAGAACACACTTGAATTACAGGGAACTAATTAGGTTTTTACACACGCACACAATTCTTTGAGGTATAAAGAGTCCTTTCTAATGCTTTCATATTCAACAGAATTGGCTGAAATAAGTATTCTTTTAGCAGGGATCACCCTACAGTTGAAATAAATCAACAGTCATGGGTTTTGAAGTCCTAAGCAAAATTGACCAACTTGATTTGTAATGTCGGAAGAGAAGAGTCATCTGCCTTTTCCTTTAGAGAAAGTTAGCCAGCAGATCTTATTATGGGTATCTATGCAGTAAGACACATGAAATGGTCTTGGACTGTAAAACTGAATGCCTTTCAGTTCAGCACTATATTTCTTGACACTTTTGTCAAGTGTCTTCAGATTATAGAACTACTAAAAATATTCTGAACATGCACACACAGAACCAGGTACACTGGTGCCCCTGTCGTCGTCTCATCTTCCAAAGTGGGATTTGGGTTTGTTTTGCTGCTGGGGTGTCTGGGGAAGGGTTAAACGCCAAAAGAACTACTCATGACATTTTTAAAATGGCCTCTGTCCAGGCTGATAATCTTTATTTAATCAGTAAACATTACCCTCTTTGTTACCTATATAAGACTTTAAATACAAGACAAGCTATTGATGAATTAATTACAAGTCTGTTTCTCTTTATAGAAAATGCACTTGATTTCGGCCTGTTTCTGTACGACAAAAGCTTTGTATTTGTTTTTCAACTATTTCACCTTTACCTTCTTCACATTTCTAATATTTGACCTGAAATTTCACTGAGGCCAATGCCGATGTGCTGCATCAGCTCAGGTTACAGAGTTTTACAATAAGGTTTGAAGAAGAGTGAAGTATAACTCAAGGAAGAATTACCAGAAGAACCACTGAAAGTAGTCAAGTAACTTACAAAGTAGATGTCAAAATTCACAAGCTGTACTGACCTTTGTACAAAGCTTTACTAATTAAAAAAAAAAAAAAAAAGGTGATGTATCAAGGGAGTTAAAACATAATTTGACACTCTCTCCTTCCTTACATTGTTGTGTCCAGGTAGACAGAACCAGCTCCATACCACTGTGCTACCATGGAAGGTCTCCTTCAGACTAATCCACACATCTCCATAGCAGTACAATTTAAAACAAAGGACAAGAATCCAAGAAACAAAAACCCCTCAATACTGTCAAAAATTACTTTGTAGTAGCAAGAATATAATCTAGTACTGATGTTAAAAGAGGACTTCCTATTTCCTCCAAAGGCAGAAATATTAGCAAAAAAAGGTCACTGGGTAAATCCCGTGTAAAGTGACTGACAGCAGTGCAGCCACCTCTCAAATCCATGAGTGACCTTGACCGTACAGTGATAAGCACTTTAAAAGGATAGCAGTTTTATCTGTTAAGTCTCTTCATACAGAATCACCATGGACACTACACTAAACCCAATCCAGTGGCTTGTTCAGTTCATGGACATCGTGACTTTCTAATGCCTCACACTGCATTCCATATCTGAATGCTGTATTTCAATGCAACACTACCAGATGATAAAAAGCTGTAGGCACAATCCTAAAACACATTTCAACAGCTGGCTGCATAGTGACAGAATTAAGACAAGGTAAATATTTAATCAAGCAAGTGCACTTCTTTTGCAACGCAAGAAACACTTGCATTACGAAATATTGCTCAGTATCCAGCATTTTGTCAGTAATGCACATTTTCAGACACAAAAAAATTTAAAGATCAAATTCTACCTTCATATACAAACACCTAATTTTTACCAAATTTGAGGGAATGATAGGTATGTAATAAAAGACACATGTAATAAAAAGACAATTAAAGCTGGTTTTCATTTTGCTATGAAATTTCTCTGTACTTGGCAAAACAAATAAGAAATGAGGAGAACAAACTGTTCTCAGATACAGAAGAACAACAAGTTACCATTAGTCTAAAATAAAATACATTATTAGTAAGTGGACTTCTGATGGTAGTTGTAATCTTTCAGAACCTTTTTCTTTCAAGTCATTTTAAAAACATTCGTTTTTAAAGTAAGTCTTCATTTCGAAGTTCACATTTATTTCCCTCTCAACACATAAAAGAAGATGAAACAAAGTTATATCAGAAAGAGGCATTACTATTACCTGGAAAGAACTCAAAGAAAATTATGATTTTAAAAGCTTCTTTAAAAGGCTCAGATCTGAATAAACTTCCATGCTTGCATACTTTAAAGAAAACATTTGGATAATCTTTATGTTACTTAATTCTAGGAAAATAAAATACCTGTTGAGTAATAATGTCAGTAAAAATACTTCCGTTTATGTACACTTACTGCAATCTCTCTACAGGCCGACATGGATATCCCTGTACCTTCAATTTGCTTCAGTGCATACTCCTTTTCATCTTTTCTGTACACATATGGAAAAAAAAAGAGAGAAAGAAAAATACATTTAGCTCTAACTTAAATTACACCAATCATTATAAGTATAATGATGAAACACTTTAATTTGGTCTGGATCAAGAAGGTGAAAAGCCAATCTGCTTTTATGCATAAATTACACTTTGATATGAAAAACGTTTTCTTTTAACAAAAACCTTACAGTCCCCAAACAAAAACTTCATAAAAAAACTTGGTTAACCTACATCCATTTCTCTCTGAAAACAGACATAATATCTGCAGATAACTGCAAACACAGAATGTTGGAGGACACTTTCCCTGAAATTCCAGGATACTGCCTACTACTGTGAAAACATCACAGTCATATCCCATGCCTGGAAAACTCTCCTAGAAATATCTGGGAATGGCAAACTTTTTTCTTGATTTTATGAACCACTCTCAATCCACTTTTATTTCTGAAATACTACTATTTTAAACTAATTATATGATAAGCACTGGTTACAGACAGATCCCTACATAGCACATGAAACTGTGTGCTCTGATGTACAAATCCAAAATACGAGAAAACGTTCAGCCCAAACACTGTACTATCCTTTTAAATAATCACAGCTTGAAGTGATTTAGAGGGACCACCAAAAGAACAAGAAAATCGGGCAGAACTCAAAGCTCTCCTGATACAACAGAACCAGCCTACAGCATGGTTTTGCAGGATTCAGCTGTCACTGACAGATGCTGATAGGCATCGATGCCCACAGTGTTGATACCCCTTTGCAGACTCACCAGTTACAATTCAACAACCCACAAGCCCCTATCCAAATTCCCCATGGCATTTCTGGTAGATCTCAGTTTGCCCTTCTTCCAGTGCCAAACCATTTGGTTTTGCCACACAGAAAGATTCTCAATTTGCACTTGCTTCAGTCTCTCTGGCTTTGAACTCCAAGCCTGTGTCCTGCCGGCTTCAGCCTGTTTCCCACCTTCCTCCAGACCCTCTCCCTCCAAAATTCATGGGATAAGAAGTGACTGAGTGGAAAAATGTGGGGACAGAATAAGATAACTAGAAATAATAGCTGTCTACATCTGTGATAAGTAACAACAGGCAAGCATTAGTCTCAGTAATTTTCAGTAGCAGCTAAACCCTCAATGCATGTGTACGGTTAACACTGAGCTACACTTTTGGAAACAAAATTTTAACAAGAAAAATCCCAGATGTTTTCCAACTACACATGATAACACGTGTAACTTCACAGGTAATAAGATCACACCTTATCTCACAGAAATTGTTTTTGACTTCATTAATTAGTCCAAATTTTAAACAGTAAATAATAAATGCCCATCCCCTCTTATACATGGTCCTGCTAACTATGCAGAGGATTTCCATACACTGCAAAGTATTAACTCCATTAACTCAGGTTGCTTACAGAGACTGTGAATACAAAATTATATTATCTGCAGAACCAAAACCAACTCTGGACATATAAAACTGATCATGGCTTTTAAATTATGGTCATGTTTAAACTTTGCAGCACAAACAATCCCATGCACAACTACCAGCTGGAATCCCAAAGCAATGTAGTCACTACAGCACTGCACCACATCCTTCTTTTGGCACATCTACTGAACCAGGCACAGGACCACACTGATACAGCCACACTTGAACCAGTCCTACATGCAAAGCATTGCACCCAGTTACTCAGACCTTCACAGAGTGGAGGTCACTGCAGAGACCGGGCATGACACTCGGCACACACTGCCTTCAGCAGCACTGCTGAACACCACCGCCACGGCGAGGCTGTCAGCACTTGACAGAGAGGCACTCCATGCAGGATTTTAAGATACAAATGAGAAATTATGAAAGATGTTTTAAAAAAAAAAACCCCAACCAATCCAACAACTTAAGGTATTACGGCATGGGGGAAAAGGAGGCAGCCTTACTGAGCTGCAACCCAGATAGTTCTAGAACACTAGGTTTTGTAAAAAATGAGCAAAAATAGGGATAACGAAATGCTTATCTATAATAAATGGGTGGCAAGGATAAAGAACTCCAAAGAGATCATATTCTTGACCCGACAAAATTTTTATTTTTTTTTTTACCAACAGCTTTGGAATAATAAACACAGCCTCCTTTAAGTACTATTTACTTGCTTTGGCAGAAATGCAAGTCTTTATGAACACTTTTCCAAAGTTAACTGTCCTTATTGTACAAACATAGTAGCTAATTAAAGCACTTTCCAAAAGATGTCCACCAAGTGGTATTTTAGCTAATAGTATTTTTCATTCAAGATAATTTGAGAAAGAAATAAATATATTTGAAACTTCAAAAGCAAGTCAGCCAGTGCAATCTGACGAAACACACAATTCTGGTTATTCAGTGAAGTATCCAAAGAAAAGAACATATAGGTACTTTATTAACTATTTCCCCACTTGTAAGAATTCAATAAATAATATTAAATGGTGTGTGTGATAGGTAAGTACACTGTTCAACTCCCTAAAGACCAACGCTCTCAAGAAACACTTGAGACAGGGGGAAGTATTTATATTTCATTTCAGAAAAGCTGTAGTGAACTCTGAACACATTTCAAGAAATTGGACAGACTTGCACAGCAGGAAAGTTTTTATAAATCCTTTTCTGACAGATCCTATATCAGTACATTTTTTAATGGAGCAAAGCAAGCATGATCGAGTTAACACCAAATCCAAACAACCACCAGAAACCACACAGCTCTGGTATGAGGCAAAAGGCACCCATGCCAGGGATAGCCAAGCAGAAAGCAAGGTCTTTGCCCATAACCATTTTTATCTGGTCCACAGAAACACTGTCTCAGGAATAGGTCAAGTAACTTGAAGGTCTTAACCCCCAACTGTGTGGGAGTTTGTCTGAGGGCAGGAAGCAAGTGGCATAGATCAAGTTTAATCAAGCAGGTTCTATCAAACAGCCACCCCAGGCTAATGGTGGCAACGCGTTCACTATTCTGAGCAAAAAAAACATAGCAAAGCAGAACTCAAAGGGAACTCATACTTTAGGAAGCTGTGAGTTAACAATTTTTTTAAAGCTTTTCAAAACTGATGGAGAAGAATTTGCCTGATAAAACAAGCACCACATCACACCGCTACAAGGCTTCTCTACACTTCAAGCTCCCTTATCCAAAACTAGAGGTTAAAGGATAAAATCAGCATTGCTTCTAGTTTCAGAAATACTACAATTCATGCTATTCTAAGAGGGATTAACTTTTCACCAAAATGACACTGCCGATATGAGATACTGTCCTCCTGAAAACTTCCCAACTGGTATTCCAGTCTGCCACAGGCAGCACCCAAACACAAAGGTCCTCATACATGCCAGCAAGCATTGAGAACATCCCTCCACTATAAAAACTTGGTCTTCAAGATCAAGTTTTTCTCCCTCACCAATAAATATCCCATTCTGCAAACCTTAAGTTTAATATTGTTAATATTTTAATTTGTACTGTGCAAAGGAAAACTCTGTCCTCTTGCCCCAAAAAATTGTACTCAGTGGTTCATGTCTAGCAGCAGTATTCAATACAGAAAATGAAAATATGATTACTGCTTCTTCTGGGTAACACTTCCAGTTTCCATTTTCCAAATGCTTTGGAAAGAACAAAGTACCGAATTCACTTTAAAAGAATACAGTTCAGAAGATTTAGAATAATTACAACATTTCAAAGGAGCTAAACTGTCTTAACTATTGCAATTGTACTTCAGAGACCTCCCATCATATGAGAAACTACTTTACAAACAAGTGAATGGAAAACCAGAAACAACTTGCCCAAGACCCTAAGAAAAATAGGAGGATTTGAAAATAGTGCATGGTTCAAACAATTGTTTTACCCCTACTATTCAAATTTGAAAATTTTCAGTGATGGTCTCTCTTGAATTCACAGATAATTTAACACACATCCCAACTTCAGAATTAATTACCCACACATCAAGGAACTGGCTTGAAAGACTGCAACCACTCTGAAGCTAGAATTGTGACTATCACATCAGTTAATACAGATATTATCATTACAATATATACTAATAATAGCTGCCTTAAATTAAGTGCACAATACCATAAATAAATAATAATGTGCACATTTTCTTAAGCAAAAGAAGTGCACCATAAAACCATTTCAAGACTTAACTAGAAAAAAAGTAATAGGAAACAACAAAAATTCACCCTTGTAACAACACTAATGGAATTTAAGTATTTGTGACTTCGTAGGACAAAGCCTGGGAATACTATGGAATTCAGTGTCCTTCACAGTACTGCCTGGAACACAATGTCCATACAGATATCTGGTTGGCTTCTCATCACTTTGTTTAATTGCTGCCAGACAGCATTAAGTTAATCACTCAGCAGGAGATCACAAAGAATTGCAAACTTTTTCCCCCCTGAGAAAAGGCAAAACCATGACACTGAAGTACAACTAGAAACTAACTGAAAACCTCATCTGCAACATGGCAGCCAAACCACTAAATCCACCATGCTCAGCACTGGTTACCTTAGGCAAGCTGCTCATGGATTTAATCCTATACTTAGCACATGGCCATAGCCCCTCACAAAGGTAACAGTACCAGAAAAGATGCCTAGGACTGACTGGAAAAAGGGACCTAATTCTTTCAAAAAAGTAGTGAGTTCTTATGCTTTAGTGTTTTTATGGATATAGAAGCAGTCACTAAGCCAAAAGAATTACAAGATCAAAAAATCCACACATGGTGTCTTTAGGGTGCATGTTCTTTAACAGACTAGGAAAGTCATCTTCTTTTACCACTATCCTCCAAACATATCAAGCCTTATCCAGTCAGCAGCTCAGCCAGCTCCTTTTTGTCCACATGGCAACCAATCACAAATGACAGAAGCTGTGAATCTCCAGGTTGATCTTAATTTATTTCTAGCCAGCAGTATAGATGTTGCATTTCGAAGCACTTACATTAGTTCATTTTGAGACCTACATAAGAAACTCAAAATGTAAAACAGTAAGGATGGTAAGGAGAAATTTGAAAAGAACTCCATGACCACATCAGCCCTTTAAAAGTTTTGTCTTTCTTCACCTTCACAGGCAGCAGCTAAAACTTCACAGCAGCTACAAGCTGTTGCTACAACCCAGACTCAGACAAGTCCACTACGACATGAACTACAGCTGGTTGGTTTTGGCCATGAATGGATGAAACCAGCAGGCATTTACCTCATTCTGCTACTGTGAAGAGTTTCAGTAATGTCTGTGCCTGCATAGCTGGCCTCTGTGCTGATGCATCCCTCAGAGGTTTGGTGGGAACTTTCTTGGTGTTGCAAATAGAACATTGCATGTGTCAGTCGCAGGAAAGGACTTTTCATACAGAGAGAGCAGACATGTAAGTCACCTGGACCTGGGCTTTCCTCCTAGTGGCAGTGCTGCAAAATGTGGAATATGTAAAATTTTCTTAAGAAAGGATATTCTTTAATGTTTGATCTTTGTATACTTTCAAACCTACTCAACAAGAAGGGAGATTTAATCTGTGAAACAGACAGCAGCCAACAAGCTCTCAGTGATGTCCAGGTGTTAGAAGGACAAATTACTTGTTGGTAGAATTGCCTTGTTAAGCCTTAGGGGCTGACAGGTTTCAGCAATCTCACACCTAGAGGGAGGTTAACAAAGCTGGGAAGAAGGATGTACCACTGACAGCAGACACAAAGAATGCAGAATTTATGGGCCACAGGGACACTGGGCAGAACCCCCAAGATAAGGAAGAAACTAATAAACCTTACCCAGCAACTGTGCTGAATCAGCTCTGACTGGGTAAAAGGTAATTCTGCAGGGGGAGATCCCGACCACCGACTCATTGACCCAAAAACCCATCGGCCCAAAAGAGGAGAAACACCATGGGACTGATTAGCATGAGAAGCGAGAGAATCATTAACCAATAGAAGACAGAACACTAATTAATACAAGGATTATGTAATTTGTAGCCAATGAACACCAATTCCTTTGTTTGCTGACATGTATAAATAGCAAAAGGTAGTTGTTGTGCTTGATTTGTGGAATTCCACTGGGCACCCAGGCTTGCAGAACTCTGAAATAAAATAATCAATGTCTCTCTTGAGTGTGTAGTTATTAGCTCGTTGCCCGTAACAAATCCGATTTTTGTGGACAACAGCAGGGTGGTAAATCAACCTCCCCAGCAGGCAATAACTATTCAATCTTTAAAAGCTGAGTTTATCTTATCTGAAACATCTACAAGTTGAGGAGTAGGAACAATGCAACAAACAGGACAGTCTCTACTATAGTAATATTAAAAAGAACTAGAATGAAAAGAGAATCTCCGAGCCTGATCCAGGTAAACAAAATGAAAAAGCTTTTTGGAATAGAGACAATATGCTACAAAAATATTGCATTTCTGAATATTTTTTTTGTCTCAAGTCCTTATAATCTCAATTTTCAAAAAGGGGCTTAAATGCTTCTCAGCTCATTGGTGTCACTGCCTGATGATACCTACTAAACTCCACTAGGTCTCACTCCAAACACCAGATGACACCAGATAGCTCAGTATCTACACACAATAACACAAGAAGGCAGCACTTCTCCCTGTCTTCTGCTACGTCCAAGACTTAAACTCTACCCATTAAACCCTTTGGAACAACCTAAGAACACATCTGAAAGGCAGACATTTGTGTGTCATTTTAGATGTTACTCTTCTCAAAATGCAACAAGACCAAATTCCTGAACGCTGTATGGTTTCCTACTCCATTTTCCAATAATTTCATAGACTTGCCAGTGTCAGGTTGTATAAATGCACACCAAAAGAAGGCTAACTTGGCAATCATAATGCAATCTGAATTTTTTTAATAATTATTATTTCTTGGTTGGTTGGTTAAAAAAAAACTTTTCAAGAAAATAGAAATTTTTTTGTTGAAATTGGCATTCGGAACTTAAGTCTACGATAAATTGGCAGAGACGTTAAAATACAGAGCAACTGTTTACTACAATTAGCCTTCTAAAAAGGTATCTGACTCTCATTACATACACTATGAGAAATAGGCAGCAGAACCATTACACACAGCTTCACCTGCTGGAAAATCTGCCATCTTCCAGTCATACTAAAAGAGTTCATATTAAAAGTACCAACAGCATCACATTATTAATAGACACTCTGTGTTATCACAGCACCCTACGAGAAATTGAAACAGATTTTGCTTTATAATCTGTAGAACAACCCCAGATGTATCTCTAAATCACACTAGTGATATGGCTATCCTTCTCCTTGTTTACTCCTTTGTAAACCAGTTTATGAACTCAGGGGGAAATGTGCATGTTAAAGAACAAGGCAAGTTCTTAAGTGATGCTAAGTCACTTGTCATTAAACACAATGCCCTTGACATTGCCTGTTTCCACAGAGCCTCAAAAAAGATGCTAAATACCTATAAATCTCCCACAATCTTCACCTAACATAGATGATGTGTTCTTTATGCATGAGAAGATAGCTGATTAAAAGGACAGAAACTGAATCTGAGCACTGATAAGGCTTTCTGTTATTTAAAAAGATCCCTTTTCCCAGCTATGATTTCACTACATTGGGAGTGGGGAGCAGAGGTCTCTTAATATTAATGTGAGGAGACTGGAACTATTCCAGCACCATTACACATAACCTAACCATATCATCTTCTCCTTATTCCAGTAGTTTCTAATTCAGAAATTTAAAAGCAAATCTTTGTAGGATAAATACCTTCTAACTGTTAACAACAATTTTGGATTATTTCACATCACAGACGACTGTGATGATTAAGATCTCTATAATACCAGACCACAGGAAATCTTACTAACCTTAACCTATTAAAATTCAGCCTTTACACTACAATAAAACTTTGTATTTGCAAGGAAAGAGAGCACAACTTCAGTTGCTGCCACCCTCACGCCAAACTTATTGATGAAAATTCAGAGACCTCAGCCAGCTACAGGGTTGATGCCATTGCTAAAATTAGACTGATTCCAAAGTATCTGGAGTGACTGAGAACTGTGAATTTCATACAAGTATGGTCATAGCAGATTGGGGTAAGCAGACTTGACAGCCTGTTTGTAAGGGTAAAAACTAAAGTGTTCACATTAAACCCTGAAAGCTGTAAAATTATTCTGCTGCTCCAGGTAGCTTCTTCCAGCATTTGCTATATTTAAGCAGAGGATAGATTTTATTTCTGCACCTGATTTTATTTCTTTACAGACAGGCTTAATTACAGATAATGAATAGATTTATTTAGAGGAAATATCTCCCTGCCCGAAAGGACACCGCATGTGAGGATTTGCTACCCTAAAACAAGGAACAGCGGCAGCAAGGAGGAAAATACCACTGAAATAAAGAGGAAACAAATTTTTATTTGTCAGTGAATTACATACCAAGTTCATAGAAAGAGGGTCCTAAGACTATGCCAAAAAAGAATCTGCCATTTGCTTAATAAAATCGCTTAAGAAGAATGCTTGCGACTAACTACAGTTGTGAAGAAATGAGCGGTCTGGTTTTGGAATTTTTTAAGTCATAAAGCCATGCTATAACTACATAGTCCAGCTTAATGTGCATCACAGCCCATTCTATGTAGTGCTAAATCTGGCTAAATACTGCAACTTTGATAGGTGGGAAATTACTATCAAATCACCAAACAGTAGGAAGCCTGTATTTCTTTGGAGCCTTTTTTACCAAGAACATGTTTGAAATACCAGGTGCAGATTTTTTTCTAAATCCCTATAATGCATTAGGTTCACCTATAGCAGAATAAACAGAATTATTGACTCAATATAAAACCTAACAGAAGGGCAATGGCCTAAAAGCTGCAGTTACTCAGTTTTCCTTTTCTGACTCATGACATAATCAAATACTTCCCCTAAAGCACACGAAAGCCCACATTTACCAGAGATCTATCACAAATTTTCTGTTCTTTTCCTTCAGACTTCCTAACTCAAACCATCTACAGTGAAATTTTCAATTCTCAAAGCCAGACCTACATGAAATCTTGTTAACATAATGTGGATGTAATTCTTAGGTGGTAAATTAGCCTTTAGGTACAAAAGCTGCACCCAGATCACGAATAATAAGCAAGACCCAAATTTCAAACGGGCAGAGTAGGGCAGAGTGAGACAGAGCACATTTGTTACAGTTGAAAATCTGCAAAATTGCAAAAACACCCTCACAATAAGGTATAAGGACTGGAATGAAACTCCATAAAGTCACCACAAGGTTTAATTTAATTCAGTCTTAAATGTAAAAAAATCACAATTTTTTTTTTTTTTTTTTTTTTTTTTTGAATGGAGCATCTCCACTATTTTTCCTCACTTTAGTGTCAGGGAATTAGGATTTCTCCAAGATAGAGGTCTTAATTCCAGTCACTAAGACAACCCTGCTACTTCTCAACAACAAACAAGGTCTTTAGTCAGCTATCATATCTGTTCCTGGGGAAAGGGAGGGGCATTCTGCTTCCTTTGAATTTTAGAACTGCATGTCCCATAGACAGAACAGGCTTCTGACACAATCTGAGGTTTAAGAACATCACTTGATGAAGTTTTATGCTGTTTTTTCCCCATCACTGAAGTCATGCTAAAAGTAGAATAAAAGGCATTTAACTCGTAACTGGTCTTTTGGTTGTTCTGAAGGTCAAGTTAAATTTGGCAATTTGTCTACCTCTGTTTCTCATTTGAAGCATGACAGAACTGGGAAAAGGAATAACTGGTTATCCAGTACAATGACTGGTTTTAATCAAAAGATATGAACATAAGCTAACTTTGAAGTCTACAATGCCCTTGAGAACAAGACAACAACTGATACAGAAACTCTGTTTCAGGAACAGAGACATTCAAAGACATGAGCTGACACCCACTGTCAGCTGCACTGATGATAATTAACCCAAGCAACAAACACGGCATTTTTGAATGTGCAAGGTGTTAAATCTTAGCATGAATCCGTGATAATTCATGGAGTATTAACACAGGTGAGATTTTCTCTAAACACCTCTGAATGTGCAGAATTCGTGTCTTGTAAGAAGCATCTCTCTCAAAACAACTGACTTCAGAGCCAAATATGCTGCTAAAAATGTCACACATGAGTGGCCTTTGTATCTCTTCAGGCTCTCAGGGCCCACAACATTACCAATGAGGTGGGAAAGTCAAGGACAATCGCAGCCGGAGCAGAATCCTAGCATTACCTGTGTGAATGCTTCCAAGTGCTCTAATAAAGACAGCAAAAGAAAGAAGGGACAAAAGAAGCAAGAAACCTTCTGGCCACATAAAAAGGATTGATTCTTCCTTCAACTAATGCACGAGGAAAGCAGATATATTGCTTCAAAATAATGAAGCATACCTCCAGATGTGGTTTCCATTCCAGCAGATTTAGCTTCTGCCTCTAAGACAATTGCTTATAACTCTTATTTTCATTTGACTGCAGAAAGAAATCAATAGCATTTTCGACTTAAGTCAGCACAGAGTGAACAAAAAAAAATAATCATACCACACCCGAGGCCCACTTTATGGGAACACATGTTTAAAGCCACACTGTCCCAGACTGTCCCCAGTTCATATCTGTGCTTTTATCTAGCCCAGAACCCTGATATTTAACTGAGCAACCTGACACTCCCAGCACACACAGGAAGCTATTGCCACTGCTCTGCCTATTGGAAAGCCTATCTTCAGTGTGATTTCATCTACGAGATGAACAACTGCAGGATATTTCAGAATCATGAATTTGGTAGAAAACAGATGACTGAGGGAGAAACAAGCAGTGGCCTCATCTGAAAATATTGTTTTAAAGATTGCTAACCCCAGGAACAACAGAAGCGAACATGAATAATGTCCTTCAGAGATCCACTCTTTCAGGAATCTCAACTCCTTCAATCTTTCTCACAACTGGAAAAGTGAGTTCTGTTTTCCAACAAAGTAAAATTAAATAAAGAATAAAAAATAAAAAACCCCAATCAACACAGCAGCCAAAAAACCCAACCCACACTTACAGACACCCATTTTGTAAAGGTCAGTTGACACTATCTCTACAACATTTCTTCCCTCCCAGTCTCATTAGATACACTAGTATTCCATAAACTGTCTCAAACAAACTCCCACCTCTAAATGAAAGCATTGTGCCCCCACAGAAAAGTCTAAAAAAAAGTTAATAAAAAATTCAGATATAGAAGTTAAGTTTCAGTTGAATTAAAGACTTTCCGTGAGCAAAACCAATTTTGGTTTAAAATATTTATGCAAGTCTTTCTTCTTGAATCTGTTGAGATACTGAACTTCACAAGAGGTATAATGATTTCTAGTATCATCACAACTAGCATTGTTATCTATCAGTCATCTAACTTATACTCAAGCAAACCACGTAAACCAAGCTCCCAGAGCTGGGAGGTCTTCTATAAACCTATGTTATTTAGAAAACATGAAACTCAAGTCAAGTCAAAACAATAAACTTCTTGTATTTGCTACACAAGTAGAAACTGTTCTTTATTTCCTACAGTCACATACTGAGTTAGCCAATTTATTCTAAATGCAGTTGTCCTGGACCACTTTCAGTATTCCTCCAAGCAAATGCGCTGTTATTGAAACAAATAAATCTTTTTTAAGTTCTAACACTTTGTTTCAGTTTAAAAAAAAAGATAAATTGCAATGTATGTCAGTTCTCAAATGCCAGCAAAGGAGCTCAAAGAACAACAGATCTTTGGAAGCAGAATGTAAGAGCTGCCTATCACTGCTGCTAACAATCCCTTCCCGATCACACGCGCAGACCGTACCTTCTGGACCAAACATAAAGCAGCAGCAAGCGCACGCAAACAGAGGCACTTCACAACACAGGACTTGGTTCTTACAAACAGAGGAAAAAGGCACCTTCTGACCCAAGTCTATGCAAATCATGAGCTTGATTAGGGCCACAGAAGAGGCAAACAGGATTTCAGTAGGTATTTTCAAAACATAGGTGAAAATTTAATGTTACTGGTAAATCTCTAGTGCAATTTGGTTAGGATATTCCACAGAAATTTTAGTTACTTGTGAAAACACATGTGCAACATTATGAATCACAGCAATTTCTGGGGCTTAGGGGTTTTTGCAGATTTTTTGGTTTCTTTTTAAATCATACATGATGTGAAAATACTTATGTTGGAAATAAATTTATGAAAAACAACTCTACACTTCTACCCACAATTTAACATGTTAGATTGGATGACCCAGATATACAACAACATATTAAATTGCTACGTCAAGCAGTTCGCACGAGAAGCATTTAGTTTCTGACCTAGTCCCTAGTCTATCTTGCTTTGCACTTTCTTACCAGGTGGGGGGCAGAAAAGAATCTCTTCTTCCCCTTCAAGCTCTTACTTCCTTTTCCTGCAGCACTACTGGAAAACTCTTAACCCCCTCACTCAGTAACAGGAAGCTTCTTGCCCTCCTTGTTTCTTTAAAAATAAAAAAAACACCACTAAACTTTGAGAGTTTTTCTTTCACATCTGATGGGCTAATTTATGTACAACTCTTCCTCTGCAAGCTTGGCAAAAACTGTCATCTGTTTCTTTCAAACACAACCTCTTCTATATCTTACTGACCCCCTTTCTTCCTCAAGCTCCTACCGCCACCACACCACCTTTGTGCTTGCCACAGTAGCAGACAGAACATCAGCCAAATGCTGTTTGCTTTCTGAAAGGTGATGATGGGCTTTACAGCTCATTTCTGCACTTAGTTTCAGGGAGAGTAACAGAAGAAACGACAAAATAGCCATGGGAGAGACCATATGCAACAGTCTGTGGGAAGCACTAAATATTACTCATCGCCACTTGCACTATCCTCTTGGGCAGGAAGCAAAGCCACGGCATAGTTGCAACAGCAACTCTCATTAAGGCACAGATATGAAGCACTAATTATCTCTTCCTAGACTGGGGACTTTTCTATTAGAATGCATTGCAGGCAACTAGTTAGACAGGTTTGGTTTGGCTCTGCTGCTCCTCCTCACACATATTGAGAGCACTCAGTGGTTAAGAGGTATTTTCAGGATTTGCACGTAAATCTAGTATTTGGCTTTTCTTAGCTTTTGAGAGATTTTAGCAAGGCATCAACACCTTCAGCCATTCTACCTTCCTCCGGGTAAGAAGTTTCATCGGGAAAAAAAAATACATGAAAGTGGAAAGCAAACCACAGCTTTTCAGATACCATAACTGATAAGAGATTTTCTGCAGAGAGAAGTAATTG
This sequence comes from Lycocorax pyrrhopterus obiensis, assembly GCA_014706295.1. Classification (NCBI taxonomy): domain Eukaryota; kingdom Metazoa; phylum Chordata; class Aves; order Passeriformes; family Paradisaeidae; genus Lycocorax; species Lycocorax pyrrhopterus. Next base: position 68,950,168 of record JACSVZ010000004.1, on the reverse strand, counting down.
TTTAGGGTCAAATATATTGCGTTCTGACTTCGGTCAATAATTCTGTGATTTAGCCTGTCACAGGTTTACATTAGTAACCAGCAACTACAGCTCAACACTCAAATTACTTTTGTTCAAGGCAATGTCAAATAGAGGAAATAAGAAACTGCAAAGATATAAATTATTATAAACTCTCAAATATCTTACAAGTATCAACTTGCATTGGTACATAATATTCCAGTTTCACATTCAAGAGAGTATAATGCTTGCCACATCAGTGAGTTGCTTCTCTTTTAAGAGAAAATGCAACTGCAGTACACATGTACTCATTCCCCTGTGATTTTGCCACTAACGTTGTTCATTTGCAGTGTTTAGCTAACCTGAGTGCAAGTTTCCTCTCCTGACACACTCCTGCTACATAACTTAGATTACTTAAGTTTTACAAAATAAGGATATGGGGAGAACAGTACACAAATTAATTGCTACACCAATACTGATTTAAGAGATCAAGCAGATTACCTTTACCTCTTCTACCACCACAGTGACCTGAGCCACCACCTTGACCAGGTGCAACCTCTGAACAATGCAACAATATTAGCAGAAATACCAAACACACCAAGCTGCCCCAGAAGAAATTCTGTTTTTCCAATGGAGCCATGCTTCATAGCAGGCTATTTTTTTCTCTCTTAATCAGTATTTTTCCACTTCTGCTTCAAACAAAAAAGATTCGTCAAATAAAAAAAACTAAAACAAACGAAAGTTTACATGGCCATAACCACAAGCAGCATCCCTGCGTTAAGATTATATACTTGCCTTGGCTATGTACTTCACCCTTCTTTCTCTCCCCATGTCCTGCCTTTCATAGAAACCTATAATGGTTTAGGTTGGAAGGAATTTTAAATATCATCTAGTTCCATGCCCCTGCCATGTGCAGGGAAACCTTTCATTAGGCCAGGTTCCTCAGAGCACCATCCAGCCTGGCCTTGAACACTGCCAGGAAGGGGGCACTCAACTCTTATGTGGACTTGGATGCTGTAAGTTAAGAACTTTACATTAATGATTCTGCACACCAATATCAGTGTAAGGAGGAAAACAGACTCTCCTCTTCATTTACAAGCTTACAGTACCGAAAAATAGGGGAGAGAAGAGGGAAAGAATATTTCATTTGTCTTCCCCTTCCTATGCCTGTATTCCACAGTGATATTTCTGGACTTGCATCACTGTTGCCCAGTCTCCAAAAAGGAATTCCGTATTTGGCAACTAAGGTGAAACCTGGTTTACACCAACTTTCTTTAAAAGTTACAGGTACAGTAACAATAAAGTAATCTGACAAGTTACAAAAATATACTACTACAGTAACATATAAATCTACACACTTGGTTCAGCTGCTACATTGTAAGTACAGGGCAGTGCCAAACCTTTTTTACTTGGCAAAGAATAACACGGCAGGAGGGTCTGCCAGGGCAGCACCAGCTACTGAGCTGGCAGTGAGCCTGGGAGCTGCCCAGGGTACAAATCCTGGCCTTTCTACTGCCATCGTTTAGAAAGCCGATCACTTGGTATTTCTGTCATTCCTCCAGTAACAAGATCAAAAAGCACATACTTGCTTTTTGAAAGGAGTTCTGAAACATACAGATTAAAATAAAACTACAAACTTGTTTCATTCTTTCCAAGTAGCTATATAGGTAATATTTATAATAACCTCTGTTGCCCAAACCCAGGTAGTGAGACAAAGAAAAATAAAACACAAAATAGCCCCAGATTGAGAAAAAGCAGCCACCTCAATTGTTTGTTTACAGGTAAGCAGAAGCAGCAATAAGTAGAAAGGTTTCAGTCACATGAAGATTTCAGCTTTTGCAAGCGTTGCATCTGCTGTCGCTGCTACAGAATGAAGAACAGAGTGGCCTATTTTCTACTTGACTCAAGTATCCCACTATTCCTTGCGCTCCTGACTAACCAGCAGTGGTATCTTTTCAGCTTGCTGATTCATGCAAACATCCAGGTGCAGGTGGACTGATATCCTGGTGAAGGAACAGAAATACTCTGTAGTGGCCTGGGCTCAAAGGCTGATCATTTCGAAAACGCAAAGGAAAATAACTCAGGCATATACAACAAACAATTTCCAAACCTCGCTCATCCTAAAACTTGCCTCTCATACGAGGAGAAGATACAAGAAGTGAAACAACTAAGCACATCGTAGCTTAAATTTTGATCAAAGAAGTGGCAAGGAACATAATGAGAAGAGGTAAGGCATAAAACAAAACTAAATTTTCCTAACCATGACTGGAAAAGCTGCATTCTTTGCTTTATTAGATAGACGTGAACGTGTCCAAAAAAACGCTTAGCAAAAGTCAACATGATGCTTTGAAGCAGCACACAAACAAAAAAACTGTAACAGATTTTCCAGCTACACAAAGAGCTAAAAACTTAGTATTGATGACTGGATTGCAATCATGAGGCTTATATCATTACTTCCCCCATTAAAGTCACTGGTCCAGTTTTAGCGTACATGAAATAAAGCATTGGACAGCTTATATAAATACCTATTTTCTACACCTTCTGGACTACAGAGGTATTAATGAAAGTTCTGTAAACCCAGGTGCCTAATTTAGCTAAATGTGTAACACAGATAGTACATCCAGAGCTCATCAGACCATACAAACACTACTGAACTAAATAGAAGCTGCAGGTGCTCAACATCTTTAAAAACATAATGATGCAGTGCATTCACATCACACCAACATTGTTCAAATCTGTTTATCTAAAAAAGAAAAAACTTTTAACTTTCATAGAAACCAGTCAGCTCACTAGAAACATGCCCAAATGATATTCTACTCTAGGCTGAAAAAGCCAAACTACGCTGTTACTTTGTCAAAAAACTGCTTTTATGCACAAGCCATTCATGGAGATCTAAGCAACACAATCACTTTTTTTTACAAGCATTTTATCGAACAGCTTGCCAAGCTCCATATAAACACATTTTACTATTTCATAAAATTCATATGCCAACTTTTTGAAACATGAAGTGACAAGTTCTCAGTGGAATTTCAGCAGAGCTACAAGGTTCTTATTGCCCTCAGCCTCCTGAGCCTGTAAATTGACTATATGAAGCAAGAAGCCAGAATCTTTTTCTTTTATACAGGAATGCCTTGCAAATTGGAAATACTGAAACAGTTTCTGCAATCAGCTAAAGAAGAATTCCTTTACGTGAGGCTCAAAAGCTCTCAGTGATCAGCACACAATAAATATGCACCACTGCTAGATTTCTTTTGCTAATTTCTTTCATGAGACCCCTTAAAGTTAAGAAATAACGCTAATATCCTCCAAGCCTCAGATGTACCTTAGCTAGGTGTTCACAAGGAAATCATCTCATATTAATGATTTCAGTTGTTTTCTAATTTTTTTCCTAAATTGTTCAAATCTCACTTTCACCCAAGGACCTAAAGTTACACAAAAGCAACTAAGAGTGAACTCACCAATGCCAATAAAAATGAAGACCAAGAAAAAAAGAGAAAGAATAAGCCACTTCCCAAGCTTTGTGAAGTAAAGCCTCTGAGCATATAGTACAGTTGAATTTGTGCCATGTTATATTACATGTCAATCTACCTGACAGCACTGAAACTTTGCACTTCCTTTTACCACTTGGTTTTCTTGTGGCTCAAGGTCTCCCTTTGATTATTCCCAGCTCTGACACATTAGCTATCTTTTTATCATATTTACTTTTACTTTACTATCCATTTGCACTTGTCATACTGCTATTGTTGTAGGGATTTTGAAGACATGTCCTTTATGGTGCTTTGTAGCAGCAATGTAATTCCTGTGATGGCTTTCCATTGCAGATGATGGAAGTGAAACAGGTAAGTTAAAAACAGACATCAAATTTCTTTTTTTTTTTTTTCCATAAAACAGTAAACCCAAAGCTCTCCCTTTTCTTATGCTGTTCCTATAGGCAATTTTAGGCTTACTATACCAAAGAACATCTAAAAACATGTAACTAGCATTTTTGGTGGTTTTATTACCACTTCTTTTCATATATCCCATGTATGTTTTACATACATATGTATGTAAATCAATACTTAGGAAAAAGAAGAAACCATGACACTTAACTCAAAAATACTGCAAGAGGTTAGTGGCAGCTGTAATACCGAGCAAAGCCTTAATATTTCAAGTTAGCTATGCTCTAGTATTCCTAAGGCTGCAGAGCAAGCTAGTCAGAATCAGAGCTCATTTCCCAGTATTTAATCCTTCACTGGAATTAGCATCTACCTTTCAGTTATTAATCGCTTTTATACTACAACCACTTAATTCAGAGTTTAAATTTTCAAGACACATATGAATGCCATTTACTCCTACAAAAGAATCCCAGGACTTCTCTACTAATCTAGCAGCATTCCCTTAACCATTTCCAAAATTTTATTTAAAATTCATCATTTTTACACATTCAGTCTCTTCAGTTTCAGCTGGCTATAACGGAAAGCTATTCCCTTTAACGTTCTGACAGAAAGGAGCCACCTCCAATTCGCAAGTATATTTTATCCAGCATTACAGTATGCTTAGAACAACCTGCAAACACAGCCTGTGTTTGTGCACCAGGCACACACCACAGTGAGAAAGTGCTCAATGGCTCTTCTGAAAGCAAAGGATTCTATTTGGAACCCACACTTGCACAAGAGCCTTGCTCAGGCCTCAGGAATGCTCCCCTTCAACAACTGCACGCCAGCCAAGCAACCCCAAATTGCAACCCTAGCTCTCCATCGCTCCCTTAACCACAATACCATGAAAATGGCATCCATGGAATACCTATCCCATGGTGCCAGCTGTCTTTTCCCCAGAGAAGAGAAGAAACCTTGCTTAGCCAACATACATGGGCTTAACGCCTAAAGGACCTCTCTGGATCAATTCACCAGCCAGCTGTTTGGGGACAGGGACTTGTATCCTGCTCTCTCACGGGAAACTGATGGAGACACACCTGTGCGTAGGTACTGGACAGAAGCCGCCAGCTCTGCCTGCAAGGAGCGTCCCAGACAGGCCATCAAGCCAACCCTGCCCGGCACTGGGACCGGCGGGGTACCTGGGGCTGGGACACACCAGGGACCAACACACACCCCGGGAGCTTCCCGGGCCGCCCGGGAGGGAGCAGCCGGAGAGGGGCCGTCGGGAGCCAGGTGCTCCTCGATTCCCAGCCCCCTGCAGTAATCGGAACAGAACGTCAAAGTACGAACGCGGTCACACAAAAGACGAAAGCGACGACCTGAAACAGGGCGTGAAAAGCAAAGGCGACCCCAGGGCACAGCCTGCTGACACCGCACCACCAGGGACGGCGGGGGGAAGCGAGGCAGAGTGGGACCAGCTTTAGGTTGGACATTAGGTAGAACTGCTTACATAAAGGATGGTTAGATATTGGAATGGGCTGCCCAGGGACGTGGTGGAGTCACCGTCCCTGGAGGTGTTTAAGGAAAGACTGGATGTGGCACTTAAGTGCCACGGTCTACTTGAACGTGGTGATGTTCGATCATAGGTTGGACTCGATGATCTCAGAGGTCTTTTCCAACCTAACTGATTCCGTGACTCCGAGCAGCCGGGCACCGATCCGCGGGGCCGGGGCACCGGGGCCCGCTCCCGGCGCGGGGCGGGGGATACCCGGGCGGGCTCCGCGCTCCGACCCCCGCGCTGCTAGAAACTTTCCGAGGAGGGAGGGAGGGAGGGGAAGGAAGGAGGGGAGGGCGCTGGTGCAGGGCGGGGGGGGGCATTGGAAGGGGGTTCTCGGCGCGGCCCTTACCCGTCCTTGCGGCGGGCCTTGTAGACGTGCCCGTAGGTGCCTCTGCCCACCTTGCATCCCTCGTACTCGAACAGGTCCTCCACCCGCTCGCGCTCGGCCGCCAGCTTCGACTTGAACTCGTAGTCCATGTCTCGCCCATGGGCGGGGAGGGACGGGCGGGCAGGGGGACGCGGCGGCCGGATCAGCACCCGCAGCTGGCGGAGCCCCCTCCCGGCGCCGCCATGTCCGGGGCTCGGCGGGGGCGGCGGGCTCGGGGGACGGGGGGGGCGGTTTGTTTTTGTTTTGGTTTGGGGCTTTTCGGCGGGGGGGAGGGGGCGCGCTCCGCCGCCGCCACCCGCTTCAACTGGGCTCCTCGCGGCGCGGCGCGAGGGGTGCCGGGAGTCGTAGTGCGGCTGCGGGAGCCGGCCCCGCCGCCGCAGGCGGGACGCCGGAGCTGCAGAACTACAACTCCCGGCATGCCCCGGGCCGCCCCAGCCGGGCGGCGTCGGCGCACTGCTCTCCCCGGAGACAGCGGAGCGTTTCAGCGGCCGCTGGGAACTTGCTGACTCTTCACATTGCGCGCAAAGGCGGGAGCGGCGAGCGCGGCCGGACGCGGCGCCTCTGGCTGGCAGGGACGGAGGGAGGGAGGGAGGAAGAGAGGAATGGAGGGCGGACACGCACCCCATGCTGCGGGGCGCGGAACAGTGCAGCGACTTGTTTATCTCGCCAGCTGCCATTCACGGTCTGGCCCCGCCCCCCTGCGGGATGCTGCCCTGTGATTGGTCAGTGCCGCCCCGCCGTGCGGCGGGCGGGGTGGGGCGGGGTCGGGCCGGCCCCAGGGCTGTGGCACTGCGGGTCCATGTTGGAAACGGGAATTCTTGCAGGTTCAGTGCAGCCAGATGCTGCTAAATAAACCGATCTCTTACAGAAACACACGGGCACGTACTGTGCTTGCGCTCAGATATAGCCCAGGCGTATTGCTGCGTCTTTATGATCCGATGCCGTAGCAAGGCTGTGCCCTTTCTGCCCCAAGCAGAGAGATTTTTAGACGAACGCGGCGCTGCTTTGGGCTTCAGATTTCATCGGAATACTTTGACATCACAGAAACATTCAGGCCTCTTAATATTATGTCTCGGTCTCTCGGTGATTTTTTTTTGTGAAAAACGTCACTCTGCAAGCTTACTCATGTTACGGAAGTGCCACACAGAGCTAACCAAATACGAAGAGTCACACAGAATCATGGAATCAGTTAGGTTGGAAAAGGCCTCTGACATCGTCGAATCCAACCTATGACCAAACACCACCATGTCAACTAGACCACAGCACTAAGTGCCATGTCCACTCTTTCCCTAAATACCTCCAGGGATAGTGACTCCACCGCCTCTTCGGGCAGTCCATTCCAATGTCTAATGACCCTCTCTGTAAAGAAGTTCTTCCTAATGTCCGACATAAACCTCCCGTGGTGCAGCTTGAGATGATCTCCTCTCATCCTGTCACTTGTTGCCTGGGAGAAGAGGCTGACCCCTCTTTCAGGGAGTTGTAGGGAGTGTAAGGTCAACCTTGATGTGACCTTATACAACTTGCAGGTTACATCCCACTCTAGAAGCAAGGGACAATCCCCACCTTGTGTATTCAACCTTAGATTACTACTGCCAGCAGCAAGTGAACGAAGCAGAATTAAGTTAGAGGAGGGGAGAGTAAAAATGGAATCTGGCCATATACAGAAACCATCTCAGTTCATCACCTGCTCTGCCAGCATTACTTACCTCAATGGAAAGTTTTTCCACGTGCTGGATGGGAGGGGTAGAGGAGCTGATGAGAAGCTGTCGTTGCTGACAAAGCACAGGGAGGTGTCAACTGCACGATAAGGTACAGTGCTGTACATGATTACTAGCGCATAGCTAAATCATGAGGTCATAGCCAGAAGTTTGTTTCTCAAAGAAAAGGCGGGAGTGTAACCATTTTGAGGTGATTATTTCTTCCAGAAGGCAATAGATGATTCAGAATTTCCCTAGGGACAGGTAGCTAGCAACCGAAATTCTCAGAAAACTTCATCACTCCTTTACCAAAGTAATATTTTCCAGAGAACTGCAAGTGCTTTGCTTTGCCGTTGCAGATGTGGATCTTTCTGAACAAGGCCTGATCGTGAGCTGGCAATTTTCCTGAATGGGAGGAAGAACACCATCGATCTTTCAGTGTCAACATTAAAGACATTTGCTAAAATTAGAGCTAACCATTTCAATTTTGCAAAGCATTCACATCTTTGGTCACCTAGTAATCAAAGCCAACACTGAGAAGAAAGGGACACAGACATAAAAAAGAAAACTTATCTGTAGAAGGTTTTTCTACCCAGATTTATTCTGCCAGTTTTAACATCAATAGAAGCAAGGACTACGTTGCTGTTGGCAATAATAAACTCTTCAAGTAGTTCCCGTTGCCCTCTTTGACCAAGAAAAATAGCCATTACTGCCCATTTTCACCACTAAGGCACTTGTTTTTACTCTTTCAACTCTACAATGTACTGACAAGACTGTCTTTCATTATCATTCCTTTTAAGTCCACAGTAGTGGTGAGAGAGGGCTAACAGCAGCCCCATTATGGTAGCCTGGCATTTGTAAGCCAAGGCAGCATAATTTCCCCTGCACCCTATACTGTACACAGCTCCCTAGCGTTGCAAGCAGCCATTTTATCCTTTCTACTGTAAATTAATTGTGCTTTGCCAGTAAATTTTTTGGCCCTCACTGCTGCTGCTGGGAGGCTGTCCGAGAGAAACCTCTTTAACAGCTGGAAGCCTTTTAAAAATGTCAAGCCTACGTTTCCTTGTGACCAGTCCATGTCCATCTTTTCTTCCTGTGCAAATACTGTCCTGAAGTAGCCTTTCCCGCTCTCCTGTGGGTACCCCTGCCAAAAGTATTTATAGACAGCAGTCTCATCCCCACACAGTCTTTATTTTGCTGGACTAATCAAGCCATGCCCTTTGCATTCCCCTTGTGAGCCCTGCCAGTGAAAGCTGGACTGGTACAAAGCTGGTCGTGAAAAACACAGAACGTGATCTGTGCCCTGATTCCTTCTCTCGTGGCACAGCCCTGCTTCTAGTTTCTAAATCCATACGTTGGCCACAGAAAAACCACTAAAAGCTTAGAACCAGCTAAGCACCTTCAAGCACAGGCCAGCTCAGAGGCTGGTAAGAATGAGGTTACCGTCTCATTTGTGCAGAAGTTTTATTGATTCATGGTTAAAAGATGAAAATGGGCACATTTATTTCTTCTTGAGATTGGAGTACATGGCAGGATTCTGTTTCAAGTTCTTACAGGTGGCAAAAACTGTTTATGTGGGCACAGGCTGTCAGACATGCTGGAAAACAGCTGCCTGGCATCTCCTCTCCTGGTGGTTCACAGAGCAGAAGCAGCAGAAAGCAGCCATTTACAGAACAGCGACGGCAAATCGTTTGAGAGAAAGAGACAGAACAATACTGTGACATTTCTATTGCTCTTCCAAGTTAGTAGAATAGTTGTGATACCAGTAACACATATTTAATAGCATTCGTGTTTTCTTTTAAAGTGTTTTACTAGCTGTATTATTCATTTCTGGTCAGAAGAGAAATGACTGTAGCATTTTTAATATGCAGTGCCATATAATTAATTAATTGTGCTGATGCAGAAAGTTTGAGTAGCCCTAGCAAAGAAAACAGAAAATGATGGACTTGCAGATTGTGAACAATTTTTCAGCCTGCCAGCCTAAACGAAGATGCCACGTTGTTCCTCGTTAGAATCACCATTCCTTCCAAATCTCAAGTCACTGTGGTTAAGTTTCACTGGAGGTGAAAGATATGTCAAGCAAGACTGAAAGTTGAGGAATTGAGTATCCTCACCAATTCTCTAAACAATTCTCCAACACAGATAACACATACATTTCTAATGTAAAAATGAAAAATTTGGTCTTTAACACTTCAATATCAAGAAAGTGATACATGCAGAACATTTTTCGTCTTTGCAGATTGCCTTGCACTTAGAATACACTCTTATTTTCTTTCCAGATTGCTTCATTCCATGGGCAATCTCTTAGAATTCTCTCTTCAATTGTTAATGAGACCAAAAGATAGGTGGTGGGTTTTTTTATTTTTCTAGGCCACATTTGGAAGTAGCAGCACCTTTTCTAAACTTGCACTCTTTGTAAGCTTTAACTCGTTAATCTAATGGGAAATTTTTGATTCTTAGGAATCAAGATAGCATCTTTCCCAGTAGATCTTGAGTGGGATATTAATAAACATACGCACTCAGTGTTAACTTCTGTCTGTCACATTTAAAGCTGGTGTTGTTTCACTTAAGAGTGGGAGGATGGCTCTCAGAATTCTGAGGGATGCAAGTATGAATAGAGGTCTTAGAATGAATAGAGGTCTCACATGAACTGTATTATCATCTCTACAGAAGCAGAGAAAAACTAACAGACCTATTCCAGAATGTGTAGAGATATACTTGGGATTTTTGAACATATTTGTGAGAGTGTGAAGAGCCTAATGAAAGTGGGACAGCATACCAGAGGATTTCTGATAGGGATAGATTAGAAAGTTCCCGATTGGTTGTCGGTTCATATGTTATGGTTCCCAGTAAAACTCTGAATTTTGGAATCTTTTATGTCAATTAACTTCTAAACCCCTATAGTAAAAGTATTAACCTTATAATATTGGTTTAAAAAACAAATTACATAACTAAGGGGCTCCATCAAGATTTTACAGTAAATCTAGAGAACATGCTAGGATTGAAAGAAGGGAGTGGTGACTTCTGCACTCATGATATAATTATTTGGCTAGCTCTGTTTTGTTGGGGGTTTTCTAATTCATTTTTATAGTACCATAATCCAAATAGTACTAAACCAGAAACCTTGCGCTGCTTTTCTTGAGCATAATCCAAGAACCTGGTCCCAGAATAGTCTGTACTGCTTTACACCATGTTTTTCCTGAGAAAGAGAACCCTTGCAAAAGCTATTCCATACCTTCTCTTTACAGACTAGCAAGAATGAACACTTACTTGACAAAATCAAGGTAATTCATCATTCAGCAACTAAAAACCAGTGGGAGACAGCAAAGTAAAATAGTTTTTTATGTGAAATTATAGTGATTAAAATGAATGAATTAAAGTGAAATAATTCTTTCTCAGTGTGCTAGAGTTCATCATCATGTCTCTATACCTCAACCTTATTGCTCAAGCAGTGTAACCACATGTGTATCTTTCTTCGGATATCCACTTACTCCCTGTGAATTGTGAAGCAGGATGCACAAGCTTATTTCATTTGGGGAGCAGCATGCAGTATTGTGGTCTGGCTTCAGTTTGATAGAAAAAGAACTAACAAAAAAGCCAGAGGATACTATTAACTAATGCCTTTGTGTTCACATTTGAGAATCAGTATGACAGCTGGTTTAGAAGGCAAGCCAATACCTCCAAAGCAGAGATTTAGAGAAAGCCTTGAATTCCAAAAATGTAGAAGATGCCCATAATTATGGAGAAAGCATAAACTCTAATTCCAAATATAGCAGCCTAAAATTTCATCGTTTGGAGCTGCACAGTCAGTGTAACTGAGTTTCCTTGTCTTCATTGGTTTACATGGTTTCAGTCTTCCTGCATTGTTGGCATTCTTATTCTAGCACCATCATACTCCATCCACTGTATTTCCTTGCCAGTCGTTAAAGTTTTTGTGAGTTAAGTAATTCTAAACTTTGCTTTAGAATCCACTGGAAAAGACAGTACCATGTAATGAAAAAGGAAAGATGTTTCTTTGCTTACCCTTGAAGCATGTAAAGGAGAATACAGCTAAACTGCTCTGTCTGATAGCTTTCTGCTGTTAAATTCATTCCCACAGAAGAAATAGAATTGTGCTAAAAAGATAATCTGAGCCACATTGAGTTCTACTCTTAGTTGTTCAGCTTTTTCCTTGGATATAATAAGTTTTATACCACGGTATTGAGAGAATCCATCCTAAATACAAGCTCCAGCTACAGAACAGTATTTGATGACAGGTCTATACAACGTACATAATTTATATAGAGAGAATATATATTATTCTTTAGTGTTGCTCCTAGCCAATCAGATTGTGATGCCCTATTACAAGTGTTTTCAACAGCAAATGTTCATAAGGGCATCAATAAATCATCTTTGGGTAGGAGACGTAGAACAAGGAATAACAAACATCAGTTGTACCAAGTAAGGTATATATGGGAAAACCTTTGAGTGATAAAGACAATTACATAATTAATTGTCTGAAGGTACTGTGTAATCATTAGCCTAAAATTAAAATCATTCGATATTTTTAAGAAAAGGTTAGATAAACCTCTGTCAGAAATTTTGTAGGTAAGGTAGCATTAACATGATGAGAAATTAGATTTCTTGTTTTTCTTTCCAGACCTATTTTCCCATGTCTCTGTTATTCTATATGGCATAAGAAGGACCCTCAGTTCATGGACTAACCAGTTAAAAGACGGAAGACAAAAGTAAGCCATAAGTTTTCATGACAAAAAGGTTATCCCACAAGGATTCATACTTAACACTGAGCTGTTCACAGTTCATAAGCGAACTGGGGAAAGGCATGAATGATGATGTGACAACATTTGAAGAACATATCTAGTAATTCAGGTCTAAAGCTGATTGAAAAGTACTGCAAGAGGCTTCCACACCACTGTATGAGTAGTGGTAGTTGAAAAGCAGTGTTCCAAAGCACAAAGCAGCATAATGCTCAAGGGGGTAGAAACATATAGACATGATGAACTCTAAAAGCTAGTGTCAACCAGCCTTGCAGTCACTGTGAGTAGGTCTCTGAACAACGGTTCAGTGCTCAGAAGTGATTAATAACACGAGAAAGATGAACTTTTTTAGGAAAAGTATAAGAAAACATAATGTAAAATACATTTATAGTGCAGTGCACTACTTGCATGTTGCTTTCAGTTCTAGTTACCCCAAAGTCCATATTAGCAGGATTACAGTAACGTTCAGGATTGAATAACCACAACCCAGAAATGGCAAAATACAAATACATTACGAGCTTTTAGATACAAAATACTGGCACTGTCTTAGCAAGTTTGCAGTACTCAGATTACTGGAGGATGGGAAGGCATACAGAAGGGGTTATTGCTACCTCCTTGCCCTTTTCAGATACTTCTTCATTGTGTGCTCGTTGGGCCTCTGGTCTTGTCTACTACAGCCATTCTTATGATCCTATGAGGAGAGGCTAAATACATTTGGATTTATTAGCTGGGAGGATAAATGACTGGGGGGGGGGTGATGATAAAAGTGAAAAAAAAATAAATGGAGACAAAAGGCATATTTGATTAATATTGTGTCATTTGCAGCTATTGTATACTATGGTCCAGAGGAAACTTCCAGCTCAGGAATTCACTGGAACAAAGTTTCTTAGAATATAAGGAGCTGTGCTAACAAAAGAAACAAGTGATCCAAGAGCTAAATCCCTCCTGCCTGTGAATGATTTTGTGTAACTATGGTGGGATTAGATTTAGAAAAACCTAAGGACTCCTGTGCTGAGAGCCTCAATATGTTGCTGAAGTTCTGGTTTTCTTATTTTCACCCTAATTTTATTATTTCCTAACTCCATCTGTGCCTCAGTGGCAAAATCCTAAATTATCTAGATTCCAGAACTGTATTTACAGCCAAATAGGAAATGACAGCATTGGCTGCTGGCTCACAATGCTGAAGAAGTTGAGCAACTCTGAATTTTAAAAGAAAGCCAGATGGTCTAATGAGAGCAGAAACCAGAAGTTCCGTTGTCCTGCATGGTTATATTTCTTTGGACAGCAGGTTTTCTACCTGTAATGCAAGGTAGAATATTTTCCCATCTTTAGAAAAACTTTTATATTAAAGTATTACTAAAACTATCACTTAGCTTTACTAACTATGTCCATCAACCAGTAAAAAATTTGCACTCAGCCAAATTTCAGTCAGCCTAAAAAAAGAACTGACCAAAATCTTTTTATACTTCAGGCTACAATATTGCCAATACAACTCAGGGAAAAAAAATATATTATCCTGAGTCAAATTCCTATTGTTAATGCCATATATAGAAAAGACTTAAGCTCTGACTGCTGAAGAAAAAATATTTTTAGGCCCTTGTTACCAGACCTCAAAAATTTTGTTGTCAAACCCTTACTGTGCTTTTGGCTGGATCAAGTATCAACTATATCAAAATATCAAGGAGAAGGTGGCCATGACTTTGGCCTCACAGAAGATGCACAAAAAAGGTTAGATGCAGGAGAAGCACGGGACGATGCACACACACTCACTCTTACTACAGAATGTGAATGCCCTTGCTGCTGAGTAACTTCTTATTACTTGCTTCTGTCTTACCTTCACTCCAATTTTACACAGTCACGCAGTAAAATTAGAACAATCAAAAGCATTAAATCAATGCACCTAAGCTGAAGTACGTTCAACTCCCACGTTAATGTTTCCTTGAAGGATAAAGTGCCCTTGGTTTCTGGTCGCCTCAGGTAGCATATTGTGTCTGGTTGTGAGGGGGTTAATTTTCCTCACAGCAGCCTGTGTGGTGTTGTGTTTTAGATTTGTGACCAAAGCAGTGTTGATAACACACCCGTGTTTAAGCTACTGCTGAGCAGCACTCGCACAGCATCAAGGCCTTCTCTGTTTCTCACTCTGCCCCCACAGCACGTAGGCTGACGTGAGCTGACCAAAGAGGTCCTGCATGCTGTGTAATATCACGCCCAGTTATGAAACTGGGGGGGAGGTTTTGCAAAGTTGCCATTGCTTGCAGACTGGCTGGGCATCAGTCTGCTCGTGGGAGGTGGTGAGTGCCTTTCCATCACTTACTTCTTCTTCTTCATCGTTTTTTCTTTCATTGCCATATGAAACTGTCTTTATCTTGACCCATGCCTTTTTCTTGCTTTTGCCCTTTCGATTGTCTCCCCCATCCCACCTCAGGGGGAGTAAGAGAGAAGCTGGGTGGGTGTTTAGTGGCTGGCCAGGGTCAACCCACCACCCACAGAAAAGCTCTGAGGAAAGAATGAGAAGGAAATGGGATGCATCTTACTGGACTAATTGCTTTGCCATGGCTCTCTTCTTCAACGCTGGAGGTGGGAACAACCAAATCCTTATTGTTAGCGACTGGGTGGAAGAAGTTACAGTTCATTTTCCCATCTGCTGGTGCCAGCAAGAAGGCAGTATGGATCTCAAAGGGATTAACAAACTGGTAATAGTTCCTGTTATGTGAACCAAACAAAATATGCTGCTTCTTCCAGCCTTTAATGCAGGCATAGGCAACCTATAGCTCATATGTGGCTTCTGCAACAACTACACCATATGACAGACAGATAGCAGGCAGTGCAGCAATGGAAATTCCTGCACCTTCTGTATGTCCAGCTGTCAGAAAAAGCAAACAAATCAAAGCCAGTAAAGCTAAAATTACCCTGCCACCTTGGGCCCAGGTCTACCCTTCAGCAGAATCCTTACCAACAGCCTATAGTGTCATTCTAAAGTTCGACCTCTCCTTAGTGTGATGGGGTGTCACATGAACTTGAGCTTTCTTCTCTCATCTTCCTTAATCTGAAACTGTTGTGTTTGATTCTGCACAGCCCCAGTCTGATACCATGAAATCCAAACCAAAATTTTCCCCTGACTGAAGTTTTCCTATTGTTGGGTAAACCTATGGTAAAACAAGCTCCTCCATTAACCCTGAGACTTCTGAGGAACTGTAGGAATTTGGATTCTACACATGCATGAGCTTTTCAGGACTGTTGGAAAGCAAAAAAACATGGAAAGGGGGTTTTTTTGTTTGTTTGTCATCTCAGAGAGGGGAGACTGAAATTTTAGGAAGTGAATCTATCACTCTTTAAATAGAGCTTCAATAGTAAGTTAATGGAGACATGTTTAACTCAGAGTCTGTATCAAACCACTTTGTTGCCATTGGAAAAAATGCATCATATGTGTTTCAGTTCTTCTGGTTATAAAGTAGGAACAATCATCTTTAGACATCCTTAATAGAGCTGTCTCAAATCTGATTGGTAACTGGGGGCATTCCACATACTAACCATTCCTTTATTAGTAGTACTTTATTATTGCAAAATAATAGCTGCTAGTGCAAACAAAGCTTTCCTCATATAACCCATTGAGTCCATCACTTGCAATGGATTCTCTGGCATAAGACAAAACACTGGGAGCTGTAACTTGAGCATGCTTGTTATAGAAGTAAGCATGCTTGAAATAGAAATATTTGTCAATCAATCAATGCTATCAATGGTAACAGGAGCAGTAACAGTAGACTGGCATCAGATTACCAAACTCTTCTCAGTAGGGAAATCCTGAACTGTGTGTAGTGAACTGGATGCTGAAGGAAGATAAACTAAGATAAACAAAATTTGTTGAAATGGTGACCGTTGTGCTGGGTACACTAAGAACTCATTTTGGGTGCTAAGCTCACTTCAGTCTGCTTAATTTTGATGTGTTGCTTTTGACTCTAGTCACTCCCAAGTAGAGATCAAGTTCTGCTCTTAAGAAATGAAAAGCCCTGGCTTCTTTGGATCTGTGCCCCATTCTTCATGCTTTCCCCATGTCCACACCTCAGGTTCCCTGCCCGTTATCAATCTTCCCTTCCCCCAGTGTCCACAGCTCCCTCCTCCTGCCTCCCAGCTACCAGCTGGGTGAGAACCAAGGGGATGTGGCTGCTTTTGAGCTGGGCATGTGCTGGCTGCCAGCAAACTCAACATAATAAATAACCTTTGAGCTCAGGCAGCAGCCTTTCAGTCACGGCAGTAATTTGAAGGAAGTAGTCTTTCCTTTACTGAGCTGTTATGTTTCTTAAAACTTGGAGGAATTTCATAGCCTCAAGTTTTCTGTTTCTGAGCCAAATGTAACTGAAATGAAATTATGGATTCAAAAGTTATTAGAGAGGGTCTGACGAGATGGGTAGGCAAACAACATATCACCTAAGCCCTGTTTCCTGAGGCTTACAATCCCAGAGAAGTATCCTTTGATGATGTAATAGATGCAGTTCCCAGAAGTTTATAAATAAGGTTTAACGATGGAAGGTAGGGCAATATGCAAAATATTGGTCTCAGGAGTTTCTATACCATTTACAATATTCAAAGGAATTCTCCAAAGCCATTTAGCAGAAAAAGTACAGTGGTTTTGATTTATTTGAATTCATACAGAAATTAGTAGAGACTGGGAGCACATTTCTGGAGCCAGAACATGTGTCCTTGTTAAATGTCTCTGCTCCAGCAGTTAGACATCATTTCCCAAACAAACATAATTGTAGTTTATTGTCAGAACCTAGACAGGATTATATATAAATTAAAAAGGAAAAAGAAAAAAAGTATTCATAGGTTCATACTATACAATCCTACTGAATGAAAGATTTTCACTGCCTTTAGGACTTCCTGCATACAAGAGGTCTTCTGCTTGAACATCCACAGATGAGAATCATAGGCAGTGTGTGTATGACTCTATTTTCTGCTTTTATTAAGTGCATTCTTTTTTCACATTCTGAGCATCCTAGGCTGTACCTGACCTGAATTCAGATGCAAAAAGAACTGGTTTTGGCACAGTGCAGGTAACATGATACCTGTTCTAAAGCCTGGTAAAATTGCATGCTTTCTTTTCTGTATAATCTCTTTTCCTTGATATCATTTGAATATTGATACCACATGTCATCCTTATCCCTTCCAAAACACACTAAAAATGAGGGGGAGAAAGGAAAAAAAAAAGCCAGACACAAATTCGTCTTGATATGACCTTGATGGAAGGAAGACGAAAACAAAGACATGTGCTGAACTCAGTGGCATTACTAATGAATTTATTTATGACTGGCAATAATTTGGATTGCATTGAAAATATGTCAGGTCCCTGAAATAGTAGAAAAATCCATCTAGTGTCTAAAATATGTTTCAGAAGAACTTAATGTCTGAAAGCATTCTGGTGGTCATACCAATTCTGGATAAACTTAAAATAGAGGAGTAAATTTGGTAAATTACTGATGAGGAAATAATTTGCAGTGACTGTAGCTCATATTGGTCAGGCAGCAGAGCACATAATACACTTTCACAGAGAAAGGGGCTAATAGAGAAGTTCTGCACATATATATGAGAAACAGTATTGGAAATAAAGATAAAATATGGAAGAAAGCCTGAGAATATGGGAAATTTGATTTCCCAGCTCAAACTGATCATGTGTAAAATGCAGATCTAAGTGCTGTGCCCTGACCACTGCAGAGCTTTCAGCAGGCAAGTCACGCAGAATCCCCTTCAGGACCTCTTTCCTACATAGAGAAGCTATAGGGACTTATTTCATGCACTATAACCAAACAAGTTCAATTTTTGTGCGTGGTTTCTCTTACATCAACTTAGAACTATTTTTATCCATTTGCTTTATGACTATACATTCACACCATAAGCACAAATTAAGCTTGCAAACATTTTCTCCATTCAGAGTCATTACTTCTCCCCAGCCCTTTATCACTGACCATTTGCAAAAGGCCATTTACCTCTGCAGTTCTGCCACGCTGACCCCAAACAGGTCCCTGGTGCCAGCAAGGTTGGCGAGCAACCTCCAGTGAAGTGTCCAAGGGGATGAGCCAAAGAGCACCTCCACAACAGGTGTGGGTGCAGTAGCCTGCTGCTGGATGGTGACAAGCAACAGGGTGCTGGATCTTCATCAGTTCCAGCTATGCTGGGAAGGAAACATCAATCTGCTGCCCTGCTGACAGCTAAACCAGTGTAAACAAATCTAAACCATGCTAAAGCCTTGACTGCACACAGCCTTGTGTTATAGACTTGCTATATTGATTGGAAAATCAATAATGCTAAGCAGGTAACCCCCCTGTGCAAGCACATTTATAGCATTCTAAACGATTTTTTTTCACTGATGTGATATTCCTATACGTTGCTCTCTAATACAATAAGTAATTTTATCATAATCTGCAGCATGAAGTAGTGTTGCATCCTGACCCAATAAATAAGCATAAAAGATGAGTATCTTTATCTATCATATCATAAGGCCATTTGAATTCAATCTTATCTAATTGCACTGCAATGTAAAATAGTGCAATTTTAAAGTAGTTTTAGGATGCCTTTATTAGCCAAGTAAAACAAAAGGAAGACCCAAAAAAACTACTGAGCAGGGCCAAATGAAGCTGCAGGATAGCTGGGAGGGTCAGGCTTTTAAGTTATGATGTTGTTCCCATGCTGTGTGACATGGAATGTGCCACACTGAAGGGTTCTGGTAGCCCCCCACTGTAGCCAGGTCTCCTGAATGCCCTGTGGTGGCATTTGAAAGGATACAACTTGAAACCAAGTAAAACAGCAGAATAAATTGATAATTTCTGATACTAAATTCCTCCAGTCACAACATTTTATTTACTACACAATGTATTTCAAAATGATACCCCTTATTTTAAAAGTATCTTCAGTGAAGAAACCTAGCCAGAAGTCATTGCTATATGCAAATATATATAGAATGCATAAATACATAACACATAAAATTATTATCTTTTTCTAATCATAAGATTGCATTAATATGGGTAAGGCTGCTTACCTGCTTTGATGCTTCTATCAGTACATTCACTTTGTGGGTGTAACTTCTAGGTGCAGCTTAGCACCGTGCCTTCTGCATGTTTACATGCCATTGCAAAGGTCTGCTCTTCCCTTTCCCTTCGCCTGAATCACACAGTCCTCAGAACTTACTGTCCTGCTGAGTTGTGAAGCTGTGGACAAGCACAGTAGATCTGGAGAACCAAAACCTGCTGGCAAGTAGTGCATATTTGAGCACTTGCCAGTGCCCATGGCCACATGGTGGGCAAGTATTCCCATGCTGTGCCTGTCAGCCACCCAAATTTCTAATAGAGTTGAGAACTGAATGACAGTCTTCCCAAAGGCAGCATCAGTTAGAGAATTTAGAAGTGGCTTAATACTTGGTAAAAGCTCCACCTAGGCAATCCACAATGTCTTAGGAATGCAAATATTTTGCAGCACTCTGATCCTGGTAGGAGGTTTCCTCCTTGTAATCTTATAACAAATCCAACTCCAATAATTTTATGCTGTGGGACAATTTCTGCATTAAAAGAGCAAACTGAGATATCTTTCTTAGTCAGAGGATTTGAAGCTGAAGTCATTCTGAAAGCTCCACTGTAATTAATATATAAATATGTGTGTGTATATATATATATGTGTGTATGTGTGTATATATATATATGAAAAGAAATAGCCTGCTAATATAAAAAATAGCAGTACCAGCATATGAAGGCAAGAACTTTAATTTCTTGATTTAAATAATTTAGATACAGCATTAAAAAAAAAACTTTAGATGAGACTTAAGATCACACGTTAAGACATGAATCCACATACTATTTCTAGCCAAGATTCCATTTACTGGAATAAAAACATTTGGACAGGCAAGTACCAAAAAGAAGTGGCAGGAGCTGATCTCCCCATAATGAATTGTATAAGGGTATCCCAGAGTAGGGGCAAATTCTGGGACAGCTCATTGACAGCCGTGATAATTGTGTAATCCGGCTGGAGTTAATGGGATTATGGCTACCCTTCCCTGGTTTTCCTTTAGAATAACCTTTTATTATAGAGAGAGTTTGATGGAAGATGTGTTTCCCAGCTCAGGAATCAGAAACCTGTGAGAAGAACCCTGAAGACAAGCTACCCCCCTGAAGCAAAAAACCAGCACTTCCTACTGAAAATCAAGACACAAAGCAAACTTGAAGTACACCCCATCTGAGAAAAGATTTGACAAAACATGACTCCAAACCGCTCAGCAGCTCAAAACAACAGAACCATTTGGTACTCTGGGTGGGAAGGCTGAAGTAGGTCCCATTATCCTTGCACTCTCTTGTGTGGTAGAGGCCACCCTCCATCATCACCATTGTTGATTATAAATAAGGGAGTGGTATATCCCTTTTTTTTCCCCAAAACACACAGTGTCAACTCCTGGCCCAGAGCATTTCACATGTGTTCCTCACTGCCCCGAGTTCAAGCAGATAAACATGTGGCTGTGCTGTACCAGGGACTGCAGACCCTGCCTCCCCATTATCTCAGTGAGATGCCTATCTGCTACTGCTACTGCATTTATGCAGAAAATGCAGGAACGCTCAGCAACTGGTCCAAGCTGTGTCCTGGACAGACACAAATACCTTGTAGTCATTTGCATAAAGACTCTCATACTGTGAGACAATCAGTATAGGTGGGAGCACAAGCCCTGGAAGAGCTAAACAAACCCAATGCTCAGAAACCAAATGTGTGGCTTGAAAGAAGTCACATTGGATGTAGGGTTTGACAGGAAGATGCTCTGACAGACTTAAGGTTTCTCTGAGATCCAGTTGTGACTTTGAGAAATTTAGCATCCAATACAGAGAAAAGGAGTTTCTTGTCTCTATTGTTTTTTGAACCAATGTAGCTCCTGTGTGTGGCATGTATTCAGAATGTTTTCCACATTTATATAGTCCCCCTATTATCAGTTGGAATTATGTGGCAAAATTAACCACTCTACTCTCGTACTAAGAATGCTACTTTTGTATTATGTTTATTACATTATCTTATATATTGTTAATAATCATACATACTCTTGCTTTTTTTAATACTGATGTTTTCCATTAAATGCTCGTGTCATTTAAAAAAATCAATAGCTGTATTATCTTCAGATTGCCTCATGTATTATGGCACTGTAAGAAACTGGGTGTTGGAAATAAAATGTTAAGCCACCCAAAGCCACTGCAGTTAATCATATTTAACACCTGGCTAAACTGGGCTCACCTGGAGCTTTAGGTAGAGTCCTGCTCAAGTCATTCTGTTGTATTATGTGAGAGCCCATTAATAACTGCAGTTTCTATTAAAGCTGGATGTAATTCTAAAAAGCCAAAGCTGTTTGTATCTTGTTTCTCTGGTACAACAAGTCTCGCAAGAGCTTATAATTTATTTTTCTATGACCTACAGATTGACTACTGATCCTAAATCTATTTGCTTTTAATTAGTATATCATCATGAAAAGCGTATGAGAGGACACTGCAGCGAGTGTGCTCTGCTGGGGAGCCTCCATAGTGATGCCATAGTGCTGAGTGGCTTTTTATTTACTCTCTTGAACCTATAATGAATAAATCCTCTATAGAAATCGTAGTGTCAACTTTTGTCATCTCTATCCATATTTCCACCACAAAACTGATGTGAAAACTCAGCTTTTGTGTTGCCTGAATAACATAATCCCCCCAAACAGCTCACACTTGAAATGGATCAAAACCCCCAGCTCTGAAGAGCAAGCAAAGTGCAGAGTGTTAAGGCAGGGCAGGCATCAGTGTGGAGAGGGTTTTTTTGAAACAGGGTGGGATTAGAGACAGATTTACAAAGAGTCAAGTACATCAAGGAAAGGGGATAGGAGCTCAAGGATGTCCTACTGCATATTACTTTAAAAGGTATGATTTTTCCTTTGTGGGAATGCTTGAACCTGACTTTTCTTTCACTTGAAAGGAACAGCCTTTTCTTTTCTTCTATCTCTTAGCATAAGAAAGGAACAGGCTTTTAGTGGTAGCTGGATTTTCTTCAGCTTGCAGACAAGGGAAAAATTCTGATTTCCTCAGAATATATATTTTACCTACAGAAAAATGTCCCTTTCATCCTCCTGGATCCTTTTTGATGCCTCCACATAATTTTCTTAGGTTCCCAAGCTTTTCTTCACTCCATGAAGATATGCCCTTGGGTCATCCCAGTACATACGGTTGGGAACCTGCAACTGTGTGTACCTGGGCCTTTGTCACTGCTGGGGACATTACAATGGTCATAACCACTGCTTCCTGTACTGAGTTTGACTCTGACTATGCTGTTCCAGTCCTCCTACTTTAAGAGCCACTACATCAGTTCCCCCTTTCATAGGACTCAAAGGTAATCCCCAGCAATTTAGCTTCCCTGCAGCAATGCCTTTACCCAGAGCAAACTGTTTGGAAAGGGACAGAAATTCCTGCAGGGAAAGAAGTCTCGGGAATTTCCAAATTCCTTCTCCTTCCTGTTACCAAGAAAATCTAACAATCTCTCCTTTGATGGAAGGTCCTAGAAAACTGCAGTCTCCATAATTGCCGAAGGATGGATGCAGGTTAAGGAGAAAAACGGGTTAAACAAGAGATAATACCCTTCCAGAGCCTCTTTATTCCACAAAGAATGCTGACCACGAGTATATACAGTAAAGGGAGAAATATCCTGGGGAGATCACAGGGAAAATCCTGTTGCAGAAAAACAACATGCTTCAATAAAAACAGAAAGGCAGATAGGTGCATCTGTTATCAATCAGCTCTTTAGACAAGTTGAGGAGTCCTGGAGCAAAAGAAACAAGCTTTCCCTCAGGCTCAGATTCCTCCTTGGAATTTCTCAAATGTCTATGGCTGCAGAGCTGTAATTCTCAGTCTGCCCTGAGAACAGCAGCTATTGCCACTTTCCTTACCAGCCTGATTAGCCAGCCAGGGAAACCAGCAAAACTCTGACTACCTGTGCAGAAACCACGCTGCCTCGCTGGGAAAAGGCAGGTTTAGCCCGTTAATCTAACAAGCCAAAAAGTGTTGAGAAATTCTTGATCACATACATACTCACTCATTGCTTTTTTTGTTTGCTTGCTTTCAGTAAGTATATTTAAATTGCAAAATTAACCTCCTGTGAAGTTGTTCTATAGTACCAATTCAGCTTTTCTCCCTGAGCATGGAAAACTGCAGAGTACCTTACCGATGTGCTGAGTGCCCATATACTAATGTTAGCAGCAACCAAACCCCAGCAGTTTCCTTAGCATAAGAATAGGTTTGCTTTGTAATGACAATGCTGACTGAAAAACAGACGTTTCTGTAAAAACACTTTCATTTAAAGCTTGACCACATGTCCTTGTACAACACAAGCTTGACCACATGTCATTGTAACACACCCTCATCCTTAGGGCTCTCAGTTCTGACTCCCAGCCCCCTCCTCAATCCTAGCTGCCCTTAACAGCCATGCACTTCATCTCTAACTCCAGGCAGCCCCGTCTGCCTTGTCCCTTACTCGTCACAGAATCACACAGAATCAGTTAGGTTGGAAAAGGCCTCTGAGATAATCGACTCCAACCTTGTCCTCCCTGACTGAGCGCAGGCAGGGTAGTTCCTGCCGCTCATCCTCTGGCACTGCGCTCCCTGGCAGTTCGAAAAGAGAGCAAGGCCTGAAGTGATGAATTTCTGTGGGCAGGAAGAGAGGGGGAGGGAATTCAGGGAGAATGTTTTGGCCGTGTAGCAAGTGCATACGCATTAGTATTTTGGTTTGGAAGGTCCTTTGTTCTGCAGATCCCTTCCTAGAGGTGTGCCTTGAGATCTTGTATGTGGCAGCAAGAGGAGGACTCTCCAGAAGTACCCTGCATCGGTGCTGCATATTCTCTTTGCTTCCAAAGTGTGTTCTTGTGCTCCTGGATATTTCCAAACCCTCCTCCAGCCTCTGGACTCTGACCTCAAACCAAGGAGAATTCAGTAATGAATGTAGTTAATTTGAAACCGATTATTGTTTCCAAGGTCAATAATGGGAAAACTGACTATCAGCAAACAGCCCTCCTGAGAACACAATTCTGAAGGGAACCTATGTTTCCCCTAACCAAACAATGCCACAGAAACTAACCAGATGTTTGCCTACTCAACTTACCAGCCTACTGCTTTTTCTATTGCTTAAAGCAGGCCTCACAAAACCTGAACTAAAAGTACACAGCAGTCACAATGGCACGCTTATTTCACTCAGAGCAGGCTTAATAGGGTGTGTTGCTTCTGAATTTTAAGTAAATCAACCACGTTCTCTTGCATTTGCTGAAACAAAAGTTGAACCTCTTCTTTTTGGTTTCTGCATTCAGGAAGAAAAGGCCAAGTTTCACTGTCCGCTCTCCAATAAAAACCAGCCAAAGAAAAATGTTTCCTGTGAGTATTGTGTATCTTCCTTGATCAGCCAATGTTTATATCATGGACAAATATGCCCATTTGTATTCAGAGGATGCAGACTCATGATGCGCCCAACCTATTTCCCTACCACAGCCTCATCATCCCCCGCTTCACATTCCTCTGTTCCCCAGGCACCACCCTGATTCATAATCTCAAGAAAGTAGGAGATGCTTGATGATCTTGCAGACCTGCACAACAACTGTGTTCACTGTGGATTTTCCAGCCCAATTGATTGCCCACTGTCTGGTAAGCTGGCTTTGCTTGCTAACTTCTAGAGCATGAATGCTATTTGCTTATCTGTCATCAGAGTGGCTCCCACTTTGGTGTCTCTTTGATGAAGGCCAGGGCCAGCACTTCTTCATCATGCAATTTCATTTATGTGGCTTTCTTCACCCTGAATTTCTTCATCCAGTGCTAGTCACACAAAACCTGCAAAACAGTTTCACCTCCTGGTGCAGTGGTTTTTAGGCCCAGAAGCATTATTCCATAGCGTTATTTTTTCCTGCTCCTCAAAATTAAATCATTCTTTTCATATCATGAGTCATCATTTTAGAAGGACTTGCTTAAGTTCCATATATATGAAAGATATGCAAATGACAAATGCAAGGTACATTATCTTTTACAGATCTTGTGCTGACGACAGAAAGTTGCAAAGTATGGATTTTTGTTAAATGGAAAAAGAAAATAAAAACTGTGCAACAGAGGAATATGTGAAACTGATCCTAATGTCTCAAATGGAAAAATTCTGCACAGAGGAGTGCAGTGCAAGTTAGCTCAGGGTGACATCACATGTTGGTGTGGCTCCACCCTGTACAATCACACTTGGTGAAGCTGGGTTGTGTCAGGCTGAGCAGCCCTACATGAGTGTACTCTGGTGTTGCAGTGTCAGCTGTTGCAGGCTGACAGCAGTTCTTCATGGAGCCACATCTGTAAACCCTGGGGTTGTCAGTTACCAACTCTGCTTTGACTCCAAGTCAGATGCAGACATCAGTACTGCAGACATCTTAAGTTAGATAATGCAAATTCCAGTGCTGATGCTGTAAAGATGGAAGACAAATGGTCTCAGGTCAACGTTCAGCAGGCATCTTTCTTACCATTCTTTAAAATTTTTCTAAGAAACTTACTAACACTTTCTCTCCAGTAAAGATGCATCAGTCTTTCAATCCCTGAAACAGCAAGGCATGCTTTTTATGCAGCCATTTTTTCATGCAGTCTATGTGCAGAATTCTTAGCAGTTTAAATAAATTACATTAATAAATTAAATTATTCCAGAGACTATGATTTATTATAACATAGTTTATAGTGTTCCTGAAAATGAGTAATAGAACTGTTGCTATTGCTGCACAGGTGGTTCAGCAGTTCTCTGCTCACTCTTCCCAGACAGGACATACAGTTTCACTGCCACACTTCCACTTACTCTTCCAGTAGAACAAGTAGATCCTTTGGTGTACCTAGAAAATTTAATGAAACCTTGTCTAAAATATGTTGGGTGATTCATTCCCTAAACCTACCTGTTCTGCTACACTGACCACCAAGGGAAGCCCTAGGTGACACATCTTAGTTGTCAACATCTGCATTGCATATATAAAAGTTAAATGAGACTTATTTTTCTGGCGGTATCTGCAATTGCTTCAGACATTTCCTAGCAAAACTGATATCTTTGAAAGAGCTCAAATACATGGTTTTTTGAAAGCCAAGAAAGCACTTGACCAAAGGAAAATACTGATCAGCCTTTCCACAAATCTTTTTGCCACAAAGTGATTAATGTCTTAAAACTGTCCACAAAGTAAATGCACACAAACATAGGTGAAAAGAATGCAGAAATCTGGATCCAATAAACTGAGGCAGAGGAAATAGACAGAACCTGGACACAACTTACGTTCTATATAAATAACATTTTCTAGTTTCCCATCTAAAATCCAATATGAAAAGTTCAGTATCCTGACTAGGCTAAAAATTAAACTGAGAAACAGAAAAAATTCATCACTTTAGTGATCCTGTCAAATGTATGGTGTTAGCACACTAAATTACATTCTTTTCTTGACAAAAACAGACATGGATACAAAGAAAGATAAATAAATCTGTAGATTACCTGTCTAAATCTTGCCATTTCCCTTATAAAACTAGAGATTATAGAGAATGTCTGAATTAACATCTTGTTTTAGATCACAGAAATCTGAAATATATGTATTTGCATATATGATGTTTACAATTTGAAGAACTAATTTGAAGTTATCAACCTCTTGTACCCCAACTATGTCTTAACTATGAGTTAAGAAAATTGGTACAATATCCTACCATTGCTTATGTGGATTACAATTTGGTTATAGAGTATCTAAATCAGCACAGTTCTTCAGATGAAAAGCTTTGAACTCCTTGTTGACATATGAATTGAAGAGACCAAAGAGATGGTATGTAGGAGAAGAAAAAAAATTTTTTTTCCTAATATGTACAATCAGGTTATATTTTGACACTGTCCCACATGACATCCTTGTCTCTAAACTGGAGAGACACGGATTTGACAGATGGACCACTTGGTGGATAAGGAATTGGCTGGATGGCCACACTCAGAGTTGCAGTCAATGGCTCAATATCCAAGGGGAGACCAGTGATGAGTGGTGACCTCAGGGCTCGGTACTGGGACCAGCACTGTCCAATCTTTTTCAGTGACATGGACAGTGGGACCAAGGGCACCCTCAGCAAGTTTGCCAATGACACCAAGCTGGGTGGTGCAGTGGACACACTGGAGGGCAGGGATGTCATCCAGAGGGACTTCAGGCAGGCTTGAGAGGTGGGACTGTGCAAACCTTGTGAAACTCAACAAGGCCAAGTGCACAGCCCTGCACCTGGATCAGTGCAATCCCAAGCACAGATACGGGCTGGGTGGAGAATGGATTGAGAGCAGCCCTGAGGAGAAGGACCTGGAGGTGTTGGTGGATGAGAAGCTCAACATGACCCAGCAATGTGTGTTCACAGCCCAGAACAACAACTGTGTCCTGGGCTTATCCAAAGCAGTGTGGCCAGCAGGTCAAGGGAGGTGATTCTGCCCCTCTGCTCTGCTCTCCTGAGACCCACCCGGAGCACTATATCCAGCTCTGGGGCCCCCAACATGAAAGGGATGTGCACCTTCAGGAGTGAGTCCAGAGGAGGCCGGAAAGATGATCAGAGGAGGCTGGAGCACCTCTCCTATGAAGACAGGCTGAGAGAGCTGGGGTTGTTCAGCCTGGAGAAGAGAAGGTTCTAAGGATACCTTGCAGCACCTTCCAATACCTAAAGGGGGCTGCAAGAGAGCTGGAGAGGGACTTTTTTACAAGTGTAGTGACAGGACAAGGGGGAATGGCTTTAAACTGAGAGAGGGTGGGTTTAGATTAGATATCAGGAAGAAACTCTACTATGAGAGTGGTTAGGCACTGGAACAGGTTGCCCAGAGAAGTTGTGGATGCCCCAATGCCTGGCAACATTTAAAGGGTGGATGGGGCTTTGAGCAACCAGGTCTAGTGGTAGGTGTCCCTGCCCCTGGCAGGGGGTTAGTTGGAACTAGATCAGCTTTAAGAGCCCTTCCAACCCAAACCATGCTATGATTCCATCATTCTGTGTTATATGTTGCAAATACTAAGTTAAAAAAAAATCAAATTATTATAATGGAACTGACCATATTGCTTAAGATGTGTCTTTTCATAACCAGGCAGCATATATTCCATAACTGGACACCGACTGGAATCACTAGTGAGAGATACCCTGTTGACCAAATGACAAAAACTGATACTGCACCTGCAGTTAGCAGTAAGTATAAAAGTTCAGTGCACATCTTTCACCGGAGTTGGCATAGCTGGTGCACAGATTCAAAGCTGCAATCAAAGACAGTTGTGCAATTTAGACCTTAGCTAGTATTTTGAAAACACAGAGGGAGGGGCAGTATTAAACTACTGAAGAAATGTTTATGAAAAGTAAGGGCACAAAGTAGATTCCAATTTAATCAAGGACTACTGATCCCTAGCAAAAAAAAAAAAAAAAAGAAAAGAAAAGAAAAAAAAAGACAGCAGTTATGAAAAACTGATCTTGTTGGTCAGCACCTTGTTGGGTTTTATGAGCTCCACTTATGCACAACACTGTGTAATAGCTTTGCTTTCCAGTCTCCAAAACAGTCAGATCACTTTTTTATATCATCCAGAAATATGCTATCTGCAACAATTTATCTTAGAGAAACTTTCAGAAATTAGTCACAACCTTTTTTTAAAGGCTTTATTTTTGAAATGCTGACAGCAGCTTAGCTCTAGCATTGTCTACAGAGAACACAACTACAGAGATACTTAAAAGATGCTGTCACATAGAGTAGAATAAATTATTTCAATTGTAAATCAGCTAATTATACATTAAATCTGGTACCTACTCCTCTTTGATATGAGGAAGTTTTTTTCTTGCTGTGGATGAAATATAGCAGTGTGCCCAAAGCCATATAAAGAGCTGTTTTGTTTTTATCCTATCAGGATCACTCAGTGTCTCAATTTAAGGTTTGTATTTCTAGTCATGTGATAGCCTTAAGTTTTCTTTTCACTTCATTTTCAGAGTTTTGAAATTTTCAATGTACACATTGACAAATACCCCAGAGGTCAAATCCCAATTTATTAATGTCTAAAATCTCATTATTTTTGAATAAATCTCATTAGTTTAAGACCTAACTGGTGATTTTTTATGCTTAGGCTTATTAAAATTGATGATAATATAACCAATGTAAATCCCTTCTTTATATAAATGAGCAATTAGAAACAATGTAAGCAATTACAAGCTATACAAATATTTTTTCATTACTTTTCTGATAAATAGATGAAATTTTCCCTGGGGAAGGCTGATTATAAATCAATCACAATCAAATGTCTCTGCAGAAATGACCAGCATAAAGAGGAGACAGCCTGGCTTTTCTCAATCGAGACAAAAAGGACTTGCTTTACCTTGAAGACAGACTAAATGAAAACAAAAGGAACATAACTTTAAACTGAACTTTGGATGTACCTAGGTACTCTTGAGAGAAACATGGGTTTCAGTGTTGTCTCCCCAAGAATCCTTTCAGCTTCAACCATAGGCCTTGTATATGGAGTCATAAAAAAAGAGATGCATCTTTGTTAGCTCTGTGTAAACAAAACTCCTCCATGTGGTTGACATCCCACCCTTCCCAGGCTGGTTTCTTCAAACAAAGTTTTCTATACAGTCCAGGTTGGGTATTTGAAAAGTGGGAGCTTTGTCTCTTCTTTAAAATATAAAAACCTTTTTGGGTTTGGGGTTTTTTTAACAAATTATTTGTTTTCCCTTTGCCTACTGCACCTTTCTTAGTTTAGCTGCTTATCAGAAGATAATGTAAAGGTCTCAGATATGAACTGTTAACAATCTACATCAAGGAAACGAGACACAGAAACTTTTAATAAAGATCTCTTATATGTTCATTCAGTATTTAACTTCAGTATGTGCCAATGCAATTAATTAATTTAACTAAGATATCTTATTCTTTGTGATGTTTCTATTCGTCTCTGACCACAGGCAGATGGAGAGAAGAAGGTAGAGCACATGGCAGCCAGAATTCCTATTGTAAAAATAAGCAGAAAAAAAATTTTGGTTTGACAAAAAAAGTCATAGGTGAGAAGAAAGGGCACAGTTCAGTTTCCTCCCTGAAACCCCTCTCTGAAGATCAGTTCTGGTTATTTTGCACCCTGGTGACAGAAGACAGTAGATAACACTGTAAATTACCTTTCCTTCCTTTCAGAGGAGCTAAGAGGAGTCTGCCTCTCTCATTCTGTCATGCCTGCTAATACTTCTGTACATTAATTGCTTCTTAGATTTGTGTACTTTTGTTGACGTCAAATTTAGTTTAAAAGTTAAATGTGTAAATGTTTGCAGACACAAGGCCTCAGTTTGCATACTGACTTCTTTAGACTGGACTACAATGACCGATATGACCGGGGCTTTTGGAGATTGTGGAAGGGAGAAAGTCTGAGTTTTGCTCATATGTGTGTATAGTCTTGTTCAGTAAAGCAATCTTCTCAGGGAGGTTTAAGCGAGCCTTTTCATTTTCAGGAACACAACTACAAGCAACAGTCCCCATGCACTTTATAATTACCCAAATGTAAGGATTGACACAGATTTTTAGAACACTGAAAAATGAATACCAATAAGAAAAAAGCAGGATTACCCACTTCTCTTTCTTCAGTCCCTCTTTGAAGATCAACTATAACTGGTTTAGATTTTGAGTAATATCATATATTTAGTAAATAAAGTACAAATAAAAATTGAAGGTAATTACAACTGAGCTAAAGGTATTTATTAAGCAAACTTAATAGATAAAGATAAAACATTTATGTTGTAATTGTGAATTAAATTCATTATTGCATTCAGTGCGTTACATTCATTAATCAAATGCATATGAAAACCTATATAGGCATTATAGTAATTGCATTGCCATTGACCAATGACAGAAGAGGGCTTTGACAGATGTACAACAATTTGGTAAGCTAAAAATTGATTCGGCAAAAGATCCAAAAGCAAATATTCTCAATTTCAAAAAGACAAGCTTTGAGAAACCAGAGAGCTTATTTATGAAGTCAGGGACTAAGGAATTCAAATACTGACGATAATATAATTATTTGAAGTGAAAAGGATAAAAGTATGTGGACTTTGTCTCAAGAAAGCAGAAAAAGTTTTACTGAAGAGAGCTAGTTGAATAAATAACCACAAGCAAGACCCAAAACATTTGCAAAATGGCAAAGAGGCTTAAGCACAAAGGAAATGTTATCTGAGGGATAAAGAAAAGGAAGGACAAAGTGAGAATTGCCAAAAGTCAAGATGAATTAGACTTTCAAAAAGATATGAAAAACAAACAACAAAAAAGATTCTTCATCCCCATAAACAAAAGACAACAAAGAAAAGGACTGTAGTGCTATGGAATAAAAAGTGCAGAGAAATGGAAGATAATCTTGGCGAAATATAAATTTCACTTTGCTACTGATCTGAAATGAATACTTTGCCTCAGATTTTAATGAGTACATTGATCATGGGAGCAAGGTCAGTTAGATAACGGCAGGAGTGTGGGGCAAAGCATCATTCAGAACAAGGACAGAACAGAATTCAAGAAAATGAATGGAAGACCCTGCATCTTCTCCACCCCGTTTCTGAAAGGAACTGGCATGTGAGCTCATGGATCTGCTGCCAGGTGACTGGAGATGAGCAAATTTCACACTCATCACTAAAATGCTGGTTAATTTCAGCAGCGGAGGTTTTATGGCCCATCACCATGACGTCAAGGCCTGTAGAACACACATAAACTAGCAGCAAGTATAACTTAGGTCAAAATTGAAATTCCTAACTTTTTCATTTAATTCATCTTTTCCAAATGTAAATGATTGATTATTCCATTAGCCAAATATTTGCAACTGGATCTGCAAACGAAACTTTTAAAAGCTTCAGTAATTTAATGTTTCTAGTAAGATATACACTGTCCAAGTATTAAAGTTATGCTACTTCTGCTTTACAATTTCACACATACAGAATTTTACAAGAATTACTTAATTGTCAGTGCTTCCTTTTTTTATTTTTTTTGTCAGCAAGTATCCTTTATCATGAGAGAAATCATATGGCAGCACTACATTTACAACTATCAGTCAAATCTGAACTAAATGCAGAGGAAACCATAATGGCACCCTGAAAATTATTTCACAGAACAATTCTTCATATTTACTTTCCTCGTTTAATTTAGAAGGCTATTTCCTGGTTGTAGGTAATAAATCCATTTATTCAGTAGGGAATAACAGCATTAGGTGCTGAAATCAGTATTTTGAGCTAAAAATAGCTCCCATTACTGAAAGATCATTTCTGCATTTTAGTATGACAATTTACAATTTCTACCATATGGCAGAACAGGCCAGATTTGCTGAGAAATTCTGTTCTGAGACCTTTGACTCTCTGAACTGTGAAGCTGGCTGCGGCTGCTGTCCTTTCTGTAAGCAGAAACCTGAGAAGTGGGGCAAGTAAATCAAAATGGGAATGGAGGAGCAGGGCCAGGTTGGCAACAGCAGAGATGAGTGCTTTTGTTTCTAAAAGAAGGGAAAAATGCCTTGAAAGTCATGCATTTTCTAGGCCTACACTGGCTCTGCAGCAACTTGCTTTCTCGTTCCTTTTGTAACAACCATTGAAACAATCGGGGAAGACACTAAGAGTGCTCCTCCTCACAGCACATTAGTTTTTGCTTTTCGTGGTGGCATAGCAGAGATGCACAGAATTAGCATTAGTATAACTTTTACATAAGTGTTAACAAGGAATGTTGTCCTTCACAAAGGGTGAGCACGATCCCTTACTGCCCGGTGGGTGCAGGGCTGGTAAAGGTGGCTTTGATTCTGTACTCGAGTCTCAATTTTTCCTGGCACTGCCTCACGTGTAAGTTGGCTGCTCTAAATGACTTCGCTGCCACAACCCCCTATGGATCATTCCAGCTGCTCAAAATAGCTGCTCAAAGTGAGGAAACCTCTACACAAGGAGTATTCCCTAGGGAGAAATTTCAAGAACTCTACAGCCCCTCTGTGCTACTGGGAAAGTGTAAAGAGACTGGCTAAGAATACGGAATTTATCATTGTCCTTTCTATACAATAAAACATTCGCAATTTCTCATCTTTCTTTCTAGACTTGATTATTTGTTGACACTAACCTTACCCTATTCAAGAATATGGGTAAGAGCAAAGATTGCTTCACACTAACTGTGTGAGCTCTGTGCTCTGCAGCTGGTTTAGCAATGAAAATGGGGAGAAGCTTCAGCACTATACAGGCTTGCATTCTGTTTCTGACTGCCCCAAAGCTCTGTTTTGGTATGCAGAAACTCTGAACCACTCTGTTTGGCTTGGTTACACACCTAACATTTAAAAAAAAAGAGGTTACAACAATTGTCACAACAGTTTGTTTACAACATAGAATTTCCTCCTGCACACAGGGGAATGTACCTGCCCAGTTACAGCCTGTTGTGCCAGCAGATTACTACAAAGGAACGAGACCATAAACAATTTTTGGCCCCGTGTCTCACAATCATATGATGATATCTGAGCCTTCGTGTCTTCCCAAGCCATTCTTCCTCCAGATTCAACTGCCTGATTATTGTTATTAAAACAAGTTCAAAACTGGTGTAGTTAAAGTAGTGCAACCCCTTTGAATGGACATTTTCAAACGTGCTGGTCCTTCGGCTCCTGTCCTGCCCTTTATCTCTGGGTAATCTCAGTTGTAAACATGAATTCAGCAACCATCTTTCCAACAGTGACTCACAGAACCTCCCTCTAATCCAAAACAATCTCCTTCTGTCCTTTCTGAAACCTCAGCCTGTCTCTCAGACAATACTTTGTTCATGTCTAGTTGTCAGTCAAGTTCAAAAAAGAGCTTTCACTGTTTCCCTCCTTTCCCTCCTCCACCTGTTTTTTGTGTATCTGTCAGCAATCCAGACTCCTGTGAAGAAGGCCTGCAGCCTTCAGCATTAATACAAATCTCTTTTTAGGTGGTCATATCCGTACTCTCTGGCTTCAAATACATAACATCACCCTGCTACTTTCCTAACACATCAGAAAAAATACTATTTCGTCTTACTCAGTGTTGAGATCATCTCCCTCCTCATGTCAGCTGGTGATACTGAGCTGTATTGTCCCTTGTTGGACTTTCAGACAAACACTTAATGTAGTTTCATAGGTTATCCATCCCACTGAGAAGCTTCCCAGAAATAAAAGAAGAATGTACTTCATTTTTTTGAATAGTGTCCTCCTCTGAAATGTCTCAGAAACATTCTCACAGGCAATTGGTGTGCCTTAAAACCAAGGGACAACAGTCACAGGTAGTGGGTTAGGGCCACTCTGACTATAGTGAACTCTCTCTGGTAGCAGGTGCAAAGTCCTGAATTGGAAAAGTCAGAAGAAGAGCGAATTGAAGGGGGCAGACAAGAGAACAGTCAAGACTTCAGGAAATGATGAAGTTTGTGAGCACGTGGTCCAAGACACGCTGTCAGACCACACCATAGTCAAGATCAGGAAGTCAGAAAGTCCATATAAGACAGGATCCATGACAAGAAAAAGATATATCTAGCTGGAGCAATGTCACATAGATCACTTGCAAACAGCAAGTAGGATCAAACAACTGACTGGAAACCAGACAAAACATTAAATCAACAGAAGACAGAACTAGGAACTAGTACTGCACGTCTAGAAAGAAGGACGGGTTTTGCTGTTTTTCTCACGGACAAGTAGAGAAACTACACGAAGTCCAGGCTCAGGGATTAATGGAAGGGATTTAATGAATTCTTAGAAGACTTTTATATGTTAGTTCGCAAAGTGTATTAAGTGGCATAAGGTAATTGGTTTTTGCTATTTACCCCTTAAGGGGATTGGTTAAGTTTTAAGACACACAGAGTTCTGAGTGTTTTTTTAGTTAGAACTATAACAATTTTACTAAAACAATTTGCACCTGCAAGAAGTTTACAAAACTGTAACATTGTTTTGTCTTACTTGCATGGGAAAGACAGAACTCTCACAAAATGCTGCAGAAAGCCGGAAAATCTCTCTGTTAAGGCTTTTTAGTGTCTACAGACGGGTGGACTGGTATTAAAAGTAAATGTGGGATATGGTTGGACAAAGTCCACAAACTCTCAGTTGTAGTTCTATTAGCACTTTAAGCAGATTTAATCCATTGTGGCTACTGAAACTAGTGGTCCTGCACTCCCCATCCATAATTTCATGTGCATGCCCAAGCACAACTTCTCATTTTTACCAACAGAAGCATCTATGTAGCTGGGTCATGAACTGCCTTGGGAAACTGATGCAAATTAAAGCTGATCACAATTAAAAACGATTAACCATCATTAAAACTAAGTAGTTAGCATTAAAACTGATGCAGTCCACTACACAGCTATGCAAGTGCTTGTACTGACAAAAGGAAGGAGACAGCATGGAGGTACAGACAAACGGCTGAGAAAGGAAAACCTTTTTTTTAGGGTTGTCACAACTCATACAAAGTTAACAAAAACCAGTGAAGCCCCGGCGCTGGAGAACATGGTTCTCCGCCAGCTAGTAAGGCTGTGCCACGGGAGCGTACAGCGGCAACTAGCCACCTAGGGAATGATTCACGGCCAGCTGCCTTGGGAATGACTCACTGGCTCACTGACTCACTCCTCCGCTGGTGGACAGAGCCCACTGCCTATTATGCCGTCCGATACTATCTCACTGTCTCCTAGTAGGGACTCATTCATCTGTCCCCAGCCATCTGCTGCTGCCTGTCCCATGTAGTGCAAGTACCGTAGGCTCATCAGGGAAGACGGGATTTTCTGTTCTTGATTTGATCAGTAGCGAGCCTTTCCTCAGACTACGAAGTATTGCAACACCGAGCTTATAATGTGTTATAGTGTCGCTAAAAATGCTTTAGGCGACCATAGATCTATGTGGTTTTCAACAATTTCTTCTAGATATTAGAAAAAAAAGAGTCGCAGGTTATCAAGTAATGACCAGCGCACACGGATCCGCGGTCCCCCCCGTGTGCGCCCACAGACGCACATGCCCTGCCCAGTCACTCGCTCCTTGTGCCACACACCCGCGTACCAGTGACTCCCCACTTCTCGCTCACACACGCTGGTCTCCTGAAGGGGCGAAGGGAACGGGAACTGCCCCTGAACGCTCGGCTGAGCTCCTCTTACGAGCGAGGGAAGCGCCTTACGGCGGGCGCAGAGGGAAGGAGCGCCGGGTGCAGGCGCAGCGCTGCCGCCGCGGCCCGGGAAGAGCCGGAATTCTCGGGCTCGCCCCTTGCTACGCGCCGAATGGTTTCGGGGGATGCTCCCCCGCCGTCTTTAGGCCGTGTCCAACCCTGCTCCCCCTGGCACGGCTCACTGCTGACCACAGGCCGTGCTTCCCACCCATGCTCGAGTCGGCGCGGTCCGATCCCAGTGCAGCCGCCACAACGCGGCCCCGAGCGCTGCGCTGCCGCTGCCGCTGCCGCTGCCGCTGCCCCTGCCCCTGCCCCTGCCGCTGCCCCTGCCCCTGCCCCTGCCCCTGCCCCTGCCCCTGCCCCTGCCCCTGCCCGCGCTCCATCTCCCGCTCCCTGCGGGTAGGCGGGCGGGCCGCAGCGGGAGGGGCCAGAGGAACCGGCACATGCCTCGACGGGCGTCGCCGCCGCCCTATGGGAAGCGGAGAAGGGCGGGCCGGAGCGGCGGCCGCCCAATGTACAGCGCGACCCGGCGTGATGCGGGTACCTGCGGGATATAAAGGCGGCTGCGTGCGCACTGGCCCCTCGCTTACACAGTATGGCCGGCGACATTAGCTAGCGCTCGCTCAACGCTCTTCTCTGTAACAGGGGAACACACGGACTACAAGGAACCGAACCGCATCGCCCGCCCGCACCCCCGCTCGGACTGTAACCCGCTCACACACGCTCACGCCGCATCCGCCGCCGCGCACTCCGGGTGGTTTTCGCCCGTTTAAAAAAAACCCAAAACCTTCCTTCTTCTACTTATTCCTCCTTTTTTTTTTTTTTTAAATTAATATTAAGCAAATCCCCCAGAAGGTGAAACCCGCCCGGGACGGACTGGGACCCGGCGGCGGCAGCAGCGCGGCCCGTGCAGCAGCAGCGAACGGTGGCGGCCGGGGGCGGCAGTTTGGTTGTCGTTTAATTTCTGTGGTTGTTGGTTGCCGAGTTGTCTCACCATGAAGGAGAGCGGTGCACACTTCTTCGAAGGGACCGAGAAGCTGTTGGAGGTGTGGTTCGCCCGGCAGCAGCCCGCGCAGCAGGAGCCGCACCAGAGCAAGGGGTCCGGCGACCTCCGCACCATACCCAGGTCCGCGAACGGCCGGGGCGGGGTGGGGTCGGAGCGGGGAGAGGCGGCGGCGGGGGCAGCGCTGCCCTCGGGGGACGGCCGGCGGGCGGGAGGGTCCCTGAATGTCCCGGGTGTGGCGGCGCTTTGGGGGGCGATGGCGGCCGCGCCGGGGGAAGGCAGGTTCCGGGGTGGCCGTCGGTGGGGGCTGGGCTCCCGCGCTGCCGGCCGCCTTCCCGCTCCCGCGGTGACAGCCCCGGCATCTCCCCGTAGGGATGACCTTTCGCCGCCCTCCAGAGACCCCCGGGCAGGGAGGCTCCCCTCGTCCCGGCCGGCGGGAGGTGGCGGTGCCGGGGACGGAAGCCATTCCGCGCCGCCACCTCGTGCAGCCCCGCGCGGTTCCCGCTGGCAACATGTGGCGGCGGCGGAGCGGAGCGCGGAGCCGGGCGTGTGCCGCGCCGGCCGGGAGCGCCGCGGGGGGAGCGGGCGCGGTGTCGCAGTGCTGCTGGCGGCCGGGGCACGGCAGCGGCGCCCACCCCTCTGCGGCGGCACGTCCCGCTCCTACGGCCAGTTTCGGGATGAGAAGGCTCGGGAAATCCCTGCCCGTGCCGTACTGCGGAGAGTGGCGGCTCAGGAGTCTCCCTCCCAGTTAATGCAAGCTGGAAAGGGAGATTCCTCTGACTGCCGCGGCGAAGGTTGATGGTTCCCTCACATGGCCGGTGTGGCGGCGACCTCCGGCACTGCGCAGCCGGACAGGTCCCTCGGGCGGCTGTCGCCGAGGGAAGCGGGCGGTACCCGGGGACCCTTCCCGTGTCTCCCTGCGGTGCGGTGGGCACCGGAGCGAGGGAGGCACCGGGAAAGGGGGTGCCCCCTCCTCCCCCAGAAGTGTGGCCGGAGCCGCGGTTTACACGTGAGTGTCCTGGCCGCGCTCCCGGGCCGCGCCGCCGCTCCCGTCGCTCTCCCCCATTGAGGAGCCGAGGCCAATGGGAGCGGGACGCCGCGGAGGGCCGGGCCGCGCCCGTCACCCAATGGGCATGTGGGGAATGCGCTGGCGCCG
Source organism: Lycocorax pyrrhopterus obiensis (assembly GCA_014706295.1). Classification (NCBI taxonomy): domain Eukaryota; kingdom Metazoa; phylum Chordata; class Aves; order Passeriformes; family Paradisaeidae; genus Lycocorax; species Lycocorax pyrrhopterus. The sequence goes on along the minus strand of JACSVZ010000004.1, from coordinate 68,911,636 downwards.
CGCTCGGCGCCGCCCGGGGCGGGGGAAAGAAGGCCCGGGGCCCGCTCCGCACCGCTCCGCTCCCGGCGCACGTGTTCGGCACCGGCTCCCGCCGCTCCGCGCCCGCCGCCCCGGAATGTGCCCGCGCCGCCTTTGTTAGCGCAGGAGCCGATGGCCACCTGCCGGCACGCGGGGTGGCTCTGGGGCCGTGCTGGACAAGGCGGGCATGAGGCGTCTGTACTGCGGATTGGCAGGACTGTATTTTGGAGGGGGACAGTGTAGAGACGCTGGAGCTAGATGATCTTTAGGGCCCCTTCCAACCCAGACCATTCTAGGATTCTATGGAATACTTAGACTTCTGACTTGGAGGGTCTAGCTGTAGATCCACAAAAAAATGTGTTCTGGAAGTGTCAGAAAATGGTAGCTGCAAGCTTGAAGTACAAAGCAAAATCTGCAGAACTATGGATGAGCTTGCAGTGACAACAAAAATGGTATGTAGGTGGGATCAGCTGACACAGCTGGAAAAGGCAGGCTTGTCCTAAGCAAACAGGGCAAATCTGAACGTTATGCTCATGTCAGTAGTTCACCTTCAGTATGGTCAACTGTTCAGCTTTTCAGGTTCGGGTGGTAGCTGGAGGATCTGGCTCTCAGTGTATCCAGGTCTGCTTGTGCGTATCACTGTTACCCAATGGTCTCTGGTCAGGGAGCTTGAGCAGGGGAGCTTGTAATAGAGTATTTAATGTTTGGAATATGTTGATGATGTAGCATCTCCGTTCAGAGATGTATCCTATTTGTCTTTTCCTTTGTTTTGGTATTCCTCAGCAAATTTCCCATCTGTATATATCGGTAGACTTAGCTGTTCGCGGGTCTGAATTGGCAGTGAGCAGATAACTGCCTTTTTTAAAAATAATGAATGGCCCATGTTATGTGTGCATCTGAATGCTCATGGTTAGTGGAAGCTTCATTTCTGCTGTACCAGAAGCACTGAAGAATACATTTTTACTTCTGTCCTGTTAGTGTAATGAGGTAATATGCTCATCTAACTTTGACTTGTGAAGCTATTTAGACCTTTCTGAATAGTGCACTTAACATGGAAATCATCAAATGTGGTTTTATAGCTCTTTGAGGCTTAGGTGTAGCAGATACAGGGTAACAGCTTGTATAGGTAATGTTCGGGCAATCTTGGAAGGAAAATCCTAGCTGAAATACTTGCAGATGATGTGAGCTACGTAGGTGCTTGAGGAGTCCTGTAGTGTTTGACTTAAACTGTGGAAGATTCCCAAAGTACTCATTTGACTTTGTGCTAATATGCAGATGTAGTTTAGAGATGGCATTCTGCAAATGCTTTCCTCGCTGACACATTCATGCTCTCTGGTCTTCCATTTGTCAGCTCAGACTCGTGTTTGCAAAACTGCAAACTTAACTTTTAAACTGCTCAAGAGCATTTAAGGTAATTGCAGGGTAGGTACCGGGACAGTTCCTTTGTGTGGTTTAGATATGGCTGTAAAGTTTTAATAGAGTGGATAAAAACTGTTAACTGTAGAACGTGTGGTCTTTAACACTGTCAGAGCTGTGAGCAGGCTTTGAAGGCTTTTGTGTTAATTGGCTCTTAATACAACATGTTAATCGAAGTTGCTTACTTTTTTTGGTAGGAAGCTGTGATATGTCTGAAAGTGCTATTAACCTGAGTCCGCTTGTAATTATCAGTGATTTTGTGTTTCTAGCATGAAATGAACTTCTACAAACATTCTCTTTTGGAAAACTGTCAGAATTAAGTTACCTATTGCAGCTGATAGATGCAAATGAAAGTCCTGAATACAATGTATCCTGCTATGCTAATTCTATAAAGGTGATTGAATAAGCTAGTTTATGTTGAACAGAATCTGAAATCAAAGCTGAAACTGTAGAACAATAGCTAAATTAGAATCAAATTGCAAACCAGTTGAGCTTGCCTTTTGTATTGTAATACCTGCTTAGTAGTGAAATGTGAACCATTCATCTACTGAATGACTAAGCTGGTGTTCAAAGCTAAAAATTTCCATGTTGCTTGTGCTTGTTAGGGATTAGATATTTTAAAGTCTTTGCTGGATATCAGCAAAAAAAATGTTCTTGAGCTGATGCAGTTAAGACTTTTTTTCCACATTTTTTTTCCTCCTATGGGCAAACCTGCTTTCTGGATAAAAGTTTGGATTGGGTGTACTGTGTTTCAGAAAAGATCTGACTGTCATTTGAATACATTCAATAAAGGTCCCAACTAAAAAGTACTGAACTTTGTTGTTAAGTTTTGGGGTGTTTTTGCTCACTTGTTAATGAGTTAGGCAGAAAGGTCTTGTGGTTGCAATAGTTACTGGCAAGCATCTAAATATGCCTACCCTGCTTATATTCAGCAGTGGCATGAAGTTAACGTTTTTGTGGTCTCAAAGTAATTTGCTTTAATTTTATTGCTTGTTCTCACTATGCTTTGTAAAGCATGTTTTTGTCTAAAAAAATAGCCTTAAACTATGTATAGAAAACAGAGGGTTTTGATGATGAACTTGCTGCAAGCCCTGGATTTCCATGGTGACTGTGTGGTGCATTCGCTATCCCCGCAGTAAAATAAGCTGTTTATTCCTTCAGATGATGTGCAGCTATGCATTTTCCATCTCAAGGGTTATCAGGATCTTGAATGTACAGAAGTTTGAAACCATAAATAAATGATGCCAGTGTTAAAAGCTCTTATCTCAAGCATTCAGCCGTGTGGAATACGCTGAAATTAAGCTTATGTATGGACTTTTAATCTGCTTCCTATTTGTCTATATTGTGTGGAGACACAAGCTGGAGAAAACTGCATCAATGAGCAGTATGGGGTGACAGTGGTACAACATTCTGATCCTGTGCTACAAGACAGCTCCCAAGCACCGATCCAGTCAAGGATTTGATAGGAGTCCTGTAAATCCTTGCTTTGTGCTGCACCCTGTAGCCTGAGTCAGCTCACTGCTGCAGTGCCGCTGCACCTCTGCCCCTTCCCCCAGTCCTGGGCAGCGTTACCTGCAAGTTTCCTCAAACACTGAAGGTACAAGGAAGCTGGGCCATGAGCCCTGCTCTGCTCTTACTCTTGCAGTGCTTCGGAACAAAACTGAAGGGACTCTGGAAAGAAGGCAGGGCCGTGCTGAGATAAGGGCTTCTGTCTCTCTGTACTTGCTGAGGTTTTTTTATGGGCAGTGCAAGGTTATCTGGAGAACTTTAAGTAAGAGTGCAGTCTTCCCCTCATCAGAATGGATATTAATCAACTAGATTTTAGATCAGGTTCAGAACCACAGGTAAAATGTTTTCTTGTAACTCAGAATTATAATTAAAGAATGGTTTCACACAAAGGAAGCAAGCCCTTTTATTCTCACTACTGCTGATTCTGATACTGCTTGCAGGAAGTGAAGACTTATGTTGAAGACCTTCTGGCATTTTCCTACCTTACTGCTGAAGCTTTTGGTTAGTCACTTTCTGTCAAAGGTCTGGGCTATTAGTGAGACTCTGTAGCAAATAAGTAAGCAGCTATTGGTGTATTCCTCAAAGGGCTTTCCTAATGTTTGTTTGCTCAACCAGGAGAACAGGAAGACTTGGGGCTTGTGGTAGATCCTTGCTGCCTTACAGTATGTTCCTTCTGGAGAAAATTACGCTCAAATTTGCCCTGAATGTTGCTTGTAGGTCTTGCTGTGCCTTGTGCTTCCTTAAACACTTGGAATGTCCTTGGATATTAGAGACTTAGGAATACCCATTGAGTATCTTTGAATGTAAAGGGTGGAGTCCCCATTCCATGTAACTGCAATAGTGGTGTAAGGCCTGCAGCAGGAGAAATACGCAGCGTTCTGAGCACCATCTGTGGCCATCTTTGTGCCATTGCTGAAGTGTCTTGGTTTCATTTGGTAGTGATGCCCTAAGTAGTTGGCTTGGGGCTTTCTAGTTAAGGGATTTTGTGAAGAGTACTGCGTAGAATCACTTTGGATGTGGATGCAATTTTCCGTTCAGGTGCCTGTCTCTCTAGATTAAGTGCATGCCCCTGCAGAGTTCCTTAAGCTTAAGATAAGGGAGATGTGGACAGTCTCTCTGTGTATCTATATGCTCAGAGCATATAGAGGGTATGACACTTTTGTGCACCCCACAGATGCTGCCTAAGTAAACTTATCGAGTTGCAAGCGCCCTGAGCCTAAACTCAGGCTATGTAAGTGGTTCAAGGTAATCTATCTTAAACAGCAATTTATAAATTACTTTTCTAGTAGGAAGTAATTCACATGCAGCTGTCTGCAGAGAAATACACAAATGGCTGGGAGGTGCTTTAAAATGCTTGTGCCTTTTGTGTGTTTCCTACCTGTTTCAGGACGCTTGAAACCAATGTTCCAGCTCTGCTGACACTGATACTTAGCCAGCTTTCGTGTGTCTTGGCTGCATCTCCTGTGCATAGGGAGTTTAGACACAGTTTCAAGTTTGACTGTCTGGATCATGGTATTGGTAGGAATTTGCCTATTTAACTGTAGCCTGCTGAAAGTACTTAGTAGGTAACAGGTGAAGGGAGAAAAGATTGCTCTGCAGTTGAATGCTTGACATTAAAACAAGGTCTTACAGTCAAGATTAAAAGGCTTATTACTTCTGGTACTACAGAATTGTCAGCTGTTCTAGTTTGATGAAAAGCTATGCAAGAGTATATATATGGCTTAAGCTGTATTTAGGAGTTCCATATGATATATTTCCTAAGAATTCCTGCCCTGCTGCAAAACAGCTTTTCTCTCCAGTGCTGTCTAGCTGCCTTAGCAAGGTACTGTTACTGGGGTGGTGTGCTTGAGGAGGCTGTTGGTTGCTGATAGGAATGAGTTCTTGTTGTCGTTCTTAATCTCTTCAAATGGCTGTTAGCACGCTCCCAGTTGGCCTGAAACAGCAGTATTGTGCCTGGTATGCTTGACTCTTGTTAAAGAATGTGTTTTATCCCTGAAGGTAAAGGCTCAGAAGAGGCCAATAACTTGCATTTAAAAGCATGGTTTTATCTGTCAAGGAAAACTTCCTTCTGAAATAAAGGGGCAAATATGATGCTTTGGAACTTGGTTGAGAGGCACTGTTGACTATTCATTACAGACATGAAGCATACTTCCTACAGTTAAGCTACTTCTCAGTTATAAAGGCTTTCCCCTACTGACATACCTGGTTGGCAGTTTGAATGGAAGTTATTTGTACTCTGGTAACAAGTCTGTTATAAGGCACTAAATATTGCAACACAGTAGATTGTAGGAGTAGGATGTGAGTAGTTTGTTCAGCTTGAGGGTTTTTTTCCCTTTTGGGATGTCCTGCTAGTCAAGTGTAGAACAAATAGCTTTCTACCATTCAAGCAAGGACAGTTCTTAACACTTGAGTAGATGCATTCCATTTTAATTTGCTGTTCTCTGAGAAGGTGCAGTCATTTAAGGTGCATCATGCTTGCCTATTCAAGAAACTAATTTGACTCTGGATAAGTAGCAGTTATGTGAAAAATCAGAAACAGGATCTTACAACTTTGGAGTGAAGTGGTCAGTAAGCCCACATAAGTGGGGAGTCTGCCTCAAGTGTCTGCCTGCAGGTCTGCTGCAGAACTTGCTTCCAGTGAGAGCTGCCAATGATTCTCATGGATCCCATTCTACTATGCTTGAGTATAGGAAAGCAGTTTCCAAACTCGCATTGTCCTGATGTCTGGCTATGGGAAATAAGTTAGGAAATAGTAACGCCTTGCACATTGATCATTGAACAGGGAATTTTGAAGAGCAGAAGTCTTGATGGCACTTTATTGAGAATTAGTCTTACTTGGTTACCCTTTTTCAGTTGGAGGCTTTGCTTCCAAGTTAAAACTTAGCTCAGTTGTGAAATAAGTAGTAACTCAAAAACTTGAGTTACTTAGAGGATTTTTACTTTTTACTGAATAGCTGCAATACATGTGGTGATAACCATTGAAATACTACTTTTAAGGTTGATTTTGTTGCTTCATTTAAGTGTGGGTAGATATTGCTTGTCTCAACTAGTGACAATTATAAGGATCAAAAAAAAGGAAGAAATACAAGAGTTAGACTTGTAGTGAACTTAATCTACTTGGTACAAAGTAGTCCCAGATGTTCTTCCTTAGCTGTGCTTTAAACAATAGAACATGCCAAGTACTAAGGTCATCTTGTTTAAATAGATTATGTTGGATCAAATCCAGCCTTTCTTTAGTTTTCTGTACTTAACTTTAAAATGCAGATAGATATAGGCCAGTATCCCTGCAGAACTTCTCCCTGATGTGGCCAAGTCCCATCCTGGGTGCTGCAACCCTTTGTTAGTCTATGTATGCTTCTAGAGCAAACCTGGCATCTTGTCTGTTTATAAAGTCGTGGGGTTTTCCCTTAACGCTGCTCTAAACAAATCAAATTATGACCTTGCCCTTGATTTCTGTAAAGGCTGAACACAACATTTAGTGTATGCTTAGCTGTGGTTTCTGTAGTACAATAGTGAGGACTATGATGTGCAAAGGTCCTGTGCAACTGCGGATTTCAGCCATAGGACCTAAATACCAGCTGTAGCACCAACAAGCATAATGGGACTTCCTTTGCTTCGTGGGCTTTGGACTTAGCATGCAGTAGTGCATTGTTGGCGCTATACTGACCCCTCCCTGGACTGCCAAACTTATGTCTTCCTCTGCTAATATGTGTCCAAAGCTTAGAGGAGCCATTTCCCTGAAACGGATGCACAGAACTGCTCTACAGGGATACTTAAAGAAAAAGTGTCACTTGCCTGCATAAGGCTGAGGTTTTTACTGTCTGACCAGATAAGAAGCTTGTGAAGGCTGAGACGTATGCTCTTGCAAAGCCTAAGATAGTTACATGCCCATTAATACTTAGACAAGTACAGAATCAGATTTGTAGTAATGTACAAATGGGGTTAGTACAGCTCAGCATCAGGGAATTCTTCCTCACCTTTCACAAATGCAATGTTGGACGCTAGGTGTTTATTTAATGGCAGATAAAATGTCAATAGGAGTGCTGGAATGATTTGAGCAATCTAATACGTTACTTAGTTCAATTTACAGGAAGGGTGACTGGCAAACTTATGCTGGTGTGCTGTAGCCAGAGAAAAAAGTTTGTTCAGATGTGCACTTAATTATTAGGGTTTTTTAAAATGCATAGGATTTTCCTAAACTCATTTTTAGTATCTTCAGTCTCATTTAAAAGGAGAGTGTAATATGAGTCTGTAAGTATGTTCTGGTTGAATCATATATATAAATACTACTATTCTGGTGTAATGTATACTTTAAATGGGAAATCCTCAAGTATTAGTAAAGATATAGAATTCCATTTCAGGAGGCATTTTCCTGAATGAGTGAATTTGTTGAGGGAGAAGTTAAGGCATTTTATTTGCTGGAGAGTTTAGAGAGGCTAAAGAATATCTGGTTGTTTTAATTAGACATACAACAGAATCTAAAACTTCAACTTCATGAACTGACCAGTTTTCTAAGGGGAAAGACTGGTGGCTGCAGGAGGAAGCCTGTTGATGGAATTAGCAGTGAGTGCTCTGTCATGGATCACAGCCACAGGGCTTTTGCAGTGTCAATAAAGGGTGAGAGGTCTGACTCCTGAAGAAGGATTAGGGTGACAGTTTTGTATGGGCAAGCTGAGCTTGCTTGGTGATGAAAAATTGGCAATTCTTTCATGCTCCCAGCTCCTGCAGTTATTCCAGCTCTACTGATGGGCAGCTTAGTTTTATGCTGGGTTAGTAAATCTCTTGGCTCGTGACATCTCTGAGGACAAAAGCCAGCACAAACCTGCAGGTGGAATATGCTGTGGGAAGGGAGAAGTAGGACAGCTGGCAGTCTTGTAATTTTGTGACGTCAGGAAGCTGTATCTGTTCCTGTCTTATTTATAGCAAAATTGACTATATTGGATTCTACTAATCTGGTGTAGACACAAGACTGAACTGACAATCAAAGTAGTTTTTTTGCAAGTCCTTCATTTCTCTTGAGTACTCAAAAGTCTTTTGGCTTAATCTGAACCCTTGGTTTTTGTTTATTTTTTTTTCAGACTCCTTGTAGAATGAGTAATATTAGTAAAGAATTGAAACATTAAACTTCTACCACCACACTGAATTCTAGCACCCTAGCTACAATTTGCACTGTATGAAGGAATTCTGTGATCCTGGTTGGTCAAAGAGGAATTCAGGTTATTGAAATCTATTAGTTTTTAGGTTTTCAGTTAAATTATGAACTTGACTCTAAACTGGTCAGTTAAAACATCTTAATGATAACTTGCTGGTTTATTACTCTAGTAGTTGCCAATGACTACTGTGGTTGAAGTGCATAGAGACTCAACCTAGAGCATACCTTAAGTTATGAAACAATTAATTTTCTTAGTACATGTGGGATGCAGGATTTAAGGTCATCCTGACTCACCTAGTTAGAAGCTTGAGGTTGCTGTTTGGCAGTTGTCCGCAGGCAGGAGATCACAGTATCAGACTTTGAGGAATACTGAGCCATCAAGAGCAAAGAATTCAGTATTGCTGTATTGTGAGAGACAGTCCCTATATGAAAAGTCTTCCCATTTTGTGCTTTCAGATCCAGTAACTCAAGACAAGACTCTAGTCTTGTTTGGGTTTTTTATCCAGGGCTCCAGCAAGCTTTGGTTTGTTTAACCTGTTGTTTGTGCTCTTGTATAATGTCTTCACAGGATTGAGTGGGACAAACTTCTGGAGAATGTGCATTGTTTGATCATAAGTGTGACAAAAACTGACAAGCAGGAAGCTTATGTACTCAGGTAAGGCACTGGCTCATTCTTTTAGTCCCTAGGAGGGAAAAAAGTGAAAGCTGTCATATGTGATCCACTTGGCTGAAAATCCAGTCTTGGGTTAATGTCCTGCAATTGATGGCTACAACTTGCAGGGATCTCCTATTCAGAGGTGCAGATTTCTTCATAGTTGTGTTTCTTTTTCCCTTTAACCAAAAGGATCGACAGAGCTGTGGTGGCTTTGCATCTCATCTGACTGAATTTTGTCCATGGGTAAATAAGTGTCTCCAATACAGAATTTTAGTATTACTTCAGCAGAATAGGCTATAGGTGTCCCTTTTATAGATCAGCAAAAAAATCTTATTAGTGGATCAGCTTTAACTGCAGATAATACAATCAAGTGGAACAACTCTTGCAGCTGACCTAAGGGTATCTGTAAAACTGTAGCTTTCCTGGAACCCTGGAATTTTTGTGTTGTGCTGCAGTTGTTGTAAGGACACTACTTTTGCCATGTGTTTTTCATCTCGCAAAATGCTTTCTTGCTTTTTCTACATGAACTTTACAGACACATTTGACATTCTCTGGTTTACTTCAGATTACAAATACTGCAGCTTTTGTACTCTGAAGGACTGCCTTGAGGGCAAGGTTGTGCTAAGAGCAAGCTAGTCAAAGAAACTGCTCAAGTCTTGTTTCTTCAAGACTCATATTTAAAACAAAATCTTGAGAAGAGTAACTAGTTGCACTGCATCCTGGATGAAATTTAACCTTGACTTTGATTTGTAAACAGCATTCCGAATTGAGTTAAGCTGATTTTTACTCCCGTTGTTCAGTTACCTGATGAAAAGATACTTGTTAAGCATGTTTAAATGTTCTGAATATAGTACCAATGCCTATCTCCAGTTCAGTTGGGCTGTAATTAAGTATCTGACTTAGTTGATGTATAGTTAATTTCTGTATCTTATTGGTAAGGCATAACATATAGCTGTGCCTGTGTACCCACATCACAGCATGTTTCTGTTTCTCAGATAGTTTGAGGGTGTCTGATGTGTGTGCCTTTTCCTGTAGGGTGACAGCTCTGTAATATCATGCTTGGAGCAGGTATTTGTTTTGGGAAATCATAACAGCTCTCCAATGTTAGCTGCATTCTATTGATTTGATTCATTTGCTGGCTATGTATGTGTGCCATACGCTGAATGTATTTGGTTGGGATAAGAACCAAGACCGATCAACTCGCTCCTGGATTGTTTCATGCAGAGCACTTAATACATTCTTAACACCTCTTTTACAGTGAGAGTAGCATGTTTGTCTCCAAGAGACGTTTCATTTTGAAGACGTGTGGTACCACCCTCTTACTGCAAGCACTGGTTCCCCTGTTGGAGCTTGCTAGAGAGTACAGTGGGTTTGACTCAATTCAGGTAAGGTGTCAAATCTTCCTTGCAATGTACAAAAAGCTTTTTGCTGCTATTTCAGATCCACTCTTTTTATTGAATATTCTGAAACTTGGACATTAATGTATGCTTCCCAAAATGGGAAGATTGTAATGTAAGATTGCTCTGCTGTAGCATTTGCTTTTATTTGTCTCTTAGTGGGGGCTAACTGACAAATGCTATTGTGCTGAGTTACTTAAGAGTAACTGTGACCATGCTGTCTGGTGGAAAACAAGTTTGGAAGTAAGCTGTCTCCTGAAGCTTAGAAATTAAAATAGGGATAACCATGTGCTTCTGAAACAGAAATACAGGTAGCAGTGTTTTGACAGTGAAACCTTAGGTCCTGTGAAAGTTCATCATAAATGCTTGCATTTTTCTAAATTCTTAGATTCAAGATGGATGGATATATTCAATATCTAAGATGCACCTTTTATTTTTTCAGAGCTTCTTTTATTCACGTAAGAATTTCATGAAGCCTTCCCACCAGGAGTACCCACATAGGAATTTCCAGGAAGAAGTAGAGTTTCTTAATGAAATTTTCCCAAGTAAGTTGATGAAACTTCAGCAAAGTTGGGTGAAGGGCTGATGTTACGTGAGAAGTGATGAGCAGTGCAATATGTACAGGCTGCCAGACCAAGCATTCAGCAGTCCTTGCATAAAAGTCCAAAGCTATAAATACTTATTTTCTGAATTTCTGATACTAGCTTGCCAAGATCAAAATTTAAATCATTTTAAGCTGGACATTTAACACATTGTGTCAGCTTCAGACTTCCAATCACTCTTCAGAATCACTCTGCAGAATTCTGAAAGCCCTATTAAAAAGCTAGGATAGTAGTTTAAAGTAAGTGATATGCTGAAGAAAAATGTGGGCTTTTGTCAGAGAAGTTACTATGCTAAAAACTGAATTTAAACATTTAATACAGTGTAAGACTTACAAGAAGAATCTTAAATTTTAAATAGTGACAGGTTTTTGAAGGAACATGGAAGCTGTGGTACTCATCTGAGTTATTTGATAATAAATGATAATCATAAATGCATTTAATAGAGGCTTTAAGAGTACCAGGGTTTCTCTCTGTGCATAGCTAAACTGTAGTATCAGTTTCCTGATAGTAGCCTCTCAGCTGGGGTGTCCAAACCCACTTCTGAGGGAGCTTGCTTTTCTGATTATTAACTTTGCATTCCTGAAGTTAAATACCTGGTTATTTGGTACAGCTGCTGACTGCATCAGTGAACCTCATGGGGTTCTGTGAAAGGCCCCTGTCTTTAAATAAGAAATGACTATAATCTTTTACATAAATGTTCAGCTGTGATACATTAACTGGAGGCTTTTTGTCTTGTCTAGATGGAGCAGCTTATTGCATGGGGCGTATGAACTCTGATTGCTGGTACGTATGGGAAGTGTTGGAAGTCTCTGGGGCTTACAGTAGACCTTAACTTGGTGCTGTCAGTATGTGTTACATATTTGATTTGTGCTTTATGTAGGTACCTGTACACCCTGGATTTCCCAGAGAGTCGGATATCCAATCAGCCTGATCAGACACTGGAAATTCTGATGAGTGAGCTTGACCCAGTAGTTATGGACCAGTTCTACATGAAAGATGGTGTTACTGCAAATGATGTCACTCGTGTATGTTTGCCTGAAAACTAAGGTCTTTTGGGGAGTGGTGGAAACAGGGCAAGAAAATGCTTCTTTCACTTACCTTTTAATACAAGGTTTACTTTGTGGTAGGAGAGATGTTGTAGAAAGTGGCAGGTTAATACTTTGGGAGGCAAATGGATTTAACTCTAGAATGTTTTGGGGAATATAACTTCATGTTTTCAATGCCCTTCCTTTAGTGAAAGTAGCAATATGCAGTGCTTTGGGTGATTGGAAGCTTTTACTCTGAAGAATATAGGAGTAGGAATAAAACAACAATTTGAGTAACTTTGAAGGATGTAGATTACAAGGAGTAAGGCTTAGACCAGAGATAAGGAATGCAAAGGTTAAGTAGGTATCAAAATCAGGATTAAATCATGGAGCCATTTGGATGAGGGGAAGGGCAGGTTTGGGGTCTAAGCATAACTTGATGAGTTTGCTTGCTCTTCCCCTTTTCCCAGATGGGGAAGTCGTGTGACATGAACAGATTTTCCTGACAAGTACACTGACTTCATCTTGTTTCCCATCTTAGGCTTTGATTCTCATACTGTATTTGCTATTGAGATTTGGCTGTAGCTGAGGTACTGTGTGGTAAATCAAAACACTTGGGATTGCACTTCTTTCTAGGGTATAAAGTAGTGCATCCTTACTCTGGAGTAAATGTAAACAGCCTTCACTCTGTGGATAGTGGTTGAAGAGAAGCTCAGTTTTCCATTTCAGCAGCAAAAGCAAGTACATTTTGGAATTCTAAGCTGTTTCCTTGTCTTGGATGGATGCAGCTGGACTCTGTGAGAGGCAGTGGGATAGTTTGCATGCAGCTTGTCACTGCCATTTATGTAGTGACAGGATGCAATGCAAGTTCATCTACAGTGGTACAAGTAATCAGACTGACTTGTTACTGGGAGAATTCTGGTGTCCTGTTTGCTAAATAGATGTTCATTCTGCCTTTGAGTTAAGTATAAACAGGTGTAAGGATGCATGATAAACAGAGTTGTTTAACTTTGTTTCAGATGAGTGGAATTCGTGACCTGATACCAGGTTCTGTTATTGATGCTACAATGTTCAATCCTTGTGGGTATTCAATGAATGGGATGAAATCAGATGTAAGTTTTACACTCATTATTAATTAACATTGGTAATTAAAAGAAATAAGTATTTGGTGGTAATAATACTTTAATTTTTTTTCAGGGAACTTACTGGACTATTCACATCACTCCAGAACCAGAGTTTTCTTATGTTAGTTTTGAAACAAACATAAGTCAGACCTCTTACGATGACCTGATTAGAAAAGTTGTAGAGGTTTTCAAGCCAGGAAAATTTGTGACAACTCTCTTTGTTAATCAGGTGAGTTTTCTTGCATTTGCTTATCAGCTGATGAAATATATATAGACACAAATGCAGCAAGACTAGAGATTTTTACTGGAGATTAATAGTTTCCAGTTTGCCTCTATATTTGGGTGGTAGTTTCTTTGGAAAGTAAAAATATTCTTCAGTCTTGCTTTGGCATGTACTAAATCTGATCTTCAGAAAACTTCAGAAACAGTAAGATGAGGCATCCCAGTCTCAGTATTCTAATGACTTCCTGTGTAGTTCTGTGTAGGCATAATTTCTTGCTTTGGCATTTTTCTGGATTTGCCTGCAACTCAGTTGTAGAACAGCTGCTGTTAATGGTGTTGCTCTCAGCTAATCATAGAACCACAAAACTATTTGGTTTGGAAGGGACCTTAAAGATAATCTGGTTCCAACCCCCCTGCCATGGGCAGGGGCACCTTCCACTAGACTGACTTGCTCAAAGCCCCACCCAGCCTGGCCTTGAACACTGCCAGGGATGGGGCAAACACAACTTTTCTCTGGGCAACCTGTTCCGGTGTCTTACCACCCTCACAGTGAAGATTTTTTTTTTCTAATATCTAATCTAAATCCACCCTCTTTCAGTTTAAATCTGTTACCCCTTGTCCTACCACTACATGCTCTTGTAAAAAGTCTTTCTCCAGATCTCTTGCAGCCTGCTTTAGGCACTGGAAGGTGCTGTAAGGTCTCCCCAGAGCCTTGTCTTCTCCAGGCTGAACAACCCCAATTCTCAGCTTGTGTCCATAGGAGAGGTGCTCCACCTCCATAATGGTTCAGAGAACAGCAGTACTATATGTAGGGAGCAGAATCACTGCTTGGGAATTAAACTTTCTGCACCACTGTCAGGAAGAGTTTTAAAACATGTTGTTAGCATTAAGAGCCATACATGAAATGCAGTGTGCTAATCCATCTCTAAATGACAGTTTAAAAAGTAACTTTCGCTTTCTTTTTTGTTTTCTAGAGCTCTAAATGTCGCACAGTGTTTTCCTCTGCCCAGAAGATTGAGGGGTTTAAACGTCTTGATCACCAGATTGCCCAATTCAGTGATTATAATTTTGTTTTTACCAGTTTTACAAAAAATCGCCAGCAACAGCACAGTTGATTAAGAATGAAGAAAAAGCGCAAAAAGAAATCCCATATAGAAGGTGGTGGTTGCTTTCTAGTTAATGATTCAGGGGGCCATGCTTTCCACTCCCACCACCTTGTAGTTGTGGAAAGCCCTAGGTGTAATCATAGTATAACCATTTTGAATTGTATGCATTATTATATCAAGGAGTTAGATATCTTGCATGAATGCTCTCTTCTGTGTTTAGGTACTCTATGCCACTCTTGCTGTGAAATTGAAGTGCATGTAGAAAAATCTTACTGTATGAAACTTTACAACACTTGTAAAAATGATTCAGGTAGAATTACACACAGTATAGTTTTTCTCCAAGTATCACCAAAAATTCCCCACAGACAAGGCTTTCGTCCTCATTAGACTTCAGCCTCAACCTACTCACTGGGGACAGTTCTCTGTTAAATTGTCACTCTTTTTTTTTTATCTATGTTGTGATTTCAGTCTAAAACAGTGTGATGAACTTCTTTGATTTCTAATGAAACTGATTCCTAATTAACACTTTCATGTTTGGAGAAAGTTCTTAAAACAGTTAGTTACAAATTGTTTTGCTACTACAGGTGGTGGTTGATTTATTTTAAAATCAGGCTGACTTTTCATACTCTAATAAAGCTTCTAGGAATTTGCTCAGCTCTCCTGTAGCACTGGGCTAATGCATCAGTCTTTCACCTTTAGTAACTTGGGTATCGGTACTAGTGCAGGCTAAATTTTGTCTCACCTTAATGCTCATTTGTCTGTCCGCATCCCCAAGCTGTCACACCGCTACGCAGCAGCAGAATTTGATGAAGGTCCAAGACTTGATAGGGGAAGAGCTGAGCCAGGCTTCAAGTGCTTTGGCATAATTGTGTGACAGCTTTGCAAAGTGCAAGTTCGTATTGGCACCAGGCATTTTCTGTCCTAATCACCTGTTATGTCAGAACAGGAAGCTGGTGCTCCTGAGCACTGGCAGGTAGGGCTAGTGGAGGAGTGGAATTTGCCAGTCTGGGTGTGTTGATTGGTTTGGATTATTCTCAGTAAAACCTGTGACCTGCCATTCGGACTGTAAAGAGTGCTTCTAAACTGGTCCAGTGTCACTTCATTTTGTTGTTCCAAGCAAAGCTAGTGCCTCTGTCTTGTGACAGTCCTGTGACATTGTTGTGCATGTGACTTATGTTGTACTTGAGTGTTGTGACTTCATCTGTTTTTTTCCTCCTAATTGCTAAGGTGGTTCCTCTTACTGTGACTTGAGGGCATTAAGTGAAGGCATAGAACAAGAACTGTCTGGGACACCTGGACAGAAGTGAAGTAGAATGCTATTCATGGAGCATGAATAAGTGTGTAATTCAAAGTCACTTTAATGAGTATTGACTAAAATGCAGGCTTTGAAAAGCTGGCACACTTTCAGCTATGTTTGTTTGCAAATACTGGGATTTTAACAGCTGTGAGACCAGCATGTTAACAACAAAATTGAGATTATTTTTCCCCTCTTGTCCTTGCAATGTTTTGACTCTTTCTGGTTTGATGCAATGGTTCTTTTGTTCCTTCCATATTTATAAATGAAGCACTTTTTCAGTGCTTCTAAACTAAAGTGTGCTTGGTTAGAAATCAAGTGGTTGGAACATTCTGGTTTTTTTTTTAAGCATATTATTGATGTTCTTTACCGATGTTATCAATTACATGCTGTAAATGGCACTAATGCTTTTTGGTGTTAATATTGAGGACCAATATTTAAATTTCGGTTTTTTTGTTCTTGCATTGTCCAAATTGTTCTGACTTTTTTTGGCTTGAGGTCCTTTAAGTAGACTGAAGATCCCTTTTCAAGTGATACTGAAAGAATGCATCTCACAAAAAGAAGCATAAGCCTCGTCTATGAAAATGAAAGCTGTTGAATGGGTTATTGAACTATCTGGGTGATCAGGATGGGGGGAGTATGGTGTTTATAATTTCTGTGGTGTTAGACTTTGATCATTTAAAAATATCTGTACCACAACTTAACGCTTCAATAAAAGTTCGCTTAAATTGTTTGTAGTGATGATCCAGCAATTCTACCCTTCACTCTCTTCATGCTTTCTGGTACCAAATGGTTTAATTCTGAAATAGATTTCTTTCCTTACTGTCCTAATTTGCTCTGCCCTTGTAGGGGATGCATCTCAACATGCTGGCAGTTTAAAATCAGGCAGCATGT
The DNA here is from genome assembly GCA_014706295.1 of Lycocorax pyrrhopterus obiensis. Taxonomy (NCBI): domain Eukaryota; kingdom Metazoa; phylum Chordata; class Aves; order Passeriformes; family Paradisaeidae; genus Lycocorax; species Lycocorax pyrrhopterus. The sequence goes on along the minus strand of JACSVZ010000004.1, from coordinate 68,895,222 downwards.
GAAATGAAGCCAAATTAAAATGTTATGCTGTTCTTGAAGCTAAAATCGCTTCTCTAAATGGATACAAAAATTGGTTGTCTACATCTAACCTGTATCTTTGTCTTGAGCATTAAATATTCTAAATAGTCCTCTGAATTAAGACAACTGTTTCTAAGTAACAAAATGGCATAAATTTATGGTACTTAAGCTTAGACTGACTTTGAGAGTTCAAGGTGAGATTATCTCTTAAGGTAAAGTAGGCATGTACCTAATCTGCATAGTAACCTAGACCAGAAGGCAGTAGCTAGGAATGTCATTGCTAAGCAGATGCAACCAGCACAACCGAAAATTCCTTGAGTTCATGTGGTAAATCCTACAGGAAGAGCAGTTGCAGTTTAATCATGCCTGCAAAGCTCTAGCAGTGCTGATATCCCCCAAAGTCACCTTTGTGTGTGACTAAGTATTGTGTTAGTATTGGAGGTCAAAAAACTTTAAATTGTTTAGTTCTGAATACAGGTCTCATTAGTCACCCAGACTTAATCCGTGATGTGTTACATATATCTTATGGTGTTCTGGATAGTAAATAGTAACTTGTAGTTATTTTGAGTACTTAAGACCTTTTAAAATGCCCAACAAACTTCTATGAAAATAAGAAATTCCAATTTGCAGTATCAAGAGATCCTGTCTTAAAAATCTCAGCTATGATAAGTTAGCAGTAATCTACCTCTGAAGGGTACTGATGGAGCTGGTGAAAGATCTTGTCAAACCACTTTTAATTATTTAGGAGCTCTCCTGGTTAACTGGAAAGGTCCCAGTTGGCTGGAGGGTAGCAAATGTGATGCCCACCTACAAAAAGGGCCACATGGAGGATCTGGCAGCCTGACCTTGTTGCCAGGGAAAGGTCACGGAGCAGATGATACTGAGCACTCACACAGCACATATGTGTGTTTGTGAAAGACAGGACTTGATTGACCAACCTGATCTCCATCTAGGGCAAGCTGACCCACTCAGTGGATGAGGGGAAAGGTGGATGGTGTCTGTCTGGACTTCAGTAAAGCTTTAGATGCTGTGTCACAACATTCTGGAGAAACTGGGTGCACTATTTGCTGGGTTAAAAAACTGGCTGGGTCATCAGTCCCAGAGAAGGGGCGTGAGTGGTGTCACATCCAGCTGGTGGCTGGTCACCAGTGGTGTTCCCCAGGGCTCAGTGTTGTGGTTGCAAAGCTGGGGGTGTCTCATCCAGTGGCAGGGGTGATCTTTAAGTTCCCTTCCAATCCAAGCCATTCTATGATTCTATATTAGACTGTGTGGGGATGGGCAGAGTGCAGGTAGCATGATTAGGGCAGGAAAGAGGATAAGGCAGTTCTGTGCCTGAGCACTCTGATGCCCTTTCATCATGGGGCAGAAAGGGAGATGCTGACACCAGTGCTGGTACCAAGCCACTTGAATAAGCATTAAAGCCAGTGGTTTTCAATCCTAGACCTTTACTGTGGTGTGTTGATGCCAAAGAGATAACTCTGCTCTGGTACTTATATCTGGGTGGGATGACTCTAGAAACAGGTACTGGCTGTCAGTAGTGCTGCTGCTCTGGTGGTGCAGGGTTATGTGTTGGCAGAAATGTTGAACCTTGCCAGCTGGGGTGGTGTAAACTCAGGTTTCCCTAGTGATAATCCCAAAAGCAATGCCACCAATATCTAAATGCACAAGGCTTGGAAACAAGGCTGAGTCTATGCTCCCGAGGTGTCAAGTTCTCCCAAGCTATATAGCAAAACTGTGTTAGAAGTGGAAAAAGTTGCTTCCAGATATATTTTGTATAATCTGAAGCCTGTTGAGGAGCTAAAGCTGAGCCTGTGGCCAAAGCTTAGAAAGAACAGGATAGTTCAGCGCTGATCTGTTCCCATGGAACCACAGTAATGACAATTCAGTAGAAAGGTAAATGAACAACTGAGGAGCTGCTCTGACAGCTACATGGAGCTAAGCAAAGGGGGTTCATGTGTAAAAGGAATGAAGACAATCATTTGCATGTTCTCAAACATACTCAAAAACTTCTAATTTCAAATGCTGGTAGAGACACAGTGTGAATGTACCTACAGACAAAGCTTTGGAAGAGAGCACTGTCATTAGGAAACTACTGAGACAGGCATTTCCTGACAGTTAGTTGCATTGACTTTCAATTTTGTGTTTAACTTCAGGTTAAGTTACACTTGCAATTTTTCATCCCACTTAATTTCATACTGTGGGATTAGGGGTGGTGTGGTCCATGGGTATTCTGCATGTTGCTTACTGTTCAGCCAGGCCTGTGCTGTTTGGGGAGATTGGATTAGGGTAAAAATTGCTTACAATGTTTGATGTTACCATACTTCCTGCCTACAAGGAAGCACTGTGAAATAATTTTTAACCAAATTTCAAGTTAACTGTTCCATTTTCTTCTATTACTTGTTATACACTCTACTTATAATATTGGAGCTGCTGTTATATTTTAAAAAATTAAGCAGGCCCTAGAGAATCTTGCTTCTGCAGATGTCTGAAAGCCGTATCTTTATATAAATTTTACATTCTCTATAACATGCTTGGTTCTGTGTTTAGCAACTGCTATTAATTTTAAATACATTTATACAAGTGAAATATGTACAGTCATGTTTAGGAGCAAGACCAGACACATGAATACCATTATCTCAGCATTTTTCATTCCTGGATTAGCCAAAACATGAACACACATTTTTGTATCATGTAATTCCTAATGTTACGGGTACTTTACCTCATCCCTAACTCTAAGTTATGTCACTTACAGCCTTGCTGTTATTTTCCCTGTGTCTTTTTCTAGATTATATTGATCCTCTCAGTCCATCACTCTAATGTTTTCTTAAATACTAAGATTTCAAAATAGAATGTAAGGCATCTGCCCATCTGAAGACATAGAATCACCAAATTGGTTGGGTTGGAAGGGACCTTAAAGATCATCTGACTCTAACACCACTGCCATGGGCAGGGACACCTTCCACTAGACTGACTTGCTCAAAGCCTGTTCCAGCCTGGCCTTGAACACTTCCAGGGATGGGGCATCCACAACTTCTCTGGGCAACCTGTTCCAGTGCCTGACTGTCTTCAGAGTAAAGAGTTTCTTCCTAATACCTAATTGATACCTTTGCTCACTCAGTTTAAAGCCATTCCCCCTTGTTCTGTCACTACATGCTCTTGTAAATAGTATCTCCCTCTCTTTCTAGTAGGCTCCCTTCAGGTACTGGAAGACTGCAATTAGGTCACTCAAAGCCTTCTCTTTTCCATGAGGAAAATCCAAATTTTCTGAGCCTTTCCTCATAGGAGAGGTGACACATCACTCTAATCAGCTTAGTGTTCCTCCTCTGGAGTCGCTCCAACAGGTCCATGTCCTTCCTGTGCTGAGGTCCCCAGAGCAATTTGCAGGACTCCAGGAGGGGTCTCACCAGAGCAGAGGGGCAGAATCCCTTGCCCTGCTGACTGCACTGCTTTGGATGCAGCCCAGGAGAGGATTGGCTTTCTGGGCTGTGAGTGCATATTGTTGGGTCATGTCCAGCCTCCCGTCCCCCAGCACCCCCAAGTCCTTTCAGGAGGACTGCTCCTGATTCGTTCATCCCCCAGCCTGGACTGATACAAGAGTTGCCATGGCGCAGGTGCAGCACCTTGCACTTGGTGTTGTTAAACCTCATAGGATTCCCACAGGCCCGCTTCTCGAGCTTGTCCAGGTCCCTCTGGGTGGCATCCCATCCTTCAGGTGTGTCAACCGCACCGCTCAGTTTTGTGTCATCTGCAGATTTGCAGAGGGTGCACTTGATCCCTTCATCCATGTCATATTAAATAACACGAGTCCCAATATTGCCCTCTGCATTAGAAAGGTGCAAAGTTCTGGTTTGAGTTTGCAAGGTAGCCATAGAAATAAAACTTCTGACTCTTATTTCCACTAGAAATGGACTTCTGGCTCCACTGTCTAATTTCCATCTATTAAATTTCATTGTCTTACTTTATGGGCAAAAGTAAGTATTTGGTACTTGTTTTACACTATTAAAACTGCTGCACCAACAACGCTGTAGAGAGACAAGGAAAAACCAGCATAGGACTGAACAGTTACAAGTTGCACTTACAGGACTAAGGTTCAGCTTCTCTGTGTGGACAGGAATTACACAAATGTAACAGAACAAGACAAAATGTTCCAAATCCATTATTATTGCTCAGAAACTTGGAGCAATTTAGTGCCTCTTCATCATCTGCTTCTTCCAGAAGAGGCACTGTCCTCTGTGCCTGCCAGAGATTATTTATTGAAACATGCCATATGACAGCTCCATCAACACACCAGCCACTGTAGCTTTACAGCCATCTCCACTCCCTAAATTTGGACTTGTTTCTTTTGAAGAGGAACTTGCTAAGTATCTGTCAGCTTCACTAGATTCATCTTTACCAGCACTGACCTTAAGAGTTAGGACATATTTGGCCAAATGCAAGGTCAGATTTCAAATACAAAGTTAGAACCCAGGCTATAAAAAGGTAGGTAAAACTACTGTACTTAACTGAAAGATTCCTTCTTAGCTGCTGTGATATTTTGCAGCCAGAACCCCTAATAGCCTAGGCAGCAGTAACATATGTGCTCCATGCTGTTTCAGGGTGAAACTTTAACCAGAGGGCCTAAGCCCTTGAGGGCTGTTCTCTAATGGTAGCCCTCTTCAAACTCTTCTTTTTGTTAAAGATGCTTCTCTCCTGTTTTTATTTCATGGTGCTGTTCTAAAGCCAAGATAGTGCTGTTGCATTATCTGAGAGGAGAGGGAAGAATATGTTTTTATTGAATTTTTAAAGCGTCCTCAACACTGTTACAATATCCTGCAAGGCATGTATCATTAGGTCTACTCATTGTATGTTCACTTAATTAGACTTGGAGAATTGGGCTCTTTCTAGGCTACATCTTTCTAAAGCCACATTATCAGCTGCATTATAGGTAGGATGCTCTGTCCAAACCATCTCTCGCAGCCCAAATTTGCCAGTTTTAAGGGTTCTTACATATATTTTACAGACACGTTCAGATAGTGCAGAATTTTTTCTTCTGATTTGGTGATCTAATATTTCATAGTTTCTAATTTAGAGTGAAAATCTGATATAAAACTGAAAGTGTTGATGAAGTTGCTGATTTAACTAAAGGCCTGATTTATTTATTCCCCTAAACTGTTGTGAAATATGGGGAGGGGCTTAGAGGAGGAGGACAGAAAAATAAGAAAATTACTCGTTCCCCCTACAGAAGGTATATTTTCCCTAGTGTGCTGTAGTGAAAGCTGGCATTTATAACAACAAGGTAAAGCTGCAAAGGCTTCAAGGTGTAATTGCTGAGGCTGCAGTACCTACAACTGAAGGATACTGAGCACAAAGCTGATGGGGCTAGTAAAAGCAGTAAAGCAAACAGACAAACAAACAGCCAGTGTTGTAATTGTCTGTGCTCTTGATTAATACTGGTTTTAATGTTAGTATTTCATTTGTTCAGCTGTGCTTGCACTGGTTTTAGGCACGTAATAAATGGTAAATTCATAGGTTTTAATATTCTAGTTTTAAGCATGGTAAACAGTTTATTTGTAGTTGTACTCTGTTGTTAAGTGCCATGACATGAAAAAGCTGAACAATTTATTTTTGTGCCCGTCAGTTCTTCCATTTAGTGTGCTGCTACATAACAGAAGGATATGTTTTCTGATTACCTGCTTTCTTAACATTGTAATCTCTTAAACACTTCATTCCTGAAATATTTAAACTATGCAGACCACCCAGAAGGGCTCAGCAGACAAGAAGTTTCAAACCAGTAAATTTCTCTTCAACTGCTCATGTTACTATGTCAAGCAGTAGGTAAGAAATTAACCAACTACTCAAAAAAGCTATCCGGTTTGATTTTTCACAAAGAAGGTAGTCCAGAGACACACAGAAACCACATTTAAATCAGCTTTAACAAAACTGTCTAAACTCCTTTTAAAAGAATTGTAATCCAAGTTATTCTTACTAAATTTGGATGACTGCCACCTCATTGAGCCACTGCTCAATTTCTTGTAGTAAAAGCAAATTAATAGACAAAAAATAGATGGTTACAGAAACAGATGTTCAGTTTATACTGAATATTTCAAAATAGTCTTTTTTTTTCAGTTTATGTGATGGTGACTCAAGAAATTTTTACAATCTCTGTATTCCATGTGTAATACACGTTTTACATACAAAGTAAATACACACTGGTATATATTTATATCTATAAATATGGAAAACTATAAAGGACACCTAAAAAATAAGCAGTTCTAGACTACCATTTTTGTAACAATTCCTCAAGTTTTATTATTTTGGGATCCTTAATTTTCAAGATTGTTTAAGACTCTGAAGGCACCTGGAATTATTTTGATTGCTCTCTCTGCAAATCTAACCAAATTGCACTCTAGCAGTGGAGCCTGAGCTCTGAGACAGTGTGATGGGAAGTTTCTATTTTTCCAGGAGCCATACATCCCATACAATTTCTTAACGGACCTCCAGCCATCTGCAGAAAGATACATTTTTTATGCATTCTGGGGTGAAATGGGGAGATTTGAAGTCAGGCCTTTTTGCAGATGCTGGATCATTCCTTCCGCTGCCTCAGGGACCCTATTGGAATCAGAGGAATGGTTGCTTGTATGCTGAGGAGATTAGACATGTCACATGTGTCTGCCCCTTAAAAGGATGTTCTGTTGCCATACCAAAAAAAAGCCATTCAGGATTTTACTGTACTGATAAGCAACCTGGAATACAATTAAATCTGGTGTAAACTGAAACCACACAGGAAGACAGCCAACTGTCTCTTTAAATGCTTTTAGGGACCAAGTGGGAAGGAGACATGACCTATAGGTCTTCATCTTGAGACTTGGACTTCTAGTGAGTCATGAGGACTGCATGCAGGAATGGAAGAGCTTACTCTTTTCACAATCCTGTAAACCAGTTATACAATATGGAAATGATGGTATTTACTTCATTTCACAGAAGCACCACTGGCAGCTAGAATGTTAGAAAGATGGTAACATGGAGAGGCTGAGTGGAATGATCCTTCATTGATAATCACCCTGATTCCACAATATTATGAGGATTATTTTGATAAGACAATCTTAAGGCCACATAAGAATAAATATATATATTCTAAATCATATCAAGAAATTTGAACTACTCACGCTCTTCTGAGTAACCAAAATGACATTGATTAAAGACACCAGTGTAAAGATTGAATAGTGTAGAAGTTTAATATTTTTTTAGGTTTTTGCTGTGTCCAGCAGTGAAAATACTCATCATAGTATCTCTTGCTTCAGTGCTGGATTAGGATTAGTTTTATAGTTCCTAAAATTCTTGAGCATGCTTCCTCAAAAAAAAAAAAAAAAGGATGCAGTTCGGGAATTCCAGAGAAGCAGCAAAGCCAAATAAATGAATCATTCACTGCTGGTCACTTTGTGTATCTGCTAATACGGGGGGAAGAGTTGCTTGGAATAGCATAGAAGAAGGAAAGAGAGAAAATTATTTGTTGCTTCTAGTCACAAATTCAGGGCTATTGCCTGTTAATTTTGAGCTGATTCGAGAAACTGAAGTACAAGAGAGATGTTGGCAGTGACCACTTCTCCTGTCAGCAATGCCAGATCTGGCCATTCTGTAGCTGTTGCCAAACGCACAATCCCTTGCCCAGACTGGTCCAAAGCTGTTCTTTCCAGCAGAATCTTTCCATCTGGATTGCTCCCAACATGAAGATGACAGAAGGGTGTTTGTGATCCTTGTAATGCTTTGCCTTGCCTTTTCTGGTTTCCAGAGCAGTGCTGGCTGGATAAGCTTGAAGGAACTGAAATGGTGCCAGTTACACATCATTATGTGTTTTAACACACTGAATATAAGGGAGAGCAAGTCTTAGGTGTTACTCTGTAGCTTCTACAAGAGGAAAAACTCTCCTCCTTCCAAGGGACTGGGCATGTTTTCATGCACAGTGGAAGTGTACAATATTATATAACTCTTACTTAAAGACAGAAAGTTTGGGGTTTTACTATAATATCTTCTAAAAAATTATCCTCTTCAAAAATAAAGTAATTTTGTATCTTAAAATTGGTACCTGGTGTTTTTTCATAAGAACATATCTATCTAAATGGCAACATAAACTTCTGTTTGTTAAAACAGAAGTCTCTTACTTCGTTGCAGGGGATTCTGAATGATAGACATTAATGATTGACCTTATGGCTAAGATGTTCAAGTCTGACATTTGGATGCCATGTTCAATCCTTTAAGGAGGATAAAGCAAAAATACTGGCTTAAAATACAGATATGACAGTATAAACTTATGGGCATCTTCTCTCAGCTCCTGTAATTTTGATGTTCAATTACAGTATGATGACCCTGGCAGATAAAGCAGTACTTAATAGCAATCTTCTTTTAAAAAAACTCATGTAGCACGTGTTCAGATGAATGTACTTTAGCATCAGTCACCATTCAGTCAGTAACATTTTATCCAGTATAACCTACTCAGAATGCAAGAACTGCAATAAAAAGTTATGAAATTAGTTACAGAAGAAGGTGTTAGAAGGTGATGCACTGGGGACCTAGCACAAATACAACACATGCTTATAAGAGCAGAAATAGGAACAGAAAGTCCTGAATTAATTATGTGTAGGTATTTATGTGTTGCTACTGACTGTAAAAGATGATCCTTAGTGTAAACAACTTGCCTTCAGAATCTCCAAGAGTGCAAATAAAGAGAGCTAAAAAAGTCAATACTATCAGAATTCAATATTTTCCATTTTCATTATAGACTTGTATAAAGTGCCTCAAGTCTATCCACCATTTGGAAATACATATGACAAAGTAGAAATTATTCTCCTCTAAGAGCAAATCTCTATGGAAAAAAAAAATCACATCAGCAATAAGTGCTGCTGAGGTATTTTCAGACAGCTAATAACTCCCTCCGGAGCTGCCTAGGTCCAATTTGGAATTTGAGCTGACAATTGTATCTCCCTCTCTCGATTGCTTGCTGGGAAAAAAACCAGCTATGCTTCACTGCAAATGTGAGTAATAAGGGATAGTAAGGTCTTCAAGTCTTGAGGGTAATAGATCTTTGGTTTTTAAAAAATTGCCCACCTGCTTTTCTAGGGAAAAAAAAAAACCAACAAATTAAAATTATTATTTTTAAAAAGTAATCTGTCCTGATATAGAAGTCAAATGTGTACACTCATATATACTGAAAATATCATAAGCTTACTGCAAACTAAATGAGACAGTTGTCAGCAGTAAGTTTATTTTCTTAAAAGTGAAAATTTCATTCACAGCAGCTATAAAAATATAGATAAACTCTTTCACACTTCATCTCCTGACCTGCATTTCTGACTAGCTTACAGAGGCAGTCATCTCTTTGCTCTATTCATGCTTTGAGCCAGCTGGACATAAGACCGGCTTCTTTCCAGAGATCATGTGGCCACATTAGCACAGTTCTGAGCCCAAGCTAATGTATCCTGCTTCACAGCCAGCCTTATTAACTCAGGTTCAGCCACACACAAATTGCAGCTACGCAGCTGCTACTCTGGCTGGTTCAGGGCACAGGCAGAGTGAACCTGTCACTGTCTGCACCCATCCATGTAGATGTACCCTCAGATGACCCTAGGCACTGTGTGCTGTAACAAAAGCTAGTTTTAGGATTTGGTTCTCCAATTAATTGCATTTTAATTGCATAATACGAACTACACTGGAAATGGAGTAACAAAATCTTACAGGATATGGTAATGTGAGTTTGTGTCAACATCACCACAACGGTGTTGTGCCTAAGCTGGTCTGTGAACCAACTTAAAAAAAAAACACCAAAACAACAGATTCATACAAATATAAAACATTTTCAGAGATCTAACTGTCATGGGAAAGATTATCATGTTGCATTTCTGTCCTTGCTTTCCAAACACATTATCTGTCAAACAAGGTGAGTCAGGAAGGACGAACTGCTGAAAGAATGTGGTCAACCGTGACAATGTCCTTCTTTCCACTTTTTGCTTGGTGTTGCTGAACAGTATTCCCTAGTCAGTGTAAATGGTAAGTGTACTTTGGTATAGATTCAGCTCCTTCTTCACCATTCATTACTCTTCCTTCCTCTTGAAAATAAAGGCAAGACATGCTGTCAGTGGGTCAGTGCACTGGTTTTGCACACAACTCCTCAAAATTACTTTTCCAATAGCTTTGAAGTCTTAAAAGTCCTTCACAATACTTTTCACAGTCTTCCTGCAGAGAATTCCTGAAGAGCCCAATAATAGCCTTCCCCGAGTACTGATACCTTCACAAGTAAAAGCAGTAATTGTAAGCATACCAAATGGCATGGTATGTTAAGTGACAATGGGAACTTCACAGGGATTTCCATCTCTTGGGTTTTTATCTGCTGTCATTTATCTACTGTGTTATATTCCTATGCTTCTCTGTACAAGAGACAGTGGAGATAAATATCTGGAATTAAAAATGAAGCTGCTAAACACAATTTATTGCTCATAAAAGGTTTCACCTTCTGGGTCTAACTCACCCACTACACTGTCTGCAGCAGTGGCCATTGAGTGAAGAACACAAGTACATATGGTGTGCTCCCAGCTGTCAGCTCAGTTATGTCCTTGGCCTGATAGAATTTGACCATTTTATTATTCCCAGTGGATCCCTCCTTCAAGTATTCGTCCAATCATCTCCCATTGAGCTCATATAAATTTTTGTCTTTACAAATTTTGGAAGGGAATGTAACAAGTTTGCCAGCTTTTCAATTTGTCATTCTAAACCAAATTCAAGAGCCTAGAACAGCCATGCAGTGAGACAGACCAAAGATCCACCTAGCCAGTACCCTTGTCACCTAAATCAGCTTATAGTGAATGCCTGGGAAAAGCAGCAGAACAGGCAGGACTAGCATACAAAGGTATTTCCTCATTCTTCAGCAATCTTTATCTCCGGAGTTCCTGAGAGAGAGAATGGTTGCCATTCACCTGCAGTTTTACCATCCAGTCATGTGTTAAATCTCACAGTAGGCTTTCATTTTTAGAACCCCGAAAATACAGTACCATCATCTAACTTCAGTGCTTCACTTTCTATCTCTGTTTTTTTAAGGTTTTTTTTCAACAAATAATTTAGAGATATGTTTCACATTTCAAATTTCCATGAAAATACACTAATAATCACCCTTCATTTTGAAAACAGACCATTTTCTCCTAACCTGTGTCAACAAATTATTCTTTAGCAGCTTAGTTTCTTTTAAGAGCCACAGTCCACTGTAGCCTGTTATGCAAACAGATCTTTTTTTGATGCAAGCGCATCAGCTGCAAGTACAGCAAGATCACTGTTTCAGAACAGCTCTTCTATGAAAACAGTTTGAAGCAGATCATGCACAATGGTGATCAAAAATCAAGTCCAGGCCAAGAAGCCTAAAATTTATGGCACCATAAATTTTAGTCTCATGACTCTCATCAATATAATGTTTACCTACAACACTCAAGAGTATACAGACAATCTTTTCTCTTTTGTTTTCTGCTTTTACAGTGCCTGATTTTCCTTATCAGGAAGTGTTTGACACCATCTACATACTACAGTTATAACAAGATGCATTTCTTATTTGGAATGAATTTTAACTCTGATTTGTCTCAACATCCTTCAGTAGTACAAAGGGCTGTTTTCACGTTCTCTATATAATTTATACCTGGTGTTTATTCTCCTTCCCTCAAGTGTCTCATATGCACAGTATCACACTACCCCAAATTAAACTAGCTTTTCTTAGTCTCCTATTCTGGATTTGGGGGTTTTGGTGTTCATGGAGCAACAGATTTTTAGTAATTCTAGAGATACACACAGATGGATAACTGAGTCAGTGCATCCTTCTGTTAGTTGTACAACCGGATTTATTTATTGGGCTACTCCACTCTATCCTGCCTCACTTTTGGCAGTTCTGTCCTGTTCTTTGGAGACACAGAATGCATTTATGATTTCACCCACACAGTATGAACTAACACTGAAAAAGCAACACTCTTATGCCTTGTAGTAATATCATAGTAAGAAAAAACAACACATATAGTATTGACCCTCAGGCTTCAGCAATATGATTCTTACTTTTTATACTGTGTTAGAAACATTTTCTGCAGGTCAGTGGGCATAACTACACAAGCATTAAACTACCAGGAATTCCAAATTGCTGCCAAGTTACACCTCAATAAAAACCTACTGAGTCAAGACTCTGATGTTTCTGATGCAGATTGATTAATAACTAATTTTTATTTCCTGCACTGCAAACCACTCTGGCAGTTCTTGAGGTGTGTAAAAATTGCTTTTAACAGCACTTCACTAACAAGCAAAACGGTGTTCATGTAGATGGAAAACAAAACACCATTCAATAAAAATATTTCACTTCAAAAAAAAGCAAGACACGGGAACATTGATCAAAATCAGTGAATAAGTATGGAACAGAAATAACCTTCTGATTTTACATAATTGTATGCAAAAAATTTCCAAGGGTCATTCATATCAGTTTGTTTAAGATACATTTTAAACGAATACTCTCCTATGAGGAAAAACTGAGAGATTTGGGACTGTTCAGCCTGGAAAAGAGAAAGTTCCAGAGGTACCTTTGAGCAGCATTCCAGTACATAAAGGGGACTGCAAGAGAGCTGAAGAGGGACATTTTACAAGAGCATGAATTGGTAAGACAAGGGGGAATGGCTTTAAATTGAAAGAGGGCAAGTTTAGATTAGATATTAGGAAGAAATTCTTTATTGTGAGGGTGGTTAGGCACTGGAACAGGTTGCCCAGAGAAGTTGTGGATGCACAATCCCTGGGAGTGTTCAAGGCCAGGTTGGATGGAGCTCTGAGCAAGTCAGTCTACTGCAAGGTGTGCCTGCCCATGGCAAGGGGGTTGGAACCCTGTGATCTTTAAGGTCCCTTCCAACCCAAGACATTCTCTGATTCTATGAAATACAGACAGGCCAGCTGGGATTAAATAAGAGCTTGGCCCTGAAAAATAATTATTCCTGGTGAACTTTGAAGTCAAGGGCTTTCAGCTGCTTTCAACCCAACAGGAACAAGAATTTCCATCCTGGTATCTCAAATAACTGATGCCAAATTATCTGAGGTCCTGTAAAAGGTCCCAAGCTTTGACATTTCATAAATTAGCAAGTCAGCTCTATAGATAGACATCCCATTCTGATCCAGCTGGATAACAAGTAATTTAATTTACTCCCTATCTGTTACCACCTGCTTCAGAAGATTGTCACCTGCCAAGTTTTACTGGGAGGGATCCCTGTTTTAGAACTCCGTGCAGGACACTGCAGCAGTTCCCAGCTTTGCCACGCCACTCCCCTCCTGATCTATCACTTAAATATATGAAGACACATTTCTTCCCCATGTGGATACAGCACCAAGTTTCTTCAGGGTGTTCCCAAGAAAGGAGCATTTGAAGCTCTGATCTTGCTGCGTGCAGGAGGCAGCATCCATTACTTTTAACAGCTAAGCTCTTTTTTCCTAAGGAAGACAAGACAAAATGAGTCTCTTCGAGGACTTTTGCAGTAAGCCCCATAGAATAAGGCCCTAGAGGGAAGACGGAGCCCAATAAACCTGGTTAATATTCAAGGAGCACCTCCTCCAAGCTCAAGAGTTGTCCACCCCAATGAGTAGGAAGTCAGGCAAAAATGCCAGGAGACCTCTGTGAGTAATGCCAGGAGACCTCTGTGGGTGAACAAGGAGCACCTCCAAACTCAAACGCAAAAAGGAAGCATAGAGAAGGTGGAATCAAGGGCAGGTAACCTATGAGGAATACAGAGACATTGTTCAGGTATGCAGGGATGAGGTCCCGAAAGCTAAAGCCCAGCTAGAACTGAAGCCAGCGAGGGATGTCAAAGACAACAAGAAGTGCTTCTGTAGGGGACAAACGAAACACTGGGAAAAATGTGAGCCCACTGCTCCCCCTCCCCGTCCTACTGTACCATCTCACTCCATTATTTTAGACTAGACACAGAAGACAGAACCAGCTCTGTACCCCTTACTGTACCTACCCTTCACTGCTTTGTCTAATAGAGTTCCTAGGATTTCCTTACATAATGTTTAAGGAGTACTGGAAAAGACAAAGGCACACATGCAAAGGAAACAAGCAGGTGCAATTTTTGTGGGGGTTGTGTTGTGGTTTTTTTGGTCAATACCTGTGAGCTGGTTTGGCTTGCAAATTCCTAATTGAAGAGGCTCAGCAATGCAACTGCAGAGAAATGGAAATCATCTTCTCTAGTACTATCAGCAAATTACCTTTGTCTTTGAGGCTGATTTACCTTTTGTAACTCCAGCTACAGCCAGAAACACACACTAGTCTCTTACAAGCTTTCTCTTGCATCTTTCTGCACCTTACAAAGCTGTGTTACGGCATTTAGATGTTTCACGTGGTAGCATTTTACTGAGTCTCTTCTGATATCCACAGGCAATCACCTTTTGTCATATCACTGCTTTTAGTTACATTTCCAACTGAAAATAAGCCTAGGAACTACAATGCCCTTCTCCTGATGCTGTCAATTCAGCAAATAGCACAGATACAAAGATTAAATATTAGTTGTGTGCGTATATATGCACTCATATGATCTATTATCATTTTTTAAATGCTAAATTCTGTGGCTTTTCACTACATAATACAAAAGGCTTTCAACCAGAGACACTCAGAATCTAAACAGACAGAAAAACACACATGAGCTCAAACAAAGACTCTTATCTTACTCTGTGCTTTTATAAAACATTTAACCTTTTACTTAGATAAACTAGTGCCAGGACCTCACAAAGAAAGTAATGTGTTCAGGAGGGAATGGAGAAAGGGCACTTCCCTTCTACAAAAGGATTGAGAAGGAATTCTAAACATGAAGATAAAAATCAAAATAAAGTGGAAGAATGAGACAAAGTAGTAAGCCAGAATTTATTCATTATGTGTTTCAGTGAACTTTCTCTAATTTCCTGTAATGTACCTTAACTGCAACAATGTTTATTTGCTACACAGATAGTCCAAGCCTCTAATCTATGAACTTCCACAACTAAAATTTGCAAACTACATGGCCCAAAATAAAATACATATTAACATGCTTAAATTGGAGATGAACCCATAGAAACCAGTGCATCCATACTATGTACGTAGATCTCAAACACGATCATTTATTTTAAATTGACTGTTTAATTCTCACTGACTCAGAATTACCTAAGTGCCACCGAGGTACTGGCCTCTGGCAGCATGCACACATAAATCTGTTCAAGCACTGACAGGACTGTTAGCTGACACCTCAGAAACCCAAAATATGGACCCTCAAGATGTGTATTTCCATATTTATCTCATCAAGCAGTTCAATCTCGCTGGCAGACTCCAAGGACAGTCTCTTTTAAGAGATAAGTTGTTGAAATACTCCTGCCAGGATAGGAAAGACCAAGGTAAACCACCGATGCCCATGGCAAATTTAGCCTGACAACGCGGTAATCTCTTCTAAAATACCTTTGGCACTAATGCACCAAAAATTTCCCAGCATCCAACTGCATGCCCTGAATCACAAAAACTGGGAGACTGAGATGACCCTGGATACCACACGACACTTAGGCTGATACAAAAGCAAATAAATGTACTTGCTCCTTCACAGCAGTTCATGCCAGCCTATGATTTACACAGGCTGATCTGGCACACATTTACATTCCTGTAAGGGCTTTCTGTAGTTTTTAACTATATCACTTCACCTCCTCCCAGCTATAAAAAGAGAATGATGGAATTAATGTAACATTACAGAAGCACTGTCAGTTATGATAATTAATTAAAAAAATATATATTCCAAATAGAGAGTTGATTCTGCTTTATTGAGGTAGAGCTTTTTTTTTTAAACAACAAAAATTTTATCTAAAGTGAGGAAGACCTGGTGCAAAAACTGCCAAGTATAATGATTAATAAAGAGAAACCAGTAGTAAAGAATTATTAAAAGATTTGGTTTACTACACATGTACTCATATTACACAGCTTGAGATCAGCTAGCTAAATTTACCAATATTTACACACATCCTTAAAAGTTAGAAGCTCATTAAAAACCTCTATCAGAAATGCTCAACAAGCTAATCATAATTTTATTTATCTATCTCATTCCAGTGGCAGATATCAAATACTCAAAAATCTATTTATTTATCTATTGTCTAAATACAGACAATGATACAAAATGTTATTTTAAAATATCTGATAATTAACACTTGTAGTATACCAAACATCTGTTCCACAGCTTTTATTCCCTGCAGTCAAAATTCAAGCCTTTGCAATTTGCCTGGTGAAAAGGTAACATGATCCAGCATCTTTTTCTGTATTTAGAACAATTCCAGATTTATAGGCTGTTTTTACCACAGCAGTATGCAATATTCTAAAACAAGCTCTAAGAAAAAATAATTAAAACTATGAAGCTTAACAGAAAATGAGACAAAGCCTAAAGCCAAAGAAAAACCCTGCTAAACTTATTTGATATTATTAAGATCTGTGATTTTTCTAGGAAAAGGAGAAGTGCATTAGATTACACCTATGCGGACATAGTTAAACACTCAGTATGGTGTAATGCTGACATTTATGTTTATCTTATGGAAGTTAAGGAGAGGCTGGAAGAACATTTTCAGTGATTTCCCTTGCAATCAGTTTTTATTTAACATTTTAATTAATGATTTCCACAAAATGAGTAGGGAAACACCTTTGATACAAAATAAGAAATATAGAGTACTGAAAGACAATGGGAAATTTACAAAACCAGTATAAGACTTACTTAGAATTACGTAGTGCAACACTGTAGCAAAACGTGGAATATGTAAAATTTTCTTAAGAAAGGATGTTCTTTAATGTTTGATCTTTGAATACTTTCCAGCCTAATCAACAAGAAGGGAGATTTAATCTGTGAAACAGACAGCAGCCAACAAGCTCTCAGTGATGTCCAGGTGTTAGGACAAATTACTTGTTGGTAGAATTGCCTTGTTAAGCTTTAGGGCCTGACAGGTTTCAGTGATCTCACACCTAGAGGGAGGTTAACAAAGCTGGGAAGAAGGATGTACCACTGACAGCAGACACAAAGAATGCAGAATTTATGGGCCACAGGGACACTGGGCAGAACCCCCAAGATAAGGAAGAAACTAATAAACCTTACCCAGCAACTGTGCTGAATCAGCTCTGACTGGGTAAAAGGTAATTCTGCAGGGGGAGATCCCGACCACCGACTCATTGACCCAAAAACCCATCGGCCCAAAAGAGGAGAAACAGCATGGGACTGATTAGCATGAGAAGCGAGAGAATCATTAACCAATAGAAGATAGAACACTAATTAATACGAGAACTA
Source organism: Lycocorax pyrrhopterus obiensis (assembly GCA_014706295.1). Lineage (NCBI taxonomy): Eukaryota > Metazoa > Chordata > Aves > Passeriformes > Paradisaeidae > Lycocorax > Lycocorax pyrrhopterus. The sequence continues at coordinate 68,877,901 of JACSVZ010000004.1, read as the reverse complement.
TGAAACTCGTAGCCAATGAATACTAATTCCTGTTTGCTGAAATGTATAAATAGTAAAAGGTTTTGATAGTTGTTGTGCTTGATTTGTGGAATTCCACTGGGCACCCAGGCTTGCAGAACTCTGAAATAAAATAATCAATGTCTCTCTTGAGTGTGTAATTATTGGTTTACATTGTAATTATTGTTGCACACTGGGAAACAAATCTGATTTTTGTGGAAAACAACACCCTGCACTTATAAATTAAGACATTATCTCAGAAACCCTGGTCAGAAGGATGTATTTGATGGGAGGTATTTGAACCTGTCAACATAACGAGAAAGCGTCACGCAAAGGATACGAGTGGTAGAAACTAACTGTATATTTTATTATTGAATAAAAGCTTTCTAAACTAATGGTCTGTACCAGAAGGAGGGCATTACTTGTGTTAATAATAAGATGTGTCGGGTAGCTCTTTTTTTAAAAAATAAGGCGGGGGGGAAGATGACATTTTAGGGCACCCCATTCTCTGGTACCACACCTGAGACTCAAGAGAAACTAGAAGAGCTCTCGGGAGTGCCAAAAAAGCAGGTAATACTTTTGTTTTCCGGCACGGAGCGGAGGCCAGGGCCCGTCGGTGGCACGGCGCGGCTCTGAGGGAGGGGCGGGGCCGCTGGGCTCTAAGATGGCGGCGCGGGCCCCACGTGGTGCGCGCCGAGGCGGGCGCGGGGCGGGCGCTGGCGACATGGCGGCGGCAGCGGGCGGTGAGGGCGGGAGGAGCGACGGAGCGGAGGAGGACGAGGTGGAGGTTGGTGGATGCCGACACCGGGGCGCTCCCCAGCCCCGGGGGAAGGGTCCGGCCCCCCGCGGGGCGTGGCCCGCCCCCGCTCCTCCCGGCCGGCGGGGCAGGCAGGGAGAGGGGCCGGGCACGGACCGAGCGCGTTTCCCTGGGGCCGGCGGGTGTCTCAGTCCCACAGTGGTCCCGTCCCCAGAGCTGTGTGGTTCTGGCTGTTCTGCTTCGGGCTTCCCCGAAAACGGCGTGGTCAGAAAGCGATCTTCCACGTTCTGTTGCTTCCTGTCGCCATAAAATCACAGAATCAGAGAAAGGCCTTTAAAAATCATCTGGTTCCAGCTCCCTGCCATGGGCAGGGATACCTTTCACTAGACCAGGTTGCTTAAAGCCCCATCCAACCTGGTCTTGAACGCTTCCAGGGATGGGACACCCACAGCTTCTCTGGGAAACCTGTTCCAGTGCCACACCCCCCCTCAGTAAAAAAATTAATTTTCATTAATGAAAATTTCAATATCTAATCTAAACACACTCTCGATTTAAATCTGTTACCCCTTGTCCTATCACTACATGCCCTTGTAAAAAGTCCCTCTCCAGTTCTCTTGTAGACCCCCTTAGGTACTGGAAGGTGCTGTAGGGTCTCCCCAGAGCCATACTGATGCTCATTTTTCAAGGGTGAAAAAAGTGCTCCCCCATTCCTAGCTAGGAAGAAAAGGCCAGGAAATTCAGGTGTGAAACAGATGTCGTATGGAGTAGCGGGTCACTACATTTCCCCGTGTGTTACAAGAGTTCTGTCTCTTGACAAAATGGAGCATAACTCCAATTTGGGGTCTGTTTATCCTGAAAGTCTGGGTCTTTGTATGCTGTTCTTATTGGTGTAGATTGCTTTGGGGGGGGGGAAGGGTGTGCTTTTTTTTTTCCCCTGAGTTCTGTTATATCTATTATAGCTGTACATTATCAACTTTTCTTGTAGGAGCAACTGGTCATGGTTGAGCTATCAGGAATTATTGATTCAGACTTCTTAGAAAAATGTGAAAACAAATGCAAGATTTTGGTGAGTGATTACAGCACAATAGGAAAGGGGTAAGTTATTATGAGTGTGAACAAGGGACTGAGGCTGCTTCTGAATTTCTTGATGTTGATAACATTTAGATTAAATCTTTGATAGAGAATTATGTGTGCTGTATTTGGCTGCATGTTGTAGGTTCTCTTTCAGAAACAGCATAAAGTCCTTTAATATATTGTGTAAATACAAGGAAATGTTTTCAGAAGTATATGTAAGCTTGGACCAGTAACTGCTCTGATTTTGCATTCTAAGTTAATTTTTTTTAAATTATGTATTTCGTATGTTAAAAAAAATTGTTAATCACACTTCTTCAAATAACTGGAATACAGCTGACAGGTAAAGCAAAATATTGCAGATTTTCACTGTATTTACAGTGGGGTTTTTTGCAGATGTGTCCTGGCAAGTTCAAGTCTTGTAAAGGATAACTGGGTATTAAGCATCTGGTAAACAGTTTTGGATGTTGTTTGCTTCACTGTGAGGTTATTGTAGGAATCTGGTTTCCCTATCCTGTTCCTTTTGAGTTTTTTAATCACTTCATCTGTATGGGACAGATTTTATTTGCCCTTCAAAACCTGTGTGGACTATGAGAGCTGTATAGATAGTACAAGTACTACCGATTTGCAAACACTTTCTGAAAGCAGACCTTTATTACAGACTGAAAAGATGGAAGAGAACATCTGAGTTTGCCACTGATCAGAATATATGTGAGTGGTAAAGTCAATTCTGAATGTCTCAAAAGTAGAAATACAATCAAAATTCATAAAATATTCATCTTCGGATGGATAGGCTTTTATAAGCAGGCTTCCTTCCTTGATCTGACCTAATTCTCTCGTTACGTGCATGATTCACTACTGGTGGCTGAATGGCTACGGACGCTTCAGTACTGCTGGCGGGATTCTTTTAAATGTTGTGCTTTGAGATTCCCTTGTAACGTTACTAGTAAAAGGTTAAAGTATCCATACTGTGTCCTACTTGTATCCAAGTCTACTTGCATTCACTCCACAGAGTAAGCATTCCTTGAGACTTTTTGTAAGGGGCAACTGTTGTTAAATCTTTAATTAAGGTGCTGCTCTATGTTACTCTGTTCAGCAAGTTTTCTGTGATGCTGGTCACATAAGGGGAAGACAGTCTCCAATTCTGCATAGCCCACAAAGGAATGCAAATCAGCCAAAGAAATAAAATTTTGAGTATAAAACCCCCATAATGCTATTGCTTAGTACTGATGTGTTATTATTTTTATTTATTTCTTGAAAAAAAACGAAAACAAAAAGAAAACACAACCCTCCCCCCCCGCCAAATGTTCTTTATGTTAGCTTAATGTTATTGGTGTTCTCAGTTTATGCAGAAGAGAATCCCAGAACTTAAATCTTGTTGATCTTCTACTTTTGAAACACAGAAATATCTAAGAGGAAAATGGCACAAATTCATATTAGCCTGTGTAATATTCTGTATTTTATGCAATTTACCACATAATGCCTCATCTTCAAAACTTTTAGCATGTGCTTGTCTTCATGTCCTGAATAATTCTGATGTTCACAAGGTACTATCCAAAGTCATTTTGCCTTAATTAATGTATTCTGTTCAGACATTGTTATCAAAATACAGTATATAGGTTTATCTTATGTAAGAATAATGGGATTCTGGCCTGTGTATTTGGAAAACCTGTGCTGTAGAGGAAGGGAATGAGCTGACAGAAATGCTTCCCTACTCTTTCACTCTTTGTTTAAAAAAAATGAAACAGCAACAATTCCCAACTCCTTCTCAATATAGATACACAGTAATCACAGAAGCTTCTGTGACCCTGCACTGGCACTTCTGGTGCTGATGTAATGCCTTATGCTGGCCTTCCTCACCCTTCGTGTTTTCTAAAGGGTTTTGAAAGTTATTCTGCTTTTCAGAACTTGCATTAGTTGAAGCTTAGAAAATAACATCATCTTCATGCAAACACTTACATTTTTGTTAATTTGAAATGTAGGTTATGTAATTTCCTAGAGGAAATAACAGCACTTTAACTTAGATAGACCATTGGCTGAAGTTTGATCTAAATTTATTTTAATATACTAGAGCATTTTCTATACAGTTCTATACTAAAACAGTATTATCTGGTTTATTTTTGTATTTAATATACTTAAAGGAACATGCATGATGCGGAATTTATGTAATCAGGATTCTGCTATGTCTGTCTTTGCTGGTCTTACAGTGAGAAATTCACCTGGGCTAATACAGACCTGACATCTGTGCAATTTTGTCCTTCTTTTTATAGGGAATAGAGACAGAGAGGCCCATTTTACAAGTGGACAGATATGTATTTGCAGGAGAATATGAAGGTAGGAAAAACAGTGTGAATACGATCTCTCCGTTTTCAAGTAACTGGAAGAACTTTCTTAACATCGGGTAGTTTTAGTGCAACTGGCCCTGTGAGATGCTGAAGTTGTGGGTAGTTGTATAACACCATGTAGAGCAGCAGCAGAGTTCACTGCTAAATTAACCATGCATCCATGGTACTTCCAGGAAAGTCTGCCTGGAAGCTGACTCTGGGGTGCAACAGCTAGCATCACTGCAGACAAAAATGTGGGATATAAAATGCCTTAAGGTGCTGCTTGTTGTCCCTGTGTAAGCAGGACTGACATGTTGTGCAATCTGTAGTTCTCTCATTTGCCCTGTGGTGACAACATTGGTCTGGAAGAAAATGGTCTGGGATCCTCCCTTGTAGTGACTTCCAATGACTGTGATACTCCTGTCTGTTCCTGAGTTCCTTACCAGTGCTGGGCGTCTGTGAGGGGCTGGAAGTCAGAACATTCCCACAGCTGGGCCAGTGGGCACAGTACCTGCAGCTGATATAAATTAGTCTCTAAAACATTCTCACTTTGTTTTTCATAGATACCTTGGGAACCTGTGTGGTTTTTGAAGAAAACACAGAGCAAGGTAATTGTTATGATTTGATGTTCTGTTCGTTTCAGCAGCTGGGGAGGTTAAAAATATTTATTTTATTTCAGTTGCTAGTGGAATTCACTATAACGGTTGGGGTTTGGGTATTGTTTTTTCTCCTCTCTTCTTAGTAGATGCAGAAGGCAACCAAAAAGTACAACTGAAATACAAGTGCCACACAGTGAAGAAGTTGAACATGACACGGACCCTTCTGACAGAAAAGAAGGAAGGAGAAGAGAACGTTGGTGAGTGCTTCTGCTCTTATGCATGTGGACATGGGTGGATTATGCTTGGGAGTGTCAGCCTTTACTAAGTGTTTGATTCAAGAGCATGCAGGATGTTAAAGGAACTTTCTTCTTTAGGCACCAAATGTGTATATTTAAATTTAAAAAATTAAATACATTTCTGACCAATGCTGCCTCCAGAAATGGCTAGTAGGAGATTCCTACAAAGAAGTGTAAGAGCAGGGCAAACGTATGCTGATGCTCCCTGGTATGTTTTTCTGTCATCTAGAAGTTTTGAAATCAGAGGTGGTGTTTAGTAGTTAGTTCTCTGTTGATTTTGTTTTTTCCTACTTCCATCATTTTTTCTAATGACTTTCTGAGTCTCTGTAATTATTGGAAAGCTATAATATCCTTAGTAAGAAGTTCCATGTTGTCTGTATTAGAACTGAACTGTACTTACTGAATTTACAGTTAGACGGAAATGAATTTAAATTACTTGCAAAGACATACCTAGAAGACCATTCATATTGATTTTAATTCTGTAGGCAGAACTCAGGGCGCATATGTTTACTTTATTCATTTTTTTGTACAAAAATCATTACTTTTACATAACACTGAGTATCCTGCTATATGTAGCAGTATTCATTAGAACTATCCTACTGCTTTTAGCTGGTTTTTTTCACTCAATTCAGTGTTACTGCTTCATATTTTAAGAATATATAGCCATTTTACCTTAAATATGAGTAGTTAGCTGGACACTGGCCATAGGAGGTATAAAATGAAATGTCATCTGGAATCTAACCAAACATCAGCATTCTTATCAACACCATGTACCACTTCTCTCCATAGAATTAATTATGTAATATTAAACTGAACCTATTGTTGTAATAGTATAGGTAATATTAAATTGATACTAGAGAGTATTTTGCTTAATATCAAGGCCTTTTTTATTCTGGAGCAGCAATACTGATGATAATTACTGAAAACCACTTTGTTTCTGTGCAGTGACAGAAATTTAACTTGTGCATACAAAGTAACTACAACACCTTGTGAATTGGCAACATGTACTGAGTAAAAATCAAAATGGGAGTGGGATCCCCTTTCTATCTGGGGCTGGTTTCAATCTGTTGTTCCAACTTGTTGTTACACTTGAGTTAAAGAGAGTGCAAGAACTTGTGTCCTCTCTCTGTTATCATTACCTATTGCCAGAAGGTCTAATATTTAGGTGAACAAACATTCTATTCTCTTCATTGCACTCGTGAAATATTTTCTCTGCATTTTGATTTACGTTTAAGTTATTTTAAGAGTCTGAGGGTGACATCAGACACCTAAATACAAGAGGAACTGCCATACTGGATCAGAGCAAAGATCTTTTTAGTCCTGCGTCGTATTTCTGACTATGAAATGTAGTAAATGAGTACGTGAAAAGTAATAGGAGAGGGACAAACACATCTTTCTATCCTAAGTGGTTCTTTTACTTAGATCTTGGTCAGGCTCAGCCTTAGTAACAGTGAACTTAAACTAAGAAAAAACTGCTGTTAACTCCTTTTGTCACTAATAGAATTTTCCTTCTTTGCATCAGGTGGAGTAGAGTGGTTACAGATCAAGGACAGAGATTTTTCCTACAGCAGGCCTAATATGATTTGCAGTTTTCTGCATGAAAAGGATGATTCTGAGGAGTCAGCTCAGGCCCAAGATAAATTGACTGAAGAGTCAGAGGGAGAGGTGAGTGGCAAAGAAAATTCTGACATGAAATGTGACCTGGAGAAGCAGGACACGTTGGAAATAGATGCCTCTACTCCTCTGCCTGACAGCTCTGCTTCTGGGGCAGAGGAATCTCCTTCTGGAAGTGCTGCCTTAGAGGATGTACCTCCATGATATTAACTCTGATCTTTTCATGATTTCTTCATGGAATTAATGGGCCAACTTTTATAGGCCATGACATGATTTCCATTTTATCTGAAAAACGAATAGTGGAAAAACAGACATTGTGTTCTTGTGCATTGCTTTTGTGTTTGAATTATAGTGGGAAGGGCTTAAGTGTTTTTTAAAACTACTGACTGGAAATGTGTGTATCCCTACCTCAAAACTGAACAAGTGGAAATGGTTACATAATTAAAAGAAACTCCTACATTAGAAAAATGTTGATGTTTGTAGAGTCTGGAACATTTTGTAAAAAGAAAGAAACATCATTGTTTAAAATAAAGTCCTGAACTTTTCAAGTATAGCTTCACCTTGTGTGTCGTATTCAGCTGGATACTATGTCTGCTCTGGTACTGCAGTTATTGAAAGAAAACAAATCAAGTAAGTGTGGCTTTTATTGGCTGTTTGAACACTCATCAGATTGCTTAGTTTAGGTTCTCTCTAGTGTCCTTTGTCTCCTTGATGGAGTTCAGAAATCTTTCATGTGGGAAGGGACTTTAGGAGGTCTCTAATCTAGCTTTCTATATAAAATAGGGTCAACACTGAATTCAGGGCAAGTTGCTCAGGGCTTTGTCCACTCAAGTCTTGAAAACCCCTGCAAACTCGTCAGCAAGTGAAATCTAGGTCTTAAAGAGGCATCTGTCACTCTCCTTCCCCTATGTTCTGTATAATATGCGTGTTATACAAAAGGAAGTGTGGTTAACCCTTTTTTCTTTTTTCTCACAGTAACTTTTTGGTTCTAATCTTCTTCTCTGGCATTTTTCTGAAGGGTTTTATACTTAAGATCCTGTACCCATGCATCAGTGGTTCCCAGATTGGTCCATGTGACCACATGGTGGTGCCTAGCTAGTCTGTGGATTGATTCTGCTACATCATTTATACTGCCACACACTGTTCTATATCACAGTTGCGTGTGTGGTGCACTTGGGATAATGTTTTTAAAAGCACAACAATTTTTAAACATTAAACATTTTCTCCCTGACCCTTCTTCTTTCCTCCCTTTCTCTGCTCCCCTCAAAACAGTGTAACTGCAACAGTGCTGGGAGGATGGGAACACCTAATTAATCCCAGCATAATTATGTAATACTTTAATTAGTAATGATCAGAGGAGAAGCTCACCCCCAGCGTTGTTTGCAGCACAGGATCAGTAAAGAGAAGTCATTAAAACTGCAATAGTTTCAAACCATCAATCCCATTATTCTCTTTTTTTTTTCTGCGTAGAAGCAACTTGAATCCTTGAGGAAAGGGAGGCAGGGAGAGGAAGAAGAGGGAACACGTCCTGTGTGCCTCCAGCCTGAGAGTGGATCTTTCACACGCTAGTGTTGCATTTGAGGTTTCAGGGAGACGGCTCAGCCATCCCTCTGGATTTAACTGCAACCACGGAAGTTTGAAAACATCATCAGTCACACTTGATTTGTGTGGTGCTGATAGACAGAGGACAATTATAAGTGGAATAACGATCCTGGGAATACGCATGCTCTTGTGTGCCGGAGGGAGTGTTTGCGGTGCGCTTGGTGGCAGCTGAGCCTCCTGCAGAGAGGGCTGGGGGGCGGGAGGTCGAGGGCCCTGGCCACGGCTGCTTCAGCCACTGAGAACAGAGAGGTGCTCCAAGAGTTTGTTCTCTGTCAGAGTGCAAACACAGCAACTCTCTCATGTTTGGTTAACTGTTTCCTTAGTCTGTCACTATGTATGTGAGGTTTTTTCCTTATGTACAAGGAGTATTCCAGCAGAATTGGTTTCTGGCCTTCTCAGCCTTTTCTTTCAGTGCTACACTGAAGCTGTTTCTTTGTTCTAGTTAATCTGGTAATCAGTATTATTTTTTGAAAACGTTTTATGTGTATGGTAAACTATGAGTACATTCATAATAATGCTGGGGGATTTTAATATTTTAAATGTTATTTCTAATGGTCGAGCTTTTGTTTCTATTATTATTATCCTAACTTTTGCAACCGTACAACCTCTGTGTGAAGAACCTTTTCCTAATATCCAACCTAACCCTCCCCTGGCACAACTTCAGGCCATTCCCTCGGCTCCTGTCACTGGTCTCCACAGAGAAGAGATCAGTGTCTGCCCCTCCTCTTCCCCTCACGAGGATGTCGCAGACTGCAGTGATGTCTCCCCTCGAGCAGTCTCCTCTGCTCCAGGCTGAGCAGACCGAGTGCCCGCAGCCGCTCCCGGTGCGGATTCCCCTCCGCCACGCGGGACGAGCGCGCGGAGCCGGCACAGCGCCGCCCCCCGCCGCCCTGCCCCGCGCACGCGCCGCGCTCTCCCGGCGGATGTGACGGCGCACGGCGGCGCGCGCGCATCCTGCCGCACGTGAGGGCCGCGATGGATGCGCTGGACCGGGTGGTGTGAGTGTACCGGGGGAGCCCCGCTCTGGGAAACGGGGGTGGGCGGCGGCAGTGGGGGCAGCCAGCAGAGAGAAGAGCCCTGTGGAAAACGCGCGGGACACAGGAAACCGAGCGCTGCCGTCTTTTTAGTGGTGGCCAAACAGCCCTTACTCAATTGGTAGCTTAAAAGAACCGCGGTGACCAGCTGGTGTTGAGTTTGTGTGTTTCCGTACACCTGAGAGAATTCTCCTGATCTCTGAAGTTCCAGTGATGCCCAGCGACAGCATGGGGAGCAATTGCCATGAACTAAAACACAAGAAGTCCCACCTTAACATGAGGAAGAACTTCTTTACGTGGAGGGTGGCAGGGCACTGGCACAGGCTGCCCAGGGAGGCCGTGGAGTCTCCCTTACTGGAGACATTCTAACCCACCTGGACACATTCCTGTGTCACCTGCTCCAGGTGACCCTGCCTTGGCAGGGGGGTTGGACTCGATGAGCTCCAGAGGTCTCTTCCAATCCTGACGATTCTTTGGGGGGGGGGATGAGGGGAGGGGTGTGGTTGTTTATTTTGAAGAAGAAATTAAAATTAGTGCTTTACTGCGAAGGTAACCTAGTGGAGAAGTGTAATTCTTAAGCCACGTAGCCACTGACGTGTATAAAGTGTGTGCCCCTGCGAAGGCTGGGGTATTTCACCTGGATGGTGCCCAGTGCTGCTTGCTGGTTCCTGACAACAGATGTGCTTTTATTTTGGGTGCCATTGGTCGTCTTTGAGGAGCTCTGTTTTCTTCTCAAAAGCAAGTTTCTGGCTTGTGGAGGGAGCTGGTGTGAGGGGAAGCCTTCAGCCTGTCAGTAGGCTGGGTATTCTAGTATAGCTTGAGCTCTAAACTAGCAGAAACTGAAAAGCACAAGGCTGTAAAATCACCTTTGCTAATTTGGGGGGGCAGAGAGGAAGAGGAGTGGCAGTAAAACGCATTCACCTGAGACAGGGCTTTTGGCATTGGTTGTAATTCTGCAGGTTGGGATTAAGTCATTTAAATAAGTTACTTGAACACTGTTCCAAAATTCTTGTTTGGTTTCACTGTTTCCTGCAGCATCAGATCTTGTTACATATATTAAGTTTTTAACTATTAATTTGTTGTTACAGAAAGCCTAAAACTAAGAGAGCAAAAAGATTTCTTGAGAAAAGAGAACCCAAGCTAAATGAAAATACAAAAAATGCTATGCTCATAAAAGGAGGAAATGCAAACTTAACAGTGACCGAAGTGCTTAAAGACATTGTAAGTTGTTGGACGTAGCATGCAACCTTCCTCTCTCTTTCTTACAATTTGCTGTCTCTGCTGCACTATCTGTATTTCCATACTCTCCCTGTACCCCAAATCTCAGATTGACCAGTACTCCAAAGGTGTCATTACCTACTTTTTAATGGAGATTATTTTCTTCCAGTTTCTTCTTTGCCAGAAGTTTTGAGCTTTCTCTCTTATTTTTTCCACAATTGTCCAATACGTAAGGTGAAATGTTGCTAAGTCCATTTGAAAACAAGAGGATTAAGTACAGAACTGGGACTGTATCACACAGCTAAGTCATGTCCCAGAATCCTGTAAACTGACTGTGTATTGATAGGGAGCCTTCAGCCTCTCCTAAAACATCAAGCTACCAGTCCTGTCTCCTAACTCCATAGCTTAAAATATTATAGCTGTTCCTACACTCGTTTTTCTCTTTGCTTTGTTTTCCTATTGTTTTATGCCTCTTATAACCAAGTTGTTGTTCTCTCCCTGTTTTTCCTTATGCCTCTTAGAAGAAGAGGGATTGCATTACATGGCTTTGATTTCAGCTATTTCTCAGTTATTTTGTTATTTCTTAGTTTCTACAAATAATTCCTTGTGCAATTAATTTGGAAACAAGATTATCACCTGCTCGAAGGGTATTACTGTGAGCAGGCCTTTTGAGGTACCTTCTTCTAGCCTGATCTGCACAGTTACTGTTTCATGTGATCCTGTAAACTGTTGGGTTATAGAAACAACAGTGCTGTGCATGTTTTAGAGATGACGTGTTAAACTTTGTGTTTTGCAGTATGCTGTGAAGAAGCCTTTTGCTGTACTGTATAAAAGGTAAGTGATGTCACTTTGACATCTTTGAGTCTTCTGACAGACAGACAGCTTTTGGTAATTTCAGAGCATGAATAGAGATGCTGGCTAGCATGGGGGCTTGAACAATGACCAGGGTGCAGAAGATGACTGATTGGTTATAATTTTCAATAGACTGGAAACAAGCTATGTGTGATCAGCGTTGGTGCTGAGCCATCTTCTGTGGCAGGTGGTACAGAGCAGGATTCAGCTCCAAGTCTTGCTCAAGATGGGAACCCAGTGTCTGTATGAATGTAGTGCAGAGACAGTTGTTATAGCTAAATTTAACATTGCGTGAACAGGCAAAGGCAGTTGTTCATGGTGTGTCACTGGTGGTGGTGTTCTGGAAGTCAGGCCCCAGGAGACAGGAAATATGGAGGAAGGTGCTTAGAGTGGCCATGGTGGCACTAAGGCATTCCTGGCAGTATTAGTATGACTTGTGGTTTGAACTCAAACTGAGCCTCTACTGCTGGAGTTTCTGGTAGAATGCAGAACTTTTTATTATCAGAGAAGTAATTAGAAGTGGCTATCTGGGCCTGTTCTTTTTTTTTTTTTTCTTTTAACTTGTTTTTTCCCCTCCTCTCAGGAAAAATATTACCAGACCTTTTGAGGACCAAACATCCTTGGTATGTATAAAAACAATGTTTTCTCTTATGACAATTTTGAGCAGGCTAGCCTCGTGTGCCAAAAGATGAACCATCAGGGAAGAAGAATAGCCTGTCTGAACAGAGCTTTGGCTGGAACTCAGGGATAAAAAGAGAGTATATTGCCCTTGGAAGAGCCAGGCTACTCAGGAGGACCACAAAGATGTTGTGAGGGTATGCAGGGAGAAAATTAGAAGGGCCTGAGCCCAACTAGAATTTAATCTGATTATTGCCATAAAAGACAATACAAAATGTTCTTACAATTACATCACTAACAAAATGAGGGCTAAGGAGAATCTCCATCCTTTACTGGATGCAGAGGGAAACACGGGACAAAGGATGAGGAAAAGGCTGAGGTACTTAATGCCTTCTTTGCCTCAGTCTACAATAGCAACACCAGTTGCTCTCTGGGTACCCAGACCCCTGAGCTGGAAAAGAGGGACAGGGAGCAGAATGAAGCCCCCAAAATCCAGGAAGAAATGGTTGGTGACCTGCTACACCACTTAGACACACATGCCTATGGGGCTGCATGGGATCCATCAAGGGTGCTTAGGGAGCTGGTGGAAAAGCTCACCAAGCCCCTTTCAATCATTTAGCAGTCCTGGCTAACTGGCTAGAGGCATTTTTTTAAAAGGGCAGTTTTGCAATGTATGTGTTGTTGCAGTATATGCAGGGCACATTTGAGACATTTGAGTTTTTTGCGTCTTTTTAATAAAATACACAGCTATTGGAGAGTGTACAGATATCAACACAGAGTGATCGGCAGCTGTGTGAGCACGTGGTTCAAGGGGAGTCCCCTCTGGTCTGTTCTTGGCCTGTCTAGAGTCAGCATTTCTCAGGAATCTGGTGGCAGAACTTGGTGCTGAGCTGTGTGATTTGTATGTGCAATTAATCCAGCCTCTCCAGGTGTCTCTGACCTCCCAGAGGGGCAGAGCTGCAGTGTCCTCTCTGAGCTGCTGCTGTTGCAGGGGTGGGAGATGAAGTGTCCTGTGCTTCACAACTGCCAAGTGCAGGTACATACTTGTGGGAAGCACTGCATAAGTTGTGTGTGGGTGGGTGGGTGTAGATCATTGAACCACTGTTGATGCACAAGATGAGGAGCTGCCTTGGGAGGCAGAAGTGCATAAAAAGACTTCAGAGCTGGACATCTTTATAAAGAACTGCTGTAATGTTGGCTCTGGACACAATACCACAAAGGGTTCTCTAATCTATTCCTCCTGGAGAAAAGATTTCTGTGATAGTCACCACTGGCTTGGTTTTAAGTAGCATCTTAGTCTTAAATAATAAATTGACATGAAGATGCTCTGCAGTAAGACTCCTGTGCCAAGTACAGGTGTTGTTAGACTTGCTGTTAAAGGAATTAACTGGTTGTTCAGAAGCTGTCAGGCAAAGCTAATATGCTGCATAAAACTTATTTGGGAAACTACAATGAGGCATTACAACAGCAGCCAGCTTGCAAATACTTGTCAGGCAAGGAGAAGTGGTTGAAAGTATCTTGTGTAAAAGCAAATAATGAGGAATTATAAAAAAGGGTGTTATAGATAAAATGGCAAGAAAAAATTGCCTGACTTGACTTTTAAGATGCAATGGGAAATAAAAAAGGAAATTATTTGAGTCTTGAATCCAGCTGTCAGTTTTAGCAGAAGTGCTGAAAAACACTCATGACATGCTCAAAACTCTTCTGGTAAGTGCAGTTGCTCTTCTCATTAAGCAGCTCCTAAACTCATGTGTTTGTGCCATATACCTTTGCAGAATATTTTAAACCCTGTGAACTGAAACTCACAAGTTTTATTCTTTTCTTCAATTGCAGGAATTCTTTTCCAAGAAATCAGATTGTTCTCTTTTTCTCTTTGGCTCTCATAACAAGAAGCGACCTAACAACTTGATAATAGGTAATAAGTCTCACTTGGGTTTTTAGTGGGATGATGGGTGTAGTTTTCAGTGAATATTTAAATAGCTGGTTTTTCTTTTTTTACTCTCACAGGTCGGATGTTTGACTACCACGTGCTAGACATGATTGAGCTGGGCGTTGAGAAGTTTGTATCCCTAAAAGATATCAAGGTAAGGAATTGCTTATTCAATATTTCAGCGACACCTACTGGTGGAATTTTTTGTTGCATTTTTTTCCTGTGCCCTGAAGTGAATTAAGTTGTTTTAAAAAAGTGTTTCGTGCAGTGTTTGAGGATTGGTAATTTATGTATTCCAGAGTGTTAATTTTATGCTCTGCTTTTTAATTTAATTTGGTTGGTCTATTCTGTCCCTATTGATCACAGGTCACAGCAGTTTTTCTTTCAGTGTTGAATGGCTGGCCACCTATCAAATCAAAAATATGTTCCCTAACACTGTCTGAATTTTTGTTGTTTTAAAATTATTATTCCACAGAACAGTAAATGTCCTGAAGGGACAAAACCTATGTTGATATTTGCTGGTGACGTGTTTGATGTGAATGAAGAATACAGAAGACTGAAGAGCCTTCTTATTGGTCAGTATTTTGGTTATTTGGGCAGCAGGATTGCATGGATCTGTAGTAATATGATCTGTTGGGAAAAGCTAGTTTGTCAATAAATGTTTTTTTGTGTTCAGCACAGAAAGAAAGCAAGAATGAGTGCTTGTAGGTTTCATGTCACATTAAATTAAAGTTAACTAATCATGAGGACTGTTAAAGGGAGGAAGAAAAAACTGTCCTAAAAGACTCTGAAGATGAAACTTCATGTTCACTAGAATTCATTACTTTGATTGTGGAAAAACTGTCATTTTCCAAAAAGTCTTGGCCTTTTAATTGTACTGGGTCATCACTTTTTTAACCAAATAATGTTTTGAAGTATCTAAATTGAAATCAGTGGACTAAATTCAGAAAGTGGGATATTTTTGCTTACAGAAAAGTCAAGCCAGTATAATTCAGCTTCTGTTTTTGTAATGAAAGCTTTTTCTGTTGGAAATGTTTTGTTGGAAATGTCTTGTTTCACAAGCGTGCCGTTGCTTAGGATACTTGGAAAGAACAGGTGCAGTAAAAAACAGCTGTAGATAATAGTTGTGCCCTAACTTTAAGGCAGCCTTGGAGCTTAGGAAACAAACTGGCATGAAGTTTTTTACTATCTTAAGGTTGGAGGCTCTGGAAGATAAAGCACATTGTAGCTTTTTCAGATACAGCAGTCTGAATACTGTGTCTCTTGACGCTTAAAAATTGCATCTTTCTTGGTAGAATTAGATCTAGAAAGTAGGGTGGTGTGTTGTTTCTTTTTAATAGTTGTCCTAAGAGTAGATTACTTCTTTTTTTTTTCTTCTTTTTTTCCCTCTGCTAAGCTCTAGTAAAATACTGAACCTGGCCCAATAAGAACAGTCTTGTTCTTTTGGTTCCATTCTTGGGCTTCTAGGTTTCTAGGCAAACGGGTAAATGACTGCTCTTTAGAAACAAACCCTAAAATGAGAATTTTTTTACTTAGTATTATTCCTTAAAGCAAGATATTTCATCTGGAACGAAACTGAAAGGGAGCAGGAGAGGAGTAAATTTTCATCCTCTCGGTGCAGCTGACTGATTCTTGGGGATGGATGAAAGGGTGGTAACTGAGCTTATACATCTTTGAAGATGATTGAATATGAAGATAAGTGAGTTTTACTGCTGTGTGTTTGTGTCACTGTAAATGAGTATTTACACTGCAGGAAGCAGATGCCTTTTCTGGGGTCTATCTTGTTGAGGCATGTGCACAGTGATGGGCATCCAGATGTGCTCCTGCAGCCCATGATCAAACAGCTGAAATGGGAGACATGCACAGTAAGATAGTTGCCAAATAACTGAATAGTCCTCCCTGTTTCTCTTGATGTTCGTCTGTCCTTTCTCCTCTCCTATTTATTAGCCATTAATGACTTGGCAGGCAAATGTACTCCACACCCAATCTTTCTTCTTGAACATATGCCAAGTACTCCAGGTCTTAATTGTTCTGCTGACTTCTGAGAAATACCCAGATGCAAAACAATAGACAAAGGTTAAGGAGGGTAAAGGCTTGAAGGTATCACTAACCAATTAAAATAATTTGGGTATTAATCTGACCTGCTTCAAAACTGCCCTTAACTGATAAGGAAGAAGTGATTTGTTCCATTTCTGCAAAAGGTGGTACCTTTAAGCTGCTAGTCTTGCTAAGAAAGACAGAAGAATGTCTTTATAACAACAGCTGCAGATGTTTTGTTGCTGTACCAGTATTGCTGGGATCCCAGAGGGAATATTAGATAGCTGACAGCTTCTTGTTGCCAAAGCAGTGTGATGCCAGTCATGGTGAGGAACAACCAAGCTTTCATTGTCTTTTGTGATATCAAAAGGGCTTATGCATGTTTGTACAATCATCTTACAGCAGTTTCTTTGTAAAACTAAGGGCAAGGGTGAATTATTGTCTTCATATATAGTCTGGTTAAACTGTGAAGTGGAAGGATGCTGTTTAGGAGAAATAAATGACAGATACATTTTCTTTGGAGACCTGAAAGACAAAGACATCCCATTTTTTCTCTTTTGGTTTTCATTGCCCTCTGATGTGGCAGTGTAGGAGTTCATTTACGATGTAAGTCTTGGAATGCTGTTAATGAAATTCTAATAACTTTTTATGCCTATATCTATAAGGTGTTTCAGTTCTTACAACACTGCCTGCTTGTTGTTAGTTCTGTTATTGAACATCTGTTCTGTCCTAAAAATGGCCAGGCACTACAGGGCTTGCTTATACACTTTCTAAAGCATTGGTTTGCAGGAGATCTCTGCAATTTTAGATTGGCTGTCACCTTGGTCTTCAAACAGTCTTCCTCACACAGACTCTTTTTGAGTGTTTTGAGATTTGAGGGCTTTTTCTGGGCAGGAAAGGGGATGTCTGGGAAATGTCTGGGATACAGTTTGAACTGCACTCGTCTAACCTAGCTGCATAGATTACAGTTTACCAGCTTTTGGATACTAATTGATACAGAAAGACTTACATTCCAAAATCATTTAGGAATTTAATCTGGAAATAGAAAGGTCCTGAAAAGCTCTCTGTAGGAAAGAGTAAATCAGGCATTCTGGAAACATGTTTGAGGGCAAGGGGGAGAGAGAACTAGGGATGGAAAGAAAGGAGAAAGCAAGTCTCTAGTCCAACCAAAGCAAGAGTTGTAAATTAAGAGTACGTTAAAAAAACTTCAACTCTCTGGGTATACTGAAGTGTAAGGTTTCTGCAGCCGTTCAGTGTTGCCAGGAAACAAATTCCTGACCACCTGCGTTTATTGGGAGAGATCATCCTGTGGGTAAAAAGATGTATGATGCCACAGGAAAATATGAAAGGGAAGTGTTGCCAATAAAACCACTATGAATGTAAGCTTGTGTACCTGCAGAGAACTAATTGAAGAGAAAAATATGCCACAGGCGAACAAAATGTTGTATTTGCAACTTTTCCTCTAACTGCAAGTTAGACTTGAAAGAAGAAGAGAGTATTTAATTGACCAAGGAAGTTTCCTGGGCTGACTACAGCTGGTATTTGCCAGCAAAACTCTGTTTTGGATGTCACTCCAGTGTTGATTCTCTTGCAAAAAGGTAGTGAAGGAAAAGACAAGTAGCCAAGGGATCTGAAAACAGGACAGAGAGGGAAAGAGTGATGTGTTTTGCATCTGTTAGCAGTTCTCCTATATTTCAGCATTGCCCTGTCATGTTTATTAGCACACCTTGTTCCCTTGGTCAAGGTCACATTCTTTCTCCACTCTCTGCGTATGTTGGACAGATTGCTGTGCTCATTGCAGGCTCTCTGATTGCACAGTGTATTTTCATAGCCTGATATAAGAACCTTGCTAGAGGCAGCTCATTTTGTATTTACCCTGTATTTCAGTGTTCTCTTTGCAAACTGAGCAAGTATTTGAAGTATCTTATTTTCATAGATGTGTTGCTTATTAATAGAGAAAACATTAGGCATAATGACAAATATTGCTTTACCTAGAGGACAGAGGTGCCTTGTTGTGAGGGAGATATGAAAGAAATTATATATCAAAACTTTTTCCCAAAGTCAGAGAGAGAAAATGTGGATAAGAGTAGACAAGGCGCAGTTTTGATCTGCTGTGTACTGGTTTTGGTCCCGCTTTCTAGTCTTCCAAATCTGGCTATGATTAAGATTTAAGTATCAGGTTTGAATGATGTCTTTAAACAGATACCTGAGCAAATGGCTTCTCTGTACTGATCTGTGTTTAGCTGAGCATTGACTGGCCTAAACACCAAATAAGATAATTTTTTCCCCCTGATTTTAGAGATGAATATTTAAAAGCATAGACAATGCTATTATTCCAATTAGCTTAATAATGTTAAGTTACTGCTCTGAAGGTGTATTTGCTCTTTTCCATGCACTTACGCATAGGAAGTATCTATATAGGTAGCTTGTGTATTGCCACCAAATTATCTCTGGAAAGTCACTTTGTTCCTGTCAGGATTTCCACACACATTTGGATTCATCAGTGCATGCTAACACGTGCAGTGTTAAATTTCTGTCCTGTGTTCTGGCGAGGCTGCAGTTTTAAGTAGTGGCTATTTTGTGAGATTCATATTTCAAAATGGGCCCACATCACCAATTTGTTATACGTATCTGTTGGTTTTATTTTCAGCCAAGAAACCTGGCATTTATTTGTTTTAATACTCTCTCAGATTTCTTCAGAGGTCCCACTGTGCCCAGTATTCGTCTGGCTGGTTTAGAGTACGTTCTGCATTTCACAGCTGTAGATGGGAAAATTTACATGAGAAGCTACAAGTGAGTATGTGTTTTATCTCTTTGTTTGGGTTTTGGTACACTTGTCAACTTTAATCTGTAGTTGTGAAATTGAACTGGCTTGAGCTGCATTTAGAACATGCAATGTGTAGAGGTGCTCCAGTGTAACTTGTACAGCAGAAGGAGAACACTTGAGCCCTAAGTCTGCTGCCTCCTTCCTTGTTGAGCTCCTTCTGGCTCAGAGGATTGCTCTTCCATACGGCTAGATTAGTAAGGTGGTGTGAATTAACTTGGTGAATTCTGGGTACTGTCATAGACTTCATGGACTTAGTCTGTTCTCAGGCTGATTTCTAGGACTCTCCTCACTTAGGTGCTTGCCAGGGAACAACAGGGGATAGGCTGCAGACAGAGACACACAAGGGGAAACCAGGAAAAGGCCAGACAAGGCAATCTTTCTTGTTGCATTGGTGTTCACCCTTACAGTTCACTCCCTGCCTTAGGAGGCTGTGGACATTCATATCACACATAGTGTTCCATGTGATTTTGATTTCTCTTAATACAAAATCATTTTAATCAGCCTCACTCTTAAAAAGAAACAACCGAAATGCTTTCTCAGATAGTGCTCAGGTTATTTTGCTGTAAATTATAGTGAATATTTTTCGTGTCTAATAATACCCAGGGTGCTATTTTGAATTTGAGAAGTGATATGGCTTTCAGGGTACTGAGGCTGAGTTTTAAAAGTTATACTGATTATACTGGTCTCATTTAAAAATAATAATAAATTACTTTTGCCAGGTCATATTTTGGATGTGTTCAAATTGTAATGGGACTGATTTATTATAAGTTGTTATTGATGGATGCCTTTCCCAGTAATAGAGTTAGTGGTAGCAGTTGATTTAATTGTAATCTGAGCTGCAGGATTAAACATATCCTTAAGGAAGATGGATACATCTTTAGCACAGGGGACAATGTTGATTTTGGTTGGTTTTCTCCTCCTAGAGTGCTTCTAAAGAAATCTGGCTGTAAAATACCCAGAATTGAACTGGAAGAGATGGGACCTTCCTTAGATCTGGTTATGAGGAGGACACATTTAGCTTCAGATGACCTCTATAAGCTGTCTTTGAAACAGCCGAAAGGCCTGAAGGTATGTAGCTTGGAAAGGGCATTGCTTTCAGATCTATCTCTGAAGAAGAGCAAAGGCTGAAGTATTACTTGTTGTATGTTGACCAGAGCTTACTTTCATCGAGGCCAGCTGACGTTCCTGGGGCCACAGCACTTCTGAGGTGCTCAGCTGGCATCCAGACTCTCCCCTGGAAGCACATAAAACACACAGCACAAATCTTAGTCTCTAAACTCCAACCAATGTATGAGGCCTTGCTTTTGGATGCTTGATTCTCACCAGAGCTCCTGGGACTGTATTCAGAAATATTAACACTGTTTTTCCCTTGCAGCCTAAGAAGAAAAAGAATATCTCCCACGATGTGTTTGGTACAACTTACGGTCGAATCCACATGCAGAAGCAAGATCTTAGTAAACTGCAGACACGGAAAATGAAAGGCTTAAAAAAGAGGCCAGCAGAGAAGTCAGCTGAAGATGGTGGGCCTACTCCCAAAAAGTCAAAGTCAGCTTGAAAGTCTGGGACAGCTTTGAAAACTCTTTGTACTTTCAAATTTAGAATATATGTTGTAATATGAATTGTCAGACATAAAAGATTGAGCTGCTGTTAGCTTTAGTTTTGTAACAAAAATCTTTTTAATCATTTGTCATTTTAAAGGGAACATTGGGGTATTGAGCTTTAACATGGAACTTGGTTATTTAAAATAAAAATATTATTTAAAAAATACTCCAAAGTTGAGTATTTGTTTCTTGGTATTAGCAATATATGGGAGTCAAACAGGTGACTCATTTCCTGGACAGTTTCACAGAGTGGATTGGAAGAGACTTTAAAGATCGTCTGGTTCCAGCCCCCTTGCCATGAGGAGGGACACATTGTACTAGACCAGGCTGCTCAAGACCCCATCCAACCTGGTCTTCAACACTTCCAGGGATGGGGCATCCCTAGCTTCCCTGGGCAACCTGTTCCAGTGCCTCACCACCCACACATGGAAGAATTTCTTCCTAATATCCCCCATGCTTCGTACTTTTAGCATAGAGGCATTTAAATTGTGTCTTCAATGAAGTGATTTGCTGGTGGGAGAGGCTGAAATTCCTCTGTGCTGCCCTTCAGGTGCTCTCCTGCTGACTGCAATCCCTCTCCAGGCTTTGGGCATCTCTTGCTGGCATCAAACTGGTCAGAGTGGGATGGATTGAGGTTCCCTTCCCCCAGAAACTTTAGTTTTATTGCTGTTATGTTGGGAGCCCTTGATCAGTCAGTTCTTACAAATTCTGTGTGGGACCTGAGCAATGAAGGCACATAATATGCCCAACTTCTCTCTTCATTTATTGTTTCTGTATTTCAGATTTTGCACAACTGTAAAACTCAGTAAACTTTAAACCATTTTCTAAAGTGTGAACTCAATACATGTGTGGTGGCCAGGCTTTGCTTTTGACTATTGCACCAGGCCCTGCTTTGCACTGGCAGAACTGGGAGTGCTTAAGGTGTTTTTACTGTGTTCATCACCATGGTAGCAAAGTACCTGATATTTACTTTAGGCATAAATGAAACCTTTACAGGTTGAATTTCAATCTTTGCTGCTTGATTTGTGCCCAGAATGGAAATATGTGAAGCAACCATGAAAGGTACATTTTTACAGATGTTTTTTTTTCTTTCCCTGCTTTCCTCCCAAGTTTGTGCTCATGAGTTAGTGCAGACTCAGCTAAAGACTTGTTCAAAGGGGATGAGAATGTAAGAGTTTAGTGAGACTTGGGTGTGGTGTTCTGCTTTGGAACATATTGAAAAACGTGGCTTTTTTAAATTCTGCTTGTCTCTTTGGAATTTATTATTCTGCCCTTTAAGCATAATTATTATAGAAGTATACACGTGTTATCATAAACACAGCAAGCTTGCTCATCCTACTTATGTTTTTAATACTTTATCTTTTCTTGCTAGTTTTCTAATCAGCTGAAATGTCACATCAGAAATAGGTGGTTTGTTATTTTCAATTGTCTTCTGCATCCTGGATGGAAGCTGTTGGGCAGCTTTGCTTTCCTTACGGTTGGGCTGAGCTGTAACTGTGGCTGTGCAAATGCCACCCATGACATTCTTGCAGTGCTCATTTGATAAAATTTTTGGTGTGAAAAAGGAAGGGCTTTAAAAGTTTGGGTTCATTTTGGGGGCACAAACATATTTATCATCAATGTATTTGCATGGCTCTCTCCAAACCCTTTTCTCTGATCATGTGCTTGAGAAATTGATGACTCCATAAACTTCTTCAGATTTGTATTTCCTACTGTATCCTTCTGAAGTACAAATCACCAGGCTTTTGTCTGAAAGCTGTAGAAGAACCATACTAGCAGGCAATGCTGTCTTTTATAAGCTTTGAGTCATAAAAGTAATAGTAAAATACTGTAAGTTTGTAGAAGACAGCATGCCCATAATTTAAGACTGTAATTTTCAAAATTTTCCTAATTTGGAATCTAATTGTGGTGCTTAATTTGGGTTTTAAAACTTCTTAGCAGTAATGTAGACCATCTAAAATCCTGTAACCTCTTAATGTAAAAAGTGAAACAGTTGTTCAGTAGGAGCCCTCAGAGAGAAGCTGTTGCATCCTGGTATGGGTTTTTTTTAATGCTGCTGCTGGTTTGCTCCTTGTATGAAGAGGAGTCTTGGACAGGTTGGGGCTACTACATCTTCCAACACCTGAGTGTGGTTACTTAAAGCTTCAGAGAGGTGAGAAGTCCTTGAGCATGGGAAATCATTGGGGGGCATTTATTCGCCCTTTGCAGGTGGAACTTAAAGTTCCTGATGTCCGTCACCTGTGGCTGTTGGTGTGAATACCCTTTTACATGTAGCTTTGTGTACGGGTGAAATACAGCTACGTGGTGGACAAAATGTATCAGATGTGTGAGGCAAGGAGAAATTCTTCTGGACATAGTGTAAGAATATTTAGGTTATGCTTTTTCATGCCAATCACTTTCAGGTTATGTTGTTAGCAAGGATTAAAACTTACTATATTTCTGATAAATACTTTGTAGTACTCAAAGTAGTGCCATTTTGGTGCAAATCCTTGAGTGGGAAGTGGAAATGCTCTCTTGTTTTTCATGACAGAAATGAACTGCTCTGATCTCTGTATGACAAGATAGGATGAAGCCAAGTTAACAAATGAGATCACCTCATGGTCTTTGGAGAAGTTTCAGCCTTGCTGTGAAGCACTGATAAAGCCACAAGGCTGGTGGCTGATGTCATTTCAGGGGTACAGCAGGTGTAGCCACCCATCTGCTCCGTAGGCAATGGCTGCATTCCGAATATCTGATTTAACTCAGGGTGAATGGGGATAGGAGGGCTAAATAGAACCTTTCTAGTGGAATGTTCTTATTTCCCAGAGTCTTTCAAAGTGTAGGGAAATTTGTCTGTAGCTGTGTGCATGAGGAACAGAACGTGCAGTACTCAAAGGGCAGCTGATGAAAGGGGCTTGCTCTACCTCAATTGCTCCTTGCTTCCAGAGTTCACCAGGCTCTGAAAACACATAAACATGGCCCAAGGGGTTGCCTGGCATAGGCAAGGCGTAACTGGCATGATCATCCCTTTCCTCTGGCTTTCATCTTCCTACCTCCCAACACACAGGAGTTAGCTTTATTTATGGGTTGAGCCTAGTAATAACTTTGGTTTGAAGAAAATCCCTGTGGGCAAAGCGTGGCTGCTGAGGCTGTGCCTGTGCAGGAAAACAGAGGTGAAGTTGCAAATCAGCAGTCAAGCCCACGCTCTCTTTAGTTTAGCTGGCAGGATGGCAAGGGCAAGGAGGGTACAATTTGTGCCTTCTGTGGACCCTTGGTCTCTATGCTGATGTTGCCCAGCTGTGCTGCTGGTATCTTTGGCTGCTGCTAACCAGGCTCCTGTCATTATAGATAACTGCTGATACACACACAATATATAGCCTACCTGCACTTTAAGTCTTCTTGGCTCTTTTTAGGTGTTGGTGTAATTATAAAAAGCAGGAAGAGAGGTAGATACTGAGTGCTGAAACCTGCTAGGTTCTTGGAATTCCCACATTTTGGATATCTGTCCTGCATGCACACAATCACAGCCTTAGATCTGTGCTAGTACAATGTGACAGACTGAGCACTGAGAGCAAGGAGAGCAATGAGTGATGTGTGTTTAAAAAGAGCATATGAACTTCCTGGATTTGGTAGGTTTGAGCTTATCTTCACAGTTCCTTAGCAACCTTATTTGTTTTCAGTAAGTGCTTTCTGGGTTTGATTGTGAGGGTTTCCCTCCACCACTGTCTTGGTTGCGGCTGGGGAGGGTTAGAAAAGAGCATGAAAAGAGAACATGGCAGACACATCGGGTATCACACTGACTGCTGCATCCTCCAGCCAGCAGAAAAAAGGCTTATTCTAGATGCTACCAACCATGAAGGAGCAGGGGAGCAGGGTAAGGAGATTAGAGCAGAACTCTGTTACAGACATTTTCATTATTAAAGAGGAGAAAGTGGAAAATGTTAGCTGTGCATAATATATATAACAGAACCATACATAATACATGTTAACGTGTGTATTACACATGGTGCAGAGAGTTCTCCCCTGTCCCCCAGTGCAATTTATCTCCTCCTTTTGAACTTTGCTGAAGTGCCTCTAGCAGTACTGACACGTCCCAGATGCAATCCAAAGACAGCTGAGAAATAGGTCAGTTGCATCAGAAGTCAGGTTTCCTAAAAATGTACAAGGAAAAGAGACATGAGGCTTCTGATTGTGAAGTCTCTGTAGGATTGCCTTTCTAAAAGGATGAATGTTCCAAGTTAGCAATATGACTAACACTATATAGGAAGAACAGCTTTGCTCTCACACATCTATACAGAACATAGTGAGGAGAATCTGTCAAAAACTCCAAAATTTTGGGAGCACATAGGGTTTCTTAGAGACCTACCTGATGAGGTTGGAAATTGATTATCTTGGAGATCATGGTAGGCAGGAGAGATCTAAGTTCTGTGTGGGCAAAGAAATGAAGGTGGGTGTTGGGAGAGGAAAAATTTATAGGTAATCTGGGATTAAGATTTGTCCTGAATAACATGGGCATCATCTACTCAGAGGAATCAGTGAACACAGCAGATGTTCTCTGATCAAGAAATTTCTAAGGCATCTCTTCTTCATTTCTTGTTTTGTTTGACTTTCAGTCATATTCTGTTTACTTGATCTTTCCCCCCACCCTGCTTCTCTAGGATACGCACAAAGTAATTAAGGGGAAGTACACATAAAGTTTTTAGTAGAAATTAACAGGGAGTACGCACCGTTAATGACAAAATCTCATTTTGTTCCAACTTTCCCTCTTGATAATCCCATAATTCTTTCTGTGATGCAACACATAACCTATGAAATCTGGATGTCTCACTCTGTCCATGATCCTGAAGTACGCCCATATGGACCCTGTCTTCTGTTTCGATTGTTGCAATTTGCTCCTCTTGACTCCCTTCCCCCTCACAGTCTCCAAAACAAACATGACAGAGCTGCAGTGCCCCCTTTCCCACTGTTTGTCCAGACCATCTCTTTGTGCTGGCAAGAAGCTGAGTTTCTTGTCTTTTATTGTTTGTGCACAATAAATTGCATTTTTCACATATACAGTGCTGCAATGCAAAGCAAGGTGAACTTCAGAGTCTAAGTTTCTCTGCCTGTTTCCTGACATTTAGATGTACTCCCTGGAGAAGGCAGTGCTCAGCAGGCATGCAGTGAAAGGGCTGTCACTGAAGGCAGAGCTCTGTGATCAATTCTAAGGCTGCTTTAGGTACTGGCATTATTTCTCCCCCTTTTAAATCTGCAAAATTAAACCATTGGTCTCTGCTGCTGGCCTCTAGGCAGGAGTATTACTGCTGCTGCTGTATGCCCTGGAATTATTGCTGCAGCAGTGATTATGTGTGTTAGCTGTAGATAGGCACGCTGGGGCCCAAGGTCATGTGTTGCCAAAAGATAGTTTAAAACCCTTTTCCCTCTCCATTTGTTTTTCAGATGAAGGCATGTTCCTTATACTAAGTCAGGGTCTCTGTTTTTCTGATCCAAAGAAGTCCATCAGTAGTTGCATCTTTTCAGCTTTGCATGTTCCTAATGTTTCATTCCAGTGGCAACTGAGCTCCTTGGCCTAGAAGTTGCTCTCTTCTCTCGAGGAAGGTGAGGAAAGGATGACAGAAGTGAGGAGGAGGAAGAAAAGATTCAGGCAAAATGTCTCCTCTCTCTCCTGGCGTGTCATGTTCTTGTGTGTGACAGAAGCTAGTTTCCCAGTGCAACAAAGAAATGTGAGATATTTGGCAGTATAAATTCACCCCAAACATCTCTAAGCAAAGTTCTCATGAGCCTCTCACTTGTTTGCTGTGAGTCACTGCCGAAGATGGGCAGTCACAGCTGCTGTATCAGGGAGTCTGTCTTGGGACAGATTGCTGCAAAGAGTGTGATGCAGAACTTGCACTCACCTCCCATTGCTGCCATTTAATTCTTTTTTGGCTGAAAACAGATTATTATGAAGAATTAATGTGGCTCTCCAAAGTGCACATGAAGCTTGCCAATAAACAGTAATGAGCTTTTAATTCGTAAGAGGCGATGGATTTCAGCTCCTGTTGGCTTGTTTTGCACACAGGAATAATTCCTTGCTCAACAGGGTTATTTGAAAGAAATGTTAGGGTTTATATGTTATGTTGTGAAAAGAAGTTTGTAGATGGTTTCCTTCTTTTTTTTTTTGTTTCTTTTTTTCCTTTCTTCTCTGAACATACTTGAAATACCTAAGGGCTTCTAGGATACTGTAGAGAAAACAGTAGCACAACTCAAGTGAGTTCTGTAGTTGATGAGTGAGGGGATTCTCTTTGTGTTTCAGATGATCACCTCTTCAGGGCCATGCAGAAAGGCTCCCTTGAAAGATTCAGAGACCTGGTAACTGCTGGGCACTTCCTTCTCGCTTTCCTTCCAGAGAGAGAGAGGGATACCCACCCTTCCTGCCATTAGCCTTCTCCAGTTTCCCAGAGGCAGTAGGTCATATATAATGACATTTCTTAAAAAAATCAAGCAAACCTACAAACCAAATGCTTTACAGATAACACCATGTGAGGAGAGCAGCAGCAGAGCTGACATAAGGAGTTAGGAAGGTGCAGCTGTTTGTGGGACTGGCAATCAGGTCAGGGAATTGAATTCACTTGAAAAGGCAGGCTGGGGGAGAAGGAGGGAGTTTTGCTTTGTTTTGAATCCTGAATCAACTCCCTGATCTGGCTCACAGCACAACTGGATGTGCACTGCTGCGCTGGGGAGGAAACAAAAGGCTGGGGTGGGATGGGAGATGTAAGGGAACTCCTGCCACTTGTATTGCTGCTTACAGCAATATCTGTAAGACAGTGCCCAAGTTTGAGAATTACTATGGCTCTGAGTTTGTTCTTAAGGAAGTGGATGGGGTTTGAGACGTGTATTTGCCAGTAAGCTTCATAACAGCTTTCCCTGTGACGATCTCTTTTAACACCAATTTACGGATGTGATAGCAAAGGTTAACTGACTTTTACCAAATGGGTTTGCTTTGGGAACAAAGATAAAATGTGGAAGTCATGAATTCCTTGTTGGTGTGGTCTCTGTTGGTGGTTTCCATGTACCTTCCTGTGGCTGAAGCCTCTGCTATTTATGCTGCGGTGGAGCTGGCACAGCTGCCAGCGTCCCTTGGTCAGGAAAAAGTTGACCTAAGTGGAATCACTTATTATTTTTCATTTTCTTTACAAAGAAAACTTCTCAGAAATGCTGAGCTTTTTCGACAAAGACCAACGCCACTCAGCCCTGGTTGTAAGAAGGTTGTAAGAAAGTACAAGTTTTTTGAGTACTGCATGTTCAGTTGTAAGAAAGAAGCTAGGTCATTTCTGTGCCTTTTTTAGCAAAACATGAAGAAATCTGTCCAGATTGGTTTTAAGGCAACCTTCAAAATAATATTCAGGAAACTTCTCCTGCTGATCAGGAGTAATGTCCTGACGAAACTCCCTAAGTGGCTTCTGGTTTATCTGGAAGGATTTTCTCTACTATGATGATTTTTCAACAAACATACTTCTTTTCCCTCTGATGCTATGGAGCCATGCCATGAACAAGACTTTCTGAACTGCATTAAGTGATATTGCTTAATGAATTTGAATAAAAGGTTAAGTTGGGCTTGTTCTAGTCTGAGCATGATTAGAAATACTTCATATATGTTTTGCTTGGAAAGCTAACACTACATCTTAGCATGAGCCTCAAATCTTTTGAAGACAGATTCAGTTATTTTCTCCAGCTATGAAAAATATTTTAAATTTCATTAGATCCATGTTGCTGTTTTCAGGATGAAATAGCTGATTAGGTTCTTAGGTACTTTTCTTTCAGTTCCTGGAAGGAAATCTATTCTGTGGCCTATGTGGTTAAGTGACTGAAAAGTTTAAGCATGTGTAGACAAAGCTGTCCATGTTAAGGAAAAAGTAGAGTTAAAAGAAAATTATGAAAAAATGAAAGGTGAAGTTCTTTTTCAGCATGTGGGCTGCATAGGACACAATAAACCTACCCTAAAGATGATCTCATGCATGACATTCTGTCAAAGGTAATTCATGTTCCTTTAGAGACTCATGCTTGTGGCAGGAGATTTATGCCACCTGACTGGTATGCCTGGAGAAAAAGATGTATTAAATGCTAGCAGAGAAGAAGGAAAAAGCTTGTCGAAACTTGTGGTTTATGAAAATGGTGCCAACATTTGGTCAGAGCCAGCTTTACTAGACTTGTAATCAATTCTGGGAGCTGAGTTTACAGGAAAGTTTTGCTTTTCTATTAAAAGGTATAACAGGATGAACTTTTCAACCTAGGAGGTAAAGAGCTAGTTTCCATGGGCCCAACTCTGTCAGCAAAACAAGTGTGTTAAGAAAGAACAGCCAAATTATTAAGACAAGGCAATAGCAGAGGTGTTTTTCTCACAATGAAATCCAGATGACTGAAATCAGAAACTTTCTGGTCTTCTATGTCCCCTCTTGGACACTGAACCAGACACTTGACTCGGAGACTTGCTCAGAGACTGAATGTGGCTTTCCTGAATGGTGGTAGCTTCTACTTATGAAACTAATAATCTTTAAGACCTTGTCCTTCAAGCTCTCCTGTTTACTTGCAACCATGCATTGCAGAAGAGAGTTGAACACAGTCTGTCCTGGAGAACCCTGCTCCTTGTTTTCCCCGCATTGAGGGAAACCCTTAATGAGAACAGGCATTTCTCTGTTTGGGAATCGTTACTCCTCCTTTGTGTTTTGTACTTGCCAAGAAGTTCTTGCGTGATTAAGGTGGTTTGTTGTTTTAGATTGATAGTTTGGGTGTGGGATACATCCAGCTTCCATGGGCCAGAAAATCTCAGTGAGCTCACTGCCACTCTCACTTCCTGCTGAGGGAGAGATCTCAACGGGATCACTAAGGTTTAGCAGTTGTGTGAATAAAGATATCTCTAAGATGAATGTTTTCAAGTGACAGGAACCTTCCTTTTCCAAACAAAAACACTGGTGTTTCATAGTCAGTCTATGATAAAGAATAAGCTGTTAGAAAAATGGAATTTCTCAGAATCACATTTGCAAACTTTGTGTTGTTCCAAGTCAGAATTAAAAGGCCGAGCTTCCCATTGTGTGAAAACTCTGGGGAAAGGAGAAAGTTGATTTGTCACCATGGAAACATTCATACCTTTATATTCAGTATAACATTGCCAATAATGCAAATATCAATCTTATTCTTTCATAAATTGAAGAAAAAGAAATTCAGTTTAGTAAAAGCACAATGTTTTACTTTGACATTTGTACTTCTACACATTTTGAATTTCCACCCATGTCACAAGACAAAAAACAACTACACTCAACCAGTATCAAGAGTCCTTTTCATCTGAGGGGACATGATTTAGACACTTCCTTTCCCAAAGGTAAGACTTACCTCTTATATGCTGGATAGGTTGTCCCTGTGATTTCCTC
Organism: Lycocorax pyrrhopterus obiensis; assembly: GCA_014706295.1. Classification (NCBI taxonomy): domain Eukaryota; kingdom Metazoa; phylum Chordata; class Aves; order Passeriformes; family Paradisaeidae; genus Lycocorax; species Lycocorax pyrrhopterus. The sequence continues at coordinate 68,848,138 of JACSVZ010000004.1, read as the reverse complement.
AAATATGGGAAAATATACTACAGTGTCTGTGGTAGCAGGGAACTGCATTTGTGCTTCACCCTGGAAGCTTAAAATGAGCATGAAGTCTCCATTAAGTTCCTGGTACTTTGGGAAAGAGTATGAGGACAGGGAGAAACTCAAAGGAGCTTTATTTCAATACCTGTCCTGTTATTTCCTAGTATAGAGAAATCCAGAGTTTGAAAAGTTCCTGAGCTGGAAGTAATCTTTTTATTGTGTTTTGTTGTTACTGCATCTTTCTTTTATGACTCTTCCTATTGTTTGGTTAAGTATGCAATTTTGGCATCTTAAACACTCTGTATTGGTTAGTTTAATAATTTAGTTTTGTTGAATGGCATAGGAATTATTGGGTTAAACTTGAGGTCTGATCATATTCTCTGATCTTCCTTATTTTGAGTGTTCTCAGATAAACATTTCACTTCACCTGTTTCATGCCTATCATGACTTTACAGGCCTCAGTTTCCTTACTGATTTCTTTCCCAAGCTGAAGTGTCTTGGTCAATTTAAATGTTTTTCACGCAGAAACTGTAAAACAGGAAAAATATTGCTTATTTTTCCTCTTTGTGCTTTTTCTAGTTCTGTTATGTTCTTTCTGAGAAGAGAATTGTGTGTAATATCAAAGGCATTTTTACATGACTAATTCTGACTTGTGCAACACTTTCTTTTTGATTTTCTCTTCTTAGATTATTGTTCAGCTGGAGGCTGAGTATTTATGTGCAGCACTGTCTTGGCAACGCCAATGCCAGCAGATGAAAGAGCTCCAGAAACAGGAGGACCCTTCCAATAAATCTGCAGCTGGGGCATTTGCTCAGCTTCAGACTTGTAAATGCAGTGCTTAGGGACATGGCTTAGTGGTGGACAGGGCAGTAAAATTTTTACAGTTGCACTCAACGATCTCAAAGGTCTTTTCCAGCCTCAATGATCCTATGATTCCATGTATCAGTTAGACATGGTTTAGGGAGCTATGGCTAAGCTCTTCCATAACTTGTAGTTTGATAACCTGTTATGATGAAGTTTGACTGATGTCATAAAGATGACTGGCACCTGCAAAGACATCCAGAAGACTGTTGGGAAGGTGCATTCTAATGCCACACAAATTAAATGCATTGTTGTTACATACAAACGATGAAAAAAACTGACATCAACTAAAAAAAAAGCGGGGGGGAGTGAATGAGACCTTGCAATTGTAGTAGAGAGGGAAAAAGTCATCCTGGTACTCACAGTCAAAAAAGGAAATCAAATGTTAAGAATTAGTATGGGGAAATAAGAATGAGTAGAAGGAAAATGAAATAGAATATAAAAATCTGGTGCTATATAAATCCAAAGTGTGCCCATACCCTGCCTGCTGCGTGCAGTTCAGCTGTCCCTGCCCTCCACCTTGAAAAGGGCTACAGCAGAACTAGTTCAGAGAAAGCCAAAGATGACCTGAAGATATGAAATGGATTCTACAGGAGGAATAAATCAATTAGCTCTCCTGCTTGGAAAGGATATAACTGAAAATAAATATTGCAAAAATATAGGAATTCGTGGATCACATGGAGACCACAGAATCATTTAGGCTGGAAAATACCTCGAGGAGCTTTGAGTCCCACCATTTATTAACCCAGCACTGCCACATCCACCACTAAACCATGTCCCAAGTGCCACAACCAGACATCTTTTAAATACCTCCAGGGATGGTGATTCAACGACTTCCCTGGGCAGCCTGTTCCAATGCTGGACAACCCTTTTTGTGAGGAAATTCTTCATAATACCCAATCTAAACCTCCCCTGGCACAACTTGAGGCCATTTTTCTTGCCCCTGTTGTTCTTGTATAGGGAAAGACATAATTAATTAATTTGGGACTATGCAATGAAGAAAATAGGTGGCACATAAAAGGATGTAATTTTTTAACACAGACACTTAAGCTATGGAACTCCTGCTAGAAAATATAATTGATAGAAAGAACTCCATTTATCATAATTCCACTAAGGCTGGGGAATACTAAGAGGAAGTTACTGCTTTACTTCTTTACAAACCAGCTATGCAGTGGGATGGTCTGTGCCTGCATGAAGAGTTAGGGGAAAAGGAGGAAGACTTGGCAGAAAAAAGAAGTTAAGGAAGGATGGGAAAGAAGATGAAAAATATGAGGGGTTGTGGATTGAAAGAATGAGGAGAAATGTTTTTACACTGAGAGCTGGGAGGTGGCTTGTGAAAGGAGTTTGGAGACAGAAGGGCTTGGGACATGAAAAGTCACAGCTGTGAAAAAGCAGATGAGAGAAGAGAGTCAGGGGATGTCTGCGCTGTGCTATACAGGATTTTGGTTGAGAATGGGCAGGGATTACTGTGGTGCCTCCCTGCTGCCTCTAACCAGCTCTTATCTGGAGACAGAAATTTGCAGACACTTGGCCTTCCTCTCCCAGCAGCAAGGGTTTTGTCACCCCTACAGTCTCTTTTTGTCACTCGAAAGTATAAAAATTAAAGTGTAATTTCCAGGCAAGGAGATAACTATTTTACCATCTATTTTAAAATCAATACTTCAACATCATGGATCCCCAAACTCATCTGCTCCTCTACATTTTTTCCCCTCCTTTTCCAGGGTGAGCTGGAAAAGTATGCACATACTTCTGTCCCGCGGGCAGGCTCAGCTGGCAGTGGCACCGTCTCCTTTGCTCAAATCCATTTCCAAATTTAGTCAGGGAGATATAGTAATAAATTGCGGTCAAAGCCCATTCTCGGCTTGGCCAGCAGATGGCAATTCCTGCATTGTGAGATATCCTCAGGCGGCCTTTAAGGCGCACAGAAAGCGGAGTTTGCGGTAGCTGAATCTCCGTAAAAAGATAGTGAACATAAAAACACCTCTGGAAATTGTGTTCAGGTTTCCTGTCAGCTACTAACAGATCATATGCCAGAGCTACTCGGTGTGTGAAATCAGCGTTGTCATACATTAAGGAGAAAAGAACTTAACACTGTTCTGTTCACTCAGCAGTTCACTCTGTTTCGCTGTTGTAACAAGAAGCACGGGAACTTTTGGTCCTGTTTTAATGGTATTTCAGAATCTACATTGTTTTGGGGTTGTTTCCTGTCACATCAAATATTCCTGACATGCATTGACACGGAAAGCTGAAATTAAAGTCAATATAAGAGGGTGTTTCCTGCTGTTACAAATCTATAGGAAATGACCTGTTTAATTTCAGAAGGAAAAAAAAAGCAGAGCATGCAGATACAGATAATATATGTATTAAATTACAGACTTCTGGAAGAGGTTAGCAGAGAAGACTGCTACAGAGAAATCAATGTAAACTTGAGTTAGGTTCTTTGCTGTGAAAGGGAAAAGTTTCAGGAATGATGTAAAAAGCCAGCAAGGCAGAACAATGGCTAATGGACAAATACATTGATACTTTGCTTTTCCTTGCCTGAATTTCTCTTCCATTTTCACATTGAAATGGCTCTGTAGGGCTAACTACAATGTGTTATTTAGGGAATGTCGTGAGTTTTACATCTCAGGATTGGTAACACCCAATGTAGGGAGGAGGAAGGGTTAAGAAGTGGGTCCAAGCTGACATTACAGAAATGACTGGGCTAGAAGGGGGTACAGAAGTTCTCAGTAAGTGTGGGGGAAAACATTCCTTAAATAATTTTTGGTGACCTTTTTTCCTGGTGAAGCATGAATAGGATATGAAGCAAGATTATCTAGCGTTGTGTGGTTCAAAGTTTGGTTGTCCTAATGTGAGATTGAGGGCTGAAGGGAGAAAAAAAGGAAAATTATTGGAAGAGGTACTCAGTGTCCTGCCAAAAAGCCAGGTTTACTTTTAAGCACTCAATATTTGAAACTGAGCGAAATACTGTGTTTTACTTTCCAGTTGTACTGATACCATCAAAATATGATGAGAGAAATCCTTCCTAGACTGAGAGTGTAACAGTTTTTAACTCAAGGTCCTTTCCCAAGCTATTGTACACAGACCAGAAGTGTGCAAAATCTGCCCTTGTGTTTCTGTCATCAGTGGCCTGTGCTCTGGGACACCCTGAGTCACAAGTCTTCTCACTGTCAGAAAAGAAAGTGCTTCCTTGAGTGAGGGGGAGTCTAGACCACCAGAAGCAAGCCAGTTGAAGCAGAAGTCTGGAGGGGTTGTCTGGCCTCAGGCTTCAAAGTAAGGCCAGGATTTGCTGGTGGTGAATAATTTCGGCAGACCACAGGGACTGTGTTCAAAAGCTTGTTTAAAAAACAAACAAACCTGTAACTCTTACATGCTAATGGATAAGAAATTTTTGCTCTAAGCCTGTGCTCCTTGCTTTAACATCAAACCTGTTTCTGAAAACTGTTGTTAGGTAACCGTGTTATTAGGAAAGAGCAGAGTCAGGAGGAATTCATCCAGGTAATTAGGAGGGTTGGTTTTGGGGTAGGAGAGAGAAGAGGTGGTGAGAATGGAGTTAAACATTGGATCTGCACCTGGCAATTTTCTTGAGAAATCCAGACTTAGGAACACTGGGTCTCTCTGCATCAGCAAAGCTTTGAAATGTGGGAGATTGAGTTTGGATACAACCAGAGCAAGTTGATGTCTAACCAGAGAATGGACATCTAGCCTCCTGTGACAACTAATGCTTCCAGGTAATATTTCATACATATATTGCTCTCCAAAAGGAGAGTGACATCTCATCTTCACAAGAAGCACACACTTTGACTAGAAAAAATCAGAAGTCTAGCTCTCTCACACTGACCCTGCACATCAGGAAAAGCAAAATGGGAAAAAGTTCCTCTCAAATCCCTTTGGAGGTTACCCTGAGAGCATCAGTCCAACTGTGAAAGTTGAAGTCAAACACAAGGTTGGAGTTTTTTTAAGTGTCTGTAATTCCTGGCTATGCTTGTATTCATTACACAACCAAAACCCTGCTTTTTCCAACCAATAACCTTGCAAAGTCATATTGAAACCAAAAAATACTGTGTACTTTGGCAGAGGTATTACCAGCTATAAAGATCTGGCAACGGCAACTTGTGTAACAATCTTGCTAATTGTATTTAAATTGGAGTGGATCAACCCTTCTAACACTGAATAAAGAACAACTTTATTTTTCCCAAGGAGAAAAGCAGATAGGAGGCTGGATGAATACAGGTGAGCAGGGTTTTAACAAGTGTTTCTGCAATAAGATTTGACACCAGGTTAACTATTCCCATTTGCTATGTGGGTGCAAGTTATTACATTGAATAAAGTAAAAGATGGTCTGAAGTTAAAGCTCTGTAGTAACCCCCACAATAATTCATGTGCAAACACAACTTAGAGGTCTGTATTTACTCCACAACCATTCATATGTAAACAGCCTTACATGAGAATAATTACTTTTCTTCTTGTTCAACTTTTTCCACATGTCCTTGGAATATTAAGCTAACTCATGAAAAAAAGGAAGTCCTCTCTTATATGTGGAAATACAATGGTAGGTATAAAAAAAGGTTGGTAGTCCTTTAGCTCCTGCTTTTCTACTGACTGGTGGCAGCACAACAAATATCCTGCAGAAATACAATTAGAAAAATGCCTTAAGATCAAAGGAACTACAAAGCTACAATGTCTGGGAGCAAAGTGGGTCGTTAAAGGTCAGCAAACCTTCTTCCTGTAAAACTAAGGGTCCCAGGTAATTTTTAAGATCACCTCCTTATGTCAGGGGTGGCTTTCTTAGTGAGAATACGAGGCATGTTTGGATAATACAGAAACCTGAGATGACTTAATGATTAATAGTGTTATTCTCCATAGCAAATTTACCTCAAACAGAATTGTACATAATTTAGTACACAGCTTTCATGCCCAGTCAGTAGCAATATAGGTCTTACTAATTGTAAAACCTTGTTAGTACGCAGCAGTATCCTTCGGTAAATTCCAGCAAAGTGAATTCTGAAACAACGATAGCACTGCCTGTGCACGGTTATAAATCAGATTTCTAAGTGTCTGGAATTATTCATGTGGTTTAAGTGGCTTGGTTTTATATTGTCTTATTGCTTATTTGGCCCAATTTGAACATGCAAGCTTTCCCTCAAAGGGTAGTACTCTGTGTGCTGTATTATTCAAACAGTTGGCAACTTCTTAAAGGTTTACATGTTACTTGAAGAGCTTAGAGGAATTGAAGGCTTTTAGTAAAATAATTAGGTGGAGCGTAATTTAATTTTAAATATTACTATCCCAGAGAGTTTAAATAAGATGACCTTGATTTCACCTTGATGAGAGAAGGAGGGAAGTGTTTTCTTTAAAGTGTTTCTAACTAAAATGTAAGACACAGACCGACACCTAAACAGTTAGACCTTTTATATACTGAATAATTCTGCCTGAAAACTGATACTGCATCTGTTATGTCACAGTGCTGTGATCAGAGGCTTCTGCAATGCAAAATCTTTACACAGTTTTTATTTTAAATAATTGGGAAGATCATTATGATGATAAAGAAAATGGATTATTAATTTTATCTGTCTTAGGGAATGCATCTAGGATTCCCAGAGAGGAATCTTAGTCTATGTGCATCTCTTGAGTTACGAAAAATGCTGTGTCAGAGGGAGGACAAAGAGCACTCGGGAGCCACTGAATCTGGACGATTCACATTTGGCTTTCAAGTAAATGCTGCACCATGAAAGACCAGCTATAAGGTAACCTTGTACTCCTCATGGGTGAGGCTGGCCAGGGGTAGCACATTGTCTTGCTCAGCCTAAGGGATAGGGAGGGCAATTTAGGATTCCTTAATTAAATTGATTTGTGTGGATATATGCCATACTATAAATCCTTCTTTCTGTACCAGTTTATTTTATTTTTATACGTAAAGTAACGGTTATCCCCTTAGTCTGGTAGGGACGGATTTTATCAGAGTATAAATAGAAAGTGCAAGGCCTATGTGTGTGCTTACTTTTGAACAAGTGGTACATTTTTACTTAACCACAAAGTAAATACATATTTAGAGGAAGGCCACTGATACAGAATTTATTTAACTTTAAAAAAATCCCTGTCAACACAACGATTCATTTAATTCTGCTTTTGAAAGAGAGGAGATGTTTAATGGTGCTAACAAGAATCATTATGTTTGTTTCACAAAATACAGTCATTGCAAACTAAATGTTGCATTTCCACACACCTTTGCTGAAGTCTATTTTACCCATATTACCATACATGGGATGAATTGTGTGTTAAATAACCTATCAATTGGAGAAAAGTGAACCAGAGGGAGTATATCATTTTTTTTTTTTACTGACCTGCAACAGACTGGATTTTTTCTTGTGGGATACCCAACTTCAAATTCAGGATTTCAGATGATAGTTAAAATGCAGATGTAGGCTGAGGACAATAATTTAGAATTAAAAAAAAAAAAAGAAAAAAGATCATATTTGTTAAACTTCCATATATTAAAGCAACTCTGTGAGTAGAAAAATAGAATGACATTAGGTCCTTTTGTGCCAGCTGCAAGGTAGATGCATGAACTTATTTATCATATATTTAATGCCCTATATAGTTTATATACTTCCATGCAAATATGTACAGCCTGAAACTATTCTTTGCTGTATTGAGTACCCCCACACCAGTCTTAAAATGTCAGATTTTTTATTTTGTATTTCTCAACACAAATCTGTTCAATTCGCAAAGGTAAGTAGACTTTCTACATGGAAGACTTTGTTAACAGTTTTCATATGCCTTAATATTTGAATTGACTCCCTTAGATACACAGTTTTGCTTACCTAGTAAGTAAAATGCTGACAGTGTTGTAAATCATACCTTGAAATGGGGCCACTACCACCTGCTAGCCCTTGCCTTAATACAGAAACACTTTCAAAGGGACAAATGGACAACAGTGATCAACAAAGTTAATTTAACTTCCACAGAAATTAGAATTCTTAAAAATCAAGTGAGCAAGATTAGTGAAATTTCTATTCCTGGTGGTTTTTCACTCCAGGTAGTGCTGTCAGAGGTAGCAGGTTTTTTTCTTTTGCACCTTTTTGCAGCCTGAAAAGTCAAGTGAGTGGCCACTGAGCAACCAAAATCTGCTTCTAGACAACTCTCTGATTAGGTTTATTTGGTAAAACATTTGTTTCTCTGATGATCCAAACTTTTGTTGAAAAGAAAATTGAGTTCTTGAGATTGCAAAGGTGGTCTGGAAGGTATTAAATTTACATAAACAAAGGAAGGAACTCTGAGGTGCTTAGATCCTATGAGAAGGCATGCAATATGAAATACTTGACCTGCGTAGTGGCATCAAACCAAGCCTGAAGACAGCCTAAAACAATGGCTTGAAGCAGTTCCTGCTCATTTGAAAGAGATGTTGACTTTGAAGCTGAATGAGAATGTTGCCAGCACTGTTAATTATTTCACTGCCAAGAGAGAGGTGAATGATCATGCTAGGACAATGTATTCTTCATGCTTCCTCATTTAGCAATAGGATCAAAACAAATTCCGGGTTTGAGGTCAGAATAAAAATTATCTTAAGATGTTCAACTTAATATCCAAGGGTGGGATTAATTTCACCAAATTTTAGGTGTCTAGAGTTTTCAATCGTGCATCTAAGCTATTCATCTGGGCTCCTTCAGTATCATTTATCTCATCATAAATGTTAATGTTTAAAGTAATTTGTGCCGCTGTTCCCACCTACCAACACTACATAGGGGACGTCCCTGATCAGATGTTCCCAGTGGAGACAGTGACAAGGTAGGCTAGAGAAATCCTACACTAAAAGTCTGCCGTCAAAAACTTAACTTTGTGCAGCTGGGGATTGGCAGGGGCAGAGGGCTTTGACAGGTAGTGACTGCCACTTTATTTCACTTGCCTACCTTTAATAGTAGCAGCTGTGTGTCAACCATGTTCCAGACAACAGCCGGTCAAGTCCCATCCACTCTTCATTGAATGATAAACTAAACCTGAATTTAATTTGTAAAGGAGCCAGACCTGAGCCATAACGTGAATGTAAAAAAGGAAAATGTTAAGTCTGGAACCAGTGTTTTAAATAAACGTGGAAGTGAGAATTGGACGTGTTGCTTTTCCCTAGTTTCACTAGTTAGACATTTAGTCTACTTTCTTTCCCTCTCTCATACTGCTTGTAATTAGGAGGGAACCTATGTCTTGACAACTAACAGCAGTCTAGAAAACTTCTACTGTAGGTATTATCAAATTTAGGTTAGATACTGTCAACACTCCCTATGGTAAACAAGTAAAATCTGTGGTTTTTACCTTTGAAAATGTGACTCATCTGCTCAGCAGTCAGATGCAGCCCTTGCAGTTCATACAACTCAGCCGCAGCCCAGTCTGAAACATCAGTAGAACATCCTGTCTGGCTGAGAGATGCATAAACACTGCTTACTGAATGGGATTTAGTCTAATGTTGATCTTCACGCAGTTGGCGATACCATATGTTTTTGTGTTTTAATGGTTATCCTGTTTATCTCATCTTTCTGACCTAAGTCCAAATCCTTCTGCTGAGTAAGTGTCTTAATAATACTAGCTGAAAATTAAAGAACAAAAAGGCTTAATCATTAATATTATGCATTAGTCTAACTGGCCACAAGATTTTATGTTAGCCTCATGTCCTCTCTGTATAGTTCCTTGCTTTCTTGGATTTGCTTCTACTGTACTGCTTGTTGAAAATTTGTGGTAAAGTTAGGCATTTTACTGAAGAGCTTTTTTTTATCTGGATGATAAAAAATTCATTGATTACAGTACAAATTCTAATCAGATCAACAGAAGAAGGAAGAATTAAACTCTCTGAACACATACTCTTCAGGCTTGGAATTCTGTCCACCTTACCTTTGCTGAATACTACACAACTTTGAAAAGCTTTACAAATAAAATGGTTTATGGAAAAGCTGTCTCGGTGTGTCACTAACAGCATACTTCAACAATATAGGTAATTTTTTTTTAAAGTCATTGGCAATTGTAATATTCCTTATGGTCAAAGAAAATGCTCCATGTGAGATCTACTGAAGTCTTGGTCTATTTCCAGTAGCTTGTGAGAAAGTGAGTCAATGTTTAACGTGGAGCTGGCTAGAATTTCAGATAGGGTTGCAGAAGATGCCATTTCCTGGCCCCTGGGGCTTTTGAAAGTCCACAAATGATAGGACAAATTCCTCCTTTGGCATTGGTCTTTTATGTATTGGTCCTAAAATAGGCACAGTCTAAGTATCACCATAGCAGATGTCTGCCGCAGAGCATTATGTCTTTTGCGTGCACAATTGCTGTTTGTTATCAGCTGTAGGGTATTAATAAAACATGTACAATAAGCACATCACCATAAAGACGAAGGAATCTTAGACAAACCCAAGGCTTTCCTCACATCACATTTCTCAGCTTATCCATCCTCTCTTGGTTTTTTCCACTTTTCTCTCTGTTTGCTGTTGGTTTTATGATTTTTTCTTTTTGTTTATAACACCAATTTAGCTGGAAAATATGCCGTTATCTATATATGAGGTGTATCTTCTGTATCTCTGTAACCTCTTTATTTTCATTGTTTTATGGTGATTTTCTCATGTCCATCTTCCTTCTTCTTCCTTTTCAACTGTTTTTCTTGTGAACATACAGGGCTCAAATAGCAGAGCCACAAAGGTGGCTTTCCTTTCACACACCTTTCCAGACTTAGTACTATTTTTTTCAAATAGTACTTTTAAAATTCTCTGATAGCAATAATTTAAACATCAGTGCTTTTATTGTGAATCTTTGGGGTTACAAGACTTCAGAAATCAAACTGCAGTCAAACCTGCCCATATTCTGTTTGCAAAGTACATTTTCTATGGAAATTATCTGATTATGAAGAGTGAGATGTTCTTGTTCTTGGGAACTACTAGGGAAATAGCTGAGATCTCAAGAGACCTCTCTCAAAAGGGAAGAGGCTGAGCTCTTGAGAGGAGCAGAGTGTACCAAAGAGCTACAAAGTTTCCCTAGATACCTAACTTAAGGCCTGTAAAGGAAGACCCCTATGTGCCTAAATTTTTTTGAAATATAAACATTACATATTTTTTTAGTTTAGCTAAATAGCAATAGGACAACAAGGTACAGAATACTGAAGAAACATTCAGAATAGTTACAGACATCACATTTATAAAAACTGTATGTACTGGAGAATCTGATTTTTTGACTATGCATTCCCAAATGTGAGAAGAAAGAGAAAATAATTAGTTCATACTAATAACGGTATATAAAAAAACCACTTAATGACTGGAAAATTGAATCTTTTTTAAAAAACACAAAGTGGAAGCTGGGCACTATATGTTCACAAAGGGTTTTCTTAAAGACACATCCTTTATCTTAAAAAGTGGGGGAGTCATTGTTTATAGGAAACAAGCAAATGAAACTGCAGTACATAAATATTACCTTTGAAAAGAGGTAATTAGAATTCAGAGAGGGAATTAGTCTTGAGCTTAACTGAACACTGTCCAAAACTGAAAAAATGTGTGGCACTTCACTCAAGCTGATTTGACTTTCTATCATACAGTTCACAGGCTCCCATTCGGAATTCCCATCTCAGGAGTCTCACTAAGAATTAGAAACATATCTAAGAGTTTGTGGAACCGTGACCCTTCGTATCACTCATATTAAGATCCAGTCTTGGATTCTGCCCTTGTTTATTCCTGTGCAACAGAAAGTTTAATTAAGTTAATCAGTGCTGACAAATGTAATGAAGATTGAATCTGATTCCAAAAAAGGTTTGTTTGCTCTGTCATAACTGTTTAAAAAATGTTATATTGTGGTGGGGAAAGTTTTAATTATTGTAAGAAACCTGAACAAATTTAGAAAACAGCCTCTGGACAAAGACTTGGTGGAGAATGTGAACTGTTAACTTCTGCACGTTAAATTGCTTATGAAATATTTTGAGCATAGTTAAGCTTATGATAGGCTTGGGGTTTTAATAAGCATCAACACTTGTTCCTTGGTGGGAACGGATGTGTTTTTCAGTGGTCAGCCAAATATTCTCTCTTTGCTTTGACACTCACTACGTATTTCATACAACTATATCGTGTTTCACTGCTGGGCTTCTATTTTTTTTCTGAATTCTACTGCTGTATGTGTATGTGTAATGTTTTTGTGTTTAACTTAGAAGGGCATGGGCAACAAGACAAAGTGAGCGTGCAGCAAGATTAGTGCATCTATAAATGCACTTCATTATAAACACAAATGTATTTTACTTTATATGGTTTTCTTTCTTTAGTTACGGCTTTTCATGTGGAGAGCAATGTGTGCTGAACCAGGAGACATGGTCTTAAGAATCTGTGCTTTGTTTTGGACTAAGCTTTGTTTTCCCGTGTGGCCACTGGTAGGTAGGACGGAGAAGGTGATTCAGGGTCAAAAATGGAGGAAGAGGCTTTGGCAGGCAGGCTGAGGAGTTGGAAGGCACAGCAGGCGTAGCAGTAGCAGCCCAAGTTCTGAGGGAAGAAATTCGGATGGTGTATGAATGCAAGAGGATACTTTGAGCCCTCCAGGTCTCACAGGGAAGGACGAAGCATCCAGATTTAATCCGCTGATTTTCTTTCAAGAAGCTCTGTTCCTCATCAAGCCCAAACTGCTAAAAACGTAAGCAGCTGCCAAAAAGCGGAACAGATGTGCGTCTGCAAGCATGGAAGCAGGATCATGAATCAAAAACTTGTCATTTGACCTGCGCTTTCCCTACCCTCTCACTTCCCTGGCTCCGGGGAGGAAAGGTCAAGAGCTGATGCCTCTGTGCAAATGGGAAACATGTGAAGAGGTGTGCAAGAGCAAGTACTTTCTCTCCCTTTGTTAAAGAGCAGGGAAGACAGCTGGGCAGAAGCGGTTCCCCCACGGTCTCCCCTGGCACAGGGTGACCCAAGGGGAGGTGGACAGCTGTCCCGGAGGACAGCGGGTGCCCCGAGGGCCCTGGAGCTGGGCGCCTCCGTGCCGGGGCGGGCAGCCCTTCCCTCGCGGGGGAGGGTGGGCATTGGAGCTCCGCGGAAGCCAGAGAGCGCCAGGCAGGGCCGAGAGCCGGCTGTCACCGCGTGGGTGTGTGGCGGGGAGTGCGCGTTTTGGGGCGGCTTCTCTTTATTTCGCTGTTGTTTGCAAACGGCCGGGGCGGGAGTTGCAGACTTTTCCCCCTCGCTCAGCTCGGGCGGGACACCGCCGGGCGCTGCTGCCCTGCCTCGTGGGGAGCGGGCAGGGCCCGGGAGCGGGGCCAGGGGCTTGTTTACCGCTCTGCCCGCCGAGGGCAGTGCGCGGTACCTGTGTCCAGGCTCGGGGCGCTCGCCCGCCTCCCGCCCCCTTCCCGGCGGCTGTTAACCGCTGACTTCCAGCCTCGCCCTCCGCCGCCCCGGGCCCCGCTCCCCTTCCCCGGGCGGCCGCGGCACGGTGCGCTTGCTGCCGCTGCCGCCGCTGACACGGCGCCGTCCCGCCCCGCTCCACCCCCTCCGCCGGAGAGCCAGAGCGGCGGGCGGGGTGGGGGGGCCAAAGAGGAGCGTGGCTTCGCCTGCCTTTCCCTGGCCCCCCTCCCTTCCCTCCCCTCCCGCCTCCCCTCCCGCGGCCAATCGGCGCGGAGGGAAGCGCTCGTGCCGCTGACGCCCCCGAGGGAGCCCCCCTTTTAAAATAAAGCGGCGGCGGTGCGGCGGGAAGAGCGGGGTGCGTGCTGGCCTTGCTGGGTGCCGCACGCCGGAGGGCGCACAGACAGACGGACAAGGCGCCGCAGGATGCCCGCAGCCCCCGCGGCCAGGGGCTGAAGGGGGTGGGGGACGAGAGGTCGCGAGGAGGAAGGCGGGAGCGGCGCGCCTGGAGGGTCTCGCGCCCGCTCCGAGGATGGCGCCGGTGAGCGAGCAGCTGGAGCCGCAGGGCGCGGGGGGAGACCCCGCCGCCGCGACCCCTCTGCCCGGCCCGCCGGCGGTCGAGGAGCCGCGGCGGCAGAACGGCGGCGAGTGGTGCCCCGGGAGCGGCGAGAGCGGGGCCCAGCCCCGGGAGGCGGCGGAGGCCCCCGGGAGCGCGGGCTGCCCCGGGAGCGCTGCGGCGCCGGAGCCCCCCGAGGGCGGCTGGGGCTGGGTGGTGATGCTGGCCGCCATGTGGTGCAACGGCGCCGTCTTCGGCATTCAGAACTCATGCGGGGTCCTCTTCGTCTCCATGCTCCAGCTTTTCGGCAGCAGCGAGGACAAGCAGCTGGTCTTCAAAACAGGTGAGGGGCGGCCGGGGAAGCAGCCCGGGCGCAGAAGGTGTCCCGGCCGGGGCCTCTCGCTGCCGGCGGTGCCGCTCTGCCAGCCCCCGAGCCCCGGGGGGCCGCAGGAGCGAGACCCCTCTGGAGGGCCGGGTCGGAGCCTGCCCCTGCCCCTCCGCAGCGTGTGGGGCTGTGCTGGGGCGCTCGGGAATACCCCCCGAGGGCAGGGGGAGCTCCCCTCGCCTCCCTGGCCCCTGGGGCAGCGACCTCCTGGGGTATCGGGAGAGGAGCAGGTGTGCTCTCGCTTCTTCCACAGATGGATCTTTAGGCATCTGCCGTCCTGCATTATGGGTTATGATGCACACTCCTGGTCGCAGAAACCTTTATTCCCCTGCCCCCGTTAGCCTAAAGGTTAGTCTAAATGATTAATTAATAGTGGGGTATAGTGACACTTAAAATATGTCAAGAATGGGCTTGACAGTTGCCAAACCCAGCGTTTTGATGTGCAGATTTACTGCTGCAACCAGTGTCACAAAACTCACCAGTAAAGTTAATGGTATTTACTAAACTTTAAAGACATTGACAGTACTCTCACACGTTGCTGATCTAAAGCACTTTAGACACGTAAGATTCAATTAGTTAAAAGGTAAGCATACATTCTGTTTTATTTTATGTATGTTTTCTGTGGAAAATGTTTTCTGTTCTGACTTTGTAAATGCAGTTTTTGGCTCTTGGAATAATAACAAAATTAACAGAATTAAAACTATAATTTATTATAGTAAATTAAAACTATAATTTATTATAGTAAATAATAAAGTTGACTTACATAAAGGATAGCTTCGTGTTAAATTATTAAGATGAAATACTGAAAAATAAGCACTATCTTTTTATGTTTTTGTTCCTTTCTTAAAAAAGGCGTTCCAGCTATGTAGCCTTGCAGAGGTGTAAGCCTTCTAGAAAACTTTCTCAGTACCCAGTGGGTGTTACAGACCTTTGAAATTCGTGTCTTCCTTAATACTTGCATAAGAGGACCTAAAGTTGAGATGTTAAGACAAGTTAATTTTCCTCCTGCAGCCTAATAACTATTTTTGTCTGAAGTAGAAAACCAGGGCAGGTGTTTAGGCTGAAGCAGGAAAGCTGAAAAGCTGTGGTGGAGCATTAAGTGATGTTCTCTCTGGCATTTGAACGGTTTGCAGTGATACACAACGTGTATTCCCCAGTGTTCTTGAGCTAGGAAGATGGGAAGCTGCATCTGCACATCAGGTTGGGCAGTGCCTGTTTCTCAGAAGGGAAATGCATATCCAGAAGTAGGTGCCTAGGCTCCTTAGCCCACACAGGACAAGAATGAGATTCAGGGATGGTGCTGTGAACATTTGCATACTGACCTGGGAGCCCCTGGCTAGTCAGAAATGCAGAAGCAAATGGGTGGCTCTGCCTGTTCATTGTACAGAGGTGTAATTGCTTTCTCTGAGGATGTGGTTCTGTAGTAACAATCTCTTAAAAATTATTATCTTGTACTTAAAAAAAAAAAAGTCTTTAGGTAGTAGTGCAGTAGTCAAAATAATCAACAAGAGAAAAATTGAAATTATCTCCTACCTTCCAGAAGGATAATTGCACCACTGGTGTTTGAGTGAGGTGAGATTGTGGGGGGGGGGGGGGGGAATGGAACCTGGCTATAGAGCCCAGTTGTTCTGCATCCTGCTTAGAAGAGCAGGAAGAGTTCTGACTCCTAGATGCAGCCAGCACCTCCTGTATTGCTTTTTAAGTCATTTGAGAAAAAAAAAA
This sequence comes from Lycocorax pyrrhopterus obiensis, assembly GCA_014706295.1. Lineage (NCBI taxonomy): Eukaryota > Metazoa > Chordata > Aves > Passeriformes > Paradisaeidae > Lycocorax > Lycocorax pyrrhopterus. Next base: position 68,832,267 of record JACSVZ010000004.1, on the reverse strand, counting down.
AGAAAAGCTACAGCTGCACTTTGTTGCACTTTGTTTTGCTTTATCAGATGTACTCTGGTTTGGGAAATGCAGAAGGCACTAATTTTGCTTTTTTTTAAAATCCAAATGGGTTCAAATTAGGCGGAATACTGCAAGATACCTGCCTTGACTAGATGACTTACGTGCATGTGAAGGAGGACTGCAAATACAGAAAGTCTCCTGTAAACAAAAGCACAGCAGATAAAAACGTACCTTTCCTTTTAATGCCTGAAAGTACCTTGATGAGTTGGGGTGCTGTAAGGGCCAAGCAACAGCTGTCAAACAGAACTTTTTGCTTCTTGATGTTGAGCCTTGTTGCCCAGATACTTGTGGAGATAAGACCAAATGTGAACTGAACTAAACAAATTGTGCCACACTTAGCTTGCCGTAAGGGAGAGCTGTGATCAGGAATGGCAAATTGCACTTAAAATAGCTCTTATTGAACACTGATGGATTAGCTGGCATTGCTGTAGAAAGAAACAGAATGACTGAAGAGAAAAGTCACTATGATTTTAGCGTTAGAAATAACTAACCTGATCATTCCCATGGTATTGATTCAAATACTTAATCTACTGAGTCTCTTGTGTTTGGACTGATTGCAACTCAAACCTGGCAGTGGTAACTGAGTTAGTTAAGTTTAATGAGTTGGAAAACTGGAATTTCTAATGAAAGTTTTCTTGCTGTGTGACTTTGCTTTGGAAAGCGAAGTTTAATAGTCTAATCCTTCTGGAAGAAGATTTCTTTAATATCTGAAATGCTGATTTTTTGAGAGGCACGAGCATTCTGGGTAATTTCTTTAAGGACCTCAGGTGTCTGTGGAATTTTGCAGTTGATCCACAGTACCAAAGCATTCAGGTCTGTTTGTGGTTCTTTAGTTTGTTGGGGTTTTTTTTAACTACGGGATTACTTAGCTGTTGCCAAAAGCACATATGTTGCCAGAAGATTTTGTGTGCCTGTTCTTTTGGGACCAGTCAATAGTTGTCTCTTGCCTGGTGTTTTTCCCAAAAAGAGGAATTAAGTAGGTTATAATACATGCTGATTTTGGTATCTCTTAATAACATCTTGTAATATCTTAAAAATCAATGCAAGGCAAAATGGGAGGGCCCTAAGTATCATAGTCTATGCTATTTTTGTTAGTGTTAGCAGATGGGTGGGTATTTATCAATGTGAAAGGCAAAAAGGGAGGAAGCAGAATGGAGGAAGATGTAGTGAAGAAGTGACTCTACCTTGCAGATGAGGAGTGGAAGGAAGCAAAAGTACAGTCAAGGTAGCAAGGCTGTTTCCAGCATGCAGCATCAGGACTAGATAAGATAAAGGACTATAGTTAACATTGTTGCAGGATTTAAGAGTATTAGTGGAAAAACTTGTGGGTCATAGAGGGTTCAAAAATTCCTTCAAGGGACACCTTTTTATAAAAAAAAATTGAGCGTAACTAGTGCACGGTATTTTGGTATTTATATTAGCAAAAAATGAATTTCTTTGCTTATGTAGTGCACTATATAAGCAATTCCATTGTTTCCTTGTGTAGCCATTTTTTGTTCAAAAACTAATGGATGCACAACTGCAGAAGAGGAGACGCCCCTAGTGTAAGTATAAAACTTCTAGAAAGGTGTGCCTGAAGTCTCAGGAAACTACTCTGTTCATTGTTTACAGTTCATTGTGTTTGAGGAGCAAGTTGGGTGGAAAAAAACAATGGCAATGAAATGCAGGAGGCTTGTGGTCCTTGGAAATAGGGCAGACCTAGTTGGCCTCTAGTGTTCAAATGCAGTTGTAGTCTGATCACCCTTGAAGGGAAAGGATTTGATCCTCAGACCAGTCCAGGGTCTGGCAGGAAGAGCACTTGGTTCCTTTCCCTGTTGGAGTTGTTGTTGGGGGGAGCACTGAGCCAGTCCCGTTGTTATCTCAGATTTGTGTGTGAGCCCCATCTAATCCTGCGTTGTGCTCTCTTGATAGATGCCTCTACTATGTAGGTTTTTATGTGCGTCTATATCCATACTTGTTTTCAAAAGGCAAATGAATACTGTGATACTAGTGGAAACAGAGATAAAAATGATAGCTTTCATTAAAAAAAAAAAAATTACTAGTTCCACTACTTTAATTGCTCCTTGTTCTATGATATGCAATGCTGGCTCTGTAACTCCACTGGATTATTCTCTCATGTACAAGTATCACCTGCACAGGGAGTATGTACTTCTGTTAGAGTTTTGCATCCATGTGTTTGCTTTGTAAGCCAGTGTTCCTAGAAGAGACCGCCTCACCTTGCCTGGACTGGTTATCTGTGTGCTTGGATGCCTCTCCCTGGGTTTGGCTCTCTAAGGTGCCGCCTTTGGTGACATATCTGGATATCAGGGTGATTGATTGGCTGGCTCAGCACTGTTGGCACCGTCGGGACTCTTGGACCTGGATTGCTGAGGGTCCGATAGGGCAGGGAGGAGAATTCTGGTTTTACTTTCATATTCAGGCTGTGATTCAGATACTGAGAAGATAATGCTGAAAGACTACAAGTATCTACAAGGGCTGAGAACACATGAACTGCTGCCTTGTATGATATCTAAATTTTACTGAGCAGGACTGGCTTTTTAATTTCACAGGACAGTTTAAAGTTTTCCTTTACTCTTTTGAATCTTTTGATATCTTCCCAAGTTTTCATCCAGAGATGAAGACCATCAGTAGTTTTGATGTAATTCAAATCCTTGTTGTGTAACTGTCCTTCAGAACCACACTTATGTTTCTAAATCTGTGGGCTGCTGTATCCAGTAAATTGGGAACCTTGGCAAGCTGGAACTGTGTCACATGGCTTATGAGAGAGCAACTGACTTTTCTTTGTAAGAAATAGTCAAATTTGGAACACAAAAGTTATCAGAGTACACAAGTGTAATTTGTGTGAGGTACAAGGAATTGTACTACTGTATAACACCTTGGTCGGTGAGGATTGCATTGCAATGGAGGATGTGCTTCCGCAAAAAGCGGGACTTCAGTTTTGAACAAAAAAATGGCTACACAAGGAAACAATGGAATTGGTTATGTAGTGCACTACATTATTATCAGTGCTGCTGTAGTCGGCTTTCCTTCTCATGTTTGTGTGGCTATTGAAACCAGAGTGGGAACCAGCAGTGAGTTCTAACCTGATGTGTAAGTAATGATTCATTTTATTCAGCTGTGCTCATTTTTGTACACCTTTGACCTGGCTTTGTGATTATAAATACGTATGCAAATGAAGGTTCTGCAGTAGTTGATATGATGATATGACTGGGTCAAACTGGAAAGTTGAAAGCAGTTATCTGCGGTATGCTTTGTTTAGAGCAGAATGATTAATACCACTACTGTTTATGCATACACACATGCACATATCTTCATGCATCCACCTCTGGAGCGTTTATCTTGTAGTGTTGATAACTAGTCTGCAGAGTGATTACTTGGGTTGTCTTTGTGTTTTTTCTTATCTTGGATTTCACATTGGTTAGATTCTTCCTGTTCCAACTGCAGGTTAACTTGTAACAATCAGCTTTGTTAGGGAGAATAATCTTCCTAATGTGTCTGAAAGTTATTTACCAGTTAGTTTTTGTGGGTTTCTTTAGAGGCAGTGCTTGAATTTCATAGGGATGAAACATCCCTATAAATATGATTGGCAATTGTCACCATTCTACGTTAAATTCACATGCCTCAAGTTGTGAGCTCTGGTGTGCTGTGTGTCAGACAGAACCATATCCTCTAAAATCTCCTTCCTACAAATCCACTGAAATACTAAGTTTTACTGTACTTTATTCATGATAGTTTTGTTGCATGTGAAATACCTTTCATACTCCTAATGTTATTTCTTTGCCAATGTCTCTGTTGCTCTAACTCTCTGTAATGCAGAGAAGAAAGGTACTGTGTCATGTTACAAAATGAGGCTTTACTGTTTTCTGGCATGAATGATGTACTATGATGATAATATGCTATTTAGCATTATTTACATAACATAATGTTTTTCTTGCTGCTTATTATTAGTACCTGCAGTCAGTGAAGCTTAGTTGACTTTGAAGTTTTCCAGTGTGCATTACTCCTTGCTCTTCAACTTTTTGTTTAATTGGTCCCTGTAGTCTGTTCAATGTCCTCTTACTCATCCATTTTTTGGCTACCATTCTTTGAGGTTTCTCAGATCCCTTCCTCATTTTTGAGTTGCCCTAAATAACTGCTGTCTAAAGAGGAAGTTAGCAAAATGCGTATGTTTATTAATAGACCTTTTTCTTAGACTTAGCAAGGTGTACATGTGCTTAGTGTTTGCCTATCCATAAACAGGATTTCTTTTTTCAACACAGTCTGCTTGCCTCTAGACACTTTCAGTTTCCTGATAATGTTCAGTCTCTTTTATCATGATTTCTTTAGCCTCCTGAAAGGGGCATTGTTAAAGGCCATCTTGAAGTGTTATTGATCTCTCTTTCCATTATTGAGTTACTAGTCTTGTATGAAGCAATGTAGTAGGCTGTTCTTAAACTATTATAGCATAATATATCTATTTACTCTTTTAGCCAGTCTGAGTTAATTAGGGATAATAACAAACTGGTTAATGTAGCCTTTACTTGGAGCAATGTCTACTAGAGTGGGCTTCTGAGGACCTTGCCCAGTTGGGTTTTGACTGTCTGCAAGGATGGACTCTCCATAGCCGCTGGAGTGCCAATGTTTGACTACTCTGAGCAAAGAAGATTTTTCTTACCTTTAATGGAATTTTCCCTATTTGAATTTGTGCCCATTGCCTCTTGCTTCTTGTCAGAATACCACTGAGAAGAGTTTGGCTCAGTGTCTTTTCACATCCTCTCGTGGGGTATTTGTGCATGTGAAGATTGCCCCCTCCAGCCTTTCCTGCTTGAGCCTAACCAACACCACCTCTCTCAGCCTCTCATTGAGTGTCAGATGCTCCAGTTCCCTTATATTTGCTGCCCTTTGCTGGATTCACAGTAGTAATCAGACTGCCTGCTCCACCTTTGGCATCATTGGTGTGTCAGGCTTTCGATGCCTGAAGGTCTCAGAGAAGGTGAAGTTAATCCCTTGTCACCTCCAGTGTCGTGCATTGTGCTGACCTCCTCCCACATTTCCCTCGCCTGGTAACACAAATACTGCACCAGCACACACCTCCTCAGGTGTCTGAGTGCCTGCTGCCTGCCATGCTCTATTAAAAGAGTTCTACACATCAAAGATCACGCTTTGAAATGAGAGAAATATTCAGAAAATTCTAACTTACATTGCTGTGTATTGCTAAGGCAAATAAGGGTTTTCAATAAACATTGATTTATAATGCTCAGCAAGTAATTACCCAGTTTGAAATTGCTTTTGCTCTGTGAACTCCAGGGAAGGAGATGCACTGATTACTTGCATCCAAGCTGATGTAGCGCTGGTAATGTAACTGCTTGATTTTAGAATAGTCTTTGTGTGAAGGAATGATATAGGTTCTTTCTTATATCTTCCACAGACCTTTTTTTTATTCTTTCATTTTGTGATCAAACCATGCAGCCTTAGACCACTGCAAATATGGTACATATTCAACCTTCAGCAAATATGTACAGAAAGGATAATTCTGAGAAAACATTCCCTTGTGATCTTACACTATCTGTTTTAGTTTCAGAAATCTAATTCATTACAATAACAGCAGCTCTGTTTTAGATCTTGCCTTTAATTTTCATGGGAACTGGATAGGAATGACTGGTTCTAATAGCTAAGTTAATAGCAGCCTTTTAGTGCGGATGGGACCAATTTAAAAATGATCAGTGCTGGTTTTTCCCACACACAGGAAGGGATGTTGAGTTCAACTGGGATGTTGAGCCCAGCCTCTTTGTTATCAGCAGGAGGTCCGTAATCCCATGGAACATGGTCTCACTTAGATGGTAGGGACCTGTACTTAGACTGGAAGTTGTAAAGCAGTTTTCTTGCTGCGTTTTTGCTGAGTAAGCAGAAGTAGTGAAATCTTTGGCTGTTTATCTTCTGCAGTGTGATTTGTCCAGTAGAGCTGTACTTTATGTATATCTTCCAAGTACCACAATAGGGTTTTTTTCTTTTGCATTTTTAAGAACATATACTGGAGGAATAATAACTAATTTAAAACATGTTAACTGTTAATTTCTCTTAGTGTCTAGCTGTTGTCCTCTTGGAAATTATTTGTAAACTGTGCAGTAAAGATTGTCTTCTGGCTCCTGATTTGGATTTTAGCCATTTTTCAAGATGCTTCAGTAAATATATTACAAATAGAAAATGCATTGGATAAATAAGGAAGTCTTCCTACTTTATTGTAAAGAAGTATGTTGATATTGGTACTATCATATAATTTTAGCTGTATTTTATCAGTGCTGTAACTGATAAGGATAAAACACTAAGATATAATGTTGTAAATAAACTGTGATCTTTTAGGCTTTTGCGGTCTAGAATGAATGAGCAATCCTTTCTTTTGGACCAAAACATAACTTTCATAGTGGCAAGTTCATTATATGAAACCAGGAACAGTGTTCTTGTGTACCAGGTAGGAAAGTTTCTGTTCTGCAGAAAGAAAAACCCAAAAACCCCTGCTTTACTTTACAGCATCAAAAGAGATTGTTCTAATTCAAGATGTCCTAGTTTTAGCACTTCCTATATTGCATTGAAAGCTTAAGAGTCAAAGAATTCAAGAGGAAAAGAGAAGGTTAGGATTCATTACCCAGTGTTCCTGAGTGAGTGCTGAGATGGGCTGTATCTTTGGAGACTTTTGTCTGTGCTGTCTCTGGTATCAGCACTCTAAACCTGCCTGTTGTCCTTGGACTGGCTTCTGTGACTTTGCCTTGTTTTTCTGTACCCAGGCATGTACTAGCCATGTGTCTCGTAAGGAGCTGCTTAGGCTGCTCTAGATTAGAGTCTGGATGGCAGCTAAGCCACATACAGAGTGAACACTTGAGCAACAAGGATATTGGTGTAAAACAGACAGATTTGCTTTGTCCAAGGAGGCCCTTAGCTCTTGTCCAAAGACTTGGAAGCACTGAGTGTGCTTGGGGTACACAGCCCCTTTCTAGGACAGTAACTTGATCCTGTGTTGTAACTGAACATGCTGGGATTGGAACAATCTTAATGGGTTCCACAGGTCAGACTGAGCCTGTTTGTTGTTAGTGTGCTCCAGTTTGGTGCATACTGTAGTACTGTAGTAGATTCAAAGTGGTTGGAGCTGGCTGATAACATCTGCTTCTATACAATGCTGCTTGTTTTTGAGAGGAAGGAAGGTGTGGTAGTGCTGCTTTATCTAAAGATGCTCTTAGCCTCAAAGCACGTGAGATTGAAATTGAGAGCCTGAACTGTGGTGCACTTTTGGACATGACAGTGGTATGTGTCATGGTTCAGAGTAAAAGCCTTATCAAAAAGTTGATTTAGTATTGCTAGATAATATTTTTTCAAATCTTGAATGTACTATTTATATGATGACTTTTGGATTCTTCTTCAATTTATCTGTGGAAATACTGCCTGTGGCCCCTTGAGTTTATTGGATTAAGTTGTCGTGTGTGTGACAAAACTGGAGGTGTGTACTTTAAAGAAAGCTTTCATGATCTTGGTACACAAAAGGGAATTTGAAGGTTGCCCTTTGTTCTTTTATAACTTCAAGTAATTTCCTACCTTTTGAAATATTTATGTAGCTTAGGCTCTTCAAAACCCATCATTGCATTCCAGACTTGAAAGAAATTAGAAGTCTCAATTTATAATTTCTGCCACAGCTGGCTACTGGCAGTGATTTAGAAAATTAAATCAACACTAGGAAGTTTTCTGGAAGCTAAATGTGCAAGCCTGGGACGTATCTTCTAATCCTGTCAGAGTAACCCCATTTTTTACAAATTGAAGCATGAAGTATTATCAGCTTTTTACACCTCTGTATGCATCAAAGTATTTTGTTCATAGTGCAGCAGTTTAATGAATACTTAGTTTCATGCAGTGAAATCATTGACCCTTGAAGGTGTGTAGGGGGGAAAACTGGGACAGAATTGGGTAAATTACTGGAAAGGCTGGAGTAGAACTGCACAAAATTGGTATGGACAATGTTAGTCTTTGTATGCAGTCAGAAGTTTAGTCAGTGTGACCCAGCTCTGGTGTTCTGACTTTTTTTTACTTCTTCTGATATTAGGCAAGGAAAAAAGTATGTTACATACACTTACACTACCTCATGTGCCAGCATTGTTCTTTTGTATACATGGTTTAAGGCATTTGACTTAATGTATGTTATGTGATACAGGCTCAGTCTCTGCACTGGGGTCTGAGCCAAGAACTGTATACTGTATTAATAACTGTTTGGACTGAAAATGTAGTGTTTCAGCAATTGGTCAAAATATTTTAAAATATTTTGTAGATAATTTAACTGTATTTATTAAGGATAATTGTATTGGGAAAATACAGGTAGAGAAAGACAGATATCCTACAAACTACTCTGCTGCTTGTTCTTTGGGATACTGTCTGAGTAATTGAGATTTCTTTTCTGTTTTATGTGGTATCCCACTTACCAGTATTCCAGGTGCGTATTTTCCTGATCAGAGTAGGTAAGAGGGGTGCTATAAACAGTAAACTTAAAAGCCAGGTAAAAAATTTTATCATGTCTTTAAAACTGCCTCCATCTGGACCTATGTGGTTGTTCTGGAGTTTCAAACAAAAAGGATGTGGGTTCTTAATGTGATAGCATGCCTCTGGCTTTCAAGTTAAGGATCAGAATGGAAAGCATAGATACTTAAAACTTGTAGCAAATTTTCATACTGAAATTGTGTTGTTTACTGAAGGTGATAAATCTTAGCATTTCTTATAGCTTCCTGTTTATAAGCAGTGTGAATTCTCTGGAAACGGAGTGCTAGTTCTTTGGGATAGGATCTCAGCCTGAGAAATTGCTGGTCAGTGTTTACTGTGAGAAGATGGGGATAACATGAACAATATTTTTAAAAAGAAAAGACTTTAATTATTTTTATCGAGACATTGCTTTAAAAAAAGAGTGCTTTTGCAGAGCTCTATAGAGTGCTCCATGAACTGTTCTGGAATTCCTCTTCAACACACTTACTTGTTTTTTTGGAAGAGAGTAATTTCTGTGATTAAGATACCGCGACTTTGTCCCAATGGCTTAAAACCTGGTTCCTACTTTTCATTTGTGTGTTAGACTAAAATCTGAAGTAGAAGAGGCTTGGTGGACTCTAAAAGATAATTAGGAGTGGTCATACTTAGATATGGGTAACAGTAAGGTGGACAAGGTGACCCCAAGAATCACACCATGTGCCTGAGAGCATTGTCCAAATGCTTCTTGAGCTCTATCTGATGCTGTGACCACTCCCATGGGGAGTTTGTTCCAGTGGCCAGGCACCCTGTGGGTGAAGAACCTTTTCCTAATATTCAACCTAACCCTCCCCTGGCACAACTTCATGCCATTCCCTCGGCTCCTGTCACTGGTCACTACAGAGAAGAGATCAGTGCCTGTCCCTCCTCTTCCCCTCATGAGTGAGTTGTAGACTGCCATGAGGTCTCCCCTCAGTCTCATTCAGGATGAACAAAGTGACCTCAGTCCCTCCTCATATGGCTTCCCCTCTAGACCCTCCACCATCTTTATATTCCTCCTTTGGATGCTCTCTAACATTTTATACCCTTCTTATATTGTGGCACTCAAAGCTGCACACAGGACTCGAGGTGAGGCTGCCCCAGTGCAGAGCAAAGTGGGAAAATCACTTCTCTTGACTGGCTGGTGATGCTGTTCCTGATGCACCCCAGGATATGATTTGCCTTTCAGTTTATAAGCTCTGCTTTTTATGAACTTTAAATTTCATGACAGAAAAATCGCAAGGGGCACGAACTAACTTTTTCTCTCAGGCTCCCCATGTCATTATTGCCAGAACTACCACCTGTCTTTTGTGCAAAACTCATAGCTTGGGAGTGGTGAATTAATTTTAAGGTAATCTTGCCACCAAGTGTGGAATTATATAATGAATAAAGTCCTTTTTTCTTGAATAAGTGCCTGTAGTGGCCAACCTTTTAGTGAAGTGTTGAGTGTAGCTTTGTGTAAATCAGACTTCAATTGAATCATAGAGTAAGAGGTGGTTAAAGAATGGCTTAGCAGTGTTTACACAAAGGTAGTTGAAATGAGTGGAGTTCAGGACTAGTGTAAATGCAGAGGAAGGAAAAAGGATCCTCCGCTTATTGTTAGGGCTGGTGAAGAAGAGATCAAAGTTATCTGCTTATTTTAAAAGTGGAACATCTTGTTAAGCCACCCTCCAGTGAGAATGCTGCATCCGCACAGGTTTGTTTGTTCATATAAGTGCTTGTCTTCCAAGCTGGCTTGTACTGCTTCTGATTACAGCTATGCTTTGCTGTTGGCATTGTTGTTTGCTTTAGCAGTTACTTTTTGTCTTTAGCTACCTCTCCACTTTTTATGAAGCAATTTCATAATTGTAAAGCATTTTCCTGTGTGCAATTGGTTTAGCTTAGATGGGCATAGCTTCTGTGAAATTCTGTAAGTAATGAATTTCAGTTCAGTGTAAGACAAGGATATCACAAATGTTTTGTGAGAGAAGACAGCATCATAGGCTTTTAGAGCCAGTCTGTTCATATGCTTGTCTCCAATTTATGGAGAGTTTCAAGTATTATAGTTACATTTTTACCCTCAGTAGTTATATCTGGCATGTGTTAAAATAATAAATGGGTAAACTAAATATAGTTGTTCCCCTCCCTTACCTTTTTTCCTGTTTTTATCTGGGTCACTATGGGAGTGCTGAAGCAGATGTAATGGTTGGAGGGTTTTTTTTATGTTCTGAAAGGCGTGACATGTACTGAGGTGAGATGCAGCCTTCCTAAATGGCACTGGTGCCAGTTGTTCAGTGAAGCTTAACATCACACTGTACCACACACAGTAATGGGCATTTTGCTTTCATTAGTGGTTTTTTTCTTTAGCTTTGCTCTGCTTGTCTGTTTTGCTGCACTGGTATGTTGGGTGACATTTTCAGACAGCGATGCAAAATATGTGAGAGTGGTGTTACACCTGGAGAAAACTGGCAAGGTATGGAATTCAACTGGCAGATTATAGTAGATAGAGGTCTATTGAGTACATTTAGTGGTTTGTGGAGAGTTACTCAGCTCGGCAGATGCAGACTTTAACTTTAGGGTGGGCTGAAAGTCTGCAGTTAACCCAAGCTGTGCTGACTAGGTCTCCACTGCCTCTAGTGGGAGCTTTGACTCCTCACTCACATAGGCATCTACACTCGGGTGCTTTCACGTGGAAGTTGAGTCCTGTAGCACACCAAAAAGTACTGTCATACCCTTATGAGCACGTGGTACATCTTTGTGGTCTTTGCTCTGACTAACAGTATCCACAATGACATGCACACCAGTCCATGCTAGTTCGAGGTCACATTTACAGACCTGGTTAGTTGGATATTTAGGGGGGTTATTGTCAAAGTTATCTTTCTTTTGAAGGTTTATCGGAGCCTGATAGGATCGATACAGAAAGCAACGCCCTGTGGAACTCTTTGATGCTCTGATCTTGTATGTAGTCAGTAATTTAGCTCTATTTGCAGAAGAGTCTTCCATGTGGCTTTTGTATGAGCTTCAGCTTCTAATTGCTCTAGAATTTACTTCATGGCATATGGAAAACAGGCTGATGCTGACTTCATGGCCAGCACTTTTGAATGATTCTGAAAGGTAAATTCATTGTAATAATTGTATTTGGAATGCTTAAATTCATTTATATAACTGCCAACAGTTAAGCTGTAATTATAGGTGCTGGATCTGTTTCAGCTGTTTCTAAATATGAGGTAGTTACAGGCAGCTTTTCCAGGCCTGATTGAGACTGGTGGTTTGTTGATGAGCAAAGTTATGCTACAAAGAAGAATAAAAAAATCAGTGTGAAAACATCAAAAACGTTGAAGTATTTTACCAACCAGCATTGGTAGACTTGTAAAGCTTGTTCTTGGAGGCAAGATAGAGCTGCTTGGTGTGTCCCCCAGCTGCCTTTTAACCTTTTTGTTTCCAGTTTTGATCTTGGCAGGGTTATAGAGCTGCTGGCATACATAGGTGCCAGCCAGTTATGTCCTGTCTCTGGGAGAGGGAATTCATGCTGAGTCCCACATTTGGTAGATGTTGGAAACTGCAAATTGCTTCCTCTCTGAAGCAGTGCATTGCTTCTCAGAAATTTGTCATGGCAGGAACCAATGCTTTGCCAGAGTATCTGAGAGATGCCAGTTGGTACCTGCCATTCAATTTTTTTTTAAGTGTTGGCTGGGCTAGTATGCTATTTGAGACTTCTGTTCATGCGTTAATTACATCTCAGGAGGATAACCAAATACTTGTAAATTAAATTTGGAGTGTTTTTAGGAGGAAGCTGTCTAATAGGTAAATTGTCTAACTAGGATTTAGCTGGATATATCCAAGTATAAGTGGAATTGTTATGGTAATGTTTTCTTATTCTAAGGAAACCACTTAAGAAGACCTTGCAGCAGTTAAAACTTGAAAGTATTCAGCTATAACAAGAACTTTGTAGTTACTTTTACTTTGTGTTGGTATTAGAGGTTATATAAAACAACAGAAAAATTGAGTCTGAAAGTCTAGACATTATGTATGCTCATCTTTTGATGTAAAAAGCCTTGATAATGATCACATTGGTACTCATATATATGTTCAATATACATTATATGTGAAAATGTTTCTATTTTGTTTTTATCATTTATTTAACTTGAATATTCTCTTTTTTGTGTGTTTTGGGGGTGCTGTGGTGTTTGTTTGTTTTTTGGGTGTTTGTTTTGTCGTATTTTAGGTTTTTTGTTTGATTGTTGGTTTGGGTTTTTTTGGTAGGTTATTTTTTTGGGTTTTTTTTGTTTTGCTGATTTTGTTTTGGCTTTGTTTTGTTCTGTAATGCTTTTAGTTTCCCTGGAAATAGACCAGTTGCTATGAAAATAGTTCGGAATAGCATGCTGCCTGGTTTTGGCTTAAACAGGTGTAGGCAACCAGTGGCACTGCCGGGGATCTGCATGGAATTGAAGAGCCACTTCCTTCTTTTCCTGACAGTTATTGTCTGTATATGGGCAGTATCTGGAAAAGTCAGTGCTGCTCTGTTAGAAAATGGCTTGAAGAATATTTTAGTTTTTTCCTTTCTGAAATGGTTCCCTTTTCTCCTTAAGAATGTTATCTAGACAATTAACCTCAAGATTTTGCTGTGCTGTTGAACTTCAGCAGCAAATTGTCAGGTCACTGAGTTCCTGTGTGTATCAGCTCTTGATACGTTACTGATGTGAATTGCCAAGATGAAGCACTGGTTTCTACAGTTTCTGTTTGCAGCTGTCTGCTTTTTTGAGCTCTCAAACCAGAGGAGAAATGCAGGAAAATGGAAATGCTCTTCTGTTATTTTAATAGTTTTACTACTCTTATTACGTTTACTTTTACATTCCTTACATTAAATGAGGTAAGATGTTCTCCACTTTTGACTGGAAAGAGGGAAATGTGGAAGTAACACTTAATCCAATTAATGTATTTTCCTGCTCTGATTCATTGTGATGACTTTGAGCATCTGGTGGTAACTGAGCATGAGCTGCTTAAAGTCACAGAAACCCAATTCCCATTATTTCTGCTCATTGAAGGGAATAAATGAATTACAAGACACTAATCTTGGGATAATTGCTTGCTGAGCAGGAGATCTTAGCTCTTAAAGAAATTAGTTTTGTAAGTTTATGGAGCTGTCAGAACTAGTGAACTATTAAAAAAAGCTTAACCACAAATGAACAGCAGCTGAGCTTTCAGTCTTTTATTCCTAACTATTGCAGATGAACTTTGCAGTATAGAAGTATATGCAGTGGAGATAAATATTTTTTTCTTCCCTTTTGTTGTAGTTTAATCCCAGCCAAAACTGGGACATCCTTATGAGTTTTACTATAATTTATCACCTGAAGTTTAAGCTGGAGACTGAAATTTGTTAATGTTTCTGGCAGTACAGAGGTAGGATGTATGTGCAATAAGATACGGTATGTACTGCTGTTTTGAATGACCAAAGCCAAAATGGTTTGAAGTAACTGTTATTTTGGGTAGGTCCTCTGATTTGGATATAGAGGAAGGCATGTGTTTTTTAGGTCTAGACAGTCTATCCTGTGACATTACATCAGTTTTCCTTATTCTCCTTTATTTGATGTGACTTAGGAAGGTTAGTGTCCAGAATTCTTTTTGAGTTCTTCATAACTGTGTGGCCTTGTAATTTATGTCTTTAGGGTATTGTTATTTGAAAGTCATGTTGCTTGTCACTGGTGGTCCTACTCCTTTGCCTTTGGGGAGAGCAGCATGAAAGAGTTGTTAGGAGTTCATAGCTCTTGCTCAGTAGCACTGACCTCACCGGAGTCGTCTTCTGGGGTCTGGGAGCAGACTTCCTCCCCCACACATACATCTGGAGGTATTCAGAGCCCAAAAATAACTAGATAAGCAAGCCTCAAATACACCTAAAATTTTCCCCGTAAAATAAAATGCCTGTTAACTAATTTTCCGCACCTTTTATTTGCAGGATAACTAAGGATTAATTAAGTGGTTCCTGGATCTTTCTGTCCTGATGGGTATTTTCTGTCTCTGTAGATTGTTGCTATGGGCAGTCAGTGCATTTTTTTGAGGCTATAAAAATCTGTATTTGTCTGTCGAATTCCTATTCTGTATCTGGTCTTTACAAATAACAGTATATATTCATTCAGATTTTCTTACACTGTTTATTATAATGTTTAATGCATTACATGTTTGATCAAAACTCCACAGGGATTCTGGCAAAGTGATAACAATACCCTGGGTTAACTTGGGTTAAGTACTCTGACTGGAAGTGTTTCATGCCATGTTTCTGGCTGTCAATGACAACTGCACTTCTGTCCGGTAGACAGTTTTTATTGTGGAATCTCTGCTTGAAACTTCCTCCATTTAAAGAAGTAGGCTTTATTTATTCTCCTTCCATTTATTTTAACTACTGTAAAAATATCAGGATATAGCAGACATGGGGATTCCACTACTTTCCTGGTCAGCCTATTCCCAGTGCCTGACCACCCTTCCGGGGAAGAAATTTTTCCTAATACGCAGTTCACAATGTCCTCTCCTGGTACAATTTGAGGCCATTTCCTCTTGTCCTGTGACTTCCTACCTGGGAGAAGGAACCAGCCCCTGCCTCGATACAACTTCCAGACCCTAACTTTTGAATGCAAACCAAGAACATGCCCTAGTAAGCAGTGGTGGCTTTTATTTTGCACACAAAGTATTGCATACATCCCTGGCTGTGTGATTTACTGCTTTTTTAAAATGGGATTTGAGTTGCTGTGACTAATGAGTGGTCACATTGTGTCAGTATGCTCACTGGTATGACTGTGGTTGAGAAAAGAGATTAACTTGGTGCTAAACCTGATTATAAAGATTTTTGAATAATTCAATTCAGCTTTTGTCTTTTAAAGTAATGTCTTCAGTGGTATGAGAACCCTCCCAAGGAGAATCGGGAGCTGCTGACAGAAATGTGTAATAGGTTCTGTAATTTTCTGGCAGCAATTTCATTATTAAAATTGATATTTGTTTACTGTTATAAACTTGAGCTACTTGGGAACAAACCTCTGGGGTAAACTAAGGAATGTTTAATTTATCAAAAAATGTGGTTATTTGTTATTTCTGTTGTATCTCCTTCCTTGTGTTTGGTAGCTATGGAGAAAATAAACTCATTGCATAAAAACATTCAGAGACCTCAATTTGTAATGCTGTGCTTTGCATGGATCCTCCTGTTAATTTGCAAGGAAGATTTATGACCTTTCCTTTCAAGCACACTGGCAGTGGATTTTAGAGGAAATAGCCCTGCTTGTGAAAACTCTCCTAGCTGTGGTGTCTCTATGAATGATAAGCTGGGCAGGATCTCTGGGTCCCCTGTTCAGAGCAAGTTCAGTCAGATCAGATTACTCAGGGCCTTTGTCCAGTTGAGTTTGGGTAGAGACCCCATATTCCGTCTTCTGCCTCTTGTGTTATAGCTCTGCACCTTTGAGCAGTGTAGTTACATTTTCACTGCTTTTTAGGTAACTGTGGATGTCAGTAAGATCTGCACTCCTCGTGCTTCCCAAAACTTTTCATAAGGCTGAAAAACCCCAGATCTGCCAGTCTTCCCTCCTACATTAGGTGCTCCAACCCTCAGTTACCTTGGGGCCTTCTCCTGCTCTCACTCCAGTATCTCAATGTCTGTCTCTTACTTCGGGGAGCAGAAAACTCAGAGCAGCTCCAGATACAGCCTCATGAAAATGGAATGCCCATGTCCCCTAGCCTGCTGGTAATATTCCTGCTAATGCAACTTGGAGTGCAGTCGGTTTTGATTGCTGAAGGGCACACTGCTGGCTCTCATTCAGCTTGTGTCCATGAGGTCTCACGTGTCCCCTTCTGCAAATCTGCTTTCTAAGCAATTGACCTGCAGTCGTTCTGGCTCCTGTTCATTCACCCCAGGTGCAAGACTTCACATCTGCCTCTGAATTCCTTCTGTCTGCTGTTGTCCCATTTCCCAGCACACTGAGGTCCCTGCACATAGCAGCCCTGACCTTCAGCATATCAGTCCCTTCTTCTAATGTGATACAAGTTGGTACATGTGAATAATTTTTTTAATATGTGTTATCTCTTGTAAAACCAGCTGTATGTCTTTAATGCTTAGTAAGAGACTTTCACACTTGAAATTGGTCTGAGAGTGTTCTGTATCCAGTAATTGATGCTTACAAAGCTTTAAAAGTAATTTCTCCTGTTATACACCTTCTTCCCTTTGGCCAGTCAGTGATTTTTGAACTTGCAGAGGCTGAAGTCCAGCTGACATCAGTTGCATTTAATATATGTGGAGTTCAGAACACTCAGTTGTAGAAGATGCACTGTTAAAATTTATTTTCTTAACATAATCCATGCTTCTTTGTGTTCTAAATGTGCTTTCTGATAATTTTGGGAGTCCCATCCCGTTTTTGTTTAATGAGAAATTAAGAAATAAATTACTCTATTAGATCATCTGTATATATTCTCTCTCTAAAAAAAACCAACCCAAAACACACAATAAAGGTGTTTTTTGTTAATAGACAAAAACCCACCTTTTAGCTGCAGTCGCCTGAGTTGTGTTTTAAGATGAGGAATTTTGTCTCTTCACCCCTTCTCTGTTTTCCAGGTGATTAGTTAATATTGCCAAACAGCAAGGGACTCAAAATGGGTTCCTTCTGGATGTTGCTGGTAAATGCTCTCTCTGTGTGCTAATTTGACCTCTCCTTGTTTCTTTAACCTCCTTTATTCCTACCTCCGAGGGCTTTTCTCTTATCAGATGGAAACTTTGTTTTTCTAAGAATCTTTTGTGACGGATGAGCCCTTTGTTGAAAGCTGTTAGAAGTTCCATCGTTAAACATACTTTGAATGGCATGTTACTTTAGCATATCCAGATAATTCTTGATAAGTGATTATATCTAAACGCTGTTTTTCTTAAATCTTTTTACTCAAAAGAAGTTTTAATCCCATGATTCATGATTGCTTGATGAATGATAAGTATTTAAAGCTGCTTTTTAGATGTGCAAAAGCTCATGATATTCAGCCCCTCTGAAGAGGTTTTGTATCGGAGGTGTGGTGACCTCATTGTGGTGAACAACTACCTCTGTTTTGTTTTAGTGCTTTGAAACTAGAATGAAAATTACATGAGGGAGAAGAGTACTCTTTAAAAAAAAAAAAGAAACCTTGTAAAAGGATAAGGTAACTCAATTCTTTTAAATTTTATTCTAGGTTCTTAGGAAAATGCAGAAAACATACTTAAAAATAGAAATTCTCTAATTATGTACTGAAGAGCCTTTTTTTTTCTTGAGAAGTAGTTTTAAAACAATTCCTAGTTGTATCTTTGCCAGTGGAAGTGCTGGGGTCTTTTCCCCTCACACAAGAAGAAAAAGGTTCTTTCCTATCCCCATCACTTTTTAAAGATAATACTTTTATTTTATCTGGCTGTATTAAAGCCATGAAAAGGATAGTGTTCTTGAAGCTTCTAGCAACTTGCACATAGAGAATATTTAGTTCTGATTGTCAGGAAACCACCTATTTATGTTCACCAATTCTGAAGCATATGGCATCATCTGTTTGCCTTGGCAAGATTATGTGAAGATATTTTTTTCCTAGGAGTGAGGGGCAAGGGAGAAAGATAGATAGATTGACAGAGACTTTCATGCCTCGTTCCTTGCAGGCTTTTGAAGAGCAGGAATGACCAGTTTGACAGTAGCCATCCTGAATATGAGCAACTTGAGTGAAGTCGTCCTCTGTCTTCTAAGGAGCTGTCCCTAGTTGCATTTACTAATGGAAGAGAAACACTTAAAAAGAGCATTGTTGTTTTGGGTCTTTTTATTTTCAAGTTTCTGTAATTTCTCATATGAAGTCTGTAATATCCTTAAGAGTAGTAAACTGGTTGTAGAACTACCAGAATCCTTTAGTAAGTATGTTAGTAATTTTTTTCCCCTAAATTGATTCACTTCAGAGCTCCTGAAAGTAAAAGCATTGCCTCAAGCTAAGCATGATGTTGGCAGGAGTTGTGCAAACTTCTTTGTGTAGTTTTTGCCAAAGAACCTCGTTCTTGACCTGAAATATCCCTCCTGTTTCCAGCTGTGAGCTTCATGATCAAACAGTATGAATTTTGACAAGCTGATTATTATTCACGCGGAATAATTTATTAGAGCAAATTTTTGTTCCTAATTAGTTTCCCTTTGTTTTTTTAACAAGCTTTACTTTGTTGTTTTCACTGCCTTCTTAACAGCTCTTACTTTTTGCCCATGTCATTGGGTTGAGTAAGTAATTCTAAGAAACGACTGAAGGATGCAAGTGACATGTGACATTGCATTGTCTAGCTTAAATGTCAGATACCACAATTTACTGTCTAAGAATGTATTAAAATGCAACATAATTTTATTGATACATGGAATTATCTGAATTGGTCTTTAAATTGTCATGTTCATAAGCCAGAAATACCCCGGGAGAGAATTAATTAAACTGGAGCTTTAAAAGAAGATTGACTTTGGAGTGGTTTGGCATTTAAATTGCTGCATCAGGTTTTGTTTCACAATAAGCTAGTGTTATATGCTATTTAGGAAATCAGGAATTTCTCCTGCAATGAAATCTTTTTCTCAGTCAAATAGTGGGAAATGTTGAATCAGACATAAAACAGTCTGTACTACAGCTAGTTTCTGTGATTCCTTAATGCCTGAATGATATGGTGATGGAAGTTATGGACCGTTTCCCTTGTTAATATGGTATAGGGGTTTTTTCCCCTCTTACCTGTCCCATTTATCTCCTTCCATTTGAACGATGAATAATGTCAAAGCAAAGTTCACTGTGAGCCCTTTGAAGATGGGGAGGTGATTTTTTTTCGTTAAAACAAGCCAAACCAAAAACTCACCCCAAACCTAACCAGCCCTCACCCCTGCGCATGCACACAGTCCTACCCACGTACTCAGTACCTGCTGTTGAGCAACCAGACCACACAGATAAATGTGTCAAAGTGGTCTTGCTAGAAATCCTCCCAATGAAATGAGTGATGGAAGCTTCCTGCTATCAAAATCCTCGTGTCTGCTGGGTTTTTCTTAGGTCAGTAGTTATGTGCTGAATTTGGATGTGACTTTTGTACCCTATAGAAGATCATAGTGGTGAGGATCTCTCAATCCTGTTCCACCTCTGCGTCATTACTTGGATTAGAATTTACTTGGTCTCTTGACTCCCTTTCTTGGCTGCCTTATATCTTCAATCCTGTTGTTTATCTTCCCACCATTATCTCTTAATGACCTAACCTATAGTTTGTCCTCTGCTTTAGTGTAAATGTAGTCCTTGTTTTACTGACTTAGGCATTTTGAGGAGTGGATATGTAGATGTACTGTGGTCTTTGATCTGCTTATCTAGGTGTGATAAACACGTGCTGTTCTTAAAGGCCTTTCTCCTGCTATTCCTTCTGGTGCTTCCACACCCAGGCATTCCTATTCATTGTCCAATCACATCAGTCTTAATGTTTCCATGTGTCTGTATTAATGTCTCTGCATTTGTACAAAAAGGGAAAGAATACATGCCTCTGTTTTATGATAGCAGTTTCTTATCTGTTACTACCCCTTAAACTATTAAAATATGCTTTTTAGACTCATTGCCTGAATTATTATTAAAATTACTCCCTTTTTGTTTGGCTAGCTACTTCACCTACATATTCTTGTATGGGGCTCCAGTTTGTTAGAATCTTTTTGTTCCTATCTTGTCATCTAAGAAGTCTGCCTAGTTTTCCTTCTCCCCCTTTTCTTGCTTTTTCTACCTTGCTGATGTCAAAGGCAACTCGAGACTCCAGTGTCACACTAGCTTTAGTGTTGGAGCTTATCAGCTTAATGCTTTGCTTGGTTTTGGTATTGCAGCTCCTGTCTTGTTCATACCTGCAGATTTACCCATCCTCAGGGTAAATAAAGTGCAAGCCACAGGGCTTTCTGCACTCCAGTCTGCACGCTGAATTGAAAGCAATCAGGCCTTGTTGTTTCTTTGTTTTCTTTGGGCTGTCTGGGGGATACTGAGTGTCAACAGCTTTTCTTTGAAACACTTTAGCTAAAGAAACATGCATGCTGTAGTTTAGTTTTTAATAATTTCAGAATAATTAAAAAATAGGCACTGTTCTTCTGCTGTCTGCACTCCCAGTAGTTAATTACTTGTGCAGTCTGTTGGACTGATACTTTTGTTTGCAGTCTTACTTGAAAATTCTCCCACACTGATCAAGAGGAGGCATGCTAATAATTCATGTCGTTTGATTACTTTTACCTAGTGCTAGTTTACTTTATGTTATGCTATCAAGGTCAAGCTATGCGCACCAAATTTCCAAATTTTTGTTTAGGGATCAGTCATGGAAGTCTGGGGGTTTTTTGGTTGTGGTTTGTTGTTGGTTTTTGTTTAGTGGTTGTGGTTTTTTTTTCCCCCATGAAGGCATTTGGACTTCGTGGAAATTTAGAACAGCTGCTGAATTCCCTAACTTGTATTCCAGTTGCTGCAAGGAAAATGTTCTGTCCTAGCAACTCTTATGCTGTGCAAGTCCTTGGGAGGAAGTGCAGAGCTTCCCAGAGGTTTTCTTTATGCTAAATAGTGCTCTTTTTATCCATATAAAAGCTACTTGTGAATTTACCTGACAGGGAGATTTCAAGGGGGAGGGCATTATTTTAGTGCAGCTGCGATGCCTTCGTACCCCTTGATACAATTTAGTGCCCCTGATGCCACCTCACTTAACTCTGTAGTGGCTGGGAGTAAATGCTACAGTAGCTCTTCAGGAGAACAAACCTGTTGCCAAGTGGACACTGTACATGAAAACTCCTTTGCTAAGATGGTGAAATCAAAACTGAACTTTCAGAATTGGAAATGTCTTGTTTAGCCACCTCTACTGAGCTTTGCTGTGTCGCTAGTTTTTCATTGACTGGCGTAAGAAAGTGCTAATCGTTCTTTTGTGACAAGTGCAACTTGGTGAAAGTACAAGCTTGGACCAGAAGGGGATGACTAGTGTATTTTAAGTAGGGCTATAATTTTTTTTCCTTTGGTTCTAAGTGTTTGGGAAAATCTCAGGCCAGATCTGACAGCCTGAGAGCAGTGAAGCTGCTGCAGCTTTGTGTCCCTGGTCTAGCCAGTACTGAGGCTGAAAATGTTTCCAGTAGGCACCGTCACACAGAGTGCACATGCACACCACATGTACACATGTGTGCACAGCTGGCCACACAAATTAACTGACAGGCACTCTAATAACATTCAGATGACCACAGCACCAGTGGTGTCATCCTACTTCCCTCTCTAGCTGAACAGAATGGAGTTCTGGTAGTTTGTGTGTGTGTATGCATCTGTATTTATAATATAATGTTTGCAATGTGGATCCCTCCACATGCTGATTTCAGACACTCGGATATGAACACAGATGCCTTGACCAGGAGAAGTTTAAAAGGGAATTTAGCAAGCAGACAGGACAGACTGTGCTGATCGGGGGGCAGTGCATGGTGAGACAACCATACTGGCCAGCAAACTGCTTACATATGGGCAATGCTTTTTACCCTCTCATGATTCTTACTTTTCCACACTTGTTCCTCCCCAAAACCCCTAAACGTCTCCCTGGTTCCTTGCATAAATATTTGTCCCCAAAGTTAGTTGTGTGAACCTGCAATGTTTTTCCCCCAGTGCATCCCATGACCCAGGTCAGTACTCCCTCCGTTCTGAAAGTGCCCTGGCATTGACTTATCCTGGTGGGTGTCACACCTGGACATGGGGGCTCAGGCTCGCCTGGGACAGGCCAGGGAGAGCAGGACAGGGTGTCACCTCTTCTGGGCCTGAGGCTTGGGTTCCTGCCTGCCTTCACCCCAGTGCTCCTTGGAGCATAGAGAGACAGGCTGGACCTGTCAGAGATGAAGGCTCCTGGTGTGGGCCTGAGGGCAGCCAGGGCAGGATGCTCTTTGGGCTCCCCCTCCTGCCACTGCCTCTCTGTGCCCCTGTGTGCCTGCAGCTGATCTTCTATTGCATAAGCCAGCACTGAGTAGCGGGAGCTCGATGGAAGACACAACCTGATAAAGTCACTCGTGGTGCTGGCAGCAGGCCTTTGGCCAAGCTCAGTAGAGTTGTACTCCATGAGCAGCAGAAACCAAAAGCTTTGTTCAGGGTCGTGCATGTAATACACTTAACTGCCCTTTTTCTTGTTCTGTTGCTTCTTCTGCCATTTTCTTCTCTCAGAAGCTGTGATTTATTGGTTGGTGAAAGCAGCCCTATATCTTGAGCTTTTTAGATCATTGTAAGAGTGAGACACTTTTATACTCTAGAGGACCAAAAATCCCTGTATATTTAATATTGGGTGTATTGTATGAAATGTGAATATATATATACTGCGTACACATTATTAATGTTAATCTAACTGTTCACGCATTATCTAGTGACAGTTCCTGTTGTAACAGTACTTTTGTTACATTTAATATTATTTTTACTACTTCTCTTCCCTTAAAATTAGAAATAGGGAATAATAGTTCACTTACTCATATGGAGTTAAACTGCATAGATGGCAAATTGTTGGTGTAATTCCTTAATTGATAGAGTTCTGGAAATAGCACTAAAGTAAATATGGTTGTTGAAATGGTGGTAGCAGCTGAGCTACTTAGTGGTTAGATAGCAAGCTGATAAAACAGAAAATGTGAAATGCAGAGGTTCTAAGAAATCAGAGTGAAATGTTATTGGATGGAGATTGAGCCTTCAGCAGAAATAATTGAGTGCTTGTCTGTGGCGATAACTGTTACACTATTCCGTAATGTACTATTATGCATTATAACTGGGAAAAAAAATCTGTACTGTTTATATACCAGTTCTTGCTATTGACAGAACAAAAATGGCTGTGTCACTGCAAGAAAGTGTTTCATATTTGCCCATTTTAAGCAAGACTACTACAGTTACTAGGAAGAGTGGTGGTTTTAGCTGTGTTTTCAACAAATAGAAAGTTTCTCTAGTGAACAGTTAAGGAGTAAGGCATTAAAACTTCCTAAGATCTTCCATATTCCATCAGATATTTGAAGGAAATGACTGATTCCTTGACTAAACTTTATAGTTTCTCTTAAAAAAACCCCAAACCCAAAACCACCTTACATTAAGGAAGTAATAAACAATGTTTTAATCCAGGACTTCAAAAAAAACTTTATACTGGACACTGTGCCTGTTTGTTTGCTGATGGTGGGTACAAAGAGTCTTTTTAATACAGGCATCCAGAAGCTTGAAGAGCTGAAGGCATTGGTGAAAAAAAGGGGAGGAAAAGAACCAGCAGTATGATTGGCTCAGTTTTGTGCTGTTTTACCTACTTATTTTATAAATAAGAGCTTTGGACTTCTGATGTTTTTCCAGAATACAGCAAAATAGTCAGTAAAAACATTGGTTTTATTACTAAGATAGTGTGATTTTTTTTATTGAGCAAAACAATTTTTTTATTTAAAAGACTCTTCAGAAAGTTGTTATCCTAATCAAAATTTGATTGATTGGTGTGTCTTGTGGTGGGGTTTTTTTTTTAACCATAGTTTTGGTAAAGAATTGCTAGTAGGTGGATGCGAAGTCAAAGAATGTAGTACCAGTATTATTGGAATAGAAAGATGTTTCTTGACTAAAACAACAAATTTATTCCAGATATGATTATTTATATGTACTTTTTATTTTTATATGGGATATATAGGCGTTATTACTCCTTTATCTTTGACTGGATTTTATCTGTATGAAAACTTAAAGTATTTTGTTTGTAAGGATACTCAGTATTTTAAGAACTGATGTGATGTCTTAAGCATAACCATATAATTTTTGGAAAGTAGTACTGTACGATAAAGGAGAGAACCTGTAGTGCTAAAGAGGACTTACATATCTGAAAAGTCTTGTAGAATAAGATTTGTGCCTTATCTCAAGGAAAGAGTTTTATCTCAAAAAAAATAGCGTCATTTAAAAATGTAAAGACAATGCTCAAGTAGCTCAATTGCCCATTTTTTTGTATTTTAAAGTTAAATTGCTGTGTTTTGCTATGGAAGTACCTGGTGCTATGTGTGAAATAAGGAAGTTGTGAGAAAATGGCTACAAAAAACTGAGTTTAAATTATTTTTTGGATAAACTCAGAGACCTGGATAAACCTGTGGACCTCTGGAGAGAGGGAACCCATGCTGCAGCAGGTTTGTTGTGACCCCATGGAGGACCCACACTGGAGCGACCTGTCTCTGAAGGTCTGAACCCCATGGAGGGGATCTGCACAGCAGTTCATGAAGAACTGCTGCCCATGGGAAGAGCTCATGCTGGAGAAGTTAGTGGAGGACTGTCCCCGGTGGAAGGGACCCCATGCTGGAGCAGGGGAAGAGTGTGAGGAGGAAGGAGCAACAGAGACAACATGTGATGAACTCTCTGCAACCCCCATTCCCTGTACCCCTGTGCCACTGAGGGCAGGAGGTAGAGAATTTGGGAATGAAATTGAGCCCAGGAAGAAGGGGAATGTATATTTTAAGATTAGGGTTTTTTTCTCATTACTCTAATCTGGTTTAATAGGTAATAAATTAAACTAATTTCCCTAAGTTGAGTCTGTTTTGCCCATGACAGTAATTGGCAAATGATCTCCCTGTCCTTGATCTCAACCCATGAGCCTTTAGTTATTTTGTCTCCCCTGTCCTGAGCTGAGGAGGGGAGTCATAGAGGGGCTTGGTAGGTACCTGGTGTCTACCCAAGGTTAATCCACCACAAATTCAAATTCTCAGCTCTAGATTATTAACTTGAAGTAATGTGGTGCTCCTTTAAAATAGTTTTGAGGGAGTGTTTGCTTTTATGTTTCTCAGTAGTGTTTCCTAAGAAAAAAAACCCAAACCCAAAACATTTTAATCAAAGAACCATAGAATAGTTTGGGTTGGAAGGGAGCTTAAACATCATGTAGTTCCAGTTGCCCTAATGCCATGCCTGGATGCCCAGGGAACCCCATGGCATTTCAGAGGGTCAGTTCTTTAAGCCAGAAATAATCATTTTGGATACCAGGAAAGCATTGCCAGCTCTGGGAGTGTGGGGTGCATCTACTGCTGCAGCTCCTGCTGCCTCCTGGGAAGCACGTTTGGAAATGACTGTTACAGGAAACCACTTCTGGTTTGTGGCTTGTTTTTGACTAGGGGAAAGTGGCATGTTTAGAAACAAAAATAACTTAGAGCCCCAAGGCATGCTGGCATTATAAGAGTAAGTCCCTCTGTGGTAGGTGCTCAGTCCATGCCATCTTTCTCAGCAGTAGGTATTCAAACTCTCCTTTCCTTTCTCCTCCACCTTCCTTGGAAGGAAAAACATTAAAGATTGATAAAAAGTGACTTTCCTAAGTTCCTGCCCATTGGTTTGACCCCAGGATCTTGCAGAAAATAGGGTTTGGACAGTACATTTTATCTTGGGAGAGGGTGTCTTGATTCAACAGCTTATCAAGGAGCATTTTGTTTAAAAAATTTTTGTTCTTTACTAACTGTAAATATGATCCAAATTATAACTGCAACCTGTTATATTTGCAGTGTTGAGACTCCACTCAAAATCCTTTGTTGTTCATAATAACTAAAAATTTGCAGATGTGGACTCCAAATCTGCTGAGTACCTCAACAAGCTGTCTTTCACATATCCTGTATCTGTCAGGCTGACGTTTGCATCAAGTCACCTCCAGCTGCTCAGCGAAGATAAAATTACTCTGTGTGTGTGCAGTGTAACAATTCATTCTTGTTTTCTAGATGGATGGCAACCTAGGCATTTGGATTGCTGGAAATCAGATAGATAACTGCTGGGGTAGCTGGGTGTTAGGGTAATGAGAAACAGTTTATTGTCCCAGT
This sequence comes from Lycocorax pyrrhopterus obiensis, assembly GCA_014706295.1. Classification (NCBI taxonomy): domain Eukaryota; kingdom Metazoa; phylum Chordata; class Aves; order Passeriformes; family Paradisaeidae; genus Lycocorax; species Lycocorax pyrrhopterus. The sequence goes on along the minus strand of JACSVZ010000004.1, from coordinate 68,805,949 downwards.
GAGTCACATTGGCAGACTTGAAAATTTTGTGTGAGGATGAGAAAGAAGAACAAGGTCAAGAGTTACAGTGGCTGGTTCACTTGGTTGCAAGGGTTAGAGGGTACATGAGTGTAACTGATATAAAGGGCACACGCTGACATAAAGATTTATTCCATCACACGTGCTTTCTGTCTGCTCTTATCAAGCTTTCCATGCAAATGATTTCCTCTCACTATTAATCCTCTGAAAGGGAGGACACTTTAATTCATTTTTTTGCTGTGCAAAAACTTAAAATGCCCCAATTGTTTTCTGTACTTGAAGGGAAGAGAGTAGGAGATACGGGTAAAAGAAAATGAAATGTGTGGAAGTCCCCTTTTCTTCAGCCTGTGAAAACAACATCTAACTCTTAATGTTGCTTAAAAATAATCCAGTTCTGGACTTCTGTATCCGCTTGGCATTGTATTTGTGATAGGTCTGATAAAATTATGTGGAAAACCAAGAAAGCATTCTTTATGAAGGACACATACTGAAGCTGTTTATTGTCACCTCACTTTACCTGAAGGTTCCTTGCTTTAAAGTCAAATGTAACTTTCCACATAACTATAGTACCAAGTAGTGTTACAATTCCAAAGACAGAAATTTGCTGTATAGTTCAGTGTTTGTACTTGTATTATTAAATTCAGGCATGTGGCCCTGAACATTTGTCTGGTTTTTGGATGGTAAAGTTGTGTTGCAAAACAGACTCTTTTATTTCTGTATAAATACAGATTCCCCTCTGAAGCAGATGCAAGTTAAACAATCAGATCTTACCTTGAAGAATAATTACCTGTTGCAGCATCTAAATGATTTGCCCTAAAATCACTTGTATTTCTGTTTTATTTGGCCTGCATAATAGTACTTTGAGTTTGGTTAGTTTACCTTTTTCTATATGGTAACTAGTCTGTCCCATGCTTAAAATACCTATTGACTGATGACTGCTTTGGGGTAGAGAGTGGGAAAGGGTGGTTTGTAACATGGGAAGATCTTTTCGATAACAGTTTGAGCCTTGAGGGTGTAGGGATTGAAAACCTAAAGTTTGATTATTCTGTAGGGCCCTACAGAACATAAGGGGAATATGTTGATGTAATCAGAGAATAAATGCTGTTAGGATCTGCATGAAGTTACTGACATGTGATGGGGTCTTTTAGCCAATCCTGATAGGCTCAGAAGGATCTTTTAATGTGAAAAGTTAGGGTTAGTTTGTGAGTTGCTTGGTGGCAGTGTGTGCTCCTGAACTTTAAATAGTGTACCAAATGTACTTGTGAAGTAAGATTTCATTATCGTGCTGCTTTTATCTTCATGGTCTCACAAGGACTTCTGAAGTGAAATGAATGCCTGTGTCAATTAAAAGGCAACCTTGATTTGCAGGTCTTGCCCCAGTGCAAGTGAGGTGAGGGAAAGAAAGAAGACTAATAGCTCCATTAAGAGTTTAGGAATTTGGATCTTGAGGTTTAATCTGTGCTATAGCTCTAAAACATGAGACCAATGTATAATGTCTGGTTGCAGATATGTTTGGAATGTGTGCAGCTGTTGGTTGGGAGAGCAGTTAGGATTAAACGTTTCTGGAAAATCAGAATGTCATCTTTGAAGTTAATAGCTAGTACTTCCTTATGCAGAGCATTACTGATCCTAAATCAAAACAGAACATGATTCTTGGCCTTCAACTGTTTGGAATTAAAAAAAAAAAAAAAAACAGTGCTAATTTGAGGGGAGGAAAGGAAAGATAAAAATGTGCCTGGGAATCAGTTCTGGAGCTCAGTTTTTTGGCTATTAGTTAAAAATGTGATTACATTGTGCTTTGAAAAGAGTCTCAGTCAGTCAGCAGAAAACATTCTTGTATGACTCCTAAAAGGAAAAACAAGTGGTTACAGCCATTTCTTATCGATTTGTTCCTTGTTTATTCTTCCTACCAGAGCATTTTCAGACTTTTAAGTGTCAAAGGTCAAGCTCAGTTTGCTATGAAACCCAAATGCACGTGTTTTTCTGTTAATGATTTACTTCAGCCTTCCTTTAAAGGTTTCTGAAGGCTTAACACTTAAAATCTCTAGCAGCAATATTTTGTCTAACACTGCGCGTTTGAGCTATTGTTTTAGCTTCTACTAACTTAAGTGTTTGTTTATTTTCCTCTAACTTCTTAAAATACGTAGAAGAGTTGCAGTCTCTCTAGCAGTAAAAGTTGTTGGCCTATAAGTACATCTTTAACTGTTGCACGTTTATAAATTCTCCCCTATTGTTTGCAGAAATTTTGTGATAGCTTCCCATGGTACTTGCTTTAGGTTCACCATTACAATCTGTTTTGTTAAAAGGGGAACCAACAATCAAAAAAAAAAAAAGGGTACAACACTCTGCCTAATCTTGTGTTAATACAGCAAGTGTAAATCAGATGGTAGTTAAATAATTGGATAGTTGCAGTGGTGTGGGATGTTTTGTCAGTATATGAATACTTTTTTTTTTTTTTTTTTTTTACTTTTCTGCTTTCCTGCTGCTTATGCACACAAGAACTTATCTCAGTAGAAATTCTGATCTTATGTTGTCATTACTTATGAAGGCAGAGGGTGAAATTAGTCTAGTCCAAGTCTAGTCCTTAGTCTAGTCTGGTAAATGGCAAGCTCAGGGAGGCTCGCTGTATTAGGGATATATGTGAAATCTCTTCTGGCACTTGGTCTTTCATCTGTCACACAGCACATGAGAGAATAAAGCCTTGGAAGAAATAAGCCTATGTTTTGACTTGATAGATTGTTTGGTTTTGTTTTTTACTCCTACAAGCTTGCTTTGCTTGTAGAACAGTTTTCCATCCTATTGGCAAGTTTATGCTTCTTTCCACCTCCTTGCATTAAGTTCAACATGGCCTATATGAACCTGTAGTGTTTTGGGCAGTCACGAGGCAATACACTGAAGAGATGCTCTGCATAAGCACAGGAAAGCTTACAGCTATTGGCAAAATCTGGGAGTTCAATCTTTCATTCAGAATAAACTAATTCAAACTGCCTGATAATGACCTCATGTTTGCTGAAAGCAGAGGTTGTGCTTTCATGCTTTGTGATATGGAAACAGGTGTCTGTTCAAAGGCCTCTGTATAGGGATTCAGTGACTCATACTTAGTTCTTGGATTTGGATGCATCATAAAAAGCAGTATTTTTCAGTAATAAAGTTATTCAATGAAAGGTTTGTTCCTCAGGGACAAGAAAAAAAAGAGTGTTTGGGGGGAATCCCCCAATGCCTTGTATTCCTCTTGGATACTTCCACTAGTTCCTGGTTCATAAATCTTCATGTATTGACCATGATCTCTGAATGTGTTATGGAAATCTGATTAGATCCTCTACAGATAGTTCTGATTTCCAAAGCATGCTCAAGATAGCCTTGGTGTTCAAAAGAGATGGTACTTCCTTGTGCTAAATTATCTTTGCCCAAAGTATTTCAGAATTTTCATTTAAATTAGAATTAATTTCTTTTTGTTAGTATTGCTTTAAGGGAGAGCCTAGCTCAGCCATCTGCAAACTAAACACTGTAAAGTAAGCAAACTGAAAGCTGTAGTCATGTAACCTGAGTTCAGAGTATAGGATACTTCCTGTGGCAGCATTATGTCATAAATGTATTTTTAGTCCTTAAACACATACTTTCTCTAATAGGATCAGCAGTTCTCTTTTGGATAGAAGCAGCAGAGCACTTCTTTGACAGTAGGGATTCTAAGTGTGTCAGTACATGCATTTTAACATCTGCTTTCCTTTTCCACTGCCGTGCTGTTCTGGGATCTGTGGATTACTCAGTAATAGGAGTGGCAGTGTGGAAATCAGTTGCTCTCCCTTTTGCACCCATGACTAATGAAATTCCTCACAATTCATGAGAAGTTACTGAGCAGATTCTGAAACAATTTTCCCGGGCAGGTGTGAGCAAAGCATGTAGCATAAGGTGTTTGATGTTGTCTTTGGGTAGTGATAGGTTAGATAAAAATGGGGTGACATTTTCCAGGAGGCTGACCTACAGAGGCTCTCAGAGGTCATGGATATTAGAATACTTGTTGGGTCTAATGGTTGTGTTCATCTGTTAGGTAACTAACATCTGCTGAGCAATTCTCTCTTTTGGAAATTACTGGCTTTTCCTGGAGAAAAAAAATAGCTAATGGATGAAAGAGGCTGTGTCTGGAGTGCCTTAGGCAAAGGATAACCCAGTGCTTCTGGGCACAGGCAACAAGAATAAAACAATACTGATGGAAAATTGCACCAGCAGGAGGGAGATACAGAAGTTCTAAGCAATGAATTTCACACCTTTAATGCTAATAATAGGTGTCATAAGATCTACTTTTTAGGATCTATTTGGTTTAGAATTCAAGGATACCCTCAACTCCTTCCCATTCTTAAGGGAGAAAAAAAGGTTTTAATCTCTTGGCTCGGGTTTATTTCTTTTTTTCTTACCTGAAGGAGTTAATATGCCAACCTAAATTTTTTTGTTCTGAAGAACTGCTGATGTTTAACATGATCTTCAGAATCCAGTTTTTCAAGCAGAAGGAGTTTAGAACAGTACTGTTCCATAAATTATGTGGAGTAACTTGAGTTACTCAAGGAGGCTTTCTGGTTTTCTGGTCTGACACCCTTCACTCAAAGCCAGCCAAGTTAAAATACATTGAACCTCTGGGTTAGATCAGGTTGTTCAGTGTTGTCCAGTCAAGTTTTAAGCATACCCAAGGAAGGAATTTCCACAGCTTTTTTGGATAGCTTTCTAAAGTTTGACTACCTTTATGGTGAAAAATTTTCATGACATCTAATTGGAATTTCCTTTGTTGCAGTTTCAGTTGTGTTTTTGTCCCATCACTGTGCACCACTGAAAAGGAGCTGGCTTTATATCTGTAATAGTCACCTGTTAGATACTTGGAGGCACCGATTAGATTCATTTTGAGCTGCTTGTCTTCTGCATGCTGAACAAATTCAAATTCTGTAGCCTGTCCTCAGGCACGAGTGTGTTGGTGGCTGACCACTAGACTTGCTGTGTTCTTCTGTTATTGCTGAGTGATTAAAATGGCAGATTAAATTTGGTTTATATACATTTCTCGTGGGGAGAGATGTAATCCAAAGAAGTGCTGAAAAAAAAGGCATCTACACCTTAAGACATCAGTAGCATTTGTAGGAAAAAAGTCATGGATAGTTTTCTAAACATATTTACTCTGAAGCAGCTGCAATACATTAAAAACAAAAAGAGGGAAAAAAGAGAAAGTATAATTAGAACATAGAGACTAGAAAAAATAATTGTCAGCACAGAAACTTATTATTAAATGGTTTGTGCAGTTCTGGCTACCCTGTCTCAGAAACAGCGTGATGTACTCAGGCTCAAGAGAAATGGGCAAAGTACGTCTTCTATTCTAAGACAGAGTCAAAAAGTTGCTTCATTTTGGAGAAGAAATTAGTATGAAGAGATCTGAATAAGGCATATACAATCATGGGTTTCAAGAGGAGCCTCGGCAGGCATGATTAATTTGTATTTCTTACAGTGGTGGAATTAAATATGAGTAAGTTCAAAGCCGAGGGGAGTTATTTTTAATGTGGTGCTGGTGCCTGAGCCTGTTCTGTAACTGATTACAACAAAAGCAGAGAAGCCAAAGTAATATTGATGGAACTAAGTGTTCTTGTTGAATGGTTAGATGCAGCATTATGCTTAGGCGGTTTCTAAGCTGCTTATTGCTGGATGTTGGGAGGATGTAGCCAGGGAAAAAGTACTGCAGGATGCTAGCCCTTTTTCCAGAGTTCTTTAAGTACTTTGTGGTGGTCAGAAACAGGATGCTGGGCTAAATCAATCTTTGATCTACACGGCTTTGCAATTATTTTGTTGTTTTTAAAATTAAATGCCATGTAAATGTGATTATACAGGAAAGGAATTATTAATACTAGCTGGAGACAAGCAAATTATTTCCAGAAATAATCTCCAACAACCGCTTTTGTTTCCTCCAGAACAGGATCTCTCAAATTCCCAAACTATTCTCATAACAAATCTTTTTATGGAAGCCAGTCTTCTGCTTTGCTGAAGAGAATATCCTTGTATGTAAGTGGCCATAATAGAAGTATGGGTCCTTTACCCATTCCATAGTTAAATTATGGAGTTGTTTGTTGTAAGATGTTGTGGATGCTGAAAATACAGCAGTGTTCCGGGGGAGCTTGGCAGTTCATGGAGGAGAAATTGCCAGAATATTGAAAAATACTGCGGGGAAAAAAAGTAATGTCCAAATTTTTTTTATAAAGAAAAACAAGTAAAAATATGCTCACAGTCTCTCAGCTGTTAATGGTTTGAGGCTGGGAGAGTACATACAGGCTTCCTTATTCTTGCGTAAATTGTAACTAATAACTTAATGAAACTAAATATTATTCAAGCTTATTGAGGTTTTAGAAGTTACTAAGTGCCTTTATTTTGCTTGCCTCATATAGCTTGTCCTCTAGACAGTAGCATTTTGTTCCCTTTCTCAACCAGAACAGTCTCAAGGGAAAATATTTTAAAAAAAAAAATCTTGAAGCTTGTTAAAAAATGAAAGGTGTTACTACTGTGTGGAGCCAACCACTTGATAGACACTTGAGGATAAAACTGCCAAGTTCCTTGTTGTAACACTTAGAAAAATTGATTTTAAAGACGAATGCTTTGGCCAAGTAGCCTTTATTTAAATTTGTGCATGATAAAACATTTCAATGGAACATGATATTAATGTTTTCTTTTTTGTTGTCCTGTAAATCTTAGTGCTTTACTCCAAAGAATGATCTAAAATATTTAGTAGCATGGTTTATAATTTGGCAGATAAATATGTATTATGTAATGTAACTGTGACAATGGGAATAATTCTGAGAGTGCTCGGAGATTAGATACTATATTTATAGTAAAGATGCTATTTAAAATAATAATTTTTTAATTTTTAAAGACTCATGGTGGAACAGCAGCATATTTTTGGAGTACGTGGTATATTTGCATTGCTGTAGACTTTTGAACAGAGGAAATAATTAAAGAAATATCAGAATATATGTTCAGATTTTCAGTGAACTGATCGGGAAAGAACATGTAGCTGTGACATTCATGTTTGAATAATTTTAGCTATAATAAAGTTTTGAGTTTTTGTCATCCATTATGTGTTTCAGTGGCACAGAACAAACAGACTTTTCAATACAGCTGCTCTCTGGTCTGATACTTTTATCTTAAGGATGACTTTTCCATCTTCTAGGGAAGCCTGGGAATTGTTAATTCTACAAAAAATTACATGTTTTGAGGAGCTAATTCTTAGCTTCCGGTACCTTAAGGAATGTTTAAGTCCTTAAAGTAGGAGTAGGTTTTTTTTCTATGGCAGTCAAAATGTTTTGTGTATGAATATGAATGCAATTATATGTAGCAATTAGGTGCTGTATTAGTATCTGAATTAGCAGCTCTGGAATATGGCCACCTTCTGCCAGGAAAGCAGCCAGTAGCCTGGAGGAAAAATACTTTAATTAATATGTAATAACTGCACTAGAGAGCTCTCAGTATTCTGGCAAGCTGCTTTTGTAATTTTTTGTATTATTTAGGACGGTTGTAATTTTTGTTTGAAAAAATATGGAAGACAACTCAATGTACATTTTTCATACTGCATGAAAAAGTGTAAGGGTTCTTGAAAACTTACTTAAAGTGAGATCGAAAATTACTTTGATCTACTGAATATATTTTAAAGCCACAAATCACTTCATAAAATGAAGATGTTGCAGCAAGAATTGTTTGCCTTAGGGCATTTAAAGATTTACTCATGTGCTGTTCTGTTTATCTTAATTACTTTTGGTGCTAGGTGTCTTCACAAAGGATGAAGACAGTACATTTTCTCAAACTATGCATTCATGTGAAGTTTAACTTTAAGAACGTTCTTTTCAATAAATAATAAAGCTGCTCATACAAGACATGCCAACAATGTCTTTAAATCACATTTCTGTAGGCTAACGAGAGCAACTTACTAACTCGAAGTAGTAATTTAAAGGGCTCCAGGTTTCCTTAGGCAGGTAAGTGGTACAGCATGGGCTCCCACTTCTGCAGTGGGACTTATTCCCATATCACCATTCCATTCTGAAATGCTTCAGATAAGGCATCGTCATTTGTCTTAACTGTCTGTTGTATTGAAAACCAGTGGAAACCTTCCTTTTTAGGCTCTGCCCTGTTGTTATTGTAATAACAAGAAGGGAGAATCAAATGGTAAGAAAGGCATAGTTTTTTCATGAGTACCTGGAAGCACAAAGAGACGAAATAATAATGTTGTTAATTTAATTTGAGCTGCATGTCTTCACTTCAGCCTTTTATATTCCAATTGTTTTATTAGCTGTATGGGGTGTTAAAAATCACTGTAAAACTTGACTTCACTAAGGAGAATGGTAACTGAATCACTGCCCGTAGCTCTGAGGTAATTTAGTCTGTTCCTTCATGCAAGCTACTTAAGCTCAGTCTCAGATGCCCACTTTCTTTGCCTGTTTGTCTGCATGAATAGGATCCATGTGAGATTGGATTCTCAAAACCAGTCATCTCTGGTGAGCTTGTCTAGTGCCTGTTGCCTTTGGGTCTTTTTGTGCCTGGGGAGGAAGGGTGACAGGAGGTTCAGCTGTTCCTTGGTACCTTCATACCACGTGAAACTTGTGATGGCTGCTTCTCAAGATTTAGCTGCCTCTTGGCCTTGCAGGTACCCCCAGGAGTCACAGGGACTCTGATTCTTAGTGCTGCCCTGCAAATTACACAGAGGTGCTGAGGACTGTTCATGGTAATGTAGCCACCATTTATTTGGGAGGGTGACAGGCCGACATGGACATTCTATCCCCTGGTGTTTGCAGTTTCCTTTGGACAGTAAAGCTGCAGACTCTCTCTGGGAGAGATAAGTAAAAGGATGATGAGTCTTGTAGAAGTTGGACTTCTCAGAAGGTTTGTAACTGGCTGGTCTCCAGGCTGTATGAGAGCATCTCCTCCCTCAAACTCCTGCTTATAAACTGTGGTTTGTATAATGTCTTGTACCCTCAGTAGCCATCTGGGCTGTAACAGGGGACAGATCTCACAGGAGTCACGTCCTGCTCTTGAGCATTCCTCAACTGCCGAGAAAGACGAGACGTTCCATAAACTTTGTCTTTGCCATTCAGGCAGTGTCACAGGGTCCTTGTTCTTCCTAGTCTCTTGTGCTCTCTCTTCATACAGCTTGAGTTTTTGCTGCAGAGGTGCAAGGCTGGCAGGGCTATCATATATGGGGTAGTCCTACACAGGAAATGCAGGAAATGGCCATAAAAGTACCTCACTCTTTAGATTGTGCCTTGAAATTCTCTTATTTTATCACATGGTCAAAAAATCCCAGTAACACACATCCTTCCCTCCCTCCCTTCTGCAAACAGTTAGGTTGTGGTTCATTGAGAGCATAATTTGCCCTAAAATAAAGGTTTTGTTTCTTGTACTCATTTCTGGTTTTCTCTAGCTATCTGTTCTCTCTTGTCTTTCATTTACATTGTAAACTCTTGGAAGAAACAAGTTTTTGCTTGTTGGTTTCTTTTCCTGTCTTTAGTGCACAGTGATGTCTTAATCAATGTGTAGGGCTTATTGGCACTTTAACAACACATCTCCTAAGCCTTGGTAGTGGTAGATCTACTTGCACATATACTTCATTTAGTTTTGTGGTTATATGCTTTTCCAGTTAATTTTATTTGCCTTCATCACTGAATCACAATTGTTTATCTAACTATGTCTTTAGGAAACATATTCTAAACAAAATTCTAGTTACACAGATTTAAAACTATTTCAGGTCGAAAGAGTTGTCTTCTGTACAATTCAAAATGAAGCTAAAATATTTTTTCCAATTCGTTTTGCACTAGCAGCTTTTTCCACTTCCTGTTTAGACTGTTCCCCACCCCCCGTATAGGTGGGGACATTTGCGATATATATGTTACTATATATAGCAAATATATTGGTTGTAACTATTAGCTGTGCTAGTAAAAACTACTTGTGGCTGAAACTATAGTGGACTCACCTGAATTGAGTCTTAATGATCTAATAAACCAAGTACAGTTTTCACAATGTCTGTAAAGCTGGAGCAGTATCAAAAGTAGTGAAATTTTCCCATTATATATGGAAGTGGTTTTACTATCTCAAGTTTGTTTAGTATAAAGTAAAATCTCATTTCTAATGTGTATATTACCGTATAAAAGCCTATTGCTGTTTACTCATTATTGATGTTCAGTATGATCTACATCTAGTAAGGAAGTTAAAAAGTTATTAATTTCTTTCAGCAAATGTACCTGTTTAAAATCATTAAGGTCGAGCATTAAGTCAAGTGAAATGTACTAACTGAAGTCAGAATTTATATGGATCCTCAAAGGTATCTTTAATGACCCAGGCATCAGTTTGAATATTAGGTTAGCTACTAGAGAAATGTCTGGGTGTTTATAAAAAAAAAAAAGTAGAAGTAATAGCTACAAAAAGTTAAATTACATTCTTCAAGCTGATAAAATCTAAATTAGTTCATTATGTAAATTGTTAGGCTTTTTTTACCGTGTTAGGTAAATATATTTTAAGATGTATTTAAATATTTTTAAAATAGTTACCCAATTGCTACCCAATTTTTGTTCAGCAACGTAAAATCCTAGGTGAAAACAAGTATTAACTGAAAGCTGAAATCACTTCATCTTCTAACATGTTGTAGTCTTTTTTTTTTTTTTTTTTATTCTATTTTGCAGCATGGGTGAGCTCTCTTTCTATGGGGATGGTCTTCTTCTGTTCCCCAATAGTCAGCATATTCACGGACCTGTTTGGCTGTCGAAAAGTAGCTGTTATTGGAGCTGCAGTCGGGCTTGTTGGACTCCTTTCAAGTTCTCTTGTAAGGTAAAAAAACTTAAATTCATGACTTTCAAAGTATTTTAATTTAATCAGTTTTTTAGTGTTGTAGAGGTAATGTTGACCCAATCAACAGAATACAAAGGGGTAAACAGTGCTACTTTGTATTATCTGTAGAAAACTTGTTTTATTTGGGTTTGGTTTTGTCTTTCAAACTATGACTTGTGAACTTTCAACTTAAAAAGTATTTTAAAAAATATAATGTCATAATAAGACTCCGTATTGAACAGGAACCACTATGTATAAATATATCAGCAGCAAGACTAGTGCTATGAGATCAACAGCATTGTCCAGAATAAACTTATATTTGCTTGATGTAGATTGTGTTTTAAAAGGTCCATAAACATTGTTGTTGTCTTCCCTTCCTGCCCTGTCCCCTTAATTTTCTTTTGAAACGATTTTTATGCTGATAAAAACACAGTAGGACCTCCAGGAAGCTGTTAAAATTCTAGTAAAATTGGATGTTTTCTTCTGTTCTCACTGGTCCAATTGCTGAACATGGAGATAGAGAAAGCCTTGGTATATTGACTATACTTAAGGCTTCTTTGTTTTGTTTTGTTTTTTTTTTTCTTCTAGTTTACAATTCATTTGTATGTTTCTGTAACTTTTGCAGAATAAATCTTAAGAAGTTCAAGAGTGACTGATTTGTTGGATGTACCCTGTAGAAGATGAGGAAACAGGAAATTTACTTAGTCTAGTCATCATCAGAAATTGGTTAGTGAAGGTAGGGTGTAAGAAGTAGCAGGAAAATAAACCAATTACCTCTAGTTCTCAGACTTTTTTTCCCCCACCCTTAGCAGAATAAGCATAGGAACAATCAAGCTACATTCAGAAGAGCTTTCTACTTAGGTGCAAATGTATTTATACAGACAAAAAGCTTGTGAAAATGTCTTTTCTGTGCCTGTGCTCTGAACCAGATGGTTGTGAGCTGCTGTGATCTGAATGGTTAATCTTGCTGCAAATATTTGGCTTAATTCGTTTTATTAAACAAACAAACAAAACCCCCACTTTCTTGATATGTTTTAAGAAGCTTCTTACTAAACATGAAGTAAAAACCAAAAGATGTGCCTTGGAAAAGTCTTTCTACCTCCTTGCTTCCTAGTAGTATGTTGAGTGATGAATACTAAACCACTCTTGTCATTAGATAAAGATCGTTCTTGTTTGTCTGATACCTGATGGAACAAGGGCACAGAAGAGACATGCTAGAGCAAGTTATTTTGTAAAGGCTTTAAAAATATTTCAGCTTTACTAAACTTTGAAGAGCACTTTGAGAGGTGAATTCTTGTCAGAGTACACGCCACAGGTTGATGTGCATACTTGGTGTTTCATTATGTTACTTACACTAAAATGATTTATGCCCATGATGTTATCAGTTCATTAAAGGAGTATAGTTCAGATGTAGAAGTCAGTGTTCTAGAAGTAAAATATTGTAAAGCAGACAAATGTTACTATGATCTACTGCTTTTGCATTGCACTGATTTCTTAATATAAATTTTATGTCTTAGGAAATTGAGATGTAAGCGTGTTTATAATGCAAGACAATATTTTAATATGCATATTGTGCTGCAGACTCTCTGAATGAATTTACATATGGAAGCAAAAGTTCACTGTCCTTAATGTACTATGTTGCTCCTCTCATTTTGTAACTTCTGGTTTTATTTTTCCTGGTTATTTTCCATTAATAAAGGTAATAATTCTTTCCCCCATATGTTGTTTCTGCTGGCTTATGTTGTGTATCATCAGTTTCAGAAATTGGTAGTTTAATATAGAAAATGACAATATTATGTTGCACAAATAATTATTTTTCACTATAATATACAAAACCAGAGTTTCTGGAGTCAGACCTTTGTTATCAAATACTATTTTCTCAAAAGTTCTTTAATTGCATAGGAAGCTTGTGGAATCTATTTTTGTATAGAGGGGTGCTGGCAGGTGGCGTCCTGTGATGAAAAGCACTACATAAAGCATTCATGCTCCTTAAAAAAAAGTTAATATATGGGCTGTTAGTATTATGTATTGACTGTTTTCCAGAACTGCTTTAAAAGCAGGTGTTAACTAATTTAAAAGGTGGGGTGGGGTTCACTGAAACCATAGCATTAAAAAAAAATTATATCAACTGTCATGTGCCACCTCAGAAATCTTGTAAAAAAATTTCTTGCACACTGCCTCCATCTAAATGTTAAAAAATGTTTTCTTTCACTAATACTACAGCACTAATTTAATTAATTATACTGTTACTTTATACTTTTAACATTTCTTGCACAAGTACTTTTTACTGATGTCACAAGTCTGTCTGGGATCAGTTGCAATGGCTCTGCTTTATTTCAGTTGTAGAGTAAATGGTAATGATGGTGAGCTTTATGACGAAGATCCACCTTACTATGAGATGAAATTTTTCATTCTTTATTAACAATTTTTTTAGTTCTTTCTTAGCATATTTAATATGTATCAAAACACTGAATTTAAAATATTTATTCAAAAAGGCTCTATTTGTCTAAAAAAATTAATACCTAAAATGTCTATAATTTAATAATGTATTATAGTTCAAAATTTTGTCAGTATTTAAGTATTTTATTTTTCATTATTAATGATGTTTGCCACGTTTGTTACTTTATTTTCATAATAAACTGTTTACTTGATTTTTCTGGGTTCATGACGAAAGTTCAGTATTACGTTTGAACTGCTAGCACAGTGAAGAAATGTGTAAATCAAAACAGTAGAATTTTCCCTGGGGAAAAAAAAAATCCAAAAACCCAGCAATGGTTGAACATACATTTGGCTAATTTGCCTTGACAATGATTTTTAAAACTTTTTTTAGCCACACTATTTGATATAATTATAATTGAATGTAGTTTTTCTTTTTTTTATCTGTTGAGTGAATTCTATGAAATTTTCAGTGGAAAGAGACAGAATAATTGCCGAATTAAGCTGATACGGTGCTAGTCAACTATAAGTATATACAAACTCACAACTCACTTGTTGATTGATTGGGAAACTGTCTTGCATATGGGAGGTGAAAATGAGCATCCACTGCCTTACAGAACACTAACGATTTGTTCTTTTCTTTTGGCACAGCACCATCGAACCTCTGTACTTCACCTACGGGATCTTGTTTGCCTGTGGCTGCTCCTTTGCCTACCAGCCGTCCCTGGTCATTCTCGGGCACTATTTCAAGAAGCGCCTTGGACTCGTGAATGGCATTGTCACCGCGGGCAGCAGCTTGTTCACAGTGTCACTGCCCTTCCTCCTGAGGGTCCTGATCGACTCTGTTGACCTGTACAACACCTTGCGGGTCCTCTGCGTCATTATGTTTGTTCTCTTCCTGGCTGGATTCACGTACAAACCCCTTGTTCCCAACACCAAAGACGAGGGAGGAAAGAAGGGAAAGTCCAAATTTCCTCCTGCGAAAAAGATTTGCAATTTCTCTGTTTTCAAAGTTCTCAGTTACCGAATCTGGGCTTTTGGGATCCCAGCTGCACTTTTTGGATACTTTGTGCCTTATGTTCACTTGGTAAGTGCACATTTCTTCCTACATGTGATGTGTTTGAAAATATTTGCCTTTGTGTTATTGATTTAGAAATCAATTGGTGATAGGAAGCCAGATTTAAACTGCAAGTTGTGTTGGGGAGAAACACAAAACTAATTTGGATGTTGTCTTATTAAAAGAGTGTTTTAATCAGAAGTATTAGTTAAGCCAGTTGAAATCTTTGTTCTTTGTTCTCAATGTAGGGTTTAAAATACTTTAACCATGAAAAGAGAGATTTGAAAAATATTCTTTACTATTCCAAAGAGAATTCTTTATTTTGGTACTCATCTGCGTGCGTTGCTGATGACACTGGTGTGTTTTAGAGGAAGCGTGAAAGGAGTAAATAACAGGAAACAGGTTAGAAGTGTAATTTTTGTTCCTTTGCATTGAGGTATGTTCAAGTATCAATTTCTAGGATAGATTGTATTCACCATTTTTCAGATTTATTAAAAGCAAAATACCTGGATTTTTCTGTCTCTCAAACTTTAGCCTTGTAGTTTACTACTATAGCATTAATATAACTGCTCCTCTTACCCTATCCCTCCCAGCTGCCAGGTGAGCTGTGTTTTACTGCTGTCTACAGCAGCTGATGGAGCTTTGGCTTCTGGTGATGGAGAAAGTGTCAATTAGCCATTTCTTGTACATGTACTAGAGTTAATTTGTTTCCCTAGTAGTTTTTTTCTGTAGTACACTCCTAAACTAAGAAGTTTAGATGCAACGGGGGGAGGTGCATGTATTGTATCAGGCTGGCTGACACACATTGCACTGCTTAAATGGTGAATTGTTCTTGAGCAGCTTGCTGGTGGTGCTCTCTAAACTGAAGGGGTGTAAACCAAAAGGATTAAAAGGGAAAGGTGGGGGAAAAGCCCACAGCCTCCAATGAGACACTCCTTTTAGACCATTACACGTCCTCACATTAAGGGTTTTTGATAGAGCATGGGCTAGTAGAACTCAGTATGAAAACAGAAGGGTCATGTTAATATTCATTATTCACTCATGACAGAACAGTGGGATTAATGATAATAAATATCTTTGCTTCTGTCAAAAAATCTTCAGTGCCTTAAAAGCCATTTTTTATGCAAAATAACAAGTGGTTGTCACTGCTTTCTGGTAATTGGTTAGATTACTGACTCTACATCAGATATTTATTTTTAAAATTACCTTATGGTGGGGGCTAGTGTGTTTTTGAGCAGCTGTAAACGGACTTTTATTAATGGTTAGTTCTTGTAACTTAGTTTTTAATAATGTAGATCTTATCGTATAACTATTTAAATTAGACTATTTAGAAGGACTATACAGTCCAGATGACATCTTACGCTATTTCCCCATAAGCTTTGTAGAGATGTTTTGAAATAAAATGGTCTTCAGAGGAGTAGAAGTCAAGTGTTGGAGAGTAAGCTATTGGATAGGTCATAAATGATCCTTAACGCTTGCAGAGAACTGAAGAATAAGGCTATACAAGCAGGCAGAAAGAACTTCTAAAATACATTTATTGAACAAAAAGCTTATGATTTCTTTTATGAAGATGCTTGTATTACCGCTTCCTGTTTATAAATCAGACTAAAGCAGCTAGTTGACTAGTAGAGAACAAAACTAATTATATTATACTATATAATATTATTATAATATAATTTTTCTTTTTATAGGGTGCTCTCACTCCTGTTGAGTGCCTTCTCCTCCCCCATATCAGATTGGCACAAATTCTGTTTATGAAATAAATCTCCAGTATAGGAAAACAATTTGATCGAGGCTGTTTCTAATACAGTGTTTGGTAAGACTATAAAACTTATTCCAGTGTACTGCTAGAATCTAATATTTTAAAGATTACCTCAAAATTATATGAAGATACTCTTTTTGCTCAGTTTCAGAGAAATCATGATGCTTAAGTGTTTATAACATAAAATCTTCAGTGGTAGAGAGATGCATGCTTTGTATGCCCCCTTTGAGAGGGGAAGCTTCACCAGCTTTTACTAAAACTTAGACTGAATAACTCTTGTCAAAACCCCTCCCTGAAACCCACAAGTTTTTGTTTTAATTTACTTGTATCTAAATACTCAATTTTACTTCAAGTCCCTGTGGATCAGTATTTGAAAAAGTGAATAAATCAGTGTGTATGAAGGCACAGCATGGATTGTGTCCTTCAACACAGATACTTCAGCTCAAGTAGATAGCTGTGGATGTTTTTTATCCTAGTTTTGTCTGCTTTTGATAAAAAAGGCATACTTTATGTACTTCCAGAAGTACGTAGAAATATGTACTTACAAATAATTCGAAGGCTATAAGAAAAAATAAGGTTTTTCACTGGTACATCTACCAAACCAGAGACCACTTTCCTCAGCTTTTGAAAATGGAAGTTACAATTGTTTAATTGTTTATTGTGTTTTTAAAACTCTAGTAATACTGGAAAAGGGACATGATCCTTAGACAAGTGACGGCTTTCGTTGTGCTAAAATTCTTGAATTTTTGCCAGTGTTAGGGGGGGCTGAGAGCAGCCAGACTGCTAGACAGGGATGCTGGTTGCAAGTGCCCTAAGAAAAAAATACTTATACAGTGAGTGTCATGCCCTCTGACCTGGTACCTGTACTCACCAAGTCCCATTTTTCCCACCTGGAAAGACAGCTTCTGCCAGAATGGCTGCTCTTGACATTGTGATGGAGCACAGGTGGCACAGACCCTGCGGGTTGGGGTCCTTGTGTGTCACCACTCGGCCCGTGGTGGCGGGGGGCTGCAGGCTGGATGTGCTGTGGTCACTGTCTGGAGTCACTGTCTGCCAGCCTGGCACTGCACAGGAGCTCCTGAGATCCCAGCCAGGGTCTCTGTGTGCTTCTGGGCTAGCCCTGGTCTCTGTTCGTGCCTCTTGCATTTTCTGCAGCCTGTTGGAAAGGAGAATACATGCTGTGAAACCTGTAGTAAGAAAGAAGTAAAAGCTTTTTTGGGCTTTAGAGTAACAGAATTAGCCAAGTCTTTGCAGTTTAACTCTCTGCACTGTATTTGCTATGTGGAGTAAAAGCTGTTAAAACCGAAGAAACAACCTACTCATTAAGTAGGCTCTAATTAAAATTAAATGCATTAACAAATTGATTATATGGCATACTAGATAGGAACTGGTAACTTTTGCCAGCTCCTTGACATGAATCCTGACTGGTAGATATTAGGCATCAGATTCCTTTTGGCTCTTGCAAGGGAGAACCAAAAGGGAGAGCTTTTCTTATCCCAGTTTAATTGGTGTCAAATTCCATTAATAGGTGTTCCATTACATGTGGCTTGGGAACTGGGTTGAGATAAAGACTATAAATAAGTTTTGACTTAAGTTTATTATATACTTTCAGCATTGATTGAGATTGTTGAAGAACAAACTGATAAGATTACTAAATCAAATGCTTGTTATTCCTCTCAATTTTAAAACCAGTCCAAACTAGTGATTGAGAATTTTTTATTGATGCCTCTCTAAAACAGGCAGACAGACAAATAAAATCCTTGTTTAGTCTATTTTGGTTTAAACTGTGAATTTACAACAGCAGTCTGTGGAATTAGTGGAAGAAGCTCTTTCTAAGTGTTTTTTAGTAAGGACTGTCTCACAAGTAAATGATGAAGTTATTTGAAAGAAAGTATACCTAGTCTCTGTGCCACTTGTCCTATGCTTGTTTTGATAATAAATAGAGAACTTCTGTTTATCAGCAGTCTGATGTTAAGGGTTTAGTGTTGTTCTCTTACCCTTAAAAAAAAATACTTACTTAATCAGGATCATGCATCCTTAATTCCTAGGAGCTTGTTAGGTCATTTCTGTTAAAATTTGATACAAGGTCACATGCTTGGTAGCTTACAAGATGTGGTTGCTTTTTGTGCTTTATTTAGCAGGGTGAAAAAAAATACTGTTTAAAATGGATGTTGTCACTGCCTAGTCTTCTCTAAGCAGTGACTAAAGTCGTTACCAGGTTTCAGTATGTATTTAGGAAAATATTAATTATGACACACTTACAAAAAGGGGCCCAGTATTGTGTTGTTTTGATGTAGCAATATTCAGCCACTATGAAGAATACTGCTAGGACTGAGAATACCATTTTAATACTTTCAGTGCAGTGTTTCAGTCCTGTAGTAATTTGTCTTGGGGTGTTTACAAGTATGGTTTGATATAGCAGTTACTTTTATTAAATGCCTCTTGCTAATGATAGGTTCTGCCTTATTTATAGTATTTGACACCTTGCAGGATGAAAAACTGAATTTAACAACCAAGTAGTTGAACAAAATAGTGCACGTATTTATTACGTGTTCTACTTTAAAAAAAAGCAACTGAATGGTAGATAATGCAATAAAAATGTCTTGATAAAGTTTAGCTTTTTAAGTTTAAATATTTGTTATGAAGAAAATACTCCTAAAGAATGACTAGATATATTTGAAAATTGAACTTATGGTTTAAATATGGCTGCAGGCTTGTATATAAATCTTCCCATTAATATGCAGTGTGAAAGTTACCATGACACTGACTGTAGTCTTAAAACTTCAGAATAGCTCAGGAAAAAGATTTCAGTATTTCTCATCTTGCTTTGCTGCCCACTTCTTAGTTTACTGTGTAAATCTGACTTTTCCTTTTGATGCTTATCCATGCTCATATTCCACAGTGGGTACCTACTTGCATATGTAGAGATTTTTGGTTAGCAGTAGCTATGTGGAGTGCTTGTGTTCTCTGTCTGTTGGCTTCATGTTTAAGAGATGAAAAAATGGTTTGTGTCTGGCCATTTTTTCCAACATCTTTCTTAGAATCTGCCTTAGTAGGAACATAAGTACTGGATTGAATGACCTCCATAGATAGGTGCTGAAGATTCAATGCCTCATTGCTTCTCTGAAATGTGCACGTGCCAGGAATAGGTTCATCTGGACCTCCAGGGAGCAGGGAAGTGAGATTGCAGACCTAATGCTTAGGGAAAGAAAAGGTAGATACTGCTGCTGAGAAACAAAGCATCGCCTTGGACTCTGCTCTGAGATTCTTGGAAAAGAAAATGCGTCTCAAAATGAAAAGTCAAGATGCTTCCAAGCAGTTTTATTCATGGGAGAGTCATGAAGCTGGTTAGAGTCGCTGTTGAGTACGCTAGTCATAAGAACTTTTTCACATATATAAACAAATTCATTTTCTTGGCTGCATCGCAAAATCAGACAACTTGGATAAGTATTAGTCTGTCCTCTGGGTGGCTGTGTCTGTCTCCAGATCTTGTGTCACTTTGAAGTTGCTGAGTCTAGTGCTATGCCCACATAGTCTGTCCTCGGACAAAAAGATAGTGCTGTCTGCTCGTCTATGCTTCCTATCTTTTGCTGGACCATCCATTTTGTTCCTGCCCTTTAGATAGGAAAAGTAGTCTTTTTTGCTTTAGAAATATCGTAATTAACAGGAGGGCTTGCTGATATGGATTATAGATGACGCAGACTTTTTTTGCCAGATTTGATTCCTCCCCCCACCTTCTGATCTGTAGTGTAAGTTCCGTGTCTTTTGTGTGATTTAACTGTTCTACAGCTGCTTCATCACCTTGGAGTACCTTTTTAAATTGAGCCTTGAGGATGACTTGGCCTTCAGCTCTGTTCTTTGTGAGCCACCTATTTTGGCTTGTCTCTGCCCATTTCTCACGCTGTATCAGTGATGTGCCTTGTTTTAGTTAATAAGAGATCAGATTCTGCTGTGCAAATTCAGTGTGTTTGAACCTTTGCCCCCTAGAATATGTGCCAGTAAAAACTGCTGTCTTGTGCAATCAACTTGGAGAAATGAAGAGCCAAGTTCTTGTGAGATCCTCTGTAGTCACAGTTTGCCTAGGAACTTGTCTGAAATTCTTGCTATGTAATTTGAAAGCTGTATTTACTTCCATGTACTCTGGAAGTTTCTGAAACTTATTCAGGACAAAATATTCTATCTATTATGCCTATTAAGAAAAACTGACATTTTACACTTGTAAACTGCACCCTACCCGGGCAAAAACTTTGGGTTTTTAGGAAGAATTATACTGGAAAAATATGAAGGGGGCATAGAAACCACCTAAGATTGTTCAGGCAGATCTGAGCTGCCATATTGGGATAAGCTATGATAGTCAATATGAATCTCACTGCAGTGTTTGATGTTCTGCCCAACAAGACCCTGATCATCATCCATAACACTGCTTACAAATATTTCTGTAACTCTTCAAGCCTCCCCTGAGGGGAGAACACACTGATGTTGTGTTCCCTAAATGTTGTCAGATGTGACATCTCTAAATTACGTCTCCTCATTTGAGAAATGAATGTTTTAGTTTCTGCCCTTGTCCACAGACAGTGGCAGTGGCTCTGTGTTCTTTGCAGTGGGAGACTTGCCCAAGGAGCCACAGTAGAAAGGATTTACCTTGCAATATGTGAAGCTGTTCAAGTTTTGCATTGTGTGTAAAGTCCTAATCCTACACCTCTCTCCTCCCTTTAATTCTTATGCCCCTGGATTCCATGGTGGAGACAAATAGAAGCACAGAGATAAATGTTTTCCTCTGTGTCTGAGTGCAGAGCATGGTGAAGAGTCTGATGTATACTGTAAGGACTCTGGTAACCAAAAATCTCTAAACTTTAACATACCAAATCTGCATATCACCAGTAAATGCATACATGTAACACATCTTGTAAGGCAATAACACATCAGTTCTTGTAAGGTAAGTACTGTCTGTGTGTTGTGAACCACCTGTATTATGTCATAAATTTGCTACTTTTAGAATCTTGTGTAAAATAATGCTTAATATCTAATGGGTGTGTCTGGATTTTTTTTTTTTACTCAAACTGGAAAAAACAGCCTCCATCACTCCATTCACTTGCTTTTCTGGACTGCTGTTCAAGAAACCTCTTCATTTCTTCAGATCTCCTACATCAATCATTTGTCTGAAGTCTATAATGTCTTTCATTTCCCAGAATCTGCTGTTAGTCTTGTAATGGTGGGAAAGTATCTTTTAAATTATGTCCAGTACTAACAGTAATTGTGTGTCAAACAGGTTTTTCTATACTGTAGGTAACCTAAAAAAGCTAAAACTAGGTATAGCTGTCAATTTTAGCATTATTACCTTTCTCATCCACTTAATCTATCAGATTTCTTTCTCCAATGGAAGACTAACAAGACACTGGTTTTATAAAGGTCTGATGTAATTATTAAGCAGATATCTCTGAGACCCAAAATCTTCAGTGGCTCCCCATGCTTTACTTGCTTTTCTAATCTTTGCATTTATCTCCCTTCAGATCTCAACATCTGCTGCAGTTTGACTGCCCAGGTTAGTGAAATTTTCCCCCTTTATCCCACTTCTATTTTCCCGCTTCTGTCATTATCCTGTGCACCCATTTCTTTTCCAGTATTCCTTAATGTTGACCTGGCAGTATTTATTCTTGGTTAGATCATCCACTTTGGACATTTTGGGTGGTGGTGGGAAAAGAAATAAATTATTTCCTACTTTATACTTGTAATTGCTATTGAAAGCATATTTTGGATGTGTTTTTCAAATAAGTACTGAAGATGAATAAATAATATAGGTACAGAAAGAACAGAAACAAAAAAAGAATAAAGCAATGGTTTTCTGGTGTTTTTTTTAGAAGTAAAAGTAAATGAAAGTTTTAAAAATAAATTAGGTAGCAGGTATGCTCAGGTACAAACTGCGGGTGAACCTGAAGGAGAAGAGCAAAGCAGTCTTCCTCAGGTCTGTGCAATACTGGCAGGTTGAAAGGTCTGAGTTTCATTGTGATTTCCTTTGTATCAGTCTCTAAAAGCACACTACTTCATGTACTCTGGCATAATACAAACTATTCTGGTAGCAGATGGAGCATACAGTTCAAAGTCAGAGTAAATTGCAAAGTGTGTTATCCTTTTTTTTTTGTTTTAATGCTATTTTAATGGTAAACTCAAAATCCCGTCTTTGGACGCTTGAAACATCTTGAACTGAACTCTTCAAACTCTTCACGTGCCCAGAAGCCTGAGATCACAGCTGGTTTTGCCCTGCTGTCCTCATACAAAATAGCAAAAACTCATTGCCAAATTCCTTCACTTACATACAGACCACCTTTTGTGTCCAGTTCCTGCTCCAAGAAGAGCTACATGGAAAACCTCTTTGCTTTTTAAGTCCTAATCAGACTCGTGAATTTCTTACCATATATTTTGAATCTTCCATTGAGGAGATCTCAGAACCTAGCTTTCTATTTGATTGCAGTAATTGTCAAGCTCTGAGCTATTTTTCAGGTTCTTTTCTGATGATTGAGTTAAATTTGTCATTACTACTGAGCAGAATATTTCCTAGAAAAAGGAGAGGTGGTTTTGGATTGCTCCAGGCAGGAAAAAAAAAAGGAACATAAATGTCTGTATCCTGAGTAAAGACTGTATCTCTGTATGAGGAGGAGAGACTATCATTGTCATCTTTTCGCTGGGATTTAAATGAAAATTTGACTACTTGATTCGATTTCTCAAGGCCCTGACCTGGTAGATACTTGGCAGTGTATTTGGGACTTTCTTGAAGAACTGAGACACTTGAGAGCTTTCTTCTGTTCCCCAGTAGAATGAGTCAGGTGCTTCACCCAGGTTTGTGAAAGCTGAGGGGATTATGACCATGTACACAAGTAGATCTCTAATACTGAAGTGCTATGGATGCCCTGGGAATTCTGTGGTGGTTGAATGGAGAATCTGTTTAGGTTTTACTTGCCAAGGTCATATGGTGTAAGGAGTCTGGTCCTGAGCGATGTGGTCTAAGTAGCACAGATGCTGTTGTTGAGCAAGGAGGTCAGCCTCTCTTAGGACACGACAGTAGCATTGTGCAGTATTTGTACAGGATATCCTAATCCATTGTTTTGAGATTCCATAATTCCGTAATCGTAGCTTATCATATAATGTGCTCAGTTTTAATTACATAAGTTGTAAACTGATAACATGTTATTACATTAGTAAACACCACAAGGATTTGAAAAGAATGACTTAAGTTTTCACTAGTGTAATGTAAGTGGTAATGTTAGAAAATTGCTTCCTTCAGCCATAGGTTTCCTTTTAATCAAATGTGCAGCAGAGTTTTACCAAGCTAGAACTAGATGAAGAGTTTTCAAGTTGTAACACTCAGTAAGTATGTATCCGTGACTATTCTAAGACATCCAAGAAAACACTTTGGGAATCATAAAAAATAAGACTTGGAGGTATCCAATTTACCAAGGTTTTTTGTGTACCGACTTACTTTGGTGTGGGACCTTTTTAAATATTTCTTTTAAAAAATCTTTTTCCATAAGCCATGCTTATCAAATTTGTTTGTTGCCAGGTCTTTCTTTTGTATTCTGTACACATGGTCCATGTAATAACGAGTAATGAACAAAACAGGACATAAAATCAGCTGAGGCCTTACTGTTACTAAGCAGTACATAAAGGTCATGTCATGTCCTGAATTGATGTATTTTATTATTCTTGTATTAGACATGTATTCTAAACTGGCTCGTAAGAATTATGTTTGAGAGAATTCCTAAATGCTGGCCAAAGTCAAGATTTGTTACATCTGCTCTTCCCTGTGTAGGCCAGGTTTGCTACCTACCATGTAGTAGAGAGAAATTGGGGTTGGTTGGTTGTTTTCTTTTTTTCCCCCACAAATCTGTGTTGATCCTTAGTTTGTGATGTTACCTGTTAGATGTTTATAAATAGTTCTGGTTTTGTTTCCTTTTCCGCTGTTATTCTGGAAATTCAAATTAATGCGATTGACCTGTAACTCTGTAGGATGGGCTGATAGTAGCTGATTTTGGACATAGTTGAGTTTTGAGAGTAGTCACAAACAGGAGTAATTTAAAAAATGTTTTAAAAGGGTAAGTTTTATCCAACAATTTAACTCTCATCCCTTGTGTACATAACACTTCAGTTCTTGTGGATCCCTGGCTTTATTCTGCATCCTTGTGCTCAGTCACTGTGAGCTTCCAAAGATGTGTGTGTGCCTTATCTGTCTTGCTGCGGCTGCCCAAGCCACACCAAGCCATCGGTTTCCTTCATATACTCTTCAGGATAACACTAACTGTTCTGAGATTTAAAAAAAAATTTTTTATTTAGGGTGTATGGCTTCAGGACTAGCTATTTTTGAAAAAAAAAACCCTCAAAACTATTTTAACTGTGTAATTGTCAGCCTTGAGTCTTTTTGAATTTTTAATGGTTGGGATTTTTATGTTAAATAGGCTTAACAGTTAACCTGTTAACTGTTGTGTTCAGTTTTACTTAAATTCATATGATGCTTGTTCTGAATCTTCATGATGTATGAATTATTCTGTTTAATCTGCTTTACTCAGTGGAATAAGAAAATTTCCCTATTGACATGTAATAAATCACCTTATTTATTTAATGTTCTCCTTGTTCTTTACATAGTTTAAATTGACAAGAGATAAAAAGAGCTATTACCACTGTTGGGGCAAGTGTGTCAGCAGGAATTTTTTGAAGATGCATATATGCATATTTGTCATGTGAAGACGCTTAGCTACAGTCACATTTCTTAGAAATTAACTCAGGATATTGGCACTCCCTTAAAAATGGATCCCTGTTAAGTATTAGTAATGCTATTTCTGTCTCTTAACATGAAGATCATCTTTTCTATAGAAGTTCAGGAGTTGCTGGCTTGTTTTGCTGGTTTTTTGCTCATCAGTAAAAGTTTCTTCGGTGGAGTCTGGACCAGAAACGTATTTGCATTAAATGCTGTTCCCAGTGCCCAGTATCATAAAGCTCGCTGGCAACCAAGTTTCTTTTTCTGTTTCTCGCCCTCCTTACCTCCCATTTTTGTGGTGAGTCCCTATGTTGGAGAATAAACAGTGACTTACCCAGAGTTACTTTATGCTCTGCTTTTTAGCACTTTCTGAAACTTTCAATCATCCAGGACAGTTCACTGCAAAGAAATAGATCACCAGTCCTGGCTACAGTGTTGATCCAGCTGATGGGATGGCCAGGGTGCCACCTGGACTTGGTGAGGCCACTTCTCTCTGCCCTGGAGATAACAAAGTTGCATAGAAAGTGAGAAACTTATGCATGGTCTGTTCTTGCAGACCTTCCTGGAAATGGGCTGAGGGTTTCAGGGCTCTTTGGTCTTGATTCCCCCCTACAATCCATGCTGGCTTCTCGACCTCATTCCTGTGCTTGCACCATTCTGTTATGTTTATCTCCAGGAGCCAGAACAAGGACATTTGTCCTGGAAAAGTGCTGCCCTACCTCTGTATGGCCCCCTTCTCCAGCCACATCCTGTTCTTTTTCACAGTATGTTATTGCCAACAATCCTTGGCTGTTATTACCAACAATCCTTGGTTGGCTCCACAGCTATCTGGCTATCAGTGTTTGAGACATGCACATGAGCCCCCTTATCTTCTAGGCTTCTACACCCCCTCGGCTCTTTCAGGAAACTTAATTTGGAGCAGTTAGGAATAATATCTCCAATATACGAATGGTACCAGCAGTACTCTGTAAGCATTTCCTTTTATCCTTACACTTGTTTTCAGTGAAACTGTCAGACATCAGGACTTGCATCAGTAATTGAAGAAAATGGTGGTTTTAATGTGCTTAGAATTTCCTAGGTTACATATTGCTGTTGACCATCTCTGTTGGTCAGAGAGACTAGTGCATTTAGCCTACTAAAGCTTTACTTGGCTGGGAATCCCTGAAATGGAATATACATGGGAAGAAAGTGGTTGACAGAATTATTTCTTATTAGTTCATAACCACTTCTTTCAGATTCAGGTTCTTGGTGTTTGGAAAAGAAGGAGCTACAGCTGTGCTTGGATTGATGTTTTGATTCACTGTGTGAATGTAGCTGAAATGTGTGTGCAGTGAAGGGAAGGTCTTAGCAAAAGCTGGGTCTTGGTTGGTTGCAGAGAGGTCAGCCAAGACTGTATATCAGAAAGCATTCCAGCCACTACCAAGTGGCTGATATTTCTTCTAGTCTCATTCTGACAGTAATGAGAATTTGGACAACAAGATCTGTGTGTGTTACCCTAATAGTTGAGAGCACAGGTATGAAGCAGAATGCTAGTGCCAGGGATGCATTCAGTTCTAGTCTCCATTGTCTATATCTGGATTTGGAAAACTGGATTGTACAAGGATAAATTACATTTTTAAATAATGAAGAAGCCATGCTACTGTGGACTGTAATTTTGCCTGAACCAACCAGGTCTTTTCTACATTTGGAAACATCAGACCTGCAACTCAGCATGCTCACAGCCCCAAGTGAAGAGGCAGCTACATTACTGAGAACAGGCACAACACACAGTGAAATGCTTTGGCCTTTGTGTGCCTGGGTCCCCCTTTGGCTGCTGTAGACAGTGCCTGAAGAGTCATATAATTACAACCTGTATAGTTCTGCAGTGATGAGAGTGTTAATGCCTGAGAGGGTTCACAAGCAATTGCTCATCGTGGGATTTTTGAGTAGTTCTAACAGATAAAAGGCTGTGGAAATCTGAATCTTGCTTGAGCTACTTCATAAATGTATTTAACGTAGAGTTACACTTAGAGTACTGAATTAGTCCTGAATCCTTGTATTTTCAGACAGTTAATACTGCTGTTGCTTACAGCTTAGTTAGTGACTGTGTCACTGAAGATTGAATATGCTGTTAAGGATTTGAGGATCAGCTTTGAGAGATCAGGCCAGGTTGCTCAGGGCTTTGTGTGCTTGGTCCTGAAAAACCTCCAAGGAAAGAGGCTGAACCAAGCTCTCTGGACAGCCTGTGCCACTGCCTTCCTGAGGAAAATGTTTCTCCTTATGTCTAGTTGGAAGCTTTCTTTGAGGTTATAGGTGTGCTTACGAACAGTGAAGGCTACAAAAATAAATACTAATTTAGATATTTGAAGTTTGGGGTGAGTAGTGGTTATTTTCTCGCTTAAGGAGTTAATTGAATCAGAATTTTCCCGCCTTGATCTAAGAGTGGCAGTGTTTCACCCCCTGTGCTACTTTGAGAAATCGAGTTACTCAGTTGCAGGTGCAGGGTTAATAGTTATCTAGATATAGAGCTTTATCTTGCCTCTTGAAAAGCCTCCAGGGAGTGGATGGATCAGGCCTGCTAATTAAACAGTCTAGAGGCTGCAGAAACCTGGAAGTGGAACAGGTGACAAAAATTGCAAAGAACACCTTGGCTTATCTCACCAGCAGGGACAGCAGGTGTTGACAGGCACGTAAATGTAGGGGTGAGGAAACTGTCGGCTTTTCCTTTTCTCACCTTTGGCAGAAAGGGAATAAGTAGAACAGCTTATCTTTTATGTTTAAATGTCATTTCAAATGAAAAAATTGCATCAGATTCTGTTCCCAAATGTGTCTTACAAAGCAAAGAAAAAAACAGAGCAAACACCTGTCTTCAATTAAGTTAGAAGTTTTTCTTTGAAACTAGAATAAACCCCCTCATTTTTTTTCTTTCTTACAAAATCAGTTATATTGGACAAATTAATATTAGATTCAATAGGCTTTCTGTGACATTTTAAAAAAACCCAATAGATTTTATACTTAAGAAAATTGTTCTTACTCAGCAAGTCCTGTTTTCTTGTTGGAAAAAAGGGCTTGGCTTGTATATTAACATTCTGGCCAGGAAAGAATCTAGACTATTTTGCTCTGGAACTATTTACTAAAATGGAACTTTTTCATTTTATAGATTGGAAATTAAGGGTTCTCTGGTTTTCAGTGATATCAGCCTGTGGTTACCTTGTATCTCAAATGTTCTTACTACATCTTTACTTAAAATCAGTTTCTTCTGTTTGCTCTTTCACACCTCTGAGCTTTCACTTGTTTTTACTTGTTTACTTTTCTTGTTCGGAACTACTTATGAGCACAGAGATTGCAGGACTGTGCAAATGATTTCTACATCTTCTGGTGACCGATTTGGCATATTTGGTATTGTGAAGCATGTTCCAAAAAGCAATAGTGTAAAAAAATCTCTTGTGGATAATTTTCTGGTCTTTGGGGTTGATTAAAAAAAAAAAAAAAAAAACCACAGCAAGAACCACAAACAAAAACCACTGTGGAAGTAGAGAGAATATAAAAAAATCCAAATCCATCAAGCCAGTCTGGGGATATATATATATTTTTTTAACATGACTTGAGAAGTTGGAACTACTGACGCTGGTAGTTCATCCTGTTGTGGTTGATGGCCTGCTGTCAGGACCATGGATCAGTTGCTTTAGTTCTTCAGGCTGAAGTGGCTGGTAAATCATTCTTCCAGTCTGCCGTGTTCATTGCTGCTGTAGCTGCACCCTCTCGTGGGAGTGCTTGCTGCTGTGTTTTGGCACTGCAGCTGGTTTCTGCCCCTCTTCCTCCTTGCCCCTGGACATCATGGATGTTGGGATGAGACATTCTGGAGGGCCTCTCCTACTCACACTGTCTGGTCTCCAGCTCTCTGCGGCTTGCTCCTGCCCTGAGCTATGTTGCAAGTGTGGTAGCCTGTGTGTCTGTCTGAATGCCCAGAGCAGTATTGCAGTGACTGCCATTAATCACTCAGTCCTGCACACCTGAGAGAGCCCCAGCCAGGGAAGCAACCAGTTCCAGACAGCCCCTGGGGGTTCTGTGTTACTTTGAATCTATGACTAGTAAATTAAGAGTGGTAGGAGAGAGCACTTCTAAGTTTTTGTTTTGTTTTGGTTTTGGTGGGGTTTTTTTGTATTAGAGCCTTCTTGTTTTCCTGAATTAAGTTCATTAATTGTGGATAAAGCAACAAGACATTTCAGGTTGTTTTTATTGTATTGCACTAAATACTGCATTTTAAAATCTGTAAAAGCAGAGTAAGTCAGATGCCCATTTGTAGCTGAGTTTGTAAGTCTGAGATTGACAGATTAGTAATTTGACTCAAATTTTCCAAGGTCTATCTTTTTACTCTAAAGCAAATTTATTTTCTCTTTTTAAACAGATGAATCATGTAAAAGACAGATTTGGTGACAGCGTGCCAGAAGAAGTGCTTCTGCTATGTCTAGGCATTACTTCAGGAGTTGGCAGATTGGTCTTTGGCAGAGTTGCAGATTATATTCCTGGTGCAAAAAAAATTTATTTACAGGTATGTCTTTATTGTTTCTCTGTTCCTTCGGAACTGTGTATTCCGAAGGATTTGGTTTTGGCTACTATTAATAAGTAAGCAGAATTAACTGATTGGGGATTCAAATTTGGGAAGTTTCAAAACTCTAGGAAACTCAGTGTATGGTTTTTGATACTAAGAGCCTTTGGTGCAAAGTTCATGAATCTGTGATTTTTGTTTTTAATGCTAAGAAAATGTCTCTTTCCTGCTGGCTGTTTTCAGCTGGAAATGAAAGAAATTACTGATCATTAGCGTGTGAGTGAGAACCTTTGGGGATTCTCTAGATTCTGCTTTCTCTGCTTTATCGCCTGATTTCATAATGGTTGCAGAAAGGGGAAAAAATTAACCCATGTTTCTCTGTTAAGGATTTTGGATATCTTGATCTTTGACAGACACTTAATTTGGTGTCAGATATGTTCTGCACATGGTACACAAGGGTATGGCCATGGGAATTTAAGAGGTGCTTAGTTGAGGAGATTTTGCAGAAGGAGTCCCGGCTTCTGGAAATGCTGAAGCTTGGAGATGAAGGAGGATATACATTTCTTTCTCTCCACGCTTATAAATGATATTTTTTGAGAAACTAGCAGTGTTAGTGTGGGATTTTGGAAAAGCTTTAGCTCACTTTCATGTTGGCATCCGCGATGTGTTCTCCATTTGGTCTCTTAAAATGAATAGCAAGGGAGGCATCTTGTGGGGATTGTCTGCACTGCATTATGGAAATCAAAAATTCTTATGAAAGAACTACCTTTCTGCTGGAGTATTTGTTATCATGAATAAATTTAGATTCCCTGGTGTTTTACTGTGGTTAGGTGGGACATTGATTTCTAATGCTGACACATGGATGGTGCACAGGCAAAGCTGTTACCTCTTTTAATTTCTTTTTAATTCTGCTTCATTTTACTGAAAGACAGTTTTATTCCTTTAATCTAAAACAAGTAAATAATCTAAGGTTATATTAGAAAATCTCTGTAAGTATGCATGACTACACCAATGTATCAGGATATTTTTAAATGGAAAAACTGTAATGTTTTCACTTCTGTTGAATACAAGCACCCTGAAATAACCACTCACTGATATTTTTACTTAACTTAAAACAGTGAGGAGTCTAATTACAGTGTTTCAGCTATTTTCAACTTTAAATATTTCTGTGACTTTTATTTGTAGAAAGAGCAGGGAGCAATTTCTCAAAAAAACGTTGGTGCGTGAGAAATGACCTTACACAATCACTGTAGGATGATGGATTACAATTGCATTTTCAAAGCTTGCAATGTGGGTAGTGGGATTTCTTTGCCTGCCATGAATTATATGTGTTTGTTTAATCTTGTTATGTAACTTCTGATGGTGGTAATCCATGGAGACTGATTATTTTAAAGTAAATACAGGCAGACAATTTAATTCACTGCTAGTGCAAGGAAGTTCATCTGGTCCCTTATGATTTGCAAATTTGGTGCAATGTATTTTTATATTTTTTTCCTTGTTCATATTTAGGTGGCCTCGTTCTTTTTTATTGGGCTGATGTCTATGATGATTCCTCTGTGCAATGTCTTTGGAGCTCTCGTTGCTGTCTGTCTCTTCATGGGCCTGTTTGATGGATGCTTCATTTGCATTATGGCTCCTATTGCCTTCGAGCTCGTTGGGGCCCAGGATGTCTCCCAGGCCATTGGATTTCTGCTTGGACTCATGTCAGTGCCTATGACGGTTGGTCCACCCATTGCAGGTGAGTGTAGACAGGGTTTGTAGGTGTAAATGTTACTGTGTTTGCATGACTTTTGGCTGTATTTCCCATTCCTGCATCGTGTGCAGAGCACTGACGTTGAAGTTTTCTCAGTGTGTGCTTGAGGAGATACAGTGAATTTAACTGCTGCTCGTGGGTTATTAATTTACTTCACTCTCCAAAGTTTGCTCAGTCTTTTTCATTGTTACGCAGGTATGAAACATTCCTCAAAATAAAAATAGATAGGTTTTCAGTTGGATTTAGGACCTGACATTTTCCATGCTGTATAAGTGATAGCCTGTTGGTTGCTTGTGTTACAGAGGGCCTCCAAATTAAAATCTGAAAATTAACTGGATTCCAAAATTTGCTCATGTTAAAACCATTGTTAAGATAAAGGCTCCAGTCTCTTTAATTGCTCCTCATAAGTAGGAACCCTGGCTTTATTCATTCTTTGGTGGGAGACTGACAAAGTACAAGTTTTGAAGATGAAAACTTGGAAGTTCTTGGGAGGTAGAAATAGCTAAAGCTGTATTCCTCACCACTGATGATTTTCAGTGGTAATTTACCCTGAAGTCTGGTGAGTGCTACTGAAAGGTACTTCATAAGACATAATTGAACCATGCAGTATTATAAAGGACAAAATTTTAAAACTGGAACAGCACAGAGTAGGTGCTTCCTAATCTGGATATACTGTCACAGCTATTAATACTTAAATAGAATTTGACTAATGGGAGGAATTTGGAGAGAGCAATTAGAGTGAATTATTGGAAAACACACTTTTTAATAAGAGGATATGAGGGATGCAATAAATGGAGCATATCTAGAATTAGAGGAATGGGCATATTGATCAAAGGTAACTGTTACCAAAAGAGGAAGAATTTCTGTAAGTCATGGCAAGATACAAGTGCTGGAGAAGCTCAAATGAGCAACTTTCAAACAGGAAAGATGGTGCATGTTTTTAGTGGATGGTAATTAAGCAATTTTTAATTGGTCGAGGGGTGACATGCTGAGCTCTTCATTACTGCTCCTAATCAACTCTGGAATACCTTTCTACCTACATGTACACCTCTGTCTGGCCATCAGGTTGTCAGGCTCTAGTGGTTTATAATCTGTGCCAGCTCTTGGGTTTCTGAATCTGAAGCCACGACCTGTTTTTTGTAGATTCCTGAGGCCCCTTTATTTTTGAGTGGTAACTTCCTGCCTTTCCAGGTTTGCTGCGGGATAAGCTTGGCACCTACGATGTAGCGTTTTACCTGGCTGGGGTCCCTCCCCTCATTGGAGGAGCTATTTTGTGTTTCATCCCCTGGGTCCATGAACGGCAGAAGCTGAAAGAGAGAGCAAAACCTGTTGATGGAGAAACTACTGAGAAAATGCTGGAAAACGAAAGCACTTTGGTGTTGGACACAACAGAAAGGTCAATCAAAGAACTGGATTCTGGCCTTTGATGCCTCTTTTTTCTCCCCTGTACCATCCAACCTCCTCCTACTGAAGCTAGATTTCTACTTTTTGGCTGAAGATATTATACCATACTGAAGAAGTCTTGAACTATTGCTCAAATTACAAAACTGCTACAAGAATCTTTTATACCATTGAACTTTTTTGACAAGTCTTTGAATTTGATTTCAAGCCACATTTTCAAGGTATTTGAAGTTTTGTAGCTTTAGTGTGTGTGTGTGTAGTGATTCTGTGTGTGAAGAGAATATTTTTCTAATCCATCAGAACTGATTTCTGGAAATGTGAAAGCTATTTTTCCATCACTGACCAGGGATTCTTCAATATCTATGATCCATCCACTGCAGGCACACCCCTGGGTGTTTATACTGGATAATGTAGTAGCTCTTATGACTGATCTGTTTTTTGAAGTTTCTCATGCTGTTTACAGTCTTTTATAATTCTCTATCATGAACACAAATATGCATCTTTTTGCTGAAACGATTTTTTCATTAGAAAGCTAAATTATTAAACAACTGTTGAAACACTCACTTGTGTTTGCATTCACCTTTCACAGTAGCCCAGACAAAGAACATTAAAGATGGCATTTTTGATGGGCTCAGGTTTTGAATATGGGCAAACCAATCTCCAAGCGCAAACACGTTCAGAAGTAAAGCTGCTGAATAATTTTTTTTTTATTATTATTATTATTATTATTATTATTTGGTGAAGGCAATACCCCTAAGGTGTATGTGTATAAATCTTTTTTAAGCCAAACCTCAGAGTAGTAGATAGTTTTCAAACTGTACTGATTAATTCTTTGGAGCAGTATTGTGAATTAGACTAAATTTCAAATTACTCTGTTGTACTTGTTAGGATTTTTTTTTTTGTTCTTAAAACCAAGACAGCTTTAAAGGATACATTCTAAGTGCAATACCAAGTTGTTTTTGACGTGGAAATATACACGAGCTATTAAAACAACATTCACCAATTAAAGATTTTTGCACTAAGTGAACATGCAGGTTTATTACAGGTCTTTATAGCTGTGCTCATTTGCCTGTAGATTATATGGCTCCATATTTTATTCAAATATAAATAAATGTCTTTGCATGTCCTATTTCTTGCTTAACATCCTAAACAAATGGCCCCATTGCTTATGTATTCTGTGGTATTATGCAGTGTTTGTCAAGCAAGTAACCTCTTTTTCTGAAAAATGTTTAAAAGCATAATACTTTGAGATGAAAACACTGTTTTCAGTTTATCAAACGCTTCTAAGCACATTGCTTATCTGTGGAAATGGTTCAGCAATCACTGGAATACTTAATCATTCTTTATTTCAGGTCCATTTAATACCATTTAATATCCATTCAATAATTTTTGTTGCCTCATTTAAAACTGTCATAGCAAAGAGTAAACTAAATGTGATCTGGACAAAATGTGTGTTTAAGTGCTTTTTTTAATTAGTAACTGTCCTTGTTCTTTACATAAACCATGGAGGCATACTGTTTTGGTTTTTTTTTTAAATGATAACCTTTATTGTCTTTTCTATGTTCATTCTTCTTTTTCCAGTGTTGTAGAAAATTGCTCAGAAAACCCATACAAAACAGCAATACTATTGCATTTAATGTTTACATCTAGCAACTGACGGAAGTTCTTTAAATATAATCAAGAAAAGCATCCTAATTATTGTAGACCAAAGCTCAGGCTTATTTATATTGCAGAATTTCAGTCCCTACTTTGCATGAGTGAGGTCTAAGAATTGAATCTTAAAATGTTAGAAAGACATGTGTGGAGGGACTTGGAGGTGGGGGGGGGAATAAAGCCAGTCTGGAAAACTGAGGTCCCTTCAGGTTCATTGGGACTTGTGCTTTGGCACATTGTAAGTACTTCTAAAAATGGCATTAAAATATGCATAGTAATGTTAATTAAAATTACTGCCTTCATTACAAAAGTGATGCTGACAGCCAATGCTGCTCTTGTCTGGAGTGTTTCTGTAGAACGTGATATTCAGTATTATTTTCCGTTTGGGCAATGCAGAAGGTGGTGTTGGCTAAGTGTGGTAAAAGACTCCTGTTTCTTGTTGTTCTGTTATGAAAAATTAGTGTTCATCACAGATGCACAGATCTTGCATTTCATGTGTTTTTAGTCCTGAGTTTTATACCAAAAACAAAGCTGCTGCTCTTTTTATCACTGGTGCAATTTGAAATGATTGTGACCAGGTACCTTGGTGTAATTATGACATCTTCCCAATGTGCTGCTCTGTATCTCTGTAAATTATCTGGGAGAGTAGAGAAAGTAATTGTTGTTAAGCTTTATAAATGACATGGAAATGGTATAATGATGGTATGGATTAATTATTGCCATGCTGTCTTAAAAAAATAAAAATCCAAACTCTCACATTTGAGTAACTAAAATTGCATAAAATTTATAAAAATCCCCAAAACAACAAACCAAAAAACCACAAAACCCATGACTCCATGAGGAGGGTACAAAGACTAATTGTTTAGGAGTGATTCCTATGGTAAAACCAGCTACTGAGTGGGATGTTGGATGAGAGGGCAGCAGTTAGGGGTAAGGAAGCTCTGCTGGTGTGATGGTGTTGGAATAACAAACCCATTTCTGATGCCAGTGCTTGTTTTGCAACAATGCTAAAGTTGGAAAGGCTCTTCAGAGAAGATAAAGTAAATTACTGTGTAAGAACTCTGTTAGCATCCTTTCTGTTAGCTCGTATCTGTGGGGGAAATGTCCAGTAGCAAATGCTCTTTTCTGGACAAAAGCATAAGGTGTTTGTGTCCTAAGGCTAGGTAAGATGAAAAACAAACTCAAATTGTTTGTGCTGAGGCTGACCAACCACTGAGAAACTTACTGAGAGATACTAGAGTCTGTATGCCTTGAGGTTTTAGAAATGAGGTTAGATTACTCTCTTTAAAAAAACCCAAATAAATCCCCGAACTAACTAAAACATGAGAAACCCTACACAAATAGCAACTATTTAGTAAATTTATTTTAAAAAAATATTGAATATTGCAGAAGTGGAGAAAAGGACTGAATAATCAATTTTACTTTAACTGAATAAATGTAAATAACATTTTGTAACAATTTATTTTCAGGTGTGAAAACCTGTTCATGGGGAAATCTGCTGAAATCCTATTTTGATGACTCAAATCATGCCAGATTTAATCTTGTTGGGGGTAGATTCTAACATTAAAATAGTAGCTCAATTCAAGAAGACCCTTAAATCATTCTGATACATCCCTCTCTTGAGAACAGTTCATGGAGTACCTTCCATAGACATTATTCTCCTATCTTAGAGTAATTATCTTTTCATTGAATGTTCTCAGGGTAAATCTTTGGAAGAAAATGGGTAGAAAGAGGTTCACTTAAAATGGCAGTGTGACATTTCCAGTCCTACCTGATGCTGTCATTTAATACACCAGATCTTGAAACCAGTACTAACTTTGAGCAAGGTTTGATTGGTTTAATACCTTTTCAGTATGTATGAGATCCTTTTGATCTTAGGAAAACTGTTCAGCAAAGAGTCTGAAATAATGGAAACCCTTTGAGTTCTTATTTGCATCTCAGCTATGCAACAGTGTCCAATGTATAACTAATAGAGTATTGTTGGGTCTTTTGAAGACCTGTACAAGTCTCAAACCCAGACTTCAAATTATAACGTAGTTAGAATTTCTTGCATCCAGGTCTTTGTTCAGCATTAGCATTTAAATTATTTTCCTAATTTTATTTCCAGTGACCATTTATTGTCCCTGAAAATTGCTCCCACAAGTCAAAGATGCTACAGCTGTTCTGTGGCCTTTCTTCAGGGTGTGTTTGGCATCAGATGAGGCAGACAAACTGACACTGTTCTCCTTTGGCACTTCATGCACGATGTCTGGCCATATACATTCCCCCCTCTCTGCAGAGACACTGGATTGTCAAACTGATGCCCACCACATTGGATATGGGTGGTACTTTCCAGCCTTCCCTGGATGAAACCCTTGAGCAGCCACAGCCTGGCAGAGCAGGCAGGTTTTGGAGCGGTGGGAGGTGTGAGGTTGGGTCACCCCTGCTGGAGGCAGCTCTCGCAGGTACCGGATGAATGCTTTGATCGCAGGCGCGTGGTGCAAAAAAAGGGATGCTGCCATTGAAAAGCAGAAGTGCCCTGCTCAGTTCCTTGCCTCAGGTAGTACATGCCAAAGGGACAGGAGGTGCTTCCTTGCAGCTCCAAAGGGAGTATGTCAGGTGGGGAATCGGTGCTACAATCCTTCAGGTCATCTGTACGGGTCGGCTTAAGCAGCTGGGTTCTCCCTGTGCTGGCGCGGGGGGCACTTCGCTGCCTCGCTGCTTGCAGAGGGGCTCAGCTGGGCCCTCTGAGCAGGGAGCAGAGGCGATGCCAGGTCTGGATTCCCCTTTGGAGAGCTGGAAGTGTTACAGAAGTCAGAAAGGACCCTCTGCTATTAAGAGTGTGTGTGTATGTGTCTATAAATACGATGTGTTTTGACCAGGGCATGCAAAAATGTTCTGCATCTCACTAGGGGAGGTGTAGTACTGGAACATGAGAGATGGCTGAGGAGAAATGAACCCTTTCTTTGTGTGTCTCCCTGTTGACAAGCCCAGCACCATTAGAGTTCCAAGCCAGCCAGTGAGTTTCTAGTCATGTAAACTTTGGCATATGTGCTGTATGCCTTCTAGTCTGTATATATGGTGTCAACAGTTGTAATGTTTTGGAAGTGCATATGCTAAGATTAGAGTGATTTTATACCAAAATGTTTGCTAATATTGACAACACTGACATGTTTAAGTATCTTTATAGACATCATATTTTGTATGTAGTTTTTTATATTAAAGGATACATGTTTTGCTAGCCTTAACTCCAGTCTTTCAAGTTCTGCTTTGTTAGAAGGGTAAAAAATGAATGTTTAATGTTTTTCATGGTGCTAAAGTAACTGTGATAAGTCTCAAATTATTCAGAATAAAGATGGTAGTTCTTAAGTGCTCCATTTGTTACTGCATGCGTCATTTTTAGTCTTAGTCTTGTGTAAAACTTGTCATTTTGAAAAGTAATTTTATCTTGTATTCTGATAATTTTTGAATCTAGTGTGCAGACTTTTATACAAAAGTCTTTACAGCTTTTATTGCCACTGTGGTCTGACTGAAATGTCCCCATTACATTTGCTCCTAAATTAATATGTGGTACAACCCATTCCATTCTGATTGCACTGACAATCCATTTTAGGACTAATGATTTATAAACCTAAACTACTGAGTTGCTTGTTTCTGAAAAATTTATTTTCTCTATTTTCCATTCTGGAGCTTAATATCAAACTTGCAGAAACACCTCCATTCACAAAAGGCAAAAGGCAAATTGCGGGGGGGAGGGAGGGAAACTGTGGTAAAATAAGCTTGAGTGGTGTTTCAAAAGAATTCTGATTTTTGCTTCATGAACTGCCAGTGTAATTCAGTGGGACCTTTAATCATTTACTGGCCTGCTACCAATTTCCCTTTTACTTACCTTGGTGGTATGAAACATGAAGTGTTTCCTCATTGACAGCTTCAGTAAGTCCCAGGAATTCATTCACCTTTCCTTTGTAGTAGGGCCAAATATTTAATTTCTTTAATACATAAATCTGATGATATGGGTGAAATATTCCCTTTTCACCTGGGGTTGTTCTCTAGGCTGCTTGTAGTTCAAATTAAAATTTGAAAAAGATGCCCAAAACCTCTATAAGTGCCTGGGTGCTGTTGCCATTTGTAGACCCTCAATGTACAAAGCTTCTTTGTAGGTGTGTAAGACAACAGTGAGGAGAAGCCTGGGGAATACTGCTGTACCTTTTTCAGGAAGCTGTTTTTATAACATGGCAAAATACTAACATCTAGAAAATTGTAGTTTGACTTGTGTATGGCTATTATTGTTTTATAGTTGAAATTATTTTATCTGGAATTGTCTCTAACACTGGACCTAGGAACAGAAGCTCAGCAGTGTTCTGCAGATACGTCATGGTTCAGACTCTGCACTCTTGCAAAGGTAGGAATGTGGGATCGGTCAGCTTTAAATGTTATCTGGCAGTGTTACTTGTAGCAAGCAGCTACATTTTTTTTTTTTAATGCCTCAGTGCACCCAGGCTCTCCTGAACAGGAAGGTACTTGCAACATGCTTGCCAGTGCCAGGAGAAACGGGAACGGGTTGCTCACTGTCCATGCACTGTTATATCCCAGTGTCTATTTGTTATGAACAACTCGCAAAACAAAGCAGTGCGGTTTGGAATTATCTTTTGAGTTGTGACGCTTAAACTTACCAGGTATGGTGAAACTCAGAGCCTTTCTTACAGGGAGCAGCACCTCAGTGCCAGACAGGGAGCATGAACTGGGACTTTCTGCACAGTCTGTGAGCTGCTCCACGTGAGTGGTGGGAATTTATGTAGTTTTAATACTTGGTACTTTTAGTACCGGGCATGTTTTAATACCAGTCCTTAGCAGGCCAGCAGCTCTCTCCCTCTTGAGAAGCTTTATTAGCGTGACATAACACAGTCATTGTAGAAGACAAAGACCTTTTATGATCGGTTGTCCGAAAGGTCGAGTGCGGTTTGAGTGATAACACAGATTAAAAATAAATAAAGCAATAAATTCTGGTTTATAAGGGCACTTCTCCAGGCACTGTGGCACAAGCCTGCAGCGGTGTGGAGTGCCAGCGGCCCCGGGAATGTCGCTCCCCGGCGCCGAGCCCCGTTCCCAAGAGGAGCCCCCGGCGGAGGGGGAGGCGGTGTCGCCCCCCGGGGCCGAGCCCGGAGGTCCTCCCGCTCCTCTTCCCGATCCTCCTCCCTCTCCTCCCAGCGCCGTGCGCGGGGCGGGGCCGCGCTCCCCGGGCCCGGAGCGGCCCTCGGAGCCGGCGGCGGGAGCCATGGCCGAGGCCGAGCGGGAGCTGCACGTCCGCTTCATCGAGCCGGGGGAGGCCGAGGCGGAGGGGGCGGCCGGGGGCGGCGGCTGGCGCTGCGGGCGAGGCGCGGACGGGGCCGCGCTGCGCTGGTGCATCACCGGGGTGCTCTGCGCCTCCTTCCTGGGGCTGGTGAGTGAATGAGCGAGGGCGGCCCGGGGCTGCGGGGGACGCTGCGGACCCTTCCCCGGGACGGGCGAGGTGACCCCGCACTCTGCCCTGCAGGGGATGAGCATCGCGGTGCTGGGTCCCACCTTCCCCAACCTGGCCGCCAATGTCCGCAAGAACGTCAGCGACATCTACTATATCTTCGTGGGCCGGTCCCTGGGCTACCTGGGTGGGTCGGTGCTCGGCGGGGTGCTCTTCGACTGCATGAACGCCACTCTGCTGCTCGGTGAGTGCTGCCCCGTCGGACACTGTCCGGGGCAACTTGGGCTTCTCCCCAGCGAGTGCAGCCCCAGAGGGAGATGTGTCGCCTTTATGGAGCGGTGCCGGGCCCTGGGAACGGGAGGGCCCGTGGGCTGCGGTGCTGCTCCCCCCACATCCCCGCGGATGTGCTGCCGCCATGTTCCGCCGTGCCTGGTTCCTGACACCGCGTGTGCCGGGCACTGCTGCTGTGCGGCGTCACCGCCAAGAGCCCGCGCCCGCCGGGCACATCAGCAGCGGGAACTGGGGTTGAACTGACAAGATCTGCGCGGATTGACCAAATGCTGCCTTCGGCTTGCACTGACAAGTACAACTGGACTTTTTTAGTTTGTATCAAGTAATGTGCATAGTGTAGGTGCTCTTGGAACATACAGGCTTCTGTAGTGAAACTCTACAAAACGTGAAACAGGAAGCTGTGTTTTGGCTGTTGTTTTTGCAGCAGCAACCTCCAGCAGTCACGCTGAGCCACATTTGTATGGGGGAGCTTCCTCGAACCCTTCCCTTACTTAACACTCATCAGTCACGATCATCTTCGTTGTACTGGACAAAAGTCTGTGGATTTTGACTGGAGGGTCTTAGCCAAATTTTAATTTATTTAAAGTGGGAAACATTAATTACTGTCTGTAATGGTGGGAACATTTAAACTGTAGGAACCACAGCTGATGACCTTTACAGTTTTCTGGACTTGTGCAAACTTGCTCCTGTAGGAGCACAGGACCAGCTTTGTCCAGGCAGAGCAGGGCTGCTCAGCCAGCAGGGTGCCAGGAGCCAAACTCAACATCCAGAAAGGAGGGGCTCCTTTTAGAGTTGTGTTAGTGTCTCATTCCCACAGAGATACTCAGAACACACCTACAACAGCAGAAGCCCTTTCAAGTGCCTTTGTGCTCTAAATTAGGGATTAAAACATATACCAGGGCTTGCTCTTTTTTTTCTCCTTCGTTCAGGGAACTGTGCCTTCCTTAAGAACCGTGCTGTAATCACATGGGCAGTCCAGAGAAGATGAGAAGATCCCGTTTTCCACTGTTCTAAGATACCTGTACCCAGTCTCCCCTCTGTAATTTGCTCCAGAACACCTGCAGAGTGGGTTTCCTTTAGCCTCCTTCTTGTGCACCTGACAAGGTCAGAGTTGCCTGTGTCTCACATTTGAGACTTTACCTTCTGTAATGGAATCAGTACACACCTGTGGAAGTGCACGTTAACTTGAAATAGCTTAGTATTTCCTTCTTTCCCTGAGGATAGCTTTCTGTCAACAACGCTAGGGAAATGATGGATCTCCTAATCCTTTCCAATTTGGTAGTGCTTAGGCAAGACCACAATTTGAACTGCTGAACCTGTTCTCATTTTTATCACCTGGGGGCTGCCTGTAAGAGATTTTTGCCTTGTGTAGTTTTACCTCCCATGTCTCAACGGCTGGAACTCTGCTACAAAGAAAAACTCTATACTGAGGAAAAATTGAAAACATCATCTGTCTTTGTCAAGGAAACTTTTAAGTGCCAATCTTCAGGTGTGGAGCTGAAGTGGACAACTGAGCGCTTGCTAAGAAGTTACTTTCCACGTCTCAGTGGGGCACTTGAGGAGCTGTACTTAATACACCCCATCTCCAGTGTTTTCTTCCCACAGCTCAGCATGCACACCTTCAGAAATGTTTTGAGGCTTGTATTCCAAGTATCTTGCTAGGACTTTCGGGTTCTGCACATTGTTGCTGTTTTTGTTTGGAATTAACCTAAATTCTTGATTACATCAGCCCCCATTGATCTTTTAAGTGTCTGCTGCATCTGTGATCATGCATTGATTTGAAAAATGATAGAGACAGCTGAACAAGCTTTCTAAGAACCTAATACTGTCTGTTCAAGATATTAATTGCAGGTAATTTTGTTATGGAGGTAATTATAAGCACAGAATTGAACTGCTGAATTTCTTCCCAAATGGTAATAGAAGCAATTTCCATCTGCTAAAAAATTTTTTTTTGAAATGGCATGTTTTAAGTGTAGCCAATAATGGCAAAGCTAATACAGTTAATGAATTGCTGCTAAATTGATTATGAGAAATTTTGTAGTTCTGTCTAGAACTCCAGAAATCCCTTGGAATACATCCCTCATGTGAGAACAGACTATAAATGAAAGTCAGCATCTTTATATGGAGGTCACTTGTGGACAAGGTACAACTACTTTATAGCATTTTAAGAGCTTAATGATTTGGGTTCTTTTAAAAATGGAGCCAAATTAAATGTTGTGCAGTTCTCAGAGGACAGACTTGACACTGTTTCAACCCATGTTTTACTGGTTTCGTGGTGAAGTCACATTTCTAAAGCAGAAATTTGCAGAAGACTTCTTAATGTCTAGCAGGAGCTGCTGCTCCCTTTGCTTCAGCCAAACAGGTTTGTCATACAGGGTTTATATCCTGATGAAATTCCTTTTTTTTCCCAAATGAAAAATGATCTGTTGAACTTTCTAGCCGCTACTGCTAACGATGGATTGAGATATTTAGATTGCATCACTTACTAGGATTATCTGTAACTTCAATAATCATTAATTTATTTGTATTTCTTGGTCTTCTGTGTTATTTAAATGTAAACTGTAGTATGTGAGCTTCTTGTTTTGTTTTTTAACCTTCCCAGCATTATCCATGCTCGCAACAACGGCTGGTCTTTATGCGATACCCTGGTGCAAGGAATCCCTGCTATTAACAATCTTGATGTCAGTTATTGGAGGTTCCATGGGAATTCTGGACACAGGTAAGGAACCCTGTGGTCTGACTGTTCTTTCATCAAAATAATTGGAAACTTCAAGCATACCAAACAGTTGCTGGTTTTTCTTGTGATACATCCTGAATTAAAAGAGGGGAGCTGTTTCACCTGGCTGTGATTCTTGGATTAATCCGGTCCTGAGGCTTCCAGGGTTTGTGTGGGTATGACAGACCTCCCTTTAAGGGATTGGGGAGTGGGGTATGTCTTGCTTCATGGAGAAAATCAATTTGCATTTCAGTGGGTCATTACAGGCAGAGAGGAAGTGCCCTGTTCTCTTTAAGCAGTGTTTTCTTTAAATTACTCATCTACAGGAAGCTGGTCAGGATATGGTTCATTAGCATTAGCTGGGCCTAAGTCCTGAGCAAAGCCTTGGTGTTTGAGAGAGGGATTCTTACAGCTGCTGTTGGAAGAGTTGCCCACCTACAGCTGGCTCAGCAGCAGCTGGGGATTCACAGCACCATGGCACCCATCTCCCTGAATTAAGGGATATTTTCCACCTTTGGCCAGCCATGCTGAGGTGGCTGGGAATACGAATTTGTTCTGTCCCCCAGATTGTAATTCTGTGGCACGTGCATACTGCAAATGGCCTGGGCAAAAAAACCCCTCAAACCCAGCACTTCTGCTGGAAAGCTGTTCAAACCCAGTTTCTTAGCAGAGGCATATTATTGGAGGAAGATGATCTCAGGGGTCTTTTCCAACCTAAATGATTCTATGAGCCTGAGATGTGTCGGTGAAGCTGCAGAGAAAATGTCTACAGGTGTGGTCAGAAAGGTCAGTTATACTGGAGGTATGAAAAATGAACTCCCACAGAAATGAGT
This sequence comes from Lycocorax pyrrhopterus obiensis, assembly GCA_014706295.1. Taxonomy (NCBI): domain Eukaryota; kingdom Metazoa; phylum Chordata; class Aves; order Passeriformes; family Paradisaeidae; genus Lycocorax; species Lycocorax pyrrhopterus. The sequence continues at coordinate 68,762,488 of JACSVZ010000004.1, read as the reverse complement.
CCCCTGGGCACAGCTTAGAAAGGGTGGGTTAGGGATGGCTGGCTTTAGCAGGCAGTTTGCATCAGGAGGCAAGGCCACAGCAGGGGATTTGGGCACGCTTAAGATGCCTGGGAAACGCTGGCATACTTGCACACAGAGATTAGGAAATGCCCAAAAGTACGTCAGTTAGCAGAGTGTTCTGGCGTTGCTGTAGCACGTGGTGGTGAAGCAACACCAGGCAGCCACTCCTGGCACCTCTCCAGAGATGTCCCAGCAGTGTGCTGACTGCTGCCCTACTGCAGGAGCCTGTGGATGCTTACTAACCAGCAAGGTACTACTGGAGATGGTTGATCACCTTCAGGGCAGGGTTATTTCTGAGAAAGAGCTGACTCATGTGTTAGCTTAGCCACCCAAACAGCTCTGGAAGCATCCCAGCCAGGGCCTGGCTGTGGTGGCTTGGCTGGTTGGCAACACAGAGGAATGCTGGCTGCACATGTGAACTGTCTGCCTTAGTTCTGTGGGGTTTGAGGGAGCTCTGCTAAGATGTAAAAGAGCACAGCACAGGATCCAGTAGTGAAGAGATGGTTTTGCATGGCACTTGGTTTAAAAATTCTTTGTATGGGAAAATCTTGTCAGCTAATGGTAAAAATACCCTCAGTGGGTGTACTGCTTGGATCAGACCTCAGAGGCAGGGAGACTTCCCAGCCTCAGCAGGAGCAGCAGAAGAAACTCTGAGCAAGGCAGTAAAGCGAAGCTGAATTGATTTGGAAGAGCGCTGAGTGAGAAGGGCTGCTGTACTGCAGCACAGGAATGTGCCTACTGTTTTGTTTTCCTGCGTTCTTCTGAGGGACTACTTCAAAACACCTGTGGCAGTTTGATGCTGGTTAGGCGCCAGCACCACGAAATCTATTTGCCTCTGCTATAGTTAAGCAGAGAAGGGGAAATTGGAACTTCATTTTTATGAGGTGAAATAAGGATTATTGGGGAAAATGGAGAAAACTTCAAGGCAAAAAAGGCTCAAACTTAACACTATAAAGAAGATTTATTACTAACAGAATTAAAAGTAAAAAGAATAATGAGAAACCAAAGCAAACTTTCAGAACACTTTTCTCTTCTAATACCTCCCTCTTTCCACCAAACCACGCAAGAGAAACAAACATGGGATTTTGGTCAGTGTTTCACTTCTTAAGAGTCTTTTTTAATGTTTAATGAAAAGAGTTTCTCCTGCTGTGCTGTGGGATTCTTCCACAGAATATAGTTCTCTGCGAACTTCTCTAGCTTAGTTTCAAAACTTCACCACAACAGTCCACCCGAATCTGCTGCAGTGAAAAATATCTCTCTCATGAATCTTGCAGTCTTCCCACACTGCCAATCATGGGCCATAACAGTCATGGGGTTTTAGTCTTTTAAGGATGAGCTATTCCAGCCTGAAAGCAAAGGCTCTCTTCTTCAACCTCTAAAAGCCTCTCACAACATCTACGGGCTCTGGCATTGAGCACTTTTTTCACGAGCTGCACGTGGATTTCTGCATCCCCGCATCTACCTCATCTCATGAATTACAGGGAAAAAACAAACTGCTGTATTATAGTCCTCACCACGGCTTGCAAGGAGAACTTCAGCTCCAGTGCTGGGAGCGCCTCCTCTTCCTTCCCCCACTGACCGTGGCGCCGCCATGTTGGCCTCTTCTCACGTGATCTCACTTTTCCTTTCTCTCTGACTCGGAAGAAAGTTGGTATCTGTTAAATTGCAGCGGAGAAGTTGATCTTGTCTGGGCTCTGCATCGGGAAAGACTCGCCCTGTCTCTCATTGTCGGCTGCGTGGGTTTTTTCTTCTGATTTGGCGGGAGCCGTGCCGGCTGTGGGGATGGGCCTGCGCGGGCCGCGCTGGCTGCAGAGATTCACGCCGCGTCCTTCGGGCTGCTCATGGCTGTTCTTGGCTGCTTGCGGCTCCAGGGTGGTCTTCTCCTGGCGGCTTGGCCCTGCCCTCACCACCCCTCAGCACAGGAGCAGAAACGAAAGGCACTTCTTGCGTTTCCTCCTTCTTTAAACATGTACGTCACGGAGGCGTTACCAGCTTATTTAACTGGTCTCATGACCTATCAACCACAGGCTCTGTGCCAGTCACAGAAGTTTTTCCAAACTGCTAAACTACCACAACACCTCCCTGAGATCTTACGTCCTACCATTATTGTTGATCTAATGGTGTTGTAGTTTGGCGTCTGCAGCGGTATTGATGTAAACCCTTCTGCTCCTGGAAAGTTATTTGAATGCAGTTGGGGTGGGCCCAGCCCATCAGAAGCAAGTGGTTTGTTATTTTTCCTGGGATGTTGTTTAATGAGGCCTCTGATTCTTAGCACTGGGCGTTGTTGCTTTTGATACTTAGAGAAATGAGAAGCAGTTAAACTTCCCTTTTAAAAAAGACTGAAAAATGCTGCAAACTGTCAAATAGGGTAATTAGAACCATAGAATCATAGGGTCACTAGGTTGGAAAAGACCCTTAAGGTCATCACGTCCAACCCTTAACCCAGCACTGCTGAGGCCAGCCCTAAACCATATCCCTAATGCCACATCCACGTGTCTTTTAAATACCTACAGGAATGGTGACCTAAACACTTCCTTGGGCAGCCTGTTCTAATGCTTGACAACACTCTTCCATGAAGAAATTTTTCCTAATACCCCATCTAAACCTCTCCTGGCACAGTTATGTGTCGCCACTGCTGCTGGATTAAGTCACTGTGTGACTCTTTGTTTTGACTGCTGTGAATACCCTCCTAAAGCTCAAGTAATCACATGCATTTAAGGCAGAATTTCAGTTAACTGCTGTTTTGCACATTTTATTTGCTAAACCTGGCATTATTGTACATTGAATTAGTAATATAGGTTATGGTTTGTTTTGTTGGTTTTTTTCTCTTTTAAACAATATCTGGTCTCGGACTAAAATGAATCTTTCTCTCCCTGATCTGCAGGTGGCAATGTACTGGCACTGAATACCTGGGGATCAGAGGCTGGGCCACACTTGCAGGCTTTGCACTTCAGTTTTGCTGCTGGTGCATTTGCTGCTCCGATCCTGGCTAAAATGGCCTTGGGGGGTTCTGAATCTGAAAAACTTCCAGGGGCTGAAAAGACAAACCAGTCTGTCCTGAAGTCTAAGCCAACAGCATCAGCTGCATCAACTACACCAGCACTGAAAGACCACCATGATGGAGATTTTTTGTGGTCCTATATTATCATAGGGACATATATTCTTTTCATTTCCATCTTCTTTTTTGTTTTGTATTCAAAGGGCAGCTCAGCTCGAGACAAATCAAAGGCTTCTGCACAGAAGGGCATGCTTGCCAAATACCACTGGCCCCTAGTTGGTCTCCTGTTTCTATTCTTCTTGTTCTATGTGGGAGCAGAGGTCACTTATGGCTCTTATGTATTTACTTATGCAATGGTCTTTGCTGAGATGAAAGAAAGTGAAGCAGCTGCTTTGAATTCTGTCTTCTGGGGTGCGTTTGCTGTGTGTAGAGGAGTGGCAATATTCGCTGCTGCTTTCCTGTACCCCGGCACCATGATCCTGATCAGTCTCTTAAGCTCTGCTGCCTCCTCTTCAGCCCTGGCCTTCTTTGCACATTACCGAGCCTCGCTGTGGGTGGGAACTGCCGTGTACGGAGCATCCATGGCCACCGTCTTCCCCAGCGGCATTTCCTGGATAGAGCAGTACACGATTGTTGAAGGGAAATCGGCCTCTCTGTTCGTGGTGGGCGCGGCGCTGGGCGAGATGTGCATTCCTGCCACGGTGGGCTATCTCCAAGGCAGGTTCCACCACATTCCTGTCGTCATGTACGCTGCCTTCGTGACTTCTGCAATGACAGTCCTGCTCTTCCCCATCATGTACAAACTGGCCAACGTTCCCCAGGAGAATGACTTGAAAGAAGTGAGTGACAGCGAGACCCGGGCAGCTTTGTTGTCAAACTCCAGGCTTACTGAGGATGAGGAGGATGAAGAGGATGAGGAGGATGTGAGAGAGTGGAACGATGCAGACTTTGAGGTCATAGAAATGAATGACAAGCTGAAAAACTCTCTGATGGACACCTCCCGTAAGACACCAGGGGACTCTCCAGCTGAAGTCTCTCTCCAGCCCCATCTGGATGATGTATTAGGCAATTCTCCAGTGGTTGCTGGTGGCTCCCCTGGGAGACAAAATGGGAATGTTGACTGGGAAAAGAGTGAATGAAGTCAAAGCTTTTTTTTTTTTTTTTTAATGGAAATGCAATTGAATTGTAGCTGTTGTCAAGTGGTTCAGGAATCCTTTCAAAGTGGTGCAGAGCTCAGCGTGTTCATTTGCCCAGCCCTTTCTCCTCTTTCATTTTCAGCCTGCAGGGATGTCTTGGAGTGGGAAGGTCCTCAGTGATGTGAATGGGGCAACATGATAAATGTACAGGCTATGCCAAAACTGTTAAAACATAAGGGATGTTTTCTAAATATCAGGCATGCATCCAAGGAAGAAATGCTGCTGTAATAACTGGGAAAGAAGGGGACTGCTCAGACTACTCAGTTTTTTGAGGTGGGTGAAATGTGCAGGTCTGAGGTGCTTTATCACAAAATGGTTTCCTGAGAGAGGAGAGAGATCTGTTATCTGTGATGCTGAACTTTCTTACCTTGTGAAGGAGGACTGTTTCTACCGTGTTTGAAAGTTGTGTGATCAGGAGATCAGTTAAAATTTCTGGTGATGCCCAGCAGCTGTAAATTGAATAACCTTTTGGCAAACTATATGAATTTGTGGTTCTGAGACAAAGACGAGAAAAAACTGGAAATTATTTCTTAGGAGTGAAACCATGCCTTTGGGTCATTCAAAAGCAGTTTATGAGAAAGGGCACAAAATGGGTCATTGTTTATCTGCTCAAATGCATAATTCCAACCTACTGAACAGTGGCAACAAATCTAAATAATCGAAAGTATTTGTGACTTTAATTATGGCACTACCACTGAAATCAACAAATGTATGCAGAAGATGATAAATTATCATGTAATCTTAGAATGGCTTGGGTTGGAAGGGACTTTTAAAGATCATCCAGTTCCAACCCCCTGCCATGGCAGGGACACTTTCCACTAGACCAGGTTGCTCAGAGCTCCATCCAGACTGACCTTGAAAACTTCCAGGGCTGGGGCATCCACAACTTCTCTGGGCAACCTGTTCCAGTGCCTCACCACCCTCAGAGCAAAGAATTTTTGTCCTGATATCTAATCTAAACCTACTCTCTTTCAGTTTGAATCCATTCCCCCTTGTCCTATCACTACATGCTCTTGTAAAAAGTCCCTCTCCATCTTTCTTGCTGGCTCCCTTCAGGTAAAAGAGGTGGTAAAACAACTGGCTTAATATCTGGTATTTTTAAGCCAGTTGTTTAAATTAAGGTTATAGCAAATTTTCTGGCTTCCTGTGCCAAGAATTTAACAGGGTAATGTGTTACAACGAAGATTTGAGAAGGAGAGGGAATTACCAGTGAGACAATCCTTTCCAGTACGACTACTTGCTCCTGGCCAGTTGGATTGGTGACATTTGGGTTTTATTTCTTTGGGGGATGACATGGAGACTGACTCTTCCTAGCGGAGAAGCCGTGGATTTTATGTGTAGGTTTATTGCTGCTAAGCAGGAAGCCCTGGGCAGGCACAGCCATGCCAGGGAGCCCTCCCAGTAAGAGCAAAAAAAAAAAACCAACCAGAGGGCGAAATCTGTCTCTGAACACTTATCTTGTCATTTGTCAACTTGGAACTCCATATTTATTAAGTATTTTTTTAAGACTGTGTGATCAGAATTTACTCTTGTTTGGGGTTTTTAACTTTGCACTTTTATTAGTATTTTTCTCGCTAAGAGGTTTCATTTAGTAACAAAAGAGCTCTAGGTGTAACATAGCACAGAATCTTAGATGTTCCCTGGATTTCCAGGTCTGCTTCTGTTCCCTCTCTTGTCCTCCAAGTGTGCAACCTAGGCTTGCATGGCTTTTTCCTTTCTTCTGAGAAGTTAGTAAGAAGCCAGAATCAACTTGTAGTGAAAAATGTGTATTTTTTTGTTTGCACCTTGCCGTGTTGCAACGGCCTCCCTCTCCCTCTGCTGCTGGCACTTAAATGCTCCTGTGTTATTGCCACATTTCTTCTGTGGCATCTTTTTCCAGCGCAATGCACGAACATGCACTTTAAAATGAAGCCTTGTTTCACCTGTGCCACGAGGGTTCTCTCTGCTTACAGGAATGGTAAAGGCTTGGAAATGCCAGGGCCAGCCCTGGCCTAGGCACAGGTGACAGGAGTGAGTCCGAGTGGCCCTGTGTGCTTAGCTGGTTTGATGTGGAAGCAAACAGTGTGGTAGGCAGAGGGAGTGGCTGGAATGCGGGCAGCTGGAGCCTGCATTTCATCATTTTTCCTCTTCCCATTTTTCCTCCTGCACACTGCTCTCTGTGTGTGTGCAAAGTAGGGGGTGTCAGCTGATGGTGAGGACAAATCCCACTGGTGGAGGGGGACGGAGAAGGTGCAGGACACACAATGAAAGATATGGAAACTGCTGGAACTGCGATCCCCCCCAGCTTCACCTGCGTTGACATTGCTGTAAGAAAGCTTCCCCATACCTGAGATCATGCTGCCAGAAGAAAATTATTTAAAGAAAGATACTGGGCAAGCAAGAAGATTCTAAACTCCCCCAATTCATATGCTAATTTTTGATGAAATTCCAGATTGGAATGTCCTACAAGTATGACTGTTCTCAGGGATAGTTTACATGGACAGTTTACTTTACATAATTTGCATAATCAAGTATTAAAAAACCCCAGAAAATTAAATCAAAGCTGCATTGGGAAATATGCTGTAATCTCTTAGAAGCTTATCTACTGCATATATACACACACTTATTTGTTGTTTCTGACCAGCGTCTTTCCAGCAAATGTAAAAATATTGTGCAAAACAAAGATTTTTTTTTTTTTTACTGCCTGTATTAACTCCTGTGTGAGTAACTCCAGTTCATCCCCATTCCCTCCTTAAAAAGCAGGAGGCCTGTGTAGTAGGAATGGAGCAACAGGCTGGAATGCCAAGGTAAGAGCAGCCTTTTCCCATGAATAAAGGATCCAAAAAACAGTGGCTGTAAGACAGTGGAAGTTGAAGCATTATCTTTAAGAATTATTGATATAGAATCACTTTCCATTGATGTGTGGAGACCTTTGCCTGGATGACATCTAAATTTAGACTCATCTCACAGGACTTGGAGCCTTCAGTGTCTTAGTTCTGGTCTTAAACTTGAACTGGGATAGACTGACAGAAAGCATTCTCCTTATCCCCTAACCAGCCTGCTTTTAATAGCAGGGGCTGCCCTTGACTGAAAATGAAATGCTTGAAGCAATTTAAGTTTAAAACAAGATCTAGGACATTTCCAATGATTAGTCCATCTCACAGCAATTCTAGGCACCCTCGATGGTCAAGGCTTAGCTCCCTGCTCTCGGATTTTGGTGTTCCTCAAGGCTTGTGTTTAGACAATGAATGTTAGTTTTCACATGTTTAAATTTCCTTCCCAAGTAAATTGCTTCTTGGCATATACAGCTGAAATGAGGATCTGTTTACAGTGCAGATCTATTTTAAGTTACAGGTCCTCCAGAAAGCTTAAGAACTTACAAGTTAGGAGCTGAAATTACTTTTTCAGCTCCTAACTTGTAACTGTTTTGCCCTGTTTATGCTAGAAAAGCCATCTCTCTGTTGAGGACAAGAGCTTTAATCCATGGATTAGATACCTGAATTTGATAATCCTATTTTTGTCCACCAACCCAGGAACAGGGTGAAGATGAGTGCTCTGCTCCAGTGTGAAAGGTAACCTCTTGCAGCTAAGTGTCATTTAATACTTCATTTATGCCGAGGCACTGCCAAGTGCCGGACTGTACTGCAAGCACTCACACTCCTGGCATTTGCACTTTTATTCTGTACATGACCAATGCTTGAATGCAAGACCAGGCAAAGTTCTATGCCTTGATGTTTGCTTCTTTTAAATTACTTTGCATACAAGTGCATTGCAATCTGTGGATGTTCTATTATATATTTTATAGTTTTTATTCTGCTTGGTGTGGGTTTTACATTGTACTGTATAATGTGACATTTAATAGACTGACTTGTGTCTTGACTGTAATAAATTCTTATCTGGAGAAGGCACTCAGGTTCCTTGATGTAAATAAAGTTTTGTTCTATTTTTCAAAACTCCTCTGGATTTTTAAATTTAAAACTCAGTCCTGTTTTGACTAATGGAAAACTGGAAATGTTTCTCTTCTGGTTTGGGGAAGGCCTCCAAGAATTGCTACTGATGTTTTAGATCCCGAAGTTTAAGCTGGATTCTTAACTTTGATTTGAGCAGTCTTGTTTTTACATTACTGTGTGTGCCAGAGAAGGGAAACAAATTAAGAGTAAATATTAAAAAAAACCCATAACATTTTTTACCATATCATTTTATTCAACTTTAATATGGTTTCCATTATTAACTTCTAAAACAAAATGATTTCCAGTTTAGAAAACAATGCACTGACCACATAATTCCTTTTCCATTTTATACAGTTATACAAATATTCTAAATACACATTTTGTCAAGATGGTGGCAAATAAGATTTAACTGTACAGTACATAAGGAAAGAAAATATTTTAAGCATATTTAGAAGCAATAGAAATGTCTATACAAAACAAGCAAAAATGGAATAAAATTTTATATTTAAAGTATTGCAACAGTCCCACAGGTTTGTAACAAAAATGTCTTTGCACAGTTCCTCACAATGCCCCATTAATAGCTAAAGCAAGACAGCAATTTTTAGAAAATAATGTTTCAAAATGCTACACATGGTACTACTGCTTGCACAGTCTGATCAAAGTAACAATCTACTTGGAATCAAGCAAAACTTAGGAGGAGATATACCAACCAACTTTAAAATTATCTGTATAAAAGTCATTGCACATTATTTTACTCAGTTGTTTGAAAAGTAAAAAAGTGTATTTACAAAATATTTCGCAGACAAAATTATAAAGTGAATGGATAATATATAAGTAACACGTCTTGATACTGACAGTTCAAGAACACACACGAATGGTTTTATCGTTTCAAGAGGTTTTCAGTGCTCCTTCCTCCAGGAAGTAAACTTGACTTCTACTTTGAAATGGATTTACAAGATGTTACACAGAGCTATTTCAACATCAGCATTATAAAACAGTATGTTAGAAACATGAAAGGAAGAAGAAATTTGTACATCTTAAAAAGTGAGCTATTCATAGATCAACAAATGGATTGGGGTTTTTTTTAAATTTAGTTATAGTAAGTGTTCATTATTCTTCAGTTAATAAACCCAACAGCTAAAATGGAAATCCTGGACTAGGTGAGAATTGAAAAAGCACCATGCACAATAGTCTTAGTGTGGTAAACACTGAAGAAAAAAAAAATAGCACCTGGAATCCTGTAACACAGATCATTTAAAACTGGTCAAGCAGCTGGCGGAGATAGGGTGCCTTTGACAGTTCTCTGCTTACTCTGGAAAGCTTGAAAAGTACTGGGCAGTTGAGGGAGACACACTGGATCTGCCGATCAAAGCAGCCTGTGCAGTTCTTGCATATCTGGATTACAGGAGAAAAAGCAAACCAATTATTTTAAACGACACGAGCAAGGCATAAACCACTAGGGACTGCTAAATCCTCAAGACTGTATCAGCAGAACAGGCACAGCCCTTCTGCACAGAGCTTTTCCCCAACATGGAGGGATCCACAGCAGCTCCCTTCTCTGCTTCAGCCTCTTGGGCTGCTGCCAGACAGCTCATTTGGCCGCTGGTGGGTGGCTGGCAGCATCACCCACTGAACTGGGCAGAGAGCAACAGCAGGACACCACAGCTCGGGTTTCAATCCTGCTAATTAAGTTCTACTTGAACTTGAAAAAATAAGGTAAAGAAGTTGACTGGATTTAAGCAGGGCAGTGTGTTCTATTTGTGATAAACTTACTCTCTATAAAAGTTTCCTAGTGAAAAAAGACAAAACTCTTATCCTGCAGTTATTCTCTGCAGAGAAAAGGGACTTTAAATAAACAACTCATTTCAAGATAAGCTTTAATTAGAGTTTTACCTAGTCAGAGTCAACCAATCCCAACACAGAACAGGCCACATAAGTTGCACTGCTCTCCTTATTCAAGGAACTACTTGTTAATGCTGCTTGAAAATACCTTTAAAGTGAGATACCTGATGGAATAAAATAGCAGCAGGCACAGTTTTTCCAAAGGTAGATACCTTTAGAAAACGAAAGGCCCCTGCTTTGCTACTTTATTTTTATCCTTTGCAGCATTTGCCACCTCCAACAGTTTTTCCAAAAGCTTAGAAATTTGCTTCCAACCACACCTGTGTTTTGTAACATTAAAATGTTAAACAGTTTATCCTATCATTTGCATAGCCTGATCAACAAACACCAATCGTATCCCTTTGCTTTTACAACTACTTCTTTTCCTTCTTTCCACATTCCGTGCTGATGCCAGGCCTGCATCAGCACCAAATCCCTGCAGACCAGAAACTCAGACTGACAATAGCTGGAGAGGGGCAGCCCCTCCTGGCCAAGTCCCACACGTGGCACCTCAGAGAATACCCGAGTCCTCTGGCCTGAAACTATGACCAGAAGGAACAGGATTTAATCCAGAAACCCAGGTTTAATTAGAAACCCAGGTTTCTAATCTCAGAGCTACATCTACCCTAGTTCTTCTGAAAGAGGCTGTGGCTGGTTTAAATGCAAGGGACCAAACTAAATCGTACTTGAGACATGTCCTACGTTCAGTTTGTGCCGAGGGGAGAAGTCTATGGTTTTAACCTAGAGCATGTAATTTTTGAGTACGGTTCAAAATAATCTACAGCTCAGTGTTGTATCAGTTTTCTGCTGGCTCCAGCATGTTTATAATCTCACAGGGCTAAAAATTTAAGCTGTGAAGGATATATATGTCTTCATATTAAAATAAGACAGATGCTCTTACAGAGACATCAAACACTGACACTGTTTCAACAGGATCCCAGGCCTTGCTGAGTTGTTGTGTTGTTGCAGGGACAAGAGAATGTTCTAATCAAACTCACTGATCCTTCTGTGGAGCTGAACCAATCTGCCAAATTCTGATTTATTCCAGAACAAGAGCAATGCAAAGGGTTTAGAGTACCACAGGAAAACTGGGGAACATGCATCTCCTCACTTATTGCCATTTCCAATGCAGATAGGAGCAAATATTACAAAATACAGCAAGAAGTCCACACCTTAGAAATGAAATATTTATTAAGTGAGTTACAGTGGGTTTTTAGCAACCCCATGAGAACCTATCAAATCAATGCTTAGATTTAGGAACATTTATATCCCTGACATTCAGACAAGTCTTTAAAATGGCTCATGTGCTAGTGCTAAAAATAAATTCAAACTAAAATATTTATTAATTATAAAATATGACAGTATGCAAATCAGGTGAGGGTATGCATATGTTTCCACAAGGGGAGGCATTGTGCTTTGCTGTAATATATTCATGAGCACAGTCAGCTACCCTCTTAATTGACTTCTAGCTCAAGGGGAAAAAGCAGCTTGGAAAATTCCTATTGAGAGGAAAGGCAACAAGAAAATCCCCCAACTAAACAACATCCATGTTATACATATAAATAAATAAATTTTCTGGCCCAAACATTTTTGTTTCTAGAACATCATCTGTTATTTTAATGTAAAAAAGGGTGAATCTTTTACACTCTCACAACTGTCTGTCATGATAAAAAGGGACCTACAAACCACATAAGATACTCTTAAAAATCAGAAGAAAATGAGAAAAGTATCTTCTGTTCTGATCCCTTCCTTTGCCTTAGCTTTCCACAAAGCCTAGGAGAGAGGAGAGTAACAGCTGCTGTCCTGCCTTCGACAGCAATGGAAAAAGCAAACAAGCTGCAGCACATTTAACACACGGACCATACTTCCAATTTCTGTTGGGAGCATTCAGTAACACACTGCTTTGAAATTTCAGCCCCTGACTCTTGCTGACAGACAGAATCTGACAATGCTTTAATCGTACCTGGACCAGCTGTTCTTGCTTACGCTCCAGCTCTCGGATTTCTTGGTTGAGAATCACTGCCACATGCTGTGGCTGACTTCTGCATTTATTACAGATCCCATACTGGGTCAGTTCATCACACACAGGACAGTGTAAGGTCGTGAAATACTGGGAGATGGTGCCTTTGCGTCCTTCTAGCTCAGTGCGGGCAGCTGAGGCAGCCTTCTGAATCTGTTAAGAAAAATAATTAAGAGGTAATGAATTCCCAGACAGCAGCTTGCCTTATTCCTAGATTACATACTTTTTTCTCGAGTAAGAAAGTGCAAGATGGCCTGCAGGGCATGGGTTAATACACAAATTATGAACATGAATCACAGCACTCTGAAGAGCGCAGCACTGGCCCTGAAGTGATACACTGATCAGAGCCCTCCCCCATACCAATTTCACAGGGAATCTGTAACCAAAAAATCCTTGGTCACATGCTTCACTCCTGATCTCACCTCAAACTCTGCCTCCTGCAGCTGTTCCTTTCTTAGGTGCTGATCTGACTGGCATCTAAACGTGCCCTGGCTGCAGCCCCAGTGGCTGCCTTCTGGATCCTGCCTGCCCTCGAGTGTCTGTGCCGGGCAGTCCTGGGCACAGCTCTGCCATAGTGCTTTGGTCCATGGCAGTAGCTCATGCTCTCATTTCCTTGGACAAGGCTCCACCACTGGCCCATCACCGTGGGAAGTTCGTTCTCTGCACTTGCTCCTGCTGCTGCATGACTTTTGCTTTGTGCTATCCTTCACTCTCCTGCTGCTCTGCTCCCTGCGACTTCCTCGCTCCTTGGCCTAGCAGAAAGCCAGGGCTCTTTTTACTGTTTTAGAACAGCTTGTTGGAGACACTTAAGGTGACTGCCACGGTGCCATTGGAAAGGTAGAGAAAAGAGGAAGAACTGAATTCAGTCAAGGCGACATTGGGAAATACAGCTATACTGCTATATTGCAGTGGGAAACACCATGTATTGCTATGCTGCTGAAGTCTACTCTGAGCAGAGTAACCAAATGACACAGATACACTGTCTTTCACCATCCCTTTTTGTCTGGGGAATCACAAACTAAAATCCAGCTATCTAATTCTTATTTTCCTGCATCTCAATGACTTTTTTAACTTTTAGAGAAATCATGTTTGGGTATTATTGGTTTTAAATTTCTATACAAAATATACAAATTTTTAAAGTGTTCCTGCTGCTGGGGCATGCCACCTTTTCTATACAGAGGAAAGATCTTCAAAACGTTTTGGAAAAACAGGAGTTCCAACACCTTTTACAGAGAGATTTAAAAGGTGATATGGCCAAACAGATGCACACACAGTTACTGTTAAAAATACACTGTTATAGCAAAATAATCTCTAAAACTATAGAAGGGATCAGAAAACAGAAGATGACAGTGTGATCAACCCTGCACAGAAGGGCTGGCTGAAAAAATTGATTTACTACGTGAAAAAACCCCCACGCGGAAGATCTAAGAATCAGGACTGCGTATTTGAGCATCAAACACCGCTTCACAAAATAACCTTTGCTGTTGCCTCCTATCAACCTCATTCCACTAGAAGTCACAACAAAGCCAAACACTGCACACAGATGCACTGCACTTGCTAGCTCTTGTTTGAAGACACTCACCCGGGGCAGCTCGTGGTACCAGCTGAAGACGTCTATGCCAATGAGCGAGAACACCCTGGCCAGGGGGGGCAGGATCTGCTTGGTGATGTAGTAGGTGGCGTTGAGCCTCAGGCTGGGGTCCTGCAGCACCTCGATGGGCCGCCTGACGAGCTGGATCAGGGGCAGGCCGGGCATGCCGTACACAATGACGTAGGGCACTCGCTCCCCGACGCGCGGCTCGGAGCGACGGTCGTAGGCAAGCATTCTCCTGTCAAAACACGGCCTTGGGAATGCATCCAGAGGCAAATTCATAGCTATTCCATTTGCCTGTAAGCTTCCCCATCTGATTATAGTAGTTGCTCTCCAGATGACTGGAGTTAGTGCCTATTGTGAAGCACACGACCAAATGGTTTCATTTTTGTCTCGTGATCAGACCTAAATTTTAGAACTTGGGACACAAGCCCTAAAGATATGTTCTGTTTCAGGTCACTTGGATTTCCATGCAGGCTGTTTTCTAGCTACCCCTTCCTTAAGGAAATATTTTAATAAGGAGCAGCCAGGGTACTAAAAAGAACTCAAGCACAATTTGCTTTCTTGTCAAATTGTCCTTTGCCTTCCAAGACTGCTTGCTCAGTAGAATGATACCTGCTTCAAATTGAATTATCCTTTGCTCAGAAAGCAAAGGACAATTCCATTTGAAGTAGGTATCAGTTTTAGACTTGGATGTTATTTTATTAAAAAAGCATAGCTTAATTGGAAGACCTTTTGTATTAAGCAAGGTGACAAAATGTTCCCGCTTACATTATCTGTTTATCTATTACTGATAAATGATATCAGGAGGATGAAATATTAACTTTAAGTAAGGTACATTATTAAAAATGAAAAACTATGCCTGGTAATGTATTTCACAGCACTTTGTGACATCACTTTCACAATTTGTAACATGTCTAACAACCGTGAGTGATAAGTAAACTTGGAGAGTCCAGCCCTTGCACAAAACCCCCACTGTAAGTAACAGAAGTGAACACACTCTTACAGTGTCCTGACAAGACTTTCCTCTTGAACATGTGGCTCTTTCCAGGACTACAAAATGGCTTTCTAGGACCATCTCTTTTCACACACAGAAGAAAGTCAGGGACAACTGTCCCAACAGTAATTGAAGGAGACATCTCACTGCTACCCATAACTTGACAGTATGAAGGCCCAGAGAAAAAATATCCACAATCATCTACCCATAGTGTGTCAGTACAAAGATCAAGAAAAAAATACCTATGAGCTCCTACCCATAACTTGTCAGCACAAAGGTCAAGATAAGAAATATCTATGATTAGCACTTCTTGATCTCATTACCTGGTGATTTCCAGAGCAGGTACACAGGCTCCAGGTTTGTATGCTGAGCTCCCTCTGTACTCTTTTGCAAAGATAAAGTCCTGCATGCTGGCTTTTCCTTCCAGTAACTTCATGCATTGATTCTGAACGTACTGCTTGATCTGACTTATGTCCCGTGTTTCAAATAGCAGCTTGATAGAACACTCAAGTATCTTTACAGCCAAAGGAGAAAGGTGAGAAAAACATGTATGTTTAACTAAAAAAGAATTAATTCCAATTAATTCAGTAAATTACATGGAAATACAAATACACTGCTTAGAAAAAGTACCAGTGGTGAACTAGGATATTAATATGACAAGAGGTTGCAATCTCTTCCACTCAAAGACATTCACAAACACATTACTGGACAACTTTTTCCTCAGTTTGCCACATCTTTCATGACATCATCCATACTCCAGCACTAAGATTTTTTTCAATAAGTATAGAAATTTCCAGAGTATGAGAGAAGATGTTTTTCCCTGCCATCTAAAATATTTTGCCATGACTTCAGTAAACCCTTCTATGTGGTTACCTTTTTTACCGGCATAAATTTATTTTAATTTGGCTAAAAACAAGATTTCCAAACTTCTTTTTAACCTCTCAATACACAGCTTAAAATAAAGAGGCAAGAAAGGATATTTTAAAGGAATTCTTAGCTGAACCAGATTTATGTAAGTGAGCTATTGGCAGACTGATCAGCGTGTCTCACTCATCTGGCAGTAATACTTCTAGTTAAAGTGAACTGGATTAAGAATGGTCTTTGAGAGAACTTACATGGGCCAAGGGCTTTTAACGGGGTTTTTAGGGGACGAAAGATAAACTGTAAAATGCAAGTCCTTGTAATGCTGTAAAAGATCTTCACTTTGTCTTTCAAATGGCTCATAAAACAGATGAAGACTCAGACAACTCAAAAGGACTAGAAACTCTGAGAAAGGACAAACATAAAATGAAAGAAGAAGAAGATTGTAATTTCATTCAGGAAGAAATCTATGAATACTTTACCTTGGAAACAGCAGGACAGGAGTCCCTTCGGACTGTCTCTATGCCTTTTGCATCAAATACTGGGTCCTTCTGGTCCAGTGTTTCATACATGTAACCCACGTACCTCTTTTTAGTTTGCAGGACACATGGCAAGTAGACCTGGAATGTTTAGAAAGAAGATAGCCCAATCTGGAATATGTTGGGAATATAAGGTAACTTTGAACATAGAGGGTTTGCTAAGGAATACTGTGCTTTGTTGGTTTGTTTGTTGGGGTTTTTTGTTTGTTTGCTTGCTTTTTTTTTTTTGTTAAATCATTACAATTGATAAAACACATCAAAGGACTCTTAAAGGATGGCTGAGGAAGTCGGGATTCTGTGGTGTTCCAGTCTTAAATCACTTTATATTTCATTTAGCTGAAGCTCAGATGGAAAGTGACACACCGTATAAACTGTTCCAAGTACCCTTACTTTTCTGGATTGCACCTGTCACTATTTCTAATGTAACTCTATTATCTTTCTTTCTTATAAAGACAACTTCATTTTAAACATCAGAGAAGAAAATGTTCCCAGCGAAAGCAGTGGCTTAGAACTTCCTGTTTTCAAACTTTATCTAATAAGGAGGTGCCAAAAATCAGCTAATATCTCCATTTGGGAAAAGTATGCTTTTTAAATGCCTGTGCCTGGAGAACAGTCTTCTCAGGAATGGATTTTTAGGGTCATGGTCTCTTGCTTGTTTTCTCCAACCTCTTATTTCATTCTTGATTGTGTAAGTATTCCTTGACCACTTTTAAATAAAAGAATGGAAAACAATTTCTTCTTTGTAGTGTTACTAGGATAACACCACATCTTCCTGACTCTCATGGAAGAGGGAACAGTGAGTTTAGGTTGCCTCAGGCTTACAAATTCTGAATGAACTTGTTGAGTCAGGAATGTATTTTGAAAATATCCAGACCACCTGAAGTAAAGCTAACTGACCTGAACACCTTGCTAATGACTCTAGAGTGACAAACTTTCAGCAAAATCAGTAATACACTGCCTTACTCTTCTATAAAATATTTGTTGTGGTTAATATTTCTTCCAGAAGCCTACTGAATGGATTTCTATGATTTTTCATTTTACAGGTGTGTGTATCACAGGGACATATGCTGAAGTGTGCTAAGTCTGGCTGAAAAATAAATATCAGGCTTGTAATTAATGCACTGGAATTGGGGATGGTGAACATTTCCTCTACTAAGCAGCACACATTGATTTAATTGTAGGTATACAATACCAAACTGAGGGAGACATTTCCAAAAACTGATGAGACAGGAATTCAAACTGCCTGATGCTGCCAGCACAACAAGCCACTGATGTGAAAGTAGGAATATTTTTTTTTATTGTCCATAATGTAGTGCTCCTCTGAGAAGGTCCCTGAGGCATTAAGCAGCTTGCAATATACCCACAGAAACAGAACAGCACATGACTTGTTTATCCTTATGTACATTAGGGTTCAAAAAAATCTTTTCAACTTTTTTTGTGGTGTTTTTTTGGTTGGTTGGTTGGTTTTTGTGTGTGTTTTGTTGTTGTTTGGTTTTTTTGTATGGCACCCTACACATCTGAAGCAAAATATTTTCCTTTTACCTTTTCAAACTTCAGTTTAACAGGTTTGGGGTTTGTTGCTGTTACAGCTTCAGCAATTTCTTGACCAATCTTAAAAGACTGCTCCTTTGTGGCTCCTTTCAAGAGTACAAACATGCTACAAGAAATCAGACATAGGAAGTCAGCACAGATCTGTTCAGCATAGTTCCTGAAAATTACAAGGTATAGTTTCCTGGTAGAGAGGCAGGGATGCTGCTATCAGTTGTACTCCCTTCCTTCAGCTAGAAAAGCCAAAAATCTGAGCAACTTTGGTGTTCAGCATGAGATGAGGAGTGCCAAAGGGCTGATGAATGCTGTGACTATCTGGTGAAGCAGGGAACGTGACTGCTCCCAGGCACTGCAAAACTGGAGTTCCCAGGACAGAATTGTAAAGAGCTCTGGTATGCCATTTTTCCCCCACTATGGGCAGCAGCAGGATTTTACTTCCTTCCTCCAACAATTTTTTTTTAAAATGAAACCACTAAGAATTCAGTATCTTTGAAATGTCAAATCTTTTCTCAGATCTGGCTGAAATCAGTCACTAGATTCACAAGTTACTAAGAAAGGACAGCCAGACAAGCTTTGTTTCCCAACAGCTGAAAAATTATCCAAGTGTGGAACAGAGGTGGATATGCCTAGAGCATGGCTATTATTTAGATGAAAGACTGACTGAGAAAATGTATGTCAGGCAGCCTAATAATATCTTTGTATGCTCTGGTGGCTGCTTTTGAATTGTATCCACTTCTGGAGCTTAAAACAGTGCCTTCCTCGAGGTGCAATGCCTACTGTGTTATAAATACTCTATTTTCCAAAATAAAAATGGCATCAGAAACAGGCACAAAAATAGTAATTTGGTAAATTAGATTTATATTAATTCACAACTGAAAAAATATTTCCCCTCCTCCCTTTCTGTTCCACATAATTTTCAAAAGAAAGGAAACCTTCAAAGTGCTAAAAGAAATCAGAGCAAACTCGGTATTAGTCACTTTGCATATTCTGCAAAGACCGTAAGCAACATCCAAAGAAGATCCACATGCACTTTTCAGCATCACAAATTCACCTTGTTGAGACAAAAGCAAAATCTATCTATGAAGAACTACCATGATTTTAAAACATTATAGGAAGCAGACCATGAATTACCTGTCTGTATCACCATATACAACACGAGCACCCCATTTTTTTGTATCATTCACCAGTTTAATGGCACGCTCCAACGTTTCTCTGGCTTTGTGGACAATGCTGTCTCCAATCTGCAAAGTTAAAGATAGCTTGAAAATCTTTATTCTACTGCTAAACCAAATACTAGCTTTTGGCAAACACAGTCTAACAGTGCTTGATCTTTTTAAGAAAATTACTGTATTGAGACAATATATTTTATTTCATGGTTTAAATGCAAATAATAAATTAAAGAGTTGCTTAATTTACCCGAAAAAACAAGAACTAAAAGAAAAATGATCAAAAATTATTAAGTATTAAAATAAAGAAAAAATTGTTTTAAACTTCTTTAGAAGTATTAAAAATCTAAGGAGCAAGACAAGACTGCTCAGGATAATTTTCTCTAGTTTTTGGATTCTGCTGATTCCTACAAAAACTATGAAAAAGCTACAATGTTGTATTTCCACCATTAGAACTGTAATCCAATCTACCTTTGGAAATAGTTCTACAGAAATGTCACCTCCCAGTGCTCCTTTACGGGAAGAAGAAAAAGAAGACCTTTATGTTTTTCTAGACGATCACAAATAAATCCTAAGTTGCTGATTTTCAGTATTACAAATGAAAACAGCTTTTCTGAAGTTATTTAATTTGTTTCAAATATTATGTTATCTGACTAGTGTCTTTCCAACACTTTTATCTGCAACCCTTACCTCAGTGCATGGCATTCTTCCAGAAAAATTAGCAGCAGTATAGCCAAAAGTAAAATTAGCTATATATTTAAGACCCAACTGACGAGCTTCAAGCATTCGAGTCACAGCCTTGTCATGCTTATAAGCCTTCATTGACTGTTTCACCATTATCCTGGTCTTCAAGATTTCTTCTAGCATCCTTGGCAGCACACCCTTTCTTACTGAAGGCTGCCAGAAAGGGAACAAAGGAAAACATGGTGTTAAAGAGCCCAACATAAACAGTTAAGAGTAAAATCAAAGCCCAGAACTGTTAGTTAACCACTGACAGGAAGACAAATTAACTAGCAAGATGCCCTTGCCACCAACAGTTTGGCTTTTCCCACAAATATTACAAGGAACCTAGAATCCAGGCAAAGCGCTTAAGGACAGAACAAGCAGCTTTTTGTTCTTTGTATTCATCAGCCCTGCTAATGCAAAGTTTAGATAACCTTATCAACTAAAATGGGACTCCAATATTTAGCTGTAATTCTCAAAGTATTAAATGCTGAAGGAACATTATCTTTCAAAAATTCTGCAAATATTCTTTACTTAAAAGTTTTTGTTTTACATTAAATACATGTATGCTGGTGACTGGCTAACTATTTGTAACAGCTCCAGGCCATATTGATTATGCATCAGCCAGGAGGACACATAACAAAAAGAGAACAATAGAAAACAAGTCAGGGAGTTTCATGCCCCAAATCATTACTTTTTCTAAGACAGCATTCTGCTATACAGGCAGGAGAAGAATGAATTGTTACACACAGATAATTACTGTTTGATCCCCAAACTGCACAAGTAAAATACAGTTTAATTATAGATGAAATAAGTCTTCAGTATAAAGGAAAGCATAAAGAAGTTTTACTTCCTGAACTGCCAGAAGTTCAACACTTTGACAAATACCAAAAACATTGTGAAATGAGAGATTGAACCTCCCCTTTTTGTCTGCTCTTAATGCAGCAAAATATAAACTACAATATCAATTTGATCTTAACCTAGTCAGCCAACAGGCAGTGAAAATCCTGTCACAGAGCACTAATATCATTACCTTGACAAAAGCTACTCCACTGGGTGACACTGTGATATCGTGCCTAATCTGGTAAAGTAAGTCAGGAGGTACTCTCAGAGATGTACAGCCAAATTTGAATGCATCATACCTAATAAAGAGAAAATTTAAACATGAAGACAATTCATTCATTTACAGACTAATGAAGCAAAAGCATTAGCTCACACTAAAATGCTGATAATGCCGGCAAGGACAGAGTAATCTCAGGTATAAATGAACATAACATTTTTTCAAATTTTTTAGCTACATACAAAAGGTTCTAGGAACAAAGTAGTAATAAATAGCTAAATTCCAATGCATGCATAATTTATCAGTTCTGCTCTGTGCTATGAATTATTACCAAATACTGAGTTAGTGGTGGCACACACTCAATACTGTAATCCCCTATGGAAACCATGCATGTTTACCAAGTACCACACAGCACTTTCTTCCTACAAATTCAGAATTTCAAATCAGAAACTTGAAAACCCGATGGTGACACCCAGCAATTATTGCAGGCATCTTTCCATTCTTCAAAATACTGTTTCTATTATACAGTAATTATAAAGAGCAGCGAGATCTTTTTCCAATTAACGGAATAACTGTTAAGCTCAATAAAAGATGCTACAAAGAATAACTCAATTGTACCTTTTCACTTTTAGTAGTTAGAACCAGAGTGAACTACAACTGATACAGGAACTATCATAACTCATTAAGGAATAACCCCAGTCCAGTCTTGAAGACAGATGGTGGATTTATATTAATTTTTACTTATTCTGAAGCAGTAATAAAAATCAGCACCACGACAATAATCAAAGAGCTGTACATACACACATGCACAGAGCTGTTTCGGGGGGAGTTTTATGAGAACAGAGCCTAATTCTATATTTAATCAAAAATACATACTGATGTGTATATGTATGCGTGCGTATACACACATGCACACACCCACATGGTAGATCTTTATCATCTGTATTGTGTAACAGAAAACGGTGCTATTCATATGTGCCCATCGTTTCCAATGGCAACCAGGGGTTCTCGGTACCTTAGAAAAGACACTCAAGTCTCTACGGAATCAAAGGTGGTGAGAAAAGAGTAACAACTTACTTTCCTAAGTTTTCAACGTGTCCCAGGCAGGTTGAAAAACAGTAGTTGTATGCTATGACAATGGAAGGATATAAGGACTGGAAATCCAAGACAAGGACAGCGTTGCTGTAGAAGCGGGATTCTGGCTCCATTATCAAGGGAACACATTGTGGGGCTTTCATGTGAGCTCGCTGCTGGACACTGGGAGTCACAGCAATGTAGTTCATTGGCTTTGCAATGCGCAGCATCACAGACTCCACACGGTACTGCAAAACAGTTTGGATATAACCATTACCATTTTAAAAATGCAGAACAAACACGTGTGTATTAACCAGTGCAAATACACGCTTACATTTCCTGAATTTAAAGTACAGATAACTACTTTTCCAAAATAAATAGCCACGATCTTAATGTATATTTTAATTGTATTTTATATCACTAGATCATCTTCAGGTCCCTTCCAACCCTAACCATTCTATGATTCTGTATTTTCTATCACATATAGTGGCACTTTTCCATGTGCTTCCTCTTCATTCAGCCCTACTCATTGAAAATTGAGTACTTTTAATTTTTATCTATGGAAAAAATAAACATCCAACAGGCTTCAGCAATGTATGTGGATGGCCATGCTACAGTCAGTGAATGAGCATTTTTCTGAACTGTAGTACTGTTAGACTTGCAGATCACTGAAGAAAACAAATATGCAGTAAATGCACTGGGTATCATGCTTTCTCCCTGATACCACAAGTAGAATAGGAAGCATAAAACAACAAACACCTTGTTGAAGACATGACAAAATGTCACGTGTAGCTGGTAACAAGAGAAAAACCCCCAGCCCTATTTATTTATTACTCAATGCTTTAGTAAAGGCTTTACAAGCACGAATGGGCTTCACTGCGTCCATTCACAATAAAAACCAAAATAGCTGAAAACTACATACATGGGTGGCAAGGGACTGAAAATCCCAAAATATCAAAGAACAATCTTACATAATCCTAAAATCTTGTGCTTTGTAAGCAACTAAATCACTATTAAAGGCCATCTGCCTGACATACTACGTATTCAATCATAGTACTGAATGGGTTAGATATAATTTCTTTAACCTTGAAGTTATAAATGAACTTATGGAACCAACAGCTTTAACAAGACCCTGCACCTTAAAAACAGGCTGGGGTTTGATGTGTAGTTAGGGAGCAACATAAACTGCCACTGCTGCCTTGCACTACTTGCACACTAATTGGTGTCCAGTGATAAACTTGGATGTGTGACAAGATGGTCAGGGACTGGTTCTGGCAAGAGGTAGATTTTGGGTTTTTTTCCCCTAGTTTTCATAGCATCATAGAATTTAGATTGGAAAAGACCTCTAAGATCACCAAATCCAACTGTTAACCCAGCACTGCCAAGGAACACATCTACACATTTCTTAACTCCAGGGATGGTGACCTTGGACAGCCTGTTCCAATGCCTGACCATGTTCTTGGAGAAGAAATTTTTTTAATATCCAATCTAAACCAGCCCTGGCACAAACTGAGGCTATTTCCTCTTGTCCTATTGTTTCTTTTTCGGGAGAAGAGACTGACCCCCACCTCACTACAGCCTCCTTTCAGCGAGTTGTAGAGAGCGATAAGGTCCACCATGAGCCTCCTTTATTCCAGACTAAACAACCCCAGATCCCTCAGCTGCTGCTCACAGGACTTCTGCTCCAGACCTTTCACCAGCTTCCCTACCCTTCTCTGCCCTTGCTCCAGCACCTCAGTGTCCTTCTTGTAGTGACGGGCCCAGAACTGAACACAGGGTTTGAGGTGTGGCCTCACCAGTTCTGGGCATAGAGGGACAACCTGGTGCTGCTGGCCACACTGTTTCTGACAGAGGCCAGGATGCCACTGGCTTTCTTGGCCACCTGGGCACAGCTGGCTTATGTTCAGCTGCAGTTGACCAGCATCCCCAGATCCTTTTCCTCCAGGCAGTTTTCCAGCCACTCTTCCTGTAGCCTGTACCCCTGCATGGGGTTGTTGGGAGCCAAGGGCAGAACCCTCATACAAGTGGCCTCAGCCCATTGACCCAGCCTGTCCAGATCCCTCTCTAGAGCCTTATTACCCTCCAGCAGATCAACAATCAACACTCCCCCCCCAACTTGGGAGTTGTCTGCAAACTGACTAAGGGAGCACTCAATCTCAGTGTCCAGATCATCAATAAAGATGTAAAACAGGACTGGTGCCTCTTGTTTGTTGCCCACGCTGAGTGCACTGGTGCAGGTGCACCTCAATTGGGCTATTGATCCTAACACCTTTCTTGGGGGGGGAAAGCCCTAATCCCTACATGACCATTCTCAGGTCCATCTGTGGTTTCTAACACATCAATAATCCTTTTGTCTTTGCTGCCACATAGATCTCCACCCCCTACCTCCACTGAGACAGCAGACCAAAAGACTTTGCTAGGACACTGTTTCTCAACCACTGGTGTGATGCTCCCAGCTTTATCTCTAGTGAGCCTGGTCTTGTTCCTTTCTCCCTTTAAATCGAGTTTAAAGTTCTCTCAATCAGCCCTGCTGACTCCTGGGCAAAAATCAGCAAGTTCTTCCAACATCTGACTAATTATCTGTATGCCTATGACCATTTCTTGTTAGATTTGTTTAGTCTACTATGAAATATTTGAGATGGCTTAATACAATAAAATAAAATAATTTTAAAAAGTTATTGTAAAACTCAACGAGAGATACAAACGTGGAAAAATAAAATATTGGAAATCTGTTCTTCTTACTATTCCATTTTAATGTGTTTTTTAGCTAAGGAGGAGTATCTTTATAAAAGTAGATTCTTCTGTGTGAAAAAAAATATTTGAGGTGACTGGGAATTGTTGCACGTGCTGTTTTTGTGATCTAGAAAGTTTCAATGGAAACAGAACATACGTGCACAGAAGGGAAGAGAAAAGAACAGTCAGGATAGAAAATGCAGCATGCTTCTGTTGCTCACTCCCACTCATAGACATCTGAGAAAATGACAGGCAGAACAGTCTTTGTGGGCTGCAATCATGACAGTTTAAGCATATCTATCTTGGCAGTATGCCGGTCCCACACTCCCTGTCCCTAACTGTGCATTTCTCTTCCCTTGCTCCAACAGTGGTATTTTCTGATAATATGGTAAACCAGATCGGGGAGCTAAACTGGCAAATACCTACTGAACACTGCCATGGTTCTGCTGATGGTGCGTGCCAGCCTGCTCCCCTTCTACCCCAAATATAGGGTCATTACCAGCAAGACCAACAAGAATCTGCTCTGGGTCAAGAGATGACACAGGCAGCTGCAGTCAAAGGAAAAAAGGTGGCAAAAGCTTTTTAATAGGATTGAATTGTTCAGGAAACTGCAGCTTCAGACACTCCCACATCTGGCTGGCTTACGATAACAGAAGAGCTAACACTTGACCAAGTAGCTGACTCTCATTTCAGGTGCTGTTCAGGTCTCACATGTAGCCATGAGAGCAGTAGAGGTAGCCTAATCACTCAGAATCTTGGCAAGGAAAGCCTTTGGTATTACTGGAGACTGCTGGGCTCTCAAACAAAGCACACATCTTGCTCTGTCCTGCTCCCTTTTCCCTCTGATGCTGGTATCAAAATAATAGAACCACAAACATCCTGCATGACACGTATTTAATAAAGCCAGAGCCCTTCTTGTCTTACTGTAAAATCTCACCTAGAGGTCTGCTGCACCAGAAATGTCACTTAGAACATATTCAATGCTGCTTTGTCTGCCCTGGAAGAAACTAATCTCATCTTTCTAAAACATGCTTAATTATATTTCTAAGTGCTTTAGAAAGCACTCGTTTTCAGACTCATCTAAATGTGAACAATTATGGATGCTGAAAAAGCTTCAGCAGAGAATTTCTTCAGCTCTCTGCAGCATTTTTGTGAGAGTTCTGTCTTTCCCATGCAAGTAACTCAAAACAATGTCACAGTTTTGTAAACTTCTTGCAGCTGCAGGTTGTTTTGCAGAATTGTTATGGTTCTAACTAGAAAAATATTCAGAGATGGGTGTCTTAGAACTTGACCAATCCCCTTAAGGGGTAGATGGCGAAAACCCAATTACCTTATGCCACTTAATACGCTTTGCGAACTGACATATAAAAGCCTTCTGAGCGATCATTAAAGTGCTTCCATTTATCCCTGAGCCTGGACTTTGTGTCGTTTCTCTACTCGTCCGTGGGGAAAACAGCGACAAACAATACCAATTCAAAGGGAAAGCTTAGTGCTCCTGAAGTCAGTAGAAGAGATTCACACGTGTGATTACATTTGGGGAACTCTATTTTTAACAGCTATTTTTAAACTCTGAGACTAGGCAATTCAAAAGCAGCAATAATAGATTGAATGGTATTCTTTATCTTTCAATTTCATGTTAATTCATGTTAACAGTCTTCTGTGACCCTATGAAAATACACATACGGACTGAGAAGATACCGAAGAACTAGAACATTTTGTAAAAACTGTTTTGGTTTTGTGAAGTATAAGGAGAACAAAGTCTTACCTGGGAGCCTCTTGTTAATACATGTAAGAACTGAATGCCAAAAAGTCTTGCCATTTCACTTGTTCTGTCAATCAAATCCAATTTGTGTAACAACAGGAGATTCCCACGAACCCGGCTCACGTAATGATCAACCATTTTCCATCTGTGACAGTGAACAGCTCATTATAAACAATCAGAAGAGTGCTGCTCTTTCTACTAAGCCAAATGTATTTTTATGGTAACTTGTTACAAACCAGCAAATAAAAATTTCCTCTAGAACATTTTTATACAGCTCTTTTAAAAAAGTGTGGTGTATATAAATATACATTTATGTATTCTAAAGATGTACACAGAATGTGTTACAGCAAACTACTGTTAAGGCATCTCGCAATGACATGCTACATCCTGTTCTCCTCACTGCCCCAAAGGATTACCAAAACAGAAACAAGTATCTCCTCATCTGCTTACATGTTTTTTAACTGAGTGGACCTTTGTGGAAACATCTTTCTGTATTAAGAATGCCTATCACAGCTGAACATAAATTCATAATTTCAGTATAAACCATGTTTCCACTTAGTTACAAGGTTCAACTTTTACAAAAATTTTATGTATGTCACGAACAACGTGCAGATCAGTACTCAGTTTCACGAATTACTCGTATCACACAATACCAAATTGCTTCAAGAAGAGTGAAGCTGAATGTGATACATGTCATATGAAGGTATTTTTAAGCAGCTATAGCTCCTGTCTTAACATCTTGTGTGCCGTTTTGTACTACTTTTAAGCCTAGCTTGCTTGACATGCACTGTGGAGTGAAACAGAAGCCTGACAGTTCATTAAAAGTCCTTCTGATGAATAGTATATATAAAATAAAATAAAGACATTACAGAACGTCAAAATAGTACACCTATTCAGGTATGTTGAAAATGTAACTGAAAATATCTTGTTGTAATATTGAGGGTATAACTATGTAACAGAACATCCAAGTAAATAAGCTCATGTTGCTGCATATTCACTGCTCTACTGCCTGAGCTAAATTATTTCTTCTTATGCTGATTTTACCTTACACCTACCCATTCTTAAGAATTTGGCCTTAAAAACAGTTAACAAAATGGATTAATAGATCATTACCTGTAGACATCTGCCTTATTGTCAAACCAATCAGACAAAACTCGGAATGTAAATAAAGGAAAACGATGATGAAGAACATGAAAGCCCACGTTTTCAAAAGTGTAATTCGTTAGATTCACCTAGAAAAACACAGTGGACATGTCAAGATGCACAATGGCTTTCATAATCAAAAAATCTCTACTTTTCAAAAACTGCAACAACTGAATAATCAAAAAATCTCTACTTTTCAAAAACTGCAACAACTGAATTTATTAACTTTTATTAGTATTTTGTTTAAAAAGCTCGTATTTCTTCTTAGAAGTCACTAACTATTTAAAAGTCTGGAAAAAGTATCCCTTGTCAGTTGAAAAGAATATGAAGAACTAAGCAGTTCATAAAGATCAGGTGTGAACTTGGTCAGAACAAGATTTGTAAAGACTGGGCCATTTGAATATTAAATGTAAAGCTATAAATGGAACAAAAAAGAAAAGAAAAAAAAGAGGAGAAATTCTGACATCTTAAAATACGTTCAAGTACTTAATGTAGTAAAAACACCATACTAGACAAATTCCTAAAACAAGTAAGTTGTTCTCAAAACCCACAAATCAGTGGAGTATCATTAAGAAACACTACTGAAAAGTAAGGGCTTCAGTACTTTACAGTTTAGCGACATGCAAAACCCATTCTTACAAACTGGCAAACTACTCTATTTGAAGAGGTGTATAAAGAAAAAAGATCTAGAAGTTACACAATTTACATGAAACTTTCAACGAAGTCTGCAATAACTAGAAAACCCAGTAAGTCAAAACATTAAACTCTCAAAAAATTTACCTCGTGTCTCATCATTCTCCAAATGTTCAAGACAATTCGCCCAACAATATTTATTTCACTCATTGTATCCGCTCCATATTCATCCAGCTCAGTGGCAAATCTGTTCTCTTTCTTTTCATCTAAAGATATTAAAAGAGAATATATTTACACAAGTCATAGGACAGTCAAGACCAGATCAAGCCATCCCTCTTCCAATTTGTGCTCTCTAGAAAAATAAGAATTCATAAAGATTACTACTGATTCCACAAGATTATTTACTTACCAATCATCCACTCAATCTCTAAATAAAAGTCCCCCAGGTTTTTCTGCTCTTGCCCTTTGCAGAGAACTCTTTACTTTGGTTTCATTGAAATAATGTCCAAGGCAATATATTGTCCATAGTGGATATATTGGTTATGCAATGCTGAACGTTACTTGAGAGTTAGCTGCACATGCAGTAGTGCACAACATAAAACAATTATAATAAAAAAAAGTGATTTCTGCCCTAAGGAGTTTATAACTCAAGGCTTTACTTGCAATGATCTTACTCCAAACCAAGTCATGGAAGAGGAAATTCAGTGTCTTTCATATAGTAAAACTGCAGTGGGAGCAGGTAGACATGAGCTCTGGATAGCACAGGGAGAAGGAAATAGGAAGGAACTGATGCAGATGCAGCACTCTAAATCTCTCTGTGAGACAGCAGTGACTAAAGTACAGAAATATATCCTCTTCTGTCATCCTTGATTTTTGTCATGCTTTGGAATACTACAGCACAAGAGAAGACAGTCTTTTTGGTATACATTTCTCTAAACTATCTCTTTTTTCAGTCATTGTAAGTCTACAGTTTTGGTGTTCTTTCCAGAGTTTACATAGATGTTTTTTAAAATGTACCACACAGACTAAAATCCATTACGAAAGTACACCAATCCTCAGTCTTATTTGTCAGTTTAATGGAAGAGAAATCACTTCAAGGGAATTTCCCCACAATTCTAAATCCATACCCATTTTTTAACTGCTGGTTGCTTTGTACTCTGCCACCACTCATTTATCAGGTACAGCACAGCCTGTACAGTACCCTGCTAATAAAAATCATAACATTTTGGATAGAGTGTGTAGAAGTGTGGATACACACTGCTTCGCAATAATGATCAGAGCTGAACAATTAGATCCTCAGACAGACATTAAGCAAATTTGCCCTTGATGACAGAAGTAAAACTTGCCTGAAATGCTGCAGAACTGCTGTGAAACAACATAATACAGACTAATTTGGTATGTTGCTCTTCAAATGTGTACCATATTAATTAAAATATGATTAAGAAAACCTATTTGTCATTTACTGACCTTATCAATAAATCACAGATCCTTGACAAAATTTAGCAGGCCTTTTGTACACTTCACCAAAATGCATAGTATCTTTTTAACCTCCTTATTGTTTCAGATTTTTAAGGAGGAAAACCAGCAACTTCTCTTTCCATGCTTGGATGGAAAAAAAGGCCCACCAAGTAGCAACATTTTTTCTTCTGCTTTTCTTCACTTCCACATGCTGGATCTCCTGTGAAAGTGAGGAACTTGTATTTCCTTCCCCTCCGTACTTTTTTTATTTGAAGCAGAAAGTATTGGTTAGTTTTACTTTCTGCAGTGTCATCCCAGTTCTCTTTTGACTTGTTAGGGAGATTTCCTATATTAAGTTTGCTTCACGTGTTGCTGGTAAAAACAGGTAGCAAAGTATACTGTGGTCACAAGAGAGACCCACGGCCTGATGAACCAGACTCTGCCTGTGATGACCACCTCTATGTTACAAAAACCTGCACTACTCTACAACTGGTGTGGGAGCTGTATCACCAGAACCATGTAAGCCTCTTTGGAAACTATGCTGTTAAGAAGCAGAACTGGACATTCCTCCTATCTTTCAAGTGCATGAGATGAAATAAAAAGAAGTCTCCTCTTACCCTCTCTTACCCACTCCCTAACTCTGAGCTGTGATGCAAAGGAGGAAACAGGAGGCCACAGTGCACATACAAAAAATGCCACTGCACACAGGCACAGCACTCCCTGCTCTTGTGATGTGTCCTAATGACTAATGAATAGCTCACTTGCAAATGGCAGAGGCAGCACCAGACTCAGCCAGTAAATCAAAACCAGAGAGAAGTCCAGCTTTCTTTTTGTTAAGTGAAATCACAGGAAAGGGAAGGAAAAGTTCCTTCCATCTCTATTTCAATAGGAAGAACGAGGAGCATACTGCTTGAAGGAGCACTTCCTGTTCTGAAAATACAGCATATGAAGAAGGGAGGGAAATGTGAAGCACAAGGAAATGCAAAAGGAACACAGATGGGGTCAAAACCATGGACAAGGAGGCCACAAAGCAACAGAGAACACAGCAACTTGCATGTATATGGTCATGCATGCAAGCCCACACTTATGACATGACATTTTTGGGAAGAGCTCATCAGTGAAAACATTTTCTCATTTTTCTCCTGCAATTCTGTCAAAAAAGAACAATTACTTACCTTAAAATAACACCAGTTCTTAGAAACATTTTTAAGTGTTATGTATTCCACTTCTGAGTGTGCATCTACCAGTTGGCACAGGAACATCTGCACCACAAATTTCAGTGCTGTGCAGATTGTGTCTATGTTCTGCATGCCCACTTGAACTTCATGTCCAAAAATGTTAATGGCTACAATCCTGGTTTCCTT
This sequence comes from Lycocorax pyrrhopterus obiensis, assembly GCA_014706295.1. Classification (NCBI taxonomy): domain Eukaryota; kingdom Metazoa; phylum Chordata; class Aves; order Passeriformes; family Paradisaeidae; genus Lycocorax; species Lycocorax pyrrhopterus. Next base: position 68,731,752 of record JACSVZ010000004.1, on the reverse strand, counting down.
CACTAGAACTGAACCCATGGTGTGTGAGACTTCATAGCTGTAGGGAAGGAAGCCTGACTGCAAAATACATGGGGACATTACCATTAGGAACCACCCAGCTCCCCTTCTTCTTTGAGGACCCATTCATGTGTATCCCAAAATCAGTAACTTGAGGAAGAGCTTATGTCAGGAAGATGGGTACTATTAACAGCTTTGCCCATCTGTTTGGTTCTGCATCAACTGAAGTGCAGACAGAGCTGTCCTACAAGACAAGAGCTGCAATAGCCTTTAAGAATAACAGCAGAGGCACATGTCCCAAACTGAAGAGATTGTTCAGCCATACTTCTACAGTAGAATCTACAGCAGAGCAGTAAATCTTTGTGATCTTTGCAGGTTTTAAGAAACCTTTGACTACAACACTTACTGTTCCTCTTACCAAAGAATCTTAAGATGTAATGGGTCAAATATTTTTCTGAACATCCTTCAGTACCTCTGAAGACTGTACCCAGAAGCATTATTTTGCAACTAGTATATATAATCTCAATTTAAGCCATCAGGGGAATTGCATAACAAGGTTCATGCAATCAGTTACTATTCCTGAAGAATAAATTTGAGAGCTTTGTGCTGAAGAAGGAAACTTGTGACCTTTGATGGCCTATTCATATTTAAACTATCATGTGCTCCTGTTTTCATACACAAAGTATTTAAAAATTCACCAAAGTCCAATTGCCAACAACTTTCAGATGAAGATACAAATTTTTTCTTTGATTTTCTTGTCTCTGGGAGGACTCTATAACTCAGTTCTTTTCTAAACATGTCACAGGTATTGAAAGCATCAAAAGAGTATACAAACACTTAAACCTCAAGGAAGGAGTGTGTGAACATAGTGCTTCTAAAACATCATATTTTCCTGGCCAGGCACACAGGACAACTACATAAAAGATGATTCCTGTGCTGGGTATGCCCAAAGATTCAAGTAGCCCAGTATCAGGTTCTGTCATGTACTCAAAGGCAGATGCTTCAAGATGGGGGAAGCAGTTACTGATATTCTCTCTACAATTCTTCCAGCTTCTAACCATTTGCAGCTTTCTGGTCCAGACCTTGTTTTCACATATATCATAGATCCCAAGAGATTTTTCTTGCAAGAATTTATCTCCTTTTAAAGCAATGTACACTTTAAGCATTTGTACTATCTTGTGACAAGGAACTCAAGAGTTCAGCAATGAAGAGATTAAAAATCAGCTTCTATCCTGTATCTGCCACTTGCTAGCTTCACTTGATTTCTGGTTCTTGCATTGGAAAATACCATGAAAACCCAATCTCTATTTCCCTTTACATCCCTCAAGACTTCATAGGCTTTTACCTTTCCTACACTGTTTTGTCTCTTCTGGAATCCCAAATTACTAAATTACTAGACACCTTTGGATTATCCATCTCATCTTTACCAGTTCTCCTATATCCACTTTGATGGGGGGGAAGGTTATGAGGAGGCTACAACCTCAGCATTTGAGGTGCAAGCACACTACAGATTTTTACATTTTTTACATTTACATTCATTGCTTTATATTTTCCTTGCTCCATAGTTCCTAACATTTGCTTTCGCAACCATTACAAAGCAACAGGCTCAACTTTTTAATAGAACAATCACAGCAAAGCACTTCTTATTTCATGGCTATTTAATTTCTGTACAGATCTTTGGCAAGAGTCCTGACAAAAGCAGCTTTTTCAACTATTTTGATTTTAAAATATCCCTCATCCACATCACCTTGATGACTGTAAAGAGCTACAACAAATTCTCGAGACAGTTTTTAATTTTGCAAAGTCATCCTGACTCTTCTCGGGTGCGACAGCACATTTATTTAGCTGTTCACTAACTCCATTCTTCAGAATGGTGGCTTCTATTGATTGGCTAAGTACAGACATTAGGCTTACCATTCTCATCCAAGTTTTCTTGCCAGTCTAAACAGACTTTTTTCCCAAATGTCAGAGGAAAGCATCAGCACTTGGGAACAATAAAATTTGCCCAAAGTACAAGAATGGTTATTGAAAGTGAGGATTTTATTACAAAGCTGCTGTCCAGAACAGTTGCTACTCAGGAGCATTTTTATGTCCTTGTATCCCAGCCAGAGAAACCACAAATGATGATTATGGTAGGTACTCTGAATGACTTAAGTCAAGGAAAGCAAGAGAAGGTTTGGTAGCAGAAACACCTCCAAGAACTGAAAACTTAACACACAACTACAGAATGTAGGTCCAGGTTCATGAATACAGGACACACACACAAGTGGAATACTCCAGGAATTTGAAAATTCAGAAAACACCAGAATCTCATTGGTATTTCTAATTTTTTTTTGGTGTGTGGGTGTGATTATACTATAACAACACAGGAGCGAGAACAAAAAAAGAGGCCTATCTCAAGAAATACTCTGCATTTATTTTTTAAATTTGTTCATAGATTTCAACTTGCTTCAACTGGAACTGAACTGAAGCCCTATAGAATAACTTACCTGGCACACGAGAAATCATCTGGCATAAATCAACATTCAGTGCAGCAGCCCTCTGTAAGAGATAACCCCAGGAATGCATCTGGACTTCATAGCCTAACAAAATGTCTGGGTCATATCTAGAGAGGTGGGGGGAAAAGAAAGAATGAGCTTCATATCATTTAAGAAAATATTTTCCATGAACAGAGTATAAATAGCATTGCATTCAAATCATGTTGAGTTTAAAAAAGATGCAGTCACAATCGGTTTCTATGAAAGCAGCATCTGGACTAGGAGACAATATTTAAAACAGGCAATCTCTTAGGATTTTTAGCAACATTCAACAGCAAAAATATTTGGAAAGAATATTTTCACTGGATTTTTCTTTACATACTTCTATTATTTTGGTCTTCAGAAATAAAGAACAAAATTGAGGTCTCATCAGGTTTTATTGATGGAATCAGGATGTATCAAGCATAAACTGAAACCTAGCTACTGGCACAAGACAGATGTGCAGTGAAATACAGTCATGCCTATGTCATGGAACAGAATTTGCCAGTAGGTTAGCTGGAATGTTTTACAAATAATAATGCATCACGCACACTGAGGTGTAGCTTTGAATAATAAGATGGAAGTTCAGGTCCTAAATGATGACCCTTTATTAGGAGTTACAATTTGTAGTTGAGTGAGAGCTGTCTAAACTGAAACACACAGAAAGCAATCATATCTACCAGCTCTCTTTAAATACCTCTTTCTTTACGACAACCTTCCTAAAAGACACAAGAAAAACTCATTTTATGCTGTATCTCCTTCCAGCTGGAAAATCTGACCGGCTCAAGTATGACAAAAAGAAAAGTCAGAATTGACTTCTGACAGTCACTTCCAATCAGGCTCAGAGCAGAGCCCACTAGACAGAAGGACAAACAACGTGGCTTTAAAGACAAAGCACAGGCAGGAGTTAGCTCAGAGGAGCCAGTATCACCTAACTTTTGAGCAGGCACTATTAAAACCAGAAGTCACGATCTGATCACTTGCTCAATGGCCTAAGAATGATTTTCTTGGGCTGGGCAGAAAGAGACTGGCCAAAGTAACGAGACATCTGTTATTTTTAGCAAAAAAAGAAAGGAAGCTTCATTGGGAAGAACAGCTGCTTCTTGGTTAGACTAAATGATCTTTAGTGTATTTTCCAGCCTTGATGATTCTGTGATTCTTTCAATGCAGCTAAGGGGTTTTGAGTTCCAGCAGGCAGCATTCAATACAACTGAATGACGTAAGAGCAGCTGCCAGGAGGCAAAGCACTGATGACAGGCTGAGGGTCCTGTACCGCAGTCTATGCCCAACTCTGCAACAGGATGCAGGCTTGTAGACCTCAGTTTATCAGAGAAGGAGGCAGAGGCCTTGGCTTATGAACAGGATCTCTGTACTCCTCGCATCCATAAACATATCCAAAAAATGCAAACATTTTCTGACTGCTGAATACAGAACACCCTTTCCCCGAATACTGAGTTAGTTGTATCACAGACATTACAAATGAAGCTTCAGACTTTATCAGGAAAGTGTCTGCCTTACTTATGCCACCCAGCCAAAGGCAATGACAACTCACTTTGAAGATACTAATTACTCTGAGAATAGCTCCAAAAAACAGCTTCTCCACACTTCTGCCACGGGACACTAACTTTCTGTGAAAAATATTTGAACCTTGTTACTCAGCATGACTCTCTCTTTATTACAATTTGGGCTTTTGCACCTGCCAGAAGTTGCAAAAATACCCTTTATCACCTACTTCTACTTGTGAGGGAATGGTTTTGATACAATTTTTGCCAAAAGCAGAGGATTCTAAAGTAAGTTTTTAATTTCTAGCATTCTACAGAAAGTAAAAGGACTAGTACTTTGCCTTTGGGGGATATTTTGCTATCTGCTCTTCATGTCGAAAGAATAATTCTTTGGTTTTGGAGATAGGAAATGATCATCAGGAGTGGAAGTGGTAAATTCACTCGATCTGGAAACCTATTCTACCAATGGTACAAGCCCAAAGCTGCTTGGAACAATTTACGGACAAATGACTGAAGCTAGCCTGCAGTTCATTCCAGCAGCGGAATCAGCAAGAGTTATGACCGCTTGCTGCGCTGCACAACATACAATGATTGCCAAATGATGCTCCAAAATTATTAATAGCTCCATTTAAGCTTTGAAATAAAAAGGAATTATGTCATGTTTTATATAGGCATAGAATAAACATTACAAAAATTAATGTATTTTCAAATTAATTCTTGTAACTAAACTATCCTGGTCCTAGCATATTGCAAAACACTACTGATTAATTAAAACGAAGGAAGTAGTCAGTCATGTTCATATTTGAAAACTGGTGTCATATAATTCAAAATGGAAAGTACTTGTAGATTTTGCACAGGACAAGGCATTATGCAGATTGGTTCCATGATAGATGCAAATGTGAATCTGAAACTTGTGAAGAACTGCTTAAGTGGTACGTAAAACAATATTCATTATGCCAGAAATCTGCTTTCTCTTTTAAGCCTGTTCTGAACAGAAACAAGCATCCTGTTTGGAAGCAGCAAGTTGCCATAGCCATATTAGCAGCTACCACCTGTGAAGAAGGACACTTGCTTTGGGTTTTAACTTGCCCAAGCAGGGCATTACTTTTCTCACTTCCTACTTAAAAAAAATTTAGTGGGCTATTATATTACTACTGCAACCGAATACATTTCATCAGTTCTGGAGGTAATTTTCCCATTATCTTTTAATGTAATGAACAAAATGACATCTGTAATCCATCTGCATATAATCCCAACAACTACTTCTCTAGTATCCTTCAGATGTGAAGATGTTTTTATAGGACAAGACATAAAAGCCCTTTAGTTTATGGTGCTTTACAATACATGATTTTTCTTATATAAATAAATCATATCTAACTTAAGTATCACATATTTTAACACAATTTTATGTAAATCCACACATAGATTGGAAAGTTTATTAATGAAAAGATTTTTAAAAAAAGCAGTGTGCTAGTTTGGAACTCAGTCTTGCCTCTCCAGGCCATTAGGGATCGCCTCTAATTGCACATTACTGAGTTACAGGCTATCGCTTTACGGCACATTACTTACTCTGCTTTTCCATCCCAACTAGACACCACACATGCATTAAGGGGAGTGTCTGTTTTCAGCTAATTTTGGCATCTCAAGTTTTCTAAGCTGGTCTCTATTGTCACTGAACAAAAAGCCTCTTTGGGTGAACCATTTTTTATATTTTAGCCACCTCTTGCAGACCAAGATCCTGTTCTCTCTGTTTAACTTTCCTGGTGATGAGAATACCTAGTTAAGACAATGACAGTGAAGTACAGACGTTTCAGTCAGATGACTTATACAAAGCTATCTAAATGGAAAATCAAGGTAGAGTAGCTAGTATATGGTGAGATCAAATCTCACTGTAAATTCCGTACAATCACAGTCCTTCAATGTCTGTTTGTCCATATTTAAAACTTGGATCCAAGTGGCATCCTTCTAAAAGCATGAAAACCAATAAATGTACAACTGGAAACTGAGTTGCTCAGATACTGCACTAAGTTACACACATATGTATTTTATATGTATATCTGTATGCATTCACAAGAGTATCTCAATTATCTCTGAAGGAAAAAACAAAGTACCATTAAATTGAAGAACTCCTTTCTACTATGTAACACTTAGAACTCTGAACTCCTGCACTACCTATGCGTAAGATCTACCTCATGCAACAGGTTTAACAGACCTATCAAATTTCTTGCACCTAGTAAGAGACACTGTTGTTTCTTACTTCTAATTTGTCTGCTGATGAACGAAGTCGTAATTTATGCAGCAGAAGTGCCCTTTCCTGCGGCCCAATCTCATGTACCACCTGTACCAATGAACCAGTGTGACACTTGCCGAGATCTTCCGTGGTATTCTATTTGCTATTAGAGCAGAAGACACGGCTGGAGCTAAAGGAGTACATTATTCCACACGGGGAAATGAACACGCAAACCCGAAGTTTAGCTGATGTGAGCTTAGCTGAAGTTCAACTCCCTCTCACATTCTCTCTCCCCTTTTCATGTGATGCCACAAAGAAACAGGCTGGGAGCTAAGAGGACAAGTTTTATATGCTTCATCCTCCCATCTCACAATTTTTACAGTATACTATGAAGCTGGTCTTCATCATCAGTTCAAGCTATTTTATTAGAAGGAATTGTAATGAGACCAGCTGTTAAACGTGCAAGAAACTAGTAAATCGTAATACTGATATTTGAAAGCTGCTGGCTAGGAATAACACGACAGGAATAAGAGGTGTGCTTGCCAACATAGGCTCTTTCGTTAAAAGGATGGGTCCTGATACTGCTTTGCATGCTGTTGCCAGTCTTTCTGCAAAGATGAAAAGCAGCATTTATGCTGGCAAGATTTAAACACAACAGCATTAACATTCAACTCATACATGCTGCAGAGAGAAGAAATGCGATTATTTTCCTTTCCAGCTAAGTCGTACATGCTACTATGACATCTCTTCCTCTTTCTCATTTGACAATTTTGTGGATGAACACTAAAGCTTCCCAGTTATACCTTCCTTTCTATTATGTGTCTGGCTTTCCTGACTGCTATTTTTCTTCCAGCTATGATTAAGAGAAAAAGAGGGGGGAGAGCAGGGGGGGAATTATGCTAGACCTATGATACAGACAAAAGCAGTAACTGTGCATAGCAACACAATGCTTGGTGACTCAAACATGTAACTGAAATCCCTGAAAACATTTTTCCAGTTTGCCTTAGACAATAAAAAGCCATAAAGTTGATACAGGACATTAAATACAAATTTCTACAGGAAAATGCCACTGATGAAGATGATACTGGCCTGGAAAAAGAAGGTTAGATTAGCACATCTCTATTTTAAGAAGAAAACGTTGCTAGAGCATTTACAGAAGAAAAAATATAATTCACTGTATCCAAACAAAAAAATTCATTAGCATTATGCCTTATAAGAAAAATATAATAAAAATATTTAAGCATTTGTTAATTTGTTAATTAATATGCAAATGTAATCCCCAAAATGTTTATGTAAAATCTTACATTATACTCTGTTCATGTAATTTTATCAAAAACTACTTCAATGGAGACAAGGAGCTGGTGGGTGTCTGGTAAGTCTCAAGCAGCAATGAATGTACTATTTTTTTCAAGCCCATCCTGGTTTCACATTCTCTGTGTGTCAGAGAGATGGGGACTGTGCATTCCCACATGAATTCCCCAAATTCTGCTCCTCTCACACCTGCAGGACCAGCCCTTTTCTGCTATCTGGTAGCATCTGCACTTAAAGAGAAATGGAACAATTTGCCTTAAAAGTGAAGGAGAGGCCCACACATTTAATTTCTCTTTCATGGGAATCCACTGCTCCATCAGGCTTGGACATCTCTAGTTTTCCTACATTTTAAATCTCCATGCAAACATTCTTGTAGCATTCCCTTCCGCCTTCTCCTCCTCCTCAAACAGTCAGCTTTCCTGTGTTAGGGAGCTATGTCAATGTGTTTCCTTTTTCTTGCTTTTAGGTTCACAGGGATGGTTCTCTTACTTTCTCAAGCAGAAAGATTCTTCCATTTTTTCTCCCATCTCAGTGCAGCTGCCACCTTACGATCAAAAGAGGGTCTATTCAAGAAAGCACTTCAGGCAGTACAACAGAATGCTTTAGGACAGCAAAATATGTCAAGGCTCCATTTCAAGAAAAAAAAAATCCCCTCTGACAATTCCAGAGGGCCTACAACTTGGATCTCTCTGCTTCTTGGACATCCCCAGTGACTGCACAGGATTAGAAGGAGGTTGCCTCTCAGCTGCTTTATGCCAGTTTTGAGCTGCAGCCCTTTTTTTTTTTTTTTGATTTACAGCCAGAGGACAGCTTACCAAAGAAGAGAAATTTGGACCTATGCAGGTGCAGCTCCCTCTCAAGGTCTAAGACAGTTGTCAGGGTACCAAAAACCAATTTAACGATGCTTTTCTTTGTTACAAATCTGTGCTGTTTGTTCTTCCCTCCCTCCTCCAAACTCACCTTTGTGGCTCTTCCTTTCTGTCTGTTTCCTGACTCTCAACCCTCAACTTCAGTATTACAATACCTTTTAAAATAAAAGTTGTCTCTACATAGACTTTGGTATTCCCATTTGTAAGTACTCCCATTTCACAGGTTAGTCACTCTCAGTAATGACCTCCTAGAAACAGAGGTGCTTATTCTCCTCGATATTCGGACAAATCTGAGAATTTTCAGTATAGATGAAATCATAGATCACAATTCAAGAGAAACAATCAGGTCTTCTTCTGGTCTACTAGAACTCAAGATGACTTATTTCTGTTTGCCAATGGCTCTGAGTTAATCAGAGACAACATCTACTACTCCACAGAAGAACATTTAACCTGGTACTTACTTCACAGACGCCTAGGTATTAACCTTACCAGGGTCATTCAGATCTAGCAGACCCTGAACAACCTCACAGTGAAGGTAGTAGCTGAATCCAACTTCAGTTCATCAATTCCAGTGAGCTTTCTGGAGCAGTACTCATCTTCAGTGAACACAGAATAACTTTAGCTCTGCTATAAAAAGTTAGATTTGGGAAACACTCTTCACTGACAAAAACCTAGTCAAAGAGACTGACGAGCTAAGAGTATTACAGAAGTTACAAATTTTCCAGGAATCATCTTTGCCTCATCTGTGTGAAACACTGACCAAGAATTCTCTATTGGGCTCTTCCAGAGTTTACATGTATTGACTAGAAGTTCCAGAATCAACCCCTATTTATTTTCAATAGCCAGGATAGAAAGAAAACAAAAGGCCTAAACAAAGAAGTAGAAGGCTGGAACTTGAAACAAATAAGTATGTTCCACAATTTCATATATATGGAATAAGAGGAAGAACTAGGCCAACTACTAAGAGAATGACTAGAAATAGGAACAAGAATTCTTAAACTGGACTGCATAAGATAAATCCTCCTGCAGCTGAGATCCACTCTGTTCAGTGCTCCAACAAGCTGGTAAAACCTGTTCCTGATATTGACAATCAAGAGTGAGTAGCTACTCTGTCATTCATTACGCCAGGAATCTGGAATTTCAGTCTTCCACAGCCCAAGAGGCCTGGAACAGGAACCAAAAGCAGGCTGCAGTCATGCTGGGCATGCTGTCACAAGAGCCTATTATTGTCCAGCCTAAAGCATGTATCAGAATATAAGGTACTGATACAATTCTCAGCTTGAAAAGTAAGGTGATTTTGAGAGTTGCTTCATGAAGTTCAAGTGGTAATATTTCTTAAATATGGCCTGATAGTTTTCCTTCTCTAATCTATCAGACCTACTATTAAGTGCATCTACCAGAACAGCCAAAGCACCTAGCTTGTGCTGGAAAAAAATAATACTAAAAAGATCAACAGATGATTGTTTAAAAAATAATTATTATTTTTCATTAAAGCTTGTTCATTTCTCATTGAGGAAGTTTTTGTAATCCACTACTTCTTAATCACATAGTTTTACCATACTTCCTCCTTCAGTTAGAGCTACTCTGGGCCTAGACACTTGTTTTTTGCTTAAGAAATACAAAACACTTACTCCAACAAGATTTCTTCTTTTTTTGCCCAGGCTACAGAAAATAAAGAGGGAAAAAGAGCAGCAAACTGTAGATGTGGTCCAAGATTCAAAAAACATCTTTTTTGAGAGTCCATCAGAAGTCTGATACCTGAGGTGTTATTCTAGAGTTGGGAGGGAAGTAAACTAAGATGATGACAGCAGCCTGCCTCTCCATTAATAGATCAAACCTTTTATCTTCCAGGAATACAAGTCAACTAACTCAATCTTTGTGGATGAAGTTGTTGCATCAAAAAGGTATGCCAGCACATGGTAGAGAAGACCCCATAAGCAGAGATTTCTCAATCAGCAACCTGGTACATTCCATCTTGAAGTACACCAAAACTGCATGACTTTTTTCATTCTGTAATGCCTTCGGTATGTACAGATACAGACAATTTCTGTTCTTCAGTGATTAGTGCATATTTTAACTGCTGAGTTCTCTCTACCATATTCTTTCTGTCCTGTCACTTTTTAAACTTCCACACAACTGGTGGAGAATCCTTCATTTATTGGTAGTTTCTCATTCTGAGTAATTTTCCCAAGTTTGATGGAGCACTAGATTTCCAAGAAAGAGAAAAATAATATTATGTTCCTTACCTGAATTTTGTCTTCTCTGAACAGGGTTCTGCTGCTCTGTCAGGACCCACCCTGTGCTGGTTGCATTCAGCAACTTTTTTTGTATTCTGGCTTCATGGGGTTGGTCAAAGTCTTTCTCATCAGAGGTTTTCTGGTTGGAGAGAGAAAGAATTGCAAATGTACTCTGCCTAGTTTTTTTTTCTTGTGCCACTATTCCAGCAGAGTGACTCAGAGTTTAAATCTGTTTATTTTCCTTGCAGTTTTACAGCTTTGCACCTGTCAGCAGGGTCTGGAGAGACGTCTGTGGTTCCACCTACGCACCAGGCAAGAGGGCTCCCAAACAGGCTTCTCAGCCTTGGTGGAGATGGGGAAAACCAGCAGTTTTCCAAGTCTGATGGAGCAGGGGATTTCCATTCAGAGAAGACAAAACTAATGAAGGAAACTGATTTTTCAACAAGCCCTTATTTTAAACTGCAGCAGTTTCAGTACCATGCAGGTTTTTTTCTGTCTTGCCTCAGAGTTCCTAGAAAACTCTTCCTGTCTGAGGGGTTTTCTATAACTCTCAGCACTGTTAATATTTCCTATTCTGAGAGTTTCAGAGAGAGATGCGTAATGAATTCTGGGGTTAACAGGAAAAGTTGTATGTTAAAAAAGATTACTAATATGGCTGATTAGTTTCAAGACTGTAACTCAGCTGCTTAAGAGGATCTGAATGTTCTTGCTGTCAGAGAAAAGGAAAAGCAAAAAGTATTTTTATCTGAAAGATCACCATGCTTGTCCACTCTAGAAATAAGCCTTTGAGGAAAACAACAACAAAAAAAATCAGTATTTGAAAGACTGGCAAGGGTTGAAGGAACTAAATCTGCTGTTCCAAGCCTGAAAAATAAAAGCAGAACGTACAGATATGCTACCTTTTTACAATATTCACTACTTCCTGGAAAAGAGTTCTTTCATCAGTAGCGTAACTGACTTCTAGTCCTGTAACTCCAGATCTTGTAAGCAAGGGGGCTTGGTCTCTGCTCCCTAGAAAATAAAAGTAAAAAAACCTGTTACAATTTAGAAGGAATTTCGTTACTTCAGTCAACAATACTGCTTTAGAATAAAATGTATAACTGAAAAGAAGTATAGAACACAGCTTATTTTTATCTTAAATAATTATCACAATTAATTCCATGGACTTATTTTGTTCCTCTGGGGTGGAATACTTTTTTCCTTGTCACTTTGTAGAATTCTGCCATAGTGGTAATCTTGCACAAATTCTCAGATATAAACAAATTTGATTCAAGAGAAATTTCACTATTTTACAGGTACAAGAGTCCAGCTACTATTTAAGAAGTATTAAATGACTATATGACAGCTCACACACTGTTTTTGTGCAAAATATAGTTTTAATTGCTATCTTAGAGTAGTGCTTTGCAAAATGCCTTACAGAATGAAAATGCTATGTAACAGTATAGTTATTTTTTTCAGCACACTGCTAAGTTACTGATAGAAATGGAAAAACATGAGCAACTGCTCACTTAGCGCACATTAAGAGTGTCCACATTGATAATGTCTGAGTAACATCTAAATTTGTATGCATGCAGGAACTCAGCATTTGCCTTCCATATTAAAAAAACCCTCTTTATATGAATAATGCACAACACATACTCTGTTTTCTGTATACAACAGATAGTATGATCTCAGTTAAGATGATGATGTAGATTTTAAGAACTGGTGTTTTTAAAAGGTATTGTACTTCGACACATTTTTAAGATCTTTAGAATTAAGAAAAGTGTGCTTTCAGAAACAAATGTTAAAACGAGTACTGTGACTTACAAAGCAATAATAACACAAAAGGGGAAAAAAGATGTATCTCAATGTCAAGTCGCTCCACAGGAAACTCAAAAAGTTCTAACCAAGAAAGTATTGACAGCACACATCAATTAAAGCAACGAATGTCACAATAACATTTAAACACATCATTTTATTTCACTAACAAAACCAGATCAGAACCTTTGTTTTTTCAAAGTATCACTGGACCTTTTACAGAAAGCTTTTTCTTGATAAATTATCAGTGGCACACAACCTAGGGAGCCATAGCAGTTATACTGTGGAAAAATCTCACTCAGTAAGGTAATGGAGATAAATTTTTTAAAGATAGTAACAAGCATATAATACCAGAATAAAATTCATTGAGAATAATAAGAACTTAGCTTAACATGATATAATACCTACAATACTTCGAAAAATAAACTGGTAAAAGAAGAAGCTGTTGCCTTATTGCTAAATTTATTTTTGGTAGGTTTTTGTCCACGCTTAAAATTTTAGACAGTATTTTGTGGTTTGATACACATTCACAACGCCAAAGAAACCCTGAAAGAAAGAGGACTACTGTGGGGATGTTTTTTGGTTTGAGGTTTTTTTTTGGTTGGTTTTTTTTTACTAGCCTAAACCAGTGGTACTCAACCTTTAACAGCTGGAGAGCCACTTCTTAATAAAATGGAGTTGTAGAGCACCATAAAAATCAAGTATCAACAGTGTGATTTTTTTCCATCATGACACTTCAATGTGTGATGATGCTGCCTTAATGCCACCACACATTGATACATCACGACATGACACATCAGCATCCTCTCTCCCAGCAGCATTCTGTCTTCAATCCCTTCTGGCTGCTAGGAAGGAGTGGGGTGGAGGGGTGGAAGGGGCAAAAGGGCAAGTTTTTCCCCATTCTGCCCCACAGCTGCTGGGTGGGAGGTGATCTCTACTCTTACCTGTGGGGGGATCCCAGCAGCTCCTTTTCTTTCCCCCTATGGGAGGGGGAACTTCAGCGACTCCCACACTGCTGGTCCATTTGCTCAGTGCTCCCCGCGCTGCCTGATAGAGTGGAGCGCCGATCAGATGCCTACATTGCGAGAGCCGCCTGTAGGGCCATGAAGAGCCACATCCGGCTCTAGAGCCACAGGTTGAGTATCACTGGTCTAAACAAAGCCAAAAAGGTACAATAGAATAAGGGCCCCTGTTTGGATCCTAAAAGGATCAGATAAAACCACAAAAATAACCCTTAAGTAAAATATAAAACATACTGTCTTGCTTTTAACATTTTCTACTTGTAGCTATCCAGCAACTTGAGCAGGAAACTAAAGGCAGGTTTTCCTCTTTACACTTTTAGAACACTGCAGGAGCTTGTCCACAAGTACGCAAACATGGATATTTTGCACACGCGTATGTTATTTGTGGTTTGCAGCCCATGCAATAGTTCTTTGGAAGATATAAGCAGGAAAACTCCATATTTAATATGGCCATTCAACAAGACAAAATTAAATGAGATACACAGTAATATAGATACTCTATTACATTTTGCTTGCTACTGTTTGATTACTACGAAATAGCATTTTTGTAAAATAAATTAAGAAAAAAGAAATAGGAACCTTGGTTTGAGAGTGTCCTGTCTCTATCAATCACTATAGCACCAGTGATTTCTTTTTTATCAGTATTTGGCAGTGCTGAGTCTGATGAGATGCAATAGAATAAAGCACAGATCGGATCAAACTCTGGGTCTGGTTCCAAATCTCGTCTTGTTCGAGCATGTAACTCCATACTGATGAGAGTAAGGTGTTGGACCTAGCAAAAAATAAACACAGTATGTTAGTTTGCTCTGCAGGTTTCTTAAAAAAAAAAAATTAAGAGAAGACTATCAGAGCAAATTAAGACAGTGCAGACATTTATATGGTGGTACTACATTGTAACTACAAGGTCCCACCTGAAAATTAACAGAAGTGATTAAACATGCATCTCTGGATCTCACTTTTTTGCAAAAAACATCATCTTAGGAAAAAATAAGATTAATCATTTAACACATATTTATACTCAGTTATGAAAATTCAGCATGTGTTTCTGAGTACTGTATTCTTCTACCAAAAGCAGAAAATAAGACAAAAACCAGATAATGTTCAACATCAACAACTGTAAATTCCTGTAGTGTTTTCAAACAGCTTTGTATATTGAGCTGAATCACATTTCTGAACTGATGAAGAACAAAGAATCACTCTTTGTTTTTCTTCTCCCTTCCCCCTCTCACCCAAGACAAGTATGAAGACTAAGTCTCACAGGAAGGTAGGGAGAATACCTAACTTTGCCTTCACTTGCATTAATGAACTTCCACATCATATTGCCAGAGCTTTTTGCAGAATGGTTTACATTAAGAAAATGCTAATCCCTATATACTGTCAAGTTTTGATTCTGCAATAAAGACAGTATTATTTTATACTGTTTCAATGTTATGTTGCTGCTCTGTTGTCTTGCATAATGTTGCTCATAATCTGGATTAATGGAGAGGTTGGACAAATGATGAGGGAAAAGTTAGAAGTATTTCTGTGTATGTAAGCTGCCCTGGGGGCAGCCTGATTTCCTCTAGATTTGCTACAAACATCACTGAAGTGAAATTTTATTATCAAAGCTCTATCTCCATTTCCTCCTGGTTTCTTGTGGCTTCTCCTATGTCCTCTACTCAGTGCTATCTCCCTGTCTCCTCTATAAACTGGCCAACAGCTAAATGCAAGGCACAGGTGTGGAGACTGTCTAGGAGCACATATACACACATTGCTTGCCCAGTCAGCAGCCAAACACAGCAGCACTGTATTTACATTGCTTCCCTTTCTCCAGAACTTTGATTCCTCTCCTCACACCAAACACCCATCTACATTAAATATACAGAGACCTTCTCTGAGATAGGCACAGTTTTGTTAAATGCAGTAGAAACTGCCCAACAGGTTCAGAAGGTAACAAGTAGAAATACCACAAGGGCCTGACTGACTGCTGCCAGATGCCTTATTTCTTAAGGAAACAATCCATGAAAATTATGGTCAACTAGTTTTTCAAGTAATGTTTTTATGCAAAACTTACTATTTCTTTCTTCTGATTTTTCCCTTATTTTTATTTTTAAAGGCAGGTTTACCATCTTCTCAACCAAAATACTGTGAAGTCTAGTTCAATACTGTTAGAGGCACCTGGACATCAAGCTGAAACTGGTAGATCAACTACTTAAAAGCTGCAGACATCACACATTGATTAATTTTTAAGTCATGTAGGAACCCAGGAGAAAAAGATTTTTGATTTCTGCCAGTATAAAATCAGCCTGATAAACTATAATTTTATAAAGTGACATGTAACAGTAAAGTTACCTCATGTAAAGATTTTGCTTCCTGCAGGTTTTCCACACTGACTTTGAAACCATAAGTATTATTTAAAGATGGTCCTTCAATCTGGGAAGTCTCTTTCTTTGGATCACCGAGGGCAGCAAATTGATTCTTATCGGGCAGGGGAAGAAAAAAGCACAGGATAATGAGAAAACACAGGTTGCTAAACTCATATGTAACACAAAATAATATGAAATATTAAATACAAATTTATCAATGAAAATGCAAATGCTACACTAAAAATTACTAAAAAGTCCCCAACTTTTTACCATCTCCTAGTTTCATTTTTCAACATGCAAACAACAGTTGTATCTTTCTGCCTTTTAGAAATAATTTTAGTTCATAGCAAAGCAAGAGGCAGTTTGAAATACTTAAAAAACCTCCCAAACAACCAAAAACTTACAGAACCCTAAAAAAAAGCCCCCCCTCAGTCCCACACATACTGGCTTTCTTGGAAGTCCGAGGACATGGAAACCAGCAATTCTCTATTCTCTCTTGAGCAACAATTTGTCAAAAACCCCTGTTTCAGTCATCACTTTTTAAGGCACTGAATTAAAGGTACATGAAGTACCCCCTTGAAACAGGTGAATACCAGTATACTGAGAAGAAAAAACTACTGGGTCACTCCAGTAATGCACCTAGCCTGCCATTCTGTTTCCAACATGGGGAGCAGAAACACTGTTTAGGGAAAACAAGTCCAATCCCTTTCTCCTCTGTCAGCACACCACAAACTGACCTCCTTGTTTTCAGAAAATGTTTAGAACTTTGTCTGAAAACTAATACACATTGAGACACATAAATATACCCAGGTCTGGGTATACATACATAAAAATGGGAAATCACAGTAGAACTCAAAAAGGATGTTGTAACTCAAAGAGCAAAACAACATCTTTACACAGTGCCTCTTTAGTGTTTCATTAGTGTCTCACTACCCTAGAATAGCACCCTCAATCTCCAACTCACACTCGCTCCCCCCAAATTAAACTCATAAATTTATTCCTAACTTTGAGTGTGCTCTGATTCTACAACAATTGCACCCTACCATTTCAAATGTATTTTCAAGATCTTAACAGCTAAAGACAAAAACAACAAAGAAGAAAGAATGGAAATGTGTACATGTGGCATAATAAAAATACATCAGTACAGAAAATGATAATTTACTTTCATTTGTGTGGTTAGAAGTACTCTTCGAAGACCATCAGGATTACTTCCTCTCTTGTGGCTCAGTTTCTGAGCTTTTGGTTCTGTAAACACATGAGTGAAAGACTACTTAGCCTCAATAGTATTGTCTTGGCATTAAACAACATGCAAGAAACAACAGAGGCATTTCCTTAACACTACAAACAAATATTACATATATAAGCAAATACAGCTTTATCCTCTGTCAAAGCCAAAGCACAACTACTGCAATTTGGTATTTATGGACATTTAGGAACATACAGTACGAGGCCAGTAAGTTACAAAGCCTCACATCATTATCATCTTGAACATTGCAATGTTATTCACGTTACACATTGGGATTATTTTTTGAAAAATACAAGCAATATAGTCAACAAGATTAAAAAATCCCCCAAATAAGCAATACTTCTAAATTAAGCTTTTAACCAGCACTTCAGAGTTCAGATACTAGAGACTGTTAGGAAGCAAATGGATGTTCTACTTCTAGACTTTGTCAATAATTCAGTAGTTACTTTAACTACAGTGCACAGAACGTTTCCTTTCAAAAACTAGTTTTAAATACATTTTTGCACAGATATAATTTTTTTCTTATTCTGTCAAAAGAAATATATTCAGATTTGTGTGTATGTGTGTTATTAGAATCACTTAATGGATTTACCTGCAGATAAAGGAGTAAAACCAAGAACTTCAGGTATTCCATCTTGGTTTTTTCTCTGTACAATGGGTGTACTATGTAGGCAAATGGATTCAGAATTTCCAGGATCTTCATTAACTGGAAATGGAGATGTGTCAAAGGATGTCCTAATGCCCTCTTGGGTGCATGGAGAATTTTGTGCACTTCCAACAGGTACTACATCACTTCCTTCCATAGAAGACAAAATAATATCCTGATCCTTCCACTCTGTGTCTTCTGAACTGCACTGCTTGGGATCTGGAGATGCCACCTGCTGCCAAGGAGGAAGCACTGGAGAATCTGGTGAACTGTAATTGACATAATAATCTTCCTCCTCCTCCTCTTCCTTATCATGTTCTGGAGCTGAAGTAGTGTGTGTCTTGCTTTCACGTGAAGTTTTATTAGAGTCTATGTCATTTTTAGTATTTACAGAAGTTCCTATAGTGCTTATAGACTCATCACAGGTTTCCTTGGTTTGTGTTTTTGTATTTTCTGCCACAGAGGCAGGAGAGTTCTTTGTAGGCACAATAGGTCTTTCATCTTCCAGGCTAGACAAATTTAAATCTTTAGCTACTTTTATTACTTCTATAGATTTCTCTTCAGACAATACTGCAGAGCTGAAATTTTCATCTGCCTTTGCCAGCTCAGCAGGATGATTCTTAGGCAATTTCTTGAAATGTTCATATTCTTCTTTGGCATGAAGCCATATCTGAACTTGCTGTTGGCTTGGAGCACACTTGCATGGCATTATGACTATTTTTTTGTCTTCACTAGTTTTATGGCTATTACTTTCTCTTTTATTAACAGTAGAGTGACCATAATGAGGAGGAGATCCCGGCCTAGGACTTTCTGTCATTGCTGAAAATGCAGTCTTCCAGAGTCGTAGACCTTCTAATGAGAAGTCCCCCTCAAACTCGAGAAGGTCATTTGGAAGTCTGGTTTCCACTGTGAGAAGCCGCCCTCCAATCTCCCTGTGAAAAAAAGTAGCCTGAATTACTGTTTTACTCTAAACTGCACTGCAGGCAGTCCTCCAGATGATAGAAAACCAGAGTACTACTAACTAGTTTTCTCACTGTGCAATTCCCATGGGCAGTATTTTTATTTTACAAACCAGGAAGGCACATTCCCACTTACTGCAACAATATGCAATAAAACCCCCAAAGTTTCATGAAAGAAAACGGGTATTTGGACTGGAAGCACAGCAATTTTCAACTTCAAATGTATGTATATCAGATGGGATCTTTCATGCATCTGTGCCACTTAACAGCATAAAATTGTTTACAGGAATAAATTAAAACTGAATATAATCACTATCATATGTAGACAGAAAAGCATTTAACACAGTACCTTGGCTTTTCTGGAGCATCTGAAGGATTGCTGCAAAATGGTTCCTGATAAACTGTTTCTGCAAGATCATGATCCAGCAAAGTTGCCATGATTTCTTCACGACTGGGTGGGGACATGAGAGGCTTAAGAATGTGAGCAGTACGAGGTGCAAAGCTTCCATTCTTTGATTGTGAGGGAGAACTGGTTGATCTTGGTGAACTATCTGGAGTTGGAGTTAATGCTTCGCTGTTTCTTGAAACATGTAATTCTAAATCCTCAGAAGCTGCATCTACAAGCTCACCATCAGGCGATGACAACAAGGATGTAAAAGAGGTATTACCTGAATCAAGTGGTTGACAGGGTTCAAAAGTGGTTTCTTTTCTAATGTGGCTTTGAATCCAGTCTGAGCAGGTTGGCTGAGAAAGGTTAAGAAATCTCTCTTTATTTACTGTATTTCTATTCAATTTGAATTTTTCATTTAAACAGACTTCAGTCTCTTGGGTACAAGAGTTATCGATAAAACTAGATCTAGAAGTAGAAGAATGAATGGTTTTCCTCCATTGACTGTGGCAGTGGTTCTCACTATTATCTAGCAAGGTCTTCTCAAAAAGCTCAGGGCTCACGGAACCAGACCGTATCCATTTACTTGTGCTTGAAGAATGTTGCTTTTCTTCCTCAGATTTTTGGTCATTACGACACAGAAAGTCATTTTCTGTTGTTTGTCCAGAACCAAGATCCTGAACTGCATCACTCAAGAATTTCTGGGGCAAATTTTGATCTGCTGGGACAAACTGGCTTGCAGAATAAAAACTGCAAAATCCACTTTGCCCTATAGTATTAATATCAAAGTTGTAATTGTGGTCTGGAGATAAGCTGTCTTCAAGTGAGTAACAGCTTTCAAAACCAGGGTCTGAAAAAAAAATGGGGCTGTCATCAGATACAGAATGATCAATGCGACTGGTAATCGGCTGGCTTGAAGACTCAATTTTTGAAAGTTTTGCTGTTTTTTCTTTAGGTTTTGTGCTCCTAGGAGCACGAGATTTTCTTGATGATGTGACTGACCGTGACCTTTTGATGGCTTTGTTCTGTTCAAGAGGGCATGGTATGCCCTTGCTCAGCTGTGGTTTGTCCGGCAATGGCTCCTGTGCAATACTGGCATTCTGAGCTCTCTGCTGTCTCTTTTGGAGCAACTCTTTCAAAACAGCCAGACCAGACTGTCCTTCACCAAATGCTGATGGGGCCACTATATTCCTGTTTTTATATTGGGAAATGGGTTTTGGTTGCACGGTTGTTTCTGACAGAGGCCTCTGTTTTGTGGTTTCGGGTTTAAAATGTGACATATCCAAAATAAATCCTCTCTGGTTTTGATCGCAATTTAACTGTTTCACTGGACTCTTCAAAGATGTTACAAAGCAGTTTTTAGGCAATTGAAGTGGCCCAGGGTTTTCCTCAGATGGCTTAAGAATAGAAGAACAAGGATCAGAATGCTTGGATGCCTCTGGTAAACAAAAAATCTGCTGTTGATTATTGTCTTTACAATGCAAATAGTTAGTGGCATGTAATTGATCCATCCTCGATGTGTCCAGAGAGTCACGAGTTTCATTTAATTTCCCAGCTGGTGGCAAATATCTCATTTGCAAATTTTTTATCTCTTCTGCTTTTAGGGAAGTCTTATCCTTAGAGATGGGTGCATTCTGTGTTACGTGAGTTGAGTGATTAGATGGATCAAATATGTTTTGAATGAGAGCAGAATCCTTCATTCTAAATACAGCACTCTGAGTCCTGGACCTTTGAGAGCTCATTTTTGGTACTTCCCTTCCAGATGCCACAGGAGTAGATGCGAAAGATGAATGAGGGTCTTCCCGTGGAGCAGGCAAACACTGTGCATCTACAGGCTTATCAATTTCCATCAATGAGTGAAAACAGCCCGATGAATTACCTTGTGCATCAGCTGAAGGGAGCTGTGCTGACGGCAGATATCCAGCTGAATAGCCAGGAAGAGGACTGTCTTTGCGGTTGTGAAGTGGCTGAGAACAGACAGAGTTGTAAGAAATCTCAGGCAGATCTTGATGTTTCAGCACAAACTTGACTTCTGCAGTAGAGCGACCATTTCCTTTTTCATCTTTAAATACAACGCGTTTTCTTGAGGATGCTTTTTCAGCTGTTTTTTGTTTTGTTCTAGGTTTCTTCTTTCCATCATCTGGTGTTTTATTGGCTTGATTAATCTTTTTCTTTTTCTTGGTAGATACAGTGGGGCTAGCAAATTTCTTTTTACATTTCTTAACCTGAGTTTTTGCTCGACTAGTTTTTCCTACACTAGTATTAACAGTCTTGCTGTTGTAGATATTGGGCCCTCTACTAAATAAAGCTTCTCTGTCCAGGTTGGTCAAAATTTCTTCTGCTTTTGGATCAGTGGGAGACCAGCAGCGAGGTGGAGATGTGTTTACTGGGCTTGTGCTTCTCTCCGAAAGAAAACCTAACTTAGACATAACATCACTATAGTTATAGTCACAGTCTTCAGCTTCAGCGCTGTAGGAGGGCGAAGGAGGAGAAAGAATTGTATGAGTCCTTTTTCTGAAAGATAAAGTTCTTTTAATATTTGTACTACCTGTTTTTTGTGGTTTTCCAGCTTTTTTCTTGGTTGACTTATGTTTTGCTTTCCTTTTGTGACTTTTCTTTGGTGTTAGTGGATAAATAGGATATTTGGTTGCAGGAGAGTCAGGAACTTTTGGCCAAAAGTCCTTTAAAGGTGCAAGCTTTTTATATAAATCCATCTTTTCCTCTGTGAGTACTACTCTTTCCTCACTAGAATCTACTTTCCCCAATTTAACAAGCATATTTTTTCTCCCTCTAAATCTATTGATGATAATATATTTAATAATAACAGGTGGCAATTTTTTAGAAAGTTTTCTACGCTTTCGAGACTTCTGAGACCCATCCAAACTTTCAACACTTTCTATCGGTTGAGGTAGATTAATTTTTGAGTTGTGTGCGACAAAGCTCGATTCACTGTCTTCAGTCTCATAATTTACCTTCCGTTTCGTTCGGAGCGTGTACTTATTCCCACACAGTCCAAATGACTGCTCAGTTTCAAGAGATCCATCTGCAAACTGGCAGTCACTGTAATTAGCAGTACTTGTAGGCATTTTGTTTTCAAAAGCCTCAAGAGGAACTTGAACTAAGTCACTAGGTAAAGCACTATCCTTATCAGGAATGTTACTACAAGCATTACCTTGTGTATAGCAGCTTTCCTTCACTGATGCAACATCATTTACACTTGCAGGCTCCTGACGATTGATAAAACTATGCTTCTTTTTATTCAGTTTCAACCTGGACTGTTTGTTGCCTTGCTGTAATTTATATGTCACGGGAGCTAACTTCTGTGGTCGACTGAGACAATTAGAAAGAACAACACTAGGAAAGAACATATAATGTGCTGCTTGTTGACTGAGGCTTGGCTTTTCTGCCTTGTGCTCTTGAAATTCTTCATACCTAATTTTAAGCTTATTAAGGCCACCTTCATCAGTGTTATTTTCAAGTGAATGTACCACAGTTCGACTGCCTCCTGAACAAGATACCAATTCACCATTTTCTGTAGCTGTTGCTGGAAAATAACTATTTATACTTGCACTGCTGGATTTTTCATTTACTTCAGAGGACATTTTACCTTTGGAGTGGCTCATATCAGAGAAGTTATATAAGTTTTTATTCAACATGTTGTCACCAATATGGCGGCCCACATGCATAAAAGAGACATCTTTTTCAGCCTTTCTAATGCTAATGTACTTCCTACTAGGTATTGGTCTGTTCACTGATGAAATATCATCTTCATAGTCAAAAATATTATTTCCACATGAAGGAACTTGGAGAGTATCTTTCTTGTTACTCTCTTTGTGAGAGTTTTCTGCATGGGTACTATTGCTGAATGGAGTTGGGTACTTTGCTGAGTAAGTGCTTTCTTTTGTAAGAGAATGGACTGAAAGTTCAGGTCTTGTTTCTGTGTTTGGTTGTGAGAGGTCTTCTACAAAATCTTCATTATTCAAAACGTGGTTAGAAAGGGCACTTGTGTGTTTACACTGAAAAGTAATTTTAGCAGAAGATGGGGGTTCTAGTGTAGCAGCATCTTTGTGAAAGATTGAGGTCTTTACAGACATTTTGCTTGTTGCAATGACGGAGGAGTGAGTTCGAGAACTTTCATTATTCAAAGGATTGTCTGAAATGGAAGACAAGCAATTTTATTCTAGTTTTCCTGTAAAAAAATAACCTAAGGCATTAAAAATATTAATAGTATTTTCCTGAAAGCCTTCCCATCCAAACAAGAAACAAATCTGTTGCAAATCACATTACATTTATAATCATGACAACTAGAGACCCTGACTACATGAGTTGCTTTATCAAAATCACATAATCAGTACATTTGTCTCAGGCATTTATTGGTTATTCCTCAATGGCAGACTTGCATACAATTGTCAAAGATTTCATGCTGACTTTCTGAAAGAAGGCTTCACAATCACTTTCAGATGACTAAATACAAACAGACTGATTTCTAGAAAGATTGTACCCTGCTTTGTCCCTGAGAAGTATGTGTACTCATTGGCTCTGAAAACCAAAAAACTTATTTAGATAACCTTTCCCCTGCAGAAAAGTCATCGCACAGAAAGCTAAAGTAGTATATCTTACAACATGGCAAGGGCTTTGTATGAACTGCGCTGGGCACTAAACATGGGTAGTTTCCTGCACTTTTATAAAGCAAAGCAATACAGCACCCATTCAGGTGTTCATGCAAGAAGCTTGCACCGGTTAGTTAGATCCTGGATTCATATCCATGTATTAATGTTCCCACATAAATCTGAGACCAGCAAGTGCTGTGGTAACTTGTCCTGTGCAGACTCATCACATGGTATCTGTGAGGATTTTCATGCCTCTCAGTGATACTTTCACCACATTTATTGCAGGATAAGTATGGACAGGGAAGTGGTAACAAATTAACAAGTGTGTGCTGGCTCATAACCTCGCTGAACCACAAGCAACTCGACAGAGGTTATGCCACCGCAAAGAGGCAGCTACCACAGAGCACCTGGCACACAGAAATTTGTTCATGTGTCCACCTCTTCAGCTGAAATGCTGAAGGGGGACAGCAGTTATGAAATATGCTGTATGACCTGGAAGCATGTGCTGCACACCGATGTACTAGACTGGGGATCCTTTGGGCCTTTACTGTAAATCTCAACCAATTTGGGGATTATCTTAGATTCATCCTGCCTTCATCTTAGCAATTTATTTGCTTCTCGCTGAGAAAAATAAAAGGAAGTCCCAATCTGTTTCTAATAACATTTTCTAATGCATACACAGAGTCCCTGATCTGTGAAACACAGCTGGGAGAGGCTGCCTATTATTCTCTGAGGGTAGGAGTCCACAGAAAGAATGAAGATGATTAACTGAAAACTCAGAAAATGCAAGTTTGGCAGCATCAACAAACACACGGAAAATACCTGGCTATTCAGATATAAAAACTGCAAAAATACTTGTCAGTCAGATCATGTGGACACAGATTCATGTGTGGATAGGCGTTTTCTAATTTAGAGGACCTGGACTGAGATCTGTTTAGAATTTATTGTATCTTCTATTATAAGAAATCAATGTAAAAGTTCACAGTAATAAACTTTCTAAGCTGACGTTCTGCATGTGACATTTCACATACTTAAAATATACTAAAATGTAAACAATTATTTAAGATGCAGTCTCATTAGCCAGCAGCATCTCTTATTACAACAAATTAGGAAGTATGGCAAATAAAGAAATCACAATTGTATATTTGACAAAAGCAAATCATATTAGCAGTATATCAAATCATGTATTAATCCTACCATTATACCTGTAAAAGCAAAGAAAAAAGCAAACTATGTTTTAAACACTGAATACAAAAGAATACTGTGGTTATCTATATAATAAGATCATATAGCTCACTTTCTCAACTGAACATAATAATGTGACATGTAAATTTTCTAATGAAACAAATAATATTATTTATATATTTGCCTAACCTCAAAGTGTGCATTCTGTTGACTAATGTTATTCGATCAAAGACAGCATGTTATAAAGATGGCAAAAGATCTCTAGAGATTAATTTATTTTTTTACAGATTCTGAAAGGCAGTTCCTTCTGCATCAGTTTTGCCGCTGCATAGTTTTAACTCATGCAATCCCAAATGTGAACATGCAATCTGCAGAATGAAACATAGGCCCAAACAAAGCCTCACTATATTTTAGCACGTGTGGCAAATACTTGAAAAAATCATCTAAATTTACACAGTGCTATCTTTATTATTTACAATTATCCTAGGAGGATTAATGATCCTACAGAATCATTACTTTAAATACCATATTTGGTTTTTTCCATAAAACTAATTAAACTGTGTTCAATTTTGGATCATTGATACAATAGAAAAACAGATTCTGGTAATCATAGAGAGCACTGAGATTAAAATACAGTAATTTTTTAAGGAAGATGTTAAGGGCCTGCTTCTGAAATCTGCTGAGAACTTCTCCTTCCAGTTGAAACAAGGACTGAAAATGGCCAGCACTTTTGAGAATTAGCAATTTCATGTGAAAATGAACTATGACTCAACTTGTAAAGCTGATTTTCTATTTGCTTACCACCATTTTCATCTGCAGTTCCATCTAACTGAGGTATTGAGAGATTAGTTAGGAGCATATTGTTACCACTCCACTCCATTTCTTCCTCTGAAGATGAATCCTCTTCTGTTGAACTTCGATGCATATTTTTGCCAGCTGACCTGGAGGAAAGTGAAGGAACTAATTGATGCACAACACTTCTATTAGAAAACACCATGAGCCACAGGGAACATGAAAACCAATGGGATGTGGTGCTATGTAGCAGTATAATTTGGGGGAGCAAAAGGAAACACAAAAATTTTGTCACATTTCTCACTGAGAAATCCAAATATTATTCGATGTTACTATTTTAAGAGGCAACATTTGTAGCCAACCATCTTAAACAGCAGGATTCACTAACTTAAGAAGACACAGAGAAGGCATTTAGATGCTTAATTTTAGTTCAATTTTACTGAGATTTAATTTCATTGCTTCAAAGTGCTTGAAATTTGAAGACTAAACCAACTATGCAAAACTACTTCAGTTTAGCTGTTAGCAAACAGCTAAACTGAAGTTTTTGTGGGTTTTGGTAAGAAATCTTTACTGTATTATAACAATTATCTCTCTTTGTAGGCTTAACTAAATCACGACCAAACTATGTTTCATTTTACCTCTCATTGAATATTCTGAAGCAGCTGTTGTTAATACTTAAGATGCTTTTACGAAGTTAACTGTTCTACACTGCCATGTTTACAGTCATAAATTCACTGGGAAAAAAAAAAGAAGCGAATCTACAAAGAAAAGCTTCTATGAATTTTTCATGTTTTTAAGATGGCATGCTTTATATGGGCATGGGGGAAGGAAGAGTATAATAGAAAACCACAAAAAACCAAATCCTCCAGTGTACCATAACTGTACAAACACTTAGGAATTTGATTTCTTGTTTTTTAAAATAAAGTGTGAGATGGACAAAGTTCTTAACAGAAATAAGCTATTCTGTGTCTACAAGAAAGAAATCCAGATACATATTAAGGAACTGAGGTTTGGGATTTTTTAATTTGTTTGTTGTTTGTTTAAGTTTGTGTAATACCCTAAATATATAAATACAAATGTTTTGAAGTTACAGGAAGGAAAATCCACAATAACCTAAATACAGTTTACTTCTGCAGAACTCTTTTATGCCTGGAGTTAGACCAGCCTGAATTATATGTATGGTACCATCCCAGATATCTGAACGCCAGCACTGAGCTAATTTAGATCAGGACAGATTTATTAGTTCAGAAACAATAGGCTCAAATGTAACCACATAATTTCCACTCAGGTCTGGAAGCATGACTTGGAGAATCAAGTAACAAATACAGCTAGTACAGTCTCCATGATCTAAGTGAGCTTAGCTGTCCCTTTTCTATGCTCCCAAAAACATGGAAAAGTACAGCATAAAGCAATCACCTCTATAGGCAAATTAATATCAAACTGGGGATGTTTCTTCCAACCTGAATTATGCTGTAATCCCAGGTAAATCTTTGTCAACTTCAGTAAACCAAATCAGACTGGAGATGACTTCTGCAGGTAGCTTGGATTTCTCCTCGTTCAGGCCCATCAGTGTGGATTCCAGGAAAATTTGTCTAACACACATGATACCACCATACATGAACCAGTCTAGGTCTTGGTGGGCTTTTTTTCTCCTGATGGGCTTTTTTCTTCAGTTCAATACAAATCCACCCAAGCCATTTAATTCACTCAATAGGGTGTGGTTACTCCTCATTAGCTCAACAGATTTTCTGAGACAACGAAGATTGGTAAATACTCACTAACAGAAAAGCCATAGTAGGGACATGGCAGGATGCATTAGGAAGCCATACAGACGGAATGAGCCTGAGCAGAGTAAATCATGAGAGATCTATCATCAGACTCAAACTGCTTCTTTATGCGTGAGCAAAGTCATGCAGGGAGCAAAGATACCCATGCTTGTATGTGAAATCAGTCCAAATTCTGTAGAGATCTCAGTGAAACAGAACTTGTAATTCCCTCTGAACACAAGTTCCCTCCCTGTGGAAGCACATGGTATGTACATTTTCCCTTGTGCTTTCTGTCTGGGGTTAAGGTGCAGGCATATGTGAGCAAGATATAAGTGAGACAGCTCATCAAAGTCGCTTGAGTTTTTAAATAGGATTCTGTACTGCACGAAAGCAGTTAATTGCTTCAGAATCCTACCTGACTCCTGAAGTTGTAGTCAAGTTCATACAGAGCTGTGCCTGAGCTAATGAATTCTGCAAGACACAGGTTTTCACAGAAACTACCACTAAACTGAAGTTTGATGTTATGTGTTTTGGATGGAAATTTCAACTTTTCAGACTACTGTGAAGGAAAAAAACATAGAAAATCAAAGGTCAGATAGAAAAACTAGCTTTAGAGATCAATTATCTCTAGAACTAGGAGACTAATGAACTAACTTCCGGTTCTGTTACAACTTTTATGTGTCTTGGGGAAATAAAATAAGTATTTCTATACCTCTCTGGTTCTCTGAAACATAGTATGATGACAATTTCTGATGGAGGAAAAAACCCCAAATAAAAAAATGTTATGTCTGTGAAGTTTCTCATATTTCAAACAGAATTATAAATATCAGAAGGTGTGCCATAAGCAGGGGTCAAGAGAAACCGGATATAGCTGCTTTCAGTGCCTGCCAGTGCAGGCTGTACAAAAGGTCATTACAACCTGAGAAGGTGTTCCAAGAATCTTGGGCCTTAAAAATATTGAAGTTGCTGACCTTTAGCAGTCGAGCAGAGTGAGCAACATCCATGTTTTGATTTAAGCTTTGAGCATGGAAACAAACAGGTGTTTTTTCCTCAGGTCACTTGGTTAGTCTTTATATGAATACTTCTTAAATATTGACTTTAGTAAAAGATGTACAAGATACACTTTAACATTTGTACAACATCCAAGGTATGACCTTACAAGCAAGTTACCACCAAAGGTTTTCTTGTATTTGGACTTGTCGAACAAAAAGCCTACTTAATTTTTCCTCAAAAGCAAACTAGAAGCTTATGTTTTGCCAAACCTAAACACTTAATCTTTATTTCCAGATAACACTCATGATTCACATCATCATCCTAAAAACTTGCATTCCATCCCAAGATCTGCACAGACTTTTCCATGTTGTCAAGAGAGACCTCTCTACATCCCATTGGGCTCATAGCATACTTGAAAACAAGGTGGGAGGGAGGAAAGATGTGGCAGAAAAAAAAACATACTAAGAAAAGAAAATATGTACCTTCTTTTTGGCCCAGGTTCTTCCAAGCTACTGTCCCACCTCTGGGACATTAGCAAGCTAAGTTCCATTTCTTCTTTCTCACACTGTGGCTCATTTTCTTCATCATCACTGTTCTGAGAATTTCGCCAGCTTCCAAGAGAACGATGGTCAGAGAGTGTTTTTTGATGTCCCATCTGATATCCATCATTCTCCAATCCAGCCAACAGATCAATCATGGCCTCATCAGCACTACTGCTCACTGCAGAAAAAGCCCATACAAGTAGAATCTATATTTTGTTCTACTTGTAAATGACTAGTTACAGTCTACCAGTAAAAAACAAAAACAACCAAACCAAACAAAAAAAATCCCTCATCATTTTAAAATCTACTAGTTTGTTACTGTCTAAGGCAAGACATGCTACAGAAACAGAGCCTTTTCAAATTTTATGATTTTTTCAAATTTTATGATTTCTCTTTTCTAGCTCTGTATCTAAAACTTTGACAACTTTCTGGATTTCTGTCCTACTCTTCTGATTGTACCAGATTTAGTGGACGCAATTCTCTCTCTCTCTCCACTCTCCTATTACCTCCTCACATTCAGTAAAGCTTCACTTTCCCCTTTAATTTCAGCATGAGCGCCAGCTTCTGAACCATCACTGCCTTCTCTTGCTCAATAGCTGCATTAGCTTTGTTAGGCACTTCTCTCTTTATCACTTGAGGACTTTCAATCACTGCATCTTCTCAAAAGGGATGCTGATTTTGACCAACTATTCCTCCTCCTGTTCTTTACTATAATGCTCAACTTTGGTTCCATTTTCATGTCACTATAAGCTGTTCTATTCCAAGGTTTGTCTAAACACTGAAAGTTTATGTGATTTCACTCCTCTCCTAATTTTATTTTTTTTTATGTGACCCAAGCTTACAGTAATTCATGCACTTCCCTTCTCATTTTTTGTTTCTTAAAAAACCTTCCAAGTCACAAATTTTTCTCACTATCTTCCTACTTATCTATCATCTGACCTCATAACCAATTTATGACCTCCAGTCTACCAGGCATCTTCGTTACTTCTCTCTCCTTCTCTGGCTGAAGAACTACAATCTCTACTTTCTTTCCTCAGGAAGCATCATATGATTACAATGATCTTGAGAATTATATAAAATAGATCTCAACACTGGTGAGAAAGGCACTTTTCATATTTTGCAAAGGCTTCACAAGACACCATGCAACCCTTTACAACAGAAACCACCCCCTTTTACAGAGTTCTGAATTAACCCACTTTCAATTACACTTTCTGTTCTTGGCTCCTTTGCCCTTTGTGAGGCCCATCATTAAACTCCAACCTCTACTTCATGTTAATATGAACCTTGGGGTATAATTCACAGTGAACAGCACAGTTCATGTGGTTCACAGTTCCTGTGGCACTACAACTCTACAGAGGAATAATAAAGACTAGTGCAGGCTATGAAGGAGCATAAGATACCCAAACATGCAGCATGTCACTCATAGTCACACAAGATACCAGAAATTAGTAGCTGCATGACAAGAAGGGAGGAGAGGAAAAAAAAGACCAAAAAAAGTCATATAATCTCGATTTGATTCTCTAGTCAATGGAAAAAACCAGACCATTTCAACACTTCAATTTGGTTGAGCAATTCAAATGTACAGATATAAGGCATACCCTACATATTATTTTAGCCACTTTTTATCCTCTCAGGTTTGCTCGTGTTTCCCAGCTCCCACAGAATTTCTTATAGTTCTTTCAATAAATCCAAATCCTTGCCTATAAAACTCCTATAATCAAAATCTTGCCTATTCTCTGCAAAATAAAACAGCACTACAGTCTTAATCTAACTTCATCCACTCCTCCTTTTTTAGCAAGAAAATATTTCAATTGCATTTTGGGTGCATATTGTATTACCCACAGACATATATTGTTCCAAGCACATATCCACACCCTATAGGTATCAAAGAAATGCAGGCTACTATGGCTTTTAGATACGCCTCCCTGCCCCACACCACGTGGTTCATATTAATGCTATACATTATGTTTACCAAAGAACACACATAGAGACATACCATGAACTATGTGCTTTTCATCTTCTCTAGAGTATTTGAACTATTTCTGCCACAAGTAGCTTTTCATACAAGTTCCTTTCTTGGTTATTTTATTGCTGTTCCCCCCTTGTGCCACTCACAATTTTACTGTCATGGTTTTTCTCCTCCTCTTAAATATTTTGCTTCCTGTTTCTTTGCCTTCAACCATTCTTTTTATCTACAAATTTTGGGAAATGCTCTGCTGCAACTTGCCTCTCGTTATCAACCTACAGTATCTCCAGACAGCTGAGCTTCTGAAGACAGATCATATGCATGTGTTCTACCTTAACTGTATGAAAGATGCAGTCAGTAACTGCAAGAGTATCATGGGTAGAGTCAAAATCATCTTCATTCTGATAGTTTTAGCCTTATAGCCTTAGGAGCATAAGGAAGAGCATCACCCACAAGAGACTGCATTGAGCTGACCGGGCGAGAGGACGGGGCTTACTGAACCAGTCAAACACAGCAGCCTCTACAAATACAGTCCTGGTGACATTTCTTAGAATACATAGGGTGTGTCTTGGTGGCAGTAGGGTATGTGCATGTGTGAAGTCTTAACCTGTTTCAAAAACTCCTTGAGATCAACTACTTACTTTCTTTCATGATAGGTAGCCTAAGGGAACACAAAGACTGTGGAACAATAAAATAGTCTGGAAGAAAACACATTCCAGTCATACTCACTAAAAACTGTAGTCTGATTCAGTCTTTGAGACAAAGGCTGAAAGCTCTGACTATTCTCCACAATGTTTAAAATTGCTTCTTCATTAATAAGTGCTTCCTCTTCTTTATCAGTATGCATCCTATTGGAGTCTTTAAAAAAAAAAAAAAAAAAAAAAGAGAAGGCATAAAATTTCAGAGTCAGAGACATCAATACATTATGAAAGCAAACCACTTTAGAATGGATTTTACTATCCAAGTATATTTCCATTATTTGCTGTGGCAATTTTAGAAAGGCTTACTCTAACAATAATAAAAATAAAAGCAAAACTACTCTTTGGTTTTTCATAACTAACAATCACAACTTCCTTGGCTTACTTCTGCTAATAGTATAAACAGTCAAACCATGACAGAGATTTATGCCTAAACAATTAGGATATTAAAAAAACTCACCTTTGCTCATCTTTTTATCATCATGCACTTCTACCATATTAGCTGGTGTACACGGAAAGGCTTCAGGAGAAAGTACCTCAGAATGTAGTGTTAGCTCAGCAGAGAACTCCTCTGATCCATTACTGTAGTCCAATGATCCTGACAACGTTCTAGTTAATTGAAAAGCAAGTTTTAAATGCATATTTAAGGTTTGCATAGAATACTATATTTTATGACAAATGGCTAAACACTTACACAGAGAAGTCATTTTGCTTGAGAATTTCTTTAAGTCTCTTCTGAAAAAATTTTTCACTCTCTGTTGCTGGCACAAATCCACGGTCTTTAAAATTTGAAAAATATTTGTTATTCAGTTTTACTTTGACCTCTCAACACAGAGAGCAGCTAAAATTACTGATTTTATTAGGAAAAGGCTCGAAGTTGAAGTGCCTGCTAATTTTTAGTGCCAAATCTGAGGGCTGACTTTCAAAGTGTATTAAAAAACTTTAAAATACTTCACATACTCCCACTGATCTCATTTGCAACTGTGAGTATCAAAAGCATTTACAAATCACGATGGAATTACACCAAGGTGAGCATCCAAGAAAAATCAGTGAACAATTTTGAGAAGTCTGGCTTATGCAGCCTGACTAACATTACACAGAAACACAGGAAAAAAGTCAATCAGAAAGTAGTCTGTCTTAACCAGGAGCCTGCCTCTTTCCTTCTTGCAATCTTCTGTCTTACTTGCCAAATATCATCCATATTTTAAAAGCAATATGGCCTAGGTTCTGCAGAGAATAGCCTGTTCATTATGCAATTATGTTGCAGAGCACAGTCTTCCCTGTGGAATGAATTTTACATAAAAATACAGGGATTTGTCTACCCTATTAGAATTTTAATCTAATATCACCTTAGCTATAATTCCGCAGAAATTAAATGGGACTGCCCTTGTGCATAAACTACAATGGAAAGCTTCAAGATAAAGAGATTTAGTTTTGTTGGTATTTAAATGTTTTCCACCACAAAGCATGCAAAACTGCCATTATCATTCATTCTGTCTAGAATGTTCTGCAGATAGCTAAATCATGATGTTGTTAGGCAAGGTTAAGCATCTTGCTTTCAAAATTGGCAAACACATACTGGACCATCAGTGAGCCTGGAAGTGAAAAAAACAGTACATCTAAAAAACCCTCAAACTGGATACACCAGTTTAAATTCTGTTCTCTTGCTTGCTTCTCATTCAAAGTTTTGGACTAACAGCTGCACAAATTTTTTTTTTTTTTACCTTGTGACTCAGGTGGCTTAATCTGAGAAGATTCACATTTCTGTCTCCGTCGCTGCTTTTCATCCTCCCATATAGCTTGCAAACCAGGGTTCCTGCCAATCTGGGCTGAAATATGCAATCATACATGAAGGGAAGTCTGCCCAAGTGACAAAGCATTCTTTCCCCAAATTGGATTCTGACACTCTTCTTCATCTTTTTGTCATTCTAGCCTGTTATTTTTTAATTGCCATTCCTACCTTACTCTAGGATTTGGTATTATGTAAAAGTTAAGGCATAACTTAGTTTGTTTTCTAGATCTCCTATTTGTAATCTAGATCTTCAGCTTTTTCTGGTCTTCCCACCAAGTATGTGTATGTATGTATATACAGGTGTATGTATGTACATATGCATACATGCACACATTTCATGTTGGTATTTCCATTACTATTCTTTCTATAGGTCTGAAACCTGTTATGCATTAACAAAAATCTCTTTATATTGCTCTATTTTTATAACCTCTTTTCTTTCAGAGTTAATTAATTCTTTTAAACTTTATAAATCTGGAGATCAACAATTCACTAAGACTGAAATCTGGATTGTGATTTAACTAAGCTGAGCTTTAAAAGAAGAGTGAACTATGACATCATAGTTTCTGTTCTAAAACCATTTTACATGGAAAGTTATTAACACTTCACCTTCAATATCCAGTTGATTCAAAATGTCAGCAGCTACTGCATCCACCTCCAATTCACAGGTACTTTGTGGCTCAACACCTTCCAACATTAAAGAGCTGTGACAACATAAATACCACAGGTTAATTGTACCAATACACTGAGTCTGAAACATGCATCATCACTGTTTTTTAACTGGACTAATATCTAAAATTTTTCAGAGGGAGCAGGAATGACTAACTGAATGCAGAATTATCAGTTCCCATCCTCACCTGAAAGTCCTTAAACTAATGATCATATTCAAATCTAATTGGATAAGAAATCTATATCTTCAACTTAAAGGGTTTAGATTTTTCTTTTGTGAGGAGAAGAGAAAGAGCTGGTAAATATCTCCAAGTACTAAAGCAATTACAATAATGTTCTCCTCCTCAAATATAAGATGAAACGTTCTACAGAACTCAGCCAATAGGACGAGGTGTATGGGTGGGATCATGCACCCAGAAAACACAGTGGCAAGAATTTTTCTCTCATTCACAGTTCAGAGCAATGCAGAACACTTTAACATTTACAACAATTTTTTCTGGGTTTTTTTCTTTATTTAGCCTGGTGAATAAGAAAGAGAGCATTAACAACCCAAACACATGCTGAACTAAGGATAACTGGCCTGATGAAGACTTAAAATACTAGAAACAGGTTCAACGACTGATCACCTTCCTGCTGTGCCTTTTCAGATCTGCAAATGTCAGTAACCTTCCACCTGTTGCTGTCAGTGAACAAATTTTATGGTGTCCATGAAGGAAGCTAACAAACAGAAACCATCTCCCAGGTTTGTTGAAAAAGTCTGTTTACCCTTTAAAATTTTTTAGGGCAACACTGAAAATCCACTCCAAGCTCTTCAACTTTCTAGTAGGGCCTGTAGCAATAGGACAAGGGGGAATGGTTTTAAACTGAAAGAGGGTAAATTTAGACTAGACATAAGGAAGATTTTTTTTTTTATGATGAGGGTGATGAAATGCTGGAACAGCCTGTCAAAAGAGGTGGGAGAAGTCCCATGTCTGGAAACATTCAATGCCAGGTTACAGGGCTCTGAGCAACCTAATCTAGTTGAAGGTGTTCCTGTTCATTGCAGGGGGGCTGGACTAGATGACATTTAAAGATCTCTTTGAACCCAAAGTATTTTATGATTCTATGCACACTGTCAAAGACAATCCATTGCCATCGCGTCCCTCTGTTCCCAGGCACGCCATCAGCTGAGAAACAAGTCCATAATATGCTCAAAATGCATACTTTTCATGTCACACACTTCACATTCATCAAAGGATTCAAACAGAGCTTTGCCTGCACAGTAGGCAACAGGAACTGCAGGCAAGCTGAAACTTGTATTTTGATCCCACAGTAAGAAACAACTGCAGGATCGCTGGGAAACAAGACTGAGGGAAGAGGCTGCAAGAATTGTTAGCTCCCTTTACAAAATCAAAACACTTCTGGGAACAAGCAAAAAGGGACCACAACACAGAATGGTCACTGATACCAGAAATGTGGTAAAGACCGGCCTTTGACTTGTCTGGAGGACACAAAATCAAAGATCTGAGCTTCCCACTTCCACTAATTTTCTCTTTCAAAATACAATAAAAAAACCAAACATTAATGGGGGTTGGGGAGAAAGTGAGAAAGAATGAAAGTTCTTGAAAAGTTGAAGAAAAAATTTGTTTTAGTGACCTATTTCTGAGGAGTTTGTTTGATGACTAAAACCATTAACTGAAGCATTTGCTTTCCCTCCGACAAAGACAGCTTTCTATTGTTTTCCCTTCATTTAGCTAGGATGTTTTGTAAAAAAAAAAAAAACAAACCTATGTCTCGGTTTTCCACATCCCCATCAAGAGTATGGCCAGTGATTTGAGAACTGATCAAGACCAAAGACAAAACTGGCCAAGAGCTTTCCAAGTAAACAGATTTCTTACTTACAAGAGACTCTAATATGGATTTATTATATAAAAATAACACTAAGTTCAACATTGCTGAATTTAAAACAAACTGGTAGATGTTAATGTTAACTTAAGTATTTTTCCATAGTAATATCAATTTGAAGCATGTTCTTTGTCTGTAATTCATTCAAACAATTTGAGCAACTAGAAGGAAAAGAGTTAGCTCATTTTGCCCAAGATCTAAATCAAACAGATATGAGGAGTCTTTCTCAAAAACTACAGTATTTCAATTTACATGGCACATTATTCAAATGAAAAGCACTGAGCTAAAAACAGACCTTTTCTGAAACAAATCTAGGATTTATCATCATAATTGTCATTAACACTTTCACAATGAAGGCAGGGCTGGCAGTCAAAACCACACATTCCAAAGACTTACATGGAAGCTAAAAAAGACACCTGACACACACAGTAAGTTCTTCATTACACTTGAAAAATGTCTTCCCAATACAACGGGTACATTAGCCTGGCATTTAACATCCTTGCCAAGGTGAGCTGCTAGACACTTGCACTAGCTGAAGTCATAGCAGTAGCACTACAAGTTTCTGCAACATCCAGGTAAGCCACAAAGGCCTTGTTCCCACTTCAGGAAAAACCTTGAAGGGCATATGAGAGCAGAGCAGCTTTAACTGGTCCTTCTAACATTTTAATTTATGTTGATTAAAACAAAAACATGAGGTGGAGAGGGGGGAGTACAAACTGTCCTGAACTACAGCTATTTAACATGGTTACATGCTGCTTTGGGAACTGCTTCATCTGAGTATTGGCAATAGCTTGGTCAGCTGTTAGGTTTGGTGCTTTTGCTCACCTAAAACAAACGTGTGCAACATATACACAAAGTAACTATATTTCCCATTCTCCCTGATCAAGACACATTTCCTCAGCAGCTACAGTGCTGTTTTTAGCAGGTGAGAAGACAGCATGAAGAAGTCAGAACATGTCTAGTCTCCCAGCTGTAGTTAGTTGAAAATACAAACCACTTCATGTCGTAAGCAGGTGTAATGCCTTGGAAGATACTCAGAAGTGGCCTGTTTGACACAGATTGCCTTATACAACAGACTAATCACCTGCCTCACATTGCACACATCAGTTCTGCAAAGAAAAATGGTGGTTTAGATAATGCCAAAACCATGATTTCAGAATATCTGTATTAGAACAAGGTTAGAAAAGATGACTTAGCAAGTCCCAGGCAAAGCTTTTCACAGCATCTATGTTTCATTTTTTATGAAGGAATGTAGAGAGAACTGTTCACAAGACAAAACTTGTAACACAGATATATGAAAGACAGGGTTAAGTGAGGTGGTGTAGAAGCAACTCAGCTGCACGAGAATGGAAATTTACTCTCCAAAGAAGCAAGATAAATCAGGGTTGCACAACACTGAGTTGCCATGGCTAGGCTACATGGGATACTCTTACCAGTTAATTTTAAATTGCCTTTTAAACCTACACATCAGGTGAAAAACCGCAATACAAATCCATTTTACTTTTGTATAAAAAGCTCCAAATACATTATTTTGAGAACAGAGAAAATGGCCCTTATTTTTGAAGAAAGTAATAGTTTGTTCACACTTTCCACTGAGATAAAAACTATAGTTTAGAATGAAACTTGTGCTCAAAGAAACTACCAACATCTGGTTTCTCAGACACTGAGACAATGAATTAAAGCTACAGTCAACACATATTTTAAAAAGTGCCCACTACATACAGCTAGGTAGATCAAAGCCCTCAAGAACCTTGAAAAATAAATAATCAACAAGGTCAGTATCTTAACTCACCAACATTAATGACGGCCTAAGGAAACAAGCTCTGTAATGACCACATCTGAGGTATTTGTAATGTTAAACTGAGCACAAGAGACAAAAACTAACTCCATGGAGAATCTGAAAGGTGTTACTCAACTGTGCTGATAAGGACTCTAAAATTTGACATAATAATTTTCCATACTCTGTTCATGGCAGAAAACATGTCCTTGTTTTCAGGATGTTCAAGTGACCTAAATAATGTGCACATTATATTAAAAAATCAAATAGCTAAATAAAAACATGCACAGGCTGACAAGCGAGAAAAGCAATTATGACAGCCACAAACCTAGCAAAAATCTGCAATATTACGTATCTGCTAGACTGTGCAAAAGTGTTACTTGTCAGATCTTTCCACTTCCATATAAACTAGAGTCTAATAGCAAATCTAGGATTTAAAAAAATAAAGTGTTTCTCAAAAGCATTCTACCAATCATTCTGCTTTTAACACATCATGTCCAAGTGGCAGACTTGACTGGCAGATTACTCTGATGTTAAGATTAAGTCTGATGTTTACCAGAAAGTTTTCTCAATGGAACTCATAGAAGTGTTTAGTCATTTATTATCAGCCACATGAGTGGGATAACAAAAGGTGTCTCATGTCCAGAACTCCTGATGTCAAAAACTGTTGGGTAGCACTACCAGGCTGATGTGACTGCTGCCCATTTTAGGGTAGGCTTTGTAGGTTTCAGTGCGATAACACTGGCAAGTATTATACCTAAAAGCCTTACAACATATGGGATTCCTGGGCACTAGAGGTTTTGGACATTTGTCTATTTGATAACAGAATCATTCTAGAATTACATTAAAAGAAGTGTCTCTGGCTTAATACAGTGCACTAATCAAAGCAGCAAGTAAATAATCTGGAGATTTGCCAGGAGGAAGACAGGACATGGCTAGGTTAAACGCTGTTCTTGGTAAGTGGCCAAGTAGCAAGGTGCTCTCTAGCACGGAAGAGGGAGTTCAGTCACCAAGAAACTTTGACATAGTTCTCAAACATTTTTCGAAATAAGGAACCATCACTAGCACTTACTCATGCAAAATGCTGCTCATGTAACACATGTGACTTTTAAATTTTGCAATTACCCTCCAGGTATCCAGAATTTTATTTCAGCCAAGTGATATACTGCGTTCTGAAGTCAAGAGATGCCCAATCAGTGGCACCGCTTGCTTAAACAAGAGAACTTGTTAACTGCCACTTACAGCAAGGACTTGGCAGATACATGTTCGACTATCTCTGAACTGTATTCTTAATGTACACGAAGGATAATGAGTCTGAACAGACATCCCAGTCACTACGAATACAAGACAGGCCTAGAAATTTTGTGGTCTCAAACAACATTTGACTGTCTTTTCCCTTCTTGCTTTTTCTTGACAGAACAACCAATAACTTAAGCATACAGCTGAAAGGTAGGGAAAGATTTATGCGATCTTCATATCTGATATTAAGAAGAAGCAAAGAACTTAGAAGTTCAGTGATATTTAGAAGACACTCCAAATGCTACTGAAAACAGCAGCCAAGTGGTGAAACACAGTAAGTAAAAAAATTTTGCTACACAATTCACAAAACAGTTAAATATCTCAATTTGAACTGGATAGTACTTGAAGAGGACTGGATAATAAAGTGAGGGGACTGTGCTGGTATTGCACACGAAACTAGAAATGAATACAGCTGTTGATATAGAAGTTAAGTATGTTGGGAATACAGAACATACTTTGTTAAGGAAACAGAAATAAAGGAAGAAAGGCAGCTTTACAACTACTGAGTAATGCTGTAGACTGCAAAAATAGAAACAGTTGAGTCACAATCATTTCAGGACACAATTACAAGGGTTTCCTTGGATAGGTATCTCACACTATCTGGGTCAGATTTACACTCAGTAAGGTTGATCATGACAATTATAGTTCCATTAAACCAAACTAGAAACAAATTTTCAGAATTTGAAAGGAAATTAAGTAGGAAGGCAATCTGGAAGTGGCACTGCAGCATGTTTGATTACAAGAGCACTGTTTTAAGTTGATGACTCCCATAAATAACCCAGGAGAAATTTTAACAGGCAAGTAATTTTGTGTAGATACAGAACAGAGTAAAATTAGGATGGAAAAGTTTAGGTTTGTTGTTTTGCTGTGGCATCTATGTCCTACAGCAGGGGGACAGTCATCCTAGAACACCCTTAATAAAAAAACTGATTCTCTAGACAAAAGAATGTTTAACACCATATCAAATGGGAAACAATTTCAGTTGAAGAAATCATAAATGAGTTCCTAATTTATTAAAGCATTTTAAGAGCTAACTAAATGTGAAATTCCTCTTGGTTATATAAAAAGGACAGAGCGTCAACACAAAATGTGTAGAACTGAATACAGACCAGTTTCTGTGACTGAGTTTACTTCACATCTCATTAATACTTTTGGCAGAAATTGCAGCAGTGTAGTAATGAAATATGCTGATAAGGCAAGCCAGTAGACATGCTGGATACATAACCAGATCATAGTTCCAGAAAACAAAAGCAGGGTAACTCAGGAGTAGAATAATAGAAACAGAATGAAATTTTAAAATGGCTGAAAGATCCTACAGGAACTTAAAATGGATTCTAAACAGAAGATTCTCAATGGGAAAAAAGAAAGAAGAGAAACATCTTGTACTAATAAATACTAATATGCTCACAAGCCAAATTGGCATGACTAATGAAACTGTAAAGTGTATCAGGAACTACCATTATCATTGCATATGGTGTAGAGAGAAATTTGTGTAGTATATTATGTAGTATTCAGGCTTTACGTTCAAGAAATAAATTCCCGCTGGCAGAACTTCAGCGAACGAATGCCAGGGAAATGGACAGTCTTGGTATTTTCCCCATTACTGTTAACATCCCACCCCTGGAACATTTGTGAGTGGGGGAGAAGGACTGGCATGAGTGAGGTGTTGCACCCTTGGCTGTATATATGGAAGCGTGGAAGGAGGAGGAAAGAAGACTTGTGGTTACAGCCATGAGGATGCATCCCTGGCTCCTGCTCTGCTGAGCTCATCCCTCTCTGGTTTTGACAGCCAAGAAGTACTACTTTGCTTTCTTTTTACTTG
The DNA here is from genome assembly GCA_014706295.1 of Lycocorax pyrrhopterus obiensis. Classification (NCBI taxonomy): domain Eukaryota; kingdom Metazoa; phylum Chordata; class Aves; order Passeriformes; family Paradisaeidae; genus Lycocorax; species Lycocorax pyrrhopterus. The sequence continues at coordinate 68,690,895 of JACSVZ010000004.1, read as the reverse complement.
CCTTTCCCAGATCTCTGTAAAGTAACATCAGATAATCCTGGGCTAACTTATGATCCAACCTTTAATGTCTAAGTAAGCTGGCTTGCAGAACCAAGCCAAATAAAAGTTGAAATGGACTGTGAATGAAATATGCAGCCAAAAATGAGAAGAAACAGCCCAAGAACAACTGCACATAAAGGGACCAGAAGTAAGATGGTCAGATGAATGTTGTTGCAAAATCCCCTAAAGTAGTAATAGAATCAGAAAACCAGACATAACCAACACAAGCTCATGTTTTTGCAAGCTAGAAAAACCTGAAGTACGGTTCAGGGCACACACTTTCTACTGGAGAAGCACATTCTCCCAGTATATAGCATTACCAGGAAGTGTGGCTTACTGAGCCCAATAAACTCTTCAGAGAAGAATGACAGGAACCACCCAAAGAATGAGAAGACTAGTGGATGACAGAAGGACCTGCCAAACATTAGCAAATAGCTTCAAGAATGAACTTGCTGTAGATAAACTATACAAATCAAAGTAGCTTCAGAAACCCAGTAGTGGGTTTCTCTCTCCTCCCCAACTCTGGCCACAAAACCCCCAGAATTGCAGAAAAATTCCATTTTCTTATAGAAGTGACATGATTACAAATTACAAACTGTAAAGTAGGAAATGCCTAGGAAAACGGAAAAGCATGGGAGACAGACATGAAAATTCTAAGCTGAGATTCTTATGTAGCTACCATTTGAAATGGACAAACTGAAATTCTCTGATAACACACTAATCATAGAGTTACAGAGTCATAAAGGCCGGAGAAGTCCTCTAAGATCATCAAGTCCAACTGTTAATCTAGCAGTGCTAAACCCTGTCCCCCAAGCAGCACATTCATGTATTTTTTGAACACTTCCAGGAGATTCCACCACTTCCTGGGTAGCCTATTCCAATGCCTGACCATCCTTTCAGTGAAGAAACTAATACTCAGCCTCCCCTGGCACAACTTCAGGCCATTTTATTTTGTCCTCCCACTTGTTACCTGGGAGAAAAGACTGACCCTCACCTGGCTACGCCCTCCTTTCAGGTGGTCGTAGAGAGTGATAAGGTCACCCCTGAGCCTGCTTTTCTCCAGGCTAAACAACCCCAGCTCCCTCAGCTGCTCCTCATAGGACTAATGATCCAGACCCTTCACCAGCTTCATTGCCCTTCTCTGGACTTGCTCCAGCCCCTCAATGTCCTTCTTGTAGTGAGGGGCCCAAAACCGAACAGAGGGTTTGAGATGTGATCTCACCAGTAAGGTCACGTTAGTTAAGGATGATTACAAAAACAATCTGTGAACTGAAGTGGAAATATTCTTTGTAACTACTAAGCTTGCTTAGCTCTTCATCAAAGTCATCATTCCAAACCCTAGAAAGTCAAATTTTGCCCATTATCTCTCAGTTGGATTTTTATAACCATATACCACAAAGCATCAGGTATCCAATACTATACAAAGAAACTAAATAATGATGATTTGTATTACATTATCACCTCTGGTGGTTTTTTTTTAACATGTAAAACATATAAGGGTCCCTTAAATGAGAGACTGGAACTCTGTATTACATGCAAGTTGATGTATATAAGAAAATAAGGCATACAACAGAAAAACCTGGGATGCTGACCTTGGTATTTCATCTTCTTCCCATTCAGTGAAAGATACATTGCTTGAATTTTCTGGCAAATGAGTTCTATGATGTTTACTTACACCTGATGTATCACCTAGGGAAAAAAGTAGAATGAGAAATTAATTCATTTATGTGGCAATATTTTTTACAAATATCATTATATAACTGCATTTATTATTTAATATTACCAGTCCACCTGCTCCTAAAGAATAAATAGCACTGAATATCATCTTCATTCATTAACCATACTATCGTATAAATGATCTAATTTTCTAACACGTAGACACATATAAAAAGAAAAATGTATTTCCAACACACTGCCATTATTAGAGTTACATTTGTTGCATTCTAGTCATATCTTAACCTAGACTCAATCTTCTCCTATTTGTGAAAATTTCAAAATAAATCATACAGAGTCTGATGTAAACTTCAGAATTTCCTGGGCCCACAGTTCAAATTCCAATGGAAATTAGAAACCAAAGAAAACACTAAATTCTACTTCTACTTTTCCTCTTTCTTATTTGTGAGCTGAAAGGGAATATACAATACATTCCAGACACAATGGTAGTAGCAGTAAGTGGAAACCTGCAATGAAGGCAGATGTTGTCTGACCTACAAATAAAGAAAACACTCTAAGTCTGCTCAGAGGTCTCTGTGTAAGGAAGTGTGCTCCAAAGTCATGCCGGTGAAGTCCTCTCTGAAGAATTCCTACCTCCCTTGAGGTCTCCATCTGAACCCTCAGTCTTCAGAGAAAGGAAAGACAATATACACAGGATATGGCACAAGAAAGAAAAAGGCCCAAGAATGGAGCTGTAGGGAGGTAGAATGGGAGAAGACTTTGAAAATTACTCAGTCTCCCACTTCTACCTGAAAGACCAGCTTGAACCTTGAATTTTCTCAAAGCTATGTTGGTGTCATGCACTAGCAGTTTTCTGGTATTAAATTTACCTTTCAGCCAAAGCAAACACTTCCGCATTTGTTAAAGATACACCAATTAAACAACTCAATTGTCAGAGGTCTTCAGGAATTCAATATTTATTAGAACATGTATTTTTATTCTATAGATTTTGTAATAGTCTTGCCAATGTGAATTCCACTACTTGGAATATTTGGTTTAGGAATACGTCACGTAGAAAAAGCCCTAAGTTACTACAGAAGCAACTGGCAGACACCATGCCAAAAGAACCTTAGAAGCTACAAACAGAAGCAAGCAGTCTTAATTAATTCCATATGTTCCAGACCAAGCTTTCTGCACTCAGACTAGTTCCTGCAAATCCTGCCCTTATATCAGACTTTTAAGTGGACTGACATGGCACAAAGATGTGGCATTCAAGTGGGGTGAAAAGACACCTTTGTGCTCAGGCAGAGCCAGCTCATATTTCAGTCACATCTGTGCTGTTACAGTCTATGCACTTCGATGCCCAAGCAGATGTTTCCAGAAAGACAACACAAAATATCTGATCCCATTTGGACAGATCCAGCTCAAATCTAGCACACCTTACTGTCTGTGCATTGGGCAGCTAGCCCAGGAAGAAATACAGCCATGTTTTTACTGTGTGGCACATCAGCAAATTCTCCATATTAAAATGTAAGCTGACTATGCATGGAAACATCTCTTGTTATTTTTCATCTGCAACTTGATTATTTTAAGTTGATGAAATGGGACTGAATAGTTGTATATTTTAAAGGAAAATACATCTCACAGCAGCTATGCAAGATTATAGGCCAACTGGTAAAATATACACTTTTATTTTTTAAATTTATATGCATTTCAAATACCACACCACAGCATTATTCCCTTTCTTATTCCCTATGAGCCCTGTTTTCATATACTTCAAAATATTGAGGCTCAAACTCCTGTATTAGTTTGTTTCTTCAGTAAAGTTAATCATAGGGATAGGGATTTAAGGACACCTAATATTCCCCTTTTCTTGATATAAAGGTCTTTAAAGACAGTAGCAATGACACATCAAGGTCTTTCAGAGTCATATTACAGAAGCAGATTCAGCTACTGAAAATACAAGTTTTGCAACAGTTACAGTGGTATGTGGTGCATGAATGAATAGGCAGCTTTCTTCACAGCCCATAAAGACAAGGACTCGAGAAAATGAACTGCTGCACCTTCTGGATACAGGATGATGAAGGCAGAACGTTCCTGCTAATACAAATTTGCATGCTGACCTCTCTCAGCCTTCAAAAAGGTCTACTTATCTCAGTGAGAAAAATACCACTATGAACAGGCTCCTGAGGCTGCTTGCTTACATTGACAAACAAACATATCAATTGCCAGACTCATTTTTATATCACCAGCAGCAAGGGAAGTAAGGCAAGTGTTTGCTGCACATCTTTTGACAAAAGCTTTTACTGCTGTCTAAGAAACAAAGTTTGGCCTGGCCTGTGTGACACAGCTATACTTGACTGAAAGGAATGCACACTCCCACAACACAGATGCTGAGGAACAGGCAGGTAAAGTGTGCCAGTTGCAAGGAGAGGTTGTGCTTTCTACACCACTCCCACAGCCTGAGCTCAGAGAGGGTTGCTGTACAAGGACAGGCCTCCTGACAGCAGTGCCTCTGTAGGGCTGCACCAGGGATTCAGCTGCTGTGCCAGGAGCAGCAGACAGTGATCCTGTGCCTGGGGATCAACAACAGACTGAGGCAAGCTACTGATACATGTGTGATATGGAGCCATGCAAAACAGAACGAATCTTCCTAGGAGCACTGCAACCAGTATCTGAACAAGCCAGACAAGGCAGTGTCATTTTTTCCCTTTTATTTTATTGGATTCTTCTCTATAAGAATAGTTAAAATCCACTGGTCTCAGCCCATGCTGCTCTTTCACCCCCTTGTTCCCATTCAAGATTTAGGTCTCTCATCCTTAAATAAATGATGAAGGAGAATACAAATAGCTTATGTTTTTCATCTATCATCTGAAAGAGAGAAAAAAAAGAGCTATGGAAAAAGAATGGAAGTAACTATTTCATACAATCACATTGCATGTTTCCAGAAGGCTGATTTGAATATTTGGAAGACTAAAGGTACCTGACTATACCTCCTCAGGACTGAAAATCCTGAAGATGCTCTGTCCATGGCTGAGCTTTTGCCTTCCTACAGTTCTGTCACCAGCAAAAAGTGTGGCCTATTGTTGAGCATGAAAAGAGTATCTTCCTTTAAACAAGAATTAGTTATAAAACTCCATGGGCTACTCTATTGCTGTCTGAACATACAGGCATAAAAATAAGGAGGAAATTCAGCATGATTCTTGCTTGGCATTTTTACAGAAAGATACTTCACCATTCCTTTCAACTTTTAGTTGTAGGAACAATTATGTTTTAAGTAAACAACAGTTATTTTATTAAACGTTAAGTCCCAAAGGCATTATGCTTTTCCTACTGTTATCTCTCCTTTATAATGAAGAATTTAGAAAAATTAGAGATGTTCTCACCAAACTTAATTTTTATGTCAGTGTGTACATCCAAAATGCCAAACTAATTTTTTAAAATACCTCCTTTGCTTACACACTAATAATTCAAACTTTACCTTAAAGCAAATTACTTTAGCACAAACACAAGCATTTTAATTAAGAACATTGATTGTAATCAGACCAAAATCATTAGCCGTAATTTTGTAAAGACACTACTGCAACAACAAAAAAAAGAATTTGAATTGATATACAAATCAAAACCATTAAAAAATAAAGCTACAGTATTATTATGCTATCTTTCATGTCAATTCTTCAACTAAATATCAACAATTTTTCATCTAGAAAAGAGGTGTGGTCATCTTGTGAAATGGTCACAGCTGTGCTGCTGATAGAACACGTGTTTCTTGATATACAGCATCTCATTTCAGGAGGCAGGCTCTTCCTCAATCCCCATATAAATGTATAAAAAGGAAAAAAGCTATATATGGACTTTGTTTTGACACAGAAAGCAAACTTCATGGAAACAACACAATACCCATTCAGGCAAACTACAGCAAAAACCTGACAGCTAGTGACATCTTGTTCAAAATGGTTGTTTTTAGCCTTCACAGCAATTATTTGTTCTTAAGAAATAAACACCTTACTTTTTCTCCTTGCCTTTCTGAATTTGACAGCAGCCAGGTTTATTAAATTCATTCCATATAAATTGTAGTCTATAAAGAGTTGGAGGAGGTAGGGAATATGGGCTTCATGAGGCTGGAAAGATTTGTTCATTATGGCTCCACCTTGCAGAAGCTCACAAACTCTAAAAGACAAATTAGGACATAAATAAAAAATTACTTCAGTACAACAATATTGATATTTGACTTTATCAAAATATAAAATACTTAGACATTTAAAATTTTGCCTTAGTTGTATTTTTAACTTAAGAACTGTGTTTTCACAATAACAGACGAACAAAAACGATCTCTGCTAATAATTATACAATATTTGGGTGTTAGTTACAAAGAAGCCTTGAATCCTTCAGCTTAAAAAACATGACACACTCTGAAAAAAAAAGTCCTAAAATATTCTATTCCTGCAAGTGATCCAAAAGCCACTATAGGCCATGGAAATCTTTCAACAGAACAACTGTGGCAGCTGTATGCCTACACACCAGTAACAAGTTTGAAAGTCTCTCTAGTTCTCCTTGACATATATATGATACACATGATGTCCTTCATGGCTTTAAAGCTACATATTGTGTACTCAGAAGGAAAATTTTAAAACTCTCTAGAACAAATCCTCTTTTTCAAACAGATACACATTAAAAAATAACTGCAAGTATTTGATTAATTATAAATTGGTACAATACGATTATGTCAAATTAACATACATCTATACAACAAAGAAAAGCACTAAGCATTTCTAAACGCAACAAACTGGGATTAAAAATAAAGTTTTATATAGAAAAAAGAAAGGAGTAATTTAAGTGAAGTGTCAGTCTTTATCTGGATAGGAGCAATTCAAACATGAGAAGCTCCAAATTTTGAAACAACTGTCATGGCATACATTAAGACAGAAATTTAAGTCACGCAAAATTTCACTCGCCTAGAAGAAAAATCAAGACAATCCTGTCTTATGATCATGTATTAGACCTTTAAAAAAAGTTACAGTATATAATAGCACATACTCAAGGGATTTCAGTTTATGCTTGGGAAATAATTTCTCATTTTTTATTCCTGAATTTACTGCAACTACTTTGACAGTAAGACTGAAATCAACAGCACTTTCATATAAGAGAACATTACTCTATTGAGAAATAGAAAACATGTCTAATAACAAAAGCTATTTAGTTTTCCAAGTAAATCTTAAATTTAGTAATTGTTGCTGGAATTAAAACCTACCAAAATTTACTTCATAATAGATGAAATGAAGCCATATGAAAGACAGCTACATTGTTTTCCTTAAGAGTTACAGGAAAAGTAACCCGAAGCAAATTTGTTTAAGTGTTCAAGAATTACAGCAAACACAAAACAACTAAAGGCAAGTATGTTTTGGTATTGCTTTCCTAACATGCTACTGCTTTAAAAGATTATTGGCGTGTTTAAAATTAGCAATTTTTAAAGTGTTTTGAAAACTGTGTGACAATAACTTTGGAGCTTTTATTTTGTTAAGTTATTGGTGAATCTTGTTTCAAACATGACTTTTTAATTCAAGATATAAGGAAATCAGACAGAACTTTGTATTTCCATATCCTTACCTTCTTACCATTGCAGGATTGTAAAGATAAATCTTCATGAACTGTCTCTCCTTTTCATGGTAACCATAAAAAGGCCTGGAGAGAAAGAAATAAAAGCAAGAAGCTAGCCAGTTATGCTGTGGCATTTATTCGGTGACATTTCACTATAAAGAGTATTAAATAAGAATGTCTATCTACCCAGGTAAAGATGAAGATGTATTTCATTTAGGTCTTCCCCATTAGCCTCTTATACAAACAAACAAAATACCTGAAACACTCTCTTATGCTGCTTTGAGGCAATGAGCAGCTGACTTTCAGTAATGACTGTTCTGAAGTTCTAAGGCAAGAGAGGTGAAAAAGAGGCAGGTTCTCCTAATTTCTACCTGTTTTTTTCTCACTGATTCAAGTAAAGATTGTCATCAATAGTTTACTCTGCCCAGTTTTCACTATGAGAGGAACAGCTACACTACAATTTACATAGTTCTCACAAAAAGAACAACATCAAGAAATTTGGTAGGTGACCTTCTTTGTTACTGCAAAAACATCAGAAAGTTCTGATTGAAAATAAAAACAAGTTATTGCAGCCACTTTACTCACAATATCTAGAAGCCACCAAAACTGTCTGGGAACAGAAATATTATCTTCCTACACTTAACAATTAGAAAGAATATATTTCAGAAATGCATGAAAAAAGCAAATAAAACATAGTGCTGCACCACACTGAAAATTAGCATTTACATTGTTTTGAAGATGAAAAATTGAATACATGTATCTAGACTACCTGTGGTCCTCCAGGATATTTTCCTTTTATTCATTATGATTTGACTTATTTTTCAGACCTTGGTTATGCAAGTTAAATAAAAATTAACTAATAGAATCCGTAGAATGTTATTCATTCATGTTAACATTCAGTAACAACATATAGTTCAGCAGCAATAGAAAGCTACACCAAATAAGACACAGTGGTCATCTTGATAGATTAGTAAATCTATGTTTAAAAGCCTCCACTTCCTGGCCTGTGCTGCTGGAAGAATCAGGCAGATAAACAGGACCTGACAGTCTCTGTTGGGGCCATTTTAGATGAACAACAAAAAAAAAGACCACCTAGAATCAGGCTCCTGCAAGACATGCCTGGTCTCAGGGAACCTAGAATAATCCAGAGGTAGAAAATGCTGCATGGAAAGTACTGCTCTAATAGCAGAGACAGAGAAAGCTAACAAGAACAGATTTTGCAAAATTATACACACTAGGATACAATTTAGGAAAGAACAGTTGTGTCAAGAAGGTTTTTTGGGAAAACCTGTTAACTATGTTTAAGTCAAAGCAAGTCAGAAGAGTTATTCAGAAGTTGTACAGCCCTGTATGAAGACATACATGGGTGGGGAACGAAAAAGAATTAGCACTGCAATCATCCAAGCCCAAAGTGCTTCTGTGTAGTACAACTGCAAAAAACATTTCAAGACAGACAACCAAAACTCCTGACAGGTCATACTTACATTCCAGATACTAATGATACTTTGAAAACATGTTGAACAGTAGAAGATGGATTGCCTAAAGCCACATTGAGTGCTCTGTCAATGCTGAACGCCACTTGACGAAGGTAGCATTCTGGATGCTGTCCAAAACCATCGTAGGGTACATAGAGGTAAGGAAAGATACCATGTAAGTGGAGACAAGTCTTCTGACCTAAAAAAAAAAAAAAAAAGGTAAACATTTATTTTCTAATGACTACTTTTTCTTCTTCTAAGTAGTTGCTACATCTGAATTTTTTCATATTATTTTCAGGTTCTGCAGACAGGATAAATTTATGACACAAGTGCAGGTGTGTTTCAAACAAAGTTACTAATGTAGAGCAGTTCTCACACTTGATTCATTGACAAAACCAATACAGAACAGATGTGGTTATGTGACATACACATGATTATAGCTGTGTAACAACAGAATTCACTACTAATTACTTTCTTTATAGTAATAGCACAGCATCTCTCTAAGAATAACTTTGCATACTGAGTAAGTGTTGGATTCTTAACAGTTTCTCAGCCTTTGTGAAAATTTTCAGTATCAATCACACAACCTCTCAGAAACTAAAAAGAACATTCAGAGCACCTATGAGGCCATTCAATATTCTAATTATTAAGGCATAAGTTGGGATGTGGAAAAAAACCCAGGTGATTTTCAACTTTTAAAATCTGTGGATCCCTGAGAGATTTCTACTGTATATGCAAATCTCCAGACTTCTAACAACACGCTTACTTCTCAGCATTAGCTTCCATGCATCTGCAATAAGAGCAGAGTGAAAGGACACACCATGAAAACCTTTGTGCTAGACCAGTCTGAGCTTCTCATTCAGACAAGGCAGTACAGGGATATGGACTGGGACCTCCCAAGCCCACCATAATTTTGGGGGGACTAGTCTCAACTACAATGCATGTTATCTGTTCTTTTCTCACCACAATACAACAAAGCATGCATTCACTGGCATTCATTTGCCACCTTTTTAGTCCTCAAAATCATTCATGACTTCTCACTGCCAATGACAAGCTTTCACAGAAAAATATTGTAAGCATGTGTTGCTGATTAACAACCACCACCACAATGATAGGCAGCACATATCCCTTTGCATTTTGTTTGGATGAACTCCCTGCACGAGGACAGCAAAACTGGCTGTGCTTTCATCACCCAGGAGATGAATGTTACAAAGAGGGAGCACAACTTCACTGGTTCACAAGACCAATGAAAAGACTTCCAGAAGTCCACTCTTTCAAACCGAGGTTATTTCTCAGCTGGTGGAGCTTGCCTGAAGTATTTACACTCAATCATACACCAGTGGCCACCCAGTGAAGACAGCTTAAGTCCATTAAAGTGCAGCAATAACAAGACCTTCAGGCTGAGGACTGCCAGCAAATCTTTTACACCTGTGAAAAGCACACCCAAAAATCCCAGTAACAGCATAGCTTTTTTTGTCTCTTTTTTAAAACTGGGGTCAGATGTATTGTTCTTCAAATTATGCTTAGAAGCAAAATAATTGCTAAAAAAATGGTACTACAAGTCCATTTTCCAAAGTGAATTTTATTCTTCTTGCAAGTCAACTCTATCAAGCCTCCTCATCAGTGTTGCAATACAATCTATATATGCATTCATAATGTTGAAGTCATCATCTGTGAATTCTGCCCATGTCTTTAAAATATTTCAGGAGAATAAAAGTCTTATTTATGTATCATGTTTTTCAAATAACAATACACTAAGAGAAAGGGGAAACTAAAGAAAATAAGAACTACAGGCTTGTTTGGGTTTTTTTTTAAATGGCAAAATAAAGGACAGTAACAACTTTATATGGCAGGAAACTTCTTCACTCCTAAGGTGGGAAAAGTCATGTATTAGTAGCATGTGAACTGAGAGAGGACTGGTTTGTGCAGTGGTAGCAAACCATTTATTTTCTGTACCAAGTGACCAACAAATCTGAGTGTATACTGATGGTTGTACTTAAGATTGATTTTGAAATAAAGGAGTCCCCCATCCAAATACAATTAACAGAAAATTAATAGTTGTTTAAAGTTGTACTGTTTCACTATTCAAGTTTGGTTGGTTGGTTTTGGGAAGGGTTTGAGTGTGGGGTTTTTTATTATTTTTGTTACTAAGTTGGAAAGGGTGGGTTGTTGTTGTTGTTGGTTTTTTTAAAACGTATCCCAGGATCATGTTCGGGGGAAATTCAAACTAGTTCATAAAATAATTTGTCTGAATGCCCACTGCACCTTAAAAAAACAAGTGAACAAACCAACTCACCACAAGCTAAATTTGATATTGGAATACAGAGTGAATTTCTGTATATACAAATACACATGTCTATCCCCCATGAATTTTATAAATTCAGGTGTTTGCTTCCTAGAGCTTGTCAGTCAGAATCAGTTCTGCACTTACACTTTTTATTTGCACTACTAGCTATGAACTCCTTTCAAAAGCGTGAATTTTTTCATATTTAAAAAAAACCTTAGCTTTAATGGTTGTCCAAGTATTCTGAGTTATAGTTAATTTACGTCCCCTTAGAACACAAAATTGCAGAGCACCAGAATAAACAGAAAAGTGACACGGTCTAAACTTACTATACTTAAATTCATGTTCCTTTCAAGTTAAGCAGCTATTTAACCATTCTTGCTGAATTGAAAATGTAATTTTATTGTTGAATAAAAAAGAGAACACATACAAACAAAGTTTCCTTCTATTTCCTTCTGTTCCCTTCTCCTGTGCTCCCCTTTATCTGCAAAAAACCCCGTGAAAAACACTATGGCTTTCAATTGAGCAGAGTCAAATTACTCAACTTACTTAATTCCAGGGAAATCTTATAGAACTCATACCCTGAGCTGCTTTTCATTTTTGATTCTGCCAAGAAAGCAAACAAGTTACTGCTGATCTAAGACTCCTATTAGGCTAGCAGCTGTCAAGTTACATGGGTTTACCCAGCTACTTCCTTTGATCTTTGATGGTATTGATTTATTTATCATGATATTTGGTTACACTGCTATTTGTACTTAAAATCGACAGTCATTTATTTCCATCATTTAGGTAAAATCATCACAGTGCACCAAATATCACAGTATTGGGTTTGAAGCCCAGACTCCAGTAATAGTAACCATGGTTTGCACTATGCCATTACAAATTCTAGTGGATTCTTTCCAATAGAGCCACAAGGAGAAAAAAGATCTACCCACTGAGGATTTCAAGCTACACAGACCTGCCAATTTACATAAATTAAAAACTTGGCTTGGGAAAGGGTTAATGAGTTTTATGGCTTAAATATGTTAATCTTATGTTCCCGTTTCTTTTTGGAGATACAGAGAAATTAATTTGTACCACTAGAACAGCACTGACTGCTACAGCAGCCCACTTACAGTGACCAGATGATGTTATTTTTGTATCTATTCATCACTTTCTTCACATCTGTAGAAGTGGTGCTCAACAGCAGATTCTGCATATGACTGATCTCCTCAGAATTTCTGGATACAAAATTGGCCACTGATGGGACAGGCCACTGAAATGTTTCATTCTGCGGTCTCTTCATGAACCTAAAAGAATGAGGTCTGCACTGACTGACTTATCTGCAAATCAAGCATCCCAGTATGACTCAAGGACACTGGCAAGTAAACGTACAGACACGCACAAGTAAAGCTGAGGCTTACTCGTGAGTCTTCGTAAGGCACTGAATGAAGCAGCAAATGAAGGAACACAAAAATTGCTGCTGTAACATAGAAAAAAGGCAGTCCACAAAACCTTGAGATACCATGAAATACTCAACTAGCCAACTGGCTATTTCCTCTGAAAAGAAGACACTGTCAACTAAATGTCAATATAGATGAATAGCCATAATAATAATGAATCAATACTTCAAAAATAATATAAATACAGTATTTTCATACAATGTAGAAAGCAAGCCCACCTGCCAAACCCATACTTACAAAAGCAAGTGGCATAAATGTTACTGACGTATTAAAACACAGCAATTTGCATACTTGAAACCCATAAGAGAGAGATTAAGAAATCTGGTGTTTTTTCTGGAAGATGGTCGCCATATACATTACTATTAGGAGCACATACCAAAGCATAATCCCTGAGGTAGTCACTCTACCATTTTTATGATTACAAGAAAAATCTGCAGCAACCCTAAGACAGAAAACTTCAATATTATCAGAAGAGAACTGAAACTGGTGTGATAATGCAACGCAAGGATGCTCAATAACTACTTAGCAAGATACAAGAACTGATGTCTCCTGACCACCAGAATGCTCAGCCATGCAGGATGATCTGGTAGGGAAAAAACTGAGATGCAATCTACACAGAATGGCTGAAGTTGGAAGGGACCTCTGAAAGTCATCTGGTCCAGCCCCTTTCCCAAGCTTATGTACACCTAATTTCACAGTACAACAAGTTAGAGAACCTGAGGATTATTATTCAAGTGTCCTCAGAGAAGTGCTTTTTCATCATTTGCCAACACTGACTTTGATTTAAACTTCTAAAAACTTTCCACCGAGATAAAACTGGACAAATTTCTGTACAAAAGAAAAATGTGAAAATTATAAATAAGGGAACTTATTTTATTGCCCAGTTCAGGAATAAAGTTTGCAAACAAGATAGACAAGGAGCACATGAACATCTGTGTATATATTCCAAGAGAAAATAGAAGTCCCACTGTTCTAGATGGAATTCCACACATACATGACTACCTGCTGGCTCATATTCCACCAAGGGGAGAGCTTCTGCAGACACTGTCTCCATTTATTTCCTCCAGAAGACTTACAATCTCATGGGAGAACTGCCTGAACAGAGAATGTAGACGATCACAGAAGGCAATCAGGTTGGTCAAGCATGATTTACCTTGAGTGAATTCATTCGGACTACTCTAATTTCCAATAATGAATGAGAAAATGTTCTACAGTTGTGATACAGTTCAACCAACTTTTCATAAATGATACTCAAAGCTGTGTAGCTCCTATCCTGTAATTCTTAACTCAGGAACTGACTACAGAACTCTCACAAACGGAACTCAATACTAGAAACATTCTGAACAGATGTTTTCTTTAGTATTTAGAAAACAAAAACTAAATCTAAATCTAGATAAATATGACTTCAGAAAACAGTTCAATGTTGGTCTACATGCAGACATATTTTGCTGTGATATTTCTGCTACAGAACAAGCTGATCCCATTATAAGAAGCTAAGCAAAGCCATGGGGAACAATGGTGTGGGAGTAAAATGGAGACTACAGCAGCATTTAAAAGAATGGCAAAACCCTGAGATTTTAGGAAATTCATGCTGGGAATTAATAAAGAGATGCAGAAGATGGAAGATATATGGCTTTTTATACACTTGCAATCTATTTGAAGCACTTAAGGTGCAGTTTTGTAAAGCGGAAGAACTAATTAAACATGGACAAGTATTAGAAGAAGAATACACACAAACACATCAAGCGTCACTACAGGATGCAGAAAAAACAAGACAATCATAAGGGATTTCTTTCCTTTAACAGCAACAGTACAGCAAAGTCATTAGAAATCGAAAGACATGACACTACCATCTTAAAAAGAAAACTGGTATTTTCAACTAACTGTTGAACCACTTACATTCAAAAACACTTGAAAAATGACCTGTGAATAGTGACACCTACAGAGGATTAGAAAACTAACAATCCTGTTGTAAAAACAATTCTAAAAATGAAAATTTTTAAGTGGAATAATATTAGAATTCAATTTCAAAGTAATTTCTTCATGCAATAAAAGTTCCTGTGTCAAAGGCAATCTCACTCCTTCTCCAGGAACAGGCTTCAGAGAGCAACATCAAGTTTAACAGGAGTACTTAATCTATCTTGCTTGGTAGGTGCAACATGGGCATGTTGTGCGCAGTTTAGATGGTGCTTTAAGTCTAAGCCACATTGCTCACTGGGGTGGGCTTGTCAAGCCTGTATCACTGAACACTATCAGAACTGAGTTACTGAAAAGGGACAGGACTCCATTACTTTCCAGTGCTAACACAGCCTGTGAAACTATAGCCACCGTTCCATCCTCTGACACGAAGAAAACAAATAACATACATGGACCGGTGAAGACAGGCAATGCTTCGATGAAGACAAATCCCTTTCCTAACAAAATTTGGGAAGATCCTTCCCCCTTAAAACTTTTGCTAAGTCATTCAGAAACATAAGAGTACACACTTTTAATCTCAAAGAGTTCTTCAACAGTATATTACATTAATGTAACTCAGTGATTACATGAAACTTTCAATCTTCTCCCAGAGTCATGAAACAAGTCAGCTTTTTCACAAGGACTGAGAAGAAAGGAAGAACTGCAGTCACACACTGCACACACACTGCAGTCCTGGATATTAGAGAATACTGGATGTCAGAGAAACAAGAATAGTGAAATTAGGCCTCGCAGCAGCAAGATATCCTCAAAACATAATCGAGAACAGAGCACAAAGACCTTATTTCACATATAATATTAGATATTTGTGTCAAGGTTTCCAGTTTTTCCCTAGGATGTGAGAAAACACTTATTTCAGTAACACCTGTAAATGGGACAAAAATATTTTTTTTCTTACATTTGTTGGAATCCAAATGGAGTGCTTGGTTATTTATAATTCTTTAGTCAGTAACCGTTCCTTGCAACATGCAATATCTTTACTCTTATGAAGACAAAAAAAACCCCCAAAAACACCACTAGGAAAATGAGGCCTTTGACTCATTGCAATTAGATTGTTCCTGAGCCTCGATGCAGGGACCCTTAGTAAAGGAGAAGAGCTGGGTTTTCTGTCTGTAATTTAAAATTAGAAACCTCTGTATAACTAGATGCATATTGGTGTGATACCCTGAGCTATGGGGGGAAACAAAGATCAGAGAAAAGCAGATCTCTGGGCAGTATGGAGATTCGAACAAGAAGTCCACGAGCTTCCTTGAATTTGGTAACCTCCAAAGGACAAATTCCTCTCAAGTTCAGGTAACACCAAATAAAACTACATTTGAAACACTGATTTTTACTGACATCTGCTACTGATATCCATACAATTAATTTGCTCACTGATAGCTTTTTACATTAAACCTAAGCTGTCTTAATAATTTGAAATATTAGGCCTAAGAGACCACGTGGTTCACCTAGTCTTGTCTTCTCCAGTCTAGCAAGCAAT
Organism: Lycocorax pyrrhopterus obiensis; assembly: GCA_014706295.1. NCBI lineage: Eukaryota > Metazoa > Chordata > Aves > Passeriformes > Paradisaeidae > Lycocorax > Lycocorax pyrrhopterus. The sequence goes on along the minus strand of JACSVZ010000004.1, from coordinate 68,674,950 downwards.
GTAATAGTCACACAAAACTGAAGACTATTAGATACTTTGAACCATGAAGTATCCAAAGAAGAAATAACCTTTGAGACCTCTCAGGCTAGAATTTACCTTGGAAATTACTGCTGATGGCAAGTATCAATTTTAAGTTCCAAAAGCAAGGCTACTATCTTTGTCTTACTGAGAATTTTTAACACATATTTTTTAGACTAATATGTAAGAGAGGCATTAATTTTTTTTTACACATAAACAATGAGCAAACCCCAAGAAAAAACATAAAAGTTGAGACAGTTTATTTAATACATCAACTCAGTGAAGATATTCTGATCATCTCCATAAAACTACCTCCTCCTGACTGGAATTGATTAGGATGTATCTTTTTTGAATTCCTGCTGTGACATTAGAAAACAATCTCAGAAACACTACTGATAAGTCTAACCATTTATAGGATGCAAAGAACATAATCAGAAAGGAACATCTATTCCCTACTGTTATCACCAAGCAAAAATAACTGAAATATAACTGAAGAAATTTACTGTTATGCGGTCCAACTAAAACCAGGAAAGTCCAGAGAAGCAGAAGACAATTTAAAAGAACAAATCTCCAGAAATAATGGAGACCAAAGAAGGTAAGAATCTCAAAAAGCAAATATAAGCTATGTACAAATCATCTTCAAGTTGATGACTGTGAGTTACAGAAATAGCCATAGTATTTTCTTCTTTTCTTAAGATACACAAGATGAGGTCAGGTAGTCACTTATTAAGCACCCATCTATAAAACGAACCACATACAAAATATTATCCTTGCTTCCTCTATTGACAGATTACTCATAAAAGCAGCTGATCAATATCAGCAACTATTTCTAGAATGAGTGTCAAAAATCACTACGAAGCCAGCTAAAATGAACTAAAACACACAAAGGAGGCAAATGCAGCTGGCCCCAGCTACAAATTCTAGCAATCATACCAGGCTCTCGGCATTCACAGGCTGGCAGCACAGTCCAAGCTGCTATTCCAGTAAGAAACACAACCACATGAAAGCAACATGGGCAGACTATGTTAGACCACACTGACCAAAGCATAGCTGAATAGAAAAGAGTGCATTTACTAGTCCCAGGTAAACTGATGAGGTGTACTTCACCACATCCTGTAAAAGATGAAACAACAAGTCAGTAGTGAAAAGGGGGAGTATAGTCACACAGCCTTTGGTTTCCATTTCCCTCAACGATTGTTCATCAAAGACTGACACTGCCACACAAGTTCTGGTAGCTATCTTACTGGTCTTTCTTGGTGCAAGTAACACAAGTCACATGTAAATGGAGAATGGTGCACAGCTAGATATTCAAAGTTTTCATGGTTGCTAACTGAACTTTCACTTCTGTATGAGGCTCATCTGCCTATTTAAATACTGTGATGTGTATGCATTGCTCCAGCCACAACTCATCTCTTTTTCCTGTGTCAGACAAAATAAACTGAAACATTTTTGTTCAACAGGTATTTTCCTGTCAGCTACAGAGCTAGTTAGACAAAAAGTACCATAAATTATTGCCAAAAATTATTTGTTACTCTAAACTGCAGGCAAAAAAACCCCTGGCCTTGTGGTAAGGTTAACAGTGTTTTCATCAGTATTATCCTTCATAGACACTTTTCAGAAATGTTGACTATAAATTCCTGAACAACACCAAGCTTTTGTAATACCCCCCAAATTACACACTGCAGAGTATATACACTCTCATGAGCCAGATTAGTTTATGTTAACAAGCAAATGACATCACATTGTTTGTTTTCTCTTCCTCTAGTCTTCAAACAGCACTAAATAATTCTATAAATACTTCTTTAAATTTTTGGGTTTGCATTTGCATTAGGATCTCTCACTTGCAGGTAACTGTCATTTCAGCCTGTTCCTTGAGCTGATGAAAGCCAGAGGATGCGCTCCACAAATACAAGCACTGCTCTTCTTTTTTTATTTGCACCCATAAGCAAATTTGTAACATTTGGTACTCCTTATCACACATACCCTTTTATTTCATTAAAGGAATTCTTAACATCTTTGGTATGTTCTAGGCTTATAATTTTTGGACAAGCAGCAACTTACTAGGAAGTACTTCCTTACTACGGACACCTTCCAAATTTCTGTGTAAGCTTTGAAATGACTACATGGTGTTTGACAGTAACAGTAGGAGAAAAAATCTCATGACCCAGGAAATAAAATGTGTTCTTAATATCTTACTAAACTCTCTGTTCCAGGTTTATGTGGCAAGTGGTTGGCAGAGGAGAGGTTGCTGTGGGAAGAAGCCAGAGGCTGCCCCGTGTGGGACACAGCCAGATCCAGCAGACATCCTGCAGAGCACAGCTGAGTCCCTCAGCCAAGCAGGGGACACTTCTGGGAAAATGTGTTTAAGAAAGGGAACACCAAAATCAGAGGAAAGTGGAGGAGGAACATCTCCATGGAACAGTAGATATCCCCTGCAGCCCATGGAGGATGCCAGAGTGGCGTACAAGGATATTCCTGAAGGAACTGAAGCCCACGGAGAGTCCACATCAGAGCAGAGGAAAGATGTGATGAGGAAGAAAGCAGAGAGACACCATTAGGTACTGGCTGCAACCCCCCTGCCATTCTCCATGTGAACTTGCATGGCAGGGGTAGGGTATGTGAGAAATAGAGATGAGCCTGGCAGAAGGGGGAGGAAAGGTGTGCTGTTTTGAGTTTGTTTCTCACTATCTGAACTGATTTTAGTTGGCAATAAATTAGCCATTTTTTCCCAAAAGGAGTTCATTTTGCCTGCAATGGTAATTGGTAAGCAATTTCCCTGTTGTTATCTATTAAAATAACCTATTGTTTTAGTGTTTCTGTTTTTCCTATTTTACCCCCCTGCACTACCAGACTGGAGGTGCTGGGTTGAACAAGCAAGCAAAAGGGTGGGAATTTTGATGTTGGCCAAGGCTGGCTCAGCACAGACCACTTAACAGAAATGATCCTCTGGATGTCAACCTCTGAAACATACTAACTATGTCAGAGAGTAAAGGTAACAAAGTAAAGCAAGTCTTAGTGTTAGTAGACTCCTACCTGCTACCTTGTGATCTCTAACTGCACCAGGAAACTTCAGAGGGCGTTACAGCTGCAAGTCTCTGCTTTAAACCTTTACTCAGAATAGAAGTTTCAGCCTTCCTCATTTAACTTAATAAAAACAATATACAGCCTCAATCACCAAAGTAACAAAACCTTTCAATGCAACATTAATATATTTAACCACAAGCTTGCCTAAAATAAAGTAGTCCTATTGCCATAGCTTACATTAAACGATGTAATGGTATAAACATTGTCTGTTTGTTGTGTTAATACATAATTAAACAATGTGGGAGACAGTATTATCCTTTACAACAAACCTACTTTAAAACACATCAGTGAAAGATATGTCTGTTCACGAGTCTTCCAAAAAAGGTTGTGCATGAAGGTGCAGAACATTCAAGACATTTCCATGTGGGGGAGAAAAACTACAGCAAGCAGACAGAACAATAAAATGCTCTAATCCATTGAAGCTTTTTAAATTGAGATTGCACATACCTCAAATCCTGATTCAAAGTTTTTCATAAAGATCCTCATGACAGGATCTTTCAAGCAGCTACACAAGGGAAACAATTTTCATCTGATTACAGCAGCATTTGGTGTGCCATGAACGCACCCTCTGCCAAACTCAATTCTGTAACGCAGTTAGAGAGGCAGCAGCTCCATACATGACTGAGAGAAACCATATTCTTGAAAACTGGTGGTCTGAATCCTAATTTATCTAACAGAATTGTAAATCCTAAGCAATTTTATAGTTTGTATTACACACACACACAAAAATCTTACCATCCCCTTTTCCTTCATAGAATTTTTAACCTTCACTCCAATTCAGCAGTTGTTCAATAATTATAGTCAACAGTTCCTCAGGATTAACTTGAGAGGTACTATGCAATGGCAAAACCAACAGTTTTAAACAGTGGAAACAACAGCAGCATTAGAAAAAAATCAGATTACAGCATTTTTCGGTATTTTTTAAAATTGTTTTCCTTCACACTAAAGAGTATGGTATATGGAAATCACACTTACACTTATGTTTTATTTTGCTTGTCAATACATTAGATAGCCTCACTGCTTTTCAAAAGACATGGGAGGGTAAGAAAAAAAGTCCTTAAAAACAAAAGTAAATGAAACTAGCTCTTTTTAGACTTTATCTATGGTATTTCAAAAGAATCTATATTTTAGCTTTTTGCCTTCTACTGCAAATATAGTCCTCAGGTGTCTGCCACACCCTCAGCTGTGGGTACTAACAAGCAGGGTCTTTACTGACTCGTTTCAAGGTGAACAAAGACCTTAGCATCCACTAAAGTATGACTGAAGTCAATAAATGCTAAATGCAGGCTCAGCATGTTGTTCTTTAAATGTGATCTTTTTATGCCTTCTTCTTTTATATTTTACAAAATACATAAATGAATGCTCTTTCAGTAATACAGCTGCTGTTACTATTTTATTCTACACATTTTGCAATACTATTAAGTATCTTACTTCCTATTTTAGTTTTTTTTGTGACATACTACTTTCCTTCCTCATCCTGAATTAGGCATCCATCCCCCTCTTTTCATCTTCTGTAAAGTCTAATGTCTTTTGGCAGCACTTGAAGGGTTTCATGGCTATTTGCCTGCTCTAGGCCTTTGTTTCTTTTTGCAAAGAATGCTCAGACTTTGTAGTATTCTTATCTTACGCTTGTTACCGTCATTAACTGAGAACATACACACTGTTCCACTTCTTCACATGATTAGAACTACAAAATATTTTTCTGTTTCTGTGCTACAGCAAAAAAATTTAAACATCCGAGCACTTTACAGAAAGTATGTATCCAAAGACTGCTTGCCTTGTACAGATTTCATGTGGTTGTCTTGTATCTACTCAATAACCTTCAGAGTGGCTGTAAAGATTGTGTAGACTGGATACTTCACTTGCCAAGGCAACATATTTATAGCAATGTCTGCATTCTTTAAGAAATGTTTTGAAGTGTTACTCAGAAGTATCTGCCGCAGATGCAGTGTCATCCAGTCAAAATATTCCTATTTTACAAGGTCATCTCACTGGCTATTACATTTTAAATTGCTGAAATTCTGTGCACAGCACAACTAACTAGTGACTACCTTTCTGCACTGAAAACAAAGGGTCTCCCTCAAAAAATCAGCCAGCAATCTAGTTTCACGTTTTAAGCCAATGTTACAAACATGCTGAAGGACTACTTAATACCAATCTCTCCATTGCTCTGTTCAGATCTGAATTTTCTCTTATCACCATTTATCCTTTTCCCCAAATCTATGCCAGCAGTGTCACAGAATCACAGAATTAATTAGGTTGGAAAAGACCTCCCAGATCAAGTCCAACCTATGACCAAACACCACTGTGTCAACTAAACCATGGCACTGAGTGCCACATCCAGTCTTTCCTTAAACACCTCCAGGGATGGTCCACCACTGCCCTGGGCAGCCCATTCCAATGCCCAACCACCTCATTTCTGTGAAGAAATTTCCTCCTCATGCCCAACCTAAACCTCCCGTAGTGCAGCTTAAGACTACGTCCTTTGTAACTGATACAATACACACTACAAGTTTTCAACAAAAATAAAAATAATACCTGAGAAACAATGGGATTTCTTGGTATGGTTTTGTCTAATAGCATTAATAAAGTGTGCATCAATAGCAAAAGAACTGCATTAAAATACAAAGATTCCCCCTCCCTAGGTTCTCAGTAGCGCTACTGCTGGTATCCAGAGAGCACAGAAAACAAACAAAAAAAACCAGGACAAAACCCCCTAAAAACCACCACCACAACATAATCCAACAAAAAAAAATACACTGTGCATGAAGAGGGGGAGCAAAAAGATAAACAGAGAGATTAAAAAAAAACGCAGAGTGGGAGGTGTTGGTGTGGGGGGAGAACAAGGCCAGTCTATTGACAGAAATCTTAGTATGTGCCAGAATAAAGTGCTACTAGTTAAGCCCTTGACTCCTCACATATATTAGTGTATGTGTACAACTGATAGTGACTCTCTCACAAAACCTTAGCTACACACGATACAGAGGAAAGACCTGGAATCTGCAAGTCAGAACAACATGCTGAATGATTTGCTTGCATAATGCGTATCTCATTTGTCATAGTAGTTAGAAATTTATGCCAATGAAGCAGACACCAGTGCATACAGAAAGATTCATCATCGAGGCAGATGAGTATCACTGTAGTAAACAAACAGCATTCCCACCTTTCCCTCGGAATTTTTATTGTGATGTTGAGTAAGTCCTATGCTAAAAAGGCAGAGGGATTTATTACATCGAGACAGTTAAAATGGTTTAGAAAACAGTGAAGTAGTTCCACACTACATTAAATCATTAAGCACTGTAATGACACAGAAACTTAAACCATGCTTTCTGTTGAAAGCCCACAAAAGCTTAAAAAAATTGAATATTTTTATTTTGTAATCTCAGTTCTTCATATACAAGTTACTATCATTACCTCAGCTCTAACTCGCAGATAACTTCACAAAAAAATTATAAATACATCAATATTACAAGAAAAAAACCCTTTCAGAGTGAATGTTTTATTTGGATTAAGTTTTTGACTGTGGATGATAAAAAAGATGATACCTACTCACTGAATAATTGGTTAGAGTCACTAAGCACCTTGTGCTAATTGCTAGGGAAAATAAGAAAATATAGTGTTTTATCACATTATTGAAAATCACTCCAAGATTTCACACAAGGGAAAATACTTCTGGCACATTTTCACTCTTTTTAGTGACTGCAACCCTGGTGTTCCTTTAACAAAGAATTTATATGCAATACTGATAAACAGGGACTCCAGAACTCCTACAGCACATGAAGAAAAGATGAGGTTGAAGGAGAACTACTTAAAATTTGGCAACTCCGAAGGCTGAAGAGGTCCTTGTTCATTGCAAGAAGGTGAGATGAAATTACCTTCAAAAGTCCCTTCCAAACCAAACCGTTCTATGGTTCTCTGAAGGTGAAAAACCAATTTGAATTGACCAGTAGATGCCACTTGACAGACTTTGCTGATCTAGATCAAGATCTAAAGTCATTTGTTCCTTGTCTCAGGACACAAAAGAACTTAAAGTCTGTATCAAAATTTATGTTAGTGTTTCCTAGGCTCTATAAGGCCATATTTCTTGTCTGTTGCTTAAGTGCAGCTCATATTTCAGGTTAAACCTCCAATGATTTACTACACTTTGATAAACAATATAAGGAAGCAAGCCAATTAACAGTAAGACACTGAATAATGAAAAAGTTTGAGATACATAAAAGGTAAATGTGTTGAAGATGAAAGTGTTAATTTATTGAAGTTCAAGGTTGCTGCTAAGTCAGAAAATTCCTACAGAAAACTGCAATATATTACCAGAACATACAGAACTAAAAACCCACGAATGGTATCATGACACATAGGCTTTGCTATTATAAGGATAACATCAGCTTCTACATATCAATTCTGAGAACAACTGTCTACCAAACACAAACTGACCGACATCTGACCTCAGCACAAGTGACATCTATCACACTATTTAATATTCTCAATCAAGATCAGTCCAGGCCAAAGAGAGCAAACCTGGTAAACAAACCACCTTTGGTTCAGCTGCTCCTGTATGCTGTCCTTTGTGATGAACATATACTTTCTCATTTAATTCCAGCTCTGTAAGAGCAACAACTGCATGGGTCACCTTGTGGCTGGAATGAATAATGTACTAGATTCCTCATGAACCTTAATCTAAAACCAGTTTTATGACAGTACTGCATGTTCAGCATCTGCACACATCAACAAGTATATCAAAAGGTGAAATTATGAGTAGAGTTTGGTTGCAAATAGTACAGCTGAAGTACTAAAGATTTACTTCTTATACCAGCACATGAGAAACTACATTATAAAGGTGCATGGATTCATTTGAGTTAAAGTACTTGCTTACTGGTCTTTTTTTTCCTCTAAATTTAAATGTCAAATTTATTTAAATATTACCTATGAATTACTGTTGAAATATAAGCATGTTTTAAGTTACTACATTTTAAAGTAAATTTTTAAAAGATATATATTTAAACATATATAACTGTCCATTTAGATCTTTGAGTTTTCAGATTACAGTGAACTGAATGGAAAACATTTTGATGTTTAGATACCATCTTCTTTCCCCCCACCCATTTTAACCTTAACAATACCTAGGAAGAAGTGAAATAACACACAATTTTACAACCCTGGAAACTTGCTATACATGTTCCTCAGTTTTTAATTTTTGTCCTTTTATTTCTCTAAGAAAGGTAAGGGAAAGAAAAAAACCCACAATGCAACACAAGGAAACAAACAAAAAAACCCCAATCTCAAAATCTCCTTTGTACTCCAAGCATTTCAATACAAAAATAACTTCCAGGTGTTTATACAGAGAGAAGTAACATTGAGAGATCATTCTTTAGAAAAAGCAATTTGGCTGTACAGTAGAGACAAAATCAGATGAAAACTAAGCTGTCTAGGTCATCTGGTCTTGCTCCTGCTCTCCATTTCTCTTTTGAGACTGAACAAGACTGGAAACTAGTAACTGAGCTGGAACTGGACTAAAAACTCACCCTGGAAAACGATTGCCCTTTCAATACATATCAGTTCCCCAAGTTCATCACAACTGCACAACTTACTGTGCCAGCACACAAAGACACAAAACCACGGAGGGCAGTTGTGCATAGTTCATGCTTCATACAGTATCAATGTCAGCTAATAGACAGCATATGCAGTACTCCAAACTATAATCTAATTGTTAGCTACTCTAAAAGCAAAGGGGAAAAAAAGCCTGTATTGCCACATTCTTACAAGTGGGAAGGAATGGTTGGTACATACATACAGCTTTTATGTTGTGCTCCTTCCACAGAGAGATAAAAAGCAGTTATTTTCTGCAAATACAAGAAAATACCAGTTAACTAACTGTTCTAATGTATTTAAGCAAACAACATCCCTAAATGTTTCTCACTTCCAAAGCAAGCTGGACAAACAGTATTTTACAGTATTTTCAGCAAACTAGACTGAGAAGGCAAGTAACTTCCAAAGATTAATAAAACAGAAAAGGATTTTCAAGGCACAAATCCTATTATTCTTATCACTTGTAAACCACATAAGATGACTTGAGTTTCATGTAGAAAAAAAGAACTAATTAATCCAGAGTGTAAAGCAAATTAAGTATTTCTAAAATTAGAGCAATTATATTAATGTTACTATAACCGGATCAGAGTTAGGACAGTGGCTATTGAATGGTGAAAGTCACATTTCTGCCCTTTTTCACATTAAAAAAAATGTGGTGGTGGCAGTGTTCACAATCAAAAAATGTACCAGTAAAGCTTTATATACTTTGCAGTTGTTTTCTGGACAACATAAATGGGCAGAATGAGAGACCAATGCGAAATCGTGTTCACACTGTAAGGCTATGGGATCACAATACACAAGAAATGAACAGAATCAGTACAGTTTGAAGTGCACTGTTTTAAGACATAGCTACTGGTCAGAATACAGCTGTGATTCCCAAACTGATTAAAACAATTAGAGAGAATGAAAACATGACAGTGTCATACACCAATAAATTGTCTTTCCACCACAAGTGAAACAATGCCAGTTTTGGTAATATTGCTTATAAATAAAGATCTATGTAAGGAAAAAAAATATGCATGAAAGATTTCTTTCACAAAGAAATCGTAGCAGAAGAAATTGGCTCAGCATTGGAGATTCAAACAAATCTGCACAAAGTTACTGTGTCAGAATTATGATTTATCAAATCTCTGTAAAAAAGTGGAACAAAAGCAATCTAACTGGAATACACCCAATATGGGATTCAAGACACACCCACCACAATCTGTAGTTAGGCTTTCAAAAGAATGCAAATTTACTTAAACATTCAGAAAGAAGTAAGACTATTGTTAAGAAAACTTTTAAGAAGTCCTGAGGATAGAAATCAACACTGTGGCTTGCCATGTGACCAGGTTTATGTTTTTGCTCCAGAGAAGTTTGAGGTTAACCGACTAATAATTAACATCTGCACTCAACTGGAAGATATATAGCTCTAGGGATGTGTATTACAAAACAGGCTATTTTCTAAAGTACCTTTATTCTAGTTTTAAAAAGTGCTTCAAAGTCCAATTTGTAGCTCATTGCTTATAAAAAAATTGTGCAGACAAGCCCCCTGTGTACATTATAAACATGCATGAAGTAACTTTCCTTCTTGTAATGGAAACACATATAATAAAGGACTGTCTAACTTCAAATGGAGCTAATACAGTCAAAATGATTTTTAAAACTTTCCTAGTCCCAAGTAAATTATTTCAGCAAAAGTAGAATCACTGCAAAAATAAGTGGACTCAAGACAATACATGGATAAAATTACTACTCTTCATGTAGTTATCACACCATGTTTAAACAACATGATCGGTCTTGTTACCTGCCTGTATTTTAGGGCCCACGAATCCTGCCTACGTGTGTGAGGCTCTTTATTTGCAGTTCCCTATCTTGACTCATTTCACCATGTGTACTTCAATCCAAAACTTGTATCACATACTTTGTGGTACCACTGACTCCATAAAGATGCTTCTGTACTGCTGCTCCCTGAAGGGAGGGAGGGGGGAAAAAAAGTAATTTATTTCCATGTGTCTAATTGTCAGAAGAACAGACCTACTATGAATCAGATGGATCTTTTTTCGTGGTCCAGAGACTTACTTTTTTTTTTAAGCATGAGATTCATGCAGTCTAATGAATTAAGCCTCATACTGCTTCAAAGGGGACTAGTGGCAGATTGGACCCCTTCATCCTACTTTAAGACAGCAGTTTTATAGACAACACCTCTCCAGTGTTTCAGGGGCACAAACAGCTACTTCCAGAAACAGCAAGAAAGCAAAAAAGCTATTCCCTGCCATGTAAATTTAAATCTACATTTTACAGGGGCACGTTACATGCACTCAAATTTGAAAGAGTTGATGGAAATTTCAAGCTGCCACCACAAGATGCATTTTCTAACAAACTTCCAATATTTTCTACCATGTTCTAAAAGTTTCCTTACTTTTTACCTCTGCACTTTAATTACCAGATAAATTAGGTTTCTTCCTATTACCATCCAAGCTGAAACCTTACAGCAATGTGTAACACAAAACAGAAAAGCACAAAAACCCCACAAAAGCACACAGAGAATCACATCTTTGTGGTATTTGTGAAATTTTAAATTAAATTATACATGTCACTGCCTTCCTTAAGCAGAGGAATGGTCAACGGATATCACCTCCTTAAAGTCTTGTTAGGAGCATGTTCTGCTTAAAGAATCAAAGCCATAGTGATGTTAAATCAGAAACATCAAATGCAACCTACATTGCCAGGCAAATAATACTGATTCTATGCTATTAAGCTTTATGAGAAATACAGTGCAGAGTGCTTGACAGTTTGCCACTAAAGCGTATAAAGTCCTCTCAACTAAGACCATAACTGCACTTGCCAGAAAGTAGTGATCTTCTGAAATATACTTTCTTCCTTTCTTAGTTCTCCTTTTAAAAACTGGGTTTCAACCAGGACAATATTCACTCAAGCTGGAGTGTATACTCTGTGATGGACATAAATGAATAATATTGAATTCGGTGAATATTCAGTGAAGAACATCTACTTCCAACAAATGAAGCCCATCTACTTTCAACAAATGAAGAGACCAAATCCTTCTGTGACGGGTGAGGATACTGCATTAAATGTGATGATGTCAGCTGCTCCTTGTACAACAATTATCTCTCCATTCCACTTGAAAATTCTCCAGTGATTCATTCTGACTTGTATTTCATCAACATGGGTTGTGCAAAGTACGACTGAATAAGAAATCTCTGAGGGCATAGGATGAGCTGCGTTCAGTGGATGGGTCTGACTATTTGGAAACATTTGTTTCCAAAACAATACTGACCCATATTGTGCAACGAGCTCTCACGCTCTCAGAAAGAGACAAGAGCAAAGGCAATGCTAGGAAGGTCTCCCAATGCCAAAAATCAAATCAATACCAGTGAAATACTTGTATTGCCATAAATAAATCAATCTGTCTAGAAATAAAGATAACTGTTTCAAAGAATATTGTAATGATCAGTACACTTGAAGTGCTTAACACTAACAGGAGCAAAAATACAATTGCTTTAGAAAAGAACAGCAGAGGCTTTCTATTTCTATTTTACACCGTACAGAAGCAAACCACATCTGGCCTAATGCTGTGCTCTCCTGAAGCTGCTTTTTACGTTGTTACTATTTATATGCTAGAAAGAGGTTTGAATAAAAACAGACTGGGCTTGCCAAACTACACTTGTGTTTACTAAAATAGTGGCTTTATTAGGCTGACGCACTTGCCTGATCTTTCAGTAGATCTAACCAGATCAAGCACTACCTGAAAAGGTGTCGTGTGTGTCATTTACATCCTTCTGGAGAAGAGTTTCCTCGCATAAAGGAAACAAGGAAATAGCATCTGCCAAAATGCAATAAGCATCAGAAATGTTTAACAATAATGGACAAATAGTAAAGGCCAATGATCCTATGAACCCAAACACTTTGCCTTTGCAACTGGCCAACATGCTACTATACATGGCTTATCCTGTTTGAAAGGGAGAAGGAATCAAGGAGCAAATAAATTCTAGACACATCACATTTATTTTATAAGGTATGCATTCACTACAGGATTCTCTCTTAGAACCAGAAAGAGCAGACAGCAGGTAGAAGCCACTTGCCTTTTATGCCCTGAGCTACCATGTGTGAGAGCACTCAGTATTGGCATCCTCTCTTAGGTCACAAGCAGTCAGAAGAATCCAATCCTGCACATGCTGAATTATTAATCAGATATATTTCTAAGGACAAGCACATCTCAAAAAGTGGTTTATCAAGCTAAAATGTACTCAAATTATGCATTTAACAGCTGCTTTTGGAAGACAACAAAGGCCTCTGCTCTATGACACTAATCTCCCTCTCCCATAGAAAGAAAATGGCAGAGAGAGACCCTGATTATCCACAGCCATACTTAATGGAAAAGTTACATTTAGTTTCAAATTCTGATTCTGTTGTGGCAGTGACACCAGCTGAAGACATTATAACGGATTGCTCAAATGCTTTGCAAGCACAGGCAAGATGTTTTGCCTGTCATCCCTGGAAGTATGAGCACATGCACAAGTTACAGCAGGTTGAACCAGCACATAAATTTACAGGATATCAGCTGCTCTTGCTATGACAGTTTGCATAGCTGCTACTAGAGGGTAACACCATCAAAGTGGTGCTGCAAAGCTAGTGAGCTCTCTCAAGAGCTCCAAGAATGAAGCACAATCCTACCCACAGATTTTATCTAAACCCCCAATATTTGGGGTCAGCTGTTTACATACAGCTCAGATCTGCACAGGCCAGTAAGCTCTGATGTAACACAAGGAGCCTAAGGGGGAGCTGGAACTCAAATCTTTCTACTTCACATACCTGTAGTTAGTACTCCACACTGCTGAGACTGAACTACAAGCAGTACCTCCTGACCAGAAGCAGCCCTGCACTGATACACCATTGCATCATATTGATGCAGTGGACTGATATGTAATGTAATTTTTTTTTCGCCCCCTAGTTATGGGGGAAGACTTCTTCAATTTGACTGTATTCCAGGACATTACAGACCTGGTTGTCCAGTGGCTTACATGACAAAAGCAGCCATTCTAGAAAGATCGGTATCTAGCTTTAGGAGAAGAGATGGCGACCACTTTCTTCTAATGGGCAGCTCAAAAGTCGTTAAATTCCTCTCTCTAGAATTCTTCATTGCTTATGTATTTGTTTGAATTTGACTAACCTAAATTTCAGGTACTTGTTTTTTTCTGTGGTTTTCTTACTAAACTAGAACTTCTCATCACTTCTTCACAAGCTCCTGATACCATCTAATAAAAGTTTATCTAAATATCCTCTAGAGGAGGAAAAAAATGTTTGAGCATTCCTCTAAGCCTCCTATATTTTTCCTACATAATTTAAAATACATTGGCACAGAGTCACACTGCTTAGCACAATTAACATCTGTTTCACAAATCCTACCTTCAACCTCTTTGGCATTCTGCTGTAAGCAAAAATGACATTAGCCCTTTCAGCATCAAACCAATATTCATTCAGCCACTTGTCTACAATGACCTGAATTCTTTTCACAGTCCCTGTTTTCTATACCATGGACTTTGTTTACATTCTTTGTTCTTACATACAACACCGCACTTTGTCTGAACACTCAAACTCTACCTAAAGTTTCTCACTTCTACACTTCAACACTCACTTCTACCAAGTGATCTGCATAATTATGTACGACTGCTACTATTCTTCATCTTTCTTGAGTTCTATGAACATTACATGTTACTTATACAAACTAATCGTATGGTCAACTTGCACTACAATAGTTTATTATAAATAAGTATTATAATCAGTAGCTTTTCATGAAATATTTATGCTCCTTAAAGGGACGAAGCTCCCAGAGTTATTAAACTTTTCTAAAGATGAAGCTCCAGCTCTTACTCTGCAACCACATGTAATTGAAAACAAATGAAAGCGTATGGTATCAGGTGATACAGTTATTAGAAAACTTTTACCTTGAATTTTACACTGCAGTGAGTATTAAAATAAAAAATTCTCAAGCAGCTCTCTTGTGTCCTCTACTCTCAATAAATTACTTTAATTAGTTTTACTACAGTTAGAAGGGATGTTGTTGTTCAACAGGCCAGAAAGAGCCAGTATGCTTGTACTTTGTGGCATACGCTAAGGAGCAATAAATCAAGCAAGCAGTACAAGAATAAAAACATAAAAATGCATCAACAAGCATGCCAAAAACATGTGCAAAAATATGCACGACTATTTTTATCATAAAGCTCAAAACCAGTCCAACTGAAAACAAGACACATTGTACATTAAAAGCACAGTAACATTTCTAACTACATATATTTTATCTATATATATAGTAGTTAGAGCATGTGGGTGTGTTTGTCCAAATAAGGAGCACTCTGGTTGAAATGTCTGTATTCTAAAATTTTGCTTGTGGGATTAAAAAAGCTCTGTCAAACTCAGATTATTCATTTACTTACTTTTTTTGTTTCCTTTTCACTTATGTTGCAGTATTCCTAGTTTAAAACCCTTTGGTACTCATTTTGACCACCAAAGCCGACAATTTACATCTTCTGAAGGGATACTCTGCATGCTAAGTGAGCTGTTAAAATGCCAACAATTACATGCAACCTAATCTGAACTATGTAAATTTTACTAAGTGTTGGCTGTTTGCCTTTGTTCCATGATCGAAGATTTAATCACTTACTCACTTAATATCGTGTCTCTCCTGAAACTCAGTTCTTAGAAGTCTGTAATGCTTCACCATGAGCAACTAGAGCGCATCTCTTAGCTGTACTGAGTTTCTCCCTTTTATTACCTAGATGAAATCATGCTCCTTTATCCAAATAATTAGCTATTACATTTCCACTTTTAGGGAATCACAAATTGTATGTCAGTGTGTGGTGGTTTGATCCTGCCTGGGTGCCAGCTGCCTACCAAAGCCACTCTGTCACTCCCATCCTCAACTGGACAGGGGAGAGAGAATTTTAACAAAAGACCCATGAGTTAAGGACAGGGAGAGATCGCTCAACAATTCCCATCACAGGCAAAACAGACTCAACTTGGTGAAATTAACTGAATTTATTATCAATCAGATCACAGTAGGATAATGAGGAAAAAAAACTTATACTGAGGTTTATGTTTGCAGCAAGCCACTAACATTACTTCACTTAAAAGCTTTTACATGTTAAGGAAACCATGTCCAAAAGGAAGGTATTAGAAGAAAACCAAACCATGGAAATGGAAAAGTTAAGAGACCTAGAATTACAAAGTTTTTCTAAAAACATCTTGTGACAGAGACCATCTCTCTCAAGTAGGTGCAGAACAAATATCTTAGGTTTGGTCAAATTGATATATATAGATGATATTCCTTCAGAACTGAGAAAAAGCTCCATTAATAAATACCACATAGAAATGACTTAAGTATTCTTTCTTTTAATTGAAGACAAGAGAATGAGATAAAATATTTCAACAAAACAAGAAAATCTGAAAAACAAGCTAGTTGGATAAACCCATTTTTAACACAAGTATATTAAATGCAATTCCTGTGTCATATAACAGATTGGCAGAACAGTTGAGGTTGGAAGGCACCTCTGGACACCATCTAGTCCAACCTCCCTGCTCAAAGCAGTCATCTAAAGCAGGTGGTCTATGACAATGTCTAGTACTTTAGTTAAGGGTTTTTTTTCTTCATGTTACTCCAGTTTCTACACAAATATATTTTAACAAATGTTTAAGCCATCCAATCACAACCACAGTTAGCCTTAAGCCCAAGAAAAAAATGAAACAAAAGAAAAAGCAGTGGGGTAGTTTCTCTTCAAGAAAATAAATATAATTAATTATCATGTGTATGAAGTATCCTGGTTTGACATTAATTACACTGGCAAGTCTAAAGTTTTACAAAACTTGTTTCAGAAAAGAGATTCTAAATCTGAAAGTTTGCTGCTGTTCAGTTCAATATCCATGTATGTATGCTCTTTTATCATTTTATTGACTATCAGCTTGTCTGGGCTCTACATTCTTCAGAATGCAAGCAACATGCACATAAATATGGTATTACTTTCTAGAGCTCAATGAACAGTCTAACAATAAAGTACTCTGACATTCTGGACCAGCACTATTGGCACTCAGATTGGCATAGTTTTAAGAGCTACCGCGTCAGGCTCTCTGACAGCTCAAGCACACATTACATTGACTTAGTTTTGGTGTTGAATGTTTCCTTGTAACTACATCTACAGAACTGGTTCCCATTTGAAAACTAAGTCAAAATGACAAATCAAAAAACAAGGGTTCCCAAGAGGCTTTCTTTTATGTCCCCTGGAATCATGGCTATTATTCTTAGAAGTCTGACATTGCAAAAAAAAAAAATCTGCTTAAATTGAAGATGGCAAGGAATAACGCATATTATACAAAACTGTACACAAAGTTCCACTAACAGAACTTTATTGATTCAGGTTTTGAAAATTTATGTCTACTAACTACCATGTTTAGAGAAAGGTATCAAATACCTATAAAAGCTTAATATAAAAATTTCACATCTTACTATATTAAGCCTTTGAGTTGAATGGATCATCAAAAGCAACAAGAACGCTTAAAGAACACAAAGAGCTTGCATTTCCAATGCACTGAGAAAATCATTGTCCAGTTGCATCAAAGTAAATCCTCAGTTTTGATCTGTAATCTGTTTAAAAGCTGAATATTTTAGTAATAGGATGGAGGCCATCTACATTTAAGACACCCAGAGGACTTAATCAAGCTCCTCAGGAGAATCTGGTAACTGGAATAGCAACATCCAAACCAAACACAGACATCTCACCGAATGGTCCTTTAATTAACTGAAGGTCCACGTGGACTAAGGGTTTTCATACAGAAGCAGGGCTAGTACACACATGACAAAACCAAAACAACAAAAAGCATGCTGGAAGGTTTAGGACTAAATGTTAGCTAAAAGGGGGAGCAATGTGGATGGGACAGAACTCTCATGACACTGTATGTTTAGTAAGTAAATGGCATAAAGTCTCCTTACCACACTGACAGGTAGAACTTGCAAATAACACTACAGATTAGCTAAGAAAGGTAATTTTACGTGTTTTTAATATAATTTTTGATTAAACTACTAAACCTTTGAAACCAGCACGTTCCATAGTAGTTGGTTGTCTGGAGTGAATTCATTGCTTTTTACCCAAGAGCTTACAGAAACAAGCATTTCTGTTTGCTTCAGCTGGTGGCAGAATACACACATGGTAACCTTCTTGAACCACTGTTTTCTCATGCTACAACTACTGGAATAGTACAAGTTAGCCATAAAAGAAAACAAAGAGAACTAGAAGCTACTGAACATATTTTTGTTTTCATTGTCAGAGAAGCAATAGCCTTCATCTCTTTGAAAATAGCTTTTGCTTTATTCACATGTGTTTAGATGCCCTAGCAGCTGCTTATCCCATGGAGAACAAAAAGATTAGCAACCAAATCTGAAAATCCAGGTTAACCTTTGTAAAACACCACTCAGTGACTCTGCATCTTCAGTACTCTTTGTTCATCTATGTATCTCCAGTGGTATGTTCTACTTTTCATGCTGGGATCCTCTAAGAGCATTTACCAGCACATACTGTCAGCTTACATGCCCCCTGAGAACAACTGCAGCCAGAGGACTGGAGGACTACAAGCCCCAAAAATAATTTTAGCTGCACAGTCACAACAAGCTTGAGTAAGAAATGTGCTTGATTTCCAATCTGTGATTTTTCCTGAAGTCAGTAAGCTTCACCAAATCTGAAAGTACAGGCAGGTTGCTACAGCAAACTATATGACACTTTTGGAGAAGAACCAAAGAAGCACTACTGCTAATTGCTTAGTGAAGACACCTTAAATAAGCACTTAAGAGTCCTCCTCAGAAGCAATTATTTATGTTTCCAAGATTTGAGAAGAAAGACCATGTTCCTGAAGCCATGCAATAGCTTCACACTAATGATATTTCATCAGGAGACAGATGAAGAAGTTTATACAAGTTCAGAAGTACACTGAGAAACCACAGCTCCAGGTTTTTTTTGCCCCTGAGATCTGTTGGATGGTTATCGCTGCAGTTAACTCCCAGTCTATAAAGATTACTGATGAGCAAATGGTTTTAGACTGCTGAAGTATAAAGTTGCTATCATCTCTTGCTCCTTTAAAAAAGAAGTAAAACATTTCTCAGGATGTACAGTTTTGTAAAGCAATGAGAGCACTACTTAGAGGCCCCAGCTCAAGTCTAGAAAAATCTCTTGAGAACACCAGTATCACAGAACAGAAATATTCCCATTCTCATGTTTCACATTGGGAAGTATTTTTGTTTCATTTCCAGTACCAATGATTTCACGTCTATTCTGGACAATGATATTTATTTTGCTGTCCCACCTCCTGGTCCTTTTGAGAGAAAGGTTTAGTTCAATCCTTTGAACATAATGATGAAATTATTAATAATGAGTTTAAGAAACCACTGACACACTTGAACTTGCTCAGGCATACAAAACAGAAGAACCTGGAAGTTTCTGTTAGAAAACTGAATTGATAGCAAAGTTCAGGACAAGGAAGAAAAGAATACATTTTCTTATTTGCAATTAGACCAAAAGGTGGAAACAGGACAATGTAGATTCGAATTATTCAAGTGAGATTACCAGTGCAGCACTGTGCCAGTTTATAAATTAGGACTTTACTTCTACTTATATTTTTATAGATATTAGAAGCGTTTTCCAAAGTCTCACAGGAAACAGACAGAAAAAACAATATCTGACCTCTACCACCCTAACCATGAGGCTGCTCTTACTTTTCCAGTGGGCATTCAAGCAACTGGACAACTGGAGGAAATGGACCATAATCAGAATGAAAAATCTGTGCTTAAAAAATACTTTATGTAGTTGGGACCAACACTTTGCTGATTATTTGAAACCCAAGTCAATTAACATGCATGTACTTATTTTTCTTTTGATACAAAGTGCATCAACAGCAAAGCACAGACCTAGCAGAACTTCTCACACAGGTGACCGCCACATCACGGTATTGACAGTGATGGCTGTGGACTGGGAAAACAACCTGAAACCCTCTTAATAATAAGTCTTGTGCAAGCTTAAAAAGAAGCTATTAAAACTTCAGAGCCAAAAAAATTTCTCTTGAAAAAGCAGAAAAGAATTGCCATCCAAACCACCAGAAGACCCTGAAATACAAAAACACAGGTAAAGCTACATATTTTCTCTCTTGGCTTTGGCCAGAAAAGTAATTCATTGCTGTCACTGGGGCATTTCTGCACTGTCCTGTTCTAAAATTAATGTTCAGAACCTTTTAATTATATGTAGTATAAACAGATTTTAATTTCTTCAGGAAAAAAACGTTAAGAGAAAAAACCCCTATGTTTCCAAGTCTTTGATGACAGAGGCAGTCTTCCAAATAAGCATCATTTAAACCCTATGCCTGTAGAAAAATTGTTCCTCTGCCTTTACTGTTGCTATTCATAGTTCTCTAAGCAGCTACTAGTCCTGACCAGATGACTGTAACAAATTCAAACACTTCTGGCAGAGGCGTGTTTATTATTTTCTAATATGACTGCCTGCCAAGTTTCCCTGTCCAGGATTTTTTTTTTTAAAGAAAGGAACTATGTGAGCCAAACTATGTCAGGGACTATCCTCCAAGCAGCTCTTTCAGAAAGTGGAAGTGCACTATCATATATGCAGACATGCATTTGAATATGGTTCAAAAACATTAGAAGACACAGCACAGTCAAAACTTCAATCTTCAGAGCACAAAATGCTATGCTGTGAGTCTTGAAAGTCACTTATCAATACAGAATACTCAAAATCTTTCTTAGCACATGATAAAAAAAAGCATAAACTTTAATGAAATGAGCCATCTTTAATTCCCCTCAAAATATAATCTTTTAATAAAACCTTCTGTTTAGTGACTTTTCAATTCTACAGTGTCTTGTGTCCAGTCTATTGCTCATTAGTTTGCTGTACAAATCTGCACACAATATTATGGCATAAAGGCACACATCTTATGAGGAACTCTTAGAAGCACTAGTGCATATTATTATCTTAAATTATGGTCTTGCGATTAAAATACCTAGTGGCATGAAAAGGAGGATGAATCCCACTTCAAATCCACCATGACCTTGTACAAAAGTCATTCAATCCCTCGGTCTTTTCTACATCTGTAATAACCAAATTAATAATTGATTAAATATTTTAAAGCACAAAGTAATTCACTAACCACATAGATGGCATTCAGAGAAAAAAGCAGTCACACAATTTATGTATGTGCTAAACACTCAAAGCCTACTCTTTGCAGGAGTGGAATTAAAAGAAAGAAAAGTCAAATGTCTTTGCAAAGATTCTGTACATTACTCTCAGCTTTCAATCTGAACATAATCCTGAAAGGCCAACTTGAAGGAAATATTATCTTGCAAGAGTTTAATCCAATTGAAAATAACTCTAATATAATGACCAAATAGCAGAGATACTGCTTAAATGGGCAGTGGTTTGATATGGCAAGTATTTTGATTTATGTTGCTATTATCAGGTTTTCAAGTCTTGATGTATAAAATTCTGTTCAGGATGTGAACTGAGGAGGTGTGGGGGAGACAAAAACCTTAACTTATGACTGCATGAAAAACAGCAATCACTTCAAAATTATGGCCAAAAAGAACTAAAAACTTAACCTCATACACAAATCACAAATGAGACTGCGGGTTCTCCTTATTCTCTCTCCTACAAGTAAGTAACTACCCTTGACAATTATGCATTTAAAAACCCCACAGGACTCCAATTACTGATTCTAAATAAAAACATCTGTAGCACATTTCTATGAAAAAAAAACCCCAACAAAAAACTGTAAGAATGGAATTCCTAGAGCTAGCCAGAAATATATTGGTTTTATAGGAACTGTGATTCTTGCATACTACCGAAAAATTAAGTCTTGATGTTATATAATCATATCAGCCTGGTCAGCCAGGCTGTCAGCCAATTTGTCATCAGTACTGACAAATTTCCTTGTACCAAACTGATGAATTGTCCATTGAAATTTTGATGTCTCATGTATTAAGAAACTGTCTTAAAGCAAAGAAAGATCTAACACACGGTTCTTACAACAATGGTGTGTTAACAAAGAAAGTCTTCAAATGTGACATTGTGGATACATTGATTCTGTTACTGTGGCTGCCACTGTTCAATAGCTGAGGATCAAGAACTCCATTAACAGACAATTATAGAACATAAATATTTGTCTCCCCACTGAAAAAGGTGTAAGCCATTTCTAAATACATATAAATTATAATCATCATAATCTGCATTTCTTTTTTTTTTCTTTTCACTTAATGGAAATTATGAGTCTTAATTCAGTCCAAAATTTCTTTTGTTTCACTTTATTTCTTTGGAAAAGATCACTCCATTTTCATCACATTCTTTACTAACAGTAGAAAACATCTGTTTGCCTTTTTTTTTTTTCTCACACATTTTTAAACTGCTTGAGCAAATTCTAATACAAAACTACAACAATTCCAACCATCACTATCCCTCTTTGGAGTAAAGCCTTTTGTCTATGAATGGGCCTATGAAGAAACACCACTAAGCCTCATGAGAGGTGATCTTTAGAAGCCTTTTTAAAGCTAAATACTTCAACAAACAGCTTGGCAATGAGAGACAATGATGTCCAGTTGCAACTGAGCTTTTATTAAAATGTGACTGAAATTCCTGAACAGCAAAAGAGCTTTTGACCCCACTGTGCAACTACAAAAATGGTCAAAGAGCAACAATTTTCACTACGGATGTGACCTTTGCTTCATAACTTCAGAACTAAACTTGAACTAACTCATAAAAGCAGAAATTACCTCAGGCCAGATTTACTTCTGAGTTAGGGATGAGTGTACACAGAAGCTATTTGCCAGAAAAACAAATAATTCATGCAGTTGGCACCTTGTCCTTTCACATGGCTAGCCTCCAGTGTCAACTTGGAGATTTCCTTGTTCTAAATGCTAGCAGCTACTAGAACATAGGCTGATTTCAAAACATCCACTTTACTCCTTGTAAAATATGTAATGTATCATGGTCATGAGTTCTATCGGTCAACTGAAAATTAATAAAAAAAAAATAAAAGAATCCCAACAGGTTAAAAAAACCCTGCTGTAATATTTTCTTTCATACAGTACTTTTTTTAAGACATTACACAGAATTGAGAGGATACAAGAGCTACAAGGAAAAAAAAAACCATTATATTTTAAAAAGTAACTGATTAGTATTCAAATAGTAATAACAACTAGGACTTGATTGTTTATTCCTTGGCTGGAACACTGGAAAGAATTTCTGGAGTTGCAATTAAGGTTCAATTCACTACCTATGAAAAGCACAACATGCCTTCTCTTTCACCAGTACTGTAAGTTTCATAGAAAGCAGTAACAAAGTGACACTGAGAGATTTTGGGTGGCACCAGTGACAATAATAGTATTTAAGAATATTTTGAAAACCAACACCAAAAAAAAAGAACCACCATCACCTCCATAGAAGTTTACTAGAAGTCATTTCTTTTGTACCAATGACACTATCATCCTTAATTACAAACGTCATCCTTAAACTGATTTTTAAACAATTTTTTCCCCAATCATTTGAATTTTCCCTAAAAAAACCCATACTAACAAATGAAACATACAATTTGAAGTGTAATGACATTGGGCTGCTCTCATATCCAATCACTCTGGTATTTACATAAAGATTTAGTGGACAGACTTCTCTATCACAGTCCTTCTCTTCTGAAAATGCTAAGAAAATGAAGGGCATCAATACAACAGTTGGAGAATTTTCCAAATATTACTTAAATACAAAAAAAGAAAAAAGACAAAAATTATTCCTAATTTAAACATCCAAAATTTTGTTCAAAACTGTACCATAACACTTGTAACTTCTATACCAGGTTCTACTCAGTCAAAACAACTGTGGTTCTGGGTATGCACTTAAATACAATTTAGAGATAGTGAAGAGCTAGGATTATATTCAGAGTAGCAGAATAGATCTAATTCCATTACATCTGCTTACATTAAGGAATGGCTGGTATCTGTAACAGATCATTTCATATTTGAAGAAATTAAGAAACCATTTTAGTATGTTTAGATGGAAAAAAGTTGAGATTCCTTCATGAATGCAGATGGAATGGACTTCTAATTCCCCAAGCTTTATTTTTTCCTCTTTTTTCTTCGTATGTTTCTCCTCCTGTAATCCTCACAGGAATATGCAACCTCTAGTACTAGAAGCATCTTGTTTTACTGTTCTGATGAACTCAAACAGCACACTTCTGCAAAGATGCAGTGTGTGCAGTAATTTAGAACACAGCCAGTAGAAAATCATCTGCCTTTCTCAGTTACTCATTACAGTATCAATATGCAGCTCGCAAAACAGTCTGAAGCTGTAAGTTATTTTCAGCTCTAGAACAGCTGAAACCTCAATTACGCTGTGCTAACAACGAACCCAATTACTTGAGGACAACAAACTGAGTCCACCTCCATTAAAAAAAAAACCCAGAACACCACAAACACCGCCCCAAAAGCCTCCTCAGCTCAGCAAACATATTGAATGACTCCTTCCCCCTCTCTTGCCTCTTCCTTGCAATTCTAAGTGATATCCTAGTGTAAAAGCACTAACAATTAACCACACCTGATCATTTATTTGTCGCAACACAAGCCAAATAAAATCTGAAGGCTTCAGAAAGCAACATTATGATGGTTACTATATCAAATTCTTGGACCAAGAAACTCTTGTTCAATACTGCACACCATAAAACATTTTAAATCATTAACTAAATATAGAAAAAAGAAAATGCAAACCACTGGATTGGAAACTCATCAACTTATTATCTGACATAGAGATTCAACTGTATGATCAAGTTTTAAGTTTCAACTGAAGGCTTCTGCAAAGCAGCTGTAAAAACAGACATGTTTTGTACTACCATGTTTCAAACAATGCATGTGCTTCTCCTGACCCTTGTATACCAAATTATGTATCTTCAGACAAGAAAAGCACTACAATGCAATCTTAAGTCACCAGGTTTTCTCCTAAATCAGTTTCTTACTCAAGTTTCTCTGGCCAACTCCACTCTGATCTACTGTTATTTTTCCACCACCATTTTATCTCCACAACTTTATTGCCAAATGCATAAGCTTCAGCCTCTCACCATTACATGTTCTGCTGCCAAAATACCAAATCCCTGGTCATTAGGGTACTACAAGTAAAAAATGTAGTCACTCATCCTTTAAAAACTAAAATTGAAACATTAGCTGTAATTAAATGGCTTACTCTGAGTCAGATGGGTACAGAAGCCAAATTATTACTAAACTTAAAACATCGCATTGCTAGTGGTTTCCCTAAGAGAACAATAGTCTGAAAAAGCCAAAGACTAACCTGGAAAGAACAATATATTGCTATGGTTTTCTTACAATAAATCAAGCTTACACAACATAATTAGGATTTTTATGGAAGTAACTGAGTAACGTAACAAACAAACAGGCTACAAGAAGCCTACTGGCAACTAAAGAAGAGATGATCAGGTTGAAGAAGTGTGCTGTTTTTCACAGCATTTGGGTTTTGTTCTGTTTTTGAAACCTGCCACATATGCACCTAACATTATGCAGGCCCACTTATCTTTCTTTGCCAGCAAGAGATGCATTTTCTTGTGCACCCATCACTGCTGAGTCTGGCTTGAAGTCTGGCTGGTTTTAATTTATTTCTACTGATACACTGGGAAGACGAACACCATATATTTGTTTTATTTACATTTTCACATCCCTTAATCTAAAAATAATACAAGTTGTCATGAAAGTAGGCAATACAAAAGGTGTTCACAAACTGTACAGCGCTGATGAGAATATTGTAGTTCTTCACTATGTTTTACACCTCTTGGACAGTTCTTGGTCAGGGGGACCTTGTTTTTCTCTCTTCTCCCACTGCACAGAGCAATAAACCTCATGCAACACCTCACCTACTTCCAGCCACAAGTCCAGAGATAAGAAATTTCAGGAGATGAGTCAGCCCCATGAGCCACAGCAAGTAAAACCAAAAGGGAGCAGCCTTAGATAACTGTTATTTCAACTCCAACATCAGTATTTTCCAGGCCTGGCCCTCAGCACTCTCCTTCCTCCAACCTCCCCCACACCGCAGCTCACCTCACATGCTCTACATACTCCTTTCTGATCCCAGTCTTCCTTTCAACACATCCTACCCTTCCCCTGTTTGTCCACTCAGGAAATCCCTCCTACAAAATTCCACTTCAAAATAATGACTAACAATACTGCCATGCCATCTGTTTTCATAACATGTCACTCTTTCTACACCTTTTAACGCTCCATTTATATAGAACATAACTTTTTTGGAGTGAGGACTACCCTACTATTATCTGCACACTGCCTAAAACAACTGGTTTTGATTCTTAAATCTTTCATCTTTAATATAGCAGTGGTTAAAAATGACTATTTATTTCCTTGATTACGTTTCCAACCGCTGGCATAAGAACAGAAATTCACCAAAACCTGACATGCTGGCACAATCTGTAAATGCTTAGCAGTACTTTATTCTGTTCTTCTCATCTATCTGAAAGTGGGGGAGGTTATTGATGGGGGTTTTTTGGTTTTTTTTTTTTTAAGCTTTTCTTGTTGTGGGTTTTTTGGGGGTTTTTAATGCATCAGACTCAAATCAGGAATCTATACTGTAAAGATACTAAATTAATCCCTGCATGGGAATTGCAGGTTTACAAATGCACATGTCAATGCACAATTTCTCAAGAACAGTTCATCAAAAAAACCACCACCAACAAAAAACCACAACCCAAAAAACCATAAAAAACCAGAACAAAGAATGACCTGAATTACCATGGCATAAATGTACAACATATGCCACTCTTCTGAAGTAAGAAAAACGTGGGACAATTTAAAACTGTATTTCCAATACAGAACACCTTTTTAGTCACATGATGACTTATATTCAGTTATTTTACATAGTTCTCATGTTTTCCGTCAGGTAAAACACACCATCAAAATCCAGAAAAACAACATCCAGGATTTATTACTTTTACACAGTCATAACATACCCAAAATATCAACATAGAAGCTTTATAAACATTACAAAACAAACTTTGCTGTAATCAGAATTGAGATGAAGTGTTTATACTTTCACCTCAGAGGATGGCATGTTAAGAAAAAAAGGAAGGGGTAACAAGACACACACTGGACATCTCTAAAACAGATATGGCTGTTATGCAGCAAGGCGAGAAACTAAATTTAAGTGTGGAGAAGCAGTCTTGCAATAATGGATCACAGAGGCCAAGCATTTGTGGTGTACTTTGGAAGTCAAAACTCAGGCCAACGTTGTTTAACATCTTCCTTAAGGACCTGGACATTGAACAGGTGCACTTCAGCAAGTTTGCAGATGACTAAATCTGGAGGAGTGCCTTCTACAACAGAGGGTCGTGCTAACATTCGTAACAGGCTGAAGAAACAGGTAGAAGAACTTCATGGAGCCCCACAAGGAGAAATGAGAAGTCTTAAGCTGGGGAGAAGTAACTCCATACATCACTAGGGGCTGGAGGCAGACTGTCTGGAAAGCAGCTCTGATGGAAAAGACCCAGGGGTCCTGCACGTAAACAAGCAGCCACAAAGAAGGCCAAGAGTGTCCTGAGCAGCATCAGGAAGAATAACACCAACAGACTGAGGGGCATGATGCTTCTCTACTCAGCACCGGTAAGATGCATCCTGGAGTGCTAGCTTCAGGTCTGGGTTTTCCAGCACTAGACAGGGACATACAGGAGTCAGGCCATAAAGATAATTAAGGGCTGGGAACACTGGACATGCAAAGGAAGGCTGAGTAAGCCAGGATTTCGTAGCCTCAGGAAGAGAAGGTGGGAAGGATCTTATTGATGTGTATAAATACCGGACAGGAAGTACTAAAGAAGAGTGAGTCTGACTCCTCAGTGGTGCCCAATGAATGGACAAGAGGCAATGAGCACAAACTGAAACACAAGAAACTTAAAAAAAAAAGTATGGTGGTTTTCTTTCTTTGTTTGGTTTGATTTGTTGTGAGTGTGGTCAAACACTGGAAGTTACTTAGACAGATTGTGGTGTTTTCATCCTTGGAGCTGGTCTAGACAGCCCTGCTCTGTGCATGGTACTCGGACTAACTAGATAATCTCTAGGGATGTCCCTTCCAACATGAACATTAATCTGAGGGTGAAAACACACTTCTACTGTAAGAAATAGATAAACAGATAACCCACAGCAGAACCGGGTTGTTTTTACTGCTGCTATTTAGGTCTAACAGTAAAGATGGCTAAGTATCAGTTCCACAAAGCTAATTCAAACAGCTCAAAAATTAAAATATTTGATACCATAGATTCATTTTACCTCAGCATAAGAATCTGCCTGTAATCTCTTCTGATTTCCTACAGGCAGCAGAACAGGTTTCACTGCTTAAAAATGTGAATGCCACAAATCCATTTGCTTAATGACCATTAAGCAAATGGATTTGTGGCATTCACATTTTTAATGGACGAAGACACACAAGAACATAAAGAATGATTCATCTGCAATAAAAGTATTTTGTAATATTTTAGCTAGCTTAAATACATAACTTTTCAAAAGAAAATACAAAAGTTTCTATATCAAGAACTCCAGAAAACAGCCTCTTCATCTGGCTAATAAGTGTAATAGGGGTGGAAGCAATAAAAATTTGTTCATTATTGATCTGAAGGCAGTACCTGCCAACATGACAGCTGAATCAGTTTCCAATTCTCACTGCTTAATAAGATCTGTGCTATGCAGAAACCCACCTAGGTAGTTTCAAACACAAAATGAAAGACTCATTATACATCTCATTATACAAAACTTGGAAAACTTTTATTGTAAACCTCCCCTGAGGTGTAATGTCAGGTATTATGGATTAGGTGCAACATTCCACAGTCCTTTCAATATTCATAGTGAGTACCCATGTTGATATTGCACCTAAAATAGGACATACAGCTTTTCTGTAGTAAACACTGGTTTAGTCAGCAAACAGCACAGAGGCACAACATGAATGTAAATAAGCAGGGCTGCTCTTACTTTTTCTCTAACTTTTAGGAAAAGAACATGTCACTAAGGGACAAACACAGCTTAGCAAGGATCTCTGTACTGAACATTCTCTTTTTTCTTCTTCTTTCCAAATCTAAATCAGTTTTCACTAACAACACCAAAACCTTCCAGTAACTTTCACAGCTGTAGGGTAATCAACTTCAAGACAGCTACCTGGCAACCTTTCCATATCATTTGATGCAACTGTGCTTACCTGGACACACAAACAGGCTGTATAGAGCACCTGGAAACTCACTGCTGACAACAGTAATCTCAGTAATCACAGAACGGTTGAGATTAGAAGTGGCCTCTGGAGGTCACCTGGACCAAACTCCCTGCCCAAACAGGGCCATCGAGAGCTGGCTGCCCGGGACCACATCCCCAGAACTTTTAAGTTTCTCCAAGGATGATGACTCCCCAGCCTGAAACCAGAGAAGGCATGCACATATACACCAAGGTAACATAACATGAACTCATAAACATGCAGTAAACATGACAGACTGCAAATATATGAGTCGGGGAAGAAGTTATCTGAAATGGCTGTCTGCATACTGATCACAGGAAGGCTGGAACATACAGACATCAAATGGTTCCCTAATAAGCCATATGGCTCAGCCCAGCCAGCAAGTGTGAAGTTTTATTTAAAAGCCCTGCCAAAAAACACACAAACTTCCGCACACCTTATAACTTCTCTGTAATAAAAAGCAGCTCTTGAAAGAAAAGAGCCTTAACAAACATGCATGAATGAAGACTATGCAAGAAGTGACATTTTGGACAGTCCCTATATCTGGTATAAACTTTTCTGGTATTTGTTTAGATTCTTGTATATTTTGGGCTTTATTCTCAGCCTTAACTGTTTCACTGGCAGAAAAATACTGCCTGTCTGCAAGCTCACATACTTGATTATTCCACTGCATTCTTCAGAATTACTGGTTTCACCAGAATACATATAGGTATTGTGAATAACAGTGCAATTAAGTGTAACTATACAGATTTCACAGCAGATCTTTGCAATCAATCCCTGGACCCTGTTAATCAAGCCTTATGCCGTAACATTATAATTGTTACCACAACTATAACTTTGGCCAATATTGAAAGAACGTTATTTTACTATTCACATTATTTTATTACTGGGCAGTGTAGTAGCCCAGAAATAACACTACTTGTAGACAGCAGCTTCTTCACTGTACTATCGGTTCTGCTATTTATTTGATGTGGGACCCTAAGCAAATTCGTCCTTTTCTTTACACAGGTGTACCTTGCTGTCTGTCAAGAACATGTTCCTGAAATGTGAGATAATTCAATACAGTGATACAATTTTCCCCCCAGAATAAATGTGATATAGAGGAGACATACATAGGAGCTTAAAAAATGCACACAATTGTAACATACAGGGACAGTATGCATGACATGGCAGACAGACAGGAAAAGGCAAAGAAGCAAGTTCATCAGTTGTCACCTCAACATCCAGTGATGACAGATCAGGAGGCTGAGATACTGGCTTTGCAATAGCTGGAGATAGAGAGCCTCTTTAAAGTGTAATTAAAGAAGAAAAAAATTTTTGACTGCCAATTGTCCTGAGATTTTGATGAGCAGGTCTCCTGCAACACGAGACTGAATCCTCGGTGACTCTGTCCGATCATTAAAAAAAATTTTACCTGCTTCATTTGTGAGACAGAACATCAACTATAAATCTTCTAGTATGAGCACTCATACTGCCTCTTTCCAAATGGTTATATGTTCACTGTCATCATCATGTTTCTCAGAGGTCCACTGAACACAGAGGTCAAGCAAGTCAACTAAGGGTGAAGGACAAAATCAAGGTTATGGCAACAGTTAGTACAAGAGGGTATTATTAAATGATCAATACTGGAACTCTGAATATGAGAGACTGAGAAGAAGTTGATAGCATGGTATTACCACACCTGTTTCCTTCTTTCAGAGATTTATCTTGTCTACTCAGACTGCAAAAATTACTAAGCAAGAGCTGTTTCTCACTGACTGTTTACACATCATCTCATCCTGCCAACCTCAGTTGTGATATGCATGTGCTTCTCTGGTAAAAATAAGAGAGACAACTATTTTCAGACCAGTGTGCTATTTTGAGGAGGTTCATTTTACACACTGCAAAAGAATATATTTCAACAAGCAGCCAAAAAGCACCCTTAAGAAGTACGTAACAGAACTGGAAATTGTAGTTGAGATAGATAAGCTCCTGGTCTACTTCCAGGGACACTAATCACAAAAACCAATCCCAGATTCAATACAGATGCAGCTACTTTGTGGGACATTTTGAAGTCTGCAGCTGATCAAGTTTTAAGCATGTAGGGTCAGGTATGCATGTGTTTTTTTGACTGAATTACAACAGTACAAATATATTTGGTGACTTGACCAAGAGGTACTCTACAATAGCAAACACAATATTGGTTATGAACCCAGTAACAGGATTCTATTTAGAACATCAATTTCGTCACAGTATTGTAAAGTTTATTTAAGAAACAGAATTTTAGCAAGTTGCATACAACAAGTATGAAATTGGCTACTTAACAAGTTTCATGCCAGTGGAGCAGAATCTCAGCTTATTCAGGCAGCCTCTCATTGCTCAAACAACTCAGCAGGCAATCTATACAAAGTATGTAACAAATGCCTCTAAAAAAACCCCCAAAAAACCAACAACAAAAAACCGAAAACAACAACAACAAAAATCCAGAAGGTTCTTAAAAAAACCCCAACCAAACACAACAACCCCACCAAAACCTGACAATTTAGAAAACACGTCCTTTCAATACATGAGGCAACTTTTCAAACAGTTCTTCAGAAATATGAGAAGGCTGTCAGTGCAAGATGCAGTAATGTTACGATGGAAGTGAAGCTACACTGTACAACACAAAAATCTTTCAGGCCATGCTGTAGCCCACAGAATAAGCCCTTATCAAGAGCTGTATGCTGGTATATTTTGGGAAAGGGTGTGAAAAGGTAAAGCAAAGGCACAAGCCTCACCACGATGGCCGTATGCTCTTCTGTGTCCTCTCACTGGGAGTCCACAAAAGAAACTGGAAGAGTGTTAGCAAGAAGTAGTACCCACTTCTGAGAAATGGAATATGGGAAGTAGCAGCAACTGGAACAATGCTCGGCTGTTAACACTGAACTAAGGAAGCTACAGGGAATGACCACTGTAGGGAACAGTGTCTGAAATGATAGGGAAATTGGGGAGAGGAAAAGCTCATCATGAGCTGAGTGTAGAAAGCAGCAAGATCCTGCAATCAGTTCAGTCCTTCTCAAATGAGTAATAACAGAGGACAGAAAGACAGACACTGGATGGGATCAGATATATAGCCTAGCCAGGTCAGCGAAGGGGGAAAGGGGAGGGGGAAGAACAGAAGAAAGAAGATAAGCAGGCCCCTTCACTGAGTCATACCGGAGCTACTGCTGCTGGAAGGGAGCCAGATTTTAGCTGGAGCTTTTGCCTCTGCTTTTCTTCCCCTCTCTCTTCTGGTCTCAGAAAACCAAGAAGTGAAGGCACCAAATTGACATGTCTACCTGAAATACATTCAGATTTTGTTGACTGTAAGCCCCTACTCTATATTACATTTAGCCTCAGAAAAGCTTGTAATCAAAAGCATGCAAGAGTAACTTAAAAACATCCTCTTCTTTGGCTGAGTTTTTGTGCTGCCCTGAGTAAGATTCCTTCTTGGATCAGTGACTGCATAATGTAAAATAGGAAACCCCTCCAAACGAGACAAATACATAAAGTGGCAGTTGAGAACAGCAGTTACATTACTTCTCAAATTACACATCGCTTTTTCCTACGTAAATTCCTAATCTGCCTTTTCCAAAGGCCATCCTGTCAATTGAACGCACATTTCTCAGCCTAACACCCTTCAAAAGCAATTTTAAAATGTGCACCTATTTTTCTAAAATTTATCACACATCAGCCTCAAATCACATCCACATCAAAACTATTTTTTTTGCTAATATTTCAACTATCTGTTTGACAATACTCATTATCACACACCAACAGGTATCTCCTGTGTGGTTTATGAGTAGTGTCCTCAGCTACTTGTGCTCAAGTCTTGTTAAGTGAAGTGATAACTTAGCAACCTCAGCTTGCTTATTAATGTCTCTCCTAAAATGGCATCCAGTTCATCTAGTCTCCCTGATTTCTTTATGAATGGAGTTACAGCTTGGTCCTGTCTTTCTGCAGCTGAATAAGCACCTGACAGAAACATTCAACTGAGCGTTCACGCAGATGTTCTGAAGTGGTCAGTGAAATCTTGAGGACAGACTCCAAGAGCTTGAAATGGCCAAGAGCTATAGGAACCAATACACCCCATACACCACAAGAGATCTCACAGCAAACAAATCTTCACAGTACCAGATAAATGGAAGCAACATGGGATAGCAATTGCCTTCTGAGGTCACCTAAATTTAACAGAAGTTTGGAATGAGGCTTAGGGTGACTTGCAAAGCTTGATTAGCAAACAGGGAATTGAGTTCCACATACTTTTTCAGAGGAATAAAAATAATATGGACATGGCATCCGATCACCAGTGGGGTTCCACAGGGCTCCACCCTCAGCCCAGTTCTCTTCAACATCTTCAGTAATGACTTGGACACAGGACTCAAAGGAATACTAAGTACATTTGCAGCAACACTTAATTGGGAGGAGCTGCTGACTCCCTCAAGGGCAGAGAGGCCCTGAAGAGAGACCTTGACAAATCAGTGAGATGGGCAACCACCAACCATATGAGGTTTAACAAGGTCAAGTGCTGGATGGGGCAACCCTGGTTTTGTGTAGAGATCAAGGAACAAGAGGCTGGGGAGCAGCATTCCGGAAAGGGACCTGGGGGTCCTGGTCAACAGCAACTTGAACAAGAGCCATTAAGCTATCAGAGAGCGTCCAAAGGAGGGCCACAGGGATGGTGAAGCGTCCTGAGGGGAAGCCGTATGAGGAACAGCTGAGGTCACTTGGTCTGTTCAGCCTGGAGGAGACTGAGGGGAGACCTCCTTGTAGTCTTACAACTTCCTCATGAAGGAGGTGCAGGTACAGATCTCTTCACTCTTGTGACCAGTGACAGGACTTGAGGGAAAGGCATGAAGCTGCACTGGGGGAGGTCTAGGTTTGGTATCAGGAAAAAGGTTTTCCTGGCACTGGCACAGGCTCCCCAGGGAAGTAGTCACAGCACCAACCCTGAGAGAGTTCAAGAAGAATTTGGACAATGCTCTCAGGCACCTCATGTGACTCTTGGAGTGTCCTATGCAGGGCCAGGAGATGGACTCAATGATCCTGATGGGTCCCTTCCAACTCAGCATATTCCATGATTAAGACCTATGGAACAACCTCTTCCCAAACAAAACTATTAACATACATGACTTTTATGATTACTGATATCTCTTACCTTAAATATATCTGTTTTGAAGCTATAAATTCAGGTACTTATGTGGTTGCAAAAATCTTAACAAGATTCAGATTAGCAACAGGAACGACAATTCAAGAATTGACAATTCAATCAACAACAATACATTAACAGAAAAATAAATTTTCATTATGATTTCACTCTGAACAGGCCTTGCAATTTTTCAGTTTTTTTCTGTTTTTACAAAAAGTATTTACAAAAGTACTAGTTAGCAGACAATACTGCCTGAGAATAGAATGCAACTTGGTTTCATACTTGAGCATTACCTAGTGAATTAAAACCTATTGTTTTTAAGTATAAGCAACAGTATTATGAGACTCTCTTAGAGATACAAATACTGGTGTATCAGATAATATCTATGCTCTTATACAATAAAGCATGAATTCAACACTGCTTTCATTGTATTACCACCACGGCAGTGTTGCAGCATTTCTGAAATTATACTTTTGCCCACGTCACTATGTCAACAGACATGCCAGTCTGCTTAAAGCACCAAACAGCTAAAATTGAATGAAATGGCTCAACCAGCTCACTTCACCTTTTGCTATTGTAATCAAAACTCTACTCTTTATTTCACAAAATAACAGAATAGAGTAGGTGGGTCTTTGGGCTTAAAAAGACTTTTGATTCCTTGTCTTTCAAGCTCTTATGCAAAGACGTAGGACATCAAGACAGAATTTGCATAGCCTTGCCAAATACAACAAGATTTCTTCCTCAAAAGACATGAAGAAGCTGTCAAATGTTATTGCCAACACAGTCCATTCTAGAAGATGATCCTTCCATTACTTTTAATTAAAAGTCTGGGTTTTATCTCCCCCAACCACAAGTGGTTTTCATTTTATAGATTGTACCAGTAAACCTTTACAAATTAATTGTTGGGTACTGGATTACATAAAGGCCTTCAAAGGTAAGAACACTGGCAATCCCTGTCATTCACACACCTCACTGAATGCAGTACCTCCACAAGATGGGGCAGAAAGCACCAGGTGGGTGCCTTCAGGACCACTGTCCATAGCTGCTGGTGGACACAAGGATACAGCACTGCCAGACGTTTGACTTTCTGAACATCTGCATAAGCCACTGCTACATACCAATCAAACTCCCTTCACTCAGCAGGTGAAATTTGGAGTCTGTTCTGAACCTGACTCCCAATTAGCTGCACAGCTTGGGCACACAGCTATAAACACAGTAAGATTTGTGCAAAGTTAATCATGCCGGAGGTGGAGCAGCCTATACAGCCATAATGGGTTGCTACCATGGAGGCAACAAGGCAACTGAGCACCTTTCCTAGAGGCAAGGCACACACATTAAACCCAATGAGAAAGGGTTATTCCCACCCAGACCAACTCAAGTGAAGACAAGCATCACACTGCCTGTAAGCCAATAAGGACAACCCATTGTCTTAGACGGTATGCTAGAAGTTGTTTTCACTATTCCTTTTTCCTCAAAGAAAATGTCAGTGTAGATATAAGTGATTATACTTCGTTTTAAATTTCAGCTCTCAAGAAATAACCTGAGAATCACTGTCAGAGTACTACTAACAATGACTGCTTAGGTCCAACACCTCTGAAGAGAGAGAATTACATTTGTCTGCTTTTTTTAAAAGAAAAAAGCAATGCAGAGACGCAATAAGAAGCCCATGAAGCTTATCAGCAAACATTACTAAAGGTACAGAATATTAAAAAGAATTTAAAAGTTTAAAAAGGAAATAAATAGGATAGACAAGTCACACTGCCTTTGCAGACTCTAGTGAATTGTCTTCTCTAACGAAGACAAATTAGAAACACTTCTATTATGCAAACTGACATTAAAGTTTATGGTTGGGGAAGCCAGGGATTTCCTACTGTATTCCTAATAGCTGGACACCTAAACTACTTTACTGTTTACTTTATGATGCCACATTTACGATATGGCATAGCCTAAACATTTTCTTAAAAGAAAATAAGCCTTAATGAGTTAACCACACGTATGCACAAAAATCCTGCTACCTGCCAACAACCTCAGGCTCTACATTTTTTAATAATGAAATAGTTACTCGTGCCATTACATAAATATTATTACATAATATCTCCTTTGTATGCAGAATTAGAGCTACAATAAAATAGGTCCCACTATTTCAATATTGTATCTATTAATCCCACTCATTCACTTAATAATTTGGAGCTGTAGCTGCTTCAGAGCACAACAGCTTTAATGTCGTGCTCCTCTGTGCTTAAACAGAGAAGACAGTTAATTCTGAATTAAAAAACAAAAAACAAGCCAACAAAAAATACAACAAAAATATCTGCTCTACTATAATAACTGGTTGAAGGGAAAGACACCTCTGCTGTGCTCTTTTATAACGTGTTGTCTGTCTTGCCTAAGATTTAATGTATGTATCAACATATAATTTTCAATATGCCAGTCAATAAAATATGCAGAAATACCTTAATTCCCAAGGTCAGCATTACACAGCATAAGTGTAAAGAAATCACAAGCAATGATGCTTAGTACATCTAATATCTCAAAAAACAGGGTTTTCTCCAACTTAATATTTAACGTATGAGCAAACTACAATACATATTAAATTAATTTTCTTAAGTATTAAATTCGTTAGAAATTTGTTCTGAGAGTGTGTTTGTTTGTATTGGTCAGAAACACATTTGAGACGTGGGACGGCTGTAAGCACAAGGCCACACGGCGAAGGGGCAGTGTAGAAGTGGCATGTGACATTCGGGAGTCTCGGGGGGCAACATGTGGCCGGCGCTCAGGACGCTCCTCTCTGCAGTGCAGCACCGGTGCCTCCGGCCGTGCGCGATCCGCACCGCGACGCGAGCCCCCACTTCCGAAGTGCCGCACAAGTCTCACTTGTGCCCGCGCTCGGCGGCTTCCCCCTTGTCCGCTCGCCCTCCCGCAGCAACAGCTCCCGGGAAGGGCAGGAGAGCGGCGGTGGGCACCGGGAGCGAGGGCGGCACGGGCCGGCCCCGGTGTTTGCACAGCTGCGCCGCTCTCCCGGGGCAGCTCCGCACAAAGCCCCGGCGGCCCCGCAGCCCCCGCCGCCACCGGGCGGGCGCGGCGCGACGCCCGGGGCAGGTCCCCGCTCCTCGCCGCTGCCCTGCCGTCCCCGCGGCCGCCGCTGGCAGGTGAGACGCGCCGCAGCGGCGGCGCCGGGCGCGGAGGGGGGGGCGCGACCCAGCCACAAAGAGCGGGAGCTGCCGCTGCCTCCGCCGCGGGGTGGGCGACGGCGGGGCTGGCGCTAGCACGACCCGCGGCGCCGCAGCGGGGGGACGTCCCCGCCCGTCCGTCGGTGGCGGCGGCGGGGGTCACCCCTTACCTGCAGGGGTGGCGCCGAAGACTCTCACGACGGGCACCCGCTTGGCCGGGGCCTCTCGGAAGCGGGACTGGCAGGGGTCCAGGCCGGGCAGCGGGCTGCCCATGTAGTAGTCGGCAGTCACGATCCGCACTGAGAACATGTTTGTTCGCCGCCGCCGCCGCCGAGGCACCAGCACAGCACCGAGCGAGCGCGGAGCGAGCGCGGAGCCCGCACGGCTCCCCCCGCCCGCCGCTCCCGCCCGCCGGAGCGCGCGCACGCCCCGCGGGAGCGCGAGCAGCCCGGCACGCGCCTTATCTGTGCCTCTGCTCCCCCCACCCACCCCCCCCCGCCGCCGGCGCCGCCGCCGCCTGATGCTGCCGCCCTGGGCGCGTGCGCGGCGGCGCGCCCCGCGCGCGCTGCTACAGCCCGTGCGGCCGCGCGCCCCTGGGGGACAGCGCGGGCTGGTCCCCCGCGGACGCCCCGGCGGCGACGGCGGCACCCCGGCCCTGGGCTGCAGCTGCTGTTGCCATGATGATGTCGTCACGGATGCAACCATTGGGGGAGCGGGGGGGGGGGGGTGGATGGGCCATGTGTCGGGGGAAGGGGGCACAATGAGCAGAGGAGGTGTCCCTCACTCCCCGACGCTCATACGCGCTCCCCCCCCCCCCCCCATCTTTCGGGTGGGCTCGGCAGGCGGGGCGCGAGCCCGCGTGGGAGCGCGGGGGGAAATCTTTCTATCGCTTCCCCTGGTGGCGAGGGAGGAGGCAGGGAAGGAGAGAGGGACGGCCTCGGTGATTCGGCGATCGGCCGCGCGGGCTGGGGGTGAGGCTGCGGAATCCCGAGCCGCGGATGGGGCGGGAGAGGCAGCGCTGCCGGGACACGACGGGGTTAAGCTGGGTCGACCGCCATTTTGAATGGCGGGGAGGTGAGTCTCCGCACGCCGCAGGGGCCAGCCAAAAAAGAAAAACCCCAAGAAGATGGGGGCGAGGAAGGAGACGGGACCGGGAAGAGGGGGTGGAGCGGCCGCGCTCCCGCCGGCGCCCGCGCGCCCTCGGGCTGTGACGGCCCGCGCGCGCGGCCAGGGGGGCGGGGCGGGGCGGGGCGGGCGCGCTGCGGCGGAGCGGCGGGGGCGGGGTCGCGTCCCAGCGCCCCTGCGGGCGGCTCGGCCCCGCGGTGGCCGCGTCCCCCTGCTCCTCCTGCCCCTGCTTCTCCTGCCCCTGCTTCTCTGCATCCTCCTCCGCCCTGTAGGAGAGCTTCTGTTGGGGTTTGCAGCGCTCTCGTGCAGGTCGTTATTGAAAACCGTAAAAACAGGCTTGACTTTAGGTTGAGGTGCTGATAAAACCTTGGGTTTAGGTTTAAGGTTCGTGTTGCAGTCTCTTTGTCTGAGAGCTGCGGATTCGGGAGGAAAAACCCCAAAACAGCAAATACCCAAAGAACTGGCGGTGTGGGAGATGAGCCGGTTAAAAGGCCAAATACTCACACGCACTGAGAGCGATGCGGATACGTGTGCGTGCAGGACTGGATGACACGAGACAAATGTACAAATCCATAAAACCTGACAAACGTCCAATATGTAGAACACATGTTTTGCATTTTGGTTACATGTGTTTCGGGTTTAGATTTGAACAAAAGACAGGTCAGGCAGTTGCTACCCTTCATTTTTTCATTGTAATGAACAGGAAGCTTGCCTGTCTACTCAAGGGTAACTGGTTTCCTACTCTGTAGGCTGTTTATTTTCTCTAGCTCACATCTGTTTTCCTCCTTAAACTGATTTTTATGCGATCAGAAAAAAACCATCCAACTACCTTGTCATCAAGAAATGTTACATCACAAAGTGGTCGAAATAGGGTTGAAGTCCAAACTATTTTCATTGTATCTAAAGAATAACTGAGCTAAAACTTTAATTTTTGACAGTTGTTTACATTTGCAAAGCTAATATTTGGAAAACCTTTGGAACTGCAAAAATACTCTTATGAATACTTAGATTTCACAAAGACTAATAAATCACTAGGAGCTTACTGGTGGGGCTTTTTAACAAACAGCATCTCTAACTATTGTTATTTGAATACATTTTGTACTGCTCCTTTACTAATCCATTTCCTTAATTTTCCATAGAACTTTGGTAGGGACAATAACAGTTCTTGTGTTACTCCATTCCGTGCTCTGTTTTCTTTCTGTTCACATGATCTTCTTAACTTGCTGAGCATTGTGTCTTCCCACCACTGTGTATTTCACTGACAGTTTCATGTCTTTGAACACTGGCAGATGTGGTCTGTTGCCTGCGTGAGCTGAAGATACGTCAGCAGTCCTGTTCTGTGCTAGGGGATACCAGTCCACTGCTGTATTCTGTTGTCATCTGCATAGGCAGGAGAACATGATGTGTATCTGCCCATCAGCTGGGTTGGTGAATAAACCAAGACTGGTGGATTCTGGTTTCTCCTAAATGAGTGTGGTGTGTGAGATGTAGCACAAGTTCATACGTGGGAGCCCTGCTGAAGAGAAAGCAGTTGCCCACAGTAGAATAGTGTAGAAAGCTGAAATAACAAAATTCTTAGAAGCATAAAGCAGGATTTGCTAAAGCATGTCATTCAGAGTCTTCTAATTAAAATGGCAAAATTTTTTATGTTGCTTATTAAATCAGGGGGAACCATGCTTTGAATCAGAACGAACAAGAACAGTCGATACCTAACCTACAGCCAGTTTCTTGTTCATATGAGGTACTAATTTGATTTCTGAAAACGTTGAATGTTACTCTCAGAAAAAAAATTTAAAGTGGCTTTCCTTTTTGATGTAAATAGCTTAATCCAAGTGGTAGTCTTAAAGCCATGCAGACACTTTTGTGGAACTTGCGTGCTTTCTGAGCTGTGCCTTTTCAGTTTCTCTTAATTTCCTACAGCTCACTTCTGCTTTCAGTTTTGTCTTGCAGTCAAATCAGTAGGTTCGTCTGCAGGGTCGCACCAAGGTAAGACTGTATTTTCAGTAAAGGTTTGAGTCAGCACTGTCACAGGAGGTCCCCTGCCCTCCTCCTCATGTCAGTGCAAGCATTTGAATAGCTGCACAAGGAACCTGACTCGGAAACGGAGCCAAGTAAAAGCGATCCCACTAAAAAATATGGACTAGATCAGGGCCTTGATCTGCCTCATTATGTAGGGGTGTGAAAGCCTGTGCTTGCACAGCGGAGGAGGCAGTGCAGGGGCTGAGATTGAGCAGCAGGAAGAAAGAGAGCACTTCTTCCAGAAAGCTTGGCTTGTGGTAGTTTAAGTTGCTGAGGTCTGAAATTCAGTTTAACCCTTTCAATAGATGACAGACGCAAAGCATGTTTCTGGATTTCCTACATTTCAATATGTGTGTCAGTGTTTGTCTTTAGCAGTTGTTCTATGTGTTGTTCATGCACATGAGTGTATGCATGTATGATATATAGATTTTCTTCTAGTTTACGCTTTATTACCTGAAAATGCTGCTGTCCTAAGGTGTCAATAATTGTAAAAAGAAACATCCTGGTTAGAGAGCACTACCACCCATTTTCCCTGGTACCTCCAAACACTGTATGTTCTCTCTCTATAAGGTTTCATCCAGTTTTCTGTTATAAAGCAAGTCACCCCCTTTCTCTGTTCCTCCAGTTGCTAAGCAGCAGCTGTTCTCCCCATTAGCCAGCCAAGTATTTGCATGAAAATAATCACTCTTGAATATATAACTGGTCCTAATCATGCACAGCTAAACAGCTGTACAATCAAAATTTGAGTATTAATAGTATTACTTATCTGCATAACTGATGACTGTCTTTAAGTTAGAATTTCTCCATAGAGTAAAATCAATAAAGGTTTGCCCTTTTTTTAAACAAAAGGCACGTCAGTTTTTATTATTCTTTAATGCTTACTGTAGCTACTTAAAAGAACCTGGTCACAAAATGATATCTGCAGTTCACAAAAATTATAAATGCAAATATAAGCATTTTATATCAGCATTTATAACATCACAGAATCAGCTAGTGACTAAACATGATGGAGGCCAAGGGAAAAGCCACATTTTTCAAATATCTAATTATAGTAGCAGAGTACAACAAAATTTGATGATAAAAGTTTAGACTATGACACAAAGGTAAAATTTCCAGCAGTACATCTTACCTTCAAAACCCACTTAGTTGACCACGTTTGAGTTCCTATTGATTTCAAGGATGTTCAGTATTTCTGAGGTCTATGATCTGAAATCTTGGAGTGCTCTCTCAGTCTGGGGATGCCCTGGACTTATCCAAACTATTATTTCAGAATGACAGCTGAGTGTGGCTCACATATTCTCGGGTGCTGTTTCTTCAGATGACACAAACACAGTGTCTGCAGGGAGAAAACCTGGACACGTGGACAAGGAGTGATATGTGGTCCATCCAGTTGATATCCCAACCTAGACAGTCAGACTGTCTGCATTACACAGGAAGTTTATTTCCCAGTGTGCCCTGCAGACTAAGTGAAATGAAGAAGGTCTGAATCTTCACAAGTACTGAAGTACTTGGTACTACTCTGTATAGTTCTGGACTGCCAAACTTGTACCTGCTTTGTCATGTGTGACAATCCATAGTCTTGTGTTAGACTGTAAGGCTCCATACACACCCAGTGCAAGAAGTCCACATGAGAGTTCTGACAAGCCTTGCTTATTCTCCAGGAAGCCCACTAAAGCCAGAATGTGAAGCAATAACATGCATGCCCATCTGACCAGCTGAAAGTCAATTACTCTTTGGATGTTATCAGATAAAAATCTAAGGACAGCGTGTGAACAGCAATGAATTGAGCAACTTGTGGATACCAAACTGCCTCAAAGTGGCTCTTAGGCGGCTGGATTAATTTGTAGGGGTAACAGTGTTTTGGAAATAATGCTTAAGATCCTAATTAATGAGGTGTATTTGTTTGTTTGTTTGTTTGTTTTAATTCTCAATTACTAGCTACAGGCTAGGCAGTAGGCTCTGAAGTGTAGTGCAATCACACATTTAGTCAATGGCATTACAG
The DNA here is from genome assembly GCA_014706295.1 of Lycocorax pyrrhopterus obiensis. Lineage (NCBI taxonomy): Eukaryota > Metazoa > Chordata > Aves > Passeriformes > Paradisaeidae > Lycocorax > Lycocorax pyrrhopterus. The sequence continues at coordinate 68,632,500 of JACSVZ010000004.1, read as the reverse complement.
CAGCAGTGTCTTGTCACTAGAAACCTGATGGGAAAACTAAACTAGGTCTCAATTATGAAAATATTAGAAGTATCAAAGCAGTCTTTTAGCAAAGACTCTTAATAAACCTATCAGGGCAAGAACAGTGCCATGTGATGGGAAAGTAACAAATGTGCTTGAAGGAGAGCCCATGGGCATTGTATGCGACATAGGAGACAAATAATAGCATAGGGTATGCAAAGGCATAGAAGTAAAAAAAGAGATATATCTTTGGTGTAGTAACATTAGATTTTACTGGAGTAACTGTATATTTTTTTTAAAAAAACAATTTTTTGACAAAATTAAGTCAATTTCACAGAATCATCAAGGCTGGAAGAGACCTTCAAGATCAGCCAGTCCAACTGTCATCCAAGCACTACCATAATCAGATTTAATCTGTGCTTCCTGTAAAGATTCGGTATAGTGTCATATGAGAAATGAAGGAGGATGCATAACGTAAAGAATCGCTGATGGGAAGTTCTGATGAATTGTTTTGAGAGAAGGACTATAAAGCCGGAAGTTGGCTCCAGGTAGAGTCTGCCCATTTAATGTCTTTAGTGCAGTCCTACTTAGCATTAAAGTTGCTAATAACCTTAAGTTTGAAGGAGAGCAACATATCAAATAAGATCCATAACTTTGGAGTTAAGGAAGAAGAAAAAATATTTCAGCCAAAGAACACTGTTAATGTAGAATGATTAGACATAAACTGGAAATGAACTTCCCATGAAAGAAGGTTTCAGTCTGGTGGAGGAATGGATTTCTTCTCTCAGTGAAAGCAACAGGGCAGAGCATTTTAACAAATTTTAATATGGAGATTAAGGAAAGGGTTATGTGATGTTTGCTGGTTATTGCACATGACTGCACCTGATTATCAAAATTCTAGAAGGATTGCATGTAGATCCCTGAACATTTCAATAGTGGTTCCTCTAATCAATGCAGACAATTTAGCCATTAGGATAAATGAGTTTGCATCATCATTGTACAAAATACATTGTATACCATGGAGGTGGTACAGCTTTCTGTTTCAGAAAATCTTGACAGTAGTGTGCTAGTAGTGTAAAAGGCAACCCTTTTACAATATGCATTGTGGCATTATGTATATGTTCCTTTCTGTAAATGAGTTGTGTGTACAAACTCACATACATGATCTTTATATGAAAATGCAAACTACCTTTGACCATTTTTGTTTCCTGGGTTGTATTTGCATTTAGCAACCTGTTTCAAACAATTTTCACTGAAAGTTACCCTTCGTTGTTGTTTTTTTGAAAATAATGGGTTTTTTCCCAACATTTTCAGGTCTTGCTGTTGCCTTGTACCAGAAAAAACCTGCCACTGAATGTACCTACAGGAAAAAGCATAAGTATTCAAGAAAATTATATAAATTGAAATGTAAAAATTAATAAAGAATTACATGTGTAACAATGTAGAACTATGCCACTATTTTAAAAATTTGAGAAAGTGCAACACATGCATCATGTAAGAAAAGGGCCAGTAAACAATCGTAAAGATGAGATTCCTGATCTGGTCTTTGCTGACAGAATTCTACATGTCAAGAAGTGACTGAGGTTCCCTTCCATGCTTGGAAAATGACCTATTGTTGAGAGTAAAATAATTATATGATTGCATAAGGAATTCAGTTTAGTATAACAAAAACACACATTATTGGGGAGCAGCTAACAGTGTAGCAGTAAGTGACATTTAGAGACTGTATGTATGACAGTGAGAATTTCATAGATGAAATTTGATTAAAATGAACTGATTAAGTCTTAGATAATTGAGGAATGGTGCTAGAGTTGTTGGCATTGCTGAACCAGTGTAATTTGAACAAAAAACCTGCTGTCTTTTGCTTTGTACTAATGACTAAAATTTGGGAATGGACTCAAAAGAGAAAACTGTGTGTAATGACATATAACATTTGAACATTAATACTATTTTGGGAAATGGTATGTTCAACAGAGTTATTGGCAAGTAGTGGAGTATACAAAGAAAAGTGGTTGAGCATTTGAATAGCTCTTTTTAAAAAAAATCAAAGTAATAGGTTTATTTTTACAACAGAGCTGCCAATCCCTCCATACTCTGAAATTTCTATTCTACACAATACAGCTCAGGTAGATGATTGTAAGAATTGCTTTTAAACAGGCAAGTGAAATATAATTTTTCATATTCTAGTTCTGATGAATAGCTGAAGCATTTAGTTGAAAGTCTCCATTGAGAAATATGTCTGGTGTGAAGAGAGTTAACCCAAATGGTTCAAATAATAAGTAATTAGAAAGATGTCATAATGGAAAATTTTCAAGTACTATGACTGCCAAAAGCCCTATCATTCTTCTGTAACTTGTGTAGCCAAATACACATGGGTATGTGGTTATTATTTGAATTTTTGTTGTTTTAAAATGGGAAATGTGTTTCTGTGAATGAATCACAGAAATGGGGCTGGATGGTAAGGAGTGAGAGCCATTTAATTTTAGATGCTAAGTTTTTTTCTGCCATGTAGTCTGACTTATGGGAGGCATTCCTCATTCATGCATCAGACAAAGTGAAAGAAGCCTCAGCGCAATATGTAGATCACAAACAGCCATCTGTTATCTGAAAGGAAAGAGGAGTGTTGCTATAAGAGTAAACTTAAAATGTTTTAAGATTAGCTTAGCGATGGCAGAGCTCCATTAAATATTTTGTCCATCTCTGTTGGTATTGGTCCCTGTCATAAATGAATGTATACATTATACAATATATATTATTTCAGATGCCTGCTATATTTTTTTCTATTAGGACAATTACCTCTAGTTTAGAACTCAGTATATGCTTTCTCTAAGTTCCTAAATAAGTATGTGTATATAACCTTTTATCACTTCAAATAATTGTTTTTCCTTCTTGGGATTTGTTCCTTTGAAACAATTTTCCTGATCAAACTGAATGTTAAGAAAAAAGCATTTTGAACTTTTTACTTGCTTAGCTTAAGCTAAGTAAAGCAACACTTGTTTAGGCTTGTAACATTTCCTTTTGATTCTTTCCAGCTCTTAAAGAATTTCTGTTATTTTTATGTGAATTCCATCCAATTTGCATAGATCTTTCTTGTAATATGCCTAGAACTCATTGGTGATTTTCAGACTTGGTTGTAAAGTGTGGATGAAGAATTTATGTTTTATGTCCAGGCAACCATATGACCTCCATTTGTAGGGCAGAATTAATTACTTGGGAGTATTGATGTTTGGTCCACCAAGAGGCTTGAAGGCCTCTGTTGGCTGTCCACAAATGAAGTGTTGCCCAGTCTGCCTACAGCTGTGTACAGACAAACCATTACCTTCCTGCTCCAGGATACAGTGCTTCCAAGTATGCAACTCAAATCTAAATTAGTCTTTTTGTTGGTACTCTTACAAATCTATTTGTAGTTTCTGCTTCCTTGTTATTCTTAGATCCTTTACAAATATGGTGCCTTTGGGGTATTTCCATCCCACTGAATATATTCCAGAATCTGTTCCAGAATATTTCTCTCAGTCTTTTCCATAGCAGTAGCTTGCTTTTTCTTGTACCGAGTTTGATTTTACAGTTTTCTGGCTGCATTTTAGCCTCATTAATTTATGTTGAAGTATCTCTGTGTCCTCAAAGTTGCCCACATTGTAGCCTCTCGGGGATAAATGAAGCTGTCAAATAAAACAAGGCCTCGCAATGGTTCCTGTGGCACCACAGGTATAGATAAATGACTGCTTTTCCTTTATTTCAGTTTTATCTTGAGCCCTATAATATTCACTGTTTTCTTTAAGCTACCGAATTTTTACACAGTCCTTGTGTCCTTGGACCTCCTGCTCTGCACTGTAATCTATCCAGCACATTGTAAGTGATTTTTGAGGTTTCATTAGAGTACCATATGCTTTCCGAAAATTGAGTTATGTAATGTCTAAAGGGTTCCTTTGGATGCTGTATTTTGTTCTGGATTTTGGGGGAAGCGGTGGTGTTTGTTTTATTGTAAGCTAAGTATTGCCTACTATTCTGCTGTCCTTTAAGGCTAACATTTTCAGGCTTGCTTGGTCTGAAATTAACGTAATTTCAGAGGTAATGCTCTTATCTAGATGTTTAAAAGACTAATTTTGTGGCTACTTAAACCTAGGTTCAAAAGTGTTCACTTACTGAATACTGTTTGCTAGTGTTCTTTTTTTTCTCAGTATTTGTGCTGAAGGGATGATATTATTATGTTATTTTAATATTGAGATGATGATATTAGTATTAGTATTAATATTATTAGTATTACTATTATCATTATTACTACAGTCTACCAATTCTAGTAGTATCTGCTGAAGGATGACCCTGGAAATGCAGACCCCATCAGCACACAGATCTACCTTGACAATTTGAGTCCTGCAAATAAAATTAAATTTCATACCAATATATTGATTGTTTTATGTCTCAAAGCATGAGATAGGTACCATTGGAGATGCAAACTGGGGAAAAAAACAAATTTATCGAGTAGATCTGCTAATCTAATGTGATATGTTAACTGAAGTTAGGACAGATTGAAAGGCAAGACACTGTGATTCTGTTTCCAGATTTTGGGGAGGAAAATCATGTGCGCTGTTTATAAACACGTAGTCGTGTACAGAAATTGGCTATGTTCTCTGTGGAAGCTGTGCAGTTAAGTGACTGGGACTCTATTCTGTTAAGATACGGTGCATGTTTCCTGCTGTGTCTTGAGTAATCTTGCAGCTGTTTTACTTGGAAAATCAGTGACACTTGTTTTTGTCCAAAAGCAGGAACTTGATGACTTGGCTAATAAGATGAAACAACACTGTCCCCAAAATCTGTGAAGTATTAAGTACTATTTCCAGCCTCTTCACACATTGCACCTCCTCTTTCCTTTCCCTATGCTACTTTTTAAGCTATTTTGTGGAGACAGTGTTTTGTCCTGTTTTTCTGAAGACAGGACTGAGGCTTTTGATCTATTTCATTTTTAATGTCTAATAATTAACTGGTGTGTTTGCACTAGGACAGTGCTTTTTTGAAAAAAAAAAAAAAGGTGAGTGAAAGTACTAATGCACAGGGGAAAATAGGAAATTGTTATGCCATAAAAACAACTTTGAGAGAGTCTCACATTGTTCAGAGAGGGAAGAGAACCTTCCAAGAAGTGATCACATTCTCAAACTCAGCTTTAAACGCATTCTTTATCTTTAAAAGGAAAGAAAAGATAATCAGTCAGTAAATCAAGTGTAGTTGTGGGCTTGTCTGCAAAGCTGTAGCATTCTGAAATAAGGCATTAGGACTGGGCATTTGAAACAAGAATTGTCAGTGCCAAGGTCTCTTGAGCTTTGAGAAAAATGGGTATGTCTTTCATTAAACAATATCTTTTCTCCATACCCTGATTTTTTTAATCTTGATCATTGTCTAAAGATAGCATTTATGGTGGCTATTCTGGGTAAATCTTTAGGTACACATTAAAATCAGACTATATTTTTGTGCTGTAATGAATAAGCTTTTAAAAGCATTGTAAGTTTTTTTAATATCTATTTGTTTGAAGAGGAAATTGGATTTCTTATGAAATATATCCACCTTTTCTTAGTTGCTGTTGGAGAAAAAAAAAGCATGTTTAAAGATATGTTTTAGCTGCCAGTAATCTGAGTTTCCCCTCTCTTGCTCCAGCCAAGGTTACTAGTCAGTTCCCTAATTTCTTCTTTTTCTTACTGGCACAGAATTGCTTCTTTTTTTTTTTTTTTTTTTTTTTTTAAAAGTACTTCAGAAATTACTTATTTTAAACAAAAGAAATCCACAGCATCCATGCTTGTCAAGCTTTTCCTGAGTAGCTTTAATCTTTTATCACAATTTGGAAGTAATAGCATTTTTAAAATTAAATAGTTCTGTTTAGGAGTAAATTTCACTCAGATAAAGAGAAAATACAGCAGTAGTTGCCAAAGGGATAAAGTGCATTACCTGGTAACATATGCTTTATTTCTTATGTTGTGACAGAAAAGGAGATGAATGAGTATGTAATAGGCACAACTTTTCAGTAAATACTGTATTGTTGTTAGCATAATATATATCTATGTTCCTAAGAAACCCAAAACTTTTTAAGCTCATTTTAATTTAATCATTTATAAAATTATAACACTGCTACTTCCAAGGTTTAAGAATTCCAAATTATTTGGTATGAACTGTAGCATTAGAGTAGAATTCATCATTTCCTCCTTTGGTTCCTTTTTAATGTTCCTTACCATATATTGCAACTATACTGTGAAATGAAAAAGGGCTGCTGAGACCACTGCATCCCCCTGCCTTCCAATGCTGGTCCTGAGCAGCATGGGAATGCTGCTTTGGATGGCTCTTGCTCTTATGGTCCTAAACTTTTGGATGGCTCTTGCTCTTATGGTCCTAAACGGGCCCAGGTGACGAGCAGCCTGGTGTTCAGGTTTGTTCCTTGGGACCATTTTACTAAATGCTATAGGCAGAGCAGCAGTGTCTCAGATCACGTTTTTAAAATGTGCCAATTTGCCAAATTCAGAACAAGACCTTTAGGGTTCTTCAGTTCCATTGACTGATTTCTTTTTTACATGCTTCAAATAGAACCACAGAATGGTTTGGCTTGGAAGGGACCTCTAACATCATCTAGTTCCAAACCCTCTGCCAAGGGCAGGGACACCTTCCACCAGACTAGCTTCCTCAAACTCCCGTCCAGCCTGGCCTTGAAATGCATTAATTACTTTTCATAATGTCCAAATAAATGAGTAATAAGGCACCCTGCCTAAAGGTCCTTTGTCCCTGCACTCAGTACTATGTGTGTAAGCTATCTAATTATTGTTCAATGAAAAAAGCATAAGCAGGCCTAGGAAATTAAAGCTTCCGTATTCTTTCTGTCCTCTGAGTCTTCCAGTCATCAGCAATGATTGGCAAAATCCCAAACTCGGGGTAAGAGATGCTTTACATGCAACTACCTGCTGATTGAAGCATTCTCCTTGGAGTGTGCCAGGACTGTGAGACAGGAGAGGCTGGCTTGGTGTCCTTCAAATGGAAAGCCTAGAATCCAGTCTGCTGTTGCCTCTTCAGCTGCTGTTGAATAATGCACCATCCTAACCACTCTGCTGCTGCATAAAAGCATGCAACAAAGGTGTATGTCCCAAAGGAGGAGGAGATAACCTCTGCCAAGACTTTGTTCTAGAAAAGCTTATGCAGCAGATGCAAATTTGTGCCTGATGACTGATCTAAATTTTGCCAAGGAGAGAGAGAGACTAAACAGCAATAAATGTCCTGTAACCTGTTGTCTGGGCTACCGTAAATGTGTCTCTGGTTCAAGCTTTTAAGAAGGCAGGAGTTGTGGTGCATTACTGTCACCAGGTACTGGTGTTGGAGGACTAAACTCTCTCAGTTCTATACATTCACCCATCTCGTTGGGTGGGCAATAGCCAGGTTCTGCCCACCATTCGGGTTGGGCATGAATGGCTACACAAAGGACAAAGTTCTGAAGAATTAGGTCAGTAGGTTTTATATCTAATTAGGCCTCTAATACAGTTTTGCATTGTTCTGTGTTCATTGTGTCTGAAATGGAACTACTCGTTTGAGTGAAGTTATGGGTGTAATGGCACGCAGGATCGGATCTGGGCAATCACATTTTGGCTTATTATTTGTTCCGTAGCACTGTTGCAAATCGGGTATCTCTGATGTTACAGGTTGCCCAGACAAGGTGAAGGGGTAGCTGAAACTGAATATGTTTCTGTGAAATGGCTTGCACTCCATTACCGTACCTGTCCAAACCAAGCACTTCCACAAAGACACATCATAGAGAGCATTTCAACTGTTAAGAGAGTCATAAGGCATAGATTTTCAATGCAAAAGGTCATGAGGCTGCAGTTTCACTGGGTAATGTGCTGCATTTGCATAGACACATATTCAGACAGTTAATGGTAGTGCAGAATGCTTTAATGATTTTCATTTGCATCAAGCTGTTCTCACCTCTTAGGAACATAATGGATAAATAGAAGAGGCCTTTTGTTTGCTCTTCATGAAAGTTACCAGTGATTAAGTGGTGCTGAGGGAACAGACTCATGCTCTCATTTGAAAAAAAAAAAACCAAAACCAAAACCAACAACAAAACTGCCCATCAAAGCTGACTTCAAAGTGACCTACTTCATTTTGATTTAAAATGGCACTTGAGTAATTTATTTTAATATTATGCAGATTTCCTAATTCAAAACACAGAAGTGGTCATTCAACTGAAAATACAGAAATAGTTATTACATCAGTTGCAAAATACTCATAATTTGTTAGGGTATGCTTTATAGTGTTGAATTACAAACAAAGCTATATACACTTAGATTTTCTTCCAAATGGATTCAGCAGTCACGTTTTTTATTAAAAAATACGTCCAGAATAGTTGTGAGTAATTTGATACTTTTGCACTATGCTATGGTGTTTTGTAAGAAAATCCGTGCCAGAGGCTTGCTAGAGAAAATCTGGTCATGATTCCATATAGGGTCTCCCTGTGAAAATCTTCTTCACACCTTCCTGGAATAAAAAGGTATACAGACTTCCAAACTATGTCTTGGACCCTTGCAACTCAGTATCAGCTTCTTGGGCTCCTCTGTCATGCATCTGCTGAAAAGCCCCTTCTTGAAAAGGGCTTAAAGGAAGTTGTCGTAGTCTCTGGCTGTTATGTTTTTAGGCATTTTCTGAAGGATTTCATGTGCAGTTCAGTCTCTTTCAGTGTAATCTTGAAAAAAATCTGAGTGGCTTTTTGAGAATAAAGCTCTGTTCTTAAATACCTTTCTCTCAGAATAGTCATGCTTAAATTTTTGTTCCTAATTTGTAGGCACACAAGTCATGATTTCATTGCCCTGATTTGCACATTGGTGCCTTGCTACCAGTATTTTTTTATTATTTTTTTTCAAATGTGCAAGAGCTTCAACTTCTTGTGTCGCGCTGAGAAGCTCAGCCAAGACACTCCACATCCCAAATACCCAAATTTCAGTAGTCTCCACTCAGAGTACAACGGTGCAATGTTTCTGAGAGCTGCTAGAATGAACAGGCTTTCAAGTATTTGGGTCTTTTCAGTTAATGACTTCCAGTTCTTTCAGTTTCTAACCCCTTGCCTTCCAGACATTGATCCTGAGTACTTCTTGTGGCATCCCAAGCCTGTCGTTTAAATCAAGATACAGAACTTGACTTCATGTGTTTGGAATATTCTCCATTTTCACAGGATCAGTAGGATATTTGGGGAACACAGAATATGCAAATGCAGACCTGCTAAATACATAATTTTTGTGGCCCTTCTGTTTTGTATTGGCTTTGTAATTTGTCCAGTGTTTGACTAAGGGGTAATTAAATTTACAATGAGAATATATTGGTCTCTCCTTCTCTTAACTGGTTTTAATTCTTTACTCCTCCAGTTAATTTTCTTTTAAATCTGCCTTTGTATTCTCAGTATGTTATGAAAGGACTAGTCAACAGTCTGAATACGGGGGCAGTTGAGGGAAATTTCTGTCTGCAGTCTCCCCACTACAGGAGGGGTGCTGGATATCCTTACATGTACAATAAAACTGGCTGAATTCAGTGACCACTGCCTGACCACCATAACAATTCCTTAGCAATTTATGGCAGGTTGGGAGAGCAAGGATGTAGGATTACATTCAAAAGGTCTGTGCATGCAAGGCTTTGACGTTCTTGGGTTAGGAATAAAAGACCTGTTTGGAGTTATGTGTAATTTCAGTGTATGGTAAGATGCAGTGTCTTCACACATGAAAATAAGATCCATTTTTGACATTGTATTTCAGTACATGTAGATAAAAATGTATTTTACATGTATTATCTGTGTAGATTCTTTGCATTTTGTGTGTTTATAGCCTCACAGTGGTCTTGATCATCTTAATCTTGGGTTTTAGTTATGCACTTACGTGCAACACATGGAAATATAGCTTACTAAGTGAATATGACTGAGGAGATATTCCACAAGCAAATCCTAGAAGTGAAGGTGAAGCATTTTAGCTGATGCTGACAGAATTGCAGAAACTCCTTGCTGTAGTGGGAAAGCTTTGTTCAAAACCAAAAATGGTCTTATGGTTTTAATTGAGTGGCAGAAAATTACTTCTGTGTGGTCATCCCTGCTAAGAGTTTCTTTAAAACCAACATTTTCCATTTTTCCTTGTTTATTTCTTTTTTGGCTAGTAGTTGCCTCCCTGAATTGGATTTATAAACTATGAATCTAAGGAGGATAAAATGTTTTCTGAAGAATTTGATCCAGATGTATAGTACTGTTTCAATAAATATATTTTAAGTATTTAGGGTGAAGAAGGGTTTTTGGGAATTTGGGGGTTGGTTTGGTTTTGGTTGTTTGGGTTTGTTGGGATATTTTGGTTTTTTGTTTTTTTTTTTTAAATATCCTCGTTAACTTTGAAGCAGCCAAATTCTTGCTGTGTAAAACTCCAGGAAAGTCTATAGTATTTCAGCAGGGATTCATGTGGCCCTTGGGTTTTTGGACTGTATCGTGTTGCAAGCTCCTAAAATAGGACTGTTTGGAAAGCTACAGGCTTCCCATCTTTTTGTCTGGAAAAGTTATAAAATAGAACAGGCAGGCTTTTCACTGAGCTGCTGAGAATGCAGTTCTGGCTATGCAATCAGGACTAAATAAGGAGCAAGATCTGCACTAAAAATAGAAACAGAGGCTGATCCAACTGCAGCATGAGTTATAATCCTCACACAGCAAAGGGCTGGTAGGTTCAGCTGAGGACACGCAGTTACAGAGAATCAAATAAACTTTATCCTGCCCCTAAAAAACCATCACACCCTAGCTGCTCTAACCAGATTTTTACCAGTCAGCAGAACTACTAATCATGCCTGCAAATTATTTAACATGTTTTTTCAAATGTAGATCTCTTACTATTATTATTTTATTAGAGAGAGGATTATATTTGCGACATAGTAAGAGAGAAATGTGGATTGGGTTTATGTAACTGTTTGAGGAACATTGTGGAAAATGACACAGAGAGATTTACTGCACTTTTCCTCTCAGCTGGGTAAATGCGTTCTTATCACTGCTTTGTGCATTAAGGTAATGTGTCCACTGACATGACGTGACTCCAGTTGGGCACAGTGAGCTGATTTGGGTATCTGGCCAGGCCTGGGCTCTTGTCACAGTCTGTGCAGTTCACAGTGTGTGCTTTGAGGGCAGTTATTCTGCCTGTTTCAAGAACAAAGTTCAGAACTGTGTAGTTCATTCCTGCCCCCTCCCCTCCTCTTTGTTGGTAAAATAGTTCAGAACATATTCATCTTTTATTTGTGTATTTCCTTTCCACTAAAGCATACCTCACAAGCTTAAGCCAAACTTGCCCAGGGAGTTCAAATATATCCTTTGATACAGAATAGATTGCTATTTCTTATTTGTTGTTAGGAACATTTGGTTATTAAATATTTGGATTAAATGAGCACAGCCAGCTACAGCTATGTTCTGCTTGCTTTCTTTGCCTGTTCCTGCATCTCTCCAGGCAGTGATATGGCAAGCATGAACAAATTTTCTGTTACTTCAGTCTTAAAAGGCAGAGAATCTGTAACAGACTCTGGTAATTCATCATAGAATTCCAGTTATTCTAAATATGTTTACATATGAAAATTTTAAAAAGTAGAAGACACCAAATCACTCATCTACTAACTAAATGTTTAAAAATATTTTAATTAATTTTTAGTTTTCAATTAGCTGCAGAATTTGTTACTGAAAATACACCCTGTTTGTGTATTTTTTGCCTGTTAATCACAGGAGTTGCTCAGTCAAATTGGAAGACAGTGAGTGGAGGAGAAACATCTGGGTCATTTGACACAGCAAAAGCTCACATAGCAGTGGGAGTAAGTGGAATAAGACCAAGGACAGAGATCATCAAACCTGCACAGGCCAAGAACAAGGCAAATAAAATACTCTGTGTCAGTGAGTCACAAATCAATGGCTTGGCTGCATTTTCCTCATTCAGTTCCCTCCACACTGTAACATGAACTGCAATATTCCCTGTTTCCAGACTCCTATCCCAGCACCCCTATCTCCTCTCTTCCACGCCCCATACCGAGTGCACAGCTTAGCAGAAGCTGCGAGCAGCTGCCTTGCAGAAAGCCAAGCTGATCAACACCATCTTGTAGCTGGGGAGGCAGCAGCCTCATTCTCCAGCTGAGTTCAGAGGCCTTTTTTCTTGTTTTGTTTTTGTATTCTCATTATTTGTGCTTATATTTGAAGATCTGTATTTGGGGGGGGGGAGGGGAGGGGAAAGGAGCATGTGCAGTCCAGGAAGCATAGAGAAGGGATATTGGGTGATCATTGCTGTAAGTGCTTTACAGTGAAATATGTGCATCATTGTGTTTTAGTCACATTCAAAACTTAGACTGATTGTCTCATTTTTTGACATAAATGAAATCTTTATAAGACTACATAAGGTTTTGCATTAGTTTAACAATGGGTTACACACACCTAGTTTTTGTATACTGTTAGCTATTTGAAAGAAATCATTTGGTGTAATAAAAGCAATATAAGCCTGCAGTGCAGACACAGTAATTTTAGTAAATTTATTAAAAGTAGTTAAATACTGGTATCAGTTAAGTGATTACACTTGAAAAGTCACACCCAATACAACAAAAAATTGTTTAAATTATAGATAGAAAGAGGGAAATCCTTTTAATAACATATTTTAGGTAACTGAAAGTTGCACAAAGAGGAAATGGCATTGCTTGAACTCAGTTTCAGCCCACCCAGAGGTTTACATGAATGTCATATCAGTTTACAATGAGTCTGGTTCTAGATTAGAAAACAGTGGTGGTGAACAGTGCATTATAACTGAAATGTTAAGAGGTAACCCCAAAACTACATATGAACAGGTGTGAGATTCTACCTTACCTGCCTCTTCACTATTAATTCTGACTGTAATAAAAACATAATTTCTTAAGTCTTTACGCATGCAGAATGAATGAATCCAAATTAAGAATTTTTTTCTTAAAGAGGATTTGTTTATTTTTTATCAGAGTCCTTTCAAAGTACAAGGGGAGGTCACAGCTGTTCTCTTCATTCACATGTAGTCTAATAAAACAAACAACATATGTATAGGTCACAGGAGTTTAGCACTCAGAACATAGGGATTTGTATATGATTTTGAAAACTGTAAATAACAAATTACGCTTAACCTTTTTAATTCTGCCCATCAACCTGATTTTTTAGTAATGATTTGTGTTGGAATTAAGGTTTTCATATATTAGAATATTCAGAAAAATAAAAATTCCCCCACCAAATGCAAGATAGCAAGGTCCACATTACATCCTCAGTCTTAATTCCAATTGTCATAAGTCTTATAGATTTACATAATTACTGCATTTGCATAATCACTTAAGACCTAGATCTGTGCTCCAATGAAAGCAGACCTGAAACCTTTTCCTAAATAACACTTAACTGCATTTTGTACTGCGAGGATACAGGACTGACCTCAGAAATGGGCATGTTGCTTTTTCCTTAGAGCATGTTGGCATCTGGGCACCTGAGTGAGTTTGGTGGGTTAGTACAGGAGCATCCTAATGGTCATGAGCAGTCTGCTGGTGGTCCTTGTGCCATAATACATCGGGAGTGGATAGGGCTTGGGGAGGAGGGGCTATGGATTATACCATGTTTGCTCATGGGCCAAAGGGCTTTTGGTTCAATTACAATTTGGACACAGCTGTGGTGGTCTCTTTTACCCTCAGAGGGGTGCTTTCAAATAGTGAGGATTAAAATAACAAACCCCAAATGCATCACTCAGTTTCTTGTAGGTCAAGTGGGAAGATTAGCTGAAAATTCACACATACAAATCAATGTGTCCTTCCCCTTTTTTTAAATTTTTCTTGTTGAAGACAGTGAGCTACAGAAACCCATCAGTTTGCACGTGGTCACACAGATATTTGCTTTAGAACCAGGCAGTGAATTTCCCTTTGACTTGCCCAAAACACAGAACCCTTACCTCTCTTTTCACTCTAAAAATTCTGTCAGTTTGGGGAAATTGTGCTTGCTAGACTGAAACACTAGAAAGCAGATAAGTATTTCACTGCAGAATAGGTGGTTGCTATTGTTATATGATAGTATAAAGTAATTCATTGTAGGAAATAGGTAACTTATAGGATATAGGTTAGTCCTTGACACCACACAAGTCATGACAGAAAGTTATTGTCATCTGATAGTTTCTGGATGGCCTCTTTACAGTTAAGTCAGACTCTTAAACCAGTTTCCAGTGGACAAATATCTGAATCAGAAAGGTCATCATGATTGTGAGCAATCTTATATGGCTTCATGTCAATAGTGTGAGAATGTGACATTACTCTCTGTGCCAGGAAGAAATTAAATTATGATATTTGCATAAAATCTTCTTTTTTTGTGTTGTGCTTAGTCTGCAGAATATCTGCTTAAAAGATTTCAGCAGATACTCCTCTTCCAAACACAGACAGGAAATCAAAAACAGTTGAAGGTGTCTTCTCAGAAAATTTGCCCTGAATGGACATCTTCAAGCACAAGCCAACAAGGCAATGATTTCCTTGTTCCAGGGATAGCTGTTTCCTTTTATTTTTTCCTGTCAGTCCTTCTAATTGGCAGATTACTTGGCAAAATCAAGTAAGACTCAGCAAAATTAACCTTTTAAATCACTACTTGCCAAAAGAGTCCTGTTTTCCAAATATCCTGAATAGAGTAACTGTAGAACTAATGGACTTCCAGCATTTGGAGCCACCAAAGAAGGGAGCAGTTTGGTATCTGTACTTAAAGTTGTTCCCTCTCTTAGCCTGCATGCTGGATAGCTGTTAAGAATAGGAAGTGCTGCTTTTCACTCATTCTTGCACAATGGTAAGAAGATCTCATTCAGGCAATTCTAATTGGCAAAGAAAATGAGATTTTCCTCCTAGACCTGTGAAGTATCTTGAGTACATTTCAGGGATTGCTACATGATGTTTTAAACTCTCTTCTGTTTGGAGCAGTGGCCAGTCCTGAAAGGCTGAAAGAGGTTGAAAGAGGTTGAACTTGCACCACTCTATATTCAGTATCTTTGCCCACTCTTGAAGGACAAATTCTTGAAGGTTCTTGAAGTGTACATCTAAGGTAAGTATGGTAGTTTCTCCTGCTTCAGACTGGGACCTGTATCTGGAACCATCAGCTCACAGAAGTCCCTATCCTCGACAAAAATTTTATGCCCTTAATGACTTTTGGCCATCACTTCAATGACAAGAGAGATGGAAAAATCAAGCTGATCCCTCTTCTGTAAATGGATACAGAGCACTTAATTCAATCCTCCAATTTCTGTCGACGATGGTTACAGAGCTCCACCTGAACTAGAGGATTCATCTTTCTGTATTCTTCTGTCAAACCACATGTTATTGGAGTCAGTCATCTCTTTACACTTGGAATGTAACAAGTGCCCTGTTAACTACAAAAAGTGAAGTATTTTAAGATATTCACTTGACTTTTCCTACCTAGTTATTGCAGACTGCATGTCTGTTTTAAGATTGTTATAGCAATTCCAGGTAAAGCGTTAGATCATACTCTGTCAGAGCATCATCTGTGCTGACAATTTCAGCAAGAAAATTATTTACTTTAGACATCTACAGAGCATCATCCTGAAGCTCTGTCTTCCCAATTCAACACATGTTACATATATTAACAACTCTTGATGGGTTGCACCATAAAGTGTTGCTCCTACTGCAACCTCTCAAGAATCTGAGTCTGGCTGGGAAGGAACTAATGATTGTTATTGAGTACACTGTGGTGAAAATAGGGATATATGCTGCATGCCGGTAACTGCTAGGAGGAAAACAGAGAAGGAGTTACCGATCAGCAATGATGAGCGCTAGATGTGCACATGTCCCACACAGCCCCCATTCTCTTTTTGTTGTACTCCTGCCCACTTGGGATTCTCACACACAAAGGCATGCTGAGTGTTCTATTGTCCAAATTAAAATCTTGGGGTGCCTCAAGGCTTACATGTGCTATATCAGCTATGTCAGCCCTTGCAGTCCCATAAACAAATGTGCAACTCCAGCAGATATGCCTATATACCTCTCATTGAACTCCTGGTGCTATATCTTATCAGTCATTCAATCATAAGAATGAAAGGCTTTCCTACAGGTTCTTTGTGCAATGAAAGTAGCAATACCAGATAGCATAAGCATGTTCGATCATACAAAGGATAAAGTAATTTTAAAATGCACACATAAAGCAACAGTAAGAGTACCTGAACAAACAATATTTGAAACTGTGTGAGTTACAACTTTTAAGATATTTTCCTTAAACTTCAGATTTTGAAACTTATTAATGGAACATGGCATCAATAAATAGCTTGTTTTAAACCTTTGTCTGCACAGCGAGTGTGCAGTTCTACTGTCATGTATAAAATTTAAGAACACAAGCAAAATTGCCAACAAACGTCACCAGGCAGACAGTTACAAGACAACAGTAAGCCATCATCCCTAAAAGCAAAAATATGGACCAATCCACAATGAAATTAAAATTGTCAAGAGCACATCACATTTGCTCTGGAAGAATTCTGTACATTTCCAAATCACAGCCAAACAAAACACAGGTGGACATCTGTCTGCAATCCGCATAGATGCAGGATGTGTCTTCTGCCAATTCATCCCTTAATAATGAGTATTTCTATGCAATCCTATTGTTATCATACATTATATACAGCGGCTTAAATTTTTCAATATCTCATAAATAACAACAGTAGACTAACCTGGGGATTAGACAGTGCAAAGCCTGATAGGAAGATAAGGATTCAGGAGACTAGACAAAAAAAAAAAAAAAGGTAGAAAAGACTGAAAATGAGAGAAGAACAGAAGGGGAACAAAATAATCAACTCTGAGTAAAGTGTCAATGCCAGTAAATGTAACATCCTATTCAAGTAAAAAAGAATGAAGCACTGATGGAAACAGAAGGGCATGTTCATCCAAACCCAGTATAGGAAAGGACAATTATTCCTCTTTTGTTCTTTACCATGTTTTAATACTGCTGTATAAAGTCATGCATTTTAACTGTTGAGGGAAAGGTATACCTAGAATTTAAAAGCAAGCATATACCATAAGAAGAGTCATGAACCACAGAGATAGGAAATAATGCTTGTGGTCATTCCTAGAGAATTCATGGGCCTTCTGAAATCCAGGGATCAGTTTCAGACTTGACTCCCTCAATGTGGTTAAATAAGCCACAACTGTTGCCGGCAGGTTTGTTTTCTTGTGAGTTGAACTCCAGCCTTACCTTTGCCCTTTTGTCTCAGTGGAAGATCAGCATGTACATATGAGCACAGAATTATTTTCTTTTCCATAATGATCGAACCCAAATGTTATTTTACCTTTGCCAGCTTTGTGTAGGTGATGTGCCATCTTGCGTATTTATTTTCCTGGAGTGATTCCCAGAAGTATGCTATGCTTTTTCTTGCTCATGTCTCACTAGCTTTATTTATGAGTTGTGTACACCAGGTTTTCAGTCCCTGGGGACAGGCCTACAAAGGAAATCTGTGGACAGTATTTAATACATACAAGCATGAGACCAGTAAAAAGGCAGCTCCAAATGATTCACAATTTCAGACTAGATCGTGGATAAGTTAGCATCCATGGTTTAAAGCCCAAACACCTTTACCTGTTTGGTCATGTAGGAGGAAGGCTCCTTTATCAAGTGGAAGCAACTGAATGTGCAAATTTTTGCTTGGTTTACAGGTTTAAAATTCCATTGTTCTCTGATGACTGAGTCTAATAGCAGTATTGTTATTGTTATTGATTCTTACTGATTGCTTAGAACAATGTTTTAAAAATACCTTTTTTCTTGCAATTCGATACATGAATTCCCTTTGGCTGTAAAA
This sequence comes from Lycocorax pyrrhopterus obiensis, assembly GCA_014706295.1. NCBI lineage: Eukaryota > Metazoa > Chordata > Aves > Passeriformes > Paradisaeidae > Lycocorax > Lycocorax pyrrhopterus. Next base: position 68,614,675 of record JACSVZ010000004.1, on the reverse strand, counting down.
TAAATCAAGATAAGGCCCTCTTTCTCACATGCCATCACAACTGATGTGATCTGAGAGGTGTATTATCCCTTCAATTATAGCTTGCAATCCCATTAATTGAATAATAGCATGACCTGGGGAAACTTAATGGCTAGTAAGGGTACATAGGAAAGGTGACATACAAATTTGATGTACATGTTAAACTGCTGTTGTGCTTACAGGTTGGCTGCTTGAAAAAAACACAAACAGTTTTTACCATCCTCTAGGACTTCTGTGAGATGCCATAATTGCTGGACCATTCCTCAAAACAGTACTGATGGATAAGCATTCTGATGGTCAAGCCAGGGAGCAGGGCATCTTCTCCCCCCTCAATGCTGTAATTCATCTGACAAGCCCATTGGATATTTATGCCTGTGTTCTTCATCTGGCAAATATTTCCTCCCTAGGTCTCTTCGTAACAGCTGCACTAGGTGTGATGAGGCTGTTGACTCATGTAGCATGTTAACATGTTGGTATTGTACTTAAGGATGCTCCTAGACTTGCCTCTGGGCCAGCTCTAGTGTCAGTGCAAACTGCAAGCACAGGATCTCACTTGCAAGGCTGTGTGTGTGTCTGTGCATGTCTGGGGTTTAGTAGCTGGTAGTCAGTGAGGTGGTTTAGCAGGCTGCTCAGTGCAGTGGACAGGGGACGTGGCACTGCTCCTGCGCAGGGCAAGCAGATGGCACTTTGAGGTGTCAGGATGGAGAAGGCAACTGTTTCAGCTGGGCATGGTAAAGATGTCAGGGAGCATGTGGAGAGATAGACAAGTGCTGGACTCTTAAATGAGGTAATTGGTGTTACTTGGGACCCTTAATTCAGTAAAGGGTTAGTGAGGGCATACACTTCCTTTAAGCTACTTACTGACTGGTTTTCCCTCAGGCCAGATCCCAGACTTTACAGAGCAGTAGCTGAGATGGCAGAAGCTGCAAAGCCAGTCCACAGTAATGCCTGTCCTCAGGCTACCTCGCTCCATATCATCCCACTGAGTAATCAGCTCTTTAGGGTCACTGGGTGAATCGCCTTAAAGGGAATTGCTTTGTGAGTTCAGGTGTCAGTAGAAACAAGAGGGTAAAGGGTGGTAAATGGCAGGTCACCTCAGCAGCTCTGTCCTGCCTGTCACCAGTAGGTCTGATAGCTGAACTGAGCGGAGCACAGTTCAATGCCAGCCATAACCAAGATCATTCTCCCAAGTGCTGTGTCAGAGCAGGCTTTCTAGTGATGGTGCACAACTTCTTCTGTGCCCGACTGGGTACTCTTGCCTTGTGGCAGGCAGGAGGGAAATGCAAGGGCTGTAAGTGTGATGGGGGAATTAGCACTGCTGGTTTGGTTCCACTTGGTGTCATTGGCAGCTATCAGACCTACTGGTGACAGGCAGGACAGAGCTGCTGAGGTGACCTGCCATTTACCACCCTTTACCCTCTTGTTTCTACTGACACCTGAACTCACAAAGCAATTCCCTTTAAGGCGATTCACCCAGTGACCCTAAAGAGCTGATTACTCAGTGGGATGATATGGAGCGAGGTAGCCTGAGGACAGGCATTACTGTGGACTGGCTTTGCAGCTTCTGCCATCTCAGCTACTGCTCTGTAAAGTCTGGGATCTGGCCTGAGGGAAAACCAGTCAGTAAGTAGCTTAAAGGAAGTGTATGCCCTCACTAACCCTTTACTGAATTAAGGGTCCCAAGTAACACCAATTACCTCATTTAAGAGTCCAGCACTTGTCTATCTCTCCACATGCTCCCTGACATCTTTACCATGCCCAGCTGAAACAGTTGCCTTCTCCATCCTGACACCTCAAAGTGCCAGCAGAGCTCCAAATCCTTTTCTGTGTAGCAGAGCCCTGACAAATATTTTAATCAGGTATTGGATGAGACCAGCGGGTGTGTCCTGGTGCAGCTGTTGTCCATGGTAGCAGGAGCAGGTGGGTATTGCTAGGCAAGGAGAAGAGGCTATTGGGGTCTTTCCTTCATCTGAGTCACAGGACCTGAAGAAGACTTTCTTAAAGGCGCCCCATCCATCACACAGCTGCAGCTGACACCTGAGTCAGGGATATAGCACTGGCCTTGAAGAAGCAGTGCTGTAATATATGCTGGCTAACAGGACAGGAACAAGTGCATACATCCCATGCTTTGTGCCAGAGCCAGGATGCCTTTTGCAGAGGTACTGTAGCTTGTTAGGCAGAGACAACTTGGGAGAGTAAAGAAGAGAGGCTGTGCTGCTGAGAAAGAGAAACAACAAGCTGTGAACTGGGGGTGAGGAGAGAGCAGAGCAGAGCAGATGCTGATGTATTACCCTGGTTCATTGGTCCTACAGGTATTGGCTGGGCCAAAACTGCAAGGGATGCTCTCAACTATGGCCTGCTGTTTTTAAACAAACCAAATTAGCACATGTTATTTGTGAGTTTATGCTCAGTTTTTAGTTAGTTCTTTGGGTTTTTTTTCCTATAAAATCATAGAAGAGTTGGGGTTGGAAGCAGCCTTAAAGATCATCTAGTTGTAACCATTGCCATGTTTGTTTGTATTATTTTGTTTTCTTTAATAAGAAAGAAATCATTCAGAAGCATGACTAGACTTGCTTGCAAGTAGTTGCATTTAGCTGTAATCTGCCTGGTGCGTTGTAGGAGAAAAATTGCACTAGTTTGAACTGGACTGAGTAGCAAGAATACTTTAATTTGGGGCAGCAAAGAGAAAATTGTGTAACATTGTTTTGCTGTCCTGAGTGGGAGAAGAATCTAGTGAATTGCATGATTTTTCTATCTTTGTAATCAGTTTGTTATGCAGAGAGCAATGCCATGGGATTCAGCATTTTATCTGCTGGGTTTTCCCTGGCAGCATCTGAAGAAGTTCATTATAAGTGTTTATCACATGATCCACTTAATCAAACCACTGAAACTCAGAAAATAAGTCATTCTAACAAGACCCTTCAGAGCTGCCTTATAAGCTACTTACTGATATATTCTTCCTTGGTGAGTGTACAATGAGTTTCCTTGTATCCCAGTCTATGATACAGGAAGTTCATTATCCCCAGTCCGAATTCAGACGTAAAGAAAGGAAGCAGGGCTTACAAAGGAGTGACAGATAATTTGCAAAGGATTTTAGTTAGCCACTCAAATCCCAGATAGAGTCAGACTGCAAGCTCTTCGTACAAACAGCCTTCTGGTATTCAGCGTTAGGCACAAGGCAGCTCTATCTCCATAGCTGCTTCTAATGTTGTAAAATGCAGGCAACACATGAAAAATTATGAAAAATGCTTCTTTTGATTAGAGGTTTCCTAATGGAAGTGTGTGAGAGAGAAGAGAAATCAGAACTGAAAGCATGCTTTTAGCTGGATGATAGCACATCTACAGCACAATAGTCAGAGCCGATAGCTGGGCTGATGCGAAATGCCTCGAAAGCCTTTGCTAAACCCCCGTGTGCACTGAGGGGCCGAGGCACTGAGACTTGTCTGACAGGCTTGGAGCTTGCAGACACGCTGTTTGCAACCTGTGCTTGTACCCCATACCTCTAGTGGGGATAAATGCGTTTCCCGGTGATGTACCTAAGAAATGTTCTGGTTGTAGGGAGCAGGTAGGTCAAGGACTCCTCTGCCTCCTTGAAGGCATTCATTTTACTGAGCTCTGCCACAAGCAATGTGACACCAGATTTCCTGGCACTCACTGGATTTTCTCACCAATGGTGTTTCACAGACAGTGTCTCATAAAGGCTTGTCTTCTTGCTGTCTGCAAAAGACCAGTTTGGGTATCACCACAGATGTAGGCTTAGACCATACTTAATATAGAAATGCTCTGGATAGTTTTCCCAAGCACCACCCTGTCTCCATACAATAGCACTGCTCAACTACCCCTCTTATTTCACGTCATGTGAAGGCAGTATAGGGTCACACCAGATCCAGTGTTGATTTTGTGTAGGGATGCACAGGCTGAGCCTGGATGAACATTTTTTTGTACTGAAAAAAACTGCGGTTGGGGCCAGGAACATCGGGCAGTTTGAGACAAGCTACTCTGTAAGACATCAAAACCAGGGAAGTGTGCACAACTGAGAAATACGGGCAACAGAAAAACTATAACCTGGTTTGATGGGGATGGTGCTTTTTCCCTAGTATAGCTCCAGTAAAGCAAGTCACAAAATTCACACCATTGTCTGGGCACTGCTTTGAGGGAATGATGAAACCTGTCTCTCCAATGCCAAGTCCATCCAGCCCAGAGCTTAAAATTCAACCTGTTAATTACTCCTGGGAATAATCAACTCCAGCCTGGAGTGAGCAAGGACTCTTGACTACATCAGTGTGAGAGTCTGAGATGTGCAGTTTTCATTCTTTGTGTTTTCCATGTACTGTGTACCTGTCTGTCTTGTCTTGATGCAGCTGTCGGTCTCTTTACTGCTGATACACTGATATATCAAATTGTCATCAGTATGGCTGTGTCCTCAGGAGGGACTGTGCTGCTTTAGTAGGTTGGTTTCCAACTAGTAAGTTAAAATGGGACACAAAAGCCTGGAGGAAAATGCTGTTTTTCTCTCTTTTTCCTCTTCTTTTTAAAAGTAGTAAATGATAAGTTATTTTATCTTTTTTTTAAAAAAGAGACCAAAAGAGATGAATCTATGCTAGCTGATTAGTTTTGCTACTGCATTCAATTTTATTACAGTGTAGTTCCCTTCCTCTTTCTCACTTCTTTATTGTACTCTGTCTTCTCAGGTGCTATTGTGCCTATTTAAGGAGCTCCCCTCCATCTCTCTTTTGGGACAGTCTTACTGCTGGCTTTCTGCTGTTTCAGCTTCTACACAGCTGGTGTGTCAAGGAAAAAACTGTCTTTTGTAAGGCTGTGAGGAGAATGGACCCATAAAAATCAGTATTTTTTGTATGTACATAGTTCTTTAATCAGTAAGTCTTCAACAACCTTACCTAAATGGGCACTTTGCTATTGTCTCAGCTTCTTAGCTAAGGAGGCTGGAGAAGAGTGAGTGGGTAACTTTCTGCTGTCTGCAGCAGTGCAGTAATAAAGTGAAGAATAAAACTTCTGTTTTCCAAATGATTCTCTGCCCTGTATGTGGGGAAAGCCAGTACTGAGCATCTGGAACCATTGCTGGTAGAGATATTTTTAGTCTGCTGTAAAGAGGGATGGTCAGTTGTCCACTGCATGCTGTTGGTTTGGCATTTGGGAACCACTAGTGGCTGTATCAGTGCTGAGGCTGGATTTCAGTGTCTCTGTACAGTCTGTTTGGAGGGAAGTTCTGGGAGGAAGACTGTGGCAGGCGCATCTGGCTGTGTGCATTTGCACATGTGTGAGATGCACACCATGCCCACTGAGAACTGATGCTACCAGACACTGACTGGACTGGGTTTGGTCAGCACCAAGCTGGGCTCAATTCTCTCTCCCAGCCTAGGGATGAAAGATTCTTTAATGCACTCGCTGCTTCTGGGATGCTCAACTCAATCCCCAGTAGTGTTACCTGTTTAGAAGCCTTTCTCACTGAATTTCTTCCTTTGAAGACTGCAGGGTTTTCAACAGTGGACTGCAGCACCTGCTGCTTGCTGGAAATCCAGAGGCTGGCACATGAGAGCATTGCAGTGCTGAACGAGGCAGTCACAAAGCATCACATTTACCAGATTTTCACTGGGCGTAGCTGATGAAAAACAGAACAGACATGCTGTAAGGACTGTCAGCTCAAGTAAAGGAAGGTAGCTTTGAAGAATGCCTCCAATATAGTGTTTTCAGAATATACTTCTTTAGAAAAAAAAGTGGAAAATCCAAAGAATGAAATTCAGCCAGAATGAGCTCACCGCAGGTGGTGCTAGTAATGATTTTTTAAAAATCAATTTTAGTTATTAACTATTTTAATCGTTGGGGGAGGCAGGGGGTTGTCCAGTGTCTGCCATTACAGTACCTTCTTCTGCAACCCCAGGAAACCCACGCTTTTGAGGTTCTCTGGAGCTTTCCAACAGTGTGTATTTCCCCATTCTTAGACGAGTGGTACAAGTCAGACAGAGAGGGCTTCATCTGCCCAACCATCAAAGTAGGTCCTGGGAAGTTTCCTGCTTCTTGGCAGATCCCCCTTCCACAACAGCCAGTCCTGCGGGGATTTACATCCACTGGGTTAATCCAAGTTTCACCTGAGATTCCCTGGATCTGTCCATTAGACTTGGTGTCTGCAGAGGTTGCTGTGAAACGCCTCTGACCCGAGGGGTAGGTGGGCAAGCAGACGCTTGCCCCTCACCCTGGAAACTGGAGAAGTCCTTGATACCTTTCAATGAAGAACAAATGTTTTAAAAAAACCTGCCTTTGCTTTTGGTGACATTTCTTGCAGTTTGCATGGATCTGTGCAGTGGCATGCAGTGCTCAGAGCCACGGGGAGTATGTGTGTTCATATTTGTTTGGTCCCATCTACATCAGTGAGCCCTTGAAATGTAGCCTAGCTGGCAGATCTGGTCAGGCTGGGAAACTTAGCTTTAGATGGTTTTTTGTTTGTTTACAAGTGATCTTGGCCACAGACAGGGACACACAGCTGGTGGTCTGTGCACTGTTCCATGATCAGGCTGAGGCTGGGCTCCGAGCCGATGAAGGCTGGAGTGGGGCTAAGCAATTCCATCTTATTCTTGGCTTAATTTGGAGGTGGATTGGACAGGCTGCTACTCTGCTGCTTTCTTCTGTGGTCTGGCATCTCAGGGCCTGGTTTGGCTTTGCTTGTGTGGGCAGCAGCATCCAGCGCCCATCTGCCATGGCAGTGGAACCTCTGCTTGCTCAGATGTCCTTCTCCTGCAGCCCAGAGAACACCTCTTGCTGTGAGCAGTAACTTGTAATACAAATACCACACAAATACAGGCATTTCTCTTCCTGCACTGGCTGTAATAGGCAGGGTGGGAGAGGTGTCTCTGATGTCTCAGAGAGGATTTTGCAAGTGGCTTTTGTGAGATGCTCCTGTGCCAGTGTGGCTCATGCTGGCTGGGGGAACCATGTGGGCATCTATCAGCACAGATCAAGGAGAGCTGGAGATTTGTAATGATACTGATGTGCTGTGTGCCAGCCTGGAACTTCAGAAGACCCATGTTGGGGACTGGGGAGAAGGAGCAGTGCCAGCCCATCAGTACTGTGAACTGGGTGCTGTGGCAGTGCTTCCCTGCAGCAACATCATAATAAAGGATGGTGGAGTAGGAGGCTGACGAAAGCCATGACCTTCCAGGCAGGATCTGTTTCCCAAACATGGGTTAAACAATAGCAGACTGCTACAGGTGTGGGCATGGAGGAACCTGTTAAATTAAAGCCAAAGTGTAACTAGAGAGATGTTTGCTTTGGAAGATAACATGTACCTGTTCTGCACACTGAGGGTGAGGGAACTCTCTGAGATGTGTTTTACTTCATTACCACAGTAGTCCTCTTGCACTGCAAGGCCACAGAGCTCCCAATTCACCCCTCCCACATCCCCTTCCCTTTTAAGACCAGGGGTCCCTCTCAGCTTTACCAGTGCCTCCAATCTGACAACCTAGAAGCATCCTAAATGGTGGGAGTTGCTCCTTTTCTTGTCTCATTGGGGATCTTCCTGACCACACTGCCTGGACTGATGCTGTTACTAAGATGCACAACTCTCTGGTACCTGCAGCCTGGTCAGTGGCTGGAGACGAGGGAAAGGCTCTCTTTGGTGGGGCTGTTACAATGAGCCAGCTTTGTTATCTGCCTTGCTGGTGGTCCCAGAGGGGCTGCAGGGAAGTCTGCCGCTTTATTTTCTTAAATGGCATCAAATGATAGCAGTTAAGATCCTACCAGGAGAAAATGAGCTTAGGACAGCATTTCTTGTCCTATGTACAACGCTTTATTAAATCAACTTTGTACTAGAATCACCCTACACATCCCTCTCTGGAGAGGCTGATCTAACTCAACTGTGGGATAAAATTTTGTAGCCCTATTTTTGTTACACAGGTGACTTGCATAAAAAAATCTTTACATGCATTAATGTCATCTGAGTTTTGGCAAGCCTTCAAAGCAGGCTGTCACTAAATCCTCTATCTCTATCTTAATGCTCCACTCATCCCAGTGTTACGTATGTAACTCTCTTGCTTTGCTTACTTTCCACATTAGGGACAATGAACTTCCTCTCCCACACACCCCTTGCAAATGTACAGGTGCTGTGAGACAAACCCCTGGTGCTGTCGCCATCCAGGCAATGCCTTTTGCCTCTGTGCGTACCTGCAGCTTGGCAGCTCCAGCTGGGCAGCAGCACTGCCAGCCTGCAGGATGGAGTCTTGCATACTTTCAGCTACTTCTCTGTTATTTGCACATAAAGTTAATAACTGACTCAAGAGTTCATCTACAAATACATATTTAGGGCTGCTCTTGGTAAATTTTCCCTCACTCAGCCACAAAACTCTTGTTTTCTGCAATTTCCTTTCTGTATTTTCCCTTAACCCTAATCCATTTTAACATTAATGCATTAGTTTTGAAACAGCTGGTGTATTCTCAGCCTCTTCTTCTCCCTTACCTGCTGGTAATTTTTTTCCTTTCCTCACCGTCCTCTATACTTCTGCTGTTTGCAAAAACCAGCTTTTCTCCTCCCTCTCCCCCTTCACAGCTCCCACCATCTGTCTCTCTACAAATACAAAGCTTTAGGGGAAATGATTCACTAGGCTGGTAGCTCATTACTCACACTCTCCCCATCACGGTTTCTGTCCTTGTAGGATGCTCTAACTAATGTAAAGATCAATGAATCCTGGGAATTGTTATTCGATTAAAAAAAAAAGAAGAAGGAAAAAAAAAAAAAAAAAAGACCCGGCAGTTAAATAGATTGGGCTCTTTGTACTTCCTAAACAGCACGGCTCAGTTTTTCTTCCCCACTCTGCTAGCATTGTTTTGCAGAAAAGGATCGTTGAAACAGAAGAATAGAAATAATCCCAGGACCATTTAATGCAACCTTGTGCATCACATGACGCAGGAGTTACTTAATGAAATTCCCTGGCCCAAACCAAGCAAATCTGTGGTAAATCTAGAGCACATATTTTCGGATGACAGCCAAAATGATGAAAGGAATTTACTACCCAGCCTCACTAATCATTTTGAATGCTTAACTGCGCTCCCTAATACGCTGCTTTGCAAGCTGCAAAACTGACACGGCCTCATTCTCTACACGTTTCTCTCCTCCAGACTTGTGCAGGCTGTGTACCCCAAAAGGCCTCCCAGCCCCCTGCCAGGGCCAGGGTGGCCAGCTGTCCACCTCTGGGAAGAGACCGGAACCCCTCCCTCCTCAGCATGTAGGTTTGGGCCTCCCTCTTTGCTTGGGTAATTCTTTCCATGAAACTCACAGGCACTTAGTATCTTTGAGCTCTCCCTATTAAATGTGGCGGAAATTGGCTAAGAGGCTCAGAAGCCATTTGAGACAGACTACTTTACAGTGTTAAAACACTTCAGATACCTTAAAATAACAGAGGCAGCCATACTGAGTTGGCAGATAATGCCACAGCATTTCAGGAGACTGGCTCAACGAGGAGGTTGAGCTCGATGCTGTAGGGCACCCCAGGTGACCCCAAATGTCGACCCACATCCCACTCCTTTTGTCTTTACTTTGTTGACCATTTAAGATAGATTTCTGTCATGAGATTAGGCTGTCACCACATACTAGAAAGTTATTTTCTTAATTGAAAATTTATCACATGAAAAACAGACCTCCCCTCCCCACATGCAAGTAGGTGCCAAGAAGTACCACTGCCTAACACAGTTTTATTGTGCCTTCTCAGGAAGCTGCTGGCATGTCAGGTATTAGCCTGTTTCAGTTGTTGAGCTTCCCTTTTGAAACTGGAGTTGCAAGGAAGCACAGCAAACAAATCACACAATCAAAATCATAGGAGTTGACAACACTGAATACACCCTTCTCTTAAATGGCTGCAATTATTTTTGCAAAAGCCTGCTAAAGGAAAATCTGAGTTTCAATTTTTTTCTTCATGAGCACCACAAAGCATGTCCTGCATCAACAAACCATGCTGGCACCACCTCCATGGAAACCTAATTAAATAATTTGGATACTGTAAGAGAAGTATCAACTTCTGGGCTATTTTTCTTTTCAGGCTACCAAACACATGTACTTTTTTATAAAGCTGTATGTGGGTCATTCTGTGACAAATATTAAAGCTGAGGAGGATCTTGGTACGACTGCTCTAAAGAATAAGGGATGCAGAATTTTAAGCCAATAGAGTCCACTGCTACCTCAGTAAGGTTAAGGCTGTTTAAAAAACAAAAAATCCTCACCAAAGTCATGCTTATGTGCTCTGTTAAAAAGTGTTCAAATTTTAGCCGACGTGATGTTGTTGAGCCATCCTTGTTGCCAGCACCCTGTGGCTCTCCATCTTTGATTATTTTATTGTTCCATACTGCATACTGCAAGTTGTAGGAGTCAACGTTCTTTCTCTTAACAATCGCTGGCTTTCCAAATGCCAATTGTCCTTTGACACGCTCTGTTTTAAATAAGGGCTGAAGAGCAGTAATGAAGCTAAAGGCCTGCCATAAAACATACTGCAGTGTTCCATGGCACTGACAGCACACATGTAGTCATGCATTCAGCTCTCCTTTTGGGGACTATTGCTGCAATATGCTGGAGGTATGAGGGACCAAGCTGTAAGGAAAGGGAACTCCAGCGATTTCAGATCTAAAAGTCCTTTAATTGAAGACAAATGTCTTTATGCAAGACAGGCTAAGGAAAACCTGCCTTACCAACCCATTTCTCTGCTTTTCCTAGCAATAATACAAGTGGACACCATATATAAGGTTGCCTTACAAAAGGCAAATATATTTAATAGTGTATATACAAATTAATGGTTTGATAATGCTATAAAAGGCAGGAATACCTTTAAAGAAACCCTGAGCAAAAAGGAGGATGTAATTTTTATTTTACACTTATTGCAACAGTATTTCTGGTATTTGTTTGCTATAATGACTAATAAAAGGAATATGTTAAAACCAGATGTTAAAATAAAAGTGGGCATTCTTTCCATTTGTAGCTTATTTAAAAATCTAGAGAAGAGAGTTCTGCCCCATCAGCTTTGGAAATAGATGTTCAACATGGTAGAGAACAAGCTGAGCCTGAGTAACCCAAGACAACCAATTCCTTTAGCAGAAAGAGTGTCTTCTGTCATCAAAAAGAGCCATCTGGAAGAGTGTTGGCTCCCTGCCAGGAACAACCCTTTAACAACCACTCGTCATGTGCTTTAAGTTATAATGTTCATAGCGGCACAACCTGGAGTGTTGGTAAAGGTCCTATTGGAGGAGCAATGTATTCCTCCTCCCGCAGTAACCGCAAAAGGATGTTCTTCTTATTCTTTGGCCAGTTATAAATGTGAGTGTTCTGCAGCCAGGTAGGCACGTGTTCCTGAAAAAAACAAGGAAAATAAAAGCTAAATCCCATAAATCCTCTTGAATCTCTACCAGAACCTTTCAGATTCCGTCAGACTCTGCCAAAAAAGATTTCATTTTGTCTGTTCTAGGCACTTCCTGTAACAACAAGAAATGTTAATTTGGCTTCAGAATTGTATTTGGGTTCCTAAATAAATGAACTTTGTGTGATCTCACAGCTTGCCTGTCTCTCTTTCTCTTCTGCCATCACGTTGGCTAATTTCACCACATTTCAAAGGAAGTCTGATCTCAATGACAGGCATTGAAAGGCTTGTGAAAATAAACATTGAGAAGAGAAGAGAGACATTTCAGTGCCCCTAGCAGGGAAAGGCTGCCACCTTAGTAGCTGCTAAAGGATCCACGCAGCACATTCAACATTGGGATGAGAATCAGTAGGGAAAGACTGGGAATCCACAGGAACATTTCACATCCTGGTAGCCCCCTCCCACTCCCCTTGCACCTTTCTTTGCCAAGCATGGTGTCCTCTGAGCACCTCCTGAACAGAAGATTGAGGCTGATGCTGAGCTTGAGGAGAGACTAATGCATCTCCAGATTAGCAGGGTCAAACCTCCACCAACCCATGCATCCTGGAAAAGGTGCAGTCCTTCATAGAGGTTGGCCAATGTCCATTAACATAATGAAGCTGGGACCAACCACAGCCCTGAGAGTAACAGCCGGCTAATGGAAATGAGCCTGCTCAGACCTCATGTTCCCACAGCTTTGGGGGGTGTCCAGATGGACAGCCTGGATGTGTAGGGGTGAAGGGTTAGTATAATACCACTAATTAACAGAGGGACTGATCCTTGACCAAAACCAGTTCATGGTCACCATGAGATAAGAGATTTGTTTTGGAATTGGAGACACCAGAACACAGCCAAAGTGAGACAGCAGGTAAGCAACATGAAGAGCCAGGACATCCAGCAGTTGGTCCCTGGACCTCTTATTTAGCAGTGTTTTCCCAAGATAGCCCCTGTTAGGAGCAGCACAGTTCCTGTCAAGCTAGTGGAGCTAGCTCCAAGACGACAGAGCAAAAAGCTGCTGGCGTGCACATCTCTGGCGCCTCGCCAGGGGATGCCCTGGCATGGGCTGCACATGTCCTGCTGCCAGCAAACAGTCTAGCTGCAGTCCAAACCTTTCATTCCCATGATCACTCTTCTCAAATTGGCTGTCTTTTCCTTGGCCTGTACAGCTGTAGGAACAAGGCTGCATCGCTTTCCCTGCTCAGGGAGCAGTTTGTGTTAATTGATGCAACCACTCTGTTAGAGTTACAGGATTTATACATAGGAAGAAGGAGGTAAGTCACACAGGCACCTACAGACCCATGAGTATGAACTCACCTAGGCACCAACTCTGTTCATCTCACCCCTTGGCTTCTTCCAGGGGGAGCCTCTAGCATGGGGCAGTCTTGGCTTAATGCTTTGGTCATCAGGTGGCCAAATGAAGAGGACACATTTCTGTGTGTTGTTGTGATGCAAACCTTGAACCAGCAAGACCCACGTTTCCTTCAGCAATGTACGATGGGAAGCTGGAAATGCCAGTTCCACCTTAACTGTGTGTTGTGCATTCCTCACCTCATTATTCAGTTTCCTAATGAATGCTCCTTGGATGGCATAGATCTCTTCCTGTTGGAGGTCGACTAATTTTCACATACCAGCAGTGCTTTATGATGTGCTTTGTATGAGATTAACTCATCTAATAGCCACACCCCCAGATGAAACCTCCAAATCTTCATTTTCTGCTCTTTTCCACTGCCAGCTACACTAATACTTGAACATATAAAAAACAGTATAAAAAAGACAAAATTGAAGTAATTTGCCCGCCAACATCATCCAATTGTACATATACTTGGCAGTTTTTCAGGTACCTCACTTCCTCTGACTGCCTACAGACTTCATTAGTGGAACTTGTTCAGGCTCTGGTGCTCTCCTTCCACCCATGATGTCCTCAGTTACATTATCATTAATTAGCTAGAGGAATGTAGGTGATGTACCAAAGAATTACGTGGAGAACGAGACTAAAGCTCGACAGCAGTAGAAAATGCTGATCTGCATAATTTAATGAGAAAGTCACCTTTGAAAAACTGAAGGGTTATGTGGACTACAGAGGATGGGCAGCAAGGATGCCTGGAGCTTGATGCTTTGATAGTGGCAGCTGGATGAACCAACCCTGGAAATTCCTTACAGACCACTGTCTGAGAGAACCGCTGCTATATGCTAAATAGTCTTCTGATAAATAAAGTTGAGACCAAATTAACATAACTTATTGTTCTGTCTCAGAGCCCCAAGGCAGCTATAATGCCTCCTGCGACACTTCTCTCTGCAACCCCTGAGGTGCCAAGTGACTCCTGACTGTGGGGTCTGTTCACATGGTGAGCACTCAAGTAACCCCAAGGTTAGGGGCCTTTCCCCCCATCAGACTGACTGAAAATGCTGACTGCTTCCCTGCCTTTGGCCTGCCCAGTTCCCACCAGTGCTGTCTTCCAGGTACTTACTTACCTTAAGTACCAGACTGAGACCATTCAGGAAGGGATATGAATGACATGAAATACCAGAGGCACCATTCATTCCACAGGAGCTCACATATTTTCCAAACCCAGGGACATATTTTCAAATTTCTGATCTTCAATAGGTGCTTAAATAAAGAACTTCATTACACTAAAATCCGCAAGTGCAGTGGGACTGCACAGCCCTATAGCCATTGATAACATTGTTTAAATTTTGACTCAGGTTCCAAAATTTGGGCACCCAAAAAAATATAAAGAATTTTTCCATACTTTTCTAAAATGCAGCTGTACCTAGGGGCAACACGATACCTACCCAGCAGTGCACAAAGCATTTAGTTATGCAAAGTGAACATAAATACATTGCAGGAGATTGAGGAAGAACACTATTTCTCAGCTATAACTGAAGCCTTTTAAGATTTTTGGCTTTGAAAAAATCCAAGAGATTCTCTCAGAGCGAGGTAGAAGAGATGGGAATCTGTTGCATTACTTATTTCTTATTCTCAAATGAATCTTCAAAATAAGTAAGGAGGGCAGATGAAATTGCAAGTCCTAAAAAATATCTTAGTTTGCCTTTGATGGGCCTGTCAAAGTTCAAGCAACAGCCTAGTACTTTAATATTTATTATACTCTTTATTTTTATATCCTCAACACACCCTCTCCCAGACCCTCACTTCGCATCAGTCATAAATCTTGCCCATCTCACTCATCAGCATTGCATTTGGACAAAATTATAAAAGGGTTAATATAAAAAGCATGCTTCCTGGATAGATTGTCTCTCTCTGTTTAAATGCTTTCAGTGCTCAAGGCAATTTGAGTTTTAGTTGTACATTCATCATCAGAAATACATTTATACGCTGATTTATATTGTGGATTAAATGTTTTTTATTTGTGTGTACATAAACCTATAAACTTTTAATGTAAAATGGAGCTTTGGAATATTACTTATGGGCTATTAAGAACCAAGAAATTGAATGTTTGCATTTTAAGATTCCATCTGGTGCACTGTGATCAAAATAATATGCACTTAATCATGCGGCAAGTATATAAGCATGCATGTATGTTACCTTTTTGGCATTTGGAAAAAGCACAGGGATGAATCTGAAGTTCATACTTCCTTGCTGTATAAACTCGATCTGCATCTAGGACAGAACAAAACGCCAGTTTTATTGTAATGACACGACAATTCATCTTCGCATGCATCTGAACCCTATGTATAAAAACATTCCTTGCTTACTTAAACTGCTCTTCTGTTAAGTTATTTGATCTATTCTGGTGGACTCGGTGTTGTTTGGTTTGGTCACTTAATCTAATTCTTCGTTACTACAGAAAGGATACAGAAAGATAGACCTGTCAACATTTCCTGAACATTTAGTTTCATGGTGTGAAATAATTGTGGGTTTAGCTGCAGGTGCAGTTCCACGAAAGCCATCTCAAACTGGTGAAGCTTGACTTGACTAACACCCCTGCTTGGCCTACAGAGGGGTGAAAGATTTCAGCCAGAGGACAGGTCTGTGTCCGAGCTAGGACCCAGCCTGTTCCCCATGGCCCTACACACAGGCATCCCAGGGGTGGTAAGGACAGCAAAGTACTGCTGAGAGCTCATCTGCTGGTGACAGCTTCTGAGAAACTTGACTGCAAGTTCAAGCTGGGGGATCAATGGGTTACAGGCTGAGAAAGGCAGGAAACTGCAAACCAAGGGAGAAAGGATCAGTTTAGTGGCTCTATGGGCTCTTCTGGGCTAAATGTCCATCCTGTGACAGGCTGTGGAGATGGGTATCTGGTCTTCTGGCACTGTGCACTCCCCAGAAGCCCCACACTGCATCTCTGGCCTTTGCTTTGCAATTCCATTCTTCAGTCAGCTTTACTGCTGCCTGAAAAAAGACCTCAGTTCTGGGATGGCTGAAGCAACAGGGGCTGGTTTAGAGGGAGGAAGGTCAGGCACTGTTAGATAAGATTGTGCTCAGGGCTATACCAGGGCTCAAGAAGATGAAGGAGGGGACAAACATTGAACAATAAAGAATATGACGAAATAAGATGAGCATGTTTAATAGGATTTTTCTTCCTTGAACCTCTTAGCAGATGTTAATGAGCATACGGAGCTGATGAGAGGAAGGATTAATGAATTCCAAAGAGGGGTGTTTAACTATGGGGATTAGGGAAAACAAAGAAAAGAACCTGCCATTTGGAGACAGATTTGCCTTTTGAGAAGAAGAGACAGTCTTTGTAAAACAGCAAATGCATGTCCTTGCTTACCATCCTGTGGATGTATTTAGTATGTAAGCCGTGTTCATCCCTGTCCAGCTGGGATTCAGCCCCTTCCACATCCTGTTTGTATTTTGGACTGATTGCTATGATTATCATCACCGTCTTCTGTTAGGGAGAAAAGCACTTTTATGAAATTGAGAAACGCAGCGTGTTTGGTAGAGGCAGATCGGAAATCTGCCAGTTTGTGTTTTAAGTGATCTTTGTGTTCCTGGCAAACACAAGAGGATCTCATTCATTCTGGCAGGAAATACAGGAGAATTCATACACTCGTTCTCCTCATTATTTCTCGACATCTCATAATATAGAAAATCTAAATGTCAAAAGATGTATTAGCAGCTACCAGTTGACACTTGGAATCCCTGTCATAAAAAGCTACTTTTTATCAGTGTGCAGTGTCTATGTGCATACACAGAAAACTTTTATCTTCAAATTCAGACCCAAATGTTTTCCAACAGCTTATGCAGAAGTGCATCTATTTAGTCATCTATGGCGTTTTATACAAAAAGCTACTAAAGACAGTGGTCTATGGAAGCTACTTCTAGGCCTCTCAGTGGCAGAAATGACATCTTTTCTTGCCAATCTTAGCGGCAAAGTGTGCAGAAAGGTGGCTGTGCAGAGAGGGGGGCTGTTGTGGAGGGCCTGGGCAGGTTTAGGGGTACTGGCAGCTCTGTCATAATGGGCTGAAGGCAGTGCTCCTCCACCTTGCTAGGGCAGCCCGGATCCTGCCTCTGACCTCTTTAATCCCACCCCCGCACTGAGCTCAGGTTTCCAGAGAGGGGCCATCCTTTATATCTAGGAAACATCTCTCCTTAATGGCAGGCCAGTTGAAATGCAGCAGATGAAAGCTTCCTGCTTGTGTTTACCTGGGGCCTGCCTTTCATCCCCGCCACATCAGGCTGTGTAAGACTTCCAAGTCTGTGGCTCACAGTCAGCCTGGCACGTAATTAACTCCTTCCTTCTGTGCTATATCAAGAGAATCTGCCCCACCACAGGGTCAAATATGGTAAGGAGCCATTTTCCCTTACACTGACTCAATGTACTCCAGAATGACTTTTGCTTGTGCTTGACAAGTGTGTAAGCATTTACAGATGTTGAGGGTTTGCAAGAGACATGCCCAGTTGCACACTTTCCCCTGCTTGTGTCCAAGCAGTCCCTTCCTCCACATACAGGTAAGGGTTTTCAAGTTAGAAACTGCCTCTACAGTCAGTGAGGGAAACCAAGCATTTCTGGGATGGGTAGTCAGAGAAATATCCTCAGGTGGAGGCAGGAGATTGTTCTCTGCATGTACTGGTTTTTCCTACTGACTGTGCACAAGTCCCAAAGGAGATCTGCCAGCTTGTATTTTAAGTGATAATGATGTTTTTGGCAAAAGCAAAGTCACCCTGTCTGCTGGTTTCAGTAGTTTAACCTCCATTAAACACAGTGATCCCAAGCCTAATTTGTCCTGATGCAAGCCCCAAGAGGCATGACTGCATTTCCATGGCAGAGGCCCCAGGCTGGCTCTGCATGCAGTTGCACCATGCCTGCATGGACACCTTCAGGAAACCTCTGTAGGGCAGGCTCAGATGGTTGAGCTTCCTTGCTCACGTCGGGGAGAGTCCACCACTTCTGTCATCCTGTTCCTGAACCATGGAGATCTGCCCAGAGCCAGAGACCCGGTGGCTACTCAGCAAGGTGAGAATCCAAGGAAGCCAGCCCATGATGGCACCTGCCCAGTGACAGAATCACCAGTTTGCACCCAGTTGTGCTGGTATAGTCCAACCACTTGGCTTGATCCTAAAGGAGATGTGCACACATTGCTCAGGGGAACTTCAGAGCAACTTGTTGCTGCAGGGGACTGCACTGGCAGCAAGATAAATCTCTGTTTTACTGCTTAGATAGATACAAAGTGATGAGAGCAAATCTATCAATCAAGCAATAGAATACCAGTTTCCAGTTTAAATGTAGGATGGTTTATCCAGAAGAACCCTTCAGTGTTTCACTTATCAGTGCAAAAGCTACAGGTGAGAAGGGTGAACATTAGCCATTGACTATGCAGCCTGGGATGAAATACAGATATCATTGTAACCAAGCACAGCTAAACCCCACTATTTAAAAAGGAGATGAGGGACAACTTTTCCAATGGCAGCTTCAGGCTGGATGTAACAGGCAGCATTAGAATTGGGCAAGAATGCCAGGATTAGCACTTAATTTCTTAAATAAAGAGCTCTGGGACCATCAGATACAGAAGTGAGTGAGATTTGCCTACTCTCTCTCTGCAAGGCCTCTGCCATTCCTGCAGGCGCAGAGAAGACAACAGTAGAGTCTTGCATTTTCATTCTGTCCCTGTTGAGTATTAGAATAATTCAGCCATTTTCTTCAGGTCACCTCTGCTATGAACAAGGTTAAATTGCCCTTACATACATCACCTAGGTAGCGCTCCATCCACTTAATGATGTCAATACCTCGTACCGTGTCCTCAAAGATATCAATCTGCAAGAGAATGAAAGTTCGTGGTGAGCGTCCCGGCACCTTTCCTCCCCATTTTATGGCACTGATACAGCACCTACTCCATTCCTTGTTTATGACAAGCACGCCCGATTCCCTTAGGAAAGAAACGCGTACATGCGCTTCTCCCCTTTCTGCGCAGTGCGAGTCGAGCTGGACGGGCACCGGGCAGAGAGGGGCTGCTGCAGGCACACTCCTGCGCTCCCACTCAGCTGGCTGGCCCTTTTGACTGGCTGCCCCACCAGCCCCCAACTCCCGGGCATTTTTTACTCAACAGAACAAGGTGCTGCCCACCTTCTCCATCTCAATAGCTGCAAATGCCCACCATTTTCTGGCACAAGGGTATACCAAGTGTGAAGCTTTAGCTTCATATTGAACTAAATATTCAGGGTGTGTGGTGGGAAGTCAGCCAGGTCACTGATACTGGGTGCAGTCACCCAGACTTCAGCAGCAGCAGAGCAGTGGAGGACTTCATAGGACTGAATATGACCAACACTGCTTGCTTCTCTGCACGCCCAGTAAACCCAGAAACCAGCAATCAGCAACTGTGACCAATGGAGTAAGTATTAACTTCTCCAAGTTTTTGAGATAAGTCATGATCTGCTCTCAAGTCTTTCTTTTTCCCTTTCTGAATGCAGAGAGCCCATTTGTTTCCTTGCTTTGGGGCTATTTTGCTGTATTTATTGTTCTGCAGCAGGCTCCAAGAGTTGTCCAGCAAAGGTGCTATTAATGAGCCTTCTACTCCATAAATCTATGGTGACCAAAAGCTTTCTTATGAATTGGTCATAGTACAGAAGTACTGCTGGAGAGAAGTATAATTGCAGTCTCTGTAAAAAAATCTTTGGTTCATGAAAATAAATAAGTGTGTGCAAAGCCCCCCACCGAGTCTCATTCAGTTTAATGATAGCCACTTGCTTAAATGCTTTCCTGAATTGGAGTCAAAGAGTGAAGGTTGAGGGGTCAGGTAGCATATGCTCTTGAAATAAGAAAATATGAATCAAGATTTTGATGAACACTGAATCCTAGAGCCTCTGTGGGCCTCTAAGATGAAGCAAACTCATGAGAAATCAGTAAAAATCTGAATGGCTTATGAGATTAGACAGTACAACAAAGACCGTTTTAGGCCAATGATTTTTAGAATCCTGTTTAAAAGTATAACAAAGCAAAATCGCTTTTAAAGGGATAACAAAGCAAACGAAACCATGAGATGGGCTGTTTCATTAAGCTGTGTGCATTTTAGAATCTACTTTTAGATCTTTTTTTAGCAGAAAGTTACTCACATATGAAGAATCAATGATGTAATAGCATGGCAGAAAAAAAAGGTAGGATGGGATGAACACGAAAAGTGACCTTTTTTAATACTGATATTACAGATCAAATATGAGACAATATTAATGGAATAGCTCACAAAACCTCATATTATTGCCCATCTGGTGTCACTAAATGAAAATGTCCAGGGTCATTATTAAAGCATATTTCAAAGCACAAAATTCACTTGAAAGAAGAATAAACTAAAAGGCAGATGATTTAAGTTACAGCTTGCACAACCAAGGCTAGTTCATTCTATTTGTATCTTCTTTAGCCTACAAAATGTGATGATAACCAGAAAAACATTTAAATGGACAGTGTATTGCCTCTGCTTTTTTTAAAAAAAAAAAGTCTCTTCCCTGGTTGAAAGTAATTTTCTCTGGAAGGAATACTTACAGCAGTTTGAAATCCATTTACAGACAGGAAGTTCACAAATTTCATAACCTCCACTGCTGTATCCACCGAGTAGGTTATAAAGACCTTGCCTGGGAGAGAGAGTCTGTATGAATACATAACACATTGAAATACAACATCCAGAGGGTGAGACTGTCACAGCCCTCCTTTTCCACCACGCTGCAGGTTCTGCCCACTTAGGTCTCTTCGGATTGTTTACGAAATGGATGTGGGATAGTACAGTGGTTCAGTGTTGAAACCAACCCCCTGTACAGAAAGAACCTTGCTCTAGATTTGAGCTCCTCCTGCCTTACTGACAAGCTGCAGAGGGTAAATCCCTCTGCTGCTTCCCCTGCCCTGTGGCCAGAGCTGCTTTTTCTCAGTGCTTGGCCATACCTGAGCCTGGGCTTTCACCCAGAGCTTGTGTTACCTGCACTGGCTGCAGCCAGCACAGCTTTCTCCAGACCCACTGATCTGACACAGAGCTGGAGGAGCCCTTATGCATGTCATACTGCCTCTCCTTGGAGCAGCATTAACCCCCTGTGCAGGCAGGATGCAGGGCTGGTGATAGCAATGTCCTTGCCCTTATGGGAGGGGTTTTCATGGATTTGCATCAGGGTAAACCAGCTGGCTGATCTAATCCAGCTGTGCATGTACCACAGATGACCCTGTTTTACCCAGTAATTCCTCCATCTAGGACACACTAACTGATAAAATAGGGTCTATCCAAGAGTGGCATCTGGTATCATAACTCACTCCTACAGGCCAGCGAGGTGTGACTCTCTGGATTTGAAAGGTGATGCGCAGAATGAAGAATAAAATAAAGGAAAACTCGAAACCTCAGGAGAGCTGTGGAGGGTTCTTGGCAATGGTGCATCTCACCTACTAGTCAGCTTGGCATTCAGAAAGAAGCCATTTTTCTGAAACCTGACTTTCCTGTAAGAGTTGGAGAGTGAATGCATTTGTGGGGCTGGTGGCAATAGAAGCACAGGCAGAGCCTGTGCTGCCGTCAGCATGTCCCAGAGTCCTCTCCACTCACCAGTTCAGGGAGAAACTGAGGTCAAGACTCAACATATTTGAGGCAGAAACACTTTATCCCTAGGGCTTTGTCTGTTATTAGTCTTTTACTGTAAGCTCCAGCCCCTCCTGCCTCAAAGGGACATCCTGTTTAGCACGGAGTCATGAAAACAATCTAAACAGTATTTACTTTTTGTAAACAAAATAACAAGCAATTAATGACAATTATATTTTCAGGATTCAAGGGGATAATTCCGTCCCACCAAACACAGACACACCCAACAGATGTGGTGACGCTCGGTATTTTCTTTTCTTGTTGTCTTTGTGTCTTAATGTCACTTCCCCCTGCCTTCTCCTCCCCCTTCACCCCTCTGGAGCTTTCCCACCTAAAGCTGTTAGGCCATGCTGTAAAATCTTGCACAGAACAAATTTGCTAACCACTTACGCAACTCCTCTGGCAGATTGCTGGTTCTCAGAGTTCCCTTGGCTGCAGGGTTACTGAGAGGTCTCGGGACAGCAGCTGGAGATGGAAAATTGTCAGAAGGACAACCGCATGCTTCATCCGGGCCACATGCCTTGGGGGGCAGCTGACCATTAGGTAGCTGGTTGTATAGCTGGTTTCTACAAAGAAAAGCAGTGGAGGATTTAGAAAATGCATATTTTCAGGCAAAATTCAGAATTTCTTTTTCTTTTAATAACACACTCAGAACTTTGTCTGTGTATTAGCTGCAAAAAGTTCTTGCAGAAATGTTTGGCTCAGCACATCTGCTTAGTTATTACAGTGTCATTGGAATGGATACCTTGGTGACAGGCTACCACAAGAAGTTTATTGGAGAAACAACATTAATCACAGGAAGTAAGTCACATCATAGCTGAAAGCTGTTCAGCTTGCAATTAGCAGACGCAAAGGCTGTTTCTGAGTGAGAAATAATGTTGTAGATGTTGTTATGCACGTACGGGAGCAGGGTGGCCCTTGGGTAAGTGCTTCCCATTATCTAAAGGTGAAGAATGCTTCATGGCACCTCAGATACTCTCACGATGTCCTGTACAGCACAAGAGGCTCAGAGAAAGGTGGAAATGGGGAAAAATGGGTCTACAAGGGCACTCCAGCTCCAGCTCTGGAGGGCATCCAGTTTTGGACAAACCCAAAGTTTTGCCAAAGGGAACAAAGTTAATTTCTTGACCAGCAATGGCAGACCCAAACGAGGGTTTCTCATGTCAGGGACTGGCATTCCAGACCTGCAATAACCTTGCCTAACGTCTTCTCCATTGTAGTAAACAGACAGAAAGGGATGATTTTAGGAAGTTCAGCAGTTCTTGCCCTATTACACTTTGGCTTCGCATTTTAAGTCAATGGGAAGGTGAATCTATAGAGATTTTTACTTGAGGTGTGCTTGCAATTTGCTGAGTTGAATCTGTTGGATGAGTGTTAGGTTTCTCTGAGAGCTTTTCCCCACAGAGCCGTGATGTTTAGTCAATCAAGACCACTCTCTTTTTTTTTCTTAGCCTTCCTTAAATGAATGATGACAGGCTGGTCGCAGCATGTTTTCTGTTGTCACATTAAGATTTGGTTTATTCATTTCAGTGCAGATGTTTCCTGTTAGAAAATACTCTATAGGCAAGTATTACCAACATAAAACTGCTGTTCCTGGAGTCAGCCTGCAAGCACCAGCCACGCAGCCGCAGGACAGACCCCGAGTATTCTGGATCTCTTTCAGCAGAAGAAAGTACTAATAAAACCAACACATACCTCATCAATGGCCATGAAAACACTACCCGGTGGCTAATTTACAGATCTTCCCAGAACTCCACCTTATCTAACAAATGTGCCAAAAAATCAGGAGTCTGGTTTTAAATTTTACTACTGCAAAGGATACCCACTATTCCCCAATATTTTTACATTTTCATACAAACTCTTCAGTGCAATTCTCTCTGCTGCAGGTACTGCCTTATCTTGCTGTCACTTTTCTGTTACAGCCCTTAACTTTTCACAGGCCAGAGCAGAACGATATTTCAGTCTGCCCTCTTTTGTCCTGTCCATTCTCACAGTTTTCTGCCCAGACCATGTCATGTAAGTGGACATTTTCAAGCACAGATGCCTGTAAGTTTAACACCTCTAAAAGTATTGTGGCACTTGAATAAAAACGGTCTGATTTCAGATATTCTCAAAACTTGAAGCTTCAATTTGTTGTTAGTTCGATAGCTGGATCTGAAGGAACCCCTGCATGGATAGGATTTCCGATCTGCTAATGACATACTTATAAGAATATAAGGCCTGGTAAATTAATATTTGAAAATCAGTCAAAAAGCCCTGGATGAAAAGTGCGAGACATTTTGCTATGAAAAATCATAGAAAAGGCTGCAAATTGCAGTGTAGAGATATATCAGCAACTGATGGGGTTTTCTCCCTTTTGCTCTGCACCACAGAAGAGGTAAGAAGGAAATCACTGGAAGCCAGTGATTGAGTTGTCCCAGGCTGGTACAGTGTAAAGCTGAAGACCCCAGCAAGCCACCAAATTGACCTTTGCCCATGAGCAGGAGAGCTCTAAGGTTTCAGCTGAGATATTTTTCAGCCCCTCATCCCTTTAACCTTTAAGCATTCATCTTCCTTAACCTGTGCATTTCAGAGTCTGCTCTAACAACATATCAGGTATCCGGCTTTGAAGTTCTTTAGGAAAGGGTCAGGCCCCCACTGGGTGTAAAACAGCAAATAAAGAGAACAACCCAGCATCTCACATGTACCCCTGCAGCCTGGGCACGCTCACAGTACAAGGATTCAGAATTACTGGTTGAAAGCCCACAAAATCAGATGAGAGGAACTTCCACTGCCCACAACCCTCACCCCCCCCCCAGGCATACTTACGGGAATCGAGGAGGACCAGGGGAGGAGCATGTCCTCTGGGGTGGTCGATCTCCAGTGCCCTTGGGAGCACGAAGGTTTGAGTAATTTGGGATGACTTGCTGGGCCGGGCGGATAACTCTCATGCAAGGTCCAGGAACAGGAGGAAGTGGTTGTGATGGCTCTGCAAAATGTTGGTAAGGAGCTCTGCCATCTGGGAGGGTGAGAAAATAAAGGCAGCAACTATCATTTCAGCCAACACATTTTTGCCTCAGTTTGTGTTTATTCCTTTCCAGGCATGTCTCAGGAAACTGAGCAGTTTGGAGGCATTTGCAGGTATCTCACTCTGAAAGAAGCCAGATGAAGGAATGTTTTTGAGTCTAAAGCTTCCTAGTTCCCATTCACATACGGCACGTTTCAGATCCCTGCTCGGGGTTGGGCTGTTGGGACAGCTGACAGTTAAACATTCAGGGCTGCCTTGTCCCTGCACTTAACGTGCCTCAGTGTTTTTTGGTAGGGTTTTTTTTTAATTTCTTTTTGGCAATGACTTGTGAAAATGAATCATCCCAAAGTTCTCATGAAAGCAGATGCAAAATCCTGGAACAAATCAGTTTGCAACACTAAGGCTAAACAGACTTATTATTGTAAATGAAAAGAGGAAAAATAATCGCTTAGTTTGTTACTTCACCCTGTGTGAATTTTCTGTCAAAGTGAGCTTTTAAGGCCTTTCTGCTGCTCCCATTGCCATCCAAGAGGCTGCAGGGGAAGCCCAAAGTGATAATTTTGCTCAAGTAATTCTGAAAACCTTTACTGTTGCTGGCCACACATAATACTGATTAATAACTATCATACAGTGGAACTGTTGGCATAAACTGAAAGAGAAAGCAATCTAAGCTGTTTGTTTCCCAAATGGGGAAAAGGAATTTTTTTCCCCTCAGTCTTTCTGCTTGCAGTTTTCATTAGGCAGCAGCTCTGTGCACTTCCAAGCTGCTGTGTGCAGATCAAAGTCCAGCCTGGCAGGGCTTATTAGCACTGCATGATTATGGTGTTATGAGCTGTCTCTAAAAGCTGCAGTACTCAAATGCTCTTTTCTCCCAAAACTGTTTTTTTAAATCCTTTTAGCTATTTTTAGGTCATGCTTTCCTTTCCCTAGCAGCCATGAGGACTATCTTTTTTTTTTTTTTTAATGGGAGGAAAAAGAAAGAAAACAAAGCTTTGATGAAATACTCCAATTCCAGGAGCCAACATTTAAGAAAAAAAACCCAACAAACTTCCAATCAACCCCATAATTACACAGATTCCTGATGGAATTGTGAGTCAGCAACATAGTATTTGTTGAGATTCTTTTAGCAGATTTTCCCACTCCCCCTCTTAACTATTTGCAACAGGACAGGATGAAAGGGTCTGGGAGAACAATATTGCAAGTCAATATGGTTTCCTCATGGATTCCTCATGACCAGCTCTAGGGAAGGTGACAGGGATCTGAGACACTCAGTTTGGTTCAGAGGTTTTAGGGCCAATGTTTCACCAGCTGCCTTTAGATCTGATGCTACAGTATATTGGATGCAGCCACTGCTGTTCAAAGTGGTGTGTGTGCCCACACACCCCCACATCTCTCAGAGACAAATATCTGAAACAATGGTCCCCAGGCACACGGCATTGTTTGTTGTGAGCATTTCCTTGACTTCAGAAGCAGTTTTGCTGTTGTATCTCAAATAGCAGGTGCCCGGAGCCAGCTTAGAGCCTTCGGGCACAGTTGCTATTCCCCAGGGGAGGCGTGTTGCAACACACAAACTGCAGAGCTTTGTTGTGGGTTGCCACTGCCCAAAAATTATCTGAGACACAAGGAGCTGTCAGGAGGTGATTTACGCTGTACCAGGCATGTGAGAAACAGGAGTACAGTTGCCAGCTTCTTGGTCCTGACCAAATCTGCTCCAGCCATCTGAGTTTATTTTACTCTTTTTGCCCTCTGGATATGGCTGGAATGGTAGTGATTTTTCTAAAGAAAGCCTTTCAGAGTTCCTGCTTTCAAACAAAATGTCCTCATTCAGTAAATGTCCTACTTCTCACGATGCCTGCTTGTGGAGGAGGTAAATGGAGGTAAATAGTGAGGGATGTTGTGCAACCAGCTCTTTGTCTGCTTAGAGCTGAACTGAAAGGAGAAGGTAGGAAAAGAAAACCAGAGGACGTTTTCCAAATGTTAAACTGTAGGCGTTGTTGAAAGTCCATCTGTAGCCCCTTCCCCTTTACAAACTTCCAAAATCAGAGCTGGAAACCGAGTTTCTGAAACCCTCCTCTTTCATATACCTAATTATAGCACATTGCTGGAATGACAAAACTCCTTAAACAGATGCAATATAAATGCTGTGGAGTCAAAAAAAGGTTAAAAAAAATAATAAAGGGTTATCAGAACAGGCCTACAGCTTTTTATTACAAAGCCAGCCCAAAACAGGTCAGGGTCTCATGAGCCTAATGTAATATAAATTATATTAAAACAATGATATTGCTGTTGAATGTTCAAAGCTCACTTCATAACAGATAAAAATCTCAGAGACTGAAAAGGAATACTAATTAATAGCAGGCTGTAAACTGCGCCGTAGTCTCCCAGAGCCAGAACGCCCATATTGAGGGAGCCACATCAGCGCTCAGCAACACAATCACCAGCAGCTGAGAGGGCTCCATTTTAAGTAATGAGCTTTCATTTCAGCTGACAACAGAAAAAAAATGAGGATGATGGATGTCACGCTCTTTTCACATAGAAATAAAACACATGGGTGAGTCTGGTCATAGTGCTGGGAGACACTATTTATGGAGATCAAGGGTAATCTCCCATCCTGATCCTGGCAGGAAATTCTCAACTTTGGGGATCCAAGGGGGAGCAAGGAAATCTATGAAAACAACAGGAATTGACTCGGTATAGGAGGCTGCCGAATGACTGATGCAAGGAGGAAGGAAATGACTAGAATAAGAAGTAACAGCAGGGAGAGGCTGTGCATGCTCAGCGTGACCGACAAAGGCTGGTTTCCAGGCAAAATCATTCGCCTGCATTCGATGAGTAACCGCGACCTCTTTAACTTGGAGGTTCAGAGGTTTTGCGGCAGATAATTCAGCCACATGACCCAAAAGTCTGAAATTGTAAAATGGACTGCAGTTAGATGTTTAAAGAGGTTAATAATTGGATGCTGTGCTGGAAACACGCCCTTGGTGAAGGATGGCTGAGATACACCCTGAGAACCTCCTGTGGGGTGAGAGGTGCTACTCACATGGGCCCTGGGGGGGCTGCTGTGCCGGGCAGCGGTGCCTGAAGCAGGCGTGGGCTTGCGAGGGGCTGTTGGGATGGGGCAAGTGCTGGCACATAGGGCACTGCTGATGCTCAGCCCCCAAAAACTCTCTGGAGATCAGTGGTCCTGGGAGATCCTGGGGGTTCAGCACAGACACCAGTGGTAAGGGGGGCTCCAGATGCCTGATGCCCATGACGTCTTGTGACTGGGAGTTGTACCCTGTATCTACAGTGCCCAGCTCTGCCAGGAGTCTGTTTCCTGAGGGTTGCTGTGACTGTGAACTCCCTTGGCTGCTCTCCTCCAGAGAGTCCTCAGGAACATCAGACAAGATCTGTTCTGGTTTACTGGAGTTGTGCCTGGTGTCAGCTGAAAGCTGTGATCTTGACTGCATGCCTGGTTTGTCCATAGCTATAGGATGTGTCTTCGAGGGAAATACTCCTGCTATTGATTCACCAGGGGAACAGAAGCGTCCATCTCCATCAGGATCAGTATGTTTTGACCACAAGCTGCTGTCTGGCTCCATGGACAGTGCTGAATGATGATGTGCTGGTGCTCTGCAAAGGCAAGATGTGCTGGCCTGAGGTGTTCGAGCAACACATGGGCTCTGGGCCTCTTCATCCTCCATATCCTCTCCAGAAGGCTGCAAAGCCTTTTCCAAGACATGTTCAGGTAACTGGGACCAAGACATGGATTCATCCACTTCGACTGGTATGCTTCGACCCACAAAAGTACCTGAAAAATTGAGAGAAGAAACACTGGAGATGGACAGCCACACAGTCAAACACCTATCATTCATCATCATTCAGTGACTGTGAGCTGGAATACTGAAGAGCAATATGTATTCTTTATATTCTTTATACTTTAATGCTTTTTAAAAAGATGGCAGAAAACAGCAAGAAAGGTCTGGCTGACTTTTGGCAAAACAAGAAAGTAGAGGGTTAGCTGGAGTGAAGCTAGTAGAGAGTTACAATTTGGACTAACCTGATACAGAGGCCATTTCCAAATTTTTTTGTTGAACCGGAAGTGAGTCAGCTGCCTTACTGCAAGGCCAGGATTTTTCAGCAAGCTGGAAAACAAGAAAAAGGACTCTTGTGAACATGGTGCAATTTCACATGGGCAAGAATCCTAAAATAACTCTATCTCAGATGCTGGAAAAGAAATAGCAGTTAAAGTTTTGGAAATTGTGTTGCGCAAATCAAATGTTTATTATGGGATTTCTGAAACTTACTGTTCCTGGTGAGACTGGAGGGGGGCAAAAGCAGATGAACTGTCTCTCAGAGGTAATTTTGGCACCTGACAATAGGTTAGACTGCTTAGCTCTTTGGTTTGATTTAGGCATAATCCAGGGAATACAACCACTTGCAATTATTTTACTTCTGAACTTCTAATAACAGCTGATGCATTGGATCTAAACTTTACCACACACCCAGCTGAGTAATTTCAACTCCAAATCTTGTTTCCAAGTGCTGCTGCTTATTTTATCATACCATTTCTTCCAGTCTGTTATCGCATGACTGTCATTATTTTAAATTATTGAAAATTAAAAGACAATTTAGAGAGATTAGTTATTGGTGGGATTTTTTTTCCTCTTTCCTTCAGAACTGACTTGGGCACAAAACAAAATTATCACTTCCTTTTGGGACTGCTATCAGTAAATTTGGTCCGGCCAAGTGACTCCTCATGATGGATGCCTCTGCTTCATCCTCAGTCAGGATGACAACAGCAGTGATGGGTGAATGCTGAGCAGGCTTCAGAAGTGCAGCCACCTTCATCCTCTCCCAGGGTGCAGCTCAGCTTCCTCCCAGCAAATTCTCTTACCATGGAGTACAGAAAGATGAACTTGGTGCTCATCATTTCCCCAGCCATTTACCTGCTATCACATTGAAGAAGCTAAAATCTCAAGTAGGAGAGTTATCAGAGGAGAGGGGACTAAGCACTCCAGCAATGGGAATGACAACATTTGGCAAAAGAATCTGACCTGAAAGCCTGGTAAAGAAAGTCAAAATCACAACATGTTTGAAGAACTTTTCGCGATCCAAGGGTTTCTCCCAACTTCAGCCACAGTATCTTGAACAAAAAAGTCAAATGGAGAACAAACTTAAATGACCACTCTATAAAAAAGAGTTGAACAGGATCAGAGAGGTACTAAGCAGTGTCCCAGCCTTTACCCTGGCTCCCACAATGATTCTGTAAAAGCAAATGTTGTGCCCCATGTTATAGGGCAAGGTTGAGGCTTTACATTTTTGCTGATCAGATCAAATGCCACATACTTTCCCCTGAAAGTACCTCTGGCACAGAAAATTCTGGGTGTAACATTTGCTGGGAAGTAGGATATAAACTGTGCTTTGCTGCTGGGCTGCAATGTAAACACTCCTCCTCTATGTAACTTAAGCCCCATCTGTGCAGAAGATTTGCCATATATTCATACATACCCTATGTTATATTAAGCACATCCACTGGGAGAGTTATCCTGGGATAATTACAGTGGGATAATTATGCTGGTAAATTTTCCCATGTAGGCAACTCCTCAGAGCAGCTATTAGCTGCACCAGCACAGCACACACGCTGCTGCTCCGACAGCTGCAGCCCCTGTACAAGAGCGCTGGGTCTGGTGCCAGAGCAGCTCCTGCCCGTTCCAGCGCCCAGGATGGGAAGGCTGACGGTCAGCTCATCACCATCACGTCCCTGCCTGAGCTTTGCACCCCTTTTCCTCTACGTCGGGTCACAAACACAGGCCAAGCCCCATGAGTCCCAGTTTTCTGACAGGCATAACCGTGATGGAAAAGAGAAAACCTCGAGCTCTCAGCACCAGCACAGGACCGTGACAGGGACTTGGTGCTGTGCTGTGGTGGCAAAGCGTCCTTTTCCTGGGACCTTTGGTCAGATGTCAGTTTAAATGATGACTGCCCTGGGATGGTGACTCACCAGGGCACTACAGCACAGTCAGATTTACATCAAGCAGGCTGTAAAGCTGCTGAGTGGTCCCCTGACAGAGAAGCACCTGTGAAGGAGAGGTGTCAAATGCCCAGCAAAGCATCTGTCTTCTGCTTATCTCAACAGCTTCGTAAACCTGACCCTTGGATCAGCTGGCCTTGAAGTGCCTGCTCAGACGTGCTTCAACTTGCAGATTTCTCTGTACGTTTGGTCGTAAAGTGAATGACGTGCACACCAGCAGCACAAATCACATTGCAAACTCTTATTTCCCCTCTGAGCATCTCCAGTAAACTGGTTCCTTGTGCAAAATTCACCGCGGTGTTCACACAAAGCACAACTCAGCTGTGACTGGGGTACAGCTCCACCTCTGTAGCCACATGCACTGTCTGATCATCCCTCCCATTTGATACAATCCTCAGCAAACACGCAAACTAGGCTTTCCAGAAACAAATTTGCAATGCCTCATACACTAAGATGCTGTTTTGATGGTCTCTGAAGTAGCTGGGTGAAAATGCTAGAAAACACTTTGAATTCAGATCCTCTATATTCAATAACCTTTAGTCTAGCACTGTGACAAGAATAACAGATTCCTGTGGAGAAACCAAGATCTCAATCCAGAGCTCAACGAAGTAAATGGAAATCTCTCTATTGACTTCTGTAGGTTTTAGATTGGGTGTCAGATGGGATTTAAAAGTTAATAAATTCCTTTGGAGGCTACAACCCCCAAAGTTTTTGGTCTTTTTTTTAGTTCCATTGCTAACATCTGGCTATCTATGAAACGAACTGCATGAATCTAATGAAAGGGACAACATGGGCAAGAAAAATTCAGGTTTGCTTTCTTGAAGTTCGTTATTTAATGTATTTAGTCTGTCTTTTGGAGAAGGGATATTAAGACTTTATTAAACTGTATTGCAAATCATCAGCTACCAAACTCTTCAAATGTCTTACTTCAGAATATTTAAAAAATGTCTTTCCTATTAGTTTAACCTCTGAATAGATAAACACTTCTTTATCTCCCAAATCAACTTAATATTTAAAAGACAGCCTTATTTCCTTCCTGTGTAACATGAGCTTAAAAAAATTACTCCAATACCTGAGTGAAATAATTTGGTCAGACAGAAGAGACAACTGATTCCATCACTTAGGTTTATACCTGCAAAAAATTCTGGTTTTAGATAGGTTTTTGCTTTGACACCTACGCACAGCCCCTGCTCCCACAGGGTCGAGGTAGGAGGCACCAAGGGGATGAGGGTTTTGTCATTAAAAAAATAGGAAATGTGACTTCATCTTCCTCCTCCCTCAGTAGCCCTGGCTGGAGAGAGAAACTGTTACAACAGCAGAGCTCTGTAGAGATGGCCTCGGGGACAAATTAACCCCAGGACATGCTGAACACTTTTTGAGCAATGCTGGCAATGGCATGTGGATGGGAATTCCCAAGATAAATCCCCACACTGCTGAAAATATAACAGATGATTCAAAAACATCCTCCTCCAACAGCAGTATTTCAGGGTGTTGTTTCTGCTCAGCTGAAGATCCCTGGCTTTTGGAGAAAGACCCAAAAGAGCCCATTATCCCTGTATTTTATGTTGCCTTGTGCTGCTGAGTTTCATTTTGTTTCCTTTGACTTTTCTAGTTAGCTTATCCTGCAGATACAGTTATGCATAGGGCAGAAAAATGACTCGCTTGGTCTCCCGCGCTGAAGAACTAGGGTAGAGGAATGCCTCAGCATACTGAAATACCCTCAGAAACCTGTAGCCTGATCCCTTCTCTGGCACAGAGGCTGCTGGAGAGCAGAGATTGTGCCCAACCTCATTCAGAAAGACACTGCAACTTCAACTCAGATCATGATATTGCCAAAAAACGTCAAGAATTTAATATCCCCCCCGCACCTCTGACTATTCAGGAGATTACTGATAACCAGCTGGAGCTGTTGCATTTATTTCTGCTTGTAATAAAGTGAAGAGGCCCTTCCTAGAGGGACAGAGCCTGGACTGCTCCCAAAAATGTCAAGGGAACTCCTTAAACCACTCTTTTTCCTTCTTTTCCTTCCTCTCCTTATACACCCAGTTCTGCAGTGTGCATTAACTCAGCAAATAACCTTTGTGGGTGGGTGCTCAGTGATTCAAGCTCCTGAGAAGAACCCCATCCCAGCTCCCTTGTGAGGCTTCCCACACCTAGAGAGGTTCTTCCTCTGCTTCTGCCAGAGAGACAGGGGAAGCCACCCAGACCTCCTGCTCACAGCCAGCAGCTGCTGGCCATGGCCACTCCTGGAAACCTGCAGGGAGAGCATAAATGAAGGGGAGCAAAATTCTTCTGCAGGTCAGTAGAGATGGACCTGAACACTCAAGTTTGAAGCAATGGTCAAAGTCCCCTAAAAATCCTCCCATGGAGGCAAGGGGACAAGGGGAAGGGTGTTTGGCTCAGCTCATCTGTGCTGTTTTCTTGCAGCTGATTGCAAAATCCATCAGGTATTTATTTCATCTGTTTTCCAGCATGAAGACTTGTCAGGATGTGCTGTCCCAAAGCACAGACTAACCATCTATCTGCTTTTGATTAGAAACGTTCTGTCATGAAGGAACAGAGGAGACAGAGACTGCAATGAGCATGGTTGTGCTCTCTGCTGCTTCTGGAGAGGGGGGAAATATCTTTGCTCTTTTGATCAAAGTTTTATTTGTCTACCTTGTTAAAACAGAAAACATTAGGATGAGAAAGAAACCTCACCCTCCTTGGTGCACAACACACAAGGACAGGGTTTTATTCACCAGTAACAGCATTTCTGAAATGGCACGGGTAGAGATTAAGGCAAAGCTGAGATCACAAGGGGTGGGGATAGACAGGAATTTCTTGATTTCCAAATAATTCCTGAGTACTTTGGCTGAATCCCTTAAGCTCCCTGGTGCTGCTGATATCCATCTGCAGGATGGGAGTAAGTGGATGCAGAATTTGCAAGCTGCTGTGAGGATGCACACACTGAAATCCCAAGGAATGCTGTTGCCATGGGGTGAGATGAGCGTAAGTGTATAAGATGCTGCTCTAAGTGCAGCATGCTCTACAGAAGCACTAGAGGCAACTTTCCTCAAAAAAAAAACAGAGAGAAATCCTTACAGGAGGAGCAAGTGTAAATGTGGGAACTGGTTTGGGTCTACAGCCTAAATAAGCACTGCCAAGGAAATCCAAGCTTCAGAGTTTCGCACTTCACCATGAAAAATTTTGGCTGCTGTCATCACGGACCCTGACCCTCTCCCTTGGGTGCCCTCCACAGCAAAGACTAAGGCAATGTGTCACATTCCTAACCCAGACTTTTAGCCCTCTAGGGCAGGTAATGCTTATTTTCATGACTTCTGGAAAAATTAGAAAAAGAATATGAAAACAATGTTCCTCTGACTATATGGTTGCTCTCAGGTATTTTCTGAAGCCATGGCAGCAAAGGCTATACGTGCCAGGACAACATACTTCAAATCCTCCCTGCACAGCAAACATCACATTCTCTTTTGCAGCACTAATGCTGCTTCACTGGACAATCCATGGTGCAAAGGCTAGAGCAGACCTGATATTTTCTGCCTTTTTAGTGTAGATATCGATATACATATTAAAGGAATGCTGGGCAATAAGTAGTAAGAAACTAGAAGGTTGATACCCTCAAGCAGGATCCAAACAGGCATCTCAGATACAGGCAGCATTCCCTGCCAGTTTTCTAAACTTTGTGAAATATGAAAATATCTACAATTATCTTCACTATCCTTAAAAATGTGATTGTTTTCCAGAGGCTACTTCTCACCCATTTCTGGTGCTGATAAAACTCTCACAAGCACTCAAGAACTCCCAGTCTGGGATATCCCATGGCCCTGGGACATCCAAAACTCCTGTCACAAAATTGGGGCTGGCTCAGTGGGGTGGGATGGGGGGATCACCCTGAGAGGCATCAGTTTCCTTAGCCTGCTTTCCTAGAGCTTCATGCCTTACATTGAAGACTGATTCCTAATAAGGAAGAAGCGCCGGTATCTCATAGGGCTGATCTCTCCCATCCCTAACCACTCTCCCAGTTCTGCAGCGAGGGCTGCGGGGTGCGTGGGTGGTGGGAGGCCGCGGGGAAGCCTGCAGGACCTGACGTGTCTCCCTCAGCTGGCGTGAGAACTGCCTCACTCGCAGTCAAGGAACGTGCAGAAATGTGTGTATCTTTCAGACATGTACCCTCTGCCAAACTTCAAAAGCCACTGCTGGGGGTGGGGGGCACTGACAGACACGAACACCATAACTGCACATGCCTTGCTTCCTGCCTTAGGAAAACAGAAAGAAAACTCAACTCCACAGGAAAATAGAAAAATAAAAAATACAGCATGCTTCCAGACACTGCCAGCACTCCGCAAGGGCAAGCCCCGCTTCAGAGGCTGACAGCATTGCAGGCAGCAGCACCATCGGCAGCCACCCACCCACCCTGGCCCAGCTGCCTGTGCCCCTCGCATCCCCGTCTCTGGCATCACCCACCGTGGGTGTCACACCAACATCTGGTCATGGTGGGGCACTGGTGTGGCCAGTCCAGGCCGTGAACCTAGCCAGGGCTTGCAGGAAATGGGAATTTCTGGTCTCGGGGCTGCTGGTGGTGGTTGAGGACCAGATGTGCCATTCTCAGTGCCCAGCCAGTGCTAACCCTACCAAACCTGTATCCTGAAACTGGGTGAAATGGGAGCAGGTTTTATATGGCTGATTTTATCCTAATCGAAAAAAAATACCACCACCTTGCTCCCACTCGTTTCTATACCAGTGCTATAGAGGACGGTGCAAAAAGGGTCTATGATCCTGTTTTATTCACTCCTTGCAGCCACCTCTCCCTCACCAGGTCCATTGACCTGTCCTATGCAGCCCCAGGCCAGCCGGGGAGGGGAAGAGAAGGGAAGGGAAGGGAAGGGAAGGGAAGGGAAGGGAAGGGAAGGGAAGGGAAGGGAAGGGAAGGGAAGGGGAAAGGGAAGGGGAAGGGAAGGGGAGGGAAGGGAAGGGAAGGGAAGGGAAGGGAAGGGAAGGGAAGGGGAAAGGGAGAGAGGAAAGGGAGAGGGAGGAGAGGGCCATCGGCCAACAAAGCACCTCGAGCCTGCAGAGCCGGGCAGGGCGGGAGCGGGACCAGGCCTGGCCGCCAGGCATTGCCAGGCAACTACGTAAATAGGCAGGACAACATTTCGACACCAGGCGTGTCCGTTCCCAGTGTTTACCCCAAACCCCTCCTGATTTTTAAAAAAAAAAAAAAAGAACAAAACCCAACAAACAAAACGAACTGCAGCGAAATGGCTGAAACATGTTGTAACCATCTGTGAAAGTCGGGCTCTCATGACACGAGAGGCGCGGGAGAAAGCGAGCGAGACAGCAATTTGGGGGGGGGGGAGAAGCCCCAGCGAGAGCCAGGCGTGGGTCAGCAGCTGATGGCAAACAGGGGCCGAGAGAGGCGGCACCTCTGACACGTCTTACCTTGCGGGCGAGGGAGGTTCGCGCTGGGCTGCCCCAGGAAGGCGAGAGGGCTGCGCGCCTCCTGCGCTCCCCGCCGCGCCCGGGGCTCCTTCCTCAGCCGGCCGGGCGGTTTTCCCTCCTTTTACGACACCCTCCCTGCCTCTCCCAGGTAAGCGGCAGAACTGGCTCTGCAGCAGGAAGTGGAGGAGGCATGCACGGCTCAGCGCGGCGGCGGGAGAGCCGCTGTGGGGGAGTGACACTTCGAAGCTCACGGCTCCCTGGCAATGCCTGCGTGCAGCTCGCTGCCTCTCCCGTGGGAAGCCGGGCTGCCTCTGCGGATAAGTAACTCTGGGGGAACCCCGGTGTGATTCCTAAACGGTGTGCCTCGTCGGGAAAGTCATCCTCTGCTTTCAGCCCTCGGTCGCGTACTGTCAATGCCAAATGTTAAATCAGCTGTGATTCAGACTACTGAAGACAATCACATGATGCGTGTAAGAACTACATAAAGAACACTAAAAAGGATTTCTCGTCTGGTTCCTTCTTTTAGGTTAGACTTCTAGACATTTCCAAGTTTGTACACTCTCAAGGAGCAGAAACTCGCCTTTCCTACAAGCTGAAACTTCTGTATTCTCACAGCTCCTGAAAGTCGAGTAGCTCCAAAGAGCCCCGGTGAGCTGCCCCAGGAATGCCACTCCGGCCGCCTCATCGGCAGCAGAACGTCCCAGCCCACACCACTGTCCTGACCCCCCGCTCAGCGCACGTCCCTGCCGAGAAGCTGCTCCTGATTTCCAGCCTCATTTTCTTAGTTTAACCCTAGAAGGAGGTTCACTTAGCTGTAACCTGGGCACGGCTTCTCATCCTCCAAGTGACCATGGGCGGCCACCACATGCTGCCTCAATGCCTGGCAGGTCTGCCTGCGCACACAGGGACATCCAAACCATCCCCCAAGCTCCTCGCTCTGGCAGTGCCACCGCTGCTCCTTCCTGTGCCCTTCCTGTGACACTAGGGGCGGAGGAAGGAGCCACATGCCCGGCATTCCTTCCCCCCGGAAGGGCTCTCTCTGGATGCCCACCACTCTGCCAGTTCCTCTTTCTCGTCCAAAGGCAAAGCGGTGACCCAGGCAATTATTTCTTCTCATCAGGGAATGACCAGGGAATTTTTGGAGGGAAAACTCAAGCAGCTGGGAGCAGCCTGTGCCCCCAGCCGAGCACTAAATGTGATTGTATTGATGGCAGTGCAGTGATGCCCTGCAGCCTGGGCTTACCTTCCCCCTTGAGAAACCCCACATCAGCCTGGCCCTGCGGCTGGCCATCCTGATCCCCTCCTTCCCCGCTTCCTCCCTCCTGTGCCAAGGCACAGGCCAGCAGGACACCAGGGCTCTCTTTTGGAGCATCCTGAAGTTGTCCTTGACTGCTGCCAGACTTCCTGGGCAGCCCCTGCTGGTCCCAGCCAGACCCGGATGTGATGAGCACTGGATGCTTGCAGCTGGAGTGGCTGCATTATAATCACAGTCGTTTGAGTCAGCTGAAGGTTTAATCCCTCTGGCTTGGCCTCTGCTGCCCAGCTGTCTTGCACCATGAACACCCTGACAGCCGGCATTTTCATCGAGGCTGCCTGAGCCCCGAGTTGCACCACACTGGGCCTGAGTGGCTGCCTCTGCTGCCACTCTTCCCACCGGCCTCCAGCTCGGGAGCACTGATGGCTCCACTGCCACCTACGTGCCACAGTGGGTGAGGGTGGCGAGGGGCCCATGCCCACACAGGAGCCAAAATCAGGACCTGGTACAGAGGATGGGAGCAGGGAGGGAGAGTTGCTCTGGGGAGTGCCTGACCTTCGCGGGGCTTATGTGAGGGATGTATGTAGTGTTCGCTGTGCGTCGACCAGCTCCTCAGGGAATGCAGGCAGCACGGGGACTCGGCAGGCAGTGTCCCACGGGAATTTTTGGGGTTTCTTTGTAAAAGGCTCTGCTATGGAGCCATCAAGCACCTCCCATCATGCAGTGGATGGCCTCCCTCACCGACAATGGCTATGGACAGTCCTCTCTTCTCCACGGGCCAAACCCTGGACACTGGTCTGTAACATCCAGCAAACAACAGTGTCCACCTGCCACCCCTGTAGGCAGCTGCCAGTTGGCCAGGGGAGGAAGGTTCTGGCTGTGAGATCTGTCCCTTGTGAGAGCACTTCCAGGTCCAGAAATGTACAGACCTAATGGTGTCTGCAGATGCAGCCAAAGAACCAGTCTCTGTCCCCTCTTTAACTTGCCAAGCCCCAGAAAGCAGCAGATATTTGGAGCAGTTTCCTGTCACTTGAGCTTTATGTACTTTATTAACAGCCTGACAAAGAGAGGAAAAATAGCTTGAAAGTCACACTCTGCTGACTCTGTTAACAGCACTATCTGCTGAGTGGGTTTCAAAGGTCCAGCCCAAAACTAAGTACCCTCCCACAAAGCTGTAGAAACTGCTGTCAATTAACTCATTTTTGGATTAGGAAACTTGGACAACAGATACCCAAGTTTATTTCAGCATTTCAAAAACCTCCCTCATCCCCAAAACTGAAGCCATCCTAATTGCTTTCTGAAGGCCTCTTTTATATTTTTGAAGTCTTCCTACTGTCTTCACTGAAAGCCAGATCGAACTCTGAACTCTCTGAAGTTAGTATCTCATCTGTACATTATTTACAAGCAGAATGTGATGAGTCATATTGGGCCTGCCATAGAAAGTACAGATTCAAGTGCAGGATGGTTTTCATTGGCAAGGCAAATAACACGGATTTTTTTTTTTAAAGGTTCCTAATCTTGCAGACATTGTAATATCTTCTTTCATTAGGAAGAAAGTGTTGGTATCGAGTGCCCCTTCTCATATTTCCTACCACATCTCTATATTTGGAGAAATAAATCATGAATGTTTTTGCTTCCAAATGATTAACTGTTTAAATAAAGTGCTGTCATGTTGCTCCTAATGTTGGTGCTGTGAATTAACCTAGAGACGTTGCAGTGAGCCTTTAACCCCCTCTGCCTCAGCATAACACGCACGATGGTCTCACTCTGGTTCTCTGCATGTGGCTTGCCCCTTGCTGCTTTTGCACTGTGAGGAAAACCGGGGCTTTCTTCCACGTCTTGCTGTTTACATTGCTAGGCACACGCCTGCAAAAATATTTTCCACGTACTTTATTTTAAGGCTCTTGCTTTGGCATTTTTCAGTCACACCCTGGAGAGACACCTGAAAGGAAAGAAAACAGTACCTGGATGTTAGCTTGTGCAGTGCTTCTAATTAAACCCTGCATAATGAAAAAAAACCCTCCTGCCATTTGTTAAGATTTTCCCCACAGCATTATGCATCCTCTTAATTAAGAGCAGAAGCTAAGTAATACCTATTTTATTCCCTCTTGCGTCCAATTAGTCACCCACTGATCATTACCCACTCAACATTTGACAATTAACAGAGCCCCCATTCTCCGCAGGACAGGGATGTGTAGTCCTTCAGAAATGACACGTCCAGAATACGTGAGGGGAGCTGTGTGGATGAGTAATGGGGCAAGAGGTGGGGGAGAAGGGAGGAAAAGGCCACCCAAATGGAACAAAAGACATGTAACATATGTAAATGTTCAATATGTGGTATGTGTTTTATACACTGGATGTATATGAGGTCATAGACAAAGCTCAGCTGGCGGCTGCACTGCTTTTGGGAGGCATGGGAATTTGAGGGAACACTTGAGCTCTCGTGTGATCAAACGTACCTAGTCCTCTCTCTTTAAGACACAAAGCTGTTCCCCATGTGGCTCATTGCCTTTGCTTTTTTAGGAGGGCAGGAATTAGCATCTGCTTCTCCATTGTCACTAGGACTATGGGCTGTACCAACACAGCCCCGGCCAAGTCACCCCAAGACCCGTCAGCAGCTCCACACAGTCGTGCCTGAGCTGCTGCCAACAGAGCACGGCAGCTCTGGGTGTCCAAGGGGCCTCCAGGGAAGCTGCAGGCCCCTTCTGCATTGCCACTCTCTCCTGGAAGCCTGTCCCAGGAGCAGAGATGGCCCTGGCCCTGTGTGGTGCCAGGAGGGGTGTGCTGGGACCACCACACCAGGGACCCTTCCTGTATGAGTAACATCTTCTAGCTGGAGAAATCCAGCAGCCTGTGGGATTGGGAAGCAGCCCAGAGCCTGAACTGCAGCAGTGAATAAAGCACCGAGGATGCCAGGGCTCACGGACAGGCCTCTGGCATCAGGCTGAGCCCCAACAGTCACAAAGCATCCCTGCATTCTTTTTTTCTTTTTCCAGATTAGAATTCATCCATTACAGGGCTCAGGAATTTTGTGTGAAGCTGTGACAATAGGTGGCTGAGCAAACTTCACAAGGCTCTGGGTGCAGGAGCTCAGCAACAAATGCTGCTGCACAAAAAAGCAAAGCAGAGCCCTTGGCAAGCTCTAGCCTGGATGTAGAGGAAGGAGGATAATCTCATTTCTTTGCTCTTTGCCCTTTTAGCTATTCACAGAGCTTAATGCCGAGTTATTCCCAACAATGAGCCAAACAATCAAACTTCCATCTGGCCTGGTCAGGCAGAACCAACACTTGCCCTGCAGTCACAGGTCGCACCAATCCTGCGATTTGTTTCCCCATCTTGAACACGCACTGTTTTCCTCTACGCTGTAACAGAGAAGATATTTACATTAGGGAGCAGAAACCGTAGTTCATGCTCCTCAGCCTGCTCTAATCTCATCACCCAAATCCCTGGGCACAAGGAAGCACGGGCGCTGCGAGCACAGCCGGTGCTGCAAACACAGCTGCTGCTGCAGCCTTTGGCTCTGCCTCTCCACGACACGATGCAGTGCCTACCAGCTAATGACCTGGTTTTCCTGGGAGGGCAGTTCTCTCAGCACTCCTGCACGCTCCCGCCGCAGGCTCCAAACTGCAGCCATGCCCTTGGGAGAAATGTTTTCTCTCCCCGACTTTAAAATCAGCTGCAGGTTGCTCTTTGCAGTAGCCAGAGACCCACGGCATCTCTGGGCTGTAGCAGCAGTGCTTGCTGCTACCACCTCTCCTGGTCTGGGAATAGGGATTGTAACAGATCACGTAGTGGACCAGCAGAAAGAGAAAAAAAAGAAAAAAAAAAAGAAAAAAAGAAAAAGAAAGGGAAACAAGAAGAAGAAGAAAAAAGAGCAGCTCTTTTGTTGTTAACAACATTTTGTCCTCTAATCTACTCATGTCCCAGTTTTATATTTTTGTTAAGGCATTCAGCTACAGGGGAGGAATACAAGAAGATGGACTGATGTTTGTGTAGATGTTTTTATGTGTGAATTTCCTTTTTGAGTTACAGATAAATGTACACACACACACCTAAGAACAGGCTCTGTATTAAAAGTCAACAGAAAATATCTCACAGACTTAAGGGAAGCCAGCATTTCCTCTCCAACATTCAAAATGAACCTCAGCAACCTGGTTTTAGCTGTCAGAAGTTCTCCTGAGAAATTTAGAAACACGGAGAGAGCAACACTAGCACCCTACTTGTGGCAATCCCAGCAAGGGGCCTCTTTTCCTTTTCTGCTGAAAGGACACGGGTTCTGGTTTGGTCTGTGCAGGAAATTCTGAAACTAAAGTGCCCCTTTCTTCAGTTAAGATGGCAGGGAATGCTGCTCCAGTTGACAGGAGTTCCCTCAGTGATAAAATATCCCTGTGTATGAGTCACAGGAAATTATAATCACTGCTTTCCAAGACTGCAGAACACAATGAAATTTCTGAGCTACAAACAGACTTCAATTATTCTTGAAAGACAGACAGACTCTCAAACTGACACGACTGGAGAAAATAAATATCCTTTTGTCTGCACTGCTGGTGGTAATTTCCCATTAGACAGGAAGAGGCTTCTTTGATGAATGAATATTGTCTACACTTCAGAAGAGGAGCTACTGTATATCTCCTAATAGCTCTTGCATGCTTGGGCTCAGCCTCGTGTGAGGCCCTGAAACCCCTTGGGTACAATATGGTAGCATTCATTAGCGTGCTGCATTTTTTATTGCAGCACTTGAGAAAAGGATGGTGCACGTTAAAATAAATTTGAGCAACTTTCCACTCACCTTGAAGTTACGTGGCAAGGTCAAGTACATTTAGCAATTGGCCTTCTTGGGCTGCAGGTAGTCCTTTCCAGTCTAGAGGCTTCAGGAGAAACACTCACACTGGAGACAGATTTTCCATTTGTGATTATTATTGTAATTTTAGCAGTTAATCACTTTTCTGTTTTGTATTTACTTTGTTTTTCTACAGTGGTAATTAAATCAAAACCAGAGTGTCACCCAGAACTAAGTCGAGCACTGTTTACAAAAGCCAAAAAATATCATGTTAGTGCCTTTGACAAACTTGTCTTTTTCAAAGACCACCAAGGCTCACATAATTGCCTTCTCACAGAAATATAATAACAATACTAGCCATCCCTTTCACAGCAGTGTCCTATTTCTACCTGTCACTTTTCCTGGGACCGGTCTTGGATTAAACTTGTCTTACAGATGCCTGTGTCACCCCACGTAGTCCTTTCAGCTGCTGGTAGGTCTTCTAAGAAGACATCTTCTGGAACTCAGCCACCACACCATGGATTGGCTGGGAGTCAGGTGGGCTGGTAAGGGGAGCATTTGGCCAACTGTGTTTATCTGGAATTTATTTAGCCTTACATTAAAAAATTATTGGAAGGAACAGAAGATTCTTAATCCCATAAATTCTACTTTTACAGTCACCACACAGCTATTTGTGGTGTATACGCAGTGCTTAAGAAAAGGCTTTTATTAATTTATAGCAAAAAAACCTAACAACCTTGTTTAAATTTTTTGCTAATGTTTTTATTTGAGAGATTAAAAAACCCAAACAACAAAACTCCCAACATTAAGAAAAAGAAGCAGAAGAGCTACCGATGAGAAATGGTCTGGATTTGCCACTCAACAGTGGCACCAGTCTGCACACAAGCCAGCTGCAGGCAGAGATCCGGCAGAGACCAACATGGTACTCAGAGACCGAATGCAATACAAGAAACAGCAAACCCAAGAATCAGAAATAAAGGCCATAAAACCCCAACAACACCCCATCTGAGTCTTACTTCCAACAAGAAACATAGGCAAACTAATGTTTTAGGCTCGTCCCGCATTACAGATGGAAACTGCACTTAAGTTTGTGGCATAGCAAAGGCTGAAGAATGGCCACGCTTCGCCACCGGGCTCTGGGCTGAGGAGGTGACATTTTGGCTTCGCCAGCCCACTGAGTTACTATGGAGTCCTCAGTTCCATGGATGATATTTTAAGGCAGGGGGGTAGCTGTGGGAAAAAAAAGAGGGCCACGACTTGCTTTGTGAGTACTAAGAGGAAGTCTAACAAGGATCATGGCCTCTTCAGTACTCCACAGCTACAGGTACAGCAACATTGAATATATAATGTACATAACATTACTTATAGACTCTACATGTAAAACGTTAACCAATTTATCATGAAATCTGGTAACAAGCAACATTGCCATATAAATTCACACTTTGAGAAAGGCTAAGTGTGGCAGCCTCCTTTGCAAGAGGATTTTCAGTCAAAGTTTTGTATAGAAAATATTAAAACAACGATGACAATTTGTTCTCTGAATCTCAATTCATTATTGGGTTAGTTTTCATGAATGAAGAAAGGTTCTCTTTAGAAAATGTGTGAATCTTCAGGATATGAATTCACAATCTAAGTACTAAGTAATTAAAAAAAAAAGTTTCAACTGTCAGGAAGTCTTAATTGGCCGCAATCTTTCAAAGCAGTAACAGCAATACAAGACATAGAAAAGCTTTTCCTGCAACACTTGTAAATGTAAAAGTATTCATGTTAAATGCAGCAGAACTAATAAAGACCAAACTGCTGTAGAACAGAGAAATGAGAGACTAGCAATGCATTCAGCCATCTTCCTTACAGTTGAACTCCAGCTGTTTAAAAACATATTGACTTCGTAATTTGGAAAACGATGTCCCATAAGTAACTGGTCTGCATACTCCTATGAAATATGATGCCCCAAGTGGCATGACACCCCTTCTTGAAAAGTTTTTAATCTCATGTCCACCATTAGCTCCACAGTTTAAACAAAAAAACAACTATCCAAATGTAAAATGCTCTTTTTTTTAATTACTAAATTAAGAAAGTTAAACAGTTTTAAAATGTAAACTTGCAAATAAACCATAACAAAATGTACTTAAGACTTTAAAATTTGCAACTCAGTATTAAAAACTCAATAGAAATAGAAAGGAATTTTTTTTGTGTTTTTTGGTTAAACGTAAGTAATTCAAGGCTGGTACAGACAACTGAAAAGGTAATACTTTGTTCTGTGCATCCCCCATGAAATGTAAAGAAGTGCATAGTAATTCCACTGGAGAACTTGCAGACACAGAGAAAGTAATTTCATTAGCAGTACAGGACACTTAACACACTTATTTTACAATGGAAAAATGTTACACATAAAACAGAAAAATCCTAGTTGCATGACCAACAGTTTAGCAGGGGGACATGGCTAAAATGCTATGATTTTAAGACCATCTGAATGTGGTTACACTGCTTAATAAATCTCTTTGAAACATTTCAGTATACATGTTTTGATACAAGAAGTCCTTGCAGTTTCAATTTTCCAGTTCAAACGGTGATGGTGTAGTTTTCTTGCTTTAAATATGTTCGTTTTAATTTCAAGAACAAATCATCACACACTTGTCAAACATTGGAAACATTACTGTAAATACAGCACGTGATTCCTGAAAGAGCAAAGTTACAACCATCTACAGGTACATAATCATAAACAAAAAGTGCAATCCAATTTAAAAAAATCATGCTTGGCAAAAGCCAAAAATTAGATCACTGGCTTTCAGAATCCCACCAGTGTTTTCATGTCTGCAGTAAAATTATCGCTTTCTGGGTACAGCTGCAGCAGGATTCATTCAATTCCAAATGAGCCTCCTCTGCAATAGCACCCATATACTGTATGTACAGGTATGTATATATATTATATATATTTTATATATAAAAAAGCAAAAACCCAAACACCTGTCCTGA
This sequence comes from Lycocorax pyrrhopterus obiensis, assembly GCA_014706295.1. Classification (NCBI taxonomy): domain Eukaryota; kingdom Metazoa; phylum Chordata; class Aves; order Passeriformes; family Paradisaeidae; genus Lycocorax; species Lycocorax pyrrhopterus. Next base: position 68,569,798 of record JACSVZ010000004.1, on the reverse strand, counting down.
TTTTTTATTTGTTAAAACGTGAAAAAAAAATGTTTAGACAAAGAGGCCACTTCTGGAAAATAATACTTTTAGTTGAATCAGGAGAAGACTAGTTAAAATCACATAGGTTTTGCATTTTAAAAAAAGGAAAGCACTAGGATCAGTTATTGGCACTGAGTTACTATTTACAATGAACAGAGGTTTTGCAGTTTACATAACATCAATACAATGCAGTTTTGGAGTCTCTGATTAAGAAAAAACAAGTGTTTTTCTCCTTTTCATCCAGGACATTCAGATTATTAGGACAAGTGGTCATAGGCAAGGGCTGTGGAAGTTCCCAGCTTCAGCCCCTCCTGTGCACTGCAGTGCTGGAAGATGGTGCACTCTGGAGAAGCCGATCACAGAGTTGGAAGGTGAAGAGCAGGTGGGACAGGGCTGAGAAACACCTGGTAATTCATGACAGTGTCTGGAAACCAGGGATTTACAGGTTGTCGCCGGGCTGGTACTGGGGTTCTGTTGCAGTGAAGTAGTCTTCAAGAAAACCCTGTAAATATTCAAAAGTTGGACGCTCCTCTGGGTCTTTTTTCCAGCAGTGAATCATAAGCTCATGCAAGGAGATGGGACAGTCCTGAGGACATGGCATCCGATAACCTCGTTCTACTTGCTCCAAGACTTCACGATTATTCATGCCTGTAAAGGGCACACAAATCCACAGTAAATCACAGGAAAATTAACCAAGCATAACTATATCTACAATACATGTGGTTTGCTCAATCATACTAATTTCTTTTGGTTAAGACAAGCAAAACAAAACCACACTGATGTCCTGGTTCAGCTCCTCATCTGTTGCAAGGTAACCTGGACTATTTTCTTTCTCAGCAGAGGGTTTTAGGATCCAGTGATGAACAGAACACTGCTCCCATGCTTACCCTCTTGGCTTACTCACAATGGGCAGGATTTGGTGCTTTCCCTCTCTGACAGCAGGAGCAGTGAAATGTAATATGTGATATGCTTAAGGAAAACAAATGCATTGCAAAAAATGGAAAATTCAAAATTCTAGAAGTTATTATAAACTTTTGAAAAGCTCGCACTGAGTGTGGGCCTTTCTGAAAGCATTCATGAGGTCATGCTGCAGGGACTTCAAAACAAACTCTGCTACTCCTGGCTACCAGGGTTGTCTACCAGCAGCACTGCCCACAATGTCAGCCCAGAAGCTTATTGCTGCTGACCTGCACTCCCTCCATCTGTGCTGGTTAGTACAGTTTCTATCATATTTGACTGTTCCATCCCAAACTAAAACAGAACAAAGCTGCTCACAAGACAAGTCAAATGCCAAGCAAAACATCTCCACTAAAGAACCATAGCTCGCTCGCTCTCAAAAGAAAAAAGTAAAAAGCTGTATTACCTTCACAGAATCATAGAAACATTTAGAAAATGGGAAGGGAAAAGACCCTTAAGATCACTGAGTCCAATTGTTAACCTAACACTGCCGAGTCCACCACTAAACCATGTCCCTAAGCACCACATCTACAGTCTTTTAAATACCTCCAGGCATGGTGACTCATCTTGCTTGACCCTGACAGTCAGGCCAAGCCCTTTGCTACTTTTTCTTTTCTACGTAACCCCTTGATTCCTCTGCTGAAGTGCTTTTCACCAACCATTAATTGCAGTCACCCTCAGCTTTAGTTTACATCTCTCGCCCAGTACTCCCCTTTTAACAGTACGACTGTAAGGTAAGACTGGCACCGCAGGCATGCAGAGGTGTTTCAGAGGAAGCCTGCATGCTGACTGCAAGCTTTGTGCTTGCCCTGCCCCAGTCCCCTGCTGAAAAATATCTGCAGGATTCATTCTCCTGACTTAGGAGGTCCTGCCAAGCAGCTCTGCAGGAGAACCTGCAGGGGCACTTAAGTTTCTCCCTGACCAAATCTAGAAACCAGCACCTCGATGTTGCACTTCCTGTTAGCTTATCCTCTTCCTGGCTTCCACGACACTATCCTTCCCTGGGAATCCTCCACTGTTCTTCTTTCAGGGTGTCCTTTTGAAGAGTTTGCTTGTCCCACCTCCGGAACCCAAAACATCATATTTTTTGTATTGTTATTTATGAGGAATAATTCAATCACCTTCCTCAGTACAGATTAATTTATCTGCTCTACACTTGGACTTGTAGAAATGTCTGGTTTCAGCTGCGATAGAGTTAACTTTCTTCCTAGCAGCTGGTACAATGCTGTGTTTTGGATTTAGTATGAGAATAATGTCGGTAACACACTGATGTTTTAGTTATTGATAAGTAGAGTTTATCCTACGTCAAGGACGTTTCAGTTTCTCATGCTCTGCCAGTGAGGAGGTGCACAAGAAGCTGGGAGAAACTGTATTGTGCATAATATGTTTTTCTTGGCTTATATGCCTCTCTTTTTCATTTCCATTACAATTATATTTTACTTTATTTCAGTTATTAAACTGTTATTATCTCAACCTCTTGGATATCAGCAGGAGGATATTACCCTGTCAAGATAGGAAGAAAAGGTTTTACCTTTTTTCTGATTTTCCTCCCCGTCCCACCTTTGGGGGCCCAGGGGTGGGCAGTGGGAGTGAGCAAGTGTCTGTGTGGTAAAGTTACTGGCTGGGGTTAAGCCATGACAGGGAATAAAATCCTTACACTACATAGCATTTAGGCTGGTAACTTGGCTGTAACCTTGGATTTGGTCTTTAGTCTGTATCCTCATGTCCTGGCTGTGCTTAATTATTAAAGATGCTTTGAAAGAAACATCTGCAAAATACAGCCTTTCCTGACCATCCACATCTAGATTCTGATCTCACGTTAGGCTTATAAAACCTGTTTTCCCCTTATCTTGTCAGGGTAATTTCCTCCTACTGATATCCATTTGCAGCATCTGGGCAAGGATCATATTCTTATCCTGTCACTGTGACCACCCCTGGCATGGTCTCCCCACTTACTCCTTATATTTATATTTAAGCTCTCAATTATCCATGTCGTGGCCACAGCATGGTTCTGCTTAGCTTACTGCAGCACCTTCCATTTTCAAACATGAGGAGTACTTGGTTTAGTTTCATATATGGGTTTTACTGCGAGGGAAGGGAAAGGAGAAAGGAACAGTAAGGCACCGTTTCTTTTGCTGCCTGTTGTGCATGGAGGAACCTCTCCAGAAAACTGTCTCATACTCCTACAGGCCTCTCCTTAATGTTCCCTTTAGCAGGGATAATTGCAAAAAGAAAGGCTAGATTACTGATTTACAGTATTCCCTAACCTGCAGACCAACACTTCAGCACTGGTTTCTTGTGTTTCATTTATCAGCTGCATCCACCCACCACATTTTTGGTGTTAGATGTTTATAACTAGGAGAAAGTACTTTGTAGGGCACCTAAAGTGGACCATGGTTAGGACTTGAATATGATGAAAACCTTTAATAGCCATCTGCAATAACAATAGACTAGTAACAATCCTCTGCAGACATCAGATTCTGCATAGAGTTAAGGTTCTCCTGTATTATTGACTCTGAACTGATGTTGTTAGGTCACAGAGGCTCACAACAAACCAGAACACACTGAACGAACATTTGGGTGTTCCTCACTATCCAGCAAGAATGTTTCCAAAGATATTTTACTTTTTCATTATATTACAAAACAACACTACTGCTCTGTTAGACATCACAAACCCAAGGCAGCATCAACCCAAACTTTCTGGCCTTGCTGTTTTCAAGATACTATGAGAAAAAAAATGCACATTTTGTTCACATTGTGTTCTCAATATCAGTTTTATAAATTTGTGTTTTGAACAAAAATATGCACCTTTTTCATATCCTTGTCTTTGAATCAGCTGAATTACCTTGTGTTTTGGGGTGAGAACTTCTGCTGTTCTTTGCTTCCCTTACATACTAAAGGCTATGAAAATAACTGTTACTGGTAACTCATCTGTTGTATATACCTAAACCATTAACAAACTGCATTCCTTGCTTTTATTTTGGCAGTACACCCTTAAGTACAACATGGATGGAAGCAACAGCAGCAGAAAAGCTCCTTCCCAACTGATTTGTTGTTCTAAGATATCAAATGTTTGGCATTTTTATCCAGTGCTTTACTCAGTGCTGCAAAGCACACTCTGAAACCTGATAACGAACTGTGTGCTGGAAGAAAAACCCTGAGGAGACAGAAGGGGGAGGAAAAACATAAACAGCTCTTCACTTCCCTTTGTTTAACAAAAAGGTAGAAACAAGAACATGAAAGAGACATTGCTGTCTGAAATCATAGTCATTTTTTTGTCCCTGGAAAGTGAGTCAAGCCAGGTTTTCTCATCATAGTTTAATCCAGGAAAATGCCCTTCTTTCCTTTCTCCTTTCCCTTCCCTCGCAGTAAACCCCAGCTATGAAACTAAACCAAGTAATCCTCATGTTCCTCACTGGAATTCGTACGTCCAGCAAGGGCTGAAGCACCTAGGATTTGCCAAAGAAATTATGTTGGTTTTGACATGAACTGCTAATTTAAAAACAGAGTTTCAAAGACTTTTATTTCTAAATCAATTGGATTATTAGTCAGACTTACAAAAATAGCAGTGCTTCAGGTATACATTTTACCTCTTAAACGTTTGTAATTTATGTTTACAAACATATTCTATAGACTTACTTATCTTATCCTGCAAGTTTTAGTGTTTTTCTTTTGATAGCAGGAGTCTGTCATATCTGCACTTCTAACACCACAGAGAGAATACCTGAGCAGTCTGTACAACTCCTCTCTCCTAATGAATACCCAGGAGTTTCAACTCTTAGTAAATAATAAATGACATTCTGCTTGCAGTATGCTTCCAGACCCCTTAAAAGTTTACCCTAAAATCCTTAAATCTGTGAAATAAGATACTCAGCAATATTCTTTTGTTGGGTACAGCTATTCCACCTGGGTTGGGGCAACGCCTGCTATCAATCCAGGCTGAGGGATGAATAGAGTGAGAGCAGCCCTGCTGAGAAGGACTCGGTGCTGCTGGTGGATGACGGGCTGGATATGAGCTGGCAATGGGCACCTGCAGCCCAGAAAGCCAAATGTGTCCTGGGCTGCACCCAAAGCAGTGTGGCCAGCAAGGCAAAGGAGGGGATTCTGCCCCTGTGCTCTGCTCTGGTGAGACCCCACCTTGAGTCCTGCATCCAGCTCTGGGGTACCCAGCAGAGGAGGGACATGGACCTGTTGGAGCGAGTCCAGAGAAGGGCCCTGAAATGAGAAATGGCTGAGAAAATCGGGATTGTTCAGCCTGGAGAAGAGAAGGCTCTGGGGGAACCTTATTGTGGCCTTTCAGTACTTGAAGGGGGCCTGTTAGCAGGGCCTGTTGCGATAGGACAAGGGGTAATGGTTTTAAACTGAAGGAGACTAAATTTGGATTAGGTATAAGAAAAAAAGGTTTTTTACAATGAGGGTGGTAAAACACTGGAACAGGTTGCCCAGAGTGGTCATGGATGCCCCATCCCTGGGAATATTCAGGTTCAGGCTGGACAGGGCTCTGAGTAACCTGAGATATCCCTGCTTATTGTAGTATTGGACTAGATGACCTTTAAGAGGTCCCTTCAAACACAGACTATTCTATCATTCTAGAACTCTATGAAAAATCAGCTTGTGCTCATGATATTTCTAGAATTATGATTTGGACCAAGAAGAAAACATCCAATTTCCAAAAGATGGCTTTTCCATTAGCTTTTTATTCCCTGAGAAGACCAAAAATCAAATAACCTCCCACCATCCAGCTTTATTAGTGAAACCTTCAATAATCTCAGGATGCCACAGGATATGGCCACTCTAATGCTCAGTACAATAAAAATCTACTGCCCATATAGACTGGGGACAGAAATGCAATACTGCTTGGCTTTTCCTAGAAAAGCTGTAGGAACTTTAAGTTACAATGACTTTAAGAGTTACTTCAGGAGTTACTGTGACACAAAAGAGGATGTGGAGTTTCCATCTGTGGCTAAAGAAAACACGGGAAAGTACTTTGGTGTGCTCTTAGGAGCTTGATTAGATGGAGCACAGCAGACGTGCAAATAGCATGGATCTGGGCAATGCTGCTCTTCCAGAAGACAGGAAACATTACTGTAACTAGGGAGTGTCCCTGCATCCAAACTAATGAGCTATACAGATTACTTTGGGACATGTGGAGTCCAGTGAGGAGAGTGATTGTTTTAGGCTACTTTATTCTTGCTTTCTTCTCTTAGATGGTAGTGCATTGACCCTGGCTGGATGCCAAGCACCCACCAAAGCCTGTCTCTCACTCCACAGCTGGACAGGGAAGAGAAAATATAACGAAGGGTTCATAGTTGAGATAAGGACTGGAATAGTTCACTCGTCAAACAGTGTCACGGGCAAAACAGGCTAGAACTAGAGCTATCACCTGAATTTATTGCTAACAAAATCAGAGCAGGATAATGAGAAGTAAAATCCCCCAGGGATGAGGAGGCTGAATACAGCTGCCTGAAGGCTGCAGGGCTGCTTGGAGCCCAGACTCCAAGACCTGCCTGGCCAGAGGCAGCAATGTGGGTAGCATCGTGGTGGCTGTCACGCTGGAATTAAAATGAAAATGCTCTTGACGTGACAAGTGCAGCAGAAAGCAGAAGGGGCAAGGTCAGAGGTGCTTGCTTGGTGTGGCTGAGATTCTGCCTATCCAAAAGGCAGCATGTTAAAAACCCACAAATTCTCCAACTACTGCTAGGGAAGGGCATTTGTCAAAGAGAAAAGAAACTGACACTGAAAAAGGTTCACTAAGCAGACTATTTCTTAAGCTTGGCTCCTCCTCTGGCCCTACCTATTTTTTATTTCTCCACTGTAATAGTGGAAATAGAACCTCGATGCCCAGAAAGACTGTGAAAGTTGCTTATTTCGATCTGCTGCCTTGTGAGAAGAGTAAGAAAGCATTAAAAAAGTGCATAAATTAGTTATCATAGTGGCCCATTCAGATCGCTGACAGAGAAACAGGCTTGGTTGAAGTATGAACATGAGGACACCTGCCAAAAAGTTGGTCTTGCTTGTGGGAGCTATAGGGTCGGGGGCAAGGCTTGATTATGGACTCCAGCCTGATCTTCATCTCCACCAGCAAAATCTTTACTGCTCATACATCTCACCACTGCACCAGCCTCTCTTCCAAAATGGGGCATCAGGACAGGAACTGGTTGAAATCTGTAGGACAAAGATGCCAAGTTCTGTTCCACCCAGTCTGTTTCCCTCCTGTAAACTGCCTGCCTTCCCCCTCTCTCCTACTCCTTGTGCTTCTCCCTCATTCTACACAAGCTTAAAACAATGCCGGGTTCCAGACATTGGGATGAACGAGGTATGGTGTCCTGCAGGCATGGGTACCACCCCAGGACTGGGATGTGTGCTATAAATCATCTCTCCAGGCACTAAGAGCTTGTCAAGCAAGAGAGCAATCCCTTTGTCTGAGGGCTTCTCTCCACTTCCCCCAGCCTGCTACAAGCTGTAAGCAGGAACATCAGGGCAACATGCCCACAACTATTTCAGAAACTGGATATTACAGCAGACAGACAGCTCCATGACCTTTTTTGTTTCAAGGCTGACACTTTTCAGTGTCACATCGTGGGTGCCGAAGTGGCTGGCAGTGCCAACAGACTGCATTCTCTCACCTATGGGTTGTCTACTTGGGTGAAGAGGGCTGAGTCTTGCCTTTCAGGGTGATTGAAATCCCATTTTTCCTCCTTGTGCAAGCCATGCCATGATGGCAGGAAAAGCCCTGTGGGTGCATCTGACCCCTACTCCCTATCTCAGACAGGGATAAGTATTCATGAAACTTTGTCCTTCACAAGGCCCTTCCTCTTCCCAGCATGAAGCAGGAGACAGATCGTCTTTTCTATGTCAGGGGAAAAGTGAGTCTTTTCTAAGGAGCTCCGAAGGCCTTTGTCCCATTGGGAAGTCCAAGCTCTCTTTTCAATCCACTTGCAGACAGATCCTTCTGAGAAGGCCCCAGTTCCTCTCCACTGTTTCCTCAGCCTATAAAAGCTTTCCCAGTTAGGGTCTGGGGAATGAGACTGGACTGAAATCTGTAAAGACTTTGGACATTCAAATGTAAGATCCAGGCTGCCCTTAGGTAAAACTGGCAGAGGGGAGTGATGGTGGCCATGAGAATGGTTAAGGCCTCCTGGATGAGCAATGGGGGAGTTCTGGTGGGGAGGACTGGCCCTGGCATAGAGCATGGGCAGGGTGTAGCCAAGGCAGTACATGGCTGTCCAGAAAATGACCGACTTAGTGATATATAACACACAAAAAATTGCTTCCAGCTACTTGGTGTCTTCCTAGTGCAGGTGGAGGAGAGTGAGCTGGAAGGACTTTCGGCATGTGAGGGCTTTATGTAGTGAGGGATGAAGGGGTAGGATGGTGCTGAAAGAGGAGAGATGCCGCTGGTTGTCTTTGATGTGCTTGAGCTGCCACGTAATAAAACTGTCCAGAATTTCAGGACACAGCCCATGCCTGAGATTACTGTCATGGCTCCTAGAAGAAGTTATATATTGCAAGCACTTAAATGCACATCCTCTGGACTCCTTCTCCTTTGGTGAGGGAAAGAAACATTTATGAAGTGCAGACATCCTCTGCAGCCACGGCCACCGCTGTGTTCAGTTACAGACTTGTGAGTAAACACAGGGCTTAGATGGCTCTTTTTGCATGGAATGGGATTTTCACCTTAAGTGTGCCCTGGCTGGTGACAGCCCTTGTGCACCCACTCTGCTGGCAGTGACTAGAGAATTCCTGCAGCCCAGTCAGGAACACTGCCCACAGGGAGCAACGCTGCAGCAACTAAATCTTACGCATCTTTTTTCTGTCTTTGACCTTTGCACACCATGCCATGTCTGCATTTAACCCTTAATAAGCCTGCAGAAATCATAGCTTTCCCACACCACTACCAGGAATCCTTATGGCAGGAAGACCTTTGTGCTGACTGGTGACACAGCTGCTCTGACTGGAGGCAACACCCCACATGGGGAAGTGCTGGGCAGAGGGACTCACCCATCCCACGGAAACATGCCATCATGTTTTCTGCTACCTCATTCAGTTGTCACAGCCACACCTTTGCTAAGCTGCTCCCTGTTAACCATACCAAAGCTCACTGCTGACCATGAGATGCCTTCCAGTCCTCATATTCTCTTCTCAAATATCAGCTACTGGCTGCTAGGTGCTGGCAAACTTGAAATTCCTGGTAAAAGTCTGGAAGATTAGTTTTGCTGAGTTCAGGCTTCTGAAGTGGTGTGAGACACCACAGGATAAACTGAACTCCACCTTGATGCTTCTCCTGCTCAGTTTGATATACGGATCTGACTGCTTGATCACAGCACAGATTGGAAAATTGAAACTGCTGTGGGGCACTTTCCATTAAATCAGCTGCAGTGCACACGGACTGCTGAGTATTTAGAGAATTTTATTTTTTAATAAAAAGAATAAAAATGCAGCTAGATGCACCTTTATATGCAGGGCATCCCCTGTTGTTAATATCTGTGCTGATGAGAAAAAGAAGGGATTAAATTCTTTTCTGTGTAATGCATGGCTTTCACCTCACCCCTTTCCTCTTAACCTGAATGCCTACAATCTTCAGGGGGGCAACAGAATGAAAAGCTCTTTCTGCATAGGCAGATCCAATCACCCCCTCCTACAAATCTTAATCCATTGGACACTTGGCAGGGTTTCAACAAAGAGCCATGGGGCCTCCAGTTCCCCCATGCAGAGAATCTGGCCCTGCTGTGACCCTGCCATGAGCTCTGGTCTGCACATTACAGAACTATTTTTTTCCCTTTCCATCCATCTCAAAACCAAGGATTGAAATTTTAGAGTTCATGAAAAAGAGATTTGATAATACCAGATGTTCAGACAGCCATCAAACCTTGCAGTGAACCAGACTGACAGAATAAACGGAGTAAGGCCTCTGTGGGAGTTTAACTGTTGGTATCTTAAAGTAAATGCAATCCTATGGAGAGCTATTTGCTCCAGAATATAATAATTTTACACTCCTTTCATTAGTTGTCTAGAAATCATATTAATTGAATTGAGCACAATTAAAACATTAGAAATGAGTATGTTGAATTGTCCCCTTGTCATTTTTATCATGACTGTCACAAAGCAGCTTTGAGTCAGAACTGTTTTCAAGCATACACAAAACTCACACATATAGCCATTCTCCTTTGAGCTCAGTGAATATAAATAAACATTCCAGCTTAAACATACGGCCCATTCCCACTTCTTTTTCCAGGTGAAGCAGGACGTTTTTCTTACCTGGGTATGGCACTCTCCCTTTTGTTACCAGCTCTGTCAGTAGGATCCCAAAAGACCACACATCTGACTTTATAGTGAACCTTCCATACAGTGCCGCTTCTGGCGCAGTCCATTTAATGGGAAACTTTGCACCTAAAGGGAGAATACGTGAGTCTTAACCAGAACAGAGACAGAACCAAAGCACCAGTTCACGGGTGACCATTGTGTTCTGCAACATGTGCAGGTGGAAGGAGCTGCAGACAAGTGCTAACCAAGAGCTCCATGGAGTACAGTCAGAGAGGACAGGCAGGCAGAATGTGCAGGGCATCAGGAAAGACTAAGCAGGGAAGAGGTCAGTTCGTTCCACATCTCAGGAGACGGATAAGACATTTTAACTCAAGTTTCAAGTTTTATAAAAGGAAAAAAAATACCCCGGTTTTAAAAACAAATAAGCCAAATATAATAGAAATAATTTCTCCCAAAGTGTTTTAAATTCTTATTTGCAATAATTTGCAAGTCAAACACACATACAACCAGAACTGAGATAGACTGGATATGTACCTCCCATTTTGCCTGCTCAAGCTGAGCAAAATGCAAACAAACAAACATGGTGAAAACATAAATTAAAAGCAAATCTAATATTTCATTAGAAACACGCAAGGACTTTAAAATAATACTGCCATTTCAGTTGTTTGGAGTGCCTGATGTCAAGGCACAGCTTTGGCCTGTGATTTATAACTTGACAGTGTACTTTAAGCTCCTGGCACTGAAAAGCCTGTAGTGCCTTAAATACGTGCAGTTCTAATGTGCTCATCCATCATCAGAGCTTGCAGGAGCCAGTTGCAGTAAGGATAGTAAGATAACAAGCCTTTAAACACTGATTTATTTGCTTTTCCAATCATTTACTGTTTTCTTAGGGAAAATATTTTCAGTATGACTTTAAAGAAAAGTCTTGTGGTAATAATTAACTCACAGTATGTACGAAAAAATATGCAGACATTTCCCTGGTGCCTTGTATTGACATACAGGCAAAAGAGTTGTGTTGCTTATTGCTGATCCCTAGTGACAAACACTCTTGGATTTGGAAACAGACTGACTTTGACTTCACATCATCCTCTCATAAAAGTTCCTTTGCTTTCATGAGGAGTGTGAAAGCATAACAACATGGACAAATCACTCTCAGGGAGTGAACTCATGGCACTGTTTAGAGTTCCCTGCTGGCACTGTTCTGCCATCACATCCAGTGCTCAATGTCCTGTATCTTCTGCTATACACCCCAAGCTGACGTGACTTAGAGTACAAACATGGTAATCCTCATCTCCATACTTAGTAAAACTTCGATGTGCTAAAATTTTTTCTGCTCTACATGTAAATGATCCTAAGAGAGACTAGTACTCAGAAATAAATACATTTTTTTCCTAGGGAAAATTGCAGTTGCTCAAGTAAGTCCTGATAAATGACTTGAAAATGTCCTGGTAAAGGATGATAAAGATGCAAGAGAAAGTTTCAAATTCCTAATGCCTGAAGTCAGGAACTTAAGTCTGGTTAAGCATCAGCACATCACTGGTCAGATTTGCAAAGGTGCTGGAGGATTTTTGGATGTCTATTCACTTTTTAAAGTCTGTCTCTTATGTATTTCATTGGTTGATATGTAGGCAGGAATTAAAATTTGGGTGCATGGATTTGCTCTCAATCTCCCTCACTTACACTTCTTTGTGTGACCAGTCTTCGTTTACAAGACTCAAAATTTGCAGAACTTCATCTTCTCTTAAAAATTGCCTTGGCTGTGATGTGTGAGTGCTCTGCAGCAGCAGCTGCCATCACTTGAGCTTCTGTCCTGGAAGCTGGCCCTGCTTCAGCAGCACCAGCAGCCACGTGGGGCTGGCAACTGGCTGCTCCAGCTGCCGGGAGATCCTGGGGCTGTACAGCCCATGTCAATCCCTGGAAAAACTGCGAGCTGTGTGTGTCTGGTGGTCAGGTTCCCTAGGCCTGCAGTGCATGCCTTTAGATGGGCCTGTGCAGGCAGCCCTGAACGTGAGGGCCAGTGTCCCTCTGCTCTGTCCTGTGTGCAGCCGAGACAGAGCACACACCCCATGCCAGCTGAACGAAGGAAGGGCTCCAGGCTGGCCAGGAGCCTGAAGCCTCAGATGTTGGCTGGTGCTGTGTGAGATGGCCATGCAGGGGATTGCACACATTTTATTCAGCAATTTTTTTTTCTTTAATCAGCTGTGTTTTTCTGAGAAACTTGGCCAAATCTCCTCTAATTCCCTTGTGCTTCATACTTAGATCCAAAGGTAGCAACCACCTACAACTCATCTTTGGAGGAAGGAAATCTCTTCAGACTCTTTTGTGGCCAACTCCCCCAGTATTTTTGTCTTCCTCAACCGACTGCCAGTGTGGTACCGGGAGATGAGTACGTGGTGTGTTGTCAAACCACAGGAAGATGAGAAGCAAGGTAAGTCCCTGAGAAGGGAAATCAATTCCAGGACATCCCTTTTCCTGAGAGCTAGAGCAGTACAATCCTCACTGGAGTGTGATGACCACTGCTGGAAAGACAAATGGTCTGTGCTGTGGATTTTCCAGCGACAGAACAGCTATTCATTACCTCTCCATGTTGCCCCTGCTGTAGATGATTCTCTGTCTAAAGCAACTAATACAAAAAATCACGTTCTGCAGTTTGTGCAGTATTTCCTGATAGATGACAGATTTGGAGTGGTAGATGGGGAGGAGAAAAATGCAAGGTTGGCAGAGAGCTTGCTAGCAGAGCCCTGCCTCATGGTTTTCTGGCCCTGCAACACATGTTGGAAGCTAGATTGTCCAAGAGAGTCTGCAATCCAGTATGGCAGAGCTGTCAGTGAAGGGAGAGCAGAGACCAGTGAGGACACACCAGGCTGGTCACCTGCGAGTACAACACATGCACTGCCAGAACACAGGGGGATCACACACAGCTTGTGTGAATGGGGGCGTGTGTGTTTGTCCAACAGGGACCCCTCCAAGGTGTTGCCTCTCACTCAGTGCCTGGCACTAGAGACAGAGACAGTGCACTGCTGTGAAAGCACAAAAATTCCCAAATGTGTTGAGCACTGCCCCGAAGCCTCCTGCTTGCTGTAGCTACATGGAGTGTTCACACAGGCCTGATGCTGTGCGTGGCTCGTGGCGGACACACAGTTCCCGTGCTTACTCTCTTCCCAACACACTGATTAAAAACCCCACCGCCTCCCTCTGCTCAGGCCTCAGAAGCTTATTAAACAAGCTGACTTTGTGCTGCAAACAAATTACAGCATCAGATAAAACGTGTATTACTGACAAGCATGTTAATAAATCTGATAAGCCGAATTACCCCAGCTGACAAGGCAGCCCATCTCCTACTTTGAAGGCAGATTTTGCATCAGTGGGGGAGGGATTTCTCTCTTTTTTTTGCTGGAACCTATTTTATTACAAACTAGCACATCAGTAACCCCAAGCATAAACACCAAGAGCACACTGCATTCATCAGGTCAGGATAGCCTGTCTTTGCCCCAAAACAAGGTACTAATCTGCAGCTTTTATCTCAGTCCCTTTTTTTTTGCAAACATTTCAGCCCAGGGAAAGCCTTTTTTGGGTTTCTACACTGCTTGTAGCCACATGAAACCAAAGCTGCGATACAATTTATGGTTAGAGCAGCCAGCCCTGAGCCTGTGAGGATTTTTGTGAGGCTCAGCCCTGTTCTTGGGACCTCTGCCCAGCTCTGCCCAGGCATTCACATAGGTTATCTCCCAGGAGGATTTCCTTGGGAAAAATCAATCCATGGCCCTGCTTTAATTCTTTGCTGGCTATAAGCAGGTCATGTGATGAGAAGGAGCAGAGGGGGCTGGGATGATCGAGTGACCTTGAGATACAACTCTCAGCATAGTTTCTTCTGAGGCAAGTGAAAATCTCTCAGAGCTTTGGTTTCTTTTCAGATCTAAATCTTGGTGAAGCAGCAACCTCTGAAATTCATTCCCCAGAGCCACTGCCAGCTTGATAATGATCCTGTTTCTGGAAATGCTACAAAGGTGCTACCTCTTGTACCTTAAAACCAAACCCAATGCAGGACCCCAAGCTCTAACACCCAAAAACTTGGGGAGCTCTTGGGTTAGCGATCAGGGAATGTAGTGTGGCATTGAATTGCTTCTGGGGCTGGAAAGGGAAAGCTGCAAAAGGTAAAAACAAAGTGCTGAAGCAAGCATGAAACAGGAAACGAGTCAGGCCCGGCAGGCGATGATGAGTGCCGTGTGGGAGGGACTGTGCAATCACATTTTTTGTGCTGTGAGAACGAACATGAAATTACAAGCCTGGCAAACATCAGCGATGAGGAGCAGGCTCCGCAGGTGGACCCCTCCCCAGGAAGCGGGGGGTGAGGGGCGGCACCGCGGGTCTGAACACCCCTCTGGCTCTCTGCCTGCAGCCCCCCTTCCCCTCGCCCTTCCTCTTGACCTGGCCGTGCTCCTCCTCGCAGGGCAGATGGCACCTCTGCAGGAGCGTATTGGTGATCCCTCTGGGAGCCCGCTGGCTGAGAACCAGGAGTCCTTTCTCCCGTCCGCTCCTGGGCTGGCTCAGGGAACGGCAGGTCAAGAGTGAGAACAAAGCCCTGGATGCTACAGCCTGCAGTACAGTCGGTCACAAACAAAACAGGTCTGATTAGATGGTGAACAAGTCCCTACAAAGGGACTGGAGAGAGCCTGGAAGGGGGGAAAAATCCCTGCCTATTTCTAGGAAATCAAACTAAGAAGCATCACTTGATTTCATGCAGGGCAGGAGTTATTTCTAAGTGTTAAGGAGGCAAAAATGATTTAAGGGTTTACAAACACGTACTAGAGCTCCCAAAATAGCTCTGACTCGTCTGGAAGGCATCAGAAAGATCTTTATTGTTTCATGTGTGCTTAGAGTGGCACTACTGCAAGTGCTGCTAAGTGTGTGCTGTAGAAACATGGCCTGGAAAATAACTCAGCACTTTTATTAAGAAAATTTTAAATTTGTATAATTCGAAATTTGTATCAGCTGCTGCTGCTTAGAATAGTAACAACTCTAACCCAGTGACTCTGTGGAGCACTGGCACTCTCCACAAAAATGCCATGTTCTCGGCCAAAACTCCACTTAACTGTGGACCATATCAGCGTAAGGGTAGCAGAACTGCGTGGGAAATTCTTTGCTGGAGGTGATGGGAAGTTTCTCTTCGTCCTGTAGGATACCAGGAGTTTTAAGTCTTGCCTTACCAGGCTGGCACAAGCATCATCACCAGTGGAAGGAAGCGAGACTCCATGCCTGACACGGGGTGTGTGGGGAAGATGTTGCAACAGCAACAGCCGAAAGAAGCCCCAGTGGGGCAGGCTGCAATACAGTCCCCCAGTGCAGCCTTTGAAATGGGCGTCACTCTGAACAGGCATGTTTTTCGCCTTTGATTACTCACTTCCTCTAAAAGCAAGAGGAGCCAAATGCTCATTACAAGCCAAGAACTGGTTTTTTTTTTGTATTATTTAATGGCAGTGTATAGCTGCTAGTCACACACTTTAAATCATTAGTGGCATGACCATCTCTTTCCTTCCCGACAATTGCTGAGAAATGGCAGTGCAGACAACGAACTGCTTTTTATTTACCTCTCATAAATCAGGAGCAGGCAGGCCTCCTTTGTTCAAACCCAAAAGAAAATAAACTGGTCAGTAAAACATTACCACCAGGCTAAGTAATACCCACACAGGTTCAGGAATCCTGCACTCTAGCCCGCTGGGGCTCAAAGCATCCCCATCTGTTTCCTTTCAAAATATTTAATCAGAGGCAAAAGTGACAGTGGGGGAAGGGAGTAGGAGATCAAGCGAAGCTGGAGAAAACCACCTCTTCCCCACGCCAACAATGAGCTCTGTACTAACACACTTAAGCCAAAAGAAGGATGACTGCTGAGGAGAGAGTGACCAGAGACTTTAATCTTTAGATTTTGCAAGGAAAAACATTTCCTTTCTCCCACAGGAGCTGCCAGTCTGGAGCACTCCCCATTCCCCTCCCCTCTGCTGGCCAAGCGTTCCTCCTGTGTCAAAATTCCCACTGAAGCAGTAGTCAGCTAGATAAACAGAGCAGTCCCCAGATGCATCCCCTTGGAGGCTGAAGTAATAGGTCATGGGAAACAAGCAGAGGCAACCATTTCCTCCTGATACTGTGGTCTCCAACAAGCATTGCTCAAACTGAAGCTTAACTAAACAAGCCAGAACTGAATTCCAGTTGAAAAAAAAAAAATCCATTGGTGCATTGGAAACCATGTTTCTCCCTCAATAAATTAAAGGTCGTAGGCTCACCCTGGCTTGGAAGCCAGGTTAATTGCAATGAAATGTAAATTGAGTGTGTGCTACTTGGTCAAAAAAGCACCCCTTCCTAGAACAAGCTACCCTTAAGAAAGGGACAGAAAACATCAGTGAAAGTAGGAAAACCTTTCTACATGATGCCTGTGGTTACAGCCCTTTGGGTCTCTCTTTTAAGGAATTCTGTAGCTCTGAAGGGCTTCAGCCTGACTCTGAGGTCAGGGAAGGAAGTATTGTCCATCACCCTCAAGTATGGGAAGGATGGGTGACTTCTCCATACTGGCACCAGGAGATGAAGCCAGGCAAACGTGACTCAGATCTCCAGATCATCAGCAATGTATTTTAAAAGCCAAACTAATTCTCCCTTTCCAGACACTTTTTCCTCAAAAAAAGTGATTTCTGCCATGAAAGAAGGGCAGAAGATACCCATGGCTATGCTCCCTCTCCCTGCCAGGCCTTCTCAAAGTTTTCCCCACCCCGAATCTAGTGATTTTTATTTAAAAATCGAAACTTCTCCTCAATGTCAGTCAGGCAGGTTTTCACAGCTTCTTTAACATGTGAAGAGAGCAAAACTGTTCTGAGAGATTTAAACTGGGAGGCAAACAGGTCATCATAGGATTTCCTAGGGATCAGGAGCCTGAAGAGATTTGGCCAGAAGTAGGTCACATATTTGTCTATGAAAACAAATAATTAGTCATGTAAAACTATAAATTGGGTGGTTTCCAAAGGGAACAAAAGACATGGCAGCAAACCAGGCAGAAATGGAGATAATATAGGACACTGTTTCAAAGCCACTTTGCAGACTGGATCTGCCTGCCTTGTTCAGGGAAAACTTCTTGTTTTACACAGGGGAACAGCAAGCAGGCAGCTTTCGGTCTACCAGAGCTTCTCCAGACACTCTTATTGCTCTGGAGAGAATGACACAAGCCTATTTTTTTCTAGCAAGAAGCAACTCCCACCCTCAGGCTGAAATCAATAGTGGTTAAGGCTCTGCATTAGTATCTATCATGGGTTCTTCAAGGACTCCACAAAAATAATCACGCCTTGCTGTCTGAATGTGAAGCAGGCACCTTTTAGGGTGGCTGTAGCCTGTGGTCCACATCCCTGTGACTGGTTACTGCTGACAGCAGTTCAGAGGGGTGAGAACAGCTTGAGAGCTGCTGCTGCTCCCAGGCCAGGGCAAGGCATGCCGGAAACTCTCTGGCTCCTTCTGTCAACACTTAAGAGAACTGAGTTACAGAAAGAGGTTAGCTGTTTCCTAAGAATTAATGTCAGGGTCCATGCTGAAACAGGGACTTTGCTCAAGAGAAGAAACTCACAAGAGGAGGAAGTAAATGCAGGTGATGAAGTACTTAGCTGGCCTGTGCTTTTTGGTGATGTACAACAGGCTTTAACAGGACCCTCCTTGGCTTTGGCACTGAAAAGACGGAGTGGTGTTTACCGACACATATTGAGCAAGCACTAACAAAATACTGCCAGCAGAAAGAGAACAAAACTGTAGCTCTGCAGCTTGGACCAACATCTGACAACTAAGCATGACTTGTAAAGAATAACTATAAAGAGCCTGTGTCATGGCTCAGTCTGAACACACATGCTTTTTAGAAAAAGCTACGAAACTCTTTGATACACTTCTATAGTGTATCAGTGGTCGTCTGTGCCCAGTACCCTGTGTGGCACTGGAAAATGGCATTTCTATTAAAACAACTTTTTAAGAAGAAGGAAAGAAAGAAAGAAAGAAAGAAAGAAAGAAAGAAAGAAAGAAAGAAAGAAAGAAAGAAAAAGAAAGAAAGAAAGAAAGAAAGAAAGAAAGAAAGAGAGAAAGAGAGAAAGAGAAAGAAAGAAAGAAAGAGAGAAAGAGAGAGAGAAAGAGAGAAAGAGAGAAAGAAAGAGAGAAAGAAAGAGAGAGAGAGAGAAAGAGAGAAAGAAAGAGAGAGAGAGAGAAAGAAAGAGAGAAAGAGAGAAAGAAAGAGAGAAAGAGAGAGAGAAAGAGAGAGAAAGAAAGAAAGAAAGAGAGAAAGAAAGAAAGAAAAGAAAGAAAGAAAGAAAGAAAGAAAGAGAAAGAAAGAAAGAAAGAAAGAAAGAAAGAAAGAAAGAAAGAAAGAAAAGAAAGAAAGAAAGAAAGAAAGAAAGAAAGAAAAGAAAACATAGCACTCAGTGAGACACAGCTCCATTGCACAGAGGCAGAACTCTTTGACCTGTTTGGAATAAAGAAAATAAGAATAGTACAAGAGTGGTAATAGTGGTTAGTAAATACTAGAAGGCACGCTAGAAAAGAAATACCTTACATACACTTTTCTGGATTACCACACTCAGACTCCCATAGCTAGTAAGCAAAATATCCTCTTTGCTATGGCACCATGAGGATCTTGTCTTTGCTGTCACTTCTAGCTGTGTTCTCACTCATCACCTTTGTTTAATTTTGGTTTTCAGAGAAAAGACAACGAAATAAGACATTCTCTTTAAGACATGCATTCAGCAGTGAACTTCTGACTAGGAGTTAATATGAGTTCAGGGTTTACTGAAAGCAGCCCCAAAGCATAGGAGAGAGAGCTTTTCAAAACCACGTTCCACTCTTTCCCTGTCACAAGAATGACACTCAGTGCTACACCTGCTGCTGCATTTACCTTGTCTGGCTGTATATTCATTGTCTTCAATCAGTCTTGCCAATCCAAAGTCGGCAATCTTGCATATTAGGCCGTTGCCCACCAGGATGTTTGCAGACCGCAGATCTCTGTGTATGTAATTCATCCGCTCGATGTACGCCATTCCCGCGGCCACCTGAGAGCAGCAGGAAACACAAGTGGGGCATTTAAAACAAACTCATACATACATGGGCTATAAAACATGTACACCTCAGTGCTCAATACTCTGAAGACAGACCTGGGCCGCCATGTCCACCAAATTCGGTAACTTCAAAGCTCTTCCTTCTCCATCCTTTAAGAAATCTAGCAAACTCCCTGTGAATGCAGAGTTGACATAACAGAGAGGTGTTAGGAAAACAACTCATCAGAATGGAGGTGCAGCGATATGTGCAATATTAAAGACAGCAATGTTTCAAGTTGAAGGGACAGTTTTGAAAAACCCCATAATATCTTCAAATTCTCCTATTGTACTCACTTCACTCTTTAAGGCTGACTTGCAGAAGAATGTGCCACGAGAGTTGCAGGGAAAAGAAACAATATTGTTTTAAATTTTCCTGACCATTACTGAGAAAGCTGATCTTTCTTAACTTTTCCAGTGCTCCTTAAAACTACATACCTGCTGCTCTCTAAAGACCTCAGCTAGCTGCAAAGCAGCAGCTCAGTTCCAAGCCACCACAAGTTATGGAAGAAGTCAGATCCCAGCTCAGCCTGCTTCAAAAGAAAGGTCAGCCCGGAGCCTCGTGAGCCCAAGGGGGATAGCATTAGCAAAGGCTATTTTTCCTTAGAAATTAGTAGTGCTCCTCCTCTAGGTAACCCAGAACTAAATACAGCATGAGCCATTAATTTTAGAAGATGAAGAAGAGATGAAATGAAAGCAACTTCAGCAAAAGCTGTAAGAACATCACTTTCCCATGCAAGGGAAAACAAGAAAGTACCCTGTTGCTTTAAAAGAAGAGCCTAGGATGTTATAGCTTCTGTCCTAATCTTGTAGCTGAACAGAGAAGTGTAGTAGTCTCCTTTAAATAAGGTCAGCGAATTGGTTTAACAAATAAAGGAAAAAGACAGATGATTAAGCGTTTCTCCCTTGATAAATCGTCAGCCTCAACTCAGATCCAAAGATGTAAAATGTTACTGTACAAACTAGTAAAGTAAGCCAAAATAAACCACATACTTCAGAAGGGTTTTGAAAAGCCTTTATTTTTAAAGGGAAAAGGCATATGCTTGTCACTGAGACATATGATTAAAGTGTGAGTTAGTCAGGGCTTGGATACCTCGGAGGAGGGAGGTGGGCAAGCACCTGCCAGGAAAATAAAAGTCAACTCCAAATAGACTGAAAGAATGCACTTAAAATTTCAATATATCCTCCAATGTACAATGAAACTTCCCTGTGAGAACTTATGTTTCCTATTTGGTTCATCCAAAACAAGCAGATTTTTTGCTCTGCTCTCAGCACCCCTGCTGGAGATCTGATGGAGCAAAAAGTTTTCTTTTTCTCATTTTACTACATCATTACCAGCTAAGCAGCTTAAGGAAAAGAGAAGGGAGAACGGGAAAGCAAAGGAAAAAGAGGAGGGAAAGAATAATATGTGCAAATCATGTATTGAGATGATAAATGGGGTGGACTGAAAGTGAAGTGTGATCTGAGAACGAGGTGCAGTGACAGGATTCAGGACTGGCTAAACGAAGAAAAAGAAATACTACGCCAACAAGTAAACACTGAAGGAAGATGCCTTAAGAACTCTCTGATGCCAGGAAAAGCTAGGATCTTGGGAAGCAGCATGTAGTATCATCAAACCTAGAAAATGCAAATCACTTGTCAGGAAAGTTTAGATGCTGATGCAGTTGGAATCACTTAGGCTGCACCAACTTCTCTCTCCCCCAATTAGAACAGATTTTCTTTGTACATCAGGTTTTGGGCCCAGTCCATAGTGGAATTCATAATTCTTCTGAAGCCAGAGGTGACTCTAGTTTCCTGTTCCCTCTCTCCTTCCTCGCATGCACCCCGCTGCACCTCCCTCTGTATCCCCAAGGAGCAGCAGTAAAGAACAAATATTATTGAGCACAGCAGCTCTGGCTTCACCTTTACTCATGTACTCCGTGACAATATAGATAGGCTCTTCAGATACCACAGCATAAAGTTGGACCAATTTGTCATGTTTTAGCTTCTTCATGATTTGAGCTTCTTCTAAGAAGGATTCTGGAGACATGGTGCCAGGCTTCAGGGTCTTGATAGCCACTTTAGTATTTCCATTCCACGTACCTACAAGCACAGACACTTAGTTAGATTAAATATCTTCTGCTCCTTTTTCTGCCTGACACCTAATATAACCAAGGAAAAAAATAGCAGGGACATTTAATATAACTTTTTAAAAAAAAAGTTTGGTTTCCCTTGTTGCCTTATCATTAGATTCCTCCCACGCCTCCTTCATATTTTAGTCTTTTTCTGTTACACTGAAAAATAATATTCCCATTGGCACTGGGGCACAATTGCCGTTGTCCTACTCAGACAATGTTTCCAGTGATCTCCACAGAAACCTTCTCTGTTTCTGTGAGCAAGAGAACCTTCTCTGTTTCTCTGAGTAAGAAACGTGGGACTGTTGAAACCCATATTTGTGTATTCCCTTGCTAACAAGTAATTGCTAGAGACAACAACACAGCTCCACTCACAGATTTGGACAACAAAACTGGTTAAACCCAGAACTTCTCATTTGCAAGACATTTTAACATTTTGGTTTTGTTCTGAGTCAGATGAAAAAAAAAATTGAAAAAAAAAATTCCCAAGAAACAAATCCTGAATTGTGTCATTTTATAAAACACGGGTGTGTTTCCAAACTGAAATGCGTCTTTTTCCTTCCCCTCCTTATCCCCAGGAGCTGCTGATAGAAAATGAGGTGGTTCCTGCCCACTTCAGTTTGCTCTTTACTTGTGGTCAGCACTGAAATGGACAAGTTGCATCATTTTTCAGCCATCACCTACCAAGCCTTCTGGAACACCCAAAAGCCTGCACCAGAACCTCGAGAGAGCTGGGGAAGGCTGACTCAAGGCATCCCGCAAGAGGTGGGGCTTCACTTGGGTATTTGCAAGGGGAAGAAGGAGGACTGGAAAAAAAGAAAACCCAGAAGACCTATTTATGCTAACAGTGGGGGGGGGGGGGGAGGGGGGTTGTTTTGTTTTGGGGTTTTTTATTTGCTTTTTGTGTGGGAATGAAAAGGAAGGAAAATTAAAATGGGCAGAAATACCACTTCCCAAGTGCCTTCTGGTTGTTCTTTGCCCAGACTATAGCCAGAACCCTGCTCCAGAGGCAGGGCTGACATGGCTTTGAATGTGATCTGTAGGTAGGGAGCTGCTGTGAAGGCAGAACAATACTAAATGACTTCAGGAATTAATCACATTGGGTAAAAACTGCCCCTCTGCACTTAAGCATGAGGACAGCAGAAAGCCTACAGAGTACACAAAGGCTGTGTCATGAAAAAAGGTAACGTGTAAAATAACCCAGTTTGGCTTTGTTAAAAGTACATGAACAACAACAGGGCTCAGCCGCTGCAAGGGAACTGGTTAAGCCAAAATAATTTTATCATGAGATTTTGCAACCTGCCAGAGCATAAAATGAGCCATAACATGGGTCCTTTTTTGTGCAAATGCTCAGGTCCCAGGTCCACCTTGCCTAACTGAGGACAGCAGAAGAGCAGTGGAGGAGCTGCTGCTCCTGTGCTGCTCCTCACTTTTAAAAGGCAATTCCAAATGTCTGGGGGGGCTTGAGGCAAAAGCGTGCAGTGCAAGTTTAGTTTTCATTATGCCTTGATTTCCTTCTGCCAGTTCAGTGCCAGGTATCACTGTACTGTCAGTGGAGTAATGCCTTGAGTTACCACCTCTGCTACCCCAGAACGCTTCAGGAGGACTCCTGAAGCCTTAATTTCTCTCAGTCCTTCAAACCAGAGCTGAAGCAGGATTTTGCGCTAGTGGCACTCCTGTGTAAGCTGGGAAGGATGTGGTTTTGCCTCTAGTTTCAGGCAGGGTGGCCAAAATCTCTTCTGATGGGTGACCGGGAGGGTGTTTCGTCTGGAGTCACTGAGGCTCCAGACTGCAGTGTGCCATCAGTCACGGCCACTTTGCAGAGGTACCACAAATTACATGAACCAGGAATGAAGCCAGAGTTTCATGGGCACCAGAATGGCATTGAGAAAATAGGATTTCACCTCATGTGTTAACAGGATTAGCTGTTTACTATCTGTTTTAATAAAAATCCCAGGTCTCATTTTGTTACCATGAAGTGTTTTCAGCAAGTCTGTTTTTAACTACTTTTATGAATCTCTCCAGTTTAAAAAAAGAAAATCAAACAAAAATGTTAACTTATCCTCTCAGCCCTGATTCCAGTATAAATTCTTAAATTTTCTTGTTGTGTTTTGGTATATTTCTCTAATAAAAAACTAATAATAGACTTCCCTCTAAATTCCTCCCATATGTAGTTAGTTACTACTTAATGTGTATGTATTAATTTTTACTGTGTTAATCTACTCCAATTTGGTAATGCTTCAGGGTTGATAAATTTTTACTATATATTAAGAAACATAATTTCATAATTGTAATAATAATTTTTGCATTTCTGACAGATACTTGGTACTGGTACTTGGCATTTTATTCCTCATAGCAGATTTTTTTTTTTTTTACATTTGTTCCTTTTAACTTGTTGTATCAGTTTAAGATCTATGGCACACAGAGCTGACCACTAAATATTAACATCAACTGGAAACTTGTGCATGCATTCAAGATGGAGAATAAGAAGGAGAAACTGCAGTTATCTGGAGATGCCAACAGAAAATGTAGGCAACTTTCTTTGCAATAGGTCAACTGTAATTCTGTGTGATTCTATAAATTTATATATTTCTAGCCTATAAATTCTGTAAATCTCACAGACTTGCTGCTGTGCTCCTTGCTGTAGTCTTGCAATGGGAAACAGCTGCAAGAACCCAGGAGAACCCACTGGTTGTTTTGGCTGTACATATTTTTGTGTCACTGCAACAAAAGGAGTGGTCAAACTGCCCCACCAAATTTTTGTGAAGAAACAACATATTCTTTATTTGAATTGGTAATTTTAGAGTCCCTACAGAATGCAATTCGGCACAGAAATTGAGCCACATCTCATGAAATGGCCACTATATTGTGTTTCAATGCCATGGCCATACTAAGATTTATGTAAATTGTAAATTGCTATTGTTTTATACTCATTAAAAGAATGAGGCCCATGATGGGTAAGTTAAGCTGGCCAGTGTGCAGAAAACAATGTCAGTGGATTTGGAAAAGGTCAGTATTTCTGGACTTCAAAGTGGGGGTTCAGCTGGGCCCTGCAAGTTTTGCCTCTGTTGTCCCTGGTCTCTACATCGAGTTACCAGGTTCTGCTGCAGATACTAATTTCAACACAGACTTGGAAGTGGATGCATGGGAAAGCTAGCTTGACAATATCAGCTTGCTGATATTTGCCATTATTTTTAAACTGGGAGAGTGGATGGAAACATTTTCAGGGTCTGATTCCATCAGTGCTACAACACACGAGGAAAGAAAAATGTCTACTTACCAGATTAATTTCTGGTTAGCCATTCTGCCTGACAGGTTTAGCATCATTCCTATTTTAATACCTAGCAATTGTGTAGTCACCCAAATAAACCCAATGCAATTAATGAAGTTTAATGCTCTGACCTCTCATACCACTGTGTGCAAGTGAAAGGAAGCTTCCCCATGGATTACTGTACTTAGGTTTAACTGTTTCAGGCAATATAAACTAACATTTCATACTATTCTGATCTTTTAGCTTTAAGATCTATACTTGAAATGTTTATTTCTGCCAAGAGGGCCTTAAAAGATCCATCCAAAGCAAAATACATTCTCTGCCTTACCACGCCACACTTCAGCGAAACACCCCTGACCAAGCTTCTGTTCCAGAAATAATGAATCACGTGCAACTTCCCATGCATCTTTAGCCAATCCAACAGTTTGTGGGGTATTATTCGTAGCAATCACAGTTAAGTTAAAACACAAACCATCAGCTTTCTCTATAGGAGAGGAAATTAATAAAAAAAACACACTTATAATCCAAAATTATGCATGCATTGAGAAAGATGGAAGGTGAGGGTCTCTCAGTGCTGCATTAAAGTTCATTTGCAAACACTGTTTTTTGGATGCTGAAGGTAAGGACTTCTTTTGTTAGCTTGCAGAAAAAGGCTTCTTGGTACAGCTGAGAGATTACTATGTGAGCCTTGATTTATTATTAAGACAGCGGTAATTTGTCAAAATCAAGACCTTCCAAGGAAACACAGAATTTCAGTTTTTATTTGCCATCAATTATAGTGAAAGTTGAAGATTAAAGAATTTCAAAGTCAAAGACATGATTCCAAAGACATTTTTCCTAACAGTTTGAGCTTTACTATTTTTTTTTTCTTATGGGTCACAGTGTCTTACATTTTCACCTTCCATCTTGTAATCCCCACACAGAGAGCTATTTTAGAATAATTATTTTGCTCCATACCCATCCATACTTCCCCAAACTGCCCATTTCCCAGTCTCTTGATCAACTGTAGGGATTCTCGTGGAATTTCCCAGACATCTTTGGTTTTGACAGACAGATCAGTAAGCCTTGGCATTCCTTTATGACAGGGGACTACTAAGCGGCAGCAAAGACCTGCAGCTCTCTCTGATGGAGCCAGAAGTGAAGCCAACAGCAAAGGAGAGGAAAGAAAAAAAAGTGTGACATGAAACAAATACAGTAAGCATAAAAACAATGCTACTCACAACAGCTGTTAGTTGCATACCACAAAGCATCCTGGAAGATTAGGAATTGAACATTGAAACGTATTCATTTGAGACAGAACAGGAAATATTTTAGTCTCTGCACAGCCTGAAATGGAAGGTGACCGCCAATGGTTTCTCTTGCAGACTCAGGATTTCCCTGCCCCCCACAATGCTGCATTAAGATAACCTCTTGAGTAACTGGTTTACTATGGTACCGTATAGCTTTTTAAAAATAATCTGTAAATTACAAGACAAATTGTTTCTGTACTGAGTAAAAGCAACATGGAGAAGATTTTTTTTTTTTTTCTGAAAAATCACAGCCAGGAAAATTTGGTGGACTTTTTGTAGCCTGGGAAAAGGCATTTTCTATATTCTGCGCTGTGAAAAGGTGTCTTTGTAGGTGTCACGCAAAAGACTTTTTCTGACATTCTTTCTAGAGCAAATCTTCATTAGCCTATGCAGGCAGTCCTACATCATTCGGGACAGGTTCATTATATTATCTCTTGCAAAGCTTCACAGAAGACTGAACTGTGACAAAAGTCACACAAGATATTTTGGCAAGAGTAAAAACAATTTTATCTATATATATAAAATACATATACACACACACTGATGAGGAGTATACCACGCTGCACGAAGCAGACTACAATATAAAGCCTGCACAGCGACCTGCATCTTAAAGCAGGTGCAGCAGAGCAGAACAAGGTGGAGAACTGCAGTTGTACTTCAGACTCAAACATAATCTGTATTCTTCGGTGCAGAATTTCTTGCTATGCAGGTGAACAGTTTGTGTCAGCACCATAAGGTGGGTAAGCACTGAAGCTCCTTGCAACAGCAAGCTCTACCTCATTAGCACAACTGCGCATCCTGGCTCTCCCAGAATTCGGAGTGCAGAGCAGGCAGTCAGAGGGAGCCCTTATGGATGAGTCGGCTGGGGCTGGCATGGAACAAGGGCTCCTGTGTTCACCTGGGTCCTCGAGACTGCAGGTGAAACCTCTGGAGTGCTGGTCTGTACCATACCTCTAGAACTACCCTGCCTGGATCCTGCTGATTATGCCTCCATGTTGCACAGAAATGGCTGTTTCCAGATCTATTTGTTTCTGCATCCGTGCATGGAAAATATGCCACCCAAATAAGCTGACCAGAGGAAACTAAAATTTGACATATACCAACTGGTACAGTGAGGTTGAAAATTATCTTCCCTACATGTGAGTTTTTATGCCTCATTTAGCTTGGAGTAGAACCACCAGAAACAACTAGAAATTCTCCCTGGCAGCATACACCCATCAGGAATTGGGTGGAGAAGACAGCCAGATGTCTAGTATGAATAGCGTAAGAATACAGCGGACAGAATACAAAGAATACAGAAAAAATGCCCCACAGAGAAGTTGATTTCCCAAGTAAAAATTATGAAAAGTTTTTGAGCAGCAAGCACTGGGGAAAATCTGTTAATATTCTGAAAAGCTAAAGTAAAGGGAAAACAAACCCCCAAAAGGAAAATAATTAGAAATATAAATTCCTGCTTAAAAACGACCATGTTGAGAAGCATGGCAGTCTTCTGTGTAAGAACCAGTTGTCCTATGCAGAGGTTTGGGGGGCTTTAAAGTTGCATTTATTGTACACCAATTGCCAGTGACAACAGGATGTACTTTTGGAATAGTGCATGCCACACTTCATTCACAGGAATAATAATAAAAAAAAAATTGGTGGGTGGACACAAATAGTGTACATAAAGAAACACCCATATTACCTTATTTATATAACATAATTTAAATGTTAATACTTTGCATATAGGACAAAAATCCAGTGGGAAAATATATGTAGTTTATCAGGTAATATATGCAAACCTTTTGGCCATTGCTTTAGGTGACTGAATTCCACAACGCAATTCCTATTTGCTTATTAGCAACAGCGTGCTGCAAAATGCATATTAGCACTCGCTTATTCACAGGGAATTCATGCTTGGAGATGTGCAAGTCAAATTCAGTAATTCTGTTTGCTTAGAAGAGGGAGAGCTGACAAAACCTTTAGCTCAGTGAAGTGTTAGCATTTAAAAGCTCTGCTGCTGTATCCTGTGAATGGCACTCAAAGACATTTATAACCGTAATGGGAAAGGGATAACAGAAGATGCATTACAACAAGCAAGAGTCATAGATCAAATGACTCTTTAGGGCATCTTACACATACATCAGCTCAGCAGCAGACACTTTTGTTTTAAAATACTTCAGAGTGCCATGTATTATCTGAAAAATTACCTGAGTAATGCTGAACCAGCTGCTGAAGAGTTTCAAATTGTGCCCGAGTTGTGATATAATATCCACCATTGTCAAGTTTACGAATCTTATAATGTTTGACATGATCTCCTTTCATATCATCCCAGTCTCGAATAGACAGGGAATAGGCACCTGTTCCAAGCAAAGGAGAAATAAAAAATTGTAATTAGCTTTTAGTCACAAAGACTTTGGTTTCCTGATCAGTTGTTACAAAGTGAAAGAGAAATTGCTTCCATAAAGCTCACTGTATCCTGAAAAGGAACAAATTAATCTAACACAATGAGATAAGTGTCAGAGAAATCCTGGGATGTTCACACCACGTCCCTTTCACAATGTTCTGGAAAGAAACTGGGACTTCTGTGTAAATAAAAAACTCACATTTTAACATTTACTGCTCCAGGCTGTTAAATTGACTTTTCCTATTCTAAGTGTCAGGTTACACTGCAAATACTACACTTTATGTAAATGCCAGTGGGTGGTAAATATCAAGATTTTCATAGGAAGCTCTGGAGATAATGGCTTTATATGTGGGTAGTGTTGTTACCTGGATGGATCCCAAACTTCTTTATAAACATTAACCAACCAAATAAGCATACTTTGTATGCCACAGTCTTTGGCAGGTAATACTACATCAAGGCTGAGCACCAGGAGATCGGCAAGAACTTCACGTTTAACTTCCCAAATCCATGTGGGGCTTTAGAGGTTACTAGTGGGATTCAGATGCCCAAGCACATGGATTAAGTGCCATGTGAGATGCCTCAGGACATGCTGCTTGGCAGTTTTCCCACAGGCTGTCACATTCTTCCAGCCATGTGGATGCCCCGCAGGCATTTCAAATGGCTCTGGATGCTCACAGCCAGGTAAAGGAACCTCAGTTGGCAGGCTGGATTTAGTTTTACATGCAGTGGTGGCAGTCTGCAGGTGGGCTGGGGGCTTGATTTATATGCCCATACATAAGCCTCTGGTGCTCTGAGGGCAGCTGAATCCCAGCCCAGTTTCCATGAGTGTTATGGCACTGTGGTGTAATGCCGGTGTGGGCACTTGTGTCTGCAGTCACAGGCAGCTGAACAGAGCCTAGGCTTCCCACTGACTGCAGGAGAAACAGCTAAGCCACCTACGTGGAGACCTGCACATTCAGGTGTCTTACTTTGGAGGGCAGTCCTATTTTACATCCAGCGACACACGGGTTGGTGCTCTACAGTGCCAAAAGCAAAGCCACTTTTTTACAGCATAATGCAGCACCTGAACAAAAACATGGCCCATTTCAAAGAGAGCGAAGAAAACAAGTCTTCACTCATGGCTCAGACAAATGTTGTGTATACCCAAGGGAATTTAGGCATTAAAAGGAGAAGAGGTAACTGGCAGCTGCAGAGATCTCACGAAGGTCCTCCTTCTGGAGCCTCTGCTGCTTTCACTGGTAATCATGTCAGCTAAGGGCAGGAAAGGAAAACCACCAGCAAACAGTTTTGCACATGACAGGTGGTCCCAGTGTAAGGTGTCTTTCTTGGATGTATCCTCAGGAAGAAGCCTCCCTGACCACATTAACCAGCAACTGGTTGCACTGGCGGGGGGCTCATCCCCGAGGGAGCAGCAGTGCGCAAAATGTCTCCACCGTGACTCCAAGGACTTCTCAAATTCCCTGTTGTTTGTCCCCTATACAGGAGGAAAAGAGCCAGCACTTAAACAGATTACTATGGTTTATTTGAATGGGAGGCACCCTTAAAGGAATGTCAAGGGTTGTTTTATGTCTCTCTCTCTCTTTTTCTATTTTTTTTTAATTTTATTTCACTTTTATGTACTTATTTTGGTGGGGTTGGAACTAGATGATCTTTAAGGTCCCTTCCAACTCAAGCCTTGCTGTGAATCTATGATTTCTAAGTGTAGAAAAATACTGTTTGTTTAGGACAGTTTTCTGAAGAGGTTCTCTCCCTGAGTCAGTACAGCACATCTCTCTCAACTAGGAGTTCAAAGCTTTTTCGTGATTTGCAAGCACATCTTGTGCATGCTTTGTACCACCACTCTGGGCTGTACTTGTCAGCCTCCTTTCAGAATTTTCCAGGCAGTCTTCTCCACCTCCGCATTTCTGAGTTTTGATCCACTGGCAGCAGCTGTATTTTCTTTAGTCACGCTCCCTGCCTATCTGGTCACTATTTTAGATTCTTTAGGAAAATGTAAACAATCTGTGGCTCCAGGTCTGCAATCAGAGCTGTGTGGGTGGCCCTCTGTGGACCCCCTCTGACCTCAGATCAAGTTGCAGGACTGGAGCTTTAGTTCAAATCTGGACATAAACAAGAACCGAGACAAGATTTCATTATTCATTTATTTAGGCTGTTGGTTATCTATACTATTCATTATCATCTGATGAGAAATTTAAATATAAGAGATATAAATTATAAAAATTTGGGATAGAAATACAACATTACAATATATCACACTAATGATTTTTTTTAAAAAGCCCAACAACTAAAACCAGACAGTCTTGAAAGGTGGAGATTGAAACCAGGTGAAGGATTATACAGACAAGAGCTGATGAAGTACCTGGGTAGTCAGGCATTGAAAAAATGAAAAGCCATCTCCATATGATTTATTTTGAAAGTAAGAAGAGAAGGCAACCATGATCAAGGGAGGTTAAATTCATGTTGAAATCATCCATGATGATACTTCTAATATAATCCTGATTAATTTTATTATTGTTATTATTTAAAACAGAAGCGACAATTCTAGGTCACAAAACAATTCCTGCCTCAAGCCCAAGATGACTAGTTGGGATAAGGCATTTTGAGAAGACTTACGGCAGAACATACCATTTAAACCCACCCAGTCGATTTTTTTCTCTCTTGAACAAGCTCTCTGTTTTCTTCTAACAACATACTCAAACACCACAAGGATAAGAAGGGAAATAGGCATTTTTTACAAAAAACATGCACGTTTGTTTTTTTCCTATAGCTCTGATGCAAACTCTGCTTGAAGATGTAGAAAGCCTTAAGTTCGAACGCAGAGAAATTAAACTTGCTGCTCTAAGTCCATCCATGATGGATTACTACATTTCCCCAATGCTTTTGTGTCTCACAAGAAATTAGAAAAAACCCTGACTTAGCTAAGTAAACAGGGCTGCAAAACAGATCCCCTATCACTGTATAAAAACTGGGGAAACCAAACTAAACTGATAATGTGGTTTAGAGAAACAGTGTTGGTGCTTGTTTTTAGGATCCATGGCTGCATATATGAGTGAGTTTTTAAACTTGGCACAGAGTGGGATGAAGTCCTGCTCCTCACACACATCACAGCAACTGTTGGTGAAAAAAAACAGGTGGAGGCTATTTGCAGAAAAAGAGCAAGTTAGAGCTTGTCTTGCTCCTGGTGAGAGTGCCCCACTGCTACGGGAAGCACGATGAAGCTGTGGGGTGACAAGAAATTGTCTGCCTGAAACAACAGCAAGTCTATTCAGATTTTGCATCAAAAACAGCCTTCAGAGTTATAGGCAAAGGGAGAATCCAGTTACTGCAGGAAGCAAAAATGCAAAATTTACAAGGATAGGTCAGGGAGGGATGAGTGGAAGTACTGCTTCTCTTCTTTAAGCCCCTTCACTAGCCATGACTCCAGCCATTTTGCATGCTAAGCCTAGCTGATAGTGTGCTCTGATCAAAGCACTGACAAGTCAGTGCTTTAATTACGTGAACCATCATTAGACTACAGAACTTATATGGAATTAATTCTAGTGACTTATGCCTCCCACAGCTTTTGTTTTGGATTGTTGGTTAATTAAGAAATGGCCAGGTTTGTTTTAACTTAGTTACAGGTTTTCTTTTCAATAGTTGTATGAGTTAGAAAGATCTTTTCATCCATGTGAAGCTTTTGAAGAGGATGTTGACAGGCCTTGTGAGCAAAACGTAAAAGCAAAAATAGCACCCGCCAAGAAAATTGGAACTCCTCCAATATTTTTAGAGGGAAGGAGGAGAATACATCCTTCCACTTGACTTCAACAGAATGGATACAGTTGAATACTTTATGAATATATTAATTAGAAGTATATTCAAATCATTCCCCTGTTAATATGTGAATTTAAAACTGCTGCATAATTTTTTTTCTCCTTTTTTTTGTTCCTCCCAACGATCCAGCATTTCAAAGGATCACGCCATGCAGCTTGCACTGCAGATACCACAGGTTGAGCATGAGTTGTACTTTGGTTGTTCTCTACTTTGAACACTCACCCTATGACCTAGGATATCCAGACATCCAATTCCCTAACACCAATATATGCAAAATGATACTTATCTCTCCTTCATACCACTGAAAACAGTATTTCACACACTTAGCACAATTTTTCCCGTACTATCTTCTCATTCCTAGTCAGAATACCTTTGCCCAACCTACCTTTGGTAGTTTCGCTTTCCCGGATCAGGAAGGTACCTCTGGGGTTTCCAAACGACAGCAGCTGCCTCTCGGCATCTTTTCGGCCAAGCTTGCCAAAGTACCACCTTAGGGAAACATCAGAAATAGTGAGACAAACGCTACACAGCGTTACTAAGTAGTGTCACAAAGCCCAGACATGGACAGGATTTCGTGTGGAAACTGTGGTTACTCAGATACAGTCGACCATTTTTGTCATACTGTGTCTCTTTCATCAGGCTGCAAAGCCGACACGACAAACCATGTGGTAGATGTTCCTTGTGTTGGGCAGTAACTCTTTGCATTCAGCCCAGAATCAGTAGGTGCTGAGAATGCTTGGTGTCCTACAACAAAGGCCAGACTTGGACAAACAGAGACCAAGACGTGGTGGGTAGAGGGCACACACAAGGAAGAGGGCAGAAAACTGTGTCGCTGCCAAAGAGCAGCATTTTTACAGATGTTGCTATAAACTACATATTTGACTTACATAGTGATTTACTAGTACTCAGTATTTTTGTTGCAGCACAGCTATAAAACCTCAGTAGCAGGACGAGATTCAACCTCTTTACTGTGGTTCTATATGAGGCTTTCAGAATTACAGCCTTTTTTCCTTCCTGCAGCAATGTTTTTGTATTGTTTCACAATCAGCCAAGGACCACATGAAGTACAGACTCCAGTAGTACCTACTCAGCTCTACAGGCTCCTCCACTGTATCCTTTATATTGGAAATACTGTGAATACACACATCACTCCTTTTCTTTGCACAGATAGGTCCTCATTAGGCAGCCTTGTGTATGCACTGTGGGCATCCTACCTATCCTAGGACTTGTATTTGCTGATACAATGTGCCCTCTTTAATGGGCAGTTTGCACACTAATTGACTCAAAATATTTTTACAAGTTGGTTCAGGAAAAGCAAGGGCACCTTTTGGTTAAAGCTTGAAATTAGCTGACACTTGAAAAAACAAAGCAGACCTGTGTTCCTTTAGGTTTTCTTCCTTTGTTTTGACATTGAAAAAGCACTGAGCTTGTGCTTCTTTTGTTCCTAATTACCTAATTATTTATCAGTGCAGTTAAGAACTGAAATAAATATAATGTAAGTCATTTGAAAAATTGCTGCAATCAATCAAAACCAACTCCTCACACCTCCTTCTAAAACAGCACCAGTGGGTCTTCAGAACAAAAAAAGAAAACATACTCCTCTGCTTGGATGGAATCGACTGGAGCCACATAATTACTGGGAATGTAACCAGTTTCTCCTGTTGTCAAGGAACGGGCCTCCCACCAGTCTCCTTCCCTGTGGAAACAGAGGTGAGGAGGAGAAGTGAGAGCGAGACACAGCTGTAAAGACAATGATCTGACTTCGTTAACAGCACCCAAAACTGCACGGCCGTAAGAAGCCACAGCAGCTCATCTCTTTATCACTGGCGTGCTTCTGAGAGAGCTGTCTGCATCTGAACCCAAATAATACACGTATATCTTTACACCTATAATTACTGCAGCAGTGATTAGTACTGTAGCCTTCCAGATGCAGCATAATGGCATGAAGAGGCAGAACAGCCCAGTGTAATCGGGTATGGTGAGGGCTGGATTTGGACTAGGATATTGAAAACTGTATCCATAGCAATTATTCTAATACAGACCCTTGAGAGAGCTTATAGGAAAATTGCCAAAATGAATGCTGTGTACTGGTTTTGGCTGGGATGGAGTTAATTTTCCTCAAAGTAGCTGGTATGGGACTATGTTTTGGATTTGTGCTGGAAACAGTGTTGATAAGGCAGGGATGTTTTCATTACTGCTGAGCAGCATTCCTACGGTGTCAAGGCCTTTTCAGCCTCACACCCGACCAGAGAGGGGGTGGGGATGTGCACGGATCTGTGTGAGAGGACACAGCCGGGAGAGCTGACTCCAACTGACCACAGGGGTATTCCAGAACATATGGCATCATGCTCAGCATGGAAAGCTGGGGAAGAAGAAGGAAAAAGGGGGTTGGGAGTGATGGCGTTTGTCTTCCCAAGTCACGGTCAGGCATGATGGAACCCTGCTTGCCCGGGGATGGCTGAACACCTGCCTGCCCACGGGAAGCTGTGAATGAATTCCTTGTTTTGCTTGGCTTCTGTGTATGACTTTTGCTTTACCCGTTAAACTGTCTTTATCTCAACTCATGAGTTTTCTCACTTTTACCTTCCTGATTCTCTCCCTGATCCCACCACAGGAGAATGAGTGAGTGGCTGTGTGGGGCTGAGTTGCTCTCTGAGGTTAAACCACAACACAATGTCACATTCACTGCTAATTTTAAACTTCTGTGAGCATAATTAATCTGAAACCCAAAGATATCAAAAAGCCATCTATCAACATGGCATTTTAGACGGCCCTTAAGGATCACACTTCATTGTCCAGATTCCCTCTGCTGGCCACCTGGAGGAGGTAGCTGAAGTAGCAAAGGACTAGGCTGCACTTTCGAATACTTACAAAATCCTCTTCTTCTACAACATTTAAATGTGAAGAGGCTCATGCAGGACCATCTTAAGGCAGCATTCTGTAGGTTCAGCATGAATTTTTGTCTTACACTGGTGCACACAGTGGGACATGGTACTGCCTTTCAGACAATGCGCATTGCTGCAGGATGTGCAGCTTTAAGAGAAGTTTATTTCTCAGCTTTTTGCAAGATGCAATGATTTGGGATTTAGCAATTTGTATTTCATTCTCAGCACCAGATTCACCAATGTTTAACTCCTACCACTACTAATAAGCATTCTCTTTTCTATTTCTGGACTGCTTAGAAACTCTTTCTCATTTCGCCTCTCTGTAAACCAGAGACTTGCTCACTAAATAAAATGCTATAATCAAATGTGGCCAGAGAATTCAGCCTCTTCTGGAAGCAAGCAGTTACAGAAAACACACTGTCTAAGGTATTACAGGAAGGAAAGGTTGTGTCAAGGTGAATTCTTACTTTAAAATTTCAACTTCACTTTATTTAACAGTTTAAAGGAGCATGAACTCTGTGGAAAACAACTAGAAAACAGCTGTGATTAGTCAGAAAGGAGATGCTTCCAATATTACAGTTCAAGAAACATGAAGAGCAGACAGTTTTTGTAGAGGCTGGCAGCTGACACTATTTTAATACACCCTGTGTGCATCAGTACGTCAGGCAAATGGCCCTTTTTGTTTGTGTCTCTAATATTGCAAGCTGAAGTGCTAACCCTTCCCCCATATGCTGCTGTAGAATATTTCTGAGGCATTATGCCACAGTGAGCTTGATAAATGGTACCATTCCATTTCTTCTCCTTACGGTGCAGAGAGTCCACTAGATGGAGGTATTTTGTCGTATCTAGGGAGGAAAAAAGCAGTCCCGTAGATGATCACAACACCAGGAACAACCCCCTCTGCTTTGACAGAGAAGCTTACATCTCTCAAAGCACTGCCAGAAAGGAGGAGGAATGCAGGCATCTTTCACAGCTCTTACTTTCGAACCTGCAGCTGAGGTAGGAGGCAGCTAGTCAATGGGGCCCGGAGGGCATGGCGGTGGGAATGCGGGGGATGGCCCAGTGTTTCAAAGCCCCAAAGTCAGGCTGTGCTCTGAACCACCCTGCAGCTACCTCTTTGCCCCAGACTGCCTTTAGTAAAATTTCCGAGTTCAAATCACAGGGATACCCCCTGTATGTCATTTCAAGTATTGCGCTGAATGTTTACTCCAAAGCACGAACCAAATTTCATTTGTCGAGAGCTAAAGAAAAATCCAAAAATTCCAGACAAACCACGTATATGCTTTCTATCTGCAAGCAGCATTGGCAGGCGCTTTAAAATGGGCTCATTTCATATAATTCCTGATGTAAGTGAAGACAGGAAGCATTCTCACAGAAAAGCAGCTTTCTGGAGATTCCCAGTCTGGCTGTCACTACTCCAGGGGTGTGGTTAGGTTTATGTTTATAAGCAAATAGACCTGACTATGATGGGAACTGAGCTTCTGTAATCCTACAGGAAAATCAATGGATGCTTGGTCTTTTTTCCTTTCTTAGAAAACGTTCTTCCAGGCAGTAATTACCTGCATCAAAATGCATGTACTGCAGCCACTGACATGAAGGGGAATCTCTCTGTCTCACCAGCTCCAAGGATGATTGTTCTGCAAGTCCTGGTGAGCACCCCCAGATTTCACCAACTGGCATGTACAAGGTAATTATAATGTGTGGAACTTCTTGTTTCAAGTTATGGCATAGTTTGTGCAAGGTTAGGAAAGCACAAGGCAATGTGAACAAAAATGGATCATAAAAAAGGGTTCGTTTCCAATTGCTAATTTAGAAGCAGAAAGGTTTTAAACTGCTGTTCCCTCCAAAAATCATAACTGAAGTTTCTCTGCTTTCATCTACATCAAAGCTCTTTAGCTTCATGAAATATTCCACAGAATTACCTGATTTTTTTTTAAACTTCAATGCACGTTGAGCCAATTCCAACCCTGCAGTTGCTCTATTAAAATTAACAGGAGTTGCACCAGGGGTGAATTTGCCTCACTGTCACATATTGTAAGACAAAAAGAGAAGACCAGTATCACAAAGCCATAAGAAAGTGACACACTTGGTTGTTAACTCATTTGTACCTCTACATGATAGCAGTAGTGAACATAACACAGAGCCTGCCACTTTATGTTCTTAGCCAAGAATTACAAGATGTTCAGATATAGGTCAGTAACACAGTGAGATTTAGAAGTTATTTTTAAATCGCTAAGGGATTTTTTTTCTATGGGCAGTTGATAAAATTAATTTTAAGTGGATGATTTCCAGGATGGAAATGTGGTTTTCATGTCAGATGCAACAGTACAATGGCAACAGAGCTTCCTACCATGTTCTGACTGCATCACCTACCTTTAAAAGGACAAAAATGCTTTTAAACTTGGCACGTGAGTCTGGATAACTACTCTTTTGTGAATCAGTTTTTAGCTCATTTCTGTGTAGGGATACTTGCAGCAGATTGGAAAAAGTGTTACTACATGCCTTGCAGAACCTCTGTGGCTACTGATAAAGTACAGAGCTGGTAGTCTCAGTTCTGAATGTGGGGTTACTGTAAAATGTAAGTAAATCACACAATCTAACACATTTTTTAAGTAAAGCTGCATGTGGTTGAAGATTTTTCCCGCAACAAATAGAGCACTTTGCAAAAGTGCACTAAATGCAAGGACAAGTGAGTAAGCATAGAGTAAACCCCCTCCCACACCTGAATATCCAACATTGGATCTGGCTAATAACATAAGCAAACATTATTGTAAACATTACAAGTTTGAAACTATTAAAAAGAAGATTCTCAAGCCTAAAACTTACGAGCTGTTAAGTATCTGAAATTTTTCTCCTTTGTGAAAACTCAAGTCATCTTCTGTTCTTGCTTCATAGTCATAAAGCGCCACAAAAAGAGTTACACCTAAAGAAAAAGACAGGTGGGTCATACTCCATCACAAAAGACAGGAGGGAAAGGAACCTCAAGAGATGACGTGGCTAAGCCACAGGTAAGCTACTCCAGTTGCTGAGGAGCAAACCAAACTCTGATCTCTGTGGTCTTATGCAGCCAGTGGGCACTCCACCTCCTTCACTCTATACAGTCACAGGATCCCAAACAGGCAAAGGGGGTTGAAGAGAAAGTTTAGACATAGCCATGCCAAGTATTTAACTACTTGAGGTGGCTCAGCCCACAGTTTCCATTCCCTGGTAGAGGGATGAGGCAGCTGGCCAAATTTGGCATGTATACATGATTCCTCATCCCCAAGTGAACCTGCAAGTTAGCAAAGGTAGGGGTGAAGACCCAGCTCCACCCTACTTCAATTCTTTGCACTATTTAATGAAATGACTCTTCCCAAAAGCAACAAGCTGAGACAGTCAGGCCTCTGCTGTAGATGCATGATTGACACTACGAGAACTAAAATAAGACTTTCAAACTCACCTGTTCCTCCTCTTGTACGCAGCGTCCCTGTATGAGAGGAGGAGTTGACTCCACCAAACACGGTCAGTCCTTGGCCTCCTGTGGCATGGAAGTTGTTGTAGTTTGGGATTGAAGTCACACCAAAGCTAGGATAGTGCTGCGGAGTAGGATCTGTCCCATAGCGGTAGCCTGAGCTTTGAGTTAAACTGCCATCCCTCTCGTCAGTCAGTTTTGTTGCTTCTTTATCCTTACATTGCACACAGCCCATTATCTAAAATCCTAGGACAGGGAGGAAAGGACAGGAAAGGTGTTCATATGTTGATGCTCACCAGATCTCCTCCAAACCCACATACAATGAGGCTCAAGTTAAATGAGGCTCAAGATCACTGCTCAAAAGTTAAGTGCTTTGAAAAAAAACCTGCAGTGGTCTGAATAAAACCAGCAACATGTTGGAAAAAAGCTCACACAAAATCTTCCCCTCAGGAATTTTTCATCGAGGCCTGGAGAAGGGAGTCCTGCCAGCTCTTAGAGTAGTGGCAGGTCTTTGCCTAGCCCTGCCAGGCAAAATTTTGCACGGAGGGACAAGAGGAAGAAACCCATCTTGCTCACCCTTTGCCAGGAGAACACAACTGGCAGGCAAAGGACTCGACCAAAAAAGTGCAGCTGGAGGTGTTCAAGACTGCCCTCAGAACACAGAATGAGGCACTTAGCTTGTGGTTCATATTTGACTGTGCCAACTACACAAGAGTGGACCTCACCTAGAGACAATATAAACCTTCTTCCATTGCTGGAGCTCTGCATGGCAAGCAGAAAAGCAGCCACAGTGAGCCAAGAGTTTTTACAGCAGGAAAGTAGGAGGGAGCTTATCAGAGGGCACAACTAAAAAAAAAAAAGGAAGCTCCTTTTTATGCAGTACCAAATTGAGGGCTAAAACCATCGGCAGCAGAAGGTGGGGCTGCCAAAGGTACCCACGTTAAGAAACTAGAGAAAGTCCAAGAATTAACACGTCAAACGCAGAGCAACTCCAAGTACAGATTCCGCACAGGCTGAAACCGAGAGGGTTTCAAAAATTACAGCTTCAAAAGAGGTTGCTCCAAGTTTTTTTAATTCTTATAACCTGTTGTTCAGCACCCTCATGGGGCACTACCAGGGCCTGGGTTAATGTCTCTTTATTTTAGGTGCGTGCCTCTCTCTGCGTGGAGGGAGACAGAGGGTGATTCGCCACATCTCAGAAGCAGTCCTGCAAGATTAGTCCTGTTACCTGGTGTTGCCTTTCATCTGCCAGCTCTAACTTTCTATAATCCATGTGGTGGTGCTACTGAACCCTTTCCTATTGACTCAAGTTGAACCTGGACACAAAACCTGAGTTTCTGGAGCTGGGTGTAATGAACCTAGGGAATCAGATACTTGTCTGGATGCATCCTTGATCTCAACCAGTACGGTGACTCTGAGATGCAACCTGGCACACAAACAACATACTCTGAACAGTGGGGCTGGAAGAGAAGTGGCAGAAGAAAAATCTTAGAAAATTACTTACTAGACATACTTTTTCCAGAATATATAAATAGACAGGGAGAAAATGCAGAGAACAGAAAAAAAATTATAGTGAAGTACATTTTTTTTTGCCCCACATTTCTTTTCACATTTCAGACAATATCTGTCACTTTGGGTAAATAAAAAGTCTACACTTTTAAAATATCCTAATTTTTCTGTAGCTTCCAGGCTGGCTATTTTCTCACCCCAACATCAACACAGGAAATTGGTTTTGACAAACTCATGGGATTCAGAAAAAGAATGTTTCACCAGTGCTAATGCTTGAAAAATTATGCAGCAGCTCCCTGTTTTTCTGTGACAGTCCACAGTCTGGATACCTGCTTCCTACATCCAACCTGCCTAATTAACAAGAAAAACACTTCAGTTGAAGATTTGCAGATACTTCCAGTTATTCTACAAGTCTGTTCAGAAAAACAAACACCATTTTGGTTGCCCAATGTGACGCCCATCCACAAGAAAGACGAGAGAGAGGATCTGGGAAATAAAGGCCTGCCAGTGTGACCTTGGTGCCTAGAAAGGTTATGGAACAGATCATCTTGGGTGCAATCACAAAGCCCACACAGGACAACCAAGGGATCAGACCCAGCCAGAACAGGTTTAGGAGAGGCAGGTCCTGCCTGACCAACGTGATCTCCTTTTATGACCAGGTGATCGGACTAGTGGATGAGGAAAAGGCTGTGAATGTCGTCTACCTGGACCTCAGGAAAACCTTTGATACTGTCTCCCACAGCATTCTCCCAGAGAAGCTGGACAGGTGGACTCTTCACTGTGTTAAGAACTGGCAGGATGGCCAAGTCCAGAGGTGCAGGTGAACGCATCCAGCTGGCCTCCGGTCACCAGTGGT
This sequence comes from Lycocorax pyrrhopterus obiensis, assembly GCA_014706295.1. NCBI lineage: Eukaryota > Metazoa > Chordata > Aves > Passeriformes > Paradisaeidae > Lycocorax > Lycocorax pyrrhopterus. The sequence continues at coordinate 68,528,887 of JACSVZ010000004.1, read as the reverse complement.
GTTCCCCAGGGCGCAGTGTTGGGTCCAGTCTCCACTCCTGTTCAGTATCTTTATCGATGATCTGGATGTGAGGATGAAGTGTGCTCTCAGTAAATTTCTGGATGACACCAAGTTGGGTGGGAGTGTTGATCAGCTTGGGAGTAGGAAGGCTCTGCAGAGGGATCTGGCCAGGCTGGATCAATGGGCTGAGGCCAATTGCATGAGGTTCAAAAGGGCCAAGCGCCGGGTCCTGCCCTTGGGTCACAACCACCCCAGGCAGTGCCACAGGCTGGGGCAGAGTGGCTCCAAAGCTGCCCAGGGGAAAAGGACCCAGCGGTGCTGGTCAACAGCAGCTGAACATGAGCCAGCTGTGCTCAGGTGGCCAAGAAGGACAATGGCATCCTGGCCTGGATCAGAAAGGGTGCTGCCAGCAGGGCAGTGATTTTCCTCCTGTTTTCAGCACTGGTGAGGCCCCGTCTTGGATCCTGTGTCCAGTTCTGGGCCTTTCACTACAAGAAAGATACTGAGGTGCTGGGGGTGGGTCTATGTCCCAGTCAGCTGGTGACAGGATGAGAGGCCATTGCCTCAGGCTGCCAGGGGAGGTTCAGGCCGGACATCAGGTGCTCAAAAAATGACTGAACATGGCCCTCAGTGCCATGGTCTAGTTAACATGGTGGTGGATCAGTCAAAGGCTGGATGCTATGATCTCAGAGGTCTTTTCCAACCTAAATGATTCTGTGATGCTTTAATTTTATTTTCATTTATTTCCTGGAGCTGTATTGCATGCAGCTAGCATGGTTCTACCCTCTCTTGCTCTTAGCCTAACTTAAAACTGCCCTTTTTGCATTTCTTTATTCCCTTCAACACACCACACCCACTCAGCGGGGTTCCCTCACCAAAATGTTTAAGTTTTTTTGGGAGAACAGAAAAATGGACTCCTGACTTTGCACTTGCTGCAATGTGTGGCATGAGCTGGGATCCCTCAAGAAACCAAAGCAACAACTGGTCGAGGGAAAGGGATTTGCAGATTGAGGCTGAAAAACACACTGCTGCTGTTACTGCTGCAGCAGCCAGTGCTAACCTCCCTCCTCTGCTTGCTCTGGAAGCTGGGTTGGAGCTGGAGGTGCAGAGTGTTGTGCATCCCCAGGACCAGTAGTGACATCAGGTGAGCCCACAGGGACCACGAGAGGTGCAGAGGTGCCCTGGCCAGCTTCATATCAGCTGTGAAAAACTGCTTGTGGAGACATGACTACTGCTTTTACCATTTCAACAGCAGGATGGTCTGGCTCTGGAGACCCTTTGTTTGGAGATGTCACTCAGAAATGAGGTTTTCCTCACTCAGAACCAAGGAGTCCTATGGGCACTGCCAGCGAGTGAAGCAGTGGAAGGCAAGAGCCCCGTGGGGTGATGGCTCATCTGCCTGCTCTCAGCATGGGCACAGCCCAGAAGGCTTTGGGCAGCAGGGATGAGTCTGGAACTCACTACTTGGACCCTGCTACACCTCTGTGAAAGCGCGGCTGTGATGCGCAGAGGGCAAAACACGGGCAGCGAGCAAACGCTGCATGGGAGATACCACGAGAGAAATCCCAGCTCAACAGGAAGGGCAGAGAGGTGCTGACCACCTGAAGAGGGAAGAGTAAGCCATTAAATCAGCCTGCTTAAAGGCTGCAACATGGGCTTATTCACCTCAAAGCAATGAAGTGATATGCAGGATTTACTGTTTAAAGAAGAATTTCACAGCCTTTTTGTTGGCTTGCAGGCTTACATCCCTGTGAAATGCTATCACCTCCTCCCTTTTCCCTCCCAGCTCTGTTTCTCCTCTTATTTTTCCCCATGTGCTTTCATGAAAAAAGAAGAGAAGAAAAGTAAAGGAAAAAAAAGAGATAGGAAACGTGAAATCTGGGAGACCAGGGGGAGGGAAAGTGGTTTTCTTGTTGCTCATTCACAAACGTTCAGAGGAGCAGGGAAAAAAAATCCCCACTGAAATCCGGGAATACTTCACGTATAAATTTACAGCTGCTGACAAGACAACCCTACGTATTTCATTTACACATTGATAAGGAGAAAGTTAAAATGACAAATCAGCTGCAAAAAGAAAAATTGCTAAAAGTATTAATTCCGAAAAAAGTGAATAAACAAGGGGATGGTAACATATGTACTGCTAGTTTAAAAAATGGTTTGGGTTTTTATTACTAGGAATGACATGTACAGAGGACTAGTGAATTATTAATTTCTTGATTTTTGTTTGGTTTTTGCTTGCTTTATCTTTTTGCTGGCAACGACAGCACACCAGGAAGGAGAATTTGATGCAGAGTGAATGGCTGACAAAAAAGGCTTTTTCTTTCACTTGTCCCCTCCCACTGTCACAGTGTCTAGACAATCCAAGTATAAAGACTGCTTGATTGCAGCCTCTTGTAAAATGTGACAGAGGGTGTTACATGCACACATCTTTTCAAGCCAAGTCCCTGAAAGTTGTCTGTTCTTGGCTCAAAGAAACAGCATTGTGGGGAGTTGGCTAAATGTGAGAGAATACATGTATGCATGTACATGCCTAAAGTGATTTCAGCTTACTCAGGGGTTTCATAGACAATAAATATCACCTCCATTCAGCATCGGCCTTTGTGTCAATGAATAGAATCCAAAAACTAATCTCCTTCAGTATCACAGAGCAGGCTTTTAATATCCAAAAGTTTCATCTCCCTGCATGTCAGCATTGGGAGCTGTGGAAGGCTGGAATTATTCAGCCAGCTCTGAGATCACCAAACAAAATCTGGAGTTATTTTACACTAAACTCTCTAGAGATGAGCACACAGTGTTGTTCATCCAACATGCTGTGCATCTTACAGTAAGGGAACAAGTTTTTATTCCATTCCCACTAGGAAAGGCAGCACTTCGCAGATGTGTGAGTTATGGGTCACACAGCAATATCATAGTCTGACACTGGTCATGTTAAAAGGTACGTAACTGGCCTAATTAAAATGAACTTTTCTAATGCAAGCGAGTTGAATTTGTTTAGTTTGAAGCTGTGTTTTTATGGGCAGTGTAAAACACGTGTTTTCATGAAAACATAAAACCCCCCATTTCCATGGGTTTTGAGACTTCCTTAGAGACAAATGAAAACAAACATTATGTTATTTGTCTCCTTTCTTGTCCTGATTACATTTCTTGGACTCCAACATTTACATTGCAAGCAATCCAACATGTGTCTAACCAGAAGAGTAGTTTCCACCCACACTGTGGAAACATTAGTCGACAAGGATATAAAATTCATTATGTCATTATTAATAATTTATATAGTCATAGCACCTTAATTACTTCCAGGTAGGATACAGATGAAGGCTAAGGAGATGTATTAACATTATTATTATTACTGTAAATCATCCTCCTTCGGTTTTTCTTTTTGTTCTTGATACAAAATGGAAGCCAAAACTGAAACACCCAACAAAGCCAGACATCCACTCCATTAACAAAAACAAAAGCAGTCCTCTGCTAGCTAATCCAAACCTAGGAAAAGTCCAAGAGTAGCAGGAAAATTCCTTTTTTTCATACTTCTATTTTAGAAGTAAAAGTTCCAACATGTGATATCTGAAAAGCAAAAAGTACTGATTAACCTTTGCTTCTGCAGTAGTAAGCATATGGATGGGGGGAAGAATGGCGTAAATTCACTCCTTCAGAGTATCAGAAGTTTTCTCATAAGCTTTTGCAACCCACAGCTGAAACTCTGAATTATGGTACATCTTCAGAACCTACTGTTTTTAGAGTTGTAAGAGAAAATAGCTCCTAAGAGTGTTTGAGAGAAAGGTAGTGGGAGATGCAGGGAAAAACCTGTCTACTCTGCACCCTTCGATCCATGCTGTGCCCTCTGTCCTCCAACCCCTTGCACAGGAAAGGGAACTGGCACAGGAGGAGGCTCCAACCGGCTGAAGAGATGGGGAGCAGGTTCAGACCCAGCAGAGTGCATTCTCCTTCCTCCTGGATTTCTCTGGAATGAAATCTGGTGGCATATTTTTAAGATAACTTCTCTCAGTAAAACACATGAAAGAGATAGGCTGGGTGACTGGTAACTGTCAGCTGCCTTTTTCTGACCAAGTCTTACAAATCCTGTCTGGAAAGCATCAGCAGGGAAGCTGAGTTAAGAAATAGTTATGTTAAAAGGAAATCAGAAGCACAAAATCCTTGGCTTTTATTCAGTCTCTGTGGTGAACAGGCATGAATCAAACTAAGGGTTGCATCCAGCATGGCTGTGAAAAATGAAATCTCTAAGGGTCAACTTCTTGGTGCTTTATGTTTTGCTGAAAGCACCACAGAACTATCAGTCTGTGACATCAAATAAACCAAATTTTATGAGCTACCGTAGGATTTAATATTCAAAATGCCACATTCTGAGTTACCGTGAAGATTCAAGGAGGACAGAAAAGGCTTTCCAAGAATACGAACTCCAAGAATTTTTAAAAGACTTTAAAAATGACTGTGGAATGCCTCCTGCAGGCTGTATAGCAGGAATAATCAACACAGAAATTTACCCTGAAGTTGAAATGTCTTACTTTCCATGTCCTATTAGTAGCTCCCTAGAGAGAAACTGATGGATTACATATTTTGAAACACAACTCTGAGACACATTAAACTCCCCAATTTTCAGAAAAGTCACCCACTTTGACTACTACAAGTCACTAGGAAGGCATTCCAAGTTGGGCAACAAATAGGCACTTAAAACCAGTCCTATGTAGGTCAGTAACTCTCATGCTGTCTGCTCGCTGACCTCTCTTTGACTCACATCTATGCTGATGGGAGCATTCTGGATTTCCAGAATTAATACTGCATCAGTTTCAAGCCAACTCAAATGAAACAGATGGAATAAAACAGTCGCACTTATTGCACTATTTTTGTTTTTATCTATTAACTCTGGGACATTTTAGAGGACTGCCTACATTGCAGCTTAGCCAGTGATTCCACAATTTTTAGGTCAGAGAGATACAACAAATACTTTAAAATTCAAACTCTTGGGTGTTATTCATTCTTTCTCAGGCTTGTGGGTTGCAGGTTACTATATATACTTATAATTTTTATACTAAGGTCCGATCTAGAAAGAATATAATTTTATTGCAATATGATAGATCTGGTTCAGCCTTGAACGAAGCCGAAGATTTGTGTAGAATTCTTGCAAATCTACATGTGCACCACACCTGTCATGCTGCATTAAAAAATGTAAATCAGAGAAGACAAAGTACTACCACTGGATGTCCTCTGACTGTTAAAGATGTGCACAAAATCTCATATACACAAAGTCATATTCCTGAACAAAAAGCCAGAAACGCCAGGGCAAAACTTCAAGTATGTTTCAAAACAACACTCAAAAATTCCTCAGCTGCATTAATTTGATTTTTTAAGGGAGTCCTTTAACACTTCACTCCCAGATTCTGCTTCAGTGGGCTAAGCAGAAAAAAACCCAGCAGTTCAACTGTTCATCTGCAGCAGTCCAAAGTCAGGCTGCTGCCCAGTGTCCAGGGACATCCCTGGCTGGAGGAGCAGGAAGAGCAGTCTTAGCTGAGCTCCTGCTGCCATACTGCCCTGGTTCAAAGCAAATGCCTTTTACAGTGCTGGAGTGCTCTTACTATTGTTTCTTGTCAGCTTAAGTTGCTTTGGAAGTCTACTACAATGGTGGCAGAAGGGGTTCAGGAAAGGGAGCAGCTCCTGCTGCTGTGAGAAGAGCAGACCCTGCAAAGAGCTTTGAAGTGCCATATTCTGCCCTGCTGTTCCTCCCCATTACTGAGTGACTGGGGATGCAGCCCTGGAAACAACAGCTTCCTGACACTACAGACAAGGTTTAAGTTTTAACACATGCCTGCAAAGTGTGGCCCTGTGCTTGCCTTCCCTCTTTTCCCCTTTGGGACCGGAACTAAAAGTCAGCTATGAAAAATGAAGGTTTGGGCTTCACCTTGCCCGTTTGATTTCAGTCAGCCTCCGGGGTCCGGACCAGGGAAGAGAAGGTGCATGTTGAAGGATTTCACTGAGCTCCAACCAGAGCCTTGGCTTCTGCCAGAGGCTGTGAGCACAGATGTCCATGGGGCATGGCGAGTGGCCCCTCAGGGCCAGGAAGGAAGAGTGATAAATGTCTTGGTCCCTCTCTGGCAAGAGATTTATTACAACCCAGACAATCTGTTTATTATCCATATAGCTGTATGGATAATAGAGAGGAAAAAGGAAGTCAGTGTTCCAGCTGGGCAGGAGGAACAAAAACCATATCCACGTGTTCTTTGAGGGGCAGTGGTGGTGGTGGGACTGGCTGGTAGCTGTCTGGTGGGGAGGTCACCCGGCAAGGCCACAGGAAGCTGCATTACCACAATGCTGTTTGAGCAGCCGTAATCAAAAGCTCCCCAGTGCAAGAAGAGAAGACAAACCCTCCAAACTGCCTGACACGTCACCACCCTTTGGTTTTGTGCAGCTTCTTTGCCAGCCAAGCCTGTGAATATCGGGGCCTCGTCTTTTTCAAAACACAGTGAATTCTCTTCCACTCCCTGTGATACATCCCTTTCAGCAAAACCAAACCAGAACAAAACACAAGAAGCAATTAAAGGCTCACGCTGCAATCTCTTAAAGTTACAGCAACTGAGTTATGCCTTGTACTGTCTCAGGGCTTTTATTACTTGAAAAAAAGATGCCCTAGAAAAATGCAGCAGTTCTGAGAAAAGGTTCTTCTGTGGTTTTTTTTTTTCCTTTTCCCACCAGCATCCAAACTTCACTTGTAATCTAAAAGAAAGAGTCTTACGTGTAGCTAACTTGAGAAGGAAGGCCTGCAGGTTTTATGCTCATAAACTGAAGAGCAAGCCAGACTCAAAACTGCACTTAAGATTTTTTTCATGCTCAAAATGAGTTAAAGGAATCTTTGACATTAAGAACTAATGGCAGCAGCTAAACACAGTAAACACACTGCTTGCTCTATAGTTAACCCCCTCAAAGGATGGATCTATCCTTGGTTCTGAGTAACACATGAGAACACCAGGTAAATTCAACAGTGTGATTTTGAGCTACATTCCTCCTTCATCAGGCTGCTTGTGGCAGCTCTATTCATGAGCAGAGAGAAGTGGATGGATGGTCTGCATAAGCATTTTGAGCTAATGCACCTAAATTTTAAAGTGCCTTTCAAGTGTGTAAATTAGAAAACCTATAGCAAGAGAACAACTGCTGCAAATGCCAGAATAATTTTGTCTTGGAAAGAGAAGAAGTAAAACAGTGTCTCCACTGATTTCCTCTTTCTCTTCTCCCATTAGAGAACAGAAAGATGATTGCAGATTGATTCACACTGTTCTGATTTTTTTCTTCCAATTCTTATTTTTAGAATCTACTCAGGATTAATGGGTGTTCATCTGACCCACGGCATGGGAGCGGCACAGAGCAGAGTGCCAAATGTGAATCAGGATGGGCAGGGAAGGAAGGGGGGAAAGGGGAAGGACGCAGTATAGAAGTTCTGCCTGTTCGCCACTGTGGACTATGAAAGAGGCATAAAAAAAGATCTCTCAAAAAAACCCTCACTGCTCCTCCCCATCCCCCTTTGCTCATGCAGGAGTGAAACTAACCTCTTCTCTGCCTTGCCTGATTTCTGTTTTGTGACGGAAGAACTTAGAGAATGTGACAGCAAGAAAAAGGGAGCAAGCTGAGTCTCAGATCAGATGACTTACTTTGAGACCCTTCCACGCACCATTCCCTCCTGAAGGGACTCTTATTTCTTCTAGGCTGCTACTGCTAACATTTTACAAGAGTTATTTAAATCCCTTATTTGTCCAGTTACACTGGGGAAAAAAATACTCTCCTTCTTAACATGGGCAAAAATTTGCCTGTGGCCAGCCCACAAAGAAACCCCCAGCTTTCTCACCATCACTGCAGCTGGCTTCATCTACAACAGCAAAGTAGCTGACAGGCGGCAAACAGGGTGGCAACCACATTGTGATAAAGGCAGTGAGTGCTTAAGGTACTGACTACACCAGTAATGGGGACACACAGAAACTCTGCCTATGCTCACACACCCACAGAAAAGTTCTCTAGTGAGACCTGTTTTCTCAAACCCAGCCGCTGCCACTGTGGTTTCAGTACATGACAGCTTACTGCTAGATGACACCTTAGGTAAATTTACTGTGTCTGGACAGGGTTCAGTTTCTCCACAGCATCTCAAACCCTGCTGTGCTTTAGATTTGTGACCAAAATAATGTTGATAACTCACCCACATTTAAGCTATTGCTGAGCAGTGCTCGCACAGCATCAAGACCTTCTTCATTTCTCACTCTGCCACTATAGCAAGTAGGCAGGAGGAGGTTTGGGAAGGGACAGAGTCAGGAAAGCTGAACCCAACTGACCAAAGGTATATTCCACACCATATCACCCTCAGTGCGTGAGGAAGAGTCCACAGAGGTTTCTCTATTTCTGTGTATTTACGACAAAAAGGCAAGTGTAGGACTGGATGGTAATCTGGAGCAGGCAGGGAGGGTTTCACTGAAAATCACTGTTCTGTGGTACACCTTGTGAAATACACAGCTCTCGACAATTCAGGAGATCTGGAGATCCTGTCTGGAGTTCCTCCCTGTTTCCTAGCACAAAGAGACAAAAAACTGAAGGCCACCAAAATTAACAACTGTGCTGTCCCCACAGCACAGGGGACAGATGTCAGATTTGTAGATTGTGTTGTAAAGGGAAAAGGACCTTTTGGTAGGAAACAAATTGACACACTAAGCCAGGCTGGCTGAGGAAATTAGGTCAAACAAGCAACCACAAGCACATTCAGCACAAACCATGATATCGAGAAGAACATCAACCAAAGCAGAGGCTGTGAGAAGATGACCCTTTTCAGTTGCTCATATGCTAATTACAGGATTCTGAAAAAAACTGATAAACCCTCTGCCTATAAAGTAGCAATGCAAGACAGTACTCTTCAAAAATAATAGCCATATTTAGATTATTACATTATTAACAGAAACAACTGTAGCCAATTAAAAAATCCAAATGGAAGAGGGTGGTACCAGGCCATATGTGTAACAATGACATCTGAATGACTGGCAACTTGGAAATAAATAATCTTGGAGAGTAAAGGGATGATGAGCTTCTTCAACACTTACATACAAGAAGTACAAAATCCCCTCTTGCATTACCCTGGAGACCTTATGTCACTAGCACTAACACAGGCCTGTGCTTTCCAAAGGGCTACAAATGACAAGTTACTAACTCCTAGCTTCAGAGAAGGATAGGCCTTCCTAACCCTGTGAAATTAGGCTCTTGCCAATTAGCTACATGAGTCATCTACAGCACAGGCCTTGCAGCACCAAAGGGGACAGGAGCAGTTCACAGCACGATCACCACAGGGTGAAGAGCTGAACTCCACCACACACAAGCTAAACCCCACAGTGGCCACACAGGCACCCACCCACGTGCAGCAGGACCCACTCACTTCCTGCCCCAGCCAGGGGCTGCAATGGGCAGGAGCTGCGGTGCCAGCACAAGCACAACTCACTGCTGGTCCTGTGATGTAGCTACACCTGGGCTGCCCATGAGTCATATGTGGTTTAGCACAGCAGCCAGAGCATCCCTGCTCGAGACTTCTGTCTCAGTAGAGAGGAAACGATCACAAACCAGAAGGTTATTGGTTGTTTAGACTGAAAAAGACCAACACTTCCCGTGCAACTATCTAACATTGTCTGCAATCAAATCCAGACCAGAATTTTATGCAATATGTGAGCATACACTCTTTGTAGATACATAAATTAAAATCCTAGTGCATGCTTTCTGAGAAGCAGTTTCACAAAACTAGAGCGAATGGGAATCAAATCAGGCTGAAGTCAGAGCATACAGAAAGCTGCTGACATCTGCAAACAGTTTAAGACATTTCCTAAATGCCTACAGTGTTACAACCATGGAAATGGGCTAGATAAAAATAACACACAATGAAAAAAACCCAACAGCCGGGTTTACCAGGGAAGTGAAAAAACATATAAAATGCTACATAGAAAACTGATACATGAAAGGAGAAAGAGGAAAAGATAATAAGAAGCAAAAAAGCTAAAATAAAGATTATATAGAGGAATCAAGAAGATACTAGAAAAAAAATTAAGGCACATAAAATCAGAAATACATTTTTTATTTTTCTAAACAGATTATGAAAGATGAATCCTGAAGAATAAAAATTGTAGAATCATTCGTAACAATATGACAGCAGCAGAAGTTATTCAGTAAATGTTTCTGATTAGCACACAGGTAAAAGGCTGGATGATCTGTTTATGATGATGATAACAAAACAGCTTCCCACCACAGCAGCCCCTGGAGAGGGGATGTTAAGCAGCAGATAAATGATGCTGGGTGATTCAGATTAGTTGCTAGAAATAAACTTGTCTCAGAAGGTTTACAGAGGTAGCCTTGGAGCTGCTACTGCATCTAAAGCAGTCCTTGGCCCCTGGGGAAGGACCAGGGACAGGAAGAAAGCTCGTACTGGGTTACTGTTTGAGAAGGGTAAAAAGTAATTAGAGGCCAGTTGGATGAGTTTCCAGTATTTTGCAGAGGATAGAACAACCAATATAGGTCTCAATTGGTAATTTTTTTTAAAGCTCTGTAATTAAAGTCAATTAACATGGCTTTAAGGAAAATAGATCCTGTCAAACTAATCTGATGCAAATTCTTGCAAAAATTACAAGTTCACTTGATGAAGGCAGCATTGTTAACAGTATTACAAATCTAAGTCATTTGACTTGTTCTGTAGAATATCTTTATGAATGCTTTCAAGCCTGTATGGAGTGTCTCCATCTGTACATGGAGAGCCGGACTCCATTGGTGGAGAGCACTGTATAAGAACAAGCTAAACCCTTAAACTTATTTTATACTGAAGTCACTTTTGAGTCCACAATCATATTAGAAGTATTAAAAAGCTGATAAATTAAGGAAACCAATGTGTAACTGTAAATGGGAAACTATCTATTAGCAAACAGATGCATTCCTGTTGGGTTCCACAGGCATTGGTGATCATCCCTTTACTATTGAACAGCCTTACCAGTGACCTGGATTAAAGTTAAGTCATCGTGGTTAGACACGAGACTGGGAATAGCAGAAAACAAACCACAAAAGAACAAGCCTGACATAGAGCAACTGGGGTCTGTAGAAAGATGGGAGAAACCAGTTTAGGTGTTAATATGGCCAAGTACAAAAAATCACCTTATTAGAATGAAGAATACAGGCCATACTTACAGGATGAGAGGGAGAGAGAGGACTCTATCCTCCGAAGCAGAGACTGAATATGAGACCCGGGGTCCTGGGAAGCAATCAGCTCGACATGAATTCCCCACGCAAGGCTGTGGCCAAAAGGGCTAATGCGAGCCTCAGCTGTACAAACAAATGAAAATCAAAAGATGAGTAGGTAGGTTACGGTGGCGCTGTATTTGGTTCTTGTTCCTCTGCTCCATGAATAATGTATCAGGTTCTGCTGCTCCATTTTACAAAAAAGTGTTGGAAAAACCGGAAGAGTGTTCAGGGAAGAGAAATTAAATAACTGAAAACACTGGGCTACAGAAGGCTTTGTTATAAACAAAAATCTTAGAGGGAATTTTGTTATTTTGTGCATGGTGTAGCAGCATTCTTACACTGAATAAATTTGATAACAGCAGGCTCTGATCTAGCAAAGGTAGAAATTGCATCAGGACTGAAAATTATTCCAATCCAGACTGTGAATAAGCAAGTTTGTTCTGCTTTTTCAGCAATGATGTGTTACAGGCAATTAACCAGTAATTAACCCTTTGCATCACAAGTTACGATGTACTGCCCACCTCTGCAAAGTTGTAAAAGTAACCATGCTTGATTCAACAAGGATGCACGCCCACATGGCTTGGGTTAATTGCTACAAAGCAGGAGCTCCTGCAGGTGAGCTGAGTGGTCACTACATCACACTGTGCTTTGTGTGGCCATCCAGAAACTCTCCTTCGCCTTGCAGGGTAGTAATCCTGGCAGCCTTCCTGCTCATAGCTTACAAACCATCTCCGGGGAAACCCCAGGCTTTTGGGGACGAGGCACCATCTAAGTACAGATGACACCCAACTGTCCATCTTCTGCAGGATCTGCAGGCAGCCTCTATCAATTCCCAGCACACAGTTTTGTGTGGCTCCACACAAAACCTCACTGTACAAAGTTCCTCACACTGAGACGCCAAGGAAACTACTTTTAGGAAACCGATGGGTGTTATTACAGCTCTGCCACTGAGAAAGCACCGGTGACTCCTTGTTTCAGCAATTCACTTCATCTGCTGCCTGCTACTGGGATCTTGTCCCAGGGATATGGCTGGGATCTCATACCAGCATCCCCGGGCCCCAGAAGGTGACCTCAGAGAATTATGCTGAGGAAAAGAGTCCTCCATACCTCACAGATATTTCCTCTACCAAATTCACCCTTTCAGGATGAACCAGTGGACTAGCTACCTTCTTCAGGAAAACAAGTCAGATCCTTTAAGCAGAATGAGTGGATGTGAGCATCACCCCTGCAGGAACCTCTCGGGTCACTCAGGACATCCATGTGTCTTCTCCTTTCCTTTCTCCATGCCGAGGGAACTGGGTGCTGCCAAGAAAGCTTTTGGCTATCTGTTGCAAGGCTGGGGTTGGGCATTTGGGTTCCTAAGGACCATGTGTTCAGCTGTGGGGCCCTGGTAACCGAATTTGCTTCATCCCACAGCCTGCCAATATTTAAATTTGGTGTTTTTTAAGGAGGCAGTGCAAGCTTTTGTGTGTGCTGTCTGTCTTAACCTGGGCCTTTGGCCAGAAAGTATTAATCCTATCAATGTGCAGGAGTGGGAAGGCTGGAAGTGTTGATTTGTGCCAGTTGCTGGCATCATCTCATTTTAAGCTTCTGGAATGAACCCACTTATGACTGAATGCCGCAGTGTAAATTCTGCAAATAAAACAGATAAAATAATCTCAATTACTTGAGCTCAGGACTAGTTCACATATGCCACTCCACAGATTTAGAAGGCGTTATTTCATACAAACATCTAATTAAATTTAATTCTGGTTCTACAGTTATTTTTATGTTCAACAGGTGGAAAAAAAGTGTTTTTCAAACTTTTGGTTACGCTCAGTAAGTGATGCCTGCTAAAACACAGCATGCACAGCATAGTAAAATCTTGGTCGTACATTACAAACATTAAAGAAACATCCCATCTTCAGTAAACACGCAGTACAAAGCTTCTGCAGAGTTAATTACAGCAAGAAAGTTTGTAAAAATTTTAGGGAGGAAAAAGGCCTGTCCAAGTGTGGTGTGTATGTACGTGTATGTGTACATGCATTCACACACACCCCACCTCTTCACCTCTGCTACACCCAGTTCTCAAGACTCAAAACTGTGATTGGCAACTTTTTAGTCACTAATAGAGCAGAAGTTTAGGGAAAGCTGGTCGAGGACAAGGTTTCAGAGCTACTAATAAAAGATGAATCAGAGCCTGCAAAAGTACAGTTTGAATTGTGCATTTTTGCATCTTTATACTTTCTGTCCTCCTGGATGGATTTTTCTCCCTCTTCCTCTGGCACAACCCCAGCTACATCCTACAGCATGAGGATGTTCTGTTAAGCAAATGTGCAAACTGTGTTTTTAAACCTTGTAAAGGCTTATGTCAAAAGATGTACCAAGGATCACATAGGCTAGACTCTAGAAATAGACTTTTACAGATGAAGTAACTGTGATAATCTTCCTAACTATATAAAAACTACATAGAAGCAAAGAGCTTTAATACATGGATTTAAAACCCCCCTTTTTTTTAAATATTAAAAATACATCAGATGCAAGGCTTGTCCTTTTATTCTAGACACACAGACACAGAATTAAATGGGAGAATGTGAAACTAACCATCCCATCTGCCTTTGTAATTCACCCAGACTAGACACAGAAATGCTATGGAATTTAATGCAATGAACCCCAGAAGTGTCACTTTCACAAATCTCAAGAGGCATCATTGACCTGAGGCTGGCTGCAGTTTCTGCCCCAATTCCAGTTTAATGTATTCCAGTCTGACCCTGAAGCGACAGTGCTGCTGGAGAACACGCTAAGAAACAAATGCAGGCAATTGCTTTGACATAATTCTTTTGGACGCAGGCAGATCGAATGTGCTGATGTCAACAGAGACCAGAAAAGAGTTTTATCCAATCTCCTTTCCTCACTGAAGAAAACAATGAGAGGAAACAAAGCACAACCCAAACCCAAACACATGCCCACCTCCCAGCAGCAATACTGATACATGCTGTCTAAGAAAGGGAGAACAAAGACAAATGTTTCGAAAGTAGCATTTGTATGTATACACAGCATTTCATTTATAGCTTAAACTTACACGACTTGTGTATATAATTGGCTCTTTGCACATAACATGCATGAAACATCTGTTCTATAGGAGATACTAATTTAAAACCCCAGGAACAACCCAATGCAGTCCTTTATGGCCACAGCACATTCAGAAGAGTTCCTAGCATAGTTTCCTCAACTTAATGTAAACCACTCTTCATTCTCACATGCTTCTAAAATTTAGGGGGCTGCATGGACCTGCTTTCAATATAATTGTCAGGACCAAACCTTCCTGCCTTGCCACTCACATAAATATCTAAGCTCTAGCATGCTCTGAGGCTGCATATTTTAAAGTCAGAGAATATTGAGGCAACACTGACTCTTTTCTGCACAGGGACAGCAAGAAGAGAAGCTGGGAATATATTTTTCCATGGGAAAGATGAATTATGGTAGGAATTATGGTACAGATCAAGGATGCCACAATGTCTATCTTGAGAATAAAAGACTAAGCTAAAGATTTTCTTCTCCACTTGGTGATGTTGCTCCTGAAATAACTTCTGTAAAAAAGAGAAAAGACCCACACAACACTGGTACAGTTTTTCAGAACTCACGAGGGAAAATACTAGGGTTGAATGTGGCTGGTCCCTCAACTTTATACAATAAAAACAGAACAAGAAAGCAGATCCCAAGCTCATTTCCTCCTCTGTCTTTTACTTCCTCTCCTAAGAAGGGCTTCCACCTCTGCTATTTACAATTTTTCTTTTCTCCCAGTCCTCCAGCTCCTCCCCCATCAGTCCACACAGAAGGACTGTCTGCAATGGTATAACGCAAAAACCAGATGAGACACTTAAGGCTTCCCCTTTTTGTGTGCCTGGAGTGTTTCCAGGAAGAGAAAGTCTTGCAAGGATTCTCAGTTTGCTCTTCTGCAGCTACTTGTGTGGGTCACTCTACCACAATAAAAGCCTGCATCTGTTATCTGACCACAATCGAGAGACAGATAAAGATTACCATTTTTAATGTCCATAGGAAGTGTGGTCTGAGAGAAGAGTGATCATGTGTAACAGCCACTGAAGCTACTTGATGTGGAACATTAAACCACCCCTACACAAAGTAAAACCAGACTTTTGTCCACCATCTATCACCTTCTATATGACCTGCCCCCAGAACGTGGCCACAAGCTGTAGTCCACAGTTTGGCTGAGCATCAGAAGCTGCAGAATCTTTTCCTCTGTGTTGGGACCAGTACAAGTGTTGCAATGTTCAGGCAATAAGGATTTTAAGGCCACCAATCATCAGGAATTATGAACAATTTAGTCATAAAATCATAGAATGGTTTGGGATGGAAGGGACCTTAAAGACCATCCAGTTCCAACCCCCTGCTATGGGCAGGGACATCTTCCACTAGACCAGGTTGCTCAAAACCCCATCCAGGGGTTGAATATTGAACACTTCCAGGGATGGGGCATCTGCAGCTTCTCTGGGCAATTTGTTCCAGTATCTCACCATCCTCAAAGTAAAGAATTTCTTCCTCATATCTCATCTAAACCTACCTTGTTCAAGATCTTTTTTAATGGCATAGGCAGTGAGATCGAGTGCACTCTCAACAAGCTTGTGGATGACATCAAGCCGAGTGGTGCCACTGACATGCTGGAGGGAAGGGATGCCATCCAGAGGGACTTGGACAGGCTTGAGAGGTGGGACTGTGGGAATCTTGTGAAGTTCAACAAGGCCAAATGCAAGGTCCTGCACCTGCGCCAGGGCAATCACCAGCATCTGTGCAGACTGGGGGATGAAGGAACTGAAAGAAGCCCTGTGGAGAAGTACTTTGGGGGTACAGGTGGATGAAAAGTTGGATATGAGCTGGCAACATGTGACTCAAGTCCAGAAAGCAGCTGAATCCTGGGCTGCATCAAAAGCAGAATGGCCAGCAGGTCAAGGGAGGTGATTCTGTCCCTTTACTTTGCTCGTGTGAGACCTCACCAGGAGCTTTGCATCTAGCTCTGGGATCCCCAGCACCAGACCTTGGACTTTTTGGAGCAGGTCCAAAGGACAGCCATGAAGATGATCAGAGGGCTGGAACACCTCTCCTATGGAGACAGGCTGAGAGAATTGGGGTTGTTCATCCTGGAGAAGACTCCAGGAAGACCTTAGAGCAGCCTTAAAGGAGGCTTATAAGAAACATGAAGAGAAACTCTTTACCAGGACCTACCATGACTTTTTTTAAAATTCCGTTTTCAACCGAAAAAGGGTAGAATTAAACATGGAAAGATATTTTTTGCAATGAGGGTGGTGAGACACAGGAACAGACTGCCTAGAGAAGTTGCAGGCGTCCTGTTGCTGGAAATGTTTAATGTCAGGTTGGATAGGGCTTTGACTAACCTGGTCTAGTGGCAGGTGTCCCTGTCCAGGTCAAGAGTGTTGGAGTAGATGAACTTTAAAAGTTCTTCCAATGCAAACAGTTCTATGATTGGTGATTCTGCTGTTGAATTGGATTCTTACCTCCGTGGTTCCTATCACAAAACACAGCTGGTGCAGTTCATGCAGCTGGGACTTAATGGTGCTGTAAGAGAACATGTGGAATATGGGTACAAATCCATATCACTGTAGACAGAGACAAAGAAAGCACGACCACTCCAGGGTTGAGGCACATGAAGAACAGGGGATTAAGATACCCACATGGTTCTGTCTAAATGCACAGATGGTGCAAAACAAAAAGCAAGAACCAAATGCACTCACACCTTTACACTGTCATTTGTATGAAGAGTCAGTCTATTATTTCTTCCACATTGTAAAGCCGCGGTTGTTAGGACAGTCACAGCAGTGGTTATGTAGTTCACGCTCACTATCTTCTCAGAGCATGAGAGATCCAATCATCTGCAGTCTTCCAATACTTCTCTCTAAACATGCTCCTCTGACTCCAGTTTTCAGCGACAGCACATTATTTGTTGTTTGGCTACTGCAGGCTGTTACAATATTTTTACAACAGGAAATGTGTGTTCCATACGTAAGAAGACTACACTTACAAGAAATAATGCAGGAAAGTGATCTAATTTCTCTTCTGCTTCCTTCCTTCTGCAGTGTGCTGCATTGAGATGTTTGTTCCAATACACAGATACCAGTTCAAGGCCAAGATTTTATTTACCCTGATTGTACAAAACAAGCCAGCACTTAAATCGCAACTCAAACACCTCAAGCTGTCGTGCTCCATTCACGTTCATGTAGGTGATTTAGGTAAGTGGGCTTAAAATTTCTCTTTTCAAGGTTATTGAGCCTGTCTCATCTGTGGCCCGATATTTGTATGTCAGTGCTACAGATTTAAAACTCCTGTGAATAAACACTTTCCAAAGGTGCAAACAGCAGATCAAGCAGGAAACGTCAATTTTGAAGTGAACCTCAGTATTGCAGACTGTAAGAAAATGTCCATTGTACTGCATTTAAGGAAAACAGCGCAATATCTTCACTAAGCACTGCACCCACTCGTGGGTGTTACTCAGCTACCACTGCTGAACAAAAAAATCCGAGTAACTGCTACACTTCACTTCTCTGCTTTTGGAAAACCAGTTTTTAATTTAGGAAGGCTGACGTAGCCTTTTAAAAGAAAACTTTAAAGCATTCCCCTACACATATCCTATTTATTACTGGGACTGACAATACATATATGCAATAAATTATAAATGGCCACATGCTACTGCTTCCTGTCTGCAACCTAAAAGCTGGCAAGAGACTCTGTACTGCTACAGGGCCAAATCTGCATCAGGCAAGTTGCTGAATTTGGGAAGTTATGAGCACCAGCAGATTCACAAGCTGACCAGTCAGTGCTAACTGCTCAATGCCAAAGTTATTGGAAAGGGATAAACAGATGGGTCAGGAAAGGACAGAACTCTGACTTGGATTGCATAGCTGTAGAAATAACATCTGAGTTCATTTGTTCTCTATCTCCCATGCTAAAAACCATCAGACCATTAAAACTCCCCACTCTATCCTGCATTTTTGGTGAGCTAACAGGACTAACTCTTTCATATTTACGTGTTAGAGAGGTATATAAAATACAAATAAAATCAAGGGATACTTCCAAAAGTTATGTTTGTTTTGTTTATGATGTCAGTAGCGTATTCTTCTGGTGAGGCAATATTGTCTCTGAAATGCAGATTTCCCTGCGCCTGGGCTGCAGCCTCTGCTTTTTGTTTGCACTTGGACACTTAACCATCTTCCCTGAAGATGAAACATGAAGAATGAGGCTCCACATTTCCTTTTGTATATATTTTTTTCAGAGCAGTTTTTCAGATGCCAGGAGCATAAAGGTAAACAAAAGAGAAGAGTTCAGCATTGCTTTAATGGCAGCACCCTGGATTCCCCCTGCCCCCAACAAGTGATACATATTAGTACATCTGTTTTCTCTGTAAAGTCTTTCTGCATTCTTTGCAGGGCACAGGAAGGATGTGGGCTCCTTTTCACATTCAAATGAGGCAAATTAGCCTTTGCCTGGTTCCTTCGGTATAATGCTTATTTTACATTTAAGCGTGAGAAAAAGGGAGGAAATAAACCCCAATATGTTAGGTGGGTTACATGCTCCATTTTGGTGCAAGCCTCACCAAGCCTTCTTTTGCAAACTGCTTTCCACAGGACATGATTTCAGGATGACAGTTTAATTAGTTCAACAGTTTAATTATGTAAAATGACAAACAGTCTGCACAAAGAAATAGCTGCCACAGACACATTAAACACAAGAAAAAGCTGAAAATGCCAACCTGAATCAGCAGGGTTCAGGCAATCCAGGGCTGACCAGCTTGAAAGCAGCACTGCAGGAGAAAATCTGAGTGTTCCACTGGAAACTAAGTTGAACACGAGCCAGCAATGCTCCCTTATGGCAAAGGTGGCCATCAGCCTCCTGGCTTGCATTAGAAAAAGCACTTCCAGCAGGTTGAGAAATATGATCCTTCCCCTGTATTCAGCACTGGTAAGGCATGACTGAAGTGCTGGATTCACTTCAGGGATTCCTGAAAATTTGGGGCTCCCTTGTACAGAAGAAATATGGACTTATTTGAGCAGATCCAGTAAAAGGGCCACAAAGATGGTTAAGAGTTTAGAGCACCATCCTATAAGGAAAGGCTGAGAGCTGGGACTCTCTGAAACTGGAGAAGAGAAGGCTCAGGACAATTTTATTAATGTGTATAAATACCTCATGGGAGGCAGTAAATGAGACGAGGCAAGACCTCGCAGTGGTGTCCAGTGACTGGCAATGGGCACAAATTAAAGCACAGGAAATGCTGTTTAAACAAGAGAAAAAAGCTTTTGTACTGTGAGGGTGTTGAGCACTGGCACAGGTTGCCTAGAGAGGCTGTAGAGTCTCCATTGCTGGAGATATGCAAACCCCAGCTGGATATGACTCTGAGACACCCACTTTAAGTTGGCCCTGGTCTGAGCAGAGGGTTGAAGCAGATGATTTCCAGATGCCCTAACCACAGCAGTTTGTGATACTGCCAGGTCATATGAAGACCTGCTGCACTTACAAAAATCCTCCTCTCACTCCTTTTACGAGATAGAGACAAATGCAACAATTCAGTAAGGTAACAAAAGCACAGTCCACATTTTGCAGGGAAAAGGTGTGGTTCAAATTCCATCTTTTTTAGGTCCTGTGCTCCAATCCAAGTGGTAAAGCTAAGAGATGGGATGCAAGAAAAACCAAACAACTGCTTGGTAAACTGTGCTTTACCCAAGACAGTTAGCACTAGGTGGAAATTGAGAGCACACTCTTTGCATTACAGCAATGTCTTGCACACTTAATGCACCCTATGCACAATGTAACACACCCCACACACAGAGAACAGAGAATGAAGTAGTCAGGTGCTGTAAATTTACACTCGGCTTTACTGACGGGAATCTCCTCTGGCAACAAGCCCTTAGCTCTGATGACAGACGTGTGCCAGGTTTGACAGGTTTTACTGAGAGACCTGGAAGAAGTTTTGACACACCTGCTAATGCATGAAGTGCTTTATCCATCTCGGTTGCCATCCTCATCCACAGTTCGGGATGCACCAGTCTCGCAGCAAGCAACGGGCTGTGTCCTTGGTCTAGAGGCTTGCAAGACCCATGTCCCAAGTCCCTGTTTTGCTCACAGACTACCCCTTGAAATAAGTTACTTGCTGTTGTTCTTGGTTTTCCCCCCATTCTGACCTGAGTCACCGTACAATGCACTCTCCCTTCAGCCTGTGTGAGCAGAGCCCTGCCATGGCCTTCCACCCCCTCCATGGGAGCCCTGAAGCCTCCTCTGACCACGGAGCAGCAAGAGTTCCTACACCCTCAGAGCTGACACTGGTTTTTCAGACACCTGGCTGCACAAAGAACACAACCATCTACTGTCCTCACACACCTCTCTCTGCTCCAAAGCCAAAGGCATCCAAATTGATCAGTCTTGCAGCACCATTATGTGTCAGCTTGAACTCTCCTTCACCTTCCATCTCCCTCCTTAAAACAGCAGCACAAAGCTCCAACTCAGAGACCTAGATTAAAGATAATCCAATCTAGATTTAGATCCAGACCTCCCCCAAAGCCTGAGCTCACTCAGTGTCAGGCTCTAGCTATCCTCAAGCAGTAGGAGCAACAAGGCTGCTACACTGGACACCAATGCCTTTAACACTGGTTTACTTAAAAGTGTTGTGCCAAATAGGTAAGTGGAGGGGCCTGAATAATTCAGAAAGACCTCAAAAACAGTGCAAGTGAAAATATACTTTAGGCATCTTAGGAACAGTCAGTTTCTCTCTGCTGAGGCATCCATAGCACTTTTAATCCATCACTTCCATTTTAGCCTGTTAAAATAATGAGATTTATTACTCCTGTCACATGCCCTTTCTGAAGATGCTGGGAGGGTGTGGGAGAGGGAAGAGAGAAAATTAGTTATCAGTCACCACTTGCCAAGAGTAGATTAAGCACTCAAGAATTATACATTCATGTATCAATGACTCAAGGAAGTTTCATTTATTCCTTTTCTCCTTGCTTATATTTTTTTCCTCCTGTCCTGCAGCCCTTGTTCCCACTGCTCTCAGTCACCACCTGCCTGCAGTGGACAAGATGGACAGAAGCAAACAATTCTGGATTTTCCTCCCTTTCATCATGAGAATTCATTTGGACTCTCTTTCCCAGACCTCAGAGCATGCCTGATTCCTGGGAGCAGAACAGAGAACATGAATAGAGTTAATCTTTAGCAATGTGATAAAAATCATTCTCTCACACAGACAACTGGAGAGGGATTTCAACAGAGCCGTTGTGCCAAGCACCTGATAGCAAAACCTGAAACTGCTGCCAACCCACACCTTCCTGCTCTCAGACACAGCTCGCTCAGTCTCTCCCCAGCACTCCTGCTTCTCTACTAAAATCTAAGTCATCACTGAGCAAACCCTCTCACCAAAGCGAGAGGCCACTCTTTCCATAACTGAGACACAAGTACGGCTGCATTACAAGTGGGGTCACCTCATCTCCCTTTCTTTCTATTGTTTGTAATTTAAAAAATAGTTAGGAAAAGCACCTTAAACAATCAGACTGGAGAGAGGGCATAGGAGGACAGGACACACGGAGATTTCATGGCTTGGGTGCAATCTAAGAAGCCACCAAGGAGCAGGCAGGTGAGCAGAGCAGCTGGGAAGGGAGGAGAGAAGGGGGCAGCAGGAGATGTGGAAAGAGCTATCAGCAGCTTGCTCTCCCAAAGCCAGAGTGCCAGCTGGCAGCTACATGTTGCTGGTTGCGTGTGGGCTGTGAGTATAAGAGAGGAGATGAGCCTTTAGGGGAGGAGCTGTCTGATAAATCATTAATGAATGAAAATATGAAGTAATCAGTCTGCCTGGGAGGCAGAATCATCTAATGATGAGGATGATGGACTAGGAAGCAGGAGATGAGGTTCCTATCTCACCCACAAGACCGCTGGCACACCAGCTCCTTTTGCTGTGAGTAAGAAGATACAGCAGCTTCCTTACATTGAAGGGCTTCTCCCTTAAAATCAACACAGAAACCCCACCATCTAGGTGATATTAAAATTTACAGCATCCTTTGTGGAAACTGCACCCCCAGCTTCTCATTTGTTGCAGGCAGTGCACAAAGAACCAATATCCCTTCTCAGAGACGGTCTTCACTAAACCAGATTTTTTTCAAAGCAGTAACAAAACCTAGTACGACCTTTCAGCAGCACCATTGGCTTTTAATTTTAAATTGATTAACTACACGCACAGTACTAATTACCCATGGGTGGGTTTTTTTTTCTTTTTAGCAATCAGACTACTGGCTGGAAATGTAAGGATATGTCTCTGTGTGAACAGGGACACTCTGCTTTCTCTGTGCTCTCTGAAACGAAGAGGAAAATGCTTGAGAAATGATGTTTAAAGGGGTATTTGTGTTTATGGGGATAGCTGCAGGGGCAGCAGACACATGCAGTCAGAAAGTGATGAGGTTGATAGGGGAAGGGGCAGGAGGCTAGCACAGTTTCTTTTGCACAAAAACCTAGCAGAACGCGACATGCTGCACAAAATCAATACAGCCCTTGTATGAAAAAGAAATTGTCAGGTTTGTACAGTTCTCAGGCTTATTTGGAAAGATGCTCACAAAGGTGATTCTTGTTTTTTATGAAATCTTTAAATGCTCTCTTTCCTCTGTCTTAAGATCCCTGAACATTCAAGGGTATTGTTTTAAAATAAATTATTCTAAAATAAACACAACCAGGGATATTATTATATTATTTTAAAATAAACACCAAAGACAGACATGGCACAAATCAACATGAAATCGTCTAATGTTGGCACATTTGAAGGATAAGAGGCACAAAGGCTTTATCATCCAACGTACTTAAAACATGATTCTCCAGAGTGAAGGATACGTAGATTGCAGCAGAAACCATAAATAGAAGACACATATGGCCATGACAGAGACTGTGTTTATAGAAATTCAAACAAGCACCTGAGCAGATCTGTGTTTTTCAGCTACAAACCTATTTGTGGTTGAAAGTCCAGTTTAATTATTCTGCCAAACATTGCTGAGCCACAACAAGTTTATTACAGTTTATGGAAGAACTTGCTCAGGCAATTTTACAAGGAAATTGCCTGTGCCTAATCTAATTGCTAAGAAGTAGCTAAAATTACATTAGTCCTGGAAAGACCAAGAAAGAAACAGGAAGCTCCAAAAGGCTCAAGAGGCATCACAAGGCTGTTCCTGTAAATCACAGCACTGCAGATTTGAGGATGAGATCCCTGGAGAGGCTCCCAGTCACAGTCAGACACTGTTTTTCACCCAGAACAAACATAACACAGGTGAGATGACTTGCAGCACATAAAAATATGATTTCTCACATACTTAAGCCTTCTTCTGGTTACTGAATACATTTACATAATAAGTGGGGTTTGTAAATTACCCACTGATGAGATAATACAGATTTAAATGATCTGCAGTGTCAGTTCCTTCTACTTGCAAGCTTTAGCAGCCCTTGCAAAAGATTTAACTGGGCTCCATTGAAGAATCCAATTTCTCAATATTTTGTTTAATCATAAGATAAGCAACACCTATAAAATTTAACAAATGGATTAGGATGGCTTAGATATTTCCAGACTCTTGCAGGATACTAGCATGCAACATCAGAAGGAATTACTTCTGTAAATTACAGAAAGATTAACTGGAGGTTGCTGGACATGTCAAGCAAGCTACAGTCAAGCTTGTTAACACAGTAATGTGTCATTATGTGCCACATAATCACCGAAGTACCTCTGAAAAGTCACTTGCTAGTTTACGTCTTGCCAAACTAACCAAGAACGGATTTCTGACAGCACCAACAGCTACTTCGACACTTTGCATGAACCATCATGATTTCAACTGGCATACAGCCTGTTGTTTTGCTCATGTGCTCTGGGTTAAAAATAAAAGAAAAAAAAAAAAAGAAAAAGATGAAAAAAATCTGCTCCCTTCACGCTCGCCCACTCCACTGACACACAGGAACCTAGGGCAGACGACCTGGACTCAAACTGGTTAAATACAAGAGAGGGAAGTTGTGAGCAGACAAAGCAAGCTCCAAGGGCGTTTCTCTTAGACTTTCACAGTTTTCTGGTACTTCAACCATCCCTGACTTGCAGAGCATATTAAATTTGCTGCTCTCACTGTCCACTATCATTAGAGAACTGTCCATCAAAAACCAGATTTCTATGAGAGCTGGTTAAAAACCTGAAGAAAATATACAACTAATTACCAGCTGTGCCTAGGGTGTCTTCTTTCTCCACCCTGGAACAGGAAAATGGTTTTATGTTGTCCTTTTACCTGCTTTTTTTCTTTTTTTCCCTCTCTTGTTTTAAATAGTTAAGGATAAGTTCTTGTCTGGGAGACAAGTAGAAGCATCTCCAACCCAGAGGAGCCTAAAGCTACACCATAAAGCTCCTGGAATTTATCCCAGACTTAAGAGATTCAAAAGAGCCAAGCAAGACATTGACTACATTCATGAGCAGCTTCAAAAACAGGAGAAATATTCTGGGCAAAAAAAATACCATGAGAATTGCTGGTTACAGTGGAAGCAGAACAGTGTTGATAACTTGACACAAAAACTCTCCACACGGCAGCACTCTTACAGCTCCGGCTGAAGCAGGATGGTGGCCTGGAATGGTATTGGACTCTCATAGTATTGACCAAGAGTTTTCTTAGAGACGAAGAAGTGGTTAAAAGTGACAGTTTAGGAATTTTTTATTTCTTTAATCAGAAGCACAACCAGGGAAATATTTAATACATTTAATAGAAACTATTGATGTTAAATAACAGAAATACTTCATACAGCACTTAGAAGTCTCCTGCAATACAAATGACTTTCAACACTGTCTCAAACATGCCTCAAAACAAACACCATCATTTTCTTTTGATTTCTAGAAACTTAGAAGTGCTGTAAAAGGGGTCTTGCAACACCAGAGTAACAGGTCTGTGTTTTCCACAAAATTTAAAATTCAGGCCTCGCATACATTCACCCAAATCACACATGCAGAAAGTATGGATAAAAGCAGATGCAAGTTAGGGGACCTAAACTGGATGGTAAAAGCAAACTAACAAAACCGATGTGAACGTGAGCTCTTCCCAAAGACCACTGGCTGTGCACAGCAAGCAGCTCAAGTGCTTCCTCTCTCTGCCTGGAAACGGAGCTCCTTCTTCAGAGCTCTTCCCAACATCCATCCACCTTCTGAAGTGTTTTCAAGCTGGGCTGCTTTTTGCCTGCTATGTAATACATAGTCCCTTTGCACACTGCTGCAAGAAGTATTAGATGAAGGGTGCTACATCTTTTGCTGAGCACAAACCACGTGAAACTGCTCAGAGCACGACAGGAGCCGCAGTTCTGTGCAAGATTCGCTACTGCTGACAGTAGCCAATGGCATATTCCACGCGCATGACCAGACAAGTGATTGTGTCTGGGTAACACCAACACCATATGTGCAGGGTGACACACACATGGAAGGCACATGCTGCACCAACACAGGAATGATGAATACTTCAGTATCAACACGTAAAAATTCTGGTTTACACTAGTAATGTAGCTTGTGTCTTCAGCATGCTCTTACTTCCTTGGGGTGAGCAAAAGGCTGCTGCAAACAGCCTTGTAGTTCAACACAAGCTTTCCTTCTGCTTTGTCAGCTTTGACTAGTGCTCTCTCTCTCTTTCTCTCTGTCATCTGAAACACTTGGCTTATAAACAGTCTAATCCAAAAAAGAAAATGAAGACATATACTGTAGTTTACAACTGTGCCCGATGATCCCCCAAACACCATCTAATGACATACAAAAAGCCAGTGGTTAGACTCAAACTAAGCCTCCCTGTGTAATTACAGTCAGTTAGAGGGCAAAACTTCAGAAAAAAAGTCATTTAAAAAAGCAAATGGAATGATCTTGGGCTTCTACAAAGGCATTTAGCAGATACCAAAACGGTCATAAAGAGTATCTTAAAAACAGGACAGTGGATATTGCATTGTCTTCCCTGGCAAAAAATATGCCCCTTCACTTGTACACAAATTTGTTTCCCTGTGTTTTGACACATTTGGCATAATGACCATGGTAGAAAACAATGAAAAGTCAACAGCATCTATCAGCTGTCAGTCTCTGCTTTCTATATGTTCTAAGCATGTATTTTGAGATACCTTGCTCTATAGAGCAGAATTTCATGTAACAGATCTTTCATCAGCCTCTGTCTGGCAAGAATAAAGACATGTAGTGGCCTAAATATTTCTCATCAAAGGATGTAAATGGAAAGAAATAGGGGAAAAGGGGATTATGTTTGATCATAAATGGCATGCAGAGAGACACTAATTCCCTAATACTGAGGAATTAGCAGAGGAGGAAAAAATGGACAAAAACTCTTAAGTGTCACGCACAAGCAACAAATATCATGGAAAATGAGGATTTCCCCAGACTGATGATTCTGTCCAATTATAGCCAACCAGACTCAGCACCCCTCACAGTAACAGATACTGGTGACCACTGCAATCACTAGCTTAAAGCATACCGTACTTTAATTTGGTGTAGGTTCCCACTGAAAAGGTTCCACTTTTAACTTTTGATAAGTAGCAAAAGAGGACAAGAGATGACCCCAAACCCTGTTTCCATCATGTACAATTGACGTTTCTTTCACAGAGTCTTCTTTCTATGCAGCATCTTAACTGCATGAATGAGAATGTTTGTTAACCGGGGATCAAAGCAGTTAACGTTTCAGATCCTACTTAACATCTGTATCTATTTTAAACTAATAATTTTACAAAGAATCTAAAATGTCTTGTGCTATTTTTATCCTTCTGCCTGTAAACTCACTTCCTTTAGTTATCATGATTTTGCATAAAATAAAACACAAGGTAAGAAATGCAGTTCGATTAAATAACGGCACAAAACTTATGTCAGCAAATCAATGCTGTCTGAAATCATAGAATCACAGAATCAATTAGGTTGGAAAAGACCTCTGAGATTGTCAAGTCCAACCTATGACTGAACATCACCATGTTCAACTAGACCATGCCACTAAGTGGCACGTCCAGGCTTTCCTTATACACCTCCAGGGACGGTGACTCCACCACCTCCCTGGGCAGCCCATTCCAATGCCCAATCACCCTTTCTGTGAAGAAATTCTTTCTAATGTCCAACCTAAAGCTCCCTTGGTGCAGCTTAAGGCTATGTCCTCTCGTCCTATTGCTTGTTGCCTGGAAGAAGAGGCTGACCCCCACCTGGCTATAACCTCCTACCTGGTTGTAGAGAGTGATAAGGTCCCCTCTGAGCCTCCTTTTCTCCAGGCTGAACAACACAGATCCCACAGCTGCTCCTCATATGACATGTGCTCCACACCTTATTGTCACTACCCTCAACTCTATGCAGTCTAAAGGCTCCCTAATACACAAAGTCTCCTCTCCTTCCTTTCCTGTCCCTTCTGAAGAGCTTGTAGCCATCCATTTCAGCACTCCAGTCATGCAAGCCATCCCACCATGTTTCCGTGATGGTGGCTACGTCATAGCTTTCCTTAAACATTGTTACAGGATTCAACACCACCTTGTAAGATTAGGAAGACTAGTGCTCAGCACTCAGCACAGCATTCAAAACCCTAGCAGAATGAGATAGTAGATTTTGTATTTTTCACTACTACTGTTGCATGACACGATCAAGGGTGCACACAACATTCAAGGCTTTTCAAGCTTTTGCCAGAGGGAAAATTTCAAAGCAGACTTCTCCCTGTCTTGTAATACTAAATGGGCTGGGCAGGAATGACATTTGCACAGCTGAATCTTTTATTATTTTCTCTTCTTAAAAACAATAGCAGCAATATGACTTTCTATATTAGGTTTACTCCTACAGGTGGGTGCTGAACAGGTATAAAGGTCAACAGGACAAAACGCTATTTATGAGAAGGCTGTATAAACCTCTGTTAGCTCTGAGGTTTTCAGAGCTAATACAAACTCGTAACGAATTTAAGCTCGCTGGATATTTTCTAAAATTCACCATCAGTGAGTTCCCTGATAACACGTCTTGGGAAGAGCTGACTATTCCAGACCAGTGGAGGCTGCAGAGAATCCCTTGGAGCCCACAAATGTTGTTTCCCATTGCTAGCAGGGCAGCTGCAGAACAACGCAGAGCACTCCCTAACAGAGCTTTCCACCTCAGCTAATGGTGTGTGACACCTCAAGCAGTAATCTCCCCCATCACCGAGCACCGGCCTTCGGGATCCGCCCACCTTTAATTTTTATTTCGGGATGGGTATTTTGATACAGCACTGCAGACATTCTCAAGACACACATTAATGTATGATCTTTACACTAGTTTCTGTTCTTGATTTTTCTGGATTGCATCCAAGGCTTTCTTTTATCTCTGAGCTTAGCAAAATGATAATATAAATAACTCAATGTCCAAAAATATTCAGCTTTGGTAATCTGCAATGAGATCTCTCCTCGTCTTCATGATCCTTTATATGCAGTTTCATTACGTTTGTGCCAGATGAGCATTTAAACGAGAGGGAGACGTAATGAGAGACCAAGAACTACAGCGGTGTGCTTATGCTACGAGGTGGAAACAGACACTTGTGCCTAGAGATCCACGCCAAACTCTTACTGAAGAGATCACTTGCCTATATGCAATGTACTTAGTGCCCAACATAAAGCTTCACAAATAGCACAGAGAAATCTCCTAAACGAATCCCATAGGAATTAAATCCTGATACCACAGCATCCTGTATCACACACACATGCATTCTGCCCTCCACTTAGTTTCAGCAACCTCCACTGAACATGGATGATAAAATAACCTCCCAAATGACTGTAACTCTAAAATCTATTAAATCCATGAAGTATTGATGAGGCAGAATTAATTGAGAAAATTACTTTAACCATCTACCTCCTCTTGTATTTCATAAAAGAAACTACAGAAGAAAAGCAGTGCTGTGGCTGTACTGCAAAATACAGCACACTTAGGTCAGGAAAATCTACATCTGTCCACATGCCTTACACTATATCTGTAGATCTATTTGTCATTACAACACTTATTCCTTTAGTAAGAGTAATATCCACAGAAATGGCCTTATCTGATGCCCAGAGATCCTGTTCTCCTTTCTTTTTATTCCCAGATATGATCTGTGTCTTGCACGCAGCATCATCAGGCTCTCTCTATTGTGTTCCTCACTCCCTATGCTGCGGGGCTCATTAGCTGTGGGTTGAGAGCATTATCTACTAAGACCCTGTTGCTGCTCGATTATAAACTTGGCACAAACAGACCCAAGTTTGGCAATATTCTCCATGCTGGGTGTCTGCTGGGAGGCTTTTTTGTTCCCCTTGCTTTGTTGCTGTTTTGGATTTTTGGCATGACGTCAGACAAAATTTTTCAAGCTAATTCTGAAGCAAGGCATGGGAAACTGGAGTGATTTATTCATGTGAAAAGCTTCTGGTTGCTCCTTGAACAGCTCAAGAGGTTTTGTGATTTGGACCATAAATGTGCAAGGTGTCAAGGCAAAATCTTTGTGTTTTGATCTCCGCAGTAAACTCCCAAACATGACTAAATTACTAACCTCTGAAAAAATAAACCTTAATTTGCATGAGCTCACTAAGGAGGTGATGCTTCCTAGCAACTAAATTCCCTGGAGATCCCACCTACAATGCTCCAGGATCCCACGACCAGTTGGGTGGCACCTGCCTGCTTGAAGCTGCACTTACACTTTAAACGATCAGAGCTGGACATGAAACCGGCTGCAAGGCTGTTCCATATCCGATTCTGAGCTCCTAAAGGCTTGGATGGCCCTGAGTCATGTCCGCGTTTGTATCCAGTTCTTTGCAGGGGAGGAAGGGGAACATAAGATGTGAAACATGCCCGTGTGATGGAACAAGAGCTTTTGTATCAATTGCACCAATGGACATACAGAAGAGAGCATTGATGTAACACTCCCTAAAGCAACATCTGAATTTTCAAAATGTAATGTTTTCCTTTCAACAGAGCATTTGGAAGGCTTATTATCTAGATTTAAAAAAACCCACAGCCGATTTACTACTTGCTAAATCGTATCATGGATATTCAAGCTGCTGTAACATCAGGACCCACTGCAAACATCTTTGTCACTGAGCCAGCCAAGAGAGCTGGGAAATACAGCTGTGTGAAGTGCTCTGCTCCATCTGCTGTTTTAACTCTCCTTCCCTATTTCTTCTCTAGTGGCTACAGCAGGAGCGACATCCACATAAATGTCCCACAGATCAACTCTCTTCTGCTGAGTAATTCCAACAATTGGATCACCTCAAACTTAGGGGGGAGGAACGGAAAAAAAGCTATATTAAATGAATTTCCAGTGAAATGTAGGAAAATTACAGAGACTGAGACACAAAGATCTCTTCTGCAGGTGACTGGAATGTAACCTCGCTGTGTAGGGTTATCTGATTTAATAAACTGGACACAAGTATAACAATGCTTCACAGAGAGCAGACTAAATCCAGTCTGGTTGGGACTGGACACATGCAGTTCTGGGCAGGGGATAAATCACATTCCTCTGAAATCTTATGGACCAGATTTAACATTTACTACACCCAGCAGCATCAACATGCACATCTTCTGAACGGATTAGACTGGAAGAAAAGAAACAGACTACAATTGAAGGAATTACAAGCATAGCATAGCAAATCTTGATAAGCCCCAAATACATAAAAACGTTCAAGTGTTTTCCCATACTTTCCTTCCTAAGGAGAAAGATAATCTTCAGCCCCTAGGAAGAGATAATGAAGATATGTAACAGGAGGACACTATGAGGCACATCAGTGCCCAAATTAATGACTTCAGAAAACTAAAAGCTGCTTGAAATAGGACCAAAATGCACCAGGTCAGCCCTAATTACAGAGAACAGCTAATGACTCAGGCAAATCCTCTTGTGGGTATGGCAGAATACAGGTAATAAAGCAAAAGTCACAGCAGGTTATTTTTGTAGTGAGAGCACAGATAATACATAGTTGCTCTATAACACTTTCTGTCAGAAACCTGACAAGAGTGAAGAATTACCAAGAGAAATGCAATAGCATTTTTGGTAGACATCAGGGATATAAATAATTGTACCATACAAATTGGACACCCAGGAACAAATGGGGCATCACAATCTTTCTAAAGGCTAACAAATTTTCTATGTGTAAAGATGCTGAAAATTTGTTTTCATATAATTTCTTAAAATCAAAGCAGTCATTACCTGTTTTATTTTTTTCCCTTTAAATAAAGACAGAAGAAAAAATTGACTGTTCTAATAGGGGGGAAAAAACCAAAAATAGCAGATAAGTGTCTTAGCAGCCGAAATCCAAATTTTCCTTGATACATCTGAGCTACTAGGAATAACTGAAACCATTGTTTAAGATGTGCAGTTCCTTCTGGTCTACAGAGAAGTGTGCAAATAGAAGCAGACCATCCCAGATTTCAGCTGAAACATCAAAAAGCCCTCAACCTGGGAATGCATCCCTGCCTAAATTCAGAGGGAAAAGAGCCATGGACTCCCAGGCCCTGAGATACACATTCAACATCAAGGCCTGTGTTTGAAGCATTCATAGCTTTTCTGGGAAAAGGAAATCTGTAGGGAATGGATGAGTGCACAATGGCACACCTGGCGCAGAAAGATGCAGGTCAGGTTTACGGTACAGCCGTAAACAGTCCCTCAATTCACTTTGCAGCTTTATCCTCCCCTGATCTTGATGGCTGTAACCAGCTGCAGGGTCTAGATGGACACGGACAGAACCCCAAACTGCACAGTGTAAGTCGTGCTTAGAAATACAAAAACTGTTACGAAAGGCAAGAGTTACTAGGGGAGTGTGGACTGGCAAAGAGCAGTGTGACTGTGGGAAAAAGTACAACAGAGATCACCCCAAGGTTTTCTGCCCTACATCAGTCAGGCTTCTTGTGACTCCCTCCAGTTGTGTAAGGATCTGATGTGGAAGGTTGGCCATTCCGTGACCGGCCTTCCACATGCCGTGGTCAACACAAACCTACAGTGCCACATGAATATCTGCTCTGACACCCACAAGGCTGCTTTACAGAAATCTCATCAAATGAAGGGTCTTCTCACACTGTCATCAGCTTAGCTGAGGGAGTTTTAAATTCAGCCAAGATTCCCCCCTCCCAGCATTCAAGTATGTCTCTAATCAGCTCTTAAATCCATTAGGAATTTTTGATCTAGAGGCTGCATGACCTTTTCTAGGACTTTGATACAAGATGAATAAATAACTGCTGAGCCTCTGAGCTACGTCAAGATAAATTCAAAACGTCCTCTTGATGTCCAGTACTTCTTGGATTCAGTAGGTTAGGGACAGAGGCTGGGCAAAACTGTTTCCTTGTCTTATATTTTTTGCAATTATTTTTAAACTCTCTGGGAATTTGAAATGCCACAGGCAAACACACAGTGGGGTCAGAGATATTTCAGAGATCCTTACATATGAGAAACTCAAGGTCCCCGATTATCCCACCTCAAAATAAGATGTTGCAAAAAGGGTGAAGTGGGAAGAGTGAAAAGAACGGCTGTGAAAACAAACAAAACTTGCACTCTGTTTATGTATTTTAATGGCTGCAGGAAAACAAATTCTAGAGCAAAATCCTGGAGCACAAACCCAGCTCCAGACTGACTTGAAGAAATTCCAGGATGTTTACAACCCAGCACTGAGAAGTGCCTCTTTTCATTGACTTACATCACTAAGCAAATCAGGAAAGCTGGCAGTTTTCAGGTGCATCAGTTTGTCAGCGAATCCTCTTCCACATTTCAAAATTCAACCAAGTCAAGCAGCCATGCTATTAGAGTCTGAACATCAACTACAGGTTGAGAAACATTGCCCAAGTAGAACCTCAGTCAACCAGATTGTGGGGTTTTTTCCTCCTCACTAGCAAGTTTACTGCATCTGCATGACACCACATTTCCTTGGAGCCACAAGAAGCAACTTCCCTGATTTTGAGGTCTTCTTCAAGACTTCCCTCTCAAAGGCAGAGAAGATGCAGAGTTCGTGCTTACTGACAGTGAACAACAACAAGAAGCAACAAAAAAGCACTTTTTTCACTCTGAGGATGGTCAGACATAACAGATGCCTAGAAGGGCTGCAGAGTTTCCAGCCCTTGATTTTAAAAATCAAGGCCCTGAGCAACCTGACCTAATAGGACCTGTTTCAAGTGGGGGTTTGGACAAGACAACAGTTTATACAAGTCTCTTGGCAGTTTCTTGGCAGTTTTTTCTAACCAGGATTATTCCATGATTCTAAGAAGCATGCTTCTTCTGTCTCTTTCATCTTGCTGCTCTTGAACTATGCTTTCTTATTAAGGTCAGCCATGGAGACTAGGCTGGTCTCAGCTGAAGCATCTTTGAAGGGAAATTAGAACACAACCATCTGACTACCGGGTCTGCCGATAAACTTTTTTTTCCTTGATGTTACATAGCATCACTATTTCCAAATAGTTCTCCTCTTTCACCTGCGAACTTTGTCACATCCCACACAGAGACCAGCCAGTCTGTAAGGACACTGGACAACTTTTAGGATCAAAGTACCTACCAAAAAGAAAAAAAACAGCTATAGATCCTATCCTCTTTTGTAGTAAAGTCACAGCATTTTGTGGAAGTCACCACAAAACCTCACGGACTAATGAACACATGCTCTGGCCTGTGGCTCATCTGTGGCCCTACAACCAAATCCTAGTTAAATAATTGTTGTTTGTATTTCTCACAGGGATATAGATGCAAACTTATAACATACACAATTGTCAGAAAAGCTGATCCGAAGAGAGAAAATAATTTAAAAGAATGAGCTGCAGTAGGGTTTACCCAGGTACAATTGTGCAGGACTTCTCATTTGGCCATCTTCTTTGTGAAATTCTGGGCTTGACTATGCTATCTTTTTCTGTCTCTCTGAGTATACGTTCTGCAGAAGGCAGTGATCTACATTTAAACATCTGCTAGCTAATCCAGATCTTTCTATATGATGTAATAACATCTGGGGGGTTTTAAATGGTAGAAAAGAACAAGTGTTCTCACAGAGCCAGTCTTTGATTTTCAGTTTTCTACTCTGCAGGCTATCTGACTCTGAAGTCTTCTGCCAGTGGAGAATAAGCCAGTTTTCATCTGCAATCTGCACATTCTGCCCAAAGAAAAAGCACCAGTCCAATACCCTGCTTGGCCAAGGGAAAGCAGGGACAAAGCCTTCTGCTGACATGTTTCTTTTCCCAAGGGTGATTGATTGGTACCATCCAGAGCTGTGTATATTGACGGTCTCCTAGAGGGAAAGGCAAGATGAGCCTACAGACTGCTCCAGATCTGCTGCCTTTACTTTTTGCAGGTTGGAAGAGCTTTCTCTGAATTACTTCCCTCTAGTTGGGACATGTCACTAATTACCTCCTGCTCTTCTCTGTCTCCTTCTACTTCAGAGTGGTGCAACTCAGCAGCACGGACACATGATGTGCCATATTCCCAGAGCGCTGAGGACAAAAAGTCTGTTGGAAGCTGATGCCTCTGGAAGTGTTCCATACAGTACAGTCAGACAAGCAGCAAAGCTTGTCATGTGGTATGGAAAGGAGGAATAAGAAAACTGGTGTAGCACACATTAACTATCTCCTTATCTCTCAGACATAAGCAAACCATCTTAGTTCCACATGGCAAGGGTGCCAGTCAGACATTCTGGGAAGAGATGGAAAGATTGTAGAGTGACTGGACATCCCCACCACTTTGGGAAATATGTGCTCCCTCTGCATTACTTTTGCCCCTGACCTCTTACACAGCTAGCATGCTTTTTTTGTACCCCTTGTTTTTAAATTAGGCCTTTTTATTTCTTCTACTCTAGGTTTCAGCTCAACCACTCTTCAGCAGAATGGAACAGCTACAAACACAATAAGCAGATGCCACTGGAGCAAATGAAAACACATTCCTCGCCCTGAGGCCCAGCATGCTGTTCTCTGTCAATGCTTCTCATACTGCGAGTCTCCGTACCAAAGGAGGAACAACACATATAATCAACCATATCTCTGCATTTTCCAGAGCTAAAAAAAAAATTAAGACTGAAAAAAGCTAAAACAATCTTTCTGAAATTCTCATTGAAAACCAGAATTGATCAAGACAGCACCACTTACCACAGTTTCCCCCCTGAACACAGCAAGTTTACATTCACCACATTTCCTCACAACTGGCTCGAAAACATGCCCTGTAAAATAAGAGAGAAAGGGAAAGAAATAATTAGTGACTGGAACACCACAAATTACGTTACACTTTTTTCTCTCTCGACTGATACTTATCACCAAGTTCCACCCTTTTTCCTGGCTTAGGGAAGGGGGTAATCTGATTTGAACCTTCACAACTGATTATTGAATTCCACTGGTATTATGCAAAATATTAAAATAATTGCAGGATTCCCTCAGACTGCTCAGAGACATCACTGTCACTGACATGATGGCTATTGAGACTGCAGGGAGACAAGGTCAACAACATGAAACGCGCAGAAGCACCCAGCAAGTGTGCCAATTATTTTAGATCCAACCCTAAAAATATTGGTCAACCCAGTATCTCTTAGTGATTTTGTTTTAACAAACTGGTTTTGGAATTTGATGCACGTAGGTTCATGACAGCCTCCTTCTTTGAAAACTACACAAAGGGGAAAAAGGGGTTGTGCCACACTACATTTTTAGACTGTATTAATTACTTGGCATTCTCTAGGAGAACAAAGAGGGAGAAGAAGGAAGCCAACACAACATCCAGCTTGACACACACTAGGGCCCATTTGAAGAAGATGGAGAGCAAACGTGACAAATGCCATCATTTTGCCAACCCTGAGTAAATTTCAAATGACAGCTAAGCCTTATTTTTCCTTGAGGCGAAATTTTTGAAAGAATAACTCGTGGAGCACAGACTAACAATTACGGTAAAACGTTCAGTTCGTAAACTCCTAGAAGATGGAGGAGCAAGGATTCTGCTGGTGCTCAGGGCTGGGAGTGGTAACTGTGCAGCAAATGTACAAGTGCCCAATTTTCAGTGCCCAGATGTCCACACCAGTGAAGCCAGACTAAATTTGAACTGCTTTTAAGTCCCATTCTCCCCCAAGTACATTGCTGAACTTTCCATCAGAGAGGTATCAGTGAAATCAGTGCTGGATGAGTAACTTTACAGCTATACACAGATGACTCGGAGCCCTGCACTACTGGTCGTGAAAACCTGCCTCAGCTGCAGAAACAGCAAGTCTTGTGCCAGCACCTCCCCTGAAAGATGCTGTAGCCATAAACAGGAAACAAAAGGGGAATGGCTTCTTAAATCAAATTATTTTTACCGGTCATCATTACATGAAAAGCAGTTACAAAATTAAAATTCCTATTAAGGAATAACCGAATAAATATTCCTCTAAAACACGGAAACTGGATCACATTGCTCTAAGTCCTGATTAGCAAGCAGACATCTGATATTATAAAGCTCAGACTTCACTTGAGTGGAGGGTTCAGGGTGGGGAGAAAAGAAAAAAAAAGCATCATTACAAATCAGAGGAAGCTGTTGTGAGAGATTTTATGAACAGACATTTTTTAACAAAAAAGTACAAACGTAAGCATCTTCTTCTCTGCTTGCTTTCTTTGTTTAGCAGTTGAGAAAAAGAGTGGGTATATCAAGGAATAAAGAAAAAAAAATGAACACCCCCTCCTCTCCCATCACCTTTTGTACAGCTTGGCAGAGTTTATGAAAACACTGAAAAAAAAGTGGGTCTTAACTGCTTTGCTCAAACTCAGGGAAGGTGGTTATTATTCCAGTGCCATCCATTTCCCTCCCTAGCTTGCAGGCATTTGGCCTGGAAAGAAAAAATCAAGTCAAGAAACTCTACTTCTGCCTCCGAACTAATTGGATAAAATCTGCATGCAGAAAAGTTAGAGGCTTGAGAAATGAGCCGGGTCCAAAACAATCCAACGGCACCTCAACTCCGGATTAGCTCATTATTTTCTTCTACACCATGAGACTGATTTAATAATTTCCTCAGAGGAGTGACAAATAACGAAACTCTGTACTCCATGCTGCCGGTCCCAGGAATACTTGAAAGACAGAGGCTGGCACGACTGCCAAAAGGGGCTGAACTCCCCCCAGCACTGGTGTGGAGCTTCTGGATGTAGCCCCCACAGTGCTCCCTTCCTCCTTCCCTCACCCCAGCACAAACGCCTGTGCAGCAACCAGGATTAAACCAAATTGGAGAAATTCTTCAGCCACATTTGCAGTGTGACTAAAATAAAATAAAATAAAATAAAATAACAAAAGAAGAAATAAAAAAGAAAAAGGCCTGTGCTGACTCTAGGGTAAAAGGGAGGAAAGGATGGACCAACAGCACAGCTCCACTGCTACAGTATGGGAATGCAGACAGCTGCTTTAATACATGTCAAGGGAGTCTAGTCCAAGCCTTTCACTGAGACCATGTACGACAAAAACTAGCAAGAGGACTGACTAGGGAAAGGGGTGTCCCATTAAATCTGAAGCAGACTCACAATTTGCCACATGTCTAGCCTTGCAAGATCTTCAGAACTGCGGGGATGGCAGACAGAAAGCCTGGGGAAGCCTTTTGCTTGATTTTAGATGATGGTAAAAATGTGCTCCAGCTCTTTGGCTACAAAGGAGAAGAGAGGCTTGGAGGTAGAACAGGGAGGGAGAAGGGAATGGAAGTATCTTGCTGCATAATTGAGGGTGAGGGCTGGACATGGCTTGCAGAGTAAACCAAACATTATTTGCTCTTTCTTTGTATTCAGTCTGGGGGCCTGTACAGAACTCAATTTTAGTCTTAATGATTTTCATTCTACCCAAGAATGTAGGGGAAATATTCCTTTTTTTTGAAGGCTTTGGATCATGTTCCATATCTCCAAATTTTGACGAGCACTTTTCAGAAAAGCTCTGCTGACTTTGGAGAGTACAGCATAGGAGATGCAAAATAAACTAATGTAGGCCTCAAGGCACACCAATATAGGCTTCTTTTACAATTAGTATAACAAATAGAAGAGGAAACAAAAGGTTTGTCCAACCAGTATCCAAATGAAAGCTGTCCAAGCATCTCCTCCTACATGGTAAGATACAGAAAATCCTTAGCACACCAATGGACACGAAAAGTTGCGCTGAATCTCAGAGCTACATGATTTGAAACATTACAGAAAAACAAAACACTTTTGGGGGATAAACAGAGTTATTATCTGCCAGGAACAGCCTTTTCCTGTAGGCAGCATGAGCTTCAACAAACTGACACCTTTTACCAAAACCCCATATCCCCCTCCTAGTGTCACATATGTATCTGCAGTATATTTATGTAGCCTGGTGTAAAAATTACTTTCTTTTTGCAAAGAAAGAAGTATTTTGTGAAACAGAATGTGGCAAGTAGCATAACTACACATCATTTGTGTGTTCGGTTTCATGACATTGTCTGCTTCATGAAACAACCTCTGTTTTTTCCTCATCAGCTTCCAAATGTGTTTTTGTCAGTTCACACTGGGATCACAATTAAGTTTATTACTACTGGCAAAAGAGAAATCACTGAAAACAGACATGGCAAGTAGTTTTTTCTCAAGTCTGCACTCCCAAATCCATCAGCACCCACCAACTTCAAGGGTCTTTGGATCAAGTGCATTGTGAATAATCCTAGATGTGAACCCACAAAACTCCTGATTGTTCACTGAAGCAAAAACTGTTCAGTGGTAATTTACCCACCATTGAAAACAGATAATAACATGACTGAAAGCATAAAAACAGCCACACAGAGGGTGCTGGTCTGGTACATGTTGCAGTTCATATGAGTTTCACACAGCTGGAGAAGTGGCTGGTTGAAGTCATAAGTGGTCTTACATACTTTTCAAATGCTAGTAGATGCAATTGAGTTTATGGTACTCAAACACAGAGGAAAATCTACATAATTATAAACATCTGTCAGTTTTCTATTAGCAACATGCTTCTGCTGCTGTTTTTTCAAACCTCAAGTAGAAGCAGGCATTCCTGGTGCTTGGGCTGCTATTTTACTTGGCAAAAACTGGGAAGATGAAGTTTTTCATGCTGAACAGTTTACAAAGGAACGTGTCTGGATCAGGATGTGTAACCAGTAAATGAACTGGATCCACTTTGTAAAGAAAGTGTTGGTTAGTCTTCAGAGTAACAGCCTGCCTTTTTCATCTGTTCTAATGTCAGTCATGCTTACGTTACAGTACATCACACCACACAGACTTTGGGCCATGAGTTGGTCCAGAAAGTACTTCTCAGTAGTAGGTTACTAGGGCCCTCTAACAATCCTGAGTTACCCTTTTCAGACTGGTTGAGGATTCTGTCACCCAGGACTCTGCTGACACTGCTGTTTGAACAAATCTATGGAAGCATACACGTTCAGTTTTTAACAGGCTGCATGCAGCATCTTCCACCTATTCCCACCACCTAAAATCTGTAACCCTACTAAAACCAAAAACCAACCAACCAAAAAAACCTCCAACTGACCAAGAAACCCCTTCTAAAAGCAGCATTAAACAGAAGGAGAAAAACAATCTCCTACAGGCTGAATTTACACAGCCAGTTTATAAAGGAACTGCACATCTCAACTTAGATAAAGTAATCCTTTACTGTGCAACCCCAGATTACATATAAAGAGCCCTTATCCTGTGAACATCTGAAAGTTTTCCAACAATAAAACATTTAAAGTTTAAGGGACGCTTATAGGCTTGTTCTGACACAGAGACAAAAGCCTCCCTGTTTGCCTGAAACTACCCCTTTTCTAAGTGAGGTCCCAGATAGCTGGCACATGATATGAAAAAGCCCGGTCATCAACAGGCTGGGGAGGAGAGAGCTGAGGGCAGAAAGAGGGAACTCCCACCAAAATCTGCTCTTGCAACGAGCCCAGACACAACCCTGGACAACAGCAAAGGCAAAAAAAAAAACCCAACCAGAAACACCATTAGAAGACTTAATACTAAGACACTACTATTCTGGTGGTTCGTCCTCCCATGCAACAGTGCCAAAACTTGGAAAGCGGATAGCGGCTATGGGACAGGCACCCTGCATTTTTTCATGTGAAAGTCACTGGATTTCTAAAACAGTGGAAAGCTTCTGCACATGCAGGATGTAAACAAGGATAACTTGGTCCCTCTATTAAAGGAGTTCAAAAGTAGTTTAGTAGTTTCAAAACAAGAATGTTTGTCTGCACCATCAAATTTGTTCCTGTCTAAAAACACGTCTGCCCTTTCCATTTGGAGCAGAAGGAACTCAGATGCAAAGTCACCACTACAGTGGCAACAAGTCTTAAGAAACAGGAAACGTGGGAGGAAAACACCGGGAAAACACTGAGGCTTTGCTCGAACTTTTTCTGATTTAATAAAATGGAGCTATAAAGAGAAAGAAACTCACAAACTGTGCTAAAGTTCAAAAGCTGAACTGCCTCTTCTCTGTGAAACTTCAATCTCCTCACACATTGCCTATATTGACTCATCTTTAGCAGACATGCTGCTGTCAGCTGGCCCCCATGTTCTGCGGCTCCCAGCCCCGCCAAAGCAGGCTGCTTGCTTTCCTTCACCCTGGGCTGTGCCCCTCACACAGGCAGTTCAAGCCCCTCGATATTGCCAGCTCAGTATCAGTGATATTAGTACCTTTCCCTTTTCTCTACTTTCAAGCTAGATAAACTAAACAAAATCTTCATTCACAACTCCTTTTCCAGGCACCAACTTGCTTTGTGAGAGAGAGCTGAAAGCATAAAGCTGGGATCTGGAAACATGGCAGCATCCAACCAAGAACTCTGCATGGAAAGCGCCAGTACAGGCAGGGTGTGGATGTGTACAGAGACCCAGCAGAGGCAGATGCACAGGATCAAAAGATGCCAACAGCATTAAGAAACCCTCAGTGGGACAGGTGGTGGTTATGGTGAGCATGTGGAGAACGACACGGTAAAGCCACTGGCAACAGAAAGGCAACTGCGACAGCACTCACGGCCCATTCCTAAATCCTGCCTTATGGAATTGTTCTGAGAAGAACCCAAAACCTGTGGCCCCCCTGGTCATCCTCACTGCTGGGAGAGAAGCAAGTGTGCAGCTCTGTGTAAGCCGAAAGCCAGCACGTGCTGTGCGCACCTCAGTCTCCCCCTGGAACTGCCTGTGCCTGGGTCAGGAGGCCGTCGGCAGCCACGGGGGCTGAGCAATCCATAGGGGAAGCTATTAGCAAGCTCAATACTGAGCAGGCACTTGGACTGAGAGTGCTACGTGTGAGGAGCATGTGATTGTAGCAGCATACTTTAGGTCTCCAAATAGCAGAAAAATTACTTCATTAATTATGGGAAGAGTACTTGCATTTCTCTCTGCAGAAAAATGAGAAGTACTATGCCCCAAAAATTCTTTTTTAAAAATAAATGAATGGAGACCATAGTCCTAAAAATAGACTGAACTCTTCATCCCTCTGAGCTGGCTCCTAGAAATGCTGCTGGGCGTCTCTGGAGCTGAGGGAGGGCACAGGCAGCCAGTGATGCAGGGACATGGTGGCTAGAGCCAGTGCTGCATCCCTCTCCCACATCCTCAGCCTGCCCATCCTTACCTGCCCAGCATCCCAGTGGCATTAGTGAAACACTTCTATGGCCAGAAATAAGCACTCACATCATTATGAAAGTTAAAAAAGACAGCAAGGGGAAAAAACCCCATGAATAATGTAAGGTTTCAGAAGCTTTTGTTTTAATAATTGATTTTCCAGTTTGTCTCAAAGAAGAAAATGCTTTCCTTCTGAAGATACAGGATTGACCCGGAAGGACCTTTAGCAGAAACTGGCTAAACAGTTTATTTACAAACCTTCTGGAGAAGCAGTAAAGGGCATTTAGAAGTACAATTACATTGCAATGCAAATGTAGTTGTTTTGTATACAAAAATTTGCTTTCATAAGCAATTGTTATTATAAACAAATTTCCCCCTCCCCCTTAAGAGAGAACCTTACTAATACAATAAATATTTTTGTGCTTTGATCAGTGTGCAAGGTTTTAATTAAGGACATTATTTCCCTGACATACAGTGAACACATACCTAGAGAAGATACATAGAATATATATATATGCTAGTGTTGCAATATTATAGTACCCATAATGTCACACGTTTCCATTGTGCAAGAAATCATAGAAGAGACACACATAGGAATACACAGTCTCAAAGTCCTGGCAAATTTACTTCAAGGCTTTAAAGGTTAAAAGAATTCAGCACAAGTCTCTCTTAGGACAAACTCGGGGTGTTTACTAAGGACTTCTTGTAGTTCAGTCAATACCATGGATTTAGCTAATTTTGAGTGTGCCAAATAATACTTCTATCTTGTACATGTAATACTTTAATGGCTTCGTTGCTTCCTATTGTGGTTTTCCTAACTAGTGTAATTCCAAATTGTCAGGGAGTGAAAAGAAAGCACGGCCCAGTCTGCAATTGCACCCCACGAGCTGGGGGGGCAGGCAAGGAGAGTCCTTGCAGAAACTACTCCACCTACTTCATGTGCCACACTTCCTGATGTGAAATATAAAAATGTTGAAAAGAGGCTGAAATTTTGCAAGAAGGGGCTATTTGTAAACCTATTTCTGTATCAAAGAAGGCCCGTGATGTGAAAAATAAACAGTGTAAGAAAAGAATATAGCAACACGATTAGAACACAAACAATGGGAATGCTGCACTGTAAACTAATTATTAACTACAACGAGCTGAAAATAAACTGTTTCCTTTTTGCCATGTTCACTTTAATCTTCTGAGAGTCAGGAAGGGGGAAGACAGGAGGAGGCAGCAGTTTCAGACTTGTGGATCTTATCAAATCCCAGATCGGATGATTAGAGCGCAGCTAAAAAGAAAACATCCTCTCTCCCCACCTCCCTCCCTCCCCAGAAAGGAAGCACAGCCTTTAGGACCAATCTGCAGTGTTTGTTTGCTGCTCTTTAAAGGATTACTCTGGAGAGCATTTTTCTTAAGCTGTTCTTATCTCTTTCTGGAAGTTTCAAAATAAACAAGAGTACTAGAAATAGAAGAACAAAAATCTTGACTTTCTGGTTTATTTTTTTTAATAGTGAGACAAGTCAAGAAAATAAATAAGGTCTTTCATTGTCACACGAGACAAAACGGAACGGAACATAAGCTTTAAATCTGAGAAGAATCTTTGCAAAATCTAGGAAAAATCACCAATGGGCTGAGGATGGGGATGAGTGGGAAAAAAAAAAAAAAAGAGGGATGTCCCTCATGCTACTTCACTGATTATTTATTTACTTACTTTAATGATGAGACTTCATGTTGCTGGGTTCTATATCCAGGAAATAAAATAAATAAATAAATAAAAGGACTAACCACAAAAAATTACTCTATTTTGACAATTTGCTTTCAAAAAACACCCTAAACAACCAACCCTGCTCTCTAGTGGCTTCCAAAAAGACTCTCCCATAGTGCAAACAGGAAATTAAATTCTCAGGACAACACACTAGAACTATGAATGAAAAGATTTTGCACTGATGTAATGCTTCAGGCTCAAGCTCAAGCTCAAGTCTTTATTCTTTCACA
Organism: Lycocorax pyrrhopterus obiensis; assembly: GCA_014706295.1. Taxonomy (NCBI): domain Eukaryota; kingdom Metazoa; phylum Chordata; class Aves; order Passeriformes; family Paradisaeidae; genus Lycocorax; species Lycocorax pyrrhopterus. The sequence continues at coordinate 68,485,152 of JACSVZ010000004.1, read as the reverse complement.
CTGGCCTTAAAGACATCAGGTTTTCCCTCAGAAAGCAAGTGTCCCGGGGTGAACCAGAACAAACACAAGGTTCATGTAATTCCAGGATTGTGCTACATTAATATAAACCTCTTTGCAACACAGAAGCCACGCAAAAGCATTTATTTTGCTGAAATATTCTAAGGATTTAAAATGTCATTACTATTCAGTATAACCTCCCTACTTTTTTTTTTCTTTTGTTTTTCAAGATGAAACAAATGCCTGATCAGTGGAACTAATGAAACTGAATTTCCAGCTCATCTGGACTCGTGATGCTAACTTTACAATGAGAGTCCTTCCCAGACAACATCCTGGCTCTCCCATAGCCCCATATGCCTGGTACCCAGTCACTTTTACTGTGCAAGCCCTGCTGAAGCCACTGCTCAGCTGCTCCAGGGGTGCCTGCAGTACCCTGCTCCTGCTGCCTGCCACCACACCCAGCCCATCTCCTTGCAGCAGCGAATGCACTGGAGAAAGAGCCGGGAAGTCAAATGCTGCCCCTGAAGGCCCCTCCCTGGCTGGAGACAGCCTGCAAACTTATAAAGAGCAGGACTGATGTGCAAACACACTGAGTTAACAGCCTAACCCCCACTTCCTCAGGAAACCAGGCTAAAAAATCTGGTTTTTCTCTTGCTATGCCCTCCTCTTACACCACCGACTATGCAGATGCAGCTTTAAAAAAAAAATTAAAGAGTAGCATAGACATAAGGCTTAAGGGCCTATATCCCCATACAGCATCTAGATTTCTGTCTCAGACATGTTTCAGAAGTGTCATTGATTTCCTGTTTAATATTCATGTTTTATTGCTGCACAAAGCCAGCCTCCGCTCAAAGAGCGATATATTACTCTCCTATCCTCCAAGAAGATCCTTAATGAGGATATTCTGGTTTCTTGATATTCAGAGACCTTCTGTTGGTATCAGCAACCAGAAGATCGGCATATGCTCAAACACACAGCACACAGACACGGAAAAGGCAGCTCTGCCTATTAAAACAGAGCTACAGGATTAAAAGGGACCTTGAATGACCATCCAGGTGGCTTCCCTGCTCAAGGCAGGATCAACTACACTTATGTTATTCTTTTTATTAGGCCACCTGACCCAGCTGGGGAAAAACAGATGTGCTTTGGGGCTCACAGTCCCTTCCTGAGCCTGAAACCTCTCCCCTGTGTTGCCTTGGTCCAGCCCTCAGACGCGCCAGTTGGTCTGGTAAGATGCCTGCCTGCAAACCCTGCCTTCCTTGCATTGCCATGGTTACAACGCTGCTATTACCGTGCATGTTGAGCCTATTTTTAAAAGCCTGCAATGACAGGAGATGCTGGTTAGGGCCTTCATCTCAATAAAGTCTAAAATTACAATGAATGCTTACTACTTGTGCAAGTGCTGCACTCTGAAATCCAAAGATGGGTGGTGAGCTGCTCTGCATTGCCTGCATCCCAGACAAAAAGAGAACACTTTAAAGGAGAGACCTAAAGGAAAAGAAGAAAGTAGCCCTGCCGATATTAACCAGGTGGGTTAGGTCAGCAGAAAATCTGTAATGACACGTCAGAAAGCAACTTGTGTGCACTGGAAGAGACAGGCATCACAGGAGGCTGCACGAGAAAGATGCCCTCTTGGAGCTGGCTGACAGATGGGTAGTAGAGAGGAAGGGAGGGTCTTTGGCGATAAAGACAGGCACCTTGTGCTGAACGATGAAATCAGTAGAGGAGTGCATAGGGAAGGTTATACTGCTAAAAAATGAGGAAATGGGACAAATTCCTTTTGTGAAGACATTCTGGACAGACGGAATTATAATTTGAAGATGCCAGAGAAAAGGACATTGCAGTAATTCAAGACAACAAATGAGTGCTTAGATGTGAATTTCAACTGCGTGATGTGGATAGCACAGGGCGTTTATTAAGAGACTGTATGCAAGAAGAATCTGCTGATCACAGAGTAAAGACAGAGGGAACTGAGAGATAGACAGGTTTTGGCCTGGCTGAGGGACACTGATGTTGTCCATGGCAACAGCACTGTGAGATAATGGGGAGAACTGCAGGTGGAGGGAGGAAGGGAGGTATCAATGGATATCTGTTTAGTCAGGCTGAATGAGACTTGATGGCTTGGTATCCACAAAGAAGGGAAGAAAGACTAATTGAGGTTATAGCTTGGATGAGGGGAGAGAAGACTAGTTTTATGTTCCAGTCTGAACAACCTTATAAATCTACATATCTATGACTCTGATGACTATACATATATATGTTTGTGTAAATACGCATTTGTGTAAACACGTATTTGCATATATATGTATAATAGCTCTGTCTGTATGCAAAGGAATCAGAGATAAAGCTGCAGTCAGAATAGGAGAAGAGAAAGAACACAGCCCTGCACTCCCTGACAAAAAACAGAAGTGGAAAAAGGCCTTCCTCCTTTTTTTTTTGTAGCATGACTGGTAACAAAGCATTTAGTAGCAAAATTCTTGCCTGCTAACCCCCTGGAAAGTTTAAGCAGTCAAAAAAAAAAAAAATTAGCACCAGGACTGCATCATGCAGCTCAACAAATCCTTCCACATTCGGAGGGCAGGTGTCCCATGCATCCACACTGCCACACACCTCACAGGATGTGTGAACAGCTACTGGCCCTGTCAGCAGTGGCTCATCTGATACAACACCCCTTACAGCACGGGAGATGCGTATTTTGGCCCAGTGATGGATGCGTGTGTAGCCATGTGTCAAATCTGCCAGCATGCTGAGTGCTGGAAACAAATGGCACTTTCAGAGCAGCGCATCTGGGTCACTGCCTGCTCCCGCTGTGCCTGTGAGGACTGTGGGGAAGAAGAGTGGAGCAGGGAGAAGCAGGCTGTGGATTTGAGGAGCTGTGCTGGCATGTATTCTCTAGGCCACCGTTTGTAAACAGGATACCCTCACCACGGAACAACAAAAGTGGATTTTTGGTACTGTAAGGGCAAGTCTTTTGCACCCCTTTGTGATGAGGTGACACTGGTTTATTTTCTCCCTACTCTCAGTTTTGCAGGTGTAACCAGAATAATAAACCCACATTCAATGTCCCTCCCACCTTGAGCAAAATAGACTGTAAATCACTGAGAAACAACACACAGAAAGCACTCACAGGCTCCGCTTTTTAGTGCTGCAACTAGTCTGGACTCGTGCATTTAGGAAATGTCACATTTGATTTTGACCTAGAATCAAGTTCACTCCGCCTCGCTGAAACACAAGACGCACCATTCATGCGGTGCCTGGATCACAGCCTCCAGCTGCAGAATGTGGGTTACCAGAAGCAGGAGACATCTGAGAAGGATCATTCAGAGCAGCACGTGTGCCACTTTCAGCCGTGAACACATTTGATTATGAACTCTACAAAATGTATGAATGGTACAGGCTGACGGTACAATCCCTGGAAGTACATATCCATAACAATCCTATGGAAAAAAGAGGGATGCACGCCTGAGAGCCACAAACAGATGAGACTGTTTTTTCTCTTTCCTTTGAATATGCAAGCTAGCTAATTAATTTTCCCTCCAAAAACCATTTGCACAATCTGGGACCTGCTGCAAGGGCTAGTTGTGAAGATTTCAACAGTAAACACAACCATCAGCAGCTAATCAATAGTCATATTTTCAACCCAAAGTGTACATGATAAAAACATCAGGTTCCTTTCTCTCGCATATCCTTTTACATCAAATGGCAAATTGTCAATAGAATTTGGGACCACGACAGTCCCACAAAGCCACTGGCACTGTAGCTGGCAGTCTGTGCAGAAATGCTCCCTGGCATGTCAAGGTGCCCTGCTCACCAAGCACTGCAGTTTTCACCCTGGATAACAACCAGTGTATTTGGCCTGCTTCCTTCTCCCCATGTTACACACATGCCCATCCACTGCTTCCTCCACTTCTAACCCACTCACACAGACACAGAGCTACAAGTACTTCGAAGCACCTCATGAGTGGAAGAGTTTCAAGAAAGGGATCTGTATTTGACCTTGTCACGCATGTGTATGGGGAGTGAAAACAGCAGTCCCCACAAGCAGATGGACACATTTTTGAAAAAAGGACGAAAAGTAAGGGAGAGCATGGTTCCTCATAAACACATGTGTTTTATCAACTGCCTGAACACCAAAGCACTTCCCTTTTCCGGACAGACACCTCTGGGTCACATCTTTCAGCTCTGTTAAAATTTCAACAGCTCATTGGCTTCCATTTCATGTGAAGAGGAGGAAGGGACGCGGACTGAGCATCAGATAGTCAAATGCAGAAATGGATTTAAATGGAAACTGAAAATCTTCTCCCAAAGAGAGGGCTTCCAGTAGCAGGACTATGTAAAAGGAAGAAAATAAAAACCTGCAGAGTGACAGATGCATATCATACAGCTGGGACCATTTATGTCCATAGAGTTTCCACTGCATGAGCAGTAAGAGAAGATCTTTTCCTCCTGGGCAAGTTCTTTCTCACTCTAGGATTCACAGTGGAGCAATTACAAGCTTCCTAAAAGCCCTGCAAAGCTTTCAAGGCTTACAGTAGCTACAGCTTCTGACCTAGACTCACTGCAAGCATTAGTAGAGAGCAGAGCAGCAGAAAACACTGCAGCCTAGTTGAAGGTTTAAAAACCGATGTGCGTGGACTTCAGCAAGTCCTGCCCTACTTGCATTAAAAATGTCCAGTGGTCCTTTTGATATCAGTGATGTAAAAAATTAACACTGTAACAGGCCTGCTTAGGAAGGCTGACTCCTTTACTCCACCAACAGAACAGCGTTGCCCTGCAAGTGTCAGGCTTACCTCTCCTTTTGTGGGGGGAAGCGCCAGCATCAGCACGTACAAAGTAACAAGGGTATACAAAGCATTTTGTAGGCTTGGAATAAAACCCTGTTTGTAGGATTCACAGAAAGAATTTATGTTAACAGAGCAAGCTATTTATAGCAACTCTCCATAGAAATGAACTGTCTCTTGGTTCCTGTACTCGTGAAACGCAGCTTTTCAGCCAGAGAAACTCTCTCTTCACTCTGAAAGCGTGGGTGAAGGGGGGCACGGGGAAAGGGAAGCTGCTCCCCGACACACACCCTGCTGGCTCCAGTTATACTGGAGATAAGGTCTTCCTGTGCTGTGGCACAAAAGGGGACTCACGGTCTGAGCCCAGCGCAGCCACAGCACCCTTCCCCAGCCCCCCCAGCCAGACAGTGGCAGTGAGAGAGCTGCCCGTGCCGTGGCCTACGGCTCACAGCTCCGAGCTGTGCCTGTCCTTGCTCATGGACACACAGGATCAAGGCGGACTGCTCTTTCCCAGGTTCCTCAAGCCCCGCATGTTTAATTACAGGCTCTTAGGCAACACTAATCCAAGCATACCAAAGGAAGATTACAGTTCCTTGAAAGAGCACGGGGACAAACCAGGATGGAGAGAACCCGGTCTCTCCGAGCCAGCCCTTCAGAAGATCCCAAACCAGAGCACGTGTACATATCCTCACATTTCATACACTTTCTGAAATAAAGGTACATACTTTAATTCTGATCACACACAGCCAGCCAGCTAGAAACTCACATTCCTGTATACACACCTCATCATGTTAGCAAACTCATTACATGAAGTCTCACCTATTTGTTACAAATGACCCAGATCCACAGTCTGCTTACTGTGCAAGATAAATTAATTATTTCTGCCAGTTTGCTCAGAGAAGAAGCTGAGCAAACTGCAGGCACATGACTGCACCCTCAGCAAGTTTGCTGACACCAAGCTGTGTGGTGCAGTGGACACACTGGAGGGCAGGGATGTCATCCAGAGGGACTCTGGCAGGTTTGAGAGGTGGGACTGTGCAAACCTTGTCAAGTTCAACAAGGCCAAGTGCAAGGTCCTGCACCTGGGTCAGTGCAATCCCAAACACAAATATGGGCTGGGTGGAGAATGGACTGAGAGCAGCCCTGAGGAGAAGGACCTGGGGGTGTTGGTTGAGGAGGAGCTCAACATGACCCAGCAATGTGTGCTCGCAGCCCAGGAAGACAACTGTATCCTTGTCTACATCGAAGCAGCGTGGCCAGCGGGTTGAGGGAGGTGATTCTGCCCCTCTGCTCTTGTGAGACCCACCTGGAGTGCTGCATCCAGCTCTGGGGACCCCAACATGGGAAGGATGTGAACCTATTGGAGCAAGTCCAGAGGAGGCCACGAAGATGGTCACAGGGTGGGAGCACCTCTCCTATGAAGACAGGCTGAGAGAGCTAGGGTTGTTCAGTCTGGAGAAGAGAAGGCTCCAAGGAGACCTTACAGCACCTTCCAGTACCTAAAAAGGGCTGCAAGAGAGCTGGAGAGGGACTTTCTACAAAGGAATGTAGTGATAGGACAAGGCAGAATGGCTTTAAACTGAGAGTAGGTTTAAACGAGATATAAGGAAGAAATTCTTTACTCAGAGGTGGTGAGGCACTGGAACAGGTTGCCCGAAGTAGTTGTGGATGCCACACCCCATGAAGTGTTGAAGGTCAGGTTGGATGTGGCTCTGAGCAATCTTGTCTTGCGGAAGGTGTCCCTGCCCTTGATAGTGTGGTTGGAACTAAATGATCTTTAAGGTCCCTTCCAACCCAAACCATTCTATGATTCTATAAAAACAAAAACCAATTTTGGAAAAAAAAAAAAAAGCAGAATGGAGGAGATTTGCTGTTTCAAAGTACAAAAATAGTAGATGAGTAAATCAGAAAGTAAAACATGCACACGCAGACAAACCCCTAATTTCTTTTAAGTACTTACATAAATAAGATGCAATTGATTTCTACATCCATATCAGTAAAAATTCTGTTCTTGGGCTTTTATATCTCAGTATCAGTGCTATCTGACCAATAAACTATACTATGGTGTACAGAGATTACAGTTTAGACTGATTTAGAAAAGAAGAAAATTATGAAAAAAGTATTTTTTGACCTACAAAAAGTTTTTATATTTTGGCAAAAGCATTATTTCAGACTAAAATAACCTCACTCTTCCCAGTTGGGACTCAACATATCCTCACTGTCGCCCGCCCTCTGCAAACTTTAGACAGAATACAGGCTCTCACTGCATAGTTCTGTTGCTAAATCTCATCCATCAACAGCTCTGCAATAAAGTGTCTCATAGATGGTTCCCTCACACTGCTTCCTTTCAGTATCTCACACTGACACTCTTTGTTGGTTTATAAAAAGGCATATCTTTAAATCAAATGATTGTACCAATAATCCTAAATTAGACTAATGGGAATGCTGAACTGAAAATAAAGCTCTAAAAGCTACAGGGTATACATATATCATGAGACTTTATTAAACTATAAATCTGTTGATTACAATCTTATTTTGTAAAGACAGAATTATCTTAAGCCAATTTGTTGCCCAACATAATAGCATTTGGTGCCTATAATGAAAATTAGATTATATCAAGGTAAGTTTGTTTATAATTTTAGATTAACAGAATTAGACACAGTAAAGTGTTCACATAGATGAAATAAAGAAATGCAGTATGTTTTTCTTTCATTTCCATTTGGTACAGAGTACTTGCTTCACAGTACCAGAAATACTGTTTGAAAAGACAAAATTCTCCTTCTGTATTTCACGAAGAGTTTGATTGAGCTGACACATGACATCACTTATCGTAAAGATGTACTTTCAAAACAAATCGGAAGTGCTGATGAAGATAAACCCTGAGCTGTCCCTATCCCTTAGATGCAGAGGCTGTTCTGCTGCAATTCTCCATTTACCTCAGTCCAACTGATTTTCCTGTTGGTTACATTGCATTGATCACTGAATCTTGGAGACATGGGGGTTTAATATCAATCACTCCAGAATGTTTTGGTTTAAATTATGAAACAATGATGGGTGAGCCACACAGGAGAGCGTGTGTGAGCAGGAACTTCAGAGGCTGGCTGTGTCACCCCAGAAGTCCTGTCTTGAACCACAGCCTGAAGGGAAAAGCAGAGAGCACACGAAGTTTTTACACCCTGATACTCAATAGAAGTAGAAAGGTACACACACCAAAATGTAAGTGATACTTTCTTGTGCTGACAACTCGGAGTCCCTCAGACTTACAGATGACTGCCTCAGAGACTTTGCACCAACTTATTCATTGATGACGGACCAAATCACAAACCTCTGTGTGAAAAACATCATGCAAGCTTCTACATGGTCCTTTCACTACCCTCATCTTCCTTCAGCAATGTCTGTGTGATACAGTTGTGTTCTTATCAACCCTAGCTCTTGGTCATGGTGACACTCAGCTTCCTTTGGGAGGAAATGAATGAAATTTGCTCTGCCTCTGAAAGCCAAGGTTTCTACGTATGGGCTGTTTGGGAGGATTGTGAGGAGATTAAGTGATAGTGATGTGCAGCCAAAGCTGCTTTTAAGCTTTTGCTCTGCCCTGCTCAGCCCTTCCATGATGACTCAGTTTCTTTGCAGTGGCTGGAAATCAACTGCAAAATAAGAAAGGTTTCCTTCTGGCGACTGGTATATTTAATTCTCTCTGTCCAGTGTCATGGGCAAGGAAGGAAAGGGAAAGGAGATCCCACATACTTCAGTTATTTATTTAGATTTGCTGCAAATATTTGGAGGTCTCAACTGCCCTGCTACTCAGACAGTAAATAGCAGTAGTGATGCACTCCAAGAAAGTATCCCCCAAGCCTACTCTGAACAACAAAAATAACTTCTGCCAGCACCAACTGTCATATGTCAAAACTCAACGCTATTCTTGGAGCAGATGCAGGCTCGGGAATTTTTCTTTCTTTTTTTTTTTTTAAGTGAAGTAATTTCAAACCAGTCCAACCAACACATGTGATGTGTGTGATGGTTTTGGCAGCCGCTAATTTTCTAAATGATAATTACTGGCAGTTTATCAGCCTTAACAGTTTGAGACAGGCAGTTTGACAATGTTAGCGGACGCTGCTGAACCAAAATACAGTTCCCACGGGCTCTCTCGTGCACTTTTTCCTTCCTGCTGGTTGAAGAATTTCAAGTGCTCAGCTATGATCTGGCAAATCCTTACCCTGGCCCTGCACTGGTGCTCAGAGCACTGCCAGCAGGGCTCTATTAAATCTCCACAGCACACATCATTTAAATAAAAAATAATTTTTACAATGTATTAATTGTACCCCCTCTGACACATGACTGCGAATAGCTCCGGCAAACAACTGCACCTCGATGAATAAAAAGTTTGTTTGACCAAAGAGGAACTGGAATTGCTTGGCACTGAAGATGAATACAGCAAGGCTCCAGCTGACACATCTTGCACAGACACTCCTATCAGGTCTCCTGTACTTATCCTTAGACACAACACACAGCAAAACCTTGCTTGAAGCTCTGGATTTAAAAGACCAAGATTTCTGGGCAAAGTGACGTATTAGCCTCTTCAGACTCTGAATTTATCTTATTAGCCCTTTGCCAGTGAAGTGACTTCACAAACAAACTTTGATAAGTTCTGTTTTTTCCTCTAGCAGATACCAAATTTTTATTAAACACGCATTACTGGAATACTAGCAAGAAAAAAAAAAGACAGCTTTTATACTTTTTTTTAAAACCTGAAAGCTGATCTTCGATGTTGCATTCAAAAGCTGTAACTCAAGACTTGAGTGAGTTGAGGAAGTTAAATCACAGGTACTAAATCTCTGGAATGTCAGAGTGCCATGCCCACTTTCAGCCAAACCTTCAGTGCTCCTGATGTTTTTTGTTTCTGCCAGACCCACTTCATGCCATTAAGGGTCTACATGATGCAAACAGTCATCAGCTATGTGTGGCCTTCCCCTCTTGCAGGTTTTTACACCCTCTGTCCTGTAGAATTTCTAATGATAACTTCTCTGGGCCAACAATTTCAAAGGCTTAGTCACAGAGAAGAAATGTGCTTTTTGTCATCATTCTGCATCCAGAACTCACCATTCTCACTGACAGGGATTTTATGGAGTAGGATCTTCACAAGGGCAAGTGAGATGCTTTACATCAAAAGGATCAACACCACTAAGGACTCCTAGTGTGGAAGCTTTGCATTGTTCTTCTCATCCTTCCAATTTTCAGTGGGAAAATTCCCACTCATTTCTATAGCCTTCAGACAGGGAGAAAACAAAAAGCATGTACGACTGCTTCCTACTGTCAGTAAAATATAAGTTCCTTTTCAGGGAGCAGCAGAATCCACCACGAATGTTGCATTCACAAAATCACAAGTATTCTCTCCTAACACAACATACGACACCTTAGTGAAAATATACTGCAGGACTTCGGAAAGATAAAAGGGACAAATAAACCATTTAACCTTTTTGTTTGAAAAACCTCAGATAGGAACTGGAACCTTTCATTTAAACTTTACACTACCACAGTGGCCTGAATCCCAAGGCAAAGCAAACACCTGAAAGAGAAAGAGCCCAAAACTCTGAACATAAGCAACCCCCTGAACATATTGGAAAAGTAAACCCAGGTGCTTCTCCAGATGATCCCCTTCATTCCCCCCCTGCAAGGGAGGACCTCACCAAGGACACCCAGCAGGTCCAGGCCCAGCTGGGGAATACCCCTTGCCCATCAGCACCATTGCTCAGAGCGTGGCTGATGTGTGAGATGAAAACATGACCTGTGGCCCCATGCACACCCCTGGGGCAGGTCCCAAGGCTTTCAGCAGGCACTGCGGACAGGTAGCCCAGCCTCTGCCTCTTCTGCTCACCTGACAGCTCCCTTCAGAGGGGAGAGACTCATTTTGCTGGAGGGTGCTTAGAAAAAGCATGCAAAGTGTCATCTTCATCTAGTTACAAACCCCCAAACTGTGGAAGGCAGGTTGATAGCAGATCAAACATTCATCCCTGTGTAGAAACCTCAGAAGAAATCTTAAACTGTGTAGAAAGTGGTATGGGGTAAAAACTTACTTCCTTCTGCCTACAGTGGTGGAAAGAAGTCCTTTACAGAAGGTGAGATGTAATTTCAGTGCACCTCAATGCCAGGCGATGCTGCCCAGCTACTGGAGGAAATTTTCAGGACAGTGAAGAAGGTCAGGAGTGGGTACGGGGAAGAAGTCACCTCCACAAAAAAATCCCCCGCCAACGCTCCTCCCTCTCACAGTGACACAAGCAGCTTGGCACTGGTAGTGTCTGCTCCACAATCTGCACAATGCCCTCTTGGTGGGGAGCAGGGCAGGGTGGCACCACTGGCAGCAGGTGTGAAAACCAAAAGGTCAAAACTGCACATGGGTTCAAGTTCTGGAAATACCGAAGTGAGTCTCTTCTTTGGGAGATGGAGGGGACGTTCTACAGAGCCCCTCCCCCGCTGCACACCTCGGAGCCAAGACTCCAACAGCTGTGTCTTAGGATATCTGTGTGCACATGCCCTGAACAGTCATAATGCAGAACCTCACCCAGACTCTGGTCGGGCAGCATGGGGAGACAGAGCCCCACAGGCTTGTACAAGAGCTGTGACAAGCAATTGTCTGAAGATGAACTTCAAGTATCATCTGCTTCATGCCACCATTTTCTTCCAGCTAAGTACTTATTCCTGCTACGAAGCCACTACTTGCTTCTTCAGAAGAGTACGTGATTTGGTCATGGTGACACTCAGGAGTCAACAACTCCACTTTAAAGGAGGAAGCAGCTGGCAAATCCCTCTGGACTGCATCCCCATGGAGGGGTGAGTGCTGATGTAGGCTGTGTCAGCTGCAAGTCCCCTGTGCAAACACAAGTGACCAGTGCTAGCAGTGGCTTTTCACCTTATTTCTCTGCAGAGACAGGTGACTGCAGGAGGGTTTGAGAAGAAGCCTGTGTTGCTGTGGAGGCAGACCCTGGTTTCACTTTCTGTTCCATTCTCTAGGCTTCTGGGCAACAGCTACGGAGAATTTCACATCAGGCTAGTAAAAAGCAGTCTAACAATTTTGTGACTTCCCTTTAACTTGTTCACTCTTCTCTCTCATCTCCTTTCACATGGAAAGATGGTTAGTAGCTTTCTCAGCTGTGACAAACTGTGAAGCTGATCGTGGTGACTGCTGTTAAAAGATTTAGGGAAAAATCCCAAAAATGGTATTTAGGAAACTGGCTTTTAAAATCTATTCAATATAAGTTTAAATCCTTAAGGATCACCCTGACTTTAGCTTTACAACTTTAACAAGGTAGCCAACAACATTTTGACTAATCACCTGTTCCTTCAACTTTGTGTTTTTACTTCTATGAAGAAGAACATGGCAAAGTAACTAGAACATGCTTATTATTTAAATAGAATAAGAGAAAGTCCATGGTGTGCACTGAGCATGTAGGATTTAAAATATTTCGCGCTATTTCTGAATGCAATCTGCATTAGAAACACCCATCCAAACAGCTAAACACAATCGCAAGCAGCCCTTAGATATAAGCATGCATGTAAAACACAAGCCTTCTTTAATTGTAACCTGATTTACATGGGTGACCACACAACTCTCAGATTGTGAAACATCTGTGTCAATCTGATTTCTCTTTCCCTTTAAGCTTATCTCCTTGCAGCTCTCTGTAGCTGTGATTTGGTCATGTGTGCTTGGGAGAGGAAGATAACTTGGTAACAGCAATGCAGCAGCAGGGTCAGTGGATGCATTTATTTGTTTCTGTGGTCACTCTCCACGTTCTGCAAAGCACCCAAAAAGAATATCCTCTGGCTTCACCATGTTCAGCAGAGCATACAAAGCAAAGTCAGGTTGTACTTGAATAGGCTTCTGCAACCAGTATGGATGGCAACTCATTAAACAACCCCCCACCCATTTTAGGGTGGGGAATTTAGGTGCCACAGGCAGAGGAACCGCAGGTTATCAGTGAGCTTTCACTGAGAGAGAAAAAAGTAGGTTTCCTTCCTGGCAAGTGTAAAGACCTTGACAAACAGCTAGGGACCAACATTTCTCCAGGAGAAAAAGGGAGCAGTGAGGAACAAAACCCATTCCCCTCACAGAGACCATGTGGTATCTGAGATGCCTACTGCCAGCTTCCCCAGCAGCGTGTTCATAGTGGAGAAAGAGGGAGAATAACCCAGGCCTCACCAAGGACACTAGCAACTTCAGCAACAGAATGCTCTCTTACCTATAATTCAGTAAGTTGGGCCAGATAGCTCATGAAAGAAACCACCTTCCAGTTTCAAAAGCATTACTGTAGCGCTGTTTCATGGGAGATTTATGTTGACACCAAAATCCCACTGGAAGCACCTAAGCATCTCATTGTTCCTAACAGAAAAGCATACCAAAAAGAAAAAAATACTCCATTGAGTACCCAAAGAATCTAGTGGTGCAGCTCTCAAAAGCAAGACTGGAAAAGGGTAAACAATTAGGTATTTCACACATCCTTTTCCTCATCTGTACATGAAATAATAAAAGCTCAAGGCTTCAGTGTGCAGAATTAAAAATACAACAACCCCAAAACTATTCAATCTGTATATCCTGGGGAAACAGCACTTGCACAATTTAAAATTGCTCGTCTAATGCTTCTTCAAAACCTCAAACGGAAAAATTATTAGTATCTCCTAATAAAATCCCACATAAAAAGTAGGACTCCACTCCAAGCTAGCAAAGTATACTCAGTCTACAAAGCACTTTGAGGTCTATGCAGATAAAGAGTTGAACATTATACAAAACAGTTCTAAAAGACTAAAAGAAGTAGGCTTTCTAAATGACAATTACTATTTTAAAAAGTGATTAGTTATCCCAGGCATACAACTTGGCATTTGAATGAGGCTGGATTTTTCCAGGCAGTTTCCTCAAATAGTCCCAAAAAGCACAAGTCACTTTGTGACACCACCACCTTTGGGTGCCCCAGAAACAAATTAAGAGATCAAAATCATACACATCCTTATTTCTTACAAAGTTTGGGACAGGGAGAGGTAGTTGGAGAAGAATGAAACCTTAAACACCCATGTGAACGTCCCACGAGACACACATATGTACAGTCAGGGTAGGAACCTAATTAGCTCTCAGATTAATCACACACTGTATGTGTCCCTACCAATGCCCAAGCTCGCAAGCCTTGCCTGCATATCTCAAGGATGGGACAAGGAAGTGATGAAGGGCACTTCACACCAAACAACCCTCTTCCTTCACACCTGAGCAGGAGATTCTTGAACTGCACTGCGAAAAGCTCAACTGTGCAGAAGGAAGGCCAGAGATAGGAAGCAATTACCCCTTTTTCCTCAAGGCCACATGATTCTCAAGATAGCTACTGTTATTGCACCATCAGTTATAAGCTCCTACATGGGAGATTAATGGCAGCTACCTCCCTTCAGGCCTACTAGTGAGAACTGCTCCACAGAAACAGATAATCTTTATTATTTATTCACCAGTTTCCTTATACAGTTGAAAAATCAGTACGCGATATTAACTCCTACCTGCAGATCTGTCTTCAGACAGCCCTGTCTGTAAACAGTTGCCTCACTCTCTTTGGCAATTAAATTATTTTCTAGTAGGAAATTAGGAGACCGCTCTCATTTCCATCATCTCTTGCTCTGCGGTCACTCCAGAAGACAGATATATAATTAATTCAGATATTGACCATGTGCCATGAGATCAGAGCTTTTATTCCAGCGCTTCCTCTTCACCTCTACCCACTTCCACGTCCAGCATGACGTGCAGCTGCCATGACTTGCTCGCCAGTCAGCGGTGCAGGGTGCGTGGGACGGCAGCTCTACAGAAACGAGCTCTGACGCGCTTCTCCTTTTCTTCAGTAAAGTGAACACCAGTGATTGCAGCGGAACATTGCTCGCGGATTGCACAGTGGACATTACAACACAAGTCCGCCTTAGGACCTTCTGCAGGAAATAAGTAAGCTGCAACTGGAAAGTCACATGTCTACATCTGAAATACTGCTACCGTTATGCCAATGGGGAGGCAATTCTGCACAAGCAACACCGTGGGGGAAGGAGACAGGTTAGTGCTCGGAAGGGGTGACAGACAGACTGACACCTCAGAAACCGGTCTCTCACTTGAGCATGGGACAGGTACAGCAAATGCCACCACACAGGAAGGAGCATCTTTAAGCATGAGGCAGTATTACCCAGAATATTACTATTTCGACACTCCAGTTGGACTCCACAGGACCAAACAGACTGGTGGCAGCATCAACTCACCAGTTAACACAGGCCCATGAAAAAACATGTTCACTACCAGTTCTACTAAATTACGTGATGACATATTATTATTCTCAGGTAGGGACAAGAGCTCAGTTACTGTAATGTCCCTGTGTCCAGCACTCGCTTAGGAAGTACAACAGGATACTAATCAACTATACATTCACCAGAAGTTGGTTAATTATTAAGAGACCCATGTAATACAAGCTGCAGTCATTATTTTCAAGATGGAAAATACACAAGGAATCTTCTCATAAATAAATTTTTTATGCTTTTTTTTTGTTGGTGATTTGGTTTTTTTTTTAACTTACTCTGATTATCAGATACTAATCTCTGAGTCCCTATAAAACTTTTATTGTACTTAATAGCAGATGAGTAAATGGAAAAGGGCATTCATGATTGCACGTTTTAAGGAAAGAATGTATTAGAATGTGTCAGTATCAGAGCAGTGAACAGTGGCAAAACTGGACTGGCTTTATGTCTGCTTCCCTTTTGCTAGCTCCAAATGAGGCTAGGAAATGGGAGACTTGCAGAATCTTCTTTGGCTGCTAATTCATGCAGGAATAAAAATGGAACACTATCTGGGGAAAAAAAACCCGACCAGCTGTACTTCTTTTGGATTATGGAAGGCACAAAATATGAGAAAAATGCTAATTCTTGATAAACAACATGACACTCAGCATTACAGAGAACTTTAATCCCCTGCAGCCCCTGGTGCAGACCACAGTGGGCCAGGCTCTACCCCTGCAGCCCATGGAGGTCGATGCTGTAGCAGAGATCCACCTGCAGCCCCTGGAAGACCCTGCACCTGGGCGGGTGGAAACCCAAGGGAGGCCGTGACCCTGTGGAAGGTTTACTGGCAGGACTTGTGACCCTCTGGGAGACCCATGCTGGAGCATCCTGCTCCTGAAGGGCTGCACCCCATTGGAAGGGACCCACACTGGAGCAGTTCGTGAAGAACTGCAGCCCGTAGAAAGGACGTGCTTTGGAGAAGTTCATGGAGGAAGGACTGTCTCCTGTGGGAAGGACCCACAGGACACTGGAGCAGGTGAAGAGCGTGAGCAGTCCTCCCTCTAAGGAGAAAGGAGTGGCAAAACCAGTGTGTGATGAACTGACGGCAGCCCCCATTCTCCATCCCCCTTGCACTGCTGGGGGGAGGAGGTAGACAAAACTGGGAGTAAAGTTAAGCCTGGAAAAAAGGAAGGGGTGGGGGGAAGGTATTTAAGATTTAGATTTCATTGCTCATTATACTGCTCTCATTTGATTGGTAACATTAAACTAACTTCCCCTAACTAACTGTTTTGCTTGTGATAGAACCTATCACAAGTGATCTCTCCCTGTTCTTATCTCGCCCCATGGATGTTTCATTATATTCTTTGTCCCCTGTCCAGCTGAGGAATGATAGAGTAGGCTTGGTGGGTACCTGGCATCCAGACAGGATCAACCCACCACAGCTCATTATTCATCAATAACATTAGATCTGTCAGAAAGAAGTACATAGCTGTGATTCTACATGGTTTATCTGTTTGAAAGAATTAGGTCTTACTCTGAAGTATTGCTTTCATTGAAAAGACCTTCCTGACTTGGCAATCTGAGGTATTTGGAGACTGTGTCAGTAATTCAGATACACAAATCAGGCCACTTCCTTCCTTATACCAGCTGTCCAAAAGGTTTTGTGAAAGGGATACTCACTTTTTCCAAAAACATCCAATAATACAGAGCAGACATGCAGAAATATAGATATTTTGTACAGGGTGCGAGCATTAAAGAGAAACAGGAAGGTAAGAAGAGGAAAGCAGACAGATTTGAGATTCGAGACAGCTCTCCAAAGAGAGCCAGTAAAGCTAGTTTTTACTGCATATAGAAGTTATCTCCCTCCTTTGGTTTGCATTACAGCAGTGTAGTAAAGCCTGACCCGAGACAATGTCTTTGTCAGTTTTCCCAGATAACACACAGATATTAAAAATAATAATTAAAAAAATCAGATGAATTCAGCAGGTGAAGGGGAAGTAGTACTTCCCAGGCCTTGGACACGCTGAATTCACAACCTTAATTCAGTCAGGATGAAGGCAGCACATCCTTTTGCTCTTTGTCTCACATGAGAAAGGAGGGATGAAGAAGCAAGAGTCACGCTCACTAAGCCAAGATGAGGGGACTCAGGTGGCTGCCTCAAGAGAGATGCTTTTGGGCTCCAGAAAAGTTACATCAGCCACCTCTGATGCAACTTAGGTTACCTTAGGTGATGTAACTTATTTATGGGCTCTTAAGCGAGATTAGAGGTCATGGGGGAAAGGAAATAGATACTTTTCAAAACTGACATGATTTGGAGATTTCTTAGTGAAAATTGCCTCACCATCACTTTGCCAAATTAACCAGAAAAGGAATTAAAAGCACGAACATCAGCAGTGCAGTTTCTGGAATCAGAAATCAAGCCTTGCCCAGTTCTCAGGCCTTAAAAGTCTTAATTCAAATAACTTCAGGCAGAATATTTTGTGCATCTCTCCCAGGAGCCATTATAATTAAGTCAGTGACTACAGGAAAGCAGATGATGAAATCTTTATGTATTATGTATGCACACAGAGAGGAATTTCTTGGAAATAAATCTCAAATTTTGAACCAAATAAGTAGGAGAAATTATGCTAAAAGGTACAGACGAAGTTGATCTGGACTGAGATAATTTCTATTTGTCTTGATCCATAAGCAAAAAAGAGATGTTCAATGGACCAGATGCTTTTGACAGAACTCCTCACTGGGATGCATAATGGGGCAAACCGAAAGAGAATTCCTGTATTCCTCACTGAGATGTATAATGGGTCAAACCTAAAGAGAAGCTGTGGCTGAAGGGAAGCACAAGCCCCACAGCTTCTTCATGGTGCTGCATTCTCCTGCTGGACCAGGAGCCAGGCTGGCCAGCCATGGGGTCCCAGTCCCAGACGTGCTTACCACTGTGCTGAGGTTCCTGGAGCTCGTGATGCGGAGCCAGACAGGGTTCCAGCTGTGGAAAGAACCTCAGGCATGAGAACTGGTGAGTCAGAGACCTAACCGGTGAATACTGATATTCTCCAGCGTGCAAAGAAGAAGCTGTAAACCAGACAAAAATTCTGATCACCTTATGGGCAGGACCACCAGCTCAGCACAAAAATTACTGTTTAAGATTGCCTACTAGCGGTATTCAATCTATGGTCATCAGTTTATCCCCCTCCTGATATTAACCTTTTCCAAAGTGTTAACGGGGAAAAAGGTGTTCCCAGGGCAACTTCTGTGTTCGTGCAAAGCTCGTCCTTTGGCCGTCAAAGCTGCTTATCAGGTTATTAATTTTGCTTTTTAGGCTACATAAAGTACCTTAACATTCAAACTGATACATCTTCTCTGTAGAGCTTTATTTTGGTGCATTGACCAAGTGAAAAGGTTCCTATCTGACAAGCACTGCCTTGCCAAGCTCCCACACAAATCAAGCAGCATAGCAGGAATGACTAATGAATAAATCTCAAAAAAAAGGGATGTAAAAGGATGTTTACAGATTTCCACATAGATATGGTCTATTATGAAGCTATAACTTCCTATCTATTGAGTGTTTACTAGAAAGGCTGAATATTAAGATAAAGTCTTTTGTGGACAGGAAATGATCCAAGAAAAATTAAACAGATACAGCAATTCACCATGAAAATGGGAGGAAACACTTTAAATGCTAAATAACGAAAAGCTTACATGGTACTACAATACTATTTAAAATTAGGACTAAAGATGTCTCTTAGACATGCACTTCCTCAAAACCTTATATGAGATTTTATCCAGCCCTCTTTTACTTGATCAGATGGCTACAGTTTCCAAGGGCAGTTTGACAGATTAAAAACTGTAGGATCAGATATATGTTTAATTAAACACAAAACCACATTGCGTGATAGGTGTATTTGAAAAGCCTATTCAGTTTAAGCATGATGGATATCTACAGATACATCTGCACTTTAAAAAAAAAACCAACTTACACCCCCATACATGAACAGAGAACTCATAGGAAATAATATGCAGTAATATTTCAACCCTAGGCTCACATCTAATGGTCAGAGCACTACTTTTTTCTCTCATGTACAATTTTATGAAGTTGCTTTATTACAAACAGACAAAACTGATCTTGGGGAAGAAAGATATAATCCATTGAGATTATATATCTAAAATTTCAATATCTGTTTCATGAATTACAGCCTAATCTACATTTTTTGACTGCAGAATGATATGTTACACGTGGCAATTTTAATCTAAATTCCACAGGAAAGGCGCTTCCCATCTGCAGCTGAGCTCTCGGTGCACACCCAAAGGCTTCATTCAAAACGCGCTCTTCAGCAGCCAGCACTAGCACTGCACACGTAGCCATGCGACCAGCAAACACAAAGAGCTGCTAACTTGTCATGATAAAGAGAAACTAGCGCATGAAAGGGACTGAAAATGGTTCCATGCAGCCAATGGCACGCTGCTTTTAGAGAAGTATTCTGAAAGAATACCACAGAAGGGCCTTTCTGCCGAAGAACTGCACTGTCAATGACTCGCTTGAGTCCCACTGATTAGGGTCTTTCCATTAACTTCAGCAAGTTCCCTATCAATCTCCATATTTTTGCTATTGAAATAGGCTGACAAACAATCTAGGCTCAGCTTGCAGCTGGGGCTGGCAGTTCATCACCCTGCACCATGTAACTGCCTGCACCAAATCGTCACAGGAGGGTTTACAGCCCTCGGTGCTGTGAAGAAAGCTCCATGTAGGAGGGGAGTATCACTGCTGCTGAACTGGATATAGAATCACAGAATAGTTAAGAGTTGGAAGGGACCTCTGGAGATTATCTAGTCCACCCCCCTTACCAAGGCAGGGTCACCTGCAGCAGGTGACACAGGAATGTGTCCAGGTGGGTTTGCATTGTCTCCAGAGAGGGAGACTCTTCGACCTCTGTGGGCAGCCTGTGCCACTGCCCTGCCCCCCTCAGTGTAAAGAAGTTCTTCCTCAGGTTGAGGTGGAGTTTCTTCTGTTTTAGTTTATGGCCATTACATATGAGGCAGTTGTTAATGGTACCTTTATTTTTGGCTCCTGTAATATATTCATATAAATATACATTCATCATATGAAAAAGCATAATGTATTACAAAAGAAGCATATATTTTTG
Organism: Lycocorax pyrrhopterus obiensis; assembly: GCA_014706295.1. Classification (NCBI taxonomy): domain Eukaryota; kingdom Metazoa; phylum Chordata; class Aves; order Passeriformes; family Paradisaeidae; genus Lycocorax; species Lycocorax pyrrhopterus. The sequence goes on along the minus strand of JACSVZ010000004.1, from coordinate 68,464,961 downwards.
GCCAAATTACGAAACCGAAAAGTAATTTTAAAATACACTAGCAAAATTATTTTTCATTAGCAATCATTTGACAGGGCATCGGAATATTTTGGGGAAAGAAAAAAAAAAAAAGGAAGAGGTTAATTCTCACTTCCATACTCGCTTTATCACTCCAGAGCTAAGTGTTGTTTAGTTTTTGGCTTCTTTACCACAACAAAGCTGGGACTCCTCTATGCTTTCACCAAGATACATGTCAGCTTGACACATTACCAAGGAATAAAATTTGTGTTATCTGTTTATGTTGAGTAATTTAAAAATAATTTAAAAAATAGGGTTTGATTTTAGATTACTGACCCCATGAAACAGTGAAAACTAAACCAAGCCACGTGTCTGGTTATTTTTGGCTTATTTTAAAGTAGGTTCAGTCTCAAAGTTACACATCACCAGACAACAATGGCAGCTCAAGTGAGTGATCAAATCCTGAATCTGCATATTGTAAACAATGACAGATGAAGGTCTATCTAGGAACTTCAAATGTCATGGCCATTTGGAATGGAACTGAACACACATACAAAGACAACTACAATCTTAACCCAGATTAATCAGGAAACATTGTTTACTGTGAGGGAAGACAATGGCCTCCTTCAAACCAACCCCCTGTCCTAAAATGCAGATTGCACTAACATGACTACAAGGTAAGTGTTTAATATAAACTTCCGTGTAGATGGAAACATAATCTGCGTAGCCCAAATTTCATGAACCTTGGGCCAGAAGTCCCACGTTATGGTCCCAAAAGCTATTAATAACTTGTGGCAGCTTGTGAACTTCTAGTAGAAGGTATATTGAGTGTTAGCTATCCACAAGCATACTTTTATCCTGTGTTATAACTGCAGGAGAACCCAGAGTTACTCCAAACAAAGGGCTGAGAATTTATACAGCAGTTGCTGCTCAGAAACCCACAAGCTGCAAGTATACACCCCAACTTATTCCACACTTCTTGCTTGCTCTTAATGCCTTACTTCTCTTAAGTAGCTACTGCTCCTCACACTCATTTAATGGGTGCAATACTAAATAAAGACCATGCTGAAATTACCTTTAAAAAACTTTTTGTAAGCAATTTTTTTCTTGCATGCATGCACTGATGGCAAATATCTTCAAAGTTAATTTCCCCACTGGAAGCAACCAAAAGGATGAAACTGTACTCATTAGAATACACAGAAAGAAAGCAATAATCCAAAGCTTCATGCATGCTTATCAGAAAACTTTGAATTGCTCTTCATCTCACTGGTCAAATTTAGAAAGAAAATTATATTGACTCATTATAACTCAGATCACAAACCAACCATTTAAAAGTACTTTAAAAATGAGGTTTAAGAGTCATACAAAAGATACTTAAACTAAAAAGGGAAACTGAAATTAAAAAAAAATATGAAAATCCCAAAGGTTTTAATTAAATGGCTGAAGTGCTAATTTCTAGAATAAAATAGAAAAACAGCTGGAAGCATTAACAAACATATTGTTATACTAAAATTTACATGTCAACAACATAAAGGCAATCTCCAGTGCAGTGCTCCCCCAAAAAGAAACAAATCAAATCCATCCACTTAAAAACCCGCTATACACAACATTTTTTTGTACTTAAAAAACATGATTGTTTACGCCCTACAAAAATGGAGCAATCTAGGAGTCATTTTGTCAAAGGAAATGTCTCTGAAGCACAGAATCACACAATATGCTGAGTTGGAAAGGACCCACAAGGATCATCATGTTCAACTTGTGGCATTTCACATGCGAGCAGCCCCAGCTTAGGTTGCAGAAGGTCAAGGTTGCGTTCTCAGGCTTAGAGAGAAGACTAGAAAAGCAAACCAAAACAGTGAACTACTAGAGGTCAGACTCAATTAAGAGAAACCCGCCTGGCTTGTGCAGTGAAATCTCATCAATCCCCCAAAAGACATTATTACACCTCCATTGACTGGTGAAGAAGTGAACAAAACTTAAATTCAATTTGGTCAAATCTAGCTCTGATTAGTGCTGCTGAAACACACACAATAAATTGCCAAATTGCTTCAGTAGCCAAGATGATTCTGGCTTTCTTACAGCTGCCAGTGACAGATATAGTGAAAGCAGAGACCTTCAGCAAATACTCGAGTTTGGTGGAAAAACACTGTTTCCATTCTATCAGAGGCACACAAATCTGGTCTGAAGACATTCACAGGAGGACGGAAGAAGCTGATGCTGACACAGAGGTGCTGGCTGGAAGCAACACTGGGAGCTGAGCTCCCCATCTTGCTGCCCAATGTCCTAATGTGAACCATTAGATAAAAAGAGCCAGTTCCGACAAAGAGGCAAACACTTGCTGGAGTTAAGATTTCATTTTGTATCCCAGGACTTGAGAGTCCTGAGGAATCTCAAAAAAATACAGGCTAATGAGACCAGGATAATAAGTAAAGCCTTACAGGAAAACTGGGGGCAAGGATTGGGGAGCAATTCCCCAACATATGGCTCCACACTAGTTCACAAACATGTCAGTGCTGCATGAGCGCTTTCCTTCACAACTACAGAGTTTCATTTCTGAATCCACCCTGCTACTCCAAGCTCCACCAGCAGTTTGCACCATGCACGCAGCAAAGTGAGCTTCCCCTCTGCACTGAGATGCCAGTCCAAGCTCACTACACTATATAACCACAAATGTTGGCTCCTCTGCCCAGCTGGCTTTGCAAGTTATGAGATTTAAGGCTACTGACAGAAGAGAAGCAGCAGGGGCTCATTCACCCCATCTGTTTCAACATGGCTGCCTCAGCTTCACTCAGGGCTGTCACGTCAGAGAACTGCAGGCTGTCCCCTCCATTCCAGCTCGTCGTACCTTCTGCAGACGACAAAGATGAGAAGAAACCTCTTCTGTGGCTCTGGCCACACGCCTCAGCGCACGCTGAGCCAAGCCCTAACCACTCGCCTCATTTTAACAGGGTGAAAATCAAAGAGCTAAGCCCAAGGCAAAAAGCCTTACAGCACTGAGCAGTGCATTAGCAAGCACATCACTAGAATCCCCCTAACAATCAGAAGTGTCAGAACACAGATTTTACTTATGCACCACACATACTACAAAACCGAGTGAAGATAAATTCTGAAATAAGCTGCCTGAGGCAACATAGTTATTACTGTTTCCTGTATTATAAGCCATAATGATACTTGTTTATAAAGTCTTTTGTTTCAAAAGTTTCAAGTGGTAGCTTTGCACAAAATTTTCTTTCACAAAGGGGAAGTCTGGCAGTTCTGACCTGATTTTGCCGTTTATGTGATGGCTGCAATACTGAAGACCCTGATGAAAGCAATCTCTGCTGAAGCCTATACTCTCTCATTTCTTCTTCTTAGAGCTCATTCTGAAGCACTTCAGAGAGCTCCAAGACATCACTGTGTCTCCACTCTATGAGACACCGTACAGATGCAGCTGCTTCTTGGGATTTCAAAAATAATTAAAGGCACAAGACAACAAAGGAAGAATGGAAGAAAGAAAAACGTGAAAGAGGCAACACAAGCATCTTGAAAACAAATACATGCACATTCAAGTGTGTTAAAAGATGTACCTTTTTCCATGTGATATGTTTATCTTTTTTACCGGGCTAATTTGATGGAATTACCTCAGAGTATTTTTATGCCAAGAAACCAATGGGGCTTAAGTTTATCCATTTTGTTACAAATTTGCTACATTTCAATATACTCCCAGAATTTAAAATCTTCCTACGCTTTTTAAAAATTGTGGCAGAGATAACATCTGATTTAATTCAAAACAACAAGTGTGTCTTTCCTGAAAGTAGATGTATATTTGACAGGATGAAATTTACAATCACTGTTTTAGCTGTTTGTGATTAGCAGCAGTTCAGAAGCTTCCCAAAGTTATATTAAGGAAAATGCTACCAAACTTAAAAACAGCAGCAGCAAACCCAACCAGATAAAAAAAGGAAGGGAAGGCAGATTACTTCACTGTAGGAGGGGCTGCAGTGACTTCCTGGAAGTCTAAAACCGCCTGTATTCCCTGTGCAGGAGCCAGAGGGCTCAGATGGAGAGGTCTTTCCCTCCCTGCACATTGCTGCTCTAACCCACCCAGCCATCCCAGCAGGGGGTTAGGAAGTGCCCTCAACCTGAGACATACAGATGAATGGGGGGAACAGTCACAGGTGGGCAAATGAAGTATCACACAGCCCAGTGTAGCTCTCTTGTGGTGCCTTTCTGAATTCCATGGATAACAAATGCACCCGAATAAGGCTGAGGTTGCTTCTCCCCCAGTGCCCTAGTTCTCATCAAAGAGGTGAGCTCCAGGACCTCTGCACACTCCTTGTTACCCAGGTCCTGGAGAGCTGCAGCCAGGCAATGGCATGTCAGGCAACAAAACGCTGAAAGGGAAACCCACAAACAGTCCTCTTTCCCCCATGGTACACTTAGAAGACAAAACCACTTCTTACAGGAATTGCCTATATTTCCAGTAAGAAGGACGAGAGAAGTATGACAGGTGACTGTCACCACCTTCCAGTCCGCTCCCCCAAAGCACAGTTACTTCTTGAGCACTTAAGCAGTGACAAACAGAAAGCAACAATGGTAGTTAGGCTGGAGACAGAGTAACTCCTGCAAATACACCACACTAATGATTGAATTGATATTAACATAAACATCTATTATTTATGGATGAAATACATAACTTATCACCACTATGGTCTAGAGCATTTGCAGTTTCCAAAGTGAGGGAAATGCTCATGAAACGCAAGTAGTTTGTCATTTTATCAACAACTCTCAAACCTCCAAAAATACTTCTTAACTACATCCAGAAAAATTACAGACCACAGCCATGTTTGCCTTGTGATTACTTGAAAGCTAAATAAATCTTCTCTTTGAAGTGGCAACGAAGGTTTTTGAAAGTTTTACTGAGTTTTTGGCCACAGCTTTTATATATAAAAGCACCGATTTAAAACTTATTCTATCCCAACCAGGATAGTTTTTGGAAACACTCTGCTTACTTCCTGGATGGGTTTACATTTGATTCAATCACAGTAATTCTACAACTCTCACAATACTGAGAATTAGTCAGGAAAACAAAGAATATTGCAGATATTTTCATTTATAGATGACTGGTCTGCTGTTTGGCGATCTTGCAACCAGGAGTGGGAGAAATCATTCTCTTCTTTTCAATAGCCCATGGCAGAAGCAATTAGAAACAGTCTCAAAGTACATGAATCGTCTTCTCCTGATTTCATACATATGCTCTTATCTTAAGCCTTTAGATCACCCTCAACTCCCTACTCTGTAAAACTTACACTACACTTACATCTCCAGTCACACCTTTGCCATCAGAGACTTCACTAACTTCACATATACCATGCAGCTTTTTTTGGAAAAATTACTTCAGGACCACAGCAATCCTGAAGAAACACTGATGCCCAGGTTAACATCCTCTATAGAAAAGTTTGTGAAGAGACGGTGCTTGACAACATCTGGCAGCTGCAGAACTATCTGGGCAGCTTTCTTGCTTTTGGTCATCTCTGAATACTGCAGACCCTTAAGGAACTCAAACTCAAGAAGAAGACCCATTACAGAAATTAAACCATAATACAAGGAATATGTTTTACTATAAACCAGTAGTCTGCACAGTCAGACTGGACAGGACTCTGGGCAACCTGATCTAGTTGAAGATGTCCCCACTCATTGCAGGGGTTGGACTAGGTGACATTTAAAGGACCCTTCCAACCCAAACTATTCTATGGTTTATGAGAAATCAGTGGGCCAGGAATGTAGGTCCATTCCTCCATACTCTGTTACACGCAGAACAGCACCTAGCTTTGCTGCATTGCTGGCAATGGTGTTAGAAGGGCTATTAAATGTCACGAGTAAGATTTTATTACAGTCTAATTACAAAGGAGGTAAGAGAAGATTCATTGTCTCCTCTCTGTCTCATGTGGTATTAAAAGCATTTCCCAAAGCAACACAATCTGGTTAAGTCAAAACTAGGTACTAGACTTGTTGTGCCACAGGTATGACCTAGGTGTAGCAACTCTGCCTTTTGTTTAATAAAGAGGAAGAAAACAAAAAAGGCTGTGTGACGATTCCAGCAGAAAAGGAAGAAATGGATCAAACTTAACTCTGACATGCAAATTTAAAACCCCAAATCTTAATGGAAAAAAGCAGCATTTGGGGTACCTGTAACTTCCCAATACACTGCACTCCATTGCTTAGGAAACCTTTGCGTCTGTGGATCTTTTGTGCTGAAGCTGTATGCCCTGAGTTCAGGCTCAGTGTTCTGAGGAGCTGCAGCCAAAACAACCCAGTCACTTCCAAGAATGTAGCTGGGCAAAAAAAGGAACCTTTTATTCTCAGAACACAGGGCATTGAAACTTGTCCCAGCATAAATTCTTTTCACTCCCCAACTTGTGAGTACTTGAACTTGGAATTCCAAAGCGGCTCTTCCACAGTGGGTTTCTGTAAGTCAGGTGAAATAAAAACATCATCCTGATTACTCTTTTGCAAAATCTTCCTGTTTAAAATTAGATATAGGGGAATGGATAGCCAGTCTGCTAAATCAAGGACTTAAGAATTAACACTTCTCAGTCATTTGATGAGGACGAGTTTTAGCAGCACTTACTTGTACAAAACGATGGTGTTGGGATGTTTGATACTTTCATTTCACAGATGTAACTAAGTTCAAGCAAAGGCCAATCAGGACTATTATCAGTTGAAGGCTGAAGAGATATTTACTTGCAGGAGATGAGACAACATTTAAACTTTTATCATGGTCCATGTAATTTTCTTGAGAAACTTTTATTTCTAGCCATCAGAGATATGAAGTCTGTGTATAAAATATACCGTGTGCTACAGCAACTTCTTTTCCATTCAAAAAGGCTGGCTCCCATTTTAAAAAAGCAGAATTAAACTGCAATCTCAGCTCAGCATTAATAGGAACAGCAAATATAGTACCCTAAGATAGAGTGCCTATAACACACATAACTTATCTGTACAGAACAAGCTGGCAGAGCAGTTATGTCTTTAGCAAACCAGACTCAATATAAAAAGGATTTACTTGCATGCAAGAACATTTGCAGTCTCTGTGCAGTTTTACTTTGAATAGATTTAACATTAACTAGTTCAACCACATTAATCCTTGAGCTCTAGACTCCTGGAAAAATATTCATCATTCTTCATTTAGAACCAAAAATGACATTTGCGGCAACAAAAGGTGGAATTTCAAAGAAATGTATGCAAATTTTAAATCATCAGTATCTAAATAAATATGAAAACCTCCCAACTTCCTCAAACAAAAAAAAGATTTGTAGTAAAGCTGTGCTTTTCTCATTTATATCAGAATAAGTTTTAAGCTTTAAAAGCCAGAACTTGAAGCAGCTTTTTCTCAGATAGTAACGACCATCATTTTTGAAGTGTCCCAACTGCAAAGGCTAAATTGCAGCAATAATGATGAAATACTCCAGTCAGAAGGACCTCTAGATTGAAAATTTAAATGAGAAACCAACTCAGTGCAGTTACTGATAATGCAAGTTAATTAAGAGCATTTTCAAACATTTGTTCTATTTCCTCACTGTGATTTCCAGGTTTGCTGAAGAGTTTCCTATTGTGCTGCACATCACGCTCCAGGGTACAGCAATAGCTGCCCTTTATGCAATGCCTTTATTTGATACTTTGAATTTACAGTTTATCTTGAGATAAAGGCGCAGAGAAACGGATTAACAGAAAGTATGTTTTACTGCCACTACGCTGCCTTCCTGCTGGAGAAGGACAGATGTTTGTACAGCTAAATCCATCTCTGGTTGTCTCCCATTCCCCAACACTATTCACTGCCCTCTCCCCTCTGCTGCAGACCCCAGCCTTCCAAAAAGAACCCCACCAAAATGCAAAAAGCCCTACTCCCTCCATATGTTGATCCAAGAAAAGAAAAGACTATGAAGCAATTGAGAACAAACATGAGAGCCCTACACCAGTACAGCCCCCACTCCAAGCTAGCTAAAACTACGCTGGAGTGTTTTGACATCTTGGTGTGTGTACACATGGACCAGCAGGCAGGGAGGTTGCCGCATTTTCCTATCCCGAGTAATATGCAAAATGCCACGGCACCTGGCCCGCTGCTCTGGTTCGGGGAAGATTAACTTGCTCTTCACCTCAATAGCTTTGGGTAACTCTGTCCCTCTCAAAAAGCGGGACTTACACAACAGCTCCACCATCGCTGTGGTAAGAAAATTTCCTTGGAATGCAAAGCCTCCTCTCCACTTCAGACGGATGTGAGAGATGATCCTGCCTCCTGCAGTGAGGTCTGATTTTTCAAAAACAGCTCATCCATTGGTTTATGAAACTGAGCTTGTGAAACACTAAGTGTGTCTCCTATGAGTTTAATCAGATTCCCTTCCCCTACAAGCCACAACCCCAGAAAGTCCAGCTTCTCTCCCATTCCCTGGAGAGCTGCTGTCTTGTGGATGGCAGGAGAAGGGAGACTGTCTCCTGCTCCACATGCAGAGATTCCCATCCCTCTCCAGTAGACAGCACTTCACCTGCCTGTCATCCTCTTCAATAACTTGTCTTGGAAAACTACAACAGTTTGAGCAAGTCTCATCTGACTTGTGGGTCTGAACTTTGATATTTGTTCACTGTCCAAATCTCTTCCCTCACACTTCAACAAAGCACCTTTCTTTCTTCTTCCTTTTTATTTTTAAATTTTACTCTCCCAGGCAGACACCAGAAACATCCCTTGTACAGCAACTTTTCCTCTCAGTACCACATTCAATTTGCATCTTCCAAATACAAATTCTCATCTTTTCTCCCACCAGTTGTGACTTCTGCTGCCAACTCTCCTACCTCTCTTAATCAAGTATATTTGTCAATGAACTTGCAAGTACAATGTATGTGCTTGATAAAGCAAAGACATGTAGAAATAAGCTGCCAAACACTTTTACAAATTAAACAAGGCTTTAACCTGCCTCTTGCTTCCCTCTCCCAAGTTCAATCCCTCTCCAAGGCCTTGTATCCTCCTTCTGCATGCAGCCACCTCCATGCCTGCTGTTCTGCTCTCAGCTTGGTTCAGCATTTCTGTATTTCAGCATCTTTACCTGTCCCACCAGCCTCATGCTTAGACTGGGACAATGCAAAAACCATTGTGCCACTCTTTAGTACTAACCCAAGTTAAACAAAAAAAGCTCCAGCCTGCCACATTCCAAGCAAAAGCACTTTCTGAAATACCAAAATGTACATCACTACATTTTATAATAACATAACCAAGCAGCTTTCTGGTCAATGAATGTAAAGAACCTCTAGTTTTTTTAAAAAACTTCATTTGACTTCTTGGATTCAACCCACTCTTATTTATTACACAGGGTTTTTGCTCATTTCAAGGCTATGTGGTTTGCTTTAGCTTTACCATTTCTGCCTTCTGTACATGCTCTCCTGTCCTGGCTGTATTTTCTACGTTCACTACCTCCACCGTTGAACCCTTCCTCAATCTTTATTAAAAAAAAACCCCCAAAAACCAAAAGACCAACAAAACCCCACCCAAATTCTCTTCCTCACCTCACCCACGTTCCGAGAGACGCCCGCTCAAACTCCCATGCTTGTTTGTGATCTGCTGCCTGCACGCTCTGCCTCAGAGCCCTTCCAGGCAGCTCTGCCCCCAGCAGCTCCCTGTAACACACACTGGAGGATCAAAAAAAACCCCTAACAAAAAAGCCAGCTCCACCTGGACCCTGCTGCTGTTTCTCCTTTACCTTGGAATAGCAGCGCTCCACTAGAGTTGCTTCTTTCGAAAAAAACCAAAAGGGCTGGTTGCAGCTGTGCTCTGGCAGACAAGATTGGTCCACCTCAAACAGAGAAACAGGTTTTCTTTCCATACAAACAAACAGCCTCCACTGAGGAGGGGAGGAAAGCAGCACAGAAAAGGAAATATTGCAAATATTGCAAACACACCATTTCTAGTAAATCTTTGTCAGTGGATCTTCATTTCTTTGCTCCTTGCAAAGGCTGTAAAACGAATCCATTTAAACCTTATTTTGCTTGCAAGAAAAAGCACATTCTTTCTCACCACTGACTTCCTGACTTCAGCAGGTTCACAGGAGGGTTCACAATCCCTTTATTGTCCACTTTATTAATACGTATGAAGGCTTTCATTTACTACTTGAGCTTTCCATAAGCTCTAAAGATCAGGAGAGATACTACTGAAATGCAATTTGATTGCAAGTAAGCAGCAAAAGAATAAAGTGGAACTAGAACTTGCAAGTACTGGTTATTTCAGGACTTGTGACTGGCACCAAGATCCCCACTTTGTAGATGGATACTATTTCTTCAAAGACTGAACAGCACAAGCAGTGTCTGCCCTGAATGTTCCACTGACACCACTTTTTTCCTGAACACAAAGTAAGTCAATGTGGTTTTCACTGTTTCATTGTCTGACCTCTCCAACTAGCCTAGGTTGCAGCTCTGTCTGGGAGTGGAAACAGGACATTGGTATTGCAGGCCACTGGACTGGTGGGGGAGAGGGCAAGGAAAAACATTTAAAGATAAATTAAAATCCCTTTAATAAATCCTTCTGATCCTTAAAAGTGTTTGGAAATCATATAGACATGGCATTTCCTTCTCGTAGGCTTCAGGGGAGTTTTGCAAGCAAGATTTTCATTGCACTGAGACACAAGAAGATTGAAGTCTGGGTTTCATCCAACTCCACAGGTGGAATGAAAGCAGTCTTAATAAATAGATGGTAGAAATTTTCAGTTCTTGAAGAAGTGAAACCCTCAATACCATGGGCATCTAGCATCTTTTCACAGTGTTTTTGTGACACAGAAGCTGTGGTCACACAGCAATACAATATGTACAACTGTAAGCTTGCTTAAATCACCTTTCCTGGACTCTGAGGCAAATGGCCTAGAGCTGTATTTCAGAATTTTTTTTATTGAATAATTTTTCCTTCATATGCTGTTTTAACAGATGAGTTCCTCCAAAATGAATCACAAAATAATTACTCTTCCACAAACACATACTACTGGTGTGTAGTAAAATCTGTCAGCACAAAACATTAATGATCTTAAATAAAATAAAATAATAGAAATTAAAAAAAAAAAAGACAAAGGACTGTACAGTCCATTTGGGAAATGCTTCCTGCAGCTGGAGAGAGAGAGGATCCCTGCAGCACTAACATCTGCACAAGACAGAGAATTTATTTCCCCCTCTCCCCAGAACGAAACACAGATGGAGGGAGAAGAGGAAATGGCAGACAGCAGATAATCTCTATTTGACACCAACAGACAAAATGACAGTGGAAAAGACTTCTGCCCTCTGGAGTTCACAGGAAACCAGTCACAGGATGTGTCCCTTTCAGCAAGTGTACGCTCTGGCAAGTTGCGTCATTAAACACAACTGGATTTTTCTTAAAGTTACAACCACAAGCAGCATCACATTTTGCAAAACCTCTCACTATTAATATGTTGAAGAATATGAACATAGTCTTAAATAAATATTTGCATATTTAAGTCTAGAAGCAATGATACAACACCTGCTCGAAATATATACATATAACTAATAATCTGCTCCATTAAGCCCAAGGAGGAAAACCTCTCACAGACACAACTGACCTGGGGTTGGTTTGGGTTTTTTTTTTTTCTGTTTAAAGAAACAAAACTGAAATTGCAAATCCAAGTTCCATCAAAAGGCTTTCAGGTAACCTTTTCTCAGAGCACAGTATAAATGTTTACCCACTTTTCTCAAAATGTCATCAACGTCATGTTGGGGACATGCAGTACGGGCACTGAACCAGCTTTTACTCATACAATAATGTTAATGGGCACAGGATGTGATTGCATTTTTATCTTTTCTTTAGACTCCTTAAAGTGTTCATCATGTGTCCAAATACTACTGACCATGGGCTTTTCAGGATTTTCTTTTCTATTATAATTCATAAGTAGCTTATACAAGCACACCAGGGATTATATGACTCAAATGCTGTTTTGTGGCTTTAAAAATATCTTTACTTCAAATAAAAGTCAATCACCAAACAAGATCTCCTCACCCCGACCTCCTCTAACAATCCTCTCCCTTTTCCTTCTAAAAACGAAGGTAGCAGTAACAAAACAAAACAAGACAAAAAAAAAAGAGGAAAAACCCAACAACTTTCAATAACTCTGACAGTTTGTCAAACCTGTCATGTTCAAGGTAAAAGTCATTATAACACTGAAAACTAGAAATTTTTGAAAAACACAAAGAACATAACCTTTTGGTTCTATTCATAATTTTTTTTCCGATTGACACACGCCAGCTGTTGAATGATTGTTTTAATGCCTCCTACTTCCACTCTGTCAGTAAAAACAACAAAAAAATTCAGTTCACATTTAACAAAGGGCTCATTTACAAACACCTCATTTAGCAAGTAAAATTTGTATGTTGCTTCATCCTTGAACGTCTTACGTTCATCCTATAAGCTCATTCACCGGCACAAGTGCATTTTGCAATATCCTATCACCCCATTGCCACACTATGGAGATTTATATATATCCTTGAAGTCTCTTGCTGAGAGTCAGAAAAGGACAGCTTGATGAGTTTGTCCTTTGACATGCAAGGAGCCCAAACAGCTTTCAGAAGTGTTTTACCTCTTATTTTTAAGGACGATAAACTACGTTATAAAGTTTAGAGAAATTAACCTGAGAGTATTAACTGTCAAATGAGATGAGGGAAATGAGATCATAGGACTGGAGCTCTTCGCAGAAATGCATGAAAAGAGGTGCTGATGGTTAATTAAGATTGTGCTGATAAGTGCCAAAAGTCAAGTTCTCAATTTCCCTTACACCTTTCAAGTATAATTAGGTTTAAAATAAAACAGAGTAACAGTGCTGACGGACACGGGATCACTTGTTTATGTTCTGACTCGGCTTTGTGTTACCTGTAAAGGATGGTAAGATTTCGTGTATGCGCATTAAAGAGCTGCTTCACATTCTTTAACTGAAGAGCTCTTGGCATGGTACAGACTGAACTCCTGAATATTAGTGTTTTATAAAAAAAAAAAAAGGAACAAAACCACTCTGGTCACCCCAAACTACAGCCGGGTAATCAAAAAAACAGAAGTCCAATTTGTAAGCTCTTCCAGGGTACCAGGCTTCTTTGTAGTACAAACCACACTGTCCCTAACCCACTGGGGTGCTCAGAAAGCCAGCCTGTGGCTCAGACCATTCCCCACACACACGTGTACAGCACCCTCCCACCCACAGGAAGGGAGAGATGCGGAGCCTGGGAACGCCTACAGTCCCAACAGCACCAAATTTCCATTCTGCATTGTGTCTCTCTGGTTTCTCGCTCACACAAAGGCTGGTTTGTCATCTTTGCCACAAGCGCTGCAGGCAACAGCAAATTAGTGTGGTTCACATGTGCTGACTTGCAACATCAGCTCGTAGTGAGACCTCTCTGGTTATTGAGTGTGCTGCTTCATACCTGAACAACAGAAAGCTTCACGCCTCAGCTTTCGCTCTCCCCATCTCACTGCGGATTCGTGTTAAAAGACCAGTTACACACGTCTGCATGACAAAAATATTAAGGCTAAGTATGAAGTTCTGCACACAAACACCAGATTTCCCAGAGCTGTTACTGGTTGTGCCGCTTGCATTTGCCTGCCCTCCCCAGCTTGCCCATGACTTCACTGTAATGCAGCTCTTAATTACATGGTCACACAGAAAGCTTCCCATAAGAACACAATCTCCCCTTCAGTGCCTAAATAGCTGGTGCTTATTCAATGTGGACGCTTAATATTTTCTTTTTGACATTCACTGTCATTTTACACAACACACTTCTCAGCTTGCTCCAGAAACACAGCCAGCTCGCTTATGGGTCCCTGCACTGCTCAGCACATGAGTTTTCCCTCACAAAGCATATATTTTTTTATAGCATTCTAAGACACCAGGAGTATTATTGGTACTTGATGACGAAAAGAAGATAAACTCAAAAGTGTTCTTTGTTTAGGTGCCCAGTTTGACAGAACCAAGGCCTGATTATTCAGTACATCTACAGCAATGAGTCCATTGACTTCCTTCGCAGTTGCACTAACTTGACACTTCTCCACTCATCCCAGAGTTTATTAGATGGCTACACTGCAAAATAAGTCACTTCTCTTAACAAAGTGTGCTTAAGTGGAGTCTCTTTCCCAGATGCCTAGCAGGTTCTTGCCTTTTCCTTCCTACAAACTTCCCCACCACTTTCACGTGGCACCTCCCAGTTCCTGCAAGAGGTGAAGCTGTGATTCAGCAGGAGACAATCTCTCCTGATACTGTCTTGGTCTGCTCCACGGGGCACTAAAGTAAACAGGGATCTTCTCAGCTGAAAAGCCCAGGATCCCATCAGGCAACTAAAACTCAAACTGCAATACACAAACACTGATACTGCAAGCACTTAGGCATCCTTGACATCAGGAAAAAAAACCAACCAAGGAAACGTTCTTTGAAATGAGACTATTTTAAGATTGTTAAAAGCAAACTCTTCCCATCCCCTGAGAAGTTCTCATCACATGAGTGTGTGTGATTAATCAACAGGCTGATGCACAGTCTCTCCTTTTTAAGCTCAGGGAGAAATGGGAAACTTCATGCTGTTTTTACTGCTGGGCTAACCACAATCGAGGGGGAGGACAAGGGGTACACACCACTTCATTTATCAACAGATTTCATGGGTTGTTGCTACCAGCAGAAGGAAGAGCCTAAGTCCTCAAATTCTCAGTTCAATTACCTCCAGATTAGACAAAGAGGACTCCAGAATCCATGATTTCTTGCTCAACTTGCTTTAAAGTCTTTTCTCTGCTGGAAAAGAGATGCAGAGAGGCTAGAGGAATTGGTCAGAATGATTAAAAAGGAGAGAATGGGAAAGAAGTACACGAGCAGCCTTGAAAGATGAAGAAGGCTTTTACAAAGTGACAGTGCATTTCACTTGCACAAGAAATGCAGGCATGAACAGACAAGCTTCCAGGACCTGTTCCCGTTTAGTCCACTGTTTCTCCGAGTACACTGAAGATAACAGAGATGCTTTGTGCAAATACTGATGACAGCTAGATATTAGAAACTCTCCAATAACCAAAGTGTGGAGAGAGCAGTTGGAAATACTCTTCCCTTGAACTCTCCGGAAATCAGTAGTGACCTCTGTTCACTGTATCCTAACTTGTGCCGTTAGGACTGGAATGATTTAAGACACCTGCATGTCCTAAATTTCTACCATGCACAGTTTTGTGTCACTCTTGGAAGCTGTTCTCAGAAAAGCAAGATTCACAAAACCTCACCTGGCATCTGCCCGCCCTTATTTCAACATGCCTGTGGTTTAGGACGCAGCCTGAATCAATGCTGAGGTAAATACGTACATGTTATGTCAGTTCTGGATACAGACACTGCAAAAAGCCATGAGAGATACTGGGCAGAGATTATGGGTGGGCAGTCCTCCCACTTAACACCCCTTACTGAACATTGCTGATATACATGCTCTAACAGCAGCTGGAAAGCTCTGGGCAATTATTTGTAACTGAGCTGGCAGCTAAAGGCTGTTCTTCTGTACTTAAGAAAACCAATTTCCCTTAGAGAAGCAGTAGGTTATTAGTGCAGAAGTACTGGAAACACCTTAGGAGCCACACATCTCCAAACATTCCACTCTCCTCTATGAGGACCATAGAAAGTCCCTTTCAAAAAGCAACAGAGCTATTGCAACTGCAAGCTTCTAACTCTCTGAAGTAGCTGGGAAATGATCTATCCTGGACATCTATTAGCAGAACCCTAAAATACATAACACAGAGAAGATAATAAAAACAAATTACTATGTGTGTTATATTTTTCTTCTAGACATGTCTGCATAGCAATTTAGGGGAAGATCACTGGGAAAAAAAGAAGGCATTGTACTGGATGTGAGTAGCCACAGTTAAACCTTCTGGAGGTTCAGGGTGTCACCTCCATGGTGAGGATCCCCACTAAGTGTCTGCAGCTCAGCCAGCCTACAATTGTAGGATGCCTCTGCACTAACCTGCCAGCCCAGGTACTCTGCTAACAGCAGTGTGGACAGATGGACAGGCACCCACACCCCACCTTTACCCTTTTCACCAAGAGCAAGGCCAACACCCCAGCCCGAGCAAGCTGCTTAGGTGTGAGCAGCCTGCAGGAGGGTAAAACCAACACAAACCATGTAACCCAGAGTAACTAATAAGGGTCCAACTCTGAGCTCTGTACAGAGGAGTGCCATTTCATCATACCTATGTGGTAGCAGCATCCAGCAGAAGGGCAAACCCCAGACCAATAACACATAAAAAGCCAAACCAAACCCAAAACCAAGCAAAAAAACCCCCCAAAACTCTGTCAAACCTTGAATAAATCTGTTAGAGCTCACACATGTGCAGATAAATCCTTTTCACTGTATCAGTTTAATAAAAGATAATATTGGTTTGAGCCAAGGTGGCACAATTTGTCCAGCTCTACTCACTGAGAACTAATGCAGGATGCTTACTAACAAAAAAAAAATAGCAAGAGGTGGTTAACAAAACTGACAAACCATTCAATGTTTAACAGGAAGTCCCAAGAAACGTCAAGTTTCTCAGCACCCAATATTGCAGCAATACATTTCTTCCTCTCTCCTGCCTCCTTTCTTCTTTCTTTTTCTCCAGAGGATGAATTTATCTCAGTTCCAGTAAAAGCAGAAGAAGTGAAGAAAAAAAGCAGCATGTTGACTGGTACCTTTGCTGCTGCTGAAAATGCAGAACAAATATGAAATGTCAGAGCCTGATACTCCCAGAGGAAAGGGCTGGCCCTAGTCAAAACTTCTAGTGTAAAGCACAGACATAGAAACCTCAGCCTACAAACAGAACGAAAAGTTTTGTCTGCTCCCCTTTCTGCTCTATTCATCCCCAAAAGTTTCTAACACCAAGTAGTTTCCATAACTGTCACTGAAATCTAACCAGCAAGACCTTAAAGGGATCAAGCAGACAGTCCCTGGACTTCTGGATAATGAAAAGGATACAAATGAAACATCTCTTTTGGGACATTAAAAATCCCTGGTCCTAGGAAGAAGAGACTGAAAACTACACATTCTGTGTACTACCCATGTGAATTTAAATATAGTAAGGCATTATTTCTGGTTACACGCAAGTCAACCATTTTTCCGTCAAACTTGAGGAGGAACATTACTGAGACGCAGATGCAGCCAAGTCATGTCCCTAAAATGCCATGACTGGCTGGTAGAGCAAGTCTGGGAGACTGCTGGGTATGCCTAGAAGGCAAACTGGCTAACAGGCTTTCAAGTCCTATATTGAACATGAAGAGTTCAAGCAGCTTGGGTTACTTTTGTTCTATAAAAGCCTGATAAATAAGCCTTACTGATAAAGATTCCGCATTGAAAAAATGAAAAAAAAAATCATACTTTGGCTATCAAGCAGCTACAGTTTTGAACTTCCTAGAAATAAGAGTCACTGAATTTAAATATCAAGTTGTTACCACTGGGCCAACAAAGCTCTGTTTCTTACTAATGCATCCTCCTGTTCTCCCCCTGACTTCCTACTCAGTTGTATCATTGAGCCTTCCCTTTCACCTCCCCTTCTGCTCCATGTCTCCTGCCACCCAAAAGAGGGAAGAGCTATGGCTAGTCAAGCAGAACATACATGCTGACTTGGTTTGGCAGCATCCAGGTGTTTGACATCCACAAGCACTGAGTTCAGGAGTCCCTTCAGGAGGGTTACAAGCACAGTGCCTCCTCTACACACCTGCCTCTTCCGAAAAACATCGGTCATGAATATCATTCAGTCATCTTCAAACTTACTCTGAGACATCAAAAGACTCCAAGTTTGAGGGACAAGTGAACAAACTGCTTAAAGCTTATGCCTATGAGAGACAATATATACAAAAATCCATGCTTTTAATATGTATTTTCTATATTAAAAACCTCACTGTACTCCTTTAATACTTTTTAAATTTTGCAATACACAGACAACTGTACTGTGTGGTCCCTCACACTACAGGGACAGGAGACTGAAGGTTCAGTTTCAGAAAGTCATAAAAGTGGCATAAATCTTCAAATATTCATTATGTAAACCCAAAGAATTTCTTATACTTCATATCATTCTTAGTTTGCTTGATAAATACTTCTCCTAAAGAATGCAAATTTGTACACAGGCAAAAAAAAAAAAAAGAACTGGTATTAAAAACTGAAGCAAAGGAACCCAAACCACAGGTGCCAACAAGGAACTTAAATTTTATCTGAGGAATTTTGGCAACTCATCACAAATGAGCTCTCATAAGAATACCAAAATTAGGTTAGCAGTTTCTTGTGAACATCAGGTACAGAAAAAAATGCCCCCAAAACACAACAAATCTACTGCCAAGAAGGTTTATGCTGCTTTTTTCAGGGCTCAGACACTGCTAATTAAGTCTCTCTCCCTTTGAGTCAAAAAGGGGTAGGATGTCTTCTTCAACATGTTCTCCCACTCCCCAAAAAAACCAAAACCGAAAGGAAAAAGTGTTCAAAACCAGTTATCTATATAGACAGGCAATGGCATGTACTACACCTCTAGTCCAAGCATGTGGCACGCACTCAGATTTAAGCACATCAGCAAAGGCAGTCTGCAAAATTACAATTCAGAGATGAAGTTACTGAGATCCTCCCTGTCCTTTTGTTTTAATGCATTGTATCCTTTACTTTGCGTCTTTAGCAAATGTGATAATTGATCTTTTAAGCTGCTAAAAAGTAATTCTTGCCAAAATGACATTGGAAATTCCTACACCATAGAACCAGAGGAAATAAGAAGCCACCTTAAAACAGCACTCAATACGTGATGTGCTTAGGGTCAAACCCCAAGGCACTGCTTTTCAAGCGGTAGGCCACCACATGCTTGTCAGAGAATAAAGTCACAAGATGATGAGGAAAATAATCTGACGCACATCTATAACATGAAAGGACCATTTCTGACATTTTTGGTTCATACACATATTACACACAGGCAGCCAGTGTGCTTGAACAGCCAAGGTCAGCTATCCTGGAGGGCATCTGCATCTTCAGGAAGGTTTGAGATTTGGCCGTGGTGGAATGGGTGAGGGCACGGGGAGTCAGTGGGCTTGTCTGTTTGGACAGCACTGATAATGCTTTAACTATTGCAAAACAGAGAAGAGAAAATAGTGTCAAATACTGAGCAATGCTCCAGCTCTTGCCACTCCTTTTATAGAGGACTTCCCTTGTTTAATTTTTTTTTTCAAAGAGATTAAAAAAAAGCTACAAAGAAGCCAATGTATTGCTTAGAAACATCTGCCAACATTAACACAAGAAAATTGAGAATATTTTTAGGATCAGCCTCTACTACACCCATTTATGCATCAGCAATTTCAAAACAGCATAGATCAGCCACAAATCAACTCCACCAACTAGTCTTCCAGACAGTGCAATCAAAGTATATATTAAAAATACCTGAGTCACACTGGTGGAGTGACCTCCAACACAATTTGAATGTGTTAGATTTAATTAGAAGGTGTTGACAAGTACACACACATTCATTCCATAAGAAAAATATAATCACCTTTGAGATCTTGAGCAAGCAGCTGCCACCACACTACCTTGGGCCTTGGTGGCCAAATCAGCATGTAACATCTCTAGCTCAAAACTCCCACCCCTTCTTCCTCTCCTCCAAAACCACTCAAGTATTTAAATATTTGAGATTGGTAACACTAGCTTCCAGTCTTGCCACCATCCAAATTTTACTCAAATGAGTGGTCAGGGTCAGGATGCAGAAGACTAAAGGTGCTGGCATTGTCTGGAGTAGGTACTGATCTCCTGCACTCAGTGCTGTTTGTTGCCTCATGTCCCAGAGTTTCTACCAAGATAATACACATCACACTCTTTAGAAAAGGAGGTTTGTGACTTCTCTATCTTGTCAACAATAACCTAAATCTTGCATAATTCATTTAACTAATAATAAGTGTAAGTTGAAACACATTCCCCTCATCTTTCCATTGGAACTATTTTACTCAAGCTGCACCCAACCACCAGAAAACTTGTGAGCTTTTCACATGACTTAAATCAAAACTGGAACAAAAATTCTGAATGCTTTCAACTCTCACTCTCTCCCCCATGAGAGCTTAAATACTGGACCAAGTGACCCTAATTTCTGATTAAATAAAAGCAAATAAATAAAAGCATGCACCCTCCTGAGCTAGTGAACCTCACCTGAGTGGCCATGGCGAGAGCTGTTCACCAGCACCACCAATAGTACCTGGAGAAGGTCTGTGTCCCCGAGGGTCAGGGTGTGTGTGCGCCCATTAATTACTGTGATCAGGCAAAACTCCCCATTTGTCCACACAAAACAGTGAACAGGTTAGTAGTAAGCCTCCACTTTGATGTATCTCTTGCACAAAGTCCTTCTGCTACATAACCATGCCTCGGTAACCTGAACGAGCTGTGTAACCCAAGGATTGCTTCCATACCAGGAGGGGCTTCTTGCTCACTCTGAGCTGCAAACAACCCAACCTACAGTGACAACTGTACTGAGTGAAAAAATACAACTAATTTTCTGGGGCTGGGCAAAAAAGTAATCCATCTTTTTATTTTTTAATCACCGTGGATATAAGCAGTTCTGCAACTTTATGATCAGAGTATTGTGAACACCCATTAGCTCAAGGATAAACAGCTCATTTGTGTTGGGAGATGAGAGTATTTGCAGGCAAGGCAAGGAAGGTGAGCAGTGGAGAAGACTGAGGTAAACAAGCATGAAGACAGGATTGCTGTAAGCACGGTTATGGGAACAAAACAGATGAAAGAGGGACCACTAAAAGAGCTTCTGGCAGCCACAGCCAGTGCCACAGAGCTAGAACAAACACCCAAAGAAAAATCAGAGGAGGAAAACAGTGGTAGCAACAGCCAGAGTAGGAAGGGAGGCTTTGAACAACTTCTCTGGGGGGAACAAATATGAAAGGTTAAATAAAACTTTAAAAAAAAAAAAAAAAAAAGCAGCCTGACATTTCCCCTCCTTGGCCACCTTCCACAGCTCAAACCTCTCTACCACTTCCTTTTACACCAGTGGGCTGTTAAGGCTTCCTTTTTCTTTGATGGAATAGGTACCCAGGAGGTCCTCCAGGCACAGGAAGCCCAGCCATCTCCCTGACCACCAGTGAGTCAGGCAGCAGACAGCATGCTCTCAACACCTCAGACACTTACCTTGCCACGGCTACTTGTGAGCCAGAATTTCCTAAACTAAACATTACATACATACATACATATCACACATTAAAGCAGGCACATGCAGGTATAAAATTTACACCTTCAGCTGATCCCCCACACTGGACCTCTGAGCTGTGTGATGTGAGCCACACACTCTTAGAAGTAGCAACAACCGCAGGATAAGCCCCACGTGCACAGGTTTGCTGATGGTTGTGGGTTTATCTTGTACTCCAGTTGTTCTGTGTTTTGTCAGGTAAATATTAATTTCAGTACTTAAAACACTAATCATGAAATTTTCACTCTGTGTGTGTTTGGAAAAAAATAATCAAATAGTGTAGGAAGATTAGACCTTAAAAAACACAAACTACAGCAAATCACATGTAGTATATCAGTCACCTATAACACCCACTCACAATGACACAGCCTCAGAAATCTAGTGGAGAAGAAAACACCTTCTGGTTTTAAAATTTTAAGCACAAGTTTTTGTCCCACAGCTCCCATGAGGCTCACCTGGGTGGCACGACTCTTATTTCAATCCCCACGTTTGCTACCTAACACTAACTTTAAAGTGGGTAACTTAGCTAATAGCCAAAGTACTGCCAGGAAAACAAACAGAATACACACAATGCATCTCTTTGCATATGCTGTTTACGATGCATTTTCTTCACTGTTTTACCAAAACATGTGATACAATCTTACTGCTTCAGGTTATACTGCAGTATGAAGCGTGAAGCACTGCTGCAAAAAATTCACTACAGGGAAATTGAAAACCTTTGCAATTTTCTGTACACAGACACTGGACTGGTCACCTCCTTCATGTAACTGAAGCAAAGGACCATCACTGCTCCAGCTCTTTTTGAGGTGACAGAGCCTTCAAGTACTCCCCTGTAAGGGAGAGTTTGCACCAGCTCCAGTTTGAGGGAAATTAAGATAACTGGCGGCAACTGAAGATCTGGCACCAAATAAGCAATTAATTAGCTGACAGGTGGAGCGAAGTAATTATTCCTCTCTATGCAGCATTTGTGAGACCACATCTGGAGTGCTCGGTCTGGTTTGGGAGTCCTGGGAAAAGAAAGACTGACGTACTGGAGGGAGTCCAGTGGATGTCCACAAAGCTGCTGCAGCACTTGACGTATGAAGGCGAGATTGAGAGCTGGGTTTGTTCAGTCTGTCCTGGGAGATACTCAAAACCTGGCTGGATGAGGCCCTGGCTTTGAAGTTATCCCTATTCTGTTCAGGGAGATTATTTCCTGCAAACCTACAGCTCACCTCAGAGATGTGAGAATAACTATTAAAAAGTAGTTTAATGGAAGAACTATTAAAAAAGTAATTCTAGAAAGAAATCTGTTAGCTCTAGAGAGAGATCAGTTACAGAAAATAAATTTTTACAATATGATTGGGTAAAAAACCCATAGGTGATCCTTACTTTAAACAACATTAGGAGTTTCTCCCCATTGTCCCCCACCCCTTTCTTAAAGTATGATGTGAAAGAGTTCAAAGCTACATACTTGCACAATTTAAAAAGGTTTAGCAAGTTCCCATACCAACAATCATAAAGCAAATCTACACGACGTGGTTGGACTGCAATTTTCAAGACATTTTCTCAGAAATTACACCTCACAGTGGCAACACACTGCTGATTATGGAAGAAATTCTTATCGCAGTTTGGGGTAACTACACGATCGGCAAACAGATTTTATTTCCCTTGCAGAGTTGCTCACACCTGCATTTTCTTAATATTTCTGTGATATTTCACTTTTGGAAGAGAGTGTCAGCAACGGTCCAGTGGCATTAAGAAATCCACAGAAATGCATTACAACTTCAAAATTAAACTTGAGCCACAACCCCTCTGTACCAGTTTACTTTGGTGAGACCTCACTCATCAAGAATTACTCTCCAATTCTCATGGTGACACAATTTGAATGCATCCTTCTTTAAAAAAGGCAGATTGAAAATAAACATTGCATACCATCATAGCACCATGCCACCTTAAAGTTTGTGGGTAGCTGTTATAGATGAAGCTCCTATAGAACATAATCACTCTTCTTCCATGGGGCAGATAATGTAAAAAAAAAAAAAAAGAGAAAATAATAACAATAATAGTAAAAATTATTTCTTTTAAGTTTAGTAACAACTTTAAAAAAAGCTAGTTCGAGTAGCCTGATGCTACGAAAATGAACATTCGTCTAGTTAATCCACTCTTTCTGGACATTGCTCTCTTGTCTCTTCTCTTTTGTGCCAAGAAGTAAAGTACAGCCTTTCCGCCACCACGCATTGCCACACAGATACACCCACAGCAACCACGAACACGTCACGGTGGTCCTGGGAGCAGTGCAGGCACACAAGCACAGTGCTCCTCTGGGCTGCTGGGGCTCTCCTGAATCTCACATGTGAGCTCCTCTGCCCACCATAGTGCTGTGCAGGCGTATCTTGGGTCTGAGACTTGCTCTATCCAAGGAAATACAACCAAAGCAATGCTGTCCACATGCAGGCCCAGACTGTCCTCAGGACAGTCCTGCTGTGCCACACTAGCTCTGAAGGTATCTTCTGCAGGACACAAATCACGGAGGAGCTGACCACAAAAGCAAGATTCTGCTGACTCGTTTAACGCCTACATCTATACACTTCATAAAGCAGAACTATTGCATGGGGAGAAAGAAAAAAACCCAACCCCAAACAACGTAACCTCATGATTTTGAATTAAGATTTGCTGAAAATGTAAGCAAGAGCAGAGACAAGGTTACCTCACCCTTAAAGAAGTCACTGAATCACACTGATGGTCAGTGGTTTAAAAAAAAAGTCTATAAATGAAAGAAGTTTTCTTAACCTTTTACGGGACCAGCAGCAAATTGCTGTGAATGTCAAGTCATCAAGCAGTACAAAGCGATGCTCTCCCCACCCTGCCTGTGATGACTGAGGAGGAGGAAAAGGGACACAGTCTTCCCTGCACACTTTTATCTGCAGCCCTATTTGTTCCTTTTTGGCAGCCCCACTCAAACGTCAGGACAAGGAGTTCTGCAGTTTTTAGACATGTCAGTAATGCTGTCCTAAGCAAGAAAGACAGTCAATGCTTGTCTTCTACCTCCCCCAGTGCACAAAAGGTCACTTCCGACATTCAAACATAGGGGATGTTTCTTCCACAAGGTCACAACATTTAGCAGCTCTCTTCTCAGTCACATTTTTGGGCATACTACTTTTCCTACAGAAGGGAAACTCCTAGAGAGGTGTTCAAAGGACATTGAAGCCAATGCTATATGTGGGGTTTTTAGAGAGCATACAGCCTGCTATACTGAGAGTTAAATCTGGCTCTTCAGCTTGTCAGCTCCTGCACACTGATCTTATCCCAGTTGTAGGCTGATGGGCTTACAAAGTTTTTCAACAGTGATTACAGCTAATAAAATCGGTTGCATTAAACATTTTTTTTCTCCTTTTAGAGGTGGTTCGCCTCAGCCCTTCTGAATAAAATAGAAGAGATATTAAAAAATAAAAATAAAATAAAAATCCAACTGCTGTTTCTCTTCAAAAGTCCAAAGTAGGAGGTCTTATGAATATAAAAATCACTGACCATTCAAAGATACCTGGAGAATCTAATATTTGGAAAGAAATTGCATATTCAGCTAAAGACTGTAAGTTAAAATTACGAATGACCTCAGATACTGTGCTATTCAAATGATTAGTTTTAAATAGTTTTATTCCTTCTTGAAGAGAGAGAAACCAGCAAAACTTTTTCAACTAATTTGGAAATGGGACTGAGAGTGTTTCTTCATGAAATCACCAATTCAAATGCTGCACAGAGTGATAACATCCAAAAATTTCATAATCTGTTGGCTATCTCACAGATGAACACCAGAAGGAAATTTAGGAGTTTTCAGTTACTTCCCAGGGAGGCAGACATGCAACAGAACTGGCATTGTTGCTGGTCTTTAGACAAAAATCTTACTGGATATGGGCTCCCTCTCTGTAATTCAAGCTTTATTAGCATACAGTGGCAGCATGCAAGAGGACCTGTTCACAGGGAGGTCTAAAAACATGCAAGAGGTCATTAATTTCACCATAATGAATGCCCTCCACCATTAACCTCACCACCAAGAATAAACACTGAGCATTTACATATAGTTTAAGAAAAGAAACAGTCTAATTGTCTACTCAGACAACAGAGGTTTTCATTCCAAGTCTTAGAGATGCTCTTTTTTCTTGGAAAAAACATATCATAGCTGCCTAGTGAGGGGCTGCCCATAAAGAAAAACACAGTCATAGGAACAAATAAATATTCTTTCTTTTAGGGGTGTCAAAGTTGCTTTTGCTTACACCTGTTCTCCTCCCCTGTCCCTGGGGTGAAAGCAGCTGGCTGGAGGACACAGTCATCACCGTCTTCCAAACAGGGCTATGACCTGGTTTTCTCCACTAAGTCCTAAGAAATGACCAGGTATGGGATGAAGCTTTGTGCTCAGCACTTTCATTGTCCACTGTGGTGGCTTCTGGCTTGGAGAACTTCTGAACTAACCAACAATAATTCTTCTCAATTATTCTGGACAAGAGCATCAACTTCAACTATAAGCCCCAGAGCAGTTCTGTGGTTTAAAGGCCAGGCACAAAGGGAGGAAAAAACCCAATATACTTGTAAAAAAAATAAAAACAAAAGCCCCAACACAATTATCTGTACATCATTATCAGGAGCCACGATAGGAAATAATATTCCAAAGCCATGCCAGGAAAACCTTCAGGGCTGTCTTTTTTGTAAGTGGTACAGCTGCAAGTCAAAGATCAACGTTACGCAAAGTGCTCTTTCACACACAGGTTGTTCAAAAACAAGGGAGGTTGAAAGGTCCTTATTAATACAATAAAAAACCTTCAAATGAATGTCAAAGTTTATTCGTTAAAAATCAGCAAAACAAAAAAACCCAACCCCATCTCTCCCCACCCACAACAAGTAAAATAATAGAAATTGTAAAGAAAAATTATGCTAGGAATCACCAGACAGGTCATTAGAGAACTCTCATGGAATGGTAAAGTTTTTCTTTAAAAAAGCACAAACCTGAATGGGCATTTAATATTAATCTTAATTCTCACAGCCTGCTTAATTTCTCTGTACAGCTTCATATAGCAAACTCAGACCTGCCACGATTGAGATTATCTGGCAAAAATATTTTCAACTTGGACTATACCAAAAAGGCTCAAGAACTATTTTGGTCAAATCTGTTAACAGAGGAAAACTGGAGCCAAGAGGAAAAGGACAATTTTAAACAGAGCAGATATTTCATGCAAGCCAAGCCAATCATTTGAGGTTTCCTCCTTACTCCTCCCAAAATCACTAAAACAAGAGTTATTTTCATGTTAAAGTGGTGCCAAACACTTCTTTTCTGTTAAAGCAAATGTCCTCAATCACACACACACAAGGGCAGCTTCCTCTGCCTGCTTCAGCCAGCTCTTCCCTTGGTCTGTTAAACGCCCCTCCACCCCAGCTACTTCTCCCCTTCTTTGTACATTGTGTTGGTGCCATTACCATCACTTCCAGCTTCAAAACACTTTCCAAATTCATCACTGCGAGCAACAGCACTTTGGTGAATGAAACAGTATTTTTCAAGCACTTTTGGAAGCTTCAGTACTGATGGCACATTTTGTCTGAAATGTAAGGTCTCAATTTCAGGTTATATTTGTCCTTACACAGCCAATGCTTTAGATGTTAATCTGTCTTTCAGAGCTCCCAGAGCTGCTGCAAGGGAGCTTGGAGGATGTGCAGAAGATCTTCCAGAGGCCACCCCAAGAGCTGTGAAGCAAAGTGAGCTACGTGAGGTAGAGTCTTTTTGTTCAGGGCTGGTTGACGATAGTGCCTTTGTTTTGGGGAGAGCAGAGTAACTGCTCTCACAGCACAAGATTCGATACTATTAAAAGTATTTTTGGCTGCTCTGAGGAACTCTGACTGGGCTCCTTTGTACTTGAAAGCACTGAACACATCACTCACAGCTTCTTCTCAACATCCCTCCTTTCTGGTTGTAGCCACAGGGGACCTAAAGCAGGACGGAACAAAGAATTCCCCTAGGCTAGAGAAGGCCTCCAGTCATTGCTGCCTCCTAAAAAATCCACCAAAATAGAGTAAACCAAATAAGCACAGAGGGGTGACCTTCCTTGTTCTCATCAAAACATTCTCACACCGCAGCTGCCTTGTAGAGTTCATCACATTAAACCACATCTCAGTATGATGAACATCAACGACCTTGCTCTAAAAATTTAGGTTTCTGCCTTGAGCAAGAAGGACTTATTACTCACAGATACTTTAGAAAATTATAGTGTGGAAGGGGCAACTTTCAGAGGTGCAACTTCTCTGAATCAGAAGCTAGGCTGGAAAATGTGGGGTAATCTCTCCCCATAGCACCTAGTCACAAGCAACATCAGTAGATCCATTCAAACCGGGAAGTCTTTGATCCAAAAAGGAGCTGCATTTTGGGAAGGGAAGCAAGTTTAAAATTAATTTGCTGTCCTCTTTCCTCTTGAAAAAACGATTTAACTCAGACCATCTAATTCAAATCAGTTGATACTGCCAGGCTATCTTTTTTGATAGCTTTTTCAGATTAAAAACATTCATTCAAATTCATGGTATACAAGGAATAGAGCTGGTCAGGAAAAATCCGACAGTCATTTTCTGCAAGATGATTTAGTTCTATCCACACCTTAAAGCTCTGCAAAACTGCTGCTGATTTTATACTCCAGTAAAAAGTCAAGGTGTCAAAGGTTGTATTTTGCTCCAAACAGGTGGCAGTATTTTGAGTTGAAATCCTTGCTTTCACAGCAAGTTGCCATTTAAAACAGTCAGAAGCAAGATGAAGCATCATGTTTTGATTGACTTGAAGTAATATGATTTTTCACCTCCCCCAGTAAAAGTAGTGATATTGTTCAATTTTGTTCCCGTTCCAAGTGAAGTGAAGTTCCAAAAAAGCCCTACAAAATGTGATTGTTTTCCTGCAGCCAGTGAGTGGTAAGGACAGCAACAGGGTACTTCTCCTTGGCTGCAACTCCTGTAAGGTCAGGCCTGTTTCTAGCTTCAGGGCTCAAGAACACCTCCCACAGACAGGTTTAACTTGACCCCTCTCAAACCAGGAGGCAGATTACCTGCCCGAAACCAAAGCCCTGCTTGAGTTAACAAGTGAGACTGCCCTAGAGCACAGCGCTAACGGGGCTCACGCGCTCGCTCCTTAGGGAGAGTCACACACTCCTCGGATGCACCGAAACAGCTTCAACCTTTCATGTTTCATCTGCACCTGTCATTTCTCTGTCTGGAAGTCAGGCACTAAGGGCAAAACCCATGACAGGATGCAAATGCTAGAAATCCCAATTCTTCTACACCTGCGTGTTTGTCACCTACTGAAACACAAAGTTGGGGTCGTTTTTTTTGTTTCAGTATTTTGGGGGGGGGGAGTGTGTGGTTGGTTGGTTGGGTTTTTGGTGTGTTTTCTGATGGGGTTTTTTATATATAAATTACTACTACCTTACCAAAAGCAGGTTAGGGTTTTTAAACAAACTACCGTGGTACCAAGTAAGACACCTGGCAGGCAGGGAGATGCAGCCCTGGAGTTGCACCTCCTTCTGTGGCACTTTGCATTGGGTGTCCCTGGCAGCATCTCCCCCGCCATGCCGGCCACTGGGAAGGCAGCTCCGAGGCGCACAGTGCATTCAGCATGGCACAGCAAGCAGCTGCATCCCTGGCTCAGGCGTGCGAGATCCATAGGGATCACAACTCAGGGCGCTCCACACCGAAGCACGCAAACCCTTTAGTGGGTTCTGCCTCAAGTAAATGGCTGACTTCCACAATACAGATCTGTAGGCCTTCTGTCACCAAAGGAATCCTTAATTGCTGGATTTCAATGAGACTGCTCGGGTGAACTAGATTTGTTGGTTCAAATCCTGTTTTTGGAGTAATGGGTCAAAACTACTTGTGAAGACAGTTCTGTGGGAGCTGCAGGGGTGGGAGAGGGACCGGAGTTATTGGTTTTCTCCCTCTGAAAGGAAGGTCACTTTGACAATACACACTGCCAGCAGCAGACCTGCCCATAAAGCAAATTACAAAGCACTGTCCATGACACAAACAAACACCATTATTATACGTTCAAAGTAGTGCCCAAACTGAATTAAGCAGAACTTCACAGAACAAGTTTGAATCAAATATTAATGTACACCACAGAGAGAAGGATGAAGGGAAAACACATGCCTCCAACTCTTTTTCTCCCCGAAGTAAAAGCACGGTAATGCAGCAAGATAGAAAAGTGAAGATACTGGTTAAATAAAAGTAATTGGGCATAAGGTGGCCAACAGCTCTAAGCTTTTCTTAACACAATCAAATATATGATATTGTAGATGTACCATATTAAATCACCACAAATGTCCTAGTCACTTTTCACTCACCTTAGCCACAATTCTATTACACTCTAAATCTAGAGCAGATGATACCATGTCCAGATTAGTATATTCAGTTTAATTCAGCTAAGCCACAGGGCTAGTGGTCACAGAGGCCCTCACCGTATCAAACTCCACTCATGAATTTCAGATTACATCATTTAGGCATTTCACATAAAGGTATTGTGGAATCTACTGCAGTCTGTCAAAAATAACTAGTCCCTCAGCAATGTTTTTTCTTACTCATATGAATTAGAAATTTATCAGTGGGTCCTAACTTTTAAAGACATTTGTTAAAATGATTAATAAGCAACTTCTCTATACCACCTTCTTCACTTCTGGCTTGCACTGACTGCTATGCATATATACCAAAGTTGTTTGTCCCTCACTGAAGACATGTATTTACTCAACATCAAAATAATTTCCAGAGAAGGCTGTTGAGGGTTCTATATTTAACAGGTATTTCATGCCACTACGTCTTTCACCAGCAGGCAACACAGAATTTCTGAAACAACCTGCCTGAAGCATAAACCACAAAACACCACAGCCAGTGGCTCACCATCAGACAACTTCATATTGAAAATTGTTTCTTTTGCCAAAGACAAGCCACACAGATGAGGCAGTAATTTGTTGGAGGTGGAGAAGAAGGATGCTTACAGGCACCCTCTAAGAAGCATCTGAACATTTCAACAAATCTGCAGCCTACTATCAACAAAATACAAATTTCTAAAGCATTATTTAAGCAATATTTCTTTCTGTCTTTCATCAAAATTACAGCTCTATGGGGTAAAAAGGGCTTAAGAAGAAACCCAATGTCTTTTTCACAAGAGATACAATTCTTAAAATTGTGCTTATATTGTGAAAAGACACTGACCTACTGACATCCATCAAGTGCTACCAGTTTTCTGAGCACACACATCAAGGTGCTGAAAACTCCTGTATCGCTGGTAACAACCTTTCCGCTTTACTGATACTAAATAAACGTGTAACTGTAAAAATGAACTATTGCCCCTCCAGTTTCCCACTGGGTCAAGCAGGGGCTACACTGGATGTAACTGAGGAGCTGGAGATGCTGCCTTCCCTCCCTTCCCACTCTGGTATTTTCCCTCTGCACTCCTTTGTTCACTTAACAGAACTTTGTTTGAAGTGTGTTTTTACTCCTTCACTGCATGACAAACCCACACAGTCAGAAGACAGGCTTATAAAAACCACAGATCTCCAGCAGGGAGCTCAACGGTGGGTGTAATATTGGACACAGCTCCCCATTCATCATGCACATTCTCTGGATTTCAAGTTGACAGTGTCCCTTTAGCTTACTGTTCCTCCTCATGGGAGACCAGACGAGTGCACCCTAATGAAAACACTTCCTCCACCAGCATATAAACAAACAGATCTTCACCTGCAACTGTTCTCAGCTTCCAGAACGCTAGTTAGAAAGACATCAAGACAAAAAGACAAAAAAAAAAAAAAAAGGGTGTGGGAAGGAGATCCTGGAAAGTGTTACAGCTGCAGGGATGGTGGAAGGAAGGATGTGGGAGTTAAGGAGGTTGTATACAAGGAGGAAAATGACAAGGTCTCAAAGGCGTTCCCAGTCTTGTGCATACATTTCAAAAGCCCGGTCCGCCCTGGTCACTCGTTATTTAGCATTTTAAGAATCAGAGCATATCAGAGTGATTGATGAGCAACTGCAGAGGGTTGCTTTCCACTCAGCCCAAACCTTCTCCTCCAGCACCTACTCAGCCCTGCCCTCCCCGTCACCGCTGAACGGACCAAGGTATCATGGTCTTGTTTCCACAAAGTGACCCCCTTCTCCCGCCAGCCCTCTCCCAGAGCTCACGCACACGCAGAATCCACACAGAGCAGAAACCAGGCGAGACCCCGAGGAAGCAGAGGCCAAACTGAGCATTATTAAGGAGGTCGGGCGACACGTACGCTGTGGCTCTGCAGACGCAGCAAAACGCTGGCACCCATGGTGTGGCGTTTGGTATCGCTCCCTAATCTAAAATGTAGCTGAAAAGGAACTGGCACCAGATCAGCGGCCTCATCTGGGAAGGAACAGAGAGGCTCTAGGGGAGAGACAAGAAACAAGCCTCTTTTCACATCCTACCATCCTTGGGCATTTTGTGCGTCCCTTCTTTCTTCCCTGAAAGAGGCCTTTGTCACAGAGGCGCAAATCCTATACGATTTATTTCAGAGGGAGAGAAGGTCTTTTTATTTATTACCCCCCTCCCCTTTTTGGCAGTTCGGCGACAACAAATAAGTCCCTGTGCTGCGCCCCCTCCTCTCTCCCCGGCCGGCGTCCGCGGGGGCGGGGGACACCGACACGGGCGACCCCCGGGCACGCAGGGGCCGCGCACAGCCGGTCACTGGCGCTGCCCCCGGCCCTCCCCGCGCTGCGGCCGCGGCTCCCGGCAGGGGAGGCGGGCGCGGGGTCCGCGTGTGCGTGCGTGGGGGAGACCCGCAGCAGCGCGGCCGCCTCCCCTCGCCGGGAGCCCCCGCACCCCATCACCGCTCGGGCGCACAAAGGAAACAGACCCCGCCGCAGCATCCATCCATCCATCCATCCATGCATCCCCCCGCCCCCGCTCTCCCGGGAGGGCTCGGGCCCCTCCGTTACCTGGGTTGGTTCGGCTCGGCTCGGCTTAGCTCAGCGCAGCGCGGGGCCGGGGCGGCGCCGCCGCACTCGCATCCTCCTCGCTCCGCTCCTCCGCTGGCTGCCCCCGCCCGCCCGCCCGCAGCGAGGGGCGCCGCTCCGGGCGCCGCTGCCTCTCCCCGGGGCACACGCGCTGCGCCGAGCCGCGGCCGGGCGCGGAGGCGGCGACTCCGTGCGGCGGCACAGCCGCAGCCTGGGCAGGGATGAGCTCGCACGGGCTCCCCGCGCTGCTACTGCTACTGCTACTGCTGCTGCCGCCGCCGCCGCCTCGCCTCCGCTCCGCTCCACCCGGGCGAGCGCGGCTCGGGCGCTCCCTCCCACCGGGGCTCCTGACAGATGGCGCAACCGCAGCGCCGCCGCCGCCCGGCCCCGCTCGCCCGCTCACCCGCCCGCCCGGAGCCGGCAGCGCCCCTGCGCGGGGGCGGCCCTGACTGACAGCGGCGGCGGCCAATGGCGAGGCGCGGCCCGCAGCCGCCACCACTCTGATTGGCGGGCGGCGGGGGAGGCGGGGCGCGCGGCCGCGGGTGGGCAGCGCCCACGGACGCCCCCGGGCAGCGGCCGCCGCTCCGGGCGCTCGGCGGGGCGCGACGGAGGCGGACCCGGGCTGGCCGGGAAGGGAACCGGGGGCGAAGGGGAGGGAGAAGGAAGAAGAGGAGGGGTGGCCGCTCCTGGTCTGGGGTCGCGGCCGGCAGCTGCCAGCGCCGGAGCGGTTCGCGATGCTCCGCGCCCCGCTGGGGCGCCTCGGGAGGCGGGAGGAGTGAGCTGAACGTCTCAACATCCCCGATGAATGGGAGAACAATCTTAAGCAGATTATGCTTTCTTTGTGAAAGACGATGGCTTGTTTCACTGTTATGATTTTTTTTATCCGTAATTCTTGAAATTGGCAGTTCTTGAAAAGGCAACGGCGGTAGTGAAATACGCGGAGGTTTTCCGGAGTTATGGTTTTATTCCATTTTCCACATATAATCGCGGAGTATTCAGCCAGCCGTGCTGGGAGGAGCGCCAGCCCCCGATGTTTGTCTTTCAGGGGTGTACCTGCTGTCCCCACAGCACGGCTGATCACCTTTGCTGGGGCTTCGGTCTTGCAGTGCAGTCAAAGATGTGCAGACTGCGCTGTCCTCCAGTCACGGGTCAGCCTGCTCCACAGGCAGGCGATTGGAAAAGTTCTCTGTACACTTTGTTCCCTTCAGGTTCTCAGCAATGCCATAAATCCTCCCAGCATTTCTCAAGGTGTTGCATCCACCTCCAACGCCCATTGAAAGCACCACATGCTCCAGCTTCAGGTCCTCTCCCCAGCACCGCCCCGTCTGTGACCTTGGGTGCTCCCATACTGACAGATTGGCACATCCCACTGTCACTTGTCTCCTAGGCTTGGAAAGCTCTTTTGCCTTAGGACTGAAGAAATTGCAGTTCAGGCTTCAACAAGAACAGGAGAGACATACAAAATACGAATGCGGAGGGCGAGAAACT
Organism: Lycocorax pyrrhopterus obiensis; assembly: GCA_014706295.1. NCBI lineage: Eukaryota > Metazoa > Chordata > Aves > Passeriformes > Paradisaeidae > Lycocorax > Lycocorax pyrrhopterus. The sequence goes on along the minus strand of JACSVZ010000004.1, from coordinate 68,431,303 downwards.
TAATTAAATATGTTGAAATAGCAGAGAGAACTATCACACAAGTTTTCAATAAATGAGGTTTACATTTCTCTCCCACTTGTCCCTGGATTTCATTTTTTTGTGTGCTGGTATTTAACCAGAGAATTATGTCATCTTGACAATTTGATTTCCTGATGAAATTACAGTTTTACAAGTTCAAATATAAACTTGTTTCTTATCAAGATGTCTACAGCTGACTGTTGAGAACAAAAAAGGGTTTCACTTCTCTGTCTGGGTGACTGTGTAGGTTGTGTGTAGGTGACTCTTGATCATTACATTTCAGGACCAAACAGAGTTTGTTCCACAAGATCACATAAAGAAGATGGGGAATTCCAAAATAAAATGTCACTTGTGTCACTTCTCATTTTAAACTTGATTGTAGATGTACAAAGAACCAAGTTTTTCAGGCTCCTAGGTAGCTCATTTTTAGTTTCTATCCTAATCCTTCCATGCAGATTGATTTTTAAAATCGTTTATTTTACCATGTAAAAGATATAATCAACACAAGAGTAGAAATTTACAGATCACTTGAAAAAACAACTTTTGATTTTCCTCCTGTTGGGTGAAAACTGCAGCTCGGTGGAGAGGTCTGATTATGCCTTTCCAGAAACACTGACTGGGATCCTGATCCTGTAGACTTTGAGGAGCTCAGGCTGCAGCCATTGGGCCAGCAGCAGGCAGAGCAGATTTATGGACTTCCAACTTGGAGACTATCAGGACTACAAATGTGTCCTAATACTCCAGGCTCCTCAGCAGAAAACCAGCATGTGGCTCTAGGGAAAGGGGCATTTTTGCATGCCTTGTTTGCTTTTTTTATGGGCTTATATATAGTCTCACCTCCCCACAGGTCAATAGAGGTTTCTTGGGGACCTTAAGCATCTTGGAAATTAATCAAACAACCAGATATTCTTTCTGCAAAAACTACAGGAAAGAAATGCACTTAATTTTATAATCAAAAAAGTGGGAATAAAGAATCTTTGTCCAAAATTTGAGTGCTCTTGCTCTGGATGGCACAAAAAAAAACCAAACAAAAAAAACCCCAACCCAACAACAACAAAAAACCAGACAAAAAACGACTTGACACTCTTTTTTGAGCCAAACCAGAAAATAACCAATTAATCAATGAAAGCAAACGAAAACAATGTCACACAGCAGCCACAGCACTGCTCTAAGCTTGGGCAGATAAACTGGCTCGGCAGCATGTCATAGAAAATCTGACTCTGAGCTAGTATAGCTGAAGAGGAGCAAGGTGTGGAGGCAGGAATCAAATGCTGGTAGTTGCATGGGAAGCATAGGGAGAATCTTGGGCTTCCCCTTTGGGGTACCTGTACTTTCCTTAGGATCACAAAGCTGCTGTGAGTTCCTGCAGCCCCTGTGGCAGAGGTGGGACATGCTGGAGTGTTCCCTCTGCATGAATCAAGCCCATGTGTCCCCACAGCAGCTCCTCCTCACACAAGTCTTGTTCTTTAGTACTCACCACCATGGTTTGACTGTATTGATGTTTGCCTTCAGGAATCACCCAGAAAATCTGACAGACATTCTCCCAGTTAAACAGAAGAAATAATTAAATTTACCTGCATAACACAGGAGCAGTTCTTTATACTCTCCTCTTATTCTCTCAGCTTTTCTAAATAGCTTAACCTTAAGTCTGTGACACTGTTTTATCTCACCTTCGTCTGTGTGGCCTTCCTCCTCACGCCAAACTACTTTCTCCTTTCTCCAGCCTTACTTTAAAACACTTACTCATTAAAATCTTGAAATAATGTCTGTTGAAATGCTGCTTCTCCATCAGCCATTTTCATGGAGATACTGTCAAAACCTTAATTCTGCAGTCACATGTGCTAAACGATGTGGTGTCAAGATTTCCTCCTCTCCTTCCTATCCCCTGCTCCTGTCTTCCTATAGAGATACATGGCTCCTCACAGCAATATGAGAATTACAGAGCCTGATTAGGATTTATTAGTATTATTAAGTACTCATCTGGGAATACAGGGTAGCAGTCACAAAATGACACACGAGTGTCTTTTGGACTTGTCAGTGGACAAGAAATCAGTGACAGCTATCATGAATGTATGCTAAATAAATAATATTCATAGTTTTCAATAAAAGGTAATATTTTGAGAAGCTAAACATGCTCACAGCTGTAACAGCAAGGAGGTGTAAAAGCAGCTCTTTGTAGAACAGGCCAGGACATCAGCTCAATTTCCTTGGTTGTGTCAAGCCACTCTTGGTAAAACTAGGCTGATTCTCAGAAATAACCATCAGAATTATTTTCTGGGTTCTTCTGAGCCATAATTCGTAAAAGTCAGATCCTAAGGAACTTGTATTTTAAAAGATCCCCAAATTATTACATTTTACAGTGTCTTTTTTTTTTTTTAATAACAGATGTTATGATTGCAATTACCTTTTATAAGGATAAACAAATGTCATGCTCAAATTCTTCACTCAAACCAGTACACTAGTCACAGACTGATAGGTCACTAATCTGCTTCACCATTTTATCTTCTGTCTTACACTTCCTCCCTTTTTACATCGCTAACTTGGCAACACTTCCATTCGTTTTGGTTTTGGCTGGGTGTATTTTACCAGCCTGTCATGTATAGCATATTATAAATAATTACAGAGTAGTGGGGGGGGGGTGGGGGTGGGGGTGGGGAAGGGATCTGAACTTGCCTACAGTATTTTAGGAGGCTGACAGTATTTGCCTAAAACATCCCACTATATTTTCAGGAGGTGCTTCAACTGGGGAGTGCTAAATGGGTCTTGCTGACTCACAGGTGATTACTGCCAGGGAATGCTGAGGTGGCAGGTCTGCCTCCCTGGGGACAACATCTTCGAGGTGTGAACAGCAGCCTGGAAGCAGAAGGGAAGGTTTGAACTGAGCTCTTCATCCTGCTCGTCAGCAATAGTCACTCTAATAAACAGAAGCTGACAGAAGGATATTGGCAGGGATAGGAAAAGAGCACTTTGCCTTTTGTTTACTAGGTAGATCATTTGTGGGAATAGGTAGGCAGAAGAAACATTATCACCTTATATCTTTAAGGAATAAACAGAAGAGGCCTTCCTTATTGCTGTAGCGGGCCTAATCTCAAACATATACGTTCTTACAAGCCTACTTTTCTTACTGTCTTAGAATATCCCTAAAACAAAAATTGGAAGAGGTGTTTCCTCAGAGACTACACAGAGGTTTTCCAAAACCAGCAAAACAGGTGTTAAACTGTAAGAACAGCATCTTCAAATGGCATCACACATTTTCTAAATGTTAAGTTTCTGTGTTTATAAGCTCCAGATGTATTTGCACTCTCTGTGGCTTCACATGGACATGGGGGGAAAAAACAGACATGGAACAACCTTAGGAAATCCAGAAATAGCATAAAAATATTCAAGCCATTTTTCATAACTTCCAGATTTATTAGAAGCCACATCCTACTCAAGTCAGAAAAAAATTTCTTACTCTTATTTTACGTACTCAAATAAACATTTTAAATTCTCTGTGAAAGTTGGTAAAAGGTATTGACTTTCAGTAAAATATTTTTTAAATGACAGTGAGGAGCCTGTGGGATAAGAACACTAAGGACAACAGTTTGTTGCTTTTATAATCCAGCCAAGGAATAGCAATTCTCTTCTTGGGACAGTATATTTTCAAAGATACAGGAGGCAGTGTGTGTATTACATCACATAATTTTGTAGAGATGAAGAACAGATAATATACTTAAAGATGTGCTCCTTCTTCTGTCAGCATTGTCCTCCTTCTGCTGTCAGCATTAGCCCTCTGCTGAGCATCAGAGGAATGCTGGGAAGGCTGGCTTCCTACAGTTGAATAAAGCCCAAGTTTATTCCTAAATATCACTTTCTTCATTTACTTGTAGAGACCAACACCATAGTAGATGCACTGATAAACTGCAGATATATTTCCAAGAAATAGGCCCACATAGGGCTTTGTGATTCCCAGAAGTATGCACTTTTGAAAGAACTACCTCCAAATGCCAAAGACATAGAAGTAAACAGTCCCTTGTCTGTCACTGTTTGTCTCCAAGCCACACGGTGTAGCAGAACTAACATAGCAACCTTCAGGTCTAAAATGTCAGCAGGTGCTAAGAAATAACTGACTCTATGAGGATACTCAGATTATCTGAGGGAATACTTTGACTGTACTGCTTCCATCCCCAACATATAAAATGGGATGAAAATGTCTTCTTACTTGTGCAGCCTGAAAATTAATTACTATTTGTGAAGAATTACAAATATTCTGGGCAGGCTGTACTGCAGAAGCATGAAGAAAATTAGTAATATTCTTTCCCTTGTGGGGCTGAATTTTTGCACAGTGCCACCTCCTGAATGTGAGGAGAGGAATATTTCTATTTTTCTCTCTAATCCTTTTGGCCATTACATCACCAAATGAGTCAGGATCCTCTCAAAAAAACCTGATTCATGTTCCTGTGACTAACTGCTGCATCCACTCAGGGAGGCTACAGCAAGGTTATGTAAACTGTCCCAGTTCTGGCAGTACCCAACTGTTGAACTCTTGACCTTCCACTTCTCATGTTCTTTTAATCTATTTTTGGACGTGATTTCCCAGTTTGCTCGATTTTTTTTTTTTTCCCCGTAATGGTAAAATAACCCAGAGATCTGTCAGCTGGAAGTAGACTGGTTCCATGTGTATCGTTAGCAAAGGCATATGCTAATGAGCTTATTAGAGGGTTGGGAGAGTCCTTTGGTTTCCTGCACTCCTCCTCCTGGAGGCTGCCGGTACCACTCAGAGGCAGTGGGCTCTCCTTGTCTGCCTGGGATGATTATTAGGAAGGAACAAAGTGCACATCTTAGCAGCGAGTTTCCAGCTGTCTGCTGACAGTGGAGCACTGGTGGGTGTTCCCACCCTTTGGGGTAGGGGCCGAGCTTCTCATAGGTTGTCTTACATGCCTTCTTTCCCGAATCTGCCCCTTTCTACTCATGCTCTTAACGGCTGTGTTCTCTCTAGTGCCCCATCTGTTTGTCCCTATCACGCACCAACAGCGTCGATGCAGTGTTTTGCTGATAGTAACCCTCTTTCTAATGGGATGCTGACTTGTGGACTGGATTCCAAGTAAGCATTAATAAGATTTGCGTTTGCTTTCAGCTTATTAATCAGAGCCTCTTCCGCTGGTGTTATCTCCAAGGAAAACACATCCAAGCCAGCAGTGTGCTCATCGTGCTCTTTACCCACACTGTGTCTGCTGGCACCTGTAAATGGATGTGATTCAGCACGAACCTCCCACAAAGCAGCCTTCACCTTGCTGTCAGCACATTGGCAGCACCACGGAATGCTGTTGTGGAGCTGCAGGTCTGAGTGCCACTGCCCTCCTTTTGCATCATTCTCACCTCTTGTAGTATTTTGAACTGACTATTGTTGACAATGTCAAAGTGAACCTGTGCCCTCATCGGATTATTTTCTAACTGGGAGCCTTTATTGCTTGGCAATTGCAATTGCATCTGTCATTAGGGATGAATTCTGGATCCTTCAGCTGAAGAAAAACCAATAATCGTGGCACCGTGCCATAGCTGCCTGTATGCAGATGACTGTGCTCATCATCTGGATATTCCCTAGCTGCACTGGAAAACAGATGTAGGATGTAGTGAAGCCAGGCAGAAGGAGGAACAAAATAAATGCGGCCACGCTGCTCTCTGAGACGCGCAGCCGCATGCTGAACAGATGCATCAGCACTAAGCTGGTGAGTACCCAAGTGAAGAACCAAAAACTTTCTAAGACTGTTTCTACCCAAGAAAGAGTATCTGCTCAGTCTGGAACAGGTGACCATCTTGCTGAACTGTTCAAAACTCCTTTGATTATCAAATCTTAAAGTACCTAAATATGAGATGTTTCCTCAACAAGCCTCCAAAAGCTGGAGCTGTATGCAAGGGTAAGGAGTGGTTTCCCATATAAAGGCAAGATTTAAGATGAACCAGGCCCAAAACTGTTAATCCACTAATAGAAAAGAGAAAACACAGAAAGGTACCCCTATGAATGTAAAACCCAAATGCACAGAGGTAAAATCTAGACAAACGAAATTAAAAGCGAAAAATGAATAATCTAAGGAGTAATAAAGGTCTCCCTGCACAAAGACTTTGTATGCAGTGTTCATGGAAAGAGAAGTCATTGAGATTAAATGTACTGATAAAAGAAATAATGCAAAATAGCATTGTCAAGCAGGCAGGAAGTGAGACCAAGAGTCAGATTTTGCAGACACATAGTATTAATGTAGTGCAAAGGCATGGAAACAGAAATGATGCTGTAAACCTTAGAAAACCTCATTATATGAGTACAAAATGGCATCCAAAAATCTGTCCTGAAATCAAACCCCATGATGCAAGCTGAAAAAAACCCTCAGGAAGTCAAATGCGAAAGAAGCAGTAGGGTGGTAGGAAATACGTGAAGTGATAACATTTCAGCCTTGTTTGAGAGAAAAACTCAGTCAACCAAAGTACTGTAATGGTGGTAGGATGGTATAAAATCCAAGCTGCCATCATTATTCTGAGTCCCTTGAAGGTGAAGTCAGCAGGGCTGTCATGGGTGTCACCGTGTGAACGACGGCACCAACTCAGGCGGGATAAGCATCTTTTGTTACGCAGATCACGATGACTCTGAGCGTGAGTGTTTTGCTGCACCCTTCTCTTACACATTTTTCCTATCAGGAGCAACATCTCTTTTCAGATACCCATGCTTCACTTCACTTCAGTGTTTGTTTCGTTTGAGATCTAAGAAGAGTTGGGTGGTAATTGAGCTCCCTTTTCCCAAAAGTGCCTTTCGGGTGTCCCTGAACCGTGTATGTAAGTGTGCTTCTACTTTCCCCGTGCTGTGACTGGATGAGGAAAAGCTCGGCAAGCACCGTAGCCAGAAAAGCTTGCACATTTGCAGACAGCTGGAATTCATGACTAAATACCTTCCTGGATGAGGATTTCTTGCTTTGGAGAAGCAGGGTGATTCCTAGTGCTTCATGGCAAACAGTGGTAATGTTAAAAGCACTCAGGTAAGTCAAACGACTCCTCTGCAAGATTATGGACCTCATCTAGATAAAGAAAGTTGGCAATGGCATTTAGGATCCTATCTGCAGAAGAAGTGAGTAATCCCTGTCAACAACAGGAATAGGATTAGCTGAATCTCCTGAGAGCAGCATGTATCTCACAACCTTTTGCTGGCCACAACCTGGTTTGAGAGAGTTCAGAAAGTGGAATGAAATTTGTCTGTAACCATAGTAAAATGTGCTCTTCTGCCATGTCATTCTCATGCATTTGCAGACTTCCTTAGGATTATGTGCCAAAGAGGTAAAAGCAACAGTGGTGCATCTAAAGATAATTTCTAAATGGCTTCAATAGTAGTTTTTTAAACTAGCAGATATTATTTTTAGTATTTTCCCACCATCAGGCAGTTGCTGAATTCTGAAAAAAGCATAGACATGGTTACCACATATAACCATTACATACCACCAGAAAACAGATAATCCTTTATCATGTCCCAAAATAAGGCAGTATGACTGAAAAGGCAACAAGACTATGCAGTGCTAATGAGTTGTACTTTGGAGTACCAATTCCTACAGCAGAAGACAGCCGGTAGCTTTTTGGCTGAGTTCATTGCCACCACAGAACCAAAAGACACCCAAAGGAAGAAGAAATGTCTAGCAATCATGTTTGATGTGAGTTGTTTCATCATTAAGTTTGAGGGTGTAAAGCAACTGAAGCAGAAAATGACACTAAATCACTAGAGAGCATTTTAAAAGAGTTATTGCTTGTGACACTCCATGATGCTGAAACTGCAATGCTACAATTTTGAGGTACACAACAAAAACCAGAGAATTAGATATACATAGCTGGCTTAATTTTCTGGTCATGAAAGTACAGCAGATGAACCAAGATACGAGATTCTCAAATTGCTAGAAAAATGGGTAAGAGAAAGGCACAGAAAGCAATCAAGCCAATTATTTACCATTGTCAAGGAAGCGTCTGAAAGGAAGCTGACAACAAACCACATGAAACAAGTGCTCATATCTATAATTTTGTGGAACTGGGCATATGCCAAAGGAGAACTCCCACCCACATGCACAGAGTACTTCAATTTTTGAGGCAGTCTGGGCATACAAGATAGAGCATCATAGATAAGGGCTGTTGGCTCACAGCACTCAGATCACAGATGCTTCCTCAGAGCACCTTCTGAAACCGAAGTGTGTCTCCAAAAACCTGGAGATGTCACTGTTTGGCAGACATGGCCAGGGATATCAAAGACCTGGTAAACAGTTGGGAGTTCGTGTGGGTATGTGCAAAACCAACCCAAACCTGATGAAATGTGCATAGCATTTGGTTTGTCTCTGCTCTAAAAATGGAGACCGTGGGAATGAACTTGAGTATTGGTAGCACATTGTCCACACCATTTAATTGTCATTCCTGGCTTCTCTTGGATGATTCAAACTTAGGTTTCTTCAAGCAACTACCCTGCAGATTGGTAGGCACGATCTAGCATGTTCCATTTGAAAACTGGGGTCAGGGATCAGTCCCTGATCCTCCCTTACTCACTGGTGTCGACACAGATAGTTACAGGTGCCTCAGAAAAAGTTAAATCTTTCTTGTGCCCTCCCACCCACACCACAGGTATTTTTTGCTACTGCCTAACTGAGGTGACCTACCTGAGACCCTAAAATTGCCTTGGCTGCCCATCCCTCCCTGTCTGTGCACACACTGTGGGCTGTCTTTCAGGCTGACAGGAAGCAGATGACTGTCAGACACTGCACTGACCACAGCAGGAATCATTTCAGCAGGCCTGGTACCTTCAGCCTCGTGCTTTCAGATAACAGCCCTGACTTGGGCCACTCTGTTCAGATGATTTACCTTGGAAGAGGAGTCCTACGTCACCATCACGTTACAATGACAAAGCTTAATCGCTGCTTAAAAGTGCCACAGACCTATTAAAGCAACCTGCTAAAAAGAAAATATATGCCAAACAATCCCTGAATAGAGTAACATTCCCTGCAGAAAGTGTTAACAGCAGCCTGGTGAAAATACTTGCTGTCAAGATGAATATATACCTTTGATACTTTACCCTTTCAAACAGAAATGGTAATAAGAACAAGAAATAGGATGAAAGGGGAATACCTATGTGCCAAAGCCTGCCACTGTGGGCAAACTACAGTCCTCCAAGAACTTAACATGAAATTGATAAAGCCAGACAAGAAAGTATCAGCCCCCAATTACTAAATACCCCATCACCAGAAGTGCAAAGCTGTTGGTCGTCAGTGGGAGAATAGCCTGATACATATTTTGGTATCGAGCACCTAGAAAGTATACACCTGACTCTTTACCCTGCCTCACAAACCCAGGGTGTTTGCAGTCAAGCAAGCAGATCACTCAAAGAGAGATTATCTCCAGACATAATTAAGCGCTATCTTAACATGCAAACAAGGAGCAGTATTCATACTCATTTTTTGAGACAAAATTAAATGTTATAAGACAAATCACCCAAGTGGGAGGCATTATACCAGGATTAGGTATGGGATTGTGTCCAGGGACCTCAAAAACTCAACATGTAATGTTTGATAAAGGTTGATAAAGGTCACTTGCAGCATAACTCTTGGCTGTGCTGGTACTGGCAGTTGCAGTAGAGTGGGAGTAGCTGCGGAAGGCTGGGGCACCTGTTGAGGGCTGCCTAGGACAGGAGGCCCAGTTTGTTCCCTACACTGCTGCCACGTGAACCATCCCATGTCCCTTGGCCACCACACATGGCAAGGGGATTTTTATCTTGTCTCTCTCTCCCTTTCTGTCCGTGCGTGTGTACGGAACAAGAGGCACGATGTTTTGGAAGGACTTGAAGGCCAGCCAAAATGAAAGCAAGAAAAATCATTGGAGCAGCCAACGGGCTCCAGCAAGAGGAAAAGGGGACACTGAAGTACGTAGTAGTCTTTCCATTAATTTCAGGGCAGGCTGGATTAAACCCATATAAGCCTAAGGCCAGAAACAGGAAATGTCATGCTGGATATTAGGAAACAAACTGTGGCAGTGAATGCAATCAAGCAATTTGTGCACAGGGAGGGAACAGAGCCTTGTCCTACTATGGATGGTGACATACTATTACAGCACTCTAGAATCCTTTAGAATGAGTTTCCTCACTATCTCATTATTTAGGATTTTTTTGTTTTGTTTTTAATCCATTGTGCTCTGAATGAAAAATACGAAAAGAACCTTTTTCTTCCCTCTGTCCTTGAGAATAACAGGCCATTTCAGGCAAAGAAACCTCTGGCACTTCAAACTGCAGAGGTAGAGCTAACGTTCCTTAGTGAATTATTTGGTGACATAACATGACAGTGCCCAAGAGATTCATACTTTGAAAAATATTTTTGTTATTTAAATTTAGAGATTTAGCACTTAAATCACAAGCCAGGAATCTCCCTTTACTCTTTGGGGCTTGCTACTTTGTTCTGCTTTGAGGTGTGCAAAATTTGACATCTCTTGCTTTTGGAATATTTGAAGTTAAAGATGATTTTTTGACAGAGCAATCTAATTTTCAGAGGTTTGTGCTTCACACTTCACAGATACTTGGAGTCAAACGGGCCAGATTCTCGGCCCTATGAAAACTCATTCTAGTTGTCTAGGGAATTTTAAGGGATTTCTTAGGTCAGCACAGTAAGAAAAGCAATGGACTTCACTAGGAGCGTGTCTCACGGATGTAAAGGAACAGTATCAGCTGGCTAAAACTCGTATTTTATATCACAACATGTATGGTGTGTACTTTACTCACAGTCTTCTCACGAATTGCTGTGGATGGTGTTGTCTGCAAAGCAGGTATTGTTAAATACTGTCACTGAAAAAGTAGAGCTGGGAAATGCTCTGTAAACAATCCTAAATACCCAGAAAATGAGCAATCTATGGCTTGTCTCCCTTGTTCTGATCTGGGCTATTGTTTTGAGCTGTTGCTGGCACAGTACTTTTGTCCTGTCCCAGATCTTGTTTGAGTGCAGACAATTAAGATCTAATCAGCATTAATGACCCTATGAAACTAAGGGCATTATCACTTAGCACTGCGCAGTGCAGCACACTGCAGAGCCCTACCGGTTAGCATCACATGAGCTCTTCTGGAAAGGGAAGACTTACCATTGTGCTGCCTGTTTTCCCAACAAATTTGCTAATTTCATGCATGCTTTGGGAACCAAGGCAAAGATTTTTGCTAGGTGCTTTGTATGCCTCATGCCATGCAATTCTGAGCAAGACTTCTGGCATCTGGTGAGTTCAGTCATTTTAATTGCATGGTCTTTAGAGCAGATCCACCTGTAAAAAGCAAGCAGAGCTGCTAAACAAGATCCTCTTGAAAAAGAAAGGCAGACACTAAGACTGGAGGGCTGGCCTAGGTAAAACTAAAAGGGGAGGAAGCAGAGAAGCAGAGGTACCTACCATTCCTCCACCAGCTTTCTCATGCCTCCAGAGCCAGTCAGTATTCCTGTGGTAGCCCTCACTCCAGCAGGCTCACTGGGCTTAATCCATGCTCACACTGCCGACACAGAGGAGCCTTTGTAGAATTATAGACCCCTCTAGCTTTACTGGCAGTCATAGCAACTTGCACACCTAAGAGCAAAGTTGTCTTGGAACTGCAGTCAACAAATGTGGTGGCTGGCATTAGATTGCATATTTAATGTTGCATTTTCCAGTCTAAGGATCAGCTATTGACAGTGACCGGTGTTAGAACAATTACAGAACAGTGTCAAATTTGCAAGGAAGGAAGTGGAAGTGTTGTAGTATGGATTTTCTTTTTAGTTAGTAGCTGCATGAAGTTACCTAGAAACAGTTTTCAAGAGTGTTTGGTCAGTCAGAAGCTAGGTGAGATGCTCAAAAATATCTGGTAAGTATCACTTGAGTTTGTATCACATCTAGAAAGTACAACATTTGCATTTTACATCAGGACATTCACATAAGAGCAAAGGGAGTGGAGAAAGTAGCTGTGAGGAACTTGATAAATTCATGACCTAGAACAGTAATATAAGGCTTAGGCACAAATTTAGAGGACCCCAGGATACATGACGGATAGCAAACAAAAGAGGTAAGGGACCAAGGCGTCCTTTGCCTTCTAGACATCTCTTCTCATTACCTGAACATCCTCTGTTCAGTGTTAAAATACATATGAGTGAGGTGCCCTGTCCACCTGAACTGTGCTTCATAGGGCCAAATGAAGAGAAAAAACCCCAAGAGTAAGCATATATGGGATTAGCTATCCACACTTCTACACAAGTTGGACTGCTGCGAGAGAAAGGGATGTCAGTGTTAGTATCCTCACTGGTGGCCAAGAGAGAGAAATGTGGCTCTGTGGTGAGCCCTCAGCCCAGTGCACTCCATTCTGGCAGCCCCAGGGTCCTCTATTGTAATGACTTTCTCCTGGGAAAGAAATTCCCTATTTGTGCAGTAATTTTGCTCAGTTTATTATGCCATATTCTGAAAATGTTTTCTCTTTTAACATATTTCCTTTCAATATGTACTTGCAAATCGAATGTATACTCATGTTTACATAACTGTGACTAATTGTATTTGTTCATAAGAATCCATGATTTTTCTTGTTATTCAATGTGGGCTTTTCATGTGGAGTTTAGGAGTATTGAATTTTAGCAATTTCTTTATTCTTCTCCAAGGATGTTTTTCTTGATCAAAAGTACTCATATAGCCATAGTAAGAGCATTCAAAGCCATTCAAGCTCCATAAATTAATCCACACAATACAAACGCACAGAATTAAATTTTCTTCATTCATCTTCACCAACTGCTGTCATTTAGCTCCAAAGTCATTCTCTTTCTCCCCCTCTCCCTGACCCTCCCATCCCCTTTTTTTTTTTGTTATGCAAACTTGGCAGATTTAGGCTGTCTATTAGGTATGTTTGAGGATTATGCTTTTGCTTTGTACTGAATGGAAAAAACATCATTTTCTGTTTCAAGGAAAAAAATCTTAAGAAATTAACACTTGTTGGAAACTCCATCCTCTCCAGCTTTCCAGCTGAAAAAAAAAATTACTAAGTTGCATATTGTTTATGAGACTTAAGTGGCCCATAAAGCCTGATCAAAAGTTTCCTAATTTAAAGTTATTTAAAGAAGTACAGACCATTCCAGTTAGCCAGATGTGAGTTTAAAGCTTACACTCGTATCAGGATAGAGGGGGGGTTCTCCAAGTTTTTTTTGCTTCTGAATGAGCTTTGGTGTTTGTCAGAGATCTGAGTGTTTTGGAAAGGAGAAGGAAAAATTAATTGCTGTTACAAGTCCACTTCCCATGGCTTGAAAATCTTCACTATCAAAACTGCCTGTACGTCATTTTAAGCAGTCTTTTGCTTCTTTGTCTCCAATGTACCCATAACCTCTCAAATGCTGTTTTTTCATCTACTCAGCCACTTTCCATATAATAGCCCGAAACTAGCAACATTTATCTTGGAAATGCTTTATTGTTTTAAGTATTTTGACTTTGCTGTATGCATTTGGAAAGCACATCCGCTTCATAAAAAAATATAGATTTTCTCTTTTTATCAAATGTCATTATGCAGTGAGAAGAACTGTGAAGTGCTTTTATTGAAGTTGTTTTCTTCTCAATTATTGCTAAAGGCTTTCAAAAAAGGTAATATCTAAATGGTAATTCATGAGAGCACTTTCAGGACTGATCATGGTGTCACAGTGGGACTATACTGATGTGCGATTATTGGGGGTTTTTGCCACATTTAGTGGAGTTGCTTGAGTTTATACTAGCACAGATGAGAATATTCACAGAAATAAAGGCTGTGAAGCTCTTGGAAATATGTCATCTTATGTCTTTGCTGTTTGAGACCTCAATTTCCCCATCATTCGAATTCTGCTTTGAATCTCAACAGTTCATTAAATACTCTGTCACTGAAGTCAGAATTTGGAAGATCTGTTAATGAGTTCTATTGGGGAAGGCACCTTAAGATGATGGATGTGGTTTTGGATTTTACTGAAGTAACTGTGAAGAAGATTTAGGAGGCTTATATAAAAGTACTGGATGATTTAAGGAGAAGAGGAAGTTAACTGGAATTCTGAAGGATGGTCCTGTTGGCTTTGTGAAACACATACTCTTCTTGTTATTTCCGTGGGAAGGGGGACAACCCAGCAACCTCCTCCCCCACCTGGATATCTGTAATCCTTGTACATAGTGTGAAACATGATAAACCGAGACTCCATGACATGCACTGTGATCAAATCTCTAGTATTTTCATCATAAACATTTATGGGCAGCTTAATTCTCTCTTTCTTTCTGTATGTGGTCGTTAAACTTCAGTTTCCCGGAACTGGAATTTTTGTGTGCCCCTTTATTTTTTCCTTTTTTAAAAAATTTTTTCTTTTAGCTTTGAATCTCTTCCAAAAGGATTCTGAACTTTATAGCACAGATCTTTGCTTGGCCAGGCAATATGTGCACTTCCTCTCAGGAGGCCCACCGCTGGGACGGATACAAGAAACTCGACGAGGTATGTGAAATGACTCCAGTACCCACCCAGCTTATCCCCCTTAAGTGACCTTCCTGAAGTCAACAGGCTTCTTAATGCTGCATACAAAGTGATCTTTTATATTAACTTTATGCAAAACAAAAACAGATCAGAGGACTCTTTGAAGACTAAAGCACACCTCTAGCTCCCCAAAACTTGGCGATGTCCAAGGCCTTTTTATCTTCCTTCTTTTCTTGAGACAGTTTTTTTGTTGTGTTCAATACTTAATCCTCTCTGCCTATGAGGCACATTATCACCAAGTATTAAAAAAATAGCTCTGGTAGACTGCCTTGAGGAATAAACTTGTCCACAGTCCTTGCCCGAAGCAGGTCCAGCTCTACCAGAATGATTCCAACTCACATCTGTCACATTTGCTTTTAGAAACCAAGAGTGATAGATATTCCACAACCTCCCTAGGCAATCTTTTCCACTGTTTACTGTCCTTATCACTAGAGGAAGCTGTCTCTAGCGCCAACCCTCAGTCTCTCTTGGAGCAATCAAAATATATTACACTTGTCCTATCTCAAAAGAACATATGAATAATTTCTTTCCTCCCTTTTTGCATCTCTCTTGTCCTTAAAGGCTCTTAATGTGTCTCCTTAGGTTTTTTTTTTCCTGATACAGCAATCAACTTCAACCCTTCCCAGGAGGTCATTTTTCTACACCCTCATTTTTTTTTATTTCTGTCTTTTTTGAAGGATGGTGTCCCAAACTAGTTGATACTCTCCATCAGAGACATTAGCAGCAAGCACCAAATAGAACATTAAGATTATTTTACATGTTTTAATAAAAGTTCTTCTGCATGGCTTACTGGAGTCCATTAGATCCCATGTAAACTTCTTCAGTCTTGTAAGCCCAAGTTTCCACCAAGCTGATGTGCAAGTCACTTCCTTCAAAGGGCTGCTCAATCTTACAGTGATCATGAACAGAGGTGCTATTTGAAGATGTAATAAGAAGAGCCTGGAAAGCAAGCCAAAGGAGTGGGGACCCACTGCAGGAAGCACTGTGTGGACAGTCCCTTTGTGTCTTAAATCTGCTTGGAATCATGGAATGAAAATGAGTTAAAATGATGCCATGATGATTTTTTGCCTTTTCTTTTAGACTCCTTTTATATACCTTTTAATAGCTTTTGTATTCTTAATGTTTTTTAACCTACATTCTTAGACTTATTTGTCAAGGTAGGAGACTAAAAATCTTAGAAGCCTCACAGTTAGGGATCAGAATGCCCCAGACACCAAGGTCCTCTCCAGAACACATTTTGTAAACTAAGATAGAACCATCCAGGGGAAGGTTCCTTGGGGAGGGGGGCTCATTCGAGCCTCTCATTGGGGAATTTTTGATAGACATGCTAATTAGTAAGATCTATAATGTTATACCTGATCGATTGTGTGTGTGCATTGCGGTGCGCATGTTGGTGCATTCCACCTGGATGTAGTGCACCTAAGGATCCTTAAAATAAATACAGAGGTAAAATCCCTTTTTCCCTTCTAACCATGTTTGATTCTTGATTTTAAGACCAGGAAAGGGCATCAAAGAGATTTTAACTTTTAGGAAAAAACCCAAACGAAAAAAACCCCAACCCAAAACCATAAAAACACCAAAACCCCAAAAAACCAAAAACCCAAACCAACCAACCAAAAAAAAAAAAAAGCCCACCAAACCCCCTAGGTCAATAGCATATTTAAGCTCTAGAGATGACAAATGCTGAGGGGATTAAAGAAATTATCCAAAATGAGAGCAACTGGGATCATCCAAATATGAAACTGACAAAGTGTGTGGGGACTGTCAGAGGGTGTAGCACAAGTGCTCTGCTTTTAGCAAGCCAGATGCAGCAGTGGAACAAAAACTTGTGATGAGGGATGATGAACTTATTCTGGGGTGATTATTAAAAACAGCATAATTCTTCACTTATATACATTGGAGAAGTGAGCCAAATATTTAGACACTTACTGTGGATGAGATACTTTGTCCAGAGAATACCCAGGCACTACCATCTGACCTGGAAAAATGCCCAAACGAGAATGGTAATTTTTCAGATGTTTTAAATTAAGAACTATGCCTGGAAGTCAACTATTCACTTAACAATGAAACCTCATTTTAATCCAAGATCTGTCTATTGCAAACATAGCAATCACCAGTCATGCCTCTCTTAGTGTAGTGCTGACTTTATGAGTTGCACATGGTTTGGAAATGAGGGGATAAATAGGTATCAAACGCTCTTTGCAAATTTACCACAAAGACATCTGGATTTGAGAACCTCCCAGCAGGCAAGTTGCTAATGGTCTCAAATGTTTCCTTCAAAGAGAATGACTTGGTTAGGTCTCTGTATTCTTTAAAGATCTACAGGAAATTCAAGCAGGGAAATGGCATAGGTTTATTTTTAGTTGTGGATACGACTTCCTTCAAAAAAATACTCATGTCAGTCTTGTGAAGTAAGCTGCTTCTTGGTGTCATGCATTCTCAAAATGCTTATGCCTTCCTGCCTTGCAGAATTAATAGCATTTCTGTTGAAATGGCAATATTTCAGCATGGTAGTCATGAATGTGCCTGTTTCATGGATTCTCTCGGCAGGGATACGTGTCCCTAAGGGAAACATAGTTTGGGTAGCTTTGCATCAAGGATTACCTTTCATCAGCCTTGAGACTGAGGAGGGATGAGGCATGGGAGAGAGACGATGCTGTGGCAACTCCTAATCAGTGGTTCAACTGACTGGTGCAGCTCAGCAGATCCTGCTTGGTCTCTCTTCAGGACCAGCCACCACCAGTCTGACTTTCAGCCTTAGTGCACTCATTCAGTTTCTTGTCTCTGCCCTAGCTGGGCTGGCTACATGGAGGAGTCACAGCACTGATCAAGCCAGGGTTTTCCTGCTCTGGTAGAAATTAAGGGTGATGACATAAAAGCCTTAGAGATCTGTTTAGCCATGGGTGTTCTAGCCCAGACTCCCATAGCCTGGGAGTCCCTAAATCACTCCACAACTTTTGCTGAGGAGTGGAGCAACAGTTTACAGTGTTGATGGATATGAGTTCTGGTATAGAACCCTGTGGCCCCAGGGCTTCTCTGCATTGAAATGCCCAAGCTTTTGCTCAGTCTAAATAGATATGTTGCTAAATACATCATGGGAGTACTCAGGGAGCACAATCTCTTTAGGCTGTAGAATATATTTTAACTTCTATTTTTTAAAACCCACAAGATGGGTCTTTGCCTTTAAGCCGAGTCCACGCAAATGTGTACACAAAGTCCATTTTTTCATGGAAAGCAAGGCCCCAGGATAGAGGATGTTGACATTGGAAAGATTTCCTAGTCAAACTGTTTTCCTGCCCTGATTGCTCTCTGGGGTCCTGGGCATGATATACATTCTGTGGTAGAGGCAGGGAAAGGAGGGGGGAAAAAAGCCTTCAAAAGGGTTTGTGCTGCAAGTTGCCAAGTTTTGTGTGGTAATGGCTGCAGAAACCAAGCTTCTTTTAGAAACCCTTCCTCAGGGAGATCCCTCCTTCCTCAGGGGAATCATCCCAGGCTCATGCCGTAGCTGGATCACACGCAAAAGTAAAGCAGAACTACTCAGTGCTGCTGGTTCCTATCCTGCTTTTTTCCACCAGCTTTCGCTTCACAGTGCCTGTGTCCTTCTTCTGATGACTTCAGGTGGGCTTCAGTTGTTTTTCCCCATTAATGATGCAGGCAGCAAGGCTTTATCAGCCTTATGTGAATCCCATGGTACCCTTAAACAGAAAAGACCGCTGTAGTTGGGGCACTGGCAGTGAGACTCCATAAAAACTCAGCTTAAATCTGATGAGGCTCTTTAGCTGATGATGAGGAGGGATATGTCTGGGGATCTCTCCAGGGGTTAGTACCAAATAGTGTAAAATCCGAGTTCTCCTCTCCCCTCTCTATATGGTTATGTGGACACTTGAGACCAAAGAGGCCTCCTGAAAGGAGAGGAAGGTGAAAATATCTCGGGAAAGATATGGCTTGTTACTCTGGCAGCCAGTCTCAGGATGCAGGCTCCTCTATTCGCAGCTCCCTTTGTTCTGCCTGAAGTGGCTGTGTACAGCAGATGTCCCCAAGCAGGTCCTCTCTTCTTTCCTCTGACGGAAACTGTTTTGAGGCAAACAACATTAGTTTGGCTACAGGGATTTTGATCTGTGGAGAGAAGTTAAAAAAAGCCTGGTGTGACAAGGGATATTTCTCTGGCACCAGGCAGTTTGGCAGCGACACATCTGGACACGTTACCCCTGTGCCCAGAGTCTGTCTGACAGCTGCCAGCTGATCGCGAAAGGCTGGGACAGATTTACTCACGGATCAGACTTTGCCATCTCTTGCCTGCACTAAATGAGGCAAACAAAGAAAATATGGCCAGATACAGGTGTGTGTGACCTCATGGAAATCCCGGTTTGGGTTAATTGGTGAATTAGTCTGGGGATGGAAAGTTACTGCTGTTGTTGCTCAGGCAGAAAAGTGAAGGAATAACAGCACAGTACAATATACAGTGTGACAGCAACATGAGCTCTGTGCTAAGCCCCACGATGATCCCTTGGCAGCACTTGGGCACTACAAAAAGCAAGGGAGGAGATTCTCTCACCAGGGAGTCAGGAATGAGTTGGCATAACAGCTCTGCACTAACCTTACTCAGCCCCTGGGATGTGGCTTAAAGCAGGCAGCAAATGTAAAACAGGAAAGCAGCTAAAAAGATAAGGTTATTTCCACACCCTATTTTTACATATGTCCAGATCCTCCCAGGTCTGAGGCTGGAACTGACTGGGGGCAGTCAGAAGCCCGTGTGACCTCAGTGGAGTCACGTCTCTTTCCAGCATTGCTCATCTTGCTATTCCACTCTGTCACACACAGGCATGACTTCCACTGCCTTTTCCTCCCTCTCTAGGTTTGCATACACTGACACAGGCTTGGTGTTGCTAAAAAATGGGCAGTGTATTCCTCATGCAGCCCTGCCTGGGATTTATATTTAGACAGGTGGTTGCCCATGAGGCAAGAGGTGAGCTAGAAGGAGGCCATCCATGATGGAGCTGACAGGAGCTGCTAAACTTCTCACAGGGCTGTGTACATCTTTTCATATTCATAACCTCTTGTGGAAGTCTGGAGTAAACCTTCTAGCCTCCCACCTCTCCTATCTAAGCCATGTTTTCTTCCTCTCTCTTCTCCATGGGAGTTTATTCAGAACTGCATCATTCTAGACAAGCTCCCCCCTAAACAAATGCTTTTGTTTGCTGCAAGCTTGGGGAAAGGAAAACAGGAATTTTAGATCACATGGTAGGAACAGTTACTGGGAGGAATCCAATAGTCCATGTTCAGGAATGTGAATATCTCCCTCCTGCTAAAATGAAGGACTGCCACTCTCCTATGAGAGTGACAAGAGCATCTCGAAATTAATATACAGAATATACTTCTAAAATTATTTACTGCTGTAACTCCATACCTCTTTGTGCAAGTTTTGAAGAAGTGACTAGAAGGCAGGATTGACCTCTAGTTGCTCTTTGGCTTTACTTGCAAACCACGAAAACAAGGCAGCATTCACTGATGCTGGGACCGAGTGGTGGGGGTGGATTAATTTCCCTGCTGTCCAAATGTGAGTGACCCCATCCAAAGCACATTGGGGAAGTGCTCCTTGGCACCCACACTCCCCTGGGAGAGTGCTGAGTGGCCCCAGCCCTGGACTGGGCCATGTGGGTGCAGGGGTGGGCACATCTGTGCCAGAGCAGTGTTTTATTTCTCAGCACAGGTGGATGTGACAGCTCAGTGCAGCGCCTGCTGCCCGGGCAAGATGGCTGCTGGGGATGAGGAGCCCACACACGGTCCAGTCCCACGGAACATGCACGATGCCTCTGCCCGGTGGTGATGGAGCCAAGGTGGCCCCTGAATGCATGCTGGTTGCAGATCTAAAAATCCCCTCACGATCATTGATAACTCTGGATCAGTTTGAAGACATCAGATGGGGGCAGGAGGCACATCAATGCCAAGCTCTCCACTGCAAGGCAGATGCGAGGGATACAGGGGCTACTCTCCCCTCTGAATGACTTATTATGCTGTTTTCTTGGGATCATATTAACACAGCTAAACTCCTCTCTAGATATTTGGAACCAGCAGTGCTGCTCGGAAACGGTTTTTCTGGTCAATTTTCCTTTGAAGTTGATTGTTTGCACTCCCAAAATATCACCTCAGGGTGGGTTTTGGTCCCTGTGAATGGATGGGGATGTTTGTTTCTCCCAGCAGGACCCATGCAACACGTCAACTAAAAGGAAAGAAAACAAGTCCCCACACTGCCATCAAAATCAGCTGTGACAATAAACATCGCCGTCCTGAGGGGCGAGAGAGGAGGGTGGCAGGTTAGGAGGTGCAGGAAGCTGACAGCTTAGGTCAGCTTTTCAAATTACCCTGGCTGAGGCTGATTCTGGTTGAACTTCATCAAAGGACTTGCTCCAGATAAAAGGGAAAAACGCTCAGTCATCCTGAGGCTTTTCCTCAAAACTCTGGTACACAGAGCTTCAAAAAACAGCATGTTGAGAAGGAATGGGTGAGATTGCCCAAATTTGAGGGGAACAGCTGGTTTCTGCTGTGAGTTTCAGCAAAACTCCTCCCAGCCAGTTGTAGACCTCACGCAGATGTTTTGTCCTGGGTGAACTGGGTTGGTGTTCACCGAGCCTTCCTTCAGTCCAGCAGCATCTTCTAAAGTTGTACCATCTCATACCCCCAGCTGGAAAGCTGTTTAGCTCTTGTGTCTTTGCCATCCCTCTTACAGCATGATTTATCCTATGAATGAGATCCCAGTGTGACCTGCTGGATAAATCCCACATTTAGGAAAAGCCTCTTATGTTTGTTTGAAAGCATCACCAGAGAAGTGAAGGGCTTTGATACGGGATGTAGGAAGTCAGATAAGGAAGCTGATGAACTCTGAGTTTGCTCTAGATTACATGGTTGAAAAAGAGTATTTTGCAGTGTACTGTGCTTCAAACCAATCAGCTGAAACAGACTTTTTAGGTGAGGTAATTTCCAGACAGGTATAATATAACTATGCATTTTACAAATTATGCCACTGATGGTCTTGTCAGGAAGGCAGATGGATACTAAATGTATACAAATCCACAGCAAGCAATGACCATTTCTTTGCTTGTTTGAACACCTCCAGCACTGGAAGGCTCCAAATCACCCTTCTGAGAGGGCTCTAAATCCTACAGTGATAGAATTGTGCAGTCAGAATAAGATTAAACCATTAAGGTGAACTTCTGTAAATGCAGTGGGAGTTAGGATAGGTCTGGTGATGGCTTTATTTTACATCTTGCAATCCTTCTGCTGCTGAGCCATGATTGCGACCCACAGTCCTGCTTTCTGATGTGATCTTGACAATTAAGTGAATTTGGGTGGAAACAAACATAAGGATTCAACATAGAGATCACTGTTTCTTACAGATTTGTTTCCCTGTTCTGCACGAATACTTCAGATTAAGCCTGTGTGAACATCAAGAGTCCAGTGTTTATCAGATTTCTTCTGATATCTTTTAGTTTTGAAAAGGAAGAATATTGTTTTGGGAAACTTTTATACTCTACAGTCTACAATCTTGCTTTCAGTATTGAAAATTTATATTTTAAATACATATTTCTTTACTAGTGCTACCAGAAATACCTGTACTTATTAAATTTGAGATGAGCTTAAAAAAAATCTTCCTTTACATTCTGTGTTTGCTTCTTAGCTTGGGGAATGAAATGCAGTTTTTAATTTGGATAGTTTTGCTGCTAGGTTCCTGGTGCTGTCTTGCTTGTGGTGTGGCTACTACAGAGTAACATAATATTTATTTATCTGAACCAGCTGTTTTTACTGGAACAGAAGGCCCCTCCCAGCAAACCTTTCTAAATTTTTCTATTTACTTCAAGTTCTGGCAAAAAATAAAGAAATGAGAAAAAAATAAGTGGGCTGTCTGTAAGCTGACAGCAACCTTTTAAATATAATGATAATGACCTAGCACTGGTGAGAGAAAAAAACAGTGCTGCAGACAGATACTTAGGGACTGCCCTGCATGAGAACTGTGGGTCTGTGGCCACCAATTTGCCCTCCTGTTGGGGTCCAGCAGCAGGGCTGAGAGCGTGACAGGCCGGCTGCACCTGGGCTCAGCACCCGCTGCACCCCAGGGACAAGCTGGTGGCGCAGAAGGGATGTGTGGTTCCCTGCCAAGGCCCCATCCTGCACCATTCTGCCTCTCCAGAGCCCTGGGCTAAAGGCGCGTTAGGACCTCCCCTCTCACGTGTCTCATTTGTTACTTTCTTTGCCATCCTTTATGGTGGAGTTTTCCTTCTTTCCCTGTTCTTCTGCTCTGTCTCTGTCTTGGAAAGAGAAACATGGAGATTATTCAAGTCTGATAAGTCACGGTTCAAGCAGAAAGTTTGTCCAGCTGTGTGCTGCGTGTTTCTGAACACCTGAAGTGAAGAAGTACACTGCAGTACTTCTCTCAGTATTTTTTACTGTTTATTTAATTTTTAGTATTCATTTCACAGTGACTGCTGCTGGCAGCACAGAGACACCCCATCCCCTGTTTTGAATCTGGGCTTTCCAGACAAGGTCTTCAGGAAAGTTCTACTGAACATGTGGCTGTCCCACACGGACCTGAGACATCGATGCTGCTGGAGAGGCACAGGAGACCAGGGTGCCCGTGTGTGACAAAGCCCCCGTGCTGGGAGCCGTGGTGTCCCTGGCATGCAGAGGGATGCTGCCCTGAATCCTGTGAGCACACAGCTGCCCAGGCACACCTTGGCAAACCCACGGGCTTTGAATTGCTTCTCGTGCCCATCCTCTGCACCAGGGCACATGCCAGCCCACCTGCTGCTCCCGAGAGACTGGTCTGAGTCCAGGCAATGCCCGGCAGGGCACTCACTGTGGCAGAGCCTGTCACCTCTGCAGGCAGGGCTTTTGCCCTCCCTTTACAGCCATTTGTTCTTCTTGGGAAATCTCTCTCATCAGAAATAGCTCCCACCCCCTCCCCCTCCCTCCCCCTGGCGCTTATCCCACACGGTGTATTTACAGAGAGCAGCCGCGGTCCCGCTCAGCTAAACTGAGGCTGTTCAAGCCTTGCTACGCTGCCGCTGTCTGTGCTTTGACAGCCGGTGCCTAATAAAAATTCAGTCCCTTGGCTCCAAGTCTAGAGAGCTCACATCAGTATGCAAAAACAAATGCAAATAAGGGAGAGGTCTTGCTGGCTGATGCAGGTGAGCAGAGGATGGTGCTGCCTTTCTATTCATCTTTTTCCTGTCTTGGCTTTCATTTTTGACCTTATTGCAAGTCTTGACTCTGGAATTTCCACTGCCTTTTCCTGTGGCATTGCTTGTATAGGGGCAGAGTATGTTAGCAATCAGATTCAGCATCGTTTTTTCCGCTCTGTCTGGAACTCTGGAGCCCTGGGTTGTCAGCCCTCCTACTGATTGCTTTGAAGCTACTTTTTAGCATCTCAAAAGTGTCGCTAAGTTTTGAGACATCTTCTTGTTAGAAAAGACAGGGAGAGGTTGCTGCTCAATTTTCTTTCCATTTCCCCACTCAATTATTCCTCAGCACAACTTATTATAAAATGCAGTCATTCTCTTTCTGACCAGCATGGATTTCAGCCAGTTGGTTTCCCATCAAGTGCAATTTTTGCTATTTTTTTTACTATTGCTTCACTTCCTTTTTTTTTTTTTTTGAGTGTGTGTGTAGCACACAAGATTCCTACAGTACCAGAAGTAGATTGAGCCTATTTCTGTAGCTTATTTATTGGTATCTAGCAACACTTATTTAATGTTAATTTTGAATATGTGTATTTTAGAACCTGAGGTTTTGGCAGTTAATTTCTACATCTGGGTCATCAGCTTGTTGTTAATTTTTGGACAGCTGCTCCTCTGTCACATTTTAAATACCGGTTTTGGTTAGGGATGGGCCAGCCAGTTTATTTCAAGTAGGAGCAGTTCAGAGCCATCATGCCTCACACAGACTCAGAGGGGATCAGCCAAAACCGTGGGAATAGAATAGATTTTTTTTCCCCGAGGCTGAAGAGAAAGTTTCATTTGGGGGACTCACTCTCACTGTGTTCCTCTTCAGATGTCAGTCAGATAAATTGTTCCTTCAACACGGCTGGCAACTCTTTCTTGGCTGAAAGCAGACAGACAGCTCAATCTAATTGCACAGAGAGGTTCGCCTGCTTTCCCTTTTCAAGTAAAACAGGTTTATATGTTTCTGTGGGGCTGGCTGAACAAACAACAGGTGGATCTAAAAAAGCCCTCTGGAAAATCCCTGCAATTGATGCACTGGGAAATGACAGGGGAGTGTGTTAGGGCCACTCCCCTTGCTAGGGTAGCCTGTATTCTGCTAATGCCCTGAGAGAGTGGAGAAGTGGAGGATGGGGACAGTGCCAGAGGGTAGCCTGGCAAGAGAGAACAGGTCCTGAAAGTTTGGGTAAACTGTGCAAAACTCATCACTTTATGTACTTATCCATATTCAGTCTAAAATCTCTGTCTCACTGAAATTTCTAGGGTTCTGAAAAGATCCCACTTTAAATATAGACAGGCATTGGTATGCTTGTTATAAAGATCAGTGTGAACAGGGAGGTGGCCATCTAAAAATGGGACATGATGACTTTTCACGTAGATGCTAAACAAAAATGTGACAGCACAGTGCAAGGTGTTAAATTACTTGGTTGTTTTTGAGGATAGTTCCACTTAAAATATGCAATCTGTAACCTTTTACCTTACTGCCCATACCAGGTCTGCTACTGCTGCAATGGCACCAACCTTCAATAAGTACTGAACATCGTTTTTTTTAAATCTTTCAAGAGGATCTTGAAATTGGGTCAGATTTTATTCTCAGCCATTGATCACTAAATCTACTGTAGCCTTTTTCCTCTTGAGCTATTCAATGGAAGGAAGGGCAACCTGAGTGATCCACACTCAGGGCTGTGGGGTAAGGAGCAAAGGGTGAGGAGGGAGCCTCCAGCCCTGACCTGCTCCTTATGCATCCAGGTAAATAAACAGGATTTTCAATAATTTAGGGTATCCAGCTGACCTGGTTTGTAGGTGAATGGAAATACTGCAGGCATTTCATATTAAATAAAAAGCAGCCCAACCCAAAGCAAGTCAAACGATCCCTCCACTCTGAGGATTTTATCCCCCTACAATACTCATTTGGCAGCATTTACCCTGGCAGTGCTGATACACAATGGGATGTCTCCTACTCCTCTGGAAAGACAGAAAAAAAAATCTGTATGAACAACTGCTGCTCCAAAATACTCACCTTTGGTTGCAGCATGGTGCCCCAACTCAGCCTGTGTGCCTCTGTTCTAGAAAAGGATTCATATTTTTACCAAAAACAAGGCCTGGGAATCCATAAATCTCGGCTGAGATCATGCTGCGGCCAGTCCCCTCATCCCAGTCTTCTGCCCTGTTGCCTGCAGTGCCACTTCCCTCTGGCCTGCCCCACAGGTTTCCCTCTGCCCAGAAGGAAAGGGGGTTGTCCTCCCCACATGCCTCTGCCTGGCCTCCAGCCCACACTGAGGGAGGTGGTATCTAGTAAATTTATTAACGAGAGCAGAAAACAGCGTTTAATGAGCAATGAGACCAAGAGGCATTCTCATGTGGCCAGGTGGGGCTGGACATTTCCAGTGAAGTGCCGGATGACACCCACGAAGGGGCTGGTACCTGCTACTGCCTGGTCCTACTCCTCTGCTGGGTGCTGCCTACTTGAGAGCAGGGCCCTCTTCTCCTTGTTGCCGTTGTTTTCTGGGGGACCTAATCCCTCTAAGAAGCTTTTCTCCTCGTAGTGCCACAGCAAAGTACCACCCAGCCAAGTGTATCCTCACAGAGGGTTTTTTGCAATAGGTGAATTTCTGTGTTATAAGAAAGGACCTCTCTGAAACAGCTAGGTCACAAACACTTTTGGTATGCTATGTATGGCATTTTTTTGCTTTAATTACTTTTAACTTTAGCTAACAGTTCTCTGGTAAGCATCATTAAAGCTCACCACAAAAGCTGTAGTGACCTTGTGCGGTTCTCTCAGTATAGAGCAGTTCCTGGGAGGGATCCACAGTCCTGTGGTTCAGCACAGCCTGTCTCTGGTTCTTCTCCCTCTGAGTCATAGGGCTGTGTCACCAGGAAGGTCATGGGACTGCCAAACATACCAGTGGGTGGATTTGGGGTTTCTTTCATCATAACCTCAGCTGATACCTCTTCTCCCTCAGTGACCTTCTGTGGATTTTTACAAAATCTAAGCCATATGCAGTGTTGGCATACAACCATCCAGTCGATATTTAGGTTCCTGGGAAGCATCCCTTCCATGTGGATGTCACCAAGTTCCGTACCCACAGATCAGTTTCCATAGTAACTAATGTCGTTCAATGAGGGGGGAAAATCAGAGGATTTTGAAAGGCTAAGACTAACATTGGAAGGGAGTAAGTGGAACAAGCAGCATGTACAGTGGCTTGGAACACACCACAGGTTTTATGGTGTGTGTTTTAGGGAGACTTGCAGGATTTGTGAACTGTTCCTTTCCTCATGAGATGTGCCCAAAACTTGGCGGTGCAAAATAAAATGGTGCTTCACAGTATTGCACTCATACAAATCCCGTGTCAGCTTATATTTGTTCACACACTTGTGAGCACACAGAGACTAGAGGAAAATGAGTTTTATTCCCTGTTTCAAAGAGAATTGTCATACCAGTATTTTGGAGAAGCGAACATGCATTCTTTTGATGCTCCTTCCTCATCCGTGCTGCAATAATGGAAAAGAGGAAAAGAACAGGACTCAGGCAGAACCAGTTTTTAGCTTCTCATTTATTCATGCTGTCACAAATGCCACCTTCGGTGGGTATAAAATGGTGGTGCTGCTGCTAACATATTCTTACGTATGCTGGTCAGAGTCACTACTACTGATAGATTGCTGCTTGAGCTGTGGGATCTGATGAACAGAAGTGTGTATTTTCCTTCAGCCATGTGGTATAACTCAGGGAACAAACATATTGGTTAAAAATATATCTGAAATTAATTTATTATGTGAATCTAGAATCTTGCACATCACAGATTGTATGGCATGACATATATTCCTCTGGAAAGCAAATGTTCAGAATGTTAAGTCTGCAGAAATAATTATTCAGAAGTCAGGAATGATCAGTTCAAAAAGCTGTAGGAAACTCTGCATTAGTACATTTGTACGAGTGCACTTGTTTAACATGCATATGGCAATGCCTTGTCCTAGGATTCGGTAGGCTAGGTAGAGGCAAAACCACATAAAGGAAGATTCATGTCACCCAAGTGTAGCTGGGTGAAGAAAGTTGTCTGAGCTAGTTCTCTTGGCTCCGTCTTTAATTAGTGGATAGTAACAGATGTCTCCTGTTGGTGATTCACCCCATCTATTTTAGGTTGCCCATTAGAGGTTCCTGTTTCTGTTCCTTTACTAAGAGGGAAACTAGTGGATGATTAGATTTAAACAGCCAAAGGCTGGTGAGGTGAAGCCCACTTAGAGGTGTGCATCTGGTGATGGTCAGAGGGTGGTAACTCTACAGAGAAAGAAGTGACTCTCTAGTTCTTATCCCCATCCACAAAATGGACTGTTTGTTGTCCTTGGGGCGCAGCATGGGCTGTGTTCCTACAGTAATACATTTCACCCTCCAGATCAGGCTAATGGCACCCACTCTCTCTGTTAAGGATGGCACCTGCCCCTGCTGACCCTAGACTGGTCCCGGGCACTGTCTGAGACAGCGCTGTGGGGCGTTGGCCTGAATTGTGCAACATAACTGCAGTGATAGTTTGACAGTGTGGAAAAACCCCAGGAGAGGAGCCATGACACAGCATTGCTTATGAGTGGAGGTGTTGCTAGAGGGTCAAAACCGGGACCCTGTTACATGGAAAGGCATGGTGGCCGGTGTGACATTATGTCTGATAGATAGAAAGATGACGAAGAAATTTGCTTTACGTTTGGCAGCTCATGTGAGGGCTGTGACAGAATTAAAAAAGCAAATCCACACGTGTGGTGAGGATCTGGGGCAGGCAGAGAGCACAGCTATTCTGGGCCCCAGTGAGGCTGACAGACGCATGCAGAGTTTCCTGGCAATGCGCTCAGGAGCGAAAGCCTAGTGTTCAGTTCAGAGGTACAGCCACTTCTTGCCTCCACAGCCAAAGCAGGTAGGAGTAGCTGAGCAGGGAGCACCACACAACTGCACCTCCCCGTCTGCATGGTCCATCTCCCTCTGCAGCAACGTGCAGCAGGAGGAACCAAAACCTCCTAAAGGAAAGGCACGGTGAGGAGAAGCCAGATATGCTTCAGGGCTGTAGATGAGAGAAGCACTTTGCTAATGCTC
This sequence comes from Lycocorax pyrrhopterus obiensis, assembly GCA_014706295.1. Taxonomy (NCBI): domain Eukaryota; kingdom Metazoa; phylum Chordata; class Aves; order Passeriformes; family Paradisaeidae; genus Lycocorax; species Lycocorax pyrrhopterus. Next base: position 68,402,496 of record JACSVZ010000004.1, on the reverse strand, counting down.
TCTATGCTCCTTTCCAAGCTGATTCGTGTTTCTGGGGCACAAAGGTGAGCAACTGAGCAGGCGTTATCATCTCTCAGCAACCCCGAGCCCTGCTGCGCCAAAGGGAAGGAAGAAAGACAGCTGCCAAGAAGTGAGTGTCCCGAAGAACGCCGGGGATGCACAAGGAGAGGCAGCTGGATGGCACTGTGTCCTGACGGTAGAGAAAACCAGGATGCAGCCCACAGAGTGCTGCAGCCGCCTGGCCTTTAATCCATTTTGCCCTGTGATAAAGAAATTACAGAGATTACAGCTGAACATGGAAAATATGATTCATCCGGTCTCCACGCACCGACCCCTCCATCCATCACGTCCGAAGCGTGCAGCGGAAGCCGAGGCGAGGCGGAGTCTCCGGGGAGCAGTCTGCGAGGCTCCATCACTTCCCGGTCTTTCTCCCTTCTTCCTAAACACAGGTGACAGGACCTTGTTCGTGCTAGGAAGACATGGGGGGGCGGAAGTTTTGAGCTGAGGGAGTGACCGGAGGCCCTGCCAGTGAGTAGCCAGTCGCGCCGTGTGAGCTTCCCCATGGTGCCGGTGCCTCCGGCGCCCGGGCAGACCCTCGGTGCCTTCATCCTCCTCTGCCTTGGGCTGCCATCGCCTGCCAGTGCCGTGGGACAACGTGGATGCCTACAGGAGTGCCCCAGCCCGGACCCGCTGCTCCCCTTTGACGAAAACAAGTTGTTGTGTTCCATGCACTGAAGTGCTGATGGGAGTGGGTGCAGCACGGCGGATGTGCAGGGGAAACTGCGACTTCCTTTACTTCTGCAGATAAAAGTAACGTCCTGTATGCAAAGGTGCAAAGGTTTCCTGTAGTAACATTGCTGTGATTAAGCCTGTAGTCCAAGAGACTAAGCTGAAGTTATTGAAGTTCAATTTGCATCCTGAATGTGCACAATTGAAAGTGTTAATTATTTCACTGAAGATGCAGGAGCCACGGCCAAAATGTGTAACTCTGTAGCTCAGGCAGAGCAGTAGGATATAGGATAGGATATGCAGCAGCTGGTGTAGTGCTCAGAAAATGAACAATTCTTCTTATCCACCAGCACTCTCAATTTACAATAGCCACATCAGTTTGGAGACTGCAGCAAAAATCCCATAGGGCTTTGCATTCCTCTCCAGAGTCAGAGAAAGCTTTAAAACTGGGGTAAGAGAGACAGATAAGAATAGAGAAATTGTAGTAGAAGGTTTAGTATTTGAAATTTTTCATTCATATTGGAATCGTTACCCAATTTTGTTGTCACAGAAGCCTCAGGATCCATCAAAGACTCAGAGCTTTTAGGTTTCAATTAAGACACCACCATTTCATGTGATACCACAAGAAATATTGTTCAGATGTGAAGGAACAGACAGCACACAATCATGTTAGCACAAATTAATTTTACACCTGCCTGTTAGCCAAGCTGTCAATGTGCCATTCATAACCTTCCCCAGCACAAGGTAACACTGCTCTACCAAGCTTCAGTGAGGATTAAGCTAAGGCAGGATCACTCTGCCTTTGGGCAAGTCTGAGGTTGTAATCTGCCCCCTCCCCTCAAATATTATCATAGCAAAAACATATGGAAGTGGAAGACTCTGCTGCAATCTTCCTCCTACATTTTTACCCCAGCCATGTTCTATCACCTGTTTTTTGGGAGGAATTTGCCCGACAGGTGAGACAAGTCAGGGACCTTTGGGGCAATCCTGACCTCTCTCAATGCAACATCCAGAACTGCTGCAGGGGACTGAAAGATGTGTGACTGTATGTTCTACTCTGCTTGCTTTGTTACGGCAGGAGGTAGCCAGGGACAGAGAGGTGGTGATAAACAGTGTGGAAACAGACGATAAGCAGTTTGAGAAGTGCATGTGCTCTGTAAATACTGCACACAACAAGTGCATCCCCACAGATCAGCAGTAAATCCCAAGGCCAGGGCTTTGGGATTCACACTCAACCATATGCCCATGCTCTGAGTCTCAGAAGAGTGAACGCTACTGAAGAACTGAAGTCTGGAGTGGGTTTTACACCTGTCTTTAGAAGACCAAAATCCCATTTCTAGCAATGCATTGGCCTCTTTTATGCTTTTGGGAAAATTGCTGAAAGGCACATTTTTCAGAATAACGAATTGGAAACTTCCTTTGATGCAACTTCCATGAGTGTCTGTGATTACCTCCCAGAAGCTGGACCATGAGAAGGTATTTTAACTTGTGTTTGATGGCAGGACACTGGAGAATGTCTCAAACTAGTGAGGACGATGCCTGAACCAGGTAATTCCCATTTTGCTCTCCATGGTCTGGTTTCCATCAGAAGGAGTACTTTGTGTTGGGAGGGTGAGACTACTTGCACCACTGAGCTCTCCATTATCTGGACCAACCCCAGCTTAGCCTCTCTGTGATCAGGCTAAAATACCTACTGATGCTGGCAGAACACCTCAACAGAAAAGTGAGCTTCTGTTAGGGCATTCAGGATTAGTTTAAGGAAAACTTCACAAAAAAGTGGAGAGAGAGAGCCATAGAGACATTAAATACTTTAGTTACACAGTCTGGTTGGGGTGTTTAAATGCATGCAGGGATTAACACTTTAACACTGTCCACTCAAACTCAAAATATCACCCTTACAAAGTTTGCAAAAGTGTATGTAAATATTGAAAGTGGAAGATTAAAGAGAGGATATTGGAAATAGAAACCTTGAATAAGTAAAATAGTTTTATAACTTTTTACAGTTATTTTGACCTTTCAATATGTTTTCCTAAGTTTTATTATGAGGCAGTGTTATGTTTGGAAAGGAGGTGTATGACCTGTGAGGTAGTGTTCAATGGGAAAGATTGCATAAGCAGTGAGGAACCAGCTAGGTCACTTTTCTACACTGCGTAGGGCAAATTGAATTAAAATTTACTATTCTGTTTTCCTAACACATTTTGCTTCCCGTGGCCCAGCATGCACACACACATATGCAGAGCAGCCATGAAGTTGTAAATTTGTGCTGTTTTGAAGGGAGAATGCCCAAATATATGTGTGTATATATATATATATATATATATTTAATAAAAACAAACCCCCAAACCCTCATGACTTCTTTCTTATTTTACAAAGCAGAAGACAGGGGATGTGTGCTGGTTTGGGCTGGGTAGAGTTAACTTTCTTCACAGTGGCTAGTATGGGGCTGTGTTTTGGATTTGTGCTGAACACAGCGTTGATAATATAGAAATGTTTTTGTTATTGCTGAGCAGGGCTGACACAGAGCCAAGGCCTTTTCTGCTTTTTGTACAGCCACGCTGGCAAGGAAATTGGGAGTGCACGGTATGTTGGGAGGAGACACAGCTGGGACAGGTGACCCCAACTGACCAAAGGGATATTCCAGACCATATGGCGTCATGTTCATTATATAGATGATAATTATATAAAGTGGAGGGAATAAGGAAGAAGAGGGGGACATTTGAAGTGATGATGTTTGTCTTCCTGTGTCACCGGTACACGTGATGGGGCCCTGCTCTCCTGGAGATGGCTGAACACCTGCCCGACCATGGGAAGCAGTGAATTAATCCCTTGTTTTGCTTTGCTGGTGTGCACAGCTTTTGCTTTTCCTGTTAAACTACTTTCATCTCAACCCATGAGTTTTCTGGCTTTTAGCCTTCTGATTCTCTCCCTGATCCTGCTGGTGGGGCAGTGAGCGAGCGGCTGAGTGGGGCTTGGCTGCTGGCTGGGGTGAAACCATGGCAGGATGCAATCACTGACATTCTTGTCAAGTAGCACCACCAGATGACCCCTTCAGCCTTTGAGCTTGAATCTTTTCTTGTGTTTGGTACTACTGTCATCCTTGCAAGAAGTACCTACTGCAGCCTGTGCTTTTTGGCTGTAGCTCTGTGTGGGGTTTTCTTCATGTATGTGAGGACCATTAGGAGATTTAGTGGTCTCTTTTCTTGATGGCAGTGTCTCAGGCAGTGCCTTCAGTGTAATCCTGTGCTAGTAGGAGCAATCATCAGGACCTATAGATTTGGTTGTAGGTGGGTATCCTTCATGGGAACACAAACTGAGGGGTGTATCCCTCTCTGTTATCTTTCTTTCTGAACCAAAACTAACCCAAAACCTAAAATGGGACTGCTCTCTAACTTTCCAGATTCCTCATGCTCATATTGCAGTTTGTCGACCAGAATAGTTCATTGTAAATATGATATTCAATAAAGTGAAGTCTGTTCTTGGCACAGTAAGTCCCCTGCTGCTGTTATTTCTGATTAACTTGTTATAATCTTTGTAGACGATCAAGCTTTTTATGTTTCTTCAGTTTTATGTTAGTCCCTATTGCTTGTGAGTAGCATTAGTAGTTTTCATTGTGCCTCTTTCTAATTTTACCAGGGCTGATGATCTGACTCCCTCTGTTCCTCTATCCTGACATACACATTTTTCTTGCACGGCTCTTAGGACAAAAAGTATTCTTCTGAGATGACTTCTTTCAAATCAAACTGGAAAATGGTCATCTGCTAGCTCCTTGTCCAGTCTGAATGGCAGCAGTGGGTACAGTAATGCCCAGTATAGAACTGCTAAAAATAGTTTTTGTGCGGTTTTTGCTATGAAATAGTTTTGTTTATTTCTTAGAAACAAATGAATCAAAGAAGTTCAAGCTCTGTGCTTCTCTGGACTTGCCATGAGAGACCTGTGCTTTGTGGTATGTTCCTTCACCTTTTTCCCTGAAACATTAAGAAAAATTAGTTTGGTTTTAGATTGCAGACTGTGTATCTCCTTCAGATGCTATAAAGATCAGCCCCATTAACACCTTCCACTGAGAAAATTTTTCTACAGTGCTTCCCATTTAAAGTCTGCAGGTAACCTTGCACTGTTCTGTGTGAAAGCAGTAGTAAAAATTTCTTTATTCTGATAGGAAAAATTGTTTTGATCCAGACTTCACAGAAATGCAGATTCACACAGGGGTCAATGGTGATGATAATTGTAGATAATGGTTTTCATTAACAGATTTCTTAAGACTTTGCCTCAATAGCACTGCTAAAATAAAAATCCTCCTGATTAGTGACCAAGATGCTGTATCTTCTATCCTGTGCATCTCTTAAATGACTTGATTAACCAGTGGTCTGGTTGTACATGTATACTCATGGTCCCAGAAGCACATCCCCTGCTGCAGGCAGGGAGTCCCAGGACCTGCTGTCAGACTTTTCTTCCCCCTTGCTTGTGTAATGCTTGTTCCTAGCCTTGAGACAGGGGGTATGCTGCCCCTGCCCTTGTCTCTGCAAACTTCTTGGTGATGCTCTAGTAATTAATTATCAGAGCCCTTCTGAGCTAAGGGTCTGCCAAAGGGAGACAGGGCATGGTGGAAGTCTCCTGCAGCAAGGGCATCTGGCTGCAGCTGGGGGATGAGGAAAAGTCCTGCAGGGTGGCACGGTGGCAGGTAGTCATCCATCAAGGAGGAGTTACACAGGCATGGAGGATAGGATGGCACATCACCTTGTGCTGTCTCCAGAAATCTCACATCCCTGTAGTCATGGACCTGCAGTTTATAAAATGCCACATGTCTGTGGAAAGTGATCTGGGCAATGAAATCCTGAGAAAAAAAAATCATCTCTGTGAGCACAAGAGTCTCTTGTGTGTCTTATTTTAAACTGAGTACCTTTGCATGTTTATGTTTTCCTTTGTTTTCTACTAAGAGCACATAAAGGCATTGACAATGCGTAAGTGGAATTTAATTACAGGATCCTTACTCCAGTCAGAACATCTTGCAAATAAATTAATGAATTTCTCCAGGATCCTCTGAGGCAGAGAGACATTGTTAATATTACCCTTTGCAGATAGCTTGCTGTTGTTTTGACATGTTTTCCACACACAAAGGATGGCAATATGCTTACAATCAATACACTTTTATTTTGGTCAGGATAAAGTGGGATGGGGAAGGAGGAATAGCAGGTGAGAGCCAAACAGAAGTCCTTATGAGGAGACATAATCTTTCCTTTAAAACGTGGGGCATCTGCATGGCTTGGCTGAACAGCAGCCTGTCTACCACTGATCCTTTGCAAACCAGGGGGAACCTTCCCTCTGCAGTCACAGAGGCTCGGGAGCCTCCACAGCTTAACCCTATGTTAGCTACCAGTCTGTGAACATAAAGAGTTTTGAAATGGTCTATAAAAGTCCCTCTGAGAAGGCTTACTGTTAGAGGACCTCTCTAGTCATCTCAGACCTTTCCAAGGGCTCTACACTAGCCATGCTTGCTGTTCCCAGTAAAGGTGTCTTGTACAGTGGCAGCCAGCATGTGCTACTCAAAGGGGCAGCGCTCTGGGGCCACATGGCTGTTTTTATTGCATGGAGACACATTATTCCCCTAAACAACCTAGATTATGGGGGAGTCAAATGTTTTGGAGCTTCCTGTCCCAAAAGCTTGAGAATGTCTCAAATGACTGAGCTCTGTGGTTTCTGAGTCTGTCTGTGCAGTCTGGTATTAGTCTTGAAGAACTTTCCAAAAACATCCTTGGAAAACAGCAAGAAGAGTGTTATACGGAGGCTGATGCCAGGACTTTAGCATTTTCAAAAGTCTACCTGGGAAAAAAATAAAGCCCAAACCATTCAAGCAATGAAGTTCTATGCACAAATTTCCATGACTCAGCAGTACAACATGCTAAATATTAATAGTGATTTGTTTAGTATCCAAAAATTCATCATACGCTTCCATCCCAGCCCCGAGGAGCATTCAGCCAAGTGACAGGATGAAATTTTGCATGTACAGTTGCAATCCTACTCCTTGACAACACTTGAAAACAATGAAAAGCTTCATCCATACAAATACCATGTGAGAGCATGAACTCGCTCGGGGAGAAGTGCACTGCGATCAGACTGACCCGCTGGGGAACTTGGATAAAGCAGATGTGGAAATCCTGGCCTGGAAAGGACTGGGGAGGTCACTAAGGTCAGGTCCTTGTGCTTGCAGGGAGTTGTGTCCCAAATCTCATCCCAGTCCCATCATCAGGCTAACTAGGGCGTTTGTCCTTCCTCCACCCCTGTTTTGGAAACATTTAAATCTGACATTAAAATTGTTTCTTATATTTGCAACCATGTATCTTCAAGCATTCCAGGTAAATAAGTCATGAAGCAACAAGTTATGACTCACTTATTCTTCTCTTCATACACAAGCTTAAAATTTCTGTAACTGCAAAAGGGAAATAGACACTGAACAAAAGTGTTATATAAAATGTGGAGTTGGAATTTAATGTAGGCTAGGTTATAACCTAGGCTTACCAGAGTCTTCCAAACCACTCCTTTGCAGGATGAATTTGCATAAATTAGAAAAATGAGTGAAGGTGCCGACTACACAGCATGCTTCTGTTTTATGACTAAATTTCAGAATCATTCCTGTGGGGGTCTTCTGACAAATGTTCTGCCCTCCCCCAGTGTCATGTGCATGTCGCCAAAAAGCTTTCCAGACAATGCTCATGCTCACATGCAAAATCTGCTGGAGATCTCAGGGTCCCAAGTGCCTTCAAATAAAGAACAGGAGTAGGGGTATAAGCTGAATAAAACATGTGTGCACACATGTGTAGACCCCAGGAGAAAGAATGGAGAGCGTGCGTAGATTCAGAGCATGCACAGCAGCCCAGCCTAGAAATGGAGTCACCTTCTGGACTTATTGCATGTAACAGTATCAAAATAGACCAACCTTAATGCAGTCGCCACTATGTCTTATGAGACACTGGAAAGGTCAGTGTGAGCGATAATCTATAAAGGCACTTGAAAGAAAGCCCCATTTGAGAAAAATGAACAGTCTGGAGCACTGATTTTCAAACTTTTCTCCTTGTGACCTTGTTCTTTCGTGGCCTCAAGTGGCAGTGTCACTGGCATGAGTGCTTCCAAGCTCACGGCTCCAAGAGAGGGAGCCGCTGACCTGGAAACACCGTCTGGCCAGCAGCTCTGGGGCAACCCCCTTGCTTATTATTTATTTGTACTGCAGGGAGGCCTAGAGAGATGCTGCAGGGCCGGGTGCCAGCAGGGTGCCTGGCAGTCGATGACAAAGAGGGGAGGAAGCGGCTCGGTGGCTGCAGCAGGACCAGTTGGCTCAGGCACTGTGGCAGAGAGTGCTGGAGGGAACAGCAGAGAAGGCAACGCTGGGTGGCTCGCGGGGCTGTCGTGGGGACTTCCTTTCACAGCTGATGCATGGCAGGGCAGGAAACATTTATGTATTTGCTAGAAGATCGTTACAATTATTGAGCAATACAGGGGGAACTACGCTATGACAAGAATTCCTCCAAACAACAAACGTATTACAGTTTGGTCATTCAGTTCAGGGCCCAGAAAAGAATTGGTCTTTTTTTTTTTTTCCTAGCCTGTCTGCATTTCAACAGCTTCACAGCAAGGTTGTTTTCAATTACAAAGAAGTGTGGGAAGGTAATGGACATGACCAGAGACATTTTGGTAGAAAGCAGTCTTAATACTCATGTAAACCAGTACCAGTACCCATAGGTCCAGATTGCTTTGTCCCAAAATTTGCTGTGGCACACTGCGTACTTTATACAACACATGCTACTTTAAATGAAAATTACTAGACCAAAATAAACCCTAATACTTTTTTTTTTCCAATGATTTTTTCTTGGGTGGGGAGAGACTCATACCAGTGAGATGAATGTTGGAAACAGTTTCTGGTGTATACAAAGTGAAAATGGATTCTCAGGTTGATGTAGGAAACCTGAGAAATGATCATGCTGAAAAAGGCATAGGAGAAATAACAGACAGGCAAAGGTTGAATTAGACATGAACCTGTAATATAAAGTATTTTTACAAAGCTGACTGTAAGTTTCAGTTGCAGATGTGAAGCCTAAAAAGTGTAACAGCATATCAGATTTCAGAAGGAAAAACGTAATTTTCAGATATTTGAATAGTATTGTCAGAGGAACCGAGAAGTAATTCTTTCACTATTCCTTGGGTATGGAAAACAAGCAAGAAAAATGAAGGCTAGTTAGGGATAAGAAAGAAGACAGCTACAAAAGAAATATATAAAGCTGAGTTTCATGAAGAATGTCATGGCAGAAAGCTTTATAGAGATGGAGGGATTTGTGCAGAAACTGATTAGACCTTCGGTGGCTTCTGTAGTCATGATGAGCTTGTCTCTTGGTGTATGACACCTGACCAAGATGAAACATGAGCGATCTTACAAGAAGTGAGCATGGACATGGGCCAGGACTGTGAGATGAGCCAATCTCGCATCACAGCTGCCCACTACAAAAACACCTTTCGCTGTCATGTTCCTGCTTAGCATGCCATTTGATGCAAGAGAAGAAAAAAATTGTGAAAATTAAGCGCATGGTATAAAATAATGCCAGAAGGACGTGAAATGCTGGAACTGAGACTGAATAAGGAGAAACAGCTGACAAAATATGTTGTTGTCTACTGCGATAAGAAGTTCCCTGCACAGGATGTGCCACATGAAGATGTGCAAAATCATCAGGAACCATGATTCCTATAAAGGAAACAAAACAGGAAATGTCATGAATCATCAGCAAACAGGCTCTGGACAGGTTACATGGCTTGATCCTGAATGAAATTAATAATTCAGCAAGGCTGGAAAAAAAGAGACTTAAATAGCACCATAACATTATGACACAAGCTTGGGAAATACAGGCTGGAAATTGAGGCTGATCATCTCTGCTTGCAACAAGATGCGCGTGAGAGAGAAGCTACACTGCCACAGTGTGGGATGCCTCATTAAACAAACAGTCCCAGACACTAATTAAGAGTATACAGAAACAGATGCAAGAAGGCGAGCATGCTTGGAGACTTGGGAAGCTTCGGGATAGGTTGACTTGCACGCAGTTAGCAGTGACAATCTCTCTACAGGAAACTATTTCCTTGGCATCCCATCTGTAGTCCTCAACTAATTACCCACTGGTTTGCATCTCTGATTCGTATTAAAATTCCTTGTGTCCATTTATTACTAGTATAGTTTAGCGGAACTTGAATGTTGGAGATAAAGGCAGCATTGGGCTTTTGGTCAAGATAAGCCAACCCAGTAGTACCCATATCAGAGAACAAAAATATAAGGAAGAGGGCAAGTGTGACAGAAATCCTACAGGCTGCCATAATTATCAAGTTCCAATTAAAGCAATAGGAACCGATAAAAGTGAACTGGTGTTTCAAAAGAAAGGGTCCTCATAACTGCCTTTATCCCCTTTCTCCAAAAATCTCAATATCTCTCAGTTTCCACCCATAGCTGAACAGGCTATTTAGGGATTCTTTACACTTGATACAGTATAATTCAGTTAGCTGTTGCTTTTCATTGTGAGTCACGTTATAAAAAATAGGGTGCCTTAGCTGCTAGATAGCTCTTTCCTTTATTATAGCAGTGACCTCTAGTGTACAGCTCCCAGCATCCAGACCTAGCAATTCCAGCTTGCAGAGCAAGGCCATTTTCCATCTAAAGGGAAGGAAGCAACCTTGCAAAGTGACCTTTCTGTTTATTTTGGATTTCTTTCAAAGAAGATAAAAAAAACTCCCTTGAGACTTTAATAGTCAATAAAGTCAGGCTACATCAGCACGCTGGATCTGTGGCTGCCCAGCCTTCATGCTCTAAAACATTTTCATTTTGGAGTGGCTCAGGAAGAAATTCTGCAGCCTGTAGCACTGCCTGTGCTGTTATTTTATATTTTGACAAGGTAGATTATCTGCACATGGATTTTCTTTGTTAGAAAGCTAAATGTCAGATGCATTTTAGGGCAGGACATACTAATCTAGTGCCTAGTAGGTAAAGTCAGCTGGGATTTCTTGAAATGAAATGTGCTAATTATTTGTAAGATGAGTTACGTTTAATTTGTTTCTGCTGTAGAAATTCCAGGGGAATCACTAGGACACACAGTAATAATCTTCCTCTAGCTTTGAGCTGTGTCTTTGATGGAGGCCAACACAGGATGTTTCACCACTTGTATTCCTATAGGAGCACTGTGCGTTCCATTGTGTGATGCTGCTTCTTCCCAGACAGTGAGGATAGGGGCTGCCCTGTTCCTCTGTAGCAGCATGAAGGGAGCCCTCTCATGCAATCCAGTTCCTGCCAGATATCCCTCCAGGGACAACTGAGGGCTGTCAGAGAACTGAACCTTCTACCCCTCTCCCTGGAGAGACCTACAGCCACCCCACCCTTATTTCCCCTCGAGGCAGAACTGGATGGTGCTTGGAGAGGAGCTTGCCCATGGCAAGTGATGGGCACCAGGGGTCTCTCCAGGCCTCACCCTTACCCATAGAGAGGCTGGGACTTGGGAGTGGACTTTTCCACAAAGCTGTCCTGGAATTTGCCCCTGGCAGAGTGAGTCCTGCCATCCAAGGTGTGGTGGTATATTACACCTTCTGGTGGTCTGGCAGCTCAGGCCACTTCTGGCCTCCCACAATCAAATCTCTTTGACTGCATTTTCTTATTCAAGGGATATTGATAATTATCAATACTAATTTAACTTAAGGTCATAAATGACCATGTCAGGAAAACAAGTCTTCCTAAAAACACAATAGTACTTCAATCTGTCCATCTTGACAGATGATCTTGTTTCCATTCAGTAGTCACAGATGTTTCAACATAATTGATAAAAAGAAGCTATAATTCAAGTAATGAGGAGGTGAAGGGTGGCTGGTGGGGTTTATGTGTCATCATAAATAACCTAATCTCACCTGTACATTGCTTTCTAGATGGTGAAGTTACAGAAAATCACGGAGGAAGAGGTCAGGAGCTTTCAAGAAAGTGAAAAAAACACATTTCGATACTGTTGGCTTCCTGCTGCAACACATCCAGCCTTTTTGCTGAAGTGTTCCAAAAATAGACAAGCTTGCTCATTAGCCTTGTGAGCATTTAAATAGGAGAGGGATCGTTACCCAAATTATATCCCTTAAAAAGGACTTTCACACTGGGGTAAACTTAAAAAAGAACATTTACACAAAAAGCAATTTTCTTTGCCTGCAATCTTCTGTATTCCCCTAAGTCTCGTTGGAATAAAAAACTTCCTCCCTTTCCAGCCTGATTCTCTTTTTCTTAATCCAGCTGTGAAATCATAAAGCTCAGTGTTTATGACAATAGTTTGCTACCATGGAAACAGCTATGTCGTCACAAATTTAGCCTTATGATATGACCTCCCTGACTGCAGGAACAGTCAAAAAGGAAGGTATGTTAGAAACGAGACCTTGTTTAACCAGAAACGTCTATTTTAAATCCTTTTGCATAGCACACTCAGCAGCTCTTTAATAAGAGCACCTTTGATACGAACTGTGTACCTCATTACATATTGCTTTATTATGCCGTTTGAATTGCTTTGAATGTCACCTTTGAATGCGAGCTGTCCTTTTATTGTTGAACATTTTGAATTCCCAGAGTCCTAACACAGCACTGTGGTGATTTCTACAACTTCAGATCATTGCCCTTCTGAGCAGTTTACTGTACCCTGTGGTTTTGCTTGTTTTCTTCTTTTCAAACTGAAAAAAAAATATTAAAAAGAAAAGAAAAATCTATTCTTGAGCAGATGTTGGAGGGAATCGATTGGGATTCTGGGACACCTCCTGCCGCCACGCTGTATGTGCAGTCCTCTCATTATCGTTGTGCAGAAGGGCCTTTTGTGCATTGGTGTAGCCAGACACATAAAATCTGATGGGCATCTGTCACGCCTTGCCACTGTGTCCCCTGCCTCCAAGCGAGATAACCTACCCCTGTACATGTTTCTGATATGGAGGGTGCTGGCTAAACTAAACAGCAAAGTGCCTGATGACAGACAAGAGCAGCGTGACCCTCACTATGGAGAAGCAGACACGAAATCTGGCAGCTGAAGCCATAAACAATTTAGTCCTCCTGTGTCCTTGCTCACTGGGCCCGTAAGAGCCTTCCCCACAGACCTCTTGCTCCAGTGAATGAACCCATCTTCTTTTGCCATGCAAGCCCAGCAGCTTCGGGGAGCTGTGGAGCACTGGGGGGTTCCAAGGGGCTTCCTGCTCCCCAGCCTCTGCAGAAGAGAGTTGTGGGAGGAGGCTGCTGCACAGCATAACCTTCCCTGTGAAGAACAAAATAAATCTTTCAGAGCATCCACAGTACACCATTTGGGAAAAAAATGAAGCCTTGAAGGTAGGAAAAGGGTTACCAATTTCTCCTCAGCATTTCAAAACATAAACTCACCATTTCTGCAAGAGACAGTGTCCAGCTCCAGCACAGGACAGAGGGTCACAATGAAGTGTCACATTGTGGGAAGATCCCTCTGCACATCTCTGTGCTGGCTGATGTATTGCTTTGGATATCCACACAAAATAAATTTACATGATTTTCAACAGATTACATGTGATATAAACCAAGGGAAAAAATAAAGCTTCTATAAGCAAGATGAGTAACATTTTAAAGTGCATATAGTTCTGAGCAAGCAAATCCTTCTAAGAATATCTGTGTTGAAAATTCTCATTAAGATAATTACACTGAATGAAGTGTGGGAAGCGTTATCATAGGGGCAATGGGGCAAGGCTCCTGTGGGTGGGAGGAGGAGGGAGCCTGGCTAGCACAGGGTGGTGCAGCAGCACCCTGCAGCTGCAGGAGCCGTCAGGGCTGTGCTGCTGCACGAAACCGTGGTGTGCCCACAGTAGCTGCAGCCAGGAGTACAGGCCTGCCTGGACTACATAGCATGTCCCATTTATTTCCATCAGTTGTGGAAATTCTGCACAGTTTCTTAAAAGTACATGTAATTTCATCCTTGTTTTCTCTGTTTGTCCTCTACTTGTTATTTTGTCCTCAATAAATGGATAGGGGTGTGGTCTATGCAATCATAGAAATAATCTTCTACACCTGACTGATCTCTTTGAATATCTTGCTACATCTTTTGAATACATTTAGTTTCGCCTTCTTCAATTGTCAGATTATTTAAAACTTATTTTTTTCATTCCTCTCTCAGAATGTCCTACAGCATTACATTTTTTTGCCAGCTGTGACAGAAGGATGCCCCACAGATGAATGCTGTGCTCACACCAAGACCTACCTGTGGCAGTCTACCTTGGGAAAAGCCCCTGCTACTTTTACGCATGAGCAATGTTCCTGCTTGGAATACACATGCAGTGCTCCTATATGGCTCTCATCTTAGGCTGGGCTGTGCTGTGCAAAAGCAACATTCCTACTTTCTGTGTTCATGCAACTGATGTTTCCCTTAGATAGGAAGCATTTCACATCTGTCTTCTTAAATCTCAGTTTGGTTGCTCTCTATTTCTGCAACTTGTCTAGCTCACACCGTATTTCAAGGCTCTTCTCCAAATTGCAATACCGACTTGACTATGAACCTTGTTCTCTCCGTTTGGTCATTGCAGAGGAACATTTACCTTAAGAAGGCTCTTAGCCCTAAATAACCTTCATGTGTCAGACTGCCCCAGTGTCTTCTGTGCTTAAGTACTGTAGAGCCACCACAGCATTCCCACACCGCTCCTTCAGTCTCACACCCATCCCGTTTTGGGGTGCCGAGTCAGCTGCTAGTGCCTCCTTTCAACATGTTGCTTTCTCCGCCTCCGGTGCTAAGCAAAACATGAAAGGCTCGGTCCTTTTGGTTGCTGGCTGTGGCTTGCAAAATGCAGATGTACAGTAAATGAGAAGCCTGGCTAGGGGTGTTGGAAGGAAGCAGTGGTGGGAAGCATTTCAGTTTAAGGAGGAAATAGCGTGGGCGTGGTGCAGCACTGAGAGAAAATTGGATAGAAAATGAAATTGGGGACTGAAAATCTATTTTTAACAGGGCTTTGAAAATCTGGCTGGGGCCAGGCCCTGTCTGAAATGATGTAGAGCCATAACTATTTCCTGGGGCTTGCATTTTCCATAAGGGAGAACATCTGATAGCAGAGCAAGAGGTTTGTTCTTTCTGAGTACATCCAGTGAAAGCCTTATCATTCTTATGGGAGAAAACAGAGGACACTTGTTACCCCGCACACAGCACAGATGTCTGGCTATTCTCCATGCTAGGCGAGATCTTCTGGGCATGCAGGGAAAATGAGAGCTCAGATGGTGAGAGATGCGTCCCTCTGCAGTAGAGAAGCAACAGCATCTCACCCAGGCAGACATTGTACTTGATGAAGAACTGCCAGGAGAGAGATATGCATAAAAAGGTGATGCATGTAATTACTATATCCACTGAGTTTACAACAAAAATACACATTTTTTTTCTACAGTCAGGATTTTCTGTGCTCTGTGCTCTGTGAGGGTACTCACAGGAGGAAAAGCTGCACACCGTTGAAAGCAGATCTCTTTGCACTTCCAAGGTGGGGTTCCCTGGAAGCCAGGAGGGGTATTGGGGAGCACCTCTGCTGCTTGCAAGGGACCACACACTGCTGGTGCCCACTGCTGCCCTGGGCACCCTATGTGCCCCTTCCAGCTGAAGGACAGGAGCAGATCCTTCTTGCATATGAGTCATCTGACTCGCTTAGACCCCTCTTTCTGAGAAGACAAATTGCACCCAAAGAATATTTTTTATCCACTGAGGACAAAGGAAGGGTGGATATCCTAGATGTGTATTTGGAATAGACATCTGCCTTGTTTGCAATTGAAGACCTGCAAAAAACCCCAAAAAACCCCTACAGACAGCTGCATCTGGTCTGACAAATTACAGCCCTGAACGTTCCCAGTGGAGGAGCCAAATCCCAGCAGGCAGGATCTGTTGGTCATTGCAGTGGTACATGAAGATAAAACCCCACAGTAGGGTCAGAGGAAATGGTTCAGCAGCAGCTCCAGTGGGTCACCGCTGCCCTGCAGGCACCAGCAGAGCATTTAGCTGCAAACCATGTCTCTCCAGTGCCGGACACTCAGCAGCTGTGCAATGCTGCTGAGACCATCACTAAATCTTCGAGGAATTTTTTTCCAGGCAGTGGCTGGTGCACTCAGCTGGGAGCTGGTGAGCTGGCTATGGGGAGCTGGTTGGTGAAGGCTGTGCCTGCAACAGCCCATGCTGATCCAGGTCTGCAGGTGACCCTTCAAAAGGCAACAAACTTCACCCTACAGTGCTTTTGGGGCCTGTTTCCACTGAAGCACAGCCCTCAAGCCCTCTTTCTGCCTGGCGTGAGTGATTTGGCTGCTGACACCACAGGTACCTGCGCCCAGGTGATGGACACCCAGCAGCACTGCTGCCTCTCTGAGAGGAGCCTGGCCTGCTGAAGGAAGCGTGTCAAGAGCTACCCTAGGCAGTCTCCTTGTAGGGGTGTCAAGGGCAGACGGTGACATTCCCCGGGGCCAGGCTCTGGCTTCCCACTGCGCAGCCTCAGCAAGGAGGACTGACTGCAGGAGGAGATGGATGCTGGTGCCACCCTTGGGGGACCTGGGTTGCTCTCACCAGCCCTGAGGGGTTTGTAGAGTCCTGAGGTCACTTGCTATTGTGCTGAAGTGGTGGGAAGGTCTGGTTTGCTCTACAGTGAAGGAAATGCAAATATGGTCTGAAAACCTAGTGCTGAGGATGGCCAGATAAAAGCAGCAGCATCCACTTTTGATGCAGGCTACTGAATACAACATTTTCAGTCTGCACAGAGGAACTCCTCACAGCAGAATGACAACCCTCGTGATAGTCATTGGCATTTTCTGCCTCTGGACAGACAGTGAAGTCGGCCTTGAGGCTGTAGAGGGGCACGCAGCAACCAGCCAGTGTAATTACTATGTGCATTTGGGAGAGAAACCTCATTTCTTCTTTTTACCGTTTTCCTTTTTTTTTCCTTTTTCCTTTCTCCTCTTTGTTCACCTGTATAGTAGCTACTAACAGTTTAGCTATACTGTGCAACACATCCATAGTAGTGTTGTGTATATGTATGCACACGAAAATTTTCTGTTTCTGGTGTGGTTAGACTCCTTTGGAAACACACCTTTTACTGCTAACAGCTCATCTTAAGCTGTGCATGAAAACCGTGACACTGAAACTTCCTCCCTTCCTTCCCTCTGCACACACTGAATCCAACAAGAGGACAAACAGCAGAATAAGCTGTGTTGCTGATAATCCAAGGCAAATTCAGGCAGGAGAAGGAGTCTCTCAAGTTGAAGTGTATTCCTTATCTCCACATGCCTGAATGTCTAAAATCCCTCACATTCAGGAGGGAAGCAGTGCCCTTTTGTATAAAACATCCTGCATTTGGGAAGGAGGTAGTCCTGACTGTGCTAAAGCCAGTCTGCATGTACTGCCCTGGACTTGAATGCCAGATGCCTTTCGGGTGAGTGCTACACAGAACTCTTTTTTTATTTCCTCTTCATTTTATTTGTGACGGGAGAAACAAAGACAAAAGCTGTGGTTGGGGAAACTGTCAGTGCACCATGAGCAGAACTTCAACTAAGAAATACCAGGGTGTCTAAAAGCCACTGAGGTGGATAACTACGAAGCATGAGGCTGAAGAACTGCAATATCCTTCAGTCTCCAAAGAAATGTTTACCCTCAGAGACATTTTTCCTAAGCAAATATTCAATTTAGCCATCAGGGAATTCTTTTAAATTCACACATGGGCACCAGCAGGGGCAGACACCACAGCTATGGAAAGTGCGTACTGCCTGGTTTTCTACAAAATGCGAGCTGGTGGAGGGAGCTGCCATCACGCAGAGACACCTCCAGCACCCAGGCTTCAGGTCCTTGGGGTCACCCTGGTTTGTAGACTGGTCGTATGCAGCTCTCCAGTCAGCCTGCAGTGGTAGTGGTGTACTGGAGGCAGGAAATATTAGGAGGATTTGGCTCATCAGAAATAGTTTCTTGAGGGGAACGGAGGAGATGGAGATGCACTGTAGAACTTTGTCGTCTGTAATTGGATTTTCCCTTAGGTCTAACTAAAAATAAATTAGCTAATAGTATATTCAATTAATTTTGCCAAATTTGAGCAATTCTTTTAATTAGGAGGGAAGAACTTAATCTCACAGAAAACAGACAATTTCCAAAGGCTGGCACAAGAGTATGCCACCAGAGTATGTCCCTCTGAATCGCTGTGAGATGACGAACACACACACAAACCTACACAGAAAATATAATTACATGCAAGTAGTGGAGACAGCAGTGCAATGTGAGCTATTTAACCTTGAGGAAGTGGCACGTGAGGTTGGGAGGGCAGATACTGTGGAGCTTTTCAGTTCTTTTAGTGAGAGATTGTCAAGCTAGTGTATTATGATAAAATCAGAATTTCATTTTCGTCTAAGGCTAGGCACATTAATCGAGTGTCCTTACACACATGCTGGTGAGTGGAAGAGGGACTGCAGCTTTCACTGTCAGGGTGCTGAAAAGTGTGTTTGTCTGTACTTTAGCAAATGCTGCAGGAAGTTTATTTACAGAGCGTGGGAGGAAGCAGGAGGGGAGAGACTTGGTGTGGTCATGGCTTTATTGAGGTTACAGGGCAATGGCACTGATTGCAGACAGAAATGTCAGGACACAAAAAGGCATTGGGATGGTTGAGCCTTTTGCCTTTCTCTCAGCACACCCCAGCATGAAAGGCCTTGTGGTGGCAGACACAGAAACCCTACAGCTGTAAAAATCCCTCTGTTGGGTCACTTTTAGTGCCTGGTACCATATATTTGTACATGATCAGACTCTGGAAAAGAGGGTGCTTAATTCTGATATCTAGCTATGCCTCTCTGCTATCTTACTGACAGTACAAACAGACAAAAGACAAAGTAATAAAATGTTTTGCTGCTTCCCATTTCCTATTAAAGTAGCTATTAACCCACTGGCAGATTAACAGAACTGAGTGGGGGATTACAAATTAGAAAATTTGACAAAATTCTTTTTACCTGTTTTACAAACTCGTTTTTTCCTGTACTACACATTTATTTCCATTTTCTGTCTGTCCAGTTGCCCAATAAAAGAAGCCAATTTAGTATTTACTTCTCTCTTCTGTTATAAGAAAAATGGAAAAGGGAATATGCTGAAGACGGGAGTGAAAGTTTCTCAGCTGAATCCAGCTGGATGGACAGAAAACTGCTTCTTTCTGAATGCTCCCTTACATAGATTCTGAAATATTAAGTATATAAACCCTCTAAGTACTTCAGGTACTACACTAGTAGAAAAAAACCAACCCACACTAAAAAGCCCCTCCCAAAACAAAACAAAAAACCCACCACCAAAAAACCAAAAAGCATCCCCCCCCCAAAAAAAAACCACAAAAGAAAAAAGGAAAAATAAAAGAAAGAGTTAAAAAGGAAATCCAGTATTAAGTTCTTCAGGAGTTTCCATAAAATCAGAGAGCATTTCAGAGGATTTTGAAACCGTCATTCTTCACAGGCTTACATGACAAATCATGTGTGATGACAAGTCCAGAAAATTATCAGGAGTCTTGTGATCTTTGGTGTTTTTTCCTTACAGTCTCAGTTTGTGTGACTAAACAATTCCTTGGCAAACTCGGCTTTCAGTTTTGGAAAAAGTTTGTAGCCCTTTGGCTGCAGAGCTGACCTCAGGGACCAGAAGTCTAGAGACTGAGTAAACAGAAGAATAATAAAAAGTGTTCGTTTTTAAAAATCATGTGCTTTTCAAAACAACTTTATGAGTTTTGAGGTTTGAGGCATGATTGTTGAGCATGTTAATTTAGGAGTATCAGTTTACATTTGAGAGGATGTGCTCTTTCTTCCCTGCATGTCAACATGGCACTGCTCCTTGTGCTGGGGACAGTTATGGATATTCAGTTGATACTCCAAGGAATTACAGCTCTGGGCCCAAATCTTTAGTTTTTCCAAACAAATTGTAGAGTTTTGTTGTTCTTTTGTGGCAGAGAGCTGGTGCCCTGCAACCCCAGAAGAAAAGGTGGGTTGGGGTATCCAGTCCAGCTGCTGCTTCTTCCTTTTGATCAGAGGTCATACCTTGGCCCAGTACTGTCATGGCGTGAAATTTGGACAGTTTTCCAAATGAAAGAAATTGGACTTTTTTTTACTGTGTATTTCTCTGCAACATTGTGCTGTTTGATGTGATTCCCGAAATGCAGCCACCTTTTCTGTCCGGATGTTGGGAATAGGGACGGCAGAGGACCCTCCCCCAAAAGCCCGCAGGGATAACCAGGAGTGTTATATCACAAAATATCTCCTAAGTCTCAAAACTTTATTCTTTTGAAACCACAGCGACGGTCACTGTAGACGCTCCTCTGTAGCTTCCGTGGCACATTACAGCTGTGTTTAAATTAAACGTGTTTCTATTCTTAGCCAAATTAACACATCGTTGTCTAAATCTTTTCCCAAACTGCCACTGGTCAGATGTTTTACTAACCTATTTCCACTCTGGAAAACATCCATTCATTATTAATATTTCTTGTCTCACAACAAATTTTGCTTACGCCTTCCTCTTTACTTACTCAGCTTCTGAAAAAATATCTCTGGGGCAAATACCATAATAATTCCCTGCTTCCCTCTGACAGCACGAAGTAAACTGCTAAATCAAGGGTAGCGTGTACTTCTCTTCTATAAATTGCCCTGGCTGCCTGCTTCGCACTGGCAGCTGCCTGAAGCCCTGGTTTGTGTCACGGGCACCCTCCGTACGGACACTCCAGCACCGCCTGCCCGCCCCAGCGCTGCCTCCCCTCCGCTCCGGCGCTGCGGCTCGATGCCTTTTGCTGACGGGAGGCATGAGAAGCACAGCGAGAGACCGGCCGGGGTGGGCAGGGAAAGGGCAGCCCATTGCCCGGCAGTAACAGCCTGTGAGCTGGCACACTCCCACCATTACCCTTGTAAAAAGCACATTTTCACCCTCTGTGATTCACGGCGTGAACCAGCAGTTGCTCAGGCAGCAGCTAAATAGCTTTTCCCTAAGAAGAAAGTGCTCAGAAAAAGGCTTCCTCGGCCGCAGGGAGCGCAGGAGGGCACCGTCCGTGTCAGCCGTCCTGTCCTTCTTCATCAGGGCAGGCGAGCGGTGCTCTGCCTGCAAATCCTGCTGCCAACCTTCCCGGCCGAGGGCTGTTAACACTGCCTGTATGATGCCTCGTGGTGCTACGGAAAAATTGTCCCTCTGGGAGTTTTGGCTGCTGAGACACAATGCTTCAGACTGGGAAGGTGGGGAGGGCAGTGTTTATCCGGGGACCCCAGTGCTGCCTTTTCCTCTCCTACCTGCCGATGCTCATCGTGCAGCACTGCACAGAGCAGAGCCACACTTGGAAAAGTCCCTTTGCAAAAGCTCCAGCTTATGACCCAAATTCTCAGTCCCCATTAGGTGACACAGGAGCTGTTGTTGCTATAAAAAGAAATCTTCAGTGATTGCCTCTCAGAGCTGTAGCCATCCAAGAATATCACAGCAAACCCACTACCACATTTTCTGTGGATTTTTTCCTGATTATCAGGATATAGTCTCATCCACAGTGCTCTGCCTGACATTTCCAAAACGGCACTAATAACCCAAGTGTCAAGAAATGTAGGATCTGCTGGACTTGCTGCTGGATGTGGGGCAATTACTCTCTCCTATCTCCCACCAGATATTCTACTTTCTGCAGAAATAAGGATTTCTTCGATGCATAAGTCCTTGGCAGGACACAAAGGGGACTGTGAAACATTCAGTCTTTCCCCACTACTGAATTCAGCCCAAACTCCCCTGCTGCCCCTCTGCAAAGGAGAACAATGATTGTGAACCAGTGTGTGTTGCCACCCACACTTAGACAAAATAGGCATCCTCAGGAACACGGGCTTTTAGTCTCCTGCCAGCCTCACCAAGGCAGCTGTCTACAAGAGCCTGGACAAAACCAGGAGAGAGTGGAACACAGCCAAGTCAAAGCGCTGATCTCCAAGTGGCCATGGCCAGTAGAGAGACACCCCTAAACAGCCTCCCTTGCGGCTGCTGGGCATGCAGGTATCCATGTTGGGCTGGTTCGTTGCTTCTCCTTCTTTTCTTTTACTAACCCTGCATTTCAGTCACTCCTCCCTCAATTTCAAGAAAGACTGGCTTACCTAATCAACAGTAATTCTGAAAAACCCCAACTCACAAAGCAGCGACCAGCTGCTTTGTAAGTGCTGCCTCTGGCCAAGGCCATCCTGTGCTGAGGGTGGCAGGGGCTGATGACGGGGACAGAGGCACTCAGGCCATCCCATGGGATACTTCTGCTTTGGGCTGCTGGGTAGCAGCTAGTCTTGGCTGGGCATGGCAGTTGAGTTTGTAGAAAACCTGTATAAGTTTTTGTTCTGTTGGGGTTTTTCCAATGTGTGTTGCTCTGACCCTGACTGTCAACAAGAGCATTTCACTAGAGGGCTTCTAAATTACTGATGTGTCCTAAGTAAAAGGAGGGATAATAAAAACACAAATGAGGAAAATATGACCCAGACATGTTTCTATTCCTCCTTCCTTCCCTCCCATCCTTTATAAGGAAAGAGATCACTTCTCAGAGGAAAAAACACAGCATGTGGAAAAAAGCTGCAGCTTAGTTGTCCCCTTATTTTATTGTGCTGCTGATGTGCATGGTCTATGCTGGGAACAAGGAGTCACTCGTGGGAACTGGTGGCTGAGGGAGCCTGGGCCAAAGGGAGCCCCTTACCCAGCACAGTGTTGTTCCCTGGAACTCACACTAGCGGGAGCTCACTCCATCAGAGATTGGGTGTGAGCCAAAGTACAAAAAAAAAAGATAAAAAGGCTGATGGAGAAAAGGTGAAGGCAGGTATAGAAGAAAATACAACAAGTCCCGTAGCCTGCACAAGAGAAGATGAATGTGGGAGTTCCTTATAGCCTACAAATAAATGTCTGGGATACATTCAGAGAAGACTCAAAGTGTCATTATTTAAAAGGAGCAAGATAGTCAAGTGGCTGAACTTCAGATTCAGGCAGGCTGGGGATATGCATTGGACTTGTTTGTGCAGGAGAAGGGGATTCCTCAAATCCAGACTGGACAGTCTGCAGACAAATGCTGTAGGTCAATGGGAAGCTTCTGCACTCAGTTCTGGAGCTATCTGGCTCGAAAGAAAGCTCTGTGTTGGGTGAGGTTGAATATAAGGATGTAGGGATCTCAGAGATTTTAAATTATAGGTCAAGTGACAGGGCATAAATCAGGAAGGATTCCCTTTTTTACTTCCCGGAGTTCATCACTGTACAGCTGGACACATAATGTGAGCAACTTGATGGAGCTGGTGATGTTTGTATTCCTCAGGCCTTGATGAGACTCAGTCTGAGCATTTAAGAAGAGCTCCAGGGTTTCTCTCTCAAAGGGACAGAAGTCACCAGTCCTAAAGGGCTTTTGGTGCTGCTGAGTGCCTCAGCTTTGATTTTGCCCAATCAAGATCAAACTGCTCTGCTACTCCTCATAGTTTTCTCCAATTTTCTATGCTCATCAGGTCAGGGTCCAGCCCTACAAATACTTAGGCACAAACCTTTATGCACGTCAAATAGTCCCTCTGTGCAACTGCACTGGTCAGATGAAAGCACATCCTGAAGTCTTTGAAGAACTGAGGCCTGGTGTCCTGGAGGGAAGGCACTCTCAGCTTGTAGTACCAGTTAAACATTAGGCACTCCTACGGCACAATGAAAATACTAACAACTGGTGTTCAGTATTGTTTTCTGCATTGTGTGCATTTTTTCTAAACATTTTATAGCAGCACTGATATTCAGGAGAACAGCAAAAGCTGTTTACTTTCCGAGTGCAGTAATTTATCCTGTCAGAAGGAAAGGAATGAAGGAGAATAAAGGCAGGTATTTTCAATAGCAGCGATCTCTACTGTGGCAGACATCTGCAGAAGGCAAAGGGAGAACTGAGGCAGTGCTGTGCTGAGGGCTGCTCCAGCCACCGACAGCGATGCAGCTGTCTTCTCATTGCTGGGGACTTGCTCTGATTTCACAACAGGCTAACTCTGATCCTATCAGGCTTCTCATGCCACTGTCTTCCCCCTTCTCTTATGTGACTACTGATTTTAGGTCTCAGGTTGATGTTTTAAGAGAGAAGGACAAACTAGGTTTTCTTTAAGCTCAGTTTGTTTTAAAGAAGTGTCCATTGGATGCTCTGAATGGTTTGTCACCTTTGGAAAGGCAAGCAAAGATGTCCTGCTGGGCCAGATTTCCATGCTGCCATGGCAACTCTGTTTGTAGGACCCCAGCTAGACATTTTAAAGGTATACTTGGTATTTTCAAGAGACCCGCATAGGGCTGACAGTCATGTAGACACAGTCTCTCTCAGTGTGCAGTTGAAGACGAAAGTTGGCAACTGCCAGATGACTATAAAACTGATTGAATAAAGTGATTTTTAATGACAGTAATTTCCTGATCTAATGCATAATAGGCAACTGCACTCTGGATCCTGTTAGCAAAATGTACATGGAAAAATGACCAGGTACATTTTAGACCCAGAGGCTGTCTCTCCACTATAATAAAGCAGAGCAGAGACCATTATCTGGCCCTGAGGGCTGCAGGCACAGTACTGCTCATATCTGTGCTAGTAAATTCACTTCCCCCCAAAACTGGATCGATGTTTCCACCCTAACTACTGCAAAAGGTGCCAGACCCATGCTGAGCCCTGACTGTGTCTGGGGGAGTATGAGCAGCTGGAGGTCCAGCGTCAGTGAGGAAAGGTTGAGCTTGGTTCAATACATTGAAGATATCTGAAGACTATGTGGGCTGTGCATGGAGCTGAGATGTTACAATCCGTACGTGAGCTGCTTCATTTAGATGGTGTGACCACCCTGCCTGAACTGGTGTGTCTTTCCGTCCTCCCCTCCAGCCTCCTCTCCGTCTGGGCAAAGTTCAGGCTGCCCATACATGTGTATGAGCAACGTGGATGCTAAGTGAGACTTTGCCGAGATTTTAATTGACAGCTGAGCTTTACCCTTCTGTACCACTGTAGTTACATCCTCTGGGCTATGTCTGTGGGAGTGCATTTGCCCACGGCAAAGGTCTGGAGCGCGTGTTCTGCGGTTCACTTAATGTCACCTTCTCGCTGCTGTCATTAACAGGCTGGGTGTCAGGCAGTGTCGCTCATCCATGCGTGTTCACCCCGGGCTGTCTCCCAGCACACTGCGACCTTGCCTTGAATTGGATACATGACTTAGGGAAGCATTTTTGCCTCGGTTCTCCATTATTTTTGTCAGGATCCAGCTGCAGTCAGGGCAGGACTAAGTACCCTGAAAGGTTTTGAATGAGTCTGAGTCTGTTGTGGGGAAGAACTTCTGGAGGGTGGGAAAACCTCTTAAGTGCAGATTAGATATGAGCTTTTTCCTGTTTCTGTTTCAGTATAGAAACCCCCCAGCATTATTTGCAGTTGTTTCCTTTATCTGCCTGCTGGCTTTCAGAGAACAAATTTGCCTATTTTGACACAGCAGTAAGAGTTACAGTGTGAAACTGGACAAGACTATTGGAAGAACAATGCAAGCTCCCCACCATGAGTACACCAACTGTTCTAAATATCCTACTTCCAAACAGCATACTTCAGGGAGCATCTGCCATTTACCGCAGTTCCAACAGCATCTCAAATAAGCAGTTTCTAAATCCCACCTTTCATAGTTTCATAAGAAAAAAGATCCAGTTGCCAGTTTATTTAACTTTACCTGGGTCCCTCAAAAAAACCACTCGGGGCTTCTTTTCTGTTGAATGTAGCTTAAGTATATGGAAACAGAAGCCAGAATGCTCATTTCTTCTGTTCAGAGTGAATGAGTAATGTGAGCATATTCAAAATCTTCAGAGGCTTGAATCAGAACAGTGACAATGAATGAATCCTCCATGCTCAGAGGTTCTCTGGTGAGTCTCTCTCAATTTTTTTGTTGAAGCCCTCTTCATATTGAAAGGAAGAAGCTGGTGGAGGGTGCTGTGCTGGGCTGAGCTGCCAAGTCAGTGCTTGCTGGGGAGCTGTGGCTGATTTCTCCTGTGACTTCACCCTGGGCACTGCCAAAGGGGCATCCCCTCTCATTGCCAAAGAACCGAAAGCACTTTTCAAAGTAATCTGGATCATGGGCTGGTCCTGACTGCCTATGCCAACCCTATAGCAGGCTACACCATACCTATGGCTCTGGTGCTGGCCCCAGAAACTCAGAGAGAAGGCCAGAAGGGACTGTGAGGTCACCTGAGCATGTCTAAGCATCAAGTTTTACACTGTACCTGGTCACCTAAGCTTTGGGAATAATTACTCGTTTCATTCAAGTAGTTATGCCAGAGAGATGCCTAGACAGAAAACACACACTTGTCTCATCAGATGTCACCCCAAGATCCCAGCATGGTCACCAGAGACAAAAAGGTACAGAAGTACTCAAACAGACGCAATTCATTTCAGCCTGAAGGTGAAGTGTCCATTTGAAGAAGCGAACTGCACCATGAAAGTACCTGTGGTTCTCCAGAAACAGAAAGGGTTCCTAGCTGACATGTACCTGTCCCCATTGGAGGACACCTAGAATCTCACCTAAAAAAAAGGCAGAGAACTGCCACATCCCTCCCCATTTTGTGTTATAGTTCATTCCATTAAATAAAAGAATTTGTCTGGCTTGAGGTTCTCACTACTGTGTCTTCTTATCCCTCTTTTTCTTTGGTTAAAGGGTCTTTTGATGCCTTGGTAGTCTTCCCTCAGAAAGTCTCTCTGGAGTGTAGATAAACATAAATGACCTGTTAGTCTTATGAGAAAAAAAAACCCAACCTTTTTCCCTTAAAATGAACCTTTTCCTTTTCATGCACGAAGATGCCCGCAGAAGCAGGATGTTGCCATCACTGAAGCTGGTTTACAGTTTTGGCGAGACAGGCTCTGAGGCAGGAGCCCAACCGTGGGATGTCTGGATGGGGTCCCGGATGAAGTGGATTCCCCAGGAAATGTCAGAGTTGCTGCTCGTTTCTGAACTCATTTAGGAGAGCAAACATGTATTTGACTGAAATAAAAAACCAAGCCACTGCTGTAATTTTCCCCCCTGATATTAAACAAGCGTTTAATTTAAAAAAAAAAAACCTGACAGATGGCAGGGCTGTACCTAATGCAAGACCGAGCATTTCTCCAGTGAATTTAAGGTGGTCTGAAAGAGATTTAAAAAGGCAAGGGATGGAGGGACAGATGCATTCTTGAGAATACATAAAAGAAAACCCTAATATCTTTCTTGCTTTAGATTACATTGGGAAGGTTTTCTTCCTTTTTCCTAATTAGCTTTGCAGTGCAGGGCCATGCCTGGTTTATCCAGAGGCCTCCTGGGTGTCTGCCCAGGTACTCCAGGGTATTCTCTCTCTGCCAACTGGCCTGCAGGAGAGGCAGGGAGAGGTGTTAAGTGCAGTGCCTGCACTCCTCAGCCCTAGCTGAGGTCTCCTAGGCAGGAGACCAGAGCAGAGAATAGGGGACACCAGCCTTGTGAATGATCTGGCTCCAGCAAGCACTAAACTTTCTGTTTCTCTCTCCTGCTCAGATTTCCCTGGTTTTGCTTTCTGCCACTGCATTGTCCCACTAGGAGTCAGCACCATGTCTCCCACCATGTGGGGAGCCAGAATTTTAATGAGGCAAAAAACTATGAGGTGACATCTCTGAGGTGCAACTTTTGCAGAATAAATATGGAGAGTTTTGTAGCTATCAATAGGTCATGACTCATTTATAGAAAATGCAAATGAAATAATCCTTTAGGCAAAACAGTGCTGAAAGCCTTGGATCCCAGACACATTATTCACTTGTTTATGTTCGAACTGTCCTGTGGGCTTTTCTGGATTGGAGATACCTGATTCAGGTGCAATCATTGACTAGGAGACTTCTGCCTTAACCCCTTCCTGGTTTTCTTTCTGTCCTTCCACCCACATGGCAAAGCAGAGTGCCTGGGCAACTCACCTGCTGACTCCTTCCTGCCATCTCTTCTCTTTCATCCTGGTGGTGATGGTGAACACGTTATTTGGACCGAAGCATTGGGATAAAGTAAATGGACACAGTTGTGCAACAGAAGTGTTTGTTTGCCTTTCCCCTGATGATTTACAGGGAATTCTGCTGTAGGCATGCAAGAGGAAGAATAACTGCACAACTGAATTGTTGAGGGGGTCAACCCAACACAACTCAGCCGCATTTTCCTGCAAGCTGGGCAAGTTTGCAAGCCCTCTGGAGAGTTTGTGTTGATGTGGGGTTTTGATTGGATGTTCTGTAAGGTTTGATGCTTTTTTTGATGCTCTAAAGGAAAATGAAAATAAACCAAGCATGAATGTTTAAACTGAGTTTCCTGTAGGTTTTGCACTTTCATACAAATATGCTGAGGTGAGATTCTTAAGTAGAAACATAAAGAAATTTCATGCTATTCTCCATACCCTTGTCATAAAGATGTTTGGTTTTTTTTTCTCTTGGATACTTTATTGCTTTGTAGACCCTGGAAGACATAGCCTGAGGGCTGGGACAAGAACTCTCTTACGCCCTTTCCAAAATCTTCCCTTACAAGAACCTGAACATGGGCTGTTACCATCTTTGGGAACCCTGGACCTTGGCCAGATCTGGTATGCCCACCCAGCGTTTGCTCTTTGGACTTTCCACCACCAGTTCCCCGGCTTTGGCTATTTTTAATGTACCTATCCAATGATGGGAGAAATCCTTTCAGCCCTGAAACTTGGAGCAGCTTCCTTGTATGCAGGAGGAGGGATGTGGTGGTGACCTTCTTCACTCATGAGGAGAAAGAAGAGGAGATGATGCCACCAGCAGGAAGGAGAGGAGCAGGTGCAGGCTTCCTTCCCCTCTCTGGGGCTGTTTCACTTCCTGAGACACTTGGCATGAAAAATGGGCATCAGCTCCAGCCAGTGCCCTAAAATTTTTGTGTGTCTCTGGGTCTGTAGAGAGCATCATATACTTTTCCTGTAGACCAAAGAGATGAGTTTGTCTTGCGGATGACTTTGTGCCAAAATAAATCTGGAGGTAGCAATGTGAATGCACCAGTATTTATGTGAGATATCTTTTTTTAAAGGTTAATAAAGTATGTACTGGGAATAAAATAAAATGTAAAAAAATCCCCAACGTGGGAAAAAATACAACTCTTTCTTTGTGTCTCTTCTATGCCTTACCCTCAAGGAAGGTTTGGGTAGGACATTGGCTGGGACCTTATTTTCATTTCCATCAGGAATGTTTTTTAGCTGGCACACAAACTACATGTGTAAACAGCCCAGGAGTTTGGGAAGCTGCTTTACTATTTCCTCCTATAACTGACAATGGAAACCCTTTGAGAACCAAACAAGCCTCGGCGGACATTCACGTCTCCTGACACGCAGGATTAGCTGCCCTGCTCAAATATTTATCCTGACGGCGCTTCTCCCTGAGGAGCAGCTCTCTGCTTTGCTCTGCAAAGCAGCTCAGCTGTGGGGGAGAAAGGTAGGGGAGGCTGGAGCTGCCAGCGCTGGGGTGCCCGCAGTTGGACTAGGAGGAGAAAAGCTGATTTGCAAATACAGTTTGGGCTGATATAAGTTTATTCTGTCACAGTGAATTCAGCATCAAACTGAAAAAAGCAGAGCCACTGTACTGCGTGCAGAATCGGCCAACTCCAGCGTGTAATAAGTTAGCTCAGCACAGTTGTGCTTCTTTGCCTTGCTTGGTGGGACCCCAATTTGTCTTCATTTTTATTCCTGTCTCTACCTCCACTTCAGCCTGCTTTTTGCAGCCTGTGCCTTTCTGGATTGATGGCACAGAGCCTGCCCCACAGAGCTAGGCAGAGCAGACTGATCCTGTTCAGTGTGTACAGATATTTTCAAATGATCTGTTAACCAGAAACTCAGGCTTTCTTTGATGACAAATATTCAACTTAAAGAATTCTGAGAATTTCTAATTTCACATGGTTGGTAGTCACAGAAAGATGGAACATTTCAGAGATGTGTGCTTAGGAATACAAGCACTTTATGGCATCATTTCTGTGTTTAAGGCCTGGTAGAAGAAAATACGATACATACCTGCATAAATCAGTTTTGAAAATGGGACCTAGTCTTAAACCTGCATGTAAATATCTTCATATATGAGGTAGCCTGTTATAGCTCAGAGAAGCTTTATGAATTAGTTTGGAAGCAGATCACAGCTAAAATAGAAATAGTGGCACACTGTGGGGAACATAGTATAGTTAGATACTATAGCTGCCCTTGTACGAAGCATTTCTACCCCTCCAACAGTGACCTCGTTGTTGCACGTGGTCTTGCTGAAGTGGGTATGCAGGACAAGATGAATTTCTAACCCATTGGAAGTACCCCCATCACCTCAGGAGAAGTTCCTTACTCAGCTTGTTGAGAATATGCTGTCGTTGGTGGTGCTCCAGGAGGTATGGAACATTTTTGAGTGCAACTTGAGTCTGAAACTCAATTTGAAGAGAAGCAAAAATGGCCCAAATTTACATAAGCTGAGCAGCTGACCAGCAGAGAAGAGAGGAACCTCACAAGAGTGCACTGGTGGTGGGTGAGTGATTCCTCTGCAACGACCATCACAGCTCCTGGCCTCAGGCTTCCAGCTGGGAACTTCATCGTACCTTTGAGCACGGCTAATCCAGAACCTGGTGCATGCCATGATGCCTGGCAACAAGCGCTGTCACTCCCAGCAGTCTGTGCCTCGGTGTGCCCAAGTTGCAGCAACAGCAAGCAGACCTCAGTGAAATCCATCAGTGGTTTTGGAGCACTGTTGTTTTGAAGAAGGCAGCTTCCTTCCAAAGCCCAAGTGAGCAAACAGCATGTGAGACAGGGTGAGCCAAGGGCAGTATGTTGTCATACAATGCTCCTACTCCTTTTTACCCATCTGTTTATTTATTTGAAAGTAGAGACACAGACAAGTAGGTTTGGCTCAAACAGAAGAGTCTCTCTGTAACATCCATGCCCAAAGAACAACAAAACAGGACAACATGCAAAAACCTTCCTGCCAAAAGGTGAACCCCCAGCTCTGGTTTGTGTCTGGAACTAACACCCAGTTATTAGGAATGACCAAACCCAACCCTGGCTTTGATGGATTTTATTGCAGTAACTCCACGAAGCCCAGTAGGGAGTATTGAATATCCTGGCCTACAACAAGTATCAATAACAAATACCTCTGGCATTTTGTCTAAGACCTTGTATCCAGTTAGAACGCATGGTTATATTAATTCATGGGTTTATAACTCATACTTTTCTATCTCTTAAGACAATGGATTTACATGGCATATTTCACAGACAGGAAGATGACTTTTTGGCACCAAAGAGACATGTGCAGTATTGAGAGGTCACTGAATATACAACTAAATTACATTTCTGTTCAGGGTGGTATTAGAATGGCACCAGATAGCAGAGCAGGTTTAGTTCAGGAAATGAATGATGCTTTATGTAATCAAATCTTGCAAGGGAGATTTGGTAAGAGGGATGCATACAGACAAACTATTGCTGAGTCTGGACATGGCATTAAAAACATTAGTTTTTGAGTTGTGAGGGATCACTAAGACCTGCAGGAGAGGAAAAGGGCAGATCGTCTCCATTTACTTAAATCAGAGCCAATACTAGCAGAGACACAGACTCCAATACTGAGTAGTCAAAGCACTGGTGCACTATTTATGCATAGGAATTAGAGCTGCTGTCTTTGTGGTCTTGTGGCTATTTATTATACATGCAGGGATCAGTACTGCAGGTCCTGCGAGGTCCAGACAGCCTCATTTAAGTGCATTTGTTAGGGAAAGGCAGTGAAGGCACGTTGTTGTTTTGGAGAGCTGAGTCCTACTAGTGGAAGTGGTGCTCCTAGCAGCAGGCCCTTCTCGGGCTGAAGAGGCATGCTGGTTGATTTGCACACATGTGAGCAATCATCCAGCCACCTAAAATGACATTTTAATGTGTTATATCACCAGAATGTCTTCCTCGGGGAGGACTATTCCTCTCACTCCTTCCAAACCCAACATTTTCTATCAATCAGCTTAATTATACTCTAACCACAGTTTCAAAGTCTCACTCTCCAAAGTCCAGATATCACGTTCTCCAGATGATTCCAGAAAAATACACCATATAAAACCAATGGGTAATCCTACAGAAATCTCTCTCTCCTGTTTCCCAAGACTGGGGACCATTATTCACATCAGACCAGTCTTTGCCAGCTCACACAGAGCATTCCCAGTCCTGCACTGGTCACATGCTTTATCTCTGCAATGCAAAGAGAAACAACACATTTCAAATGAATGCTGTGTGCTCCCCTTGCAGTTCTAGAAGGAGAATGGATGTGCTAGTCCTCTGACCTTCCTCACTTCTTACAGGCTGGAGAGTGAAAGGGGTGTCTTTGGGGCTGCAAGAGAAAACTGTACCTGGAATCTCCTCAGACAGCCAGCATTTCTCGTTATTATCCCTCTGAAAGACTGCCAGGAGAGGTTTAGCAGCCTCCACCCTTGGAGGTTTTCCAGATCCAAATAGGCAGAGCTGTGAGTAACCTAGTCTGATCTCAGAATGAACCCTGCTTGAGCAGGGGTTGGAGTAGAGACCCCCTGGGCCTTCTTCCAGCTTCAGCTATCTTCTGATTCTATGAAAGAAGCTATGTTTTGATAGTACACAGAAGAGACTTTTGAGAAACCTGTGTGCTATGTTCATAAGTTTTCAAAGGGAAACACAAGGATGGCTTGAGTCTGCACTGCCACACACCAGAGTAACATAATGAAATTAACTGATCTGCAGCATCCACTTGTCACCCAGTTACTGCCTGGACTTTATCTTGAGTTACGAACAAAGTGCTTGTGCTAAAGAAAAGCAGATTTTCAGGGTTTTACAGCTGAATGCTCAAGAGTTTGGAGGGGCAGTTCAGGGTGCATTAATAACCGGAGAGGGCATGTGGTGCTCCAAGTCTGGGAGCAAAACAGAATCGCTTGGACTGGATTTGATATCCTACTCCCACTACTGCCTCTGTCCACACATGGCTGCAGTGTGAGTGTGGTCTTTGGCAGCCTCCCCTAGTAACTCTCGGGCTTCACAGGAGGTGCCTGAGCAAGGACAAATGCGAAGGAGGAGCATTTACCAGGGCACCACCAACACCACTGCTGCAGGGCTGGAGCTTTTATCTTACCCTGGAGACCCTCACTCGTTAGCCTAAAAATCAAACACATCACCTTGGTAGTATTAAGGGGGAGGGAATTTGCAGATTTGAGCAATCTTGTGCTTAAGTGGGGTGACACAGCAATAAGACAAGGTGCATACTTCAGGGAAAAGTACATTGTAGTTAGGGCTTCCCCATTAAGATTCCATGGAAAGAAGCAGTGCAGAATATGTAGCAGCATGACAACATTTTATAGCATCTCCTTCCCTCTTTAGAGAGCATGTACTGACTCTGAATTTCTATGCAATGATTTGCTAGGCATAATACATTAGAAATTTTGAAGAACTCTGCTTTCTCCATCTCAAAAAATACATGTATTTGGGGCTCTGCCCTTCAGATTTCAGAAATTCCTGCAATATAGATTTAAAGACAAGTTAAAAATAACACTGCATTTCCAGCACCAGGATTTTAAGAATCAGATGTCACCCTACCCGACCTCAATTAAGTCTGGCTGAATCAGCTGGATGAGATCAAGCAGGGTGTGAAAATCTGTATTCTAGCAGTGGGCAGAGAAAAGAAGACCAGTTGGAAATTTCAGTGTGAAGCTGGTTCTGTATGAAGTGGAGAATTTCAAGTGTCAATGCGTGTATGTGTTCCTGCATGTGCTGGGGAAAGTAGGGTTGGCAAGGGAGACAGAGGAGAGCTTTGTGTTCAGTGCTTCCTCTGACACAGCTCAGCCTGTTCCCTATCTCCCAGTTCCACTTCTGAATGTGCAGGAACATGCGGTGGCTCCTTGTTCCCACCATCTTCATCATCCCTTGTACTCAACAGGTAAGTTCATTAAAAAGAAGAAAAAGATTTCTCTCTTCCTCACCTTGTCCCGGTTAAAAGTTTTTATTTGCTTAATGGCGAATTAAATTTCAGAGAAGTAAATTCCTCAGAAAGAATAAGGAGCCATTCCCTACTCCTGAGTAAATTTCATTTGCAGCTTATTTACTGCATCAGTCACATTCTGGTAATTTTTTTCTTTTTGTACATTAATATGACTTGGTGGGAAGAAAAAAGTGTTAGGGAAGCTTAAATTGTCACTGACCTTGCTTTTTTTTTTTCTTTTTTTTAAGATAAGCACAGATGACTATCTGATGATCTAGTAAAAAGAAAGTAAAAAGAAAGTAGACATCTTATCCATGCTCATATTCCATATATATATGTATACATGTCTTTGCAAACATGTATATATACACGCAGCAGTTCGACTTCAGGCTACTTTTACAAATGAGAAAGGCGCCTGGGCTGCGTTATACTTTGTCTCTTATGAGAAAATTTTAAGTGATAGCTTTTTCTAAAGGGATTTGTGTCAAAGGCCAATTTCATTATTTATTTACTTAATTTTGAAAATCCACTTTACGTGCACACAGTGTATTTTTCCTTTACAATCAGGATGAATGTCAACAGGAGAACTTTCAAATGGCTGTTTCCCTCTGCTGACTTTCTGCATATTTAAAGCCAGACTAAGATAACCGAACATTTGTGACAATACATTGCCTACTTTTTCTATTTAGTTATTTATACCACATCGACCTTGTTCAACCTTTAAAACATAGGAAAACAAACAACACATGAAGGGTCCTTACACAATGGTCTCATTTTCTGATCTGCCCACAGGATAAGGAAAAGTATGCAAGGGGCTTGTGTGATGTGAATACCTTTGGTATAGAAACTTGGGGAAGCACGAATCAGAAAAATATTTGACCTGCAAACTGTACAAGCAAACTTCACATTTTCATTGTAACCTAATAGATATGTGAAGATTTTTCATGTAAACCAAAGTTCTCAGTAATTCCACAGCTAAAACGATCAGATATTTGCCTAATTGTGTTTTTCTTACTTTGCAAGAACTTTGTAGTCTCACACCTTTCAGCTGACATCTTTCTCTAAAAAAAGGAGAGAAAACTCCCCTAAGTAGAAGTCTGTAGGTTTAAAGCATGTTCCAATTTGTAATACAAATGAAACATATTGGTTGAAGCACGTAAGATTACTTCCTGCTGCACATACCCATTTTGAAATACGATACCTGATTCAAGCCACATAACTTCATATTGCTGGCATATGGCCAAATTAATGATGATGATGATGATGATGATAATAATAATAATAATACTCTGCTTCTAAATAGAAAAGCAGCAAGGAAATGTTTCCTAAAGCAACCATATTGTCTTAAACACTGCTAAATGTATAGGAACACCTGTGTGTCTTGTTTTCAGAACAATCCTTTAAGAACCTTTATATTCCAATGCACACATTCATCCAATTAACATTATGGTTCATAGGAAAGGCTTAGCTGCCTAAAAAAAGTATACTTGAGTTAGTTTTTTCTGTATTATTGCTGCATTTAGGCAAAAAGGATTAGAAGAAATCCTTTAACAAATGACACATTTATGAAACTATCTTCTTCATACTGCATGGAATACCACATGACATTGTTTAACATCCATTTACTATATAAATTGCCTATGTAAATTAATATCTAGCTTAAAAATCATTCAGCCAAAGGAACTTGAAAGCTACTACTTTAGAGCTTCATTAGTAGCTGCAGATTAAGATATCATAAGTATAGTTGTAAACGACCATGAAAAATGGAAATTAGTGGCAGAAAAAAGCCTTTTAAAAGGTCATTTTCTACTGCACGCAATTAAGCCAGCTCAATTATGCTGCAAGAGCTTTCCCGGGCTATGACATATGAAATGCTGAATTCTGCAGATACTTCCAGTTTGAAAGTTGAGCAGCAAGGAACCCCAGCTGAATGACCCTTTCCCAGCTTCCTCTCAGCATGTCTGCTGGAGGTGATTTCTACACCAGTAGAGCCTTGCAGCTTGGAGGAACAGAGAGAAACTGATAGGCTGTGCTTCATATGCACAGAAAAAATACAGGATATATTTTTGGTTTTTTTTCTGCAAGCTTGATGGTGATACTGGCACCTGATGAAGGGCTGGGTCTTTTTTCCCTTTTGCTCTTTGGGCAGTCAGAGCTGTGTGATGAGAGTGGCTCCCAGGCCTTATGTTATATAATGGCCAAGTGCTGTGCATGCCCCCACTTAACTATGGAACCAGTCATCCATGGGGAATAACTATACTGTGATCTGCATTTCTGCTGAAATCAGCAGTATGAAAAGATTTAATGCTAAGATCTAAACTGATAAGTTTTTAGATGTAGTTCTTAAAAAATGCAGATAGACTACAGCTATCTCAAATAGATCCCTTCACACTGTGCTGACTTAATCTGCCCCCACGCTTCAGAAAAATAAACCCATCAAGAATTAGTTCGGTCTTCCTTTACTTAAAAAAAAAAAAAGAAAAAAAAAAGACATGAATTCTGAGACAGAATGTGTAAACCAGTAAATCCTGGCTAGATCTTGACTTCCTACTGCTGATACAAATCCCTTTAATGAGATGTGTCTTTGCTCCATAAGCCCTGGATTCAATGAAAGCTTAGTCATGCAAATAGATGCACTCTCAGAAAGTGACCTATTAAACTCAGTACAACTACTAGCCGCCCTTATTAGGATTAATTTTTTGCATCTAGCACAAGAGCATTTGTAAATATTATAATGCTCCTTCCCACGCATCTACTCAAATTTTGGAGCAAAAGTAACATTGAAAAGAGCTTCCCTATTTTAAAAGGGTCTTCCCATCAGAACTGGCACACAGGACTGTGGCTGGCTATAAAACAACGTGAGGAATCAAAAGCTAATTAATTTGATAGACGGTTTGTAGGAAGGAATACTTACAATAAAACCACCATTTACTTTAAAACACTTTTTTTTTTCACTTCTGTTCAGTTTTGTTCTGTAGAAGGCAAAGGAAAGACCAGTGAATTGTGTTTTGTACAAGCAGGAGGCCAGGCTCACTGGTGGAACAACATCTCAGTGTATGACACTGACTGATGAAAATGGTCCTCTGCCTTCTACCTAAACCTCACATGCTCTCTCACTTTTTGGTCTTGTGAGATCAGAAATGTTATGTATCTTCATGCAACTTGGCATTTTTTCCATCTTGACTTCATTTTACGCTATTCCAGCTACACATAATGCATTCAGTGCTCAAAATAGCCCACTGTGTGTAAGTTTTTCCACAGCCCACCAGAGCAGCCTGGAGATAAACCTTCAGAAACTGGTGAAGTCCAGCGCAAGGAAGTTTGCCGCTGGCCGTGCCGATGCCCGCCGGTGCCAGCCTGCACCCCCGGGGTGAGCCTGGTGAAGGACGGCTGTGGCTGCTGTAAAGTCTGTGCCAAGCAGGCAGGAGAGCCCTGCAATGAAGCAGATGTCTGTGATCCCCACAAAGGGCTGTACTGTGACTACTCGGAAGATGAGCCTAGGTATGAAACAGGCGTGTGTGCATGTAAGTTGTTCTTCCACATTCCCTTCTTGAAACCCAAGAGGGTGGGGACCAGCAGGTGAATGGTTTTGGAGGAAAACTCTGCTTGCAGGTGCTGCACAGCCCTGTGCTAAGGAATTTATCCTAATTTAGTCCTCCAACTGCTCAGTCAGAGAATGTGAGAGTAGGGCTGAGACTGTATTTAAACTTACCTGCATTAATGAGACCAGTTCATTGTGCACAAGCCTGTTAGTGGCAGACATGTCGAAGTCTGATTTAAAAAGCTGTGGATGCCATAAAGACTGACCACATTTTAGCACTCTGCTTAGCAAGACCCACGTGCTCCTCCTGTGTTAGTAACTGTTGTTCACAATTTTCAGATCTGGTAGCTGTAGGATGTGAGCTCAGTGGAGTTTATTATGCCAACGGGCAGACCTTTCAGCCCAGCCCGCTTTATAAGTGCCTGTGTGTCAGCGGCACAATCGGATGTACCCCTGTGTTCACACCAAGATTAGCAGGAAGTCCCTGCACCAGGGTCACAGGCAGAAAGAAGCCTGGACAATCCATTTGCAGCCTGGGACAGCACAAGCAACTTCAATCAACCAACTACAGACTGATGTCAGGTGAGCCTGGCTACATTGGTAAACTTTTCTGTACATGAGCCTTTCTGCATTTAGAGTCCCTGGCTCCAGCAGCCAGTGCACTGGCACTTGCCCAATTCTTGCTCAAGGCCTTTGCCAGGATGACTGTTGTGTCCCACTTACCCCTCTTACTCTCAGGTCACAGACTCATTTCTCTAAACCTAATGAATGTGAAAAGCAAAAAGGCTTTTGGCTTCTGACACCAGGGAATTGGCCAAAGCATCTTTCTGCAGAGGTTTACTACTCATCGGATCAGCCCAATTAGGGATGCTGGTGGAGAGCCATTTTGCAGCCTGGGAACTGTCCCACTTTTTCCTGCTTTGTGGTGTTAGGGAGTCTTGGTTTTCACATACATACATTAACACGATGCAGGTCTCTTCTTTCATTAGAAAGCAGAAAATTATAAAAATTGCCTTAGTGGCTTTCCCGCATTCACAAATTTTAGGTCACTGCAAGACCAATACTCACCCAGTTTCTTTATTCAGTCTGATCAAAAGCATTCTTAAGCTTGTGCATGCAATTCCGCCAAGGTCAGTTGATTTTCCCTTTAACTCCATTCTTGCTCTGCTGCTAACACTAGTTCTGTTTTTCACTCTAAGGAAGCACCATTGCCAGAAGCAGCTATGCCAGCCCTTCCCTGGCCACAGCTGCTACACTTGTGCCATCTTCTTCCCTGTGCATGTGCAACTTTCCATGGTGAAGGTCTTCATTACAGCTAATGCAGGTACCAGAAAGCAGAGCCATTTATTTGGTGGCAGCTTGAATCACCATCATGGATCAACAAAATAAAAGAATTACAAATCTTATCAGAAAACCTTCATCAAAAGCTGCTGAGTAGATGCATGTAAGTCAATCAATCTGCAGATAATAGAACTGCTTACAAAATCTGAAGTCCACTTTGGACAACTTCTCACACGTAATGGAGGTTATGCAAGTAAGCCAAAATTAAGAAAAGCAGCTCATCTTTACTTCAGAATTATGATACAATACCTGCACCTAGTATCAAAGCCTTTTAACAGAAATACACCCAATGCTGTTGTATAAACACACACTCAGTAAGGCAACTGACTTCAAGCAAAGAGAGATTGAATTTCTAGAGAACAATGCTAATCTGATCGAAGAGAGACCATAATGCATTGAAAACAATGGCAACCAAACCATTTGAGCCTCTGAAATACATCTCACCACAAACCCAATTAATGTACTTCAGATATCTGGAGAACAGCAATAAGCCTCTTACTTTGTAGTCCTTCAGCGGATCCAAAAGCTAAAGTCCAAGCTTCAGTAACTCCTTCCCTGACTGCAACATGACATCATTTATTCTGGAATCTGGATCAGCTGCACATCATAACCTTGAGAGCAGACACCTAGCTGGCAAAGCACACTTTTTACTGGGCTCGGTTCAGGGACTCAACATCCTGTCCCTGTGGTGGCTGTAAGTGCTGTAGGATGCTATTCTTTGGGAATCTTCTGAAGAAAAACACCTTGAAATTTTTTTTCAAAGTAAAGTCTTCCCCCTCCCATTTCCCAGTCCAGCAAAAGTACCCTGTCAACTTGTCCATGAATTCCATGGATGGCTCAATGGGCTAATATGTATTTTGATAAGTCCTTTTTCTGCTAGAGTGGATAACAAGTGCTAAGTTTCATTTTACTCTTCTTACTTTGTTTTCTGGCTTTCCATTTCAATTCAATTTACCTAATTCAGATACACAGGGATGTAACTAGGTCATACTTCAAAAAATGTACCAAGTATAAACAACCATTTAACTTCCTTTTATTTGTTGCAGATCTGTGACAGGCTTTTAAACTGCTTGCTTCAAAGACATCTTTAAATTGCTGTCTACTTTCCAAGTATTCTGGAAAGTAGACAGCAGTTCTGGTAATTCCAGGTAATTCTGCCCGTGCTCCTACGTAAATGCACAGATTCCACATAGTTTTTTTGCAGAACTTTTCCACTGCAATTTTGTTTCTTTTTTAAAGTATACTTCACCTAATCCAGCCCTTAGGCTTTTTAGCGGTATTTAAAAGTGACTGGAGAATTTTATTCCTCAATACCAAACCTAAAGGCTTGAATATCTACAAAGACACAATTAACGTCTTCAGCAGCCTTTACAAGCTATGCTTGGCCTAAAATAAAATAAAAATCTGGACATTTCATAAAAATCCCACAATTAACTCTCTTCACACAACACTTCCATCACATGAAACTAAAAGGTCATATAATACATGCAATTTCATAGTCCTTGCTAGGATTTGAGTATCCAGTGTCAACAAAGTTTAAATGCAGCTCAGCTGAATTTTGTATAAATGTTATTTATGTCTCATTTTCTGGTTTACCTACAGAAGTACCTTCATGAACAGAAATCAAATTCTTATTCTTGCATTTTCAATTAATCCTTTTGGGGCTGCCTAAATAAAATATTGCTGTCTTAGCTTACAGAAGCTTACCGCTAGTTTTGAAGAAAAAGTGCCTCATACAGGCAACTCCCTGGACACCCTGTTCCAGGACCTGTGGCATAGGCATATCCAGCAGAGTGACCAACGACAACAGAAAATGTGAAATGAAAAAAGAAAAGAGATTATGCTTCATCCAGCCTTGTCTGACCAATATGCTGAAGAAAATAAAGGTATTTTCTAGCATAAAATTAATTCCTCATAGAAAATTAAAATATTGGAACTAATGGAAAAATGGATGTATTAGCACTAAGTACTAATAAAACATTTACTTCTTCCTTTTTTATGGGTTTTAAAATAACTCTTCTATGTTTTCTACCATCAATCTTCATGTTTCAATAGCAAATTACAGATGTGAAATTTCAAACAAAAGAACGTAATGTCCTGAAATATAAGTGCTGCTAATGCTGTCCTGATGCGCAGTCACCCCGAAAATATTTTCTATTTGTTGACTGACAAAGGAAAAATCAGGCAGATTTCAGATTGAGTAACTTTCAAGATATTGCTATGTAAATGTTGCAACTTTTTCTTACATGATCTGCTTTTAATGTTCAGGGTTGTCTTTGTTTTAATTTTAAAGATTCCAAAGGGAAAAACATGTCAACCAACTTTCCAGCTTCCAACAGCAGAGAAGCTAGTTTTTTCCGGATGCTCAACTACTCAAAGATACAAATTAACTTTCTGTGGAGCGTGCTTGGACAAGAGGTGCTGCATTCCTAATAAGTCCAAAATGATCACTGTACAGTT
Source organism: Lycocorax pyrrhopterus obiensis (assembly GCA_014706295.1). Lineage (NCBI taxonomy): Eukaryota > Metazoa > Chordata > Aves > Passeriformes > Paradisaeidae > Lycocorax > Lycocorax pyrrhopterus. The sequence goes on along the minus strand of JACSVZ010000004.1, from coordinate 68,361,497 downwards.
TGAGTGTCCCAACGAAGGCTTCTTCAGGTGGAAGATGATGTGGATAACATCGTGTGTGTGTCAGAGGATTTGCAGTGCTCCAGGAGATATATTTTCCCAACTCAAACTCCTATGATGAATTACACCATTGACTATAACACTTGGAGTGCAACAGCACATTCACACCCTGAAGAGTCAGAAAACCCCCCTGCCAGAGCAGTGTTTATAATGAAACTACATGGATGAATATTCACTCATTCATTAAATGACACCTGGAAAGCGCGAGAGAGCAGCTTTCTAAAAGTAACTCTTTTTATATGGGGAGATACATTATTGAGAAGGATGTATCTAACACCAGTACTGCCCAAACAAGAACTTTTGGTAACTAAGAAAGGCACAGCAAGACAGCTTCATACGCCACTGTAACAAGTTTTTGCCCACAAAGACAAATAGATGCTCTAACCTGTTAGGAAAAAAATTGTCCTCTAATACTTCATCTATCATTCTTCATTCTTAAATTTTTCCGCTATACATCTGCACTAGTAAAACACATCAATGCTGTTTTGAAACAGAAGTCATCAACTTTAAACCCAGACTGCTTTTTGCAACAGATGGTCTTTCTCTAGTATTGTGCATACAAACACTGCATGCGTAAAGGAACAAGTAAGTGGGCAACTGCAGATAATAGATGCAAGATTTAAAGAAAATTGCTATTTTTAAAACATTTTCTTAAAAAATGCTCTCAACAAATGTTATCACAATACTTTATTGAATATTATACATTCAAAATTGTGCTTACTTACATATCCACTCCAACTCTGCTAGAAGGACTTCAAATTTCAAGTAATCATTGTGTCAATCCATTCTGATGTGTAACAGTTCACTGGCAAGCAGCTGGAAATAGCTGTACATTCTGATGTGTAACAGTTCACTGGCAAGCAACTGGAAATAGCTGTACATTCTAATTTGTAAAAGTTCTTACTGTAATATAGAAAGCTGCTTACCCTGATAATTATAAATATTAAAACATCTATTTTACTTGCATTCTTTCAAAGCTATAAGTGTTTTTCTCCAAATGGTCATTATAACTTCATCATAAGTGCATGTTTTGCTCAGAGGTATTCCGTATTATCTCATTATCAAGTGCAACTCAGCATTCATGAACATGAATCATTAAAATATTAATTAATATTCCAAGTATAATACTTGAAACAAAATTCATTTTTTGGAATTTTTTGTTATTGCCAGTTTTGGTATAAACTGAGAATGCTCTAATACAGCTAAGCACAACATAGAAGCAAAAATACTAAAGCAAGGAACATAGCTTAGAGCATTCTGAAAAGTCTACTGCAAAGTCTAAGAAAGCAGTTTCATTAGAGACTTGCTTTCATCTTTGAAAAGACTTACATGGGCTTTTCTTCTCTTCGTAGTTGCTTGTTAAAAACTGAATCTAGCAATGGTGATCCCTCTTTGAAGCAAGACCTACCTTTAGTTTACCATAAGTTGAAAGTCTGAGAAAAGAATTACATTTTTGGCTGCTACAACCTCTCCTCCTTTTCTTCACAGCATACACTGTGTCAATTTACTCTGCAGGTAGGATTACTGTCCTTACTGATACCAGCCACAATTAGGTGCCTTCAAATCTTTCTTACAGGCATGGCTCACCACTTACTGACAACTCTTGAGGTAAGGAAGCTGTTGTCCTGGTCCCACTTTGGAATTACAATAGCCAGGCATGCTACACGTAATTATAGTTAACTGAAGTGGCTGGATGCTTAGGGAAAGTGCTTTTTTGTTGTTGTTGTTGTTTTTTTTTTTTTTAATCAGTTTTTCCTTCTTTAAACAGCTATCTTCAGTCTTGAAGGATCTATTCTAGGCCCACCTTTTGTAGCATCTAGCTCATCGTACTCTTCTATTAGGTCAGATAAAGAGGATATAGCTTCTGAAAAATAGCTTTGCTCCATCCCATCTATTTGCAGATAATGGTGAAGGTGAGCCTAAGAGAATAAAAAAAAAAAGTGTTACCTTTTTCCTGGTATTCAATTGCTTTGGCTCAGTAAGTACCATTTAGCCTGCACCGAAGGGGGGAGTGCAAGCACTGTCTAAAGGAGGCTTAGAGACTTTTATCATGACACCCCTTGTTTAAACACTTGGCATCTTTGGTAACAATCCCCTAGTGAATCACAGTAGATATTACTGACTTCTTAAACACCCATCTTTTCATATTGTCTTCTTGGGTACACCTGACCAGTTGCATGTTGGGTTTACATGGCAGGCTTTCAGTGGCAGGGCGAGCACAGGGTTGCAGGGGCAGCTTTTGTGAGAAGGTAACAGGAGCTGGCCCCATGCTGAACAGAACCATCCCAGCCAGCTCCAACATGGACCTGCCACTGGCCACAGCTGAGCCCATTAGTGATGCTGGTAATGCCTCTGTGACAACTTATTTATCGAGGGGTAAAAATGCTGCACAACAGCTGTGAGAGAGCAGATTTAGGAAAGCGTGACAGAAACAGCCCTGCAGACACTAAGATCAGCAAAGAAGGAACAGAAGTGGAATTCTGAGGCTGGGAAGAAGGCAGTGGAGAGGAGGTGAAAGTGTTTTCAGGTTTTGTTTTATTTCTTGCTGTCCTACTCCTATTGCCTCTTTATTATTGGCAATAAATTAAATTAATTTTCCGTAAGCCAAGTCTGTTTAGCCCATGACAATAACTGGGGGGTGATCTCTCTGTCTTTATCTTGACCCACAAGTTTTTCACTGTACTCTTCTCCTGTCCTACTGAGGAAGGGAAGCGGGAGAAAGCTTGGTGGACACCAAGGTCTAGATTAGATATCAGAAGAAATTCTTTACTGTGCACTGGAACAGGTTGCCCAGAGAAATTGTGGATGCTCCATCCCTGGAAGTGTTCTCGGCCAGGTTGGATGGGGCTTTGAGCCACCTGGTCTAGTGGAAGGTGTCCCTGTCTAAGGCAGAGGGGTTGGAACTAGATGATCTTCAAGGTTCCTTCTAACCCAAACCATTCTATGATTCTGTGATGTTGCCAGATAGGTACAGATTAATAAGGGGTTTACGCTTTTTAAGCAGCAACTGTTGGAGTGATTCCTTGACTGGTAACACAAATAAAATCCTTGGGCTGTTAATTATAAGCAGTCCCTTCATGACACTAAGATTTGCATTCCAATAATGCAAGATGCTAATGATTAGTGACTATGAATGGACTAATGACAAGAGTTGCACCTTTTTCTTGTAGAGCTTCATAAATCTGTCTTTGAGTTCAATGAAAGTTGGTTTTACACAGGTGTTGTTTGCTAAAGCCAGAAGGGAATGGGAATGGCCCACAGGAGGTACTGAACACAAACCAGTTTTCCAGCCCTCTTGATTCCAGGAGACAAACTGCAGAGAAGGCTTCAACCTGTGATACAAAATTTAGTTATCTAAGGAATATAAAGAACACAAAGGCTAAGTTTCTTTTCTCAACTAACAGTCTGAAAAAGTTAACATTTAAGCACTCGGGAACAAAGAGGACAGTTATAACTATCACTGAATAAGACATTTTAGAATTCAGACTAAACCACTGTGTCTCTATTTTAAATTTAAATTGCAAACATCAATTTTGTTTTAACTTAATTTATCAGGTTTTGAAAAGTGAAGTTACAAGTACCTGTTTCTATAAAAGGGACTGCAAGTGCTCTGAGATTTAGTAAAGGGGCAGACTGGGTGGGGACAATCAGTCTACCCGTAGTTTTGAAATAAGTAAAATACTTTAGATTCTCAGAAATTTTCCCCATACACCCTTGTCTGCCTATAAACTCCGTTTTGCCTGCCTCTCCTGTTACATCTATGTAACTCAATAGTGTAAAAGGTAGAAAATGGGTGTTAACAACACAGAATTGTTAAAAAATAAGGATGATTTCCTACCTACATTAAAGTAACCATGAAAGAGAGGGGGCTTCTGTTCAGCAAAAACAAACTCCTACCACAGAACTTATTACTCCAACATCCTTTGCTGTTGAGAGACCCCTGGAAGGCTGGGCTTTGCTTTCCTGTGCAATTTGGAGAGAGAGAGGAGTAGCACCTCCTTTTATTTGGAAGCCCAGGCATAATATGACTTATTTTCACTCATTACATAAGTTAATTATGTTTTCTTCCCTTCTAAAATTAAGAAAAAGAGGTCGGAGTAAACTGATTTGGTACTGAAATGGCTCAAATGAAAAGTTGGAATGCTCTGGACAACTGCCATCAGTTTCAGTACAAATCCCATGACTACTCTGTGTGGTTCTACAAACCTTTCAATATTTCTGCGAAGGTCTGAAACCTGCACATTTCCTCGAACAAGAAGTGCACAGGCGAGGTAGAGGCTGTGCTTTGGATCTGCTTGAATTAGTTGATGATCTCTGCTAAATGCATCTGAGAACATCTGATCCAACCTGGGTGAAAAGAAAACAGTTATCTACTCTCACTGAAGTAGGGTACAGAAGTTCTTCAGAATGCCCATCTTCAGGGTTTAAAAGTTCATAAAATTCTGGATAAAAGTACATTTAACCCAGGACCATAAATGATAGGAAAGATTCAAACCTTTATATGTACATATGTTAGCATTAGAAGTTTTTAAAAACACGCTGGATCCATTTTTCCTCACCCTCAAGTTATAAGCCACTGTTGAGTCAGAGAAGTTGCCTTTGTAAAGGCAATTTGAGGCCAATGGTTACAACATCTTAAAATTACGTAAAAGGATTTAACTACTTGGGGTTCTGGTTATGTGGCAATTTGAGTGGACAATCTCACTGGGAAGGATCTGACAAGGAATATCAAAGTGCTGCTGACCCTTACAGAACTGATTATCTGCCTGTTACACTTCATTATTTAAAAGGATCAATGAGTCACAGAACTGTATTAGTTTTGATTAATGGTTTGGGAAAAGACAGGCTATACATACTTGTCTAGTCTACTTATTCTAATTTTATCACACATCACTGCTTTAAAAGATGACACTGCAGATTATATTCTTTCTCTCTTCATTTCCTTAACCAAGTTTCACTGTACTATGGGATACCAAAGATGGTGTTTTGTGGACCCACAACATCTAAGCTATTCTTTCCATTTGTCCCAAATGCTCTACATTTATCATCTCTATTTATTTTTCTTGTATCACCTCTGCCACAATCTGCCTATTACAAAAAATAATACAGGAGACAAAAATACTACTGTTCCCACTTCATTCTGAAACATCTTTGACTGACCATCTCCTTGTAGTCTGCTACCTTCCCCCTAGCCCAGTTCTGTCTCTTCAAGGTACATTTTCAACAGCTCTGACTGTCACAACTTGCTATCAGAAAATAAGGGTGGTCCTGCCTTCTTCACTTTGCATACTTCCATCACTTACCCTTAGCTGCCTCTATCACTATTTGGGCCTCTTGCTGACTGAACATAATCCACCAAACCCAGTAAAATCTATTTTAACTGGTTATTTTTCTGCTATGTCAGAGGGATAAATATCTCACAAAATTTGACGTCAGCTTATCATTACAATAAGATATTTAATAGGCTCACTGCACTCACTGCATGTCCAGACTGAAGTAAGATGCCGTTACGTCCCCAAAGAGTCTAGTTAATTCCTTGTTTGTCTTTAGAGTATTTTGTCAGTCAAGTGCAAACTGCTACTCAAAAGAACTTGTGGTGTGGATTCTAAGTATTACATTTTCCCAACAGAAACACTTCCAGCAGAGATTAAAAGGATGTCAAGTTTACTGGCTGAACCATTACAGAGAAAAGGGATGACAGATGTTCCATAAATCAGCAGGATGAATGCGAAAATGTGGCAGACATACGAGTTTTAGAACTTCCACCCTTAGTTTTGCTACAGAATGGAATTTTTTAATGAAAAGTATGGAAGAATCAGAAATTAAGCTTTAAATCTGAAACTCCAATAATATTTTTTCTTACCTTCTAGAAGGAACATTAACATCTGCCAGTGTATACAGAGGAGTCAAGCTTGAAACCAAATAATGAAGTCGAGGAAATGGAACCAAATTCATGCTGATTTCATTAAGATCCATGTTTAGGGAACCTTCAAATCTAGCAGAGCTGAAAAATGAACAAACTATTACGGAACTGCTACAAACTAAGTAAATCACTTCTATAAGATAAATTTCCATGAAATCTGTTTTTCAGCTGTTCTGTACAATAAAACTGTAAAACAGCACAGCATTCAAGCAAATGTTCAATTACAAAACTTTCACATCTGGCAGCAACAGTGCTGTCTTATTTACTTATTCTTTCCATTAAAGAACAATAAATTACCAAGAATGATACCTTGTTTCCCAGTTGTAGTCTTTAGCACTGATTTTCAGTATTAATAATGATTAATACTAGTTAATACCAATTAATTAATACCAGCTGGTTAGTACAAGTTAATTATTGCCCCTTTTACTAAACAGGCTATAATAAAACACATGTGACTTAGCATTCCCGACAAGCTGTTTAAAAGAAAAACAGGCCAATACTCCAGAATTATATTTCTCGCAGCAACAGACAGTTTAGGAGCAAAAATTATCTGACAATATTTATAAAATAATACAACTGGCCTAGAAGGGGAAACCTCTGTGGGTTCCATTAAGCACTAGTGGAAGACAGTATCCTTCTACCTATAAACTTACTACAGTTATAAGACTATCATGGCTAAAGCAACACCACTACAATCTGAATACTTCCAAATACTTCAGCATTTAGTAACCAATTCTTAAAAAGAGAAGACTCATATAGAATGAAAACCAATTAATATTACTCAAGTTGATGCAGGCCTGCATATTTACAGCTCACACCATCTCCTGCAATCCTACTTTGTTACAGAGGAATAACCTTTACCTTGTCAGGTTCAGCAGCAAGTTGGCTATGATGTTATTCATTGCATCAAATGGCTTCTCTTGTAGTGTTTTTGCACTGCCTGCATTTGATGTCACCAAGCTGTTTTGCTTCACAGTTGATCCTAACTTCCCGGAATTGATCATCTGATGAATTTTATTAACTATCTCAAACAGAGACTTTGAGAGAGAGGAAAAAAAGCACAGTAGTAGTCTTGAGTAAAGAACTTTTAAATTCAGTACCCCAATTTTTCATTTCTAATAATCTTGAAAGCTTAGACATTGTATGTTAGCTCAAAGATTATGCCTTTGATACATCTAAGTCCAACTTTTGAGCAATTCCAGTTGACTGAAGTGTTTCTAAGTCTGTGCCTTACATATCACAAATATCTACACAGCTTGACTCAAAAGTTTGAATTTTATTCAACTCTTCAAAATTCTTATGAAAATTTAAAATGCAGTTTTAGAAGATAACACCTGTGAAACAAAAAATACAGTCTTTAACTATATTTCACTTTCTCTTGCTTTTTTCATAAGCAAACAGCCAGACAGTCACTGAATTTAGATTCAAATCTATCTAGCATTTTGCAAGGTCAGGTATATCTATGATTCCCATATCACTAATCAGCACAGTTAAGTTTGTTGGAATCTGGAGAGGCTAGTCATTTCCCTTGCAGGACCCTAATACTGTGCACAGATTGATTGCTGAAATCAGAGAAGACACTCTGTCCCAGTAAACAGAAGCTTTTCACTGTTTACCTTGAAATAGACATGAAAAAATTCACTCTACCTTACTTTGAAGGAGCAGAGCAACTTTTTAGTGATACCCATGTTCATTTCAAAAGCTTGCAAGTGACTTAGAAATTCAATTATTACTTTAAAAAATTAAATTACGCGTTTGGAGACTTGGTACTTGAATCAGTACAGAAAAGGAAGAGACACTTCCACTGTCTAATAAAAAAAATTACAGAAATAGAATATTATTTCTTACTTCATTCTCTATTGGTAGCACACAGTCTGCATGTTCATTAAGCTCCTTCATAGCCAGAACACTGTTATATGGAGAAGTAATAACATCATCTTCACCAGAGGGATAAACTGAAGTAACAAATCTATATACTTCTGGGAATTCCTCCTCAAGCAAATTTAGTACAAAAGTTCCAAGACCAGATCCTGTCCCTAATTATGAATGAAGACAGAATGAGAGAAGACAGGTTCCCCATGTTATCTTAGGCTCTAAGACTCATGTAGGAGACATACAACTTTTCAATTATACATGTTAATTAATATTTTCTGAAGCATTTGGCTGACAGTAGAGGCTACTCAAATGTAATTAAGGCAGGAAGGTTTTTCCCAGACAGGAAAATAATTAAGTAATAAAATTATTTCCCACAGTATGCCAGTCAGGATGAAATATACATTCTCAAAAATTTCTGCAAACCATAAAGTCCTACTATGTAAAAATATTTTTCTGGCCTAGTATTTCTACTTCTTATTTTCAACTCTTTAATTTGAATTATGAAACGCAACATTTGCTTAAAAGGATTGAACTACTCCAAACAATACATATTTTCCTTTTAGGGTTTCTTTGAGAAGTTTTCTCATTCTTCAGTAAAAACAGAACTACCCCTTCCCCCCCAGCACACAGGCCTTTTCCTCATTAACACTAAGCACACAGCCCTGAGTTCAAAACAGAGAACTGAACTGTTGTCTTTTTCTGAACATTCAGCTACATTCTCAGTGGCAAACAATTTAATTTATGAACAAGACACCAGTTTTCACAATAACAGAAACAGTATCTGCAGGGTCTCTGAAATTAAGCAAATGGCCACAAAGGCCCTTGACAAAATCTTTGCTTCATATTTAGAGCTATTTTCTGTGTCTTTTCCCACATCATAACCAGTTATAATACGTGCTACTCTCAGGTTTCTGGGGTAGGAAGGCTTAGTAGCAATGCAATAATGATGAAACTGTCACTGCAAAGGATTCTCCCTTTTGACTTATTAACAAAGTAACTAGACCAGATTCAATAGAATTATGTGGAAGGAAAACAGAAAAACAAACTTTTTCTAAAATTAAGCAACATTAGAAGTCTCCTTCAAAGCCTTTTAGAAAACTCTTTCCACACAATTAAAACCAACTTGATTATGACAATGTTGTCAGTGTTCAGAGGTCACCGACCCTTCTTCTGATCAGTAATACCTCAAGTGTTTGTCTTTGGTACCTGCCTTGATCTACTCACTGCCTCATCTTTAGAATTTTAGCTGCATTTTTGTTCTGGGTAGCAGATTAGAGTTCCTCAGTGCTCTAACAACACAAGCGATAAATAATTACAGGTCCACTTAATTGGACTATGTTAATTTTTTTAATCTGCATTCTGAATGATGTAGATTATTATAATGATTTTCTTTTCAAGTTTTTTTTTTTTCATCTGTGGCTACTGCACTCATACTCCCCATAAAAAGATTACTTACCACCTCCCATGGAATGAATTATAAAGAAACACTGTAGACAGTCACAATGTTCAGCGGTTTTCCTCAGCTTTTCCACTATGCTTTCCTGGTACTGACAGCCATATATCTTATGACCTACAGCCCTGAGGACATGAAAAGTACTTTAAAAAACCCCCCAACAATCAAACTTTCAATTTTTTATTTTAACTCCTTCTAAGTGATATTTTAGAGTTCAGAGTCCAAAGCTGGGTGCAACACCCCATCTGTGAGAGTTTCTAAGCTGTGACTACAAATGAGCATATGGAGTCAGGACATGGTTTTAACTTTGAGGATGCAAACAGCTCTAAGTTCACAGCTTTAGAGTGTGCACTTATTATTCTGTACTAAAAAGGAAATAAACTACCACACTGGATGATCTAATTGTAGTAACGAAATGGAAGCTATATAGTTTTTAACAATAAAGATATCCCTATGTAATAAGTGTACAGATCATCTTTTGAGTACTATGCAAGTCAGTTGCTACTAGTAACAAAAAAACCCCAAACAGCTCATTTTCAACACACTTGTCTGCTAGATGGTAAAGTTACAGAATGTTTTATTCCCCATATTGCACTCTCTTTTGGTACATTTGCTGGTGATTTGCTTTCCAGTCTGTAGTGCACTGAATATTATTAGAGCACATTAAGGTTTCCACGAAAATTTGGAATTCATTATGTTAATCAATCTTTTTTTGAATTTCTCCTTTGGTAATGTAGTTTACATGCACAAAGCCAGACTCTGTGGTGCTTAGAAATCAGAGGTGCATTTGTTCATATATCTCATTTCCACAGTAGCTGCACAGTCTCAAACTAGATTATGGCTTCGACTAAGCAATGAAAGGAGCTGAATGCCATAGAAACAAAAATAAAAAGCATGTTCTTTTGTAAAGAAAATCAAAAAAGAGGGAGGGAAAAAAAGACAAAATGATGTATCAGCAGAATTATTCTTCTGTAAGAGCCTTTTCAAAGCCCTCCTCCAGGCAACAGTGACTCCAAGTTTGCTGGTAAAATGCTGCAGCTCTCCAGGTGCAGAACGACGCAGAAAGCTACGGTTATCATTTCCCCTTTCAAATACCATCTAATTAGCTGCTAAGAAATGTGTTCTAAAGAGGTTCTCACCAGTTGTTTCCTGAACCAGAAACATCTGTGATAAGCTGCTTGCTATCAAACACATCCCTCAATGGTCCCTGTAGAATTTCATTTACCACACCCTCCTCCATGTCAATCAACAGCGCCTTTGAGAATGGAAAGAATCAAAATTAAGTCAGTAAGCAAACCACCCTTGAAATAATCACATAAAGAAATATAAAATTATTTACAATATAAAAGGAATTCTGTTTCTACTCTGCTCCAGAAAAACCTTCCCCTCCTCCCCAGTTGTTAACTAGGAGACCAAGTAGATTCTCCTTAGCTGATTTGCTAGAACTTGTTCAATAGGACAGCATTTCAGATGGTGAAATTTTGTTACAATTTTATAACATTTTGTCCCACTACTCAGCAATAAAGAAATTAAAACATTTTTATGTTTCAAGTTTCCTTTTTTCTTAATCACGTAAAGTGGCCCAAAGAAACCCAACCCTTAGTTAATAATATCTGCAATAATTTTATTAAAATTCCAATTTAAACTACTCAACAAGACTGGCAGCAAACTGTATTACTGCATTACTAAAAGTTACTATTAGAAATTTTACTATTCAAAGCAGTATTTAAACCTGTATGCAATTTTAAGGACTACATGAAAATTCCCACACATTTGGACATAAATATTCAATGTAAAAAAGAGTGACCTTTATAGATTGCCTTACTCGTGCTTTTAAAGAGCAGATTTTTCCTTTGTAAATATCAGGACCATTACCACCACTTCTGAAAAAAAAATAGTTACAGAAAAAATCTGAGATCAGATTTGTAACATAAAATACATACTACAATAAAATTTTATATTTTATATTTTGTGTTTGGAGGACTATGACTAATGCAAACAAACAGAAATACTGTGAACATGCTGCTAAGACTTCATAATTCCCCAAAGGAATACAACTACAGAATACAATCTCAATAAGAAATATCCTAAACATTACTTCAAGAAGCTGAAAAGATAAGCATTAAAAGTTTACTCTCAGAAACAGCCTCTGCTTTGTAGGAATTCTACAAGCATTGCCAAAATGGGAAAAGATTATCTTTTATCAGCACGTGATATGTGTATCCACATCATACAACGGAAAAGAGCTCCCCACGAGCTTTTCAGTGGGGGTAGTACTCGAGGTTGTGCTCGAGGTGTGAAAGCTCCGTAACTGCACCAGCACAGCACTGTGCTTGACTTATTCTGCTTATTATGACTAACCGGTTCAGAAATCCTGCTGGGCTGACATCGCTAAATCCTCCTTCTTTCCCAGGACTGGTTGTACTGAGCCAACATAGCAGACCATACATTATGTCACAATCACATTTTTTCCCACTCAAAGGATGAGATACTATGGTCTGGCCAAACTATATTCAACACAGGGGGAAAAAAGGCAGGCGTACTGGAAGATAGATCTTATTTTCTCTTCCATTATTTACCTAATCTGGGAGTTGGCCAAGCCTAAATTTAAAGTATGTCTTAGACCATTCTACATTCAACCACCATTATATTCACAAAACATCGGCTAAAATTCACGACAGCACCAACCAGTGTTCTGAACCTACTGAGTCCCATCAGGAACAAGGGGAAGAGAGTACAGGGCTGCACTGGATTCCACAGGGATTTTCCACCTTCTCGCTCAAAGATGGTCTCCAGACACTTCTCATTAGGTGAGCAGCTCACAGCAGCCTCCAATACTCATGCGATTCCTCTAGCCTACACAACACCTATAGGAGTACACTATAGCACCAGTAAATCCACCTAGAGAATTTATCTTCAGGGACTAACAAAATTCAAAGAGGAAATAAAACCAACCCCAAAACAACATTTATTTTTCTTACTATTGCCTTTGTGGTCTTTCATGCCAGACCATACCTTCAACCACTTGGATTCAATTGCTGAAAAACATCCTCACATTCCTAGAACCATGGGACAGCTTGGGTTGGAAGGGACCTTAAAGATCATCCAGTTCCAACCCCCCTGCCATGGGCAGGGACAGCTTTCACTAGACCAGTTTGCTCAGTGAGAAAACAAATGTTTCTATTGCAGCCAACCCAACAATTACAAATTTGGTGGTTTCATTTGGCAGAAACAGACATTTTTTATGGTTTAAAAAAAAAGAAAAAATATTCTAGGAAATACCCATAAGGAACGACAATAATAAACTTCAACACATTTGCAATGTTCTTTCAAAGAGGTAAAATTTGAGACAAAGCAATTTGGATTTCACTGCTGTTCTAGATAAAATCACATGCTGTACTGCAATGTTTTCATATAATGGAAGGAAATAGAGGTTGGTCAAATGTTTTTTTATCAATTAAAACACAACAGGCTATCTCAAGTACACATTTTCTTCTTGCAAACTGCAAGGATTTTCGTAACTGGATAGATAAGAGATGACTGAATGGTTTTAAGGTATGAATTGGTTAACTCATAAGAAACAACTATAGACACTACTCTGGGTAACAAAATAGTCAGATAAATAAGATTTAAAAACTGTCAGTTTTTTCTGACTATCTTATATACAGTTCCTCTTACAAGTCTTCAAGAAATGCTGCTCAGTTGGTATTGAGAGGGCACACAATCTGATTGCGATTTGCAATGGCAAAAGCTATCAGGTCCTGACTGTCCAAGCTTGGTACAAAAGGAAAGGAAAACAAACCCACACACTTTCAACACATTTAACTACTGAAGTATGTATAAATAAAACAGAAAGGCAAAGATAAGGTTTTGAGGAGAATACAAAAAAGCAAGACCTTTTTCTAGCACAAGCTAAATGGCTTGAAACAAGGAAAACTATAACTTAGGTTAAAAGAAGATACTACAAGCGCTGATCTATCACGTTAAACTCACGAGCTGCTTGATAAAAACTTACCTTGTATCTACGTTCCTAAAGAAACTGCTTAAGGCTTCATCATAAATCCCTTTCTAAAAGGAAACAGCACAAAATTATGTGTAATTTCAAAAATTCTCAGTGATTTTCCATGGAATAATTTAAGTTGGAAGGGACCTCTGAAGGACACCTGTCAAATCTCACCACTTGAAACTGAGTGAACACCTCTGTTGAATCCAGCTAGTTCTAGTCAGCTCTAAAAAGAACATTTCATTGAAACATCAGCTTGTTATTAAAAAATGAGAGGAGAATGTAACTAAGATATTAATTTTTCAGCACAAGATTAAGCAACTGTAGTAGTTTACTGAAGATCCCAATGCAATTACTAAATTGAAGAGCTGCTCTTTAGCTGACTCTGTTCATCACTGATACAACCCTGAGTTCATCACGGGCTCCATGCCCATGATACCAATGCCCATGGAGTTCTGTGAAAAAGACAGCACATCACACTGATTCTTGAACTCCCTGCCAAGGGATAGCATGGAAATTACTTGCCCCAACATAAAGCTAAAGAGATCTGGCAAGTTTAAATACCTTAAATGCTTTATAGTCACAGCAAGAAAAGTGTGTTTTCGTTCAGGGTACTCAGCACAATCCTATGCCCTCCTTATGTTGCTATTTTGGTCACTAAAACTGTACAGCAAGTCATGGCATGAGCTAATGTGGAAAACAATGGTGGGCTTTGGGGGTGTCCTCTTTTGTTTTACTGCCAGTGGCAAAGTACCAGCACTGAGCAGCCCTCCCATGCTGCTAACTACCTCAAACCTGCTAATGCCTGACTGTAGGGAGACATCCTGAGCTTTTCGGGGTGGAAATGCTGGAGAAAGCTGACCAGAATTAGGGATCACAGAATCACAGAATATTCCGAGTTGGAAGGGACCCAGAAGGAACATAGAGTCCAACTCTTAGCCCTTCAAAGGACACTCCAAGAGTCACACCATATGCCTGAGAGTGTTGTTCAAATGCTTCTTGAGCTCTGACAGGCTTAGTGCTGGGGAGTCTGCTCCAGTGCCCAACCACCTTCTGGGTGAAGAACCCTTTTCTAATATGTAACTTAAATGTCCCCTGACACAACTTCAGGCCATTCCCTCGGGTCCTGTCACTGGTCACCACAGGGAAGAGATGGGTGTCTGTCCCTCCTCTTCCGCTCATGAGGAAGGTGCAGACTGCAATGAGACCCTCATCTTCTCTTCTTCAGGCTGAACAGACCAAGTGACCACAGCTGCTCCTCATATGGTTTCACCTCAAGACCCTTCACTATCTTCATGGCCCTTCTTTGGACGTTCTCTAATAGCTTAATTTATTTTTTTATATTGTGGCACCCAAAACTGCTCCAGCGCTCGAGGTGAGGCCGCCCCAGTGCAGAGCAGAGCAGGACAATCCCCTCTCTTGCCCAGCTGGTGATGCTGTGCCTGACGCACCCCAGGACACGCTTGGCCCTCCTGGCTGCCAGGGCACTGCTGCCTCATGTTCAACTTGCCATCGACCAGGAGCCCCAGGTCCCTTTCCACAGCACTGCTTTCCAGCCTCTCATTCCCCAGTCCGTCCACACATCCAGGGTTGTCCCATCCCAGGTGCAGGATCCGGCAATCCCCATTAAACTTCACACGGCTGGTGACTGCCCACCCTGTGATTTAACAAGGTCTCTTAACAGTTAACCTTACGATTTGTTTTCATGATCAGTTAAACAGCACAAGGACGTGGGGGTGGTTGTGCTCACAGCGAAGCGCCCTTAGTTTAACCAAATAAACGCAGCGCTCTGCAGTCACAGCGACGAACGCGGAAGGCAGCCAAGGGCGGCTCGGCCCGGGCCGGGCCGGCGGCGCAGCGGCGCCGTTACCTTGTTGACGGCGGCGTGTTCCCGCAGCGCCAGGTCCCAGAAGCGGCATCCCACCTGGTTCCCGCACTGTCCCACTGCAAAGGGGAGAGACACGGCTCAGGCACGGGGAGGGGGCGGCGGGAGGTCTGGGCACCACGACCCCCTTACCCTGCACCACCACCGACTGGGTCATGGCTGAACCAGCGGCGCAACTCCTGTTTCGAAGTCGGCGCCCGGAAGCCGCGCCCCCTGAGTTCCTGCGGTGGAACGTCCCAACGGTTGGCTCAGCTGCGGGCGCTCGCTGCCTGCCCGCCGAGAGTGGAACGTGCCATTAGGGAGCGGGGGGGAGGCGGTACGGGGGAGTAGTGAGGCTTTCAGACCCTGTGAGTCTGACGGGAGCCTGTGAGGGGCTGCAGGGTCTCGGCTGAGGCCCAGCTACAGGAGGCCTGACAAAGACCTGAAGTAAAGCCTCTGTGCCGGAGAACAGAAGTATTTCCATACACTACAGTTCATTATCCTTTATGGCTAAAAATGGTGCGATAAAGAAGCGCTTTATTTTCCCCAAACACGTAATTCAGGGAGATGGTGTGAAATGTGCGAAACAGTATGAAAATACGAATTAAAAATTAAATGAAAAAACGGCCATTTGGAAATGCCGTAATGTAGCCTCCCACCAGGCTTGCACATTAGGCTTGGTTTCATATTTCTTGTGCATATAATTGTCCACAGTGAAAAAACGAAGAGTGTAGAGATGCTGTTGTCTCAGCATGGCAAGACTGATCCGCAACACAGCTCAGCTGCAAAATCGCAGAATCGTTTATGTTGGAAAAGACCTTTAAGACCATCAAGCCCAACTGTTAATTCAGCACTGCCAAGTCCAGGACTAAAACAGTAAAGAATGTGGGACATGCAAAGCTTGCAGAAAGCTGTCTTGTGACACAGATGGCATTTCTGCTTCCTGTGGGAGGAAAAAAGCACTTCCATGCAACCCAGTCCATTAGGTTTTATGGCTAAAACCTTCCAACAAAATACACTTTTTCCAAATGTATTATTTGTAATGCTGGTGTACAAACAAAATATGCTAAATAAAATTTTTAAGCCTTTATTTGCTCCTAGACATGACCTAGTGTCCTGTAGAGATTAATTGCAGGTCTACAGGAAAATAAAATTATAGTAAATGACTATTAAAAAAAAAACTTTCCTGGAAATATTATGTATATGTTGCAGCAAATAAAATATTGTACAATACAATATAAGAATGCATTGTATACAAGAAATAGATACACAGACTAATTTTATAAAACTTAATTGAAATTCATGTTGTTCTTAAGAAAAAGTACTGAGTGGCCCAAGCTTACTCAAGTGTCACATATGAAATGTGTGAAAAGGACCAGTGGCTTTAGTGTTTTAGGCATGTTTGCCATGAATAGAGTAATGCTGCCTCAAACATTTCTTTTCTATAAACTAATCGCCAGTGTAAAACTAAATGAACATTAATCAGGAAAGTACTTAGTCATTTGTCTCTGGACAGGCTAGATGTAACTTAGTCTTAATTTTGTTCCCTGTGGTTTTTTGAAGTGGTCCAAACTTGTAGGCTGTGCTCTGTTCTCGCTATTAGATGTCAAACTGCTTCTATGCTTCTTGCCTACTGTCATGTCCTTAAAGTCTTCTCTTCATGTCTTCTCAGCCTTACTTAGGTTAAAAGCAGTACAACGTTGCTTATAAGCATTCTAAAGCTTACTCTGAATTCTACAGAATGTCTTAGTATATCTGGCTTGCTTTCTTCTTGTGTAATTAGCTCCACTTTCTACTTGTTTTTTAAGTTAGTTGTAGTTTTTGTGTTCTATGTCCCATCAAGATTCAGCTTAGTGAGATTCACCCTACTGAACATGACGTTGCAGCAAGACACTCTGTGCTTTGGCTTCCAGTGTTCTTTAAGTGGTCTGTGAAGGCAAATGTAAAGTGATTATTCTCTCTGAGGTTGGAAACACTGTGAATTGGAGATGCACCTGAGATTCGTGTTCATGTGGGCATATTTTTTAGCCAAAGAGGTCCAAGGGCAGGAAGGTGACACGTAGTAGCCAGATTGGATTGATGCATATGCTCAGAGAGCATGTTCAACTCTGTGAAAGAAATAATCAAACACTTGACTTTCTGTTTTGTTGTAGATGAAGCTGCACTTCATCTACGTAGTATAAAATTCATGAATCTATACAGGTCCCCTTGGAGACACTTTTGTCTATGTTAATCATTCAATCAACAGACTTACGGTAATGTGTTTCTTACCCTTAATTTCTCAGTAACATTTTGTTGATGTGTTATACAGGAGTGGTGTTCCACAGCTTTGGAACACAAATTGAGTATTGTATAAATAACTTACTATGTTGTTGAGTGGAAATGAATTGCCATGGACCACAGTGAATCTGTGAATAACCCTTAAATCCTGCACTGTAACAAGAGCCAAAAGTACATCACAAGTTAAATATGTGTGCTATGCTTTCAGCATCTTTTTAATAACAGTCATTTGACTATTTAGGCCACATGCTGCTGTAGGGAGAATACACTGGAATTCAAACTAATGTTATCCCTTGATTGATATCAGGTCTTAGTTCACGTATGAAGGTTTGTCTGTTTGTAATTTTAATTTTAATTTTTTTTCTGTTTGTTTGTGTGTTTGGATTTTTTTTTTAATTTAGAATTGTTGGATTTTGGGAAATTACTGTCAGGCTTGTAACCATTCATTTTTCATTTTTCTGGTCAGGTTGTTGTCCATACTCTGGATTCTTGAGGAGAAGTGTGTTCTCTACACATAGAATCACAGGATCACAGAATGAACTAGGTTGGAAAAGACCTTTAAGACATCTAGTCCAACCTATGACCTAGCACCTCCTCATCAACTAAACCATGGCACTGAGTGCCACGTCCAGTCTTTTTTTGAGCATGTCTAGGGACGGTGACTCCAACACCTCCCTGGGCAGACGATTCCAGCGCGCAATCACTCTTTCAGTGAAGAATTTTTTTCTGACATCTAATTTAAACTTCCCTTGGTGCAGCTTAAGACTGTGTCCTCTCGTTCTGTCAATTGTTGCCTGGGAGAAGAGACCGACTCCCACCTGACTACAAGCACCTTTCATGTACTTTTTAGGGTTAGGATGAGGGTTAGTTAGGGGTACATCTTGAGATGAACAGTTAGAGGGCACCGAGATCCCATTTAAATCCTGCATTTTGAAGCATTTTGCTGAGCATTTCATCTTGAAATTGGTTTCTTTCTTAGATAGTCATTCAGTTGTCCAATTTCAGAATATTTCAGGATACAATAACTGTGTAGTTGCAGCCCTGATTTAGGTAATGGCTGTAACAACTTTTTAAAACCTTGAATCTTGCTGAGAAAAGTTATAATCTCCTTAGGGTCGCTGCTCATTTTTTGTAGGCTTTCTGCAGAATTTAGATAGTTATATTCACGTTAAAAATGGAAATGGACAATCTGACAATATAGCTGAGAACTTGAGGTTTTCTCCCAAATCTTTGTAGATGAAGGCTTTTGTACTTTGAAGCTGTAATTTTTAAGATAGATACAGAAGAGAAATTGAATTCTGGGAAGATTTCTGCTTAAGCAGTTGCCTTCTCCTAAACACCAGCAGCCTTGAAATGAGGGCAGAGGTATGGACAAGATAATGCATCACATACTGACTTTCTTTGGTGCATATGAAATGATAATTTTAAGGTCTATGTGGATGTTGGGGGCAGGGAAATTTGCATTGTTTTGTGCTCTCTCCTGAGTCTACAAGTATCCACTGGTTTATAGTGTTTTTCTTTGGAAACCCTGTTCTGCGGAGGGAAAACCTACACCTCTGAAGCCTAGAAGGGAAAATTGAGGAAGATACCCTCCAAAACACTGCTGTGTTTGATTAGCTGGTGATATAGTTAAGAGAAGTAAATTGAATAGTAGCAGTTTATGAATTTTAATGTGGTTTTTATTCACATACTGTTTCAGTGTATTTTTAGTTTTCCATATATAAAGTATGCAAAGGACTGATTAATTAGAAAAGTAATTCTTAAATGTAAATCCACAGAACGAAACCAAATCACATTTCAGCAAATATGGCTGAGAGAAATATTGTTTATTCACAGAGCTTGGATGTGGATATGAGAAAATACGGTTTGGTTTGAAGTAGGTGTAAGACAGAAAAACATTCTGAGTATGTGTATACCAGTTAACATACAATGCTTCACTTAATACCAGCATTCACTAAACTCTGATGCTCTTAGGGGGCACAAGCATGTGCTATTCCTGGCTATCTTTGCTGAGCAGCTGCAGGCAACTCAAAAGGAATTTCAGTAATCCTTGTAATGAACCTATCTAAACAGGGAATCTGCTGTTTTTTCTCTCCAGCAGTAGGGTCCTGGAGACCAGGGCCTGAGGAAGCTTAGCTGAGGTTGTGGTGTCATGAGCTTTTTTGAGCCAATCTAACAACTCACTGGCACTGGGAGGAGGAGACTTCCTTTTTTCCCCTGCTGCCAGCTGCACTGCTCTGGCACCATCCATGGCCTCTGTAACCAGTGGGAACCCAGCTCACTGACCTGAGGACATTCGCCCTCAACACCAATAATAAAAAAATTCCCAAAGCAAAAGCTGTAATTTTTCTGTTCAATGTCTGGGTAGTAGCTGGCAGCAGGAAAAAGCTGACCAAGCATACTGGTTTTGGTGCCTGAGACAAAGATGGCATTTGAAGGCAACTGGATTTAGGGATCCATGCCTGATCCAGAGAGACTTGAAGAGGGATACTTTACTGCTTGCTTCTCAAGTATGAGCAGTGGGCTGTGGAGTGATGAAAAGAAGGGTCTATATGTCACTCCCAGAAGTAGGGGGTGTCTGTAAGGGAGTGGAAAGGGAATCAGTCCTTGGAGCATATTGCGTGAGAGTTGCAGGGAAGAGAAAAGGGGATGTGTTCAGGAGAAGGCAGGCAGAACAGGAATGGGGCTGAAAGTATGAGCAGATCTGACAAGGCTGATTAAAGGAGAGACAGTGACTGTTGGAGCCCCACTGTGTTCACTTACCACCCAACACTGGACTCTAGAGACAAGTGGAGAGTCAGTGATGGGGTCCCAGCTGCTGGAGAGTTCCTGTGCCTGTGTATCCAGAGGCTGCAGTTCTTTATCCAGGGTAAGCCAAGTCTGCTGCAGTGTGTCAAAACACTTTTTTCACCCTACTGAGAGTAGTAGGGAAGCTGCTGATTAGTGCTTACCTATGTACCTTATCCTGGTGGTTCTTCCATCTGTCCGTACTTTCAAGATCTTTGGATTCCAGTTGTCATTTGTATGTTTTCCAGACGAATTCCTATTAATTTTTAGTCTCTGGGGTGTTGTCCTTTATTTTCGCATTTCATACTTTCCTGCTTTGCACCTGGTCATGTTTTGAGTTGGTTCCAACAATAATTTCCTCAGCAGCCATAAAACTTTCTGTAACATTACTTTATTCTTTGAAGAAAAGAAAGCTAAATGGCTTTGATTCCTTGTGGGTGATCACTGAAGGGACTAAGTTTTGCAAGTGACTTGTGTCTATTTGATGTTCAAGCCTACTGTGAGTTGAACCCTACCATTAACTTCCATCTACCTTCTGTGGTCATAGCTCAGATTTGCAGCCCTTTGCCTTCTGTTTCTATCTTCCCATTTCACTCCCGATTCCTCTACAGCAGCATATCTTCCAAAGGAACATGTTCCTTGTTTGAGGATTACTGATGTAAACTGAAGTCCCGCAGGAGTCTCACAGGGAAGTGATGGTTTTGTATGATAAGGGAGTCACCTGAAACTGTGACTGTGATTCTGCTTTCTACATTTCATGTTTACTTGTGTAACATTAGTGCAAATGAGATCACAATGAGATTGTGAGTTTAGTGCTGTGTTTGCATGTAAGTGCATTTTAAAATTCAGAGAAAAAACTTGAAATTTGGAATTGTCTCTAAGGCAAGCATTACTCTAAAATTACCTAGTTTAGGTAAATAAGCATATATATAAATAAGCATCTGTCTTAAAAGATATACATCTTGTCTTCATATTGTGCTAGAACATATCCATGAAGTCTAGAAGTGGAATAAAAATGTTAGATTTTCATTGTTTGTAAGCTTACATAATTAGTATACTCTCTTCCCCCCATGTTATTTGAGGAATATATAAATGAGTTGAATGGAAAATTAAAAATATACAATAAGATGTTTGAATAGTATTTGTGATGTAAATCTACTACCTAGCTTTATTCTTTAATGTGCTTTAGCAGATCTTTTTCTGTGGAACAAAGGGTGACTAAGATATGGAATGAAATTATGTAGAGGATCTATTTTGAAAGTAACATATTTAATATCATTTTAATTTCCTTTATAGTCCCATATTTTCATGTAACAGACTGGCCACATATACACTATAAGAAATGGTAAAGCTCACTCTTGTGGTATATTAGGAGAAGTGCAGAAGCAACAGCCCTTTATTCTTCAGTGATTTTTGTTTGCGTGTAAGTATTAGAAGTGGCCCCCCTTCCTGCTTTCTGTAGATGTAGCTGTGATATTTTCATTCTTCTTGTCTTGCTGAACACGGTTTCTTTTGTTCTGTTTTTCTTTCTGTGGTCTAAGGAACTTTTCAGAATCGATGCAGTGCACTATCAGGCTGCTGGACAGGTATTAATGCTTACAGCACCACTAACCAAAGCTGCTTTACTGAAACTCACTGGCTTTTCATCAATCATGAAGTTACGAATGCAGCCAATGAAGGAATTGCGTGTAGTCAGGCTTGATGTTAGCAGGGACTCTGGAAGAAGGAGATTAAAAAAATTAAATAAATAAAAATGTAGAGCTCATCATCAGCAAAATAATCAGTTTGGTGGCAGAATCTTTTAAATTTGTTACTAAGTGCAGCTCTTCTTAATCTTCTGTGGTTCTTTTAAAACATTTGGCCTGCTGCCAGCATCCTAGAGGCCATTAAAGTATGGTTAGTTATCTAGTTATGTAAAACTCTTGATACTACATTGTCAATAGAGACACAGTTTTGCATTTTGACAACTACATTTTCTTTTAAGTAACAGAGTAGATGAGTCCCAGTGTCTGTTTTTGTAATTTAGCATCGCATGTATTGTCATCTGTGTCTGATTTGTTAGTTTGCATCCGGTTTGCTGTATCTGCATGGCATTATTTAGAATTATATCTTGTTTGTTGTTGTGAAGTTCTGTGTAATAGTTTCCTGTGCCAGGCTGACAATAGCATTGTAGAGCCAATGTATGGCATTGCTTTAGTATTCTATAATTAATGTAGAAATAGAAGGCTCTCTTATGAAGCAGAACAGCATTTGCAATTACCTCTTTATATTACCTCTCTGGGAAGAGTTCTGTCCTAATAAAATTCCAGTTTGGATTTAAAGAGTGAGCAGGCATCTGCGCATAGATTTTATTATTCCCTTTAAGCTCATTTTACCTCCTGGCAGTGTGGGATGTATGTGAACACCACGCACTCAAGCCACTAATCCAAGATAAGCATTATAATGAATTTTGTAGTTAAAGCTGTTAATGATTGACATGCAAGACTCAGAGAAATAATGCTGCATGTTTTCAATGAGAAATGTACTGGAGTTGACTTAAAAATTGTATCACATAGTGTTGATTACAGTTTGTATATGAACCCCAACAGAGTAGCTCTGTCTGTTGAATAAGGGAAGGAAATGTAGTAATCTTGGCCCATGCTACACAGATGGTCTGTGAGTCACAAATACACAGGAGCAGAAATCTGTCTAATAGAAACCCCTAGTCAGAAAGAGAATCTCCATGTTTTGTTTTGTGTTCAAAGATGCCATTGCTTGAAGAAGAGGAAAGAAGCCTACCAGCAACTAAACCTTGGGACTCCAGTTACGGTGACAGCAAGTTTCCAATCCCATAAATTAATAAATCACTTCTTAAAAAAACAGTAAGCCCACATGGGAAGGTAAAATAGAAAAAAAAGAAATTTTGTTTGTAGTTTGCTGACTTCTCTACTGAATCCATATCTTACCCTCCAGCAGCTGTGATTGTTTTAATTTCAATGAAGCAGCACATCTTTTTCTTTGAGAACTTGAGACAGAACATTTCTGATCAGCTCTTGAGCCTTTGAATTTTACCAGGTTGTTCACATGTTTTGTACTTTCTTGAAATGAAAAGTAAGTCTTTATGCTTTCTCTGGAAACAGGGTTGAAATCTGAGAACAATGTACCACAAAGGTATCAAAAACGTACCTGGTACACCTCCAATAAACACTGGCTCCCTGTGGTCAATTGCCTTTGGATTTAGCGGCCCTACCACATGGTTGACTTCAGAGTCTACATCCAGCTGCACCACATTTGTGTCTCTAATAACTGAAAGGAGAAGGAACGGGGATCAGCAAGAAGTAGCACACGAGTTTTTTATGACAGACAGGAGTTACCTGTTTGGTGTGAGTAGTTGATATAGTGTTTGCTAGATTGGGTGTGAGCTGTCAGCAGCAGGGTGGATTGAGGGTGGATTCTGGCATGGAGCAGGGCCAGTGGAAGATACACTGGGAGCAAGGGTGCTTTTGAGTGGGGTTCTTGATCAGTGGTGGCAGTGTTCAGGCTCCAGGTTATGAGCACACAATGGCCTGTGGCTTAGAAAAACTGTTTGCCCAATCACTCCCAATCGGGGATGTATTAGAATGCAATGAGGCGTCTCCCTTGCTTGTGTGCCTGGATTTCCTTCACAAGGGAACCAGAATGCTTGTGGAAAGGGTGCAGACTTAAATCTCTTGTGCAATGATAGTGGAAGACATCAGCATCTAGACAGGAATATGAGGGGATTCAAAGTAGCCAGGGTTTAGAAGCACTTTTTGAATTTCAAAACCAGGTAAGAAGGATGACTGTCTGACACAGAGGCAAAATCCTGACTGTAGACATCTCTATGTTGTGAGCAAAAGGTTCCCCACATCTGTCTTGTTATTTGACTTTTAAGGGCAGCATATACTTGTGCCTACTGCATTCTATCAATTTATTTAACTTCTAATTGGGAAAGGAAGAATATAATCTGGTGTATAAATTAGGAAAGGTAGCCAGCATTTCAGCTAGGCTGCTTTCTGTTCTTTGAATAAGGAGCTTCCATCTTTGTTTGTTCTTCCTATCTTTGTAGGAACTTGAGCTTGTCCTTGCAGGAAGCTCTACAGTTCTGTGTCTGAGGGATGAATAAGACTGTGTCTTTCATGCACTACTTGTATCTTGACAGGTAAAAAAGAAGAACTGAAAATACTTCTGCATTGCCAATGCTCTAGCCCATGGAGATGGATATCTGGGGAGGGGGAGATGGGCTCTTCTACCTTAATTAGGGAGTGATCACCTTTTACTGACCTGCAATTCGATGCCACCTGCCATCGCAGAGACTCTGTTTCAGTGTCACTGAAGTTGAAAAATCCCGGATTCCATTATTCAATTTCACAGTAACCTGAGGGAAAATAATGTAATCATCACTTTAAACCCTCTCCTTTTCTCTTTTTACCTTCTGTTGTAATAATGTTGTATTCCCCACTCAAAACCTGTCAAGTATCGAAGAGAAAGGAAAACATTATTTCATTAAATTCTTCAAAATAAAGTACCTTTTAAATCCAAATTTATTTTGTTTGGGTTTTTTTCAATTGTTCCGATTCAGTAATTTTGAGACATTCCTAATTATCTCAAGGAAGAGTTCAAAAAAAGATTTAAACATAAGAGCTAATTTCACTCATTTACTAGTACCTCTACTCTATAATTTCCTGTGTGGTAAATTAGTGTTTAGAGGCATCAGATGATGTTTTGGAAACTTGCTAGCCACTTAAAGAAGGAAAACAATCATGAAAAACCCAAGCATAAACAAGCAGAAAAGATGTGAGAAAGGAATAGACAGCAAATTTACGAATGACTTTTAAGTTACTTGTTCAAGCTTACCAGTAAATCTCTGGCAGAGCTAGAAACTCAACTTAATTCTGAATTTTGCACCTCTCCTTCAGTTAATGGATTAATATCTTTCTGCATGGAAATGTTCCAGCAGCAGCAAACAGTGTTGTGCCCCTTTTGTGGGGCATGTGATTCCTGGTGGTGATTGCCAGAGAACTCCACACTCTGAGTCCAAACACTCAGGCTTTTCAAATGTCAAAGTTGTCCCTGATTATGCTGACTCCAAGTGGACTGAAAATCACAGAATTGTGGAGTGGTTTGGATTGGAAGGGACCTTAAAGATCATCTTGTTCCAACCCCCCTGCCATGGGCAGGGACACCTTTCATCAGATCAGGTTGCTCGGAGCCACATCCAACCTGGTCTTCCAACATTTAATGGGATGGGACAGGCACAGCTTTTCTGGGCAACCTGTTCCAGTGCCTCACCACCCTCACAGTAAAGAATTTCCTCCTAATATCTGATCTAAATCTACTCTCTTTCAGTTTGAAGCCATTCCCTCTTGTCCTGTCACTACATAATTGTAAGGAGCATCTTGCAAGGAAACAACTTATATTTAATTCTGGAGGGTCTCTGTTTTGATACAGTTGTAACCAAGAGATATTAAATATTTTTTTTCCAGAGGGGCACCAACAAACACAATTAAAATGATCCTCATGTTCTCTTTTATCCACCCTTGGACAAAATGTATAGATTAAAGCAAATAAAAAATCACAGGAGAAAGTGAGTCCTTAATAAATCACCCAGTCAAGCTGTACTGATAGAGATGTGTACATTTAAAAAATGAATTAAAGTTGCTGATCTAATTTGTCCAGCAAAACAGTTTTCATGAAACAGGTCTTTTGTAATGCATTCAAAGAGAGCCGATAGTTAGTGGTAAAGAAACACAGATCCTTACTAAGAAGGTACTGGACTGCTGCAGTGACAAACAGGGAAGAGCTGCTTTTCCAGGGTGAATTTTGTTTATGAATTGCATATGCATTATACAGAAAGTGAGGTGTGAAGCAGTAAGTGAAGCAGCACCTTTTGTTAGATCAGCTGATACAGTTGGGAAAACCAGACAAATTATTGGACATGCAGACCTTTGGTTGGAACTTTACATAAGAAGTACTATACTGGACCGATTCTATACAGACTCAGTTCTTAAGTGTGGCATGATACACATCAGCACAATGTACTTAAGAATTTCTCTGTTAGTTCACCAAGGACTAGATACAGGGGTAAGAATGGGCTTCATCTTACCTAATCAGCTGTCAAAAGTTAGGTGCCTAACTGAAGCACCTGTTCTCTCTACAGCCAAGATAGAAAAATAAATTCTCTGAGTAGCAACTCATTTAGTCACCTAATTAGACACCTGCTTTAGGATAGGATGAATCATGATGTTAAACTGTCTACTCAGTCGCTCTGCTGTAGATTCCTGCTCTTGCAGGAGAGGTGAGAGTATTTCCTCAGGTGTTGCATTTCTAACTGAGGTACAGCCAGCCTCACAAATACCCTTCCACTTTGATCGACAGGTTGTACATTGCAGTGATTGAAGAATATCCACACTGCTTAGTCTCTTGACTGTGCCCTGAGTTTCTCCTCTGCAAGAAAGACCAAAAAACTGCCAAGATTTCCCATGCTCTAAATCTTTGCTTGTGTTGTCCACTTAAGACTGAAATTTATTACTGTGTGTGTGGCATGAGTAGCATAAAGAGATCCAGATTTTCTCAATGAACACACACACACAAAAAAAGCAATAACAGCAACTATACGGTGAGTTAATTTCAAACCTCTCTTTCATTTGTGATCCAGAGCCTGTAGAAACAGGCCAACAGACAATCAGAACTTTTCCTTTCCCTCACTCTTTCCATCACACATATCTCATAAAGAAAGAAGAGACTGACTGTAACTCAGACTTATCTTTTAAGAAATAAGAAATAAAAATTTATTGACAGTTGCCTTGTAACTGTGATACATTTTTAATGTGTGGGTGAAAGAGCAGTGCCAAAGAGTCAGTGCTTTTGCTTCTTTTCAGCTGATAACAAAGTATTTATAACACAAGTTATCAGTAAAGTGATCTGATCTTGTCTCAGGCGTTATCTTCAGTATTTTAAAATAAATATTTTGTTTTCCTAATCTAAGCAGTTATTATATTTAGGAGAGAAATAAGAATCAGTTAATGTCAAATTCGTAAGACAAAATCTGCATGTAGCCAAGCCCATGTAGGTGGAAGAGAAACCAGTCAAGGCAGTGGAGGAGATGTGACCCATTATACCTGTCCATTTCTCATGTGCATATTCAAGTACTCTCCATTCACGCTGTGACCATGCAGTAGGATTCCTGAGCTGCTTCGGGGACGTATTTCAAAAACAACTTCAAATTTCAGGCCTAAACTGAAGGATTCATCTGTGAGATAAAAAGAATAACATTCTTTTTGTACTGAGTTAGTGATGAAATTGGACATTTATTCAAAGTCAAAATAGAACATTAAGCCTGGGTGGATTTTATTTGTCCTTAAAACTATTGAAACGTGAGATAACATGGTGTGCTGTCGATGACCCATTTCAATTTTTGTTTTGATTGTGTTTGCTTGGAGTGCTAATAAAGGTTTATTTACTTTTCTCATTATTTAAAAAATGTATTTTGTTTAAAAATATTTCTTAGCAATGAAATGGACTGCAGAAAGTAAATGATCTGTATTTTTTGGCAGTTTCTTATTGTGCAATTTCCTAGGCACTCAGCAGTCATTATTGAGTGAGTGGGAGTTCACTTGAGCTTTGATGATTCAGTAGGAGAAACTCCCTTTTTCAATCTGGTGACAGGCCAGGGAGGAAATTAGAAACACTTGTCTGATTCTTCTTGGTGCTGCCAGTGAATAGGGTTGTGCAAGTTTCCTTTCTTGCTCAGATCAGAGCCTATGTGACCAAAACACCCTCATAAAACTCTTCCTGGAACACAGCAGGCCTAAATGACAGAAAAGATGTGTTCTGTCATGCTGTTCTGTATCAAGACATGCAGAAAGCCTTTCTGCAGGATTTTTTAATTGCATGTTGTTTTATTAATTAAAAAAATAAGGGATGACCATTTGATGGTGTACTTGGTCTTAACTTCTAAGATAATTTTTGCATATTATGGGCTGCTGCTTTGGTAAATTATTCTTATTATTTGAAATACATACATACAGATGTGTTTGTGTAACAACTTGTTAAGTTTCATGATGATGTTGTGACCTGTCAATATCATCTGCTTACCACAATAGTGATCTGTTTCTGATAATCCTTACAGCTCACAGCCTCAGAAATTACCACACCCTTTAGTGAAAAATGCCATTCTGAAGCACAGGGAATATTACAGTCCTGTTTTGGGATACGTTTGTTTACGAGTATATTACCAAGGACGACATATCCTCCTTCTGATGAAAAGTACGTTCCTGCTTCTGATGGGCCTTCAAAGCAAGGTGTAACACTAAAAGTCTGTGAAGCTGAAGTAAGTGATCTTCCATTGAGCTGTAAGTTGCTGAGACAACCACTAAAGCTGTAGACAGAGTTAATCTGAGGGGTAAAAAAACCCTTGATTAGTAAATAAACTCCTTGTGGAAGGAAATAAATTCTTCTGTCTTTATTTTTACTTGTTTTTAAGCTGTAAGGCCGTGATTGGCTGGCATTTAAGTTTTGAACTACAGAGAAGGGAAACAGGAAAAATGATTCTCATAGCCTCTCAGGTCTTTTTGATGACTTCAAGGTAATTCCAGCTTGTGTTGTTTCTCAAACAGTCCTTACTGAACTGTGAGAAACAGAGCACAACTAGGGCAAGGCAGTGCTATACATGTACCTCATAGCCTCAAGGCAAGACAGGGGTCTACTTTTTCAGAGTAGTTTATCTATCTCGGTAGGCATATAACACTAAAGATTACCTTGAAAGAGACTGTTATGTTCATTTTTGGTGTAGCACTCCTTTCTGTATACTTCAGTATCAAGCTGTAGAACAGAATCCTAGGTACTTAAACCTCTAGGTACTTAAAACCTCTAGGGACTTAAAACAGAGGTACTAAGGCAACATTAAAATCTCTCCAAAACATTCTATATCTCAGACGTCAGGGTGAAATTGATCTCGCCTAACATTACTTGTCTCATCTAATTTTGGATGTCACTAGGATTTCTCTGTTCCTCATAGACCATTGGTTTCCCAGCTGCTGCTGCAGGGCTGTGGAAGCCTTACCCAGCTACCACCAGCCCAGCGCTGTGGGAACTTTGCTCTGTACATGAACTGAGCTGTCTGCTCCTCAGCAGGATGAGGGTCAAGATCTTAATAAGCTTTTGTGTGATCTCATCCCTATAGTCATCTTTTGTATTAACTTTGCATAGAGGTATGGGGTCTGTACATAGAGGTCTGCCTTACCTGGATGTTTTTCACAGCTTTTCCAGGAGCTACACCTCCGATATAGAGTGGTTCATTGACTTGCCAAGTATTCCCATTCCCATCAAAAGGTTCTTCTAGTACTCGGAGACCATCAATTATCAAGCGACCAATATTTTTGCCTCTAATAAATATCACCTAGGAAGGGAAGAAAAAAATGTGGAAGATTACTTTCATCTGTTAAGGGATCACTGCTGTGCAGTGGAGGAAGATGAGATATTTGAGAAGAAAAGTGTGTGAGCGATACTCTACGAGCCTGTTTTGTTAACTGCCAGTGTTCTTTGCTGGACAACATTCTTTTTTCATCTTCATGTGAAAGCTAGCTAGCAAAACTGCTGCTTTTCTTACATTTTAGTGTGTAAGAGGTAATCAAGGTGTCATAAGGTCTACTGAGATCTACCCATCTTATATCTGCATACATGATTCATTGCTACCTATCACTGTTAGCATTTTTACAGTCTTCGTTAGTTTTATGGTATGGATTCATCCAACCTGCTTTAAACTCTTAAATGCCCAAGTCAGTAGTTTAGTAATTGTAGGCTTCTTCTGTGGTTAATGAGGAGAGAGAGATACCTACAGAGGGAAATTCACCTTGACTCCTAAAATTGTCTTTTTATTTTCATAGACTACTGAGGTAGCCTAAGAGAGCTGTACTCCTTTCTTAGGCACTTCAAAGATATTTGCTGAACAAAATTATTCTAGTCCTTCCTTCCCTAGCTCTCTTAACGCTTCACTGCCTTACTGTTCTGCTTGTTTCCTTCATTTCTGTTCAGCTGTTAGTGTTGGGAAATGCTGAATTTTTATAACTGGCTCACTTCCCATCCCTAGTTCATGACTTGATAAAACGCTGCATAGAAGATTTAAAAATATTGATGGAAGTTTCTCAACATATAGGTGTGTTTATGAATACATGAATGAAAACTCCCTGGGCTGTCACATGAGCAGTGTCTTTACTGCAGCCTTGGTAGCATGTGCCATCATAATGATTGCTTTCTTTTACTTACATTGTGCCACAGACCATCATTGTATTTCTCTTGGCTCTTAATCCTTATCTTCTGATGACCAGCATTAAACACAAAAATGAGTCGGCCATGAGCAACGAAAAGGGCCATGAAGTTGGTCTCTTTTTGATCCGAAACGTAGAAAATCATTCCATGAGATGAGTGAGTTTTCAGACTGATGGAGAACTGAGCTCTGACACATAAAAACACAATATTAACATTAAAGCAGATAAATTTGATTTAAATCAAACATCAGGCAGAGGAAGACTGAGATTTTCCTTTCATCCAAAGAAATATTCATCTTCTTTATGGAAGTGGTGTTTCTGAGAAACATTCTATGATGGTTTTTTGAGAAGAAGTCAAAGTTGGAGAAGAAGCTGCCTGGCAAGGAACTTGTTTTCGAAAATTAAAATCTCTGGAGTGAATAAATTCAATGCAGACCACCAAAATCTAACACTAGATACGCTACATTTCCTTTCATGTTAAACAGTAATGTTGGGGGAATTTTTAAGTGTGATGGCATGGAGGCCTGGTGTTTAATGTTATTCCAGACTTGGTCTAGGCTTCTCCTTCCTTGTAGTTCCTTGTGAAGTCCAAGACAACATGGGAAGTTGTGCCATTGTTGGTTCGACGTTGTCACAGTGAAAATTTCTCGAGTGATTGCTATTATTACTTACGGTCTGAAGCATGGCAAAGCTGTATTGGTGTAGGACAGTGCCAGAACTGATTCCTCCTTCTTCTGATGTCAGGTGACTAACCTAGTTTCCATTCTTCATATTGTCTCAAGGATCTATCCATTCCCAATTGCATGTGTGTATATATTCCACAGGCGCTCAGTCCCTTCCCAATATCAGTTGTTTTAAAACACCACAACTCATTGTTTTTTTGAAATGAACACTGCAATAACAAAGCTTTAGTAACAGCTGGAAAATAAATATGTTGTTGTAGGAATGAAGGTGGGATGAAGATATTAGAGTTTGGATTTTCCTTCATATGGGTACCTTCAGGACTGCCCTAAGTAAAACACTTTTGAATTAAAATGAACATAATGATTTTTTAATTTAAATCAGGAAAGAACACTCTTTTTTTCTGAGTTAGTGGTCTGGTATGCTTCCAGGAAGTGCTGTGTTGTTGAATTTATAGTCTTTAATGGAAAGTATTAAGCTAAAATTCTTGTTGGATTTTGAATATTGCATGACATATTCTGTGGGGGCCTGAAAATTAAATGTTGACAGTATCTGGACTCATTATTACTTATATTTCCATTATGGCTTGAATTGGACGAGGTTTTCATAGCTTTATGTCTGCTGCACTGTGAAGATTCCTAACCATTACACGACTGACAAGATCCACTCATCATGTTACTGCTTCCCTTCTGCTCTAATGCCTTTGCTTCTTGGGTAAAGAGACTGATTATTGTGCACTGCTTGTATAGAACTAACATCCTCAAAAGCTTAATGTAAATAGGCAAGGACACACATTTTGTTAATATGCAATGCAGATGAAGACTCCATAAGACGGATGCAACTGGAAACACATTCTATGTATTGCTCTTACTCAGCTGAAGCACCTTTTAATATAACCTAACAACATGTTCTACATAACATGTAGCCTAAGATATAAAGGAAAAAGCCAGGGTAACAGCGGAAATGTGTCCCTTTAAAAAAAATTTGGAATACACCTTTCTTCTCCCCAGCATATTTCACTTTTATTTCTAAAGTCACTTTACCTTTGGCTGAAATCCTTTGGTACGTGATCAAATTCCTGCCGGCTGTTTGCTGTTCCTCCAAACTGGTAGGCATGTTCAGTTGCCTTGGGATTCATGGGCAAGTGGCACTGAGGGTCTCTTTGCAAATTCACTTGATACAGTTTTTTGAGGCCAGATGAAGGTTGTGAAATCTTGTCTTTATCTCTTCCCACCTTCATAGAAAAAGAACTGTTAACCAGAATTTTTAGCTAATACTGCACATAATAAAATAACAATATCATCTATATATGAACCAGTAATATATTATTTCCCTACCTAAATACCAGGATTGTTTCCAAGTCAAATTTTCCTTGAACAGATCTACTATAAATGCTGATTTAGGACAGAAAAAGGGATAAACAAAATACTTGTGTAGCTAACATAATTACAATTCTTTTTTTTGCAGTTTTCCTAATTAAATCTTTTTCTCTCTGCTTTTGGTGATATCAGCTATACTATAGGCATAAGAGGAAATGTTTGGACTAGAAATTCTGCATGCTGGAGGAAGGTTGTTTTCCCCATTTATATTAATGTGTGCTAATTGTACCCAGTAGAGAGCCACACAGAAGTAGCTGAGAACAGAAGCAAGCTTATTGCCTTTAGAATATGGAAGAAATCAAAAAGGATTGTTTCTGAAGTACTTTTTTTAAGAAGTCAGGTATTTTATTTTAGAGTTCTAGCAATGGAGAATGATGCAACTGTAGGCCAGATAGATTGTGTCAGGGCAATCATTTGCAGTGATGGAATGTATAAAGGAACAGGATCCTTTCCTTCATATATGTGACATTGTCTTTATGCATTTTAGATCCATCATTTGGAGAATTTTGGAAAACTCCAGAGTGGTACTGGAGCAATTTTTATCAGACCTTTTTATTACGGTTTCCTTTGGCTTTTGACGAATTTTTTCCTTTCTTATGGAGAAGAGCAACTGGAGGAGATTCAACAGGGCATCCATACAAAGATGCCTGAACTTTCTCAGAGTACTTCTGGAAATCTTCCACTTCAACCTCTTGATCCAACCTGTGTTTCAAAGAGGAGATGACAAGAACAGCTTTTTTTCCCCAAGTGTTGGAATTATCTTAATAAAAATCTCAGAATTGTACATTTATAGATAAAATTGTATTTCAATGTGCTATTTTTCATTCTTGGATCAGGGATAAAAGTACAGATTGATCAGTCAATGTATGGGTAACGAGGACAGCCTATACTACCTCTGCTGTTGTATAAATGCTGGCGTAAACAGAGAGTGTCAACCTGCAGCATCAAATTCAACTTTAAAATCTATATTAGAATATTTCATAAAGCAATTTAAGATCAACACATTCTGACCATTTTCTCATGACGAAACTCCTAACTTCCCCAGCTTCTGTGAGATGCCTTAATCTCATTTTGTTTCAAAGGCCGACCTGAAAGCTACATATTATAAATGTAAATTAAAGCTATGCAAATTACTCATTGCACCAGCAGCATTAGCAGGTGCAGTACTGAAAGCGTATTTCATCAAGTTATTCCTACCTTAACAATATCTTAACCTAGCAGATCTGTGCCAACAGATTCAATGGCAAATAAGGTAAGAATCTTATTCACACATGCTGTCTAGCCTCACAAAATGAGACAGGAATTTTTATTGTGACAATAAATCATTTCTCATGAGCTACTATTCAAATTGTCAGGCAGGGGCAGTGACTGCCTGTTAATGTGCTTGGGAGGATGTTACTCACCTAGTGAAGTAGGCATTGCTTATGCAGCCAGTGAAGTTGGCTTGCTGCGTTCTGAGGGGAGAGCCACCGAAATAAAACTTCTTGATGCTGTCAGGGCTTTTCCCTGCTCTGTCCTTTGCTGGGTTCTTCTTGCTCTGTTTCTTGTCATCGACAGTCAGCTCATACCTGCAAAGGCAAAGCATCCATTTTGCAGGCTTTCTTTGGAAACATCAGTGCCAGTGTTCACACCAGCAGCACATTACATGCACCCAAGACGCTCCACTCAGTGCATACATCACTGAATGGTAGTGCTCAAAGGCATGAGAGGGCCTTCTTGCTTTCAGCTATGCAACAAATAGCAGTACAATAAACAATTGGTAAAGTTGTGTACTTTGGCCCACGGATTTAATATTACTCTGTAGTTAATTGTGAAGTCCAAAACTGTACAGTGAAGAAAGATAAACTAAGGGATTGCTGATGAAGGGGTGGAGCCACCATTTGGGTAAAATAAGATCCAAGAACATCCTAATCTTTCTCGTTTATGCCTCTATCCCTTTTTCCTTCTCTTTCATCACAGTGTATTGGTGTTTGAGCTTATACAATGCTTTTTACCTAATCTGATTTTGCAACCCATTAATTGTTGCAGAAGTCATGAATGTTTCTCTGGCTTTAATAAGAAACTGAGTATACTAAAGCATCAGACACTGATTTTGTTTGACAAACTCAGGGAAACATGACAATCCCCAAGGTTATTCCAAGGCAACTTTTCACACCTTCAGCTTTTCAAACTGTGACTCTTGGATGTCAGAAGTCATAGGTACAAACCTTCATTTAAGTAAGAATGATCTGCTTGTATCTCATAGGCAAGATTCTTAAAGAAAGTTGCTTTGATTACATGACCTTCTAAAAAATATTTAAACGTATTAATAATAGTAAAACACACCGATAAACCAAAGCTTTTGAGTTTTTCAAGGAGCACAGAGAGAGACTTATTCCCTACTGCTGTATTTAGTCTTACATTTGTGGCTGCCAGTGCTAAAAATATTTTTAACATGTTCCACTGTGTATATCCCAAATGAATGCTTTATGTGAAGATACCTCAATTACTTTAGGGTCAACTGGGAATTGTCTTAACAAATTAGAAGAATCAATCCTGTTAAAAAATGGATCTCATGCTAGCCTTAAATGTTGTTAAACTGTATTCTTACCTGAGGACAAAAAAGGACTAATCTTTCAGAAAAACTATTATTTTCATTTTATTGAAAGTTCCCATCATCTTGTGCTCAGGCCAAGCTGGCCAGTTTTCAATCACGTTTAAAAATCAGTAACTTAGAAATCGCCCCACTCAAGTGTCAGTTTGAAAGTGAGTGTTAAATGATAATGTGCTTTACAAGAAATATTTCTATTCTAAAGGTAGGGAATAAAAGATGCTGGACAGCTTTACCTTTCTGGGGTAACAGAAGTAATGATGAAATGGGTTTTTCCATCATTGTAATTTTGGTCTGGTGACTGAATTTTGGTTCCACTTGCATTTAAAACCACAGCACCTCTTTCCATAGAGATGGATAATACATCTGACTGAAATATAGAAAAAAGCATCTTCATAAGCAAGTATTACACAGAAAAATTAACAGTTCTGTGCATCTTCCTGTTGTATTTATTTTCCTTCTGGCTGTTTTCCACATTTGTGCTTAATTTGCAAAAAGATATACTTCGAGAAGCAAAACGAGAGATGGTATAATTAGAATTTATATTCTTGCCATTTTTTTAAGCCTGGATTCTGGGAATTCTGCTGCTGATTGTGTCTCGTGTATCTGTCACATGAGCTCCTTCCATGTATGATATTTACATTTCATTCGTGTTTCTGGTACCCTGGTAGTGTATTGAGCAGCTGTTAAGACCAAGACGTTTTTTTCTTTTTCTAATTCCTCCTGATCAGACCGTTTCAATCACTCAAAATTATCTCAGAGATAAGATGTGCTATCTGGGTCAGGCATACGGGATCACTGTGCCACTAGCAGGAATACTCTCAGCTCCATTAGAGCAAGCACTGCCACTGTGCACTGGTAGGAATCATTCTGTCTCATTCTGCCAAGCGCTAAATAGCTGAACTTCCGTTTGTTAAGTAGGGCACTTGGCACCTCATAGGATTAGAGCTTTTGAGTTAAAACCTGAAGTGGTGTGAGTGTGTGAGGCCTCATTTATGCAAACGATGTGGGGAACTGACACGGTTACTGATTTCAATTTAAGGTAATACTCCAGGCTGCAACACGTGAGAGTTTAGAAGTGGTTATCGGTGTCACACAGCCTTCTCTGCTGCACTGCTGATGATATTCTGCAAGCATAGCAGAACAGACATTTGGGGGTGGTTGCAAATGTT
Source organism: Lycocorax pyrrhopterus obiensis (assembly GCA_014706295.1). NCBI lineage: Eukaryota > Metazoa > Chordata > Aves > Passeriformes > Paradisaeidae > Lycocorax > Lycocorax pyrrhopterus. The sequence continues at coordinate 68,325,168 of JACSVZ010000004.1, read as the reverse complement.
CTGTCATCTGAGCTCATGCTTGCTGCAGATGTCAGTCTGAGCCTGCAGGATCTTGGGATCGCTTTGTCTCACACAACATTTTGTGAGTGCAAGTCCGTATTTCTGCCCGTGTCACACTTCTGAGGGGGTATTGAGAGCAGCCTGGCTTCCCATAGCTGCAAGGAGCCATTCTCCAGTGCAGCTTTTCCCAGTCACGCGTGGAGGTCTGTGTGCCATCTGGGAATATAGGCAGCTTTCTGACTGATTTCTGTCAGCTCAGCAATGCTCAAAATACCATGCCACCAATTCAAACGAACTTTGCTTCTAGGTGATTGTCTGGATGGCAAATGTCAGGTCCTTAATATTATTTGTACTTTGGTAGCACCTGCAGGTCCAAATAGGGATTGCAGCGCTGCTGAGTACAGCAAGAGGCTCTGTGCGTTTCTGCCCTAGAGGACTTCAGCGAGCACAAATGGATGCGTGTTAATTCTAGGCATATGATCCAGTTCTCTTCTCAGCATCAAAATAATGTCGAAACATTGCTGGTTTTCACCTGTAGATCAAATGCAAACTGTCAAAATGAGGTCACCAGTGAATGCTTCTGTATTGCAGATGGCTTTCTCTATCATGAACCCATAAAGTGGAAAATGGTATTATTCTCCTAGTATTCTCCTGGGAAAAGATGCAGAGGTAAAATAAAAAAAACTGTAAAAAAATAGATACTTACTCCTTCAGAATAGTAAAACAACAGCCCGCTGGGCTGCAATGTCCGGAAATTAAAGCCTCCTTCGAATTCAGTAAAGAGGGACACTTTTTGGCTTGATGCAATGAAGCTCTCGCCATTGAAATATGCGTTGCGGGACATCTATGTGTTAGATAAAACAAAATAAACAAAATTACAAGTAAACCTCAGAAAACATTCCAATAATACAAAGAATGAGGCTATTTTTTTTTTACAGTTGCAGCCAGTTCAGTTCTAAAAAACCTTCAATTTTTCCTGCATATCTTAACCTAATTTATATAGGCTTTCCCTTACATCATGGAAAAAACTTGAGGAAGTGTAGCAATTTTAGACTAAGTCAAATTATTCTCAGCTTCCTGGGATCTTGGCCTCATCCTGAGTCTGCTGATGTTAGTGAGCATGAAAAGTAGAAGCAGAGGGGCTCACACCCCCGTCTGAGCTGTGTGGCACTGAGTCACAGTTCCAACACATGATAAATTACTTTGTGTGCTGTGCTGGGTACTGCGATAGAGGGTGTTGGACATGGTGGTAACCCTTTGAGTCTCAGGAACAGAACTCGGTCCAAGGAAGGACAAATTGCAGATAGCTGCCTTGTTGACACAGAGTGAAATTGTAGTGATGAGTTCTGCAAATGATCCTTCTTCTTCACAGGTTTGCAGCATGGCTTTTGATAGACATGGCCACAGGATGAAGACCCCAAACACAAGTCTGTATTTGCCAGCCTCGCATTGTAATGGAAAAATGATGAATGACGGAAGGGACCAGAAGCTAAATGGCAATTTTCTCCGAGCTAATGCTGGTGCAGTTGGTGTATATGTCACAGAGGAAGAGCTGATCTGGCTTAAGGGGAGAACTCATTTGAAGGGTGAATATTTTGCTGTCTTTTCCATTTCACACATCTATACCAGGATGCATGTAAGGATGATTCTCCACGTATCTTTAAGAAAAAACAAATTACATTGGAGTATTTCCATTCAGAATACAGCACACAATTTATTTCAGATCCAGCTTTCACACTGCAATTTCACATGCAAGAAGAATTTTAAGTGAAACATCTTGTGCTATAGTTCAGAGTGAAAATTGGGTATTATGTCAGCTGACTTAACAGACACACAAACCCCCACCTCTGCCAGTTGGTGAGTGCATGGTCATTTCCTTGGTGGAAGACTGTCTTTCCATTGTTTGAAGTAAAACTCAAGCTCCCAGCTATATCCATTGTCAAAATTTGCTGTTTTGTCACAAATGGTGTTATGCTTACCAGTGAATCCTCTGGGCACCCGTAGCTGATTCCCAGGGTTCCTGGTTCTTCCAACAAGTTGAAATCCTTCTTTTGGAACTGGAAACCCTTCATGCAGCCTTTAAAGCCGATGCTTCCTGCCAGATGTGAACTAATGCTATTGGACGACAATGCCAAACAAGCTGCAGTTAGATGGCACTTGCCTTTCTGAGCAGGTTTTTGTTGCCAAGATGTTCTAAAAGAGCTGGAAGAACTTCAGTCATTTGCCTCACTAGTGCCCAATTCTTGCATCTTTATGTAAAACAACTAATGAGCCACATTCTATGATTTGAAAAGTCAAGATGCACCAGTTGTAGTAAATATTATGTATTTATAACTACTTACAGTGAAAATAAATGGATTTTTATGTCTTTTTTTTAGCTTTGAAGGGAAGTTCTGATTTGGATTTCCTGTCTTGCTTTTACTAGCAAGCTCCATTCTTGGCTTTGCAAGCAAATGGATCTCTATTTCTTAATAAAAATACTAACAGAGGTCAGGAAAGTAAGAGTAAATTCTGCTTGCTGATGTGTGGGTTTACATAATTTTAAATGAGAGCAGTGGGTGGGCTTCCAGGATCCTTTTCATGTCAGATTTGAGGTAGACAGCACAGCAGTGTATCCCAGCTGCTCCTACTCATTACTCTCAGTTTTTCAACTCCACATCTTACCAAGATACCACGACATTACAGCACAGGGTGAATATAATTGAATGTATCTTCACAATTCTCAAGGTGCATGAAGGAGTAATTTGCGTAAAATCACAGAGAGTGTGCGACAGGGGCAAGGAAATTACAGGGGAGCTACTGGGTACCAGTCCAGGAGATAACTAGGGAACAAATACACTGAAGGAGTGAATGTGAAATCCAGAGTTTTGACCTGGCTACATGGAAATAGTCTTTTTTCTTTAAGCAAGATGTGCTTTAGCAGTGGAACTCTCTTCACCTCCCATGACTGACACTGTTGACATGTGCTACCTGCACTAGTTGTCTATGAGTTATCTCATTGTAAGGCAGACACTGGAAACATGGCAGATGAATCAAGATCTGGAAATACCTACATATATATTGTTGCATTGGCAAAAACAGACCATCAGGTGAAGTAGTGCAGATGTACAGGTACGAGTCTGAAATAAGGTGAGAGAAGGACTGCTGTAGGGGCTTAATTTGTTCCTCAGTGAAATCAGCAGGAAGGCAAAATCAACAGGAAGGCTCCTGCCATCCTCACTGGGATTTGGACCAAAGTGGGGGTTATCAATCAACCAGTATAATCTCTACTCTGCTTGACCATGAAGCTGGCTGGATGTGACAAATATGCCTTTCTGTTAAATGCCACAACCTTTTCTAGCAACAGGCTATAGAAGAAAGGCTTTCTCCTAAAGAAAGGCTTCTGAGTTCATTTTTTAACTCAGTTAAGTTGCTAGTGCTCCTACTTACCCTTAGCTTTCTGCTTTATGCAGTGACTGACATGGGAGAAAAATAGCATATAGTGGTATTTCCAGATTCATTTATTTGGAGAAAAAAGGCAATTGACAGAGAAAAGTGCATTTGAAGTCAGTGAAAGTACTCTGCTTTAGAAGAATATTAGACTACTCTAAGACTAGAGCTAGTTTCCCCACGCTGCTGCTGCTGCCCTGCAAAGTCCATTAAATGTGAGTCTGTCTGCAAAGAGGAAGCACAGATATCAGTAGTAGATAGTAGTAGTAGAGAGTAGTACATCAGTAGGATACTAACTTATTCTCCTGATAAAAATGGAATGATGCCACAACATTTGGCCCATACGTTTTTGCCGTCTACTCTTGTCAAGAGAATGAAAGCTGAGTAAAATACCAAAGTTGCAGCTCTGCTTAAATAATTTCTGTATATATTTTTCAACATTATAATTGATAATATTTTTACAATGCCTATGGTCTCTTTTTTTCTGATACAGCTTGTTAATTGAGATGTTATTTTTCTTGCTTTGACAGTACTTTCCAGGTGTTTTTCAGAATAACCACAATCTGCTTGGAAAACTGCAGGCATAATTCATGTGATTCATCTTTTATCCTACATTTGTGAACAAGTCTCATCTGCCATTGAGCTGCTCAATTGCCTAGATTTCTAGGTCCTTCTGGGCTTTTTCAGTGTTCTTTAGGCTTGGTTAATGAAAGTAATTTTCACCATCCTCCTGTACTTTCTTTCTAGATCATTAATGTATTTAATACTAACCCTAAAAGAGACCCTTTGAGCATGTGCTGTAGACTTTTTACGCTGTGAAAATTGAAAAGTTACTACTATGTCCTATTTTCTCTTTCCCAGCTGCTTTCTAATCCACTGCAGCCTTTTCTCTTTCCACTCCACTAGCTTTCTTAATAGCCCCTTATGACAGACCTTTGTAAAGAACTATTTGAAAGGACAGATAAATTATACACTCTGTTTCTCCCTTTCCCACCACTTTGCTTGCATGTTCAAATAATTACATGGGATGGGAAGGCATCGTTTTTCTTTACATGAGTTTGTCCCTATCTTAAAAGCGTAAAGATTAAGTATTTTGTATCTCAGCTATTATTTATCAATTCAACAGTTTCTTCTGACAACAAAATAAAGAATAAAATATCAGGAGATTTACCACTAAGTCCTAGAAACTATTGTGCAACATTTGCTTTTTTTTGGCTTTTTTTTTTTAACATGGAGGGTATTCCTGTTAGCAGTTGTGACATTTGAAACAGCAGCTGGAGCCTTTCTGAAAATTCTGGCTGTGCTGTCTGACCCTGGGAATGAATACTGCCTATCAGAAGAGCATACTCTTCTTGAAGCAGCCAGTCTGCTCTCAGAGCATGACCCTGGGGTCCAGCAGATTCCTGCGGCAGGAAATGGGAGTTACACAGTCCACTGAGATTAAACTTGGTTTCTATCAAGTGGTACAATGGGAAAATGAGACTTTTTCTTTTCTTCCCACACCTACACAGAGCTAGCTGACTTGGATCCAAAGAGAACCTGAGATGAATCAGAACTGAAATGCCTAGTGGGAAAAACATCATTTTTAGATTTGAAAATGCACTTGGTAGAGGGTCTTGGTCACTTTTTGCAGAGCAAGGAGCAATAGCAATTTTATACGTTAACATGTTCTTTGAAAATGCCTTTTTGTTTTAAGAACACAACTGTTTCTGTTACCCTTACTAAAACTGGGCCAGTTTCAGTAGAATTTAACTGTGCTGGGTCAAGACTAATCTTCAATACTTAAGAGCTCTGAAAAACACTTAGAAGAGTGTCTGAAGGGTTGTTTTGTATAAGGTTGATGCCAAAGAAATTGTTTTATTGTTACCTCTCAAGGACAGGCCATACAACTTAACTTACATATGGTGATTAATTGAAAATACTGATTGAATCCCATTTGTAAACCAACCTAGAGTGCAAGATCTCAGCAGGCGCTCCTCCAATGTAAATATCTGTGAACGGCATTGCTGTTCTTTCATTGTCCACACTTTTTATATGTCTTCTGTCTACTACCAAGATCATCTTCTTGGAATTGTGATATATAATAGAAATCTGAAAAGAAAAGCATGTGCTTAAAAATGTCATCTTTTGTAAGCTGCTATGGTGATCTTGCAAAATTGATTGCATCTATATATCCTTTTGTTTGAAAATTGATTGCATCTTTATATCCTTCCTCCCATTTATCAGAGATGTTGTTTGTAAATTAAGAGAGGCTGAGAATGATTACCAGTAGGAAGCTTGTTTCAATGTCACTATTTCTCTGATGACTGAGTCCTCAGGATATTTCAATTATGAATAAAGCAAATGAAAGCACTCATGTCGAATTCTGCACTGTGGCAAACGGATAAGCTCCATAAACTTCAGAATGCTTTCTTGATTTATCCAAGAAGTTAGGGCATAGTTCTTAAAAAACTTATTTCATTGTCAAAGCATAAAAAGCTTAATTGTTTGCTGCTTAAACGTGAACAGAACTATGGCTGTAGTTTTGGTCACGAATCAGACTTTGAATTTACATCAAGTAAAAGGCAGGAGAAGCAACTCACTAAGGGGATTTGCTACTGTCACAGTTACACTGGCTTAAGGCAAATTCCCTGAAACCAAATACAAGTAGATATTTTACGTCTGCCAAATTTCATAAAATACTGTGCATATATAGAAGGTTGCTACCAAATCAACTCTTTTTTCAAATGAAATGGGAAATGCCGTAATTCTTGTAATACAATGCATAACAACTAAGGTGGTCATGTTAACATAATGGCATGCTTTTATTTGAGGGAAGTTTTATATTTGAAATAGTGGGTTGTCCTTGATATAATTGAATTTTGAATTAATAAAACTTTTTCTCCCGTGTGAATGTTCCTGTCCTTGGCTAGTAACACACACAATATGTCTACAAGCACTGATTTATGAGGAGGAAGGGAGAGCCTTCTCTTTCCTCTGCTTGGTACTGGTGGGACTTGCATGTGCTCTACTCTTCTGCCTGTTCTACCATATCACCACCTGCACCCTCATCCTTTTGCTTCTTTTGTGGGTGTTAGAGCAATTACTGCTGCTTTGGAGCTTCTGGGATAGTTGGTCAAATAGCTGTGATAGTAACCACATCCATACCTCATGAAATTTAGCATCGTTAATCTGAGCCTTTTTCATGGAGTCCTCGAGAAGCACGGGGCCGTTGCTGAAACCAAAGTCATAGCGAAGGTACAAGAAACCATTGTGCATCTCTAGGCTGAAGAACATGCTCTGTGTAAAGAAAAACAGCAGTCAGAAAAGGACTATGTGGCAGCAATTTCAAAAAAGTTTTAAAGAGCGTTATGAGACTACATTGGGAAAACATGCTGGGAAATAAATTTTTATTTGCAAAATTATAACACAGTCCCTATATTTTTATATTTATAATATATGCGTATTTATGCACATGCACACATAATTGTTTCATAAGTGGCACTTTTTGGAAGACTTGGTGAACTGTTTCCCTATAGAAATAGTATTCGGTAGCCCAGCGATGTCACTATTCCTTACCAGCAGGGTATTCTTGATACAAACACATCTGTTCACTGTTGAAATAATACCACATGCCCTAAATGAAAGATATTATACTGGTAAAACCAATGTTGAGTGAAAATGGCCATATCCACATTAGCGGCTTCTATCACGATTTCTGTAATCACTCAGGATTTTGTCTTTTCACAGCCCTGATCAGCACTGATGTATTTACAGAAAGGTGAGCAATAGCTAGAGTGTATTTACTATGTATTTGGTTTCTAGAATTCCTGACTGTTCCTACTTTATGATTCAGTTTCTGTTCTGTGGCTTTATAAACAGGAGCTGTACTTCAGAAAATCTTTAGGGAGTGCTTGAAATGAAGATCTGCACCCTAGAATTAGTCTTGTTCCAAAACTGAACATAAAGAAACAGAAAGAACAGTTTACAGCAAATGTGCATCTGAGTTAATGCTTTCAATGCTAATGTTGGTCTTCTCTCCCAGTGTTCGTGCCTAATGGAAACATGGGAACATTAATTCCCAAAACACTATTGCAGGCCAAGAACTGCTGTCTTTGACATAAATGAGCCCACCTTCAGGAGTCACTACTTAAAGAAGTAAGAGTAGGTTTTAATCTAGCACTTTTAAATGAAACCGCAGCTTGGGTTTGTTCTGAACAGCTTAAACTTGAAAATGAAACAAGGATTACATTCAGAATATTTATGAGCTGTCTTTGCAGAATTAAATAATGGACCAGCTTACACAGACTTTCTAAAAGTGCTTGTGAGCAGGCATGGTCTCCCACAGATGATACCCAACTTGATTGCAGTTTCCACTGACAAACACAAAGTGCATGCATCTCCAAGAAAACTCTAGGTGCTTTTGCTTGGAAGAAAAATAAGTGCTCTGAAATAAAGGGTCTTAAACTTTTAACAGCAGCTGCTGTTAGCAGTCAAAACCTCCTAAGAACGAAGGTTAGCAGTAGCATGCTATGCTGCAGAGCAAATTGCTTCCCACAACCTTCCTCTGGAAGTTACTCTGAAGGCAAACACTAGAGAGTAGCTCTTCTAATAAGAGTGGTTTTTTTCTCCTAAATGCTTAAAGCAGTGTTACATGTAGGTGTCTAGACAAATGCCTGTCTGTGGACTGCATCTGCACAGAAAAATGTTTTCTGTGGCTTTACTAGGTTGTAATCCACACAGGACTTGGGAGACTGGTGTGGAAATGCCCAAAGATGAAAAAAATCCGCATTTGTCTTTGGAGGCTATTTTCATGACTTCAAACTCTTACAGAGGTTGCATCACTCTCACACTACAGAAAAGCTCCTGACATTTGGAACAAGCCTTTTTATTTGGACTGCTTTCTGTTTTCAGTAACTTAAATATTTAACTCTAGTACACCCTGAGGCACAGTTATAAAGTGGCAGCTACCAAAAAGTGGCTGCTTTTTGGGAGTTGCTTCACAGAAATTTCCTATAGCTTTGATTGTGCATTCGCATTTGAATAAATGTACAACGGCTGGGCTTAACTGGAGTCTCTCTTGAAGTATCATCACAAGGATATGACCAGTTTGAAGTCCTGACTGTCTCTGGATAAAAGCAGAGTCCAACTCAGGGCCTCAGCTTCCTGAGGCTTTTACAGAGCAAGTTCCAGTTCCCTTCGAATGTATACGTGCACCAGACAAACACAACATATTTCCTCTTTCCGGAAGTTAAATGTGAGGACGTAAGCATTTTGGATTTTCCAAGATACTCTAAGTACTGGGGAACTTGTGGTGCTAATGGATAAAGGGTACCAGCAGAACTTGGTACTCACCCCATTAACCATCAGCAGGATCAGTCCGTTGTCTGTAGGTGTTCGGACTTCGATGTCAAATCGAGTCACCTGGCTGAATTTCCCCCTTCTCTCAATGTTTCTGGCCAAGGCATAGCCAGAGCCATCAAAGAAATAGCTCACAGCCCGGCTCTGAGTGAAAGCCAACTTATCTCTATGGAAAAACAAGCAGGGAAGGATTAGTTGGAATGTACCCATTTTAATTTAGGGGAACTTAAAGGTCTTTACATACTTTATTGAAATAATTGTTCTGAACTTCTGCTTCTGCCTGGCAATGGTGAGACTGATGACTTTCTTTCAATTTTTTTCTGGAAATTTTTTTCCTGAAAAGAAGTGTGTAGCTTTGAAGGTGCATCTAACTCCTCCATCATTACGTCATGCTTTTATCCTGTGCTATGTGTAGAGGTACAGGACAATTCTTTGCTCATCCTTGTAAAGTGACAGACCCACAGCACTTGCTTGTTACAAGGATACACAGATATTTCTATCAAGAGCTTGCCCAGTTTGTGCAGAAATCCACAAGTTTTATATATATATATATAAAACTTGTCAATGCAATTAGGAGCTAAAAGCGACCAAGTTCCTTCTGGGACAACTCAATACCACCTTCACATTTTTAATCTAAAGCAGGAATGAGCCATCAGGGCCGGCACTTGTAACAAACGGGAGCGGCAGAGTGAGGATGGGCCTGTCCCCTACCTGGCACAAGGTGGCGATGTGGTGGTGTCGATGTTATAGATGTGCTTGAAGTTGTACAGGCTGATCACATCATCGTTCAGAGTAGCCAGTTCCAGGCAGCCGATGAAGCCAGGGAGGTTTAGGCTAGGAGGGAGCTGTGCAGAGGACAAGGAAGAGTAAAAGGAGAAAGGTGCCACTCTTTAGTTGGGTATTCTGAGAGCATTTGTGCCGGGGATCAGTTTTGTGCCTGTGCAATTCTTATTTTCAAAAAAATAGGTTGATGCTCCTGTGAATAGTCTTCAAAGTCCTTACCATGATATGGCCTTTGGGCTGTAAGTGAAAAGGGAGCACATCAGTTTGTCTCACAGTGAGAAAATTAGGCCAGGTGAGGCAACTGCAAACAAAAGCTTCTTTTGTAGTTTTGACTACATGAGGGAGCATGCTTGGAAATGGGGAAAAAGACTAAGATTTGACTAATAACAGAGCTTACTGAATGCATATCTCTCAGTAGATATTTCATATCTAATGTATAGATATCCTTCACAGCCAGAAAAATAACTTCATACCATAATTAAAGAGAGAGAAATGAGAGAGCTCTTTAAACCCAGGAGACTGGGATTCAAAATCTGTGCCAGTGGGTAATCCTCAGTAGGTATTATTTTGAACAGTTAGCAGGATGTAGAAACTTCTTCTTTTAACAAAGGTCACTGCAAAAGGAATTTAAATAGTCACACTGGTGAGGGGAAAAATACAAAAGAATAAAGCTGACAGACCCAGACCATTCTTTTTATATTAAAATATTCTGCCCTGTGGAACAGGTGTGATAATAATAACACCTCTTGTACTTCAGGGTTTGATCACTGTGAGTAGCTTTTCTTCATCTTCTCATTATTTTCATTTTCTTATGATATAGTAGTAATGGTAATACAGCAATGCAGAATATAAGTAGCTGTAAAAGAAAATTACATTCCTATCTGCAGCACAGATATATTTGGTAAATGATCATGTTTTCTTTTTTCCCTTTGTTTCTTCTACTATTCTTTTAAATTATGTAAAGCATGAGAATTCTAGTGATTAAATGGTGCATTTCATGTTTGCAAAGTGTGTAACAGGGAAGCAAAAAGCTTTTGACAAATCAGACTCCACATTAATAAGTGAAAATGTCAGGTGTCCTTTTCTAAGGGGGAAGGGGCACATATACTTATCAAATAATACCATGAATTCTTTTCTTCCTATTTCCCTTCCAATTTTTCTTCACTCTCTATTTTCTTTTTCCTCTGCTCTGCTCTGGAACAAACCTGGAGGGTTCATTTTCTGGACGACTTTTCGTATGTGTATGCAACTGTTATTCAGTCTTCAGCCCTATTCCCAGCCAGTTTGCACCCAGGGCTCAGTAATCTAAAATTCAGACCATGGCATATATCTAGTAGTCACAAAAATACAAAGCTCAGGAATGTATAAGTGTATTGAGTTACTCTTACTTTGTTTTCATGTTTTTAGGAGAGCTGCTTGTGCATCAGTGTTTGGATCTTTTTAGCACTTGCTACAGTTAGCTTAAAGAATTTAGCATTCTCTAAAGTCTTTTTAGGTATGTTTTTATTCAGCCATGCAATTTGCACAGCCAAGACCACTCATAACAATTTTTAAATCCCAAAAGAGGAACTGGTATGTTCACAGAAGCAGGTAAGTGAGGTGCTAATTCATGCTGACTATTAGGATCTAGACTGAAGCAACTGTCTCACACAGGTCTTCAGACATATTTTGCACAGGCAACTTTTTGTGCTGTTATAAGGCTAGATTCAAACCAGTGATAATTTAAATTCAAACAGATGACTATGTTGCTAGTTTTCCACAAGATCCTAAAATTAATGATACATTACTTTTCATTTTTGTGATGGTTGTAAAAGAGAAATTCTAAGTACCAAGAACTCATTAGCATTGAAAAATGCTGGTAGCCTGCAAGCTTTGTTAAGTTGGACTAATAGGCCTTTGTTTATGCATGCTACTTAACTAGCAAGCCTTCCTTTTATTACTTTTCATAAAACTTGAACAGCAGCTCACAGAAACCTGATCATCTTACTGTATGACAAAATATGCTAGGGAAAACTTCTTTGCCATGGCTAAAAGATGGAGTCCTCAGATGATAAATGGACTTTATCTACCATTTCTGTGATTAAATGGAAGCCCAGCAAGATTAGTTTGCACAATTTAGTTTTGAGTAGAGAATATTTATCTGACCAACCTTGAAGTCTGGAGGCACTCCACCAACATAGAAAACAGCATTTGCAGGTTCCAAATTAAGAAGGGAGCCAGGACCAAGGACCTCGCCCTTTTTGATGAATTTTTCTTCAGCTGTGCTGCTAAGACTGGGCACGGTTAAAAACATTTTGCCGTGTCTTCCGATCCTGCAGAAGAGAGTTGTAAAAGAAGAGAATTTAAGAGAATTTAATTTTGTCTAGGCTTACAAAAGAACAAGCAAGCCTCCAGCTCCAGGAAGGGTTTTTATTTCCTTTATGGAAGACTAGTAATCAGGAGGAAAAAAAAGGGAGGGACTACAGACACTGTCTCTTCCTCCTTGTGGCCCCTTGGGTCTTGGCTCTTCAAAAGCAGAGAGAATTTCCATTTATTTCAGCAGGAGTAGAACCAGGCACTGAAAATTCCTAATGGGCAATTCTGACACAGCCTTTTCTGCTTGATTTTTCCTATTAACTGTTTGATTTTGGGGAAATACTTGTTATCACTTTACCTCTCAATTTTGATGATGCTGAAGTAGGAAGGCCAGGTGCTGACTGGCTTGGCATCCAGAGGTATCTCCACGTCTTGGCCCCCCAGATTATAAATGTACACAAGGTTGTCATTTTTAATTGCAAGACCAATGTAATGTTTTGCCTAAAACACAGATGGAGAGGGATGTTAGAGATACAACATTGAAAGAGGTTTAATGGAGAACATTAGTAAAGTGTGAGCTTTGATAAACAGAATGACACCTTTAAATATTACTAAAAGCTATTTAAATAGAAGCAAAACTATAATTCTCTAATTGGTTGCTTTCTCCACATAAAACTGTACAGAAAAAAAGTCTCTGATATTTTACTTTATATCCATTTTGACTGAGGTGAATTCAAGGTCATGAGATCTCTGCTGACCATGAATTAGTCATGTTCAATGGGAAGCTGTTCATCACTGTTTTGTGTGCAGTGCCATATGCAGGAAATAGTCTAAAGCCTGGGTATTATGCTGCAATTAAATATTCTGCCAGGAGGCGTTTTGTTTGATTTATATTCAATAGAGATTCTTTTTAGAAAAGCTTAAAAATGAAAGCCTGCCTCTTTACCTTCCCAAGTAATAGATTGCCAGGATGATACCTGGCTTGTGAGTTGTGACTTTGTTTCTTTTCAGAACCACAGTTTAAAGAATAGTTATTTCAAAGTAGTGATCAACAGAGTGTACAACAGCAGCACAAACCACAGGTAAAGAAGCCTGCTTATCTTGTGGGCCCGTGACCTCAGAGATGTGGAATTGACACTCTAAGCAGCATAAACTGATTAAAGCATATCTCACAGAAGCCAGGCAGGTGACATTAACTGCTTCAGAGCACCTTGGTACTGGCAGAGGAGATAGCAAGTGTGGCTTGCAACAGTGACAATCAAAGCAGTACACTCCAGGCACTCCAATTTGCTTTTTAGAGAGAATGCTTCATTGTTTGGGGTGACAAGTCTCAAGGACAGGGGTCTCAGGAACCCTTGCTCTTTGCTTGTTACAAAATCAATGATGGTCATATAGTAGACACCTCTGATTTTGAAACAGGAAGAAACAGTCAGAGGAAAACCTGAGGACAAATAAATTTCAAACCTATTTCGTTTTTTAATATATGCATAAAAATTAACTGGCTTGTTCTCTTACATTTTTGTTTCCAAGGTACAAAATGAATCTGTCTGGAGATGCTGCCAGTTGTGGGTTGTCTTTATGAAGCTTTATGTACAAGCTCATGGAAGTGAAAGATTTCAGTTCTTCCACGTTGATCTTTGGATTGACTTCAACAGCTGATTGGCCTTCAAACATCATGGAAACTTGGACCTGCAGTTGCAAATGTGCAAGGTGAGACACATTTTTGTTGCCTGGAGTCATTACTTAAGGTAAGTGTGTAACAATACTGAGCCAGCAGCCTTGCTTACTGCAAGAATGGAGTTGGCACCTATGTATTGGCATGTAAAATTGTGTGTTTGTAACAATCTTTTCTGGAAGACACTGTAAAGAATATGGAGGGAATTAATTTTAAAATTAATTAAAGGTCCTAATTAACTCTGATTAAGGGTATTCATAAAGTAGATTGCATTTCAGTGGGAGATAGATGTGTGCTTAGTTGAATCAGGGCTACATCATTATGTACGGCACATAATGAAATTCTTACACAGCTATAAAACTTCTGCCCATAATTTATTTCTTTGCTTTGGGAGTAGTATCACCATTTCCTCTTCATGAGTAATCCTATTATATCACTGAATCTACAGTGATATTTATGAGATGCTAATATAATTGTAAAACTGTTCATTTTAGTTCAAAATGCTTTCAACATAACTGACATAAAGTTATCAAGTTTAAGCACAGTATACCTGAATCACAAAATACATTTTAAAGAACAGTCAAGCTCTACACACAAATGGATTTTTCCTTTTCTAAGTTATATTCCAGCACTGTAAACATACAATAATGCACTGAATTTTTTATTTCTCTGAATGAATTCAAATATACTGTTTTAATTTTTGACCTTGTTTTTTTTTGTTATAGAAAAAACCTTCATTATTTATGTACGGTAATGAAAGTGGTTTTTTCTCTATTAAATATGTGTGAGCCAAAGATTCTCTTATGCTGCAGAAAATTAATTCGAAAGAAAAAAAAAAGAAAGAAAATGCTGTCGTCTCAGAAAATTAAATTACTGTAATTATTACTCATGGTAATTAGCTTCATAGGTAATTTGCCTACAAATTGTAGGTAATTAGGTTTTGTTGTTCTGGCCATCTTATACATTGTGCCCAAATCTTTATTATCGAGTTGCTACTGCAGTAACAGTAGTCTACCATGAATACTATGATAACATTGACTGCTTGCAAATAGTAACTGTAAAGATTTTAATGACCTCCATGGTGCTTTGTTTGTCCAGTTTTGGAGAGCTGACAATGTCCAGGTTTGGGCTTCTAGCATAGCCCAAGGAAATGGAGGTTATAGTAAGATTTGATCATTAGCACTAGTAACCAAAAGTCCCATCCAAAAGTTTTACCTTGCTTGCTACACTCCGGGTTTGAGCAATTAACTCTCTGATCCGCTGAATGCTGGAAGAAATATTGTTTGCGGGTGCCTTCTGTTCTACTCTGCGCAGTTTGTCCAGGAGTTGAGGGAAAACTTCTGTAAGTTTCTTCACTGCAGTTAGAAAAGAAGAGACGGCTTTTATTTTCCTCCTTGAAACACTGAGTTTGCACCAGGAAAATCCCATCCTATCCCCTTAGGTTAACTCACCTGTCTCCTTCTGCTTTCCAAACAAGTCGTAACTATGATGTGTGAGAGGCAGTGATTTCAGGAACGGTAGTGATTTCTAAGAATCTAGTATTGCTAAAGTTTTTGGAAATAAGTTTGAACAAAGGAGACTGTTTTCTTAGGACTCATAGGTAATACTGTGGTGTGTTACCTTTGTAATACTTTCCTCAAGGAACTCTGCAAACATTAATAGTTTTAACCTTTTAATCTTCCTTCAAGAAAAATAAATGTTGAGCCTAATTTTACAGATATGGCAACTGGAGCAGAAGGATTGTTTGTTCAGCATCTCACTGGATATCTGTGGTTCACCTGGAACTGCATCTAAGAGTTATGGTTCATGAGCTCTTCAAATTCACTGTAGGAGAGATGTATAGGTTGTTTTGCTCAGCTTTCAGCTGTGAGCGTCTCCCAGAGGTCATCTCCCAGATAGCAGCAGTGGCTGCAGAGGAGATGTGTTTGCTTGTGGCTCACAGTCCACTCTCAGGTCAGAAATGCTGCCACTTTCATGCTGTGGTAACAGGCCTGTAGTGTACAACAATAGAAGGACTTAGATGATGATGATGGTGTGTGTGTATACCTAAACTGTGCTTAGTACCTGCCCCAGCCCTTGTGGTTGGTAACCTCATCAGCTTTCCTGCCTGCATATGCCAGGGGTCATGAATTAGAGGCCTGGACCTTTGGTCTTTCACTGCTGTGCCTTCTGGAGGTACATGTGCAAGTGTCATTGTTAGCAAAGGGAAATGCAGGGGCTCTGTTGTGTTCAATGTGAGAGAAGTCCTTTCCCAGAAAGATCAGCAGAAAAATTATCAAGAAAGAAAAATAACTACCCTTAATTGTAATCCAATTTCATCACATCAGATTCCAATGACATATTGCCCTTTGAAGGATATTTACACATCACATAATTTTTCATCTTTAATTAAATGTAGGTACAAGTAGCTGAGTATAATGGAATGCGATTTTAGCTGCAAGCTACATGCATATAAGAAAGATCCAGCTTTCAGAGTTAATTTTTAATGACGTGGATTCACTGTGAAGGTTAAGACCAGATTTGTAGGGTTTGCAGTTATACTTTAGGGGTTGTCAACTTACGTCCACCTGCTCTTGTGTTCTTCTGTTGTATTTTTACCTTTGTCTGAGAATCATAGAATGGCTTGGGTTGGAAGGGACCTTAAAGATCACCTAGTTCCCACCCCACTGCTGTGAGCAGGGACACCTTCCACTGGACCACATTGCTGAGAGCCCCACCCAACCTGGCCTTGAACATTCCCGGATGAAGACTGCAGAGAGGCAGGTAAAGGGGCTAATCATCAGATATAGGACACTGTATAGAAAGCAGGGAAGGAGGAGCAATCACTTTTCTGTGCTTCCAGTCTCTATTGAATAAAGACTGAAGCAGCTCTCAGCCTCATTCATATCAGCCCAGAATACGAGAAGACTCCATGGAATCCTACAAGTGTGCTTGTTTTCGGATAGAGTGAAAAATCTGTATTTGCCAGTCCTGTCCTGTCTCTGCTTGGCTGTTTTAATTTGTGTTTTACTTTCCAAGTTCAGTCTAGGAGTGGTCCATATAGGACTTTAGACTCTCCAATTAGTCCTGAAAGACCTTATGTGCTGGGAGTTAGTAATCAGCTGTTCTGTATAAAGCTTACTGTACATTAAAATATCATTATTTTAGTGACTTGTCAAAGAATTGTAGTAAATTTTGGGTAAAATGGTGTTTCCAGAATGCATTACATTTTCTTCTGAAAAAACCCCCCCAAAAACCCCCAGTCAACTTATAGGAAGTTTCTTTACCTTTTTCCATTTTTTAAGGCAAAAATACTGCAAGCTCAGATTATGATTTAGTAAATTTCAACCACTTTTAAAAAAAATTATCTGCAACTGAATTGGTATTGTGTTTGATTTGATATCTTAAACCCTGGGTTTTCTCTTTGAAATTTGATGTATTAAACTTGAAATGCTACTATAACATGAAAACACAAAAATAACATCTATAACTACTAGAACAGTTGTGAAATCTCATTATAAATCTCTTCCTCTTGTCCTTTATATGGCAATCTTCAACACAGAAGAACATTGATTTTGATTTTAGTCTTTGGGATGAAGGTGAGACTGGAAAGGAAAGCTTTTCCTACCCAGTGATAAAATATAAAAAAGGATAGAAGGGAAACTGTCAAGGAGGAAATACCTTGACTATAACCTTCCAGACACTTTCCCCTTTCATGTTTCCCTTCCCAAACTGTCACCCTCTCTGCTGAAGCCCACCAGTTCCCTACACAATGGCTACATGGGCTATTCTCAGACAAAATGCACGGCCAAGACATACTCTCCTTCCAAGCACCAAGTGCAAGCCTTATTCAAGGGCAGTGCAGACATGCCAACTTAGAGGCTTCAGCTGCTCTGGTAGTGTTATTGGCATGAAGATCAGGGGTTTTGGTGTTCCAGGCACCTGTCTGAACATTTGTTGTGACTATCCTTTGGACTTTGATGGACATTCTTCCTGTCAGATCAACCTCTCCTGGCAGAATACACAGCTGATCTGGGAACACTCCACCGTGCTTGGCATGTCCACATCTGTCTTCCTGGGCTGTGGATCACAGTCACATCTGTCTGGAGCACTACCTGTGCCAGCCTCCTGTGTAGCACTGATCTCCCTTCTCAGCTATTTCCACCTGATCTTTCTGGCAAAAAAAACCTCATCATACCGTAAAACAAACAAATCAAGTGCCTTCAGAACAAAAATGCTGTGGAAAAGCTTCCTCCACAAGTGTAGTAGGGCACACTTTGCTGTAGGTTGCACATTAGCATGTCTCCAACAGTTAGTTTGTGGTCAGCAGCCCCTCCCATCACTCAGATATGAACACAATATTTTCAAGGTGACTCCCTACCTGCAAACCCCCTGTCACAGAGAAGACATTTTTTCCAGGCACATCTCACAGGAGCTGTTCTTGTTCCTTTTTGGGAACATAACCAAGGGAGACCTGGGCCATTTTAACTCTATTCACTCTTACAGAGCACCTCAAATGCTGCTGGAAATGTTTCTTCCAGTACAACAGCAAGAATGAGCAGATTTCTTTGAATCCTGAATGTCTGCTGGCGTTTTGAGCATGAAGAGCCAAGTGCAGTCTGTGTTGCTGCTCCATCTACTAAGCTGGCACTGGTAAATGTTAAATGTAAATCAAGTGTAAAGGTGAATTAAAACAAGAAGCTTCATGTGTAAGCTATAGCACACTGTTTCTCTTGGATGTTTTTCATCATACCATTCACTCTTGGGAGGCCAATCATATCCACATTTACACTATTTTACATAGGAAGTAGAGCCCATAGCCCAAACTGTGCTCTGTGGTGATCAAAAACATTTTACAGCAATGCAGTGCAATACAAGTGCTGTTATATTAACTACACTCTTATGGAGCTCTGTGCAGTGACTACCAGTGAGCTTACCATTCCCCGAGGGAGAGCTTCAGTGTTCCCTTTTGATGAAAAGATCAGAAAAATCTGAGTTTCCTCCTATCCTGGACCCAGAAACTGGGATATTGAATAGCACTGAATTTCTTCTTGTGAAGGGAACCACTTCTATTCTAGTTCTTGGGAAGCAATGTTGGGTTTGGCACTCATAACACCATTTGCAGTAAAATGACGCTTGAGTTGCAAACTTCCTGACAGAAGGAGAAGGGATTTAGGGCAGTAGATCTGAGATTCAGACTTTCTGGAGACAGAGTCAATGGAGTTATGGACTTTCTCTGAGGCACTTTTTGGAGGCAAGACATCACTGAACAGGTCTGCAGGTGATGGTATCATCAAAGGTGTGAAGGAATTTACTTGTTCTGGATTTCCAACCTCCCTAGCCATAAATATCTTAGTATTAGTGAGCCTCCTGAGCTGAGTCAAGAATACATGGAGCAATAAATAGTGGTGCTGCAATCAATTTTTTATTCCAAATATTTTCATTTCTAGATTGATTCTTTTCTTCCCCAATTGTTCTTTTTCTTCTTTCTACAGGTCACTTCATTTCAGCTTCATCTTCCCGCTTCTTTTTCTACTCTTCCCCATCATCTTCATTTCAATTTTGTATCCTGCATTAGCTTTTCTTTTGTCTTTAATTTACCTTAAAATTTTCATAATGTTTTCTGATGTTTCCAGTGTTTCCAACAATAAAAGTGGAATTAATGTGATGTTTACAAACTTCTCCAGGAATCACCCTGCTTAAATATTTTATTTCCTCCTTAATCCTCTTTGACCCCTTTGTTTAGACTACAAGATCATCAAGTGAGGGACCATTTCTCCTCCATGTTTGTACTACTGCGGACAAAAGGGCTCTGTTTTCAAATGCCTCTCAACGTTAAAAAACAAAAAAACCCCCAAACCAAATCACCAATCATAATAGCAAGAAGTGTTTAAACAAGCTGTTTACCATTCAGTGTGACCTGATAAAAATGAATTCGAAGTCAGTAATGCTTCAGCGCTTAAGTGTTTTAAGTAATTTTTTAGAAATGCCTGAGTATGCAATGGTTTTAAAATTTAGTCAAGATTCTAGACAATGGCTAATTTTTTAAATTTTTCATAGAGGTAAAAAGCTAGAAGATTATAAATAATGAATATGCAATGTAAACAATTCATACAACATAATGTTGCTATGATTCCCTGATTTATTAACACTAAGGAATGGCAAAATTCCGGTCACCCCAAAATACCTGCATCCCCAGCTGAATGCACAGCACTGTCATATGCCTCTGAATTGTGCTGGAAGTCTTGCAGGTTTTGGGACCACAACCTCACGTTCTCATCCATGGGGGTCGTAGCCTGCGTTACTGTCGTGGTATCACCTACAGCCTCTGCTGTCTTCATCTGCGCTTGCTCCAAGCGCTCTCTGGCCTCAGCTGCAGAATAAATAGGGAATGATAAGAAATTAACTCTTGCAAATATTCAAGTGTGTTGTGTGTCCCATCCCTCCCTGCTCTCCGTCTTCCCCCTCCTTTTTCCCTTCTTCCCTCCAGTTTATGCACACTGAGCATGATGTCATATGGAATGGAATATCCTTTCGGTCAGCTGGGGTCAGCTGTCCTGGCTGTACTTCTTCCTAACTTCCCATGCATCCCCAGTCTCCTCACTGGAGTGGCAGTATGGAAAGCAGAAAAGGCCTTGGTTCTGTGTAAACCCTGCTCAGCAGTAACAGAAACATCTCTGTATTATCAACTGCATGTTCAACACAAATCAAAAACACAGCCCCATACTAGCCACTGGGAAGAAAATTAACTCTACCCCAGCCAAAACCAGCACAAGGTTCAGGAAGAATGTTAATAATTTCAGTGGCAAAGCATTTAATTTCATTACGAAAGTGCTGAAGCTGGATATTTGCTATCTAGGTCTAGTAGTTTCAGTCAAATTCTTTTGAGTGTCCATAGTGCTGAACTCTTAATAGCAACTTCATATCCATCCATAATCAAAGATAAATTGTGCTCTAGAATGTATGAAGAAAAAGCATCATAAAGATGAAATTCCTCTTCCAACCTGTCTCTGCTGATTGCATTTTTGCGATGGCTCTCATCAGTTGGCTCCGCAGGGCACTCATTCTGGCAAAAGTGCCATTGACTTGCCAGCTAGTGTCTGCAATGGTGTAACCACTACCTGTGGGGAGAAAAGGGGAGGTACAGCTGAGGGGCATCAAAGTGGCGTCTGAAAAGGTAAATTCAATCCTGGGGACGTATGTTGTTAGGCATTTAACATACCATAGACAGTATACCATGGGCTCTTAATTTAGGACATACTTGCACTCTTGTCTTTACATAATCTAAAGGAAAAAGCAGCCTTGCAGCACCCCTGCTTGCCACAGGGTGTGTTACAAAAATCTGGAGAGCTGTATTTCAGTCAGTACTCTTTCTCCTTGCTTTACCAGAAGTGCTGAGAATAGCTGCAACTAGCACACAGGAAAAGCTTTAAGGAACTCAAAAGGGCCTGAAAACTTGAAAAGGTAATTCTGTAATTCTAGAGCTTTCTTTCATTTATAGCGAAGAAAGGCCAAAATACTTTAACATTTATTATTATCCTCCACTGGTGAAATCCAGCTTTCTAAACACTTAAACTGCTGTGATTTGATCTTAGTTGTACTACTTAATTGAGTATATTTATTAGTGAACAACATTTTGCAGGGTCACATATTTAAACAGTAGTTGTATCTGATGTGGTTTTTTCATGAATGAAATAAACTATCAGTATCTAGCAGGATGATAAAACATGAGCTACTCAAACTGTGCCCGTGGCCATTTCAAGTACTTTGTGTGGTAAATTCAATCAATAACCTATTCTGTTACAGCAGTAGTTCTTAGTGATGTGCTTTTGAAATTTATTTTTATGTGCATGGCTATAATCTGAATTGGAAAGTAGAAAGGATGTATATTTACTGTCATGTGCTGTCCGTTGTAGCTGCATGGCTTGGATGAGAAGTTCTTCACTTTTACCTTTATGGTAGATGACCTGAGTATCAATTCCAACTGCAGCCTACAAGCATGTTCCAAAAGAGAAAGTCAGAGTAATGCTTATCAAATGTTCTGCTTTATTGTGTTTAATGGTGGACTACCTTTCACCTGCATATAAATGCAACTGCAAAGCCACTGCAGTTTCATTTGCTTTTTTAACATTTAAGATTGGCAGCTGGATGGGAAAAAAAGTCTGAAAAGCAAAATTTTCTGTTTTAAGAAAGGTTAGAGAAATGTATGGTTTTCCAAGCAATACCACTGAATAACAAAGATGGAGATAATCCTCTTAATTTATCAGCTCTGGTTTAGTCAATGTGACTGAATGCTGCATGTTGTTTAGGCACTGTGACTGTTCATTTCTACTGTCACCTCAGATAGGTGGTGAATGCTTTCACTTCATGGGGAGCTGCCTTGAAGTCAACAGAAGGCTGGACATGAAATCCCCGCCCTGTGGGGTTCAGACCCCTTTAATCTACCCAAGTCTTCTTGGTATCCCATTAATAAATTGCTGGTGAATAGCATGTATACAGATTGGTAACTATAGGTATACAAAAAATACGTGTAAAGTATTTTAGAACAGTAAGGCCAGAGACAAAATCAGCATCCTTATCCTTACACTGAATGTATGAGTGGGCTTTGTCCCATTTCAGCCTGGTTTTCTCTGAGAAGCAGTGACGTCTTGACCACCTTTGCTGCCCCATGGCACTGAGTGAAGCAGGAGGACTCAAGCACTAAATGCCAGCTCAGGTTCCTACAGGAGTAGGCAGTTGTTTGCAATTTCACATAAATGTCTCAATGTGAATGACAACACAGTGCAGCATCACCCTATGGGATAGGGACAGAAGAACCTCTTGTGTCTTTTCAAATACCAGGGGACTTCAGACTGGAAGAATAGTTAACTGTATGGGATTTAATTCAGGAAATAATAAAGGAAAAAAATATGCAGTGAGAAGTTCAATGCTGCGAGTTAACCTAAATTAGTTTTTTCTTTACACGTAGGTGCCTGAAGTCCCTGAAGCATTGTAAACTAAAAGCTGGTATTATGAAAATTACTTACATCCTTGACCCGGTTTGTTGTGTTCAGTGCCAGCAATGCAACTTTATTGGCTTCTTCAATATAACCAGCAATGTTTTCATATGCATTTGAAGCATTGATTGCCCTTTGTACCAAACCATTTGAGTCAATACCATGCAAATTCCTGTTCAAAAGAGAGCAAAAAGTGAAAGAAACCAAACTGAAACAATGTAGTTTCTGACTACATAATCGCACACATAAATGTACTTGGCCTAAGTGGTATTCTCTTCATCGTGTTTGACCAATCTGAAGCAGGTGAAAACTGTGTGGATAGAAGGCACTTCCCAGTCATTTAACTCTGAGAATTTTGCCCTTAACATTTATGTGAGCAGCAGCAAATGACTACTGAGCTTTTACCTTTTTTTAAAATCTAGATTAGATATTCCATAAATTAACAGAATAACAGATCTATCAGTAATCCTTCTTCAGGAATAATTCCTATCCATGAATGGAAAGGCCTATGTGACCAGGATAGCTGTGTCACCGGACTGTTTATATTTTCCAAAGACAGGTGGGAAAACGGGGAGAATCAGATGAAGAGCTACCCTTAGTCATGAAACTTTGCAAGAAGTTAGATTTAAAAACCAAAAGAAACCTTTGATGGCACGGTTTTGATCTGCTTATTAGGTGATAACTAGTCTTCAGGGGAGATTCCAAACAGAAGATGGTTCAGGGCTCAACATTCGTCTGCTAACAATTTTGAATAAATACTATTTTTTAATGTTCGAGTGATAAGCAGATTTCAAAGTATATGTTAGATATAGACTCTAAATATAGATATATTTGCACATGTGTGCATTCACTTCAAAGTGTTTGTACACCGAGGGATAATTAAATTTCCAGATTCAGCATTATTGCAAGAATTTTCTGCTGAATGCCCCTAAGGCAAAACAATAAACTCTATCAACTAAAAGCCTAACAGGCCAATAAAGCAAGCCTATAAAACCAAGATGTTTTGAAGACAGGCTAAATGTTTCAAAGGATTAAAGTTTCGCTGCAGGACAATCTTCTCAACAAATAATAGAGTCAGCATATTTCCATCTGGTCATTTTCCAATTACTTTTGTTTGCTTTTTGTGAAATTCCTAATGTGTTGGACTTGGTAGTAATTTTTAAATTATTTTGGTAAGGGAGGAAGGCAAGCCGTATGGGCTATTTTCTTTCACGTTAGTCTGCTGCCCCCAGTTAGCTGATCTCAAACTGAACATATTGTTTGGTTTTTATGTTTCTGTAGTTTGTGTGGCATTATAGAACAGATTCAGATGTCAGCTTTATACAATTGCATAAAAGAAAACCACCTGTTATTTTTTTTCTCCATTTTAATCTCCTATCTAGGGCATACAAATATTAAGAAACAACTGGTATTTAGATAATATACTTGAAGAGTAGTTTTAAGCTAATCTTCCAAAAGCATATGCCCATGATGTTACTTAAGGTAGAATTTGGTGAAATATTTTATTTAAGAGTTCATTTATAGCAGTGATTTTTCCATGGATAGTCTCAATTGCAAATAAAATAATTAAATTTGTCTGCAAGTGTCTTTTTAGTAAATTGGTGCAATGTTGATGCATTTAGTATCTTCCAGCAAAATAGAAAGAGTTACAATAAGTTTTTGATGTTATTGTGAGCCAGTTTCATTAGGACATAACCTATTGAGCATCAGAACTACTCCATCTGTAAATTCTCTCAAAACTCATTTTTTGCCCTGTAATGCTAACATTTTTTAATGTGAATGAACTTACTGACATGAGCAGTTTCTGCAAACCCCATTTAATCTTGCCTGTATTATTTTAATTTTCACTAATTTACCTTACATATTCTTTTTCTATAGGAGTAGGAGAACAAGCCCAGTTAGACTAGAGAGAAAGTCATGCAAGATAGATGTTTACTCTTTAAAAAGTTTCATAGATTTTTCTCAGCTCAACTTCAGCTGTTCTCTCTGGACCGTGACAAGTCCTTCTATACCTGACTTAACACTGATTTGTTTGCTGCCTATTTATCATCACTGTGTTCCTGCTTGTCTTTTCAAGCTGTTCAGCAAGCAGCACTTGTATGAACAGAGTCTGCTGAAGTTAAATTTTACCCGTCCAGCTCATCAGCAAGTCTTCTTAGGTCATGTGCATGATGCATAGCCTTTTCTACCAAATCATCATCAAACAGGGACAGATTGGCTATTTTTTCTTGCAATTCCTTTTTTGCTCCGTCTATTTCTGCGTAGAACCCTGATGCATTCTGAACAAAACAGGGAAGAAAGGAAAGAAGATGAAGATTACAAAAAATCAAGTCTGTATTTTGATTATTATGTTTTATTTTACCCTTCGTATTATTATAATCTTCCTTTATTTCTGTTATAGTTGCTTTATTTCACATTTTAAGAGAAAAAGAGGAAAGATCTAATGGTGAATGTCAGTATGGAAAGACAAATGCAGGAAGATAAAAATCAACAGAAATCACTTAAGAAGGTATTAGCAAGAGATGCATAAAATAAAAAAGAAAGGCGATAAAAGTCTTGCTTTATGTCTTGTATGTTTGCTCCAGAATTGTGCCAATGACAAGTCTTTCAGAGTGAAGTCCCCTTTCTGCCTCCTTGCACAGAGAGATCCCTCATGCTAATCTTGGATTGGTCTGAATTGTAAGTCAGTCCACCTAAATGCTACCTATGTGTATGTATTGGCAAGGAGAAACAGCATCCCTTTGCCTGAGCCGTGTTTCTTCCTTGTATGAAATACCTGGGGGAAGACCAAACGGGCCTGCATTCACCTTCTCTCCAGTACACAAGCTTGCTGATGTGTTTGAAGATTATAAATGTGGTAAAATGTGATTATAAATATATGTTTATTATATGTATATTATAAATGTAAATCTTGTATTTCAAAATACAACAAAAAGGTGAAATGGAGGGAGAGAAAAAGGATGAATGAGTGAAACGTGAAAATACTTGTTGCTGATGAGGATGGACAATGTGTGATGTTTGCATAGTACTTCCTTCCCTGCAGTGTGAACATCCTCCATGTGTGAACTTATTCACAGCAGTGGGGAACCCGAAATGATAAACTGCAGCAATTAGTGTTGCACGAAACACCAGAGAAAATGCTCAGCATACTGCTTGATCACAGGGATGGTTACAAAGTAAGCTGTCTTTCTGTTTTCTCAAATTACTTTTTCAAAGAACAATTAATGACTTTTGACATTTGCTTTTGTGTCAAGAAGTGGGCAACTCTGACCAAAATGAATCCTTGTGGAAAATTTTATTTTTTCTTCAATTATTTCAAAAGTTTAAAATAAAGCATAAAGAAAGAAAGCAGCTTTGGTAAATACTTTAGTTAGCAAAATCCCAGTTTTATTTTCTTCATCTTTTCATAGAAAAGCCAAACCACTAAAATTTCTAAAAATTTCCTGCAGCACCATGTCTGATTCAAAACACTGGACAGTAGTCTACAGTTCCAGAAAAGGATTTCTGTACAACAATCTGTTCACATATGTTTGACATGGTGCCTGGTTTTAATGCTGATATCTGGGATCTTTAGCGTTCTTCCATGTTCACTTGTAGGCACTAGAAAAGGAATTTAGTATATAATGCAGTCTTTCACCAGAACATCTTTTGGCAGCTGCTTGTAATGAGATAATTGAGAACTCTACAGAAAAATCTTTCATTAAGCTTTGCCTACAGTAAGGTGTCCTTATAATAGAATTATCTTTTTTAGGCAGTAAATTGTAATTACAGAGCTTTTCATCCAAGAAAACCATCTACTTTTTCAGAGAATATTAACCAGTATTTCACTGAGGCAGTATAAAGAAGGAGAGTTTTTCCATTATTGATCTAAACACATGACTTCAAAAAATCAGGATGTATAATTTAAACAAGGCACTGAGGCACTTACCTTTATTACATCACTTAACTCAGAGCTGACCTTTTGTGGTCCTTCCAAAACAGTTGTGGCACTGAGCAGAATGCTGTTCACTTCATCTACTTGCTCTTTTATCTTCTCATGTTGTTTCTGAAAAGAAAGCTCAAAACATAAATCACATCCAATATTATTTGTGCTTTGATAAAATACAGTGTTACCATTTTTGTTAAATTTGCTAAAGTAAATTCAAAAGGTAGTGGTGAACTAAATAGATTTTAGACATACCTGAAGTCTGATTTTCCCAGACATCTCTAGCTGCTACATATTATGATGTGAATTCTTTGCATTTTATTGTTTGGGTTTTTTTTGTGAAAGAAATTTTGGATGATTAAAAAAAATTAATTTAGTTTTATATTACAGCATAAGAAGCTATTGGAATGAAGCACTATTCAGTGCACAGCAGAGATAGATTAAACATGGATTTTTCATAGTCATCTGGAGACTATATTTTTCTGGAGTTCTTTAAAATCTACACTACAGAGATCTCTTTTCCTTGTCAGTAGCAAAGCCAATGTGAACAATCTCTTTTGTACGGCATCTGCCTCTATTGTGAGGAATAATGGAGATCCAAATGGTTAAAAACAGTGAACAAATGCAACTACACATTTCAGGCTTTGCTTCATAGCTGTGAGACAAGCTGCAGCTTGGCACTGTAATTGTGAAACAATGGAACAACAGAAGAGGCTTTGTACTTGAGGATCTCAAGCTCTTATGAAAGGATTCCCTAGAGGAGCACCCATGATTTCTCTATTGAATTCTTAGACCTTCCACATCAGCATGAATTTCTAGCACTGTAAATTTCAAGGACTCAAAACTCAGCCACTGGTGCTATGAAACCCAGAGGTTGGCCTGAATTTGCAAGATCATTCTTCAAATAACAAAATTGCTTGCTAACGCCCTCTCCTCCAGAATCCACATGACTTCAGACATTGAAATGAAAACAGTTTGCTTCAAATGGCCCCAAATTGTTCTCTTTGTAATTTTATTGCTTGCTGAAAAAAGAAATGAAAAGTTTTAGGTGGGATATTCTGGTTTTGCGTTCCTTAAAAGGAACTTATGAAAACAGGGAAAGTCACAGAACTGCTGTGAAGAGAAAAAATAGTTTCTTTTGTTTGGCTGATGCCTTGGATACTCTTCTGGGATATGAAACCTGAAAATTCAGTTTTCTCATCAGCCATGTGGGATTTGAACCTAATGTCACCACTTACAGGCAAAGGTGCCCCACTTCCATGCTACAGGGGACAGGTCACTTATGAGCTGTCCTCCAGAGCGGTTACTTCGTTCAAAATCCTGAAACTATTCATTTGAACAGGGCACAGGGGAAAACTGGTGTAACCTTATAGCTAGGCTAGCAAGTTCACCTAGCAAGTAGGAAACCCAATTTCAAGGTACCTGTTGTGGAGCAGTTAGACAATGGATTTGTGCTGGAAGATTCAAGGACAACTGTCTACTCCTCCTGAAAAAGTGGGGATGCATTTTGTTTTAAGTGGTTCAGAGAAAGTTTGGCTCAGACAATATGAATGAACTCAGCCCAGGGCACAAATGCAGTGCCGAATCTTTATAAGTAATTGTTTTCTTATAATATAATTAGTTTTGTGAGGCCCTCCCACATTGTAAGTCAGTATATAATAGGATGAAATAATCCCACCATAATACTTATGGCAGCCATGCTACATGAAATTTCAAGCTTCATGGGTTTTACTGTAACATGCCTTTCTAGTCTAAGCATAGGTATCCATCTCTTCCTTGGTCTGATGAGGCATGACATGCCGAAACTTCTCATTTATTGTCACTCCACAAATAGATAATAGTACCTTGCACTTCCACATGTTGTTTCTTAGAACTGAAGAGTCAAACTCATCCTGCTGAGTGGTCCAAGATATTATTTTTGGTGTGGTGATTCCTGAATCTAAATTGTGTGCAATCTACTGTTTAAGCAATGGCAAAGATGGAGTGTTCACAGTCAACAGTTATGATAAATGTAGTGCACAGTACCTCCTGCCTTTGGAGCCTGGCTGTGTTTTCCCTATTTATATCCTCCGTTTGTATAACATGGTCAAGTGCCTCGTCTAATGCCTCCTCCAGGTCTGACAGCTTCACATCCTGTTCGCTGAGCTGCTCCAGCACATCAGTCACCAAGGATCTGGTGTCATTGTACTTCTCGTGAAATGCTTCAATTTGCTGTAACACTGGGAGAAAAATAAGAGGCCAATAAATCCAAAGCTTGGATTTCTGACAAAACTTACCTATAGAGCAATTTCTGTCGCTGTTACTCAGGCGACAGTAAAACACATTTTGTAAAGCTCACTTGAGAGATCATATACCTAGATTTTAATTTTTCCCTCCTCTTTTGAGAAGGAAAGATACCTCTCATTTTATTATTTCATTTTAATCCTATTAATTCCCCCTCTGAAATATATTTTAGTAAAAGAAACTAGGTCTGTCTTTCCCTGCTTTTCATTTGTTTTTCATTGGCAGCCTGTTCTGGAGAAGACAGTCCTTATGCCTCATGTTCTGACTCATGTTGACTGAGCTGTGACAATTAGCCTGCCACTCTTCCCCATGCCAGCAATTTTTCTCTCTCTGCTGGCGTTTGCTGTCCCCATAGCAGAGCTGGCAGGGGGAAGACGTTCACATGAGCAATTCCAGCCCTGCCATGAACCTTCCTAAGCAGCTATTGTTGAGTTGCTGCAGTGCATAGGCACACACAGACACACAGGCGCACACAGACACATAGACCTTTTTCTCCCCATTCTGCCATGGGGAGCACCAAGCACCAGCAGGGACTTGGAGCAGGAATTCGGAAGCAGCAGCATCTCCAGCACGCCAGCTGGTGCTTGCCAAGTGCCTGCTGGTCCTCCCCAGGGGCTCAGCAGTACACCCAGAGCTGCCCAACACCTGCCAGCTGAGCATCAAGACGTGGCTGAAAGGAAAGCTGACTTAAAACTCACACTCCTCTGCTGCATTTTCCTCCTCATCTGCAAGTTGCCTCTGATTAGTGAAAGGCTTTCGATGTTTGATCTCCTTCAGCATCTCCTCAGCCACACTGCGCTTCCGGGCAATTTCTTCAGGGCTCAGGTCTTGTTGAATTGCATAGTATTTTGACTTGCTGCTGATTTCTAGGGGGAAAAGGGAACAGATGGTCGATTCAGTATGACTACAGAGAAAAAAATACCGTGGACTGCTTTTACTTTTGTGAATCATGATAATACTGATGGCAAAAGAAAGTCTTAATTATGTTCAACTCCATAGTAGATAATTATTATGTTTAATCCAGTCTTAAAATTAAACCTGTAAATAAATCACACTTTCTGGCGTATGTGGAGGTCTCATCAGAAGAGGATGGGATTAAGCAGACGAGGGTTGTGTGCATTATTTGGCTTGACATTTCTTATAGGCTGCGATAATCATTTTATTTTGGGTTCTGTGGCGTGTAGCAGGCTGGGGCTTTCATCTAGGATCATGATTTTTAAGTGCTGCTGTTTATTAAATAATAACAATGCTAAGGAGACTGAAGTAACCTCATTTTCCATCTGCAGAAGTTTGAGGCACCCTAAGGAGGTAACATATGGCTCCTGGCCTGATACTGCCCAGCTGGTTTGGAGATAGATACTATTTCAAGGTTTTGGTCTCAGTTCAAAAAACATTGTTGTATCCCTGCAGCTGAAATTGAGTTTACCCATTCCCAGTGTAATCATTACAAAGTTTACTCACTTCTCACTCCTTGGCCTTGAATACCAATCACCTCCTCTTTTATGCCCTGTGATGTGTGTGCCTTTGGCTAGTGCTTGTCACTAGTTTTGTGGATAACCAAAACTGGCAAAACCAGCACTATTCTTCTGGAAGATTTTTATAAAAAATAGATGTGTAATTGTGGCACCACTGCTCCTTTGGCAGAGTGTCTCTGTATGCCTGCTCTTGCTGGGCCCTGAGCTCATTAGTGTAGCTTTAAAGGCTCATACCGAGCAGTAACTGATCACGACCAGGGCTCCATGCATTTCTTTTTCCTTATGTTGGCACGTGTGTGTGTGTGTGTGCATGTACACCTTCTCTTCAGTAAAGAGTGGATGGCTTCTACAGTGGTGATGCCTCTGCAGAAGAACAGTTTTGAACATGGTGGAAATAATTTTCACCTACTTGTTTCCAGCTGCTTTCACTGTCTTTATTCACAGCCATGGATGTCACTTCTTCTATAACAGCTTAACCTGATTGTGCTATTTGTGTGCCAAATTAGATGCATATCTGCCTTCTGTGGTTCCTGTCCTGCTCCAAACCAATTAATGGTACAAAAAGGTGATCCACAGACATCAACCATGATTGTTACAATGAGGCTCATGCTGACTCTTTTACTCAATAATTGTAGAAATAAAATGTGATGGATGGCCAGACGGTCAAAGATTTTTTAGCATCAGATGTGTAAAAAGACAGTACAAATGTAACATCCTATGAGCCTGGTCTTAGCCTGCCTCTTTTGTGTGATGGGACATATTAACCATGTTTCCTGAGATAAAGTAATGGAACACCTGTGGAGGTAAGGATAAGCAAGGATAACAGGTGATATGTAACCACTCTTCCTTGCACAAGTTGCCACATGGCTTGCAATACCTGCCAAGACAGAACTACTCAGGTCTATTAATCAAATATTTCCATTGGAAAAGGGCTGTTTAACCTCAGCTACTGGTCAGCATTTCTACTCTGGTGCCATAGACAGCTTTTGCGTACTGTTGGCTTTGCTGAAGACTGGAGGAAGCCAGTGTGTTCTCCAGCAGGACGGAGGCTTTCCGGTCACAGGTATACTGGGGACCGGGATGTTTTTGAATACATTGATTTGGGGTTTCATTGCTTTCTGCAGGTACTGTAGAAGAGGCTGCGATTGGTTTAAGCTCACTTTTATGTTTCAGGATGATAATGGTGTTTCATAGATATTCCAGATGAAGATGATTATCTCTGACTAGGAAACCTTTTTAAGTGCAGTTGTGCTTGAGAAGGTGTTCACAGTTGCCGTAAATTACATACTGCCCTATATATCAAAAGATTTTCCTTTGATATATAGGACAGTAAAAATTCTTGATGATCCATTAATACATGAAGGTCTCATTAATACATTCTAGACACTGAGATGAACCAGAAATGAATCTATTTACCTTCAATGTTATCTCTTATATTATTGAGCTGCTGCACAAGCTGAGAAGCACGGTTGTTGATCTCCATGGTTTCTTTCTGCACCAGTCGGCCTTTGCTGGACGCTTCATTTCCCTATGAATAAACCATGAGAGGTAAACATTAGATTTCTTTTCAGATGTGAGGATGAGCAGTATAAACACACATTTTGCTTTCTCCTGATGAGCATGTGAAAATCCTTTTTATCATATAAAGTGGTATTTAAAGGTGTTGTAAGATCTGTCTTGTTGGTGTTTTCAGAATTGCAGAGTGAGAGATTAAAATCTGTCCCATATTTATCCATCATCTCCTGCAATCAAATTTTCATAAATTATGTACAGTTGTAAAACTCCATCTGCTGAGTCTCCTAGGCATTCAGTGGGGCTGGCTCGTTTTGCTGGGTATGGCATTTCCTGAGTAAGCAAATAGAATAAAGAAAAAGGTGTCAAGCTCCCAACCGTTTTCAGATGTGTCTCCCTCAAATGAGGTCCCCAGCTCTGCAGCTTGTTAAAAATAAGAAAAAGCCCAAAGATTGAAAATGCTCTGAAAAGCACAGACACGGTCCTGTACTACATTGTGTTGGAGGCTGCACTCTGCATTGTGTTCCCTTACTTAGGGTTTGCGGAGGCCCCAGGTGGCATTTGAAGGCAGGGCCAGGGTGGGCAGCACCACTAAAAGGGATGAGCATACTGGTAAAATGAATTTAAGGGTTAGTAGACTGATAAAACCAAGTGTAAGAGTTAGTAGAAAGGTTTCTTGTTCCTGTCTTCCAAATATTCAGGATCCAGCTACATGCTGTTTTACTCAAAACTCACCCCATGCAGATATGGGGAGTTACAGGTAGTTACAGGAATTATATTTAGCAGGAAGATTTGCCTACAGTTCGTACATTCACCCTGCCTTTGTGGTTTAGATCAGAATCTGCACCCCTGAGATGTGGGAATGTGCACATAAATGCTCTGAACAGAAAATGCTGCATGTCTCTGCACAACCCACTCTAGGCCCTGGCATCCATTTTCCATAAATGTGCCTTGAAATAGCAAAGAGCTCCATATATTCAGAGTTATTATTGTGGTCTTCCACTGTCAGAGTCTGGGGTGATTATTTCTCTGCCTTTACAAGCAACCACAAGTATTGATGTGGAACTAGCATTAGAAGTAACCAGGGAGAAAAGACCTGAGGAAATGCTGAATTTATTTGTTCAGGGACAGTAAAATTGAGGAATGAGGTAAGAAATCCCCAGATAGTACTGCAAATGAAATGTTATTATCCAAACTCACTAAATATTCATAGAAAACCTAATGCCTTAATCAGCCTGCCCACCAGCTACAGAGAGGGACACTGGGGCGTGTGAGCTCTGACAGGTATTCACAGGTATGGAGCTGTCTGTGTGAGTAGATTTAATCAAAGCTCTCTTGAACACAGGCATAGGTCTGTATAATTCTTGCATGCCCTTTCTGCTATGTAAGTGTTGATTAAAAACACACAAACATAAATTTTCTCTTCCACTTTCCTTTGTGTTGCTGTTTTTACCCCCTACTTGCTCCTGTATTTGAGTTTTAGTTTAAGGTATAATTTTAATTTGTCCTGTGAAGGAATTGGTAAAGTGAATATAAGGTCTGGCATTTTGTAATAAGCATGAAATATAATTTAGTTCTATGACAGCTGTGGCTATCTTTGATAATAGCATAGTGATGTATTTTACTAATATATGTATATTGTAGCAACAGAAAGATGTTTAATATTATCTTTTTAAAATAGAGGATGAGCAATTTTGAACCCTATTTCTTCTCCTAACATGTATCATAGCAGTATTCTAGGGTGCAATGAAAGTGTTGTGGGAGCTGAGAGCTGATAACCTTAATTTTATAACCTGGCAGTTGGATGTGGATGCAGCATTTATGATTATGATTGTGTTAAAAATATCTTGAGTGCTGATCCAGCTCCCATCTCAGTGGGCACATGAAAAACCTTTTAAACTGGCAGTTTTGAAATATATTTTGAAATGTCTAATTGGGATTAATTTAATTTTAAGAGAGCATACATATAAAATAGATATAGTACAAATGCTCAGTAAGTCAATCTGCATTAATTTAGTGTTGCTTACTTTGCGTAATTAGAAATCAAAATGTGAATGAGAAAGGCAGTGTGTCTATCCCAGATCAAACATGTTGCATAGGGAATAGGTGGGAACTCAGATCCTGAGGGGAAGCTTTTTGTGACTGGTGACAAACCTCCAACCACACTCAACACACTTTTCACCTCCTTCCTTTTCTGTGAAGAAGACATGATAAGTCATTCATGCTTTTAATTCAGATTTAAAGTAGAAAGTTATAAAATAGAAATAGAGAGTTCTTCCAGCTGTCAGGGCACACCCACTCTTGTTTGGTGAACTTAAAGGGTCAGACTAGATGTTAAGAAATGTTTTTTTATGAAGAGGGGTCAAACACTGAAACGGGTTTCCTAGAGAGGTGGTTGATGCCAAATGTCTGTCAGGGTTTAAGAGGCATTTGAACAATGCCCTTAATAACACGCTTTAACTTTTGGTCAGCCCTGAATTGCTCAGACAGCTGGACCAGATGATCATTTTCGGTCCCTTCCAACTGGAATTGTTGGAGTATTCTGTACTCGCCTCTTATGCCAACAGGTGAATATGACAAAGTGCAAACCCTCAGAGCTTTAGCAGAAGGCTGTAAACAAACCTGTTCATCAAGCATTTCTGCTTCTCTGAGGAGATCATTCATCTCATCTGCGGCATCATCAACCTGGATGGTCCAAAGCATAGCATGGTTCTTTTTTTTGGACATTGCCTCCTGTATGTGGGGAAAAACAAGTCAGTGCATCTGAAAACAAACTCCTTTTCTAGTGAGGGCAGGGATTGAAATTTACAGGATTGGAGTGGAAATTCAAAGATTCAAACTACATGGAAAAACCAAAATGTCATCAATGTTTGTACCTGGAGATGAGTGGTAGTGAGGTTCAGGTCATTCAAACGCCTTTGAGCTGCAACACCTGTAGAAATGCTCAGTAAAGTGGATTTGCTTTCATCGATAGTCAGAACCGACAATCGGATATCATCTGTCAAATCCCAAATACATTTATCGCAGCCTGAGAAGAAAATAAGAGAGCATAATTTTTTTTTGTGTTTGTGGCAGTTAACAGCAAATATCTTAAATTCATGTAATAGTGATCTTGTCCCATGATGTTCCCTCTCTTTGTCATTGATGGTTCCTGATGGAACCCATTTTTCTTTCACTTTTATGCTCCCACTTCCAAGGTCCCACAGTACAGTTATGACATTTCCAGCTGAGCAGCACCAGATGGGACTGCTCAAAGAGGCTGCCACAAGGATTCTGTAATTAGTTGGGAGAGAGGGAGAGGTATATCCTGGCTATTCCCTAGGCTCTGCATGTTTGTGGCCCGAAGGACAACAGACGAGGGGTAAAAAAAACCAACTGCATTTTGTCAGAACCCCGAACTCGGTATTTAAAATTTAGTGGTATGAGAAATAAGGATGTCCAGCACATGGACTCTTGGCCACCTACTTGATTATGAGGGCAACTTCTGAAAATGCAGTTATAATGTGCTTGGAAAGTGCTTGTGCAGAACTCTATCCTTGCTCCTGCTGAATGATTGCAATGCCACCTTTTTTTTAGTGACACTGGTGCCATCACTAAATGCAAGTCACTTAAGTGTATGTGAAACACAGATTCCTACAGACGCTTTTGCTTGATATTTTAGCAGGTCCCAAATGTTTTCCTTCTGGTTGCTCTTCAGGCACATGACCCCTCTTCTTGAGAGTTGGTTTAGAAACCCATGTGTGCTACACGCTCTGCATTATATACAGATGTAAATACACTAACATTTAAAAAATACCTGTGGTTACCAATAGTTACAACATAGTACTCCTGGAAACTCCCCAGGCTTCCTATCGTTAGAGTATGGGAGATAGTGGGAAAAGAACTGGCTGATGGATATATGCCAAATGGTCAACAGCAACAATCTGTATTAGATGTTGTGCTGGCTTTGACGGGGATAGAGTTAATTTTCTGCACAGTTAATTTCAGTGCCTGGTATGGCTGTGTTTTGGGTTTGTGCTGAACACAGGGCTGATAATGTAGAGATATTTTTTTGTCGCTGAGCAGGGCTTACACAGAGCCAAGACCCTTTCTGCTTTTTGTACATCCATGGTGGTGATGAGACTAGGGGTGTGCTGGAAGCTGGGAGGAGACACAGCCAGGACAGGTGACCCCAGCTGACCAAAGGGATATTCCAGACCATGCGACATCATGCTCAGCAAATACACTGGGGAGAAGAAGGAGGAAGGGGAGGACATTTGGAGTGATGTCATTTGTCTTCCCAAGTAAACATTATGCTTGGTGGGGTCCTGCTCTCCTGGAGATTGCTGAACACCTGCCTGCCCTTGGGAAGCAGTGAATTAAATCACTGTTTTGCTTTGTTTGCAAAAGTGTGTGTGGCTTATGTGTGCACAAGTTTTCTGGCTTTTACCCTTCTGATTCTCTCCCTATTCCTGCTGGAGTGAGCGAGCAGCTGTGTGGTATACACAGCTGTGTGATGGCTGGGGTTAAACCACAACTAGAAAACCATAAATTATATGCAAGATGTCACAGGTAAAGTTGTGAGGGCAGATTTTAGGGCCAGAGTATTATTTTGCAGGCAGTGTGTCTCAAAGTCTATGGAAGTGGCTTTGATGATACTTCCCTACTGCTCTGCAGCTTGTACCTGAACGTGCAGTCCGTATCACAGGGTTGGAAATATGCCTGTACTCAGACAAGTGTATGAGAACATGCTTAAGTACTCAGTCAGCAGGACATTGTGTATGTTCACACACTTAAGTGCCCTGCGGGACCACAGTCAAAATCCTGAGCCCACTGGAGTACCAAGCTCTTAAGTTAGCACTTGTAAGCTTCTATATATAAGAGCAATATTAATTTTTGGTGTTTTCATGATAATGTTCTTACTGATGGTTGGGCAGTCTGTGTCAGTAGAAACTTCAGGACTGTCTGCGAGGCATTCTCCAGTCTGGCTGTCGCACATTCTCCCTCCACAGTTACATGCTGGGGGAAAAAGAAAAGGCTTTTGAGAGAAGAATATTAAAAGTGTACAACTTCCCCTCCCAAGACTAGTGACATTATTGTACCTAGGGTTGTGCGTGGATATTCAAACCAATATCAAGAACTCCTTGGACTGATTTTCCTTTCAGTACATAGAAAAAGGTGTTTTTTACACTGGTCAAATTTGAACAAATGAAATATGAAGTGGAAAACAAAATGAGAACACCTCTGCTGAAATTACTTGTTCAAAGCCTGGTCACAAATAGAGTCAGGGAGGCCAGAGTTGCCCAGAAGGGCTATTGTGCATCAATGTCTAGAGAGGGTGACACTTAGGAGATAAATTAAGAAAAGCGGGACAACTGAAGTTAATTATTAGTTACAAATCTCTCCACAGCCCCGTGGAATTTATCAGCACTCTGTCAGCCTGTCACTAAAAAGGCTTTGCAGCTATCAGGGACTGATAGTGGACTCCAGTTACATTGTCAGCCTGAACATATCAAAAAGTAAATATCTCCTACCACTTACAATGAAGAATAAATGACGTTTTACATTTTTTCAAACTTAAGAAAGCAACATTTTTATTGCCAGCACAAGTGGCTTTTTAAAAAGTCCTATTTTTAATCTAACATCTCTAAACCTCTTTCAAGGTTTAATTGGCTTTTTAAAAGATTTCATTTGAAAGATTAAAATATTCTTGGAACACTTCAATACAATAACAAGAGCTCAAGCAGAACATAAGAACAGCAGCAATCTATCTGAAATTTATTTTGCTCTTGTGATTCATGGTTTCAGCAGAACCTCATATAAAAATATTTTACTGCCTTTTTATTGCAGCCTGTTCATTGTTATCTATGAATTGTCCTTGTATTTACATTTCCCATTGCACATTTGTGGATTTGTCAAGTGAAAATTAGTAATACAACTTCAAAGGCAACATCATGCACTAATGTCAGAATAATTTTGTGTAAGTGGACCAGTGTTAGTAGGACTAATCTGTTTTTGTATTAATATAAGACAGAAATTGGTTATGAATTTTCTGATGAAGTTGGTATTTTGGCCTTATCACAATCTGTGCCTCCCAGCTTTTGGACCTACAATTATTTTGAATTTGTTATTTCTTTTTTTTAAGAAGGGAAAGAAAAGTATCAGCTGAAAATAGAGATTTCTCTTTACCTATATCATGGGGACTAGGCTATCCCCAGGTAGCAAGATTAAAGTTAAAAGGTTAAAATTTTGATGAGATTGGTGCCCAAGAAAATAAAATTGTGTCTTCTCATTTAAATGAACACCTGTGAATGTGCTACACAAAATCTTACAGCAAATTAATTTCAAAAGCAGTCTGGGCCATTTTTCAACTACTGGTTTAAGAGGTAACACATTTTTAGTAGGGGATTCAGACTTTCAATGCTGCCATAGTTTGCCGGTAGGGAAAGCTTCTAAATTTACCTTTATTTCTGAGGCACATTTGTGGAGAGCTTTGAGATGTGGCTAAAGGATATGTGGTTAAAAAAAAAAAATTTAAAAGCAGCTGAAGACTACCATTCACAGCTACCCAGGTTTTGTCTTCCACTCAAAAGAAAAAAAAGATTATTTTAGATTGATAGAGCTGTTTGTTCATTTAGTTCTCTTGCCTTTTTTTGTTTTATATACCCTTTGAGGCACACAGTGGAAACCATGTATGCAGACTGTCTTGATTCTTACACTAGTTTTGTTTCTGTATTTTCGGTTTAAAGAAGATATGTGTCTTATTTCAGAATAATTTCTAAACAATAGTTCCTAATTGTTCCACGAAGCCAAACAAAGTATGAGCTTTCCCTTTGAACCACACAAATAGTTTGAATATCATGGATGTATTGATGTACTGCAATCTGCACAGTACTGTCAAGCACAGCACATCATGGTGCTCAGCAGACATGAAGATGAAACGAGGAGTGTGTAATTCTCTGAAACATAATACTGCAAAATCAGGATTCGCTAGAGTGAACTCCAAGATTAAATTCACTTCTGAAAAGAGAAGAGCTGTACCTCTCACAACACATTCAAGCGCCCAAGCACTTTTTATTTTTAGCAAAGATCAAACACTGCAAGGAAATCTGCTAACCAAGAGAATTACCATGCTGATTTGAAGTCTGCGTGAACAGCCTGTAGAGAGAAGTCCTGTGTACCTCCTTAAGGGTGCCAACAAAAAAATCTGTACTGAGGCAATGAAAGTTTGATTTGAGTTTCAAAACTGTACGCTCAGAGATGCCTTCGAAAATCGCTTATTGCATAACCTGCTCAGACACTTGGAATGCCCTGTAACTCTCAGACTTCTGGCAAAGTTACTCTTAGGTGCTTGAAGCTTTTGGCCATGGCCAGGGCACGATTGCTGCGGTTTGCAGAGTTGAAGTGCTGGGTGTGTTTCCCCTGCCTCACGGAATTCAGGAGCCACAGACTGGGTCCTATCATTCCTTCCTGGAAAACTGCAGTTAAGTCGTCTCAGGTGAAGTGAATTAGGCAGTGAAGTTCATAAACAAAGTTTCCCTTTTGCAACCTCAAAATCACAGACATGCTGAATTTCATGCATGTCTTGGCTACCTAAATCCAGGCAGGAGGTGAGTTTTGGGGCACGCCATTCCCCACAGCTGATGTCTTTTTAGCTGGTTGGGATACATGGGTTTGGCTTTTGGGATCACTGTACATGAGCACCACCTCTTCCTGTTCAGCATAAATGGAATTTGAGCATGTGACTTAGCAATGTGAGTTACATCCTGGAGATGGACACTCAAATTCTAGCTGTCACCGGAACATAAAACCAGAAAGGACCAGTGGTGGCATCATATGTGGTCCCCTACAAATGAAAATAGCAGCACAAAGAGCACTTGATAACAGAACATCCTC
Organism: Lycocorax pyrrhopterus obiensis; assembly: GCA_014706295.1. Classification (NCBI taxonomy): domain Eukaryota; kingdom Metazoa; phylum Chordata; class Aves; order Passeriformes; family Paradisaeidae; genus Lycocorax; species Lycocorax pyrrhopterus. The sequence goes on along the minus strand of JACSVZ010000004.1, from coordinate 68,285,601 downwards.
ACAGCTTCCATCCTGTGCTCCCCAAAACACTTTATAAGGTAGTAAAAAAGTCCAAGTGTACTTGGAGTTGCAAGAAGGATCAAGACATTGCTAAGTCCCTGAGGCCTGTAGCTCTGTACCTGTAGGTCCTGGAGCACCTCTGAGGTCCAAGTTGAGTGTGTGCTTTGACTGTCTTACCTTTGAGTCAGGCTGAGGTAGGAATGATCTGTCTCCCTCCTTTGTGTTCTGGTCCTTGAGGGACCCCTGCCAAAGAGGCTGGGAGGGAGCCCCAGGGCCCTTGCTCTGAGCACCTGCATTTTGCCTTTACCAGTGGCTGTTCCTAAGTGCTTTCAAAGAGGATGTAAACTTGTCTCCCAGACCCAAAGCAAGGATGAAAGATATGAGGTCAAAGCCCTGTTTGGATCAAACTACATGTAAATTAGGAGAATAATTATATTAGAGGAGATAAAGCTTTGTGACCCCTCTGTGCAGGTATGTTTTGCTAAGGGACTCTGGGTAGCACTTTACCAGACTTTACCAGACCCTGAAAGTAGAGTCATCTCTTGTGTGAAAATATAGTAACCAGCATTACACAGGAATTATAGGAAATGCAGAATATATTACCAGTGTGGAAACTAGCAGAAAGTGAGTGGATATTGGGTCAGGACAGGAAGGATGATCTTGTTCCCATAAAAATTACTTTCAACTCTCTAAGCACCATCAGTTTGAGCGGTCATGGTGTGGACAACCACAAAGGTGAAGACTCTGCCCAAAGAACTCTTAGAGACCCTTATTTAAAACAAGATTCAGGAGAACACAACAGTGCTTACATTAAACCTGCCCAGGTACTGGAGATGTTGGACTCTGGGGTCTGAGACTTGCTCATGGAAGATGAAAAGAGATATTTCCCTGGTGTCTGGGATGATTCAACTGAACAGGCATCCAAATAATCCCATCACCTGCCTCCCAGAGCCACAGGTGTTTAACAAATGGTTCAGGCATCTCTGATTTCTGGGTGACCATCCACAGACCATGCTGTGCTGCCTGTTGCTCAGCTCTGCTTTACTAAGCTGTAGAGAATACCTGTGCAGTTTTTAGCGAATCTGGCGTCCCCGTAGTAGCCTGGAGCACATCGTTCGCACTTGAACCCGCTGGTGTGGTGCAGGCAGTTGCGGCACTGGCCGGTCACTTCATCACAGTCTTCAAAAATCAGATTTGGGTCTGAGTTGCCATTGCAGTCACATTTTTTACAAGTGCTTCCAATTAGCAAAGGGTTCCCATAGTAACCAGGGGCGCACCTGAAAGGAAGAGCAACACCGGCAATGACGAGCAATGACATTCCTATCTGCGACACCTTTTTATCTCTGACCTCGTTTATGTTACCAGGAATTGATCACTGTCTGCAGCTTCTAATGGACAGAAGGCTAATTAGGAGTTTTACTCTTACAGAGGCTATTTTGTGCTCTAATCTCAATCTGTACTGTTATATATTTTTCCCTTCTTGAACACCCCTGCTATCTCAAGCACACATTAATTTATTTTTTGTGCGTGTCTTTAGCAGTGAAATAATTTGCTCCCTATTGTTTTAAAATCTGTGACAGGATTACTTGGGCAGAAAGGCAGCTCTACAGTGTTTATTTTGGTCTCTTTCAGCTCTGTATCTCACCAGCTATATTGTGTTATATAGGAAACTAGGGTAAGAGACTGCATTTCAGGATGGTGAAACTCAGAGGAAGTTCAGACCTTATTTCTATTATAAATGTACATAAAAAGTACTGACCAGGAAAGGTTTATAGAAATACTTCTGGGCTGAGGTATTGGGGTGGTTTCTGGTTTTTGCAAAACAGAATAGGATCTGAACCAGACTCCGTTTTTCAGATCTGTTTGATGTTAGCCTGTTGGATGAGGGTAAAAGGCTGAGAGCAGTCACCAGGAAGGGAGGATTCCTCTCTTGGTTTGCATTGGGAGAAAGGGAGGTGGGTACCAAGCACCACAGCAAAGGCCTGAAATGGGTCCAAATTTCTTATCATGTCTTGTCATTTCTGGGAAGCATTTCAGCTGAGAACTTTCTACATCTTAAAATGGGAGAGATGTTGATACTGGGGTGTTTTTTCAGAGTATAGACACACTGGTGATGTGTAACATTCCTGGCTGATCAGTGGCCCTAAGCTAAGAGGTAGTAATAGATTTGGTTATTTGGAAAGAAAGTGTCTCAGTTAAAGATTTTTCTGCTGATATCAGGGAATGTGCTTAATCCTACAGGCAAGGGGAGCTTTTGCAAAACAACCATTGAGACAAGGAGATTTGGTACTGGGGTGGGCATGGAGCGCTAATGAGAGTGAATCCTTGAGCAAGGGATTCTCTGGAGGAGCCAGCATCTAGAGCAGCATGGAGCAGTGTCTGATGGACTGGAGGGGTCACCTGGAAAGACAGGGGCAACCCACACTGTTCGCGGTGTCACTGTGTGGTGGCAGGAGGGCCCATGAAGCAGAAGCCTGGAGCTCAGAGATCAGGGACTCATACCCCAAAACTGGAAATGAAGAATTCCCGCCAGGAGGGGAATAACTAGGTGGTGTAACAATTGCTGGCTGAAGGAACTGGAGGATTGAATAGTTGCTGCGATGATTTAGGTAAGGAGTATTTATTATAGTTCATTCTGGTTTATCACCATGTTGTCCTTGTCTCCCATCCAAAGTCCTGTTTAAGATGCTGTTTTTTATGTCTGCTGTTGGTAAGCAGGGATGAGCACTCAGGCAGTTCAGATTAATTTTCCCAAATTCTAGCTGGATACCTAAACCATGGTCTGTTGTCTTCTAAAATCTGAACACAGTCAAATCCAGGTTCTGCCATGTCTGAGCCGTGAAAATGTGGGGGATTTGATAAAAACTTTGAGTTTTGATCTGTTCCTACATTTTCTGTTGTTTTTTTTTTTTTATACAGAGAGTAATTTCCTCAACACTGCTTTGTTCATGTTCCAGTCCTGAATCCTCACAGTAGAAACACATAAAATTTTAAGCATCTTAATATAAACCACTTGGCTGCCTCAAATACTGCTTTTGTCAATGACAAAGGCTCTTTTTGTCCCTTTGCAGCACTGCCAGAATCTTTGGTGCAGATTTTATCGTTTGAGTGACCCAGATGTAAAGAATTAAAGTGTGACCGGGAGTTCTGTGCACCCCTTGAAGAACTGTGAATGCAACACTGAGTGCAGAGTTTCATTTATGATTATGATTTGGTGGAATCAGTCCCCATTCCCGTGGGAGTTAGGGCAGGCAGTGATGGGTAAAGCTACTATTCAGTCATGCCAGAAGTCTTGCTATGATTTTCTAAGATTTCAGTGTTTTGTTTCTCTGTAGTTAGGTATTTTCCAAGTTATCATCTGCCTAATGTGGCCACCAAGTTCACAGAGGCCACTGAGTAGGGCTGGGGTCAGACCAGCCTTTTGCTCACTGCTGCCCACATCTACCAACAACAGCCTGCTACCCCCACCAGGCCTGCAATGTCTACCCTCTCATCAGGACAAGGCCATTTCTTTCCCTTCTTTTTTGAAATATACTGTTCAGTTCACTTGCCAGGAATGTAGAGGACATTTCCTTGCATCCCCACAGACATATTTTATAAGTGCTGCTTTTTATGGCCATCTGAGGCACCAGAACGGGTTGCCCAGAGAAGTTGTGGATGCGCCATCCCTGAAAGTGTTCAAGGCCAGGCTGGGTGGAGCTCTGAGCAACCTGGTCTAGTGGAAGGTGCTCCTGCCATGGCAGGGGTTTGGAACCAGATAATCTTTAAGGTCCCTCCCAACCCGAACTATTCTATGACTCCATTACTCCCTTTTATTAGCCATAACTTTGTATCTGGAGCAGATGTTTAAAGCAAAAAGAAACTTTTAGAGCTGAAAATAAACGTGTTACCTTCACTTTCCCCTTCCCTTTGCCTCTCAGTGTATCTCATAGTGCTGAGGCACTTAACCTCTTTTGAATAGTGGGTAGAATGTGAAAAGAGCAGAGGCCACTGGCTGGAAATACACTGCTCCATCTCTGCACTTTATGGCCTGAAAAAGTTAAGAGGCCTGCAGTAAATGTCTTTTCCTATGTTGTATCAATAAATGACCCTTTTTGGCTAAAAAAGAATATTTCCTCTCCCGTAATAAAACTGCAAAGTTATCTTTATTCCATTTTGCAGCCCTAGTTGCTTCCTTTAACTATCAGTGAGTAAGAAATTCCTCTTAACTTCCTCTTCTCTGGCAATACCAAAAGAACCTTTTTCATCTATTTGCTTTGGATACTGAAGGGTCATTTGTTTGGTTATCTTTTTTAACATTTATGCATTAACAAAACCTGGATTTCATCAGTTACCACCCTGATGCCTTACTGCTGAAGTCCAGGAGAAAAATTATTAATTCCTAAATTTCACTTTGGGAAGCTGGTTTTCTCAGTTCCTAACGAGGGCCTCTGTGAATTCACGCTACCTTCTGCTGGCAAGCATAAACTGGATAGGTTTGTGCCAAGCCTCCAGAGCAGCACAAGAAAGCCTCCTACACAAATGCCAGGGGAAATGGAGCAGATTGCCTCCCGGGGAGCTGCTCTGGAGATGCTACATGCTGCCTGTGGACGGGTGTCCTGCAGCTCACTGCACCGCCGTGCCTGTCACCGAGTGCTGCGGAGCGCTGGGAGGGAGAGCAGGGAGCAGGATGCAGCCTTCCTCTCCCTGGGGACACGGGTTGTTCTTTGGGCTTCGGGAAGGGCCTGGGGCAGTGACCCTTCTTGCTCAGGATCCCGTGCCAGCAAGCTGATGGCACAACAGCTGCAGTGGGAGAAGGGAGTGGTGACAGTGCCCAGCAGCACAGTGTGCCAAGTAGGGACCCGCTCTTTGGCAAGTGGACAGGGACAAGCAATGCATCATCCAGCTTTGAAACACTTTTTGGCATTTCTGACACGAATGGGAGTAGGACCAGGAGCCCACCAGAAGGCAAGTCCTGTTTGTCACTGCTTGCAGCTCACCCCAGCAATTAGCTGAGATCTTAACGTGGTGACCAGGACAGGCTGATTTCTTTCTGTGGCTTTTTCTACACAGCTTTGCCTTCCTTGAGACAGATGCACTGTGTCAGGCTGGGTAGTGGCCATTAGAAAACAAAGCTGATGCTATTTTCTGCTGTTTCTATGCTGCTGCTACCCATTTCTTAGGATTTGTACTGCTTGTAGTCTGGGTTGACATTTTAATAACCATTAAGAAACCTCAAAGACCTTTTAATTGTCTGCGTTATCCTTTGTGTATAAACCTGACATTTTGAAAGAACAAAAGAATACAGTCGTGGGCCTGTAAACAAGGGTGGGTTTTTTATTTTTGTGCCATCTGCTTTCACTGTTGCTGTCATCATTTTAGTGATGTGGAGGTAATTGATGTTTTTGCATCATCTGTAAAGGGAAAAGCCTTTACTCATTGTTCATCTTACCTTTTTCATATTGATTTCTCTTTGCATCTTAAGCATCCCTTTTTTCCCTTCTCTGACTGTTACATTAAGTATCATTTGAATTCAAGGCTTGCCCATTAATGACAGTCGGCTAAAGACTTAAATACTTCAGGGGCTTTAAGGGAAAACAAAAGGAGATGTTCAGGAAGCTGTTGTCTGAGCCATCCCATATCCCTCAGTCTTTGTGTGAGAGCTTTTTTAATTTATTGGGTGCTCAAGGACAATTTCTGAGTTATAATCAGGTGCCTGACATTCATTGAAACATAATCCATGTGTGTTCATAACAAGTAAGACAGCAACTTACAGCACATGAAGTTATATTTCTGCTGTATAGTCCATTTATTTGTATCCTTTGTTATTCAGAGAATATTTACTGGAAATTCTTTATGGACATAAGGTAAAGTTGAAAAGCAACACTGGCCTATGGTTGTTTGCTTGACTTTATTGAATTATGCCTGTGAAGTGCATTTAAAATGTAACTGAAAAAAGCTGCATCTGCTTTAAGAATTTGACTTGATAGTGGATTTTCTCCTTTGCTTTTGTAAAAGTTATTTGGTAGAAACCTGCTACATATTTTAGAGGGGTGAATTGCAAGAGGCATCGATGTGGTGGATATTTTTCACTTCAGCTGTTGTTTCTGATTTGCATTTTATAGTAGTAAATTACATTCCTTTTAGGAAGATCACCACATGAAGGTACACAAAGTGCAAGAACTAGATCAAAATACATCATATGTAAATGTCTATCTTATGCTGACATGTGTGCACAGCAAATTTTAGTGCTTTTTAGTAGGAACTGAATGAGATCATTTAACCGACATGATTCTACCTGATGAAAAAATGCATAAGACTTCTGCCCAATATGGGAAAATTCCCTGAAAAATTCTGGACTTCTGTATTGCTGACCAGCAAGTCATCCTGTGAGTTTCTTACCTTTCACAGTTGGGTCCTGCATAGTTTTCCTTGCAGACACAACGCACACTTCCACTTTTTCTGTAACAGGAGACTGCAAAGCTGGAATTTCATTAGGATGAATAGTTAGAATACCAGGCAATGGCAAACACTTGGGAATGTTTCTTTGTTACAGTATGGACATTTGTTGTCAATGTGAACTCTGGCTCTTGGTTATTCATTGCTGAATAGGTGTTAAGCTATTTATGTAATTTACATTATACCCCTTGTTTAGTCTTTAAATTAGTTTAGGAAGCACTAATTAGTGTATAGCACTATGGAGCTATATAAATACAGATGTATATGTATGAAAGTTCTTGTCTTGCAGTGCAGATCAGACACATCTGCAGGTTTTGATACACACACTTTAGATAAGGGACTTAAGATAAATGTGTGTGTCATGTGAACCTAATTGCTTCCTGTCTCTTATCCCAAGGGGTAAAATATTGTTTGTGAAGGACACTGCAATGAGCACTTCAGGAAATGAGATTCTGGAATGGATGCAGCCGTTTTGTACGCAAATCCTATAGTTTTCCTCAAATTCCAATTTGGAAGCTCCTAGTGGTGAAAACTGACCTCAGTAATGCTGTCCTCATTCACAGTAACTGAGGCTGCTCTACCGTCTTTCCAAGTAAGCTGGAAAGAATCTGTGGCCTCTTCTGAGATCAACATGCCAAGTACACTGATTGCAGTACTGGCTTGGGCTGTAATTTCTACTGCCATGATTCTAAATCATGGATTCCTTTGTTTTCTTATGTGTTCAGGATTTAACAAATGTTTAACTAAATATGAGACCCAAGGAATAGCAGTGGCCAGATGTGGAAATTGCAAATTTTACATGCATTTCAAACACAGTGATGGACATGGCTTAAATACATTTGCAGGAAAAAAGAGATACAGTCTAAGATGTTTCTAGTTAGTTTGCAACGTGTGTGAATAAATTTCTGCCAGCACTAGAATGCAACCAGAGTAGTGAGTGGCAGCAGTTTCCAGCTTCAGGCCCTTGGTTGCTAAAACACAGCTCCTGAGTCGTATGGTGCTGGGCAGCTGTGGCTGGGTTGCATCCATTTCACACAGGACAAAAGACTCAGAGCAATGGGAAAGTGCAGGATCCATGCACTGCTTGTTCCAGGAACAAACAGCATTTAAAGGTGACGAGAATTCCCGCATAATTTCAGTTCCTGCCAGCATTTCTCAACTGGTTGGACAACCAGAGACAAAAAAATCTGTCTGGATATCTGCTGTTTCAAAACATTTCATATAATCAGAGAGAACATAAAATGAGATTCTTCTCACAGAATTTACAAATTAACTTCTGTGTGACTTTTACAAGAACATGTTGAGAAAGTCATAATAGTTTGGCAGGCTTCCTCTTCTTTCACAAAGTCTAATTCCTTCACGTAGTTGCAAAAACCACATTGTGGATTTAAGTTATGAAGTAAGACTGAAATCTTCCTCGTGTTTTATGCTTTCTGTGAACTTCTAGGGGGAAAAGAAGGCTTTATAATTCCCTTGGGTTTGAAAAGAAGCAACATCTGCTGGACTGTGAAACAACCTCCCTCCTCCTTTTTTTTTTTTTTCCAAAGAGATGACATTATACTCTATGTGTAATGTGCAAAAGTTACTCCAAAAGTTCCCAGGATAGAAGATACGAAGATAGTCTGGTAAGAAAATCTAGAGAGGCTGCTGAATTCCTGGAAAAAATATCTATCTGATGAGTCTATCTGTTCACAGATTTAGTATTCTATTTCTGAAGTAAGACAGAACAAAACAACATCCTTTGGATGGTCTTTTTTAAAGCCATTTAATGCTTCTCTGCTTCTGGTAGATTTATTATTTTGCCTTACTCTTTATATGTAGTAGGATTAATGCAGGAAAATTTAAAAAAAACCCAACTAATAAAGAGCATTTTTTCTTTGAATTTAGTTAAGCTTAATGTTGCTCAATTATTTTTTGCCTGTTCCAGCCCCAGCTGAAGACTGTTTCTGTGGTCAGGTCTCTCTCATGCAAGAAGCTGAACAGGCAATTTCTGCATTTTATTTAAATAGTGGTATGAGGCAAATTGGGATGGGATCTTCCTTTAATCATTACCTTCAGGACTTTTCTGAGGGAAAACCAAGGAAGTGATTTTTACTGATGTATTTTCAAAGGAGAGACAACGTCATAGAACACAGAATATCCTGGGATGGAAGGGTCCCCTGAGGCTCATCAAGTCCAAGCCATGTACTGCTGCTAATGCTGAGGCATTTGCATTCAGACTCCGTGCAACTTTTGTTCTCCCCTCCCAATCCCATGCTGTTGAGTTTTGGGTTTGGGATTTCCTTCTCTCTAGTGGTCTGGAATAGCAGAGGCATAATGTCCCTAGCTAAGGAGTGTGTTGAAACAGGGAATGCTCCTTGGCCTCTGCTTCCACAGCACTGGCAGAGAAAGGCTGTAGCCCAAGTCCCTGCAGGTCCCACTGCACTGAGCCCTGCTCAGTGGCCTGGGGGACCAGCCAGCTCCCTGCTCTCAGAGAGCCCTGCTGCAGAGCCTGTTGGGCTGCAGGACGAGGCAGGGTCTGGCTGAATGCAGACCCAGTCACGCTGTGTCAAATCGAGCTGTAGGGAGCACAGACCAGACCTTGCCTGACTGCCCTTGCTTGGCAGAGCTTGAGGCTTGTGCAGTAGTGCCTCAGGCATGTGCAGCCCAGGTTGTGGCTCAGAGAACAGCTTCTTACACCAAAGTGGCTGCTTTGTGCCCAACAGGTTATAAAAACCACTTTGCTAAGGAAAAAGCACTCCTCCTGATTGTTGTATTTCTACTTTTTCAGGCATTACAGCTGCTACTGAAACTGGAAGAAATAGTCTGCTTCATCTGCGAGCTTGCTCACTCCTAAGCCTTTCTACACGTGAGCAAAGCCAGGTTCTTCCACTGTCTCTGGAGGATTTTCTCTGTAATCCAGGCAAAGCTGAAGTTTTTCAACAATAGCTGTTCTTCACCTCATGGCCCTTCTCATATGTCTGCAGCTCGCTGCAAAAGCCAAGAGGGGATCTGTGGGAATTTGGCCAGGCTGATTTTGTTCCTTTGCCAGTTTGAGCCCTGAGCAGCTGAGCAAAACGCAGCTCATCCCACCTTAAGGTTGTGTGAGTAATCCTATAGCAACAGCAAACAAATACAGTAAGGACAAAATTCCCTTTGCTGTGAAGTCCTGCTGAAAGCAGAATGGGAAACAACACGAGAGGAATACCTGGCTCCCTGAAAAATAGCTTCAGCCTGTTGGCAACTATTTACTGTCATCTGCCTGTGATGGGATTTGCATAGATACCTCTCTCCCAGAGCATGAATCTGAGCAAGAGGAAGCTGATAATTTCTTTCAGCTGCATTACTGACATGCCACTAATTGTTTCTAATGGCTGGTTGTGGCTTGTATGTTTGTGTTTTCTTTTTTCTGAAGGCACAAAGCACACAACATTTGGAGTTCTTTGACTTGGTCTTGGTTTTCTGTCAGGCTTCAGACTTTCTTACCCAAAAGTACCTGGGCATCAGCTGAAGGGGCACTGTACCTGTCACAGGGTCTTCCAGCACTTTCCTTTGAACTGTTACTGTGCTAACCAGATCCAGCTGCTATACACTCAGGGGACTGCAAAGCCATGCTTTTTTTTGTGGTTGGTTTTACCCTTCAGGTGACATGGATTGAACTTTCTGTCTGTCATTTTTTTCTCTCTGTCTCAGCCACGTAAATCTCTGATGCCACCTTTCTTGAGAATTGTACTTTAAGGAATTTTTAGCAGCAACAAGACAACTGAATAGCCTCTTCTACATAAAAGGATGAACTTGAACTTGCTCATTCTCCTCCCTCTTGATAAGAATTGGTATGAGCATTTAAAGATACTTTACACCTTCTAAATGCGAAATGCTGTTTCCTGTAGTTATAAACATGAGCAGCTGGTAGTCCTCTTATTTTCCCCTGTGTTTGTCAAGGGCAGCAGCCTTTGTCTCCTGCATTCAGGAAGGGATGCTGACCCTGTGTTGGAGAGAGCCAAAGCCAACCCAAATCAAAGAGAAGCAAAGACTCTTGACATACTTGGCGAGTGCTGGCAGGGGACAGGGGCAGGGCTGGCAGAAGGTGGGCACTCCTCGGACAATGTCACCTATGAAGCCATCCGGACACTGTTCACAGTGCTGTCCTGTCGTGTTCCTCTGGCAGTCCTGCAGTGGAAAGGGACAGAACGGTGAAAGTTAAATGGAGGTGCTGCCTAATTCAGAAAGAGATCACTTAGCTGAAGACCTGGCCAAGCAGGAGAATGGCCGATGACAGACCTTGACCTTTCAAGGTATTGACAGATTCAGGCAAACAGGCTGACAGAGCTGTGAATAAAAATACTGCAAATGATTACAATGACCGGCAGCAAGTGTTGACAAGGTGCATCACAGGACAAAACAGACATTTGTGGCTGGCAGGTGCTGGAGCAGAAGTGTCAGAGCTACTCAGGTGTAGCCCTGTTTTGAACTGCATATGCCAGAAGGGAAAAATCCCTTTTAATGACTCCAAAACTATTAAAAAAAGAGGTATCTGCTGGTAAATACCTGCCCACAGACTTGAGCCCAGACACAGGTTTCAGCAAGACTGCTTCTGGGACTTGGTGACTGGAAAGGAGCATTGGGTGCTGTCTCACCAAGGTACTTTAAAAGAGTAGGAAAGATGCAAAAAAGGTTTCCACTCTTGCAACTGTGAAGTTTTGCAGTGTCCCTGAATCAGAACTTTCCAGTTACAGCACTTTATATGGATACAGTACAGACGTGAACAGCTGGGTCAGACTTGAGGCAGGAAGGAAGCAGATCCATGGCAGACATATGTGGAGAACTGCTCTATCTGTGCATGTTTGCTGTAGGTTTGGGTTAGTTTCCTTGATTCTTTCCTTTTCTGAGCTAAAAGCATGGAAGCTGCAGACTGACAGATGTGATTTCCATCCCTGGGAATATGACAGTGTCTGTAATAAATAAGGATCTCTGAGTACATGAATAAGCACCATCTGGTTCAGGAGCTCCTGCTTCACTAATCTGCTGCATAATGGTGCAAATAGCAAGGGTATGACGGGGAACCAGAGGATGTAACCTATCTGGACTTCCTCAAAAAACCAACTAAGTTGGCAGGAAACTTGAAAAAATTTTCTTTTGCAAACTGAAAGCTGATAAAGGGTAGGAAGTTAAGGGTAGGATATAACAGTAACTTTTCAGAGTGGGAAGAGGCACTGTTCAGATCACCTAAGCCTTGGTGGTGATATGAGTTTTGTTCAGTACTCACCAGTGTCTTACAGAAACAGAAAATGTAGGGCTGCTCAGCTGAGACAGGAAGGCAGGAGGTGTGTTTGGATTATGTATAATTCAAAAGTTTGTAAATAAGCTGAATGCAATACAATAGTTCACCCAAATTCTGCAATACAAGAACTGAGGGGCACTGACTTGAAAAGGTACTTCCCTACACAGAGCATAGTCTTCTGCTACTTGGTGCCAGGAGGCGAGAGTACTTGCAGGGTTAAAAAGGGGTCCCTTAGATGAATTAATGAGCAACAGATTTGTAAATGGATATTCCAAGGACTCAGTAGGTATGTCACCTGTGACATACTCTCATACAGCAGTTGTGGGTGATGGTGGAGTACGAAACAGAGACTTCAGAAACGGGCCAGTCTAGGTGCCCTCCTAGCCTGGACCTCCCATTGCCTCTGCTGGCGATCATACATGGGCTGCAGAGACGTTCAGTCGGGCCCTGCATGGGTCCTCTTGTGCTACCTGGCCCAGGAGCTAGGAACTGACAGGAGAGCTGTGTGTGGGATTTTGGGAGTGCTCAAAATGGGAGGCAGCTCCCTAGCCTGGGGTGAGGGGCACCTTGGTGTCTCTGTGGCTGGAAATTCTTCAGCAGTGCTGGGGTGGGGATGGGTGAACTCAGCTAACCAATTTTTCACCTGTGGCAGCCCCTGCAGATTTGAAACTCGCTCTCTTCTCCAATCATGATGTGTTCTTTGAAGAAAAGAGTATGAGAAGAGAGGAATGAGATTAGGGAGGACATTCAATGAAAAGAAATAGTCAAGCTTCACTTGCACAGGCATTCCTAAATTAGTTTTGTATCCAAGTGCTGTGACTTCAATTTAGTGGCAGAATTTTCTCCTGGCAACATTGATGTTTTTGGTTTTGCTTGTGAAAACACAGATGATTTTTTTTTAACCAATATTTCTTCTTTGAATTCCATAAAGGCTCCCCCATTATGACTCATTATTTTAGCTCAGATCCTTTTTGGTTCTAGAAAACTTTGCTTGTCTTGCTGCATGCTTTATAGTCATAGAGAACCCGTTGCACAGAAATAATTTCTTTGTACTAGGCTGTCATTTGGCCAGAGAACTCTACAGCAAGTGGAATAAGATGAGAAAGGAAAAAAAGCCAATTTTTATTTCATAGATATTTAAATAGATTAGCCATCAATAGTTTTAGAGCTAAAGGTGGTTTTTCTTAGTCGTATTTGCTGTAAGGGATAAAATATTTAGTATACGGAAAACCAGAAGGTTATTTTAACTAAGAGCCTCTAAAATGAGAGAATGCTAGGAGGAAGTTTGAATATGAGGAAGAGGAGGAGGAGGAGGAGGGGGAAAGAAGTGCACTAATCACAGGGCACGTGGTGAGAGCCAGAAGGCGAATGGAAGGCTAATACAGTTTTTAAAATATCTTACATTTGTCATTATCCACTGGAAAAGTGATGTCAACATACCACCAGTGAGACATGAGACTGTGGGCACTGAGTGCTTGAAGGGGTTGAGCCACCCCGTGTCTGAAGCACTGGCAGAGGTCTTGGGTGGGCTCTGTTTGGTTGTAGCCTGCACTGTGTTTGATCAGTTCACTTCACCTTGTTTGTCCTCAGCTCTCCAAACAACACATGAGTATTAACAGAGTAAATCTGCTGCTGGTTTCCAAAGCTCAAACACTATTGCAATGAACAGAGCAGGACAGCAAATGTTGCCCTTCAAATCTACAGTTTTTCATCTTCTAAGCTGAATGGAAGTGAAAAAGGGTTCTTTTGCCCCAGATACCCCATTTACTGAGAGCGCTTTTTTAGTTCTTCTCTCATTAGTGATTATATAAAAGTGACTTTATCTTGTTTAGCAAGACAGAACTTCTGTGGGTATTTAGAACCATATTTTTACAGTGATAGAAAAAGTGTCCTTGTATTTTATGTTCCATTATTTTGCATCTCCAACTGAACTGCTGAGTGCATTAAGCCCAAGGGACATATCTGAAGGCAGGGAGAACATCCTCCCTGCAGCTCATGGGTGATTCCCAGCACTGGGTGACATTAGAGTGGTAGTTTGAGAAAAGTGTTTTGCTTGTCAGTGGATCATTTTGAGTGGATCATCAATAGCAGCCTGGCTTCTAAAAGCTTCTGTATGAGTCCACAGCGTGTAATCATTCATCCAGCAGCAGCTTGTCTGATGACAGAGTGGCTGGATTGTATTTGCCGGTGTAAGAAAATGTCTTAGCTGGTCTTTAACTACGCTGCTCTCACTGAGGCAACAATCTGTGTGAGCATTTCTACCTGGCTCTTACTGTAACTATCTGTGCACACATGAAAAGAACATGAAATGGTGTTATGGGGGAGTGTAGGGTACTGCTTGGAAATGATTGTCAGCATTGAACTTCTAGACTCATTTGGAAAAAGCTGGAACCACTGTTCGGGGAACACGAAATGGTGTTATGGGGGAGTGTAGGGTACTGCTTGGAAATGATTGTCAGCATTGAACTTCTAGACTCATTTGGAAAAAGCTGGAACCACTGTTCGGGGAACACAGAGCACTTCGTGTGATGCAGTTCTTTTCCACAGATACATTTGTGCACAAATAATAGTGAAAAGCTTGTTTATTCTCTTCAGGCAATAGTATTAGGAGAAGTTTCCCACCACAAGACAAACATGTTTCTGTAAATTAAAATAACGGAAAAACTGGGGTGGGTATCTGCCCCACCTTCATTTAGGAACCTGAACTCGCAGGAGAAGAGCTCATTCCAATTGTCTTCAAAGGCACAAGCTTCATTAAATCTGCCACTTTTGCAGTTTTAGGGAAGTTATTTCATCTGAGGGATAGCGAAGTGCAATTTAGGTGGTCTGGACCTTCTCCACAGGAAAGAGGTAGCAAACTGGTTTTCTGTGTACTCTCTAAAGCTAAAGAAAGACAGGACCTGCCACAGAGTGGTGCAGAGCACCAGTTAGACATCTAATGCTGGATGGTATGGAGACACTCCGGGGGCAATCAAAAGTTAGTTCTCACCCCTGCCTCTTGTGAAGTTAGTATATCAACAAACCCCCCCTAAAACCACAAATAAAACATCCCAAAATAACAGGCTCCTAAATATTATCTCTGAAATCTGGAAGGGTCCTCAAACCTTGACAATCTTACTACTTGGGAGATGAAAACAGTCCTTGTTACAATGTATCATTAATTGTCAGTTTGTTTACCTTTTTTCTCCCTTATTACTTCTCCTTCTGAGAGACTGTCTTCTAACAATTGTTAATGCAGAAGATTGCAAAAGGAAAAATAAATTTCATAGGTAAAGAGATGCAGGTGGTTTACATTGCTGTGCAGTCTGTATTTGGAGGAGGATTTAGACATCCCCTCACATATGCTCTCATATCTGAAGTTACACAGCTGCATAGCATTGAGCATGCCAGCACACCAGAATTTGTTGCTATACCAAAATAATAATAATACAAAAAAGAGTGGAGCATAATGACTTGAAAGCCAAGAGCTGTACATGTTTTATCTTTTCCATCTATGAGGTTTAGGATTTCAAGTTTTCTCTCTCCAGCCATTGTGGGTGAGATGCAGCGTTAGTTTTCAGAATTTCGTATGGAAGGAGGAAATGAAGCACTTAAAGTAAACATAAAGTATTGTGCAATTTTTACTAGAGTAAAGACACCTGTCTAAGTTAAAAAAAAATGAGGATAGCTACAAAACTAGTTTCCTGATGTGGTTTGGGTCAAAATACCCCCTCTATCTATGTAAAAATTTTGATTTGTAGACCTTGTCCTGTATTAGTACAGTGGGAGCTGATGCCTTGCCAAATGCACCTGGCCTGTTAGTTTCTCAGCCCATCACTTGTGGCAGCTAACTGTGACAAATGTGGCTGAGCAGGTGGGAGAGCAGCAGCAGCCCCTCCTTGCAGTCCTGGCCTGATTTCTTTTCTGCCTCTTACATGGCTGTGCAGGAGTGGAAACAAAGTGGTTGCATGTTGGGGGTCACTGTTGCATGTTTTGAGTAGTAACCTGGGCAGGACAACAAATACTAAGTTTAAACATAGCTGAGAGGGAGGGAAATGCCTATACCTGAGAAAATGAGTGGACTAACACTAATGCTTTTGTCAACTTCTGCATTCTAAAATGCTCTGGAGAAGAGAAGAGCTGCATTTTAGCATGAGACTGTTGCAGTTCTGGTTAGATTTTGAAACATGTATCATCAGTGTTGTTTAGATATCCGTAGCCCATCTTTACAGAAAGAAGCAGTGAGCTATAAGCAGCAAGGCTCTTTGTGTAGGCAGAAGTACCTAACGAGCTGGGGAGTTTCACTAGCTCCCTACTGCTTTTTGCTCGTGCTTGATGGATGGTTGTAGATCCACTGGCAACTCTCCAGACCAGCCTTGGCAACCATGTGGAACATATTATCCTCTCGGGCAGAACTGCCAAATCTGTTCCAACCTTTCCACTCAGCTGTAAACCCAAACGCTTAAACACAAATCACTTCCATGACAATATTCTCTATTGTAAAAAAATTCCATAAAAGGCAGGAAAGGATACCAGCGGATTTATCCTCTCCACTGTTAGGATTATTTGGTCTTTCTTGTTCCAAAACGGTCACATTTATTCATTTATTTATTTACTCATGTGTATTTGGATGCCTTGTATAAAGACTGATCAAATATATGGGACTGAAATGATAGCAAACCACTTAGAGATTTTTAGGGAGATAACAAGAAATTTACACTTCACCTTCCGCTAGAATGCTTCCTCCAGACTCACTTCTTCTGTTCTGTGTTGTCACGCATCTAGGAAAATCTAATCTCCATTAACAGTAGAAACCTCATGTAAGGCACTGATAACTCAGTCCAACAAAAATTTTGCCTGGATAAACAGCTTAGTATTTTTAAGAAACTTTCAACATTTCAATCCATTTTGTTGTGTTCGTTTGGAGTCGTTGTCATAGCACATTGCAGTCACCTCAAGCAACTTCCTTCCTTAGACTGTGCAATCAAATGTTTTAGTACGGCGAAGCCCTGACAATTGTACTAGTTTTACAGGATATGACAGCTTCAGAAAACCTGCTTCACCTCCATAAGTTACTCTTTCCAGAGGTGACCATCACAGCCCCTCTGATGACCAGTCATTTGAAGGCCACTCCCGTGTCTGAATTTTCTACAGTCCAACCCTCAGTGGAGGTGCTCTAAAGAAATAGGTCAGCTGTAGATTGCTGGTGGGGTGTGGTCTGGGGGCTGGTGAAGGAGGCAAAACCTTCCCTTAATATCTTCCTATCTTATTAGCAGCAAAACCTGATGGGCTTTATGCAGGACAAATGCACATCCCTGGGTCTGCAGATGGCCACTTGAAGCTCTTGCAGTTTCATCCACTTAATATCACATATACGCATGTTTCTGAAATCAAAAGCTAGAGCCTGAAAAGAGACTTAATTTTCTTCTCTTAGCCAGAACTGAGAAAATTATGTTAAAAATCCAAATTCCAAGATCAGCACAATGAATTGGTGTTTCTTCCCCCTACCAGCCTTGCATGCATCACCAGGTGGTGTCTTTGAAATGAAGCATTATTTGACATCTCTCTTTTAATGTATCACTAGTAGAGCTTATGCTGTGCTGGCTATTCTTCTTCTAACACTTGGGTAATTTTCTATCCTAACAAAACAGACTGTGTGTCTCTTCAGTTTTAGTTACAGGACTACATGACTGATTCCTGCACTGGTTTTATGGGGACATCTATGCAAGAAAGGCTCTGTCTGCAATAATTTCTTCTGTCTGGTTACCTAAGGAGGTTGTTGATTCATTGATTGTGTCATTCAATAAGCTTTTAATGACTTGTGGGTTTGATTTGCACTCTATGAATAAGGTGAGAGAAGTTTTGAAACAGAACCGCAAGATATATATGTCAGCAGAAATTAAAGATATAAGCACTCTACCTTAAGGCATCATTAAAAAGGTTTGATTTATTTGATTTTGAATTCAGGGCACAGGCCAATGAAAATTTCATTAATTTGTATGCTGTGGGAACTACATTTGCCAAATTGATTTGAGGGATTTGCATAATGTGATGGCCTCAGAGCATCATATGGGGCCCGACCCTTTAATTTCATCCCTTTTGAAACAGAGTGCTTTTTCCTTTTTGTACTGTCTTGTCCATTTATTCAGGTCTTACAGCTTAGTTATTGCTATAAAAAATATTTACCAACCAAACACAGTGTTATTATTACTTTGATGTTATTATTGCTTCCAGCATTGTTAGCAGAGTTAACTTTAAAATCATTCCATTATGTTGATAAACATGCAGATGAAGAAAACCTTAACTTTGGGGAAGATCAGTTCTTCTAAAGATCCTCTGCTAAAGACATTCTGTATCTATGGCTCAAGGTTAAGGTAAGATGTGGTTATGGTGGAGAGTCCATGAGTGATAAAACTTTAGAATGCTGTTGCATCTTGGAAGCAGGGAGGTAGCAAGTTCATACTCATGGAAATAGAGGATGACAACAATAATAATGCGGGATAAACACATATTTAATTTTTAACAGCCCATTAAAAGATAACTGAATGCAGAAAATCTTATCTTACTATCAGGTGTGGTGGTTACCACTGCAAGAATTATTGCAGTAGTTTGCCTAAAAATTTGAGAACAGAGAGAATGATGAGCTCTCCACACCATGTGGTCCTATCTCTTCACAGGAACTCCCAGCTACAGAGGTACCGACTCATTTCTGCCCCAGCAGGCTTTGGCCAGATCCATACATGTCCTTCTCCAGAACAGCCCTTAGGGAAGGCTCCTTGGTCCACTGTTAGTAATACAAGTCACATTACCAACCATCGAGTTACCTTTTCCTGAATTGAATTAATTCATTCATCTGACATGCTCCTTCCTGCTGTAATTCAAGTCCCATCTTTCTTTCTCTAAGCTTTTCTTCTCCCAGGCGTTCTCAGTCACATTTTGCTGTTTACCAATTTCATTAGTCTTCCAAACTTCTCTGGAAATTTCTGAATCTTCAGGAAGGTCCTGTTACTGCACTCCCCATGGGCATCTCTGGTTCTGTTTTATGCTATCAAACCTTTAAACCTCCTTTTCATTCTACTCTTTCCCTCTACGTTTCACTTTTATTTCACTCAAGCCTTTTCGCTGTTCCTTTTTATTCAGAAGTGAATGACCTGAGCTTAATGGCTTTTTAAATCCTTCAGATAAGCTATCAAATGGCTATTTGAACTCAAACAGTAAACTAGGGTTTAGCTTTTAGTTTTATTCCTTACTACCTAGCTGGTTCCAAGAGTTTAGTATCCTGAAGAAACACCAGTCAGGAATGCACATTTACTTTCAGATAATTTCTTCCTGATACTGTAAATTTTCTAGGGTTTTTTTGTTTGTTTGTCCTTCACTTCAGCCTTATTTTTGTAGAAGATAGGAAACAGGTCTTCTGTTGTCTTTGTAACCTGAGGATACAATAACTTCATAACTCATATGTTCTACTCCAGAAGCTCTCTGGTGACCAGAGTGATCAGAAGCAGACATTTGACAAGCTCTCTGTCTTGTCCACAAGTCTTCCATCAAAAGTTTCCCCTTGGCATCATTGTCCCTTGACACTAAGGGGACAATCATCCCATGAGCAAAAGTCTTGTGCATGTGAAAGAGAATAGCTGGGAATGCCTGGCAGTCTAACACCACTTTTGAAAATTTAGTTTTAAAAGACTAAGTCAATATGTGTTCTGCAGAAACCAGCCAATTCTAAGCACTTCACAGTGGCCAAGCCATAGTAATTGCTCCTGCTCTGAACAGCTGCACTGTCTTCTTCCCACAGAAATAAAAGTGGTAGGAAATATGCCATGGAACTTGACTTTATGTATTTGCATAACTGAAAACTTGATAGTGGTTGCAATGATGCAAAGTATGTGAATATTATGAGTCCATTTTATGAAGAGATAAACTGAGGGCAAAGGTTTATGACTTGTCAAAAGTAACACAGGGCAGAGCAAGGGGTTCTGGGCTCTACTTCTGCTTTACAAGCCTGCAAAGAAATTGGTGCCTAGCTCTTGCTATGTGGTTTAAATACAGTATTAACTTCCATAATTTTTTTAGTATATTAGTGTCCTGATTGCTCACTAGGAGTTTTGATTAGTTTTACTGGATTGATTTTTGCTCTGGAGCTACAAATATTTGACTACTGTTACTAACACACAGCTTTCTGTATGAGGTGATTCTGAGTCAGATTGAACATATGGGAAATTGTAACAGTACCTTGGAATTCAACACACTCTTCCCTTGGTGTATTGTTTCAACCTTCTCATGTTGTTCCTTCACAGCAGGAGACTGCCATGCAGCAGAATTGCTATGGATAACACATGTATATACTCTCACAGGGGTCACTCACCATTGTAGATTGTTTATATTATACACAGCACTGTATTCATAAAGGGGAGAATGAAATGTGTTTGAATTTATACATTTTTTTTCTCTAGAGGTATACAAAACCCTTTCCATATTTCTGATGGACTAAAAATTTTCCTCAGCATACTAACTCTCACAAATACTGCACAAGGGAAGTGTTTTGAATCTGCAGAGATAATTTAAGTGAGAATGAATTTTGGCCAGGGTAATCCATTAATTGATCTTGGCCCTCCTTACGATCATTCTTCAGCAAAAAGCTCCTGTAGTACAGGCACTGCTTTTGCCGTGTATTGAAACTGAGCATTGGTGTTAAAAGTCAGACAATCAGAGAAGACAGGAATTCCTTACCACACAGATTCCAGATCCATCAAGACATCTGTTTGCATTACCATTACAATTGCAAGGAGAGCATTTTCCTGAGCTGGCACGATAAAATCCTTCTTGGCATCCCTGCAATGAGAAAGAAAGTATTTCCTATGCATATGTAGTTGGAGAATTGGGTTTGGTGAGAGGAGGGGAAAGCAAGACTACAACCATCAGATCTCCCCAGAGCACACTGTACAGCCCCATCATAGCAGACCACACACACACTGCTGAACTCGAGTCTGTTGTTTCACTCTCTGTCCCGGTGCTTGCTTTTCTGCCTTAGAGTGTTAAAGCTGTCAGCATTCCTGCCTGCGTCCTGTCCCTGACAAGCTGTGGGTGTGGAGCTGGCAGATTCTTGCTGCATGTTGTACTAGAGGATGAGTTAACCAGAAATCATAATCCTTATTTGGGAAAGGTGTATTTATAGGAAAGGAATAGATTTTACTTTAAAAAAAAAAAAAGAAAAGCTTTAGAAAATTTACATCAAAGCCCTGATGAGATTTGAATGAATAACCCACAGGAAACAGAAACATACCTACAAAGATCAATGCCCTTTTGAATAAATGTGTGGCTGTGCCTGTTGTATACAGTTTAGTAATTTCGATAACTTACCAAAGCTTACCAAAATTAAAGAGAAATTATTGTATTTCACTGATCAAATCAGGATTAGCTTTCCTTTGTATCTTCCTATTCCTTATTTTCCTGGGTTGCCCTGAAATCAGGGATGAGGGTTTTTTCTGCACTGTGGTACCCATAGCTTCTCATGCCCAGTGTGAGCTATGGCAGGAACAGCAGGTCTACAGTACTCACGCAGCGATACCTCCCTAGCCGCAGAAACCGGCCTGTGAGCAGTAGTGCCAAATGTCCCTGCTGGTGGCTGGGGCTAGCCAGCCCTGGCACAGTGCTATGGCCCTGTCGCTCCTGGGCCCTGCACTCGCATGCCTGCGTGGTGCTGTGGTTACCGCTGTGGAGCACTGGGCAGCAAGAGCCAGCAATCCCGAGTCTCATCTCCATGTTAACGTCCATTCCCTAGTGTGGGTAGGACCTTCTAACCAGCCAGACAAGCTGCTCGCTTAGAAGACAATGTATCTTAGGAGATGACTAACAACAAACTTTAAAAATGAATCATTAGTCCACCCTTATGCCAGAGAACTCTGAGAAGTTGAGATGAACATAAATGGAAAACTCAGTTGCCTTTACCGTTCTTGTGCACAGAATTTTATCTGGTTTGCTTTGGAAACACTTTCTTTGATAATAACTCCTAGCAGGCGAAGTCTTCAGACCACAGACTCTTTGGGACAGCAGAAATACTGTCTATTTGTACTGCTTGTTTCTTTCAGTTGTTTAGTCTTTATGGTTTAGTCTTAGTGGTAGGACTGGCTCCCACCAGACTAAGGATTGCAGCTGAATGATTACACCACACACTGTGGAAGGAAGACAGTTAGTTTCTAAATTGAAAACAGATTCTTGTCCCAATGTCTGCCTTTGCAATATTTCTTTCCACCCATACAGATCTAAAGCTTGTTATATTCTCTGATGCCTCAGAGCTGGTGGGTGGTCCTAGCTGTGTTCCTTTAGTGTCTGCCCAAAAGCTTTCTTGGTTTTGCAGGTCTAAGCAGAATAATTTTTTACTTATGATAGTGAATATGGACAATGGAAATGTAGGAATCCTTGTAAAGGTGTCTATGAAAATCCTTCAGTCAGCCATAAAGATAATCTCATTTATACTTCAACTGATTGTATTCCTGCACTGCTGCCATGAGTGAGCTTTCATCTGGTCCACACACCCAGCAGTGACAAGTTAGTACAGGTCAGTGCTACATCCTTGGTTTGAGCATAAGGGTGAGGGCTGCACAGTCTTTGCCAAAGTCCACTGGGAACCAGTTTATCTCCTATTATTAGCAGACACACCTCTCAGATCCTCAAGACATCTGCCTCAATTCTGGGTCCCTCTGTTTTCATTGTCAGAGTCCCTCTTCAAAATGAGATGTGGGGAAGGCATATGGATATTTTTTTTTTTACAGCTTTTCCCCCCTGTGTTATTCAAGTAATCACAAAAAGCTTGGAAGGTGCTGATGCTCGCTATTTTAAAACACTACTTTAAACCATGGGTTGCATCAATGTAAACCAGAAATGCGGTATCGACAATCAATGCTATGAGGGAAGAGGGAATGAAGGGAAAATGGGATCCAGATTGTTTCCTTTGGGCTCTGAAGTTTTCTCAGGCATTCTCAATTATTCTGATATATTTTTGTTGCTCCTTGCCCTACTAGTGATAATGGAGTGATTGGTTGGTTGTTCCAGAGCTTGAGCCAATATCATATTTATAAAAAGAAGTGTCAGTGTTGAGCTAATTGAGGGATTCAAATTGCTGAATGTTCTGGGAGCTCAAAATTGTTGCACACAAAGCAGAAAAAGGTCTGGAACAAAATGGAAATACCCTTCCTGCAAAATTGTTATGTAGGCAATTGAGTGAGGAACATTTCCGTCCACTGTCTGTTTCTGAATGGTGAAGACAATTAGAAGACCAAAATATTAGGTCTGTATTAGCAATTATGTCTTCACAATTATTAGATATTTTTTTCCCCAAGGGACAAAGTTTGTTCCAGTTCAAGTTGAAAAGTCCAATCAAATGTTGGCCTTGCTGATCTCCTGAAAATCTTTGCACCCATGGGGCATTTATTCCCCCCACTCCCACCCTGCATCTGGATTTAATGATTACATTTCTCAAAAACAAGAACCAGCTGCATGCTGAAAGTGCTGGGGAGCCTGTAGTAATTTTCTGCTTCTTCAGACCTTTCTGCTGGTCTGAGTGCAAGATGGGGCTGAAGATGGAAGACAATTCACATATAGAGAGTATGAATTTCCTCCCATATCATATTCAATCAGTTCCACCAATTTCATTGTAGCTGTTTCTGATCCGTGCCTGCAAACTGAGGGCAGAACCAGGTCGCCCATTCCTTCCCTGCTGCCAGCTCGCAGGAGTGGGGCAGCAGTGCGGGGGTGGGTGTTTGCTGTGAACCTGCCTCTCCTGGTTTGCTTTCCCCAAAGGAAGAGTGCTGTGCTG
Source organism: Lycocorax pyrrhopterus obiensis (assembly GCA_014706295.1). Taxonomy (NCBI): domain Eukaryota; kingdom Metazoa; phylum Chordata; class Aves; order Passeriformes; family Paradisaeidae; genus Lycocorax; species Lycocorax pyrrhopterus. Next base: position 68,262,109 of record JACSVZ010000004.1, on the reverse strand, counting down.
GTAACACAGAGTGCTCTGTGGTCACATCTGCACTGGCCAGCTGAAGAAAGGCAAGGTGTGGTTTCAGGCCTTGATCTTGGCTCCTTGACAGACGGCGATTTTCCTCACAATGACCAGGCCCAGCTCAGGGCATGGCATCTGTTAGGATGTGCTCCCAAGAGGCAGTTTGTGTAGGACTGCCCTTCTCTGGGCAAACAGAGAGTGCTTCAGCACATGGACATGAGCTGGGTTATCCTGTTTGACTGGGAGGTCCCCACACTGCTTCATTCAGTACTTCAGATGTAGCCATTGACTTTCTCATCTAATGGTAAGAAAGCATGGCACATAGCTTTGGTTAGGACTGGGACTTGTGACTGTCTTGTGAATGTATAAATGCAAAGGTTCTCTTCCATGATAAAAGGCTCCCTTGGATCCACACCAGTGCTTGTTATTTCCAGAGTTTCCTCCCAGGTGCTGGGGTACACAAAAGCATCTGTATTCAGGGTTAAATGATCTGCATTAGGACATCTCAGCCTTTGTTACATCCATTATACTATTTTCAGTCTTGGACCAGGAATCCCATTACATCTGGTCCAAAACAAACCCAGAAGAAAAATATGGTGTTTTCCTCCAAGACCATTATAAAAGAGGAAACAGCTGGTGCACCTGGGGAACTGAATGTGAGGAACAGCACTCAAAGCAGTAGTCATGGTGCATCAGCTGCCAGGTCACTGGTAAGTTTAGTGCCAGTAGAGCCTTGGTTGTAGCTCCCAGCACTGTTATGGTCTTTGCTGCTAGAGAGAGAGTCCAAAGGTGTGCTTCCTTCTAGATCCGAGAAGGATCCTCAGGGAGCTACATGAATGTTCAGGCGTGAGGGCAAAGGTCAAAAATTATCGTATTACTTAGTAGATTCTCACTCACTTGAAAGGCCTGTTCAGGATAGTAAAAGTGAATACAGTCTGGGCATAGCTGAACCTGATAAACTCATGGGCTTGTGATGAAATGAAAATTCACTTAATTAACATAATATCCCAAATCTATCGGAAAAAATAGAAAGAAGTTCTATCTTGTATTGCAAACACCTGTATTTTTTGTAGAAGGGTGATTTTTGATGGCAAGAGGTAAAAATGCACATTTTCTTAGTTTCTGTCAGCCTCCACACATCACTTATGCCAAGAGGTTAGATAAATGACTCTAGCATAATTTATGGTATGCTATTCAAGTCTTAGAAACTGTTCCTGATCATGTTCTTTTACCCTTCAGTGGAAGAGAACATAATTAATTCTCATCACCTGTCACCTTGTGGTAGCCAAATACATACGTAGAGAGCTATCTCTGGTTAAGCTGACACACCACAGTTTGTTTGCCTGCTTTATCTTGATGGTGTTGCAAGTTAATTTGCCTTACAGTTTAATTTTGAAAATATATTTGTGCATTCTAGTTTCCATTTTTCTGCAGTCTGATCTGTTCTGTAAAGGTGGTAAAAATATTGTCAAAAGACATAAACCTACGGAAGTCATAGTTTGATAAGAGTGAAATCTGGCCTGAGAGTCTATCTCTCAGTCAAAACATTTATGGAGAACTGTGACCATATTGTGAATTATTTGCATTATAATATTTATCACTCGATATAGATTGATTAACAATTTTGGAACTGTGGGACTCTTAGAAGTCCCCATTGTCTCTTATGGAATGAAAGAAAAAAAAGAAGAAGAAAAGAAAATAAACTCTACTTGAACTTTATGGAGCTTTGCTTCAGAACACAGGGAAAAGAAAATAGAAAAATAGAAAAGTGTTGTTCCTCTGATGTAACAGGCATCGTATCAGACATAGATACCTGTAAAAGTAGGACACATGGATAATTCAAGTCCAAGTTTTCAATGCATTGATGAAAAAAGTCAGACAAATTGAGTGGAGCAATGTCCCTTCTTGACAGCTTCACATCAATGTGTAATGTTTATCCATCTGGAAAGAACAGTTTAGACAAACAGAAGTTTGGGACTCAAAATTATATCAAATCTCTGAAATGCTACATCTTTTGCCATGCAGAGATGAGTGAATACTCTAAACCACCTCCATCCATTTTAAAATCCTTGTGTCTAAAGCAGAGACCAGTCTGCTGGAAGTGCCTAGCATTACCATGGAAACGTTAGCCCTCTGCTCCTTGAGGACATTTCCAAACCCAGCCCAAGCATGCTTGCTTTTGTTTATTTGTCTTTATAAGCAGTATTTGAAATTGGCAGCTACAGTTCTGAGGCCTTTTTGAAGACTGTTTGCTTAGGCCAACTTGAGATAAATAGCCTATTGCCCTTCCTAAAAATAAAGATGTCTTCCTGCTTGAATATCTTCCAGTACTTTCATTTCTGTAATTGTTTATTAGAAATAAGAACATTAGAGAAACAAGTCTGAGAAAGCAGTCCTCTACTGCACATTTGTTGTTATTTCAGTTTCTCTGGCTCCCTCAGAATAGGTAGGACTCTTCCAAAGAGATTCCTGGTTTTGATCACCTATAATAGGGACTTCATTTTCAATCCCCAGCCAAGAGCTCACAGAGATCTTGCCAAACGTGCAGCATTCAGCAGGTCTCACCCAGCATGTCTGTGCGAGCCCTGGGGACAGTACCAGGCTGAAGCCCCGAGAAGCTCTGTGCCCCAGGTGCAGCGCTGAGCTAACACAGCTGTGGTTGTGCTGGTGTGAGGGCGAGCTGGCCTTGGCAGCTGTGTGGTGGGACTGCCTGTGTAGGAAGACCAAACCACAGCAAGCTGGGAGTCGTCCGCATGGAGACTTCCACACAGGATGCCATGTGGCCAAAAGCCAGCTGGACACCCGCTGTACGGTTTGATTCCTTGTATATGGAAATGCACCTAAATTAGATCAGCTGTGCCTGCTGCTCTCTCCTGACTGCACAGAGGGACGTGGAGGGGCGGCTCTCGTGTAGGTGCCAGCTCTGTAAACAAAGACTGTGAGATGAAACCTATTGCACGTGTCAGATGTGCTGTGCCTTGTAGAAGTGTCCAGGCTGCAATGGCTATGCCATAGATCTGGCCAAACTGCTGGACCCTGTATCCTTGGAGAAGTGCAAAGGCTCCTTAGAGTATGTTCCACAAGTCAGTATGTTCAGGTAGAGAAAGTGGATGCATACAAAGGAAATCTTGATGTCTGACAAGCCCAACCAATTCTCTCCCTACATGCAGGAAAGATCGAGCCTAGAAAGAGGAATGACCCTATTCTGAGGACATCTTCTGGTTCTTTCCAAAAGGCACCCTAAAAATACTGCTTTGCCAAACTGGGATGTAAATAAACAAAGTGTTTGAATCCATGGACATCCTATCTTAAAACCGCTGTGGGCAGGCACAAAATCTATGGCTTATCATGCTTGGAAATCATTAACTACAAAACTGTTTTCTTTACCTTGGACAGATATACAAATATACTTCTGGTAATTCATTCATCAAAAGGTACTGAGGACAGCAATGTGACTTTTACATCTGCTTTTCAGCTCGGGGCATAATTGACTTCCAGTGCATTTAAGCATGGATTTTTAAAATCCTGACTTCCAGTTGTAGACTGATGGTCATTTGACTACATCTTGCTCCCTGGAAGCAAGATAACAGACATTTCAAATTCCTCAGGTCAAAGACGTGTTATTCATAAGCATAGACACAAAGATTTAGTTCTTCTTCAGCCTCCTGGGAAACTTCATGCAAACAAAAAGAGCTGTGATAACACTGCATCCCACTCTCCTGACCCCCCTGCCTTTGGTGACCTGCAGGAGAAACCTCTCTCTGTTTGTTGCCAAACTATAAAATCCAGCAGATATACAGTAAGCACTGTATGCAACTCCAGCTAGGTGTCAGCCCCTCTACTGGTGTGCAGCACACTCAGGAGCCCTGGGGTCTTCTGGGGTCTGCCATCTTACACAGCCAACATGCACCTTTTGATCACAGAAAAGGTGCTTAACTGCTGCAAGTTAAATTTCGGGTTGAGAATTCAGTATGTGTAGTTTTTAGGAGTATCTTTTGACTGCATGGGGGTTCAGAAGTGTGCATGTACAAGGGGATGGACAAGGGTTAAGTGGGGGAAAAGGGTATACCTATATTTGCTCTGCAGGGCCCTGCTGCTGACTGAGCCATGCTGGTTCTTGCCCTCGTCCCAGAGGACTGGATGGATTTGCATGTTCACTAGAAAACATATGAATTGCACTTGCTGCATGGGGTCAGCAGAGAGGAAAACCTGCACGCATTTCCCCCTTTTCTGAATGTGTAGGAAGCTGCTCTGAGCCCATCAGAGATTGAGTTTACCAGACTGATAAGGTGTTTAGTAACTAATGCGCTCTGGTGCTCTTCACACCTAGACTTTTCCACATTTTTGGATGAGGACCTCAGTGATGCTAGCTCACCAGGTCTTGCTGAAAGAAGTATTTGGTCCTTTGGGACCAAATATTGACTATAGCTGAGAAACCCTGCTAAGAAAATTTTGAGATGCATTTAAAGTTAGAATTATGCTGTTTTCATGTGTGCCCAGGAGACAGTACGTATTTTACAGGTACATGTACGACATCTGAGCAATGTGCATCAGCAGGTAATCCATCTTTCTACTTCAGCCTAAGTAACCATGAAAGGCTGACTTGCCACATTTCTTAACTAGGAGATAACAAATCATTAAACTGAGCACCAGATGCTGCCAGATGCCTTTGTAGGGTTCCTGATTTCCGTTTTCCAAAAGAGTAGGCCCACCAGGGATAACTGCATGAAAACAGTACTCATAATATTATTTTCTGTTTTGAATATGCTTTGGCATTGCTCCTCTTCTTCACAGTTTTTATCCTCATCAGTTTGACACACGAACACTAGGCTGTTCTGAAGATCATCAGCAAAGTGAAATCAAAAAATGCAAAGCAAAACTCTGCATTTTTTCACATAATACCTGCTATGAAAGAAGCTTGGGAGGGTGGTCTTTGCCTCTCAACAGCTGAAATGGCTGAGATAATAGATGGCTGTATTGAAACACTTTGATTTTTTTGCTCCTCCAACAATGCCAACCATGGCAGGAGGGGCTGCGATTACATGATCTTTAAGGTCCCTTCTTAACATTCCATGACATTATGATCTGATGGATCCTGAAATGTATGACTTGGGGTAGAATTTTCCTAATTAAATTTTCTCTGCTTTATTTTGTTCTGCTTTTTGAGACACAAGGGAGAAAATATTTCCAGAAGGTGTCCTTGGCCTCTTTCTATACAAGTACTTGATGACAGCTCTGGTACTGTCCTGACTGTCATTCATACTGCTACCACATTTTTACAATACTAACTATGTAGTTGCTAATCATTTGTTTATTAATTTCTTCTAGACCTTGTGTTCCCAAAATTTGTATGGATTTTAATTCACCAAAGGAGAAAGAATACTGCTATGGATAGAGATTTGTGCAGTTACAATTTCCTCAAAAGCACAGTGAGTACTTGTAGGAATTAGGGGTTTGCTGCAGAGAGTGTGTTCCAGTAAGTCCATTTATATATTGAGAGGCATTGATCAAATCCATGGCTTCTCAGTTTGTATTTATAGCTCACCCTAGCTTTTATTTATAGGTTACCTTTTAGTCTTGTCTATATTATATGTCTCTCTTGTTGGCAACGAGGCTTGAATGTCATTTAAACAGTCTTACAGTAAATGCCAACCAGATGAGATGATTGTTCATTGGCCCTTCTTGGGGGAGGCCTCGGTGCTTCTCCTGGGCTGTATCTATTAGTGGAGCAACTGAACATTACACTGAGGGGTCTGGATCTCCACCTGCCCCCACTGGCTCCCACAGCTGTTCTGTTGTTGCCCTGTTCTCCATTCATGCTTGTGTCCTCCCTGTTCTGCTTTCCATTTGTCCTCCTACTCTTCTTCTCCTATCTTTGCTGTCCCTGCCTATCCCTGCACCTGGTCCCAGCCACTCACCCACTTTATTACATATGCTTCACCCCTAATCTACAAACACCTCCACAGCGATAGTTTCATTATAGTGTTTGAAATTAACATGCCAAAAATATTCCTTCTTGCTGAACATCAAAGAAACTCATCACCTTGTTTCTGTGCACAAGCTGCTCTATCTCTAATTATGTTCATAAGGATACTGGGACTCAAGAAAATACATTCTTCTGCTCATGTCTTGTGTGATGATGAACATTACTCTTTCACTCAGTTTCTTGATCAGTAAAATGGAATAATGACCACAGCCACTCAGAATCACAGAATAGCTGAAGCTGAAAGGGACCTCTGGAGGTTGACTGGTCCAAGCAGGGTTACCTAGAGCCGATTATCTGTGACTGTATTCAGATGCATCCAGTGTAATCCATGGCAGAGCACACAGTGTAATTCCAGGGTCCCAGATGTACCCAATGTACCCAGCAGTGACACTCCTCAACACCTTCATGTCTTTTAAGAGAACTAGTCAGAACCACCAAGGATACTGAATACCCCACGTGGCCAGACGTGGTGTAATCACGTTTTGCTTGTTCCAGATGCCTGCAGTGAAAATAAAGCTGTTTCTGGACCCAAGACTTTTCTTAATGCAGTGCTGAAAGAACATTTTGGCTTTCAGCTAAACAGCCATGGTTTGAAGACATTTGATATGTATGCAGCACATATCTGCCTTCCCCATTTTCCCCATCATTCTTTCTTAGGGTTAGACCTCACTCTTATATTTGAGGGTAGCTTTTGTGAGTGACCTGCAATGATTTACTGCCAAAGCATACCAGATATATGAAAAGGATTAGTCAAAGCGTGTCGAGAGAAAGAATTACAGTTCAGTGATAAAATTTCCCATGAAAGCTTCAAACTAACTTTGTAAGGGAGCTTTTAAGATATTTAAGGAAAATCCGTTTTTTTCATTCAGGGAAGGAAACACGAATATGGAAAAATCTATTTGATATAGAAGTTGTTTTTAAAAAATATATTCTGTGGCATTTGTTTTTGTTAGATACAATGATGAAAGCATTTTTCTCTTCTTGAAAAAACAAATTAAGAGCAAAAGCTCTTACTCAAGGTACAAAGAACATTAGTTCTGCCGGTAACTTCCCCTTTATCTGTCCTATTATTCTCTCTGAATTTACTACGTGTATCTTCCTAGACCAGATCTTGGTTAAGGAGGAGATTTTTATGAATTCTTCAAACCACTGAGGTAAACTATAACTAATTTTAAAAATAAAATGCTCTGGTGGTGCCCTTTCACAGAGCTGTCATCCTTCACTCTAAGTTATCATTTGAAGAAATAAATGGACTTTAAATTCCCAGACTGTGAGTAATAAATTCAAGATTGTCTTTGTACTTGAAACTATAAATCCCTATGAAGTGACATTTCAGAAGGATCTTTGTCTTCCTCTTGGAGAAGAGGCCCTCAGAAGTTAATTACTGACCTGTTGGTCAGACATGCTCTACCATCAAAGTAATCGTAGAGAGAGATGGACAGAAGTTCTGCTCCCCACCATGAGGTACTCCACAATGTCCAGGCAAAAGTGAACATCTGCTTTGCAATTTTATTTATTCTCTGTTGATTTTTGCTAAATTTATCTGAGCTTTGAAGCCTTACAAACTAGAGAATTAAAAACAAACAACCTTGCTCACCAGCTTCCCCTAGGCCTCCAAGCTCTATTTATAATTTCTATAAGCCTTCATTACCTCTGGTCTACAGTATCAAATTCTTCTGAACTAGAAAGGTCACATTCTAACTGTTATTACTGGAGGAATTAATTCAGTGTGTGACATCATAGCTAGACAGTTAATTACTCCATTTAATAGGACACTACAGCTGTTAGGCAACCTTCTGCATGCAAAAGGCCACTCTGTAGTATTTACCATTTCAAAGGCAGAAACCTCATGAAAATTAGCCATTTGCAATTTCAAATTTTTTTTTCAAACTGTAAACATTCCTGAGAGGAACACATTTTTTAGTTTAGTCTTCAAATCAAGGTTCATGATGATAGTTTTATAATAAGCACCCTGGTGTAGTACATTAAATCCCTATATTGTTCTTCTAAATTTCTGACATTGTTAACTATGAAGTATTTATTACTTCCAGTGTTCCACTGACGTAAATTAGAAATTAACCAGAAGTTGGTGAAGAAATTTGGGCACAATGCTGGTAATCTTTTTTTATTCACTTATCTTGACAGGTATCTCAGTTCTAATTGTATTTAATGAGACTGCAAACTAAAGTAATTATGTGAATTGCACACTAACAAGCTTTCTGTTTTGTTATTTAATTTGCAAATGTAAAAGCAAATTATTTCCTGCTTAAATAGTCATTCAGTGGAACCCTCCAATATTTTTGCACATTCTTATTTTTTAAATGAAATTCTAAGATGAGATAGGTTTGATAAAAAAACCTCAGTGAGTGCATTTGCCATAGATCTGAGCAAATTAATGTAATAATGGCGTGTTCTAGATCAGTGATATGAAATGCTCATTAACTCTGCAGCAGTGTGTTTGTGAAGCTCAGTAATTTGGATCTTCAAACACCAAAACTATGATAAATAAAGCAGTGACACTGGTTGTGAACCTGTAATCTTTTTCAGTAAATGAACTGCTTAATAAGTGATGAAACAAATGAAGCATTATTTTCTGTTACCAGTGTTCTTTCTGCCATTCCCTGTGCATGGATCTTAATATTGTTCCTTTATGCCTGCGTCCCCAGTGATGGTTCCACCTGAGAGCACAGGGCTGATCTGGAGCCAGGCACACCATATCTGGCCAGTCTGCAGCTGCTGAAGAGTGTTTCTGATGGTTGAATTTAGTCTGGTTTTCCAACTGTTGCTGTGTTAAGCAGCAACTAAACACTAGAAGTTCTCCATCGTTTATATATACAGAGTGGTTGAGGTCTCCTCAGAATTTACTGGAAAAGTTCTGATTGCCTTAAGGGATACAGGACAAGGCACTAACTTCATAACTTTTTAACTTGCAAACTTCACTTTCTGACTTATCCATGACAACTGGGATTATTTTTGTATTACCTGATGAGTTATCAACTCACCAACCTCCAAAGCAGAAGTTTATTTTTGATGATAAAAAAGCACAGATTGTGAAGCTGGTGGAAACCTTCTTCTCAAAGTTTTAGGTGCAAAGCTCAGAGACTGCTAAAACTAAAACTAGCAAGACTGAAATTAGTTGCTACAATTCAAGATAAAATCTGGCTGGCAGGAAGGCAGAAAAAAAAGTTACTTCTATTTCTCCCTATGGCATGGTAGAGCTAGCAGTCGGAGAGAGAGTGAAAATGGATAATTGCACATGGGCAACCTCCTAACCAATAAGCAAAGCAGAGCACGGTGTGCAGGAAAAAATTACAAAGAACCTCCTCCCCAGCCCACTGTCACTCTGTGTTCTGATTCCTTGGGTGGGCATGCCTCCACTGCAGCAGTGACAGACTGATGGGGACTCCCCCGAAAACAAGAAATAGCTGAAAGCCAGATGGCTTTATGCAGAACAACAACATTATCTATTACCTTGACTTAGTAATTGTATTAAATTTTTAAAAAATTTCCTGTGTTGAAAAAGTTTCCAGACTGTTATTCCTTCCCCAGTTCAAGTGGAAAACAAACTGCCATTCAGCAACAGAGATGGGGTTGGATCCAACATAAACATATCTCAGCTAGGCATTCCCCATAGAACTGCACAGTCATTTTTTCCATATACAGTGGGAAAGACAAAGCCTCTGCTTAAAAGGCATTCTTGTCTAAAAAGGGGGAGGGCTAAAGCGTATTAGCTGCCTGGAAGCTGGCTAAGAATCAGAGATTAATACCAGTCTCTAATTTACTTATTAGTACTGCAACTGAGTGAAAAACTTACTCTTACAGATGCTCACTGTTGGAAATAGAAAATCTGCAGTTGAAAGGGTAGCTGGTTAATTTTCCTCTTTCAAAAAAAAAAAAAGCCAAATGTATTCAATTTACAGGAAAAGGGATAAATCTACATTGTTTCCTCATTAACCACCCTCCACCCAGTCCCCACTTACACGAAATGTACATTCTAAGTCATTGAGTCTCTCAGATAAGTGAGACATAATCAGTTGACAAACTACAGTACTCCCTGGGAGATTTCCAGATAGAAACAAAAATTTTCAAGGGATGAAAAAGAAAAGTGGGTTTTAAAGCAGGTACGACTGTGTTTGTGGGACACTGTTAAGACTGAGAAGGTAAATCTCAAGCTTCTTTTGATTTCCCTTTTTTATCAATTTCCCCCCTTCCAGATTTCTAGTGTTTCCTGGTTTGATTTTGCAGCTCTTTGAAATGTTGGAATCAAAGCAGAGAAAAGCAGTGATCTGCTTGACCAATAGCCATAGCATCAATTTAAAAGCCTGTTGGAAAGAAACCCAAGCCAATGTGAAAATCTTGAAAGATGAAGAGAGAGAGCTTTCATCTGTCTCTGCCTCCCAAGGGTGGCCCAGCTATGGACAAGACAGACAGCTGCTGGGGATGGCTGATGGGAAGATCCTGTGTTTCTGGGCAGCTCTCAGAAATAGGGCTTTCCCCCTGGATCATCCTAGCACTTTGCAAGTGTGTGGGAAATGAGTAAGACAGCTCAGCAGAGTTAGCTTTACACTGCATGCCTTACATTCAGGATGGAGCTGGGCAGAGGCTGTGCTCTGAAATGAGAGAGGAAAAGCCAGGGCTGGGGAAAAGGGGTGACCTGCCTTCTTCTCTCAATGCCTCTGGGCTTGTTTCATCATTGGCATAGTCTAATAATGAAGAAATAAATTTTTTGTTGGCTCAAAGAGAGGGAAGAATCAATGCATCAAGAGAAAACCTCAACAATTTCTTTTCTCCTCCCTCACAGAAATCCATCACCAAACACCCTGTTTCCAGCTGACTTAAAAGTAATTAGCTGGTGCCTTAGAGATCCTGTTGAACCTCTGCAGACTGTCCTTGCCATTGACTGGAAACAGAGAGCAACAGAAAACCACAAACTTGCAATAGGCTGAGCAGGGTACGCAAATTCCCCCTGACCTTACACCCTGTCTAGACCTCCAATACCTGTCCACCTCCCCCTGAATGGATCTGTGCCAGGAAATGGTGCTCTGGAGACCTTGCCAACCCTCAATGGGCCAGGCTGTGATAGCCTTTCTGGGGCATGAAGGACTCTAATAGCCAGGGTAGGGAGGGCTATGTTATATTTTGTCCTGCCAGTTTTATTTTTATTATTTTCTTTTTTGGATACTGGATCTGGACAAATGCTTGCTTCCACAAAGTGCTGTTGAGGAAGGGTCCCTGGAGCTAGGAGTGGGGAGCACAGCGTAAGGGAGTAATGAATGGCAGGCCCTTTGTAGCTCTCCATGGGCTACCATCCAGGCTCAGAGGTGGAAAACCACAGTAGGAAACCCTAGGACATACTGGCCTTGCATTAGCCTTGGCAGAAAAGTCTGCTGATCTCTTGGCACTTAGAAGGTCTTTCATAAAAGAGTAAAAGGATGCATTGTAGGGTGGTAAAAGGCTGTTACAGTGCTCTGTAAGTATCTGGTTTAGGTACTGGTTCTACGCAGCTACTTTTCCACCTGACAGCAATGGTCAAAGGCTGAACAAACTAATTTTTATTCATTTTGTTGGGTAGACAGAGTCAAACAATGATTCTGAGTCTTACAGTTTTAGTTAAAAAGTCTATTTTTACAGAACATATTGGAAGTTGTTCATACAGGTAGTCTTTTTGTTCAGTAATTATTAAATTATGTTTCAAACTGACATTCAGGTGTGCCAGTTTGTCTCATACTCCCTGGCTTCTATATGTCATGACTTAAACAATAACATTTTAGTTGTTCTTACAAACAACATCTTGTAAAGTTGGAATAGTAATTTCTAAAATATTTTTCACAGCCCTCTCTCATTCTTTGGCTCTTGAATGCTGTGGGTTTAGCACTGTTTCTTGCTGGTTTGTCATAAAAGAAAAAAAAAGGGTTCTAGTATTTATGAAGTGTTTATTTCAAGAAAATAACTATATAAAGAAATACACAATACAGCTAAACAGGAACGACAAAGCCAGATCTTATTTACTGTATTTTAGTCAATCTGTTTTCATTGTCAAATACACACTTTATGTATCCTGACTGACAGTTAGGAAAATCACTTTGAGATCATTTAATGGCAGAGAATTAGATTTCAAAAACTTTGGAGCTCTAACAGCTTTGTATATAATGCTATTCAGCAATTGTTGAATCTTGCATTAGGATGCATAACCCAAACATCCCCAGCTCATGGTGGTGTGTGAAAATGGACTGGGATCAGATCCAAACATTCAAGAGGACCAATTAAAATATAAAACCCAAAGGCTGTCTATATTTTGGTGTTTGAAATCTAAGTCCAGAAGCAAGTTGTAAATTATCAGTGGCTGGTTATATGTTACTCAGGAACTAGGCCTCTTTTACACAGCTCTTGAGCACTAGAAGCTCTAATTGTTATCAGTTTAAATCAGGCCAAGTTTTCCTTTAGAAAGCAATTCTTTTATTTCTTCTCATGCCCCCTGGAAAAACTGGACTTTTAATTCCTTCCTTGCTTCCCATGTTGTGAATAAGAGTGGGCATAAAATGCCTTTTATTGGTTTTCACAGTCTGGAATAAGCTGTGGGGCACTTTGGTGGTACTTGCCCAAAACTTTGTGGGAATTCTCTGCAGTGGAGTTTAAATTGTGTTTTCTGGTGGGTGTTTTATACATCTTCTTGAAATGGAGAAAATTTTCAACTATCCATCTGCTGTGTCTTGTGCTTCCATTTGCTTCAGCGTCCTATGATTTAAAAGGTTTGGGGACTGGTGGCGCTAATCCAAGCAGCTGATTTTCATTAAAGTTTTGATGAGAAACTTAAGTTGGAATCACAAACATCTGCAGTAAAACTTCCTCCCCACTAATAGATGTTTCTCAGAACATAACCTTGTTGTATCAGAAAAAACCAGCAACTAGAAATCCAAATTGCCCATTATAGGAGTTAACCTAACATAACCTCAAGGATCTGAAGTGAATTAATTTAAAGATCTGCTTTTTTAAAGTAGATGCAGTTCACATTAGCTTGAAAGAATATAAAGGTTCTTGTCAAGCTAAAACCCTTTTTGGCTCACACCTCAGGATTAGGCCTTCTGCTGCTTCTTGTAGCGCTTGTTTGTTTTGAACAGATTAATGCTACAAGTAAGGATCAAATTGTGGTTTCTCTCAACAGTTTGCATGATTTTCTGTTTCAGCCTTTTTGGGGAAAAGGAGTGAAGATGATTTGATGATAGTTTGAGTCTTTGTTAACAAGTGGCTGGGACTTATGATTGCTGCCATTTTTTATATTTAATGTGAGCCATTTTAGAGAGGTGAGTTTGTCACAGGTCCCATGCTAATTATTGCTTATCACTTTAGAGAACTAGAAAGCAAGTCCCTCAAATACTGCTTCTTGCTATTTATCAGCAGCTGCTGGTAAAACTCAGGTGGGAAAAAATGATTGTCAAACATGTCATTTTAACACACAAGCTCCATCAGATAACTTCTGCCTCTTACTTTCTCTTATAGTAAATGGCTAATTTTGACTTGACTATGATAAGTGTTTCCTTTAAAGGAGTTTTGCCTCTCTGCCTTTCCCGTGAGCCAAAACCACTGATGCTGGAAACAGTTTTCCTCTTCCATCTGTCCAATAATGTCATGCCTTCCTTCATTCTGGGAATTGGCTTCCCGCCCTGTCCCAACTTAATTTTTTTCTTTACTCTTAAGACTCTTGATTATCTCATTCTTGCTCTGATTTTTCCTCTCCTTTGTCTTCTTCCTGCTTTAGTTTACTTCCTTTCCCACTATTTACTTCACTTCTTTTTTCCTTGCAGGACATTTGAGATTATCCTTTTTTTGGTTTGGCAGATGTCTCCACAGAATGTCTGTCTTCCCTTTCTTCCCCTAATCCTTCCCACACTCATCTCCTTTACTGGTCTCTGGCCTCTTGTAGTCATTCACATCAGAATGAAATGAATATTTTTCTGGATGTCACCCTACATTCATTTTACATTAAGAAGAGTGACTGCACAATGTGGATCACTGGGAATCATTTGCCATACTCTCTAGTATTTGAAGTCTTGTACCATTGTTTATTCTCACCTTAGACTCTGTAAGGAACTTTCTTCTTAATGGGGAACAAAATCTACACCTATATAATTAAACCCATTATATCAGTGGAATTTACGAACACAAATGTTGACAGTGGCAGGCTTCAGACCCAAATGGTAATGTATGACCTGCCTCTTATTTTAGAAGCATGTGTTTGACAGCGGGATATAACTGTTTCAGAACTTACTTCTGGTTTTCAATTTTACCTCTGTGCCTCACCAAACCTGGAAGTGTCTCACTCCCTTTCCTTCTGCTGCATCCAAGCTGGTGAGTGAAGCACTAAAACAAAGATCTCTGATGTTTGCCACTTGCTTGTTTGCTTTTATTTGATATCTGCCTGTCAGTTTTAAATCCTTTGCTTCCATCTCTCACGAATCTTCCTTATAAAATGTTTTAATCTATCCTTGTTTGGAAAAATCGATCTCTGACTTCATGCCACCAACTGCTGTTGGGTTGCACTGATGAGGTGGATCCACTGCTCTGCACTCACTCTTTTTCTCTCTGTCTCCCCACAGATATCAGGATTCAGCACTGTAACATCTCCCCCACCTCCCCTTACTGTCTTTGTGGGCCAAGAAACCTAATTTTCCTACATAGCACACAAGAAACTGAGTACTTAAGACTGCTTTTCATATTGATCTGCCTCTTCATGGACAAACCAACACAACTGAATAAAATCTCTAGTGCTTAATCACTTCTGAAAATAAATTTTTTAAATAACCTGTAGTCTCAACACAGTCACCTTCAGTTTCCAGCTGTTGCATATGCCAAGACCTTAATTTATTAGACTAACAAGCTTATTGGTAATTTTTTTTGCCTGTGTATGTACTTACACAATAAGTTCAAATTTTTTTCTTAACCTCCCTCTGAGCTGGCAAATTGGATTGCAGAGCCTCTCAGCTATCTTCAAATTCCTAACACTGTAATCCTTCTCATGGTAGTTTTCTGAATCATTTAAATCAATTTATAAGCATTGTTTTTTGAAACGAGAGGCAGATACCTTATTCCATGGTGGTCACTAACAATGTTCCTTGTATAGGTAATGCAACATTTCATTGTGTGGAGTCTAGTCTAGTCTAGTTAATTTAAACATCTGCTTTAGCTGATTAATAAAGCTGTCCTGAAGCAAGCATCCAACAAAGTCCTTATAGAGGAAGAGATTCCTTTGAGCGTTTCCAGGGAAGACTGCTAGGAATTAGAGGATTAGAAAACCTAGTGTCTCCACTACTGTATGGGGAATTTGTCTTTGTACCTGAAGACAGTCCATGATTCTGATTGAAACATCCAGGAACAATTTATGTGCCTAATTTAGGTGTACTGGATCATACAATGCTTAAGAACCAGGGCACCAAGGTAGGCAACATTGCCTGAAGTCCATCTCATGGTCCTCTCTGTGCATGGATACAGCATATTAGCATAAAATTAAAAATGCAGTTAGTTCTTTTCTCTTAAGAGGTTTTCATTCAAATCCCAGCAAAAAAAAAAAAAAAAAGAAAGGCAAAGCTCCACTTTAGCTTTAATTCTGAGTTTTTAAACCACTTCTCCATGTTCTTCCCAGTTTAGGGTTGCCACACGTGGTAAAGGAAGAGGATTGGAAAGCTGAGAAACAGTCACTAGTATGTATTTACATTAATTGAGATCTCCTGTTCTTCTACATGTTCATAACATTAAACTCTTACTGGGATTCAGGAGCATCCCACCAGTTTCATCTTGGAAACTCCCACCGGCATGTTTCGTGTTGCAGCTGACTGTCACCACAGAGCACAATGAAGCCCCATCTGTGGCTTTGTAACCCTGCCTTATGAAACTGCCCCCTTTGAATAATTTGGCACTCTTTGACGTGACTAACAGCCTCTGTCTGCTCAGAGAGCTGTAGGCCTGAGTCAATATTTAGATGAAGGAGCTGAATCAAACCGCGCTGTGTAAGGGAGTTTACTCTGCGGTTCACTGTGAACTGTGGGTTACGAACTTGCGCTTCAAAGAAGGTTAATTCAAACCTGCTGGGATAACCCTGTTCCTGAGGCTGAGAGAGGGGAGGTGAGCCGGGGGAGGGAGAAGCTCTTTGAGGACCAGAAGTAATGCTCATTCCTTGGATGAGAGACTACCAAATCACTCTCCAGCCACTACATCAACCTCCAGGCTTAAAGCCTGTTCCTCAAATCCTTCTACTAACCACACACAGGGATCCACGGGTAAGCAGGTTCTCACTGTTATAGAGCCATCAGTCTTATCCCCAAAAAGCATCCTACTGGGCCTCCTTGGAAATCGCCATGGAGGTGGGTCCCGAAATATGCAGCAGAAGGTCCTGAAGTCCCTGCTTCTTCCTCATGAAGCTACAGCATTCTGCAGCCAAGAGCCTTGGTGTGATGATACCAGGCACTGTCATCCACTTGTAACACGGGATCCAGAGTCTAAGTGCTGCCATTGCGTGGGCTGAAGTAAACTGCCAGAGGAAATACCAGTTATCGAGTCTATTGTGCTGGCCTGAAGAAAAATTTAGGAAGGATTGAAATGGTTGAAGGAAACAGAAGTGTCCTTCCCCTGCAGTGTCCAATGTATCTCACAGCACTTTCCCGAGTAAGTACATACACAGGCAAAAAAATTAACAACAGGCTTGTTAGTCTAATAAATTAAGGTCTTGGCATGTACAACAGCTGGAAACTGAAGGTGACTATGTAGAGACTAGAGGTTAGTTAAAAAATCTAATATACTTACATGAAGAAATGTAAACTGTGTCTTTGGGAAAACCATACTATACTGTCTTATCAAGAAAGAATAATAATCACTGATGCTCATTATCCTGTGAAAAGCAGCTACAAAACCCATCCAGCTCTTAAGTCAGGCATTTCATTGAGGGACTTTCCATATTGTAAGCAACAGGTGGCAATGCAGCTTCCCAGGGCTGATCCAAGGCCAGAGGAGAAAATCTGTACATCCCACACCATGGAGCCTGTCCAAAAACTGGGATGGCTCCTAAGAGTCCTTATGCTGAGCAAAGCAGCGTTTAACCTTCAGTTTTCTCACACAGGTCATGTTTCGTGCTGAGTCTCTGGCAGGGTGGGCAGGCGTTTCCTGAGGCTGTCCAGCTGCTTGGAGCAGGGGAATGAGCTCTGCCCAGCCCTGCAGCAACCCTGGCTGTCTGAAGGCTTTATGCATATTATTTCCACGGCTGTTAATTCTGACAAGTGGACTGTAGGTGGAAAATCAGCCGTGTGATATTGGAGATTGCGATCTTGATATTGTCACAGTGACACAGCTGTGCTAATCTCACTTCATTTTTGAGTGTTATGCTAGAAGAACTACTCTTTCCCTTCCCATGACCTTATGGAACTCAATTAGCCTCACTACTTTGCATCTACCACGCATGAGATATTACTGTGTTGTGTACACCGTTCCACTTCCAACCTTACCCCACCCCCCCATGTATGCTGGAGTAATTTATTATTTCCTCAAGATGTACTTTTGAGTAAACCATTCCTGGTGCAGTGTTGCTGAAATGAGGAGTATAAATCAATCCCAAAATACGGGGGTTGTGGAAAAATTTTCCATTGTCAAATTGCTTCCCAGATCTCTCTAATTTCATTTGTCACTAATCCGAACCACATAATTTTTGGAAGTCTTAAAATCTCTGCAGGTGTGTTCTCTGCAGGCAGTTTTCTAGATGCATTTGATTTATCATCCCCTGCTTTTGCTGTGAAAACAAACTTCAGATTTTGGAGGCAGATGGTATTCAGAGGCAAAAGCACATACTTCTACAGGACAGAGTTTGCCATCAAAAGACAGACTCTTTTGGGAAATTTCAGTGAATTACAATTGCAGGAATTACAAGGCAAGCAGAAAAGTGTTGTGACAATTAACTCTTGTAAAATAGCTCTGTTTGGACAGGCCTGTTTAGTTATGTTGGCAGGAAAGTCAGAGACATGCTAAGCCAGCTTCACTGCAAAGTACAGCAGCTGTCTGCTCACAGCAGGCAGGGAATGTGTACATTTTGAAGACTGAACTGTATCTCTCCAGTCCCGAAATGCAACGTCTCAGACCACCTCCCCTCCCAAACCCTCCTGTATCGCTTTAAGGATCAAATGATTAAGCTAACATTAACCAGATGGGAGCTTTGACACAGACAGGTGAAAGCAGAAAATTGCAGACACTAGAGAGAGAAGGGAATTACTGTACCTCAGCAAAAGGCACCCAACTTCCAGTAGCTACTGCCTGCTGCTGCCCTCTGATAACAGTGGCTTCTTGCGTGCTGACCGCTGAGCTACCTTCAATGTCAAACTGAAAAACGCTTCCCTCACTCGAGGCTGTGCTGGAGGAGAAGCATCTCAAAAAGAATAATACAGGAGAAACGAGGGGCCAGGCGGAGATCAAAGCCATTTCCTCCCCTTACATCCAGCAGTGGTCTTCTAGCGTCTCAGTAATTGTTTACCCTCTTCTGCAATCAGCCCCCCTTGGCTTAGTGGTGCCTCAGTTATTTTAACTTTCTTTCAGCATTCAGTTTCCAGATGTGGCACTTCAAGGCAGTCTAACCGGATCCCGATTTAAAAGAGGGGAAAAAAAAAGAAAAAAAAAAAGGAAAAGAAGGGAAGAAAAACGCTTTTGCTGCCTCCCTCGTTCGCTCTCTGTGCCTGTGGCTCCTCTTTTTCCCCAGAGGCTCCAGCACAATAACATACAGATGGGCAGTGCTTAAGCAGAGAGTGTCAAACAGAGATTGTATTCCAGGAAAGCACCGCTAGCTCTCCAGCCACCTTATCTCCCCCTGTCAGGATACAGACTGACGCTCTGTTCAGTGCTCTGGCTTCCTTCACATGTTCACATCGTTCCCTTTTTTACCTTTCGTGTGGAGAACCTCCCACTCAAACTTTACTGTTCAGAAAGTGAGGTCACCCTTTCCTCCCCCTCCACGCCAGCTTCCCACAACTCCATCTGACTGCTCCAAACAAATCATTGACTCTCCTGGCTGTTTATTTTTTAACATCTCCAGTTTATTCAGCAGAAGGCAGAAAGGTGCCAAATTTATTAAAAAAACCCCCGCTAGACTAGCCATTCCTTGTATCATGGGGGAGGGGAGGCTGTGGGCGGGAGGAGGAGGAGGAAGAGGAAGAGGGAGACAGCCTGGCTGTGCCATGGGCTAATAGGGCTAAGTGGTTTCTCTAACATGCTTCATTCAGTTCCTTTCCCTCAAGCCCACCTCTCTGCTTCTCGTTGGCTTGTGAAAAAGAATATCGTTCACTGTGATTTTGGAAAATGACTTCATTCCTTAGGCTCATGAACTTTTATTTACAAAGAGCATCTTGTATTCCTTTTTCAAGAGATGCTTTGTGAGGCCCTGGTAACAAGGCTTGCAGTGTGTATATGAAAGTGAGCTGAATATGTTACCCACAGCTCACTTCATTTTGTGACTACGATCTCAAAAAGACAAGACAGTAATCCCTGCTAGGTTTTGGGATGAAGTCAGGGTATAATTATACTAATGTGCACTGCTCCAGCCAAGGGGTCAGTACCCTGTCCCTCAGTGGTCCTGTGTGCAGGGAATGGTAGCACCATTGGCCTGTCAGGCTTCATTCTTAACTCTTCACAGAAATTGGCATACCAGGCTTCATTCTGAGAGTGGATTCCTTCTTTTTCCCTCCGTTCACCCTTTCCTTTCTGGTTGAAGGTATTATCAACCAAGGAAGCAGCCAGTAGACATTTGAGGGTAAAATAGTTTTTTTGGGGATCTGTTCACTTCCACACACCTGTAGGCACAGTTTTGGGCCCATAAATGCCGCACAGAGGGATATACAATAGTTCACTGTGAAGAAACTCTGCCTGATTCAGAAATGGTGTAGCCGAGCAGGCAAGGCCACTCAAGCTTGTGGGACAAAGTATTACTGCAGCAGAAAAGAAAATGCTGTGAGACACAAGGATATGAGGTTCAGGACCAGGGTTAAGAGGAGGAAATAAAAGATATAAATGGTGGTTGTGGGTAATTCCACCCTGAGAGGAAGAGAAGCATCTCTCTCTCAGCTGAACCTGATGCGGTGGCAAGCACACGGTCCTCCTGCAGCCTGAGGGTGAGATGTCATGGCTGCCAGGACTTTTCTAATTCTTTCTGGGGCTCAGGAAGCAGAAGACCAGGGAGGCCCCAGGCAGGGTATCCATGAGCATCCCACTAGGCCTCCTGCTACAGGGACAACCTTGAGGTGTAAAGATCAGGGGCAAGAAAGAGAATAAAACATCTTGACAGTAAATGACAGAATTGCAATTCCCATGGTGACAGTGGAGATTTTTAACTACCCGGTGTATTGTGCAGCAAATTACCATAATATATGTGAGACAGCTTTTTGGATATTTTTTGTTTTTTGGAAAACCAACTACCACCCAGTCTTCTATGTCTTCTCCCAGGCATTTGACAGCTTGGTGAGGCAGGCTTTAAACTGAAGCACTCGGGGGATGGTGTCCAAATTGGCAGTGCTCACAGCATCGTGTCCAGGTGGGGAATAAGCAGGCCAGCCACAGCAGTGGCAAATGTTCCTTAGTTGCCTCTCAAGCTGAGAACCAGAAGGCCAACCACCTGAAGGGTGTGTATACTCCTTGTAACCCTCCTGGCAAACTGGCATGCTCCGTTACTCCTCTGAAATGCCTGTGCACCAAGGCGTGCAGCATGGGGAATAAACACGAGGAATTAGAGATCTGTGAGCAGTCACAGGGCCATGACTACATTGCAGTTAGAGACATGGTGGGATAGCTCGCATGACTGGAGTGCTGTCATGGCTGTCCATGTGTTTTTAAGAAAGACAGGCCAGCAAGGTGAGGTGGTGGAGTTGCTCTTTATGTGAGAGAGCAAATTAAATGGATGGAGTTCTGCCTAGGAGTGGATGAAGAATGAATCAAGAGCTTATGAGTAAGAAATAACTTGATTGGCACTGTCGTGGGTGTTTACTACAGGCCACTTGGTCAGGAAGAAGGAGCATCATGGGCCTTGCTCAGTGCAGCCAACTGACCATCTGCACCCTGCACATTCCATTGAGGGACTTTCTTCAAGTATTCATCTGTTTCACC
Organism: Lycocorax pyrrhopterus obiensis; assembly: GCA_014706295.1. Lineage (NCBI taxonomy): Eukaryota > Metazoa > Chordata > Aves > Passeriformes > Paradisaeidae > Lycocorax > Lycocorax pyrrhopterus. The sequence continues at coordinate 68,241,000 of JACSVZ010000004.1, read as the reverse complement.
AGAGCAAGAAATATCATTAGAAATGTCATTAAGCATGCTAATATTACAAATTCTTCAAGTAAAGCCTGGTATTTATTGCACATATGCAGCAGGTAACCAAATGGACTTCAGAGTATGATGAAGGTATTTCACCTACTAGGTTATTAATAATGCAAAACGACTGAAACACATTTACAGAAAACAGAAAATATCATTCTTGAAATGGTCAAAAGTTAACAAGTGAAAAAAACATTGTTACCCATCATATTTTTTTGTGTAAAATCAGAACAAAGATATTTGTATCCCTGTAAAATAGTTCACCATGCTAATTTACAGCAGTTTGAGAGAGGAAATATTGTAATTATTCTCAGGATCAAAGCCCTAAAAGGAGGAAGGTGTCTGCTTAATGTCTTCAGAAAATCCCAGACTGGCCTAAGGCTTTAAAAATCTGAAAAAAATTCGAGTTGTGATTCTATATAACAAAGAAAATACAGATAACTTCAAACGGTAGAATTATGAAGTACCAAATAATTTATTCTAAAGAAATACAAAAAATAGAAAACAGCTCACAAATCTGTCTCCCCAAATATATTAGTCCCATACAAGAAAAAATACAGCCTAAGTCTTTTGAGCAGAAAATATTATATATTTCCCTGAATATCACTATACAGTGGAATAGCTTGCTAAAAACCAACTGCTTACAAAAGCAGTTTTCTGCATTTAATTTTAAATACTTTAAAATACTGTATTCCTGTTCAAAAACTGCAGACTCGTGTAAAAATTCAAAAAATTAAAAATATGCATGGAGTGTTTATGAAATATAAACCTTTAAATATAAATTTATGCTGGGATAGATTTCCAGTTTCTTTATCTTTGGCAGAGATGATGCGGCTGTGTTACGTAAGCAGCCTGAGATTTGGAACAGGACGTCTTCAATATGGCAGGGTGCAGAGACAGGAGTTTCTCCTTCTGTTTTCACTGTATCATCTTCTGTTCCTTTCACAAGTTCTTTCCCCAGTCTTTAACATTTGGTTTTGATTCACTGTGATAGACAGTAGGACGGGTGAAAGACAAAAGGAAGAATCCAGTGGAAGTCCTATTACAAATAACATATTCCAAATTAACCAATCTCAAGCTGTTGTGTGTAGGCCACTGGTGATTTGTCAGTTTCCAGTGGGACATCTGCAGGCAGCCTGTTGAGCTCTAGTGCCAAATGTTACCAGCTGAACATTTCATAATGCTGCACGGTGGTCCAATGGAAATGTTGACAGTTGACTGATGTTTGACATCCAAAATATTTTGAAACCAGTGTTCAAAGTACCTTTGTAAAGGTTGGAAGATGTTGGCAGCATGTCTATGTATCATCAAATGAATTGGTTATCTATAATCAGAAACCTGTTGCAATTGAGGGGCATCAGACAAGAATTTTTCTGCCACAGTCTGTGTCACAGAGAGATGCTAATAAAATCGTAGCTATGCAAACAAAACGTTACTTTTGTTAACTTACTTTGTGTGTTTTGGATTATGTCATTCTAGGAACAGTCTCAGTTTGCAGGTAGAAGGTAGAATTTATGCTGTAGAGTTCAAGGTTGTCATACTGTCAGACTTCAAGTTGTAGATCTGGTGCAGGGAGATGTAAGCATGTTCTTTCCTTCTTTGCAATACTATTTAAGGGCATCAACTAATTATTTTCCCACATGAAGACACTTTAAAGCCAACAGCTCTCATCCCTCGTGTCATTAGTTACTGGCAACACTGGGATCTGGCTCATTCTGAGTTGCTTTCAACCAGCCTCGTAGTGTTTCTGTGCCATGATGCTTCTCATTGCCCAATTTTTCTACTGTAAAACTCTTCAATTAAGCATGCCAAAATCTTGCAAATCTGATGGAAATGTAGTACTAAATTCCTTAGTGCTACAGGATTAAAGACAACCTTGTTTACCAAGAAAGATGTCTGAAGGTTTCCTCCTCCAGAGTGCAACAGGGAAACAGCTGCTTCTCTCTCTTGCTAGAAGCCTCATCCTTGGGAACTGTATGGACCTTGTGAGAGTAGGAATGAACCACAACTTATGTAATACTGGATAACTTGAAAAATCCAACCTATGCTGGTTGCTAGAAATGAGTCAGATTTAGGATAGTGTTTTCCCAATCCAATGTCCTCTCCCCAGAGGCAACCAATAAGTAACAATAGCATTTTCACAGTTTTTCAATATGAAAGTATTTCAGTACTTCTGGTCATTTTTAACATTTTCATGTGAACCTCCTGGTATTCTTGCTATATTATTATTCCTGTTGAATGGCCTGAACTATAGATGTGCTATGCTACTATTAATGATAATATCTACTTCATTCCTTGTGGATTCTATTGTTCTGTATGCTTCTGAGATAGCTTTTCTAGCAAATTGCTTAGAGGTGAGTAAGAGGTGTTAGCCTAACTTCAAGTGTAGAGGGGCACATGAGAAAAGAAAACACCATCATATATAGTGTTGCATAAATAGCAGACTCGTAGATGTTAAAAAGTGAACTAGAAGAGGTGAGGCTGGTGAGATGAAGAAGAGTGTTTGCAGGGATGGAGGCTGTGTTTCTTATCTTTTGAAGATAAACAGTTAAATCTTTTAATTTCTTGTTACAATTCTCATGCCATCTTGGCAATGGCAGGAGAACCATTGTAATATTCCAATACTTCAGCTTCTTGTGACCCGGTGTTTTGCTCTGACACCTTGGCTTGCACATCCAGAACCTAATACTTCCAGACGGTCCTTCATATAAGTTCTGGGCATGTCTACTTCTCTGTTAAGATAAAATTAGCCAAGACAATTCAATTCAGTCTGTTATAGCCAGGAAAGTGATACCTTGTGGTAGAACAAAACTAAATGTTATGTGAGATTTGTCCCTAATTTTATCAAATATACTTGTAGGTTTGTGTGAGTCTGGGGGGAATCTGATTAGGAGGAATAGGACAAGTATATTTTGCTTGTAGATAATGACAATACTTAGTATCAGTGGATACATTGATGATGAAAGATGTGGGATTTTAGCATAGCATGTAGTTTGTTTGGGTTGTTGACAGATCTTATAGACAACAGCAACACTTCTCATCATACAGAAGAGAATGGGTGGCCCTGACTAACAATGATCCCGTTAAGACAAATCCTTCTCTTAAACTGAAGACCTGTCCCAAACTCAAATTTCCTTGTATTTTTTCCTTTTGCTCTTCTTGTAAATCTTCTCCAAATCTCCAGAAAGGTATTTCTTAATTTGTTAATCCTTCATGATGTCACTCGTGTCCTTACTGCCTCTGCAAATTTATTGCAGAGTCCCCAAATCTACAGCAGTTCCTTTGTGAGGCTGCTTTTAGTTGAACGGTTCCTCCTGTTGACTGTGTCTTGTCTCCTTCACTGAAACCTTGGGCACAAGGGGCTAGCTGCTCTTCCTGGTCAAGACAGGAAGGGTTTACTCTAACACCAACAAAACCAAAGAAGATTAAAGCAAAAAAAAAAAAAAAACCCCTGCTTGTTTTATTTCTAAGCAGATATTCTCAATTTGTTTATGGTACTCACACCCTGATTAACTGACATAGTACACTCCTCCACAGTGCAGCATTTCCCCATGCATTATGCTTTGACCCAAACTGACCTCTTTCCTCTCTGTCTGGCATCTTTAGACATTTCCCTTTCTCTCCCAAATTGTTTGTCTAATTCAAGCTGCATATCGCTAATTTTTTTTTAATTCATTCTCCCTCCTGGGAAGCTTCCCCACCCTTCCTCATCGGTTGTTTGATCATAATAATGGAACATTGGCTAAAGAAAATGAGTTGCATAAAAATCCACACTGAACTTTACAACCCCTGTAGAAGTGCCCATAAAACAGCTTTCCAAAACTGAAAAAAACCCCACCCAAAAGCCCAGACCCTGGAAAACTGGCTAACAACTCTCCCAAATCCAACAGTGCTTAACTTAGCCTTGGATATGAAGTCACACAGAAGTACATATTCTGGCTCACTGCCAAAAGGCTTCCCATGGATCCTCCTGGGTCAACACAAAGAAGAAATTGTCTCAGATCCCTGCAAGTTTATTCTATGCACTCCAAGGATATGCTGGTGGCCAAAAAGGAATATGTTGCCTGCAGCTGACAGCAAAAATGTAATCTAACAGAGAGAACTGAAGCAATACTGAGATCACCAACGGTTTAACTAGGGCAGCAAGGCTCTCAGTTTGCTTGCAGCTTGTTTTCTGGCGAGTTTGGTGGGTTTTAAAGCCTCCTCTAAACTCTGAACTTCCCCTGACATGTCCCTTTGTGCTAGATGTAGCAGAGAGATAGCGGACTTGCAAGAACATTCTTTTCCAACCCAGCATGTCCCATAAGAAAGCATCCCAACACCAGCCAGCTCTGCGTGTTCAGTCATTCCCTTTTTAAGCATTGCCCCTGTTTTAAAATTGCTCTGTGCCAGCAGTGCTTGAAAACCAGCCTTAGTTGCCTTGCATAGCCAGCCTAAAATGCAGTCAAATACTTTTCTACTGTGATGGGAAAAAGAAATGTTTCCCTATAACAAAAAAAGTTCAGTAAGGCAGATCCAGACTTATGTGTCTAGATTATTGTATCACACCTATTACCTGGAAGTATGATCTGATGGGGATATTTTCAAATCCTTGGTTTCTCTAGTTCTGATTTTTTTTTTTGTTGTTGTTTAAGTGGAGGGACCTGTGAAGGTGCTTTGTCTTAGATTATTGGTTTTGGATGCTAAAATTACTTTTCCTGAATGGCCCAGTAAGCAAGGAGGAGGAATAAATTTTGATTGCACTCTGCCACCTGTACTCCTGACAGCTCAATTTGTTAATGCCGAGTCTGCAGGCACTAAATGAATGCTCATGAAAGTCTTGACTATCTGATGAAGGGCACTGGCTAGTACGATGCAATTAGCTGAGCTCATCGATTATGATGGACAGCTGGAGCTCTCTGAGTTTTTCTGAAAGAGCTTAATCAAAGACATCAGAATAATAGAAGCTCTCTACATGAGAAAGGCAATGAACTAAGGCAGTTAATTAGATTTTTTTTTTAAATTGTTGTGTTTATTATACTTCCTATTTGTCCTTGACATTTAAGTCTCAACCATGAATGAACATAACTGTACTGCTGATTTCACTGCAATCAAAAACAGTTTTAATTTGCATAATAAGCCGAAAGTATTTGTTTGAAACTAAGCCCTATAATAAAACCCAAAAAATTTTCTCACACAATTTTGCAGGAATTTCATATTTTCTATTAATAGCAAGGGTGATGAAAGTAGTTTTCATGAACAGCAAATACTGTTTTTCAGATTTTTTAAAAAAATTTTTTTTGTATTTTATTTTCACTGTGGCCAACTGACGGATTCGATAGAATAACAAAACAATTCCCTTTGACAGGAGGCACAATACCGGCTCACCCAACTTGTCTGTAAGCAACAGAGCTGGCTGAGCAGCTGTCCGCTGTCCCACTGCCAGGAAACGCTGACAGCAACAGCTACACCATTTCAGCTGCTAACTGGCTCCATAGCAAGTTTTGATGGCTAATGAATTGCGTAAGTGCTACCCAGATCTGTCCAGATCTGAGGAAAAAGAACAGCAGCTTTGGGATGTTGGCTGTTTTGAGAGAGACCCAGCACCACAGAAAGTTTCTTTCAAACGTGTGGGTCACGCTCTGTCTGCAGTGACTTTACCTGGTGCCATAACACGAATCAACCATGCTGTGTTTTCTGGTAAAGCAGAATGGAAAAGAGTTTAGGAGACACTGGCATCTTTCAGCTGGCACAGAGTGTTTTGCTATGACAGCAGCCAGCCACGATGGAGCCAACAGACAGAGCAGTGTGCATGCATGTTGAAAATTGGCTGATTTAGTTGCTTATCCGCACATAGAAACAAATCCTCGTAGCTCCCTAATTGCCAAGCTATTAGCTATGCAGTCAGGCAGCTCCAAGATTAAGCAAGTCCCTTCAATTTTAGACACTTGCTCTCACAGCTGTGAGGAAATCCATGTTGCTTTGTCCACTTCTATTAAGCTGTCAGAGATCTGAATGTGTACGTGTGTGGACAGGCACTGTGTAAATCTCCGAGCAGATCAGTGCTGCGAAGGAACTGCCCTTAGGTGCACAGGCTGTGTGGATCGCCAGGGGCAGCCCATTCTCCTCTGGTGTCTTAGGCAGACTCTACCTGTAACAGCAAAAGTCATTTGCCTTTTACGAGAATCAGATGCTTTACTTGGTGGCTTTTTCTAAGTAGCAGAAAGTTATTAACTTAAACCAGGATGATCACAGACATGATGTGGTGAGTTTTAAAGTCAAATCTGATGAGGCTACAAGCTACTGTTTTTTGGGAAAACTGCCCTTTTGATGTCTTCTGAATTGTGCGTTGGAACTTCAGGCCTGCTGGGAAGGTCTCACAGCTAGATACCTGACATTTTGGGAAACACTGCGCTGTTTAGATACCTTTGAAAATGTTTCTTTGGATTTCTCTAAGCTTTGCACTGAGCTCAGATGGTTCTCCTGGGCTAGGCTGACAACACTTTCTTGAGAAACTGCTCTTCATAATTAAGATGAAGGATGTAACAAGACCTGTTTTCTGAGCTGAAAGTGTTTAACAACCCTAATAAATGGATCATCCTTGTCTGTAGTGGGTCTGTACTGTAAACCAGTCTGTAACTGCAGGCTATCAGGCCAGCTGGAATAACCTATGATGAGTGTGGATGGATGCCACTTGTGTTCCAGTTTCAGTGCTTCCCTTCTGCTCCCACAGAGCTCTTTGCCATGTGCCATGTGAATGGAGCAATCCAGTCAAGCTACCATCTGTAGTGTGGAAGCAGCCAGGACCAGAAGACTCACCCACACAGCATCAAGTGACTTCACCAGTGATTCAATTCTACACTGCCAGGTACAGCCAGACTTTTCAGGTTCTATGTTTATTTTAAAAGCAACACCAGTGGATGTGTCCTAGTCCTCCTGATTCAGAGTCTACTGGATCATTCCACCACACATTCTGCATCTCCATAACATCAGCCATTTTCCTCAGAATTTATGGGAAGTCCAAATGAGGCTTGTGTAGCCAGTATCATTCTGATAACTCCTGACAAAGCTGCAGAATACAAAACTATATATATTTTTGCTTATGACTAATCTAATAGTAAAAAACACACTTGTCAAAATTCCTGGTGCATAGAAAACAGTAAAACCACTTACACTTTGATGCCATTCCCATTGTGATTTTCAAGGAGACCAACACTTTCTTTAGTGACTAGCACTAGTTTCCATAGCTGAGAAATTACCTCTAGCTGCCAAAAAGTTTTCTTCATTCTCATTTAGGTTTTATTCTTACTTGCAGGTGCAAAAATCTGTCTTTAAGCTTCTATTTTCTATTCTCTGTTTTCTTTAGTTGATAGGCACAGGTAGAAGATTAGACTACTTTCTGTTCTGTGACAATCTCTCATGATCTTTCCCTAGCTCCAGACCTTATCAGGGTTTGCAAGTGCTTGAACCAGACAATACAGTGGTTTCTTAAATTTTACTGGTGTGACAGGAGTATTCATGGCTGCTGCAGTGGCTGCACTTATTTTATCCATAGCAGCCAACATCATACTTGGGTACCTTGGAAATGGACTCTGTGTTTTCATGCAAATCCTATGATTTGCGTAAAAGACTGGTTTGTTCATACAGGCCATCAAATTTAACAAAGGAAATTTCCCTTTTTGATTGCATCTGCAGAAATATAAAAATAATTGCTGTGGGCCTTATACGTGATTTCTCAGTGCTTGCTCTGAGTGCTTTGCAGAGCAGGTTTTCCTGTGGATCAAATCAAGATATCTTCATGTGTTTTGTTTGCCAATTTCCATGAGATACTTCAGACTGAGTCCTCTCTCAGAGCAGTTGATTTTGACATTGTTCATCATACAAGATATCCTTTCCTTTCTGATTCTTTAACCTTCTTATTATGTCAGTGGTTCCTGCCCTCTCCTGGATCACCATGTGACTGCTTTGATCTGAGGATGTTATTCTGTGCTAAGATGCTCCCTTATTTATCTTCCTTTGATGCAATGAAACCAGAAAGTTTAAATAAAGATTTTAAGATCATGAAGTTTTGACTGCCATTATTTTGCATGAGATGTCCAATTTTTGGTGTTACATTTTGAGGCTACATGCTTTAGGCTAGATTTCACAGTTTTTGGACTTGTGCATTAGCACTGAAAGTTCAACTCTAGAACCTCTGGCTTGTTGACCACCTGTTGTTGGTTAATGGTGAATTTAGGCTAACCTGGATTTGCCTGTGGTAACCTGAAGTTATTGCTCTAGACAGCAGAGAAAAAAGCAAGAAAACTACAAACAACTGGGTTTTAAACTTTCATTAGAAATTTGCCATGCAGTTTTAATGGTGCTGTCAAGAATAGAAAATTGTGTCGTGAAAGAAAAGAAGAATCTTTCCATAGGTTTCCTTGGAACCGCTTAAAAATGATTTATAGAGTTGTTCCTCTTTTGTAGAATTACGTAGGTTAATAAAAGTCCCAAAACTGTTGAAAACAAAAGGAAGTTGCTCTGGCAGATCTTTTTACGAGTAGTGTCTGAACAAACTCGCTACATATTTACATAGGTCTGCTGACAATTTCTTGGTATTTTATTGCAATAGTGCTGTTCAACATGGTGAATGTGATAAGCAGGATACACTGAATGCAGTCATCAAATGCCAATTTAGTCAGATTCTTACTGTGCTGCTCTCACTCTTCTACCTAACTGCCTTTAACCCTCATTTTCAAACTCCCTGAGAGTTTATGCTGATCTGAGTCCCTGTGGCAGCACTGGCCTTTTTCTGATGCAGTGGTGAGCTGGTTCAGGGAGCTGAAGAGGAAGAAAACTAACCCTGCAAAGCAAAGCAAATTGTTTTCAGTCCCTGTGGCTCCCTGAACTTGGTTGCTAAGAGATCAGCAAGCACAGTGTTAGTGCAAGTTTAATGAATACTCTAGGAAAAAAAGCTATATTTCAGGAGCAGGGTACCCTAAATCTTACCCAATCCCTGGCTTCTGAGTGAAGGGATCATTTAGAAACATTAGTCAGGATTCATCAATTTCTTTACTCGAATAACTTGCTTGTCTTTTTCCCAAATGCAGAGTTTGTTGTGCCTCATTAAGACACACTTTGATAAAATAAAATGAAAACCAAATGGTTGAACTGTCATAATGGATAACCACGTGTCAGGAAGAAAATATAAGTAAAATGTTTGAAAATATAACAAGACTCTAATCTTTTAACCAGGTCATGTGGGTCATTTCATAGCTCTGGCCAAATGAGCAGATAAGGTGATATCTTGACCCTTCTGGAATCCATAGGAATTTTTTGATTTATTTGAACCAGGATGTAACTGCAAAGGTTTTTTTCTTGAAACATAAAGAAGACCAGAATTTACTCTCTCTACATTTACAGTGGCCACATATTTGAATATGTAAAGGTATGTGTATAAAAGGGGCTCACAAATGCAGAAACAAAATGTGGATTAAAAAAAAAAAAAGATGGGCTAGACCTCTAGAATCAAATTGGAAGATATTATATATATATTTATGTATGTTGATCATTGCAACATGTAGTCTAAGAAAACAATTTATGTTCAGGAGGAAAGGAATGCTTTGGGAAACACTCATTTAATCTTAATATGTCTTAATAAATTTAGTTTAATAAATCTTAATTTTTCAGTGCGGTGCCTTCATACAATAGGCTGTAGTGGGATATCTGCAGTTGTGACACCTTGAAACACCCAATGTTACTCCTTACCTGCAAAAACAATTGTCTGTATGAGTGAGACTTTACCAGATGGTTTGCTGAGATACAATACAATACAGATGATTAAGCCTGGAATTTGCATTCCTTTATTCTTACATTTATTTGAAAAAATAAGAGATTACAAGACAACAGACAATATCTGCTGTCTGACAGAGACAGCTCAGATATTGTGGCTGATCCCTTTCTGTGATATAACACTGTCAAGGTCAGGCTATTAGTCTGACACAGCATTGATTGTTTGGGCAGAGGGAAAACAACCTTTTCAACACAACTATGTCAATTTGAATATGAGTAATGTTTCTCAGCACTTAAACTGGGAAAAATTCTCAAAGGTCAAAGCTTCAACGTGGAATAAAAGAGGAAGATGCAGAGCAGTTTGGCAGTCAAGACTGAAAGCCAGAGCACAACTGAGCCTCAGCAAATGTGATTGATTCTATTAAAAAGAAAAACAACAGAAAGAAAAGAAAAAGATGGTTTTAAACACTGGCTGTACTTAGCAGAGTGTATTGTTGGTGTTCACCCTGTATTAATCCACTCCAGAGACTGTGCCAATACACAACACTGCTGTTTTAAAAAGCCTAGTGTTTGGCAGCTGTTTTTCTTGTACAGGATCATGGAGAACTGGGATTACATCTTTTTCTCCCCCCCCCACCCTCCTACCTGAATGCATTCATTTCCTTTCAGCGGTATTGCAATTTAATTCTCTCAGAAAAGGAAGGAGTGGAAATGAGGAGAAGAAGAAGAAGAGTAAAATGTCAACACGTAAAAATGCTATGGGTTTAATTTGGACTAGAAAGAGACTTCACAATAGCTCTTTCAAGGCCAAAATTATCCTTGTACGATGATCTTTGAAACAATCGCCAAAGTTTTTTAAGAGGGATCATGTCATGGCTTGGAATTTGAATGCATTTTCAAGTGCAGTGACAGCTTCATTGTTAGGTTTTTTCGTGCTACTTCTCTCTGGTTCCTGAAGAATTCAGAGAAAGTAGGTATGACAAGAAACTGGAATTTTCCACCATTTAGTGAAGGTCTCCTCCTCAATGGCCATTATCAAATGTACGTGCGATCCTGGGATATGGGACGTGGACTTCACTGCAGTCACTGAAGCTGGAATACTTTACAGCAGTAATGAGCAGCAGTAACTGACTGGAAACATCTTTCCTACATCTCTCAAGCAAAAATAATTCCATGACACACCCTGGATCATGGGAAAGACAGAGATTCACAGAGATACAGGCATACTAAAATAATCTGTAAGTGATTGCATTGTAGGTAATGAAAATATTTTTGACCTCAGAGAAGATGCAATTCCCAATTGGCTTTTCGGTACCGGGTGCAGTATACCTCTTTCTTGTCTCTCCTTGTCAAGTCTCTCTTAATATCCTTTACAAGATGCCCCTTTCAAATGGTCTGAAGTAAGAAGAGCAAAATGAGGAAAGTGTTGACAACTATTTTCTTGATTATTTACTTCGCATTCTGAGAGAGAGAAAAACCAATATAGCCTTACAATACTCTCTAATATGTTTGTTTATATGTCCTAATGAAGGATACAAAAGGGGGTTGTTTTGCCATGTAAGAAGCCAATTTTGGAATCTTTGGACTCAAATATACTGACTGTAGGCATCTTTTGACTAAATGTTCGCTAAAACACTTTGTTTCATTCCTGAGGTAAACAGGCAGGGAAGGAAAGAAACTCACACGCATACAAAGGTAGGATATACTTACAAGTTTATTTCCCTATGTAATGCAGATCTCATTGCTTTGTTAACACTGACAGTAGAAAGTGCTAGCAGCATCAGGAGTTTGGTATAGATATTTTGTATTTACTCTTAAAATGAAAACCACATCCATTTTAGACTTTATCCAGAATGGCCCCATGGCTACTGATTACCTTTAACAGGCAAGTTTCCCTGATTTTGTGCACTGATTCTGCCTAAAACACAAAACCGAGCTGTAAAAAAAAAAAAAAAAAAGATGACTTTTATTTGGAGACAGAAGCAGCACAGCATCACCTTCGGAAAAAAACTCTTGGCACAAACGAAGTCTGTATAAAGTGCTCTCCCTTCAGTATCCTTGGCTAAAGACTACTTCCTGCCTGGCCATGAAATATTTGGAGGGTGAATCACTTTCTTAACTAGCACACTGCTGCCTCTGTAACACTCTCAATTGGAGAAATGCATGAGGATGAACTCTGAGCATCTGCACTTTCCCTTGGTCCCCCAGAGGTAGTGACAAAGGTATTCTTACACTAAGTGTATGTTTCCTTTTGCTAGGTGAGCAGACTTTAAGTAGGCTCTTCCCTTCTCTTTCCTATGTTGGTAGCGAGCTCCTTGCTCATTTGGCAGATATTCAGGCCCCAGAGATTACATGCACAGAGACTTAATTAGCTTCACACAACAAGGAGGATTCAGCACTGAGAGGCCTTTCTGCTCCCAGAGGAAGGGCTGCCTGCCTCTGCAGGGCATGGGGAAGACCCATGAAGGGGATGGGCAGAGGTCAGACCCAGACAGGCAAAGCGTACATTCCTTTTGTGAATGTGATGTACTCTTTCAAAGGAGCACAAAGGGCAAATACTTTCCAAAAAACTGAAAGCTTCCACTTCGTGTTTTTGCTTGAGTCAAGGATTGCACTGGTCTTGCGGGGGTGCTTGCAGGTCGCTGCTGTGAGGTGCCCAAGGTGCTTGTGCTCATGTGAGATGTTTGTGCTGTGAAGGTCATTTGGTAGCGCAACAGCCAGGGTGGCTGACTGGCCAAGGATGCCGCTGATGCTTGGGTCACAGCCCTGTGCAGCAGCTGGGGAGCTGCTGCCTCTGAAACACCCTGCTCTGTCCCTGTGACAAACACCTCTGTGAATGACCACCAGGATCCCTTCCCTGCGATACTGCTTAGTGTGTGCAGACAATCTGACCCTGCCATCACACCAGACAGCCTGAGAGGACTTCAGCCACAGCACCAAGGGCTCAGTCCTGGCTGTGTGGCAGGCAGGTGTTAGACATTCTGATCTCTGACACCGAGGGGTGTGTATGCACAGATGTGGAACCAAATAGGTTCAGTTCTTGAATGTCTCTGCCACTGGTGGGGTACAATAATAAGAAGAGGGACAAAGACATAGCGATCAGCTTTTAAATTTAAGCTTGTGTACCATTAAGTGGTGTTTTCCCTGTGAGGCAAATGTCTGTAGCTGCTTGCCCCAGAGAACCTGCAACTGAAGTTGTTTCACAAAGAAAGAGAAATGTATAGATGGGGAAACAGATGGCAGAAGGAAAATTAGTGAACAATAAAATAAATGTGTTTTTACAAAATTGCCAACACTAAGCTGCCTCAGATGCTTAGATCCACACCTCTGTGGTGCAGAATTAACTTGATTTATTTTTGGAATGAAGTGAGTAACATGTAAAAATAGGATTGCATGAACCTTTCACAGGAAGACAAAATTTCGTAAAGTAATGGCGTTACGGTGTGTTTCCACAAGCTTGACATAACTCAGACATTAAGGAGAAGATTGTCAAAATAACTTCCAAAAATGTCAGGGAGGCAATTTGCTGAAGCTTTTTAAAAAATGATGATATTTGCTCTTTCAGAATCAGACTGGTACTGCTAGCTACCTCAAATTATACTTTATTCTTAATCCTGAGAAAGCTTTTGCCTGGACTCAGCTTAATGACTATTGATTTCAATAGCACTGTTGAAAATAAAGAAGTAAGATAAGGACATATATTTAAGCTCTGTGGGATCAAGGTCTTATTTTGCTGAATTTTTATTGTTCTGGATGAAACATATGAGAGATAGGGACACCATGAGACACAATTTGATTATATTTTTTTAGAGATTCATCATTTCAGTAAATTGCTAATTTGTAAAAGAAATAAGCGTCATCTGCTCTTTGTTTCTTTATGCTGATGCTTTACAGCAACGACAGAGTTAGTCACATAAAACATTGCTCCTAAAAAAATGTCAAAATTTTCTCTACACAGTCCTGTTTGCAATATTTTACAGCAGGAAACTATTCCACTGACATTATCTCTTCAATTAGGCAAGCCTGCTGTGCTGTTGGTAATTGAGAAGTGGATTATTGTACCAACACAAAGAAAGCTTTTCTCCAACACGTGTATGAAAGCGTTGTAGGTGGGGGAATTATGCCCACAGTTTGCCTCTTCAGAGTTTATTAATGTTATATTTCAGAAGTATGGGGATATTCAGCCTATATTCAAGTGCCAGGATAAGCTGAGGAAGAACGACTGCAGGACTCGTAAGCAGAGCTGCAACATACTCCATTTTAGGAATCCATTCTGGTTTCTAATGTGGGCAGAAAATTAAATGGTTTCCTGATGGTGTCTGGTCATAATGTACAGCACTGGGCTCCAGCAGCAATAAATATTCACTGTCTTAGATGGTAAAAGTGTGGCATTAACATATTTATATTGGACCAGTAACCATTATAGCAATATAATTCTATTAATAAAGAGAATGAATGACCCAGCTCCAGAGGCTGGGTCCTTGCCCTGTTTGCTTTACTGGTGCAGATGAGTCCTTGGGGATTAGTGTGCCTGGACTTAGACTTGTCTTTGTGCCAGCTCTGTGTGCACTAATCCCATGCTGACTGCTCTGGGAAGGAGCACTTGTCAAATCCCTTTGCATTCAGGCTCAACATGGCACAATCCAACACAAATGTTGTGCCTGCGGGACATTTGAAATGAAGCCACTGTCTGTATGTGCCCTGTGAGGCTCTCTAGTAAGGGAATTTGTCTTTACAGCAGCTCCAAGCTTAAATCTTTCTTGTGCCTGATAGGATTCATATCTGAATGTCTCATTTTGCAGGAGAATGCCTTAAATATCAGGTGGTGAAGAGAGTTTAGTGCCTTTTAGTGCCTTGTAGGTCAACTGTTGTCCCCACACCAAATCACACAGGTCAAGGTCTATATCTAGCAAAAAAACCCTAAAAAACCCCCCAAAAACCGCCACCAAACCAAAACAAAAAAACCTCCCAAGAGTTCTGGGCTTAGTCCTGTCCCTAAAGCAAAGTAGCACAATAAAGAATTTGTACTCATGGGCTTATCTTTTCCCTTTAAATAAGAAGTTGAAATAAGTCCTTATCTTGTGCTATTCTCCAAACCATGGCAAGAGGAGCCAAAATTGGGCCATGAGCTATGACAATAATTTAAGAAAATGTCTGATAATGCTACAGAGGCTGGGTCCACTCCCTGTGTGCTTTACTGGTACAGATGAGTCCTTGGGGGTTGGTGTCCCCAGCTGAGGACACCTGGTTTATTGCCTTTGTCCCAAAGCCCCTTAAATAAAACAGCTGCTGGCTGTAGCATGGGAAGGTGAGACTTCCTGCTGGTGGAGAGAGGCATGTCTTAATCTGTCCTTTCAGGTGGAAATTGCGTGAAAGATGCTGGGCTGGGTTATGTGTTATTTCAAAATCCAACCTGAAAGGAGTGTGTGTACCTGTGCATTAGAACTCCAGGCAAGATGTTTCTGTAGGTATAAACATGCATGGAGCTGCCGTGTCCTGTTGGACCCCAGGAGAGAAGGGGAAATTTGGCAGAAGTGGGATAATTCTCTCTTCTTGCAGGACTTACTGTGGTTTCTGAACTTCTGCCATTCAGAGGAAAAATGAAGCAGATACAGTTCAGAGGTTTTCGAAAGTTAGAAGAAATCAACTCGTCCCAAGCCCCACTCCACAAACCCTCTCTGCCCTACCCAGATCAACCCAAGCAAACAACAAATTGCTGGTCAGGGCACTCATCTGGAACATCTAAATGTCAGGTTTAGGACCTTTTTCTACCTTTCCCTTTGTGATAAGGAACTAGGACTTGCTATGGATTCTCCAAATTGGGACCAGCAAGCTGTAAAATCTATTTGCTTCCTCAGCCTCATGCTTATTTAATGATTTCTACAATATGGAGCTGCTGTATGGAGAGAAGGGTTCACGGGCAGTAATCACATCCAAGGTCTTACCCAGGCTGTGGGACCCTTTGTGTTATTCCTTACTGTCCTTTCCTCACTGCCACGAGAGTATTATTCTGGGATGGAGACTTCTCAGACCTAAGATCCCGTTCCGAGTCTTATAAACCTTTTCCGACTAACTTTTTTTTCAAAGCAAATCCTTCCATCAACTTGTTTTTGACGGTGATGTTTCTCCGCAATGAGAGAAACAGCATTGACTCATTAGAAAATCCCTTCAGGTCAGACTTTTATTGCATTGCGCTTACAGATCTGCCGGGAATGGAGAACTATGTGTAGAAAATTTTGCTGATGTTCTTGTTTCTCAAAGGCTCTGAGGATGTATGACAAAGGAAGGCAAAGATGCTTTTCCTAAGTGAATATGCTTTAGAGTGGAACAAGAGACATAGCATCAAAATCATCTCTCCCAAAACACAAGGTGACACACTGACATTCCAAGAAAATGGCAACAGATCACTCTGCCAGTATGTGGTGACGGATTCTCAGTTCTTTGTGTGATTCATGGTGATAGCTAGATGTCAAATCTTTGCTGCATACCAGGGAAGAAACAAAATATAATAATAAAACAATAATCTAGCGACTTCTGACAGGAAAAATCTGAGGCAAGGATAGCCTACCTAAAAGAAGCTATGTGTGTTAAATCCACTAATTTTATGTTATTAGGAGTACTGAATAGATGTGTCAGGTTACATGAAAAGTGCAACATTTTAATGTATAGCTTTTTTTGGTTCACTTTCCATTTATGTGATCAAAAGCTACTGCATTTTTAAGGGACTTTGTAGGAAGCCAAAGGCTAATATTTTCAACAGCAGAGGCGTCAGTGAGGAAACTGAGCTCTGAAAGCCAAAATCACCTACCATTTAAGCCAAGACCTTATCAACCAGAAATATTTGGTTGCCTCTTTGAATTCCAGCGACATCTTAAAATACACCATCCACCTTCTGCCAAACATATTGCTACTGGGTATACTAAAATCCTCCTAGTTGATAATGCTCTATGGAGCCATGCAGAGCCTTAGGCCAAACTCAGAACTGTGGTTTAGCCAAGTTTTGTTTAAGAGCAGAGATAGGAATGGCTGTGCCAAACCAGGACCAATAATCCATCTCCCCCTGCATCCTGTCCCTGGCAGTGGCCAAGAGCAGGCTTGCTGGAAAGCATACACGAGCAAGAGTGTCACATAGTAATACTTCTCTGTGGTATTTTTCTTGACTCCAAAAATTAGTGCTGAACAGTCTTCTGAGCCAGTGTTGTCATCTTTATATCATATAATCCTCAGTGGATTTTTCTTCCTTGTGTTTTTCTGGTCAAATTCTGAACTCATCTCAATTTTTACTTCCGCAGTGCCTCACTCCAAAGGACTGCTGCCACCAGCCAGGGACGTTTGATGCCTCCCAATTCTTAGGGAATTTCTTCATTAAGAATTTATTTATGCAGCTACTTTCCAATCACAAGTGTGTTGCAAAATCAGCGGGCACTTTTCCTGTGGATATCTCTGTGTTTCAGATTCCTGTTTGTAAAATACAGCCACGTTCTCACGACATGTAAGGATGCCGCTTATGAATCACTCAGATGCTGTGCCAAGCCTCTGGAAAAACCCATTGGGAAAATGAACAACTGAACAGCATGCTGTACATGAGTCTGAGGCCCAGATAGTGAATAATGAGGAGAAAACAAATTATCAGTGGGATGCTCATTAAATGAACACCATCCTCTAGTGTACTGGACGAGCATAGACAAGCTTGTTATCCTTTTCTGTAATTAGAAGCAGTGTCCTAATTGATGTACACAAATGTGCCAAATTCAGGTGACTCACGTTTGACTTTGCCATCTTAAAGAGTTGTTTCAGTGTAGCTTGTGCATCTTCATGTCCCATCTCTGAGATAACACCTTTCACTTAAAGTGAGACAGCTGATAATTACAAATGGATATTGTATTTTTCCTTTTCTAAGTTCTAAAACTCACAAGAGATTCAGTTTTGAGAGCAGCAGCTGAGTTGTTTTTTTCTGAGGATTTCATTTGCCAACCTACCCATTGCGTTATGGATAGGCCAGTGCAAATATTATTTCTTTAAATGAAAAAGACCACTGATAACTACTGTGGCCTGTAGTGATCATATGTGCTAGGTTTAACCGGAGTGTTTATCAGGCTTATCTTGGTAATGAAAACCAGCTGCTTTTCAGTCACAGCAGGTTGTTCATAGCTAGCAGTTCCCATATACAACTAAATTGTGTTTTGTACAAGAAAATGTGTTTGCAAGATGTCCCAGGCTGGTAAATACAAAAGGAATGGATTTAGAAACATCTCTGAACGCAGCATCCTCTGACTTTTATGTATATATTTGTAAATACTGAGGAAAGGGCCAAAGAGTAGTGCCAGCTGTTTTAGCAAAGAACTAGAAGTGAACAGATCCAGGAGAGATCTAAGTAGATTTCTAAAATAAACGTTCCTTGTTCTGTCAGCTCTTTTACTTCTGATTTAGAGCTGACATAAGCCTCTTGGTGATGTTCGAGCGATTGCCTTTTTTCTCCCCAAATCTTGCTTTCCTGTGGGTAAAGCAAGGTATTACTGTTCCACAGGTGTCCACAGGACCTGGCAAAAGAGTAGTAGTGGAAGTTAATACTAGTGAAGGTGGAATCTAAATGCATAGGCAAATGAAAATTCAATAATCCTGTCCAAAAATTCAATAATCCTATAATTCAATAATATAATTCAATAGTTCTGTGGCAACTAGGCAATATTTCATCATGGTCTGCTGTGAGGCTGAAAAAATTATGGGAAATAACCGTTTTTGAATTTCAAATTAAAAAAACAAGGCAATATAAAGATAAAAAGTGAATGGGTGAAGCAAGCTTAAGTAAATATAAATGGTGATAAAATTAAATTGTTTCAAGTTTTCTGGACATAAAAGTATCTTTGAACATTACCTCCCAGCACAGGCATAGAAAGATGTGCCAGCCATATGTCTAGAATGGCAGAACTGAAGAATAGGAGATATCACAGCCAAAGTAATTACAGTGGTTACTCTTAGGCCACAACCTAGAGCTGAAAATGTGGTATAGCTAATTTCTTAGTGACAGCACCTGACCTTTTCTGCAACAAGGGAACACATTGAGGAAAACCCCATACGAGCCAAAGCAAAGTCTCACAAATTTGCTTTTTTAGCTGTTAATACGAATAGCCATTACCCCACAGCCTCTTTCTTGCAGGAGGTGCAATTTTCTGCTCATGCTGAGGGAGGCAGAAGCGAAGCGCAGCGTAAGTGGTAAGGTCCTACATCCATGCTGTGGCATTTATGACGTGTGGCATTTTCGACGTGTGGAATTCCAGAGCTGAGCTGTACATCCGATGCTCTGTAGGATCATGCAGAAGGCAAAGGAAGATGCATGAAGCCAAAAGGAGAAATCCCTGGCAGCGTGTAACTTTGGGGGCCCAGAGGGAAAGGAAATCTGCTGTGTGGTTGCTATGTGGTCGTATCTTCTCCTTCCCCCATCTCTTTGTTCCCCTACGATGAGACAGTAGAATGCAAACTACAGTGCTTGGGTAGGCATCCTCTCCAGGCAGGCGTACGTGGGTGCTTGGGGTTTGCCCTTCTGAGATGCCCAACTCCAAGAGGTGGCAGAAAACGGAGACTACATTCCCGGTCCTAGTTATTACACACTTGGATTTTGGCACCAAAACATGCAGAACTTTGCCTCCCTCAGCAGTTTCCACTGCTCGGCTTTGATGGCAGCAGTCCGTGAGGATTTGGTTTTGGCAGTCCTTTAGCACTAATTTTTCTGCGGGTATTTGGCGGTGGAGGAAGGCTGACGGCTGATGGCAACTGTGGAACTTGGAATCACCAGTGACTGGTGGCTTCTTCAGATGAGACTATAAACCCTCTTAGGCTGGCCTGGGTCTGCACAGCCATAACTTGTTCCGATGGTCTGGCTTTCTGCAACGTGTGAGAGCGAAGCCATGGAGCCAGCACAGGCTGCTGACCAGCAAATCCGACCTGCAGGAACAGTCCATTCTCCTGCTCCCTCACAGGAAGGAAATGCTTCATTTTTCCCCTGTAACGTGCTTCTGATTGCAATGGTGAGCGTGCTGGTAATAGAGATCTTGCTTGACATTGAGAGAAAAAATGTCAAAGATAGGTGGTAAGAACAATATGAAAAGAAATTATCGATGACTCTGTTGCTGCCCCAGCACAACACTGTAGGAGCAGCTCTTGGTAGCTGAGCTTTGGGCATATTTGACTTGCTAAAAATTGCTCAGGAGGGGCATTCTTAGGCACAAGGTCTGCATGTTGCACTGTGGGAGCCCCAGGCAACGTGGTCCTGACTGAGGGGAGAATGAAACCTGTAGCAAACACGAGCTAACTCACAACAGATTTGTTGTAGTAACTAAAGGTTTCATCTGCTCTTCAGTCATCACAGTAATCCCATTTTACCACACACTGTGCAGAAAGCTATTTGGTACCTAGCAGTTTTTTCATTAGTTTCTGACTACTCATTTATATTTAATGTTAGATCACTGAGAAAATAACAAGAAGTGAAAAAAAGTTCTAGAGGTGTTTTACTACTGTATTATCTGGTTTTACAACCCATCTGGGTATATGTGATTAACTTTTAGGTTTAAACAGCTTGAAAATAATTTAACATTTCCCCAATCTTTCATTTCTTTTTCCTCCTCTCCCGTCCCAAAATACTGAGAACTTCAAAGCGTGATCTACTTAGAAATGATAGCATATTTACCTGCTTTAAAAGGCCTGTGTCACTTCTTAACATCAAGGGAGAAGCTGCTGTATGATACAATTTTTAATTTCAGCATTCTTTTTATTCACATAGGGAAAAGAAAGGAAGAAATGTTATCATCTTTGTTTCCAGGAAACATTAAAAATTCCTTGCCCTACCCTGCAGTGCATTTTGTTTTGTTTTATTTTGTTAATAGTCTGTATTCTGATTGCTGCTTGGTAAAGAATAAAAGAGGATTCTTTAGTCATGGGAATGCAGAGATGTTTATTTCCACTTTGGGAGTATAACATAGTTTGAAAAAAATCATCTGTTTTCAGAGTTAGTTGCTGAAGCACCTGGTATCCCACGCTCCACCCAAGATTATAAAAATGTTTGAAACTGCAGGAAGGCAATACAGCTGTGCAAGCTTATATGGGATCTTGTTGATTTAATTAAGTTCAGAAAAAGCAGCCGTACCAGTAAATGCATAGTTGCTTGAAAGAGATAGGTGCCATTTGATAAAGTAAAGTTTCCCCCCTTAATTATCTGGGGTTTAGTTAAACATTATAGTCTCCCATAATTTCTCTGGTGCAATCAAATTCTGTTCTTGTTGAAATCATGCATCAGATGATTATTTTTTAAGGGTGAAAATGACACAGTGAGGAGAAATTCAGATCCAGCTCTTGCTGTTGATGTCTGTGGCAGTACAACCTGGTTGAAAAGCAAAACAAAACCAAAACAAGCCAAATTAAATTCTCTGCCTTTGTGTGGGATCCTCCTTGGCAACAAATATAGTCTCTTGTATGAAGAAGACCTTCATGCCTCGATTTGTGAGGCAGGTTATACAGTTACAGGAGAGAGCTGTGGCTGGAGGATGCTGTATATGTGGGACAAAGAGCAGCAAATGTTTCGGAGGAGAGAATTCAATTCCCGGAAGGGTGGCTGCATCACCTCCCCTTGGTCCAGCTGGGGGAAAACTCCAGCAGTCATCCTGGAAACCGGAAAAGTGACACCACATTAAGTGAGGGAGGTGCTAGAGTGATGTTTAACATTAAGGATTAAATAAGAATATAGAAAATGGTGTAGTGTAAAAATGGCTCTACCTTTGCTAGATAATATTAAAATCCAAAAGACAAACTATTTATTGCAAATGAAATTTTTCTGCAAAACCTCAGCCTATGGAAGAAATTGGGAATTTTCAGCTTTCCCCAAACTCAAGAATCCCAAACTATTTGGGAGAACAGACACTAATCTATATGCTAAGCTGTTTGTAATTTCCTTCATAATTTCCTAACATATGTGGCAAGTTTCCAAGATTTAAGTTTAGCAACCATAAATCACTATGCGGTTAGCTAGCAGAGCGTGCATTGGTATGGGGGTGGTGAGTCACTACCGAAGGTATGGCATGTGAAGCAAAGGTCATCACTTCACTCACTGGTCTTTAGTTTCTCGCTGGAAAATCAGTGGATCGTTTGGTTACATAAAGCACTGGTAGATGGGAGATTGTTTTCAGATATTTGCTCTGCATCCTGTTGGAAGTGTTCCTGGCTAAACTCACTGGCAGTGCTCTCATGTGGTAATTCTGTGTTTGCATATTGTCAGGGGAGGACTCTGAAACTTGAGAAATCCTCTAAGTGAGGTTTTAATATAAAAGCAGAGTGACAGAATTTTTGGAAACAGAAAATAAAAATGACTGAAAAAAAATGGCAGCGCTTAGCATATGCAAACTGAGTGGAAAGATGGAGTATCATTACACATTTTTTGCTTACTAGAGATGCAGTTATACCAGAGATGTGCTGAATCAAACCTCATTTGACTGGGTAATCAACGAGGCTGGTGCTTCAGAGAGACAGATCGTTTTAACTCCTATGCTGGAAAGCACACAGCGTGGGTGAATATAAACCACTCTGCAGACTTAGGCATGGTAAATGGGAGTGTTGAGAATGTCACTGGCACTTTTTCTAAAAGCTGTATAATATCACTCCAGCTCTTTACACGCCTCTTCTCTCTCTGTCTACAGTGATATGAAACAAAAAGAAAGCTAAACTGATCTGCAACTATTTCATGTTCTAGTACACAAAGCGTCTCTGCTGAAGGTGGTTTCCTGAGCTTGTTTGATGACCAAAAGCTGTTGCAAAGTTTGCTGTAATCATTGCCTGTGATTCAGAAGCACCTCATCATAGAACCTGTGCCTGAAAACACAGGTAGGCAAATTCATACGTGAAACTGCACTTTTCAGGACTGGGTCTGCGCACTTTCCTAAGTAAGCATAAATGTGTCCGAATGGACTGGGACAGCATTTTCTTAGGGAATCAGGCTGATGAGCAGTTTATGAAGTGACATACGGGTAACTCTAGCTGGGAGGGGAAACCTCACCCACAGAACTCAGCACGATGCAGCTCTGCACCTACTGAGCCCTTCAAGAGCACCACCATAATAGAAGTCACTGCACGCAATCCCACGCTATTGAAATGCATGCTGTAGATTTATTAAGCATTTTATTTCTCCAGGGCTTTCTGTAACACTCATTACTCAAGAATCTGGGTTTTTCAGAGTTAGTAACTGTGTTTTTGTAACAACTTGGCTAGATGAACCAGCTCTGTAAATGCGAAACAGCTACAGAGGTTGAGCTGGAAATGTCTGTGATTCCGAGTGGCTGGTCAGACATGGACAGTACCAATCTCTCTTTGCATCATGGAGTTAACCATTTTCTTCTGCTCTACTTAGACCCAGCAGGAGGACCAACGAAAACATGTAGAAATCTGCCTCTCAGGTGAGGCTCCTGGACCAACCCTAGGGCAGATCAATAGTGCAGTTTTATGTCTCACTGTGCGGTCTTCAGATTCTTTAGCTGCAAAGGTAAACATGGCTTCTATTGAACATGCACAAACTGTGCTTTTGAAGGGTTTGTAACTTGACTGAATTTGGTCAGATTTTCACTGGGTAGGAAAAACAATTACTAACAGACAAGCTGTACTGTTACTACCATCTATGACTTGTGTGCTCTAAACTTCCAGATTTTGAAGAAAATGTTGCCAGTATTTACCAGAACTGAGTATTATTTGTTTCTCATCTTGGGCTAGTAAAGGCTGGGAGGGATAAATCCTAAAGCGTGCAAATTTGAACCTCAAATGGTGATGGCTTGGGAAAGCCATAAAGCGAAATGCAGGCTGCGGAATGCGAGGCTTAGGCTGGTAGCAGTCTGGGCTTCCAGCCTGCTGACATAGTTTTGTTACACACTTCTACTAAGTCATTTTCTTGTATTTGCTGTACTTTGCTACTCTTAGATGCTTTTATGCCAGGAATGTATTTACCTATATATACTTCTCCATGACAAAGTGATCTATCTGCATATACATGCAATGCAGACAGATGGAATACAATCTAGTTTATGTAGTATCAACAAACCCATGCTCTTATTTTTTGCCTTTACATTTAACTAAAATTACATTTTGAATGCCACCATCTGCACAGCAGTATGGCTCAGCAAGGCCTGCTGTTCCTAAAAGCTATTAATTGAAAAACTCTGCCTACTCTGAAACAAAACTATTCTACTTACCCCTTTTCCCAGCATTCAAGGGAAAAAAAAAGAACCTAATAGGTGTCATGAGGCATTTTGGTATTATTTTAGATAATCACAGTTGCTAAATCTAAAGATGTAACTTCTTTATATCCACCCTGTTAATTAATAAAATTGCTTAAATATAAGTTAATCACCCATGTAAATGTTTTCTTAATAGGTTTCAGGATGGGCTCATGAGCATGTCTGAGGAGCAGTCCATCTCCAGTGTTGCAAAGTTCCAGCTCAGACTCACTGCAGGACCTCTGCTGTGGAGATGTGTGAGCTGGGGACAGCTCTACAGAGCCCGTATTCTGTTCAGTTCAAAGGAGATGAATTTAATTACAAGCTGTATAATTTGAAAAGATTCTGTAGTTCAGAAAAGCTCTTAAAAATCCTTGCTGGCAAACGAAATAAATGATCCTTTGTTGCATCTCTTCATCTTTGTATGGCTGCAGGCTGTTTAACAAGGACCTCTGCTGTTCGTTTAATTTATTACACCCCCTTGCACGTCACATTCTTCCAATTTTTTTTAATGAGTTCTTGTTTTGTTGGTCTTTCACAACGTTTTTTTTCACGTCCCTTGTGTGCTTAGGTGCACCCACTCTATGTCACATAAAAAAATTGCAAATCTTCCCATACCAGCTGCTGTAGTTAATAAACTTGTAACTTTACCCTTGTTGAACTATGTCAAATCCCTGTAACATCTGGCATGTTGTAATTTCTATGCTATTGAGGGTTGAATTTTTATTTAAAACTCCCAGATATGGACCTGTCAAGAATTTCTTTGCACTGTAGCTTCTCTAAGCACCTTAAATTTCTTCTGTAAGTGTGAAGAATTTAAATTGACAACTACCAAATATTTATGGATTTTTAATTAGTTTAATTTGTTATATGGATTTTTTAAAAATTATTTTCTCTTTTGTTTTCTGATCTGGTGAGTAACCCAGCCAAGCAAATAATGGAATACCATTTCTTGCTGCTGAGTTGTTCTTTCTGTCTGTGTTACTGAATCTGTACCTGCAAATTCTCCTTGAAAGAGGAGATGGGCAGCTTTGGACAAGGTGAAAACGCAAGTGATGATGGTTAAGATAGAAAAACAGTTTTGTCTCTCTTTCCCTGTCATGTGAGATTTTTGTAGCATGACTATTCTTAATATTTTTATTAACTCTCAATTTGTGCCCTTTTCTACTTAGTGGCGCTCTCCTTATTACAACTGGATTTTAGTAGTTCTTTCCCAGGTCAGAATTAATCCTCCAGAGTTTTTTCGCTTGTATCCCATTTAGTCTCAAACTCCTGCCCTACCACCTGCTCTCTCACCCTTACATCTGCTTCCCTGTTTTTAAACAAAAATCTTGTTTAAAATCCAGGTTTACTGTAGTGTGTCAAGGAGTTAATACATTGCTCTCTCTCACTGCAATTTAATGAATCACCCATGTCTTTGATATTAGCTCATCTGAGACTACCCCAAGTGATAAATGATCTGTTCAGGCACTTTCAGGCAAACCATATCGTTAGCAATGCTTCCACAGCATCCTCTCAGCTGTGTGAAAAAGTAATTTGAAAGACAGGTTAAAGCATTTTATTGGTTTCACAAAGGGGATGAATGAGGGGAGAGACAAAACAGAACAATGCTCAGCTGGGGCCTCACTGTCACCACCTCTTCTCCTTGGTTCAAGGTTATGGGGCTGCACACCAGCTCACATACAAGGTCTGACATGTATCCTTCTCTTTTGGCTAGATAGATATAACAGTATTAATATGAAAATAAATCACTTTACATGGCGGACCCGGTGGAAACCCTTTGCTAGAAATAGGTATGACTCTTAACAGCTTTATAAAGAGATAAAGTAACGGGCCCAACAACATGCTGGCAGGAGCCATTAGAGAAGTCTGTGCAGACTGGGAAACCTGCTGAAAATAAGACATCGTGCAGTTGTATGGAAGACCCAGACACAGACTGCAGGCTGATGTTTATCCGGCAGCTGGAGAGGTCCTCAGCTTCCTGGGAACATCCCTTCTGGGCAGAGTGAGGGAAGATTTTCATCCTGTGTGTGATTTATCATTTGCAGAGTAACTCACACCAAAGCATAGCTTTACTGAGGGGAGAGAGGCACAACTGCAGTGACCTCTGCTTTGGGGTTGCTGGGCAGAGGGCTGTGTGTTATGCCAAATGTACAGCCAGCATGGAGCTCTGGGAGACTCCGAGACTTACAGGTCGTGCAATATAAGCACAACAACCCGTTCATGGGAGTGACTGTGCAGCACCACGCAGAAAGCTCATGGCGGCTATGGACAGGCCATAAACACCTGGTTTTTCTGGATGGCCAACTGCCCAGTCTTAGCTGTACATGTCTGGAGCTGCAAGCTGTAAAGAAATCCCAGGTATGCCATCCTCTCTGGCCCTGCTGAGGAAATTTGGACGTGTGGTAATCTCTATGGAGGTGAGGTGTGTGCTTCTCCCACTCCAGTTCATCTGAATTGCCCTGTAAGCTGGATCAGGTTATGTTTTCCTCCTTAAACTCTGAAGCAAGGACACAGTGCTCTACAAATATAGCTGCTTATCAAAATACCTATAAAGAGGTACCAAAAATTAGCAGTGTGCTTCATTTATTTTCTATGGTATGATGAAACACTGTCTTTTTCTTGAATGTCATGTCTATTGTCAGAGGTACCAGGATGCTTTGGGAATGGCAGTGGGCCTGGAGAGGGTAATTTATGAAGCTAATCTCCCACCGCTGACCTACAGACACATTCCAGCTGTGTTAAGGACCAAGAAATAAGATTGTTGTGACAAAGGATGGAAAGGGAATAAAACCACTCACAGTTTCTAATTGTAATTTGAATTTAGCAAAAGAATCCCTTTCTCCATGCTGAAGTGCTATCACTCCAGGGTAAATGATCATATAGCTAATAGAGATAACCAGTAACAACAGTGCAGAACAACTGTCCTTCCACATGGAAAAGTTTGAGTTGGTTCTCTGGCTGTTTTACATCAGTCATAAAACTAACATTATATAATTCCTAAAGCAAATGGCATAATTTCACTCTAATGCCTTTATAATTAACTTATTAACACTAATTAAAACTGTGGAAATCATTTATATGGTTCAGAATTTGCTACTCTCTTTCTCCATGTTTTATTTCTTGTCTGTTTTATTACTTGTCTTCACACACAGTGAAGTCTGAACTAGGAATAAAACATGGACCTCCCAAATCTACAAATTCCATCCATTGTGTTTGGTGTCTTTATGACTCTCAGATCATGCATCTCTCTTAGGGACAATGAAGACTGGTGGTGAGCTTTGACACCCTGTACATTCAGTTTATCAATCCAAAGCCAGCTAAGGCTGACAATGGCTGAGTAGTCTTTATTGACTTGAAGAGGGCATCCCATTCCATTGAACAGTTTTCACTCCAGTTCAGAATTTTTTTTTTTTGATTGCATTTCATTTCATTATAATTCCTCTTCTCTGTGTTTGTTTCACTTTGTTCCCTGATTTTGAGATTTCTTCTCCTTTAATGAATATTCTTAATTTCATGAAAGGAAATGAAATCTTGCAATTTCAGTGAGTATCATTTTGAAAAGTTTTGGTCCTTTTCACCACACCTCATGTCATCACATTCCATTTAATGGTATTCACTCAATTTCAATAGCTTATTTTTTTTGATTGGGTTTCATTTCATCATAATTCCTCTCCTTTGTGTTCGTTTCACTTAGTACCAAGATGTCGAGATTTCAATGAGTATTATTTCAGCCTGTTTCAGACCTTTTCACTGCAACTCATGTCATCCCATTGCAATTAATTGTATTCACTCAACTTCAAAATTCTCTTTATTTTTTTCAATTGCATTTAATTTCATTATATGTCGTGTCCAGTCCGTTCATTTCACTTTGTCCCCTAATTTCAAGATTTCGCTTCATGATTTCATGACAGGAAACAAAATCTTGTGGTTTCAATGAGTAGCTTTCAGCAAGTTTCAGTCCATTTCAGTGCACCTCATGTCATCCCATTACATTTAATGGTATTCACCCCATTTCTGAATTTTCTATTTTTTTTCAATTGCATTTAATTTCATCATATGTCCTATTCAGTCTTTTCATTTCTCTTCATTCTCCGATTTTGAGATTTCATTTCCTTTCGTGAAATGAAAATTCATATGTGTGATTGTGAAGGCTTGACTACATTTGCCACGTACTTTGATGGTTCTTCTGCTGTCTGCTAGGGTAAGGAGACAGAGTGAGAGGAGCATTTTCCTTTCCGTGTTTGTCCTGTGGATATTGCATGAACATTGACACCCTCATTTCTCTCAAGATTCCTCAGAGACTTTCTGTTTGACATTACTATCTAGTGCTTTTAAAGGCTGCAGCACAAGCATGGTGCGGGTTGTGGGTGGGCACTGGCAAGGGTACCCTGGCATGGTGCACAGTCCTGCATCACTGGTGGCACCGGGCTCGGAAGAACGCCCTCTCTTTCGGCAGGTGCACGTTTCATGTTCAGCCCCTCCGTGCAGACAGGGAGTTTATTGTTAGAGGGAGGGTCGTTCTTTCTGTTGTCTGATTATAGGAGGTTCTTGTACAACCAAACGGTACAGCAGCTTTTTTTTGCCTTTTGTCAGAGTATGCCAAATATTACCATGCCATTATAACTTACAAATCTGGAGCATCATTTTAAGTCCACTGATTTGTTCATATAATGGTTTTATCTTCTGGTGTGTGTTCATGTACACATAAGCACCAGTGGAAATACAATGTGTCTCTGACTCTGTGCAATTATCTACTTCACCCAACCTCCAGCAGTAGAAGTGTATTACAAATCAAGTACAGCATTATCTGAATCAGCTGGATGACAATGTCAGTTTATACCTGTAACCTTTCATGAAGCTTCTATGACCCTCTTTGGTTTTGGGACATAAGAGACTATTTGGGGTAACATTTGAGATATATGTGAAACCTGTATTGAGGCATTATTTTACCAAAAGATGATGCTTTGTCTTATGTCTTGGAAAGTCCATTGTGTTTAATTCCCTAATCTCCAAGTAAATGTTACCTTGGGAGCTTCCTAAATTAATTAGGCTTTTGTTTGCATATATCAGTGAGGCTCCTATTTAGCTTATTTGGAGACTCTGTCAAAAAGAAAAAAAATTACACAGTGAATATACTTTTCCTTGTACTGGTTACTGAGCCTCAGCAAACTTTTATATTTTTTCAAATTGTGTCTGTTCCAGAGGGCAGCCAGTCTTGATTTGAAGATAAGAAAGGATGGAAAGTCTTTCCTAAAACCATTTTGTATCTAACTTCCAGTTATTAGTTCTTGCCATTCCTTCCTTTCTGTTGGTCCATAGATCCATTCAATACGCTATTTGTCATCATGAAAATGAGCATGCCTGCTGTGACTAAGTCAACTTAGTCTTCTAGGGCAATTCTCTGAGCTCCATAGACTCAACATCTTAAGTTTCCTACAAGAAATAATTTTTAATAATTCTTAGATTATTCTTTTAGATTTTCGTTTTTAGACATCTCCTTTCTTACTCATTCTGTGTAAAATATGAATACCAGCATTATGTGCAGTATTTCTTCACATGCCCTATGCAAATATGAAATCACTTAACTACATTATTCACTGCTCTCTTTACACAAAGGGATCACAAGAATCAGATCTACTCCTTTTGCCAGTTTCATACTGAAAATTCATATTCTGTTATTTTTCACAGTTTGGTCTTAAAAAAAAATGTATCAGCTTGATGATCCTCTCCCTTTTGCCTCAAAAATCTTGTTCATATTTTCCAGTATTTATCCCTGCAGGACACTTAGGTTGGTCATTCTACAATATCTTTTTTTTTTTGTGTCCTTTCTCCATTCTCAAATGTGGGTACTATGATGGGCTTTTGCATTGTTCTGGTACTTCTCTTTTTCCCCGTGAATTTTGAAAGGTGTAAATATCAGTTCATTCAGGTCCCTGAGTTTACTACAGTTGGTGGAAATGAGACTGTTTGTGTATCATAGGTAAGTAATCTCCAGCTTGTCTTTGTTCTAGCCTAAACTGTTACCACTTTATCACTGATGTTAATTGTGTCAGCCACCTGAGCCCAGTTTACTTTCTTAATGAAGATAGAAGTGGAAAGATTGAAGAAGAAAAAAGGTACAAAATGAATTGCCCTTGCAAAAGCCATCTGCTACCAGCTTTTTTTCCATCTAGTGAAGGACCAGGTCATTCAGTTTATTTTGATTTATCATATGTAATCCATTGTAACCCTTCCCTTCTCTGCCTCAAATATTTTCCAAATGTGTTAGTTTTACACTACTGCTTGCTCTGTGTTGGGCTATCTTTTCCTCATTGTGAGGAGCCTCTCATATAATTCTCATTTCTGTGTGAAATTCCTTTCTTTTCTTTTAGCAGTGTAGAGGTTTTTTCAGTGAATTATGGTTTATGGACATTCTTCTCAGGTGAACTGCCCACAACAGTGCTTTAGGAGTGCAGTCAAATGTCACTCGTGGTGCAAAATGGTCTCATATGATTTTAATCTGATATTAAATATTCCTTCTTTATTTGCCTCTGATGAAATGCCCTCAAACGTCTACAATCAAATTACTTCCTCACTAATGGAAATTCTTAATGACCTTTTATAAATGTCTCGATACACCAGCATCTCAATTTTCCGGCAAATCTTACAAAAATTCATAAACGTGATTGCTGCCCTTCAGAGAGATCTCAGAGTCTTAATAAAATTTGTTAGAAAGTGACCTCTCACTTAGAGTCAGCTCTGCCGACTCAGTACATATCTCAGTGCCACAGCTATCAGCAAATCTGGACAGTCAGTGTCAGGGCTAGCCTATTGTGCAAGTGGCTGGCTGGCAGCGAGATGCCTGGTAGATAACTATCTGCGTGAAAAATCCCGTGAAGAGACAAGAGTTGTTAATCGAAATCCCTACTGCAAAAGAGTCATTAGAGCTTTACTTGACTTGTGTCCGCACTGTGTCAACAGGAGTGCTCGGTGGAAAGAATGGTCCACAGGGCTTGCTTGCTGTGTGATGTGGGCGTCTGGAGAGACTGCTCACACTCTGGAAGTGCCCTGCAGGTTGGACCCCGGGAAACAGAAGAGGGGTCACCAACGCTGGAAACCGTTCTGGGGCTCAAGTACAAAACACAGCAGCACCAGTGAGAGGCAAGCATGTATCCTCCGTGAAAAAACCCTAAGGGAAGATGTTGAGTAGGGAATGTTTTGAGAAGGCAGTTTCAGGAACTTGATGGTTACTCAGTACCTAAGTGTAGCTATGAATTCTTGGATATGGACAACTAAAACATCATTAGGATTTTATTCTGCCTTGTGGATCCTGCCTAAGGTCAGGAGAAATAATGTGCACAGTTTGCACAGAGCACAGGAATAGAACAAGGCAAATGCTCTTGTATATCCACCAGTTCCGAAATATCTCTTAGAAACTGTGTTCTGTTCTTTTTCACACTGCTCAGAATGTCTTAGCAAGGGTTTACTCCCCTTGAAAAGTGTCTACAGGGACTTAGCCTTTTTTCCTCAGGAAAAAAAGAAAGATAATAAATTAATAAAAATAAATTTTACAAAATGTTGTTGATTCATTAGCTTCAGCAGGGTGCCAGATCGAACATCTACGTGGAAACAGCCTTCCACGGCTCTGACCTGCATTGCAAATTGTCTGTAATTTAATAGTGAGTGAAGCTTAGGGGGAGCAATTGCTTCAAATGTTTGCTGCCATTAGCTTAAGGGAGAGGAAATGAGAGGAATCCAGAAGTTTTCATTTCCAAGCGAAGCATGTCAGACAGCACAGCACAAGACCATTTTAAATTGCAATATGGCATCATATTAAACAGAACCCATCTGTGTTTCCTTTGGCTTTGCATCAGTTTACATTTTTTCTTAGATGTAGTAGTAGCAAATGTCAGAGCTTTTTCATTATTTCCCATAATACAAAATTAATATGTGACTATCTGTAAGTCTATAGCTCTCAGTTGACCCATTGCTGCAAACACTGAGCTGCTCATCTTCTCAGAAGTATGAGCAGTGAACTTAAATGGACACAGTGTGAAGTGACTTCTATCAAAGTCTTTTACTGCTGTTAATGAAATAAGAGAATAGTAATTAATGTAGAATGATGCCTGAAAATGAGTGGCAAGCAGTAGCAGGTACTGATGGGCTGGATAGTGATACAGGCCACCAGCACAGTATGTGGATGGACCTGGGTTCCAGCGGGATGTTTGGGCTGTACCTCTGCAGCACGAGGGAGGAGGCTGGGGCTGGGCTGCCTGAGCAGGGATAGGGGCGGCCAGGGCTGAGCTTGGGGTGGAGGCCTGGGGCAGTGGGGCCTTGAGATCTGATCCTGCCTATCTGGGGGAAAAGGACGGGCAAGTGGTGCCTGCTGAGCTGGTGGCTGGGCAGGAGGCTCGGGGAAAGAAGGGATCTTGCTGGGGACAGCATCAACCATCAGCTAAGGAATGGCCTGTGATTTTAATTGCTGATTCCGAGGCATAAGCGGTTTCTTACTCTCGGAAGTGAGGATGTGAACATTTAAATTAAAAGAGCTGGGGGTTTGTGACACTGGGGATGAGAGATTGATATGCTGCAGCAAGGGTATCCAAACATGAGGCCATGCATGCCTGAAAGAGAGCTCCTCGTGTGCAGCCTGAGCCTGCCAGTGCTGCCATCCTTCACCTCCCCGAGGGCTGACAGCTTTTGGGGCTGGCAGGAAAACTGCACTGAGATGGGCTGTCAAAGCTGCCTGCAAGGGAGTCACCAGAATGGGCCTCTGAATGGGACCCTGTGGGCAGCTAACACAGAGAGATGACCTCTGGAAAGATGAGATTTTGATGATTCCTGTAACTTAAAGGACTGCCTACTGAGTTGGCTGTGAGTGGACCTTTGTTTTGAAGGGCTTCACTGCTAGGGAGAGGAGAGGTGGATGCTTTCGATAGTCAGGGATGGTATAGTTAGAGATGATCCCACTTCTGACATTGCTTTTTCAGGCTTAAATTCCATTTGGCAGTGAGAGAACCAGGGGAAGGTGTTTGTGATGTGCCAAATGCTATTTGCATGTCAAACAGTGGTGTTCTGGCTGGGGTAGTTCAAGGGTTCTTGGGATCCTCCACCAGCTCACAGGGTACAGCAAGGGAATGAGTGCAAATTTTCAGGTGTATAAAGTGGGATTTTTCTTGTTGAACTGCAGAGAATCATCTCATCCTAAGGCCAGCATGCAAATTGGTTCAGGTGAATTTGTCTCTGCAGACATCCAGATATTTTTCAGAGTAGGAGTCTTACTGACCATCTCTGTCATTGATGTTGGTATTCTCTGTGTTCAGAGGGATGG
The DNA here is from genome assembly GCA_014706295.1 of Lycocorax pyrrhopterus obiensis. Lineage (NCBI taxonomy): Eukaryota > Metazoa > Chordata > Aves > Passeriformes > Paradisaeidae > Lycocorax > Lycocorax pyrrhopterus. The sequence goes on along the minus strand of JACSVZ010000004.1, from coordinate 68,207,655 downwards.
GAGCTGCCTGCCACCAGCAGTAGCCTGTGGAAATGACCTATTGAGTCTGTCTGCATCCTGCTGCTGTAGCACTATCAGATATGCTGGTGAAATACATCATTCTCTTTTATGAGATTTTCCCCTCTGTTGATTCCAAGTCCATAGTTAATCAGGCACAGGCACCAAAGTGGTACCTCTCAGCAGCTTAAAAAACAACATGGAGGTTGTTGCAATTTACCCAGCCTGCTACTGCATTATGTAGGCAAAGACAGAGATAGACAAGGTCACTGACTTGTGTGGCACTTGCTTCAAGAGCAAAACAAGAGTGGCAATTCAGGAAAGACTCATCAGTGACTCTGACAAAGCCAAGCTAAAAACATGAGGATCACTTAATGTATTTACAAAATTCAAGAGTCACCTAAAGCAGTACATGTAAGTCTTCATTTTCCTCTCATGGAAACTGTGAAACATCAAAAGACAGAAGCACTGATATTTTTTGTTTGTTTTTTGTTTTTTGTTTAATAACTTTCAGCAGATTTGCTTTTCTTAGTTAACCTTCTGGGTCACTTTCTGATTCTTCTGGTTTGTTATTACACGTACTTGTGACAATCATGGGAGCTTTGCACTGATTACAGCAAGTGTGTTCAATTAGATCAGGCTTTTTTTGGGTAAGAATGTACAAAAACTGAGATGGATCAGAGGCTAGTAGAAAAATGTCACCTAGTCTTTTAAATAAGAGTTTTAACTTATCTATCTAATACTATGTCTGTCTTTTGAAGCAACCAAAATTGCTTGTGGGATCTCATTTTTCCCAAGATGTTAAGGCTCCCAAAAGCAAAGCAGAAGCATGAACTGGACAGTCATGAGAATAGGCAATGTTTCTGTTTTCTAAAACTTATTTTTGAAAGCTTTTCTATTTTCTTGTTCCATTTCAGTGTCTTGAGGTTTTCTGAAAGTGTAAAGTCCTGTGCAGCCTGAAGAGATGTAATGTAGGGTTAAGGAAAAATGGTTGTGGTGCTTTCTAATGTCTGCTCAGTGATGTAATGCAATGCAGATTAATGCCTCTCCTCCAGCTGGCAAACTCCTATGGAACTCATTCACACACTCACAAGTACATACACCCACTCATGCCTTTTCCCTTTTTGTGGCCTTAAAAAAACACCCCAAACCAAAACCCCCATGAGAGTCTGTTTCTGCTCACAGAACTAGCAGATCCTGGCCTGCTCTGCTGAAACATGATTAATGAAGTGTAAGTGGATAGTTTTCTTATCGAAGGGCTACTGACAGATTAAAGGCTGATTAAAGTTGACTGTTGTTTATATATGAAAGGAGGCACCTACTTGATTCCTGGTGGGCAGCAGTCACTATGAAAGTTTGTTTGCTTTTGATGGAGATGAAGGATGGACAGAAGGATTCCTGGAAGAGTACAAATTTTTCTCTAGGATGGAGCAGCCAAATGCTTCCTATGCAGTATGTCCCAGCTTTTATATATTAAAAGGTATATAAATGCATTGAGAGTAAGGAGGGGTGAAGAGCTCTTGTGGAAGCACTCAATAAATCCTGCATCAGGTAATAAACTCACTGATATCAAAGGGCTCATCTGCTCCTTAGAGATAAGCTCTTATGTAATTTGATACTTATCAAAGACCCATGAGTTTGCAAAATTTAGTTGGGAAATCTTCTGAGCAGAGGCCATGACAAGCCATTTGTGAAAACAGCATGATATATTTCATAGATGTCAAAGCACTAGAGCAGTCTTCCTTGTAGTATCTTAGAATGTTTGAATTTCTTGCTGAAGCATGAGAAACTGGGGAAAAGAACTAATGCTAGCTCAGACATATGCAAAATATCTTTAAGCTGAGAAGATTTGGCCACTGGGAAGCCTGTGAGCTGTCTCTCATGGTGCTTCATTATTGCTTACAATATACAGTGCTCCACCCTAATATCTACCCCTGTGTGCCACGACAGTGCACAGTTGCAGCAGGTTTTCATGGTGTGCATCCTGCCTGGCAGCTGCCAGCTTCATTCAAGACAAGTCTTGTTTGCAGCTTCCCCCACCTGCCTTGGAAGCTGTGTTTAAGCTGGTTCTTGCCTGAGTTGGGTTAAACTTGTACTTGTACCTGGTCTTGCACCTTGCTGACCCAGACTCAAGGCTAATGCCTTGACTTGAGCAAGGCTGATGCCTGTCCGGCTGTGCCTTTTATCTGTGGCTTGCCTTGGTCTTCTTCCATTTCAGACTAATCATCAAATAACTGTTTCCCACTGGTGATGAACATGTACAAGGAAAATCAGTTGCAAGTTATTGCCCTTACTTTTAGAAACCACTCTCTGAAAACAGGATCAGCCTCTCTTGGCATATTTCACGGTCACATTAATTTTCCTTTCTAGAAACTGCCTTATTTTGTCCTGATCCTATTGCTCATGATAAACATGTGCTGGCTAATAATAATTGACAACCATAATTTCAGCAACAAAAAATTTGAAAAGTTTTGAAAGTCTATTTGCAAACATGTCAAGTGGATATTTTTTAATGCATACTTTGATATCTTCCTTTTATTTTCTCTGTTGGTGTCCATAATTTAGTTTCCCTGCAGTAGACATCACAGTATTTACAGTGTACAGAGACATGAACACTATTGAAAAATAGGCTATTCAGGGTTTGTTTTATTAGTTCAACATCACCAAATAAGTTTAGGTGAGTTGGAAGAAACTTTTTTACCTCAGAGAGGTAAAGAGCCAGGCTACTGTGTCCATGTTGAGGATGTTTGAAATTAGGTTAGTGAAAAAACTGTGAGTTGTAGTTCTTGCCTATTTTCACAGTCCAGCACCACAACATCATGCCACAGCCTGCCCTGACATGGCAGGATGCAGGAGAGCAGCTGGCCCTGCTCTGTGAGGAAAGGACCAGCACTGCTGAGAACCACCCTGTGGGGTATCATTCCTCACTAATGAGCTTAAGTGGAACCAGGTGGAGTGCAGAGGCAACACGAGGAGAGATTTTGTAGAAAGCCCTGGTGTCAGTGTGACTACATAAATAAATGGAGGCTTTCTTATTCAGATATGAAACAACTGGACAGCTGAAGAAGGATGCTAACAATCCAGAGGGAAACACTTAGCTTTGCACTTTGTTTTGAACATATAGCAATGTCTGGCTGTATTTTTTTGTGGTTGTATGGAAGGTTGTTTTTCTTATGTTAACCAAAATAAGTGTTTCTCATTTTCTCTGTCACTAATTTACATAGTCTTAAAGACTTAATCTGCTTCCTTCCGGTTCCATTAAAACCTAGGTGAGAGCTTGGCTTTTGCAAGAGGCTGTGTTAACTGAGACATGAACCTCCACCCTCCTTAAAGGCTGTTCCATATGTTGTAGATAGGCCTGCATTTATTAGCTGCATTTATTCTCACCACCTCCAGACATTGAATTCAACAGTTAAGACAGGAGCTTGGTGCCTTTCTTACATCTTTCTATACCTGACCTAGGAAAATGCACATCTTCATCCCGTTTGGAATAAATTGCCCTGTGATGTTGCCTTTCTCTTTCCATCCACATTAAGCAAGTCTGTGGTGACTGTGTACTATACCTGTCTCCAGTAAGAGATATGAATCTAGGCACACACAAGTGAGTGCCAGGATGGTATTTGATGTTGACTTTTTGTGGCCAAGAGGTATCTTTGTACAGAAGAATTTGCCTTTTTCATGACTACCCCCTATGTTTGGGTATTTTTTTATTTAACCAAATTCTGTTATAGTATTTGGTATGCTCATTAAGATTCCAGATGGCTTTTTTTAACAAACACAATGCATGAAACCACTGAAAGGCAAACTCTGTGGAATCCCTTTGGATTCCCTATAAATATTTAGCTTCCACTCCACTTTCTAGCTATCTTGTTGTTTCTGTCCTATAATAAGATCCTTTAATATAGCTCCCAGAGCTGTAGTATAGAACCTTACACCTTATAAAAATGAAATTTGCAATGGATGTAAGGAAATTATATCAGAAATATCCCTGCAAACAGCTTGCCAGTGAGTTAGTGTCAAGGCTGGCATTATGCCAGCACTGGGCGACCACTGCTCTTGGATGTTTTTCTAAAGTTTATTTTTTTCTAAAGTTTAATTTTTTACATATGTTCATTCCCCAGCCCCCAAAGAAATATTTTTGCAATGATCTTTAAAAAACCAAAAGAAATCAATGCCAGCCACTGGGTCCTTAGAAGAAACTTTTAACAACAAGGAATGTAGTACACACACAATAGAACTAAATACCCTGACTATAAGAAACAGATTTCTTTAAAGATAAAGATTGTGATCAGCAGTAAATAAGACAAAATAGAGCTTTTACCAGGGAGAAAAAAAAAAAGTGAAAGGAATGAAAAACCCAGTGTGGTGAATTCTTTATAGGGCTAAGTCTTGCAGATCAGGGCAGAAGTTCCATTACTGCTAAGTTTTGTTACTATATCAGGTAGAAACATGGGAGTATTTAACGTGCATTGCAGTCAGCACTTTCAATAAAACTCCTCTCTGGGGGATGTCTGCAGCCAGTGTTTGCATAGATTTCACTCTGTGTAATTTGGTATAAATCTCTATTGCAAATACTTCTGCATGGCAAGGGAGTTGTTCTTGCCACCAGAGACCTTTTTTAGCAATCAAAATCCAAGCAGACCCCTACCCTGCAAAACCAAACAAAACCAAACGTTCCTAACCCTAAAACTCAAAGACATGGAGCCCTTCCTCTCAATGCCATAGAATCACAGAATGGTTTGTGTTGAAAGGGACATAATAGATGATCTAGTTCCGACCCCCCTGCTATGAGATGGGACACACTCCGCTGGCCCCGGTTCCTCAGAGCCCCATCCAACCTGGCCTTGAACACTTCCAGGGATGGGGCATCCACAGCTTCTCTGGGCAACCCGCTCCAGTGTTCAGCATCCTCACAGTAAAGAGTTTCTTCTGTATACCTAACATAAATTTCCCCTATTTCAGTTTGAACCCATTGCTCCTTATCTTATCACTACAGTTGCTGATAAAATGTTCCTTTCTGGTTCTCTTGTAGGGCCCTTTAAGGTACTGGAGGGTTGCTATGAGGTCTCACAACCGTCTCTTCTCCAGGCTGAATATCCCTTGCTTTCTCAGCTTGTCTTCACAGAAGTGCTCCAATCCTGCAGGATTTTCAAGTTGCTAGGACTGCAGGCTGACTCACACCTCATTCAATCAGGTGTTGCAAATCCTCAAATATGGCAATTTCATTGTTTCGCCGAGCACCTGTTGTAGTGTTCTCATGTTCCTTTTGACTCTTTTCTGCTATGGATGAACAGGTCAAATACCCTCTTTTCTTCTTCACAGATTATGTTCCAGACCTCATTCAATCATCAGTCTCCTGGGGGCTCTTGCCCAGAAGCTGGAAGTTTTCTTTGCGAGCAGCACTCAGTGCAGTACCCCAGCTGAAGTCAGGCCAGTGCTGTGTAGGATGAAGAGATGATCCTGCCAGTGCTGCAGAATAATTTTCTATTTTTTCACCTCAGTGTGATGTTTCCCTTTTTTTGCAGTAGCATGATGTTGTTGACTCATGTTCAGCTTGTGATCCATAGTAACTGCCAGCTCCTTTTTTTCAGAACTGATTAGTCATCTGCCATCCAGCACCTGTGCAGCTGACAGTTTAACTACCGTAAATTCTGCACGTCTCCTTTGAATATTATATTTCTGTTGGACTGTGCCACTGATTTATCATGATAATTTTGAATTCTATATCAGTCTTGCAATGTGTTCCCGTGTCTGCAAATGTGATAAGCCCAGAGCAATCATGACAATACTGTGTTGCAATGGGCTCTGGGTATACCTTGTGGGACTACCTATGATACATAGCTGCATCCTTATAAAAGCTGCAGATAACTCCCCTGATATGGTTAGCCAGTGCATTCTACACCCTTGGATAGCAGTTTCATGTATTTCATATGTATCTAGGTTAAGTGTGATAATGCCATATCTGACAAACAGAAAAAAGTACCAACATCATAGGAGCTGTTATTGTCCACACACAGTCATTGGTGTTTGACTGAAGAAACAAGCCCACCTGTATACAGTTATTCCCTGTTAAGAATGGCAAATAATTTTAGACTGTAGAAGAATTCAGGCACTGAGGTACCAAGACATAATGAAGAACTATGAGAAAGAATGATGAAAATAAGATAGCTCATTCTTAACCCATGCTGAATCAACTTTCATCACTTAACCTTCACTGCCCTGATGCAAAATACAATTGAGGTCCGGTAGAACCAAGCAGAGTGGGCGGTGTGGGTAAGGAAATTTTGTTTTTCCAATAGGAATTCTTCTGCTTTGTGTATCATTACAATGTACCGTTAGAGAAAAAATACCATAAAGAAGATAAAAAACAGGTGGGACTACAAAACATGTTATGGGACAGATCCATGGTGGTATGTATGGAGAGGTTACAGGACCTGGATGGAAAGCAGGACTGGGTTTTAAATGAAAAAATCTTATACCTTTTTTTGGAAAAAGGAGAGCTACAACGTAATGAACCAAGGTACCACTGGATTACACCTGTTTTACAGTGAGAAGAATGTGATGCCAGGACTTGTCCTATTGAAGTTGGCAGGAGTGTGGTAGGGGTGCCAATATGCCCAAGGTTTCCATGACAAATCCCCTCTTTCCATCACAATGTCCTGCACTGTGCTGAGTCTAGGCCTTTTCTCACTCTGCATTTGCCATGTAACACTTTGTGGTCTGCTCTTAGCACTTCAAAAGGCCAGCTGCTCTCTCTGATTATCAACTAGCTTTTTATCTAGAAATAGAGTGTAGTTACTGTCCTGGGGAGATTCTGAGCTGGAATATATGCAAATATATTTGACAGGTTTTCTGAGGCTCACTCTTGGGGGTTAACATAAATTTTCAGATAGGATAAAAGTCAGCAGCACATCCAAATATTCTTAAAGCATTTTACGACACTGAAGATTGTTCTACTTTATATATATGCTTTCTCTCATTAATGTGCTAGTACACATCAAATCCTTATTTTCAAAAGGAAAGGATATGGACAGTCTCCTTCTCTGTGCAAAACTTGGGACCTTTAGTGGACATATGTGCCTTTTGTATTAATTCGTGCATTGTATCTGTTCTCCAAACCCTTACACAATCCCTTCTTGAAGCTCAATGAGAATGACATGCAGTGATAGGTTTGTTTCAAGCTCCATTTCTTCCGGGCTTGAGTTTCGTGTGGTAGTGTGAGAAAAGACACAGCAGATGGCAGTGCATGACATCAATTATCTCTGCTGCGCACTCCTGTTCCCAGCGGTAATTGCCCAGAGCCGGTGAGATTACACCGGAGGGCACCCCCCACTCCCTGGCTCCGTGTAGAGGAAAGGAAGAAACCTCTGTGAACCAGTGCACTCTGAGGCATCACTTTTGCTTGCTGGATCAAGACTGCTGAATCAGCAAAAAAAACTGCCCCCAGATTTAAGCAGCTTTATCCCTGGCAGGAGACTCTGAAGGCCTCCTACGTACAGAGAGACTGCAGCTTTCAGCAGAAACCAGTCCCAGGGTATTTCTGTTTTCACCCATGTTTTTATCTTCCACAACATGATTCATATTCTTAACTGCTTTGCTGCTTCAAAATCTAGTCAATTTGCATGTCAAATTAATTTTTCTCCATTTATCCTCATAGTTCTGTTTTTGGGTGAATGTTAGAGTGCTCATTTTCAGTGCTCTGTGGTCTTTGAACTAATATCTGGCACAGAAATAATGATGGCATTAAACAAAATTCCCTTACCAGGTCATGATGTGTTTCATCAATTTGATCTGGTGCAAGGGACCATCTGAAATAGGAGAAAAGGGAAGATGAAGGGGAAAGGGAGGAAACAGGATTTTCTTGAATGCTAACACAGGACTGCTTTGATAACAATGACCAAGAAAACAAGGAAGTCAGTCGGCAAATTAGAGAGTTTTGAGTAGAAAACATTGCTTTTAACCGAAACATTTAATTACGGAGCTTTTAGGGAGAGCCCAGTGGATCACAAAGATGACAGAGGAATTGGATCACCTCTCCTGTGAGAAGAGACTGAGAGAGCTGGGACTGTTCAGCCTGGAGAGGACTCAGGGAAATATTACCAATGTATACAAATACCTAAAGGGAGGGTACCAAGAGGGTGGAGCCAGGCTCTTCTCAGTGGTGCCCAGAGGCAATGGGCCTGGCAATCGACACAAACTGAAACACGAGAGATTCCCTCAGAACATCAGGAAACAACTTTTCAGTGTGAGGCTGACTGAGCACTGGTACAAGTTGAGGAGTCTCCATCCCTGGAGATCTTCAAAAGCTGTCTGGACACGGTCCTGGGTAACCAGCTCTAGGTGGCCCTGCTTGAGCAGGGTGGTTGGACCAGATGACTTCCTGAGGTCCCTTCTAACTCAACTGTTTTGTGATGCTGTGAACCCAAAGAGATGCCAACTCCTGAACTGTACTCTCCTGCACAATTCTGGTACTTTCCAATGTCTCATTGAAAACTGCTTGGATCATTATTAGATAAAAAGAATACCTGAAGTTGCAATTGAAAAACTAGTCTTAGACAATGCCCAAACATTGCCTCAATATTCAAATTCCAGAAGATTTCCTGAATCTGCTAAGTTACTATCCTAGTGCTACTTTCCAAAGCACCTCAGCAAATATGCCATGTGCTACTTTTTTCAGAATGACATGTTTGGAATGGATCATGAAGTGACAGAAATGCTGGGATAGTAGAAGAGGTTGTCTCTTCTATTTATAACAAATTTTGCACCTGGACAAGTAGCAGGTAACATCATCCTTGCATCACCTGGAATTCAAATGAAGGAATTATCTTGTTATCTTTGTTTTGATTGAATATTCTCTCCCTTCAAATAAAAGACAGACATTTTGTTAATATGGCAGTTTTAATTACCAGAAATGGAAAATTCTAAAATATGGAAAAAATATAATTACCAAATCTGTGAAAAAAAGAATCTTTCTTTTCAATAACCTGAGATGCTGACAGAATCTATTTAAGAAAATCAAAAAATCTGCAAGTGTCTTATTAATCTTCTTGAAAGAATCACTTTTTTTCAAGCAAAGACATGATCAATATGTAAAAACGTGTGTGGAACCATCTAGTAACAGCAATTTTTTGTCAGTTCTCTTATTCAGCATGGATTGGTTGCCCTCTATCCTGAATAATTTTGGACAAGAAGGTGTAGAAAAATATTTTGATTCTTTCTACTACAGGATTAGAAAATTGCTTTAGGATCTTTCAATTAAAGACAGGAAGATTCATGTAGGATCTGCTTCTTAAAGCATATGCTCTCGTTCAGTAATGACTAAATAGGAGAAAAGTCTGTTCTCAAATAGGTCTCTGCAGGGAGCACTGATTGGGAATTAGGTGAGGAATAACTACAGAAAGAGGTGCATGCATCAAAGGCTTAGCCTGTGCTCCTCAAGGAGTTGTCGAGACAACATTCCTGGGGAACAAATGTCCATGTCATGACCATCCACTTAGAGAGAGTCTCTGACTTTCATCTGAGAAAGGCCAAAAGATTAATGAGTAAAAAGTCTACATTTTTTTCTTTTTCCCTAGATGCCTTTCCTCCAGAAGAGGCTTGGATGCCCGGAAATGTCAAAAGCACTGTGGGGACACTTGCACATCTGTGAACTGGTGAAGCAGCTCATCAGTCAGAGTAGCTGATTTGGGAAACAAGGATACTGCAGCTAATGCCTGTTTCAAATTCTCTTTATAGAGTTAGCTTAGGATTTTATAATGTATAGCATTAGCACTTCAGAGACCCTCATCTTTTTTTAGAAACTAAGGGCAAATTTTGACAGTAATCTTTCTACTGCTTAACTCAGAAGAAAAGCAGCTATTAAAGAAAACAGCTAACTTTCAGTAGTCCTCATATCACCAATAGTCACCACCCTTGTGAATTTTTCAGAACATATGATCACTAGTTCTCATGCTGAAGAACAAAACAGTATCAGTGAGAGATCTCTGCAAAGTCACAAGATTATCCCACTTAGAATTTCAACACGGTTGGACTTTGTCTGACACAGTTTAATGCCCCTGACACTACATCTGCGTGTTTTGAAACGGGGTGTACTTCCTTTGCCAGTAAGATAGGCTGCTTTCTCAGGCTCCTTTGGAAACAGGGCAACCAGAAGAAAAGACCTGGACTGATAGTGCCACAAACCAGGATATCTTATAGTGAGACAAACTGAACTCCTGAAAGCCTGAAATCTTGCAGTACAGCTAAGGAACAGCAGAAAATGCAAATTTTTCTCCCACTTAGCTGAGCTGCTACATTTTCTTTCCTACCCTGTTTCTCTTCTGATGCAGTTTGCTTTGAGTGTTGCTCTGTGACCTCCAGGCCAGATAAATTCTTTCAGAATCTCATTTTTCTATTGCAGCCCTCACAGAAAGCTGTGATTTTTCCTTCCAAACTGAGCCGAAGAGTATGTGAAATTTCTCTGGTTTTCCTGGAACATGCTGCTATTGGTTGCTATTTTTCTACTAATGGTAGACACTAATGCTCCTGGACTCTGGGTACTGGTTAGTTATTGTAACAAATAGTCATTCTGGAGACAAGCAAATAAACCGGGAAAGTAAAGCTCCCACCTCTGTTGATTTACTGTTAAGCCAGAAGAGTAGATCTGCTAGCCTGCCTATGTTACCTCTCCAAGAAATTCTTGCCTGGTCCTACTGCACAGAACATGAATAGGTTTAAAAAAGTAAGGGGAGGCAGTAACTTTGCACCAAGAAGGACATGAATTGGCAGGTTTGACCCACTGCTCATTACAATTCCTTCTTACACTGACCTATTTTCAAGCACTGCGCCTTTTTTTATTTCATGCTTTTACCCTGCTTTTGTCTTTGGCTAAGTTTTGAGGGTCCACTCGCAGGAGAAGAGGGGCGTCAACTATTCACCTGTTTATAGATCAGATTTGCCTTTTTTCTCTTTAGACTAAGTAACTACAACTTAAATCACTGTTATAGTAGTGTGTGTCTGGAGTTTTTCAATCTTGACTGTATCTTTCTTGAGCAAGGGCATCCAAAACTAAACAGATGTTTCTCCCGCAATCAAATTCGTTCATAACAGGCATTCAGAGAGTATTGCTGAAATATTCATGAGCCTTAGGAGATAACAATGCATGAATACTAATGAATAGTAAGTTGTATGGTGCTTTAAACAATGACACAACAAAGCAAGTCCAAACTAAACCATCACACAGTTAAACATTTCCTTAGCTGCATAGTCTTAGGTGGAGCTTTCACACGTGGTTTTTCCTCTAATATTCACAGTATATGGAGAAAAAAGGCGGTGCAGAAAAGTGCATTTCAGTTTACAAAGACACTTTGCCAATGTATTTAATCTGTCTTGAATCAAGGAGTCCATGAGACAATGTTTACTAGCTTCATCACTACGACTATTCCTAAATGGATAACTGTGGAATATATTTAGGGCTAATTAGAAATTTTTCAGTTTATTTTTTGAAATTACAATTGAAGATGATACAACAACTTATACTGCACGCACACAATCACCACCAGCTAAGGCTGGAAACTGTGGTTTTGCCTGGGAAATTTCTAATATTAATTGTAATTTTTCAGTCTTGACATTTTAATCAAAACCAGAACTTTTTGATCACATTTCCCCCTTTACTAATTCGATGTCAAACAACCAATGACTATTTGGACCATTGCAATTGTCAAGCTGTTGGGCATGAAAACAGACAGCAAATACTTTCACAATTTGGAAACAGCAGGTTTGTGGTGGGCTCAGGTTTTACTCTTGTTGAAACTGGCCATTGTGGCATAACTAAAATCACTTCAGATTTGTAGTCCATCCTCACTGAACACCTCCAGAAGTGAAGTGTAGTGATCTGAGCGCGGAGGTGAGGGATTTGACAGCCCAACTCACTGGCCATCAACACGTGCTCTTTGGCGTCTCTGTAGACTTGTGTCTTTGCCCCGATGACAGGACAGTCTGGCACCACTGTAACACAGAGCAGTGCCACCAGTGAGGATGTTGCTGTCTTCTACTTTCCAGTCTTTCTGGTGCCTTGTCGCTTTCAGTTGAGAATGGCTGCATTATGCAAATGCTGCGTTTTCAGCCCTGGGTGTTCTGCACTCCCCTGTGCTAACACAGGAGCTGCTTTAGCCCAGTGCACTGAGATGAGAATATCCCCTCCAATACTCTATGACTTATCCCATTTTACACCGTTTTTAAATTACAAATTACATTATTCCACCTCCCTGCTCCCAGTGTTTAAAGCTTCATTACCATGGAATTTCAGATGAAATAGAAATAAAGATACCAAGAGACGTTTACCGACAACCTCGGTGACTGATGAGTTCCAGTGCTTATCAAGACAACCCCTCTCACAAACATGATCAAATGCTGAAAACACTGGCACTTCACAAGCATGTGTCACCAGGAGATGAGAAATCTTAAATGTTTTTTTTAGGGAGGGTTCAGGTAGTCAAAATACCATAAATGATAAAATCTGTGATTTATAGCACAATGGCTAATTCAGAACAATGACTTGTCATGTTTTTATCAGGGAAATCATGTAAGATTGATCATATAAGGAAAGGCGTAGTGCAAAAAGCAAATGGAAGGTAACTATAAAAGGAGATGCTGGCTGTCGTTCTGGTAATAATGCCTGTTATCAATCTGTTTAATTGTCCCAGGAGATTGCTGGTGGGAGAGCACGTACACCTGATGAGTGGTAGAGCTCCCAGAGGCTCTTTTGGCCCCCGGAGTTTTTCTGTGCTTTACTGTGAAACAGGGACAAGTCTTGCAGGGGTGGTACCCGTACAACCAGCCTTAGTGGCAACCTGGAGAGGAGAAATTGTGATAGGACTTGTGAACATAAGCCCCACAAATGCAATCTATTTGGGTTTATTTTTTTGTCCTTTGTGTTAATGTCTTAGAATTCGGACAAAATAACAAGTGTTTCCATCGGTACCTATGTTTTCTGAAACATTGAATTTGTCATCAGATATTTATCATTCACTGGAATATTAGAAAGGAAGAATTATTCTGACTGAATCAAAATAATAATTACTTTCAAATATTTGTTCACTTCCATATATTCAGCCAAAGGAATTCATAACATGTTGTTTATTATCTTTACATCTATACCAGCATTCGCCTAAATACTTGTAAGGTTGTATTTGTTATTTTGCAAATCATTTTGTATATAGCATAGAGAATCTTACAGCTATAGAGAACCTTATTTACCAGGACAGCCTTCAAAAGATTCACAGAAAAAGGTTTGGAGTTGTATATTTTACAAATTAGACTGCGGTAAACCATAATATAAGGATTAATAAGGTTTGAACTTTGTTCTTACCATGTATTTCCAAGATTTTTATGTCCCTCGGTTTATGACAACTTCCACATTTCATCGCCTTTTCCTCAATATTTCATGGCTTCACTTCTACATTTTAATAGAAGTGTCTTCTAGAAGTGAAATTTATTGAAAGAGCTTGATTTCATTTTTCCTGCGGCTCTAAAGTGTCTAGGTGTGTTTTTCATTTTTGTCACCTGTCCTGATGAAATGTATAATTTGCTTGAACCATGTGTAGCTGTCTGGGATACCTCAGAAGGTAGAGAGGAAAGGAAAAAGCAGATAAAATATCAAAACCTTTAAAATGTTATTTTATCTTTAAAAATCTGCAGTCCCTTTCTCCTCAGGATGAACATTAGCCCTTAGAACTATATTTTAATTTATAAATGTAGAACCAGGCAGGACATGATTTTTTGCAGTGTGTGGTTCATAGATTTTCACTCAAAATGTTGCTTGGAAACAAGAGCAGGAACTGCCCATTCAGAAAAACGCATGTTCCTGAGTTAAGCAGTTGAAGGGCTGGAAAATTTATCACATTCTCTTCAAGGTAGTTAAAACAGTTGCTTTGCTTTGCTGTTTGTGCTCCCAAAAATGCAAGCTACTGCCCTCACTGACTTTCATTTTGAGGACAGTAATGGTGGCTCTTTTACCGGAGATAGTAGTAGTCATTTTCTGGTGATTGAGAGGTGGCCAGGAGATTGCACCTAGACTGTGTGGCTACAGCCTCCTCAGCTCATCCTGCTGTCCTGGTGCCCTGAATTGGGAGTATGGCTGGCATATGCCATAGCTTCTTTCTAATCCAGATGTCCGAGTTTCTGCTATGGCAGCAATTTAGGGAGATAGCAAATGAGGAAAAAAGATTGATCTCTGCCGGGATCATTCCTGTTCCTATGGTCATCCTGTGGTTAAGTTGTGCGTCTCGGTCTGGATCCTTCTCCAGCCTGCAGGTTTTGATGCAGCATCAGAGGGAATGTCTTTCTGAACAACTGGCTGCACTGCACTCGGTTTCCTTGGATAGTTAACATCTGGTGTAGAATTGTTCACTTATAGAACCCCATTTATTGGTCTGCGTTTGAATATTGGTCTGTCTACACATATATATTTTGAAGTCTGCAGGCAGGATGGGAGCTGATTAACACCCTCTGAGGTGTCAGTAGAATAGGAGGGGCTCCACAGCAGATTCTCTGCCCCAGCAGCCTGGTTTTGGCAGAGTGAGAAGCTTTGGTTACATGAGGGAACTGCAGGGTGGCATCACATGGTGATCTAAGAGGGCTGATATGACTAGAACTGTCAGAACATTATTATTATTGCCAGTCGTGTAGTGATATGTTTCAAGATTATAAAATACCAAGATGTTGCCTTATTTCCTTTCAGCTGAACTCATTTGGAGAGCAGCATATAACCCCACCAGACAGCAAATAAGAGAAATACACAAATGTTGTGCTACTTTACATAGAATTAGGTTAACACTGTTTACATGTACATGACCTGGCTGCTCCACTGGCCCTATTAGGTAGGAGCTGGCAGCTGGGAGGGAGTGAAGAGCAGCCTGATTAAATGCTGCTGGAAGCTTTAGCAGCCCAAAACAAGTGTCTTCACCCGTGCAGATTACCAGGGTCCTTTACAGGTACCTCAAGAGTGTTGCTCAATTGCCTAAAGGAGTTGTTTGACAGCCAGAGCTTGGATTTGCCCCCTCTTGTCCTTACTCTTGCTTTTGACAACAGAGCCCAAACTGTGCATTTGGGCCGTATAACTATAGAGAACACCAAAGTTATGGAAGATTAACCAAACTCAGGTAACGCAGCAGCTGAGTGCTGT
Source organism: Lycocorax pyrrhopterus obiensis (assembly GCA_014706295.1). Taxonomy (NCBI): domain Eukaryota; kingdom Metazoa; phylum Chordata; class Aves; order Passeriformes; family Paradisaeidae; genus Lycocorax; species Lycocorax pyrrhopterus. The sequence goes on along the minus strand of JACSVZ010000004.1, from coordinate 68,192,495 downwards.
GGTGATTTCAGAGCAGAGCTGGGCAGGGGGGACAGCCGAGCTCTGCTGTGACCCATTGAGAGGATCCTACGACCAGACACAGCATAAATCCTCTACAAATACATGGGGAAGATGGGGAGGAAAAGTACCTTTCCTCCCATGCTAGCATTAGAGGAACAACAGAAGAACTTGATGCTAATAGGTTCTACGAGAACAGTGAAAAGAGCTAATGATGCTTGCAGCTAATATATGTGCTTTCCCAGGCAATAGACACATCTCAGGTAAAACCAGAAATGTTTCAAAGTGATCATAATGTCCATTTTAGGGAATAATGAATCATCTGTCCTCTTATATGGGCCAAAATGTTTATTCAATATTGTTATACTGAATAACTCTGAACTTTATTACTTTCTTCTCTAGCTGAAAAGAACAGTTTTGCTGAGATAATGTGAACTATATATTTATTGCGTCTTAAATCTGTAATCAAATGAAATATATCAGAAAGAATTAGATTGTTCACTCTGTTAGCCTCATTGCAGCCTTGAAATATGCTCCAGATGCTGAGCACACTGGCTTAATATTTAGTTTAAAATTAACATTTTCTTACTTTAAGCTTGTTGAATATCTTCTTAGTGAATAAACTAAAGTGAGATATTTTCCTTTCCATCAAGCCAGCAGTTCAATTATTTCTTTCAGATAAGATACAAATGTTTCTTATGAGATTTTATAAATTATTACTTTTAACTTTCAATAAAATTTTAATAATAAATTTTTCATAACAGACAGTACAAAACTGCCTTCTGGATTCATGTCAGAGTGCAAGCTGCATTGGGTTGCTTATAGGGGAAGAAGGATCCTTACGGTAGGATGCAGAAGGAAAGCAACTAGTAGCTAGTAAGCAGCAATATCTGTATATAGCCTCAAGCCAAAGCAGCTTACCTATAAGTTATAGTTTCAGACAAAAATCATAAAAAAGACACAAATTCTCCATCGCACTTCTGGAATCTGAGTAGGGATTCCTATGCCATTAAATGGTCTAAAATTTTAATATTCTATAAAAAACCAAAATGTCTTTCAGTATTACTGATCTAAGTAAATGGAATATGCTTTTACTGCTATTTTCAAAGAAGCAGGATACATGGAACTCAGCTCCCAGATAGGTTCTCTCCTGTTCGTACTATTTCAGTCTTAAAAGAATTGACTAAACATTTACAAGTTTTTATATTGTTGACCAAATTTATTTGCTGGTATCCATCTGAAAAGGAATAATATTTTGCAAACATGTCAAACAACTCTTAGGCAGCCCCATGATGTAATGCTCAAGATCCCACAACGGGTTTGCTCAAAACATTTCTAAAATTTTAGGGACTAAAATGCTTGATTTTTTTCTTTTTGAAAGATGCCTGGAACTTGGTTTCGATGAATTAGAAATTCAGTGTAGGCAATCTCTCCCTTCCCATAGTAAATATTGATATTAGCATTAATTAGATAGATTTATGCATATATTGATAGGGAAAAAGCAAACACACCATAGAGAAGTTAACAATGACATGAATGATTAATAACGTTCAAGTAGAAATTTTATGCAAAGACGTGGGTAGATAGAAAATTTAGCTGCTGTGCTTGCCCTTGATTTCTGGCAAACTTAGTGTCTTTCAAAGATTGTTACTAGAAAGTTTATCTGATTAGTCGTTGGTAGCAAAAGAAGCGTTTATGTCTGTCTTCTCTTTGTGGAAGATAAACTGCTTTCACTCTACCAGGACCTCTCCTTGTGTTGCATGTGAGCTGTAACACTTTCTTTATTTCAGTGATCTTATTTCTGAGGGACTGGATGTTGACAAAGCATGACCGGAGAGTAGTCGTTTGATTAGGCATGTAGTGATAGGACAAGGGGGAATTGTGAGACACTGGAACAAGTTGCCCAGAGAAGTTTTGGATGCCCCACCACTGGCAGTGTCCAAGGCCAGGCTGAATGGGGCTTTGAACAACCTGGTCTAGTGGGTGCCATCTCTGCCCATGGCAGGGGGTTGGAAATAGATGACCTTTAAGGTCCCTTCTAACTCCAACCATTTTATGATTCAATGAAATGAATTTAATTTACTGCCAATCCAATCAAGAATAGGGTACTAAGGAATAAACCCATACCTTAAAAACACTTTCTCCCACCCCTCCCTTCTTCATAGGCCTAATTTTAATCCTAATTTCTCTACCTCCTTCCCCCCAGTAGTGACAGAGTATGGGAATGGGAATTGTGGTCTGTTTATCACACGCTGTCTCTGCTACTCCTTCCTCTTCAGGGGAAGGACTACTCACACTCTTCTGCTCCAGTGTGGGGTCTCTCCCATGGAAGACAGTCCTTCATGGACTTCTCCAACCTGTGTCCTTCCGTAGGCCGCAGATCTAAACAAACTGCTCCAGTGTGGGTCTCTTCCATGGGGTGGAGTCCTACAGGCACAGGCTGCTCCAGCATGGGTCCCCTCTGGAGTCACAAGTCCTGCCAGCAAACCTACTCCGGCATGGGGTCCTCTCTCCTGGTGGTCACAACCTCCTTTGGGTGCATCAGCCTGCTCTGGCATGGGGTCCTCCAGAGGCTTCAGGGGAGTGTCTGCTCTGGCACCTGGAGCACCTCCTTCCTTTCCTTCTTCACTGATCTTGGCGTTCGCAGTGTTGTTTCTCTCACATGTTCTCACTCCTCTCTTCTGACAGCTGCTGATGTTGCGCAGGGTTTAATTTCCCCCTTCCTAAATCTGCTGTCCCAGAAGCACTACCACAGTCACTGATGGGCTCTGCCTTGGCCAGCACCAGGTCAGTCTTGGAGTTGAGTGGCATTGACTCTGTTGGACACGTGGGAAGCTTCCAGCAGCTTCTTAAGGAATCCACTCCTGTACCCCCCTCCCCCAAAACCTTGACATGCAAACCCAATACAACTGTTATCAAGAGGAAAATCCTGCTCTCTTAATTGGCAAATAGTGAAGCTCCTGGGTCCATAGCAAAGCCCAGAGCCCCTGGCAGTGCTAAGAGATGTGAGATGTTTTCCCTGGCATGCAGTGGTCATTTGTACATGCTCCCACTGTGGCTCCCATTTTCACTTCAAAGCAGTAATTAAGAATGGATGACAGCAATAACAAGGAAGGTTTCACAGAGTTATAGTCAGTGTTACCATGCAAAAAAGAACAAATGGAACCAGATTAGAGACTGTTGTTCATATTGCATTTGTCCTAATTTTTGCTGTTTGACCAGAGCAATTATAGAGTATTATGGGACCAGCTAAAAGCTGGGATTGTTTTTCTGGGTAGAGTATTGCAAAGAAAGATATATTGTTAAAGGTTGCAATGTAGCAATGTTCATTAGTCAAATACCATGGAGGCACTGCTCCAATTTATTGTGATTCCTGTCTGACCCATCTCAGCTGTCTGAGTTGTCTTTCATAATTCAAAAATGTCATGTGTATGTTGAGTTATATGCCTTTATCAGTGTGTGAGTAACAAGCAGAGCAAACTTTTTATGCGTACATTAAATACACAAGGTTAAAAGCGGTTTTAAATAACAGAACCTTGATTTTTTTTTTGAGGGAGGAAGGAAATAAAATATAAATCACTCTTCAAGGCAATTTCAGTGTACAATAAAAATAACCATTTTAACAATATTTTCATCTTCTGATTGGTGTTCCACTGTGTGTGCATGGGAGGGCCAACAGAATCTACACATTTTAATCTCACTCAAGAAAAAGAGTTGCACATTATAATTTTGTAACCTGCATCTCAAAGTACCAAATTAGTCATTTTGCTTGCATGTTATAAACTGCAGCTTCTCCTGAGAGGCAAGGGCTGCAGTCAGGCTAAGATCTTGGACTGGTGTGCCTTCACCATGCCGTTGTGTCTCACCCGCCCACGCCTTGGACCTATGGCTCTACTCAGTCTCCACCCTAAAAAACCTTTACAGAGGTTGTGTTTGTTATCCTGGGATAAAGCATGAGCCTTTGTGGGAGGACCGAAGATATCTGTCAAGCTTGAACAGGAGGATGGGCAGGACAGGAGTAACCACAGCTCTTTTGCTCCTCTGTTCCACCTCTACCTACTGCAAGGGCCCCTTCTGTCATTTTGGAGCAGCTTGGGACTACTCAGTGTATGCATGAATATGGCCCTAAGAGAAAATAAAGGGCTGGCTGTAGACCTGCCTACTCACTTGGCTTATGAAGAGATGGGTGCCTTCCTCTTACTCCTTGAAATCTGGGCTATGGTTACCCAGAATGGGGAACATGATCCCCATCTTTTTTCACCCAAATGAAAGAGCTGCCAATGGCTTCAAGAGCAGAACCCAACAGACCTCTACAGCCGCATGGTGTTGGTTCACGGGGTGTGATTTCTTCAGTGCTCTTGGACAGTGCTGCTGTTTCACAGCTAGAATAATCTCTCTGTATTAATTAAGTTCTTGGTACAAGTGCTTTTAATTATTAGAAAATGTGGAAATGTTTACATTTTGGCCTGGAATTACTACTTTTGTCATCCTGTATGTCCTGTAATGTGATTAAACACTTGCCTACTTGTGCTGTCATAACTTTGAGCTACTGTCACAAGTTATTGTTATGCTGTCATAGCTATTACAAAAGTGCCATCTGTATTTAACAGCTGTGAGAAGTGTGCCTTAGTAATTCTTATGGAGCAAACTGCTGTTGTTTTGACCAGATGTTCATTTTCTTCAAATACATCAACTAAGTCCAATATCTTTTAAAAAAGACTTGAGGACACTCTGAGATTAGTAAAACTGATGGCAACATCCTATTTCTCAAGCATGTTTTACAAAATCCCTCTTTCATTTACATTATGATACTCTGCTATAGCCAGTGCTACCCTACATGTGCAGAATGACACAGGTGCTTCAGCTTCTTCATTAAAAACAACCTGGTCTCTTCAACCTTTCTGTCTCCCTGACTCTTCTCCACAAGGAACCACCAGACAAACCAATCTGCAGTGGCAGGAGTGTTGAAACAAACCTGGACAAGTCAGTGGTTTCATTCTCTTAGGCATTGAAAATTCAGAAATTTGTACAGGGTCCAGTATACAGAGGTAGTTAGGTGCCTAGAAATGCAAAAAGGTCTGGGTAGGATTTGCTAAATCCTAAACGGATTATATACTTAACTCCTATTGACCTCCTTTCAAATGGTTTTCATTCTTTTGTCTGCAAAACAAGCTGAAAAACCTGAAACAATCTGCTTCTGAAAACTGAACAGTTGCTGATTTTGGTCAAGACAGAACTATCACATGAAAACGCCACCCATGAAATGCAAACACTTCTGTATGTGATGTTACAGAAGCCAGGAGTTGCAAAACGAATTGAAGAATGAAGTGACCCTTCATTCCAGTTTCTCTCCAGTTTTCCCCTCTTTCATCCATGTCACTACCAGCTACAAAGACAAGACATCAGCAGAGAAATGTTGAGTTTCTTTCCAGAGGCCTATTCCTTGTCTTCACTGGGTGGCAAAGCCAGACAAGATCTTTTTCATTATTCTTCTCAGCCACTGGCATAAAATGGGGTCTCAGACAGGCTGGGTCGTAGAACAATTGGAACTCAAAAATTTCAATAAACAAGAGAAGGTACTGCACTTGGCACCTATCTCCTCTTGTTTGTATTTATTTATTTTGAATTTGAGGTAGCCAAGGCAAGGTGGCATATGTTCAACTTGTGGGATGCCTTCCCACTCCATCCTTTTCACAGACAGGAGTGTCTACATTAAAAAATTCCAGAAAAAGAAAATCTAGCTATTAAGCAGATGGAAGTGTGAATCATAAAAAATTGCAGGGAATGGTGAGACATATTTGCTGTGTTTCTATTCTTGAAACCTTCCTTGAGATGAAGGTGGTGTGTGAGGAGGAAAACAAATCTCCTGGGACAGCTGGAGCCTTTATCCAGTACCTTGCCTTAGGCTTTATCTGCTTACCTCCTGTGGTGCAGAGCTTGTTCTGGGTAGGAGAGAAACAAAGAACACAGGAAAACAGGCATGAAAGAAGGCATTTTAAAAATCGTCTAGTGCACTCAATTCTTTCAGGCTGAGGGTAGCACACGCTGGTGAGAAATGCGAATCACACTGAGAAAGTGCCAGAAGCCCAAGGTTTGCTCCTACCTAATTGGCTTGTTAAGCTGTTAAAACTGAAAGCACCAAATCCTTGGATATTTCTTCCCTGTATTTTTTGCATTCACAGATGTGAAAAGAAATGTGCACGCCTAAGATCTGACACAAAACTGTCTTTGCTGTGTTTCACCTCCTATATGATAATGTCTTAATTCACTTTATTCTGTGCTTGTGCAGCACTCAGTGCAGCGGGGTCTTGAGTTGTGCCTGGGGCTTCTGGTAATGAGCATCATCACCACCATCACACGTGAAACACCTAAAACACTATGAGGTGTGTCTGCTTAGCTTTTCTGTTTGGAGAGTAATGTTTTTAGTACCACATCATTTCTGTGTCCTGTCTACCAGCTGTCATTTTTCAGATTTTGATAGTACTAGCAACGATCCGTGCACAATAGGTCTAAGCAATTTAAAATAAAGAGATAATCCATTATCAGTAAGTACCTACACAACATATTACAAAATGCTTTTACCTCATTCTCTCTTTGCCTGTCACCTAAAATTGTGTAAAATCTTGGAATCACAAAACACCTTCCACCTGCAAAAATGCCAGATGAGCGTAGAAGTGTCTTTATCAGAGTTATAACCATCCCGCAACTCCAAATCACTCTCCTCAGGTCTCCTGTGTATTTGCAGAAATGCCTATTTCTGAATTATGAACCAAAGTGGTATAATTTTTCTCTTTTAGTTTAGTTGACATTCATGACTGTTTGGCTGCTATAGATAATGTGCTATGGACACCATGTCTCTAATTGAACCACCTCAGAGGATGAAACCAGTTAAGAGCAGCAGAATTTTATGTTAAAGCTAAAATCCAGTTGCTCGTATTAAAGTGGCTTTCTTTCTCTGTTTTCCAGGGATTTTGATAGAAGTATGCTTATTTCCATGCTTGAATCTCTCACTGACTGAAAACTGCCTTGTGAACCACGTATGCTGTCTTGAATCAAAACAGCTATGTGTTGTCTGTGTAGTTCCACAATCTCGATTTTTTCACGGATTTTGCGCCTTAACAACCCCCATTCCATGTCGTGTGAAGGAAGGAAGAATTCCTAATTCTGTAATAAAAAATGGGACATTCAATGTGTTGTGCACAGGATGGGGTCTCTCAGAATGTTCAAAGAGACAAAAAATGAGAGAAAATATAGAGCTGGAAAATATTTTTGAGGCCTTTTTTTTTTTTTTTTTAAATTTCAGAAGCACTTACATCTTATGGACTTGTCAAATGATTTATCATCCTCTTTCTGAGGCTGTCTCTGATGCTGTTCCTCAGCATCTGATTTTTATGAGTCTTATTCCTGGTTTTTAGGTCACTGAGCCCAGAGGCAGCTCACAATTGGTTGTTGCCTCAGATGCACACAGAGTGGGGGATATTTTCCTCTTTATCTATTAATGCGCAGTTAATGCAAACAAGTGATAAAAAAAATCTGTAGCCTTCTTTTTTTATAAGTATATTTAATGTGTGAAGGCAGTTAGACACGAATACAGAACAGGAAATAAGATCAAGCCAAACCAGAGAGGAATCAATAAGTTTTACTGTTTTATAAGAAAACTATTTGATTATTCCTTGCATTGATTTGCCAGAGAGGCAGATTTCTTGTTTTCTCAGTAGGAACTGAATTAACAAGCACAGAACAGCAGTAGATTTCTGACATACACATTTAAAAATTAGCAGTGTATCTTGCTGTCAAATATTGTATTGTATCAATCCCCAGAAAAATGCTCAGGAGCGTAATGATTTCCAATTTAATGAATGAGAATTTGATTACAGCCTAATGTCTTGGGGAGGCTGCTATCTCTACAGGGACTGAGTAGTTAAAAAAGGTCAGTAAAGGTAAGAGCTGAAAACATTTATTTAAGTTCATTAAGCCTGAGGTGACTCTGCAACGTGTGCTTGCAGCCCAGAAAGTGAACCGTGTCTTGGGCTGCACCAAGAGAAGCGTGGCCAGCAGGGCGAGGGATGTGATCCTCGTCCTCTACTCTGCCCTCATGACACTCCATCTGGAGTACTCTGTCCAGCTCTGGGGTCCCTGACATAGGAAGGACATGGACCTGCTGAAGTGAGTCCAGAGGAGGACATGAAGATGGTCAGAGGGCTGGAGCACCTCTGCTGTGAAGACGGACTGGGAGACCTGGGGCTGTTCAGCCTGGAGAAGAGAAGGCTCCCGGGAGAGACCTTGCAGCACCCTTTGGTACCTATGGGAACCCAACAAGAGAGCTGGAGGGGGACCTTTTACAAGGGCATGTGGTGATAGGACAAGGGGTGATGTCTTTAAAGTTAAACAGGGTAGGATTACGCAGGTATTAGGAAGAAATTCTTTATTGTGTGATGGGTGAGGCACTGGAAGAGGTTGCCCAGAGAAGTTGTGGATGCCCCACCCCTGGCAGAGTTCAAGGCCAGGTTGGGTGGTGCTCTGAGCAACCTGGTCCAGCAGGAAGATGTCCCTGCCCAGGGCAAGGGGGTTGGAACTAGGTGGTCTTTAAGGTCCCTTCCAACCCAATCCATTCTATGATTACCATATATGTTAGTGTTTTCTTTCAGCTTCTGAAAGACATGCAGAAGAATTTTGTTCTCACACAAACTTTCATTTTACAGGTTCATGAAAGTATAATATACAAGGCACATTTATGGCCAAAAGGAAATTCAATTAAAATGTGTTCAATTCTAGTAATTTATATTCATACCATAATGGAAGTTGTAACACAAAGCGTATCTGCCAATATTTGTTTGCAAGTAAATGAGAGTTTGTAGGGCCTTTTTCTCCACTCATTTAGTATTTGCTGCTTTCAAGCATTTTGTGACTGAATTTTATGAGCATGAATGATCAGAGAAAGCAAGTTTTATGCTCCTATGATCATAGGGAAAATGTGACTTATGTGACTTGGGGAAAATGAGCTTACTCATTAAATGTAATATTTCCAAAAACCTAGGGATAAATACATTTTCCTTTGAATTAGAGAGCACAGCAAGACAATGAAGCAGAGATTTCTCCTCTATAGTATCAGGTATTGGGCACTAAAGAAACTATTCAAGGTAACAAACAGTGGAGAAAATTGAGATCTATATGGAAAAGCTATGTAAAAAGAGAAATAAAATTTGTCAGACATGATTCACTGTGGACCTTGCTGAGCTGTGATGCTGAATGCTTTAAATGCTTTACCATTCTAGAATTTAAAGTGAATGATGATGCCTCATTAAGAGATTTTCCTTAAGGCTTATTTGTCTAAGCCAATTGTTTACACTATCCTCACTCCTTGGGCATTTGCCCAACAATCCATCTGAAGGTCCAGGATATGCTATTTCCCTAGGTGACTAGTGGCTAGGGGTGTTTTGGTTTGAAAAATATGAAGGGAGGTCCTTCTCAGGTAACTCAAGTGCCTCTCGAGAATGTTCATATCTGGAAACTGAGGTTATGCAGCTTCCTGTTTAAGCCCATATCGGAAATGTACACAGGATCCCTGCACACGGTCCCAGGAACTCTGGCAGTGGCAGCCAGGACTACATCTGTCCTTCAGAGTACTTAAGTCATGAAGTTTAACTAATGTAAGAAAATACAAAACCAATTCCTAAATCTCATGCCACTGCTTATGACTACAGTGAGCCTATTTAGCTGCAGACAGGGTATTACTCTCTGAATTTACAGAACTGTACTCAAAATAACCTCTTTCACCCTCGCAGAGAAAACCCAGCTCTGTTAAAAGTCAGCTGCTGGATAGTCTTTCCGCAAATCCCTTTAATTAACCAAGCTATTCTGATTGTTGTCACCCTGCTGCTACAAAATGTAACCAACCTTAGTGCCTGACAGGATACAAAACCTCAAAGACATTGGACTTTTCCTGAGACGGAGGCTGGCTGCCTGCCGATGAGAACTGCTACAGATTATTTATTCCCAGAGGAAAGCTGGGCTGACTTGACATGGAAGTCAGGAGTGGCTACAGAGCTATATTATTTGGGGCATTAGGGCTTCCTCAGAGCTAAATGGATCCAAATGACCAGCTGCTGTCATGGCCATTGTCACATCACAAACGTGGCTCCAGGTTTCTTCAATGCATAGGCGAGAGGCCATGGGGAGGAGGCAAGGAGGCTGCCCCTGCTGAGGCTGAGGGGTTTTCTGCTTGTTTAACACTGCTTTATTTCTTGTGGGGGAGCCCTGGCCAGGGACAGAGCCAGCCAGCCCCCTGGGGCTCAGGCACTGGCAGGAATAAGCAACCACTGTTTCACTGCTGCCAGCAGCCAGTTCCATGCCCAAACTCGCACCAGCCCTTAGAGGACCATTTCCTCTGCTTGCAGGACTAACTCAACTCACTTCCAGTTTTGGTTTTAGCAAAATCACACCCTTACCTGGAAATCTACACTTGGGATCCAGTTGCAGTGACAGTCTACTAAGCAGCATTTCTCTCAAGACGCATGATCCTCGAGGCAGTCATAGCTGTAACTTATTAATGAGAATTAAGTAAATGGAAAGAAACAAAAAGCATATTCTGGTCAAACTCAGAATGTGCTGTGCAGAAACTTTTGACCTTAGTGAAATTTTGCATACTGTGCTAAACACTTTGACTGCACATGACTTTACATGGCAACAAAGCAGAAGTCCACATCTTGAAATTTCCATAAATTCTTGTTTCCCAGACCTCCTATTCTGTCTGGATTGGACTGGGGAACAATGGCATTATCCAGAAAGAAAACTTTCCAGGTTTTTGTTCTCAGTAGGCAGCTCTACACATTTGTTCTGTGCTCATGAATGCGTGGGGTGTACCCACTTGTTTCAGTATAGCAAGGTGCAGGCCAAAGCCTTTATCCCCTCAGCAAGCTGATCCTAAGAATATGTGTTCAGCTCACTGAAGTTGTTGTGTTTTTTGGTTTTTTTTTGTTTTTTTTTTTAAGGCAGCTAGACTGTGGAGACAGACAGAATATAAATTTACTCATGGAAGCATTTAAAATCTTAGCACACACATTTGTGAGCTTGATTTACTAGCATACATCACAACAGTTATGAGTATATTTTAAATAGAGATACAGTCTGCCTCTGAAAGATAGGCCTTGTCAACTGTGGCTGCAAACTGTATGTAATTTTAGAGTGCTTTCTTTTTTTATATATCGATATTGAAGTGATATCAATGCTAACAAATTAGGTAGATGCAGAATTCTCTGAAATATTAGCTAAAACCCAATATACAGTATTAGTCACATGATACCTATAAAAATCCTTGAATGTTATTTTAACTTTACATTGCATTCAGGTGCAGGCACAATGATTATTTGGAATATGTCAGAGCAAATGCAATCAAAGTACACAGACAGAAAGAAGGTGGCTAAAACGGTTTGGCATTTTTGAACAAGACTTAAACTTTGTTATCTGCACATCAATATTTTGCACAGCTGTGGCTTGTAAAGAGCACGTGCTTGTTTATTTAATTAAAAAGGCTCGTGACACAGCATCTTAAATATAAGCAGGTTGGTCATTTTGCAGTATCTCTGCTAACAGTGAGTGCATAAGCAAACCCCAGATGTTTTCATTTTGTACAACGCAATACTCACTAGGCACAGAAGAGCAAAGCACTGCCCATCCCTGACCGCACTGCAGCTGTGAGTAGCTGTGATCATATGAAAATGTTCCTGCCATTCAGCACATGTCAATCTCAAATGCTAACTCAGCTTATTAAAACTTGTTTTAAGTGAAAATAGTGCTACAGAATTGTAAGGATATGGTTTCTCCTGGACTAGGTTTCAGTTGTTAGCTGAAGACAATCAGAGGTATGTTGTCTATTTCTGGTCCCATCTATTGATAGAAATTCCTTGCATGTAATTTTTGTCCTGTTTCAGAAAGACTATGCTTGAATAATCAATGGAAATTTTACTACTTTTCCTTAAGGCTCTGAATCTTGTAAATTAGCCAATGATTCTGTAGCTCCGTGTACTTGAGTGTTGGCTAGCACACAGCATGACACTGAGATTGATTAATCCATAAATCTCATTGCTGGAGCTTAGATGGGATTCAGATTTTCTGAATGAAATAGCAGCCTTTTTTTTTGGTCACTGTTTTCCTCACAGAAGATGGCGAAATTCAACTGTGAGTCTTGGGTAGTGGGACAAAGGGACTGTGAGGCTGATGGAGCACCCAAACTTCCAAAAACCATCTTCTAGGTTTCAAGTGGTTGGTGAGCTCTGTACTCAAACTAAGATGTACGTTCAAGACCCTAAGCTGGTCCACAGACATCTCTACTCATTGTGAGAGTGCACAGCATTTCCTGAACCCCACCAGTGTAATTTCGGACTCTGTAAAACTTGAGATGATTTTTCTGTGACCCTTTGCCCTCCGTTTGTAAGAGAGGTACAAATTTGAAAGGCTATCCAGCAGGGAAAATTGCATCGCTATTTCAAGGTGATAAGAATAGGAGAGAGAAGGGGTGAAATGTGAGGCAAGATTCATTGTTTGTCTGTGCCTGCCTCAAGGGGCGTGGGGTTTGGACAAAATCAACCTGTGCAAAGACAGAGATATTTTTTGGGTGAGAGTCAAATACATAGTGCAAAAATTATCATGTTAAACTGTCATCTGATGAAATGTAACAAACTGTGTTTTATTTGAGGGATTAAACATTGTTCAAATGCATGGAAAATACACACCCTCTTCTGTAAAGGGCTTTGGTACTTCAGGATGGAAAAGCAGAATATGCAGGTGAGCAGAAAGGTCTGTGCAGTTGTGTGACCTATCCCACCGATGGCTGTGAGGAGATAAACAGCACTTGCAGGTATGAATAAGGGGAGTGTCACCCCATTGCTCACCACGGCAATTGTAAATGGAGTGTTGGGGATGGCTGTGGCTTGGCAATATGAGATTTTTTTGCTTTTATTAAAAAGATATGGACTAATATCAAGTGTTTAAATCCACACAATGGAAGAGTTAATTTCTTGGAATATCCAAGAGAGTTTCAGAAAATTTACTTCCTTCTTCTGGGGACACTGAAAGTTTAGAATTCTTTTTCCATCACAAAAAGAAAATAAAGAAGGGAAAGACAAAAAGCAGATATCCTTCACTTTATCTCTCTTTTTTAACACTTTTCCCACAGAAAATATGAGATGTATTTTTTCTACTGTCTTGCAATGGTTTTTGAACAGTTCATTTTTAATTTAAAATTTTTTCTTTGTCTTTGATTAAAAAAATCTGCTAAAATGAGAAAACAATTCCTGTTTTAGACTGGCAGGGCTGAAAAAGGTTTTGTAGAAAAAGAAGTGTTATTGTAGCTACAAGAAAAATATTTCACACAGTTATGTCAGAAAGCAAAAAGAATTGTGTGGAGGCAAATTACATGTTTGAAGCCAGTCACATAGTGGAAAGGAAATGGTAGCTGATGGGAAAATGAGTAGGCAGAGAAAGAGCCTTTTTTGTGAGGTATTGAAAGTAAACTGTTGTGGTGAACTTGGTATTTTTTAAGGATTGGAAAGACAGAAGATGTTTTCAGCATTATGACTGACATGTCATGGAAAATCTAAAGAAAGTCGTTCCACCTGAATATGAGGAAGAATTTTACTGTGTGAGTGACCTACGGAACAGGTTGCCCAGAGATGTTAAGGAATCTCCCTCACTGGAGATATTCGAGAACTGCCCGGACACAATCCTGTGCTGTGCGCTCTGGGATGACCCTGCTGGAGCAGGGAGGTTGGACCAGATGATCCACTGTGGTGCCTTCCAGCTTACCTATTCTGTGACCCAAATACAAAGATGAAGGAAATTAATACCCAGAAGTAGATGTCAAAGGGAATTGAAGACATTTCCATAACCCAAGGTGGGTCACTCTCTTTATAGAAAATGTCTTGTCAGAGAGAGAGAACCTGTGAGAACTTGCACTGGCATGGATTGATAGAGGGAAAATGGGACTATAGTGGAAAGAGGCATTGGTTAACCTCCAAACCAGCATGCTGTACTAACCTTTGGCCTCAAATCTAGTCAATTATTGACCTTTTAGACCGTGTTTTTTCTGCTGATTCACAGATTTTATCTTCTCAATTCACTTGTACAAGTGAGAAAATGAACCATGGAAGAACGTCAGGGAAGGGGGTTGCTTTCATGACACATTTAAGGCTGGTATGAGAAACTGGGATAAAAATCCTCTTTTCCACAGCAGTGTGTGGAACAGCACATAGCAATGACAAGCTCAGTAAGAAACAGTTAATTTGCAGCAGCACAGCTTTTTACACTGCGTTATCAATATGCTGAGGCAGATGGCTCCTTAAGACATTATTTCTGACACTGTCTGATTTTCAGACAGAGGAATCAGATGCTTAGCAAAATGCCCCAGTGCATGAGTAGTGAATCCAGCTGCTTTTTATGTTCCATGTGCCACTCCAAGTTTTCACAGTCTGCCCTGACCTCAGTCAGGCCTCTGCTTTCTTCAATTTTCACTAAAAATTCCTGACCTTCCCATATAATAGCCTAGGCTTGCCTATTGCATTATTCTCTGGCCCCAGAAAATAACCATGTCAGATTAAGTTACTACACTAGTCCTTTTACAACAAGATGGGCAGAGGATGGATAGCTGTTGGCCAAAGTAATGTGTTTTCCCTCCTGGATTTTGAAAACTGAGAATGTCTTCTATGGAGATGCATGTGGAGCCAACACTCACTGCTTTTTGCACAATGTGTGATGGATATTTAGATACCTGAAGGCAAGTATCCTCATGAATAAACTGTGCTGACTATCTACATGCCAATCCCCCTGGACCTGCTCCGTTGTGATCTCATTAAAGTATCTTTTAGCTTTCATTAAGGCAGAAAGCAAATACAGGAGTGGCTGTCAATCTAAGTCTATTTTGCAGTTCCAGGGCCAAATCCTTTTCACCTCACTGAAACAAATTATTCCACTGAAACCAGTGAAGTATTTCTGTTAAGATTTGCTCTTGATCAAAGTAGAATGACCTGATACTGCTACTAATTAAGCTTCCCTCTACTGAACCTCAGCAGAGTTCAACAGATGTGAAGCTGTCTTCTTGCTGAGCAGTAAGTACCTCCTCACTGCAGAACTCCGCAGGCCTCAGATGGGTGAGTCTGAAATGATGGCTGACCCTATTGATTTAGTTTGCTTTAAAAGGAACAAGGGATGGTTTCTGAAATCAGACTTGGTGATCTCTTGCTCTCCCATCTATCCCCATGGGAATACACTCTGATACACAGCCTGACACCCAAGCCTTGCTGGCAGCCAGCTGAGGTATCGAGTGGAAATCATAAGTAATGGGAAGTTATTTTACACTGAGGCTTAATATTGCAGAGGAAAACAAATCTATTAAGTAGGCTTCTAGTGAAAAACAAGAGCTGAAAGTTGCAAAGTATTAGAAGAAGAAGCAAGTAAAACATTCAACATTATCTGACCTAGAACTGATCTTTCCTTTTGCTTGTTTGATCTGACAATTAAAGTGATTAATTATATGAAAGAACAGTTTTAATAGAGGAAAATTCTGGGGACGTCAGGTACATAATTGAAAAAAAATTCAGGCCATGGTGTAACGAGTTGGATACTATGCTGCAAAGAGTCTAATTTGTGGGGCATTTGAATAAAATGAAGCTCAATGCATCATGCATTGCACATCCACGAGCATTTGTGATTTGGATTGGGGAATTGCAATTATTCCCCAAGAATGAGGAATTCCCAGTAAGTATGGGGCATAAACTCGCTTTCATTGAGTCCCTGCTCTTTGAACACACTGCCCATCGCTACTGCCTGTAGGATAGTGAGGTGCACAGTGAAGTGCATTATGTATTACACTGCTCATCTATTCAAACTAGCTTTTCTAAATGATTTCTTATGTGGCAACCAAGCCTTGATGAGGTCTGACAACCTTAATGCTAAGTGCTGTTCAGGAACAAAAAAAAGTTTCCTGTTTCGGCCTGCTTTCAAGTCAAAGACTCGTCATGTAAGTGCATCTGTCCTGGTGCCTTCAGCATTCAAGCAATACTCTAAAGACATCACTGGCATACAACCCATCTCTAGGTAAAAAGCAGAAAAATAATGCAGTGAGTGACATGAGAAGGGAGTAATGATAAAAGCATGGACTGATGCATTGGAAATGAGAGAAATGTCATGGATGAAATTCTAATTCTGTTGAAGTTAATGAAAGCATTGGCACTGATTTAATTAGGTCAGAATTTCATCAGTCTCCACATTTGTTACCAAAGAATCTTGTTATTCCTGACTGGCAATTTCTCAAAAGCATTAGTATAAAAGTGGACATTGATGGGGCCAGAGTACAGATCTTTTTGAAGAATGTGCTTCGACTATCAAGTGTAACAAAATAAAAATTTAAGATATTTGTAAATATAAATAACATAGAACTCAAGCTTCCCAAAATGTATCTCTCTCTTTGGCTTGGGCTTGGTGATTAATTTGGGAAAAAAAAGTGCTTGAAAAGATTGATTTAGAAATTTTTCGAAGAAAACACTTTAAACTAATAATCCCATACTGAAATTTTCCTCCCATTTATTGTTTTTAAATGTGAATTAATATGAGAACAAAATGGTACATTTAGTTTTACCAGCAAAAAAATCTATGTATGTGTGTGCGTATATATATATATACGCACACACATACATATATATGTATACACACATACATACATATATATATATATATATATATATATATATACACATATATACAAAAAAAAGTCTTGAATGAGATATACTTTGTTTTATTACTGTTATAATCACATCCTTATAGGCTTGAAGTAAGGGGCTTCGGACATTACAATTTATGCTCACATCATATAATTTCTGGGTGTTTGGAGGAGATAAGAGAATACAGAGCATGGCTCTGCCCTAGCTTTTCCTCTGACCTTAAAAGCTGTGTTGGGTAGGATGGGTTTGCCTGCCATCTGAGTAGTGTTTCAAGTACTAAACATTTAAAGGGTTTGGACTTCACTGTAAAAACCTCTTCTGATAGAGACCAGGGGATTTTTGATAGTGTGAGCAGGTTGTGACTGCTCTCATGGCAAGAGAGGGTCACTTTCGGATCTTTTGACTCCCTCACATGCTCTTTCTTACAACAGTGTCTGATCTTACTTGCAAGGCTCCTCGTGGACATAAAGACCAGCTCACAGTTCCCATGGATTAATTCACTGGCGTTAGCCCTGGTGCAGGTGACTACACCTTTGGGACAGCAATAGAAATTTGGACATGTAAAGAATCTCCTTCCTGTTCTGCTTTTGTCAGCACAATGCTGCTCTGGGACACTGCAGATTTCTTCAGAAAGGTTTGGCAATTATACATAATACTTTAGAGTGGGACTTCTTGACCACCTGCTCCTATTTGTATGTTGATGCAGTGCAACTTTGTAAATTAAATTTATTCAGAAGAGATGAATCTGCCTTTGAGTTATACAACATGCACATATGATAATAATAAAAGCTGCAGGAATATTTATTCACTAGTGATGCAAATGGGAAATGAACTTTGCCTCTCTTACCCTTCCCTCCACTCTTCTGCCAAACAGGAAATACTGGTGGGTGGACAGAGCTGAAAGTTGTCATTAGTTTGAATAACTGGAATTTGGAGAGCTTGTGAAAAATTCTTCAGAACTGGGTTTGCTTCTTTTTCTTCTCTGATCCGTGGGAGGACAAATTTCTTCACAGTATTTTCCTGTGACTTCTCACAGAAATCCTTCAAAATGGAATTTTCTTGAAGGGCACCATCTTTTTCAGGCCTGAAAAGCCAACATCTGCCTGGGCAGTGTCCCACAGATGTCTGAAGTCCATTCTGAGACGTACCAGCAGTTTGTGAAAACTCACGTTGTTGCTATGCATGTTACATCCCTCTGCCCAGACTGCTTATGAGCTCAGAGTGTTGGTTTCCAGGGCTGTCAATCAAGCAGCTTTCACCAGAACGAAACTGACTTGAAAGAATCAAAAGAAAAATATCCCTAATTTTTCAAAAGAGATTATTTGCAGTGTGAAAGCTAATCATTTCAAATTCAGACATTAATCCAAACCTGTAACCTTTAGCAAGAGCACAATTTACTTGTTCTTTATCGGGTAAATGAAAGCACATCTCATTTTTTTTTCAGTTCAAACACAGATGAAGTTCAGATGTTTACTTGGAGCCAGTCATTTCAAATTTAACCATGAAAAGCAGAAATATAATCTCCTAGTTCAGAGAGACTGTCCTTTTTTTCCTTTAGTAGTTGTAAGAACATTCTGTAGCAAGCTGTTTTTAAAGTCTGGATGTCAGTTTCATAAGCTTCATCCCTCCCTTTAAGGACTGTTTGACTGCTTAAATATTTATGAAGTTCAGTGAAAAGCTGATGAAAATTGGTCATGCTTTGAATGGATGCTGTGCAATGGGTTAGTTTCCCGATAATGCGGTGTGATTCAATAATAGGCAGGTCATTCCTCCTTGAGCTTCCTCGCTCCTGCGTGAAAGTCGTGCACATACATGTCCTCAAAAGCCTACCTTAGGCATGGAGCAGGCTAAGCCTGTCTCACAAAGCACAATGGATATGTCATGAAAAGGTAGTAGGGAAAATCTCATGAAGGATGTGTCGGCACAGACGTCACAAATTGGACGAGTCTGCAGTTTGGGGCAGGTGTAGGGAGGGGTATGTACCAATACAGGCAAATCAGCTGCTGACTCCTGAGAGAGAGGTAGAGGCGTTCCTTCCCAAATGAAAACCAAACAAATTAAAAAAATAAAACAAACAAAAAATCAGGAAAAAGAGAGTAGGCAGTGTTTATCTGTGCTGACCTCAAGTGCCCTGCTGCACAAGGCCCCGGGGAGGAAGGCACAGCGAGCCCTTCGGAGGATCACATCCAGAGCAGCAGCAGCTGCCGAGGCAGCGAGGCTGGAGCAGAGTCAAATGCCTGACTGACACATGCCTGTCAGGATGACAAACCCAAGAGGGAGGTTAAATGTCTCCCCCACTACCAGCCTTTCTTTCAGAAGATAAAAAATATGCTCAGAGGGACTATGACTAGTTTTAGAAAATCTGAACCAGATAAGGGGCTTAAGAGCAGAGATTTGCTGTCTGTGGGTTAATCTGGCAGGTGTGATAGGGCACATCCACTGCTGCTCGGTGCTATTGTTGCTGTACACTCGAGATAAGGCTGCGTGGTGCAGGAACAACTCTGCTTACAGTCCCACCGCCTTTCATGTAGCCCCTTAAACCAGAAAAGTCTCTGACTCCTTTCTGACACTTCTCCGGCCTTCTGGTCTGCATTCTCCACTCCCTCCTCATCCTGCGGGAAGGCCCCTTCCTCTAGATTTGTCACTGCTGGCAAAAGCTGTGGGAAAAGCCCAAAGCAGTGCTTTTCCCAAGAAAGGCCATTAACCCTTTGTGCCCTCCCCCAGTGCTTCCTTTTAACACTACTCCATTCTGGATGTTCAAAATATTATATAAACATGAATAATTTTTATTTTCTGGATAAAGCTGTAATTTTCTCCAGTCAAGGATCTGTAAGTGCTAAAAAAAGAAATCCTAAACCAGGTTGTATTTTTTACCCTTGCTCCACAGAAACTGCTGGATTTAAGAGTGAAAAATTTTTGATTTCGTTCCTGTTTCTTGAAAAATTTTATTAATGAATTACATACTGTGTGGGAAATCCTGTAGAAGAGAAAAAAACCATCCCTTTGCTGAGCAGCCTGAAAAATGAAAAGCAGGCATAAGCATATCCTGTACCAGATTTCCTCAGGGAAAAATCAAATTCAGGAGAGGAAGTTAGAAATAAAAATATGAACAGATTTACTAAGCATCTCTAAATTGTTTTATCTCTTTGGTGGATAAACAACAAAAAAATTTTGCATTAATAGAGGCAGATATGAGCTGGAAATATGAGTTGGAAATCTGAGAATGAGCTTTTGAGCCTTGTCCTCAAAGACTGATTGCTTTGCAAGCCATGCTATCAGAATTGGATCAGTCCCAATTGTCATGTGCAGAAACTACAAGTCACATAAAGTCCCATAAATAGAGCTGAGCAAGGTATAATCTAACTCAGACTAAAGATTTAAGAAAGAAAATGTTAATTGAAACAATAGCACTTATCTTAAAAGATTAGATTTGACTTTGCTATCCAAAATGTGGAAAGTGTCCATTTAGGTCAGTGAGTTTTTCAGTGATCTTTGTGGAGGTAAAAACAAACCCTCAACAAATAAATAAAAGAGACAAGTTTTATGTAAAGGTAATTAGCAATTTTTTAAAGAAAAGAACTTTCAAGAATTAGGTGTTCTCCTAGTTCACTACTGTTCAGGGCTTCAGAAAAATCCAGAGATGGGAGGAATTTGTAGAGGGTTTTTTTTCTCCATCACTAGTCTTAGAGCAGAGCCAGGTGTTATCATTCCCATAGACGTCTGTCTAGCTCATGTTATGGTCTTTCTTCATGGAGTCCCCCAGCCACTTCAGGCACCAGTGCTTCGTTTGCCTTGCAACCCACAAGGTTTTCCTGTAGTGTCCGTGGGCTTCTCCTTGCTCTTAGGCAATGGGACTACCTCTTGTCCGGCCTGCCACAAAAATAGACACAGGAATACTTCTTTATTCTGTCATCTTTTTGAAGACTTTTTGTCCAGCTAACCTTCTGGATTGTGTTTAGTAATATTACCAAGTCCAGTTTCCCTATTCTTTCCTCCCAGATTGTTTACTTGTGCAGTCCCTAATCATTCTTAGTGAGTTCTTCTCAACCTTGTCCAACGGGTTCATATTTTTGTCCTGTTTTTCTCCATCACTAATACCATCAGTAAGTGGATAGACCACTTCAAAGGATTTTCAGGCAACATCTCTCTTTATACAATATTGGTACGGGTTTGTTTTTTCTGCTCTAGCAAGTCCTTTTCGACTTAAGCTCAGATTCTGACAAACAATGACACAAATCCTTAGAACAGCACACATTCAAGTAATACTTCTATGCACTGAGAGCAGTTTAATCTCCCACCAAAATGAGGGTACAGCACAACTGCAAAAGTTTGAGGAAAAATGATCAAAAGTAGCTTCTCTGTGAAAATCAACTAATCCTATTAGGAAACTTCAGATAGGAAAAGAGTATTTAAGAGGGGCATACAGTTGAGGTCTGTCATATTACAAGTACCAAGAGAAGGGGAACATAGACCTATTTTTCTCTTTTCCAGTGTAAGAACTAGTGAAATCAAATTAAATAGCAAGAATCAGATTCAAAATAACTGGACGTTTTTTGTCATGCACCCTGAAGTAAAGTTCCTAGTATTTCTTGCCACAATAGGTTTTGGGTGGAAGGAAAAAAAATTGCTGGTTCAGAAAGGCAACCAAACATTTCACAAAGAACAGTACAAAGAGATCACCCTCTGCTTAGACAATCCTTGAACCATAATCTGCTTTTTTTTTTAAACCAATCTTCCCTGGGGATCTATCTTTGACCACTTTTATAGATGAAATGAGCCTGACTGTATTTTTTGTCTTCAGTGCATGGAAGTACTGTCAGAATGTAGCTTTTCAGGTACACTTTCCTAGTCTGATTGGGGAAATATTCTATAAGATAGTCAAAATCATATCTAATGTCAAGATACATCACATCTATTGTTTCTCCTTTATTTGCCAAGCCTGCTGCCCTGTCAGAGAAAATGCTGATATTGGCTTGACAGAATTTGCTCCTGAAAAATCCATATGTATTATTATTCATCACTTTGATTCCACTTATATGCTTGTAATCATTTATTCATTTAGCTCCAGTACTTTTGTTGAAAATGAAATGGATATGTCTTTGGCTCCTTGATGCCTTTTCTTTTTCTCTTCCTTGAAAGTAGATGCCACATCTGCCCTCTTCAGACATTTCACCTTTTCCCGTATCCTTTAAAATGTAGCTGCTAATGACTTGGTGATTCAATGAAGCTGCTCTTTAAAATTATTTATGATGACAGTGTGTCAAGACTTGTCAATTTGAAAAAAATCTTTCTGATTTTAGATATGACTTTCCTACTTTCTTTGAGCAATATCTCAATACTTTTCATCTCAGTTGCCTTGTGGATCAATTTTTTCATTGCCTCTTTTCTATAAACATATTTATAAATTTGGCCATTAGTGGAACATTATCTATGTCCCTACCTGCTACTCTTGGCACAACATGTTGCACTTCTAAGCTTGTCCTTAGTAATCTGTTTCTCTTTCCCCTGCCTGTATACTTTGCTATGAGGTTTAAGAAACATGGACACCACATTTAGCAAAGGTAATTCCTTGCAATGCTTCGTATCTTCCCTTCATGGTGGTGTAATTTATGTTTGTGCCCTTTTCCAGGAGCTCCCTGCTTTTCAACCCCTTTTCTTCATTACCTGTTCTTTCATAAGACCTCACAAGACAGTTTTATGAATTATTTGTTGACTTTGGATTTTGTCTGTATCATCATTCCACTGCACCACAAGTGCTTCTCCATGATCAGTTGCTATAATGGCTGGTCCTTTCTATTAAAGGGAGCTATGTCAGAATGATGACAGAAAACCTCCATTTTTTTCTGAGTAACAATCAGAATAACAGTTTTTTATTCAAGGAAATATGAGTGCTCTCTTTGAGTCAGGCCTAACTAACTATGCACAGGGCTGGAAGGGGTAACTGCAGTAGAGCTCGGTAGCTCTTATGCCTGAGAATCATTCATTAGATAAAAATTTAAAGCTGGAAAAAACAGATTCTCTCTACCTTTGATTTTCCATTTCTCTCTATTTTTACAATTCCTTCTTTGCTCCAGTGTGCATTCCCTCACAACTTTTCTGCTGGGGTTGTACTTCTATGCCCGTAATATTTTCACTGTCTCAGTTACATCAGCGTGTGCCAGGGCAACATACTCAGAGAAGTCCATGACAACAGTTACAGGATCTTGGATAGTCTTTGGTGAGCTTTTGTTAGATATTTTTTTCAGTCTATTGGAATTGCTTAAAACTGTGTTACATTTCTTCAAAGCTGTCTACTTCAGAGGGTGCACCAGCCTTTTCAGAGCTCCCAGCATTCCACAGCCAGATGCCTCGCAGCAAAATGTTTTCTCAGCTGGGTGAGAAATCAGTGAAACTGCAGAAAGCAGTGGTGGGAACAGGCAGCCTCAATGATACACTTATATTCTGATTTCATATGGGAGAATGGCACAAAATTCTGAAGTATGAATCCCCATCTTGCTGCTAATTTACCTTAATAAAATCCAGTTCCAGCAGAGCAAATGTAAGTTGACAAACATGGACTACACTGAGTGTTACAATATGGAATGTGTTCAGAAGTTATTACAACTCATCCTGTTTCCAACCATACATTTGTTCTACTTCAGGATAATAAACAAATGTTCACTCTATATTTGCAATGATAAGAATGTCAAGTTGTTGTTGCTTCTACTTCAAGAAATTTATGAAACTGAGTTGCATCAGACATGAATAATGACATTTAAAGTAACCGTGATTGGTTGTGAAAAGGTATTGAAAAAAGGAAAAAAATCCGTATTCACTTGAGGTGGCTTCTGAGCTGTGTCAGTGTGTATCTGATGCTGAATTCCCTGTCCCAAAAGATCATATTAATTAGTACCACTTATCAGTACATTTACAGAAAATTGCGAGCTGGAGACTGGAATTCTCTAAAAAAAAATAGGTAAATGTTGCATAGAAACTTTGGTAATGAATTTGGTGATGAGTTCTTCTATAACTGATCCCCTGGTCTCTTTTAGAGCAGACGCCTCAGGACTGCAATTTGGGCAGTGGCAAGAGGGGCAAACGAAGCAGGATTTTCTACCAAGAAACACCTTGCAATTCGGGCTTTTTTGTCACTGTGTATCATGTTTCCTGCAGCAGCATGACCTCCAACAGCAGCCTGGGGTTAAAGTGCATGGGTGGAAGTGGGGCCAGGGTGAGGAAGCTGAACAGACTTAAAATGACAAAGACAGTTTTTGGGGTTGTGAGACAGTGTGGTCTGGCTTCTGTACTGAACTTGACTAACCATTTTCTACTGATCTTAAATGTACCATGAAAGCATCCCATACGGAGAGGAAAACTCAAATTTTTTCAACTTTGAAAAGAGCAAAAATACAAATATTAATGGACTTGTAGACTTGACTCATCTTTTCCCATTCAAAATCCACCACAGTGAAGCTGACTTCATTTGTCTCAGTAAAACCTCAGAGATTAGCCTTGTCATGTGTCTTAATTACATGTTTAGGAGTCGAAATTAACATTTTCAGTTCCTCTGCCCCCCAGAAAACAAATAAAGTGCAAAACTAGTCATAGAATCAGTCATAGAATCACAGAAACATTTAGGTTGGAAAGGACCTTTAAGCTCACTGAGTCCAACTGTGAATTTATTTCCACTATTTTGTCAAAGTTTTACTTCTAATGTTTCGGCTCAGTGTTGGAAGCAGAAGCCTTGGCTATGAAACACAGATAATCTATCACACAAAGCTGTGATGTTTCATAGGAAATAACTCCATGCCTTAGCCTTTCTTGCAACAGAAAAGGTCTGTCGGTAGATATGATCACTTTTGCCGTGGCTACAGCCATTATGAGTAATGCTGCATTTATAGTTACAGCCTCGCAGTTGCTGGCTGATATTAAAATTTTGTTAGGGGGAATTACCTGATTTTACAAGTACTTTTAGTTACTGACCAAAGCCACATACTGCCATTGAAGAGAAGTCTTTTCCTAAAGATCATTTGAGAAAATATGTGCCCATGATTTCTGCTGGTTACAGAGACTGGAAAAAAGCGTTTACCAAAATATTTCTTCCTGTGGATCAACACATTCTCTGCACACCGATCTGATGGCACCCTAAATGAAAGGTGCATACAAATAGCACCCTTTTTGATGTCAAGTCTCCAGGCCTAGCTTACTTCACCTGAGGGTCTTTCTGTGACCAAGTCCAGACTCACTTACCTTTTCAATTAGTACTGACCAATACAATGTACTAACTGGTACTGAATCCTGGGTACTGTCTTTTTCTGTATGCACCTTCTTCTGCTAACCGTAGCAGGATTTATGTAGCTATTTCTAACTTGACATTTTTTACTAATCTGAATTCCAGCTGTATGCTTGTCACTGTATAGAGCCAATTGTGTTTTATTCATTTATGTTCATAGAGGTCTTGTGTAAGCTACTAATGTCTCCTGTTTTTGTAAGTAAGATTACAAAAGTCTCTGGGAGTACTGAGGATTTGGACATGATAGATCCATTCAGCTTTCCCAGTTTGGCTTCCTGGCCCTTTGGCCTCTCAGCACATATTTTTGTTCTTTTCATTAAATGCTTTCCTTGAGGTTGGACTCCGAATGTCATTTTGTCGTCTCCTTCCTCTTTGTGTCAGTACAAATCCCTTTCATTACTTCTTCCTTTGGCACCAGTTAAGGTTGCTCTTGGGCTGGAAAGTCAGTTCCTGTGCATGCTGTAATCTTTTCCAAAGCCCTTGCCATCTCTCTCCTTCTACCTCCTGTCCTTGGGACACCAGTTCCTGATCAAGGCTCCTGCGAGCACTGGCTGCTGGTTCACGGACAGCTGGCAACAAACTTCAATCAGGCTTGCTTCATCATTTCCAGCTCCAAATTACCTTAGAAGAATTTAGGCTCCATTACCTTGTTCCTAGTATTACTTTCCTTCATAGTCATCAGTGCCGTTGCCAAAGGGATGTTGTGTGATCCCCTTTGGAAAAGACAGTGACCAGGACTTTTCCAGCTGGAAATTAAATGGGAGGGAGGTGGGAGCAACTGAGTGGATGAGGAAGGAGCGGGGAGGAGATGAAGGAGAGGTGGGCCATTTCCTGATAGAGATGAGAAAATGCACTTTTGGTCTCACTTCTTTGGTTAAAAGGTCTGCTTGGGATACCTGTCTTGTCCTGGAGTAGTTATAACAGGAAAAAGAAACAAATGAGATGTGAGCCTTCAATCCAAGTAAAGATGAGGGGCCAGTCCCTCAGTGTGGGAGCCTGGGATGCAGCCATGTGACTGGGAAGGCACAAATGCTTCAACTGCCCCTCACAGCCAAGCCTGGACTGAAGCCAGGAGCAGCCAGGCTGGGTAAACCTCTGTGGAGTGGGCTGTGCTTGTCCTTGTGTCTTCCAAGCTCTAGCACTAGGTATTTCATCCTTGTTTAGGTTTTAGTAGTGTAAGATAAGGAATACAAGGAAATGGTTTTGACAGAAAGGTGAAACAGAAAAGACGGATGAAACTCCTTTTAGGTTATGCTTATCTTCTATAACAAAATTGCTTCTTTCCAAGTTTACACAACTTACTTTAAATAAGATGTATGTATATGTAAGGTGTTTAATGGGAATTGAATCAATTCAAAATATGTACTTTAACCACCTCTTATTTTTCATGTTTTGAAATGGATAAACTTTGTCCTTATTTTCCTCAGCTCTTGATAGAGACCCAGCCCAAACACAGTTCAACTGATGCAGCAAGCTGAGGAAAATGACAGTGGCTAAGCTTGGATACAAGCCATGGCCACCCTTTTCCTATACTGTTGCTATGGCTCTTTCCTTCCTGCAGGCCAAAGATTTGCTGTTGTTGCTTTTTACATATGTGGACATCTATTGCATGCGAATATTTTTGCCTTTTACCACTGAAGTTGGAAAATATGTTTTGTATCTGTGATCCATGCTTTGGGCCAGCATAGATTGCTGCAAAGATTGGCAGCAGAGCAGTAACTGCATTAGCAAAGTTTACAATCTATACAAGTGTAAATGTACAGTGCCCAGCCTTTTCCCTTTTCCTGAGGGAAAATGGGCTGTCCTTCATCCACCCAGATCAGGAAGGGATCTCTGCTGCACAACGGGAAGGATTTCTTCTTTGTGGGCCACGGAAGAGCAGCTGATCTATTTCTGCCTCATCTGTCAGCTCTTCCCCTCTTCAAACTGATGCCCAGGGTGCTTTCTCTGCAGGGAAGGAAAAAGCTTTTGAACACGTATTCCAGCTGACTAGCACAGAAGACTTTCCATAGGGCCTCTGGCTGGGAGAGCAGTGAACAGGGTTTGATGGGAAAGAATATTGCACATGGAGAAAGGGCTATGAAGATGCTTTGTTGTAATGTTGTGTTGTCTTGGTGCCTTCTTGCTCAGTCTCTCACTGACTGTTGGTTCCTGCAGGTTTGTGAAATCAGAAATGATGAGTATTTCCAATCTCTTCCAGTCCTCCCCACCAAAAAGCCTGTTTAAAAATGAAGCAAACCGGAAAAAAAATTGCCTCATCAAAGGAGATTGTTTGAACAATATGTCACATTCTTGTCCTTGAGCAGATGGTGGTGATGTGTTCAGTGAGTGTATGTGCTCTAGCTCGTGGTAGGGAGAAGTCAGCAGGAATGGGAGCTGGATGCCAGTGTCCCTGTCACCCTGTGGGGTGGTGGCTGGGAATAGAAGGGGTGCATTTCTTGCCCCTTTCTGCCACTGTGTGCAGACATGGTAGAGCTTGGAGATTCTTCAGAGCTCTCCTCACCATTCTATACTCCATCATGTGCATCCCCATCCCAGAGGAAAAGGATCTGCCTGGCTGCCCCCTGTAGCCCCTCTCCTCCTCCAGGCCACAGCAGTGGCAGGAGATGCCCCACATGAGAGAGGGGGCTCCTTTGCGTGGTTGGTCAGACAGGTCCTGTTGCCCAAATCTCCTAAGGAAATATAGGGAGGCAGGGCTGAAGTTTCCTGTGTGTTGGCATGCCTTTAGGTAGATCTGGATAAATAATGTGATGCTAATGATGTTAGCAAATTTATTTAAAAAACCAAAGAGAAAATGATGAATTTAATTTTTTTCTTTTATTTAGTTATTTTAAGATACTTTTTACAGGAGATGCTTACCAAATAGATTTCATTCAGAGCAAGCCTAGTTTTTTCATTTGCTTTTCATGGACCTCTAACATAACTGTTCTGAAGGGCATAAAAACAGCACTTTGAAAACCACTGATGTCAAACCATGCCTATTCCTTAGACAATAAAATGGCCAAGCTTAGTTGGTTTTCACCTTACACTCAACCAGTGAAATCTCCATGGAGCAAACAGAAAAATGTTATTAGTCATTCTTGAAGGAGGAAACACTTCCACAGAAGAGTAGGGTAGTCGAGCAAAATATTTCGTTTTAAGAAGCCAGTGAATAGTGATGACTATACCTCTGGTTTAACCTCAGCTGGCTTCTATTTTACTTGAGTGTCACTGTGCAAAGCGTTTTGTGCCATTGAAGAGTCAAGACTTGCTCTTAGAAGTTGAGTAATATATCCTGAGAATGTGCTCTGAAGTATTTAACTCTTCTGCATTAGGCAACAGTTTCTGTATCTCCTTCAAAGCTGCACACTGACTGTTATCTTCTGCTCTTACCTGGGCACCAGATGAAAAGGTTATCATGAAGCTTAGTATTCACTGAAGGTAATTTTGTGCATGTCCATATAAGATTGCTATGAAATACTGATATTTTATAACAAAATTATCATCACAGATCTATGCAATTTACAGTCCCAATAGCTGGGCTATAGTATGATAGCATTAGTTTTGTTGGGCAAAATTTGACTCACTCCATCTGCCCTTTGAAAAGTTTCTTTGATGTTAAATTATATTTCAATGGGCCTCTTACAAGACCTTTAAAGAAAATGTTGGCCAATACCTCTTCACTGCTGTGTGTTTTAATAAACCAGCTTTTCAGAAGCCAATAAACTGTGGTAGGGCAGATAATTCCTTTTGCTAACAGTTTAAATGGAGAAATGGCTCATCCTGCAAATTGGTGTGTTTTAATTTTTTGGTCATCCAGCTGGTCTGAACTATATCTTTAAATTCAGTGCTGTATTTATCGTTGTTTCTTATGCTGACGTGCAAGAAAATTGATACTGGTTTAATTCTGTTGCTTTGACATCCAGCTCAAATGTCCAGCTGATGCTCGTTGCTGTGTCTATCCCTCTTTATCTGAAAGTGTTATGTGCTTTAACTGAAACAGAAACACTTCAAGAGTACTCCCCAAATGCAGCATCAGTGACCTCCTCGTTTCAGCAACATGAACAAGAAAATCTAGCATCACTGTACAGTAAAACACACAGAGCTCTAGTTGCAATGAGAGAGCTATGAAGAGGTATTTTATTTCTGTAGCTGTTCCAGTTGTAAATCTCATAATTTCCTCATCTGGTTGCTGGAAAATGCTTAGGGATGTGGTTTGTGTGCCGTAATCTGTCATTACATCACCTCAGGCTCTCATATTGCAGCAAAGCTAATTATCATGCTTCCAGCAACACAGCGTGATCTCATATTTGTTTATTGGAGGAAATATAAATATGGCTTTTCAAACAAAGGCCTTACATACATATCATGTTATGAAAAGCCAGGGACTTGGTGGAAGGGGTAAGGAAGAAAATGAGAAGTATTTCCTCTTTACAAGGTTTACAGTTCCTTCGATTTTGTTAGAAACGTTCAGATAATTTTATCCTCTACTTTGTGTGATATTTTACACCTAGTGAGAATGTGGCACTGCATGTGCAAAGCCAAAGTGAATCTTCTGCTGTAAGAAAATTACCGCAAAGGGACCTTTTTATGCTTGGTAGCTCTATGTGTTATGTGAGTCTGACCAAATTAAATTTATATAGGGCAAGTGGTGCTGCCCTGACTAAACTGCCTTGATTTTTCTACTGCAAACACTCATGTTCATGTGCAGGCACACTAGTGCTCTCTCAATTCATGGCATCCAGAAATCTTTATTTAATGTTCTCATTTTTATTTGTTTAATTTGTTAGCAGGAAGAGATCCAATCAAGGTGGCAGCTTGGTTGTTTTTTCTAGTGTGTTCCTGAACAGACAGAGCCTTGCAAATGCAGCTTGTCACGTACCTCCCCTCGCAGCTCTATCATTCACATGAAACTTGTGTTTCATATATCCCACTAGAATTATATCAAACATGCTGTTCTGTGGGAGATATCACACTTATTAAAAAGCATACCAGATTATAAATATCTGCTGGCACACAGAGGCTTCTTAGACAATGACAGAACAATAACGCCTCGGTCCCTGCAGCTCCCCCTGCATACAAAACTGGACTTCTGTCAGCTCTTTGCAAGGAAGTCATTTTAATGGTAAATCATAGATGATGGGATTGAAAGGATCAAGGTACTACTCAGATCCAGCCCCTTGCATTGAGCAGGGGAGGACCCTGTGGTGCTGGATTCATTGTGTGCATCTGACCCCTCCTTCAAGCTACTGTAAGCCTGTGTCATAACTCTCTCATTAGTCAAAATGTTCCACCAGCTTTACTGACAAAGTTTTCCTAGGATGCCAGCAACATATATATCTATTTTTTATTACTAGACTGCAGTCTGTTACATTTGTGGAATCCATCTTGAGAAATTATTTT
Source organism: Lycocorax pyrrhopterus obiensis (assembly GCA_014706295.1). Lineage (NCBI taxonomy): Eukaryota > Metazoa > Chordata > Aves > Passeriformes > Paradisaeidae > Lycocorax > Lycocorax pyrrhopterus. The sequence continues at coordinate 68,162,132 of JACSVZ010000004.1, read as the reverse complement.
TGTCCTTGTACTAATTTTCCTACCTCAGATAATTTGATGAGATCAGAACAGGCTGAATGACAGATGACCTCAAGGGAGGTGAGACTGGAAAGGTCACAAGTGTACCGGGTTCAGTAGCACTGATCCCTATAAGAGGTCCCCATTTGATCCACTGAAGGGCAATGGCTAAACTTATGAGTTTCTCTGCCATTCCTCTCTCCCATTTCTACATCAGTTTTCCAGCTGAGGAACACAGAGCATTCCCCATGACCAAATAAGCACCACCACCCCTGCTGTGCTGCTGTCTGACAAGCAACCACTCAAGCTACTCAGTGAACAGATATCTCCCTAGTGAATGGCTCCACGTGCCTCAGCTAGAAATAATCTGTGAATGATTCATGAACTGGGGAGAATCTCAATTCAGTGGCTTTTCAGTCCTCCCAGTGTGGCTATCACCCTTTCTTTTATTAATATTTTGAAGCTTTGCAATTTTAGCCTATTCTGTTACCAATTTATATTTCTTAAAATAAAACTCGCAGGTGCTTTTAGTATTTCAGTAATATTTAACCTATCTACAACCTGAAGTGATTCATCTATCCAGTAGAAACACATACTACAATACTTGTATAAAATCAGTGCACCCTTTATAATCCTCGTTCTCTCCTGTTCTGCCTTCCAGCCACTGTTAAAATTTCTAAGAAATGCGTGACATCTTTAAGATTGGAAAGCAGGTTCAGGAATAGGACTTCAGAAGACAAAATGAAGAGAGTATATTATCTTGTAGAAGTACCAGTACCTGCATCTACAAAAGTTGGGATGGAATGTTTTCATAAGAAGAGTAATTTCTCTTTCTATGCTGCTTATTTTCACAGAAGTTTTTTGGGAGTGGAAGAAAGAGAAATGTTTTAGATAAAATCTTAGCTCTCTATGCTACATGAAAATAAGAACATGAATATAAGTTGTGTTTGAAAAATGACACTGACATTTAAGTATTTGTTGTAAATGGATTGGAGCAACTGTTCAGCTGTGAGGTAGCCTTACTCTTCCCCATCATTTAGGGTATTAAATTTCTTGTGCCAAAGAAACCCACCAAAAAATTAAGGAGGACTCTAATCTTTGGCACTAGTTTATCAGTTTGGTTATACTTTGTTGAAAATATCTGATTTTGAACATTCAGCCTTGCTGCTTACTATATGGTTTAAGCCCCTACTTTCCAGCCATGGACAGTGCATAAAAGAGACTTTATCCAATTTGCTAACGTGTTTACTGGCTCTGTTAAATCAGGATCTGAGAACCAGGTTGTGAATTCCTATTTTCCATCAATGGCAAGCTTTATGGGGATATAATCATAGGAAAAAACTCACAGCATCATGTAGACTGATGCATTCAGATCTATTGATGGAAAATATAAATCTCTGACTGATAATAACGGATATTTCATTTGCCATTCTTCTCTGTTTCCTTGATAACAAAAGATATGAATAGTATTGGGCTGTTTTTCATTTTTGAACTTGATTAATCAGCAGAGGGAAGGTAATTGAAACATAATACGAGGTCACATAATTAAACTATTTCTGAGTAGAGTTCAAACCATTAAAGGAAACAAATGTGCCAAAAGAAGCATCAGTATTTCTTTCCAATTCTACAAATACATGTATAAAATGATATGTTTCCAGTCCATCTTAGTCATCAACACAACACTAAGAAAAATAATCAGTCTGTACTCTCGCAACCATAAAAATATTTTATGGCTAGGGAAACTAGAAGCCTAACACATTTGGCAATTAATACGCAGAGACATTAATTCAAAACTCATTCAATCTTTCTCCCATTAGCACTATAAAAAGGTGCTTTATGTAGGTTTGGACACTACACTCCCAACAAAATATGAACTTGAGAAATACCACTAGCATCCAGACTCAGTAAACTCTGTTCTTATTGCTCGCAAATTTATTTTCCTTTTTTAATGCTGCTTCGTTTCTTCTTGACTGAACTGCTCATCAACTCTGTAATTCACAAAGTGATGTCAGACAAACTAAACATGCCTAAGTATCACCATCCTACTCACAGTGGTGCAGGTCCAGGGCAATCTGAAGGTTCTGTCAGCTTCCTCTTCTCTTGTGCAAGCCTCTTCTGCACAGTATTGCAGTTTGACATGCACAGATGGGTGGGAGAGAGCTGCTGTATGTACATGGAGTCATTTCTACTTGCATGTTTCTAGCACCCACAGAAATCCCCTGCAACCCCTCTGAACTCCCTCATCTTGCTGCTTAACCTAATACTCCTTCACAAATATCCACTACAAGTACCTGATTCTACCTATTGTCACCTTAAGACAACTGAGAACTCTCTACATCCTGAACAAGAGAACTAAGGCACATTTGAGAGGACAAGATGGCTTCATGCAATAACAATCTATATTCTATAACTAACTATATTCTACAGTGGAAGCAAAGGCATAATTCTCCCCCAAACTCTGTAGTTGTGTGTGAACCTCCTCTCACCAGCAAGTTCAGAGAAAGCTCTTTAAGAGCTAAGAGCCATAGCTTCTACTAAGATGGGGTAAAAAAAATGAGGTAAAAATGACTGTGGGTTCCAGGATGGGCTTGGTGGAAAACTTGTGAGCTGCTGAACTCTGGAGAAAGACCCAAGATGACCTTCTGTAAGTTTTCAAAAAATGCCATGCAGTTCAAGGTGAGAAATCACTTTTAAACTGTGCAGTGTATAGGCTCCTTTTCAGAGCAGGTGTGAAAGACACCTGTCCACAGCCAAATCAAGATATATTCCTTATAGCAAAAAAGTAAGAATTACTTAATTACTTAGATTCAGCATGCTGCAGGCTATGCAAAAGCCCTTCATTATTTCTTCAGCATGGATATCCAAACAAGGAACATACGTTTTACTAGATTTCATGGATATAAATATAGTGTGTATTTAGACCTCCTACAAAAAGTAACTCATGTATAATTACTAATTTTTAGTTATAGGATGCCCATACATGCATTTTTAGTTGCTTTAGGAAAGCAGTCTAAATGCTTCTGGAATTATATCTCTTCCAAAGACATTTTTTCACTCTGGTCCTGTAGTGGGAACAAAAGTAAATTTTTATCTGTCATATTTAAACAATGATCAAAATACTGTGAAGGCCATAAGCATAAATTTGTAAATTAAGTCATTGAGCTGCAAATCTACTATGTAAAACAACCTTTGATCTTTCAGAAGGCACGAGACTGCTGCAGTCATGTGAGAGAATCTGTTTTGTGTATTTTTGAAAGCATTTCAAATTGATGGCTGAGGAAACTTGAAAACAAGGAAGAATCCACAGCTAAACTACGTACTAAGAAAACTGTCACAAGGAACAGTACCATAGAAACATATTCTTGATATCTGGATACACACACACACTCTCTTGTACCAAAGGAAAAAACAATAGTAAATACATACATGATATCCTCAATCAAAATGTACAAAGGGCAAGGAAAGTTAGAGAACAAGATTGAAAGTTGAACCTGCAAAGTTATTTAGGTCTCTAATCTTGGACCTCCAGCATGTTCTTGTAGGCTTTAGATAGTCAAACAAGGTGTTGAAAACAAGGTGTTGATCTGAATTTGGGTTTTGCTCACAGTCTCTGTGAAATAATGTTGAGATAACAGTTTCATATGTATCCTTGGTATGATGAGTGACTGCATCACTGTCGTGAGTTAATTCATTTATGATTCTAACCTGTCTTCTGGAAGCTTAATTCACTCAACATTTCCCAAAATGCACTGGAGCAAGTGTTCTTTGTCCTTGGAATATTGCTGGCTAAGTGTTTTTGTTTTATTTTAGCCTATGGATTTAGAGACCAAAACTGTGCCTTTTTAACACCTGTGTAACTGTGACTGTGTAATGCCTGTCAGTCAGAGCCAGAAACAGTGCCAGAACCATGTGTGACGGTCCACAGGCTGGCACAGCCCTACTCCCACCAGGAAAGCATCTCTCCAGTCTGCTGTGTTTCTCCCTCTTGTCATCTCCAGGGCAGTTGTAGCTCAGATGTGCCTGTTCAATAACAGATGGAAACAAAGGTGAAGAGGAGGGTAAAGAGTCAAAAGAAGTTAAAAATATTTTAATCTGACACAGAAGGATTGTGCTGCTAAGATTAAGAGACAACACAATCTGAATAACAGAACCTGAGCAGCATCCCTGCCTGAAGGGGAATTCACTCCGTCTCCTTCCCAGACACGTATAATGCACGTCTGGTGATATCTGAATTTGAATTTGTCATTTCCTCTCCCTTGTGCTTCACTGACAGAGCAAGAAATAATCATGAATATTGGGCCATGCAACTAACCATGTCAACTCTTTAATAGCTTAACATCTGTTAGATGCACCAACATCATGTAGGATGTTCTGTGAGATGTTGTGATGAATTTAAAATTTGTGTGCCAGGGGCTCAGGCAACTCTGTAAAGTTTGATTATGCCCTAATATCATGACTTACTACCTCTATATTACTATGTTACCTATACCAATTAGTAATATTAACAGGTCATATGCAATTTCATGCTGCCATTTCTGCGGCAATCTTTTGCTGATGAAAGTGCAACATGTGCTACCTCCTACCTAAGTTTCAAACAGAAAGACCTGCTTCAGTAGATCAGTATGTAGGTACCATCCATGGAATAACCATGATTATTTCAGTGAAGCAGATTTAGTAAGAGCAGATAAGTTTACTTAGAAACTGTTCTTTTGACTACATGATGCTTAAATTTTTGAAAAGCTGCTCCAATATTTGTGCAAGTACCAGAAGCAGCTTTCAAAATCAACGTCTGTGTTTTCAAATCTTGTGGACAGACTGACAAGTTTGTGAAACATATAGTGCAGAAGCCAAACAGATTTGCTCTGTGAGCCAAATAACCTCTTGAAGCCTTTCTCTAGTATTTTTTAAATCCTGTGTTCTCATAAACAGTTCCATGTTATGCAAAGGGAGTCTGAACCTTTGCTCTCCCATAGTAAGATGCCCACACAGGATGATGCTGGGTTTGCTACAGCAGATAAGCAGAGGGTTGAATCTGGAATTTTGAATGATAAGAGGATTTAGTTGCTTGAATGCCTTGGGAGGTCTATGCTGAATCCTCTGAGTTAAACTATAGATGTTACTGTCACAAGGTTGTCACACATAAACACAGGATCTAACTCAAAATGTCGACTCCTGATGTTGATTTTTCAAGACTTCACTCATTGATTATATTTATTCTCCACTAGCCCTGCGTCTGCTCAGTCACAGCAACAAATCCAGTGCAGCCTGGAAAAGGGCTGAATAAGTAGAGGAATTGTTTTGTAGTTGTCACTAGTTATCTTCATAGGAGACAAAATAGAGTTTCTGTTCCCCTTTTCAGATTATGTGGATTTAACAGTTGCCATGATAGGTAATAACACTTATCAACGAGCTTATAGCATCAGATTTTTTTGCACTCATGTTACACAGGCATGCTTTTTTGGTGGTTTGATGGGCCAGAAGCAGCATATCCCCACTTTGCTTTGCCTCTGCGACAATTTGGCAGCTGGCTCACACAGCAGTGCCTTCAATCTGCTGTCATATACTGCTTCCCTGTCCTCTCCTTTGCCCCTCTGCCCTCTTGTAGCAACATTAATCTGGTTCTCCTGCCATTAATTTGTATTTAGTTTTGCATAACTTGCATAACTGTTGAAAATTAAAACACATGCTTAAGGACAGTGGGATGACTGAACCCAGAAATTGTTTCCTACCTGGTGCAAAAATTCTTCTGTTCCCTTCTTCACAATTTCATTATTTTCATGTCTGTGTTCCTAGTGAAGAATGTATATATAGAGATGCAGGACTTTAAATATGGCAGTGCTTGGCCTCAAATCCTGATTTGTGGTGTTTTTTTCTAAGGAAACATTGTCTTTCAATGGACAAATTTATATGTTACAAAAAAAGCAAAATACACTCATACCAGACCTAACATAAAACATGTGTGCAACCATCCAGTGCAAGACAATGAGATGTTACCTCAATCCAAAATATAAAGTCATTGTTTCTGACTACCACTATGACTCGACTAATAAACCCTGGTTTTCCATGGAGAAAGTTGATTTGGTGTAGAACCACACAGGTGTGGCTCCAATACTTCGGGAATCAATCACAACTGTTGGGATGTTTTGAAGGGTTGGAATTGGGAGTTTTTATTTCCATCCATTGTAGAGGGTTTTACTGTGCATAAATAAATGAACAATTCCAAAGGGAATCAAAAAGCAGATTGACAGACAAATACTTTGATAATTTTCAAGCAGTCGTGATGCAGTGCCATACCTCAGTCAGGCACAGATCACCAAACTTAGCTAGAAGAAATCAGCAAAACTTTATTGATAGAAGCTATATGGCTCTGTAGCTCTAGCAGGTTTGTTATTATTTTCAGTTTACTGCTTTATAGATGATTTTTCTGTTCATGTGGAGCAGGTGCTGGGGGGCAGTTAAGCAGGGGAAGGAAAGTTTATCTCATCCTTTCATCTCTTAGGAGTTAGAGGTTTGATCTGAGGCAATGACTTCATCTTCTCCTGTTGTCAGATTAGCAATATCTGAAGAGCTTTTGATGATACCTACTGCAGGCCTCCACTTTTGGGTGAGGTGAGGCGAGGCATCCTTTGGTGGTGCCTGCTCTCCACTGGCTATAAAAGAAACCTGGGAAAGTAATTTCAATCTGAACGACTCCCTTTAGAACAACACACATTAGGCAGAAGTAAGAGAACTCAGGGTGCTCTCCAGCCCTGGCTGCACAGGCACAGAGCTCCAGCTGCTCCTGCTAGAAGCTCTGGGCTATGGACCTGCATTCAACCCACTTTCTCAGGGGACTGGCTTTAGACACAGCCCGCTGGCTTGCTGATTATAATAGAGGTGCAGCGGCAGGTTCACAGGCACACATCGCCCCTCTTCCCACAGATAAAGCTGCAGAAATTGTTTGTGTTAATAGGGTTTTAAATTGTGTCAGGAGGCACAAACAGTGTCTGAGGACTGGAGACAGAGAGATGAAAGAATAATGCAAATATGGTACTGTAATGGTTGGATTTTACCTCTTCTCTCAGTAACATCTTCGGATGAAACAACAAAGAATGGGAGTGATCCTATATATTATACTTCAGTCTGCATGGGCTGTGTGAAGCTCTCACTTTAAGCCATGCCCCTAAAGATGCTTTTGGTTTACATTATGGAGATCTGTAGAGAATGCCTTTCTCATTTTGATCATGATGGTTCAATCAGATTTGGCTGCTACACAGCGGATGCTTATAGTGTTTGTGTTTCCCTGCACTGGCACATCTAAGTTAAACAAAAGTAACTCCACATGGTGCAAGGGTATTTCTAAAGGGAGACTGTTATGGAGAGAAAAGTATTTCTGCAATTTCCACAGAATAAGGTGTTTGTGCTAGAGACATCTGGAAATGTGTCTTACTGTACATCCAATTTCTAGGATCAGAAAGAGACATGGCTTACCGATTAATGGGAAAATGAGACACTAATTCAATTTTTAAAGAATAGATGTTCAGAGATTTTTAGATTGCATTACTATAATCATCTGTTTCCTTTTACATCCTACAATAAAAATCTTGCCAGATACTTTAGGGTGATGTATTTTGTCTGGGATGTTATCTCATCTGATGTCTTGAAGCTGAAGTCATTTATTTAGTCACCGGGAATTAGCATCAAGCTAATCTCATTTCCTTAATCCACTGCCCACCGATTCAGCCATGTTATATGGATCTAAAAGCTCTGCAGGTAATGTATATGCAGGACACATTAGTGACGCTGAACAAATTGATGTGAACTGTGATTCTACATGTCAAATAGCACTCAACAAATAAGCATTTGCAATAAATATGCCAATTTCCATAATTCTCTAATTTTAAAGAGTCATTCACACCTGTATCCCAGGACAGCACTTTCGTGTTTTATTAAGTACACTTGTTTGTGCTTGGAGTGTGATTTGTCGTATTTTCCAGAAGAGTTTTTTGTTTTTATTCTCAAAGAGAAATGACAGGGGTATAGATAAGATAGAAAAACATAATTAAGGACTGTGGTAAAAGCCATATGATATTTAGTAAGTGTCTCTGTTTTTTCTGTCTACCCTAGATTCTATTTTCCATAATTTATCTGATAAAATATTTCTGTTGCTTTCCACAGAAAAGTATAACAAACCAAAATTTTGGAAAAAACCTGCTTTAAGGCTTTCCGGGCAGTTAACCTTGTCCCCATGTGTTACGCTGACAAACAAAATGTGACAACTTTGCTTAAATTCTTCACTGTGATATAAAAACATGAATCCATCAAAACTGAAGGGATGGGGATCATTATTATGCTGGATGTAGCAAGAAAAAAAAAAGAAAAGGCCCTATGTGAAAGAGAAAGGAATTTGTTCCACAGTGACAGGATGAAAAGCAGGTTTGAAAGTTGAGCCTGTGATAATGGACAGCTTCCCTGAGTTTTTTTTCTTTTATGCAAGGACATGCAGAATAGTGACTGCTGAGTGTCTGAGCATTGTGTATGACTGCAGGTGCCATGGGTCTCACTCTTTCTTTCTACGTTGTCGTTCTTATAGCCAGCAGGACAATTGCACTGCGTGTGTAGCTGCAGTGAAACTCAATTCCTGCCCAAACTCTGTCACTCTGGTTTGACTGGTGGATAGAAAGGGCTGTTATCTGCATGGAATTTTCCTGGGAGGAAGTAGAATGAGATGGTTCCAGGCACAATTCTTATAAAGTTTTGGGAAGCCTGACCGAAACCCAAATTTGTGAAATTGTGGTAAAGTGGTTCACTTTATGAAAAAAAAAAAAAAAAAAAAAAAAAATCACAGTTTCTATTCAAACATAGTATTTGTCAGCATAGTGAAAAAAACAGTCCATCTAACACTGTGGTTATACTGATTTTTATGGAAAAGGTAAGCCCATGAGAAAAGCATGTCTCTGTTAAGATAAATGAAATTTAAAATCGTATTAATTTTTTAGGAGGACTGACTAGCTTCATTCTGCTTTCCAGTTTCTGCTAGGATATCTGGGAGCTCTCTTTAAGGCACCTATACAATGTTGGAGTCAGGTTGTCTGACTGGGTGACATGGAGAATGCTTTGCTGAGTTAGATACGTCCTGCTTGTTTTGTGTGTCTCTGGTCACTTCTGGGTATTTCTCTTGCCATATTTGTCCAGTCTGCCCTTGAGCCCCTGTAAACTCTGAATATGCTTTGACAGTGTGATTCTTTTCTCTCCTGTTTCTTGGTTACTCTTTTCACCCATCCTATTAAAATGGTATGATGTTCCCTGGTTCTTGAATTGGTTATTCTTGCTTTATTTTTGGTGTCATGTGTCCAAAACAGAGGATTACATTCCAGAGAGCTCCACACTGGCAGCAAGCCTTGCTTCAGTGAGCTCATGGTTATCCCCACCCTGGGCGTATGTGGGGTGGGCAAAGAGGGCAGGGAGAGGGTGGGAATATTCCAGACCTTTACACTGATGTGAAGTGTGTGTCCTTGGTCACACACTGACACAGCCCTCTTGTCTCCTGCGGCAGAACTCAGCCCTAGAAACAACTCTGCAGGCATTCTCTTTGGAAGATCAGCTGTCTGTTGATCCCCATCTCTGTTTTTGGAGACGATGCAACAAAAATTTAGGGGTGTTTCTTTGGTTCAGAAAACAATGCCTAGGTTGACTGCCAAGCTGACAAAAAGTAACATAAAGCAATTTTCAAGTTTGTTTTCATTTCCCTTTTCTATGATTTTTGTTTGTTTTTAACTTGCCAATCTTTCTTGTACATTTGCCTGATGATCTTGCCTGTTGCTTTAGCTTTTGCCTCCTTTTGCCTTGGTCATTCTCCTCAGGTGGAACCAATCATTCCATAAAGCACATTTTCTTCCCCACTTTTCTGTAGTATTTCCTTTTATTTATTCATTTCCAATAAGGAATTTTGATTAACTATTCAAGTAGTGACTATACGACATGGAACTCCACTTATAAACCAGATCCAAAAGTGCTTTTATTGCTGCAGACGTTGATGCTGAAGGATGGGATCTGAAAGGGTAACAGGGTAATACTATCTTTGGTATAGTTTGCAGCCATTTAAAGGATCTGCTCTGTTAATAACTTTTGCGTCACTCACTCAGCGCTACTAAAATGTAAATCTCCTGTACGAAAAATAGCTGCAATGGTCAGAGCCTACACGAGGTGGCAGTACTGGTATCACACTGCTTTTCTTTTTTGGGGGCTTGCTGGTTTCCAGAAAATCTCCCTGTAAATGAATTGATTCATGTCAGAAGTGGGCAAGCTTGCAAACAAGTCCATCTGGTAAGCAGCTTACTACATTTCTGTATAAATAAAGAAGATCATCCAACACTTTCAGGGTCACTCCGCCCCTCATATCATGAGAAAGTCTGTTTTCAATGCAGAAAAATTCAGATACGATGCTCCAAATGCATAACTGAGCACATCCTACCTGGTTAGATGATGATAGGCAACTTCAGTGCCTGACAGCTTGGGGCAGAGTGAATTAAGCCTTGTAGAAAACCAAGCACGGATTTGCTAGGCAATCTTTTCAGCCTCATGGACATGGGGGTGAAAGGTACTTCTGTTAGACTGAGTCCCAGAGAATAGGGCCTTAGGATAGGAATTAACTGGGTTTTAAGCCATCTAGAACCAAAAGAAAAAGTATTTTCATCTCATGTAGGGCCCTATTTTCATGAAATGCTTTAGCTTCGTGGATAAAAATCTCTACATCAGAATCGGATACTCTTATTGCAATCAATAAAGTCAATGGACAAAAATGAAACAAGTGGTCTGGTGCATTTTATTCACCTTCTGTTTTCTGAGATTTTTATGTCGAATTGCTTTTTTCAGATGAGTTTTTTTATTGTTACATTTTAAACAAATGAATCAACCAGGGAGACTAAGGCCTATGTTCCACCTAAAAATATCTTAAGTATGTTGCAACGAGGAACAAGAAATCCCCTGCATTTTCCATCCTTGTTTTACTCTCTTTCTGTGAAAAAAATTGGAAATTTGAATTCCCAGGCAGATCACTCAAAGGCTTTTTTCCTATCTCTCTCACTGTGCTGGCGGGATATGGTTTGGAAGACAGGAGGAGGTCTGGGCCTATGAGAGTGGAAGTGGGTGGAACATGTCAGCTGATGGGGAGACATGTGAGGTGCACCATCCTTAGTAGCTCTGAAAATCAGTGACCCCCTGGCTCTGTGAGCCCCAGCTTCAAAGTTCAGTGGGCCAGAGGATCACATCCACTCTATTGATCCAGAGGGAAGCTCCAGGATTGTGCTGTGTGTGAGGCACAGACCTACCTGCAGGGCATGTGGGATGGAACTCAACCATCTAAGTTTTACAAATCTACCCTGGGACTGAGCCTGTCTCTTCCACTTGATTTCCTTGAGCAGCCCTCCTACTGCTCCATCCTCTCTGTTCTTCCCTGGCTATTCCAGGGTGGAAAAGGGCATTGCTACGAGGGACAGCTGATGTTTATGGACTCTTCAACTCAGGTCATTTTTGACAGACTCTTGGCTACCCTGAGAATTAACAACAGGAAAGCCCAGCAGCTGGTAACTCACCAAAACCCCTTCCCAGGGCTGAGGCTCTGCAGCTGCACACTAAGTCAGCCAGCAGGAGTATGGCTCCCAGAGGAGTTGCTTGGGAACAAGACTATAAGGAGGGACATGCAGATGGGTCAGGGACAGTGCTGAGGCTCCATGATTTGAGGATATGGTGCATTCTCTTGCATGCCTGTGCTTTCCACCTCTTGAAAACGCTCCAAGGTTTTGTGCTGCTTTTCCTGTCTCCAGAGCAGCTGTAGGGAAGAGGCAGACAAACATAAAGGTACTGCAGAGAAAAAGCCCCAAACCTTTGGAACTATTTGGTACCTGAACTTCCACTGAAGTCAGTGAGACATGATCCTTCACAACCCTTTCATATTTTGGGCATGAGAATCTTTACACAGAGTTATTATGTTGCTAGAAGTAGAATCCAAACCTAAAACAACAGCTTTTATACCATTTTTTGAAAGATGGAAAGAAAAGTAAAAATAATTTTTAAATAATTAGGTGTGATCTTTATATTTTAAGGCTTCTCAGTGGGTGCAGAGAAAACAAATGAAGCAGTGAAAGAGAAGCAAGTTGATGTTCTGCAACTCACCAGAGGAGAGGGAGAGCACCAGGCTTGGTATCCGTACTTTCACTTCAGCACCTGCCACCTTACTAGAGAGGTTCTCACAAGTGCTGTCAAACTAAAAGACAGGGACAAAATAAAGAGATGCTTTCCTGTCCCTTTTCTATATTTTCCTTCTAAAACAAGGCCCGTTTCTTGACCATAGTAACCTGAATGCTTTAAAATCTTGACCATAGTAACCTGAATGCTTTAAAATCTGTGCTCTGAATTATGACCTGAATTCACTGGATCATAAGGCCATCCTTTGTTATAAATGAAAAATGACCAGATAGCTGGACTGGCAGGCAGGGAGCAGACACTATTTTCATATCTAAAGTGTTTTTGCAGGATCTGGGAGTACAGCATATGTTGTGTTAGGTAGTTTGCAGTCCCAAAGCCCTTTGCTAACCTGGGTTTCAATCAGTCCTTGTCTGCAGCACTTGGCACGGAGGCCCTGGCTGAGTGGTAAAACAAGATTATGTCACCCTCCCTCACATCTGCTGCTCTTCTTGGAGAATATCAGTGTGATTCATCTGAAAAATTGTGGTTTTCTGAGGAACGGTGCACTTAGAAAAAATGCTGAAAGAACTGATTAAATGGCTTTTAATCACTTTCCCCTTGTGCTTTGGTGGTCACTTGCAAGGGGAAATGGCTTCAAATTGAAATTTAGTAGGTTTAGTTTAGATATTAGGAAAAAAATTCTTTGCTCCGGGTGTTGCGAGGCAATGGAAAAGGTTGCCCAGCTGTGGATACCCCATCCCTGAAGGTGTTCAAGGCCAGGCTGGATGGGGCTCTGAGCAACCTGGTCTAGTAGAAGACCTCACTGATCATGGCAGGAGGGTTGGAAATAGGCAATGTTCAAGGTCCTCTTCCAACCCAAACCATTCTATGATTCTCTTATCCTCTTATCCAAGCAAAGAAGGGCAATAACTTGTTTGTTTTGGTTTTTATTTTATATAACAATTATAAAAAAGCTGAAATAGCAGCCAAAAAAAGGATAATGCATTATTCATGCTCTTATTTAATCTTTTCTTTGTTGCTCAGCCATTGAGGTGATCGAGTATTTCAAGCAAGCTGTTTCCAGTCTGCTTTTACAGTGGAAGATTTCATTGGGTTTGCAGATTGGGTACCAGAATACAAAGGAATTCAACCTGCAGCTAAGAGAGTGGCTAGGAAACAAGAACTACTAATCTGTTATCACTCCCTCTGAAAGGTCTCTCCCACCTTAGAGCAGGCACTTTAGAGAGCTAGTGTGGGTAGATACTCACCTGACTCAGATTATCTCATCCCGAGTTCTCATCTCTGTGATGCCGAACTGTAGAGCTGACAAACAGTAAATAAAAACATCCTGTTTCGTTAAATTAATGGCTCATGTGTTGCTGCATGTGCTGCTTACCCGCAGGTGACACCGAGATCATGACTGGTCTCCTGGTGGAAAATTTGGGCAGGCTTTCAGGCGTGGCTCTCATGCTGACATTAGCCTTGCAAGGCTGTCAACAGGCACACAGCATTTCTCCTGTGTATGTTACCTTGCAAAATATAGCATGTTAGAGCTCCTTTTATTTCCCCTGAAAAACTATTAATTCTTAATTGTGTCTATGTCCTTATAAATACATTTTCAAAGCACCAGCAAACACAATTCAGGATCAAAATGAGAACTGATGAACCACTTTGTTCTTAGGGCAGTGCAAAAGGAAACATCTAACAGGTAAACTCGAGCCTGTGGAAATGTTTGACAAAATCTACTAGCAAGTGCAAAATCTACATTACTGAATTATGAAACCAGATTCATCTTAGTCACATGGAGAATCTGTGATTTTTGAAGTTGCTTTTTGGATAAAGTAGTGATGGCAGCTCTTTTTACACGAAAGTGGGAAAATGACTGTGCACAGAAAGGAAATTTCTTATTCCCTGAGCCTGACAGTGGGACCTATTGCAGACATACAACACAGAGATTGTAGCAATAGGAATTCCTGCCTCCCAATATAGGTGTGTTATGCAGCCACTGTGGTCAATCCAGCCTCTGGTGCATTGGGGATTGCTTTCTCCTGGAACAGCTGCCAAAGTGGGCCCCGCATTTCCAGACTGTAGGGACAGCACATCTCTGAACTATGTTAAAGCATTAAGCACACCAAATGCCAGGTGGTAAATTTGATAAATAGTTTGAATGGACCAATTTCAGCTGAATTTTCCTTATTTTTAAAGAGAGCTTTCTGAGGTTGAGAAGGAATTTGAATGCAATAATATATTCAATACAAAAACATCAACAACGTTATAGACTGCCATAAACAAAGTGTTGAGAAAACACTTCATTTTCTCTCAGAAATGAAAATGGTTCTTTTCTCTGAGGCACAGTAGAAGTACTCAAGTGTGAAAGAGGTAGTAATCCAGAACAGGGCAACAGCAGGATGAATTTAGCTGTGACAAGATGATTGCCTTTTGCCTGCATGTTGCAGTAGGTAAACATAAATCAGTCAAGGTATACAACTGGTCGATCACTGAAAAACGTGTAAAAATACCTAAAATTGTTTTCCCACTTACAGCTGCTGCAGGCACAGTTTTTGCAGAGCTGAAGTGGTCTGCACTCCACTACATGCTTTCAGTGCCATGAGCTGGGCAAACAACTACAACTTTTTCCAAGTTAAATTTATGAGAGAATCCATATATCTGCATTAATGGTTGGGATTCTGTCTGAGGTTAGGACTGCTAAACGTTGCTGTTTTCATACAGGTGTCTATATGTGTGCTGGCTGCCTAAGATTCCTTACCAGTCAATGGCAATTTAGTCAGGACAGTCAGTGGAGGTTCGAGAGCTCTTCAGGTGAACAAATGATGCATGCTCTGAGCAGCTTTGGAGAAGGCATTGGCTGGAAGCTGCTTTTAGTTGTCTAAACACATGCATGTAATACAATTTGGAACTTGTCAAAATCATCATCCAGGACCTCCAGAAGGATCAATTCACACATGAATCTCCCAGACCTGTGTCACATCTGCCAGACCTGTGTGGCTCCGTTGGAGAGCAGAGGATATCTCAGGTTGTTGTGGACAGCTGTGTTCAGGCACCTGTCCTAGCTCCAGTGACCACAACAGGAACTTAGAAGTGTACCTCATGTTGTATGCATGACTATGCACATCCCTTCACACACGGGCATCTGTGCATGTAACATAAAGTGTAGATGTGTATGTAGGCATGTATAGGTATAATTGCAGACACAGATACACGTGGAAGTGTATGTGTATCTACAAAGGCTTTTCTCTGTATGCCATTGATCGTATACATTTATACAAACCCGTAGGTGCTTGTGTGTGTATCTATATGGGGCTATATTTAGGTGTACATATACTGTACATAGACTGGTTTGCCTCTACACATGCTGCTTAAATTTTGCTTCTTGATCCAGAGCAGATGCTGAACCTAAAAAGCTGTTTTCTTTTGCTTTCATGAAAGCACAGTTTCCCAAATGAAAGCAATGGTACACGGAAAAAATCCCATCTAATACCCCGTTTTCTCACTTGGTAGCAGTGGGGCTGCCTAAAGAGCTAGAAGTTGTGGCTTAGCAGTAAAAAGATTTTGAGATTAACTACTTTGAGGTCACTTCTGAAGCTGTGGTATTGGATTGTATCAATTCACATTTTTGAAATTGGCAGCCCAGTTCCCTGCTGCTCAGTGCCTTATAGATCCAGCAGACTTCTTTCCTCACTCTCTGCATTAGTATGTTAGATGTGCAGCCTGAGTGGGAAGTCCAGTGGGACTGTTTATGTTACTTCACAGTATCAGTTCATTTCTGCTGCCATGAAAGAAAGTCCTCTCCTCTCCTTGCCTCGCCTCGCCTTGCCTCACCTCGCCCTGCCCCGCCTGTTTCCACTCCCACTCCCACTCTTGGGAATACATTCCACTTCCAGTATTATTTTTTAAAATTTTCACAATTTACATATATAAACATATTAACATCCCTTGTAACTATTTCCTCATTAAAGTACTTCTCCCCTGTCAGCCCAGAGTTTATCTGTGTCCTAATGATCTCCTCTGGTTCTGGTGCGAATAAATGAGGAATGCCACTTACTCCTTCAGGAGCACTAACTTTGGCAGTTATGTTTACTTCCAGTAATGAGCTTTAATTACTTTAGCAATTACAAGTATTTGACTGAATTTCCACTGACTGCACACAACATCTGTACTGGTGGGACTGTACATGGTCTCTGATCTCTGCCCTGGGCTCCCTAGAACATGGTACCAGCTGTATTCCATCAGTCTCTAAAGCAGTAGGCAAGCAGAAGCCCTCCAGATTTACACCAGTAGATTTAAACCACTACCTCTCGCCTTTCATGTCAAGCAGAGATTGAAACGTCCTGGATACTGCCTTGTTTCTCAAGTGAGATAATGGTTAAATCATTCAGCATAAACAATCTGTTCCCTACATGGCTTCCTCCACCTCTGTGGGAAAGACTCTGTCAGTGCTGCTTTCTGAGCAGAGGTCTCTGGATTGGTGTTTATTGATACTTTTGGGTACAGTGTGTCAAATGGCCTTTCTACAGGTGTTTGCCTCATAAAGTGTGTGCTACAGACAGAACCTTGTCAGAGATCTGTTTTCTTTTTGAGTTACATATAGCTGTTGATACTTTGGGAATTAGGAAGTTAAAGCTTACTGTAAGATTCGGTTATGTTGTCTTCTTAAAGATGCTGCTTAAAACTGTGACAGGAGAAGCTTAAACACCTCTTTCCCCAGCCATCTTATTGGCAACCATTTTCTTCTAGTGTACATGAACTAGATAAAGGGATGATTATGTTTAAAAGGCACGCACTCAAATGCTAGGGAATGCCACAACTGAAGTCGCATATTTAGCTTTGTGCCTCTGGAGATATTTTTCCTCCCTTACTCCCCAGTCAGAAGGTCTGTGACTGTCCTCTGTGACCATTGGTCTTCTACAACCTGAATCACAGCTCTTGGATCATCTTCTTCAGCATGTCAGGGAAGCACTGAACCCATGGGTGTGTCAGCAGGGACCCTGCCCGTGCTTGCATGCCGTGCTCCCAGGCAGTCCTTGAGAGACTAAGGAGCAATTGCAAAGCAGTCCTGCCTAGTCACAAGCTGGCAGTGCTGGTAATGAGCTCTGCAGGTATGTGGCTTGCTCTGCTAGGTTAGCCTAGCTCTGTGTGGTCCTCCCTGTGGGCAGACTCCTTTAGAAGGGATTTGTGGGATAAAGTTCTAGGAATGCCAGGATGAAATGTGAGTATCTTTCAGGTCTTCAGGAGCACCACTGCTTCCTGCAGCACATCACAGTGTTGCGTGCTGCGCGCAGCTGAGCTACCTCTGCCTAAACTAGTTTGAGTAATGAGAACAGTCTTTATGGGAAGTCAGACAAACTGGTCCTTTTGCAGAGAAGACTCCTTTCAAAGGGAAAGCGACAGGAATGAGCCCTGGGAAGGAGCTAGGAAAGCAGAACTGGGGTGTGGCATCTGTTACAGAATCCAGAGAACGAATAACTCCTGGCTACCCTGTCATCTCCAACAGCTAAAAAATTACCAAATCACAAAAATCCCTTCAAGGTGATTAAAGATTAAATGGAAGAATAACCAGACTGACTATAACTGTGTCTCTCCTCCCCTTCCCCACTCTCTGCACATAACCATGCAGTTCTAGGTGAATGCCAGAAGGGCCAGGTGTCTTCCCTTTCCCTCCTGCCACTACCGTGAAGTTTCAGGATGCCTTTCAGTGGTCTCCTGGAGCTTTGCAGCTGTGCATTATGGCTTGTGAAGGGAATTGGCTACATAACACACTTTGGCTCCTCAAACAGTAATTACTTCAATGGAATTATTAGCACAAAGGAAGATTTCTCAGGTGAACGAGGACAGCACAAACATGCAGGTTATATTTCTGCAGACTATAAATAGAGGCCAATCATTCATGCAATGTAAGTCTCTTCTCCCCTGCTTTCTGAAGAGAACTTATGGGGAGGGAGAATAGTTTGTGCTCATAAATATGTTTGCACAGAAAAATTAATGAGCTGTGGAAACTGCCAGAGAGATAGTCGAAGAGAGATTTTTCAGAGAGGGGTTCACATATAATTTTGCTACAATAAACAAAGATTTTTAGTGACTGAAACAAAAAAAAGTGAGAAAATCATCTGCTAAGACTGACAAGAATGTACATAATTAAAAAAAAAGAAAACGAATCCCAGCCCAAAACAGCTGATCATGCATTCTTTTTTATTATTACGTATACAAAAGGAATATCCTGGGTTCAATCCACAAAGCTACTGGAGGAAGTCATGTAGCCTCCTCCATGCTTCTTGGAAATCTCATCCATGATGAGAAGAGCTGGGTCCCCAATCAGGTCTTCTACTCTTTTGCCTGAGGCTGTGATTTGACATGACAGTGGGTTTGGTGACAATACGGCACATGTTCCCACCCCTTTGACTGCTCCAGCAGTTGATCCATGACAATTTGTACAGTCACACTGTTACTGGAATCAAGAATAGCTCTTGCAGAAAAATCATTGGGCAAAAAAAAAAGTACCTGATTGTTTTTTACCCTAATACAAATGGGTTTATTACTGTGGTTCACGGCGCACCCGGGTGAGAAGACAGAAAGAAAGACTGAACAGGTTTAATTGGTAATTAATACTTTATTGCTTCAATTATGATCAAAAGTGCCTTTATGTGTATTGATTTATTATTTTCCACTCCAAGAGAAGTTTATGTGAATGGAAGTCATGCACTGTTTGCCAGACAGAGCCTTATACTCACAGCAGGAGTAGTAATTGAAATAATGATTTCCTACTATCTTCATATTTACTTAGAGTTTCAGAAAAAAATCTGCAGAAATGTGGGACACTATTACTGCCTAAAACCAGATACATTTATAAAAGGACAAGGGGGCTGAAGTTTTGGAGAGATTTCTCCCAGAAGAGCAAAAAAGTTAAAGTGTGGCTATGAGATTATTTAGCACGTCTTTAATTCTACAGACGTCCAATCCAGCACAGAAGAGCTTCCAAAATGTGTATTTTTGTGTTTCCTCTCTTTTCCAAATGGCCACAGATCACCAGAAGTCTTGAAACCATTTACAATTAATCTCATGACTCCCAATATTTAAAAATGTGTTCAAGACTTTCACCGATTGATTTGACATGACTTGGGAGTCCCACTTACATTAAACCAATGTCCAATATTTTTGCAATTATAGTGGAACAGGAATCTGGACAATAAAACATGGGGCAGTTAGAACAAAAATATTGTTTGTTTTCTAATAGACGGCCAAAGCAGGGCATACCCTCTGGAATCTGATATCTAAGTGAAAAAGTAACAATAATCAATCTTAAAAAATAGCTCTGATATTAGACATTTTAATTTACAAGTTTCAATTACATTTAAAATTTTTATTTTGTTCCAAGCAAGTTACAAATGCACATCCAGGGAAATTCATGCTGCCCATGGTTATGATTTTTCTGTAGAAGCAAAGGAGATTTTAACAAGAATTAGTCAAGATCAGCAAGTTACATGAAATTCTCTGAAATATTGTAACACCTAAACCGTTATTTCACATTTAGTTAGTATTCAGTTGCATGGCTGGCAGTCAAAGAGAATATATAGAGATAACTGATCTTCCATATGCGCCCTCTCCAGTAACAGGACCTGTGTACTGTGATACAGTAAAAGGAGTGCATTCCTTTGTCTTATGCAGAAGACATCCAAATAAAATGTCACTTTTTCTGTCTAATATTTTCTTCTACTTTATTTTTTACAGAGCAGTTTTTTTTTATTTTCTTTTTTTTTAACTGTATTCTCTGCTCATGGTGATTTCACGCTGCTTTATCTTCACTGACTTTGGAAGAATTGCATCTGAGTTTCATGGGTGCGATTTACTGGGAATGAAGCCCATTATAGATAATTAACTGTAGTGCATTTTTATAATTCTTTTTGTTTAAGAGGATTTTTTCCTCCCTTTCCCCAGGGTATGTTCCATCTGCTCCAGGATAGGAGGTAGAAAGGGAAGCTACTTATTTTTCATGTTTTTAAAGGCACAGAGATCATGAAGAAGGTTACCTGGGTCCCACTGTTGTGAGACCTTCTTTTTTCCTATAGATTTCTTCCTGATACTGTCTGGATTGCTGAGGCATAATTATAGTGGCCAAAGACAAGGTCATCCTGGAGATCAACAAGCCATTAGAAAGAGGCTAAGAAAGCACGGGAGCAGATTAGACATTTAACTGAGACATCATTGCCCCAAATCCGTTCTGAGACTTCTGCAGGCAACCTGAATCCGTGTGCAGCCTTTCTGCAGGCAGTGGTCGTGAGACACCAGCTCAGAGCCCAAAGCCCATCCCTCCCTTTCCTTGGTGTGACAGATGCCCCAAGGCAGCTCCTCACGCCACGCAGCTGCTGTTTGCTGGGTTTGTCAGGGCAGACCAGTGTTCCTCAACGCCGAGCTGCGTACCTCAAGTATTTTCATATTCACTCCCTTTGTTCACCTTCATCATGCATTTGTATAAAAAGAGATCTTGAAAAGTATCTCAAAAGCTGGCTTGGACGATTGGATTCATGTCTGACCATTGGGACTTGGGTGCATTGTGGAAAGTGAGCGTGTGTTAAAGCAGCTCTCTCAGGGAGGGTGTTTGCTGGCTTCGAGGGGCTTACTGAGAAAAGTGCAAGGCTTTTGCCTTTTCCTTAATAACAAAGATCAGCTTCTTTTTAAGTCTGTTGGTCTGAACAGAAAGAAAGGCAAGGCCCTGGAAGACAAAGCCCTGAGAGTTAATTTTGATACACTTTTCATACATCTGAAGCAGATATAAAGCATTCCAAAATTTCTCCCGCATGTTGGTTTCCTGTGGTTGATTTACAGGCTGTGACAGAAAATCCATTTCTGTTCCTGTAGATGCTAAATTCATTACCTTGCCACAGAATTCAGAATCTCCACTTCTCCTTGAACTTCAGCTTGTTACTATGGCAACCAGTGCCAGACAATATATTTTTTCTTCTCACTATTTTCCATTGGCATGGTTGCATATTGCAGTAAAAATAGTATCCTTTTGCAATATTAATAAAAAAATCACAAAAATCACTGGTTTTTATTAAAAAGTTTCCCCTATACTGTGATTTTAGGACATACATTATATATGCAGAATAAGTGTGATTAATTACAATAAAATAAAAAACTTTATAAATTAACAGGGCATGTTTTCCTTACAGCTGCACTCAAAAAGCTTTTTTCCCCTTTCTTCTTTCAAACCTTCCAACAGATGGACATTTTAGGTTACAGGAAAATGCTTTTTGAAATGGATTGCATTTTTCTTTAATAAATAACTGCTCACAGTTCCCTGTTTCAGAAGTTGCCTCCTCTTTACAGTTGTCAGAAGTATTGAGGGATTAGCTTGCCAGTAAAAGTCCATGCTGTTTTGAGCTTGTCTCTCTCTGCACTCTTGTTTAAATTCCAGATTGGTTTCTGAGAGGGGTGTTTGCTCTTTGCTGCAAGAAATCCAAGGAATGTCAGGAGGATGGAAATGAAATCAGTCAATCAATAGGTTGCCCTTGCTCTCCTGAATGAGATGGAAGGCTGATAAACTAAGGCAAGTATCAGATGATTAGACTGATTGGCAGTGCACTGGCCAGAAACAGCAGAGTCTGTAAAAATGAATAGAAGTTATTCAGGAATTCAAGGTTCCTAGAATAATGAAGTTGGGACTAATTTAGTAGTAATGGCTGACATACATTAACTGAAAAGATGCTTATCCATACATATAATGTTCAGCCTTCCCTGACATATATTATTTATATCCGTACATATAATGTTCAGACTTCCCTTACATATATTATTTATTTAAGCCAACAAATTCTTAGCACATGAGTGCACTGTGTGAGCCTGAGACTTGTAGGAAGTTACACTGAAAAATACCTATGTAAGAGAAGTGTTTGAGTGGCAGAAGCTCTCAGTAAACAGGGTTTTTTGCTCTTCATGCAGAGTATGGAATTATGTTACTCTGCATCTACCTTTCCACATGACTGTTTAATCTTTCAACTGGTTTTACTGCATCATTCTTACTACAGTGCATAAGGGGGAGACAACTGCTAATAAATGGATTTTCTTGACAGCTCTCTGAGATGAAAGCATACTGATATCTAGGCTTGTGGATATGTCATCTAAGTGAAAACAAACCAGTGGGAGATCGCAAGTCAGAATTATAATTCAATAGGAAAATTAAAATAAATGCAATAGCACAAGAACAGTGACAGAGTTAGGATCCAGCCTGACATCCTGTTAATTGGAGTGGTGGTAGCAGTCCAGATGAAGTGGTCCTGTTGAAGTGGTGATCCTGTAGAAGGGTCTGGTCTTCGCCTGAAGGTCCAGCTCTTGTCCTCTGGGAATCCAGTAGGTAAGACTGCTTGTGCTGTTCCAAACCCCAGATTACATCCAGGTGGGAATGCTTGGCTCCTCCCCCTGGGCAGAGCATCTCACAATAGGTTGATGTAATTCTGTGAGTCCTGCGGTGGGTCCTTGACTGCCCATTAAACAGAGATAGCCCCCAGAGGGAATTATCAGGGATGAGTCATGGTAGGAGATAATGAGCACTGCCCCACCTGCTTTAACAGCCTGTGAAGATGATAATAGAATACATGCTTTTGGTTACATCTTACGTTGTAACCTAGGACAGTGACTTAAAGTTTAAACTCTACAAGACAAGTCACCCAGCCTGAGAAGCCCATGGACTAATTTACTGAGCTTTTAGATTTTTGTGTTGCACACCCAGGACACAGGCATTCCCTGACTGCCGTTACAGCTGCATATTAACCCTTTAACATAGCTTAATTAGCAGCACAGCCCTGATGACTCACATGACATGACACACCACGTGCATTAACTCAGGTCGGAACCCTGCAGGAAAGTTGTAAGATGATCATGAACTGAAAGTTCGTACTAAAATACCTTTAAAAAGTACTTAATTGATGTCAGTGTATCCTGTTTAGTTCTGGGAGTTCCTAATTTTTGATTACTTATATATGAAGCTGTAATATTACTTTAGGACTTTGTTAATGGTTACCTCCTCCTCTTTTTTTTTTTTTTTTTCTTTTTTTTTCTTTTTTTCCCCTCAAGCACTGTATTTAATCTCTGGTGAGGTCAGGATGAACAGTGACAGCACAGAACAGACAAGGTGGGATATTTCTCACCTACCACTTGGCGTTCAAAGATTAGACCTCTAAAGCTGAAGCATACACATCCCTTAGTAGCAGACGGGAGAGAAATGCTGTCCTTCAAGGTGCCTTACACCTGAGATCTGAAATAAGTTGAAGCAAGATTAAGGTCTTTGCTTTACGTTCATCATTTTGAGTTTACCATGAACATCACTTTTTTTCCCCATGAGGCAGAAGGATGTTCTTCAGGGCAGATTTAGTACCTCACATATTTGGGCCCAGATTCTTTAATCTTGACGCTCTCTCACTTTTTATTACTCTATATTGATACAAATATGTGACTGTGTAATTTTTGCACAGTCATTTGTGGGAAAGCTTGCATATGAAATGAAAATTAAAAGCTTTCCTGGAAAGAGACAGCTTCTAGACCTTTCAAGCACTTACATTTCACTAGCAGTTATATTGCTCATTTTTATTCAATAACTACCCTGAAATTAAATGTTCCAGAGTTTGACACTATACAAATAAATGCCACTGAGAGCAGTACATCTGGTTTCAATAACAACAGCAATAATTTCCAATATTTGTTTTCATAACGAAGGACCAGATTCCAACAGCATTACTGGTGAGAAGAGCACTGAAAGTGAGAAGGGCATATAATTTATTGCTCATACAAAAACTGTGTTAAAAGAACATTATTAAGGTTGTAAAGTCAAACACTTGAGACTTAGGAAATGCCAGAATTAAGGTGGTCTGTGCAACTTTAATTTGACCTCGTCAGTGTATGCCTCCAGATAGTCTTTAGTTACACAAATGTATGTGATTTCTCTCCAAGACACCCACCTCAGTAAGTGCACAGAGAGTGTAAGTTGCCCATTTAAGGAACAGCTATGCAATACTTATTTTCCTTCTCGTGTCTGGCATGTGATACTTTTGCTCCGCACCACGCCAACCTTGCTCTGAAGGAGAAATGGGTCATTTCCTCCCATACAGTTTTCTCTTTCTCATTGCTGCTGCAACTCATTACTTCGTAGCATCATTTTTGTAGAAATCTGTGTCTGTGTTAATGAGTCTATATGGCAGAGAGGGGGCTGATAACCTAACGCTCACACCGCGGAGGATTTGCTACTTCTTGTCAGCATATTTTGAATACCTGTGAGCAGCTGGGGGACATTAGGTGGAGGCACCAGCAGAACAACCTTCCAGTTTAATCTCACCCAAAGAAAACTGACCTGTGTTCTACAGAAGAGTGCAGGAATGCAAACTAAATCATGGCGAGTGGGAATGACTGGGAGATCCTCTTCGAAACCACACTGCAGCGCAGACCTAAGAGGCTGTGTTAGGCACATCCTGTGAGAGGACCATCTGTTTTACAGATGGAGGAACCACATGCACAGAGGTTAAAACAAAAAGTATCAACTAATTTTGGGTGTGAATGTGAGATAACAGAAATTCAGTCCCTTCAGACTTACTGCTTAGAGCAGTCCCTTCTCTGTCCCTTCTCTGACATTGCCTTGCTGCAGTCACGGACCCGTGGACCTGATATTTTCCTGTCTTAGTATTTCATCTCTGTTTTAATTCAAGCTGACCCCTTACTGCACACTAAAATCAGTAAGTCACATAGCCTACTTCTATATTAGAAAATTACACACATACAGGGCAAGGGTCATAGCTCATCTTGCTTCCACATGGCTTTATTTTCTCCCTCCCTCTCAGCAGTCCCAGAAAACCTCATCCATATTGCTTACTGGGTATATACTCTTGCTCATGTTCTCCTCAAAGCAGTGACTGACCAGCTATTCTTGTTGGGACTATTTGCTTGTCTTTGGCATGGATAATCATGCAGTTGCCATAGAACAGGGACTGCAACTCTGTTTTCTTCCCTTACCAACATCACATTTCCCATATGGGGACTATGAGCTCATACTTTTTTCCATGTCCACAGAGCTTGAAATAAATCCAGCTGTATATAGCCAGGAAATTCCAGCACTTGGTATTTCCATTTCCTTAAAACATTCTATTTGTTTTATCTGCATTTAATTTCGTCTGGAGGTTGGGGCTGACAAGTTGCTGATCTGTAAACTTTGCTTGGTTTCATCCCCGGAGCACCATGAACTTTCTCTGTGAAGGACAGATGCATGCTCATTAATACCCATGCAGCCTGCACATTCCTCATCAGACAGTGTGGGAACATGGATTTTCTTGTCCCTCTTGCACAGATCCCAGTGGTACCAATGAAATAAGAAGAAAATTCTTTATAAACTAATCAGTGCATTTGCTGCCACATTGCCCCAGAACAGTAGCACATCTGACACTGCTTTGAGTTTGGACTTGACACTGGACAATCAGTCACATTTTCCAAATGTCCAGTATGAGGCATGCTGATAGTTCAGGCAGACAATAGGCAGCCAGAATCACCTATCCTAAAACAAACAACAAGTAGCACAGCTTATTAAATTACATTACTTCAGCTCTACTGAGCTGCTTTTTAAAAATCAAATATCATAATGCCAAAATAATGACTAAAAGGAAATTGTTAGAAACACTTTCTTGTCCTGAACATGATGGAAAATGTTCAAGTAAATGAAAATCTTCCTGTCTACAAACCACAGCAATATACTACCACCATTATTTTTCATAGCGGATCATCGTGCCATATGGGTTTTTAATAAAATATATGACCTAGTCCAAACCTTTGCTACTGCTCTCATCTATCATTTGTTATGAAGATGGCAGACATGTTTGATTTCTCTCATTAAACTGAATCCATGCCTCTCTTTAGGTTATTGCTCTTTCAGAATCACATCTACCTCATTCCCAATTGGTTTTAATTATCTTTCTTGCATTCTCTTCCTCAATAGGCTTTTTTTTCCAAACGTTTTAAATTGTTTTATGTTGATGGCAAAACATCTTGCTGGGGCATGTTTATTGAAACATGCTACTTAAGAAGCTAATTATAGGGTAGATTATATTTTTCTTTTAGCAAATGCACTTGACTATTTTAATTTCTTGGCAGAAAGAAATAATTAACAACTATCTTGAATGCCATACCGTGTATATGTGTGTGATCTGGGTGAATAGATGCTAAGGTTCATGACCCTGCTTTGGTATCCCTCAGGTAAGGAAAGACCTTTAATCACTTTGGAAGGAAAGCTTGTATATGTGGTAATAATTACAAGGAAGTAGCAGATTATTCAGAACTGTTTTGTGAGAAAAATATATAAGGAAGAGTCAGTATAAAAATTTAAAAACTTGGGCTAGTTTCCAATCTAATGTAAAGCTGTGTGGTGTGGTAGACTTAGTCAGAATTTACAAAGATTTACTGTGGGAAATATGACCCAGATGGCATTGTTTCCTCATGTTCTCTCTTATTTGTCTGCTCATTTTCCAGCCGATTCTACTGGTAGTTCTTTCCAAACAGGCAAACGTGGAAGCAACCAGACAGGAAAAAAAACCAGAACGTTAACACCCCAAATGAGAGCAGCTGAAGTTATTCCATGGGTCAAGATGAAGATGTATGGCAAATGCAGACCACTAACACAGGGACTGGAGAGGACTTAACATCTTGTTTTCTGGTGGTTTTCTCTAAGTCTTTCTACTTTATCTTTTTCACTATACACAGGAAAGAAACTCCCCTTTTCTTGCCCAGATCACTTCATAAAGAAGACCTTGACTGCTATTTAACACATCTTCAGCACATCTGAAGGAAATCTCAGTGCCACATAAGCAAAGAGCAGGAAAGCTCATGGAGAGAGCTTTCTAGCGCTTTAAGTGCCAGAGTATTTTTAGACAAAACAAATTGTAGCTGCCTCATACTATGGGTTTAATGCTTGCTATTTCCAGCTTTCTCCATTTTATTAAAAAAAGTGTCCCTAGTATTTTTGGCCTGTCTGCTTTTAATTTTCTCATGTATTCCATTTCAAGAAACACAGATGCAAGGACAAAACCTGATTTTTTTCACTGAAGTGTTTGCCTTTTAGGGCTAGGTTCAGACAGCTCACTTTAGGTGCTCAATTAGATGTCTTGCTGCCTGGAGTCATCCAGCCTTGATGGATGAGTACTCAGGATTGATGTGTGTGCTCACCAGAGAAACAGAATATGGCAGCATCATGGTAGCTGCACCTCTCTGGAGCTCATGAGATCAAATCAGAGCTGTGCATTGCATGATTCCCATTACATTGGGTGCAGGGTGCTGAGTTTCACGGAAGAGCAGGTGTTTGCCTGCTGTGCTTGTGTTTCTTCGAGGTGGCGATGAGAAAAGCACAAGGTCCTTCCATGCCACATCACTCAGTCATGAGAGGGTTTTGCAGGAGTGAGGCAGCCCAATGACCCAGACAAGGCTGCCTTTATGCGCTTGCAGGTGTCTAGGTTGGGGTAATCGAGCGATTTCATAGACCAGCCTCAAACTTTGTTTTAGTCATAACGAAAGGTTTGCTGTGCCTACTTAGCACTATCATACCAAAAACATGCCAAACATGGAAGCAATGAAAGGCTGAATAGCAGAATAACACCTTTTAAAGCACATTAATTAAGTTTTCAAAAGTAAAAGTGAGTGGAATTCATTAGTCTAAAATACAACCTCTAATCTTTTACAGGCTGGCATAAGCCTATAACCATAGATTTTGAAGTACTTAAATGATTGTATAATACCAAAATGTTTATATGGGCATGCATACAACTAAATTTTAGACCTGTTGTGCTTTTCAATATGATCTAATGGCTGCTGCACAGAAGCTGTTGTTAGG
This sequence comes from Lycocorax pyrrhopterus obiensis, assembly GCA_014706295.1. NCBI lineage: Eukaryota > Metazoa > Chordata > Aves > Passeriformes > Paradisaeidae > Lycocorax > Lycocorax pyrrhopterus. The sequence continues at coordinate 68,134,102 of JACSVZ010000004.1, read as the reverse complement.
ACTCATAGGCTCTGTTTCTCTTTTCTGCCAAGATTTACGGCTAATGAGATGCTATTTTCTGCACTCCTTGGCTAGTGCAAAACTGTATTTGTTAGGCGTTGTTTTTATGATCTAAGATTTACAATTTCTAATGATCATATGCAAAGAAAACCCTTTATTCACTTAAGCACCATGGGAGACTGCATGTAACAAAATCACCATGTAATTTTCATTACAGAAACATTGTTGCTTTATAGCCACTGTGATTTTTTAGGCTTACACACTGAACCAAATCCTGATCCCTTGGCTTGTGCTAGGAAAAAGCTTTGCAAGCATCCCTGTAGAGTAGATTTTAATTTTCATGAATGATTTCCTAAGACTTTGATGAAGCAGAAGTAGTCTGAAAACTGATAAAAGTGGAATGAACATTGTTTTCCAGGATTGAACATCTCTTTTTCCAATGCCAGGGAGCAAAGTGGTCTGTTGTATTCAGGTGTGTTGAATTCAGCCTGGTTACTTGAAAATAGAATTACTATTCTAAGTAAAAGTATCAGAAAAAATCCCAGAGTAAACAACTTGTTTCATGGCAAAGCCATAAAAACCTCATACTATGCCTGAATTCATACAATTTACAGTAACTAAAGTCAGCTTTAATTCAAAAAGAAAGAAAAAAAAAGCTGTTTCTGAAGTTAGATGCTAATTCTGAGAATTCACTTTCTTTCCTTTTCCATATGGACTCACTGTTTGGAAGTTTATGCAATGATTTCAGCTCACATAGATAAGATGTAATGCTTGTTACATTAGTATTTTGAACAGGTTTGGCATAAGTGAATGGGTAATTTTTCAGTATATTGCTCAGGCTGGAATTAAGGTATTGAATTCTCGTGATTTCTACACATTTTTTGGCTTGTGGTCTCAACTCTAGAGGAATGCATGCTTACATCTTTTGCATGTCTTTTCAAGCAGACAAACCGCTAAGAAAGGGCAAGAAAACCTCTGGGACACTGTTCTTGTGGCACCAGACAGATAATGCTGTACCACATTAATATCCAAGATGGTGATGCAGTATTGGCAGTGCCATCACCACAAAGGCCAACAACTAATATGTGAATGTAATACACCATTGTAGGGGCTTGAGTACTTTTATTCCAAGGTTCAACCCTCACAGGGTTTTGTTTCAATAAGAGTACAGATTGACCTAAGTGTATCTAAAGCACTCATGGTTCTTATTTTGTGTTCTTATTGACTGCATGTAGCAAGAAAGTAAGTTTCTGGACCTGGATCTTTTACAAATTTTTCATTTTGACTATCACACTCTCCTTTATGTTGTAAATAAGTCTAATGACAATGCAGTGAAGCTTTTCTTTCACACAGGTCTAAAAGACTAATTGGTCTCAACTGTAATATGGGCCCTTTACAGTCAGCTGGTATAAGTAATTCCTCTGGCCGTGTGCCATAAACCCAGACTCTTGGTGTGGGTTCTGTAAATTCCACCTGGCCAGTATATTTGCTTCCTAGGATACCATATACCTATAAACATGATTATTCAGCAGTTGAGGACAAGTTTTTAGATGATGTTTGAGTCTGACAAGAAACACTGTCTAATGTACTGAACCTGCAGGTACTTCAGTTTGTCTTAATCAAACTCATTTTTTTTTTAAGCAGTCACTACTGTCCTTACACCTGGCTTTGAGCTTATCCAGCCACTCTGATGAAAGGAAGAGCATGTTCACCAGGTGGAGCGTGTTGGTGGCCAGCTTTGCTTGAGGAACAGAGGACAGTCAGGTGGACATGCATGGGGGCATCGCAGTCATGTGTTAAATTTTCTGAAGGGATGGGATGGGCCTTTAAGACCATAAAGGGATTACAACAGAGAATTTTGTGAATTTCTACAAAAGAGCAAAGACAAAAGTCTATGTCTTGCAAATTGCAGCCGATGAAGAAGCACAAATGACCAGAGCGTTGTAAATATTGGGAACACTAAATATTCTGCTGGCCACTCTTGAGAGAAACAAGGCAAACACATGCTCCCCCAAAAAACATAAAAAACCCTATCAAAACATGTATAAAAACATGACATACTATGTGCTGCTGCTGTTTTTGTGTGTTTGTTTTTAAAACTTAATTTGGCATTTTCTTCTAAAAAAGACAAATGTTACCTCACTGATTCTGAGAAGACAGCTTGTTTGATGAAAGTTTGTACAACACTGAATGAAATTTAAAGTCATGGTTTATAAGGGTGATACAATCAACCAACCAACCACCCACCCACCCACCCAAAGTCATGGTTTATAAGGGTGATACAATCAACCAACCAACCACCCACCCACCCAAATACAACTAATTCAGACATCTGTTTCCCCTTTATAATTTATGCACATGTTGAAAGATATGCTCTATTAAAAACCTTTACTCATTGATTTAGGGTGTGTTTAGTCTACAATCACAGAATTTGCTAGTGCAGCGTAGTGACTTCTGAACTAGCTTTAGTCTAGATACGCCATGGATAAATCAACCTCCACAATATAAACCCTGGGCAAGAAGTTGCATTAAGAATACCTTGTGTATCTGTACTTCATACAGCTGTCACTTCTTTGATTGTTATGTAGTCATTGTCTTAACTGTTTGGCCATCATTTACACTAAAATTATTCATATCAGTTTATCAGTACAAAAGCACATTAGTGTTGCCTCCATGTTGCCAAGACCTGGCCTCTAAGCTGGGAATTCCTGCTAAGGTTATCATGAAGAGATTAAACAATATTGACAAGCCGCGACATTGGTAGGGACATACCATGAGTAGAATAAATTGGTACAATTGTGCCATTGAATGCCTTCAGCCAGATGGAAGACATCTCCCTCACAGAGCTTGCTGAGTAGGAAAGCAGAGTTATTGCTATATTGCATAGCAAATTCAAGCCAGAGGACAAGTTACCATGCAGAATGAGGACAGGAGTTTTGGTATAAAGGTTCATGGATCTCTGCAAACGAAAGCACGTATACAGCAGAAGACAAAAGAGAAATTTGCTTAGCAGTGCTGGGAGGGGCAGGATATGTGTTTGTGAGTGTGGGATAAGATTCAGCAGCCGAGGTCTAAGGCATTGCAGGGCACAAAACAGGTTGGACCATGACTGTCCATTTCCAGATGGCAAGTGACCCATGTATTAAGATATCAAGATACCCAAATCCTGGAGAATATAGCAAATTGAGTCAGGCCCACTCCGGGTTCTGGAAAGAGCTGGAGGTTGTGTGAGAAAGTCAGGGGGCATGTTTTAATCCTGTCAGTTCTCAAAAGAGGGAGACCACAAGATGAGAGCAGGAATAAAATAAGCGCATAGACAATCTTGAGTTCAGCCCCTTTGGGCTGCTGATTTTGTTACATTTCTGGATTATTCATAAATTACTAGAGGTTCAGACTTTTAGATCACCAACATTGGAGAACCCAGCAGTAAGGTCCTCGCTGAGCACACGGAAAGGCTCTGCCCCATTTTGACTGGGCCATACTTTGATTTTCTAATTTTTTATAGTTTATTTGGTTTGTGCCTGTTTTTTGGTTTCTTGTTTGTTTGTTTGTTTGGTGTTCCCACATCCTCAGCTCTGGCAATAGCAATGATATTTGCTAGTTAGATGCCAATGTGGTGTGATTTTCCAAGGGCAGATACAAATATCAGCTTTGAGAAGTGCAGAGAGCCATTGTACATTTCAGGGAAATATTAACCTGAGTTCTAATTAAGGAAAATGAATGACTAACAAGGTGCTTTTGGCTAGCAGGAGAAGTTTAAGAAGCTGGGTGAAGAATGATCATTGTATGATTAAATTTCCACTTATCTCTAATGTGAGCAGCAAATTCCTCATTCAAGGGAGATGAAAAATACCTTACTTAAAATGTACTTTCACTGAAACTGATAGTCTCTGATTTTCAAACGGGCCAGTACAGCCAGTGTTGTGCTTTTCCAAATGAGCTAAGAAGCTGTTGGTGTTACCCCTCCCCAGTGCACAATCACCTTTCACAAATGCCACTGTCTTACACAACAGTGCCTTGCCTCCACCTGGCATCAGACTGGCTGAGCCCATTTTGGCAGCCCGTGCCTGAAATGCATCATTTGTCATACTTCCAAGCTTGCTGCCGAGGTCCCAGGGGCAAGGCCCTTGCTGGCTGTGTGCCCCTGCCACACCCTGTATACTGCCAGTGAAGAGTAGCAGTTTCTGCATGCAGGGAAGAAGAGAAGATGGTGATGGCCCTGTGGCTGGTGCAGGACAAAGCTGCTTTCTGTTGCTGGGTCCCCTTTGATGGCTGGTTTTGGTGGGGTGAGGTGTAGTCACACAGGAGGGGGTGGGAAGGGAGCAGAAAGAAGAAAAGGCTTATGTGCTACTTCTGTGTCTGCAAGTGTTGGTCCCAGATAATGTGATGCGGCTTTTGAATTTTAAAGATGCAGGAATGGTATAGATCTTCCTGCTTCCTGCTTTCGGTAGCCATCTTTTCTGAGTGCAAATCCTCTCTTACCATACTACAGAAAGTAACTCCGCAAGCTTTGGAAATTTTGGTGCATCATGTCATGATGAAAAATCCGTGAAAACAGCACACATTTTTCCAAACCAGGCACTGCCAAAGATATTTTCCTTCATGGCTCCAAAATGAAGCTTTCAAGTGTAACTGAGAATTCTCCCCCTTTCCCTGGCTTTGTGGATGCAGGATTTCACTTGAAACAACAGCTCATCTTCTGCATGGGAGCTTCCGTCATGTTTTCACTCTGTGCCAATCCATCCCCTGTGGAGTGAGTTTATAGCAACCAACAATAAGTGGAGAGGATTGAAACAGATGTAAATAAAAGGCTGGTGAGCATTTTTAGCTCAAAACAATGAACTGTGATCACCTGTTTTCTAAGCAGTCTGAATGGCAGAGCTTGCACTTCTTCTTGATCATCACTAATAAAATAAAATGTTATTAAAATATTATTAAAATGTTTTGGTTGCCAAAATTAAATACCTGGCCCCAAATACTGCTGGGTGCTTCTTGCTGTTCCTTATGAGTTACTTTTTATGCTGGTTTTCTCAAGAACAATCAGTGTGTCAGATATTTTAGTACTGATATTATATTTTATAGTTTAAATGTGCACAGATGTATTTAATATATCTGATATAGTGACGTTGTCCATATGTGATGCATTATAAATGATAATGCATATATTAAAGAGTCTTTTATAGTCTCACATTATATTTCCATTGTGTAGGATGATGTATTATTTATTCACACACTGATTTCCACGTACATGTGTGCAGCAGCAAATTTGCATATGTCGTCTGTCTGATATAGTAACAAGCACGCACAAACACATGCTCTGAGTACAAACGGATAGATATTAAACATTTTCTAATATTCTCTTAGCAACAGCATTTTGTTATTGATCACATCACAAATGTGAAACACTTATTCAGCATAAAATGTCTCTGTGCTTTCTGCAGTGGCTGCCATCTTTTTTTTTCTTCTTTCTTCAAATCCTCTGACCTCCCTTGGGAAGGCTTTTATGCACGTTCAGTATGCTCACACAACTACTTCTACCAGCACCGTTACCATAGAAACCAAGTGATTTCTTTTTTTTTCCAACCTCCTTCCTGTCAGGATTTGGACCTAGTGCCAGACCTTTCCACTGCTAGGAATAATATTTTTTCAATATTTGGACAGCTCTTTTAAAGAAAAAAATCTGTTTATATTTTCAAGATGTGGTACTTTGTTTCAGGATACAAATTTTCAGATACTAACATCAGGCAATTGATTCACATACTTCAAGGAACCAAACAGCTTTTTCTTTTGCAACATTTAGACCATGACATTTTGTAAGGAAGATGCCAGATTTGCTTATTAATTGTGGACTTCAACTCAGAATGTGAATGAAGGGATTTATGTAATAGGTCAGTGAACGTGTCTCATGTTTTCATTTTTTTAGAGCTCATTTTCAACACATTTCTTTAGTATACACACAAATAACTTCCTAACCACAAAGAGAGACGTAATTAATTACGAAACAATTTTCTAGTTATTGACTGGCATAATTTGCAGTCCTCGCATTAGCAGCTTCCTCATATAAATTTTTAAGTATTTTAATTCTCTGACTACATAACATATTGATTTATTTAATGAATATATGCTTAGTTAGATACACAACAGTATATATTAATTTTATAACTGTTCTATTTGGGCTGAATACCTTATTTCAATTAACGTGACGTAGAGAATACAGCTTTGCACTGAATCGACTGACATATTTTAAGTGTAATTTGACTTAAAACACACGTGCACATTTGGTTATATCTACAATTCAACACAGATACATACATCTGATAATTTTTAGTTTCTATCAAATATTGTACTGAAAAGCAGAATCACAATCATACATTTTCCTGTCTGATTTCAACATCACCTTATCTTTTGGATGCAAATATCATGTTACACCAGCAAAATGCAGGAGAAGGAAGAGCTAAGACAATTTGAAGGTGCATTTCTCTCTTGTCATCAGGCAAGCACCGGACTTGCAGACCCTGGTCCAAAGCAATCGAATCTCCTGTAACAAAATTGTCAAGTGCAAGGCCACCAGAGTGGTGTCTGGTTGTCTTCTTTCCCTTTAATACCTCTTTGGCATCAGAGGTAATTATAATCCTGTAAACATGAAAAATAAAGTGTAAGCATGCTCCGAGTGCATTTATCCTTCAGTGACAGAAGAGGGAGCAGTTCTTCCTTCGCACTGTCAGAGATCCACTTGGCACCCATCCCCCCTGCCCATGCCCCTCTTGCCAAATGCAAACCTGCTCGATCATAATCCAGACACGGCTGGGTTTCGCTGTGGGGGCAAGCACCAAGACATTTTGGGGTCGAGGTTGCAGGGGGGACAGACCACCCACTTAGTCTCTGGAGGAGCAAAGCTGAAATTCTTTCTGGGTTGCCACTTTCCCTAAGGATATATTTAGATATCAGGATCTTTTGTGTCTTACTGTATATTTTTATTAGTAACAATGCTTTTTTTTTTCCACTTTTTTTTTTTTTTGACTGGCCTCATCACGCTGCAAAGACGCCATGGTGGTGTGTAGTCAACTGGAGTGAATGTGTGCATTCTCCAGGTCTTGTTTTTGTGAGACTTTGTCCTGCTGTTGTTCCCACTCTGAGCTGAGCAGAAACCACGCATGTCTGAATAACGGGGCCCTTTCTGCCTGTTGTAATCCCGAATTGTTACAGTCTAGGGGCCAGCCATGCTGTCACCGTCACAAATTGATTTAACCATCAATTGCAGTGGTCATTAAAGCTGCTAGAAGTCCCAGCCAAGCTGATGAATTGCAGCTGAATGTGAAATGAGCCTCCAAGCCCGTTTCCCACCATCTCATATCAAAGCCTATTGTGTCCCTCCAAAGTAAAGGGTCGGAGGTTCAGCCTGGAGTTCAACAATGGGCTCAGTCAGAAGATAGAGCCCCCTTCGCCCTGGTATTCCCAATTACAGTTTTCTTTCCATACCTTATTGTGTAGTATTTGCATCCAACTAATATGTGGAATTATAGACATACCGCAGTGTCAATGGAGCTTTTGAAAGGTTTATCCCCCAAATATATGGAATCCCAAGCATCTGGTGGCTCCCCAGTAATGACAATGAAACGTTTCCCTGGTTTTCCTCCTCCAGCAGTGTAGTCGACAGATCTGAGCTGAAAGGCTATCTTTACTCAGCAGAGATTAGCTGCTTCCAGGCCTCACACAAAAAAACCCGCTGGGTCTGCTTCTGGTAGTCCCTTTCCTTCAGATGTATTGTTCCCTGGACCTGTCTTGTTACTCATTTTTATACGGAACTTAAATCTGGTAGTCTTTTTCTTAGTGGCTGTAAGTAACAGGGGAAAAAAAAAGAATAATGAAAAAAATCTAATGTACATGATTTTTTTCTTTTATTTTTTTCTTTTCCTTTTTTTTCTTTTTTTTTTTTAATTCCCGTGCCGTGTTTTGCATTTTTGGTTTGTTATTGAGCCACACACAGTAGGCACTACTAGATGAAATCACATCTGATCCGTTTGGGGAGATGGTGTTTGCATGCTGGGCAGACAAAAGCTGGTTTTGCCTGGAGCCTCTGTTCTGTCAAAGGGTGCTTTCTTTGTGGGCAAGGTACTCTGTGGCACAGGTGACAAGAGGAGTGTGAAGAGAGATGCCATGGCTGTGCTTGTGGATGTGCAAAGTCCAGGAGGCCTCCTGACATGTGCACAGACAGGAAAAAGATGTGGGAGGGAGGGGGGAAGATTCAGTAAAGAGGTCACAGGTCCAGACTACTCCAATGTATTAATAATGAGTCAGTAGACAGTTCTAGGCCTGTGTTTCCCTAGGCTGTGTTCATCATAGACTGGATGTCTCCACTAAATCTGTGTGGAGATGCTGTTAGCAGAGGACTAACCCACTGCTGGCCTGTGTTCCTCAGTGGCTCCCAGGGAGCTCATCAGATGCCTGGTCTTGAGCTCTTCACTGTCCAAAGGCAGAATGGACCAATGGATAAGTAAAAACATACACTTTTTATTTAACAGATCCTTTAATTCTGATTGTGTCACAGAAGAGCAGCGTTTTTGTTGAACTCTTGGATCTTTCTTACCTCTGGACTCTTCCACTGCATGTAGCAGTAAACTTTCCTTAATGGAAAGTAATATCATGGGTGATTTAATTTTTTTTCACGTTACATGTTCCAAGTGAAGCATCTGAAAAGTCCATCAGTGTATACTAGCACCAGGTTGTCTCCACAGCAAGCTGGACTGAATGATTAAGAGATTAAAAAACAGAGTGATATTCTGTTTGTCCAATTAATGGCCCCAGGTAGTAATTTTATGTCTCCATGAGACATGAATCTGAGAATCTGTGATTTAAAAAAAAATATTACCACTCTCCACTGTGACAGTCAAGATTTTTCACCTTTTTTTTTCTTTCAAAACCAGAAAACCAGCCCCAAATAGACAATAACATGGCACTAGGAGTTTCCTCTGAATTGGAGACATCCAGGTTCAAAATCTCTCAATTTTCTTCACAGCACAGACAAGTATGCTACCCGTTTGATAAAGTGAAACTATTCAACATTAATTTCCAGTTGTTTTCTCTCAATTTCTTTCCTGAGTAAGTAGTTATTCATTGGGCCAGAGGCACAAACTTGGGACTCTCACAAACTTGCCTTCTGCCCTAATCCCTAAGCAAGAAAGCAAGGCACTATTTTGGCCAAATAAGTAAAGGGGTCGTCTCAGCCTGCCTGTGCAGCCTGAGTGCCAGTGTTCAGGGAGAGGATGACAGAAAGTGAAAACTGCATGTGACATCTCATAATCATGCTGTTCTTTATGCATATGGAAAATGTTGAAACGCTGCAATGTGAAGCCTAAATAATAAATGGAACAGAATACAGATTTCTGTCCAAACTTCAGTAACATCGAAAGGTGCAAGTGAAACAGCTCACAAGTACAGCTACTTATCTACTTTTGAGACAAATTTGTACTCTGAGACCTTCCTTGGTTCTCTGCTTAGTTATTGCAGATATCATTCTCTCTGATTTCTACTAAGTAGTAATCAGTGATACTGGAGCTCTGCTCACGCAACTTTCTCAGTTTATACAAGCCTGGAAATGGGATGGTCAGGGTTCACACAAACAACCATAGCCCATTATCATTGTCCAGTTCCAAGGGAGCAAGGCTGCACTGAGAAAAACTTTAGCAGGAATAAAGTTCCCTTCAGCTCAACTGTAAAAATTGCCTCTGTGTGAACTCCTGCACAAATCAAAACTGAGAGCAACACAAATTCGCAAGACTCAGAGCTGGCTTGCTTTCTCAGGACCTGAAAGGCTGTCTGCTGCACGATTACCTGAGGGATCCTGTCCCTGTAACATTTATAGCAGTTCTTGGAAAAGGGGTTGCTTCCTTGTGAGCTGTGGAGACACAAAGGAATCAAGAGATTTTCCACTCTGGTGAAGAATAAAGATGTTTATATTCCAAACTGGCCTTCCACTGAAAAAATCAACCTTCTCCTAGTAAAATTTATATTAATAAATACATACCTCTAGATTTTGGTAACATTGGATTCACTGATAGATGAAAGTAGCTTTTGTCCTATAGGACAGGGTCCTCCAAGTCCACTGAGAACAAAGATTTTTTTGCAATATTCATCTACTGCAAGGAGCAGACTTAGCTGTGCACAGAAAGCATTTTTTTTCTAAGAGCATTGGACTGGAAGATATTATTTTTCTTACAGGTTAATGTCCTAGGGCCTCTAAGCCACCCCCTCACAGCATCAACCCGCTTTTTCATGATGCCTGTGATGGTACTTCTACACATCAGGAGCCAGAATGAGTGTAGGCAGCCACCTATGCACACCCTGCTTGGCCATCTAATATGAACAGCTGTCTTATGTTCACCTGGTGGCAGCCCTCACTCACCTGAGCTGTCCTGTCTGCTGGCTAGTAACTTTTGCATCGCTTCAAGAGCCCTGCAGACTTCTCCCCTTACCTGTCTGATGGAGTTAAAATGGGCACAAACTGAAGTGCAGGACGTTCCCTCTGAAGATGAGGAATGGCTTTTTCACTGTAAAAGTGACAGGCCACTGGCACAGGTTGACCAGAGAAGTGATGGACTCTCCATCCTTAGAGATATTCAAAAGCCATCTGTACGTAGTCCTGGGAAATCATCTCTGGGTGGTCCTGCTTGAGCATGGGGGCTTGCACCAGACGACCTCCAGAGGTCCCTTCTCTGGAGGCTGTTCTGCGATTTCGTAAAAGTTTCAAAAGTTATTAGCAGGATAGACTGACAGGCAGACGCACAATTCCTCTCAACAACTCCATGACTTGTTTTTTTTATGGCAAGCGGGGTGAAAACTTAGAAGTCTTTTGCAGAAGAGTTGTCAGGATGCAAAAGGTATCTTCATAAGTACTGAAATATAGAGATACTGAAATTATTTTTGCAAGGAAAGGTATTTTCAATAGTGGTTTTTTTTAGCTGTATGGCACTGAATTTTTCCTCAAGGTGGACAATTACTCTGCAAGTGCAACTGAAATTAATGCCCACATACATTATTAACTCGATGTGATTAACTGATTAACTTCTGTAGTAAACCTTTTCTGAACTATATTCACTGTGCTCTCTAGAGTTCATGGTTAATTGTACAAAGTAATATACTTGTCATTTGTGTTTTTGTGATCAACAAATGTAAATAAGAGATTAATAACAGCAATAATGCCACATTAATGAACAGGTATTTTATATAGAAATCTATTTTACATATGCAGTGTGGAGGGAATAAAGCCATTATTTCACTTTACAGAAATTTGTTTTATTTTTCATTTTTTCACACACAGAGCATTGAAAAGAAAAAGCACTGTAAAGATATCTTTGAGCTAGCTGCATCTGGAATGTCACAAGAAATCTAGATCCTTAATATATTTTTTAATTTTAAGATGGTAAAATAAGAACTGAAAGCCTTTGACACTAACTCTAGGTGAAACCAGTCATTGAAGTATTTACAATTCACTAAGTCAAATAATATGCAATAAGTGACAATTGCAACGGCAGATTTTCCCTGTCTTCTGTGCCTTTCTGAGCATGACAATTATTTGGTGATACCTGAAACATTTACAAGAAAATTTCTGGGTTTTTTTTGTTTTCATCTGATCCTGAGATCAGCTCAGTGGGTCAGACCATGGTGCTGATACCACCAAGGTCATGGGTTGCTCCACGTATGGGCCATTCACTTAAGAGCTGGACTTGATGATCCTTGTTGTGTCCCTTCAAACTCAGAATACTCTGTGAGTATATTGTTAGGTTTTCCCCTGAAACCTGGAGACAGTTCATTAACTTTCAACACCTACTCACAATGAAAACATGACAATTGGTATTGCAAAGTTTTGCAGAAAATGTTCACACTTCACAAAACTGTGGGCTTCGGTTTTGTTGCTTACCTAGAACATGGATGTTCTCTGTGAACTCCCTGAACCTAACTGATCTGCAGGACTTTGTTGGATGTGTCTAAACAAGCCACTAAAACCCTTTTTGTTCTCTGACTTGTTAAGTGTTTGTGGCTGTAGAAGTGCCTAACACCTTTGATAAACAGAAGATGAACCCAAGCCAGCCTGGGTCAGTGCCCTGTGCTTCTCTAAGATCCCGCAACCTGCACATCCTCATCATCCTGTCCAGGAGGCAAAGAGCCCTGCTAACTTTGACAAAATATAAGCAACGTATGTGGTTTATGAGCCTGGGCTAATGCATCACTTTTAGATGTTAAGCCACCACTATGTTTCAGTGTCCATCTTTTTTGATTATATTTGTCTATGATTCCTTTTTTCATATAGTTTTGCTATGGCAAAGCTCTTTGGTAATATATTTTTATGTGCGACACTGAGGCTTACATGTTTTTAATTTCTTTTTTTTCCCCTACTTGTAGCTGTACAAGCAGAATAAGAATCACTTCCCTCAGAAGAAGAAATTATTATTTCAGTTTGGAATCTAGGAATAATTGAAACAAAGTTGTCAAACCACTGTAAGCAGCACATAAATAAAAGTCAAGGTCGGTATGGCTGCGGCTGTTCACTTGCTATTAAGAAAAAGGCATATTTCTGGGGGCAAGGCAGCAGGACCTGAAAAACTCTGCTGCTTCTGTACATGCTCAAGGTAAAAGACTTAATAAGTTAGGGTTGTTTCCCAATAGAGATTGCAAAAGGCATTCATGGTTGAATTCATGAAAGGAAAAAATACACTTATTCCTGTAGTTTCCTTTCAAAATATCCAAATGATTCTTCGCTCTTTCAATCGTTCTTTCAGGATTTCTGTTCTGGGTACACAGTCAAATTCAGCATCCTGCTTTCTTTGAGGTGAATTCCCAAAGGAGGAGTGGAGGAGACTTCCCAGGCCACCACAACACAGAGGGCTGGCACTCAACCCAAATCCCAAACATGCACTCAGAGACAGGTTTTGATTTCCATTTCTGCTGTGTTTCATGTGATTCCCAGGTAGCCATGGAGAGGTTTTTCCAAAGACATGGTCTCGTTATGGGTGCAAGCCAAAGTGTACGAAAGGCTGTGCAGACACTCCCACTGATATTCATGGTCCTGCTCCATCTGTTGCACCTGAGGAGCCGTCCCTGCCCACCACTTCTGCATTTCCAGGAAATGCTGAAGTCATTTACCATTTATATTAAAATGCATCAAATGTAAGGGAAATGGTGTATCTAGGTTGCCAAAAGTACATTACGCAGTTGGCCGTAAAAGTAGGTGGCAGGCACAGCGAATGGGATTACTGTATTCCAATTTTGCTGTGGTGCCATTTCCCCCTAACTCTTCAGGGAAAGTAGCATTAAGCTTTAATAAATTGATATGATCTGTAATTAAAGTATCAGACCCAATTAGCTCTTGAATATATTACTTGCTCAGGGATAGGTTCAGTGATGTGGTGACTGACATCATTCTGCATTTTGAATGTAGAAGGATTATTTTCTACTTCAGAAGTCTGATTTTCAATAAGACTTCAACTCCTAAGTCACTTGGATATTTCTGAAAAAGTCATACCCCCTCTTTCTTTTGGAAAGGAAAACACTTTTGTAAAAATACAGCTGATTAAAAGGCATGGCAATGGAAACAAATAAATAAAACTTAATACAGATTTAGACTAAACAGAAATGTTGGGATTGAGTTTCTCTCTGGAAGAAAACCCTGCTGGCTTCAGTCAGCTTAGAGCAGGAGTGAAATCTGTCCCACGGTTTCTGGTTAACTCACAAAAGCAGGAGAGACTTGTGGAAACACACAAGGGAAACTCTCATAAAGGCCATTGCAGACTACTAATGAGATAAATGTCCGTGACATCTCCTGATAGCCCATGGGGAAAATAAGACTTCTCCAGAGGGTGGTTCAGAGTGAGTGTAGTAGAATCTGGTGCTTTCTCTGGAGAATCCTCTTTCTTCCCAGGGACTGCAGGGATTGCTCCACTAGCCCCAAAGTTGCTTTTGGAAATGCCCGCTAAAAAGCACAGGCAAGGAACTGGTAGAAAATCAATCAAAACCAACAGTTTCAAAACATTAGTTCTGAAGAGAAATCAAACCACAGCACACTTTGCTGAGCCATGGTGCCACACCCAAGGCTGGCTCAGAGGGTAGGCAGAGCTCTATCTCCTCCTTAACTGGTCTCACTCAGAGAGTAGACGTTTTCCTTGTGGAAATTCCAGTGTTTTCCACTTGCTAAATCTCCAGTTAAAATTTCCAGAATAGCGGACTCCCCTCTGTGGCTGATTCTTACAGCTTCCAGGCTTGTCGCAGTGAAGCTGGGCAGTCTCTAGTCCCGCAGTGGCTGCCACTCTCACTTCTCCATAACTACCTCCACTTCTGACAAGCTGTTGCCTCCCTTTGAGCATCTGCTCTGCGTTTGTCTGCTGAGAAGGTTCTTCCGTATTATTTTGGTCTTCAGTAGCAATTGGCCCTTTGGTGAAATGACTAGCATAAATTATATTATCAGGGTTTCCTGGAAATTTGCAAGACTCCATGGTTGATCCCCTTCCATCTGTTTTCCAGAGTTCTACCAAGCTTAGAAAACAAGTCATGAGAATGTAACAGTGTGGTAACTACCACCAAGGGCCCCTTGCATCTGCTCCATCTCAGCAAGAGGTTAAATTATGCAATACTTTGCTGTATTTTTCCATTTTACTCTATGACATCAGTATTCTTGCCACCATAAAAACAAATCAAACCCAAGTTTTCCTCTCTTCTCATTAAGACATGCACTACATATTTAAGATTGCCTCTTGAAAAAATTTTATAGACAAATATTACAGAATATACAGCAGATGTTTATGATCTCTAATTCCAAGCAAGTTCCAGCCTGGAAACTCAATTGAGGCACGTTTACACTGGTTTCAGGGGAGCTTTGCCCAGATGAGTGTTGCCAGTTCCCACCCATATTTGTTTCTGAACTCTTTTACATTTACATTAAGTACAGATGGACTCGAACAGAATCCAAATCTAAATTAAATCAAAGTTTCGATTACCTGTCTCCAAATGCTCAAGCTTTTCTTGCATCTAAATGTAAGTAGTAGATGATGAGGTGAATGTGTTTCAGAAATGCTCAGAGCTGCCTGTAGTTTTATTAGAAGTTTCTGGGGCTCATTGTTTTTTGTAAGGGTGACATTCCTATAATCCATCTTGCCTAAATGGGGGTACACAGTAAAAGTTTCTCTCTCTGTTGCCCAGAAAGAGAAACCTAAACCCAGGAATTCCTACATTCTGTTTATACATATGGCCACTAGAGGAGAAGAAGATCAGCCTGTTTTGAAACTTCAGACACACTCAGAGTTAAAACACTTCTTGACAAATCTTGTTTGTTAAGGGGCAGATGGTTAGAGTACAAAAGGATGTGGCTTAGATTTCTCTTACCAATATAAGCATTTTTCCATTTACATGTAAAAATTTTATAGGGTCTTGCCTGCTTGAAAATGCAACAGCACATTTATCTAACAGACAGGAGGGTTTTTTTGTACAAACTATACTGTGGAATGATCTTGGCATCAAATGACATTACAGACTGAAACGAGACAGAAATAATGAAAACAGAAGCAACAGTTTGTTTTCCTTTTCCAGAAACCCTCCACTGGCAGCTCCAAATCAGAGCTTTAAAAAAAAGTCTCATGTAAAAGTAATAACAAGGTCAAGATTTTGATTTCTGTAATTCGATCCATTTTACAGAATTATTTTCTTTTTCTTCATTAGAATGTAAATATTACTCCTGAAGGTTTGTTTACACAAGCCTGTTTTAGAATGTATTTTACAACTAGTGGTGTCAAATCTGTTCTCTGTTGGTGGGAGTTACAGAAGACTATGATCTATGGATAGTTAATTCCATTTTTTCAACTAGTTCTGCAGGAATGTGACACTCATGAGTGGCCTACCTCCAACTGCACAGGCGTCTGTAGATGTCTTTAAAAGCAGTGAACAATGTATCAGTGCTGGAATTAGATGGCAGAAAATCCATGGATGGATACAGCTTACAGAGTGCAGTTAATTACATAGATGAAGAAACCTCCATAGCTTCCGCTGCTTTTTCTATATGTTCTAGTTTTGCTAAGCAGGTTATACTAGTGCTCTGAAATTCAATTTCTGTTGATAAGTTCCTAAAAAAGCCCATGCTAAAACCAGTATATCTCTTTAAAATTTTTTTCTGGTGAATATATTATTGGCATGAGAAGAGCCATGCTAGGTCACAGTTGAAGTTCATCAAGCTCATTACCCTGTGTTAACAGCTGTCAATGAATTGCTTAAGGAGAAAATGTAAAAAATGAGGAACTCATAAGCCAAATAAGCTGTTGCTCCTGGAAGCAGACTAGCAGAGAAGGAAGCTGACTACACAGGGAATGATGGTGAATTAAGAGTAAGGTAGTGATGGTGAGGGAAGAGAGTTATGATCCTGTAATTCAGGAGACAACACCTTAGGGGAGTTTTGGGAATAATAAAAGAGAGAGTAAGAGATGAAGGGACCCCCTAACCCTGCATAGAGCCCTGTGACACCTGCAGTGTCCCAGCCTCAGCTGACACCCTTCATGAAACAGAACTCCTCGAGTTTTCCTTCCATCTCAGTCTTTCTTTACTTTCTGAAACTTCCCATCTCCAAAACTCATGCTGTTTCTCCCATTCCTTACTTCTTCCTTCACCAATGTATCTTTGAAATTCACTCTGATATCACCACAAAATTCAGCTTTTTGCCCCAGGGATGCAGATAAGTAAGTTTCTTTGTTTGCTTGTTTTCTTTTTTTGTTTTCTTTTTTCCCCCGGCCTTCAGGACAAGAAAATATAATGCATATGCTATTGGTAAAACATGGACTGATTTTGAGAACAAAGGTGTTTGCAGCAAACCTTCTTCTGATTACCTTTCCCCGCTAATGTTTTTTTCAGTGGAATCTCAGGTGCTTAAAACGGAACAGGCTGGAAGGTGATGAAAGTGGAATAGAAGTTGCCTTTTTCAATCAAACTTCTGCTGTAATTTCCATTCATTTTCTGAGCAAAAAGCTGAGATCATGACAGACACAGGATGGTATTTTCCAGCTATGATTTGGCTTGTTTACATCAGCTGGAGTAGGATTTCAAACCATTTCACATCAGCGTAGTAGAGAAGATTTCTTTCCTTCCTTCTAGAATGAGCAGTAAAATCTAGGGGAATTTCTGGAATAATAATAGGTAAGAAGTGATTGAGGCATAAAACTGTAATTTTACTGATTTAATAGTAAAAAAAATGATTTGATGCAATTTCATAAACTTGGTAATATACTAAATGACAGAAGATGACAAAGATATTCCATATCCTAGCAATAAAAACTTGAGAGACTTTCTTTCAATCGGTATTTCATCTCATAGGCCTGATTTTGAAGGTGATGCTGAGTGCCACTGATTCCAATGGCAATGGCTATTTCACCTTGTTGGATTGAAGCCTGAACTGGTACACTCTTCAGGGAAAGGTGATGACTTTATGTCCCAAAATCACAGAATTGTTGGTGGTGGAAAGGAGCATCTGATTCAACCTGCCTCCTCAAGCAAGGATGCCTAGTGACAGCAAGGACCATGTTCAGATGGCTTTTTAAGATCTTCAGCCATGTAGACTGCACCACCTCTTAAGGCAAGCTATGCCAGAGGTCAGTCATCCTTGCAGTAAAAAAGTTCTTTCTGACATTCAGAGTGAACCTCCT
Organism: Lycocorax pyrrhopterus obiensis; assembly: GCA_014706295.1. Classification (NCBI taxonomy): domain Eukaryota; kingdom Metazoa; phylum Chordata; class Aves; order Passeriformes; family Paradisaeidae; genus Lycocorax; species Lycocorax pyrrhopterus. The sequence goes on along the minus strand of JACSVZ010000004.1, from coordinate 68,116,430 downwards.
GCGTTTCAGTTTGTGCCCACTGCCTCTGGCCCTGTCACTGGGCACTCTGAAAAGAGCCTGGCTCCGTGCTCTGTGCACCACCTTTTCAGGTATTCATACACGATATGATCCCTCCTGAGTCTTCTCTTCTCCAGGATGAACAGTCCCGGCTCTCTTACCCTTTCCTTATAGGAGAAATGCTTCAGTCCCTCCATCATCTTAGGGGTCTTTTGTTAAGGGTTCTCTCTGGCTCACTGTCTTAGAGTGACTGTATGATGCTGTATCCCCTATCACTGCTCTATGCCCAGAGATTAACTTTGCACCTTTCCTTTGCACCTTTCTATGCCTTTAAACTGAGCCTGAGAGGGGAGAGAGGAAAAAAACCCAGCGAACTTTTCAAAGCAATTGTTCAAGGACATGGATACACTCCTCTGCATCTGCTCTGGCAGCAAGGGGAGAGGAAAACACCCTTCGTGCTTTTCAGCCAGCTTTTCAGCTCCTTCTCTCTGGAGAGAGAGAGATGGAGAGCTGAACTTTGTTTTCTTGGGACTTTGGTTTTTCCCTTCTTCTCTTCTGGGCTGTTTCAACAACATCAGAACACACCGGGAGAATTTACCACAGAGGCCCGGAGGTGGGACCATGCTGATCCAGCTCCGAAGAGGAGACAGACCACACCTACAGAAGGACTCTGAAATCTTCCCAGGTTTCTCTCCACAGTGAGAGATTTCATTATTTAGCATTATTATCCTTTTTCTGTGTATTTGTTAAATAAATAGGTTTTTTAATCTCTTTCACTTTGCTTTGAGGAAAATTTCTTTTTTCCCGAACCTAGTAGGGGAGGGGTAGTTGTAACCTGCCTTCTATCAGAGGATATTTTCCTCCAAATTTGGCCAATCCAGCACACTCACACTGAGGAGCCCAGACCTGTACCCAGCACCCCAGGTGTGGCTTCTCCAGTACTCAGGAGAGGGGAAGGATCACCTCTCTCATTCTGCTGGCAGAACTTTGCCTAATGCAGCCCAGGATACCATCCTTGTGGCCTTTTTTGGCACAAGGGCATGTTTGTGGCTTATCTTAATTTGGTGTTCGCCAGGGCATTTAGGTCCTTTTCTGCAGAAAATTGGGTGGTCTCTAGAATATACTGGTGTTAAGATCTAGTTTTAAGGTTCTTAGAAATTCCTCTGCCCGAATTAAGGTGTAAACGAGACCATATGCCAGTGACAATAGTAAGGGTTTTATTTGATGGTAAATATGAGAGAGAGAGAGAGAGAGAGAGAGAGAAAGGATGAAAGAAATAGCAGGTAGGTGAGGGGACAGAAAGAGTGACAGGGACAGAATAAAGAAAATATCACCACTCCGTGGATCCCAAGATGTTCCGTTGATCCTCTGCAGCTGGTCTTCTTGGTGGTGAAAGTCCCCCAAAAGGCACAGGGTCCGATGGGTTTATATGCTCAGGCTAGGTAGGCATGTCCCCCTGGAGGTGGGGGATGCAATCTCTCACAGCAGACTCTGGGGCTGTTGCATCACGTGCAGTCCTGTGGGGCCGAGTCTCTCACGTGAAAGTCCCGTGGATGTGGCCTGTGGGGTTGGGGGTTCCACAGCTGGGCCAGTTTGTGTAATTGGAGGACGGGTGTTTATTGCCTCTCACCAGAGGTTACACCATGCACCCAAAACCTCCTCCTCCCCCCTCGGCTGGGAGGGAGTCTGTGTAAACCTGGCTTCTGTGAGCTGTGCTCTCCCCCCACCCCAAACGCAGCCGGGGATAGTTGCAACTGGTGGCATCTTTTTGTGGATGCATACCTTTCCCTCAGCCTGAGATGACTGAACAATAGGTTTCCCTTTATCTAATCAGCAGTTTGACTTTCAGTTCAAAGTCCCAGTCTTCAGAGAGGCTTCTTTGGTTGCAGCTTCCTTGTCATGAACAAAACTTTCAATGTTTGAGGCATGAACTATTTTCAGTCTCTGACAAATGGTGCTTGGGGTTTTTCCTTTCCAGGTTCAGGGCTTTTCAGTTCTCCATGTTGAACTTCAAGAAATTCCTGTCAGACCACTTTCCCAGCCTGTTGGGATCTGGATAGCAGCATCTCTCTAGTGTTGGCCACTCCTTCCGGTTGTGTATCATCAGCAAACTCCATAGTCCAGATCCAGTCCATGTTAATGAAAATGTTTAACAGGACTGGATTGAATATTGGCCCTCGGGTACACTGCTTGTTGCCAGCCTTCTTCTAGGCTTTGTGCCGCTTGACACCATGTCCAGGTCATGTAAGAAATAACCACAGTAAAAAGCGACTCTTCCCATGGTGGTTTGTACAATAACTATGTTGTAGGCACCAGAGCAGAACTGGAGAAGCCCAAGGACATCATTTACTTTGAATGTAAGTATTTGCAAAGCCTCAAACATCTGTTGGTCTACAACGTGCGTCGTTCACGTTTTGGCATTTTCTTTGTACATCTTAAATCTGTTGAACTGGAAACTGTATTTTAAGCCATATGTTGGATAAATGGTCTATTTGGAGAACTCTGGCAGCTGATTAATTCCTTGGAAGACTAATACTAACACTAATTTTGTTGAGAAATATGAGGGGAGTCAGGACCATGACAGAAAAGAAAATGTCTAAATTTTATTAAAATATTATGAACACGTAAATCATCAATAATCGTAGAGCTTTCTCTATACAGGAAAGAGTTAAGATATATCATGGGTACAATTGTAAGCCATACAGTCCCTCCACTTCCTACATCTAGTAAAATGTGATTTATTTTATGGAGAGAATTAAGTGACACCTCTTGTGTGCTTGATTTTTGTCTTAATGAAAAGTATCAAATGCAATAGCTAACAGAGGCATCTTTGCCTTTCCTGTTTGGATGTGCTGATCTCTCTTCCAGTTGCTAATGTTTGCGAATTATTTTACATGAATAATTGCTTGTGCTATTTCTATCCGTTTTAGAATCATAGAATCATGGAATCATAGAATATGCTGAGTTGGAAGGGATCCATCTGAGTTGGACCCATTGAGTCCAGCTCCTGGCCCGAAACAGCATCACCCCAAGAATCACTGTGTGTGCCTGAGGGCATTGTCCAAATGCTTCTTAAACTCTGCCAGACTTGGTGACCACGTCCCTGGGGAGCCTGTTTCAGTGCTCAGCCACCCTCTGGGTGAGGAGCCTTCTCCTGATGTCCAACCTAACTCTCCCCTGGCCCAACTTCAGGCCATTCTCTTGGGTCCTGTCACTGGTCACCACAGAGAAGAGATCAGTGCCTGCCCCTCCTCTTCCCCCCATGAGGAAGTCGTACACTGCGTTGAGGTCTCCCCTCAGTCTCCTCCAGGCTGAACAGACCAAGTGACCTCAGACACTCCTCATATGGCTTCCCCTCCAGAACCTCCACCATCCTTGTGGTCCTCCTTTGGATGCTCTCCAATAGGTTAATATCTTTTTTTTGTTGTGGTGCCCAGAACTGCACACAAGACTCAAGGTGGATTTAATTGAACCTAGACAAAAGGCTTCTGAGGTTATGGGGGATTTCCAGGTGGACTGATCAAGTGATCCCCCGAGCTGACTTTCGGCATGCTAAAAAATCAGGCTGGGTCTTGTTTTTTTAAAATTATTATTTGGTTGGTTGATTCTAATTTCTTAGACCAAGGTTACATTATTTTAAATCCTTCAGAACAACAGAATCATTGTACAAATAGGACCTGAAGTTGTTATTAATCCCAGGCACATAACCCGAACATGTGCATGAATAAGTCAGTAGCTGCATGCTTGTGCACACAAACTCTCTCATTCTCCCTTTCTTTTTAGGATTCATTCTCTTCTACTCAATTGGTTTATATTGTTTCAATATTTTAGTTGATTGCTATAGAAAAGGCTGTAAATATACACAACGGGCTTGCCAGGTACAAGAAATACATGCACGCTTATTTTCTAAGGCGGTGTTTTCTATAAAGTCTCAGTGGCCAAATTACACAAGCCAACAACACAAATGCAAAGTGATGTGCTTTTTGCTGCTGTCTTTTTGAGGAAAATGGGGATCTTATTTATTTATTTATTTCTCTATTTATTAATACAGTATCTGCAAAGCACCTGCAATGGCAGCCTCCTCGGCAGCTTGACTGGCACCCTGGTTTCTATGGCAACCGGAAAAAAGGGAACTCAGTGAAATGAAAGCGGTGAATGCCTCAGCTTTACTGGTAGCAGGGGAAAAAAAAAGGAGGCCTCATTTACATTCTGGTGCATAAATCAGCTAAGTGTTGTTTCCTGAATAATTTCTGGTGGCTTGAAACTGCACATTCATGGGGACTTTATATTTTTTTATTAGGGGAAAACTGAAATTCCTCACAGCAGTTTATCAGTAAAAATTGAGGTGGGGGGGAAAACACAGATGAACAACTGGAATATTGAGCTAATTGTTCTGTCTGCTCTAAAAATAATAAAATGGATTATTAAATTATAATTACTTAAGCAAGGGAGTTGGTTGGAAAGTTTTCTTCATCTGTGGCACAAATATGTTGTGTTGAGGAAACATCTGCTATGCTAAGTGACCCATTTCTAAACAAACAGCTTAAGAAAAGGAAGAAATCTGAATGCAAACAAAGCTCCTCTTGGTATCTTAGACAATTTCTTGAACCACAATACATTCCAAGGGGATGTGCATATTCTCTGATTGTAAGACTTCTGCCCTTTGGTTTATTGCTTCCCTCCATACAAACAGGGCCTTAATCCCGAGGCTTTGAAGTGTATTCACACTTACAAGAGTGAAAGCTAATAAACGCAGACATCAGAGTTCCTTACAAATAATAAAAAAGGTATTTTTATACAGAATTAATGAATGCCTTTGTTCCTAAAATGTTTTAAAGGAGAATTATCTTATTTTCAGAGAGGTATTTTAATTTTATAATTCATCTATCAATTTGTGAAAAATCACCTTAAAAATAAAAATTATCTAATAACCTCAAAACACCTGCTTGGGTTTAATTTTAGACTGTCTGTTAAGCATATGCCCAAAGTCAGAAGGCCAGAAGTACTTACTAGTCCACTATTGCCACCCTTTCAGGATGGGGCTTTGGTCTGGCAGGGTGAATCCAGGATTCTTGTAGAGTCTGGAAGAACCGGGCACAGATGAAGCTCGGGGTACAACAGCCCAAAGGGCTGCTCAGCTGTTCCCAAGTTGAAGGTGGCTGCTCTGAGCCTGCCAGGCTGTGGGCAGGAAAGCGAACCAGCTCATGTGGGCTTCAAAGTTCAGTGTCTTATCTCTCCTTTGACCCAAGAGTATGCCTTGCAATAGAAGTGACCTCCTTAGGAGCTCCTTTGCCAAGACTTTTTCAGCAAAAGAAACTAAATTCTGATTTTTCTTGTACGTGTTGAGCTCATCAAGATCAATTCCACTGATTCCCCTGGAAAACATGCCAAGATTTTATAGCTTTAATGTTAAGCAAGATGTTTTCATCTGAATTTTGTGACATTTGATGCCTCTATTTAAAGCAAATTTACTGGAATCATGAGATCCCATGAAAATGCCTGTTTTAAATTTTTTGTAAAGAAACTTAAATATTTTGGTTTGAAAGATGAGACCTTGAAAGAAAAGACCTTGAAAACATGAGGTAAATAACAAGAAGAAAAAATTAGAATAAATGCATCTTGTCTTTGAAGATAAAAGCATGAGTGTTTTTGAAAGCATTCTGAGTCCTTTTTAACATGCATGGCTGCAGAGGATTAACTTACCAAGGAAGAGCTACCAGACTGGGGATTTTTTGAGAGAGTTTATAATTTTGTTTTTCTGTGTGAATGCATGTAAAATATAAAAATATGCAGGACATGCTTGATTACATCCCTATTTTACAGTAATATGAACCCTGATGATTTTTTTGCAAGGATACCTTTCATTTTGGGTACATAAATGCCCTGATAGATATCAGCAAAGAGCAGATGGCTTCACAAAAGACGTTTGAAAGCTGCCTCCCTCCTGCCAGAAGCTTTTCACACTCTCACTTTGTCTGGCTTCAGAGGGATTCCTCAGTGGGAGAGAGCTCTCTCTGTGCCTACCCTGCTGCTGGTGGAAGTGCACTCATATAACCAGTTCTGCAGTGACTAGTGCATTTGCTCGATTCCAGTGGCCACAGCCCTTTAGGAAGACCACCTCCTCACATCCACCTCTGGAAGGATACATATTCGGAGCTTTAGAGCCGGATGGGTAGCTGGACTAGATGCTGGCAGTGCATAAGCCCTAGGGGATAGCTCTCAGGACATAGCTGGAGCTCAGTAACTCCAGTGGGGCAGCCTCCAGTCATTGACATGGCACTGGTGCAAGGGCAGAATGGTCGCACAGAAGAGGCTGGAAGTTTTTTGGTATGACTGCTGGTGAGAGTGGATTTTTAGCAGGTTAACCCAGGTCCAGTCTGAATCCAGTCTGGTCCTGTCCACACCAAATGAACTGTGGCAGATGGCAGAGATCTCACAATGCCTCTTCCAGTCAGAGGATCTTTCTGGGTTATGACACTAAGCAGACAGACACTGGAGTCTAGAAAATATAAGCATGCAAAAAAAATCCAAAGCCTGGAGCACTTTTTGGTCATAGTCACTGTGTGATGAAGCAAGCTGCCAAAACCAGCCTTAGCCTTGTTAATTGGCTTGTTTTGGGGACAACAAAATAATCTTTCCTGCCTGCTTGTGTTGCAAATGTGGATTTTCCAAAGGTTTTTCATTTTTTGTTGCAATGCTCCAAATATTAACAGGCATAATACCACCATTATTTTTCATGGTTAAGATAGCTTCTACTAAATTTTGCAATTGCAGAACTTTGATTTTAGTGCATAAGCACTACAGATCAACTGTCTTATTTGACAAATAACTGCAATGATATTCAAGCAGTTCATTATTTGTCCAGCTCTTCTTCTACTGCTACAACAATAGGAAAACAGTATAATACAAGTGTTGACGAACAAATTGGATGGATTTTTTTTCTGGAGAAAGAAGGATTTTTTTTGTAAGATATAACTTGTAGAAGGAACTCATTACTCTCTTTCTTGAACATTGTAAAAGATATCTGCCTACTTCTGCATCCCATATTTTTGGAAAAAAATTAAGTGATAGGATTTACCTGCTTGCTTACCTTGTATTTTTTTCTTATTTTTTCTAGTGTGACACTGGGAACTAGTTCTGCTAGAACTGCTAACATATCAAATCCCTGAATAGCTTCAAACAGCTACAGATTATGCTCTAAAAAGGAAGAAATAAAGCCTCCCCTTTTTCCCCTTGAAACAGGAAGAATTTTTCCTAAGGCTGTGGGAGTCTGGAAGTATCAAGAGACCATGGAATCCTTCATATTTTTTTAAATGAACACTAACATATAATGATACTGTGATCATCCGTGTATTAAATGATGAGCCTTCTCAATAAAGGCAGCCATAGGCACTCTGTTTAAACAGCCCTACAAAATGTGTTTGCTTCCTTCTTCCAAGTGGGATAGACAGACCTTTGTTTCTAAACTGGAGGTCCCAAACACTAAAGTCACAACACTCCTTTAATAACTTTTAGATTTCTTTAATTTTGTCTTTTCTTGGAGAAAACAGAGGCAGACTATGGTGCTGGGACAGCCTGAATTTTCAAAGTGGGAGGAGTGAAAGCTATGCCAATGCAACATAAAATGCATTTATCTGCTGAGAACAGATGAATGATGTGATATGCACAAAAACACCCATGGAAAGGTGTTTCACATGACCAGCCTTGCTTTTGAGTGATGTGGCTCTGACAAACTGCAATCTCATCATGTTCACCTGGTGTGAGTCATTCCACCTTTCTTTTTTTGTGTTATTTCCTACCCTATATAAGCTACAGAATCTCCCTCTCTCCCTGCATACACAACTTTGTCATCATGCACTGAATTCCCTCAGTGTTTTTGTTCACCAAAGAGCAGTGCATTGTGCTGACTTCCTCATATTTCCTCAGTATCTTATTATAAACATTCTGCTGCGACTGTCTCAATATTCAGGTTACACCATTTGCTATCCTCTTTTGTCTCAGCCCCCAAGGAAGGTGATTCTTCCCCCCATCAGTGCAGGGTAAAAGAGGATCATTGTTTGTTTCTAGTCTTTGGAGTGTATTTCACAAGGGATATTCTGTGACAGATTGATTTTGCCTCAGATCACAGTTCAGGCTCTGGAAAAACCTTTTGATGAAAAGGTGGGGTTTGACAGGTTGCTATATGAATTGTAGGTACCAGTCTCACATTTGTGTTTCAAATTTTACACCTCAGTGAATTAACGGGCAAAATAACAGAGCCTTGCAACTCTGCTAACAGATGTACAGGAAGCTATTCAGAAATGGATGCCCTCAAAAAAATTAAACAATTTTTTTTCACACCTAGTTGATAGGTATGTTGTTTTCATGTCCTTCCCTGAATTTCATGCAGTATTGTGGAACAACAGTTTAGTTTAAATAAATGGTTCCTTTGGGGCAAGAAGAGGGAAGGGAAAATACTTAATTTTTTTTACACTCAAGGTGGTGTATGATTTACATTATCTGGTTATCTTATTGCAACTGCTGACAAATTCCACTTGAGAAAGAAGGATTAATTTGTGGAAGTTGTAGCTGAAGGTAAAAAACTGGCATAGTCTTGATCATAAGCAGGGTTGTTTGTATGCCATATTTGAAATACCTAGCCTCTTCTGCCATTGGGTGCATGGCCCTGTACCTCTGGCTCCTTAAGGATGAAAGAAATGTCTTATTTTTGTATCTCTGCTAAAAATAGTGGTCAATTTTTGTTCTTGTATAATTTCCATGACTTCATCATCCTTATTCAAGAGCCAAACTGATTCCTTGTATAGTTTCTTTGATAAATCATGTATGTGATTTTTGTGCTGTTAAATGGCAAACAGGTTACAAACTTGATAGGTCTCATATAGATATGCACTGGAAACCTGGAATTGAGATTTCTCTGTCTGACCCACTGTCCACACAACATGTTGCCCTTCAGCTTGTCAACAATATTAAAAAAAAATCTTGGCATTAGTCACGAACCCTCTATGTCATTAACACTTAGACAACTGACTAGTCACAGAAAACAAACCAGCAGGAGGCATCAGAATAAATCAATGCCTTTGTTTCTTCTTCTCAATTATCCTTATTGCAAATGAAAGACCAGTTCAGCTTCAAACAAGACTGTAAATTTTTTTTTGAACAAAACTTGCTCTCCAGAACAGGAGCAAATGTTCTTATTTTCTAAGACAACAAACTAGATTTGGTCTCATTTGCAATTACACATAAGCCTTTGAATATGAGGCAGCTTTCAGCTGTCTTCTGGGTCACATGGCACGAGGCACCTCAGTTTCCACATGAAAGGCTCCACCCTCATTGCTCAGTCCCAGCAGACTGTGCCCAGCAGGCAGAGGCTAGAGATGATGATTTCATCAATGGAGTTGCTTCACTGCTTTGCAGCTGGCAGAAAATCGGGAGCTCCCTTCTTTCTGCCTCACCCTTCCTTTGTGGTAACACACACATCATTACTGGAAAGGCTATTTGTTTGAAGTCTGTGCTGCTAATTTTGCCCCTTCTCCTCCTAAGAGAGATGAGAGCCTTCTAGAACACAAGTTGCCTTCTGCCATCTACATTTTCAGCTCATTTCTCTCTCCCATCAAGAATCATATTTTAAAAAGTCTGTGAAGCATTCTGAGGAATTGCTGGGTTGTTGGACTGCATGTGTCCTATATTTCTTTCCTATGCTTTTAGTAGAACTGGGAGCACTACCTTGCAATCTTATGGCTTGAATGTTTCTGTTACTCAGTAGCTGTACCCAATAAGAGCAAAACCCATCACCTTTGCATGACCTTATAGTTATTTTATCTTTCTAACACGATACAGCACTGTCAACAGCTGAGCACATCAGATCTAGTGGATTTATCAGGATATTCAGCTCCTTCCTCCTGTTTCTACTGCATGACTGGTCGGAAAGTAAGCAAAGCAGGTAGCTGCCTAGGGCACCAAGCTGAAGGGAATGAGATTGCTGCTCCTGCCCTCAAGCTTATGCTGCCATTTGCAGATATCTGGAAACCCCCAGTTTGCTCTGGGTGCTGCCTTTCAGGGAGCGTGTGGTGGATCCTGCACCAGTGACAGCAGAATCAAGGAGCTTTGATTCTTGCTCTGGCCCCCACAGCATGCATCGACCAGAACTGAAGTTTGTTTTTGCTCACAGTGCTCTGACATCTCTGCTGTCTTCCCTGGCAAAAAGCAATAGCAGTACAGTATCCTGGGACTGCATTCAAACTTCCCTGTGTTCAGTAGGTTGGAATTTTGATTATTTTGAAGGCTTTGTTTTTCATTTGTTTATTCACCATATTTCATTATCCCTGAAACAGTGTAGAAAGATCCCTGTAGCAAAGGCCACAGTGTGTCTTGCAAATAGACTTTGAGATAGAAGCTTAGTTTGAAAAACTTCTGTATGAATGGTTGTGATTTTGAAAATATTACAAAACTTGACAATATTACAAATGATAGGCTACTTCTGATTCTGACATATCTATTACTGCAGTGGTTTTATGTAAACATACATACGTACATACATGCCTGGATGCATATATATATATTTATACATACATGGTTATTTAACCAGGATGGCTAATGGAGAGACAGAATGCTTTTCACAAGCAGCTTTAGGTGTGGTAATATGATTCTTGAGGAATAAAACCATTACAGATTCTCACAAACCTGCAGTCAGAGTGGAACAAAATACCAGAGATTCCCCACTTTCCTTTATACTGGTATTTGTTATGTGAGATTACCATGATCAGGATCAGTTGTTAGTATCCAAAACTGGCAAGATTGTATGATGAAAGTGAGGAGATGAGAAAATAGAAAATACAATCTTTTGAAGTGTAATTAGAACTACTCTTTCTACAGTGTTTAGTATCTGGATCAGAGAATTTCCACCCCAACTTTGGGTTGTGTATGGCGGTGTGGGATTTTTTTCCCCCTGGCTTAGACTCTGCTATAAAAATAGTTAAATCTCAGTGTAAAGTTAATTTAAAAATCCAATCTGCTCCATTCTTTCATGAGAAAAATCAAATAAAATAACACATCCCTATTCATACTTCTGGTGAAATTCCAGTATAATGAGTTCTACTGGTGATGAGCTACATTTAATTTCAGTTTTGTGGGCACAATTACTTGTTAGTTGCTCTGTTAAACCACTGCAATGCAAGAGTGTGTGTTCAAATACTTTCAGTACCACATTAGACTTTTATATCCTGTTTTCCACAGAGGGTGACAGAAGAATTTAAAAACAAATGCATTCAGTGAGTCGCTAATGAGCTTCTAAAACACCTCTGATTTTTTTTGTTTCTGTTTTTTTTTTTTTTTTTTTTTTTTAAAGGGCTTTGTATGTTTACCAGCCACTTAGTTATACCCCCAACCTGATACTGCATTAGGCTGCAAGCATCTGCAGGGGCTGTATGTTTACTGGAAATGCACTAAGCACAGTTAACCAGAGAAACAATTTGGCCATTCATTTAATGGCAGATCTGACACGAAATTTTAATGATGGTTGTGGGTGCAATGTGACAATTGTGGCACAGCGTCTACAAGAAGAATTGTGTGCTGTTTTGGATGCACAACCTCTCTGCTGGAATAAACAAAGACTGTTTAGGGCATCTTACCTGCAATTCTATCTCGGACCTGTCGCTAAAGACCACTAAAACAGTGGGAAATGCCAGAGACCATTGTATCAGAAAAGGACAGGAAGCATTGCTACATTCACTCCTAACTTTTATATGTTTCATCTACCCAGTCAACAAGGGAATCTTAAAGGTGGCAATCACAGGCTTTTAAAACTGAGCGTTGCATATATTTTTAAAAGGATAGTTATCCACAGCTTAGGAAAAGTAAATTATTCTTCTTCCTTCAGATAAGTATTTTCATCAATATTGGACTAGGCTGACTGAATTTTTATTGAGTTCTTTTTGAGACGGATGTAAGAAATATTTTTCTACCTTAGAGCTGGCAAGGTAACTTGGGCTACAGATGTCCGTCATTTCGAATGGTATTTTCTACTGTGCAGACCTGCAGTTGCCCATCACATGAACTATTCTTATTTCAGAGTTCTCACTGCAGTGTCATTTACTTAATACTAAATCATATTTGAACTTCTTAGTGCTGGAGGAAAATATTGACTGATAGTGGTACACAGACTCATAAACAAACAAGTCTTTTAAAGCTACTGCACTAGGAAGACATTTCCTTATCAATTCAGAGTAACTGGATATAGTCTTTAAACAAATGCAAACTCTACAGTGCAGCAAAAGGCAAACCTCTCAAAATGTGTTACAAAAAGGTCGTTTGAAAACATCATCTCTCTAACCATTTAAAATATGTGAGCAATGGAATTCCCCTGCTTCGCTGCCAGCTCTCAAGTTGTGAGCAATAAAGACGGGTGGGGAAAATATTTTGCTAATAACAGTGTTTCCATTGAAATTGCTATCAACAGTATCAGCGCAGTGCCAAGAACTTGAAGTGCAACCTTCCCCCATGGCTGCGTGCACGCAGCAAGAACACATCCTTCTCCCCACGACCGTCCAGATGCTCATTGCAGCACGATGATCTCGCCACAAGTGTCCATTGTACCGTAATGAGCACCACAACTCTCCCGCAGAGGAAACGCATCAGATAAGGGTGTGGGAGGGCTGTGAGCAGCACTGTAACCGCGACTGTGTGTACTGCAGGTGCTGGGAATGATACGGAATCTGCTCTGCAGCACCAAGGGGCAGCTGTGTAACAGTGGTTATGCCGTGCACTCTGCAAGCCTTCCAAGACATTAGTCTGGTTTTATAACATTTTTTTTTTAAACATCCATATGGAATCATTTCTCTGTGGGATTGTTCTGCTTGGTTTATAAATAGGGAGCCAGGACAAAAAACTGGAATTTATAGTGTAAAAATCAGATTTTGAGCTGAAGTGAATTTACATTTACTGCAGATGAAGAGGAGTTTGGCTAACAAGACAAATATTGTTTCCAGTACAAAACAGAGTCATCTTGTCTACTGGATCTTCTGATCTGTAAGTTAGCCAGTCAAAGAACACTTTTTTTTAAATGAAGCTGTTTTTAGAGACCAGAAGTGATGGTCTGTTACCATCTAAAAATGCAACATTTTCCATAGTTTAAATGCCAGATGGACCTTTCTCAAGCAATCCCAAAGCTAGTGTAGCTCAGATATATTTTCTGTATCCTCATGTAGGCTTTTCTAGGGTGACCGACCTACTCTCTGTGTAAATGCTTCATCTGCATTGTCTTTGCAGATGACAAAGGAAGAACTTTACCAATATTTTTACTAGTATTTTTGAAATAGGAATGTCTGAGAACTTCTTTGTAGGTGTGTAGGTATGGAAGGTGGCTTGCACATCCACAGCTTGCTCCCTCTGATACATATTCGCCACGTTCACATTATCCTTCTGGAGGGCCAGGACCCATAGGGTGGCCATTAGTTTTTAATAATTGAATGTTTTTCTTTTCCATTCAAAGTATTCAAAACAAGAAAACATGTTGCAATCCACCAAAGTAGAGTGGGTTTGTTTCAGGAAATGTTTCTCATGTTCTGAGGTACCTAGTATGATCACAAGTCAGGATGTCGGAGGGACAAGTCTCTCTAGGAAACTGTTTGCGGCTTTCATGGACTGCTGGTCTCAAACTGAGACACTTCCTCCCCATAATGTCTGCCCAGAGTAGTTCCTACTAGCTGAGGCCAGTCTCTCTCTCAGAGGCAAGAGCTGAGTAATGTCACAATGTGGCTACCCTGGTTTTGGCTGGGGTGCAGTTAATTTTCTTCACAGTGGTGAGGTGTTTGGGGCTGTGCTTTGGGTCTGTGCTGAACACAGGGTTGCTAATATAGAGTTATTTCTGTTATTACTGAGCAGGGCTTGCACAGAGCCAAGGCCTTTCCTGCTTTTCATGCTGCCAGGTTTGTGAGGAGGCTGGGGATGCATGGGAGGCGACACATGTGGGACAGGTGACCCCAGCTGACTAAAGGGAAATTCCAGACCACATGGCATCATGTTCAGTATATTAACTGGGAGGAATTAGAAGAAAAGGGGGGACATTTGGAGTGATGGCATTGGTTTTTCCAAGCAGCAGTTATGGGTGATGGGGCCCTGCTCTTCTGGACACGGCTGAACACCTGCCTGCCCATGGGAAGCAGCGAATCAGCTCCTTATTTTACTTTGTTTGTGTGCATGGCTTTTGCTTTCCTTGTTAAACTGCCTTTATCTCAACCCGTGAGTTTCCTGGCTTTTACCCTTCTGATTCTCTCCCCGAGCCTCCTGGTGGGAGAATGAGAGTGGCTGTGCGGGGTTGGCTGCTGCCTGGGGTGAAATCACAACAGTGCCCAAATGAGATCTAGAAGCTCTATAGTGTACGCAGCCAGAAAAACAGAAGAATGAGACAAATTGGAGGCCCATGGTGAGCTAGGCCAAGTGACTTGCTTTACTTGGACTGTGGGATCTTTCAGTTTCAATGGAAAGGAGGCCTGGATGAGTGCCTGTATAAGCCAAAGTTGTGCAGAAAAGGGTATCCAAATTCAATCTTGCCGTATTTGTGGTAGTTCAGAATTGGAATTAGTAGGCTTGGCTTCTTTCAACCAAGTCTGTGATATGTCCTTCAAAAAAGATGAATTGTGCTCCAAAAAGGATTGTCGGGAGTCCACAGATCTCCCTAATCCTCATCAGCCAAAAGACAGACGCAAAAGGTGTTTTAATGAACCAGTGATCCCCACTGCTGCTAACCTGGTCCTTACTGCTCACATACAGAGGTGTATAGCTATGACAGCGCTTTCCTTCTGAAGGTCTCCTCTCCTGTTGAGTAATAATTGTTGTTTGATTGGTGTATTGATTGGAGGCCTGTTACTTGGTGGTCCATCATATACTTATCTGCCAATGTTGTGTAAATAGAGGGGGATTTGGCTTGTCATCCAGTAATCAATAGCTGGATAATGCAGTAGCTGATCTTTTTTAAGCACACAGTGTTGAATGGAGTTGAGCTAATAAACCTCACAACTCCAGTCAGTTTTGCAAGTTACTAATCTATAGTAAAAATACCACACAGCAGAAATCAAACAGCATGAAATAGGATGTTCCAGTGTATTGAATAATTTCTCAGTACAGCATCAATGACATTTAGAATGGTGAAAGGGTTTGTATGAGTGTGGCAAGAAGAAATATTTTTATGCTCCTTGGGCCTGCATGCATCAAGTTTGACAGTCTGTTTTTATCCCTTTGTGCCCTCTATTGAGTTCCTAAAGAAATAGCAACCTGTCAAGTGTTGACAATGGACAAACAAGCAAAACCACTTATGTGAGTATTCTATTCAAAGACACTTAATTTTAAAATAAATCCAATTTGGTTTCATTCATCAGCGCTTTTGTGTTCATTTCTTCTACTAAAGATTTAAGCTACTTTATTGGCAACACCTGTGAAGAGCAGTTTTCAAGAATTCATTGAAGCCAGGTGTCAAGGTGTCCATTTACTACCATGTTGTAAATCAACAATCAAGATGCTATGCTGATTACTTAAGAAAGCCTGGGACATACAGGGTAGCTGGTGTGGATGAGGAGGCTGGAGGATGTTGTGAGGACCAGAATACGCCGCATTAAGGAGAACTATGCCTATAAAGTTCATTCCATGGCGCTATGGCGGGTGTATGAGAACCTTGACTCCCTGCTAAATGTACACCAAACATACTGGGCTGGGAGTCAGGTGAGAAGCACTTTAGTATTTGTTTGATGACTATCCTGCACTGTGGTGTGCCAGAGCTCGCAGTCTTCTGAGTCTTGGATTATGATTTCTCAGCACAGAGCTCCAGCAACACACAGCAACCAGGAACAACCACATCCACCTTTGGCTCCTCCCAGGGCTTGATTTATAGCGCTTGTGCCCGCCCTGCAGCCACAGCTGTTTGTAGGAGGTTAATGAGTACTTTAGGTTGAGGTGGTCTTAATTAATAATTGGATCCTGGTGTGGATCCTGGTCTTGAGTAAGAGTTTGGCTAGTGCATACCAACAGGGTTGAAATACATTCTACAACACTGTGGCCTTGTGTGAGTCACTCCACCTTTCTTTTTGATGTGATATTTATTGCTTTATGCCATATGATCTTTGCAGCAAAGACCTTGTCTTGGATTCAGAAAAGGACTAGGATACCTGAAACACCATATCCCAGAGAAGAAACCCTGGCAGCATCCAGCCTGTGCTGGAGGAAACACAGGGTCAGTCTCAGAAACAAAGACAGAGAGTCTCTGATGGTACTGCTGTGCTCCTGCTCTGCTCTAAGAGCCCATACACATTGAATTATTTCTCCTGCATTAGCCCAGGAGCAGACACAGTCCTTGCTGGATCAAGTTCTGTGAGGTTCTTGTTACAGGTTTGCGTGCAGCCCAGGTCAAGGAGATCCCAGTCTCTGCAGAGGCCTTGTGGGAAAATGGGAACACAGACATTGAGCAACAGTAGGGTTTTTTTCTGGTTCCTTGAGGGGTTTAGCAGGAGCTAAGTGCCTGGCAGGTGCTGACTCTGGGCCAATTTTAGTCAAGCAGGATGTAGAGACAATTTGAATCATGAGGCAAGATGTCTAATGACTGCAAAACCCTCTAAGGAAAGAAGAGGAAGAATATTTTTGTATGGGGCACTTTTATTTGGATCTAGATTTTCCACCTGGGGGCCTAACTTCCAATTCTCCTTAGGTACCTTTAGATTAACCGTTTTTCTTGACTCAAGATTAATTTAAATTCTCACTTGTCTTTTATTCTAGTTCTATGTTCTATTTTTGGTTTAAAGACACTGATTCATAGCTATAGCAAAATCTTATGTGCTACAGTTCTCCTGCAGTGATTTACAAACCAGTTTGTTATGTCAGAAAAAGCAAGTGGTAGCTGCTGACCTAGTTGTAAGAACAAACTAAACAATCTAACAGCAAATATTTAATATCTCTTTTTTGTTTTTTTTTTTAGACTTTTGAGCTTTCAGAATAAATATGTCATGGAGTTGAGAGGCTTGGAAATTGACTCCTTGCTATAAGCCTAAGGAAGCTTGATGAGCCTCCCATTGCTCTCTGTCAGGATATACAAACAATGTTAGGAGAAGTCATGGTTGAGATCCCTCCAGAGAGCTGTAATGGAGTTACTGTTTTGAAAGTCCTGGACTTAGTAGTTGATAGGTTGAGATCAGTGTCAGGTCTGAATTTCAGCTTTTTCAGTTAACCTAAGCAAGCATGCTGGTTTTGCCTGTGATTTCTTTTTAACTTTCAGGCAGAAAATTTGGGAAATTCATGTGGTTTTCCATTTTCATGAATAGTTGTAAAATCACCTACAGAGACTTTTTGCCCCCATCTCAGCAGCAGAAGCTATCTCCTATTCTGATTTTCCTGCAAAGCTGTCCCTTGTGCAGAAATCAATTTAAATACCTGACCTGATGAGAGTAGAAAGATGCCAAAGTAATTTATGCTGGAGAAAAGGGGAAGAAAGTGGAATTATGACAGAGGATGTAGACAGAAAGAAGGAATGAATAGATCTGCGAATGTGTGTAATTTTTTTTTACTTGGCTCTTCCTTTAATTGCTTGTGACATCAGCACAGAGAATTGGATCTGAGGTTCTTTCAGGCAAAGCTGGTTCACCTGGCACACTTGACATCATCAAGATTAGTCTCTCCAAATAAAAGAGAAAAGGTGCTCTGCTTGCTTCCATGTGTCGAGCACACCTCTGGAAAGCTCCGAATTTCAGGCTCCATAGAAAGCTGAGCACATTCTTGTCGAGTGGAAATAGGGCTACTGGGAGAGCCTGCCCTGCCCTGTGCCCATACACACTACCCTCTGGTAGACCTGGGTATCCTCCAGCTGCCTCCAAGGCACTGCTGCAGTTGTGCATCCCTGAGTGCTGCAGGAAGGAGTGGGGAGTTGCCCCATTTCATTGGGCTGACAGATGAGAGCTGCCTAGCACAATCAGGATGAATCTCTCACTCAGATATGATACATGTGAATCTGTGTTGATTTGTCTGATAGACTTTAATAGATTGCTCATCCCTTCATGCAAAGAAAGAAGTATAGGCAAGATTTTCTTTATTTTCTTTTTATATATCTCTTCATTCTCCACTACTTATTTTATATTTCCTTTTATGACTGTCTTGGCATAATTACTTTTTTTAACATTTTCTATTTTACTAAACAATAAATAAATTTGTTTTCAAAAGAATTCTCTGTGCTGCACCTACTCTATCACACCCCAAACCCCAGCTTTTGTCAGAAAACTCTCCTTTCCTTTTTTAGTATTACTTGCAATACTAAAATTATTGTATTACATAAAGAAAACTGAAAGAAAGCAAAATTAATACAAGGGGGAAAAGGTAATCTTAGACAAACAAAATCTCACTTGATGAAATTACTTTCACTGGTCAGGAAGAATGAAGCTTCGTTAGGATAGGAAAATATATCCAGGCTCATATTTCCTCTTCTGTTCTTACCTTCACTGTCTTTGTGCTGCCTTTTATGGTTGCCTCCCCACGCGGAGCACTTTGATTTGTATCAGATTTCTTGCACAAGGCTCTTGCCTTTCCTCTTTGTGACCCCTTGATGTATATTTCTGCTGTGAGATCTGGAAGGAGCCAGCCCAAATCAGCAGTGGCTACTGACTTCCTGAAGTTGCTGCATGTGAAGAGCGGTTTTAGTAAGATGTTTGGTTGAAGAAAGATATTTTTCCTGCTTGCTGAAAAAGATGTCTGGTGAGACTCCATCTTGAGTGTCTCCATACACATTTGACAGGAATGCACAAATCCGATATTACGCCCATCATAGCTCCAGGATGAGTTGTTACCTCCTGGGGCAGAGCAGACTTTTCAGTCCCTGTCTCCACTGAGCTTCTTTCTCCCCATCTCAGGGCTGACTCCTGACATCAGCTGAAACCTCCCAGCTTTCACAAGCCCAGCTCCTGAATGTGCTTTTCTGAATGTGCATAGAGTAGAATCCTAGAATACCCTGAGCTGGAAGGGACTCAAAGGAGGATCATGGAGTCCAACTCCTGGCTCTGCAGAGGACACGCATAAAACGGGGAGGAGAGGCTGCCTCTTACATTGTACTTGAACAAAATACAGCTTATAGTGGCCTGCTGGCACAAAAGAAGTACAGCTCAACATTGCTGCAAAGGAAAGAGGCTTCCCAACCTTAAAATCTAATTTTTAATTGTTATGGTAACATCAAGGAATTGTCTTAATAATTGTACTGATCTGAGTTCATGATTTGAAATTCTGCATTTTTCAGTGCCCAAACATTTCCATGCCTGTATGAAGGATTTTTACATTTGTTTTGCATGGATAATTCTCACAGCAGCTGGAGTACGGATTTCCACCTTGTATCCATGATTCACAGTAGAGAAAAAACCTACAAGGCACAGAACAATACAGTAATTAACTGGATGCTCTCCAGGGGCTGTCATATCATTACGCTGTCATACCATGTGCCTGTGTGGAAATTAATTTCCTGCCAAGCATCAAACACTATTTACTCTATCAAGTAATTTACACAGCCTTTTTACACCTGCATGTAGACCAAATTTTTGTTACTCTTTTCTTCAGTAGTTAGTCCTATCAAAATGAATCTTTCACTAGAAGAACCTGGTGGTCAATCATATCTAACTAGCTTGCCTTACACTTGAGAAGTGACAACTTTTCAGTTGTCCTTTTAAAGTGTTAAGAAAATAATAAATATATTTGCATTACCAAAACATGTTAATGAATTAAAGTACTGATACAAACATCATTCACCCATATTGATGAATGAAAACTTTGAAGAATATTTCTTGAAGGAAAGGAACTGGACTGTATGTCTGCCAGTGCTCATTAATGACAACAACCATGCAAAGCATCTGCTTCACTTTATAGTATTTTCATAAAGAAAACTGAAAAGTATCAACACAGAAACACTAATAAAACAGAATTTTGTGCGGCCCGGTTACCTAATTTGCACTTTTATCTGCAGATAGCTCTGAAAATGTTCTCTGCCAGGTAAGATGAGTGTATCTGTTGCTCCTTCTTCTACTAAGCCTCAACGAAAGAGGTCAGGCTCTGCTTCTTTCATCTGCCTTGAGTCTCTATCCTCTCATTTTTTATATAATTTTCAAGCCAGAGGCTCAGACAATAGCTGATATGGCTTATCTACAATTCTTTTTCCTATTTTAGTATCTTGGAAAAAGCAGTTCAGTTCAATCAAGAGATCTCTCTTAATTGTATTTTCCACAATGAATTAAATTTGCTTTTTCAAGGTCTTTATCACATATCAAGAGGTTTTTGGAATTAACTACCACCCTGTCCTACCCATCCCCTTCCCATATACTGTGTTTTAAAGCTGGTGGCCATACCATGGTGAAACCTAAGTTTAAGTGTTTGTGAGAGCATTTTGGTTAGCTTTAGCTTCTCTCAGTTCTTGATGCAGTATCTGCATTGATGGCACTGAAGACATTTGGTTTCCTGTCCTAATTTAGCTCTCTGTTAGAAACATCAGATCCAGAACTTTTTTAAGATGGGTGCAGGCCACAATTCTCCTTTGAAAAGTTTGTTCCAGCTGAATCCATAACTAAAGTTTGGATAAAAAAGAGTATTAAGTTATGAACCAACCTGATCTCTTAGGGTAAGAAAAGGATGGTGAATTTACCTCAGTGTTTCCTATAAAATTAAACTATTTTTACTGGTTATTTCACTTCAGTACAGATTTCATGTCTTGTAGATACAAGACCTTGTAGATACAGATGTTGAAATGCTGTCCATCTGAGAAATTTCTAACAACATTTTGCAGGTAAGAGGATAGTGAAACTCTTTCTATTCATGTGGTCAGCCTGTGCACTTGTGCCTTTACAAACAATACTGAGTCTGAGTATCTGAGAAACAGGCTACTAGCATACCATGAAGATACTGCTTTAAAAAAAATATTTCAAATAATAAAAGAAAACTACCTAGAAATGTAAAATGTATTTCTCCTCCTCTGGCCACCTTCTTCTCCTTGGGAAGACATCAAAGAAGTTGAAAATATTGCTTCTCATCCTGTATGGCCATAAGGCTTTTCTATGTTGCTCAAAACTAATAATAATTAGAATCACACAGTTTCCTCAAACTAAAAAAAGAATGCATAGAGTCTTCTTTCATGCATAGAGTCCTTTTTATTTCTGCTAGTATTTGACTCAGACAGTACTTGTATGAAATTGTTGATGAGATTCATAGGAAAGCTGGGACAGTGAAAGAAAACAAAATTTTTTTTTTTCATTTCAACTGAACTGAGGGCTGAACAAAGGCATGAATATTTTTCCTCTGATATACATGTATGACTTAGCATAATATGTCACCAGCCTTGCAGCATCATTCTTTCTTTCACAGAAATCAATAGGGAGTCCTCTGTACTGTTGGGATTAAGCTGCCAAGCGGTGAAGAGCTGTGTCTAAAGACAGAGGAAGGGTTGAGCAAAAGACTGCTGTGGAACTCATTGCCTAAAGGACACTGCAAGTGCTGAAGTGTACGTGGGTGACTAGTGAGCTCACGAAAGAGAAATCTGTTTAGTCAGGTAGCTGTGAAGTAGCCTTAAAGATTCTGGTTTTAGACAGGCATTTGCAATACAGAAGAAGGTTTGGGTTGAACAGAACATTTCTATTCTCCCAGGGCATTCATGTCCTTCAGTTATTATCAGTAGCCGAAGAGATTGATGGAAAAAAGGGAGTTTACCTGGGTTTACCATGGTGCCACCCCTGTAGCTTTTTTTGTTTTCTTTGAGGATCACCATTGGAATCACGGTCATTAAAAATGCTTAAATTACGTTTATAACGTCCTGTCTGGAGCTGTGATGATTTCTCTCTAGCTGCAGCTCAGGGACTTGGGTTTAAAGTGTCTTACTCTTTCTAGGGCAGGTTCCATGTAACCAGAGCACATAACATTATTAATGCAAAACTGAAGCATGTGTTTAAGTGCTTCTGTGGGTGGTGGCCAGAACAGTCAGCAATTTACATGCGTAATGACCAAGTCCTTAACAGTGCTTAGTCAGGGCTTCCTTCTACAATCTAAGAAAAGAAAACCAGAACAGAAAACAAATATCTCCTACTTCAAAACCTGTTAGTTATTGCTGTGAACTCAAAAGCTAAAGTTCTCAGGAGATCGAAACTTGCTTACTAGGAATTTTTAGATATGGACCACACTGAAAGTGTTGGTCAGCTCACAGCCTCAGGTCTGGGTATACTGTGTAAGACTCCTCTTTCCCATCTGTCTCTTCTGTCTAAGGGGCTGAACTTTCCACATCTGCCATAATATTTGCCATAATTTACAATTACTTCTCTTATCCCCCAACTTATGTAGAAATCATTGAAATTCTAGAGGATTTTTTAATACATGCACTTGAACATTAATCGAAAATGTAGTAAAGCAGAAATAAGGGGAGGTATGTACTGAATTCTTATTCATCTTCATTCCATCAAAGTTTATCTGGATTTCCACAACTGCAATTGAAAATTCATGGAGTTAAGGGCAGAATTGATGCAAGAACTTTCAGTCAAATTTTCAAAATCTTCCTTCCTTCCTTCCTTCCTTCCATCCTTCCTTCCTTCCTTCCTTCCTTCCTTCCTTCCTTCCTTCCCTTCCTTCTTTCCTCTGAGTGTTGTAATAAAAATAAAAATGACAAGAATGGCCAGCAGTAAATTCGTGTCATCTTTGCACTGAGCTTTTCTCAACTTCTTTTTTATCTGTTTCCTCACTAGCAAATTTCAATGGTTTTCACATTCAAATATCTAAATATGCTTACAGTCTAGGGCACTATGTGGTGTGAGACGTCTAAGCCTCATTAAGGAGCTGGTGGAGGTCTAAAGCATCTTTAGCCATTTGAGATCCGGGGTGTCCCACCTGGCTTCTAAATGCTATTTCTAAATGTCACTCATAAGTCCTGCTTTATAAGATCTAACACAATGCAATCATTGTGGGTAACCCTAGGTGTTTCAAAAGTAAACTCTGATATCTAGGTAGCAGACAACTGCATTGTCAATGTCTATACTTAGGCAGCTGAATCTGGAGCTGGATCCGACCCTTGGAATCCCTTTCGTCTCCAGGCACTTCAGCACTGTCATGCTTGGGGATGTGGCAGTAGGAGGGATATATTCCAGAGGATTTCCTGAGTACATTGCCTTTGGCAGGCCAAGCCTGATGCCTCTCTTGTGCCTCCTTCAAATCTAAAGCAGAGTAGGAAATATATGCATGGTAAAATGGGAGCTTTCCAAAATAATTAAATAGTTTGAAAACAGAGATTAACTGTGTAAATAAAGACAGCACTCTTGAAAGGAAAAGACAAACACTGTGACCCACATTAGCTGCAAAATTGAAGCCAGTCAGGCTGACAACAGTGGTTTAAAAAGAAAATAATACTCTTCATTTACACAGAAAACAAAACATCTTCATTATCACAATAATTTTTCTCTAAAAACATTTAAGGGGAATAGGGTCACACCTAGTAAGAAACAGTTCATAATCACAGAGAATCACGGATTGCTGCTGTTTGATGCTCTTTTCCCAAGTGTTGTACAAAGTAGCCATGCAGACTACAGCTAATTATCTATGTCAGTGTTTTTCTGCTCTAATAGGAGGCTTGAAGCATCACTGCACATGGGTGATAGTTAAAACAACAAACCACCCTCAGAACCAATTTACAGTAGAATGGCATTTCTGCACTGAAATTGTAAACAAGATACCCAGCAAATTAGCACCTTCCATCTTCAGTCTCTGCAACTGAAGTGCAGCTGGAAAGGATGAGCTGCTGAAAAAGCAGGATTGGGGGGATGGGGTGAATGGTTGTCACTCACTTTTTAAAAAAAACCTAAAAATTCACTTTTTAAAAAAAGTGAAGCACAAACTGAGCAGCACAGGAAATTGTTGCATATGCTTCAGAGAAGCTCAAAGGTCTGACTTTCCAGGGGAATGCCTGCCTGGAGGCTACCTCACCCCTAACTGCTGTTTACCTTGGCACAGCATCTCCTGCCTCCACTCTGGTGATGACTCAGTGAATCACATGGGAATTGCTGCATCTTAGGATAGCTGCAAACTATCGCTCGTCAAAGATGCTGAATTCCTCGCAGAGTGAAGTGGCAGAGGAGCAGTCTTCAGCCTCTCCTAAGAACCCTCAAGAAAAAGAAGATCTAGAGATTTTAATTTCTATCCTCTTCTAGGTCATCAAGAACCCTGTATTCCCTCTGTGGTTGTCCAGCTGCATTTGGTACTAGTTTTACTGCTCTGCTTGTTAATAGCTGGGGAACCTCCTCTGAGGAAGAAAACAGCTATCAGGTGCTGTTTCATCCCGACTCACCTCCTTTGATAGTCGCTGGAGGTCAGTTCAAAGCTGTTTGAGATGCATATCCTGAAGTCCATCTTACACACAAAGAGGGTGTGGGTCTCTGATGAATCGTGTGCTATCTTTGCAAGCCCCAAATGGATGTTTTGGATACCCTGTGGTGCCTCAGAAGTCCCCACCTGCAACTATGTGCACATCTGAGACCTGAGGTGTTTATATAACCCTGGCTCTTTAGTTTCATTTCCTCCAGGGAGACTGTGGCCAAAATTCCAGCTGGGATTGGAAAAGTGAACTGAAAAAAAGTATGTTTAGTGCAAATTTGTAAAACTGCCAACTTAGCATTTTGATAAATCACTCAGGAATACATGGCTAAAGAACCAGTGAAAATACTTTAAATACTGACTTTCCTCATAGCAAACACATAGTTATGTTTGCAGCCATTCTTGGATCCTGGACTGAAATGCTCTGTAGGTGGATGACCCAGCTGTTGTCTGCATTTTCTGAGTTCCCCAAAACATCCTTGTGTCAACACCGTCCATGGGCTCTGATGCAGCTGGGATGGATGGAGATCTCTTTCAGCCACAACTCTAACCTCATGTGTGTGGGAAACCACTCTTCCAGCTTTTGTGGGCCAAATCATATCTTTCTTGGCACTATGTGGAACAACACAGCCTGCATGACAGTGAAACAGTTAATATCACAGTAGCAAACTCTTTGCCACTCTAACTTGCACGTGTAATCACTTCCCCATCTTCTAGGGGCTCTCCTCATGAATGACAGTAGCTGTTGCATAGCTGATTCAAATCTCTCAGAATC
The DNA here is from genome assembly GCA_014706295.1 of Lycocorax pyrrhopterus obiensis. Classification (NCBI taxonomy): domain Eukaryota; kingdom Metazoa; phylum Chordata; class Aves; order Passeriformes; family Paradisaeidae; genus Lycocorax; species Lycocorax pyrrhopterus. The sequence continues at coordinate 68,091,316 of JACSVZ010000004.1, read as the reverse complement.
CCATTATCTGCAGTCTCATTGTAACTGCAGAAGTTATTTCCAATAAAGTAATTCTTTTATTAATGAAATCTGCACGATAAAATTCGAGCATATACCTCTATGTCTCATTCACTGCAATAACAGTCATCATCTTTAAAAATTACATAGAAGAATGTGAGTTTCAATTATAAGACATCTCAGTAAAAATAGAACATGTAGCTAAATGCAGCTAGTTCAGGGATAGGAAATAGTGTGATTATAAGGAGAAAAGAGCGTGTTCTTTGCTATGTTTTTTTTCTTTGCCATTTAAATTGCACTCCAGATAGCATCTCAAGCAATATGAAGACAACCTTTGCACTTCTCCTTTACTCTTACAATCACCATTGTGGGTACTCAGCCCTTGCATGTGACATGGTCTAATGCAGTACAAAGCCAGTTTTATTCCTTGTTTCTGCTGTGTTCCTCTAGACAATGTAAAGAAAAACCAGAGGCAAATCATGTGAAGTCAATCAAAGTGCTTGTGTAAATGTATTAGTCTGCACTGTTTCTATTGACTTTAACAAATCACTTGCATTTGTTATGTAGCCAAATGTGTTGTTGTTCCATCAGGGGCTCATAGTCTTATACAGCTAAAGCAAGGAAATGTATTGTTTTCGGGCGTGCTGGTTTCTTTGGGGATTAAGAAATCCCAATATATTTCAACATTTTCTGGAGTGACAAATGCAAATAGATAGCGACTATAGTAACAGCAAACTCACCTGAAAAGCACAAGGGTCCACACCCACTAAGGAAGGTTGGTGTCTCTTTCTGGATCTGGAATATCAGTTCTGCTTTCAAAGCCTCTGGTGGGATGAAATAGAGCCATCACTTAGATACGACTGGGCTCACCAAAGTTGGTAAGAAACCTGAGATCCACCTCTGTTTGAGGCAAAGTGGGGATTGGAGCCAGAAGCCATTCCCTGAGCATAAAAGCCATGCATGTAGGTAGGTGTGAGGGATTCATGGTTTTCATTGGAAATCTAGCAAGTGGCAGTGGTGCTGTGCTTTCCCTAACACGTCATAGTTTGACCACATGCGCACCGAGAGGATAGACTGGTTTTCAGACAGTAAAGGGGTCCATCAAAGTTTTGATTTATTTATGAAACACAAAAAAATAAATATATAGCCATGGAAGGAAGACTAACACTAACCTTAAACAAATTAGTGTTCCAGTTAACAAAAAACATCCCGGATTTTTCCCAATCCCAACACTAAGATAAAAACAGACACTTGAAGACAGGCCTCTGTGGCAAAAATGAACCATTCCTAACTATTACTATTGTACTTTACAGAGTGCTGAAGATTAAATGCATATGAGGACTGCCACAGCCTAGGCTGCAAAGCCAAACAATCATATTGTCATACATGAATTCATCTGGCAATTATACTTAATAGAAGACAGAAAATACACACATGCCATTACATGAAAACAAATATATACAAGACTTAAATCAGTGCAGACACCACCCTGCCTGAAACTGGATACTATGAATGCAACAAGCTTGAGCTTTCTCCTGGAGAGCTTCGAGCAGGAACCCCAGCAGTGGTGATCTCATGCTGCTCTAAGCAGGTTGGGCTGTCTGTGGGGTGCAGAGCAATGATGTCTGGAGAGGTGAGGCTGGGCCAGGAGCAGCAGAGCAGTATTGGGTTGATGCTGTCAGCCCAGCTAATGAGTCTCCTCTGCCCTGGCACCAGGCCAAGCTCTATGCTGTGCTGTTTTGCACAGTGGAGACAAGATTTCATTGCTGCTTTTGAAGCCAATGGGAAAAAGAACATACGAATTAGCCAAGCAGAGACTTTCTGGGCCTGCAATTATTCAAGAGGTAAAGCATTGAAGCAGCTGCGATGTAGCTGTAGTGTTTGCAGGCCAAATTAGGATGTCATTAATATCAGTCTATGCTACCTGCTGGGCCAGCTTCTGCTCCTGGTTATGCCCATTTGACCCCTGAAAGTGCAGGTAAATTTGACATAGTCTTTACAAAATTAGTGAAATAATTTGGAACTCAATCAGGTCTGACTAGGATGAATCTGTGCACATAAATAATCTTTATTTTACATACCTAATGGAGAAAAGATTAGTGAACTCTTTCTAAAGTCTTGGGCTTGTCTTTGATTACAGGAAAAATTATCTAAGTCTGAACTCTTTCTAAAGGCTTGGGCTTGTCTTTGATTACAGGAAAAATTATCTAAGTCTCATTCTTCATCCAAGGTTTGACAGATACACAAACCTGGAATAACTATAATGTCTTTTGTCATATTAATTCATATTTATTTCAAAGTAGCCGAGAACACAGATTTGATTCACATTATTCAAATGTTGGAGTAAGGCTTTTTTTGCTGTACACACAGCTGCCTGCACTAGATATATATATATATATACTGTGAAAACTGTGTGCTGGGCAGCAACTGAAGGTGAATTCCATGCTGTAAAGGCTAACCTGTTGCCCTGCCAAAAATGTTTGCAGTGGTGCTGCAAACATGTTTATCTTTCTAGCTATGTGTGCTTTCTGCTTCATCCTTCAGCTCTTTCCTTGTAAAGTGGATTCTTTCCTCTGGTTCCTGAGGTTAATAGCCTTTTGCTTTTAATTTTCCTACCTGTTGCAGCAAAACTATGCAAACTCCAAGCCTCAATATATCTGGCTGATTTGGTTTTGTTTCTTCCCAACTGCATTAAAATGGCTTTTTGTGTGTCATTAGCACCTGGATTCATTTCTTCAGCCTGCTACAGTGCTAGCATCACATTGTAGCTGGCTCCACAATGCAGCTGAAATCCAAGGAGTCACTAATTTAACACAGAGCTGCAGTGATGGCAGCACCCCTTGCTGGGCGCATGTTGAGAGCCTGCACGCATAATAAAGTTGTTACACAGGTATCCTCCTCTTCGTCATAAATCCTTAAACTGTACCATGGAATTCACTACAATGTGTATTTGTAGTTTCTTAGTGTTGCCTCTGTCCCAAAGAGCTCATACATTGGAGCTCCCAGGGTTTGAGTGTCCTTGCACCGTAGCCTGGGCATTAGTGGCTATTCTGTTTCTGTCCTGCTGTGTGGATAATCTGATGTGCTTGCTCAGTCTCAGAAGCTGCAGTAGCTTTAACCCTTTCTCTGTTATTTGGAGGTATTTTTCAAATCAACTATGTCTTATCTCTCATAGAAGCTAAAATCACACATCCTACCATTGTCATAGGAACCTCACAAATTTTGAGTTCCAGAGTTTCTAGCTGTTCTGTATAATTATCCCTTTCCTCCTTTTCGTTTTTTTAACACTAAGAGAATCTCTATCTTGCTAAAAATGAAATGCACAAGAATTTAGTGTATCAGCAACAACTTCACTCTAATGCTGTCCTGAGATTTGTTTCATTAGTTGTTTCCCTGGCAAAATTTTCCATGTAATACACTAGCCATGTTCTGGAAAATACATTTTACTCCCTTGGCATTTTTTCCCCTTAATAGGATAGTGAAAACCAGCCAGCAAAAGAAAAAAAAATCTCTTTGAAAGTCAGTACAACAGCAACAAAATAGCTCCATGTTTATTATCTTGTCATTATCTCTCATGGTCAGCTGTGTATATGAAATTAAGACTTTCTTGCACTTCTTCTAATCTGCAAAATATTTTATACCTGTGTGGATTCCACAGGAATCAGTCTCTGCAGGTTGGTTTACTCTGGTTCTGCTATGTTTACACCTTTTAATCCCTCAGCAAGAGTCACTCTAATGGTTCATATCACATTTGAGATATTGCAAATATTTCATGCTGTGCAACAGCAGAGGAGAGCATGTTTATAAATACTTGCTCTTTATTAAATGGTGCTTCAGCAAATGCTGTAGCACTGCACATAGCCTGACTTCTGGGATCCTTCTCAAAAGCAGTTCCATGCTGCAAACCATGTTCTCTTTTGTGTACTACAGATCTTTTAAGATACATCCAGAATTCAGCGAAGTGAAGAGATTTCCAAAAAAGAATGCCAATATATAAAAGAGGAGAGAAAGTGAGAAGAATGAAACATAAGTGCTTGAGGCCAAGGGTCACATTTGCAGAGTTAGGCCACTCAATATTATAACTTGACTATAGATTTTATTTTTAGGATTTGATGAATTTGTTTCAGGAAAGAATTCTTTTTCATTGTATTTGGATGGTCTAAGGATTACTTACAAGTTTCTGTAAGACCAGAGAGGGAATCAAAAAAGCCACAGCAGTGTTTAGTGGATGAATTTCTAAACATCTCTTGTGATTGTAGCTACACTCAACAATCTATTTTTGCTAGGCAAGATATAGTTTTTGTTGATGCAGGAAATTCCCTACTCTCTTGTCAAAGAAAGCTGTACATGCTATTTTCCCCTGTAATAGCAGGATGAACAACCACAAGAAACAGAAAATAATTATATGGAAAATGCACCTTTTTTCTAGTATCCATTTTTCTAGATTGTGGTCTGAAATTAAATTTGTAATTGTATCATTACTGCAAAACTTTTATTTGGGAAACTTTGTACTGGTGAGCTACCAAAACAGCAGCTTTGGAGCTGCTGCAAATGGAAAAAAGAGGTCTGATCTATCATCTTATGACTACTCAGCTTATTCTGTGATTCTGTGGCTCCGTGTGACTAAGGTCAAAATTTTAAAAGAAATCATCTCAGTGCAGTGCTTGAACTTATGTCCCAGGCTCAGTCATCAGAGTCTGAAGGTGCTAAGGCCACTGTCTCCTTATAGAAGATGGAAATTCTTCATGGGCTACAGCTAGACCTGAGAAAATATATCAAAGGTGAAGCCTTTACGATTTTTCCTTTTTTAGTTTCTCTGGAAAATGTCTTACAGGAAGATCAATAGACTCTAGATTCTCATTTTTCAGGAGGAGGAATGATCTCTGATGTGTCTTGCTTGTCACAAGTAGACTAAAAGAGTCTAAAGCTTTGAAAAATCTCTCAGGTCTATGGCCTGACTTTTACAGGTTGTAAGCATTTGTTTCTTCCAGTTCATTGCCAAAATGTTTCTCATGATGCTCAATTCTTTTCTAAGCTAGGCTGTGTAGATGAGAGTTATAAAGGGAGCTGCTCTAAATGACAGGTCTGTCAGTCTCTGAAGTTTCCATCATCACCATCTCTTTGCTGGCTCAGATCTGGTGGCAGAGAATTGCTCTGTATTGTCTTCTACAGCCTAATGACACATCAGCTCTTCCCTTCCGACTCTTCTTAACCACCTTGTGCACAATGGCTGAAGGCGTAGTCATGAATCGTTTACCATCAGTCCTGGCTAACCAGAGGTCCCAGATGACTGGAGGTCAGCCAGATGGATGCTCACCTCCAAGAAGGGTTGGAAGGAGGCTCTGGGCAGCTATGGATCTGTCAGCGTGACCTCAGTGCTGGGGGTCATGGATCAGATCATCCTGAGTGCCATCCTGTGTCACGTGTGCAACAACCAGGGGACCAGGCTCAGCCAGCATGGGTTTGTGAAAGGCAGGTTCTGCTTGACAAACCTGATCTCCTTCTGTGACAGGGTGATTCAGTGGATGAGGGAAAGGCCGTGGATGTAGAGCGGCCAGCAGTGATGGTCTCTCTGTACGTGGCGCTGGTGAGGCTGCACCTCAAATCCTGTGTCCAGTTTTGAGCCCCTCCCTAAAGGAAAGATATTGAGGTGATGGAATGAGTCCAGGGAAGGGCAACAAAATGGGAGCACAAGTCTAACAAGGAAAGCTGAGGGAGCTGGGGTTATTTACCTGTGAGAAAAGGAGGCTCAGGAGAGACCTTATTACTACCTGAAAGTAGGTTGTAGTAAGACGGGGGTCAGTCTCTTTTTCCAAATAACAAGAGATACGACAAGAGGAAATGGCCTTAAACTATGCTAGGGGAGGTTTAGATGGGATATTAAGAAAAATTTCTTCACCAAAAGTGCTGTGAAGCAGTACAACAGGCTTTCCGAGGAAGTGGTGCAGTCACCATCCCTGGAGGCATTTAAAAGATGTGTAGATGTGGTGACAGTTCTGGGCTAATGGCTGGATTTGATGCTCTTAGAGATCTTTTCCAACTTAACCTACTCTATGGTTCTATAAATCCTGCTCTGGCCTCAGATCCAGATCTCTCTCAGCTGTGGACAGGAACCACCAGCAGACCCTTGCCCTCCAGAGGGCAGAGGTGAGGTGTCCTGTACACACTTAAATCCCCAGCAGAACTGAAAGCATCGTGCTAAGGCACTCCAGAGATCAGAAATGGTGGGTTTGGCTTCAGCTGATGTAGTTAGTGGCTTAGACAGGGCGGCTCCCAAGCCCTTTCTGAGCCATCAGTGGAATTTGGCAAATGTCTAATGAAGTTATATTTGCTTCTAAAGTGTTATTAAAATGCACTGGTAAATAAATCTGTACGTTTAGAGCTTTTCTGTTTATATATATATATTAAGAAATATATCTATATCCTTCTCTCTATATATGCTTATTTCAATTACTAAAATACTCACAGTGATCATAACTGATAACTATTTCATTGCCGTTCCAGATAATATCATGAAATATATCAGTGGTTCAGTGGTTTGTATATATTGTATGTGGGTGACATCAGTGGTTTTGAATAAGTCTCCTGCAGTTACCATAGAAACAGGATTTCCTCAAGTAGCACAGCAGAGTGGCGTGATGTTGAGTGGGGAGTTCTAACATTTAATTTTTAAATTAAACTGTACAGATAACCAGTAGGGAATGGCACAACCTCCAATTTAAAATTAAAATGATGATGAGCTCTGTTTCTCTGCATTGAATGTCACCTCAGTAATACCTGACCTAGAAGTTAGCAAGATGTTATGGCTTTTCAGTCTGCAAAGATGCAGGCTGACAAATATTTGTCATGCTTGCAAAACAACCTATAGATAGATACCTGTGAAAAAGAGACCAGCTTCCCACACAGCACTGCACTAGCATTGCACATTTTGATATGGGCTTATTTCCATAAAAAATAATGTTTTATGTGTTAGTAACCAAAGTATTTTCAATTAACAATAAAATATTGCCTGTAGATCAATTTGAAGTATTTCTAGAACCTGATGTCAAGGCATATTTCATATGAATGACAATGACTTTCAGGGCAAATGGGAGCTGCTTAGTGGATCACCATGGTAACTGTGGTGATAGTATATGCTTGACTACAGTGTTAGTTTTCTACAAACTGATCTATGGCCTGCTTTGAAAAATCATTGCATAATCATTTGTTCTTTTAATGACGAAATAAAACTGATTGGTTTTGCAGCCTTCTTCTCCAGCACAGCACCAGGGTTTTGCACTGTGTCAGAGAAATTACTAAAAACCAGGGTTCTTCATCTGCATTCAAAATCTCAAGGAATTGAAAAACAAACAGCGGAGTTTTTCTTTCTCCTCAGTTCTTCTAGCGAGTCTCTGCTCCTTTAATCACATTAATATCAGATGTGATTAGCATGAGGACCAATCTGGAGAGAATTACAGCATACATAACTACTTTTTTTTTATTCCTTTTTTATTTTTTCCTTTTCTTTTCCCCAGATCTGTCCTTTTTTCCCCCTTGTAATGAGAGCTCTTGACCATCCAATTCAGGACTTGATCCTTAAGTTCTTATTCTGTCCAGTAGCTGTAATAGGCATTGTCCATGCTTGTTTGCTTATGGGACTTTAATACATCCTCAAAATGAAGTCTGTATAAGGGAACAGCACACAATTTGCTGTCCCAGAAGAAATGCAAGTGTTGAATTATGACCAAATGATGTTTTGACATTCTTCCTCTACGACACAAATAGTAGAAAAAACAATTTCTCAGGTTTAGACTCACATTTGAATGCAAAATCACCTCTAAACCACCAAAAACCATCAGGGTATTGATAGCCATGAAATGAAAATTCAGTCCTGCTGAAACAGTTCAGTGTTTATAGAAAACACAGTGGGTGGAAGACTGACTGTATGTTAAATAGGAAAGTCTAAGCTGCAAACACTGCATTATGTGAATACTGTCTTTCACTCAGCTGCTCTGCTCAAGAAGAGCTTGCTGGTTCGGAGATTAATCCAACCATGAGGAGGCACCCTTTAATTAAAAAGTTTCATGAACCATATTGTGTTTTTCTGTGAACCTTTCTGTGGTGAGGAAAAACATTTCCTCCAAGACCCCTCCCATCTGATTTTTACATAATTGCATATCCCCCTTTAAAAGCATATGCTTGCAATCAATCGTTCCTCTCATTGGAAATCCCTAAGGAAATAGCTAGTTGCTGTCACTTACAAGCAACTTGGCTTTACAATATATCACACAACTTAAGCTCCCACACAATGCAGGTTCCTGCCCTGGGGAAGTAAATAACCCTGACAGGCTGTGGGGTGGGGGTGGCCAGGGAGCAGCTCTGTGGGATGTACTGGTGCCCTGGAGCATCACGAGCCATGCAGGAACCAGCAGATACGAGGCAGCAGGATGCTCCTCATATCCATCCACAGAGGGGTGGGATTATCCCTATCTATGCTCAAGAGACCATGGAGAGATACGGTGTCTCGGTTTGGGCCCCCCGCAGTAGAAGATGTGGGCAAACTGGTGTGAGCTCACCAAGGGCTCCAAGCCAGGTGGGACTGGCTCAGCCAGGGGCTCAGATGGCTCCAGAGGGACTGGCAGCAGACAGAAACCTAACTACAGGCAATGGAGATAAGAAAATTTCCTTAGTTCTGTGAGGGTGAAGCACATGCAAGGAATTATCCAAAGGGCCTAGTCTGGAGCTCAAGGGTCCCTTTCAGCTTGTTCTACTTTTGCAGGAGAATCGTGTTCTTGCATTTCTTCCCATGTGGATCTTAGCTATGAGATAGTCTTTTGAACAGCTATAATAATAGTTGTAATTTTGGTAAACGTAAGAAAAAATTTTATAAAAGATTTCACGTCTTTCTTAGGTATTTTCACAGGCCTAAGTTACATAAAGTTGTTCCTTTAAGGAATGAAGCTTATTTCACCCTGTTACATGGAAAAGGAAAGTACATAAAATTCAGGTTTCCACAATAAATAAAAATATAGGACACAAACTGAAGTTTCCTCCTTTTAGTTCTTCAAGAGCATTTCTCTTGAATCAGAATTTATTTCACTGCCATACTATTTTTCCTAGAGGGATAACAGTACCTACCATGCACTTTAGTAGTAGTTGTTGAAAGAAATTGTACTAGTGCAGCCAGAATGCTGTTCCAGGAACATTTGCTTTTTAAAACCTTCTCTAAAGTACCTCTCTTGCATTGTACTGAGGGCTGCAAATCCCATTCAGAGAGGACAGGTGGCAGCTGTCATTAGAAATTGGGATCAGGTGAAGTCAGTGCAAGCTTCTTGTTCACACTGTTATGTTCCTGTTCCTATCTTGCGTATCCCATGACAAGTTTCAGCTGCGCTGTCTGCTGCCTTCACTTAATTCACGAATCACACCTGACACAGCTTCCATTTGCCTCCACAAAGATCTTTCTGCTCTTTTTTTTTTTTTTTTTTTTTTTTTTTTTTGATGTTTGGAGCAATTTTTACAGCTTCCCATGTAGCCAGGGAGGAAAAATATATATTATAGTGAATTCAGTCCAGGGAAAACACTCATTAGTGTAAGTTTTAGTACAGGCCTTTTACAGCTGAGCCTGCTAATCCAGTTGAGACCTCATAGTGAGCTTGTCATCAATAATGATTCAGAGAGAAGAAAGACACAGTGAGGGTGAACCAGATGTGTGTGTCTTGTAGAGGTCAGCAAGGCCCAGGGTGGATCAGCAGGGATGGAGGGGAAAAGATGCCCTGGCAAACAGGGAGAATCTGTTTTGTTGCAAGGGTATTTCTGCCAGTCCCCTTTGAAGGCCATCAAAAGATCTCCAGTAGTCTCTGGAGCAGCACACCCAGTATATAAATGAGGGTAAGAAGGACAAAGGAGTGAGTGACTATCTGAACTACTGACCCTTTGACCATTGTACATGTTTTGAGGCATTTCAAGAATTTCTTTGACTGATAATGAATGGAGTTATGAACAGTGTGCTGGCCAAAGTGGCTGAACATAGCACTGTGAGTTGTAGGAAATGTAATAAGTCATAAATAGAAATGTTGCAAGACTTCTGAGAAGATTTAAGGAAAATTGAGTTCTAAAAAGAATTAACTCTGCAATTTTTGATGGTCTAATGTGTTTTAACAATATTCTTGGCAGACTGAAATATCTAATTATCTTTGGAGCTCCTAGAAATATTAATTGTGCCTTCTGATTTTCTGAAATAATTCAATTATATCAATTATATAAAAAATCCAAGGAATGCTAATGCAAATCTCAATTCTTGGGCAAGCAACAAAGAAACTACTCTTATTGATGTATCAATAATCCCTGTTTTGTGCTGCTGTAGTTTAAAATGTCAAATGTGTATGAATGACTCCATTTATATTGCAGAACTTATCTATTTCAATCCTTGCAAACAAGTTTAAAACAAGTTTTTGATCATTTTAAATAGTTCTCTATTTTATCATTCCTCTGTGCCATTCAATTGCCCTTTCTTTAACCAAAAAATTTAGAGCTGTATTTGGTCACTTCCACTGTTCACATGATTCTCTCATACTAATTTCTTTGCTGTAGATAAAGGCAGAGATGACTAATTTCCATTCCATGGGCGAAACTTTTTATGTGGCAAATTTGTAAAGAACTAAATTTCTCTTTGAAGAAATATTATTCATATTTTTTTTAGTTATTACCATTAAACGATGGGTTTTTAATGTTTGAGACAGAAAAAAGAAATACCTTTTTTTGGCTTGACCTATTAAAAATTGTTTCAAGACTCATAAATACTACTGCAGTAGATTTATTTTAATTATTTATATCATGCGTTATCATGTTGTACCCTATAACTTCTTTGCTTTACTGTATTTTTTTCTAGATTAAAATATCTTCTGGCACTGAAAGCTCCTGTAATATGCGTCTCATCCAGGCTAAAGTCTTTCCATCTCATGTCTGAAGACACTTGCCTCCTCATTTTCCTTCCTATAGATAATATATTTAGGGTTCATGTGACTTATTTTGTGTCAGGACACAACTCTTTTACAAGTTCCTTATTCGGAGACTGAATTTTAATAAACTGTACCTAAGATTGCAGAAGAACTTTCATTGCAAGTGTCCTTCTTCAGACATCTATGGCTAGTACTGAAAAAAACATGATTCAGGAATAATCAGATATGAAATATCTTTTTAATTTCTGACAAAAGTATCCTAGGAAATGGCCCATCCAATAGGAGGCTCTTACTAGATAGTGATGGCTTAGGTACTTCCTGAAAATATTATACTAGGAAAATTTTAAGTTAAGAATTAAGATTGTTCAGTAAGGAAAAAAACCAAGAAGATGAGCCATTTAGACAATCAGATCAGATTAAAGTCAAAATATGTATTTTTTTATGATGGACTTTTGACAGCTGAAGCCTCAAACCAATAAAAATATATTTAGTGGAAAATTTCAGAAGGGGGGGAATGACTGCGTGGTGGCTGGCTCCTAAATTGAAGAGGAGGTGAAAGTCAATAAGCAAATGAATATGAATAATTCAATCTGCAATTCTTTTTTAATTTGCGAAAAGAATACAGCTTAGGATTGCTTTCAACACACATCGGTAGTTGTGATTTTTTTGTTTGCTTGGTTTTTGTTTTTTTTTTTGCAGAGTCAGGACCAGACTACCAAACCAACCTCTTTAAAAAATTCCAGACATCTATTTTTCTCTCAACTCCTGAGCAAATCTCTGGGGACATGTTTTTCACATCAAACCCTGTATGAAATTCTGCATACAAGATGCGATGGAGTATGACAGATGTCCATGTGGACAATGTTAATGAAATGTGATTTTGTCATGAGCAGTGAAAACCTGGACATCAACTGCAGTGCCAGAATAGATGCTGGTGTGCAGTAGATAATGCAAACAGATAAGCAGCTGAAATGCAACATGGTAACAAAGAAGGGCAGCAAAACTTTGGTTTATGTAGGCAGAGGGATCTTATAATGGATTTGGGAACACTAAGTCTTCCTGGGCAGAATAGAATATTTTTCAGTCTGATCATTGAATATCTAGTCTAAACTAATGATCAATTCCTTTTCTCTCTTCCGAAGAGAGAATATGTGCTTTCTAATGGGCTCAATCCTCCAATCTCAGATACCTATCTGTACGAAACAGCTTCTTGAAATATCAGTATTTCAAAACTAGTGAAGACCAGAAAATCAGCATACTTCATACTATTATCTGTCTAAAACTCTAAAATTAAAATTAAATCCATTCGTGCCTTTTTGCATCTCCAGCATCAGACCTGAAAGAGTTTGCTTTGCACTGTGACCCTGACTTCACATCCACATTTTGGAGAAGTCGCTTTGTTTACGTGTATAGACATGGATATAAGCACTCATGTTTGGGTATTTAGCATCTGAAAGTGTGACAATTTGTTATCTGTGCTCTTTTTAAACTAGCTAAACAAGGACTGTGATTATGATCATGAATACATGGGTATCCCTCGCTTCTTGAGTGAATTTATTTTCCACGAAGAGCTGTCAAGGTGGCCACTGAAGAATTTTGGTTGAAGACAGTCTTTTATTTACACTACTGTTCTGTTGCTATTGAGTTTTCTCACAAATATTTTTTCCCAGACATTGTTTTTCGTGTAGTTTTAGAGAAATTGAATACCAAGGCAGGGATCCTGAATAGCACAGAAATTAATCCTGGTCTTTTATTCTGAAGGACATTCCCGATATTTTTTTTCAACTTCCTTATTTTTTCTTTAAAGCATGTGAAGTTCTCCAATTTCTATTCTCCATTGTGTATCAATGGCTGACTAATAAATAGAATTATTTCTTTATATATATATATACATATATGGCATATTAAATAGTAATACTTTTTTTAGAAGTCCTCCAAGTACATTTCTGAGCATTAGAAAAATGTCTTTACTATTCCCAGACTAATGTGAGGCTAGTAGTTATGATTTTAAGCTTAGATATCATGTCAATGAACACCTAAGTAGGTGTTGGGAGTGTGTTGAATGAGCAAAGTGGAGGTAAGCTGTGGGTGGAGTCTGTCAACAATCAGCCTTAGATGTCATCTTAATTATGTATAATAGCTCAGTGAAAAATGGCACCAGTACTAAAATGAGAAGAGCCCATAATAAGCAGAAAAAAATACATCACTTAATATTCCAATTTGTAATAAGAACAATAATTTGTTCTTGTCAGAAAGATGCATCCTCATGTCATCCAAATTTACCCTAAAAGCTCTCCTATCACTTTAAAATGTGCATGGTGGATCCCCATATATTTAATCAGAAATAGTCAAATCCAGTGACATTGTAGATCACTTGTTCGTCACTGAACTGGTACTCAGGGCTCTTCGCTACCTCCAGCCTTCAGCTATCTCAGATGAGCTGGAAACAATACCAGCGAAAGGAATGATGATAATGATTCAACAGAGTGCGTGGACAGGACTGTAGCAATGAACTGCAGCTGACCCGTGGCTAAATGCAACTGTTGTACCCAATTTTCTCATGTCAGAAGAAAAATTGCTAACTGATTGATTACTAACTAGCTAAAAATGACTGACTGATTGAAAACATAGCCTGGTATCAGGACTGAATTTTAGCACTGTGACACAAAAGGGCCGTGGCTGGAGCTATAACTGCAGGAACCATTGGGACAAAGTAATGCAGTCAATACAGATATATTTCAGCATTATTTTTTCAGCTGGCCTGGTATGTCTTCCCATTTTGTACATGTGGCAGCTTGACCAGATGTAACCACACTACTGTACACAATTATGCCTCTGTTATTTTCAAAATTACATCGCGTTATCATTACATCATTTCTTCTGTAAATCCAATGTAGATATGCCTACAGGTTGTTTATGACCCGTGTCATCATATAGATTTTATGTGACAAAACACAGCCTGGACCTACATAGTTTTCTGCAGAATAATTACCAGTTGGCATACCAGAAAGAATGGTGGGAGGCAATCAAAAAAACTCATCCAAGCCTTCCACCCATCTGTCTACTTGCTGTTTGTGGAACATGTAGTTTTTATATTTAATGATGAAACAGTTTCCTGTATACCACATTTTCAGTTTTCCCAATCAATGCTTGCATGCAGCACTTAGTGTTCATTCAACGTTAATTTCCCAATGTGTAACTTTGTGTCTAAATTCAACTCGTTAAAATAAAAAATAAGAAACACAATGTAAAATATTTATTTGCTACTTCATTTTCTCCGAATATTCATCTGCACTGTCCTTCCCTAAAAGCATCTGTGTTTTATATATATATATATATAGAGAGAGAGAGAGAGAGAGAGAGGTGTTTTTTCCATTAGGGAAAAGCTTGGGTTGAATATTTTTGAGAGAATCTTGTTTTGTCTGCATTGATAATAATGTAGACAAAGAAAAATAAGTTTAGTTTTACTTTCAGGTACATATTTTTTAATTAGTAACAGGTGACTTAAGAATTAACCACTGAGAAAGAAAAATATATTTAACTTGTTAGACATGTGGTAACTGGATGTATTAAAACAGAGCAACATGTATCAGTGTCTGTATCTTTCCCAGTATATTTGGCATTAAATATTTTATGATCTGCACTTGTATTTTCTCTCCTGCAAATACAGGACGCACAAACCCAGTGGATGCTGCAAATGTTACGTGTTACTTTGAAGTCAAAATTTTGCTTTTTCTTTTTTTGTTTGTTTGCTTGTTTGTTTTGTTCTGTTAACTTCAGCAAATTAATACTCCTGTGCCTTGGAGATGGCTCTCTGATGTAAAGGGTATCACCAAAGTACCTGACAGTTACCTCTGAGCCCATTGTGTCTGAAGCAGGCATGAAACCTCTCCACTAAGCTCACTTCCTCATAAAATCTGTTTAACAGCAGTGTATGTAGGACACTCTCTGCTCCAAAAGTCAAGCTGCACCAGGAAGAGATCTCCCCACCTGTCCCATGGGAGGCTTCACCTCCAGTCACCGGCTCTGAGTGCCCAGTCTGCCACTGCACCTGATCCTTACTGTGGGGTGTCATCTTTTTTTTCTTTTTCATATCTTCCTTGTGCTCAAGGGAAACGGGAATGTTTCTGGTCCCTCTTTTATCTCTGTTTCCTTGCAGTGTCTGATCCCATATTTTCAAGATGCTGAACTGAGATGTTAGACTCATGGAAAATTAAGCTGGGTGAGGCCATGATAGACCATCCATTCCATTCCCTATTTCAAGGTAAGATCAGCTAATGAAAGTCTTTCCTTATAGATGTCTCTCCAACTTGTTCTAAAAAATGTCAATCTATGTATTTGCCTACTTTTAGAAAGTGAGCTTTTTTTTTCTTTCCAAAAGTAAAACTTTAAATGTATATGTGTAATAGGTTATTCTTGCCCTGGTGGACACAGGAAATGGTTTCTTCCCTTCTGATTTGTACCCTGCTTTGTAATCTTTGATACCAGTTGTCCTTCAGCCATCTTAGGAAAAACCCTTCTCTTTTCAGTTATGTATTACAGTATACTTTCTAGACTTTGGACCCTTCCTTTTCTCCATGGAGTCTCTTCTGTTCACTTATGCCTTCCTTGAAGCGTGGTGCTCCAAACTGAGTGATGTATTTCAGAGAACTTCCTAATTCTGCATAGATTCGGACAAACTTCATATTTCTGATTAACTGTGATTCCCAGACTTTAATGTACTAATTGCTGTTTGGTCAGCTTTTACTCATTTTGTGTTTGCAGTTGATTAAATTTTTTTTTACTGCATTATTTTTGCTTGTATCCATGCAAAAGAAAATCTTTAGTAGAGTAGGCCCCAGAAACAGGAGCTGGCTGAGAATCTCACTCAAAATTCAAAAGGTTTATTGCAATGATCTGGATTTGTCCATCACCAGCTCTTCCCAGAAAGCCATTACTTTGTGTCTGCATCTGCACGGCAACTTGCTGGCTTATGAAAGCCTGGCTGAACTTAAGCTAAAGGTGAGAGATCAGCAGCTCATACACAGTGGCACCAACCACCTAGCTGTGATATGAAATACCTCCAAGCATCATCTTTATCTGCAGAACCATGCTGCATTGAAGGTAATCAGGGTCTCCGAAGCAAAATGCTTGTCACAGGAGTAAAAAGGGCAGCAAAAGTTTCATCTGTCTCATTGCTTCTGAGGTCACAGGAGTCAAGTATTAGTCCTTTTCTTTTTTTTTCTACACATACTTACTACAGACTGCGGTGAATTTATACCTTTCCTGGAATGAGAAAACATATTTGTGTGCACACACGTGATTACACACTCAAGAGAGCAGCACTATTATTAGGCAGCATTCCTATGTGGTCCACATAGGATAAAGATGGGTTTGACATCATGCAGGCCTGTAAAATTAGCATGAAATGTGTAAAATATGGATGCTTTATTTCTAATGATCTCAGTAATTGTAAGCTAAAGGGAGACTATGAAAAGCACAAAAAAAACCCTAAAGTTTTTTGCTGGGTGGGAAAATAGGATTACTTGGTGAAGCTTTCTGCTACAGTAAGTAGGAAAGAATTTTCACAGATAATTCTTTGGCTGAGATTTCCTGGCTGACTTACAGATAGAAGGTGACATATGCAGCTAGGATTTGCCTGTTAGTCTTAATATGAAAGATGAGCTCCTCCCAAATTCCACATGGCACTGCTGCAAGCCTCTGGGAAGTATGTCTAGCTCTACTATTTTGAGGAATCATTTTGTCCTGGTAAATGCATACTGGCTGTGCACTTTAATTTTTCTTTACATCTGACTCATTTTTGGACATATTGTAATATTCAGTGAAATCAGAATCAAATACTTAATTTGAGCTTTATATTGAAATTTATAACAGAGACAAGTAACTCATGACTCAGGCATTCTTGATCAAATAAATCAGTAAAACAAAAAGTGGCTTGTCTCATTCTGTGAGCAAGCTCTTCTGGAGTTTAAAGGTTCTTTGTCTTATCTGACACTTCAACAAGGCGAATCATTTAGTGAATTAAAGAACGCATGCATTTCCATTGCAGATTACTTTTAAGTAATGAAGTTAGTGTTTGGGCAAAACAATCAGCTTTACTTAATGGTGCTTTGAAACGAAGTCTCTAAGAAGCTGAGTGATTTCTGCATGACTGCATTCCATGTCATCATCTGGTATGAAAAATGCATTATACTCTCACTTCCTTCCTCTCTAAGCAAACTCAATTTCCAACACCTGTTATTTGAATAAACTGTACACAGACTCCTATAAAGGAATTCAACTGTAAAAAGGTTATGGATTTTTAGAACTGCATTTTGAAGTCTGATATACCCACATTATCCAAAGGGAGCATGTGAGGCCAGCAAGCTGTAGGAAAGAAGTCTCTCTGTTCACGTAACACAAGCAACATAGTGAGTAGAAATGCTGCCTTGTGAGGCAAGGCAATGAACCAGAGAGGCAAAGAAAGTGGTCCTAGGCAGGGCTAGCATCTTTCCCCAGCTGGAAGGAAGTCTGGTTGGGATATGTGGTGACAGCTTTGCTGTTGTTCTTATCCCAGGCTGGCAGTAGCTAAGCAGTTGTCTACTCCAAGAGAGGGACCTGTGGGTCACTCCTTTCAGGCACAAAGACAAAGCACTTGAAGTGCTTGCTTGGTTTGACCTTGAGCTGCCTGGTGTCTGGGTACTCTGTCGCTCTCATACTAACTCACTTTTGCACCTCTTGTTTTTCTTGTCTCAGAAAAGCTTTCCCTGATATATTTTTTGAGTGTGCACTAAACCACATATCATTAGGCTAACTTTTACCAAGCTATCAGTATTGTACCTTTCATGATTGGGGTTATTAGTCTTTTCAAGATTGGATATTTTAGGTGTCAGAGTGCCACAGTTTTGTGGAATGCCTAGTATGCTGGTCTTTTTCATCATTGTATTGTGTCTGGCCATCTGATCACCTCTAAGTTCACTTTTTTGTTATTCTTTTCAATTTACGACAGTAATTTGTGGTAATGTTATTTATGGATCTTGGAGTGTTTTGAAAACTTGAAACCATTATCTTCCATAAGTGAGGAAAGAATTGATGGTTTGGTGTTACAGAACAATAATCTAATCCTTTAATTATCAACTGATTAAAATTAACATGCCCTTAACATCAATAAAAGTGCTGACTGAATTTTGTTAAAAACCCAGTAATCTGAATTGTGCATAAATTATGGGGAGTGTGAAAGTGGTTTTAGTGATTTTAACAACCATACTGGCATCTCACACTTATCATTAAAGAGTTTTTCTGCTTTCCAGCGTTCTTCATTTTTCACATGAATATTTTAAACAAGAATCTACAAAGTGCGCACAGAAATATTACTCTGTAGAACAGATTGCTTAAATCAATTAAATGAATTAATAAAATTAAACGTCATTTCAAGATATGTTTTCTGCATTTTTGCTGCTTTCAGCTTCAATAAATATTCATAATAGCAGTACCTGGTTCAGGAATATAAATAAGTTAATTCCAGAATATATGCTACCCATACTATTGTAATTCCCACTAAGAAAATTTGATTTCTTAAATCTCAGACTTGATTTTTTGGCATTTTTCTTTATTTAAGTAGGGTTTTTTTTATCTCATTGCTTGCATTCTGAAATTTTGAGATATTTTACATAGTTAACTTACCCACTGCACCTTAGGAAGAATGGCACATCTTTCTGATCTCCTCGTGTACCTGCCAACAATTATTCCTGCATACCCTGTGATTCCTTTTCTGCATAAATGCAGTCAAGTTTCGGAAACCAAATGTCTTGTGACCTCAGGATCTTGTCATGCTCAAAACAGGCAATATATCTGAAATAATAGCAACAGGATTGTATTCCCTTCAAATTTGAGTAGATGTTGCTTGTTTTAAGATAAGAATATCTGTGTGAAAAGAAGCAGCTCTCTTCTGTTCATGGATCAATCTTGTAGGTGGAACTCATGCTAGAATCAAGTGTTTACACACTGTTGCTTTGGAGGGATGCAGTGTTTTAAAATGAAGAGGAAGGAGAATTCTGGCAACAATAAATCAGTCAGTCTCACTTTGATAGCCAGCAGGACACCAGAGCAAACTGTAATAAATGCATTTATAACTACTTAGCAGATAATGAGGCAATAAATAAATCAATGAGCAATTCAACTAACTGGCCAATCAACCAGCAAGATCTGATTTGGCAAGCATTTCACAAGACAGGATCATGATTAAAAATGATCTTGACAAAATGGGAGGAATAATCAGAAATCAACAGTGGGTCAGAGAACAAATAGCAGTTAGTAGCACAAGACTGATGAAGAAAAGCAAAACTTGTTTTGTCATGTTTTGTTAAAAATCTGTTAAAAAAGGTCAGGAAATTTATTAGTCAAGATGGTGCTTGGACAGCCTCGCTTGGGTACTATGTCTTCGAATTGCTACCACTGCAGTTGGAAAGCATCTATAGACTACTGGTGGGAATAGCTTTGGGAAACAATTTGCAAGGTATAATTGAAGGAATTAGATTTTTTTAGTATCTAGGAAATAGAAGACTAAACAAAAAGTGGGAGATGTGGCAACAGTTTTATACTGTGTCGAAAGTCATAATGAATAGGGTACTAGATGTATCTCTTCTGTCAATAGAACAAAAGGAAGTAGCTGTCCACCACAGAGAGATACCTAAGGTTACACCTGTAAGAGTTATGAAACTTCTTCAGAAGGTTCTGGAGTTTCCTTCCTGGACAAACATCTGTCAGGGATACTTAAGGTTTATTTCATCTTGTCAGAATGTGTTGGGATTTGTTCCTGCAAGTTTGGCACCTCTTTGTTCTGTATGTTGCTGAAAAAGTTGTCAGTTGCATGCGGAGAAGAGTACCAGCACCGTAATTCCATTAGGCCTTGCAGCTAGTGGAGGAGACTCTGAGAACTGGATGAACATCTGTCTGGTTTATTTCTATGAAGAAAGAGCAGGCTCAGAGTTTACTTTTATTTTTGTGTGTGAAATACCATAAGCAGTTTTAAAAGGATGTTCATTCATTCTGTTTTCACCTTATCATGTGTGATTACCAGATTCTTTTTTCTTAGTTCTTCTTCCTTTCCAAGTTTCTCTGAATTACTCTAATTAAGTGGAATAAAGATAGGCTTAGGCTGAAAGCTCCTGAACAGAAGGAAAAGGTAGACTTATCCATCAGATAAAAAGACTGTGAACAGTATTGTTAAGTTGAAGTAAGTCTTCATTTATTTATGTGCCCAGGAAAAGCAAATGCAGATTGTCTTTTCAGAAACAGATACTTCCCTGGTGAGAGGGGAGATCACATCTTGTACATTCAATTCTGGTTCACAAAAGATTTTGACTCTTTATCTTTAGCTGCCATTTTCAAAATCAGAGTTCTAACTCAACATGACAGATGAACAAATGCTTCCATGTTTTTATGAGGTTTCCTCACAGAAGTCTGTGTGTACTTTGAATGTGTGTTGCATGAGGATATGCACGCTCATTCTATGTATGATATGTTCTGAGTCTGCTGGATTTTCTGCCCTGACCGGAGCTACAGGTGCAGCAAATCCTGCACATCTGCAACTATAGGAACTAATTAGGTAAGCACTATGTGGTGGACTAAAAAAATTAACCTAAGCTTACCTAATTTAACCTAACCTGAGATATAAAAGATTTGTTTCCTAGGGCAGAGCATTAGCACTTTCCATAAGTGATTGAATTTATCTAATAAGTCACAGACATTTTTTTTGACATACACCATGTACTGCTATCAGAGACAGAGGCAATGGGTGTACAGACAGATATCCTATATATTAGCATGTCTTATTACTGTTTTTTATGTAGTCATAGTTTTGCCTTCTTAGGCCACTATAAATCCAGGCCTGTAGGTTATTTAGGAGTCAAAGTTGGAACTAATTCTCTACTAAGAGTAACAGCAAAAGAGATGAGCAAGCATAATTTGAAATTGGTGTTCAAAGTGTGCCGACAGCCTGAGCGAGCTCACAGCTCTACAGTAGACCTGCTGCCTGGGAGAACATTTAAGTTCTTAAGCAGAAAATAGAAAAGGCTTGGTCTTCAAACACATGTATGGTAGAAATGCACCAAACAACACCCAGTGACGTTCTTTGCACAAAATACCTCAAGTGTGTAAATTAATCTACATGGAAACAAATGTTTTCCCCTGCAGCTCTCCATAGCCAATATACACGAGCTGCACTAGTGAGTGATATTCTGCTGTGATATGGTAAGATTATGTTCAGAAGCCTTTGCTTGTGAACAGACATAGATGGATATTTTTGCTTACTATAATTAGCAGTTTCCAGCATCCACTGTACTAACTTGTGATCTCTAACTATTCGAAAATATGTACATATCATTGGCAAAACTCTTTCAACTTCCCTGCCACTTCGAGATGATTCTTAGTCACTTTCAAATAGAAAATACCAAAGGAGACTTTGTTGTCATTAATTAACATAAATAGGTATGCACCTCTCCAGGATGAGAGGAGTTTTCCTTGTTTATTTGTCAAGTTAAAAACAACGGCTTGGGAGTTTGAGCAAAGCATAAGGGTTTTAAAAATAATGAGATAGATGTCCTAGATTGCTCAAGTGTGAGAATTTTTTGCATTAAAAAACCGTTGTCATTTCTTCAAACACACATGATAAAACGCACAGACAGGGCTTTAAATTATTTTCCTTAGCATTCGCAAATGTTCCTGAAAGAATTTAATCAAGTATTTTAACAGTGCACAGTTTTCAAATGATGATATTTGTATAAGACAGAATTAAATTAAGCTTTCCAGGTATCATGCTGCAGAGTAGACTCCATATTTCCAAACAAGAAGGCATGAAGATCGAACTGAAGCATAGACTGAAATGCATTAAAGAGAGAGGACTTAAGCCCCAGCTTTGAATTTTGGATCAGTATGGGCAGGTTGAGAGGGACTTCTTCCTGTTTATTATAAGTGATGAACAAATATTGGCAGTGCAAAATTGTCATGTAGTTGCTAACTCTGAGTGTAGGCCATGCCAGCCAGCATCCCTGAACCTGTGTGTGACTCTTTTACGGTAGAAATGTGGTTCTAAGAACATAGGCAAAGTAATAGTTAATAAATATATCTTCTGCACTCAGTTGGACTGGACTCTGGTGCATGAGTCTAAGGCAACAATTATGGCCTCTTGATGATTTCTGCCATTAGCTTGAGATGAAAAACAATTACTGGGAAGATTCCCATGAATAAATGATGGATAAGAAGAAAAGAAGACCAGTTAATGTGGCAGCTATAATAACATGGCCTGGTAATAGGGTGGCAAGATAAAAAATATGGAGGTGTGTTATTGCAAAATGGGACAGGAGAAAATAGAAATAAAATAAGAGACAATTATCTTAAAAGTTAGAGACAACATTTATTTAAAGGGTCAGTTTAGGGGAAAATTATATAATGTATTTTTTCCCAAGTCTACATTTGCTCCATTATTTGACATACAGCTGAATTCTAAAAGCTTCCATTTCTTTTTTAAATAGCACCTTTCATACACTTCAATACATCTTTATGTTTGCAATGAAAATTAACACATACTTTGAAGCTTAGCTTTAGCACAGATATCTGTTAACACTGCTTTGCATCTGTCCAGATCTTTTAATATGAAGAAAATGGTTATTTTAATTGCTGCAGTTCATTAAGTTTGAATGAGACTGAATAAACTTCATATTTAAAAATATTGTGCAAAATAATGTGAACTTTAAAAATAATATCATGCTCTAATAAGACTAATATGGCACACAGAGATGCCTTAGAGAATCACTCTATACAGTAGTTGTACGAAACCAATGTATACATATACCTGCTTTTTATATTTCTAATTTTCTACACATATATTTCATTTTTGTTCTCTTCTAGAAAAAATGCTGCAACTGTTAAGGTTGTTTGTGCTTTTATTGAAAATCTACATTCATGTCAAAAATTTGTTTTAATTTAGCCATTACTAGACCCATTTTGTTATTACCTTCAGCATGTTCAGGTCAGATTTTCCAAGTACAAGATTGTATCAGAGAAATTCTTAGCTGAATTTTGAAAGAAAGAGAAGTGATATTCAGCCATGGAAGACTTCTTAAAGTTTGGTCTTTATCACCTTCAGTGGGAGACAAACTTCTTGGAGCAGAATTCAACATTTCCAGATTCTGAGGATGAGAAAATGTAGTATCATCCACACGACTGAAAGCTTTTCATAAGTGAAGAAAGATAATGAAGAAATTTGTTATACAGATAAGGACCTAACTATGGTATTTTTCTGTATTTGGCATATGATACAGGAAATCAATTGGATGTAAATATTTTTTAATATTTTCTATTCATTGTAAATGTTCCCTCCATGGCAGTGGATATTAGAGGACTTCTCAAAGTTGTTCCCACAGATTTCCTTCTTCTTGGTTTAACTCTTCATGCTTCAAACAGTACTTGCAAAGAAAAGACCTGGAGAGATCTCCAGCCACGGCAAGAACTATGGCAATTAAGTTAAAAGTGAGATATAACAATTAAATGGAAGCATCGCTTGCACTGGGGACACCCATCACCATCCAGAAAGAAACCTTCCATCCCATTTGGGAGATCTGACTTAACTTCCCACAGGAACATTAGTTAAAAGGGGTGCTAAGGAAGTTACAGGTCTCCCTTGAAAGCCCTGCCACATCTTAAGCTCAAATGGAGCCCAGGTTTTTGATTGTGTTTCGTGACTTTGGTTGAAGCTTCTGGTCTACTTGAGCCATAGGCAAGTGAGGTTAGATGAAAATTGCCAGAGAGATCTGGGAAGATGTCTAGTTAAAAACTTCCAAGTTTGTTGAATAATCTCACATTTTGCCACATCTTAAAGCCCTATTGTTTCTTAAAATCCCACCAACCCCCAAACCAATGCATTTTGTATACCAAGATTTATAATAAAGCATTTAAGAAGTTTTCTTCCTTGAATGCTGTTTTTGAGTGCAAAAACAAACCAGGGGTCAGATCATATTTTAATTTGAGAAGCCTCAAACTGGAAGCTACATTTCTGATTTTCACAGCAGGTGTGTAATTTAGAGCAATCTTTGAATAATACAAAATGAAACTTTTCTCTTTGAGCTTGACAGATTTTGCTAAATGATTAGTTTTCTTCGGGCTGAATTCTGCTCTGAAAAGAAAATTCAATCAACAATCATGCTGCCTATTGCTACATAGCAAACATTTTTTTACTTGTTTCCATCTTTCTTAATTCATGTGAAAAACTAATGGAAAAATTACATACTCATAACCCAAATATGAATGATAATTTGTTGCATACAAAGTAAAAGAATAAAGCATATCTTTCTTAAAATAAAGCAAGACCAGTCACTTTAGAGGAATAGGATGAGGGCAGCAGTAAATACTGCAGGTTTAGAGAAGTTAGACACTAAATGCTTTATTGTTTTTGTTTCTAACTCATGCAAGGTTCGATGCAGCTGTTAGCATTGGTGAGGGTGTATTTGGGCAGGTGAGGCATCTCAAATGACATAAATTAAATCTTTCTTGATCACTAGCATTATTTGGTAACTCCAAATTAAAATCTTTGTTGCTTATTAAAGTAATTAATTTCAATTCCAGAAATGATACATGACAACAGAGATGGTCTTTTAGTGTAACTGTTCATTCCTTTGTCTGAATCTAGCACTATTTTGAGACTATTTTTTTTTTCTGACTGTCAAGGAAAAAGTGATAAATGACCCTCTAAAATATGTATTTAGTCTGAACAATCATGAAATTTAAGTCCAAATATACTTCAGGTATTCCCAGGCTTAAATGATTTATGTTGGCCTAGTTTGTACTTGGGATGGCTCTTAGGACAGGATGGGGTCTTCTCAGATTCATAGCCTTAACTTAGAGGGGGATGAAAACCTTTTGAGGTTTAATGTAGTGTAGAGCTATGGGTGTAACAATGGTCTTATAACTAAGAGGTTTTCTTCCTTTCAGCTTTTGTACATTTGTAAAGTACAACTCCTTGTGACAGGTCTCTTCAGCAGATAGAAAAACAATCTTAAGGATATTCCAAGATGGCTTAAACAGATGAGGATAGAAGTTTATACCAGGTCTTCTTTTACCCAAATCATTAGTGGCATCTGCACATGGTTAAAAAAAAGAGTTGTCAAATCATTGAATGGTGTTTTCTCTTGCAACTACCCCTCCTCCAGTAGGTTTTGTGTCAGAGATTCTAAGCCTCTTCACATTTAAAAAAAAATTAAAGTGAAAATCCCTTTCTCTTGTCAGTGGAACTAACTTGAACGAGAATTGTCACAAACAAAAGCATATTTCTACAGAGAGTACCTAATGACAAAAGAAAATATGAATCCGGTACATGAGATTTTTTGTTTTAATTTCAAGTGTTTTTTTGAGATTGCTTTAATGAAGAATGCATTTCTTGGAGGCCTGGGGCACTGCCTAAACCCATTGCTTGCTGAACATTTCCCATGCCTTTCTGATTTCTTACTCTGCTGCATATTGCCTTGGAAACCCTGAAGGAGCTTTTATATTGCTATGGAAACAAATCAATATAACTATATTTACATATTGTTTATAGACGACTAGGTGTAAAAGCCAAAACACACGCCTGCATGCATAGAACATGGTATATAGTTGGAGGGGGTTTGTTGTTTTCTTTTTAATTAAGAGAAATATTAGGTGATGCTGAAACAAGTGTCTGTTTTGCTCTACTGCAGGGGATGAAGAAACCATTCCCACTTTCTGTCATGTGTTATTTTAATTCACAGGTTTTACAGTCAGTTTTTCAAGGATTATGACACTAATCTAAGATTAACACTGACTTTGGTTTTGTAAGTGCTTTAACTGGTATTTTACCAAACCTAAATTATATGCTCCTCTAAATGGCAAGAATGTAGTTATGTTTTCCTATAAACACTGTAGAATTACTGTCTTAATCTGACAGCTAGAAGAGCCTTTCAACCCACATTAAACCACAAACCCAAACTGCTGCCTCTTTGCTACCATATTACCTTCCCAGAATTGTTACCAAAATATTTTAGACCGTTGTGAGACTTATGAGAGGCTCACAAAACCTCTTCTGAGCTTTTTAAAGACCTTTTCAAAGTAGAAAGCTTTAATTTCTGGTTAAACTATGCAAAAAAAGACTACATATTTTTTTCTTTTATATTTTACTTTGATCATTTTCTCTGACTGGTCTCTCTATAAAGCACTAAATAAATATCACTGCTTTATTCTTCTCTGTGTCTTTATGCACACCTTTGTATAACTGCAGAATTATGCAGTAAGACCTGGTGTTGACGTATGTCAGATGTGCTCTACAATGAAGTGACATTTTGCTTTTGCACAATAGTTTGGTTTTTTTTTTATTAGTGACCAGGTAGAATTTTGAATGCTTGTAGAAAAATACACATGGACAATCATATCATTCCTGTTTTAGGAACCTCAGTGATGTGGGAATATCAAACTAAAGTAGCAATATATGGCTTTATCATGAATATATAGCATATATTTTCATTTGTTTAAAATGTACACCTACTGAAAGGCTGCAAGTGTATAAAAAGTTTGAGTAGTCATAGGATTTAGCGCTATGGCTCCATTTCTGCCCTTGCATCCACACAGATGGATCCTAGTTCCTCTGTGAATCTCTGCTGACTTGAAGAAACAAAGCAAGCAGTCAGTGGGGCATGACATAAGTTCCAGGGTCTGTTCAAAGGAATTAAATGACATATGCAATACACAACAGTTTTCGCATTTCCTCAAGCTGAAACTCAATTTATATTAGCCTGCTTTAAACAAACTGGTTTAAGAGAGAATATACAAGGCCAAGCCAGATGTTAGTGCCAGCCTGACCTAAGGGAGGATATTTTCTAATCAAGCACTTTCTCCATATCAATATGTTTACATGGAAACTTTCAGTTTTTTGTGGCACTCCTTTTTTTCTGGTTGTAGGAAAATGCTAATTTGAAAATGTTTTGACCCCCTGTAACTTGTTAAACTGAAGCCAAGAGTGGAAGATAAGAAGAATATTGATGGGTATGGACACAAGTATTTTATTACAAGGATTATTCTACTTTTTCCTGTAATTGGCAGCAGCTAATATGAGTTGCATCTGGTGGGAATCTGCCAGCTCTCAAAACATTTGAGGAAAGAAGCACAGTTGTTGGCAGATTTGAGATGCAGGGTCATTTCAGGAGTAAATAAAGCAGCAAATGGTGAAGCAGATGGTACTTCCTACCCCATTAGTCTTGATAGAGCCCACAAGAAAGAGATGAGTGCATGTACCAGACACACCTGTAAAGCATACCTGTCCCAGAAAATCCTCCTTTGGAATCACAGGAGGAATTATCCTCAAATTTGGGGAGATAAGGAGCAAAAATCACTGAAAACCCTCTAGCAAGGCTGAGGAAATGGAAGTCCATTACAGAAGTCCACAGCAAGTTGTTAAGCTTCCCATTTCTCCACTTTGAGCTCCTACCCCAATTTTACGTCATCTAATTGCTCTTTTTAATTAATCTTTTCAGAAGCACCAGCCTTGATCACCTACGGAAAGACACAGTTTTTTATCTATGGTATTTTCTAGATCAAGGTTAAAGTGGATGCAGTCCAGCTGACTAAAGAAAGATGAAAATATTCCTAGTCTCCCATTCTAGAAGCATGTGCTCCTTTTCAGAAAAATGAGTATCTCTATCGAAGTTGTTGAACTGCTCACCTGGGCACTTTTCCAGAAGTAGGACTTTTGGTATTTATTCTGAATGCATACTCTTGGGAACAAGTGTAAGTTTATGCAACTCAAATCTAATTTGAAATAATAACTTATAGTGATATTAGTTTAATATTTATAATTAGATTCCACTATTTGGTTTTCCTGTGTGTTTTCTGTTTTCATAGCATTTCCTTAGCCTTTCAGTTTTATCTTTTCTCTTGTGTTCTTGCTGCTGGCTGTCAGAGGCAATGGAAAACAATTACTGAAATTATCCTTAACAGAGATCTATGATATCAAATGTCATTTGTCAGTCACAAAAAGACGGGGGCATTTTATTAAAGCACAGCACTCCTGGAAATATAAGGCACATCCTCCCAGATACAGAAATTCCTCTAATCAGATGAACTTAATTCAGTGATGGTGAGATGCTTAATGGTGTTGGCTATTATCAGATAGACAAAGGGAGAGAAGACAGACATACTTCTAGGACCTGCCTTTGTTTTTTTCCTGATCTCCTGATTGCATGTAATTTAACATTCAATCTTGCTTAGTTTAATTTGTGTTCATTTGCTGTGTAGAGTGGTCAGTTATATCTCCATCTGTCATGTGATACTTCTCTTTCTTTGGGTGGTTTTATTTATGGGATAGTTTGTTCTGTGATCTTCATCTCGTTTAGTTGTCTTGTGAAGTGTGATTTGATAGGGCTGAAAAGTCTTTATTGATATGTTTATCTTTGTTGGTTTTCTTTTTTAACTCTCGTTTCTTCCTATCTAAGGATTAGGGGATGGTGAAACGTCTTCTGATACTTGCCTTTTCCTAGCAAACAGGATTTCCTGACAGTGTTAACTTCCCTCCTTTAAATGCCTAGATAGGGTGAAGTTCAATTGCTAAGTCAGCTTGTAAAAGGTGTTGATATGAATGAGGCAAAGATGTGATCCTGCCTACTGAGTATGTCTAAAACTTGTGGGTCTTCCCAGGTGGGATTTTGGTTTGGTCTGAGCTTGAGCCTGGCCACGTATTGAAAGCACATTGATGGATAACTCCTGTGTTTTACACATGTCAGTAAAAACGGCCAGAATGTTAAAACTGCCAAAGGTCCTTCTGCCTAGAGGAGGTTAGAGTACTAATAAATCTTGCCAGCTGGTTTCCTGCAGGCAAGGTACAAATATTTCCACCTAAAAGTGGAGAGCGCAAGTCTTTATCATTACCTTGTTTAAGAGAAAACAAAATGTCAAATGACTGAGCAAATCCATGCAGTCTTCTCATTCGATTGCTATCAAAGGAGGAGTTTGAAACACGGCTTTGACATGCATTCAAAGCAATTAATCCCTTCAGGGTTTATGTAGAAGGTGGCAATGCAGTGGCAAATATATTCTTTATAATGGAAAGAAATTTTTTCACCTACTTTCACTCTTTGGCTTTCTGTGCAGTGGGGAGAAAAAAACCCCAAGAAATCAGAACATGAAAACTTTGGTGAAAGCCTGACTACCCTCTACTTAGCTATCAAAATATCTGAAATGCAATTTTAACAGTTGACAGAGAAAACTGTAAACATTTGAGAAAATACTTAGAAATTAAAACTGCTCTTGTATCCAAAGA
This sequence comes from Lycocorax pyrrhopterus obiensis, assembly GCA_014706295.1. NCBI lineage: Eukaryota > Metazoa > Chordata > Aves > Passeriformes > Paradisaeidae > Lycocorax > Lycocorax pyrrhopterus. The sequence goes on along the minus strand of JACSVZ010000004.1, from coordinate 68,062,084 downwards.
ACAGATGCTTCTTTCTGACAGAGGACAGTCTTTACAGGGGTTGTTTGGAAGCACTAATACAGTGACATGATATGCAACCCAAAATGAGCTGGAATAACATAAAAAGATAATACAAGCAATAATATGAGAAAAGGGCTATATAAGAAGTAGTCATAATAGAAAATCAAAGCCAAAAGAGTAAAATCCAATGTCCTATCATTGCAGAATGTTAAACTTTGCATTAATTATAGTAGAAGTAAGATTTAAGAAGGATCTGTGGTTTTCAAGATGACACTACATCTTTAAATAAGAAAAAAATCTTTTGCAATTACTTTCCTGTGCCTTGTTTTTACACTGACACTAAAATTTTGCATTCGAACTGCTGCTTCAGGTCAGAAGTATGTCCTAATTGATATGGCATGGCAGAGAGGGCTCATTTTCAGCACAGCTTGCAGGAGAATTGAACGACTTTGATCACTATTAATAGGAGTTCTACCCCCTATCTCTGCTCAGTGTGTGCTGAAGATTTGCCCCAATGTCAGTACGTATTTGCAACACTAATAAAAGCCTTCGAGAAAAAAACCAATGTTTTATGAAGTCTTGGAGGGCAAAGGTGGGGGTGGGTGGAAGAGGAAAGAAGCAATTTTCTGTTTGTAAAGGTCACATCTGATGTGTTTTTGAACTCTGTGGTGTTGTAGATAATCAGGTGAGACAACTGTCATGTCCACTGGTGATTCAGCCTGACCCTTGTCTGCTTGGGTTACAGGAACTGTGGGTCTGCCATGACCTCAGTATATTGGAGGACCATATCAATGTCTGTCAGTATCTGAAGGGAGGGTGTCAAGAGGGTGGAGCCAGGCTCTGCTTGGCGGTGTCAAGCAGTAGGACAAGAGGCAATGGGCAGAAACTGATGCACAGGAAGTTCCACTTGAACATCAGTCGGAACTTCTTTACTGTGCAGGTGACTGAGCACTGGAACAGGTTGCCCAGAGAGGCTGTGGGGTCTCCCTCACTGGAGATATTCACACACTGTCCTAACACAATCCTGTGCCATGTGCTCTGAGATGACCCTGCTTGCGCAGAGAGGTTGCACTGGATGCCCCACTGTGATCCCTTCCAACCTGACCCATTCTGTGATTCTGTGATTTTTTTCACTGAAGACCAATGTAACTGGTATTTTATCTCTATATTCACCTCTTTTGACTACTATTAAACAAAAACTAGAGTCCAGTAGAGTAACTCATCTGCTTTGTATTTTCATGGGGTTCACTGGCTCCCCCTCCATTTTCTCTCCCTTATCTTGCATGTTTGTCTATACAGATATTATAGCTTGAATGGCGTGTTCTCTTCTTGTCTGATTTGTAATCTGACATGGAGAAGTAAAACAAAGAACTGACCTCATCGGCAAACCAACTGCATGATCACTCATGTTATCCCTGATCATCATTTCTATTCCTGTCCCCTACCAGACCCAAGGGCTTTGGATGAGAAACAGTGGGGAAGAATCAACACAGAAATTGGATGTTGACCATGAGGAGAGAGCTTTGGGCCTTGAAGGTGTCTGAGGAAGGACTCAAGCTTTTATGTTTTTGTAAGGAAAGGTGCTGAAGTGGCATACTTGGTGGAAAATAACAAAAAGGACTGTGGCACAGAAACATTCCTACAGCACATCTTCCAGAGAAACGAACAGAGGGTGGCAAGAGACTGTTGTTTTTAAGCCAAATGTACCTTTTAATTAGAGGATTTGACCCCAAGTCTGTGCCTTGTCATATATCACTAAGAAGTTTGGTGTACCTGAAACATTAATTGTGATTTGTGTGGGGTTGTTTTTCCTTTTCTTTTTTTTTTCCTGAATCACCGAAGCATCATTTTATCCTCGTTTCTGTCAGAAATGATTACATTTGTCATATATTAAGTTTTGGAAAACTGCCATAATTTTTATTTCATCATGCGAACTCATGTCATAGCTGGACATCTATTATTGTCCCTGATGGCCTGAGGGTTATATCACACACTATTAGTTTAAAGAATGTGACTTAAGCCCAGCTAAAATGGGGAAGGTTAAACTCTGTAATTAACCCACTACACTGGGTGAGTTACACCACACACGAACATCCACTTGATACTGTGAAGTTCTTTTTCTCTCCCTCTTTGAAATTGCCATGATGGGGCCCTCTTTCATGTAAGAATGTAGGGTCCAAATCACGCTGGTTAGGTTTGCATTTGTTTACTCCAAGATTTTTTCCCCTTTTTATCTTGTTGGGTACACTTATAATCTGTGAATGTTTCTTATTTTTCAGTACTTTATGCAGGAACATTTGGCCTTCAAACCTTCACACCACTGTAGCCCTGAAAGTGCCAATGCCTCAAGCTCCTGTGTAAAAACAAAGAGCTTATTCCTGCATCAGCCTTTCATATGCTGCCTCAGAGAAGCTATTCTAGTTCCAGATTATTCCCCAGCCAGCACAGCTGAAAAAAAAAAGGTGGCAGTTGTTTCAATGAGGTATTTTTACTGAAGAGATATAGATGTTTATGGATTACAGAAGAGATAGATGTTTATAGGTAGAGCAGCTCCAAATAGTAGGAGCTTTTGTAAAAGTTGAACTACTTTATACCAGCAGGTGTGTTGCCACGCACTAGAAGAAGCTTTTCAACATTTTTTTCAAATTAGTTTAGTTCTGCTCAGCTGTTGACTGAAAAGAGAAGCTGATGTAGATCAAGAAAGGTTAAATAACCCAAAGCCAAAACACAGCCCTGCTCTCCAGATGTTGCCGTCTGGTCTCCAACATTCTTGTTACTTATTCATTTCTCTTCAAATCCCTCCTCAAATCCCTTCTCTTTCAACCTGACTGCAGCGTTCCAAGTGGGACAGAGTAGGCAGCGTGGCTTTTGTTTTGCTTGGAAAACATTCACACCATCATTTCTTTGAAGAAATGTCTGTGTTATGACCGACAGTTTTCAGATTTTTTCCCTGCATTTGTTTGATAGCAGCCTCCAGCGGCTGCTGCAGCTGGGAGCAGAGGCTTGCTGCTGTCAGAGGCAGCCTGCAGGAGCCCAGCAAGACCTTGGAGCACCTGCCTCAGCTACAGGAGGTAACAGGATAGTGCTCCCCTGCACACTGCCAGGCGCAAGCCCAAGGACCTTTCCATGGGGTTGCACCTTGCCATTATGCCCATGGCTGCTCACATTGCTGCATTGTGCAGGCCTCCTGCTCTCAGGCACCGGCTGAGTGGAGCGCCTTCTCTTCTGGTTTCCTGGCTGGTCCTGACATGAAGCATTGCTCTAGTACTTCTCAGGTCTCACAGATCTACCTAATCTACAAACTGAGAGAGGACCTGACACTGCTGCATGCCACAGAGCACCAGAACACTTTCCCTACACTCATTGACAACTCCACTCTAAGCTTAATATGAACTGGTTTATTTGCTGTGCTTTTTTTTCCTCACATTTCTTTCAATTATTGTGTGGTTACACATGGTAGATGAAAACTGCTGTATGCAGAGAATTCTATTTTGCTATCAGTTAAACTCAGGCAGCTTGGCTGGCTTTTGAAATAAGCCAGAAGTGGTGGCAGTGATTAGCTTTCTGTTGGAAAATTTTCCCTTCCCTCAGGGAACTGTGCAGGGAAATATCTTGGTATGCAGCCATAAGTCCACCATGTAACTCATCATTACAAGTCAGTGCTTGCTGCCTCTGACTGCTCACAGCATTTTACCAAAGTGGTTCATTATGATCCTACCTGGATATGTCCCTGAAAACACTTTCCCTTTAGGACGCAAATATCACATCAGAGTCAGCCCTGTCTTTAAGGTCTTATATCTCCAGATCCTAAACATGAAGGACTTGAAATTCCAGTTTACAGATGAACATTCTTCAAGTGGGAGCAGTTGTGAAATGGGCACAAGCTGCAAATTCAGATGAGAAGCGTGAACACCAACTTTTGCTCAGACACTTCAGTGAGTCCTTGAGGAGTTGTGCTGTAGTTTGTCAGTTGTCATACTAAAAATGCCCAGCCACCAGGGATTTTTGTCAGCAATGTAGACAGTCTTCCCTTTTTTTTTTTCTTTTGTGAAGGAAGGCAATGTTTATCTCTTGACTTTCTCTCCCATTCCATTGCAGCAGAGAACACAATTCTGCAGCCCAGTTACTGTTCAATTTTAGTAGTACTAGGAGAGGGCATTAGCAGTGAAGAATAAAAATCTGACAGTTTCCTGGCCTTCTGTGCCTGCATGTTCCATTAGGGATCCAAATAGTTAAAGACCGATGAAGTAAAACTGGATCTTGTACTGCTTTGGGGGAAAACAGACTAGCAGAGCTGTTTGAAGGTGATGGAATATCTCTCTGCCAGTGGAATGGGAGCAGAAGGATGGCTTTAGGGCCCACGTGAAACACATTGCACTAAGTAGAGGTTTTTGTTTCCAGCAAAGGCATTTAATCATGTCTGAAATGCCTGTCTAAAGGTATCTGTAGTCCTGAGATTATCTCCATAAATTCCTGCAACAATAAAAATGGCTGCTATCCAGAAATTTAGGCCCCTGTGATATAAATCACAAACCACTATGGAATAGCAGTTAATCTACCACCAAACCTGACTTGTTTCAAAAAAGGCAACACAGGCCATTCTGTCTTCACAGAGGCCCAAACAATCTCAAACTTGGCCCTTTGCATCATTATTTACCAAGAGTGAGTAAAATTGTGTCTTACATAGCACTAAACCTTTCTATGCTTTCATAGGAAAAGATTCTGCCTAGATTTTGTCTTGTACTACATACTGTAATGGTTCTCTGTAACAACAGCACCTAGGCATTACCATGACATGAATTACTGCATGAGGGGAGGATCAAATATCTTAGTTAACCTGAGTAGATGAATTTAATAAAATTTCAGCCTTTCAGAAAGTCAAAGGAGCATTTCAGTTTGATTCTCCAAAAGTATAACCTGGCTCCAGACATCCATCCTGCCCATTGGCTTTAAAAAGTGAGGAGTCCTCCAGACCAGTTATGTGGGACATTTAATCAGACAACAGGACTCCAGAAAAAAGCAGGAAGGGCTGAACTCCCACGAGTTTTTCCAGCATGATTTGGTACAAGCTGCCAAGAATGATTTATTTCAAAAAGTGTGAAGTTTGCTTTCGGCCCGAGAGATGTTGGTTTTCATAATGTCACCGTGGAAACTGTTGACAGAACTGGCAGAAAGTGATCCACTTATCCCACAAGATTCAGCAAAAAGCAGTGCAACACACAGTCTGTGCTATTCATTCACTGTTGGCATTCAACAAGACTAATTTCTAGGGGTTATGAATACCAGTTGCCCTCATGTTGCAGCTTTTAACAGTCAGGGTAATAATCAATTATACAAATCTCATTAAAAACTGTACGAAATCTATGCAGATAAAATAACTTGTAATTGTGAACTGAAAAAATCTCTAAGAGATAATAAAGACTGATAAAGGCATTATGACATTTTAGACTAAAACATCATAATTCATTACACTAAGATTGAAATGTTGTTACAGGTTGTTAAATATTGAACACAGCTATCAGCTGAATTTATAATAAGTGACTTTCATTTTTTGTTGAGTTAAAGATGGCTGATCGCAGGAAACAGAAACTGTAATTGAAACCTCTTCATTTATTTGTTTAATAACTTTCACAAATAAATGACAAAAACTCATTTTGATGAAAGAGTCATCTCAGCACATCCCTGGAGTGATAAATATGAGAGCCATCAGGAGTTCAGCACTTGAGCTGAGCTACCATTCATGTTGCACCAAAGTTGTGCCTAAGTGGGTGACAGGAGAAGTCTCTCAGTAACAGGAGTAGCCTGAATGTAATTGGCTTCAAATACTTTTAGACAACATGATTACCTGGGCACTCAAATGCATGGTGAAAGACACCCACGGTATGTAGGAGGTATGATGCAGGAGTGCTCTTGCAAGCCCCAAACAATATCCCCTGCAAAGAAGGGTTTAAAAAGACCTTGGACACTGCTTCCCCTCACAATTCTAGACTTCAAGCAAGTCCTTCACACTTCTCTATTTTAGCACATCACTTTCGAAAATTGGCAAATGTTATCTCATTTTAGTTTTGGTTAATTAGAAAATCACTGAAAAATATGCCTAACTTGTTTGTATATTTTTCTTATCTACTAATAATAACTGAATCCAAATTAATCAAGTAGTTTCCTTTTTTTTCCTAATCAAAATGTGTAATTTTTACCACAGGTAACTCACAAACCTTATTTTTAGGGAAAACAAAACAAACCAAAACAACCCCAAACCATTTTTGATGACGCCACGTATTTTTTAGTAATACACTTCATCTGATCAAGAATCTACTTGTTTCAATTTGACAGTGGTTTTTGCAGGAGAGATTAGCGGTGCTCCGTACACGCTGGAAATTAATTGGACGTTCACCTAGATTAGATGTTTCCAGGCAGTGCCCCACAATAATAAAAGCAACAGGGAAGGGTAATAGGTCTCAGGTTTTCTGCTTGTTGGAGCCTGAGCTACAGCAGTGGTTAGATGCAGGCATGACAGTCAAATATCAGTGACTGTATGGCTACTCAAACTGCCGCTCTGATAGGAGCCACGTCCTGTTTTGTTGTCTGGAAGGTATTAAAGAAATAAAAGCAGATATGAAGACATTCTTCAGCATATGGCAACATTTTTTCTCCAAACCACATTCCAGGGTAGGCGCTCTCAATGTGAAAAGCATTATTATGATCCTTCTTACCACCAGCTCATCTGTCTTTTAACTCTCTGGGGAATTAAATGAAAAACCCCTGTTACAGGAAGGTTAAGGGTGATCTTTTGTAGCATAAAAGGCAGGAATTTCAGAGTTAAGAGTCTATTGTAACTTCGTAATAAGTTCCTTCACTATGACCCAAGGAAGGGCAGTGAGATACCTACGCACAAGGTAACCTTTAATCTTAAACTTGGGTGCCTTGCTTAAACACACTGCTGAAACAGGACCCATATGAGCCTCTTGATCTATTATTATCTTTGGAAAAACACCAGGATAATACTTACCCTGAAATATGTTTCAGAGGGACTTGCTGAACACAAATTGTGAGAGTGCATTGCTATTAACCATAGGTTACAAAAGTCTGTTGGGTGTTGCTAGCTCTTATCTCATGATATTGATAATTGCTGTCACCGTCTAGACATCTGCTAAGACATAGTCACAAGAATGTGACTGACAGAAATCCCAGTGACTGGAAAGTGAGTGGAAAAATTGAATTATTTTTTGACAGGTGAGATTTGACTTTGAGAGACTTGTGGTTGGAAGTGGTCACATTTAATTGCAGGAATATAACAAATATCTGTGAACAGCACCTCTTAACATTGGCACAAATACAGTAAAGACTTGAAAGGCAGAAAAAACTTGCAGGAAATCTAGAAATTTTTCATCATCACTAAAGTGATGATGAAAAAAGTAGTTTCCAAATGGAAAAAGTCATCAATAGGGCCCTGAAAAAATGTATTTGTAATCTTCAGCGATATAGTACATCACTGAAGAATTATAATTTCACAGAAACAAAACATTTTGCTTCACTGACAGTTCTACATATTTATTGTAGATATTTAAATGCTTTTTGGATTTTTGTTTGGTTTAGAGGGAAAATTCTACTTTCATATTCCCTCCCTCCACCTCTTTTATGAAGTGGGAAAAGCTAGAGAAAAGTACAGTTATTGTTTGTTCCTCAGCACAGTCAATCAATATCCTGGGCACCATGGGCTGTATCCTTTAACAGATGACATTGATGAGATATGTCAGGTATGTCTTGGGTGAAATCCAGGTTATAAACCAGAAACGTGCACAAGTGCCTATTGCACTCATCATGAAAGAAAAACGTCAATAGCAAAGCAATTTCTTTGTTCAAGTATCTAACTTTTCTCTAGCAAAGTACTGGATCTTTTAAGATCTCAGATTCTGGTTTCTCTTGGACCTGCTCAGCACCAGCAGCTTGGTGTATTCCTGCCTGGTAATTACTTTTGTCTCTTACAGCAATGGAGGCACATGCTGCCCCAAACAGCAAATCCCTTTGCTCCCCAGGGAAAGTACTTTCACAGATTTAGCTTCTCTCCAGAAACCAGTGCGACCCCACGCCAAGGACAACAGTTGCTATTTTCTCTAGTGGTCCTTCTCTATGAATGGAGAGTATTTGAATCTTCCATTGCTGTGGGGTTTGGTTTTTTGAACACATCAAGGTACATTAAGAAAAGCTGTCATTACAACAACAAAAACCAACTAGGAGACAGTCATTATAATTTTTTGCTATAATAACATGTAAAAGTGTTTCTCTTTACATGGTAAGATTTATTTCACTCCAATCTTACTAGTGTTGATTTGTAAAAGTTAAAAAGGTTTCATGCCCACCCCCCAGAAAAATTAAAAATGTAAAATGACCTATTTGTCCTAGAATATTTAGAAAGAAAAGCAATAAGTTTTCAATTTCGTTTAAGAAAAAACAACACAAACAATACAAAACCAAAAAAACCCCAAACCAAAACTTTTGAACCTTACTGGAAAACGTCTTATTTTTAAGCTTTATTCCTTTAGAATTTTAAGAATTCTATTTATATTTTTTCAATGTATGCTGATTTGAGGGACACTTTAAAACATTCTGCTACTTCTGACACATATTATACAGAAATAGGTGAAATATCTTAATACTGCATTTGAAACCCAGTGATTTGAAAAAAATATTTTTAATATTACTGCTTTTAAGATGAAGGTTAATGAAATTGTAAAAAAAAAAAAATCACAGAAAAAGTCAGAGAGCAAATAAATGCACTCTTTTAAAAATAATGATTTCTTGTGGGAGTAGCTCAAAAAAATTACTGGAAAGTGTTATTGTTTCCCCGAATCTAGAAATCGACTAGGTTTCAGTTAGAGAATAATTTAGAAATGTGCTTAGATTTAGGAGCAATCAAGTCTTCAGAGAAAAGACTATGCAGGCCTGTGACCATTCAGCTGTCAAACTAAAAAAAATATTCCTTTAAGACAAGATTTTCTAATTTAAATATACTTTTCTCCCCAATCAATTGCTTTTTATTGATTTTTTTTTTTTCCAGACAGAAAGTTCAAGTGTCTATGTGGACAGGTTCCAAAGAGGGCTGAGAGGGAAAAACTTTATTTGAACAATCCCAAAGGATATATTTTAGTTGAATTTCTTGCATTTGACACCTCTGCTGGGTAAGCCCTTGATACAACAGTGAGCGTTTTGTCTCAGAGCATGCAGTGTGCATGGGTTCATTTTACATATGCTGATACAAAGACTTCTTCATATGGTCTGATACAAGACTTCAGACCATATGATACCAGCTTTGAAGAGTAACTAGAAGCTCACTCTCCTAGAAAACTCATGTCACTGATTTTTATTACTTGTTAGTCATTGTGACTGTCTACAACTCAAGGTTTTCAAAGGATAGTCAATACAAAGATAATTAAGAAAATACCTTTTCCATTTGTGTAGCTATTTCCCTCATTTCTGAAACTCACAAAACCCCAAACTACTGTTTTCTCTGGTTAGAGAGTCTATGGCATAAGAATAGAGAGTTGCTCTGTTAGCAGACCATTAGCAGTTCTCCTGGGCTTAATTTGCACTGTTAGCTTAGAGCTCTGTCTCTAACCTCCGATTTAATTAGTAGAGAGAGTCTGTTACAGGTTATAAAGCAACCACCAGAAAACTAAGACTGCTGCAATCTCTGAAACAACGAGATGACAGAGGTAGTTGAGAAGTGCAGAAAGGCATTTCAGCTGATGTTGTGCTGTTGTGAAATGCTGTCCCCAAACAAGCCAGCCCCTGAACACCATTGCAAAGCAGTGCCAAGTGTTCTCAGCTACGATTCCCTAGCTGTAAACAGGGCAAAGCTCTCACCACGCACTATCCTCTATTTACTCATCTTTACCACACACAGGAAGTCTCTTAAACAAAACTCCATGGGACCTATAGGAGGAGATAACTCAGAGGCTCTGTGGAATATCAAAAGATGACTTTGCTAGTTAAAAGAGTTTTCCAACAAACTGAGGAGTCAGTGAGTCTCAGGGAACATTAATCTGGACGCTGAGTTTAAATGCATAAAACCACACAGACACATCAATTACTTCAGTTGGAAAGGACCTATGACTGTCGCGAAGCCAAGTGCCTGAAAAGGGTGTGCTGAGCAGATGATGTGAATTCTGAGGGTGCACAGACAATGGAAAGGCCAAGGGACAGCAGCAAGACTTGCCTTTCTGTCCGAGGGCTGAAACCATCTAGAAGATCAGCAGCTGAAACATCTTTTAGTTGTATAAGGGGTAGTAGACATCATCATCTTCTTGTTCAGAGGTTCCAATTAAAAATGCAAGTTTTCTGCCTCACTAAAAAAAAAAAAAAAACAAACCCAAAAATGAACAAATAAAACCCAAACAAACATTTAGTTTAGTGGGAAAGTGAACTGAATTATGACACACTTAACTGTGTCATGGTACGCCTTTCATGATCTCTAACACTAGTAACATTCTTGGTTAACAATTTGGAAAACAACAAATGGACGTGTCTGTTGATAACTGGCACCTGAGGGTTAACTAAGTTGCAACTAAACACTCAGAACTCGTTTGAGCATTTTAGTAGGCCTGCAACTTAATCTTTATGTGGGTGCCAGAATAAGAAAAAAATCAGCAGACTTTTTTAGTGTTTTTATCTTCATTAAGTGTTCTCAGCAGCTTTTAGACACATCTCCTCCATGAAGTGTAAAGTATGAGTTTTGTAATTGGTTTTTAATAGCCTTCTGATGAAAAGAATGCAGAAATCTCAAATGCAAAAAGGTTTAGAAAGTTGTTTTCTAAAGGACAAGATCTGTATTTCCTGATGTTGCAAAGGCTCCAGCATTGCGTGGCAGATAACAGAGTGGAGAAAAAGGAGCTTATCTTTCCACTTTCTTCCCTTCTAAACTGAGGGTTCAAGACTTGATTAAAAAGAAATCTGACTCTGACGAGGCAGAGCAATTGTCTGGTGCATACCTAAGTCATCATCAAACACAAAGCTTTCTTCATTGACCTTGATATTCAGCAGAGTACAATAAACCTACTAGAAATTCTGTAGACTACTGAGCTGATTAACACATTTATACCAGCATTCATACTTTTGGATGCCATGAAGCTCTGGGAGTGAAATGCTGTGTTTGTGTGAATTAATTGATTTCACTTCTTTGTGAAAGAGTACACAGCGCAATTGAATCGTCTGGTTCTATTTCTTCCTTAACATAGTCCTTGCTTGATATGATTTTCAGTGCTACATTGTCAAAATTATTTTCCAAGAAAGCATTGTTTTTCATGGAATTCCTTTTCTTGGACCAAGCAGGGGAGTTTGTCAGGGACACTGCCTTGTGTACTGAGCAAGCGTGGGATTGATGACTTGGTTATAAGACAGTCTATGAAGTGGACTGGGCTGTCCAGAGCAGCAGCAGCAGTCTGATGCAGTGTCCTCTTGCAGTGCCGCCCCATGTGATCATAGAACAGTTTGTGTTGGAAGGAACCTTAAAGACCATCTAGTTACAACCCCTCTGCAGGGACACTTTCTACTACACCAGGTTGTGCAAAGCCCATCCAACTCAGCCTTCAGTGCTTCCAGGGATGGGGCATCCTCAACTTCTCTGGGCAACCTGTTCCAGTGCCTCACCACCCTCACAGCAAAGAATTTCTTCCTAATATCTAACCTAAACCTACCCTGTTAGTTTTAAACCTTTTCTCCTTCGTCCCGTAACTTCATGCTTTCGTAAAAAGTCCTTCTCCATCTTTCTTGTAGGCTCTCTTCAGGTACAAGGCTATGAACAGGTCACCCCTAAACCATCTGTTTTCCAGGTGGAACCCAACTCTCTTAGCCTTTCCTTGTAGGAGAGGTGCTCTATCCCCCTAATCATGTTGGCAACCCTTCTCTGGACTTGTTCCAACAGGTCAATGTCCTTCCTCTGCTGGGGACCACAGAGCTGGATGCAGTACTGCAGGTGGGGGTCTTATGAGAACAGAGTAGAGGGGCAGAATCCCCTCCCTTGCCCTGCTGGCCAGACTGTTTTTGATGCAGCCCAGGAGAGGATTGGCTTTCTGGGCTGTGAGTGCCCGTTGCCAGCTCATGTCCACCAGGCTCTCATCCCCCAGCACCCCCAAGTCCTTTCAGGAGGACTGCTCCTAATCTGTTCATCCCCCAGCCTGGACTGATACAAGAGTTGCCATGACACAGGTACAGCACCTTGCACTTGGTCTTGTTAACCGTCATAAGATTTCCATGGGCCCACGTCTCTAGCTTGTCCAGGTCCCTCTGGATGGCATCCTGTCTTTCAGGTGCATAAGGCCCCAAAAAACTTGCCCAATAAGGCTTTTAAAAGGGCTTATAGTTGTTCTTGTACTCTGAGTTAGACATATGGGAGAAATGCCAACAAGATATCCTCAAGAGGTGAAAACGACAAGAAAAGACTTTACTAGCAACTTTAAAAAAATCAGAGAACTTTGGCAAAAGGTTTAGTGCAACACTCAATCAACATAAAACATCTCTCAAAGCATTAATGTGAGCCGTTAAACAAAGCAAACTCTAAGTCCATTTGATTTTAAGTTACTCAAAAATTTTGAGAAAAGATAATTAGAAAAAAAGAAAGACAAAAATGATATAGAAAAAGGTCACACATAGATACCAGTTCCAGGGGTGTTGAGCTGATAGAAATTTCCCAAGGAGAAAGGGTCAAGACATATACTTGCCTCGTGTTTAGCCTTAAATACCCCTTGGCCTTCCCGGGCCTACTCCCCAGGTGGGACTTCCAGTCATTTGGCCAATTAGGAGCTGAGTTAGGGGCTGAAGGGGCAGGTGTGGAGCATTGCCTCTGACATGGTAGTGATTGGCAGCTCGGTGGGGTGGGGCATGCAGAGAAGGGCACTGCCTCACCAAGGAAGACCCTACCTGCCCCTTCCTCCCCCCACATGCACTCAGAAGGTCTTGAGACATCAATCTCTCCAGTCTCTCACACAGGTGTGTCAACTGCACCACACAGCTTGGTGTCATCATCAAATGGGATGAGGGTGCGCTCGATCCCTTCATCCATAAAATTTATGAAGATATTAAATAACACTGGTCCCAATACAGACCTTGAGGGGCACCACTGGTCACTGATGTCCATCATGACTCTGAGCCATTGACCACTACCCTCTGGATACTGCCATCCAACCATTTTCTTTTATGATGTGACCCAGAATACACAGTGGAGCCGTGAGTATTGCCCTGTCAGTTTAGACATGTAGCACTGTTAAAGCACGCAGACAGCAGTTAACAGGGGATGGATTCAAAGAGGTCTAAGTTTTAATTCCACGTGGAGGCTTTTCAGTGACCCAGCCTGCTCTCCCAAGCAATACTCTTCATTCAAATCTGTGTTCTTGTGGGCAGAGGTATTTTCTCTCTCAATGCCAGTATCTTTCAGTGTTCCCATTGCACACAAAAATGCAAGCTTCGACACAAAATGAATCTTTAGTTGATGTGACTTCCTCCATTCTCTTATTTCCATGACATACTGCTGTGTGCTTAGCAGCGAGCTACAGCAGGGACTGTATGTGTTGATATACCCACAGGTTCACATGAACAGTAATTTCTTATCTATTTTATGCGAGGAGAAGAAAGATTGCTTCAAAGGTTTCACCTGGTAGAGTTTTTAATAAGATAGCGAAATTGGTGTTCTGAGTGTCTTAAGCAGAATTCTCTTGACATCAGCAGTCATGCCCTCGGCAGAGCTATTATGTTTTTATAATATATGGAAGTCATTTACTATATGAAAGGTTGCTTATGACCAAGGAATTTACAGTAATGCTGCAACTGGATGGGGAAAGTTCTGATGTTACTTCAGGGACTGAGTTTATTTGTTAGAATAAAAAGCAAAAACCCCTTCCAAAAAACCTTACTTAACAACATGTCACCTCAGAGGTCCATGACTCTGTGTTCTATTTACTGTGCTCCCATGGGCATAGACTAAACTAGACAAGCTCACAGGTATTTCCTCTTGCACACATTTGTGCAGAGGAAGTGTAAGGAATGCACAAGGAGCCGACAGCATTTTAGCTTCTGCCCACTTTCCTTGTTTAAACTGGGAATATATGCAGTCCAGTTAGCATATACTAGCTACATAACTCCATAAAAAGCTAAAGTGACAAGCTGAGTGTGATTTATTGCTCAGTATGCATGTTTTAAATACAGTAAATAACATATTGACTTGAGGGTTTTAAAAATATTATTGCAAGTTTGGATGTTCAATAGTGATATCTTCCAGGTGGCTTGGATAAAGACTGGCTCAAGTCACCCCCTAAGGATATTTTGTTTTGAAAGTGTTTATACTCTGCTGCTGAATACTGATGCTAAAATGTATCTCTCTTTTTTTTTTTTTGTTATTTCTTACTTAATTGTCAGAAATGGGTGGTTATTATAGATAAAGGTTGTCAATTTTTCATTCTCTATGTGAATAATATTATTATTAGATGCTTAGCAAAATACTTTGCTCATTTTTTTCCTGAATATTTAGAGGAATAAATGGTTGTCTACTGTATATTAATGCATCTCTATTAAGTGATATGAAAACTATCCTTGTCAGAAAAAAATTCTAGTAGTATTATTCTGCTTTTGCGTCCATTTATTGTGTAGGTAAAAATGTCTAATGATCCATCCAACTAAATAATATGCAACTACAGTGGAATATTTTTAACATTTAAGGGCATATAATGTGCCAACACCTATGATTGGCAAAAAGACTCCAACTCCAAATCTCCTTTCTGGCCTTACGACGTGGTTCAGGAGCTAGAGATTTTAAAGTCAATTTTTTACTCTTTGATGGCTCTGATAATGTATCACTTTATTGCATCACACATGAAATCACACAGAAGATCGCTGTAACACTGTGAGGCATCTCTGGAATCTTGCTCAGTGGTCTGCTAACAAAGCTACTAGCCTTGGTGTCTGGGAGACTTATTTTTGCATGACATGACTATCTGTTCACTCTTAGAGTTACTATATGTGAAAGCTATCAGTTCATTTTGAATCCATCAGTCTCTGTAGGTGATAACTTTTGCCAGTTTATTCTATTTGTGGTGATAGATGCCATCTGTCTCTCTCTGCTTTGCACATGCTCAAATTAGTTCTTGCATATTAAGGAAGCCTTTTCCCCTTTGCTGTTGATATGCAGTTGCCATTTTGATAGTAATTATAACACTTTCCCTTAAGAGTTTCCTTTGAACTCCACCTGTTTTGAAAATATCTGCTTTAATGGGCTGCTTATTTCTAGCTAGAAGCATGATTGAAATGTTTCATATTTATCCAAGCTGTGAGTATTAAATAGTTGGTAGTTGGGAACAAATTCCTAAGCTGCAATTTAATCACGAACTCCTCAAGCTGCCATTTGTATTGGCCCAAAAGCTGAAGCACAGCTTTTTATTTAATCAGGCCACATAATGTATTCTTTCCAGAACAATTGCAATCTTCCTCCTTCTCATGAGGCCCTTATCCCAGAGGCTTGCCTCGTTAATGGTTGAGATGCAGTACTCATGAGAAAAATCTGCCATAGCTTGGCCTTTGGAAAGGAGGAAGCATATATATTTTGTTGGCTTCCCTGTGTAGGATTCTCTGCCTCACTTTGGTCTCTTGTTGACAAGAGCCTCTTGAACAGCGAGCTCACTCCCACCCTTCTGCAGCTCAGACCTGGTGCATCCCATAAGGGTGGAGTGCTCCAAGCTGTGACAATATGAGGTTGCTGGCACTCTGCAGGTCACTGTTTTCTTTGGAGGCAGATGGTTATTGTACTTTCCAATACAGCAATGGAGTCTCTCACTGAACAGCATGACCCTGGCTGCTGGGACTTCCAAAATACTGTCAAAAGTATTTTTTGTTGTTGCTGATGCTGCAGAAAGATACAAGTCATTGCTGAGTAAATGCAATGAAATAACTTCAGGACAAATATCAGCGGTTACTCACACCTCAAAAATTTCAGAGCTCAAAACTGGCAAAGTTTGAACTCCAAATCTGACACACTTCAGTATGCTTTTTCTGATTTCTTGCAATGCCTTGAAGAGTTTCCTGAGAGATTTCTGATATTTATGACACCAAAATTTAATAAAAACAGTCCTTATATTATTCTACCTAGAATCCAAAATTTCTAAGAAATGCAAATGTGGAAAAACTATTTAAAGACATTTTCTTTTTGTTTTATATGTTTATCTTGTTTTAAGTGCAAGAGCTTCAGCCTTTGGTTGAATGAGACATCATAGCTATGTATCCAAGAAAAGTTAGCATTCTTGTATATCTTGCATATAAAAAGAGGTAATTTATATGTAGAAAATTGGAGCAACCTATATTTGTTTTGGAATAGAGCAACCTACATTGGCAACACTGGAATAAAACTTATTGCAATGGGCTGTGGAAATAAGGCAAACATATCCAGCAATATCCATGAAAACTCTCGCCAGAGAGCTTCAGGTATTTGGTGTGTGATGTGAATTAACAAACACACACATGGGCCCCTTAATTTGCTGATAGAAAAGTGGTTGATGTGAGCAATTCACTCTTGAGAGCTGTAGAAGGAGCTTTTGCCTCTGTGAAAGATGTGTGTCCTATTCCTGCTGACACTGGGAAACAGCGAGGAGGTATTGAAATAGATCTTGTCAGGAATCCCCATGCACTCACAGAGCTGTAACAAAAATATGATGCCAGCACAGATATTAATCTGAAACATCACAACAAGGTAATAATAATAAGGACATGAGCCTGAGATACACTGAATTAATTTAAATTTGATCTCCACAGAATATGACACCCCTGTGTTTTCATCTGTTAAACTCATGTGTCTTTAGGATCAGCACAAAGTCCTTCAAAGCATGTGTTTCATGTCTGCTAAATAAAGAGTCAGCCGTTGATACATCATAGGAATCTTTGCTCGGATGTGCATGTGCCAAGGTTACCTTAGCAGGCTCGAACAGTAATCTTTTACCTAATTCTAATAACATGGAGACACAAAGGTATAAATATTCCCCTGTATTGTGTTTTGACCTATTTTTTTAAAATAAAAGAGAGAGAGTCCTACATTCCTAATTTTTATATGACTGTCTGGATGCAACCTAGGAACACATGGAATGCATTACCCTGGTCTAGGTTGCTCGAGGGCATGAATGGTTCTTAAAAGGAGAGTATTGGTTGGACTACATTGTCTCTAGTTCAGCAGATATATTGGCTGTAATCTGTAAATGCCCCTTGTGACTGGGATAAATTTGAAAACCTATGCACCCACTCTGTAAAAAAAAGTTTGTGGTGGGGAATATGCTTATTTTGGGATGTGGAATGCTGGCTGAACAATATTCCTAAATAGACCAATTGGAAAAAGAAAAGGCTTTCTCTGCTAGAGGGAAAAAGGAGTCAATGAAATATGGACTTGATCATCAGGTGTTGCTTGATAACTTTAGCCTGTCATGGTAAGGCTGTACCGACAAAAACTATTTATGATTAACCAAACTCTTAGTGCCACATAACTTAAAGTCCTTGGGTCTCCAAAAGTTCATCCTTAGTTCCTGGTACACAAAAGGAAATAGATGGTTTTTTAAAGGAGTATTCCATGCACAGCAGGATAATTCTTTAACCAAATATACTTTCTTGCAAAAAGAGTATGACAATCTGTTTAAGCCTCCTGGGAGTGGAAAGGTGGAAGGTAATTTCTCACGGCTGTCTAATGCTGAAGTCAGAAATGCAGACTACCTTTGTCTTACTCAGGTGAGTACACACATTCTGTACATTTTCATACGCTTTCCAGTGGTACATGCAGTTCTTAGCTGTTGTCACATGTAGATTATCTGGTATTCTTTATCTGCTACTGCAGAAGAAGTTCACTTGGTGCCTGCCTTTTTTTCACAGTTTTCTTTGGAATACAACTGGTCATCATTGGTGAGGAAAGTTTAGAGCACCAGCCAGTGAGGGAAAGCAATTACGTGAATAGGGAAACAGGACTCTTTCTTATCCACCACAAGAGTGTGGTTGGAGGTAGGTACATCTGCTGACCTTCATCTGTATAATGCGAGTGGGAAGGAGCAAAAGTATTCTATTCATATTCACAAATCCAGTAGCCTTCCAACAGATGCCAGCTCAGATCAACACTTGACATAAGGCAAGGAATTTTCTTTACCCTGAAATTCAAAACAAGCAGCAGTTAGAGGATGGGTTTGGCTGAGTCCTCCAGTCTCCTGACATGCTAGGTAGGTTCAGCTCCTGCTTGGCTGGGGTTAAACCATGACACCATGCTAATCCTTTCCAGCCACACTCAGGCCTGTGTTTTCCCTCTAGGAGAGAAGGATGCTGGTTCTTCAGCAGGTGCTGCTGCTGCCTCTGGGAAAATAAACAAGGTCCCACTGTGGTCTGCAGATGTTTGCCTCCCCTGCCTCCCCAAGGCATCTTACCTTGAACATGTTGGGACCGACCACAGCTTTCTGCAATACTTTGTCAGATGCCTCAGCCTCCTCCATGGGAACATGCTCCTGACATGCAAGACGATGTGTTATTAATAAGTTTGCCTTTGTCCCAATTATCTAAAAATACTTAGATGATGTTACAGAGGTTTGCATGGTTTGCCAACACATTTGGCTGAAACAAAAATTATTTGCTAGTGAGATCGAAGCCCTGGGAATGACTTTTCCATTGGATTCAATTAGTTCAATCCCACAGAATATTTTATAAGAACATTGTTATAGAAGTACAGGATTTGAATTCTAAAAAACCTTTGAAATTGGGGTCAGTTTGTGGCATTCTGCTTCTGCCCATGGTGAGCCAAACATATTCCTGTACTGCCTGGGAACAGCCTGGGAGGAAAATTCTTGCCTAAAAGATACAATTTCGCTTTAAAAATCACTCTCAAGGAAGGTTATGCTGTGGGATGTCACCATATTGTCTCCCATATACTACTCTGCACCTATTCCATTGTGGAGTCTGGTTTCGATGGCTGAGAGAAGTCCTGGATAAAAATAGGAAGGCATAGGAGGGAGAAATACCTGGATCCATCCAGAATGTGTCAGTCCTTACTGCATTTTGTATATTGCACAGCACCATCTGCCCATGTTTTGCATAAAATTTCTTAGACGTACATAGAAAAGTTTACTTTGCAACTCACATGATGTGTTAAGTGACTGTAAGTTTATTCAAAATGCTTCAGAGTTATTATGTGTTGTGCCATGGATCTCAACATGTGTTGTTGCAATTTGTCAGAACTATTGCCAGATGTCCAGAAAGCTCTGTTGGATGTCCAAGTATGAGGGAAGGGGAGAATTGTGGAGTGGGATTTGTTCATTCTTCGATTCCCAGTGTACTGGCTGTCATGGGAGATTGCAAAATACAAAGAGAAGGGAATGTCATATCATTTTGCACTGTAAAGTTTTTTACAGTACCCCAGCCGCTTTGCATCATCCTCTTACAGGCCTCACCAGGTCTGAAAACATATTACCTGGAAATCCTAGTACACCAATGCTCTTAACAGCACAGAGCTGATAGCAGCAATGTTTTAAAACAAGCAAAATTTGGGGCCTCAGCGCGGTGGCCTTGCCACTGCCACAAGCACACGGCTTTGATAAAATAATGGATGCCATATGTTGTTTCTTAGAAATGTCATGCAGTTTGAGTAGGAGAATAATTTTCTAGTCCAAGAAAGCTCATGGGGAGCAGAAAAGTCAACAAAAACTCCTTAAGTAAACAGTAACAGCTCCTTACCACCAAACCCTGGACTTATTTTGCATTGTACTGAAAATTACTTGCAAAAGACATTATCTGGTGACCAAACTCTGTAACTTCCTCAGTTGATTCTGACTGCAAAAATGTCTACCTGTTTCTGGTTTTTATATGCCATTTCTGCAAAGGTCATGGTTTAACATATTATCTGTGTCATCACAACTGATACTAGTTTGTAAATGATTGGAGTACAGCTTCAGCATTGATTTAAGCTGCCAAATATTATTTTCAACATTCAGTTCAAAAATATGAGCTGGATGTAGAAACCATCTCTTGTTTTTTTCATGAAGTGCTGTTTTTCTCATTAGGTGCTTTTCAGGTAAAAATATTTTATGGAAAGAAAACCACGAGTGGTACAGTGCCAGTAGATCATGGGATTATGGACATTTTGTACTGGCATTTTTTTATTGTTCTTAACACCAATGTGATCAGTGCTACCTAAACAGTGCAGAAAAGAACAGCCTTGGATGTTAGACTAAGGCCAGGCAAAGGGAAAAATCATTGTTCTTTTCCTAGAATCTAGAAAACATTTCTAAGCTCTTTGGAATGAATACGTCCTTTTTTTTTGTCCACAAAACTCTTCATATCTTTTGGTTTTTTTGCACATCCATGGGAATTCTTTGTTGCAGGTAACAGTGCTTGAAAACACTTCAGAGACAAAATGAAGTGCTTCGTTTTCTGTGGTTGAGGAACTTCTTGCTCAGATAGCAACGTCCCTGCTAATTTAGGAGATGTAGTGACAAAGTCCTAAAAGCTCTCTTCAGTCAAATGGATAGCAATTTTGATCAGGGTTTCTCAGAAATCAGGGATTAAGATGTAGGTAAATAAGACCACTACTCAGGATGCAAAAGGCAGTGGAGATAAAGAAAGTGATAGCAACAGGTACAGTAGGACTTTCTTTAACAGCTCTTTTCTCTTTAAAATTGAATTTACTGTTTAGGACTCTGTGTGTGTTCTTCTGTGCTAGTATTTATGATACAAACGGGGATTTTTTTTTTCCATTTTGTATTTCTGCAGCTGAATACAAAACCCCCCTGCAAATTACTTACAAACAAGATAAAAGATTTTACAATTCTTTAGTGGAGCATAACAGGAAACACTTGCCTGTTTCTTTTACCACATAACTTGTACAAAAAAATATATGCAAGAGAGTACAGAGAAAGGTGTAGAGGAAAACAGCTCATTTTTTTGAGTAGGGATGGCAGCAAATGTCGTATTAAGGCCATAGTTGGCTTGATTTTCACTCATTAGTTTGCCCATTATGTGTATATGTAGGAACATATGGGAGAGTTACTGCTTGGGGCAGATGGGTCGTGTTCCTCTGGGACACTATGCATGCAGAGTGCTCTCTTTCAGATCATCTAAGGCTGCAGCAGACATCATGGATGTCTTTGAAAAGGTTTGTCTCCTCTTGTGCATTTGCCCATGTGATTCTGTTATGTATGAGATTAGATCTTCAAGCTGCCTGCAACTGGGCCATTCTTATTTGACAGTCTTGATAATAAATGGCATATGCATTTTTAATATAGGTCTACTGTAGTGAGGGCATATATTTTTTCCACACCTCTTGGGAGCTGTGTCTCTACACATCTCTTCCTGAACTGTATTTTGAAGACTGTAGTTCTAAATTACCGTTTTCATACTAAAGACAAAGTAGGTGCCTTTCCAGTTAGCAAGTTTTTTTTTTCCTTATGGGTCACAGAGAGCTTCTAAATAGCTGGTAAAGAAGTGAGTTATAATAGCACAAAAGGGTAATTATTTTTTTCAAGTTTATGTGTCTTAGTGAGGCAGAAAAGGTGGAAAACATGCCTGTTAGCATATTTCTTCCATGATAGTTTTGAGGAAAAAGTCTTAATGCCTAAGAGTCACTATTAGGTGAAATTGGTTTGACTGTCCCATTTATGTGCTGTCTGGGTGAGTTCCTTGATAGAATCATTGCATTTGTTACAAAGGGTAGGAGAGTCTAAGGTTAAGGCTCTCAGATCATATATGGGTCAAATAAATTTTTCGATTTAAATATGTTTAATATATCCATATTTATATAATATAGCCATTTATTTAATATAGCCATAAAACCTCATATAAATTAGGGAGAACTTCAGCATGTTCTAGCTCCAGGAGAATAAAATTGACTGTTTATACTCTCATATGGTGAGGGGCATCACTCTTGAAAAACCTGTTCTGAACACATGTGGTGCAAACCAGAAGAAAGCATACTGTATTTCACTGCTGAATGGCCACTGGTTAATGGCTGACTGCTGCTTCTGCCCTGCTAATTTGCTCATTAAGTCTTGTGACAAGTTTCTGAAAGGATTTCTGCAAACTGGACTTCGGAAAGCATTCCAGACTCAGCCTTTATGTGAGCACAGCTATGATTCCACCAAATTCCAACCATGCATGCATTTTATAGACCATAGGTGACAAAAGAATATAGTCACAATTGCATGAAAATTCAGGCTGGAGGGGACGTCTGGAAGTTTATCAGTTTATATGATGCCACTAAAATTTAGAGTAAGAGCAAAATGATAAAAAGCTAAGGGCAAAGTCTTGGCAGGTAAATGGATTAATGGTTCCTTCACTGAAAAAAAAGTTTGTTTCGTAGTTGATTTGTTATTTTATTTGAAAATTATTCTGGCTGTTGATCTCTAGTAGAATTTGACCACCAAATGGCTTTATCCAGGTTCATAGAGGGTTATAGAATAATAGAAGCAGGAAAGGATCCCAAGAGGCTTTGCACAGTCAGATCTGGAAAATATCCAAGGACAGAGATTGGGCAACATCTCCGGCCAGTCTGTTCCAGTGCCTACTGTCCTCATAAGCAAAATGACTTTTCTGATATCTAGTCTGATAGTCTCATTTCAGCTCGTGCTCGTTGTTCCTCACCCTATTGCCATGCACAGCTGAAGAGCTTGGTTCCTTCTCAGCCCCCTTTCTGTAGGGACTTGAGGCTACTGTTGGATTTGTACAGATCCATCTTTATCCAGGATGAGCCAGGCTGGATCTCTCAGTCTCTCCTGGCAGGGCAACTGCTCCAGCCCAAATCAGCTTGGGGGCCGCCCTCACTTAGCTCCTGCCAATTCATGAATGTCTGCTCTATACTGAAGGGCACCAAGCTTCGTGCTGCATGCTAGATATGGTTGAAAGTACTGAGTGGAGGGGATTAGTTCTGGTACTAAATCATTTGTATGTTCATGTTCTTCATCTAGAGGTTGCATTTTTTTATTTTTTAATTTAAGAAAACGGTTTTGCATCTACTGTGAACTCCAGTGTTTCAATAACAAGCCATGTGTATATTGACATTCTCATTAAATATGTACAAATGGCACTTCTGAATAGTGGAAATCCCATCACGTGATTTCTCTGGTTGAAACTTGTTAAAACGTTCTAATAATTAGTGTTTCATGACCTTATCTCTTTTTAAGGAATGAAAAAGATACATTGCCTCTTTTTGTACTTGCTCCATTCAGTGATTAGCTAGCCAAAAATGTCTACTGTCTGCAAACACCAGTTATTAGATAAGAATTTGAAGATATTCTGCAGGATTTATTTGTGAAGCTGATTTTGCTTCATTTAGTTTTAGAGACATACTCTACTTCCATTTAAACAGACTCAAAAGCCAAATATATGATTATCTTAATGGATAACTAATTATATATTAATTGAATCTTATTTCTGCCAGTAGAAGCAAACTGTAATAGATTTCCTTTTCTATCAAGAATATTATTTTCTAATACTTATTACCATCAGAAGACATTATCTTTTTGTTTAATTCCTTTTTATTACATCTTACTTCCACAAGGAAACTGAGCAGTCAGGTATGAATTAACTTGGGTAAAATAAGTGCTGATCTGTAGTCCAGTTGAAAGTCATATGCTATTGAACCATGGTTACTTCAGATCTTGGAAATTTCTATTATCTTAGATCCTGAAAAACCCCAAAACAAAGAATCAATTAAAATGAAAATAATTTAGTGTTCATGAAAGCTGCTAGATTGACAGTTCTGCCAAATTAAATCTTGCTTTTTTCAAAGGGGAGATGGTTATAACATGCAAAATGATGATACAAACTTACAGCATCTGCTAATACGCTTCCAACCTCACCTCAAGGAGGAAGAAATAATTCTGTTTACATGCCATCCTGTCCATGTCACACACTGAGAAAAGCAGCTAATTTTGCTGACAATTTGCATAATCCACTAAGAGATTCATTAACTAGAAGTGAGAAAATAATTGATTTTTTTGTTTCAGTGGCAAAAAAGGAGAAAAATGTTTGGTTGTAACAGAAATAAAACCATTTTAGTTATTTTCATCAGTCATTTTTTTTAACCTCAGAAAAATAAAAAAAAGGTGTTCTCTTTTGAAACTGGTAATAAATGACAGAAATGAAGATCCGCATTCATAATGTCTATAAATTCTGCACTACTTTTATGATTAGCCAATTCACTTATGGAGAGACATAAGTTCAGATTTTCCTCTGCAAAAAGTGAGTGAGGTCCTGTGTCCAGGAAAGTTTTCCATTTCCTTCTGTGGCTCATGGAGTAAGTAGGATGGAATTCAATTTCCCATGATGTTTCAGTGATTTTACCCTTTAGAGTCACTGACTGTAACACAAGGCAGTAGTCCACAGAAGGAGACACAGGGCAACAAAACTCAGTGTTCTCTGCACTATGGCAGACAGTATCTAGCAGCAGAAAATAACCTGAGAAAAGTACTCTGCAGCCAGAGTTAAACCCTGAGTTTGGGCTCTGATACTCAGGCTGATCAAGCTACAGTGCTCTTGGCTAAATAAACCTGTCTACGCTGGCAGTATGTGCGAATGCAGCCCTTCATTTGGTCAGCTCTTATTACAAGTGAATAGAAATAAAATATTTCTGAATTACTGAGTCAGTTTATCTGAGAAGGACCGGAGTTTCACCATTTTCCTTTTGGCACCTACTGCCAGGTTAAACTGCTTAATTTTGGTATCTGTGAGAAGCATTTTTACACACACACATACACACACACACACACACACACACAAAATTTTGGGAAAAACTACCATGCTGCATCATCTATACCATTAATGCAATACAGTCTAAATTTGTGGAGAAGAAGAGAATATGAGAAATGTTTTAAGTCATATGCCTTATATACTTCTGTTGTTTGAGATTTGTAGGCAGAGAATGAAACCACAGACTTCCCAACCTCCAATTCTGCTTGTCAAAAGAAGTATACAGAGACACTCTGAGCTCATGTACATAAGCACTGCAAGAAGAGGATAAATTCACCCGAATGGAAAGTGCCACTCACCTCTGGAATCGTACCCTGCTTTGAACATTTAGACTCAAATGCCAGAATTTAAAAATTAACAGTATGAGTGAGTCACGTCAGCATTTACTTCAGGAATATAAGTGATTTCAAGCCATGGGCTCCATGCAGCAGAAATCAATGACTCTCTAGAGAGTAATACAGCTGCTCTTTTCAGAAAAATCCAGTATATTTGGGGAAACTTATATCCGATACATTCATCAGTGCAGAAATGCTCCATTTCATTGCAAATTTATGTCATCAAAGTATTTTTTTTCTACGTTATGTATAATATCCATACTGTTTCATGACAGAACATCTCTGAATAGCACATTTGAAAGTCTGCTTATAAATATTACTCACATCTTCGGGTTTATGTATTATGTTTGTGTATATAAAATTTGGCGCTTACAAGGTAATCAATGGTCTTGACACAAAGACTTTAATAGCCTTTGGGGAAAATTTTTGATAAATATCTCTTACTTGACTCCAACAATGGATATGAACTCAATTAATGCACCTAATTTTCACAAGTATCATTTGGATAACTTTTCTAACAAATTAACCTTTAAAATGGCATGCTAAAAGTATAGGTAATAATTTCATTTATTTTTCTCCAATAGTTGTAATAACTCAGTTTGCAGGAAAATTCTAGATATTTTTTGTAGATAAGTCATTTAGCAGTGATCTGAGCACAAACAGAAAATGATATTTTGCATCCTAACTTTTGTGCTCTTCCAGTTGTTTCTAACTCTTCATTTTTTAACCTGAAAATGTTTCTTAAAACTTGAATTTCTGGAAGGATGTGAATAGGTAAGGTTTTATGATGATTGTAACTTTTTACAGTGCTCCAGCTATATCCTCAAATCATGCCTGGCTTTTCAAGTCTTTTCACATTGCCAAAATCATGTCAAGGGAATTTGTCTGTGAGCAGATACACACAACGCAGCTGTGCATAAGCTTTACTTATGGTCTGACCCAGCTCAGGAGGAGAATCTGTGTGGAGTGTCCATAGGGAGCCCAGGTTACGTAGTTGGCAACTTGCCCTTTGTCTTGAGAGTTTTTGAGCTCCATTCCTGGCACAAAACCTTGCATAACTACTGTCATCAGATGAAAACAACATAGGCACAACCTTGTCCTGTCCCCCAGTGCTGTGAGAAGCAGAGATTTCTTGGTTACTCAGTACTCTTATGCAAAAAGCCTGTAAGTACGTGTCTTGTTATAGCTCAGTCGCCCAAACTAAACAGCCTTAGAAATTTGTCCTAGGATTTTTTAAAGAGGGAGGAAATATTGTGATGTTTGTGTTGTTCATTATTTCAATATCAAACTATGTTTATATTTCTCTAAATGAGAGAAGCTGAGAAGACAGGATGATGGGTGTGGTGTTACTGAAACAATATTGTTCCCTTCCCACTTTCCCTCCCTCTCATACACAAGTATTGGAGCTGGCGCCAGTTTTGTAATTTCAAAAGTTTTGAAATTAGAACTAATTTATATTTCTCAGAATGTTAAATGGTATTGAAAAAGCTCACACTGGAGAGCCAAAAAGTCTTCTCATTGAAGATGGGAGGCAGAACGTAATATGAGACTTGGAAAGAAACCGTAGACATCATCCCATTCCAGGTGGGAGTGGACAGATTTCCAGTACTTTTTACGTGGGGGACTTTGACAGTGTGTCACCTCAACTATTCAGAGTGCCTTGTGCTGTCATTTGGGAGGTGACATGAGTTACACTATTAGCAGAGCCTCAAAGTGACTAAGGCATTGTGGTAATGGATATAGATCCCAGCTGCAGTCAGGATCAAATGGAAGATAAATGGGCTTCTGTTATGCTTAGCCCATTTTCCAGGAAGCACACTCCACTCAAGTTTGACGTGCACTTTGATGAGAGGGAGGTTTTGTTTCTTCCTCACAATATGCTGGTACATACCATATGTCTGTCTCAGACTCCCAGGGAGAAGAAAAGATCCAATACAGTGCTTCCAGGCAGACTGGACCTGGTGTCCCAAGGGGGATTTACAATGTACTAGCTTTGCTCCTTCTGAAGGACTAATAACAAAGTACTGTCTTCTATAAAAATGCTTTTGTGGGCGCATACAAATAGACAAATGCAATGTTAACATTAATAACTTGTAGAAAAAAATCTCTTACTTCTTAGGAGCAGAGCTGACCTGTTAATTTTATATCTAACATTGAACAAATGATCAAAAATAGTTCCCTCTTTATTCTTAGTGAGAAGCTGATAAATAAAATGAATAAAAGATTCTTTTGGAACAAGGATTCTGTTTTGTCTTGTTACATTCTCTACCCATAAAAACCCTGTGTCGTATTTAAATTAAGTTTTCTGAGTAATAGGTAATATTTTCAACAAAGAGTACAAGTCAGCAAATCAGGCTTTGATTTTCCCACTTCAGCCTCTGCATAATTTAAAGATTAATAAAATCATCTATCCCAAGACTTTTACCTGTAAGAAAAGGTTTCCTAGTTTGAAAGGAAAACAAAACATTTCTAGACATATTGCAAAATTTCTATCTATCTGCTCCATACCATAAACATAATCCCCACAGGCTGATAAAAAGAAGGTGCCTCTTGCCTGCCATCCAAATGGAAAGTTCAGTTCATAAAGCTGTTATGCATAATTTACATGGATGTTCCATAAAATCTGCTTGGGAGCAACACAGAGGAAAAATTAATTACCTGCTTTTAATACTCATTAAGCGTTTTTTCCCTCTGAGCACGTGTTGCAACTTCAACAGTACATTTCTAAAACTGCAAGAACCCAAGAATGACAGCTAGGTGAGGATTATGTATCATTGCAGAAGGGCAGTAAAGGAATGTTGCTCCCAGGTCAGCTCAGCTCCTGTCTTTGGGCTTACGTGTGGCAGAGAGGATAAGGCAGCTGCAACCAGTTCACTCTCTGCATCCACCCTGCTGTATGGGAAAGGAGAGCATTCCCTTGCTGCTGCTTTTAAGGAAGGAAATGTGATCACTTGTTCCTACAGGTCGAAGGATCTCCTTCCTACCTTTCCAGAAGGGACCATTTCAAGACAGTGCTGCTAAAGAAGTTTTGCAAAAAGTATGTTTTAATCCAATGACCCCAAAAGTATCACTCCTTCTTCTTGATTTCCCTTTACAGAATATGTGGCTTTGTTTAGAATAATGAAACAGCCCACCCAGACATGGGGCATATGCTGACTTAATGGAGTTTGTAAGCATAGCATTTACGGGACAGTTTATTTTTAATCCCTACTCTCTGAACAAACAGGAAATACACACCTTAGACAACACTGTTTTCTTCCCTTCAGACCTTATCTTTTTGAAAGCTCATGGAAACTTTGGGCATCTCTTGGCTGGCTATTAATTGGTCATAGATTTATATGCAGTGATGTTGAGAAGAACAGGAGGAAAAGGTGGGTTAGGTGTAGAATGGTGAAGACATCAAAATTTTTGCTTTGCAAACAAAAATATTTTTATTCCTGAATCAGGACATAAAGTTTAAAACTGAAATACTTTTATAGAAAAATTGCCATGGGTTGAATCATTCCAGCATTATGGAAATAAATACTTTCAAGGATTTTGTAGATTCCATGTCCCTTCCCTGCCTTGCAAGATCTGATTCTGCACCCAGTGATGCTTTGGCGGTCCTGTGATTCCCAGTAGGCGCTACCTCTCTTACTTACTCAGCAGAGAAACAATTTTGCACCATAGGATTTGCCCTCCATTGATGGAGTCTGTTCCATAGGGCAGAGTGGAGGGAACCTGAATTAGAGTTGTCACTGTGCAGTGTGAGTGTCAGAGGGTACCACGTGGACATAGAGGAGGCAGAAGAACTGACAAAAGACAGTACCTGGCAGCTCCTTCAGTGGACACTGTTCTGCCCTAAGCACAGACTGAATAAGGCAGGATGCTGTAAAAATTTGCAGCTGTGTAAACAAAGACTAAAACACAATGCTTGTAGTCAAGGTGTCCAAATTAAGGCAACCTCTGTCATTCCCTGACTCGAGGAAAAGGGTTTACTACATTAGCATTTTCCAAATAATCTTTATTTTTTATGTCAGTTCTTCCTGCCTTTAAAGAAAAGAAAATATTAGAAGGATTTATTTTGTTTAATCCTTTCCTAGCAAAAGCTAATTTATTTTTACAAAGTTCATTAAGGAATTCCTCCTTCAATGACTGTATTCTTCCAATTCTTCTTTAACCTCTTTGCAAATTTTAAAATGTAATTACTTTTATACTAATACCTAAAGACATTTAAAAATAATTAATCCACAATCCATCATCTGCTGAGAATAGTGAGACCTTTTCCTTGATCCCATTGAGCTCATATAGCTATTACTTCTTCATGTGCTACTATTATTTATTATGTTTATAATTTCTTTTTTGTCTAATTGTAGTGCTTTTAAGATAAAATGAACTGAATTAAATATGAAATCACTCTACATCATCCTGACTCAAAGAGACTGGGTTTATAGAGTAAGAAATATAATGAGATTTGTGAAACAATGATGAGAACTTGCAATATTATACAGAATATCTATCTACATGATATTGCTTGGCTTGTAGTAGTCATCCTTAACTTTAGGACAGAAGTTAGTCTTTGGATTTTTGCATGATTTGAATTGAAGTTTAATCTGCTTTGGAAAATAAATTTATTAATAATCACACTTGTGAATGGTGCTGTTCTGTATTTCTGATACATTAGTTTGCAAAGTTCTAAAGATTTCAGAGAGAGCTCTATTTTATTCTCAATATACAATCTATGAAAATTTCAAATTAAAATAAATAGGGGGGGATTTTGATGCCATCTTTAGTTTCAATCATACACAACTTAATTCTTCAGATAGCCCTGAACCAGTTGGTCTTCATTTGCCAAAAAACTGGTTGCTTGTACTTTTGTCTGAGTCAAACCTTTCTAAACAGAAAGTGGGAGCTTAGTGTTTTGTTCAGTTTCTTAGAAGCTCCCAGCAGCAACACATCTAATGAATTCCACTTTCCAGCAAATGTGCACAACCACTTTCCTTCTGGGACATAGGCAGGAGATTTCTTTTCCCTTTCATCTCTGCTAGCTAATCTTGTCTGGTAATAGAAGTGGCCTTCACTTCCAGCTGAAAACAGGTGCAAAGGAATGAGAAGTATGCATGACTGGTAGGTGCTTATTAAAAGTGTTCCAAACTTTCAGAGGCCTTCTTCAACCTGAACTTGATGTGCTTCAGCCAAGTGCTGAAAG
The DNA here is from genome assembly GCA_014706295.1 of Lycocorax pyrrhopterus obiensis. NCBI lineage: Eukaryota > Metazoa > Chordata > Aves > Passeriformes > Paradisaeidae > Lycocorax > Lycocorax pyrrhopterus. Next base: position 68,031,829 of record JACSVZ010000004.1, on the reverse strand, counting down.
CTCAATGCCTTTGATTCAAAATAATAAGCAGTATCATTTTGAGCTTACAGGAAATTTGGTTTGTTTGGAATTTTAGCTGAATATAAAAGACCGGAAAGTTCAGAAACAGGTCCAGTTCTAATAGGCTTGTAAAAATACAAGGAACCGTATTTACTAAGTCAGTCTCCTGGGAAGGTGGGGGGAGAATAGAAGTCTTTTATGTTGATCACCCATTTTTTTGTTTCCAGTCAGGCTAGAGACAAAGAATTGCAAGTAGTCCCGTAATTACTTATTTCTGGACATGACAAGAGCCAGAAGAAATAGTAATATCATGAGAAAGAACCTTTTAGAACACTTTCAAAATATGCTGTGGAGATGTCTTGATGTTAAAACATCACTGTTCCAATAACTGTGGTCAGGAACAGTGCCTCAGTCATACTCTCAGGTCTTAATTCCTTGCCAGCTTCTTCCTTGACCCCAGAGAGCTGGAATTTAAAGTTGTTCTATATTGGATGACATGCACTTCCTCTTTTGAAGGAATGCAGATCCCCTGTCACCATCTATCACTTTATTGTAGAGAGATTTGAGTCCTAATATGTGAGTCATACTTTCCTATTCTACAGAACAGAAAATGCCAACAACTATTTTCTTGTTCAACTTTTTCAGAGCAGCTAGGAAAAAAAATACAAAGCAAGCTAATGGTGTACTTCAACTTGCCTCTGAACAGCAGGTATAATTTATTTAGTCCTTCTTAGAGTCCCAGGTGTGTGACATTATCTGGGTTCTGGGAGGAAACTGTTTCACAGTATGTGAAACATGTCTCACATATTTTTGAAAATATCTGTGGCAAACTGCTGCAGTTTCAGCTGTGAAACTCTATCAGAACAGATTGTAAGGATCATAGAACTTTTTTCCAGGTTGGAAAGGACCTTGAAAGATGAACTGATCTAACCTTTTGGGGGAAAGGGAGACTAGGTGACATTATTAGGCACTCTGAACAAATACATCTCAAAAACTTCCAGAGATGGAGTCTCTATCACATCCCTAGAAAAGTTGCTCCGGTGAGTGATTATTCTTGCAAACTGTAAAAGATGTCTCTCTTACGTGAAGATGAAACTTCTCCCAGTGAAATTTGTACCCATTGTCCCTCCTCCATATGGCTCCGTGTGAAAAGATCCTCTGTCCTCTTTGTAGCTCCCCTCTAAGTATTGGAATACCATGAGGTGCCCTCTGAACCTTCTCTTAGGAAGAAAAGACCTAACTCCTTCAGTCTTTCTCACAGGGCAGGTTCTCCAACATTTTGGTCATCAGACCTCAGTTAAAAAATTACATAAGGCAAGCCTGAAGTGTTTGCCCCCTTGTTGCATAATAATAAAATACCATGAGCCCAAATTAGAAGTTTATGGAAAAAAATAAAGTGATCCAGAGAAGAGCTTTAATTCAATATAATTGCATTAAATATAAAATATGTACATCAAAAGATCCATGGGTTTGCCCCTTATATTTTATTTAGATACAAATTGTCAACATTTGGACCATCACGAGGTTAAAGTAGCAAAGTCAATGCATACAGCAAACATTTCACCAAGTCCCATAGTGACTGGGGAATAAAATCTGATTTGCCTAACTAATGCTCATTTTGTGAAGTCAGTCGGGTACATCGAGGGAGCTGCTGCCATTTCACCCTTGTACGCCATCCAGCTTTCCTGCTTTGACAAGGAGATGTTACTAACCAAGCAAACTGAGGAAGGGAGTGGTTTGGAGAAGGAACCATCTGAAATTTCTGTTGGGCAACTTCACAAATATCCTACGACTGAATTTCTTCTGGTGTGTTTGATGGTGTTGTTTTGGAATTGCTTGCTATTAAAAAAACCTCCATCACTTCAGCTAGTGTAATCCCATTAGTCTGAGATGTTTCTGAGGCTGGAGCTGTCAGAAATATGCTTCAAGTGTGTTTCAGCTTGAGAAGCAGCTGGAACACATGAGCAAATGCATCTGAACGTGGAGGCACCCTCTGATTTCAATTTAAGATGATGTGCCGCTCCATTAAAAGACTTATTCAGAGGCATCCTGAGCTTTTGGTTTGGAAACCGTAGCCCTGAAACTGGATGAGCAATCCATAGCAGACTTTAGTGAACACTGCATCCAAGACAAAATATCGGGAGATAAGTACATATGGCAGCTCCCAAGAACATGTCAGACAGGCAGATGCTGTGTGAAAGGAAGATAAGATTTTTCAGCTTGGCAGCTGGGGATTGTGGTTGTTCATCAGATGAAGAAGCATGAGGAAGAAGTATAAGAAACATTATGTGATCTTACCTCTTATGCACCCGTTTTGCAAAAGCTCCAGAGAAACACTCCCATGCAAACACATTTAATAGTATCCAAAGCTAGGGAACTAAATGTGAATCTAAGAGACTAAATCTGTAGCCTAATTTTCCAAAGTCACCCGCAAGCTCAGCTGGATGTCTGTATTTATTTACCCCCCCCAACCCATCTGTTTCTGAGTAGTCAGCACCTCTCTGTGCAGAAAGGCCCAGGGATATGTGTGTTCTGTGGGGTTGTCTGTTGGCAAAATATTAATTCAGGAAACACCACAATTATTTGACACAGTAATAAGCATGGGAAATGAAGACAGGATGAAAATGTGATCAATCTAGTCATGAACTGGATGGTAGCCATCGGAGTTAATCACAGTGTGGGGAGCTGGGAAGGAGGAGGCAATGCCTGTGATTGAAAGTGGTAAGGAATGAGGAGGAATGCTTTAAAGCTGTGATGAATTAATTCATAGAACTCCCTGATACAAACTCTTATCTGTGTAGAAATTATAAGGTAATCAGCCCCAACACTCCATGGCAAAAGCTGAACAGTAGATGAGGTCTGTGGGACACTTCCACCCTGATGTATTTCTGAGCTTTGTGTGCATTGTGGAACATTTTGAGCCTCACTCTCAACAAACCAAAGAATATCATCTGAGGACACCAGGTTACATGACCCTTGTGATGTCCTTATGTCTTTCATTCCAGGTAGAAATCTGTACTCTCTGGAGCTTATATTTCTGTTTAATATTTTGAATAATATTTTTTCTTCCCTCTACCTGCATCCCAGACACAAAGCCAGGTTCATTTCTGCAGAGAAGAAACAAACCTAAAGGTGTTTGCTAGCTCTCTTTGCTGGCTTCTACTAGCTTTTTTCAGGAACAAAGCAGAAATTTCCTATGCAAACCTTCCACTGAGGCAGTCTTTGGGGTCTGTGAACCTCTTACATAAACCTCAGCAGTGTCTGGTGGCAGTGTATGCACAGCCAGTGCAGGCGCTACCTTCTCACACTGGTTCCTCAGGCCTCCTCCCTTTCCATCAGCCAGTCTTTGTGATTTCAGGCTTACCAGCAACAAATTTAGCAGTTAGTCATCTAGTGGAAGTTGTCCCTGCCCATTGCAGAAGTGTTAGAACTAGATAGTTTTTAAGGCCCCTTTCCACCCAAGCCACTCTGTGATCATTTTATGATCTTCACTTTCTGAAGTTGGTTAAAGAATCATATATGTGTATTTTCCTAGTTACTAGACATGTTGGGAAGCTAAAGTGTTCCATGCTTAAATTATGGATGGTGCACTGCGGCTGAATGGGATGCTAACCTTTCAAATGCTGTCTATGCAAGCTGATCTTGTTAAAAATATTCTTTCTGTCCTCTAATTGATTTGAAGAATAGCTTGAGGCTTTCAAACATCAATATTTCAGGAATAACATGTATGCTCGTTCACAGATAACCAGGCAGCTTTAAAGCAGTTGCAGGCTCAGCCTGAGATGAATGTTTTTCAGTTCATCAGGTGGAAGGCAGTGATGTCTCAGCTAATAAACATGTTTCTCTGTTTCACATAATTAGAATGAACAGGGACTGCAGAGGCCGCTGGCTTCACCAAGATATTCCCTCCATCAGGGAGCAGTTTTCAATTTTCATAAGTTTTGTGAAAAATCAAGAATCTTTGCATGGTCCCAGGGACATTTGCTTGTGCAAATGGACCTTATTCAATTAAAAGTAATGGCATGAGCTATTAGCATCCAGTCCCCAGTATTGAATCATCCTTGATAGAGAAAAATGCCTTTCTTGCAGTCATTCCATAGCTCAAGAAGTTTTTGACTGAAAGAGGTGATAGAGCCCGATATATGTGAAAACTGAGTAGGGTTAGTAACCCCCAGGTTCTGTGTCACAAGTACATCACTCACCACAGGCTGAGCTATGATCTCACAACAAATCTTTACTTTCTGTGAAAAAACAAGTGTCAAGTGTAACAGATTAAAGAAAAAAGCATCCCGCACTGGTGTCTTAGGAACTGCAATCGCTAATTAGCAATAGGCCTGTCATTACAGAACTTTATGGCCTGTCTTTAACTAAACTGGTGTTCAAAAAGGATTTGAGCTTGTATTTTAAAACCTGTAGATAATCGTATGCTTCCCGTTCCTCTAGTGCTGGAAGACAGATCTTTTAAACAATGAAATACAACTTAATATATCCTTGCGACACTGCTGATGGATGACAATGTACAGACATAACATGACAGATCAAGAAGATAGCAGTTATGTTTCTCCTATCCTTCTTTCCCTTCTTTAATCATATTGCTTCCAGTTATGATCCTGCTTAGGTCAGGATTTCTTCTACTTTGGCATGACATTCTGCAGTGTGAATGTGGATCACATTTTGCTTGATTGTGTCTAGAAAAGCAGTATTATTTAGATTTTATTCTTTAATGTAATACATGAGGACCATGGTGTCCTTCCTCTGCAGAAATCAATAGGATTGCTGTAATAAGACCATTTATTTTTACCCTGTCTTAGGAAAAAACCCTTTAAAAATGTTAAGGATGGCTCTAGACAAGTAATTACTAGACAAGTAATTCTCAAAAGAGATATCAGCGGCCTCAACCCACAGAGAACATTTACTGTAAACCAACAAAAACCTCTTCAAACTTCAGGGAATGAACAAATGCCCATTGCTAAGTCCACTTCAGTAGAAGAGAGGATTATTTGATTGAACATGGTGGTGAAGACCAAAGCAAGTATTCCTTAAAAGTGTTTATTGTTTCCTATCAAGCCCTCTGATCCTTTGTATCCAAATTATTCAAGTTCCAGTTTTAGATGTTTCAAGACAGACTCTGATCTTAGTCACATTGCTGTAAATAGGATGTAACTAGAATGTCCTTCCCCTGTAACATCTGTGTTATTAAAATCTGACTTCTTCACAAAGATTGCATTCAGAAAACTGGCAAATGCAAGTGTGATTTCATCCACTATGAATTCCTCTTTGCTGACAGCTTTGTCCCTCACACACTTCATCCTGTAAACAGGGACACTGTTCAGTAACAGGCATGACTTCTCTTTTGGACACCTCCCCAAGCAGCCTGACACATCCTCTCAGCAAACTGTGGCAGCAAACAGGAGCCTCCTTCAGATATTGTCTGTGATATGATTAAATGTCTGACAGTTTCTTTTGATCTTGGCACTGGTGGCCTTAATCACGGATATCCCACCTTGCGTGGCCAAAGAATTACCACTGGTGTCTCTCTAATAGAGCAGTTAGATATTTGGTTCAAATGTATTGGCTTATAATGAACAGATTTGCTTTAGTTCTTGAGGATTTAGAGGATTTTCCTTTTGCTTTATTGCCTGATATTACATTTCTCTTAGCCAGAGTGATATTTTATGCTACTTAAATGACACACTTCAATTTAACAGCCTAAGTACCATTATTATGTCTTTGCATGTCAACAACTGATCCAAAGTGCTTCTTAGAATTTGCTGCCTTTTTTGTATTAGCTGTGCTTCTTCTGCATGACCTTGATAGAAAGGAGCTTACTCCCTGCCAGCAGAAAACAGGTTATTTCAATTGTCATGAAATACTATGGTTGTGCAGAAGGGTTAGGCAAATTCATTCTTTAAAAAGGTTGATTTTTTGTTGTGGTTCTGGAGAAGTAGTATAATTAGCTTTGTTTTACTATTGTGGTATAAATTTGTATTCATTTAACCAGAATCACTGCTAAATTTTAGTCATAGACAAGCAAGACCACTATTTCAGCTGTCACTGAGAATTACAGTCTGACTTGCAGTACTGTACCTCAGGACTGCCTACACAAAAAGGATTTAAGTGTTAAGGCTGCTGGCAGTGTGTGTGGTACCTAAATTAGGTGCTGCTGTCTGTGCTGCATGGGTACTACTACACAGTGTGGGTTGCCAGCCTGATCTCTGGCACTGCTGTATGGAAAAACTCAGCCAGGCACACCTCCTCCGATAGCAATCATTGCCGGGGGGCTTTAACTGGGAGGAGCTGACATGAGCAGGCTTGAGGGTGGGGCTGGGGGCTGGAAGTAAGCTGGGCTACTGCTCCCCGGTGGTGTGAAGGCTGAGGGATTTACAGGCTGCTGTGGAAGGGAATGATGCCTGATGTGGCCACCTAAAAAACAGAGACTAGACAGGAATAAGGGAATAAAGGAAGGTATTTATTTGAAGGGCCTTCAAAGGTACACCCTGGGCAGGCCAAAGGCTACACCCAAGATGGACCATGAGTCATGAGTTCTTCACACTTTTATAAGTATTGTTCATTTGCATGTCAGGGTTAATTCTCCAATTAAAGCTTCAGTTAATGATGTACTTTCTCTAAGCTTACCCCCAGTCTAAAGATGTTGGTTTACACGTTTTGGGCCTAGGACAATCTGGGTGTCCTTGGAGAGCAGGCCTGGAGAGGCTTTGTTATGTCTAACCAGCATGAGAGAGCAGCAGCTAACAGGCTGCAAGAAACTTCAGAGTTACACACCAGGCAGTACAGGATTTGAAAAATATGAAAGTTAAAACCTAAGGCATCAGGAAAAGTTTGGTATCTAGGGAAGGTTCATATAAAAGGCACATCTCAAGGGTCTACACCCTAAATAAAGCACAAGTCCTTTTGTTGATGTAGCCAAATACTTCCATGTCAAGTTGCATCATCAAAAGCTGTCAAGAGGAAAATGAGAGAGTCATAACCTCTTCCATGCTGATCCAGGACATAATTTTCTATCCATGCCCTAAGAGTACCGCTACTGATATTCAACTTTACTCTCCAGTATTCAATTGATCCTTTTAAAATTACACTGGCAAAAAACCTGGCATAGCCCAGAGCAGGACCTGGCCCTCTGTTGCTGGAAAAATAAAAAAGGAGGTATCTCTTAGCAAAGAGATAATGAGAAGATATTGCTGTGTTGGTTTTCACTGGCTTGGGATAGTTCTGTCATCTCACTGAATGTATGGGGGAAAAGTGGTGTTATTTGAGAGAGGCAAGACCTGATTGATGTGTCACTGTTGCAGAGCCATGTTTAGAGCAAGCTCCAGGTGTTACAAATGTTAATGTCTCTAAATAGGGGAATATATTTAGATTGTTTGTGCTAGTAGGTATTTTTAATGGGAGTTTATGTTATTGTTTCTTCTTATTTTAGTAGTGACTGTCACAGTCCTGGTTAATTCTTAGTCAGAAAATTTCCTTTCGGAGTGTCACTTCAGGCTAAAATAAAATCCTTTTTCCATACAGAGCTTGTCTTTTTTTTTTTTTTAAACAGCAGAATAGGTACAATGGGCTATTCAACTGAATTCTATTGACTCCGTAGATTCAAGTCTTAATGTTCCTTTTTTATGATCTCCTCCTTTTCATTTTAGTATTGTTCTGCTTTTCCTCTTTTGCACTGTGCATATCCTATTTTGTTCCACTGAAATAATTTTGTAAGAAATCCTTCATCAGGATAATGCTGTCTATTCAGTCATCACAGGCAGAGTTTTGTTCTGTGAGCTTTGGCTAGCTTACATCCACACTCCTACACTTCCAGTGATTACTTCCAGTGCCAGCTGGGATACCTATTGGTGAATTCAGAGCTGATTAACTGAACAAGACTGTTGTTGCTCCAATTAACCTACTCCATGTTTCAAGAGATTTCATTTTTTTTCATTAAGGAAACAAGAAGTGGAGGTAGAGACTTTCTTTAGCCAAATTGCTCCATCCTTTTCCCCACAGGGGAAAAAAAGTCAATTTGGTGAACAAACAGCAATCATTACTGGACATCTGTGGCTAATAACTGGGACACGACAGAAATTTGAGGGCTGGATTCTTAACAGCACATTGTGTGTTTTACTTGCATATACAAAGCTCCTACCCAGCAGACTGTGAAAAGAAAATTTCCTTTAGCTGGTTCAGCTAAAATTTGCTGGTTTTCTACATGGTGAACAAATGTGTTAAATAATTAATGTAACCATGAAGTTGCTGTGCTTAAATGCCAGCTTTCAAAATCAATATACTTTGCTTCACGGAAGTGTTTTACTTGTGTAATTTACAAGGTAGGACTGCGACTGACCTCTGTGGGAATGCAGAGAAAGTAATGTTTCTGTGAGTTTCCCCCTTTCACCCTCTCTATAGGAAGAAGTAAACAATTGCATTCCTTGTCTTCTAGCACAATGCTGACAAACAAGCTCTGGAGAAACTTGGTCAGCAGCACAAGAGGTTAACACACCCAGAGGCTCACTTCATCCCTGTATTGGTTATTTCTACTCGCACAGCTCGGTCAGCAGACGGGAACATACATCCACACCAGAATTGTCCTGGGAAGGAGAGCACACGCACACTCAGCATCTCTGTGTAGATTCAGGGTCCTGTTCAGGGGGCCTGGATAGATCAGCTGCATGAAACTCAGTTCAGCCTCACAACCTCTTCCTGAGGTCGTTGTGAATGTTGGTGCTTGAGGCGGCAGGGTGACAACCAACTGCGTGTCTGGAAGCAAAATAAAACACAAGTCTCTGCATTTTATGGTGGAGTTACATCCCGGAACCACTGAGCCGCTTCTTTACTTTAAAATGTTGTTAATGTTTCAGTTAAGTAGTAACAAAGGTTTGCAGGGTTTCAAGTAGTGATGGTAGTGATAAAAATAGCTACTGATGTCACAGTAAGCTCTCAGCCTTTGTTGGGTTTATGTTGCCTTCCCTTTAGGGGAAAAGACATTGATCGGAAGGAATACGAAATAAAAGCTTTGTTTGCTAAAGAAGTATGTTGGTGTTAAGGGTTAATTCATACAGCTGGCCTGGAACAGACTATTACTGATTCAAAGGAAATGCTTGGTTTCAATATCAGTTTTTGTTCTGATTACAAATAAAATTAAAAAGAACAATCTTATGACTAATTTAGCTGATTTTGGTGTCAGCTTATGTCTGCTTTGTTCTGGAACATTTTTGCACCTTGAGTCATGAACCAAAGTGCTTCGGATGTCCAGCTCCAGAAAACCTTCCTCCAAGGGCTTGCTGCTGGGACAAAGACCTTATGCCTCCTGGTTCCCCTTAAGCTCATCTGCCTGTGGTTCATTGGCTTTTACCAAAACTGAGATGCTTCCATATAACATTTCAGTCTTTTAGCTGAAACTGTTCCATTAAAACACTTCCAGACACCTCTGTTTATTGACAAATGCACTGTTTGTTTATTGGCACACTGCTGTTTCACCTCTGACTATAGTCAAGAATTTAAACCCCATCAACTGAAAGTTCTTGCATTTGTATTGTCAGAAACTCCAACTTCACCAAAACCCTCCACCTAATAGAGGCAAATAGCTTATGCCTTGTTCTTAACGAGTTAGAGCCTTGCACTCTGTAGCTGATCCTCCACAAGTCTTGTCATTTAGGCACACTTCATATATGAGGTCAATATCCAAAGCTCTCTATTTTTAGTATCAACTATTTAAATACAGGATCTAGATTGATAGATTGCACCAAAACAACGAAGCTACACTATAATTATACACTATTAATAATATAATTTGTAGCTATTTTTAAAATGCATCATTGTGATTGTGAAGCAGATGTGAAAAGGCAATTTTCTGTCTTCTTTTCTGTAGAGTAGGTAAGGAGTTCCAATATGTGTTTCAGAAGCTGGAATTCCTCAGATTCAAGTCTCTTGTCCATATGATTCAAAGCAGTCAGGTGATATTCATGTTTTTGGATTCTAGCTGACAGCTTCAGCTCTTACTGGACAGCTTTGGGAAAAGTAGATGATCACTGGTCCATTTCTTTTCTGAGACCCTGTTGCTGTGAAAAGCTATTCAGTGTTAGAATGAGGAGAGGAGGAAAAATGACTTCACAGACAGATGGGTAAGGTAAATGGGACCTTCTCTTGTAGCTCCTATTAACAAATGAATTTGTGCTTTGAGATGGTGTTGCAACATTTTTTTTTTAAGATATAAGGATCCAGTTCTTGGATGTTCCCTGCAGCAAATACACTGCCTGTTTAATAACGTTAATATGATAGTCTCAGATATTCTATTGACTAACCTTGAGGGTGCAAGTGCACACTGAGGTTATATTCTCTATCTTTCACCCACTGTGTTCGCTTATAATCTCTCCCTTCAGGCACACCCTCCTTTCAAGACACCTTCTCTGTCATAGTCACAAAAACTCTTCACACCAGAAATGAAGTCTTCTGTGATTGAGCATTGTGTCTGACATATCTGTGCACTGCAACACCATAAATGAGCATAAAGTCTGTGTGCATTATACGTATGGAGGGGAAGGACCATTTATGCCATTTTTTGGGACAAAGTATGCCCGCTACAAAAATGGAGAAAACATGCCTTGAGACACAACACTGCAAAGTGAATTGTGATAGCAAAGGATTTCAATGCAGTCAGAGATCTTACAGCTTTCCAAAGGGTTTATTTAACTTTCCTATCAGTGCAGTAGCCTGTGGTGATAGCATCAGTCAAAACATGATGCTTCTCCTTTTCCGCTACATCTCCCTGCCTTTCACACCACCTCCCCTGCTCTGGTCCAAATGGCTCAGAGAGGCAGCATCAATGGATGTGGCCAATGAAGTACTAAAAGGCTCTTTCCCTGCACCATAATATTAAAACCTCAGGGGTGTGAGGAAAGGAAAGTCGGCTGCTGTCGTCAGTGATACAGACTGGGGGTCCCTGCTGGCCTGTGCCTGTGCCCTGCTGTCAGCCCAACTCTTCCTGTCCCCTCGAGAGAGCGCTGGGCCGAACCAGCAGGGCCGTCCGTCACTAACAAGTGGGGTGTAATGACTTGCTGTGCCTCTCACAAAGGCAGAGAAAGAGGGAAGAGGCAGTTTAAATTTCACCAAAGCTGGGGCGGTGTCAGGAGAGGTTTAATCAGACAGCAGACTCTCCTGATTGCATATTCCAGTGTCAGCTCCCAGGCACAGACAAGCTGATATTCTGGGCTCTCCCTGAGGTTAGTCTGGAGTCAGTCAAAATATAAAACATGAATATGGAAAGCAGTAATCTCTTCCTTGCCAGATCAGAAGCATTTAAAATCGAATGCCCTGCTTGACAGTTCTTTCAACATGGTCTTGTGTTCTGAGAAGTCATTTATTTCTGTATTTTGCTCCTGTAAATATGTAATTAATACTGCTGCTGTGTTTAGGATTCAGCAGGGTGTGTGAATCTCTGTGATAGGAAGCTAACAAAAGCACAAGGGCTAAATCCTGATTTCAAGTAGGTAGTAACACAGTGACCCAACACAAAGCAGAGCCTCTTTGGAAACCAAAACCACAGGAGACATCATCTTAAATGAAATGTTAGACTTTGTTTTAAATGAAATGTTATTGTCTGTGTGAAGCAGACTGTCTCCACTGAGGCATGAAACAGTTCCCTCATGGAAAATCATTCACTGACATCTTTAAGGGACTGGGCTTTAAAATTTCTATCCCTTTATAATTGAGTATTCACAGAGAGCTGGTAAGAAATTAAGTTACAATTGTATTTACACTTATTATAAAATTAAAATTATATTGTTCCCTGTCTCTACTTGGCCTCACTGTATATCACTTGCTGCAGGAGTCCCATTGCAGTGAAATTAGAGTCACATTGAGCTTGCTCTCAATGTGTGCAGCAAGAAGGTTACTGCGCTAGATAACTCCAGAGATAACTTTTCCCACAGTTGCACTGCTTCCTGAGATCTGTTCCAAAGTGATGTGTCAGAAAGAAATGTGACATTTTTTTCCTGGCTGTGTGGCAGCCTGAGATAATTTTATTTACTTCTGCGAGAGTCCATGTGTTACACTTCACTGTGTAAGCTGAGTGCTGACACTGGGACAACCTCGTGGTATTTCCAAACTTTATGGACTTGAAAATAACTCAGTGCACAGGAATGCATTTACAGAGATAATGTGTTGTCCAGTTGGAGGTACTTAAATGTAGGCACAGTGAACATCTGCAAAATGTAGTTGTAATATTGCAATACCTTACTGAACAGCTGTGGCAGAATAAAATTGCAGAATTTATAGGCTTTATTTTGGGGATGCAATATACACTTTTTATTGAGCCTTGGGTATACTCAACACAGAATGCTCCCATGAATGGAAGTTACATACAAACACTTAGGAATAAAATAAATATGTTATAAGGCCTTTACCTTGAGTACATAGGAGTGGATACAGCCAGCATGATCAGAGGCTGCAGGGTTCTGCAAAAATGCTGTAGCCTTCCTTTTGTTTTGCATTGTGCCATGGCAGTGCGTTCTCTGCACTGAAGGGCAGATGCAGTAAAAATACACATTCATAATATCTGTGTAATTTTTCAGAAAATTCCCTGCAAAGCTGGGCAACATGGTGCAGTGAATCTAATCAAAACAGTGTGGATGATGATTGATGGTATGAGACTTCAGAGGAAATACCGTTGTTCAATAGGAGTTCTTGCAGCTGAATGTTGCATACAATAGTTAGTTAGTAACTTCCAGGTGAAAATCTTTCTTTGTTGGGTGGGAACTGTTAGGAACTCTCACCAGTAAGGACTGGCTTAACTAGCCTTGGAATGAAACATTGTGACTCAAACATTTTGCAATCAGGAATTGCTGCTCTTAACTTCCCAGTTTGCATTTTGGAACATCAAAAATCTTCCATATTTACTCTTACTCTAGATTCTAGGCATTGGTTGCCAAATTATTTCCTTCCAAAATTTTATTAATCTTCTCCAGGCTTCTCTCAAAGGAAGACTTAGGATGGACTAAACTAAAGCTGACAAAATGTTAGAGAATGCTTTCATGATCAGGTGTCTGGCAAACAAAATGGGTGATGAAAATCAGTGTTGGTATGGTCAGAGTTAGGTGCATGGGAAGAAAACACTGTGGTTCTGCATACTTAATGATTGGCTTTTTCCAGCTGGAAGAAGGGATAAGTGGTTACTGTGGACAGCTTTGTGCCAATGCCAGCTCCATGCCCAGTGCCAGCCAGAGAGGTTATGGGAAGGTGGAAACAGCTAGGGAAGGAAAAAAGAATCAAACCGAAACAGAAAATAGTTTTGTACCTTCCTGAAAATTGATACATGCTCTGTGTCCCAAAATGTTGGCTCTGCAGTTTTCCTCTCACAGAGAATCAGCAATGGAATGGGGAAAAGTACAGGAAAAGGTGACTGGTGGCTTCCGTAAGGGGACAGAGAAATACACTAATATTTTTCAGTGTGGAAAAAAATTATCAAAGGGAGAGATGACAGCAAAAACCAACATCGTAAACTGGAAATGTTATTTACTGCTTTTCATAAGAGAGCAAATAATAGAACCAAATTAAATAAGACAAAAGGTCTGAGACAGTCAAGAGTACTTTTCTCTGTCAAATTTCAAGACTGCATAAACATACTGTCACTGGACTAGGTACCATTATTGTAGCTTTTTTTATATTTGCTGTTACACTTTTTTAGGAACTTTGGAATTACAATAAAGTTACTGTATGAGGCAATAAGACATTTAATCAATTCAGCAGTTCAACTCGAAATTAAATTTACCCTGTGAAAACATGCTTTCCAAAATGAAGCTGAAGAAATGAAGTTGAAGTAGCTTTTAACCAATTTCAAAGCAGCTCAGTCTGAATGTGTTGCTGTAGTGCTCCCTTGGAGTCTTAAACTGTGTTCACAGTGAATGGCCTGAAATTGCAAAAATTGATTCAGTTCAATTCACATGCTCAGAAAATTTATTCAGTCAAAGCACTTCTCCATGCTATTTCCTATAATGAAGGGTTTGGATCTGAAATATAATTGTTAAAGAATGAAATAAGTTTTCATTGAATTTTTGAACACAAACAAGAAAATTGCTCTTTTTTGCTGTAAACACTTGACTTTATATTGTCTAGTTAATGCATTGGATACACTTGCCCTACCTGGAAGAAATTCAGTGCACCTCTCTATCTTGTCCTTAAACTTTGCATGAGGTTTTATCAACACAGAAAAGTCAGTGTGCAGTGAGATTTGGGTTCCTTTGTGAGTTTTGTATTACTTTACCTTCCTACATGACTATTTGTAGCAAATATGAGGCATGTGCAAGGTTGCTACCCCATTGCAGAGTGGAAATGAGATGTTTTGCACTTAGCAGACAGTATTATATGCTTATGTATCAGCCTGTAAAGGAGTCTTGTGTAGACTCCAGATCTTCCCTGAACACTGAATTTCTTAGATATTGCAAACCTTAAAGCAAGGAAAAGAGACACAAGACGACACTATATTAAATGAAAATAACAAATTGAAAATACTGATTAGACAACGCATGAACTACTGCCCTTAAATCAGAGATAAAACTGTTTATAAGTCCTGACACTATATTATGAAGTGAAAAGAAAGTTAGCCAGTTAACCAGGCAGTTCATAGTTTTTGTTTACCAAACACCTTTTGTAACTATGAGTTATTATTTTCTGTTTAAGTCAAGCAGCTCTTTGATTGTCCTGACAAACAATCATGAGAGAGTCTCAAATTTTCTTTTTTGTCTGATTTTTTCAGACAAAATCCTCCTGTAACAGAACTGTATTGTGCATTCCTCTATTCTGCATTGTAGCCTGTGCTGAGAAAAGGATGGGTAGAGTACTTAAATAGTCCAGGGAACAGAAACCAGAAATCTCATTCCTAATGGAAGGAATGCAGATTTACACCTAGAACTGCTGTCTGTTACACACTAAAGGGGAAATTCTAAGTTTCAGTACTATTTTGGAGATCAGTTATATTTTGTGTGGGAAAAAGACACTGGGTGAAACCCTGGCTTTGAAATCAGAACCCGGATTCCTCTTCTGCTCAATTCAGCATATTAACCTACCACTAGGTTATGGCTCCAGGATATCTCCTCCTTCCTGTCTCTCTAGGTTCCTAAACCTTGAACTCCTTTTTGCTCAGTTACACAGTTTTCACAGGGGTGGTGGAGAAATTACCATACAGCTGGGTATCAAACATTAGCTCTGCGGGGACAGAAGATGTCTATCAAAATTCCTTTCACCTCTAGAAAGCTTGCATCCCAGGTTCCTCCCAACTGCCAGGCATGTATTTCAGGTACTGAGCTCTGTGCAAAATGTGTCTTCTTCTCACCATTCTTTAAAGCAAAGCCAATCCAAACAAAGTGAGTTTCAACAGGTCTTTTTGGAGCTTTTAAGTTTGAGTTGTGGCCAATGCCCCATGAAGAAGAAATCATGGGATCCTCTTTAGGTCACCTATAACTGAAAAGTGCCAACTTTAGGTGCCCTTTGGGTTAGGCTGTGAGTGAGAGAAGGCGTGCGATCCATGCTGACGTTTAGATTGCAGTCGTGATAAGACCAGGACATACATATTGTTAAAAGTTTCCAGAGTTTTTTTTTAAAATAAAGTCCTAGATGAAAAAGGAAGTGAACATTTTTTCATTCAGTTTTAAACTGCAGTATAAATATGTAGATATTTGACAAAACCAGAGAGACACATAAATTATATGGGAGACATGGAAGTGATAAGGAGATGTGAAATCCTTACAATCATGCAGAAAAGCAATACTTTAGTTGCCTGATATTAAATAAGTAGAAAATTAGTCAAGAAACCATTTTAAAGGTGAGTTATATTGAGGTATAAAACAGTCCTCCTAAAAAAAAGTAGTGGAAAAACCTTCCTTTGGGAATTTTAAAAGCAATCTGGAGAAATGGTAGAAATATAGTCTTAGCCACTGACTTAAAAAAGTGGGCAGACTTGGTGACCTACTTAAAAGATAAGAAATGACAGGATGTGCATTGTGGTCTTGCAATGACATGCTTTGGTGCCTTTAAAGGTAAGACAGAGTACACAAAGCTGTTAAACATTGTGGTGTGTCACTACTAGATTTTACAACCCTTAGATGCCCTCAAATCTTGTTTCTAAAATATTAATTTCCAAAGGTAAACTGTCAATTATTAGAAAGAAAAATATTCCCCACAGAAAGCAATGACTTTTTTTCTTTTTAATGCACTATAAGATCGTATCAAGGGAAATTGTCTAGACATGGTTTATTTGACTAATTCTCAATGACAATAAGAATTAACGAGTTAACCAAAATGTAGTGGAATGCAAATATTTAATATTTAAGGCTGAAACTGAAATGCATGTAGGAGGAAGGGCTGCCTGGGAGAGAGGACTTACAACCCCATTAGGTCTTCCTGCTACCTTTCTCCCTGACACTATTGCTCTCTGAATGCAGAAAGCATTAGAGAAATAGTATAGAGATGATGGGGCTATTTAGTGACTGACATCTTGCAAGCTTAAGAGACAGAATTTTCTTATGAGTTTCAGGAGTGGGTTTTTTTTCCCCATTTTCAAATGTCCCTCCCCCCAGCTTCCTACCCGGATGTCTGTGTGCTAGCTGCCTGAAAGAGAATGCAGGTGAACGTCAGAGGTCCTCATCAAGAGATTTGCGATATGAAAATACCTGTGCACCACTACTTCAAGCAAGGAGAGTGGATAACATTTCCTAGTGGCACCTTCACTGTGCTTGGGGATATGGTTCAACGATGCACATGGTACTGCCAGTTAATGCTTGGACTCTATGATCTTAGAGGTCTTTTCCGAGCTTAGCAATTCTATGATTCTATGATTCGAAGTACATTTCTAAGTGTTTTATTAACAATTATTTCCAGAAGTGAGCTTAGTCCTTGACTTGAGAAAATAAAGTGAAAAGCTAATGATAACTCTTGGTATAAATTAAATGCTTATTTTTACTCCTTACCAGCCATGACCAACTCCTTTGTTGCCAGTTCACCATTTCCAGTGGTGTGTCCTGAGTCTCTGTGGCTCCCTATGGGCTTTTCCTCTCCCTGAACCCAAATGAAATTTGAAGTACGCACTACTTTAATTGCTTGCCAACTTGAAAGTGTATGTCCCAAAGGCCAGCCTCACACAGGCCCACTTGTACGAACAGACCTGACAAATCACCTGTGTTTCTGAAAGATTTAGGGCTAATTACATTTTTGTTTACTTTGTTACTTAAGTAGATTTAATATCCCTGGACACTTCATGGCACCTTGTATTTTTTTTAAAGGGTGACTTTCAAAACTTTGTTATACTTATTAATTGAAGTATTTTCATTCCTGACAAAACATTTGCAATTACAAGGAAATTTTTTCATTTTCTAAAAATACTACTGCACTGAGAAGGGATAGGAACTATACCAGGATTTCTGCAGGATTTAATACTCTTTGTGCTAAACAGGCAACTATTCAAGTTCATTTGGCATTTTACATGTGAGAAAGAGAAACTTGGAAGGTAGCTAATGTTTTTCAAAAGCAAAATTATTCAGATTCCATTTCCACCTTAATCCATCAAAGACTCGATTAAAAAAAAAACACACCAAAACCCATACTGGCAATTTTTGTTTTAAAGTTTTTTAAATCTTCTATGAACCCATATGCTTCTTTATCTACGTAGTTGTGCCTGACAGAAGCAGATCCGTGGAATATCTAAGCAGAGCATTGAAATTTCATCATTATTTGTTCAGCGTGCTGGTCAGTCATGCTGCATTTGTATTTCTTCCACACAGAGAGGAAGGGTTGTATATGCAATCAATCCCCATCATATTCTGCTGATGTTAATTCTCCTGCATATTCCATTTTCAATGTCAGCACAGTCTCCACTGTGTCACTTGAAACCCAACTTTTTCTTAAAATGTGTTACATTTCCTCCTATGAGCTCACCACACATCCACCTAAATACCTTATCCAAAATTTAATTGAGATTATAATCTGGTGACTTCATTATGAACTTGACTTCTCTTTCAACAGGTCTGTTGGATCCAGTGTTGGCAGAAGCTGCGTTTTCATCATTCAGACTGACTGGGTGGTGCTAATTTTAATTATTTCCTTTAGCACTGTTTTACTGCAAGCCTATACACATATCACACGAGTACAATAGCTGCCATTTCTTTCCAGCTGTCCTTAAAGCATATATTCCTCTCATTACCTAACCGTTCCTCATAGTTAGATAAACAATTATATTTTCTTGTAGATTTAAGTATCCTCTGAATGCCCCATGTAAGGTATGTAATAAGCAAGATATTTTTGAAGTTGTTTGTATGGGAATTCTCAGAATTAGGAGGCAAAGAACTACATTTCTCTATAAAGAGAATGTAAACACAGAGGCTACCCAAGAGAAAGGACAGGAGGAAAATGTGGAAATTCCTTGTCACAATATGGAGAAACCAAACATGTCTTAGTATTCAATAACAAGATTAGGTTTAGTAAACCTAAAAATCTATTAATATTCTGAAACAATTAGTTACAATTATATCTACTAAAGAAACCCAATAATGATTTGCCTGTGTTAATTCTGGTAATATAACTGCCTAAGATATAATCATCAAATTATATATTTATATAAAAATACAAGGTTTTGGTAAAGGCTCCACTTTGGCATTTGAATAATGAAGTTCTTCTCTTTGCAGGGCTTAGTCATTAGCACATTCCATTCAGTTTTGGGCCAAAAGATGACCTTGTCTGAGCATGCCCTGAGAATATTAGTATTTCCAAAGCAGAAGGAGTCAAGCAATAGTTTGGGGACAGAATTTTGAAGCTACCTCTTATTGGAAGTTATCTATAAGAAGTCCTGGAAGAGAAGGACCTGGACTTGCATTTCAACTCACCCCAAAAAACAGGTTGGAGCATGAAAAGGAAGAGGTACCAGCAGATCTGGCCTTCTGTGAGATAAGGTAAGGACACAGGATTTGCATAGAATGATACTGACAAGGCCACAAAGCACCTCATCAGCTTGTCAGCTGCACACTGCAGAGGAAGAGGAAACTTGGAAGGTTTTCTATGTAGTAGGTATGTACATGCTTCTATCTCTTTCCAGAGATTTTCAGTGGTATTTTTTGCATTTGATAAATACACTTTCTAGTTTTCTTTCATCTTAACCTCGCTTGCACTAAAGGTGATCTCAATATGACAAGAAAATTCATAGGCTTTTTATTCCTTGAAGAAGAAATTCTTAAAAGTAGCATAATGACCCGTCTCATGAACGGGACTGTATTATCTCATGTTGATCAGCTTTCGAATGATATTTCATGGAATATCTAAAGTATAACAGGATGTGCCTCTGTACAGAATGGTTTGGGAGTTGTCAATTCAGCTGTTTGCTGACTATAAATGTTTTGAGGGCTAACATTATGTAGGAAATTTTCTTTTGCAGCTCAACAGTGGTGAGTGTGCCTCAAACATATGGAACCAAAGGAAGTATGCAGCCAAATTAATCTAGGAAATCTAGTGTCAGTTACAAGGCCAAGACTCCTGTGTATGGGAAAGAGATTTACACAAGGCAGAGGAATATCCCAGTTGCAGAGTAGATCACATCATACACAAATCACCTTTGTGGGTCTCAGTTTCCACTTGCTATGACAAAATTTCTTCAAAATATATAGGATGCCATGGAGACTGAGATAAAGCCCTTAATCCTTGCTTTGCTGGTGCTGACAGAACAGATCTCTAGACATACAGGGGATGTTTACATGCAGGAAATGGGACTGAGGTGCACAAAGGGATAAAATGTTGCATGTCTGTAGCCGTCCAACTTCTTATGATAATGTAACAGGATATTAATTTGCTGAACTGGCTTTAATTCAACTTCAAAAATATGAGCTTTAGGGCATGCTTATCATGAAGCACATAACCTTACAAAAAATACAAAACCAGCGAGTGGTTTTATGCCTGGAATAGAAGAAAGTTGGTTTAGAAAAGATTTATAGCCTACAGATTAACTTCACAAATGTAAAGAAGTGTGAGCCTTTTATCTTCTATGCACTTATATTAAAATGCTGAGACAACCCTGAGAATCTTCTTGGGCAGGGTTCCATTTCATTTTTCTTCTCTTCTACTTCTCGTTCCATATGCGTCTAGTGCCATATGCTTCTTCTGATGTTCTTACTGAACACGAACAATTTTTATGTTAAAGTTGTACCATCAACTTGTACTTGGCTGTTTTTGGTTTGTATAGGTCACAGATTACTGATCTACCTCTGTACAGCAGGAATGGTTCAGAGAGGTATGTTAGCTAAAGTGTGGTGTCTCATGGACTGCTGTCAGTACGATCTGGTGCCAGTCCTGACTGGTGACCTTTGGAAATGTTGTGCTGTTGCTCTGAGGTCATAGGCATGTCTCAGCTGCAGGGAGTGCTAACTGGCATGCACTAAATCAAGGGGATGAAGGGATATTTTCCTTTACAAGTTTCACACCTAGCAGAGTGCCTCCCAGACTAATTCCAGGCAGAGCTACCATCCTTGTTCTCTTCCTCTGGGTGTCAGAAGGCTCCTGTGGTGGGGCCAGCCCTGGTAAGAAGAGGGGGTGGTGTTACTGGCAGCCCCAGTAAGGGGCTCACCAAGCATTAACAATGCTGCATTGCACCCAGTGAGCCAAGCAGACCCAGACTGACTTCTGATGAAGCCGAGGGTATATCTGTGTCCCAAGTGCCCAAGGGGACACTGCGCTACTCTGCCACTCAGGGCTGTACATGATTTGGGATAACTGAGCCCCCAGAGTAGGAACATCTGACTGAATTAACAGTTTCTGTTGCCTAATTATTCGCCTTAGTAATATTCTGAATTGCATTGTTGCATATTCCTGAAAAATCTGCAAAAATAGGCAACAAATGCCAGATGCAGAACACTTATATTTTAATGCAGTGTATTTATTTATGACTGTAAATTAAGGATAAGACATTAAAAAAAAAGGAAGACTTTTCATTGATTTCAAAGTGTTCGTGAACTTCTCTTTCTCTCCTCCTTGTAAATAAGATATTTGAGTTACTCTCTCCAGAGAGATAAATTGATGCTAATGCTGAAAGACAAAATAAAGTAATTATGTTTTCAACACGTTAACTTAGAGATGGTCTCTTAGGGGCTAACACATTACTTGCAATTTTACTTTAAAATGACTTTGTAATTGACTACTATTAATCTGCTTCATTTGTAGGTTATGTATACTAAAGAGATGATACAAATAGTTGTTTCTATTGATAAACATTCAATTGCCAATAAAACTCAAGCTCAAAACTGATGAGACTCCTTTTTAGACAGCACTCCGATTAATCCAGAAGGAGTTGATTCCCAAAGCATCCTCTGCAGTCATTAAATAGTATCTACTTACTGTGGAATTTACTGATCAGGGCAATTAATCTCTTAGAAACATCTGCTTTGACTCAGAGCACATACCTCTCATGAATAAGTTAGAGAAGCATTTCTCTGGCTTTACGTTATTAGGCCTCAGTTTAAAGTCAACAAAGTTACCCACTGATTTATAAGACTCTGAATTAGGTTTTTGGCTGCTGTGCTAAATAGCAGGGAAAACTATACCTCATCAGTCCTGTACTGTGTCTGGAATATGATCGTGCTAACTGTATGTAGGGCTCATACTGCTTCCTACATCTGGATAATCCAGGGCAAGGGAAGGCTTAGCTGTGTTGTACAATGGAAAACAATGGATAAAACAAGTACATCAGGGTCTGTTGTGGATGATACAGAAATACTGCCACAAGGAACCATGTTTCTGTGCTGGGCTGGCATGACTCAGGCTATTCTCTAACACTCTTGATTGTCAGCTTAAGCTTGCCCACAGATAAAACTTGGATCCAGCAGAGTCTTTTACTCAAAGCTCTGTGGGAAAGTAAGTATTGTAGTCCTGGGTCTGTTCCAGCCCCAGAAGCAGTAAAGCTGTATTCATGGTGTTCTTCATGTATTAATAAACACCCAGCTGGACATAAAGCTTTGTATCCCTGGCATGGATGTTCAAAGAGCACATTACCTGCTCAGAGAGAAAGGAGAGGTTTCCAAACACAAATATGTGTATGTAATGGACAGGGTACGTTAACTTGGAGTTATATATGGAATTTTTAGACTACAACCTCCCTGGGATGCTTATTGACTTCTTTATTGTTAGCAGAAAAAGAATTCTGGCAAAAAAAAAAAAAGAAAAATTGTGATTTCATCACGTATTGAAAAAACCCCCTGTAGTATCTTCAAGATTTGAATAGGCTTTTGCGTTACTTTTGTTGCATATTGAAAATGGTTAGAATTTTGGTGTTTGACAATATCACTTTGAATATTTTATTGCATTTCTGTAAGAAGACCTGAACCAAGATGTTGGAGAATAATGGGAAAAGAAAATAAACCACAGACAGTCAGAAAAAATTGAGGAGTGTACACTATAGTTGATGATATTTGGGTCAGTTCAAGTTAGGCTGGGGGATGAACACATCAAGAGCGGCCCTGCTGAGAAGGACTTGGGGGTGCTGGTGGATGAGAGGCTGGACATGAGCCAGAAACATGTGCACTCACAGCCCAGAAATCCAACTGTATCCTGGGCTGCATCCAGAGCAGTGTGGGCCGCAGGGCAAGGGAGGAGATTCTGCCCCTCTGCTCTGCTCTCCTGAGGTCCCATCTGGAGCACTGCAAACAGCTCTGGAATCCCCAGCACAGAAAGGACATGAACTTGCTGGGAGAAATCCAAAAGAGGGTCACCAATATGTTTAGAGGGATGGAGTACCTCGCCTATGAGGAAAGGCTGAGAAAATTAGGTTTGTTCAGCCTGGCTTTGGGTGACCTTTTTGCTGCCTTTCAGTACCTCAATGAAGCCTACAAGAAAGATGGAGAGGGACTTTTTACAAGAGCATGTAGTAACAGGAGAAGGAGGAATGATTTCAAATTGAAAGGGAGTAGGTTTAGATTAGACCTCAGGAAGAAATTCTTTACTATGAGGCACTGGAACATGTTGCCCAGAGAAGCTGTGGATTCCTGGCAGTAGTCAAGGCCAGGCTGGATAAGGCTATGAGCAACCTGGTCCAATGGAAGGTGTCCCTGCCCATGGCAGGGGATTGGAA
Organism: Lycocorax pyrrhopterus obiensis; assembly: GCA_014706295.1. Classification (NCBI taxonomy): domain Eukaryota; kingdom Metazoa; phylum Chordata; class Aves; order Passeriformes; family Paradisaeidae; genus Lycocorax; species Lycocorax pyrrhopterus. Next base: position 68,008,740 of record JACSVZ010000004.1, on the reverse strand, counting down.
CTGTATGATCTTTAAGATTCCTTCCAACCCCAGCCTTTTTATGATTTTATGGTTTAATCGTGTTGATCGGTTGAACCACAGCCATTTGGATTCAATTAAGATAATTCTGAGATTATTTGTACTGATACTATGCTAATAGTTTATTTTAAAAGGGTGGCCACAGGAAAATCATTGTTGTCTTTAAAATCATTCTACTGTTATTCTGTACTTTGTATAAATATGTTTAAAACAAATGCACAAATATCAAAGGGCCTAGGAAAGACAGAGTCACAAATTTTCTGTGAGTCTCTCGAATCTGCTTGGTAATCCAAAATTGCAGGAGCCTTTCAGGATTAAGTTCACCATGGATACAATAAGAAGAAACAATATTTGAATATCTTCATATATTTGATTCAAGGTTGGATACTAATCCATTCCAGTCTAATATTAATGACAAAATTTTCCTTCTCGGTATAACTGCAGTATAGACTGGTGTGGTTCCATTCCTGTTACTAGACCTGCACATCTTTATCTGGAGTCCTGGCTCAGCTACAGAAACTTATGCACATGACTAACCTTTCCACATTAATATCCTCCTGAAGCCCATAGAGTGACACCTGGATAAAGAAAGGCATGCTATGCATCTACAGAGTCATGCTCAATTCCCAGCATGTTTTTATTTTTAATAGGTTACCCATCCATGGGTCACTGGTAAAAACTCCTGCACATTGCAACGCTTGTATTCAGGAAAGAGGGTGTCAAAAACTGCTGTGTATCTCAGGGGATTACATCTTTTCTAAGGAAACAGAAAACTGCCGTGAACAGCAGCCAAGAAGTTGCCTGGTGCAAACTGAAACCAAAATTGCTTTTCTGAGATGAAGTAATCACGAAAGGGCTGAGAAGGAATATTTGCCTGATCCAAACACACTGGCAGCTAGTTTGGTATTTTTATTTTGGATTGTGGGTCCAAAGCATAATCCTGTTTTCATTGGCAGTGAAGATCTTAACGAGCATAGATTGGCTGGATTACTCTACCAAAATCTCAGCAGTCTGCCAGTTAACTCAAGCAGCCGCACTTTCTCCAAAAGAGAATTACCTGAAAATAGAGTGATAACACTGAACTGTTCCAAGTCGATTTCTAATAAAAGAAATTAGATCATTTAACTCTTGTTTTACTCTGTGATACTGGGTTCTATTACACTTTGTATATTTCCCCAGAAACATAGCAAATCATGTACAACTTGTAAAAAATGGAAGACTGCAAGCAATGTTAGAAATCATTCAGAGGGTAGTGAAAATATAATATTTGTTTCTTTTAAGCTTTGAAAATGCAAAGCCAGACAATATAAATCACAGGTACTTTTCTTACCTGTTTCACTTTAACCTGGACAGGTTCAAAACTTCAGAAACTTGGGTGAAAAGACAAAAAGTAGCTAATTTGAGCCAGCTTGTGTATAATCATGAAGAGGAATTGCTGGCAATGGATGTCCAAAGTAAAGCTGTAGAGACACTAAGAAGAGTGTGGTTGGATGTGTTGGGTCACTTGCCTGGGTTTAGGTATGAGAAATCCAAGTAAGATCTTTCTTGTTGATCTTGAAAACCAATTCACTAACAGGCTGAGTCACATGGAGTGATAAATCATCATCATCATCATCATCATCACCATCTTCATCATCAAGGCATTATGGCTATTTGCATTTGTAAATGTTTGCAAGATGTCAAAATAGATAAACTGCATAAATACCTCAACAAAGACAGAAATAACAAATCCACCATTTCTTCAGGAAAAACAAAATCAAGCCACATTTTTTTCTGTTTTATGTCACTTGCTTTGGCTGCAAAAGTTAAAGTTGTGGTTGTTTTTACTTCCTGCTAGAGAATTTCTTTGCTCTGCTGGGTGCCCAGGATTTTGTGGTTTGCATGAACTCATTTCTCCTTTAATGTATCAGGTAGCTAGGGAAGAGTAAAAGAAAGGGTTGAAGTTACTTATCTTGGTTATTGTATACATCAGAAAGTATTTTGGTATTCTAATCCATATTGATGGCATGAATCAACCTTTTATTTTATCTTTGTCAGAGATTTTTTAGTTTTGAAATACCTACTTTAACAAATCAGGTGTTCAGGAGGACCTAGGCTTAGGTTAAATCCCTCACATCCAAAGCACTGCCTGAGTAATTTTCTTTCAATTTCCAGCTTGGTGTAATTTGTTACAAAAATGTCAGTTGTTCATCTTTTCCTCTGTTTTAAATGACAACAAATGAATGACCAGAACCTGCTCTTTGTATTGATTAGTAAACAGTTTTACATTGACCAGCCATAGACAGTCATTTGAAAGATATGAGACAAGAAATCCTAAAATTGTCAGAGTGTGAACATTTCACCATTCTTGCAGTCTTTATACTAGACCTTTGCTCCTGCAGCGAAAGGTTTGCCATGTAGTTACTAAGCACAAATCTGAACTCCAATGAAAGGTCAAATTAGCAGCAAAACACATGAAGCTCAGTACATCAAAATTAAAAAAAAGAAAAAGGTAAAAAAAAGGGCCAGACTAGTTAATGCATGGTTAACTTCACTATCCAAGTATTATCTATGCTTGTGTTTTTTTGTGTACCCCGTGTAGCTGCAGAGATGCAAAAGGGGCCTGTACCTCAGGAGACACAACTGCTTACCCTATCCAGCAACCCTAACTGAGAATGGTGGCACAAAGGAGAGATTGATCCTAATGGGAAAGTGCAGGATTTTTCAGGTGACCTGACTCAGGAGGTGAAAGAAGCAGTTATTTGCATAGGTATGCTGCCAGGGAATTCCCTGGAGAGACCTGGAGAACTCCTTACAAAGGCTGGTGCTATAAGCTGTGGAGCAGATCTTATCTCCCTTTACTTCTCCCGGGTTTCCACCTGGTTTCAAAAATGCTGTGATCTCCACTCCTGCTGTAACTGTGAGCAGGAATTTATTCTTAGTTACTAGCACAGAGGCAAGAAAAGAGTGTTAACCCTAGCTCTTACAAAGTTTTAATGAGATGACACAAATAAATTCCTTAATATAGTTGGAGATTTATTCATGAGGTCTTTTCTTTCTTTAATTGAAAAGAAAAAGAAAACAGAAATGATGCCAGTCTGACGAAAGGAAGTTGTGCTTTTACTTTGATTCAAAAGAAAGACTCCAACTTGCAATAGCAGTACTGGCTTTGCCCAAGCACCCTGAGCAAATGCAGAAATGTAGGAATACAATTTCTAACTCATCTGGAATCAACTCTCTCATATCTGTGTCATTCAAAACCATATGAAGTAATGCTGGTGTTTTGATTTATTCATGTAAAAATATCATGTGACTGAGTTGTGGTGAGGAGGTAGCAGTGCTGTTTTCCCAGTTGTGATTTGCAGAGGGGAGGTGTTGTTTCTGATTTTTTGTCTTTGTTTGTGTCTGTATAAGTTGTATATTCCTTGCTGATAATTAAACTTGCGTTAGTAGAAATCCTTTAAAGAAGATGCATTTGAGTTATTCAAGTGTAAAAAAGCTTGCAGAAATACTGTCCTCTGCAAGTTAACTGTAATTTTCAGGGAGCTTTCAAAATGTTTACATATAAAAATGTTTAGAGGGAAAATATCCCACCAGTCATTGCAGCTATTGCAATATTGTACGAATAAAAAGGTAAGTTTACTGATTTTGTTTTTCTTTTCCAGCCTCTGTAATCTGCAGTGAACCATGAACTGCCTCTGGTGGTTTAATGTTCCCTCTTCCATTATAATATGCTCTGCAAAGGGCAGAATACAAATAACATGATAAGAAACAGTTACTCATAATTTTACTCCATTTCCCCTCCTTCCTATTCCTATTCAGAATAATAAAACAGAGCCTATGAGCTTGTATCTTATTTCTGAGTTGATAATAAAAGATGGTACAGAGATGGGGGACAGGGATCTGTCCATTTAGGTAGTTTAAATTACAGCTTAATGGGTTAACTCCACACTAATCTAATTTTATGTTCTTTATCCTCAGCTCTGTATTACTGATCCTAGTCCCACATGGATTCTCTTGCCATTCAATATTGAGAAAGTGCTTCTCTGTTTTATCTTTTAGGGACTAAATAACTTTCATAACCTCTCCATAAGAAGCTGACCTCACTGGCTGCTGATTCCCCCTCCCCACACAACCCTCTGACACTGAGAGGCATAAAGGCATGAAAAGTGATATCCCAGCTGCAGCGTGGGAGTGTTTGCTGGGTGGTGTCAGACTCTTCCAGACAGCCATGGAAATCCCCTTCACTCTGCATCCCTTAAAATGGACTAAAAGTACTGGTGAAGAAACTTTGAAGAATATCACGTAAACCTGTCCTGGCACAGCGTTATAAGACTTGACCCAAGGGATATCCTTCAGGGACGAATATCTGAGTCAGTGTATTATAAATGGCAATGTTGGGTCTAGCACTGTTTCTAGCCCTTCTTGTCCCACTTCCTTAGAAGTGACCCAGATGGGAGTACCGTCAATCCCTTATCACCATTGCTAGTTGATATTAAGCACTTTTTCAAATGAGTTGAGAAGATTTAGCTGCTTTTATTCCACTAAAATAAATCAATCAATCAATAATTTTTTTTGTTTAAAACCATGGAACAGAGAGAACATAGAATTGATGCAAGATCCTGTGTTCCTGGGAGATACCTAGCAAGGAATAAAGACAGTGACAAAAGAAAGACAGTGGCATCCTCCCATCCCAGTGTTTGCTTCTCCAGAGGGTGCTGGCTTTGTCACTGCTTGGGTCTGGGCACAGGCAGTGTTTCATGCTCTTGAAAGTTTTAGGAAGTGGACAACCAGTTCTGCAGCTCAGTGCTCAGGTGTAGGATGGGGCCTCAGCTGACACCACAGGAAGCACAAACAATAATAAGTGATTGAACTGTCTGTTAGGTTACATTTGTTTTGTAATATTTATTACGGTATAAGTCTAATGTAACGTGAAAATATGTGACTCACTGAAATCAGAGGGATTATATTAGGAGTGCAGTGTTTGCTGCATGAGTTTTATACTGGTTATATTGGTTAGGTATAGCCTCATTCAGTCACTTTAGAGGATTTCTGAGATTCATTAACCTTTCAGAGCGAGTTTTATGCCAAATGTTCTTTTTGTCTCAGAGGTTAATTTAATTTGCTATTCTCTATTGCAAACAAAGCAATAGCTCAATTTGAACAAAACCTTAGGTCATCCTGCAGCGAATCACTTACAGGTGGTTAAAAGAAAGTGGTGTAAGATAGATAAGGAATTACAGCAAAATGAAAATGCCTCGGAAACTTCAAGAGAGGAACCAATTAGTAAAGTAAGTCAGCATGAGAGAGGTAAAAGCACTGAGAGTGATTCATCTAGTTGTTGAGCCAGTTTTACACCAACATAATGCAAATGTCTCGATGCAGCTATGTTAGTGCAGCTGGTATCCTGAGCCAGCAGTTTCAGTGCAATGTAATGATACACCTTAGTCTTCACAACTGTTTCTAGTTGAGACTATTTTCCATTAAACTTGGAAATGGTATTCAAATCATATATTCATTTCCACAAAACATGGATCCCTAAAGTCTGAATATATTAGAGAGTTTCTTGACAAAAAGCCAACGAAAAAGCTCTTTGGGTTTTCAGTTTTCATGGAGAACCATTAATTTAACAGAACACAGTCTGGGTTAATATGGCCTTCCTAAATAATAGTATTGGGGGTTTTTTGTACCAGGAAATAGCAAAATAGTTGATTTTATATTCAGCTAGCATAAGACCCATATTAATTTGAAGTTACACACATATTAGTAGTCAAAAGGATTCACTATTTGTAGATATCTCCAAAAATCTCTCAATAAATGCCAAAAATTTAGAGTTAGGGTTAAACTTCAAAACAATTTAAAAGTATTGGTATGGAAATATGAGTTTGAATCAAGTTGCACCCTTGCAGCTCCCCCCCTAAACTCTACCCTGAAGTCAGACCATAATTTAAACAAACATTTCACCATAAATTCCTGATAGCTTCCATCATTTGAACTGGACTCATCTAATTTTCAACCCAACTCCCATTAGAAAGAAGGTGTGTGTGATAACACTCTGCCACTAGGTTTGTCTTGCCATTTATTTCTGAATCTGCTGGCCAGTTTTAAGTCAAGCTAACTAAAGGGCTGACCTATCTGAGCTGCCATCAATTTTATGGAATGAGGAAATAAACCAGAGGAGGGAAAGCTTATAAAATCCTCTGTAAATACTGTAGCTGAAGGAAAGGCTATAGCATCAGTTTGTGCACTATTACACACCAGAAAAGTTGCATAGGAGATAGACTTTTGTGATACCCCTCTCATGAGTGGAGAACCATCTGGAGATCACAGGATACATGACATTGCCCAAATCCACACAAAACCACAGTTTGTTACTTCTGGATCCATCTTTCTTGGTGGTGCCTCTTCAGAGTCTACAATGCAGATTTGCGCTGTGTGAAATGCTAAGTAAGTTCTTCTTCCCATCTATTGGAATATTTCTGTGCACAGTTCTGGAGTAGAATTGTTTAGTCTTCTTTGGCTGCAGGAAGAGGAATGCTGTGGCAACAGGCTTGGTGTCCTTTCTGGGAAGGAGCACAGAGGGTCTGTCCCCCCAGTGCAGCAAGCGCCAGGCAACTGGCCCCATTTGGTACCTTGGGTGGGGACAGCAGTTCCTGGCTTTTGCCTCCTGGACAATAAAGACTTTGCAGTTTCTTTGAAAGAAGCAGTATGTCAGTGATCTTGTTTCTGTTTTTCTTGCCTCCTTCCCAGTGGAGACATTTCTCTGTCCATTTTTCTACTGAGGCCTAGGAAGTGTTTTCTGTCTGAGCTGTCTGCTTTCCCCTTTGCACAAGAATACTTTGCACTATGCAATACATTTTTAAAATGCTAGAGAGATTAGACTGTGAGTTCTGGACCCAAATATCTGTCCCTTTTTCAAGTGAGTAACACCTCACTTGCTGCTTCTACAGCCCTCACAGTACCACTAGTAAATGCCAGTAGCACCGCTGGGATCACAGACCTGAGCATGGAAGCTGCTGGAGCATAAATGCATAGAACTTCACACATGAAATGAAAGCCAGGTGACAATGATTTTGTGTTTACTTAATTTTTCATCCACTGTGTGAAACCTGCTTGCAAAAGCTAATGACCACTCTAAATATCCTTGTGAAACACCACCACTATTGTTGAGAACTGCAAAATTTTGTCTAACCTGTCATTTTTGCTTTGTTTAAATTCATGAAAGGACTATAGGTTCCTTCAGTACTATCTGCAACTGTTCAGCACTTCTCAGCAAAAAAAAATTAAGACATAATTTACTATATGCCAACGAAACAATTAAACCCCAAATATTAGTACCTGTCAAAAATAATCCTGGTAGAGTAATCAGTAGGGGTGGTTTTTTCTGACCTGCAATATGTTAAACAAATGCAGTATGAAAAAGTTGTTATTCTGCATAAGAGATTTATAAAATGAAATTAAATATCTCTTTGAAATAAGCATAAATTCACAGGTGTCATTTTAGCCAAATATCAAATATTTTACATGTTGATTACTGGAGGAATAGCAAGCAAAACCCACCTTTCAAGACTTGTTAAATCCTTCCTTCAGAGAATGCATGTAAATAGAGCTTGGTTTTTATTCCAGAGGGTTTCAGTAAGGATTTTTCAAGGTACATGTTAATTCTCTCTTCTGAGTGATGATTCAAGAGAGCAACCACTGATTTACAAATGTACCAGCTCCTTACAACCAACACTGATATGTTAAAATAATAAGGATTTTATTTTCCTTTTCTCTGTTTTGTGGCAGAATTTATTGGAAGTTCACACAAAATGTCATAAGGAATTCTGGTCTTGGGGGGGAAAAAAAAGAAAGAGAAATGAAAAACATTCTTGTATTTGACTTACAGCTTTGTGTGAGCATGAGGGTTTGAATGGAGTCTAGAGGCTGAGACCTGAGCTGTAGCTGGATGTTAAATAAGAAATACAGTTTTGATTTGTTTTTGCTTAGCTACAGTGATGGAGAGGCATAGTGGAGTAAGTGTGTTCTGTTGTACAGAAACGCACTCTTGACCTCAGTGATGAGGGGGAAAATGGGCTTTTGCTGTCAGCTTCTCATCCTATTACAATTTGAGTTTTACTCCAACATTACTTCCATTCTAATTGCATTTGACCCGGCATTCTTGCTGTGATAGTGTCAGGAAACATATCTGGAGGCACTTGCAACAGCTAGTGTTTATAGAGTAGATATAATTACTTGCTAAACCCTAGAAGAGTCAGCCTTATGAACTTCCTAATTTCCATTAAAATACATGTTTCTTTCCACTTGCCTTTGGAGGCAATACAGACAAGGTATTTATGTGTCCTAAGTGAAAGTTGACTGCATTGAGAAATTAAGGTAGGGAATTAGAAGAAGGTTGCCCTATTTAGTGTAAATTCAAACTAAAAATAGCATGTTGTGGTCAGGTGTAAAGACTCACGTATATGTTTACTCTCAAAATATTGATATATGCAGATTACTGTTGTCTGCATGTTTGCATCTTAAAATTGCAGAGCTGTTTATATATTTGCACAGCTTAGGGAATGTTCTTTTAATTCCCTGCTTCCTTAAATGGGAACAAATTCAGGCTTCAATATAAAAAGTTTTGTGTTTCTGCCGATAGCAAACCAAAGGCATCTGTATCTGACTATCTTTGCATACTTACATAAGATTTTCTTCATTTTGAGAAGGCATTTGATACTTCAGAATGGAAACTTGCAATTCACTGTTTTCTGGTATTCTGTTAACACCTGAAATGAAACACAGGCTAGACCTGCTCTTCCCCTGTTTGGGGCAGTTTTATTGCCCCATTATCAGCATAATCTATAAGCGATAAAGTGAACATATGACTTTTCATATCTCTAAAATGATGCTTCAAGCAAGTTGCAGTATTAGTGTTTTCAGGCTCAGCGCTGCGTGATTCAAAGTGCATCTTTAAGGATGATTGGCATCCTCGGCTTGGGGGCTTCTGTTTTCACCCATGAGAAGTGAAATTGTAGAACATTTTGCAGTAGCAGGCTTTGCATTATGCATATCCATTACCCTCCCGACTTAGGAAACGGCAGTGTGTGTGTCACAGCACAAGGGGGTGTGTATGCTGACCTCAGTTCTCTCTCTTTCCAGCCATTTTTATGTAATAAACCAAAACAATCTATCTTCAATATGTAAGCTGGTTCATTTTCATAGTGCAACCTTTCCCTTCCCACTCAAACTACAGCACAGCAAAAAGGTCTAAGACAGCAGGGCATCCACAGCTATGTATTGATTCACATATGTATTGAAAATCTGAAGGTTCATGCCTCTTTCCAGTGATGATAATTTAAGATCTGTAGAATTTTACTGCTCAGTATTCTACTTCATAAAATAAAGAAATGAGCCAGTGCAAGATCCACCTACAGAGATCCTCTTGTCATACAGTCTTGTGACTTTCCTGTGATTAACCTTCCTACCTTTCCCCTCAAAATAAATTTTGTTTTCTGTATTTTAAGCCTTAGTGTAAGATGCTCCAAAAAGTATCCCTCCTTTGCCTGGATGCTCAGATGGATGCTTTTACTTATTAAAGAATATGAATCAATTATTTCTAGGTTTCTGGTAAGTCTTGCCTTTCTTTGTCTTTGAGTTTATACTTTTTTTTTTTTGTGTCAGGACTCTATTTTTGTCCTGGTGTAACACTGAACACATAACAAGCACACAGTGATACCCACAGGGTTTAGTGAGCCTTGACTCGCAAAAGGAGTGCTAGGTGAACACAGCTGGGGCGTCTCCAATTGTGTGATAAAGTAGCTTAGGCCTCCTATTCTTTTTCTCTGAAATACTAGACAGAAAATGGCTGTGTGCAATGCAGAGCATGTGTGCTGTTAGCCTGTTTATATTCTGGATGTGTCAGACTTCCAGCACATGAGCAGATGAGTTTTCCAGCTCACGTACATTGAGTCTAACAAATCCAGCTCTGCAGTGTACGGATAGCAGAATGGGCAGGCTCAGAGGATTCATTTCCACAAGGAGAAGTGTGTTATGCATTTGGTTTGCTGTGTGTGGGTCCATTTTTCTGCACATCAAGCAGTTGAGTCAGATCTACTGCCAGGATTTCTGCAATCACTTACAAAACCGTGTCAGCAAGCAAGTAGTGAGTGGCTCTTGCCCTGCAGCTGGCACAGTAGATGTGCTCCAGGCTTCAGCATTCTGCCGCTCCTGCAAAGGCATCCTCAGGTCTGGATGGCCCCATGTCATGGAGATTGTATACTTCTGCTCAGCAGAGGTGTGGGAGGCACAGAGGAATCTGGGTTCAGCCAATACCTCCAGGATGTTTAGGCACCCAGGGGCATGAAGGACCCCATGGGCATCCTGAAATAGGGTATAAAGTAGGAGTGCAACATGGAGCCCTGGCATCAGGGTTCAGCAGCTTTATTAACAGTGCACTTCTCTTGCATGGCAGCATCTGTGCCATGCTCTGCAGCTTCCTCACATTCCCTGGGCTCCACCTGTGGTGTTTAGGACACGACTGGTCCTGAGGTCTTGCTCCTGACTTTATGAACACAATTCCTCCCCCAGTGAAAACAGCATGATGCCAGCTGAATGTCAAGGTTTTGCTCTTCACCTCTTAAAACATCTATGAATGTTACAAAAGCTTGTAGTGCTACATTTTTAATGTGCATCACATCTGTACATCTCTAGAATGACCTGTCTATATGAACAACAGCTGAAACACCTCGATCTGTATGCCTCCCAAAACACTTTATGTACATCACATTAGTCAACACAGAAGGAATTGGTTATTTTTATAAGGAAAATGACACCAAGTAATCTTTCAAATATTTGAAATATTTTTGGCAAGTCACATTTTTATAATCCTTATACAGCTGTTTCATACTGAAACAAAACATTATACTGCACACGATGAGCATCCCAAGACCTCCCCTCTGATTTTATTAGCTCCTTTGCACAGACATATGGGAGATGAGACTTAACACAAAAGAAGCACAGTATGATATAAATCCATGTTTCTGCATGCAGTCAGCTTGTTATGCACCACGCTGGCAGTATCAGCAGCCCATGTGGGACCGTGCCACAAGGGCATAATGTGGAGGCACCCAAAATGTGAGGTGAAAGAAGTGGAAGAGTGCATGGTCTTTTATGGAACTACTGGGGGTTGGCTTCTCTCCTGGTCTTGTTCAGCCAGTGGTGAGGGACTGCAGACACTGCAGGTAGCTGACCATCCCAGTACTTCTGCTGCAAAAAAGACTGCAAGGTGTGGTCTGTGGAGCTGGTGTGACTGAATGTAGGAATGGTCAAACACGATTAGAGCAGACCGTACTTTGTTCATTTTGCTGAAGTGAAACATGCACCGCCAGCGAGGCTCAAAAGGCTGATACTTCTTTCTGCCCTAGCAGCTCAGAAACCAATGATCACTGTGGCACAGCCTATCTTCTTTCCATTTCATTATCTTATTTTCTTCTGTGTCTTGTTGTTACCCAATGGACCAAACCACAATGTTTTATACTGTTTCAGAATACCCATGAAGAGAGTGAGTAGATTTACTCCAGACTTACACTGCTAGGATTGGTATCAGGATCTGGCACATTTTGTTTGTGAACACTTCTTTTCTTTGCCCTGCCAGCTGGGTGGCTTCAGAGCCTGGAAAATAAGAGGCACTATTTTTAATGTCTCATTCAGCAATGTAGTAGAAGTGGCAAATAATAATTGCTTTCAATACAGGAAACAACACACAGTGCAACTGTTCCTATTTTATAAGTTATTTTAAAAAGTCTCTTCATGTTGATTGTAATAATTATTTGTGCTACTCTAGCCCATAAACTTTAATTTATGAGTTTACTGTTAATCAGTGCTGTAGTTATAGCTCTTTTTTGCTCTGTGTGTGTGGTAAGTTTGTGAATTTTAAAATGCTAAAGAAGCTACTCAGTAAGGTGTAAAAGGTGATTTGGAAAATAATTTTTAAAGTACTTTAATAAAATAGCACATATAAAAAATATACTGAAAACATTATCAATAAGACTTACAAATAAAGCACGAAAATGTTGTGTTTGCATGAATATCCTTAATCCTTATCCTTAATAAATACATTTTTTTTTCCTGAAGTTTGGCTTATAATAGATAATTTTCCTTTAACTTGCAAAAGGTTTGCATTAATGCTAAGGCTACGATGCCAGAAAATTTCCAGTCCCTGCTAGGAGAGAGAAAGATGTTGCACACTATAGAGGTATCAGAAAATAACTTTTTAATATGGGAAATAACAAACCTTATTCTCGGCTTTGTTCAAAGAAATGGGATTTGGGCTGATTTTGAAAAAAGAACCACTCAAAAATATCATCAGCCGGAGGAAAGCGTTTTGCGTGAGAACATGAGAATTTGGCAGAGAAACAAACAAATAGAAGCACTACTATACTGACGTGTTGGACAACACTAATAATGGGAGGTTTCAAATATCATGTAAACAAAAGTAATGATACAATTAGATAAATGTTTTTCATGTTAAAGAAAAATAAAATTACCAATTGCATTCTGAGATGGGGTGTAATGTGTAGGGAGTTCTGGTCCTTCATATTCAACCTTCAAGCACTGGGGTGCTTCGTAATGCTCAAGCTGTTGGAAGAGAAAGTAAACTCAGAGATAGATGGGGAAGAGGGTTAGGAGGGAGCCTAAAGTCTTACTGAGCAGAGGACTAAACTAAACAGCTTTTATTTTTCTGCTACAGAGGGAAAATAGTCACGAGTAACTGCTGGCTGAATGCTTGTAATCACAGCTTGGGCTACTGAGCACAGTTGCCTTCACAGATCTTTGTGGAGAGACACCCATTTTCTTTCCTGGGGTGAAACAGTTTCTGTGAGTCAGATCAGGAGATTTTGCATTAATCCTTTCTTTTTGCAAATTATTAAAGCACCATGCAGAGCGTGTGCTTGCATAGCTGGCAACTTTATGACATGCTGGGCCAAGCACATGGGGTCTGTGGAAACCTGCTGAGAAAATGCTGAAGAAAGACTGGTGCTCTAATGTTGGCACAACTTGTGCCAGGCAGAGCTGTTGCGGGGAACAGATGAGATGTGCACCCTCTTCACACCTCCTCTTTGCTGGTTGTTTCCCTTTTATATTTGGGGATGTTGAGATGAAGAGGAAGACCCAGACCCATGTAGGAGTAATTAATTCCACAGGGATCTCTTCCCTGAGCTGCTTATATCCCTACGCAGTCTCTTAAGAGGCAAAGAAACCCCAGGAGCTTCCAGGTCAGCTTGAGAGGATGTTAATTATGATTGCTATAAATACAGAGCAGCTCTGGATTGGTTAGTGTTTTTGTTCTTTTCATTTTTATCTCAGAGACAAGAAGCTGAGGAAGTGCATACCCTGTCCCTGACCTATGTGTTCCTGGACATCTGACTGGAGGAAAAGCTTCAGCACAGAGCAGAGAGAGGTATGAGGGAAGGGGTAAAGGGAGAAGGGTTGCAGAGCCAGGAAAGCTGTTGTTCAAATAGGAGCAGGAAGATCATCTAGCTGTGAAACTGCTCTTTCAGTGCTTTCTTTTTGCACAAAGATGGTGTTTCTTCACTGTCATCAGGGCATGAGAAATCCCCACTTCACTATCTGCTGTTTGGTGCTGAACATTGAACCAAGAGCTTATCTTTTTTTTGGTGAAAGGCGATTCTAAGGAAAAATGCAAAACTATTATGTCTTGTAGTGGTGTCTGAACCCTTTGACAAAAAGGTACAGCTTCCTACCAGAGGCCTCTTTTATTTTTTTTCTCCAGGCTGAAACTATTATTCTGCTACAGAAAGCAAAGGGTTTGTCTCCCTTCTCATAAAAACTCCACCCATTTTAATAGGAAAAGAGAAGCTTTTAGCTTCTGGTCCCCATCCAGACCTTCACAAACTTGCAATGTGTTTGTCCTGGAAAACAGGGAAATATATGCAATTTTCCCATATTGCAGATGGATAATTAAGGCAGAAGAGGACTAAACACCATACAATGATTGGAGCCCAGCTCAGCAGCCCTAGGATCAACACCGAAGTTCATGAACCTGAGCTAGGAGCTATGCTCAAGCTGCTGCAAAGCATGGAGGAAGCGATGCTCTGACAGCCAAACACCCACATTTGTGAGTGTCTGTGTAGACCCAGAGCTCCTGCTCCCACCATCACCCTGTCAGTGACACCCAAACACGCACAGCTTGAGGATACTTGGAGAAAGGATCTAGGTGACGTGTCTGCAAAATGCCTTTAATGCCAGGCATAGCATAGTTCTGCCTTTTGGCAGTGCGATGTGCCTGGTCATCCCTGGGAGGTTAAGGCAGGAGAGTTGTGCAGGGAATGAGCCCATTTCCTCTATGTCTCATGGCAAACCCTGGGTCCCTTCTCTCCTCCCGGATGAGCAGGGCTGGGCTGTGCACGCTCACAGCTACACCCTCTCCTCCTTCCCGTACAAGAGCGTTGCTCTCCCCTGCTTACCTGTCCCCTGCTCCTCCTGGCACGCCAGCAGAAGGATAGTACCAGCGGTGGCAGCTGCTGGTGCCGGGATGTTTGAGGAGGGCTGCTTTGTTTGTGATGGGGAAACGTAGAGAGGAGGTAGCTGCAAGGCAGGCAAAGGGGGATGTGGAGACAGATGGCTGCGTGCACAGGGAGCAGTGCCTGTGTGTGAGAGGTTGCACAACTCGGAGCTGCTTTCCCCTTCCCAGTCCAGGCTGGATTACTGCTGTGGGCACTTACACGATGATAACAATCTCCTTCCCTGTATGACTCTGCTACTATGGGGTGGCCACACAGCCAGTGAGCTCCCGACATGCTTTATCTCTTCTTTCTACCCTTTGGTTTTGATTTGGGATTTTTCTGGATGCAACACTCCTTTCTGATTATTCTGGAAGCTCTTGGGGGATTTGTAGCAGTGATAATATATGGTAGGTTTGGCTGGGAAAATTCTGTTTAACAAAAATGTTGAGGTTTGGAAACTTATTTTTGTTCTCTGTTGAAATAAAATCAAAGTCTTCCAAAAACTGTTTTGGAAACGGAGCAGAGCAATCTGTTAGGGACCCACTGGGTGGTGGGAGTTCCTTGTTTGGAGCTGAGCAGAACAGGATTATGGGTCCTGGTCTCTGCTCCCTTAAAAGTGGGCCCTAGGCAGGGACTATTCAGAGGTGCTGCTCCTTTGTTCTTGTTCAGACTAGAAATTCCATTCTGGATGTCATTACGGAAAACCAATATATTTTCATTTGAAATATTTCATTGCAATGTATTTGTATTTTCTTTTGAAGAACTCCAGGTCAACCTGAAGTTGAGGCCATGCCACAGAAATTAAGTTCTGCAGGTTCTCAGCATGCATTTCACTTTTCTTCTAAGCATGTGTTAGGCTACATAGCTTAACTTGGTGTTTATGTTTTTAATTTTAAAATGTGCCATTTACAAAATAACAAAATAAATCAAAAGCACAGCCACTGAACTTCTGTGGGAAATGGCCTGGCTTGCCTCTCAGCCGCTGCTTGCCAGCTTCACTTCAGAAAGTCATCTGGCTCTGGAGCTGCCTTCAGAAATGTGCTGAAGAGATTCCAAGGCATGTACAAGATTAGCAAAATCATTTCAGGAGCAACAACAACAGAGCTCTCCACCTCAGGGCCCAGTCAGGCTGGAGGGGTGAGCCAACAGCAGTCTTGTGAAATTCAAGGAGGATCAGTGCAAACTCCTGGACCTCTGAGGGAAAAAGCCTGCAAGGGTGGAGGCTGGGAGTGGCTGGGCTGGGGAGCAGCTCTGTGGGAGTCCCTGGTGCCCTGGGGCATCATGTGCCACTCAGGAGCCAGCAGACACCAGACATGGTCCATCCATGCATCTGGGGATTGAATTCACCCCCTCTACTCTGCACTGTATGTACAGTGTCTGATTTTGGGGCTCCCTCAATACAAAACATGGACAAGCTGTTGTATGTTCAGTGAGGTGCCCCCAGGGTGCTCAGGGCTGGAGCAGTTCCCTGTGAGGAGAGGTTGAGGCTGTCTAAGTGTGGGGCAGAGATAGCTCCAGCGGGGCTGGAGAAGAGTGGCCCAGTTTCTCACAGCAATGGAACAACAACGCTGATTTTGCTATTATGTACTCCATTTCTCATAAAGCTGCACACTAACAGTTGTGTGATTTGTCAGAGCTTTATTCTGACAGTCCTAGAAAGAAGGGGCCACTTAATGTGGATGGAAAGACGGGATATTTCACCTCCCCTGGCCAAGGGAAGAGTACTGCCTGAGGAGCCACAGTCCCTTACCTGGACCCCCAGCTTTTGAAGCTGCCCCATGGTGGAAGACATATATCTACATTACATTTTTTAGAAAGATGCAGAAATTTCTGCTGCCACATTCACTGAAGGATGAAAATACCCACTGGAAAATGCCAGTATTTGTTTAAACCCAGAGAGAAATTTCACCCCCCCATGCCTCCCCACCCACAACTGCCTCAGTGTGTCTCCTAATAACAGTCTAGGCCTAGAGATGGAAAATTCGTCTCAACCATCTCTCTTCTAATTCAGAATTGTGTCCTATAACAGGTAATTTCAAATTATTTCATTAGTCAAGTTTGAACAGACTCCTGTTTTCCAATTTCTTGAAATACTAATCCCCAATAGATGTCACTGTTTAGTAAACGTCACGTGGAGAAAACTACTTTAAGGGATACCACTGTTAAGAGAGACCAGTTGTGTTGCACTGTCTTGCATCTTCAACTGGTAAGAAGAAGTAAAGGGTACATATTCCTTTCAGGGTGAGGGAGGATTTTCTTTCATTGGCTTTGTTTAGTTTTTACTCGCTGTATATATTGTGGATATTTATAACATGATCCTAGTCTTCATGTAATAAAATCAATTTGAACTCCATTTCTCAGTCTTTGATTGGATCAATCTCTTTGCAAATGAATCCATTGTAAAAGAATTTACAGCGTGAGAGTTTTTTTCTGATTCATTGGAAAGTGGTCTTATTTCACTATCAATCATGTGTGACAATCTAATACAGGCATGATACAGACATTCATGCAGGTGGGAGACCACTTTGCTCATTAGGGGCCATTAATGACATTTTTTCCTCATTTCACAGAAGGCTTTTCTTGTAATATCACCTCTAATCTTATTTTCCGTGTCTAACAGGAAATATATTAATACTTGCTTCTTAAAGAAATGTTGCAGCTTCTTCTTGATGTTGCCCTAGGCTTATCTTCAGCAGTGTGTGGCTGGGGCTGAGAACATGCTCAGCATTTGGAAGAGAGGAGCTGGGGACTTAGAATGCGAAACATTTCCATCTGAGGGGAAACCAGACTGCAAGACTCTGCTAAAAATTTCAGCCCTTGAAAGTTGTGGGGCTTGTTGGACTTGTGGGGTTTTGTTTCAACCCGGAAAATGACAGGAATCCATTGTGCAAATTGTGTGCAGATGTTGGGCTGGGTGTCACACATAACCCGCATTCTTAGCTGTTTGCATGTCGGATTTCATTTGCAGACCATATCCAATTTTCAAATTGCACTCTCTTTCTTTTTCAGTTGCAGAAGTGGAGGCAACTGTGGCCAAATCTCAATGCTCCCTGGCTGGTGAAGGGGGACCCTGCTCGGGAAAGAAGTTTTTTTCTTGCCTTATCCCCACAGAGGGGATGGAGGAAGAGGGGGAGAGAGGAGAGAGCACAGCACACCCAGTCCTGTGGGTGCACACCATCCCTTTGTGGTGGATGTCCTTCCCTGCTGTCCCAGGGCTGCATTCCCACATGTGCCCGTAGGGCTGGGCAGAGGGCCAGCAGGTCTGTGACCATTCCGTGCCCCCACCTAAACTCCACAGTGTGACACGTCCATCTTATGTTCTCCTGTGCACATGTGGCTGCCTGTGCTGCACAGTAAAGCTGGAAGAGAAGGCAAAGCCAGGTTACATCAGGGTTGGCTGATTCGTAGCTGTATTCTGAGTATGGTTTCTTACACACACAATGTGCAGAGTATGCTATCTACCAGCAAAGCATTCCACTTATCCCAGGGAGGGCTGTGCTGTTCCAATTTATCTTATATAGAGCACATTTTTGTTGTCTGCAATGGATAGAGATGAGCCTTGAGGGAATTGATAAATCTCATGCCGAGAAATTTTAACTTAGACGTGCATAAGGAATAAATTAATTTTTAATACATTTTTCAAGAAGCACTTTTTTGGCTCTAGACCATCATGCCTGGTATGTTTATAAAGGCACACGTAGCATGCTCCAGTTAAGAGTCTGTCAGTGTTTCCATTGTAAACCCTATTTTCAGAGGCTTATATTATAATTTCAATACAAAACTCAATCCAGGCAAGAAAAAACTGGCATCGGTGTTGGCCTGCGAGTGAGGTTTTCTTAATGATTTTTTAAATTTAGTTTTTCTCTTATCAATGCTTGATTAATGTTAATTAATAAGAATACTTTCATCTCTAGTCATTGTTAAACTTTAATTCATACATACCTTGTATCCTAATGAGTTACTTGGTGTATAAATGAACTTCTGTTTGTTTTTTAGAGTTGCACAGCTTAAAAACATTTCCAAAGATCTAGTTTGTATTTTGTAAGCCATTAACAAATTTTTTGCAATGTCCTACTGTAGCATTTAGGAAAAAATATTATCCCAAGTAGAAACCAGAACCACAAAGTCCCACAGAAGCTCTCTAGCTATGCCCCCAGAAGTGCTATGGGGTGTTTCGCAGTTGGGACTCCTGGCCCTGCCGTGCAGCTGTTGCGGTCCTGCTGGCAGGTGGATGGTGAAAGCTCACTGGGTGAAGTTCAGCTCTCCAGCAGAGAGTGGGCTTAATTGGCATCACTGAGAGGCAGAGAGACCAGTGCACACACCAGCCCTCCCCTTATGCAGTTTTTTCCTTCTCTTAAACACACACGCTCACAAGACCTCCACAGGAAAAGAGGGCTCACAGTTACATTCACACAGTCTAAAAAAGGCTAATATTAGTTTTAAATAAAAAGCTTTTTTTTTCAATGTCTGCTCATGAAAGCAGAAAAATCCAGTGTTAGCCTAATGATGCAGTTTTGCCCTTATCAGCTTCTTTTTGCCCACAGGCTTTATAAAAGTCCCCTAGCACTGGGTAACGTTATATACCATATGCGTTGCCTGCAGTAGCTCAGCGCAACAGGGCAGATTAAGGACAGAGTTTCCACCCACCCTTTGAAGATTTACGTCAGACCTTTTAACCTCCTGTGAAAACAGTTTGGTGATTTAATTCTTTTTGTGATATTCAACAACAGCTTTCATACTTCCACAAACACTATGTAGCTCTCATACCATAAATAGTCATAAACTGAGCCAGACTTCTCCATGTTGAAGCAAGCTATGACAGAAAGCAATGGGGTTCACAGATTTGTGAATTTTCTTTCCTGGCAGTTGGGGTTCACGAAACTTGCTGAGTTCATAAACTTTTCCCTCCCCTCTAATCCTCTTTTCACCCGAATTTAAACAAACAAATATGCTTGGGGGTTTTTTTGTGTTTCACATTAGAATTGGGCTTGACATTCAAGACCGACACATATGGAGACCATACACTGTGCAACGTATCTGTGGTCCACTGGTCCTTCACCTCCCTCATTGGGCTGAACTGCACATGTTAGGAGTTTCAAGACAGCCTCCCTTAAAGACTTGCCTGTGTTATGGACAGATATTGAGCTTTCCAGGTTTTATTCATCAAAGAAAGCCTACCTAGATGCATTTTGGGCCTCCTTTTGTAATTTTCAGATGCTTTACAACCATGAATGGATGTATCACACACTATATTACTGAGCAGTACTTTTATAGTTGTGGAGCTGAATCAGAGAGAGATTAAATGACTTGGTGAAAGTCACACAGGAAATTTGTGACAGAGTCAAGAATTTCCTGAAAGCCAACCTACTGCTTTCAATTATTGTTTTTCTAGTTCTTCTTTGGCAGTATTCAAAGAAGAGGTGAATCCTATATTGAGTATTCATCTCTGCATATGTACCCATTAAGAGAAGATCTGTAGACCTTTCTCCAAAGGGCAGCTCTTAGGAGAGAAAGGAGACAAAGGGCAGGAGAAAGGACTCATTAGCTGCACCCCACGCACGTGTCAAAAACTAAAACACAGAGCCAGCAATGCAGTCAGCTCCAGGCCACACAGGAAGTTTGTAGCAGAGACAGGGAATTTAATCTACATCTCCTGAATCCCAGTCCAGGCTTTCAACGTCTTCCTTAACCAGTTCATATTTCATATGATATGCAGTCCATACCATATAGTCTTGGAATTTCTTTATTTATTTATTTTTGCTCTCCCTTCCTCTCTGAAATAATCTAATCCAGGAACATTTGCACTGTACTTTTGAACCTTTGATGTTTAAGTAGGTTCAAAATTAAGCAAACTGTGTTTTCATGTTAATTGGAATCACTGTGCCTGGGCCTTTTAGCAGCCTCCACATGGTTAACTTCAAACTCCCATGTCAGCCCAAAAGAAAAAAAAAATCAAACACATCAGGTTCCATTAAATGTGTTAAACATTTTAACTGTACAAAATGTGGAGTGAGGTCGATCTTTTGAAAACTGAATCAGGAGAATGACAGGCATCTATGTATATACTTCCTCCTGCCTGGGATGAAGGTCATTATTTTGAACTAACAGCTGACCCCTTTGGCCTCTGGGAGGCCATTATGCTTAATGGCCTGAGCTAATTTGTTGTGCTACAGGGTTGGCTGATCCTTGTTTTAATCTGCACCTTCTCCTGCTCTTGTGGGGAAAGCAACTGCTCTGATATAATCCAGTTGGCAACTAATTGCCTAAAAGAGGGAACAGGCAAGCAGATAGGAGACAGGACTACACAGTAATTTACTGAGGATTGACTTTCTTGCCAAAAAACAAACAAAAAAAGAAAAATCAAGGAAAGGCAAAACATATGTATACATGTGCACACACTTACATATGCACGGAGTGTAAGAGAGTGAGAGAGCAGGAGAGTGAACCAGGGCAGAAGAAACAGAAAAGAGAGAACAAGGGAAATTGTGATAAAGAAAGACACACTTTCACAAGCAAATCTACCTTTTTAACCCCATTTTCCTTTCTTTGAGACACTTTGGAAGAATAACACCCACACAATTTGCTGCCAGGAAACAGAGATAGTTTTGTTAGTACTCTTTCTCACAAAATCAAGTACCTATTTGAAAAGCAAAATCCCTTTGCCAGCCAAGTGTGCCCATGCATCTTCTGGCATTACTAAACAGGCTGTTGTGGGTGACACACTTAAAAATCAGCTAAAATAGAAAGCAAACACATAAAGAGCATCAGCTGTTAGTCACATTCTCAGAGGGGAGGAAAAATCTCATGGGGTGTGTGAGGCAAAATCTCACAACATTTGCACAGACAGCACTGTTTTTGTCTCCTTGAAACCTTTCCTCAGGTCCTCAGCCCAGGAAGGAGCAGCATTGCTGAGATGGGGTTTGGGGCTCCACCACCAGCAGGGCTGGGGTTGCAGGATTTCTGCACAAAGAGGAAGACAGGCTCTTGTACCTTCTCCACCCTCAGATTTTTTCCTCTGCTCCAAACGGCTGTGTGTCACAGAGCCTTTCTGTTTTAGCTGACATAAATTTGCATTTGCTCCTTCCGTTGCTGATCCTGGTCTTCTGCACACATCCTGTGCCCTGGGTAAGGAGAGGGAACACAATGAAAAAATGTCAAATCAGCAGCAAACTGAAGATTTTACCGCTTACAAGAGCTCGCATGCAGAGGAGCAAAGCTGCTTCACATATGTGTGCTTTTGTATCTGCAGTCACACATGCATGAAATGCCCTAGAAATGTGCACAGCATGACCAACTATTGCAAATCACAGGTCCTTGTTCCTCTCTTTTCCCACTAATTTTCCACGGTCTGCTGGTCTTGCTGATATCTTGTCTAATGTGCTGTGGTTGGCTGTGCGGGGAGGCTTGGGCACTGCTTCATATCTGTGCTATGCAGAAAACTGCAGAAGTGACAGGGCCTTGGAGCTCTGTGGTGGTGTTTTCCCCCCGTCTGCACCCACTGCAGCTGGCAGCAAGCAGTGCTTCCCTCGAGGCTCCAGTCCTTCCCTCTGGGGCTTCAGTTCTTTCTGTGCTGGAGCCTTCTGGATGTGGATGGTGAAAGTCACAGACATCCCTGATCCTGTCATTGAGGCTGCCCCCCCAGGCACTCCTGTCCTGCCAGCAAAGTCAATGGAAATGCAGTGTTTGTTTCCACGGCTCAGCCTTGAGTCAGGGTCTGTCCCTGTTAACGGTGTCTGGGCTGCTGTGACTAAATTACCTACAACAGTAGCCTTGACCTTCAGGGGTGGGATGGAAAGCTTAAGCTGATAAGCTCAGGTGTCTGGGTTCTTAAATATGTGAGAATTATCCTCTTGTACTTAATTAAAAAAAAAAAAAGCCACACAGATTAATTTCTATTCCATTTCTGGCCTGCACTCAGTCCCAGAGGTTCCTTGCATTTGCTGTGATGGATGTTAAAAATCACAGCTGCACAGGGGAAGGGTAGCTGGTCCAGTGGTCCCAGGGTACTATGTGCCTCCACCATGTATGGAAAGGAATATCCCTGTGGAGCAGCCCAAGATGGTGGCCCGTGCTGAGCCATGTGGATCCAAGTCCTTGGGCAGATTCCCTGTGCATGGGAAATCTTCCCCTGTCCTTGTAGGGCAGGTCCCCCCTGGCTTTGGACTATCAGGACAGCACAGGCCCCAGGATCTCCATTGTTCGTCAGAGTGTGTGCAACTCAGGTATTAAACACACGTCTAATCTTTCTATTTACATCAGCCTGAAAATTTGAAGTACTACCCTCTACAATTTAAGCAATCAATTGAGAAAGTAATTTAACGAGCAATTTTTTGCAGCAACCCAGAAAAAAAAATTAAAAATCAAGATCTAAAAATTATCTGTCTGAAACAGCATGTCTCATGGTTTTGCCACGTGTGCAGCAGTCTTATAATGGTTTTCTCTTCTTCTTTTTTTTCTTTTTTAATTTCTCTGTAGGACCTTTGGGTTTCTAATGATTTGGGTTGTAATGTTCCCACAAAAGATTTCCCATGGTAGACTTGAGTACCCCAGCAAAATAAAAGGCCTCCTGCAGGTGGTGCTACAATGCTGCAAGTATTTTTAATTAGACTAGGCACAAGAAATGCCTCTATTATCGTTTTCTCTCACTTTACAACAAATTAAAATCTCTGTGTGGGAAGTAGCTCATTATAGGAAGCCAAGTTCAAACTAGCTTCAAATGAAGATGTACAGGTAAAGCATCTTGGAGACCTGGACCTAACCCACTCTCAGTAGCACAACTCCACTTTCTCAGCGCAGCTAGCAGTTGTGACATACTAAGAAAACCATTTCTTCTCCCCCTGCAAATTCTAAAAAAAATTGTTGCCTTATTCTCCATGCCCAATGACTTGTGCAGTTAAATACTATGGTGCAAAATGAGGCTGTAAGATGTCATGTAACAGATGGGTTAGTATCTTACACCCCACGTTAGTGTGGGAATGTACAAGCAACAGACAACTGAGGAAAAATGGTTAAAAAAACCTTAAATGTCTGCTAAAGAAAAAATCTTGATATTTTGTGAATCTCTAATTTTCCACAGACTGTGCAAAATAGCTTGACTTAGCCAGACTAGCCTAATGGGCCACCTCTGAATAGACACAGCCAGTATTCATTATTTTTTTGCCTTTAAATGGCATTGGATAGCTCAAAAAAAATGAAGCCATTATGTAGGAAAAAAGTTAACCTGTGGAGTAAAGTACTTACATTTTAAACCTTTGTAATTTCAATGATCTTTACAAGAAAAAAGACAAGATTTTCTTGTCTTTAAAAGTGTCTTCTTTTTCCTCTTTCTTGCCTGTTGAAATTTTGTTTCTCCTTTATTTTTTTTGTCTGCTTATGTATTTACTTGTTACTATGAAAGGAAATAAAAGGAAAACATAAAAAGTAAAAAAGGGGGAAAAAAGGCAAAACAATTACCTTTTCTGGTTAAACATGAAACAATTTGGTTTTAAGTATCCTTTGCTATTGCTTTTGCCTTCCATTTTAGTTTTTGTCCCAAACATGCACATAAGTCATTTTTTTCCTTTTTCTGTGAAATTATGTTTTTAAGTGTGCCTGCTTGCTAGTCACAAACTGTTGCAATCCTTGTAGTTAAGATAACCTGGCATGGCATCCTTTGAGGTTACCCCACTTGCATTTGCTCAGGGAAAGAAACAATTAAGCCATCAACACAAATGCATCTAGGGCTGTCAGATCAGAAAATAAATGGAGGATGAATGATGATGTAGTAGCAACACTTCTGTAAGAAACAGCTGCAATTAAATTAAAAATGCAGTGACAATAATTAAAATATATGAAATATTTCTTTCAGGTAAGATTTAACATTATGCTTCAGCGTGATTTTGTATTTTTTCTCTTCCTTATGGACAGCACCTGAAACTTCCCAGGGAATTTACAGGGAGATGCATCGATTTGGAGACAATAACATCTTGCTCCTCAGTGGAATTACAAGAAAAGTCAGCATAGGTACAATATCCATTTATTCTTCAATTTCTCATTCTCAGAGAGGTATAACATGTCTGGGTTGGCATGGCTATTAGCAGTTCAACAACAAATTGTTCTTTTTAGAATTAGAGAAGAGGTTGCTTCTTATAAATTGAAAGCCTATTAGTACTCACCAGTTGAACTAATAGGATATTGTGTTATACACATCTGTTTCCTTGCAATGTGCTGCTGTGATCAAGAAGGTACTCCTTATTTAATGTAATATTAGCACTGGCATGAAAGACTTAATTTTTTTTCATGAGGTGAAACCCTGCATGTAGATATGGTTTTAAAACACACAAAACAGTACCTATCACTAAACAACCATGTCTTCTCAAAAGATCAGATGCGTGGAGGAAACATAGAGACATTTTTGTGAGGTTTCTTTGAAAAAGTCTAATCTTCAGAAGAAATTTCTAATGAAAATAGGTGAACAGAAAGATTCAGTGGCTGCGAATGCACATCTTCTGCCCTCTTGGGAAGAAAGCTTTGCCTTAGAGTGTTATCAGTCCGTTTTTGGAGACACTAACCTTGGGGACTGTTCATACAAATGCTATTTATGGCTTCTTGAGGCACATCATTATGTCCTTGAGGGTAAGGGAATGACACCAAGTTTGGACTCAGCACTCCAGGGGCTTCTGCATTAGCAGCAGATCTCTCTGGGGGACCCTTCCTCTAAGACTGGTCTATTTAATGGCTCTATGCCTTTCTTTGGATGAGTCCCAGTGCTCTGCATGGGTCGCACCACACAGGCAAGATTAGAGGGGGACACCTGGTTAGCTGAGCCCAAGGGATTTATGTGGTACCTCGTACTCAGCTGCTCAGTGCTGTGGAGATTGAAGTGATTTATGTGCACAGGCACACAGGGGGCCTCCCAGACAGGGACATAGAGACTCGAGTCCCACTGACTGAGGGAGTTTGAATGAAGGCCATGTTGGATTCAGACACTTCATGTAACATTGAGGCCACCATTAGAGGAAATTGCCTTTTTTGTGGATTTATTTTTCTGCATTATGCAACATTACTCTCCATTGTTATTTTTATCACTGATGTGTAAATGTCATCACAGAGCTTAAGTGAAGGCCAACCAGCTACTGGTTGTAAACCTTGTAAACCACTCCTATTAGTATTATTATTATTACTACTACTACTACTGCTTTGTAGGAGCATAATATTCTTCCAAAATAAAATCTCTGCTTTTGGATTTCTTCACACACTGGAACTACAGAGTAAATTTTTAGTGGTTGGAAAACAACCTACTGTATCTTTACCTGTGAAGGAAATGGTTGTGCTGTCTCCTTGGTGAAGCTACTTTAAGATACTTCTGGAGCTTATAATTTAATGGCTATACCAATTTTAAACAGGAAATGTGATACTGACATAGCAGACATCTACCAAAAACCATCAGAAACACTCCACAAAATCTAGTGAGGCAGAAAGAGCAAGGCATTACTTATATCAGAGAACCACAGGCTTTTCATATTTGTTAAAGAATTTCCCCTGGCTGGGCAGTCTGTTGACATAAACCTGAAGGAACTGAGAAACCACTTCTGTATTAGTATTTTGCTCAACTGCTGATAAAAAGCCTAGTTGTAATTCCTTTCTATATGAAAGTAAGCAGAATTTTCTTTTTTTTTCCCTTTGAAACCATCATCAGAATTGTTTAATTTAATATCATTGCAAGAATACATAGGCAAGAAGCCTGCAGACTGAATTGAGAGGCTTTTGGTCATAACCAGATTGTCTTGCCCATAGAAAAGGACTCAAATGGACAAAAAGAAGCAGAAGTTTTAGCCATGCTCCTTCCTTACTGCTCTACTAAACCGAGAAAGTTCTTACTCCTATTCCCTGTGAGTAGTCACAAACCACCCCATCTTTCACCATAACCTTATAAGATTTCCACAGAGTGTCACTTCACTGTGTGTGTGAGCCTTCCCATAGACCAGCTCCTTGTTAACTTGGACAGGTCATGAGCAGACTGTGATACTAAATAACTTTACTAAATAGGAGTTTATCTGTTGGTAATTGGAAGGGGCCTAAAGGCAGTGTTCAAAATGTCCGCATTCAAACTGAACTGATCATAGAGCAGAGGAATGTATTAGCTGAGTAAATTGGCCTTTCAACTTGGCACATTTCTTGACATACCGAATAATATTGGGAACAAAGTAGAAAGAGATTAGAAGAAAAAGCAGTATTTACCATGTGGCCAGAAATTACTCTCAGTTGCTCTGGCCATATATAAACATTATATTAATTCTTGTGCAAAGCGGTGGCTGCTATGCCTCACACGATTATTGTTTGTTCTGGGTAGGCATTTACAGCTACATTGTCTCAAAGAGAAAGATAAACAACATACGTATATGTTTATTTTCCTACAGTGCAGGGAACCTTTTCCTCTTACTTCTGTACACATTAGATGGCTCCCCTCCCACGAGTTTTTGTAAAGAATGGCTTTAGTTTGTAAATTGCAGGATAAAGCACTTCAAAGGCATGGCAGCAGGAGTCTAGATTTTGCTCTCTATTCTGTATTAAACATCCCTGAATGTAAGGAAACAATATACCTGGTCAGCAGGTAACTCAAGGGTTGACTGGATTGCCACTTGTACATCCTGTTGGGAAGAAGGACCCATCCCTGACTGAGGTAGATTTCCAAGAGTTCAAAATTTCCATTCTGAATCACCATGAATAGTTACTGACATTATTTCTTTTCTAATAATTTTTTTTGGATCGCAGTTATGTTAGGTAAAATGGTGCTGAGTGGGTTATTTCAGTAGTTGCAAAGTGTTTAATTTATTAAAATATTTCTCTTACAAAAAAGATTTTTTTACACTTTATATTTATAATTCTGTTTCTAAATATAAAGGTTCAGAACTCAGAAACGCTGAAGTTTCTACCAATTAAAAAAACCCCATTGAAATCTGTAGAGGTAAATTCTGTGAAGGTATTAGAGATTGAGCCTTGACCAAAGAGCATTTTCTAGTGAGAAATATTTGGCTATGCATGTCCAATTGACTGATTGTCTTTCCAAGAAGGTGAGCAGTTGGGAGACAGGAAGAAGTGTGCCATTTTGAAGGCTGCTATTATAAACATTCATGTCTGCATGTGAGGAACAGTCAGCAGAAGACTAAACCCAAAATCAGCCAGTGTAATGCCAGGATTTACCCTGCATGATGACGACACTTCTTTCTGTTGCAGTGGAGGTACTGTAATTTGCATTATGCCTGTATTTCTTCTATATTTTTTTCCTCCAGAACTGTAAAAAAAAATGTACCATTATATTAATTTTTCTTGCTAGTTACACAACATCCTAAGAATAGATAAAATTCATTTTATCTGTCTAATATTTACTTTTAAGATTTTTCTGAAGTAGTAGAAAAGAAATCAATAGTAGCTAAAAAAATCAGTTTTGACATTTGAAATCTGACACACAAGGTTGATATATTTTCAGTGTTTTGTTTGCCATTCCTTTGCAGCTACTGCTAATGGCTTTGCAGCATTCTGAGCTTTGGATGTGCAGAAATGATTCCAAATAATGTGTCTCAGAGATATGAAGGCAGAAAAAATGCTTTTTAAAGGAAAATTCAGTGTTTTTCTTCACTGTGAAAATTTATGTAGGAGTGTTGCTTTTTTAAGTTCTCTAACATGTGATGGGAACTGGTGGAGCAGCAGTTACAAACTTTAGCATATTCTGGGAGCTGACAAAAATCTTTAATTAGGCATATATTTTAGGTTTTCTTAAAAATAAATATTTAGCTTATTATTAATATTTGCTTCCCACAAAGTTATTTTGACCTTTCATAAAACAAAAAGCCAAACCAATGAAAACATAAAAGTTTAAATCTGGAATTATGGATTAAATCCAGAAATATGAGCATGGTTATGGTCTCTCCTGCTCCATTTCTCTCCACTGTCTGGTTGCTGAAAGCAGTATATACTCTGGTTTGTCCTGGTGATTATAGTGTTTTGCAGTTTGTCAGCAGAATGAGGGGTGAGAATACATTGGCTGATCTTCCTGGAAGGATGGAAGGGGTAGAGAGAGCCTGTGGTATGATTGCTGCTAGGCATCCCCTGTCCACTTCCACCTCTGCATGTGGCAGGAAAGGTTCTGGCCTATGGTTTACATACACTAGGGAAACATGGTGTGCAGAAAAACAGATAGGAAGGTATATCAGAACAACAGGCTGGAATACTGGCATTTTTTTTCCTCAGTGTCAAAAGTGGTTAAACATGTATCATATTTGCCGGGTCAATCTGAAATAGAAACTGTGCTTATGCCTGTAATAACTTTCTGTGAATAGCTGTTAAAGGAAAACACGTGACTTCTTCACTAGTGGAAGAAGGGAAATAATGTTGCCATGCAAAATGGCGCCTGTGAAGGGAAGAAACAAACTCAAGGGGCCAAAGAAACAAAAGAAAGATGCATATGCAGATATATTTGTACATGTGCCCACACAAAGGCATACACGTGTGTGTGTGCATATCTTCATTCCAAGTGCAAAGTGGGATTGATCTTGGTTAACACTGGACAACAAAAATGTAGGCTCCATCTGAAAAGTTATGCTCCACAGTCATATTAATATGTAGAGACAAGTAGAGAGCTCTCATAATATCTGTAGATTCATCCTAAAGCAGAAGTCTGAGATCAGTCTAACTGATTCCTCCTCCCTCTTTCCCCCTCAGCCACACAGTAATTTCTGGCTTTCTCTTCTACAGCCTGTGAGTGTCATTGTCTTTCCAATTAGTTTAGGAAAGGCAAATCCTAGAGCTGTGATGTGCCATACCAGTGGAGCTGTGAAGGAATAGCCCAGGGTTATAGCACATCTCCTCTCCACTGTGTAGACTAGGACCAAGCCATATTAAGCCTTGTGAAATAAATTTTAATACATACAGCCTTTTTGCATAAAGTCTGCTCCTACTCTTCCTAAAAATTAAAATAAATAAACTGTCTAATGGGAAGACTGCAAAATCTGAATGCATTTTTTATTTTCTTAAATGCTTTGCTTATATCAAAGGTGTTTTCCTGAAGCCCTTAAAATGATCAACTGAGAGTCATTTTCCAAACCAGACAGCAATTTAGAAATACCCAGAACATAAGCCTGTTTTATTTTCTGAGTGTATAGGGGTGACATGACAGTCTCCAGTAGCTCACCAGATAACACTGCTGTTGGCAAAGCCTTCAGATAACATAGGAGCTGATCTAAAGCAATACAAAATCAACTTCAATTAAAGTAAAAATTTTAGCTGAATCCATTTGATTTTAATCAACTTTTTCATTAATGTATATTTCTTTGCATTTTCATTCCCCAGTCAGGAACAGGGGTGGAAGTTCAGAAAAGCTTTTTTTTTTTTTCTTGTTTGCTGAGAAAGGAGATCTCAAAAAGGCTATGAGAAAATTGGTTCTTTTAAGGATTTCAACACTGAGCAGAATCACATGGTCTTAAAGAAGGGAATTTATACTCCTTGAGGTAAATAACTGCATTTACAGAAAAAAGTTCTGCTTACTGGGTGCATTTCCAGTGAACATCGCATGAATGTTAGCAATAATGATACAACCACTAACAGAAGAAATGTGCCTTCGGAGTGTATTACATTTGAAATTTCCTGCTTCTCAGTGAGGAAAAGATCCAGCTGAATGCAAGGCTTTCTAGTCTACACCTATGTTAATAAATTCAAAATGCCATGTCGCAGCCTTTACACTGTCTAATTACTAGCATCATTTTGCCCTTAACCAGCTGGTGCTCTCTCAGGGATGTTCTAGGGAGCATAAACCAATCCTGACAAATAATGTGGATGCAGCCACCCTGCCTTGGAAGGTAGGAGACTTTAAAAGCATGGCTGTGGGCCAGTCCCCACACAACCAAACCCAGAGAATGGGCCCCGACACAATGGCCTCTAATGGGGTAGATGTTGCTTGAGAATTTTTACTGCCTGTGACTATATGAAACAGCAAAGTATGATGAAGTGAAATAAAATACTGAACCTAAATCAATGTACCTTTGGGGCTATAAGAGTAAATTTTTGGTGACAAAAGTGGAGTCAGGGTTTGTTGCCTTGAATTCATACTTTCCATTCCTCTCTTGCTCTAACTAGAAACAGATGACCTGAAAATCACAATACTTAACCCATGATGAGGTCTCTGATGGGTTCTGGTTTAGCCATACATGAGCCATTCGGCAAGGTTCATTTTGAAAGGAATCAGGAAGCCAAGCCAAAGCCTTATTGGGGGGTATTTCTGCCCTTGCTATGTTGTGGTCTCATCATGTCACTCAGGAATGAGGCACTTGCTGTTACATTAAACACAAAAATAACACAGGAAATTGATTTATGTTGGCACAGTTTTCCTATTTTAAATTATTTACCTGAAATCCAAACCAGAACTGCAGTCAAAGTATAGTTCAGAGCTCAGATTTCTTGGGCTTACATGTTAGAGAACTTGACATTTGATCCAGATGGTCCATCTGCCTTTGATTACTGTTTTCTGGTAAATAAAATGAAGAGGGTACATACATTCACTGCCACGTTGGAAAAAGCTAAAATAATGTCAAGAGGTTTATAAAATAAGTTAATGAAAGTAGCCAGAAAGTGAGAACAAATATGTCTGCTTTCACTACAGCTCTTTAGTATCCCCATTTATCTACTGACCTTGGTGCTGGTGTTTGGAGCCAAGAGAAAAGTGCACGAAGATGCCCCACACATTAGTGAGTAAGTAGCAAATTCCACCAGCTGCAACTGCACATCTTTTGGAAATATGGACTGAAGAAAAAATATTTTTCGTTTCTTAATAAAATGCTTTATCAGCAGAGATAGAGAACTACCAGATAAAAATGAGGCAACTGGAAGTCAGGGGGCACCACACCTATAAGGCTGTTGAGATGGGGAATATGTTAAGATATCACGTTTGATTGTGATCAGTTTGATACCAGATTTTAATGAGTGCCTGCCAAACTGTAGTTGCAAGTATTAGTGGGAGCATTTTTGAGATAGGAGGCTTTTGGTTAACTTTATGATTATCATTAGGTTTTTTTCCTCATTCTTTTGCACTTTGGGTCCTAGCCAGAACCTGAAAAGGAAATACCTCTGTACCCCGAGAGAAACTATTTGTGAAGAATTTCTGGCTTGACCTTAAACAGGAATTGTCTGGAATTACAGGAAAGACTTTTTACAAGACTTCCCTCCTAGCTTTGCAAATGCAAGCCATTCAGAGGTATTGGGTGCTTATCAGCAGCTCCGGGAAGCATTTGAGGTTTGTCCAGTTTATAGCTAACAGGGAGAGGTCCTTGCAAACGGCAAAGAATAGTGCCATTTTCTCTGAAAGTTGTTAGTTTCCTGACTATGGGCTGGGTTGGAACAGTATAGAAGCAACGGTAAAAACATGTAGGCAAAATAATTTAATTTTCAACCTCAATGTTTTTAGCATGACCATTCAGTGCTACCGTAGCCAAGGAAAAGCACTAAAAAAGACAAATATGTGTGTGCTTTATTCTGTTAGTATTAGCTCTTTAAATTAGGGTCCCAAAGTGGACCTTTTCCATTGTGCATGCAGAAGGTATTATCTCTCCATATCCAAACAATCTTAAAGCAGCTCTGTGCTACAAAAAGGTTTATTTTGCAAAGCATTCTGAAAGAAGTAGGTAAATATCTCCGCAAAGCAGAAGTTTCCAAATTCATGGTTAACTGTCCCAGCACTGAACAATTAAGAGGAAATTCAAGACACTCATCAGACGCTGATGTGATTGAAAACGTTGCTATGTGAGTGCCAGTCTGTGAGCATGTTGACCTTAGAAGAACTACTGACATACTGCAGTCTGTGTTCCACTCATAACTTCATGCCTATTAGGAAGTTTCTGAACCATTAGCATGCCCAGATGGCTGGGTCCTCCTGTTTGTTTTGCCTGTGAGTGGCCCTGCTCTTTGTTATTGAATATTTACTGCAGATTTGAGGAGAGTTGCTTGCCTTGTGCATTTACTGGGTGAAGACTTTGGTTACTTCATCTGAACTCCAAAGTGAGAAACTGAGAGAAGTGTTCCAGTCAAAATGACTAGCCGTATTCATTTCCACGAATGAAGGCTCGTGTTTGCTTGGGGAAACCTCCAACTGTTTTGCTATTGTCTCCCTCAAGAAGTAAAGGAAGCAGTCTCCCAAATTCAACTTATTGGAGAATGCTTTTATAACATAGTTTCAAGAGAGAGAAGAGAGTTGCCATGTCATCAGAGCTTTTCTTTATTAATATATATGAGTTTTGCATTAATGGGATCATTACCTCCTCTTGAAATTTTATTGTTAACAACTAATAAAATATGCTTATGCATGCATTACTATGTTAGACTGAAGAGCTGTTTATTTGAATCTCAAATTTATTGGGATATTAACTGAGATACAGTTTAAGATCTAAGAGCCAATCTGCATAAATATTCAGCAATTTTTCATCAATTTTCAAACTTTCTAATGGTGATTACCTATAGGCCCTTTTCATATCTATCTGCAAGTCTGCAAGTTGTTGTTGCTGTTGCTATTATTATTATTAAACCTTAGTACTAATTAGTTTTACCCACTTGATTAGGCACAGAGTGTGTTCACAGGAGATGCTTTTGCTCTAGGGAATTTACAATGGAATTAGGTCATGTTCTAAAGAGTCTAGTGACATTTAATCATAGAATCATAGAATAGCTTGGATTGGAAGAGCCCTTAAAGACCAGCCAGTTCCAGCCCTCCTGTTATGGTCAGGTGCACCTTTCACTAGACCAGGTTGTTCAGAGCCCCAACCAACCTGGCCTTCAGCACTTCCAGAGATGGGGCATCCTTAACGTCTTTGGGCAACCTGTTCGAGTGTCTCACCACACTCACACTAAAGAATTTCTTCCAAACATCTAATCTAAATCTACTGTCTTTTAGTTTGAATTAATTTCCCTTTGTCCTATCACTACATTCTCTTTTAAATAGCCTCTCTCCAACTTTCCTGTAGGATGCCTTCAGGTACTGGAAGGCCCACAATCAGGTCACTCAAAGCCTTCTCTTCTCCAACCTGAACAATCCCAATTCTCTCAGCCTTTTCTGGTAGGAGAGGTCCTCCATCCCTCTAATCACCTTGGTATCCCTCCTCTGGATTTGCTCTAACAGGTCCACATCCTAGGTGTGCTGGGGGCCCCGGAGCTGGATGCAGTGCTCCAGATGGGGCCTCAGGAGAGCAGAGCAGAGGGGTAGAATCTCCTCCCTTGCCCTGCAGCCCACACGCTGCTTTGGATACAGCCAACATGGGGTTGGGTTTCTGGGCTGTGAGTGCTCATTGCTGGGTCATGTCCAGCCTCTCATCTGCCAGCACCCCCAAGTCCCTCTCCACAGGGCTGCTCTCAAGCCCTTCACCCCTCCCCCTGCATTGATGCCCAGCACAGGTACTTTACACTGGACAACAAAGGCCCCATCATTTAGTGCTTTGCTGAAGGTAGATTTTTGAGAAGTAATAGATTAGATCAAACTTTGCATAGCTTTATTTGAAATAAATTGTGCATCAGCATTATACCTGCAAGCATAGAATACTCCACTACTAACCTTGTGTGACTCTCTCACTGGCATATCAGTATTCCTAAAAGTGAAGGAAAATCAGACATAGATTTACCAGATGAGAAAGGATTTTTTTCACTTTTTCCTGTTAGTCATTGTAGTGAGCTGGTTGTGACACGAGGGAAGAACTAAAATGAGCTGAGCTGAGCTGCAAGGATTCTGAGAGCACAGAATCTCTCTTTCTTTCAAGCTCAATCTGACAGAAATTTGCTATTAAAAATAATCCTATTTTTAATTCCTGACTAACCTTATGTTAATATCATAAATGTATTTATCTAAGCTACTGAAAGTGGCACTGTTTCTTTAAATATTGGTCCATCCCATACTATGAAAGATTCTTCAGCAAATGATACTTGACAGCTCAACCAATAGCATGCTTATCTTAATGTTTTTCTTGCTTTTCTAGTTAAGCATTCTGTCTCCTACCCACTGAAGAGATGTGTTTCTAAACACGCAGCCAGGGCCAATTCCAGAACTTACATACAAGAACCAATTGAATACATTTTCATTAATTCACCAGTATTTTTGTCTCTATATTCTATATTTTAAAGCAAAATCTATGGATAGTGGAAATTAGTATCTTGAGCTAGGAAATTCAAATAATTTTTTTTTAAATTAAAAGTTAAGTGTCTTAATTGTTTCATGTGTGGTTGCACACAGAGGTCATTGTAGTGATGAATGAGTGGTAAAACTATCGGTGAAACTATGAAGGCAGAGCCCCAAGCAGTGAAGGCCAACTTTCCTGTTGGAGCAGCTCTTTCCAGCTCCTTCCATTGAATTCTTGAGTAAAAATTGCTCCAGGCTGATAAACCACACAATACTGATCAACAGAGAGCTGCTCCAGGGTTGCAAACCTGGAGGAGGCTGCACATGAAGAGGTGTTCATTTTGTTACACTCAACTTGCAGCCCCTGTTCCTCTCAAGGACCCTGATGATAGCCTGTCTGATTTTAGAAATCGAGCAGTATTGTTTGGACATGCATACAACAAATTTTCTGTCTGGTATCATTGTTCTGGAAAGAAACGCTTGTCAGGAATTACTCAATTTTTCATTTTATTTACAAGGAAAACAATTCTGCCAAATATTGCTCCTCTCATCTGGACTTTTTCCTATCCAGACACCAGCCTCTAACTTCTGATAGCTTCTGAATGACATCTGTTAAGTATTGGAATAATTATAATTCATAAGAATGACGTTTTGATACTATATATATTGAGTATTACCTAATAGTAACTTTTAAGTACCTCCATCATTGGCAACAGTAAATAATATTACTGTTATCAATGACAACTTCTAGACCTGTACGGGTGACTAGTGCTTTGCAGTAGTATGTGTTCCACAAATTAAGAAGTATGGTATTCTCTTACATAGTATATCTTTTATTTTATCATGTTATAATTAAAATTTCTTCTCCAGTTGCATTTGAAAGCAGGCAAGCTGCAGAAACACCAGGGCTAATGAAATGTGCTAGTCAGAGAAAAAGCTCAGATTTTGTGTACTTCAGATATATACTTTTATTCTGCCACATGGTCAAATATTCATCCTTGTCCATAGACTCCAGGTAAACATGACTATTCTTGCTTTCCTCGCATTCTCCTTTGTGGTTTCACAAAATGACAGAATGCTGAGACCATTCCATATCATCCCCCTCACTGTAAAATTTATCCAGTATTTTCAGTAAAGGAATTTTTTTTCCTTGCTGGCTGATTCTCTGTTATGAAATTTACCCCACTTTTGTGTGCAGGGAGAACATCTCAATTTTCCAGTTCCAAAATATGTGCTTTTGTGCCAGAGTCAACAGGAAAAGAAGACTTACAGGATCCAACTGACTTAGTTTTGTGTTTCCCTGATGCCCAAACAACCGGAAAGCAGCAGGACCAAAACATTTCATAAATTTCTTCCTAGGTGGTACAGACACTAAAGCAGGATGTTTGGATCTTTGGCCAGTCCCGGCAGGAATATTACGATACAGGAAAAATTTGTGCACACTACACACATTTATGAGGGATGTTTAAAACTTATCTGGACAACGCATTAGTGAGTATGCTTTAGGGAACAGTCCTGATCTGCCAAGCAGTTGAACCACTTCACACAGAAGGCTTTTACACTTTCTAATCTTATTATTGGATCCATTGTAATTGCGCGGCTCTGCGGCCACACAGGTGGTAAATCTCTTCCCTTCACCACCCTTTTCAGTTGCCTTAGGTTATGAATCAGGTGACTCTAATCTCTTCCATTCCTTTCAATGTGAGAATAATAATTTCTGCAATAATAAAAGCTGAAAAACTTCCTAGCGAGAGGAAGTTTAGTAGAGAGAGAAGGCACCAGTGGATGTTATGCACACATGTTCACCTGTATGTCCATGTCAATGATTTCAGTTCCACTTCTGGAGGGAACTAGAAAAAGACTTAGTTCAGTTTCTTATATTAGATGCATGTGTTTAATAGAATGTTCATTGGTATTTCTTTCTGCAGTTAGAAGTCAAACAGTACTCAGTGCCATACTTCTGTTTTATGCACTGAATAGAACTTTCTGTAGTTATTATTGACCTTTATGTTCCTCTAGACACCTCTTTCTGCTGGGCAATACACAATCACCAGGAAAAGCACATTCTGTCCCAAAGAGCTTATGATCTAAGTGGTTAAGGTAAAACCAGAGATAGTGTCTTTTCCCATGTTACCTGATAAGCAGGAGGATATAAAAAAAATGAAACACAGTCTTCTTGACTCCTAGTCTCCCTCTTTGTTTTCTGAATCACACAATTTTTCTTTTAAATACTCTTTGAAATCTCTTTTCTTTTGAGGTAAAAAGAAATGTGGCACATTTTGTTATTATTTTGTACTGTTCATTCCTGTGAGTCAAGTTGATACACCTTTGAGCTGGTCAAGCTGTTTGTTTTTGAGGATCTCGTCACATTAGAAGCAAAAATAAAAAAGGTTTTGCCTGACATCAAAGCTGTATTTATTCTGTTTGGAAATAGGTGGGAATTTGGGCAAATTTTGTGTGAGGAAGGATACATTCCCAACATTTGAAACATATTTGAGGCACATAATCTCTTTTTCTATATGCAAATCCTGATCAGTTGGAGACTTGACTATAGTTCTCACACCTCTTCAACATTTTTGGTGATTTTTGTGGGGAGTCATTAGCAGGTTTTCTTCTGCAAATTGTTTCAAAGCGTCGTAGCACATAGGATTTTACTGCCCAGAAGAATTTTATTAAGTAAGAGCATTAGAAAATTGTCCGTGATGTTTTGACCCATCTCTCCTAAGTCCATGATCTGATTTCACCAACTGTTTGGCCTGGAAGGAAAGCTAGTGGTGTAAACTGCCTTCCTGGTCAGCTACGAATAGTGTCCTCCAGGGAATGTGTGTTGCCTGAGTTCTCTCCACTGACTGCACAGAGGATAAGGTGATGATGTTAGTCTAGATAGCAACTTACAGTTGGCTAAATCTAGGTGGGATTAACTTTTCCACTCAATAGGTTAATATCTAAACAACAATAAGAAAAAGCCCCTGTAGGTCAGTGATGGTAATGTATGATAAGTATTAATTCTATAATCCTACCATGATGGCTTTAGTTTTTCTGTGGTGTGTGGCATTCTTCCACTAATATTAAAACTTCAAAATATCATAAACTTTTCTTTAAGCTTGAAAAGCCTCCGTGGGTTTAATCAAGCACTTAATGTGTAACCTTCCTCCAGCAGGTCTGCTGAGTCAGAACCCCTATTCTCATCTACAAAAGAAGCCTATATGTTCACAATAGTTTACTTCCCTTGCTTTTCCTCCTTTTGTGCTTAATGTCTGTGGATATTGTAGTGAATGAAATTACTGATCACAGGTTTTGTAGGAACATTGAATCTTAGGAGATATTAATGGAAAACTAATTTTGGTTTTGTGTAAGGCACCTCTGTAGGGGGAAATCTGGGTTCTAAAAGCTGTGGTCAAAAGCTGGGGAGCAAAAGTAATGTTTTGTAAGCACTGTCTCATCTGAAATATCTAGAGTGGCTCAGATTTTATATGCTGGGAAGGATCTGCTAGAGTACAATTGAAAGACTACAAAGCATTTGCACAAAATAGGCAGCAATTTTGAATCACTAATGTGCATGAGAAAATTGTAAACTGTTTATAAAAAATCAAGCAGAACGTGTCAAATGACATTGATCCAAAGGCTTCCAACCACACTGTTTCACATTTGAAGTGAGGACTGAAAACATTCCTTCTAAATGAAATACTACCCATATCTTGCAGACTACAGTACATTTGAAAGACATAAATGGCTGCAACCAAAGCTAAAGGACGATCTACTTCTCTATACAAGTAAAACAGGTGAAATCTTGGTTCTTAGAGGATGTGGAGTTAAGTTGTGCATGGGTGAGATGCTGGATTCTAGGGTCTTGGTTTAGAATAGCATATGGAAGATTTATGAAGAGTTTTGTGCAAGGAGAAGTGGCTGTACTGCTCTGATGCTGTGGACAGCTAATGCGTTAGTATTGCAGTCCACAGGTGATCAAACCCAAAAAACTAAGTCCCTAGAAATTTTGTGATTGGTTTAAAGATCAAGAAATATTACAGACCAGTACTGAATTTCAAAAGATTTGTAATAAAATCTCAGGAGCTGGCAACATGAAGTGTAAGTTGCACTCAGTTTTTTTTCCAGTAACGAAAACCTTTCTACTTTTTTTTAACTGAAAACTACTCCATACAGATGGATATGTTCTTTCATTTGACTTAAGTAAAAAATAAAAAGTAATTTTTCATTGACTAGTGCAGTTTATCAATGTTTATGTTTTTGTAGCGAATTCCCGTTGCTTATTTCGGCTAGTATTCTCTAAACGATTTTTTCCAGCTATTATATGATGGAAATGACTGCCTGCATGAGCATTTTGTTGCTAAGATTTATTTAGTTTCAGATCAGTCCAAACAACTGCAAGTTTTTATTTTCCATGTACTACTTGCCTGAACTAAAAAATTGTTTTGGAAGCCTGAGGAAGGAGAGCAAAACCTGGGCCATGTTTCGTATGAATCCTTCCTTGTTTCTCCTGCATTATTTCCCAGACACAATACTGCTGGTGGCAGCAACAGGAGACCTCTGTGTCTTTGTCACTCTGGAACAGCCAGCAATGGGGAGTATAGGGAGAAAATGCAAACACGGATGTGCACGCACATCGATCATTAATGCATTTCCTCTGTCAGCAGTTGTATATCTTAGAAGCTGCTATAGCAAAACAGGAGTTTAGTGGCTTTCATAACGTGAAAATAATATCAGAATCGTGTACAGGAGGCATTAATGTTATTTGATATAGAGTTTTCTCTTTGAAATTGAAGAGTTAGTTCCCACTGCTATAGAAAGTGCCAGGTCTGGAAGATGGTGAAGATGAGTTACTTCTGCAACTATAAATGTCTTAGAGTGTATGTGGTGTAAAACCACATGGACTATTACCTTTTTTTTATTATAAGCAAAATTTCTTATCCAGAAATTATAATCTTTGTCATGTGTCACACAGATAAATAGATTTCTTTACTAAGTAAATGAAGAAATAATCAGAAAAAGTAAACCTGTCCTGTCAAAGTTGTGTAAATCTGTCCTTTGATCCACTGAAGAAAATGATAAAAAGAAATAAATAGTTTTGAGGGCACTCTGAAGTAAAAGCAATTTTGGTATCACCAGTGAAATGCAAAATTCAGAAAAAATCACCTCACTGCATTTAAAAATGAAAAATGTTACTTCATATTAGGTTTTTTATGGACTTGTAATGAAACCTGGTCAATGTTGAAAGAAAGAATCATTTAAACCCAGAGAAAATGGAAAGATTAAAGGGAAATGCTAAAAATGTTCACCTTTTCTTTCATTAGGTTTAGCTCATGACTTTCCTTCCTTTTTTCTCCTTATTCAGCAAGCTTATGGTAACAGTTTTGGTGAGCCAATGACTTTTGGTTGAACACAAATTTTGCCCAGCTCTAGTAAACTTACTTTTGCTTTATACAACCTGAGCTAGCATTTTGTCACATGCAAAAAAGACTATGAATCAATAGCAGATCACAAGTGAAGAAAATAATTTGAGCAAATGTCACTGCAACTTGACAGAAATAGGGAGTGTGAAAAGAACTCAACAAGAGTTTAGACTTTACCTCACAGGAATTTTGGCTGCACCTATCTTAATAGTGAAGCATGATCACTTTCCACTTGCTGCCTTTTTATAAAGATATTATTATTTGCTCTTATAAAATGCATCAAGGATCAATGCTTAAATGTCCTGAGTATAATTTTAACATCAAGATCACTCAGTCATGAAATTTGTCGGTAAAATATAGAGGCTAATAGTTTGACTATGGTCAGTATTTTATTTTCTGTGATTTCCTTTTGAAATAAATGGGATAGCATCTGAGGCAATAAGTTCTTCAAAGTATTAGAGTATATGATGTGGAGCATATATGTTCATGCTGCTGATTTCCATGCATCCCTGGTTTGAAATTGCATTCCTTTCTTGGGATGGAATTTCCATGCATCCCTTTCTTGAAATTGCTGACAATATCAGGATTGTCTTCAATAGTGGCAAGTTATTTGGCTTTATTCTAGGATTTGTCTACAGCCATTGATCTAAATGTCCTGCTGTTTTGAGACACTGAAGTCAAAGCATGGCTAGAGGTTTAAAAAGCAACTATGTAAAACCACTTAAAAAAATGAGAACTTTAACAAATTTTAAAATGCAAGGTATATTTATACTCTAAATAAACATATTAATGAAGTGGTTTTATCAGATTTATTTCTATGCTGAGTCTCAAATTTTTAATTCTCAGTGGAATTGATATTACAGGAATAACATACCATTCAGTCAATGAAAAAAATTAGACACTGTAAAAATATTTTGTCAGTATAAAGCCCATTCTTTGGTAGGTAAAGGCACATCTTTTTATTACTTCAGCAGTCCTTTGGGCCACTGAATGTGATCAAATGTACATGATAAGCAATCTACTGTTTCAACCAGTATTATGACATTTGTTCTTAGGTAATGCATGGCATAGATAAGTGAGTATTCAAAAGTGTTAATGAATACTGAAGATATCATACATTAAGCAGGAACAAAACAAAAATAATCCAAAGATTTGTGCCAGAACTGTGTTACTAATTTTCCTGCTATTATATTTTCAGAGATCACGATTCCAGGTTTAGTATACTATTAATTGGCTATTGCATTTCCTATGGGTCTTGAAATTTTCAAGATTTTGGTTATGTTTGGTTATTGACCGTGTTAAGGAATTATGACTAAACGAGAGAATAAATATTGTTTGTCAGAATTTTTTAGCCGTGTGTAATTGTGAAGTAGACCTGAGTTACAGATCTGCAGATAAAGCTGCAGATCTGCATTTCTATAGTAACAGCCTTGGCTTCTTGCAGTGCTGAGGTCCTGGCATCGTTTCCAGCCTACAGGGTACTCAAAAAGCATAGACTTTTTTATTTATTTGGAATGAAAAGAATTGCTAAAATGTCATCTGGAAGCCTTGTAGTCAGAAGAAGTAATGAAAGCTGAGGAGGGTAATTATTGGAAAGGCAATGTATAACTTGCAGCTTTCCCACATGCCTACCAGTACATGACCTGAGGACTGGATAAGGACTGTGCAGTTTGACAAAACAAGAGTCATGCTTTGTCGGCAAAGTTTGGTTTTCCACAGAAATTTTGCAAAATTATAGGGAAAACAGGACAAAGAAATTCTCTTGAAGTATCTAAAAGGCTTTGTTGCAAGACAGAAGGAAAAATAAGAAAACATCCCCATTGGAACTTTTAAGTACAGTCCCTTCATTTAAGCCAAATAGAAATTTTAATTTCCTGTTAACAAAGTTGGAGGTCTTATATTCATGAACTGTTAAACACTTGAATTTTCTACAAGATCTAAGTCCCGTTGTTTACACTAGTCTGGTACAAGTGAAGGAAAAGGTGAAGTCTAGAGCACAATGTCTAATGAATTCTGGAATTTTGAAAACTGGTATTTTACCCTTATTTGATGAATGCAGAGCTGCATGTTGGTCAGAAAACTACCTCATGTCCATGTACTCTGTTTTTTCGTTTCACCTTTCAGGTATCCTTGTTATTTATATTATAAATGTATGTGGGTGTGTATAATGTCCCTCTCAACAGGACTTAACAAGATCTGCTACGATACATTTTAATATTACAAATCTAAGAGAAGTGTCAGTGCCTGTGTTGCTCTTTGACCCAAATGTTCTGAAAGGAAAGGAAAATTTAAAGACTATCTAGATGTGAAGCTGAAATGATACAGTATTTATAACAGTTACATGATAACTAACTATATTTGGCAGCCTTAGATGAATCTTTTATATTTCATATAGGACTTTTATATGCCTTAGAGGTAGTTTGAAGGTTGGCTTGATGTTTTTTGTCAGGGTTTCTGAAGATCCAGTGAACGCTGGTAAACCAACAGAGGTCTTCCAACACTCTTGTCATGAAAGGACTGGGATTTTTACAGAAACTTGGTGTCCAGTAATGTCCAGTTGGATGAATCTAATGCTCAGATTCATAAGACTCTCAGAGGCAGGCCACCAGCTGAGAACCAGAAGAGGCTGGAGGATTTGGTCGTAGAATCACAGAATGATTTGGGTTGGAAGGGACCTTTAAAGAGTATCTCCTTACACCTCTCCTGCCACAGGCAGGGACATCTACTAAACCAAGTTGCTTAAAGCGAAGATAGGGCATCCACAGCTTCTATGGGCAGTTTGTTCACCACCTTGATTGTAAAGAGTTTCTTCCTTATATCTAAGCTAAATCTAAGCTCTTTTAGTTTGGGGCTGTTGCCCTTCATCCTATTAGTACATGTTCTGCCTATACCACTAATAAAGGTATCGAGCAGTACGAGCCCCTAAGGGTCACCCCCTGTTACTCATCTCCATTTGGACATTGAGACATTGACTACAACTGTGTGGATGCAGCCATCCAGTCAATTCCAGCCAACTCCTCATCTGTAAAACTGTCCATCCGTCAAATCTGTATCTCTTCAATTTGGCAACAAGGATGTTCTGTGGGACCATGGCAAAGGCCTGACAGAAGTTGAAGTAGGTGGTATCAGTTACTCTTCCCTTACGTCACTCCATCGCAGAAGACGACCAGATTAGCAAGGCCTTTTGTGGAGCCATGTTGGCTCTCTCTAATCTCCCCTGTAATCTGTATGCCTTGCATATCTTCCAGGAAGATCTGATGATCTTATTGAGCACAGAAGTGAAGGTAACTAGCAGGTAGTTCACAAGGTCCCTAATTTACACATTGTAAAAATGGGTGTGATGTTTTCCTTTTCTGGTCACTGGTGATTTTGCCTAACTGGTGTGATTTTTCAAATATGATGGAGAGTGCCTTAGCAACTATATTTGCTGATTCCTTCAAGAGCCTTGTCTCATTTATCAGAGACAGGTACAATTTCTTTTGTCTTCTTTTTCTGAGTAATGTACCTGCAGAAGTCGTTTTATCGTTCTTCACATCCTTTGGCCTTAGCTTTTCTGATCCCACCATACACTCCAGAGAAGTATCCCTATATTCTTCCTGGGAAGCATAACCTTTTTCCACTGCCTGTGTATTTTCTTCTTGCGTTTCAGTTTGAATGGGAGGTCCTTACTCAGCTGTGCTGGTCTCCTGCCTTCCTCCTGTCATCCATGGTGCTTTCCTGCAAG
Source organism: Lycocorax pyrrhopterus obiensis (assembly GCA_014706295.1). Classification (NCBI taxonomy): domain Eukaryota; kingdom Metazoa; phylum Chordata; class Aves; order Passeriformes; family Paradisaeidae; genus Lycocorax; species Lycocorax pyrrhopterus. The sequence continues at coordinate 67,964,979 of JACSVZ010000004.1, read as the reverse complement.
GCCTGCAATGTCTTCTTCCCTATGTTCCAAATTTATGGCCAACATAGTTTTCGTCTTACAAATCTGTGGAGAAGTAGCAGCATATTTCCAAGCTTTTAAATTCTTGGAGTTAACAGTAGTATGGAGTAATCTGTCAAGGGGACTCTGTAAAGTCATAGAGACAAAAAAGAGAAATTGTCCCCCTTTCTTTTAAGTGAAATTGCTTGTGTGGGAGGCTGTTGTCCTGAGGCAGCAGGCTTCACTTAATGATGCTTTTTATATTTTGTTTAGTATGGAGAACGGATAGCTGAAAAAGAGAAACAAATTTTCTAAGGTTGTCTCAAAGCTAAAATATAACCTGTCCTGTAGTCAAATAACCAAGGCTGGAAAAAAAAGAAAATTGGGATAACCATTCACACTTCATTTATTCAACTATTCATTCAACTGCTTATATTTTAGTGTCGTTTAGTTGCTTTGAAATTAGTTTTTACTTGTTAAAAATATTTTTGTTTTCTTTAAGACTGTTTTAAACTGTTCTCAGGAATAATCATTCATTTTAAACTCAGAATATGATGGCAGGGAGGATATCAGCTGAAACCTGTACATTGATCTTGTTGGCATACTGAATGTACATAATTAGTCATCTTTCCACCTCTGGCCATGTCATTCTGGGTCCAGCTCTCGATAAAACCAATGTATGCCAATATATGTGGTGATACTGTATACATACTGTAGATATTTTCTCACAGTTTACAACAGAACTAAGCTTGACAATACTAACAGGTTTCAGCTACAAAACCAAAACTAACAATTTTGTTAGTTATTGAAAGCTGTATGATTTTCAGGAAACAGAAATGCGTTTTTATGATTTAAATAACACATTCATTTCCATGTTTATTTGTACACGGTTATCACAAACCTTTAAGAACTTCCCACAAGTAATCAGCTGGATATTACTTCACACTTTACAAGAAAAAAATCATTGTGACTTGGATTTTCCCTTCCTGCTTTTCTACAGGTGCTCTCTGCCTAACATAGTTTATCATTTGATTGTATTTGACCCAGGATGGGTCTGATGCCATCCAGAAAATCAATGGAAGTGCTCAGACTGGACCTTTTCAATTGGAGAAGTCACTCTATGAAAACTGTTTTATCACTATAGTATCACGTGAAGAAAAAGTGATCTGAAGTCTTTCTTTTTTTCTAAAAAACTGTTTTCAAAGTTCCTATTGAAGAGACATATTTTCTGTACAACAGATTAGGTGAAACTTTAGAAAAATCTGAAGGTTATGATAGCTACCCATCTGTCAAGATAGCTGGAAAAGCTGTTAAGCTCCTGTGTGGAGTAGACAGCTGAAACAGTAAGAGTCACTGCCCAAAGCACATTTTTTCTGATAAATTGGTTAAGATTCAGATATATAGTGTGAGTTATCAGTCATCTGAATGTGCAGCTGGGGAAGTGAGTGTCAGATGACAGGAGTGTTTCTGTGCAGAGTAATGAAATCACTAAAGAAGCACACAGAAACATAGGAGTATTTCTGTGCATCTAAATGAGAACGAATTCACACTTAGGTAGCATATTTGCTGTTATGAGTCATAGTACTACAGATAAAAAAACACTGCTGGTCTTAAGGCTCTACAGGGTGTAGGAATTGAGATTTTATATATGACATTTATATCCAGGATGTAATAGAGGAATGCAAGAGAAATATCTGACTCAATGATTAATTTCTTCCCTAATGAAAAAAAAACCGAAACATAAAAAGCCTGAATATTAACTACCACTTTGTGTTGTAGCCTGTATTTACCTTCCTGCTATCTTCAGAAGTATTTAAGAAGAAATGTAAAGATTCTTCCCTAAGAAGAGGAGGAAGACTTGGTTAAGAAGAAAGGGAAGGCAGGTGCTTTGTTTGTCCAATATCAAAAGTGAATAGTACCGTTTTACTCCCTTATCAGTGATTAGCAGGCACTAAACAGAATGGGAGATCAGGTAGGCTGGAACTGCTTTGAGCCCAAATACAACTTCCATATTTGGTACAAAAGGAAAAGAGTTTTGTGTAGCCTGTCTGATTGTGAATTCAGCCATACGGGAAAAACTATCATTACTTTGTCCAAAACCAGATTTTTGCTCCAAAAGCTCAATTAAAGGAATGTTGAACGTTTTTTTTTTCTTTTCTGAAGGAATTATAGTTTCTGCAGCTGTATTCTTTGGGCTCAAAGGGAAGCCCAGAGGCGAAGATCAGCCTCAGATCATCTGTTTGTGCACATTTAATACTTAAAACTGGAAAAACCAAACAAAAGGATTTATGCATTGGCCTGCATAGTACAACCAATGCCTCTGAATTTTGTTAGGTTAAAGATCAGTACACTTGGCAGGAAGGGGGAAGAAGCCCGAAAGAGGTCTATTATTCTTACAGTCCCATCTAATCCAAAAGATTTTCGCTGGGTGAATTCAACTACTCTGAAATATTTGAAGTCAATTACTCTGAAATACTTGGTTCTTCCTCAGCAGCAGAATTAGTCTATCCAAAACCTCAGCTGAATGACTAACGACACAGAAATAAAACAGTGTAAAATTTATTTTCTGAAAAAACCCAGAAATTTGAATTAGCCAGTGATGACTTACAGATTTCATGGGGAGCTCCAACAGGTTTGCAACCTGACCTAGTGATAGCTTTTGTCCTGGCATTGATAAAAGTTTTCATGCAGGGGATCAGAGAGATTATGTTATATGAATCTTCCTTTCACCACTGTTTTCGTGGGTTAGCTGGAAGGTTAAAGATGCTTTGTCCACCATTAGTTGCCTTGGGAGAGTTCTTGGCCTGTGTATGTTTAAACAACCCCTCACAATCCAGACTATATTTCTCATGCTTCTTGAACAGCTCTTGACAGAAAATGTGACAAAAACTAGTGGAATTCACTCACATATGTTCATTCATACAAGATTGCTTCCTGTACAGATTCTTTAGGGTAAAAGCCATAACAATCATGCGCTCTGTAGTGTCACTGCAATTAGGTTAAACATTTCAAAATATTGCTGTAATATCCCATAGTATTTTGTAAACATTACAATGTTAAAAAAGATATGTGCTTTGAAGATACATGCACCAGCTGAGAGCCATCAGTAATTAATTAACAAATAATTGAATTCTGATCTCAGGTCACTCAGCATAAATGCAGACTTGCTTCACTGATGTCAAAAACATTTATTCATAACACTTCTGTAAATAGAGTCAGTGGTTGGTCTTTCATATTTGCAATTTCTACTGAGAGATTTTTAAAATGCATTTGTTTCATAGCTGCCAGAGCCATAGAAAATTTTCCCAGCACTATGCAAAAGATAATTAAATTAAATGGTTGAAATTCCTTTAATATTTTGGAATATTAAATTTTTAAAATATAATTTAATATATAAAATATATCTTAATTTTTGCTACATATATTTCTTTCAGTTGTAGTATTACTTTATTAAACATCCTCATAAATATGAAATACAGAATAATAGCTGAGCATGATAACAGTGGTTAATGTTTAGTGAAGGACTGACCTTTGCAAAGGGAAAGTCTCAGGGATCTGCATTCAGGTTGGCCTTCCTCCCCTGATGGTCTCATTGATTTGAATATGAACAAGGTGATCAAACCAGCACAACCCTCTGAATCAACTTTCCACTTAGAAAGTTTTGCACTGTGTTTAGCTGAAGACAACGTTACGTCTTAAGAAACCCTGCTAGATTCTTCTTTCGGTAAAAGGGTCAAATAAAAGACTAGAATTGAAGCCCACGTTAAAGGAACACATGACTCATTCCAGATGTTCAAACACTGGGACAATCTGTTAAGTTGAACAGTCATGGAAAAAGGGTAAGGAAAAGAAAATCTCTAAGGTATATGGAATCTAAATTTTTATAAGGACTTTATAAATAAGGTCAGCACCTTACATGGCCCTCAGATCTTTCCATGAAATCAGCGGAGTTCTTGGAAAATATGTTTTGGTTAGCTAGGATTGCCAGCCAAGCTGCTGTTAATTAGTAATGCATCTTGGTTAATTAAATGTATCTGTATTGAGGGGGAAAAAGATACTATAAAGTGTTATAAAAAAGTATAGGTAAGTAGTCTAATGTTTCTGTCTATTGCTCATTATAGTGGTTTTTTTTTAGTAATCTAATTGGTCTGAGTCTTTGTTGACAGACTGATTCCTGGGGAGGAAGGACTGATCTTACTTTTGCCGCTTTAAACATCTAAAATACATGATGATTTATTTAAATTTTCTTTCAGTTTTTTTTTATTCTTCTCAATATGAGAAAGAAAGAGTGAATGTATTTTTTCTTCCTTTGCAGTTGTCATGTATACAGTAATCATAGAATCATGGAGTCATAGATGGTTTGTATTGGAAGGGACCTTAAAGATAATCTAGTTCCATCCTCCTTGCCGTGGCCAGGGATGCCACCTACTAAATCAGGTTTCTCAGAGTTCTATCCAACCTGGCTTTGAAGACTTCCCGGCAGAGATGAGGCATTAAATGCTTAAACAGGAAAGTTTTTTGTGCAATATTACTAAGCACCTGGAGAGGCAAAGCAGGTAATGTAAATAACTTTTCAAGTGATCTGGGAAAATTTCTAGCCAGATATGACGGAATTGAAAGAACTGTGATCACCTTTGTATACTGTGCAGCATCAGACTCATGAATTAAAGCTTGTGGGTCCACACTATGCTTCTGCAGAGAGGACTCCTGAGATGAGATCCTGGCTCTGAGATTTACTGCAAACACCTGAGTGTCTCCAAAGGAGCAGAGATTTCCCTATGACACTGAGGCCACACTCTCACATCACATTGAGTACCTTAAAATAAATGAATAAATACTAAAACAAAAGAACCAGCTTCTTCAAGTTGACACAAGCAAATATATTCTGTTAAAGTTTTGTTAGGCAAAATGGGACAAAAAGGTAGGGAGAGACTGCTTTGGTGAGAGAGACGCTGTGGGAAGGATTTAGGAAACAAAACCCAGGCGAGTGGTCCATAGATCTCCCATTTGAGGTTACCATGCCTTTTGTTGATGGTCTTTGCTGGCAGACATGCAGAGTCTCTAATGCTTAGCACCTATCCATACCCATGGTACACCATGATTCCGGGGTGCCCTGGACAGATCCCAGCTGCCCCTGCCATGTGATAGAGACGATACCCACTGAAAGGGCACCGCAGCCCCAGGGCCTCCCATTGAAAACCCTGGTGAGTGTAAATGTTGCTACCCACCCCCATGGCACCACCCATGTGGCCAAAAACTTGACCCATGGAGCAGAACTCTGTGTACCTCTGCACCAGGAGCTGGAGGGGATGCTACCATTGAGGAAGACAGCTGGAGGAGGACTCGGGCTTCTATGTTACAGTGTAAAAGGTGTAACAAGAGAAGTGTCCCCAGTATCTTCTCAAAGAATAGCCCTTCCTCAGTCAGCTTCCTGCTCCAGCAACTTGAGAAAGCTATGGGGCAGCTCTGAGTTCACATCCACCATGTGCCCATTTGTTTCCTGGGGCTTAGTTACAAATGGCTCCGTTCTCTGAAAGGCTTCTTGTGAAAACTCTACACTATGAGTGTCTCCATTAGGGACTTTTTTCTGTTTTTTAGGATCTTTCATCTAGAGATAGACAGACACTTTCAAGCATTTTAACAGTAATGCCACAAAAGCTGGAAGTACACGCAGTACTTGCTTGTGTCACACTGTTATTCTGTGAGTTAGCAAATTAACTGTACAGGGTCAGGCCTGTTTAGTGAAAAGAAGATGCAGTTCTGTAAAATATCACTGTATACCATGGATGTTTCTAAAACCTTTTAATAGCTCTGTGTGATTTTTCACATTTCTATGGGCTATCTTTGCCGTGGCTTGCATGTAATTCGCAGAAGCAGAAATCAACAATGAATGAAAAATGCATGTGACAAATGAAAATTTCCCTCTGGAAAGAAGAATCCCTTAGGAAACAGTGCAGCCATTTGAAACAATGTGTACACACAGATGAGGAAATGTGCTGCCAGTCATGGAGGGCTGTACTCTCTGGGACCTTCCTGGGTTGCTAATTTCTGCTGAGTGACTGGCAAATAGTCCAAGCTGCCTACCAAAGAAAACCCTTTCTCGGTTTCAACTATGTATCAAGTCCAACCTCACACTAGCTTAACACTGAGCTTGGCTTCAGGAAGAGTTGTGATGTAAAAAACTATTTCAGAGTATGTTTGTGTTGACATAGACTGAGAGTGGTATAGCCTGCTCCATTTCGATCCTTATTCTTTTACTGTGGGTACTTGCATGTGTTTTGATAGTTTATCTTTCAAGGTAAGAGTGTTTTATTTTAATTTTTTCTGGAATGTGGCATTATGAAGCAGGAGCACTTAGGTGTTTGGCTGACTTTTTTCCCTAGACTTTCCAAAAAACCAGCCATCATTGTCATGTCCTTGTCTGTCCCACCCCCACCCACCCCTTTCACAGCCTCCTGCTGCTGTCACCGTTTGCTATGGACATTCATGCCTAAGCAACAGCCAGGAGAAAAAGAAGAGAATGCTTAAGTTCTTTATCTGGAAAAGCAGGAAGGGTGATACATGGTGTATAAACTTCTAGGCTGTCTCTTTACTTGCTTTGTTTTCTGCATGTAGTACCAGGCGATGCATGGCAGCTGCAAGAGAGATCAGTCGCAACGTTTGGGCTTCATCTGAGCTCAGAACTCAAAGTAAAGGTCAGGAGCCCTGACCCTAAATAGATTAAACTAAATAGAAAGGTATAAAGAAACCCTGCCATATGAACTGTCAACCTGAGGGAGGAAATCACTTTGCATTCATCTCTAGACAGAGGTTAAACTGAGCTTGGAGACATGGTGCTTAAGCTCCACTAAAAATTAGTTAGTATGTCTGCAAAACTGATTAAATGAGAAAAAATAATGTATTCATCTTAGATGTTCTTATTAGGCTTTGAAATTAACCTATCCCTAGAACACAGCAGCATTCACCATTTGTTATTTTTATTTCCCTTTAACTAACTCAGTAAGATGGCTCAGAGTTATTTCTCACTGGGAAGATTTCTTTGCAAATAAAATGTTAAAATGAGATTACAAAAGCTATTAGCATTCACCAAGTTTGCAACTATATTTAGGCTGAAAATAAATCTCATAGTTGCAAGGCTTGCTAGTTTTTGTTTCCTTAAAGATTAAAAGAAAAACAACCCCACATTTTTAGAAGTAAAAACCCAGAAGTTTAATTAGCAACCAAGAAAACAAAGGCAAAAAGAGAAAGACATTGATAGATGGCCAGAAAATACTGTTATGTTAGAGAAAAAGTTCTGTTTCAGACTTATCCCAGTAGTACTTGCTACAAAGCAAAGCCCTCCTAAAGGAGTTGCTCTGCTGGGAGCCTAACACTATTAATGAATTAGTGAACACTGATTCTGAGTTAAGACATTTGGCTTTTAATAAATTACTCCCCCTACACAGCACAGCCTGTCTTTTTCATGCTGCTTTGTTTCTCATTACTTTATCTTAAATGGGAGTGAGAAGCAAATTCAGTGTTTCTGTTCTAGGTACAAAATTTCTGAATGAATTGTTTTATTGTTGCATCAGAAGGATTTATGAGTGATTAGTCGTGGTAAATATAGGTTCAAAGTTAATAACTATATGCACCCTCTGTGAGTGTGTCCTGCATCTTTAATACATAATATTCAGAAAAGTGTTTTATAGAATATCAAGGAAGTTTTTTGCTTGTTTTACAAATGACATTAATTCACTTGTTTAAGTACATTTCTTGGGCTGTGAAAGCATGAAAATCATGTGAAGTCATGTGATAATCCTGATGCATGGGACTTTTTAAATCCATGTTTGGAGTTCAGAATTCCTTGTAGCATACAGTTATTCTACTGAGTTTGTACTTGTATATAAGAAAAGCAATATCTAAAGAAAATATCTTTGCTTTCCAAACTTCCATGTATTTGTACCATTACCCTCACATTTTCATAGAAATAGCATAAATTTTTGATCAACAAAAGCAGCAACATCTATCTTACACTACAAAACTGAGAGTCATTCAAAGATGGGGATAACCATGATTTTGCTGTTGTTGTGAAGAAGCACTAGCAAACGGAGAAAGAACTTATATCTGTGTTTAGGTCTTCCCAAGTTTTTTTCTTATAAGACAAGATTTCTGCTGAAAGAGGTGTGCTGTGAGCACCTGATTTTTTAAAGGAAGATATACGTGTGTCTGAGATTTGGTAGATGATGTTTTTCAGGTTTTGTGTGAGATTGTATGGTATTCAAAACCAGAGATATAAGTATTAATGGGAGACACTATCCATTTTAAATATCCAAGAGCTGTAGTGTGAGACATGTATCTGGAATGTAAGAGACTGGAGCTCTGTGTATGAAGGATAGAGAAATGCTTTTGTGTTTAACTACATTTCTCACACCCAGTCCTGAGCACTAACAGACAAGCAATATAGTCCGAAGGAATAAAAATGATATTTCGTAGCTACAATGAATGAAGCAAGAGGAGAAACATAACATTTTGCCAGACCAAGTAGTGGAGCTGGGTAAAGCACACATTTTTTTGAACAAGTCCTCCCTCCTTAACAATGTGACACATGAATATAATTCTATCTGAACCCAGATACCTTAATTTCCAAACCAAAATATTACACATATGTTCAGACTACATTTTTTTGTTGCTATGTGTATATATTTTTATCATTTGTTTTTTCTGGTTAAAACATGTATCTTTGATTTAGATAATCTGGGGTTTGAATCTTCCTTATATTTCACCATACTTATTAGAAGACAAGATAAGTATGTACAAGTTACTTCTTTTCCTATTAATGTTACATTGCAAATGAAATTCAGAAGGCAATTTCCCCCCTTATTAGAACTGCTTTGGCTCCAAGGTTAAAATTCCTGGCTGTTTCAAATTTGGAAGGCTTCCCATGGTAATCATATTCTATATCAGAGTGTGGTCTGTAAGCTCAACATTGCCTTATTTAGATCTGTCAGGGAGCACTGACTAGCTGAAACCAGTTTAACTTTCAGCAGGAGAAGAGTAACAGGAGCCCAGTGCCAGTCTTGAATAAACCAGTGGGAACTCAGCAAGAAGCTCTTCCCAGATAAGCAAAAACACTGTCCTATGGAGAACTTGTCTCTGCTGAAAGACTGGAGATGCATTGTTTTAATGAACTTGCCTCAAGCTGCTGAAATCATTTGAGGGAACAGATTTGGGTTTATGAATATCCTAAATCTCTTTGATTTAAAAAAAAAATAGTGGAAAGTTTGATTTGTATCAAGATTATTTTCTTTCTTCCATTATCCCTACCACAGGCATGCACTCTGCAGGAGTGGCTTTCTGTGTGCCCATGGGTATTCTCTTAGGAAGACAAGGAGCTTTCAGGATAGGATTTTATTTCAATTTTTTTTTTTCTGTGTACTGCCTAGCTGCTGATATAAAACTAGTTTATAATTTAAAAAGAGACAAAAAAGTTGCTTACTTTGCCTGGAAACAGGAGCATTCAAATCTGCACTCTTTTGCTTTGGCTCTAAAGAAAGCTTCTCTTTCTTTCCACAGATCAAGATAATTCTTGTGTAAGCATTTTACCTTTCATGTAGCCTCTCTTTCCACTGTCTACTTACTCTGCAAGTCCTCATAAATCTTTTATTTTCATGCCCACTTTCCCTCAGTGCAAAGTTCAAGACTGAGGAGAGCAGCACGTTCAGGAGGATGCTGCTGCCTCCTGGCACACAGCTGTAATGGATAGCAGCTTGGCCAACCATCTAGCCAATATTTTGGATACCAGTTTATCACTTGAAATTACTAGGACAAATCTGCTGCCTAGACTAGTTCTTCCTGAGTGCATTTCTTGTTTATTTAATTATTTTATATTTAATCTTATTTTAGTTAAATTGGATTCTTAAGTTAAGAAGGATTGACTTTTGCTTTACACCTGCTGATGGAAAACATGCTATTTTTGGGAGGTGGGCACACAGGATGAAGGACTAGTGTTGTAATCAGGTTCCCAGCACACTCAAGCCAGCAGTACTGTACCCTCTCATGGTATTTGTCTGACCAGTGCTGCCTGCCTTTAACACTTTAGATAGATATTGGATAGGACAGAAGATGATTTAAGTTTCGGCTGTTTGATAGCTATTCTTTGAAAAAATGACCTATCCTGAAATTGTTTGGTACAAATGATGCACCTGAAAGGTACAAATTTAGTATAAAGAAGCTATGGATTTTGCAGGAGGTGGCAATCTGATGGATCACTTTACTAGCTCAGTCATAGCATGACATACTATCCTGCTTCTTAAAGTAAAACGTGGGGAGTAAGAAAGAAAAAAGTGTCCTTTGTCCTCGCCTGTTGACATGGAGGTCAATATATGAATAGATTCACCTGTAATTTTTGTAGCTGTGTCTCTGTCCAATTTTCTCACCATGTCTCTTCCCTCTTCTCAGGATGAAAGAAAAGTACGGGACTCGATTTCTGGCTGGCCTTCCAAACACCTAGAAAAAAATAATATGATTTGAGTCTTTGTGATTAAAATCCAAGATGTCTCATGCAAAAATTACCAAGTTCTGAGTGGTTCAGAGCTGGGACAGAATTTCAGATAAGGCTTCTGCCTTATGTGGGTGAGCCTGAGGCTGATTCGATGCTCACTTCTCACACTGTTATAGCAAACCTGCTTTGCACAGGCTGCCCAGCCCTAAATTGCGTAACTCTGAGATGCTGGCAAATCAGGGAGTGTAACTTCACTGATGGGGGGGAAAGCGGCAGAAGTTTCTCTCTCTCCTACTCTTTTCTACCTGTCTGTAAGAAAAAAAAGTGTGAATGTGGCTTCAGGGCTGCGGAGGTCCGAGCTGTCCCTTTTTTTGAAATTATTCTATTTTCCAATGCCATTGAGATAAATAAAGATGGAATTGTTTTTAAAACCCTTACCTAGGAAATTCAAGGGAGCAGAAAGGAGAGAGAAGGAGGAAGAATCCCAGTTCCTGGCCCGTGGACTGTTTGTAACAAAATGAAATTATGAGATCACATTATTTCATTTTACTTATCTATTCATGTATATAATATCTAGCTACAAATAAAGGCATTTATATCTGTATTATTTAGCAATATTGTTATAATATAAATTGCAAATATATATGTATATATCACATTGTCTTTTCACAGGGATCTTTTTGGACATTTTAAGACAAATTAAAATTAACAGAAGACTTCTCAATGACAACTTCCAATGAATTCCATAGAAATAAGTGGCTGAATTGAAGACAGAGACTCAAATCAGTTCCTGACTGATGGAAAAGCCAGACAGAAATCAGACTTGCTTTGTTGAAAGCAGCTAGATGGCTCCTTAGCCAGTACACATGTAACACACGTATTACATACTGCTTTATATTGCTTGGTGGCGTTGAGAGGGGAAAGGAGCTTTGGCAACCTGGGTGAGAGATAACAATATAAACTCATTTTGTTAATTCTACTGCTCAGAAAATAACTTATAATTTATATTAAAAACAGTCATTCTATAAAATACTATCTATTTTCTTTCTATTACATATCAACCCCTTGTCATGGAATTGCCATATACTTAGAAGTGCCTTCACTGCCGAAAGCTCTTCAGCAGCAATGAAGTAAGGTATGCCCAGACCAGACAGGTTTCATACAGTAAAGGGAAGAAAAAACTTACCAAAACCAACCAGACTCATGATGATTTTGGGGAAATTGTGGCAATCAGCTTGATGCCCTTAACAGGGGAGAAGAAGTAATTTATCTGTAAACCCCTTATTGTTATGTCTCAAGTTGTGGCCACTTACTCCATCAGTAGGTCTCTATTTCAGGTGCTTTCACAGCCTTCTCAAGAGTCTCCCTGCCTCTGACTATGTGAGGAACTTTGGCTCCTAAGCATAGTAGCCCTCAATCTCCACTTTAAATCTGAGACATATTTAAAATAGTGTGAATAATGTGAAGTTGTAAAGTGATATAAATTCTCCAGGCAATACCAATTGTCCTGGTCTTTCTAAGATTGGCGAAAGAAAACATTTGGCATTGGGAACCACTGAGTCACACGTGTAGATTTTATGGCCAGAAGTTAGCATTAGCACCTGAAGGTGTTCCTGAGTCTGTGAATAATATTGCATAAATGGTTATAAGTAAAGCCTTGTATACTTAACCATCACCCCTGTGACATATCCATGACAACTGAACCATTGCAGGGACTTTTGCCTTCAGTCCTGAAGAATGTCTGTCCTCTTCAAGAATAATGCATGATACTAGGAAGGCTAAAGGAAGATTTCTTTGCCGTATCCTTTTGCTATTTCTCTTGTACAGATAAACCAGGTTTCATCTGCCAGAGTTGTCAGTCCACCACCTTTTTATGAGAGCTACATTCGCCATAAAAAGGAAAATAAAAAAAAAAAAGTTGGGGGGAAAAAAGGTTGTTGCCAAATACAGTATGCACAGGAAAACCTAGACACGTAATATAGGGTGGAAATGAACTTTAAAGCTTGGTAGGGATACATGGATATAAGCCCACTTACACCATGGAAAAAATGAAAGTAGCTGATCATGCCCTAGGCAGGAGATGGAAAAACCAGATGGCTGTTAAAACTGAGTGGAAATCCACAGCATGTGTAGAAAGGGCAACTACTGAACTGTGGAAACAAGAGTCATTGTAAAGCCTAATTAGCTCTTTTATATTTGATTCAGGATAAAACATTCTGGTGATCCTGTGCTGAGGCCTCTGTCTTGTAAAGAGAAATCTGTCCTTATTTTTACTCCAAAGATCTTCTCTAGGTACAAAATCACCGGAAACAGAAATGTGAACTCAGCTAAAGAGTTGTACTGAATCAGGTAAAATAGTAAGAGATATTCAAAAAGGAAAAACTTCTCCCATCCAGTTGCAGACAACACATTTTGCAAAGAATTAGAAATTAAACTAACTGATACATAAAAATACAGGCTGTGACAACAGAGCAATGAAAGTTTATCAACCTCACTATCCACGTATTCTCCTGAACCTATAAGCAGTGATCAGGAAACACTGGTTGGAAAATAATGTCAAACACACATCTGTAACTGCTCACACTAGAATGAGCAATAGATCATTGACACTGGGATGTGGACACTGAAAGGACAGTTGAAAGATGTTAGTTCAATTGATAATTCCTGAAATACAGAGATAACAGAAAATTGTTCCAGATTATAATATTTCGAATAATTCTTAGCTACCCTCAAAATTCATCATTTACAGCTGAATTTAACTTAGTACTCCCTCCTAGTAGCTCTGTCTCAACTCACCAAGCAGACAGCTGTCATACTTTTAAAACACTACTATTCACAATGGTTGATTATTGCTCTTCTTCTGGATGGTGCCACCAGAATTGACAGGATAGGCTTTATAACAGTCCTTCAGCTTCCACTCATCTTCCTTGTTCTACCAGTCTGACATGCTTGCACAAATTGGCCTTATTTTGGCCTAATCTGCCTTCATTTGCATTCTAGAAATAGCTGATAGACTTGTAAGTTTGACTTATATGTTCAGTAAAGAAAAAGATATTCTGAATCACAGAATAATTATTAGAAAAAAAAAATCCAGCCCCCCTGCAAATCAGTGCCTGATGTTTGCATTCCACTGTTGATAGCTGGTTTCTAAGAGATTTCCAAGAACTTTACAAAAATGATAAATTTCAAATACTTATATATAGAATTCAGCATAATAATAATAGAATAAGCATTGTCAGTCACTCAGCAAAGAATTTAAATTATACACTTAAGTTATTTAAATTCTGGCATTGTTCCTTTACTTACATATTTTGCTATACTATTCTTAACAGTGACTCCAATTACATGGCTTTTGGTTTATTTCAAGTTTGTCAGCCAAATAAGTCAGGATTACTGCATCCACACTGTGATTTTGGAGCAGAGTTGGGTCTAGCTTGGTACTTTTCACCTGTATTGCATTCCAGCATGACAGGCCCCCTTCTGCATTAACCAACCCATCTGTACCATGATGACCTGTGATCTGTTGCTGGATTAGATACTAATAATTTTCTAGGCTTCTCTTCTGAGAATATAGCTGCTGCCGCCGGAGCCTTCTCAGTATTTAATAAGGCATATATTAAGTAAACTCTGAGTGCGTTAACCTTTACATTCTTCTGCCTTTCCCACTGAAAAAATCAGTTTGTTTGCTGAACATCTGCTCCTGAGCTGCAGGGAAAATATCTGAGAAATTTTTCCTTCTGCCTTCCCTCTACCAGCCCCAATCTAGGATCAAAACTCACCCCACTCAGTGACCAGGTAAATCCTGATGACTTTGAGTTTCCAGGCTCTTGAGGTTCATACTTAGCTGACCAGTCAATGTCGGCTTTCACTCTTGCTGTGAGGAGTGTTCTCTTCTTTTCCTATGGCTTGGAGCATCTGGAGTCACCAATGTCTGAGATACTCCTGGCACTCACCTAATGTTTCCCTGCATCAGTGGGAGCTGAAAGAGCAGAAGAGAGTGTCTTAGTTCTTGAGTTTAGTCTGTCTTGAGCTTTTGAAACATATTTTGATCTTTTCTAAATTCAGGTATAACTGCTAACTTACATCCAGCTGGCTGTCAATCAGCACCCCCAAACCCTTTCTGCTGAGCAGCCCTCAAGCCACTCTTCCCCCAGCCTGTAGCCCTGCACAGGGCTGTTGTGATCCCTGTGTTTTAGTAGGGTGCACACCAGAGCTGTCCTTTCCAGCAAGGACCAATAACCTTTGTGTTTATTTCCCCAAAGCCACAGTGGGACACTGCCCAGTGTGCAGAGCCAGGTCCCAGAGACTTTTCCTAGTAAGAAGGGGGCTTAATGCCTGACATGGTAGCAAAAAAGAATGGGCATAGGGATGTTTGGGGCTGATGTGTGATACAGTGCCAAGGCACTGGATGGTTCGGGAGGACAGCATTTTGCAGGACACCGTGCTCCTCAGCACCGGGCTCCTGTGATGCTCACAGGGGAGGCAGGATGGGAAATACTGGTGATATCAGTGCTTGGACCATACTGGTATTCATGTTTACTCCCACTCCATGTTCCAGCCTGCCTCTTTAGCCATGTGGTTACTCCCTGGCCATGGTGGTGGTGCTTCAGTCACTCCTAGTAGGAGGAGCCGCTAAAATTACACCCCCAATGAGTTCCGTTCCTGGCTGCCTCCATCTCTGCCATGACAAATGGATTGTGCTTGATTTACATGCAGGAAAAACCTCCTAAGACTAATGTCTGGAAATCTCCCATCTTTTGCCAGTGGATGGGAGTCTCCCGTTCTTGAGTCTTGACTCTATTATTGAGCTGCTGAATTCTGTTCTATCAAGTTCCTTTTGGCAATGCATCTTTGGGTTAATTTAAAATCTTCCAATTTAATTTTTTTTTAAATTATTCCTACAATGATAAGAACAAGAAAAATAGAAAATAGTGGAACACATTCTCTAGCACAGCTGAAAAAAGATGCTTTTTCAGGCGTAAACGTTTTTGAGACACCAAAAAACTTCACTGTTTATAGCCTTTAACAGCTTATTGGGTATTATGATCCACAGAAGTATATTTGTGCAACCTGGTAACCATTATTTTACTACTATTATTTGTCCATCATATGACAGATGAACTGTAAGGACGTCATTACAGAGATGATAATTGAGGTTTGCCCATGAAGTGAAATGTAACACTACCCTGCCCTGACTGTGACAGCATTACCCTTCATACCAAGCGACAGTTCCAGTCAGTGCACATAATACATCAGTCCATGCACTTATTTAAACCTACTGTGGTGCATATTATGTTTGATATGAGAAGATTTTTCAGGGAAAAGAAGTGCCACACTGAGTGTGCAATAATTGTACTGATATACCAAAGTAAAAAGAACTAATAGGATTACATTCACTTTTTCACTACAATCCCCTCTTCAGAAATACTTGCAACAGCCTGAAAAAAATCCTAAAACATCAAGGAAGTTCCAAGGATGCTACAAACGCCACCCCCTCAATTTTAAAAGGAAGGCAGTAGAAAAAGACAGAAAGGATTGTTCTTCTCAGATGGAGGAAGAGTTATTGCATTAAAGATAACTTATTGGGTAGTTATTCTTGGAGCAAATGATAAAGGGCTGTATAGACGCAGTAATTTTCAGGAAAACTACTCAAAAAAGGGTTCAAGAAGACTCCATGTTTTCTGTTAGGGTGATTTCCTTATGTTCTTTGTGTCACATTACTGTTCTGAAAAATAATGAGTTAATGATTATAACTTGCAACTAAATCATCTCATTAGTAATTAATGTCATGTTTGTAAATTGCTTTGGAAATACAACATCATGAGTTCTAAATATCATCTTCATCTACAACAATATTTCAGTGTTAAGTTATTCATTTATTCTCACTGAAGTGAAAAAATCCATATACCAACAGTTTGCTAGTCATAGCTAAAAAATAACTTAATTTGAGCTCTTGCTTTTCTCTCTGTATTATGAGCAGAACTAACCCTCCAGCCAAAGAAACCTCTGTCTTTTAAAGAAAGGACAGTCAATTTTCAAAGCTCTCAGAGACATGAACAGTTTAATTCAGAAGATGAAAGCTTGAGTACATATAAGGTGAATGTATTATATATATATATACTGTTATGTATCCTATAAAAAACATATGTAATTAAGGGAGGGATGCTTCTAAAATCTGACATGTAAATCTGAGGCTTGTCACCTTTGCATTTTGTCTGATCTTAGCTATTGGTGTTAAACAGAAGGCTGATGAAATAATTAGTCCTCAGGCTAGAATTCTATGAATAGTTAGAAAATCTTAAATTGCATCTAGAAATGCCTAATTATTTTATAATTAATAAATATATTAATATATTATTAATAATTGATAAAAGAAAAATGAACGGATATAACTAATTAATGGACTAGGAAAAAACCTGACATATGCTAAATGCCACATCAAGTCAGAAATTTATTTGTTTCCCAGTAGTGTTGACCAGTAAAACAAGTGTGTTCATTGTATAAGGTAATATGTGTGAAAATCTGGCTTCAGATGTATTTCTCTGTTCCCTAGCTAATTGTACAAAATTATTTTTGTTGAAGGATGAAAGAAATTCAAAGTTCTGTAATGCTCATCAAGAAGAGAATTTCCATACTAGAGAGAAGCCCATTCTCTACACTCTAGCAGAATACAACACAGGTTTTTAAAGACACTCAAAGACATAAATAAATTTATAGAACTACCTTATTCAGAATTGTAGGAAAGACATACTATTTAGGGCTAACATGGTGAGATTGCTGGTGCTAAAATTGTCCCTTGGGCAGGGGATCTTGGTGCAACTCTGTCTGGCACCTCACTGCCCTGCTTGTGTCAGCCAGTGCCACAGGAATAACCTTTGTGTCAGGTACCAGCAGAAGCATTTGTGATGTGCCTGGAATTTTGGAGTGTAAGGCAGGCTGTATTCTAGCCCAAAATAAATTGCTTTTGTTAAACACAGTATTCATTCAACTGTGCCATTTTGGGAGGGATAATAAATGACTGTGGACACTTCTTCAGCTGAGCTTGAAAGCCTTCAGCATTTTGCTTTCATTCTGTGAGCACTGGCGATTTCTGTGTATAGACAATTTTGTGTTAAGGAACAACAGGACAAAAGCTCAGTGAATGGTAATGAACTTTACTCAGCATAGCGGTTAGTTGGTAAAATATTTGTAAAAAGGCACAGGGAGATGTAGACAGAAAGCAGTGGCGATAATTCACGTCACTTCAACTCTAGCTGGCTTCCTCACTGAGATGAGGGAGGCTGCACACAGCCTGGACCCTTTCTCCTCCTCACAGACCTGGACCTTGCCCTCGTGTCCCTCTGGCTATCAAGCCCAGTTGGCAGCTGCAACAGCGTCCTTCCCTCAGGCTTTCCTGAAGCAGGAGGCAGCTCAGTGCTGGAACCAATGGGATATATTGCCTTGGCTTTCCAGACTACCAAAGGAATGGGAGATGTCCCACATGGCATTGCTTACATGTAAGGCAAAGCAGAAAGTGGCTTCATTCAGAGTTCTTTTGTAAATGATATAGGTCTGAGTCTTTGAAAAAAAGCCTTTATCTCTATTTTATACCCCACTCTTTTGAGTGTTTTCCATTCACCCCCCTTGCCAGTTTTCAGCCCTGAGCTCTTTGCTAGCTGTCTGACATGTCAAATGGTAGTTCTCTGTGGAGAGATGCAAAGCCATTTTGCCTGACTCGCTTTGAAATCAGTTCCTGTTACCTCAAAACAAGCAGTAGCAAAGACCTTGACATAACCTGGCCCAAAGAGGAAAAAAAAATATGGCCTTGCCTGGCAAGGAAAAACTGGAAGAATAGCCATGCACAGGAGAAACACTATGCTCTGGTTTATGTTACTTTGAGGTTGTTTATATTAACATTAAAAGGCAAGCTTCAGGAAGGAGATAAGTTTACACACTATAGAATTTGTGCAGATTCTGATTGCATGATGGAATCAACACCTGCTGAAAACTCTCAAACTTGCATATATTTTCCACGCAAAACTACATACTTACTTTTCTCCTTCATCCCGACTATTATACACATCACTTATTCTTATTTTTATTCTGCGAACAAGGATTAAATACACAGGTAGCCAATGGAAAATTCAATCTCTGTATCTCCTATGCAAACATGAACTTTTAGCATTTACCCTGAGTAGACTTTTTAAATAAATACCATACAATCCAGCAAATTTTACTGAGGCTTGTGTAAAGCTGGAGTTGTTCCATTTTATACACCATCATTATGAAAAAGCAATTAGTTCAGAGTGACTAGATTTACTGATTACAAAATCTTCTGTGAACAAACATCCACCCTCCATTTCTAGATCCCACCATGGGGCACATAAATCTTTCATGTCTCTGAGCATGTTCTGATGTCAGAACTGACACCTCACTTACTGAAAATAATCTCCTCATTCAACCAGGTGAAGAGAAAATAAATGGGAAATGTGAATTAAAACCCAAGAGCATGTGAGCTGGAATTAGCTGGATTGATACAGATAGATGCTTAAATGAAGACTCCCTTGTGCTGCATAATATTACACACCTCTTTTCCTCTTTATGTGGGCTGCCTGGACCAGGAACCAGTGTGAGAGCACAGGCAGCCTGCTCCTGCTTTATTTCTAGCAGAAAGGTGAGAACTGGGCAGTGACTTGACAGCAGATCTGACATGACACTAGCAATAATCTGTGCACTGGCACAGCCTATTTCTGTCTGGGCATAAGTGAGTAATCTGGGTACCACAATGTGTGTGCTCTGCCATCTCTGCGACCATCAATTAGTTTTCCATAGAAGCAATGTAATACTTGTCAATAGCATCTTTTGCTCTTTATCCCACCCTTAAAACTGGAGCTGGAATGGCGTAAAGCTGAACTTAGCCCTCTTCAAAACTGTAAAATGCAATTAAAATCAGGAAAGACAATGTGGAGAGGAGCAAACACATAGTAGTTGCAGCTCTCAAGAGGGATGGTTGGTCTTTAAAATGAGGCGTTGTCTTTAGTTCAGCTTGTCCCCTTCACTTAGTCTCAACCTTGCCCCCTCTTTAGTTGCACTTCAGAGACTACAATTAAAGGGTGTGTGGAAAGCAAGTCTGCAGTCTACAAAGATACTTAAATTGTGTAAAACCCCCACTGGTAGCCAAAAAAAGCCTCAAAAATATTCCATATTGCAGAAAATTTTAAAATATGTTTTCATAGGCAGATTGCTCGATCCCTGGGAAGATGGTGTGCATCCATAATCTCAAATGCAATGTGCACTTGTGGTTTTCTTGCACTTACATTAGTTAATAGGATTCATGTAAACACATACAAGAGGCAAATTTGACCCGGATTGCTGCCTTGCATACCTCTAAGGAGACTTCTCTCTTGTGTTTACATAGATAAAGCACCTATTATTTTAGCAATATGAAGACTATATTTAGAATAAAATAGGATTGTGTTTCAGATCTGTGGGGAATGTTCTCAAACTCACATTTGATACAGATTCAGATGTAACTGCCAGTGCTGTGCCTATTTCTCTTCTGCAAGAGCAACAAAATGCCTGAGGAACTCATGAGGAATTTATTATTTCACTGAAGGTTACTTGGAAGACACATAAAGATGCTATTAGAATCAAACTGCAAATAAAAGAATAGCTAGCGATAATATGCTGTGTAGAATGCTCAGTACGATTAACAGCTAAACCTCTGTAATTTTAATATTTTAAAAGGTTTGCTGGCTCTTAATTCCCCGAAGAAGAAAGAGAGTGATTGTTTGAATTCAGACTGGTCATGCATCTGATCAAGTATGTTGAAAACAGATGCTGACCAGCTGAAGTTTGTTTAGCTTTTTCTTATTCAAATCTTTTCTGTGGATGGGGTAGTGAGGCCATTAGCATTTTGTAATAAACAGCAGCACGTTCACAGTGCTGTGGGAAAAACCAAATGCTAGCTACTCTAACTCAGTTATATTTATTTGTGCGTTCATGCCTTAAGAGAGACCTATAAAAATGAATTACTGACTTAAATAAATTTCACTGAGAGATAATAGGTTTCATTTTTTCAAGAGTTTAGCATAGTATTTCCATGACATGAGAGGAATTAATTCCTATTGTTTGTTTTAAGAGGCACGAGGTTTATTCTGAATACACTGTGTATAGAAGATAGCCGGTCTGTGTGTAATGAAAACACAAGGATTTGTGGCACAATTTGACAAAAGATAATGATTTTATCACGGGTGTCTATAAACACTCTCTCTATAAATATTGGCTTTTTTTTAATATACATATATGTAAAATACAAATATGGCTTTAAACTGAAAGAGGGTAGGTTTAGACTAGATATTGGGAAGAAAGTATTACCTGTGAGGGTGGTGAGGCACTGGCACAGGTTACCCAGAGGAGCTGTGGGTGCCCCATCTCTCAAAGTGTTCAAGGCCAGATTGCATGAGGCTTTGAGCAACTTGCCCATGGTAGGCGGTTGGACTAGATTATTTTTAAGGTCCCTCCCAATGCAAACCATCCTATGATTCTGTGTTTCTATGATTCTATGACTTTTTGAAGTGATTTAAAGAAAGGAGTAAATTACCTGAACCCTTTGGCTATGGATCACCTGATCAGATTTTTCTAATAATTTTTCTTTCCTCTCTTTTTTTTTTTTCCCTAGTCACAACATATTGGGGCACTTCTTTGGGAAGCTGGAAGGGCACAGACAATTAAATACTTTGATGAGTAAAGAGCTCTCAGCCCAAAATTCTTACCCAGCCTGGTGTTGTATGCTAACACTATTTCCCTGAAATAGAAATGCAATGCAGAAAAAAAGCAAGAAAACCCTTCCTGTCTTATTTGTGAGTGTGACTGCAGATTTGCATTGCTGGAACTCCTCACTTACAATTCTCTGCTGGACTTAAATACCATGGTAATAGGTAATGGGAGAGGGTGAAGATCTTGGGCACCAACAGCTTGCTGTGTCTGTTTGTTTGTTTGCTTTAGTAAAATTTTCTCTTGAAAACCTGTTCAAAAGCATTAAGAGCAATGAGACTGAGTGGCTTTCACTGAGGGTGTAATTTGAATACCAGGGGTTTATTCAGATGTAGCAGTGGCCTAATTTGTTTGGAGACCCTTTATTGTTAGCGATGCAAGAAAAGAAAAGAGCTCAGAGAACACACTGAGCTCGTTGGTGGCAGTTAGGAAAAGAAAATCTTACTGCTTATAAAGAGAACATATGTGTCATGGAATCACTCAAAGTAAACACTAAATCCTACTGTGTTTTTTAATAAAGGGTTTAATTTCAAAGAGGAATTGTGCTTTAAACTGGGCAGTTTTTTGTTTTGTTTTTTTTTTTTCTCCTAGAAGACACAAACATTAAATACATGTTGACAGATCTGTACACGTTTGGACTAAACTCACAAACATTCATATATTTCTAAACAATTCTAATCTCTTTGAAACAGTATTGCTATGGTATGAGAATCATTTAAATCAGTAGGTCCAAGAGCAATTCTGTTTTACCAATAGATGTGGAAAGAAGGCAAACAACAGTCAAGCTGCTTTATAAAACCCGATGACAGAAATAATAGCAGCCTCCACACAAAAAATAGACATATATCTTCATCTGGAACCAAAAAGATATGCAAATCTCTTGTGGGTGTAAGACTTTGCTGAATTGTATCTAACGATATGTAATAGAGATCAGCAGTTTGAAGACAGTGTTGTTTAAGAAGAATTTAGAATTAATATTTCTATTGTTTCTCACTTAAACAAAACCAGTTTCCCTCTGCTCTGCATAAAACTTCTGTTCATCCTGGAGGAAGAGTTTCAGTACTTGCAAGAAAAGCAAGCATAAGTTTCAGAAGTTTTTAAGGAAATCCCTTCCAAGTATAGCAATACCACCTTCTTGGTCTGTATCCTCCCACTTAGTGAGCCAGAGGATCAAAATCACCTTTTGACTCAGAGGCTGGAACTTCCTGCAACACGATGTATGTGTTTGTGTTCCTGCAGGCTTGGGCACGATGGTGCAGTACAACAACAGCACAGGGTGAACTGGGAGTGCTGCCTGGTGTCTGAGTTCTCCCCTACAAGGTCAGATGGTGTTGATTCCCCCAGCAGAGAACTGAAGTCTCTGGGTGCTATGTCTTTCTTGATAGCTCTAAGCACTGACACAGTGATATGCTGAAGGGGATTGACATGCTTCCTATTATCAGAGACCTTCTCCAGCTTAAAACTATGCAGTCAGGTTGATCTGAAATCAGGATCCCTTTTCTTGCACCCAAACACACACTTTTCATTGTTTCCTCATTTTTCAGTGAGTTTCCCAAAATATCCCTCAGGATAGAGATAGCCTTGACCTTTCTGTCTCTCATCTTCTAAATGGCCTCCAAAGTAGACCAGACAGGGCCCTCTACTCCAGGGCAATGAACTGTAGTTGCCATATTATGTCTTGAGAAAAGAAAGATCATTTAGGTCAAGAGGAGCATTTGTGTCTTCAGGGATCTAACTGCAGTGCAGCAGCCAGAGAGCACAGAGGCTAAACTAAGCCGTGTTCCACACCTGTGCTGAGCTACTGGCTCACTCCTGAAATCCTGCCCTGAGGGTTATATGGGCCGCAAGTGGTGCAAATACATCCTGCTTCAAGATAAGAATAAGGAGAAGAGGGATGCCACGCAATGATTTCATAGAGCAGTTTCAACATAGAAAAAGAAAACGTACTTTTTAAATGGCAAATTAAATCAGATATAACAAAGTCTGATGTAGCTCTCTCCCAAAGAAAAAGAAATGTGAGACCAAAGACTCAGCAAGGTGGAACTGATTCTTATTTAATGCAGCTGTTTAAACACCTAATTTTGTTGAATGTGGCACTGAGGTTTCATATTTTGATATGGAAAGACTGCTTACAACTGACTCATTTTATACAAGAAACATTTTTCCTTAGGTACATATTAGAGTTTAATTTCTTGATTTGGTATCAAAATATAGCAAAACCTTCATCAAAAGAATGTACTATGGCAACTAATGACTTATTTTGGTTTGAGGACGTAAAATGCAAACATGTAAGCAGTGGCCATGGCTCTCACTACCACAAAACATCAATCTGAAATGGTCGCATTAGTAAGTAGGATGTCCACTTGGAAGTTTTTACAAGGTAAAATCTTAAAATAGAACTATAAACATCAGGCTACATACTCTTGGCTGAACACCTGTAAATGTTCATTAATGACACCAAAATACAAGAAAAATGGCTAGTGTGAGAGATATTCAGCTTAAATCAAGTTAATTTCTTTTTTTATTCAGAGATCAACTGCTCATCTAATACAAAACTTCATGCAAATGAGGCATAATAAACTGATCTTTTCCCCTTCAAATTATAAGGAAACAATGTAGCAAAGCAACAATTTTCCTACTTTTAGTAGTTTTGTATCTCTCCATAAGTAAGTATTTTGCCTGGATTATACTTGTAAATTATGCTAAAACAAGGAGAGCAAAGACTGCTACATTATACCCTGGTAATTTATTATGTGCAGATTTTTGTACAAGACTGCGTCAACGTAAGAAGCAAGAGACTTAGAAAATCTAAAAGGCAGCCTTTGTTTTCCTTTCTGGTTTAACCCCCTAGGATCATTGACCAAGGACACATTGCAAACACAGGGGTTGGCTCATATCTGTTTCCTTTTCTTACTCAGAGAGTGAATACTAAAAGCCCAGTGTCCAGATCTTACAGATGTCCAAGGAGCCATGTCAGTCTGTGGATGTGTCTGGGTCCCACTTTCCTCTTGCTCAGACTCAGTGCAAGGGATTGACACATCCATTGCATGCTTTCAAACTCTCACATCATCCCATTTAACTATTTTACGGCTGTATTGTCCGGTTTCAAAAAGCTTGAACACCAACATCATGTTTAAGGCTGTTCTGAATTTGTACCTTTTCTGCTGTTAATGGGCATATTAGCCTTTGGTCTGAATAATTAACAAAAGATCATGTCCTTTCTAGTTTTGTACTGAACCTCATGTGTAATTGAAACTATCAAGCCTTTCTACAGTTAAAGCATAAAGTGATTTTTTTTTCCTGTGCTTTTCAAATATAATCTGAATTTGAAACCATTATGTAAGAGGCATCTTCTGCATCTTATATGGTGTGTAAGTCAAGCTGTTACAGTAGCAAAGTGGCACTATTGCCTTTTTTATTTTGCAAATAAGCTATTTTTTCCTTCTCTTACTTACAATTACTTCTAATACTTATTATGGAAAGATCCAATAAAAGAGAATCTCTTTGCAATTACACAAACAGCAGACTAATTTTCTAATTAACAACAAAAAGTCATGATATCATAATTGCTCCACTCCCATAGCACATAAGTTATACACAAAAAGAAGTCCTGATGATATAATTGCCTCACATATATTTTGTAGCACCATGAATGAATTTCTCTTCCACTCTCAATCAAAAAGAAAGTTGTTCTATATAATTAGAACATATTTCCTTCTTCCTTTTTTTCAATGTGCATGTAATTAGAAAACAGAAAGGAATATATTTTTGAAAGCCAAACATAATAAAAAATACTCTCCTTGCTTCTTATGATTGCATGAAAAATTATAACAAAATATATTTCAGCTTCAAAACTCTTCAAATAAAACACTCAGATTATTGAAAAAATAATGAAAACTCTAATGTGGTTTAGGATGCTTCATTTCTGTTGCATGTAATCAGTATTTTTCTTTGACTGAAAATTTTAACAGGAAGTGTGGATTTGCTATATATGTTATTCACACACAGGAACACACACACCTATACATTCACACACAAGCAAAAAATATGCAGTTCAACTAGCAACATGGAAAACAGGATAAAATATTTTCTCTGTAATTTTTCCAATATTTTTAATTTCTAAATTTCCGAAAAATATGTTCAGGAAAATAAAACTACAGTATTTTCCATATTGTCTAATATCTCCCAGGAAAATTGTATCTATTTCCCTGAGGAGTAGGAATTGCATGTTGTATTCTCAAGGAGTCACAAATGAACTTACTTTACTTTACATGGTTTCTGAGATACAGAAGTCCTAAAGGGTAGCTGTTTTCCTAGAGAAAGGTCTGATATGGCCAATCTGAGTGCAACACACAGCACAGGTTATTTTAAACCCCCTGCAAATAGTGTGTCTGGATGGAGCTTCTACATAACACCCATTAAGTGAGACAGTGCAGACTTTGCTCCCTGTTTTACTGCTAGGAGTGCATAGCTGGTGCTCTCTCGGGGCTGGCAGGATGCAGGGTGAAGCCATGGCCCCATCCTGGGCAGGTGGGACCCGAGCATCAGTGCTGGCTGCAGCCCCAGTGCCGAGAGCAGCACTTTGTTGGGGTGCAGAGACCAGCCCCAGCTCCAGCCCCAGCCTGGAAAGGCAGCCAAGGGACCACTGCTCACTCAGCTGGCCAGGGCTCTTGAGAGGTCTCCTCAGGCTGGGGAATATGAGGGTAGTGGAGGAAGGGAAGAGAAGGGACCATGTTGACTCTCTGACCTGGCAAGTTATTTTGTCCTCACCTTTGAGGCAACAGTATTCAGTTTTGCTTACACAGCTGAAAAGCCTTAAACAGACTCCAGCTCCGTTTTTGTTAACATAGCAGCACCAGGCTTCTCACTGGAGTTGGATTTGAGGCAGCTGGGGTGAATCCTTTGATGCACTGTGTTGATGATTTTCAAGCAGAGACAACTTATATTTTCACAGGGGAGAGGAGAGAATAGAGCCTTTCTTTAGCAAGTCTGAACAATAGCCCTAAGGTGTGGCATGCTAGCTTTCAAGAAGCTGTGCTGGGGCAGAATAACAGTAGTTTTTTCACTTCCAGTACAAAACACTGAGAGGTATTTGGTTAACTTCCCCCCTCATGAATGTTCAAGAAAGAAACTGCAGAGATTTAAACCATTTTTTCCACCTCCATGTCAGGATTATGTTCTTCACTAGCTCCAAATTTCCTTTTCACTCAATCTGGAGCCCCATTTGCATCCCAAGTGCACAAGAGAGGTGTCCAGGAAGCCTTTGGGAAGTCGCACTGAATGAGGTGAAGTTTGAGGCTTACCATATGCAGCCTGCTTTACTCTGTTATCACCTGCCACGGAGTTTGTAAAGTACAAAACCAGATCCTATGGTAAATTGTTAGATTATTCCTTGATGTGCTTTGTAGTGAGGGTACTGGACATTTAAGTACCATCTAATATTGCAGTGTGTATATATATATATGTGTATATATACACATGTATATATATATATGTGGGGTGCATGGATGCAACATGCTGCCTGGACACTTCAGAGATGCAGGAGATGGAGCACAGCCATTCCGACAGATGCTGGGATGGTGACTCTGAGTCACAGCCCCTTTAACTTGTGAGACTCCTTGGAATGGTGTATCTCAGTCCACCCTATCCCTCTTGTGGCTGGTCCTCAGCCTGTCTTGAAACATAACCAAGGAATTAAATCTGATGTATTTGACTACAGATTTTGCAATTCAGCTGCACTGGTTCTGCAGGGTTAGCACTCAGAAGGCAGCAGCTGGGTGCAGGTCTGGCAGAAGAGACCAGTTCTTGTATAGCGTTGTCTTTCTTTAGCTAGATGTGGCCAAAGTCATGACTCCATCTTTTTATCTGAGGCATATCAGAAGTCCACATCACCAATTTATGGATAAACCTTTCTAGCATTACCATGCTGAACTTCTCTATGTTAAAACTGCAGCTCCTCTTCAGTCTGCTGCATCTGTCTGACTCCAGAATGAGCTTGATATGTAACCTACTGGGTTTTGCTGATGTGAGCATGCTGCTCTAATACGCCTCCAAGCAGAAACTCTTCCCATCATCTATGGGCTGTGCATTACCAGCATTTAAGCATCACTTAACTTTATCTCACCTGTTTAGTTGCTCCCTCAATGACAACAAACATTTCTGTGCTTAGCAAGTGTGTGATAGATTGAGGCATCACCAAACTGTGACTCCTCACTAATTCTCCATTTGTCTTACAAACATCCATAGAAAAGTACTCCTCTAAAAATTTAGAAAATTATACTTTAAGTGAAAATGACCACTGCAGGAAAGGCAGGCACTGAGTCAGCATTCCAACCTCATTTCCAGCTACGTCCGTGTGACAAAATCGCTGGTATCTCATTCGATGAGCACTTTGCTCAAGCAGAAGCCAGGGACACTTGCTGCGCTGGTTAATGCTATGTGAGCCTTGTCTGTGCCCTTTCTCTCAGCAGAAATCTCACCTGTCTCTCTTTAATAGCTCAGTACACAGGCCAGACTATGCTTGGAGGATGAGGAATTTGGTTTGGGAAAGAAATAGGTATTTTTTTGCTTTTCCTGTATAACCATAAAATAAAACCTGATTTTGCATGGTGCAAGAACAAGCTTATCCTCTTGACAGAGAAATGAGAGTAAAACATTTTGTCCAGAATCATCAGGCAGCAGCAGCACAGGATGTAAAATTTAGATCTTCTCATTTCAATTAGCAGCCAGACCATCCTCTGTAACTACTGAACGTGCACAGGTATTATTTCATTACATCTACCCATGACTGACCCCCCAGCAAGAAGCCTTTTGCCATCATTTCTTCCATAAAGAAAATAAAACTTTGTAAAGGACAATAGTTTAATTTTGGTTGGGAGTATGGCAGATCTGCGCAGCATGACTTTTTACCAGCTATAAGACTAATCATGAGAGTTTCTACTTAATATGCTATTGATGTGGGCGTTGAAGAAGCTTTTGTGTTACTCTCTCTTTCTGTCTTCTATCTGCAGCTGAAATTGCCCCAAACGATGGCCATGGTACATCTGTGCTGGACTGTACTGCTACAAAAATAAAATGCATGAAATTAAAGCTAGAATAGGGCTTCTCAGAAATTCTGAGAGAAAAAAGGGTCAAGAAATATCCTTCCAGGTTCTCATAACATTTCTGTATTGCTCCTCAAAGGGTCATTACAGGAACATTGTCAGGAATGCCATTTGTGCAATGTTGTTGCTGTCTGTGAGGAAGCCACCTTTAGAAAGTATGATATTGCTGGCTACGTTTCTCACTTGTAGTATTAATTACCTCCAGCCGTTTTTGACAATTTGGTTCCTGCACTCTTCTAGTGTGTATCTACATGGGAGGAAAAATAATTAGGAAAGTAATAATTATGTTGTTAGGTTTAAATACAATTCCCTTGGCTCAATCACTCAGCCCGTGAACACCTAGTCTTCCTGCATCAATAGAGGAGATTTGTTTTAACATTTAAATCTCTGTGGCATTATTTCAACTATTTGCACTTATCAGTAAGTGTTGTTTTTGCTCCCATTTGAAAACCAGTGGCAAGAGTGAGAAGTAGGGGCTTTCCTACATGAGCCAAGGAAACATTTTACACCACAGGAACAGAGTTTATGGTCCTGCACAGATTAGCGCACAGGGATTGTTCTGATTTGCACTGTACGCCTGAAATTCCTGTGCACGCAAATCTTGTGTGGTTTGTGGTTTATCGAAACCCCATCATTAAACTATGGAGTATGAGTTTATTCTTATGGACCCAAAAAAGTCAAAGTGTTTATTGTAGCAGTACTCCTTCCAGGGTGGCTGACTTTGAAGCATTACACATAGTGATTCTCTGTTTGCCCTGCTGCCCCTGTAAAAGAGTACTTTTTTCTTTTCTCCTCCAGCACTGATTTCACCAGCATAACTAGAAGGCTATGTGCATTGCTAGTTCCACATCTTCCCCTCAGGTTTTGGTATGACAAGCCTAGCATCCTTTCAGTATTGTGTCCACATTTTTATGCATTTCAGAGAAATGAGAAAATCTGATGTCTCAGAAGAAATGTGTAGGTTTGCTCAGTGCCTGGCAACATGAGTGCTTGCCTTCCTCTCCCAAGAGAAGTCAGCCAGGTGAGATTAAATCACCAGTGGCTGAATTTTTTGGTACTGCTCCTCAGTGTTCCTCTCCCAGTAACACACAACTTGAGGGTCTGTGTCTTTTTAATTTTGCCCTAAAAAATGATTCAAACATACTACTAAAGCCGGATTGAAGTTTATGCACCTACTCTCAGGTGTGAATTTATTCCTAACCTTCTGTAGGCTTGCTGCTGCTTCAATTTAACCTGCTGTGGTACGTTGACCAAGACAACAGCCAGGCACCCACACAGAGCAACTTGCTCCCAGCTTGCTCTCGGCAAGACAGGAGAGGGAATCAGAAAAGAAAAGACAGGATGGATCAAGATAAAGACAGTTTAATAAGTGAAGTAAAGCTGTGTGTGCAAGGAAAGCAAAATAAGGAATTTATTCACTATTTCCTGTTGGCAGGCAGATGTCTAGCCTCTTCCCTCAGAAGCAAGGCCCCAGCACATGCAGTGATTACTTGGAAAAACAAATTTCGTGACCATGAAGATCCCCACTTCCTCCATCTTTTCCCCAAGCTTTTATTGCTGAGCATAGTGCCATATGGCATGAAGCATTCCTTTGGTCAGTTTAGGTCAGTTGTACTAGTTTCTTCCCCTCCTAGCTTCTTGTGGACGCCCCACTTTACTTGCTGTAGAGGCTGAGTGGGGACAAAACACCCCCAAAAAGTAGGAAAACCTCGATGCTGTGCATGCACTGCTCATAAACTGACAAGACACTGGTGTGTAATCAGCACTGTTTTAATCACAAATCCAATCCATATGAAGGAAATTGACTTCATCACAGCCAGAGCCATCATGCCTACCCCCAAGTTCACCAAGGAGCATTATTATCTTCTGATGGTAGGATGTCTTACAGTTTCAAGCT
The DNA here is from genome assembly GCA_014706295.1 of Lycocorax pyrrhopterus obiensis. NCBI lineage: Eukaryota > Metazoa > Chordata > Aves > Passeriformes > Paradisaeidae > Lycocorax > Lycocorax pyrrhopterus. The sequence goes on along the minus strand of JACSVZ010000004.1, from coordinate 67,934,747 downwards.
ATGAGTCAAGAGAAAAAAAATGCGGGCCATGGGATGCTAAGTTTCTGAATAGTCAATGATTTCAAGGAAAAAATTGCTTTTAGATATGGTTCAAATGGCTGTATGGCTGTGTCCAGAGGAGCCATACTGGATATAAGCAGAATTCACATTGAAAAAGTTCTATGCCAAGAATAAAACGCTTGGGAACTGTTCAAATATTCAGCTATAGATTGCTTCCAATTTAGTTTCTGCATGCATTGAAGGGATGTTCTTTCTCCTTATAAAAGTCTCCCAAAGGAATTTCAATGTACCCTCTTAGCCAATTAGGTATGTGTGCTCAGGAACAGAAAAAATTGGATACTTCTGTTTCCATGAAAGTAATAATTTAGATACACAGAAGGATTGAATCATGTTGAATACTTAGGGTTTCTTCTTTTTCTTGGCAAGGTTAGGAGTTATGAAAAGAAAGCTATGCTGCTCAGGAAGTATGTCTAAAATACAAACTATACCAAAAAATTTAAAAGAAACAGTTTTTTAAAGACATAAAAACCACGAAAAAATTTTGATCAATAGTTTGGCTTTATTTGGTTGTTTGGTTTTTTTTTTTAATGTTGGTTGATTTCATTATATTGGGATTTTTTAGTATCTTCCTTTTAATAGAAGTTACTTTGACACATGCTTTGAAATATTTTTTGCGACTAGTCCAGTCTATTGCATAAGACAGGAGGGGTCATACAACAGCTCCTGAGCTGTGTGGAGTTTCTCATGCGTTCAACTCACTCCTATGCTGTATGTTCATAATGTAACAGGCTCTCCAGGTCAATTTGAATCCATGTCTGCAAGATGAAATTACTTTATGTGGGCTGTTTTGTCTGTGTTTCACAGCATTTGGCAGCTCCAAACCCCTTCCCCTTTGTGTATTGCCATGGAGACATGGGATGCCTGAAGAGTTACCACGTCATCATGAGCTACTTCTGTCCAGGCAGGGCAATGCCTTATGATTTTTGGTCATGGGGAAGTTCATGGCATTGAGTTCAGAAAACCCAGGAAAAAAAGGGGGGTATTTACATGTTACCATGTTCCTGCCTAAAATAAAATCTAGTTTCTAGTATGAAACTGAAGGAGACTAAGGGTGGGCATCTGAGATTCCATTTACATCCTCACATTCCCACCTGTGATGTCATAAAGTGGCACAGTTTCAGTGGTGAAGGAAAAGAAGAGAAAAAAATAGGGATTTGTGTTGGGTAAAACTAGACATTGAGCCTGAACAGTCTTTGCTCCTTTCTAAGGGAAGTATTTTGCAGGAAAGTCTCTGGCAGCCATGGGACAGACTGAGAGTTGCACACATAAATATCTGTATGCTTGCACACACAAACACACAGAGACACTCGTACATGCACACAGTCGCTTCAGACTCCTGTCTTTCCTCAACTCAGTAAATAAATGAAGTAACAAGACAGGTGATCAGGGCACAACTCAGAGGTTTCTGGTAGGCAGTAAACAGACCATTGTACAATCTGAGCTGTAAGAATTTTAATTTACTCTTTTTTTATTTTTCCTTTTCAGTGGTAGTTTAAAATTCATCCAAATTCTAAGACATTTCATTACCAATGACATGAGCCTAGTGAAATACTGTTAAGGGCAGAATAACAGGTCTGCTGTTGTCCTTTCAAGGCCAATTAGATAAAAAGTTGAGGTTTTTTCCATGTGTCAATTCCCAAAAGAGAAAAAGAAAACGTAACTTCATTAGACGAGTGCTAGTAACTACTAAGAATCATGGAATGGAGATATTTCTAATGGCAGTTAAGCTGAACAAAATCAAGAAATTAAATTCAGTGTGTGTCACAAGGAAGGTTCTAGTTTTACCTGTGTACGTTTGTGGTGGGAACAGGGGGAGCTATAAATCATCTCCTGCAATTAGTAAATAAGTCAGACAGTACAGTTGCAAAGGACGTTTTTACAGACACATCTGAGAGATTGATCTTTAAATGAGGAAAGAGAACTTAAAGGAAAATGCACAATAAATTGAAGTTTTCTTTCTTACATAATCTACATCACTGGGCCCATGAATCAAACACCATTCATGCTTGCATCATACTTTGAAGTTCATGGGTGTTTGAAAGGAAAATAAACTTTTTTTAGTGGTCCATATCAATACTACTTCTATCACTTTATGTAGGGGAGCTACTCACAGAAGTGTGTAGGCATAGGCTGGAAGACGTCTTCAGGCAAAGCTTTGCCTTCCTCCCCACTTCAGTCAGTAGAGCTTTAGGAAAGGTTAATCCTGCCCTGAGTCCAGACCATAAAAAGTTCTCTCCCTTCCCCCCTACCGACAGCTGAAGAAATGTCATGCCTCTAAAATACACTGCAACTATTGTAATAGGTGTGTCAGCACCCACAGTAAATGAGCAACAGGTACCTTCTGATCTAACCTGATGCTAATTCCTGTTCCTGTCTATTCATTTTACATGAAATTTGAGGGACTGAATAACATAACTCAATGAAATAGATAGAATTAGGCATTCCATTTGACTGACATTACATTTCTAAGGGTCTTGTACTTCTTGTACAGAAGATAAAGTTTTTCATTGATATTAAGGGCAGAAATGAATGCAAACTCAGCATTGTGAACCTTGACTATATAGTTTAAAATGCTTACTTAGGGAATATATAACTAACATATAATCTACCATGAAACTCATATTATGCAATGATTGTCATTTGAGGCACAGATGAACCTGTTAAAATTCTATTCGAGTAAGCAGTGCAACCCCTCTCATACAGGAGGTTGTTCTTTGCTAGTAATGATAGCACGGTAACAGGAGAAACTAAAAATTAACCCATGAAGAATTGGGTTACTGTATATTGTGGTGACCGATTGACCTGTGGTGCAAGAGACAGAGAGTGTTCTTGATAAGACAGTCTCTGGTGCCAAAGATGTACCGGTTTTGGTGAGGGAAAGAAGCCTCTCCCGGGACGCCTGCTCGGTTATGGTAATGTACCCCAGTTCTAATTCCCTGGTTGGCTTTGGTGCTAGCCACTCCCCTGTACTTAAGATGGACCTGTCACGTGTTGGGGGTCATTTGCCTATGGAAACCTTTGAGAGAAGCACCAATAAACTGCTGTTTGTAGAACTCTATGCAAGGACCCTTCTCAGCTTCTTGCCGTCGGATTTATGTTACTGAAGTCATCCCTGTGCCTGTGTGTTCATGCACATGAGCCCACAGAGCCAGAAGGGACTCGGTAACAGTATATATGCTGGTTTCTGTCAGCAGAACTAGAGAATGAAGAGTGTAAACAGGTGCATTGTCAATAACACAAACACTCCAGAATATTGCTAACAGATACAGTGATCAGCACAGATGACGCAGTTAAAAATCTCTTAAATGCTGTGAAAAGTAAATCACAAAGCCTCCATGATGTTATGCTTTCTAAGAGGCTGTAGAAAAAATTAGAAAAATGCCAAATTAGATGAGACAGCAAATCACTCCAGCCCGAGCACGCTGAGGACCTACACCTTTGTTGTGAGCCAGCAGTTTGTGCTGCTTTGTGAGACTCAAAGTCTCATGGTAGCCTTGGCCTGAGGCTGAGAATGTGGTTTATCTCTCTGCTCCCCACGTGTGATTTATGCTGTGACCTAACTTAGCCTTCTGCCACTTCCCTCTTCCTGCACTGGGCTGTGACCACCCACCTCTAAAACCTATTCTGAACTTTGGGGTTTTAGTTCCTGAAGAGAAAAATAGTTGTTGGACAAGCGAGAGAAAAAGCTTTCAAAGGCCCTTACAAAAGTTAGAGTCAATGACTTTCAAAGAAGTTTGAGCTCCTAATGATGTAACATCTTGTTAGAAGGAACAGTCTTATGCCTATCAACTCACTAGGAATATTTAAACATATGAATATTACCAGTCAAAGTATTTCCACTTAAGTGGGGCCAAAAAATTCAGATCATCTCAGCTGGTATGTGTTTGTAATTATTTATCTCCTCAGCTAGTATAAATCAGAGAGATAAAATGAGTAGCTAACTTAAAAATGAATTTCAACAAATTTTACGTGAGTTCATTAAAAAATATATATGCCCTTGCACTCCCAAATTGAAGGGGGTATTGAAAATTGCATGTATTGAGGAAAGCAAGAAACAAAAGTCAATGTCTCTATAATATCATGACTGACCTGAACTTTTAAATATGTATTAAATACTGTGTTTCTCATTATTTGCGAATGAAAGTTCTGCTGTCCTTTATTTGATTTAACATTTTACACAATTGAAAAGAATAAATCATTTGATAAAAAAGCAGAGCATGCATTTGGCTTTGCAAAAATTTTGCATAGCTAAAGGTTTCTACATAGCTTGATTTATTGTGTAATAAAATATTGTGTCAACTTATAAAATTTTGTTTATTTACGCTTTTCTTCTTTACCTCCCTAATTATCTGTGGACCTGTTAGATAAACTCAAGAATTATTGGCTGACATATAATTAATATTTTCCACTTAGTGAAAGTTATTTAAGACAGAAGCCTTTTAATAACTCTGGCTTTGCTTTTTTGCTTCTAGCGCTACACACATAAAATACAATCTTACACATTCTCTATTCCCAGATTAATTTAAAAAAAAATCTAGTCCAGTGACCCTTTGAATAATCTGTTTAAGAGAAATGACACCCCAAAAACTGTTTATCCTCACAGCATGTAGATGCGTACTATGATGGACTATATTCTTTAGAATTGTCATGGGTATCAAATTTAAAGTTAAAACAGGTTGGGAGATTCCAAGAAAAAGAAGAATTTCAAAGCCAACTGAAAACAGCTTTATACTACAAGTTGAAATTTACTTTTTCTTGCAGAGACATTTTTTTTACTTGATTCCTTCCAATATTGTCAGTTTTGCTAACAAACGTAGTTTTTTTATACCAGTAGAGACAGCTATGTCTGTGAACTGATTTTGGAGAAGGCATTTGATTTTTCCCCCATCAAGGAGAAAACATTCTTGTAAAGCACAGCTGTATGTCTGGATAATTAATAATAGACACCGAGAGATAGTGCAGGAACAATTTAAGGGAAAAGTGGTAGGCTGAAAGCCCTTTTCTCCCTCAGCTGTAAGGCATCTCAGGGTGGGAATCCAGTGGCTGCTGTTCCCTAGATGACTACAGCTAAACACATGGGAACATCCATGTTCCACTGATGCAGTGGCAAAGAACTCACTGTGGAAAAATATAGTTTTATGAGGCTTGAGTGGATTACACCCCCCTCCCCACAATGCCTTGCATGTTCCTGTTTCCATGGCAAGAAAACCTTCAGGGTAGAGGAGACCTACAACTTGTCCCCCGTATGGGCAATGAGTGACCAGGGCTTCAAGATACTAAGATGGCTGCAATATTACTGACACATTGTCGTGAAAAGCACAGCAGAGGCAGTACTATCATTTGAAATGTTAAAATTTACTTCCCTTATTCCCCATATTTTTAATGGAACAATTTTAAATTTTGTGGAAGTCTAAAATTTTTTTTATATTTATTTATCCACCAGTATTAGAAAAAGTTACTTTATTCTGTCAAAATCTCAGTAAAAAATTCAAAATAATCGCTGAAAACTGGCTGGTATTCTTACTCTAGTTAAGTATGATATTCCCTCCAGTCACTGGAGGGAATGTCATAAGGAAAATACTTATAAGAAGTGTCTATAGGAGATGATTGAAGAGAAGTAGGATGGCCTATATGCTGGCAAATAGAGACTGGAAAGTGAGAGACAACAAAAGAAGGAAATCAAAACAAGCTGAAGAGAAACAATAGTGTGCCAGAAACTTTTGGAGTGAACTGCTCTGACCTGCAGTCTGAACAACGACCTGCTCTGCCAAGACGCCTGCAACTTTAGGCTTTTGAAATCCAAAGAAAATAGTTATTCTGTCGGCTGCTACCGGAAGGCATCAGCCACAGTTTAGACAGGTGAATCTGCCAGACCCTGGGAATAAAATGTTCTTTTGCCAGTACTGAAAATTTCCGTGCTTGCCAAATATCACCAGTACAGCTACTGCTCTCCATCTAATCTCTCACTCTAAGCCAAGCCACTGAGACAGGAGTAGCAGCAGCTCTATTATGTGTAGAAAACCAACCTGAACACAAAGAAGCTGCCATGAACTTGTGTTTTGGCGTCGTAATCCCAACAGATATGGAGGCATTTCTTTCAAGGACACATTCCCGATCTCAAGGCCATCAGTGGCTTAAGCCATCAGTGACTTGAGCCCAACTGCACCAGCGATTGCATACGAACACACGGTGCAGAAAAAATACATCTATTCCCTTGGACCAAACAGTTGATGAGCACATAGAAGAGTGATGAAGTAAAACCTGTAATAAATAGATTCAGACCAGGTGGAAATTTCAGAGTAAGAGATACAATGATGAAATCAGTAATTTTCAACCGATAAGAAACTTTCTGCACACTTAGGCAAGTTTCCTGTTATAAATATGTCTAAAGAGAGAGATTGAAAACAGGAAAAATACAAAAAATTCCCAGGAAAAACCCTAGCCAATACAGAGAGCAAAAAAAGTCTCTGCTTTAAAAAGATCTTTAGCTGATTGAGGTCTCCATGGATTTAGAAATATCCAGTGAAATTTTGTTGTTTTATACCAGGCAAAGATAAGGATTTTGAAAACAAAAACCAACACATTTTTATGTACAATATAAATGTTGTATGAAAAGGGATCTCTGAGATAGCCAGACGAACAGATATAAAAATATACCAGAAAGATATTTTACTTTTAGTCAGATTCCTCAGTCATATTGCCAACCAGAAAAAGGCAAAATTCAAAGAAAAGAGCAAATACGGAAAACTTTACATCACTTTAAGATGCTTTCTTTTTTAAAGAAATTTTTCTCTGTTTAATTTGGTTCTGTGAATGAGTAGACTTAATTGTAGAGTCAGCTAAATGAAATAACTTATTTCTCCATTTTTGTGTTGTTTGCTCTTGTTTTCACTCTTCCGTGATTTGCCTGTTGCTTTCACTCCAGTATTTGATCTCACAGCATGAAAGCAGAATTATCAGAGTGTATAGCAATATTCTGGCTTTCCCCGAGGCTTTTCAGTCTCATAGCAATAATCTCATGAAGCATCTTGATTAAACTACTGCTCCTCTTTGAGCCTTCAACTTCTTTTTTCTCTTTTGGGCTACTGGAGAGTGATGCACAGTTTCTGAAACGCCCTGTTCTCTCGCAGACTCTATTCTATGGCTGGCATTTTAACTAAACTATTCATCTTCTGAGAGTTACATTTCCTTTTTTACAAGTGAGAAGGCAAAAAGGTGGTTATAACTTTTTTTTCTGCAAACTGAAATTCCTCAGAAAGAAAAGAGGAGCCAGCCATGCAGACTTCATATTAAGTTGCACACAGCTTTATTTAACTGACTTATTTAGCCAAAGGAAAGGCTTCTATAGGCAAGTGAGGGAGAGAGCAAGAGCCAACATGAAGTCCACTAGGGAACTCCTTTTTCAATACCTCAAAAAGCTCCTAGATACCATGGTAATGAGAGCCTAAAATAGCTCTAAGCTAGAAATACACATTCTAATGACTACCTATTATGCTACTAGTTTTCTAAAGATCTGTGAGAGACTGTCTTAATGATAAATTATAGTGTATAGATAGAAGAAGGACTTAATTATCATGTTCTATTTTTATTGTTGTATGAATGTAAATAACACTAAATGATAACCTAATTTATATCCTGGGTACAATTCCTGCAAATCACATGTTCAGAAGAGGATGTTCTTATCTTTTGCTCCTATACCTAATGCAAGCTCTTTTCAGTAATGCGGCAGACGCTTTGTGGCTATTTTCCAGTGCCTCGGAGGGTTATTGTTCATAAGAACATGACAGTACTTTATTTCCTTTAATGACTTATCCACTTGCACTTACAATAGGTGTATTTTTGTCTTATCACTGTTTGGGTGGAAGTGACAGAGGGACCTGTGTCTTTGAGCTCTCTTTTCCTTGGCTGTTCTGCAAAAATAGTTTCTTCAAGCACCAGTAACAGCTACATGAGAGCATCTCATTCCACTAAAAACTGAAGAGAGTTCAAAAGTGTGCTTAGTAGTGAGATGCTGCTGGAGTATCTTTTCACAATAAATCCTCCATGAAGGACAACTGTACCGCTCTAGGTCTTCTCCTTACTTTAACACATGTAGTGATCACAGTTTAACAAAGGAAAACGCTTATTGATATATCACACTTTGGTCTTCATTCTTTTAACACCTTCCTGAAAACTGTTTGTACTTTTTTTTTTCTCAGAAAGAACTAGCACAGGAGATAAGGGCCAAGGTCACTCAATAGGGAATATCTACAGATTATTTGTGTAAACAAATGAGAACCCATTTGAAAATTTGCTAATCTTCTCCCTTTCAAAACAAAGAGATAAACAAAAATAAAAAAGAAAACTGCTATGAAATGCCTTTTATGTGAGCCTTCTCTGTCTATACTGCATAATTACTAACATTTCATTCAGGAGGTCACATTCATCACTGTTTAAATCAACAGTGCCAACTGTGTCATGTAAAGCTGTGGGCAGCTGGCACTGATGCCTGTGCTCCAGCCGGCAGCCCAGGCAGCTCCTACCAGCCCCCACTGTAAAAAAACTGCTCCAGAGTCAGCCTTGTACTACACCCATTTCTTCCTCCCAGCATCAGTCCCTTCTACCACTTCCACTTGGAATCAGAGATCCCATTTCATTTTCTGTTACAGATGAATGAGAGTTTGAAGGTAATTTGGAGAGTGTTCATGGATGGACTAAAAGGGGATTCCTGAATAAACAAAAACTTTATTTGGAAACAGTCAAACATTATCTAAACAGAAATTATACAATGAGTGAATTAGACGTGGACTTGTACAGCTTTCCATTCATTAAATGGGCGTGAATCTGTTGAGCAACTAAACTGGGATTTTGACTGGGATGATTTTGGTCATATTCCACAAATAAGACATGAGAAAACACTTATGTTGAAAGGTCTACTGTCGGGGAATCTTGATTAGTGGTTGATTGCTCAGCCAAAGCAATGATTTCACTAGAAAATTCTGGTTAGAAAATTTAAAAGAAACAATCAGAACATCAGAACAAACGTGGGTAATAAGTATCTACATCTTTTATTTTCTTTTACCCAGGGTGTCGAGATATACCCACACCATTTATATTTTTACATGTATTTATGTTTTCCTGCATAGTTTAATTAGTCTCTACAGAAATGAGTAAATCTGAAAGGTAATAGCAATTTTACTAAGACAGATTTTGAGTCTTTCATTCACCCTTCAAACAACCCTCTTTATTCTCCTCATGTTTCCTTTGACTTCACCAGAAGTGAGTGACTTCAGCTCTTCATGGAGTTAGCAGATGAATGATGACACTTAGAAGAGGACCTTAACTCCTCACATACAGATGACTGGCTTTCCCTCAGTAATGCTCAGGAGAGCTTTCAGGCTTTGTCTCACTATTTTTGCTTTCCAGTTTGTCTCAAAAGAGATTTCTTCCTTTAGTTCTGGTTTTCAGTGAGGGGAAGAACAAAGTGAAAAGCTGTTTGCTGCAACAAGGGCAAAGAAGACAAGAGACTTTTCTTAAGTTCAGCAGATTTGATTCCCCTCCTGAGTAATCACAGCAAAGACTCACAATTGACTGTAGCTTCACGATGGGATTTTCTGTGGTGTTTCCCATACTGAGGCCACTGCTGTAGTCTGAATTATCAGATCTGACTCACGGTTTACCATTAAACACTTTACATCACTGTTGTTTTGTACTGCAGAAGAATGTGACCCTCTGACATTTGAAAATGCTAAAGTAACAGTGGCTCTTTTCTGAAATTCCCTTAAGATAAACATTGCTTTTGCATTAATTGGATGGTTTTGCTGGTCATTGGGATTATCTCCAGATATTCTTTCTTACTGAAAACATACGTGCTTAGATTCCCCTGCGGAAGAATTACAAATCCAATTGCAAGAAGAAGAGTTGCATGCAGACAAATTATGCTCTACATCACTAGAGCTCTGAGAGGATGAGAGTATGGGGCCACAGAGTGCTCCTCTCATGCATTATAAGAGCATATTGAAAAGGGAGAAATGCTTTCAAACAGTACCTTGTATGTCACAGTATTTTCAAATGTGATATTTAGGCAAGAATTTGGATTAAATAATTGATTTAATTTGATTTAAAACACCAGGCAAAATTACGTACTTGTATTACATATTGTAGGTATGTTGTATATGTATGCTTATACATGTAGATTTCATATACATGTACAATATTATATATTGTATGCATATGTATTATCCTGTCTATATTACTCTATAAAATATAAACTCAACAGACAAGGTACATTTAATAAATAAATATATATATATTCATATTTTTAAATTGTTATAGTTGGCTCACGCTTAACAAGGCAGGCTGCTAAAACATCACTGCTCCAAACAGCATCCTCGTGACACCAGTCTGTCTCCTGACAGCCTCCCAGCTGCTGCCAATTTTCCTTTTCTAACTGGATCCAGCCATTTTGTTTACAAATCAGCTTTGTTTGTTAGTCAATTTAACATGCTTCAAAAGTCCTGTAGCATAATTGGCTAATTGCTTACCAGTTAGGAAACAGTGATTATGATTTTTTTCCTTCCACAAATCCTTGCAGCCGCACTCAGGTTTATTGTATATTCAGGGGCATTGATAGGTATGTTTTAAATACAATTCGAATATTTAGAGGGGGAACCTGTTTTTGCAACCTTCAGTGTCAAAGTCTGCTCAAGAGCATTTCTGTACCGGGAGCACGTCTTTGTAATGTAAAGTGCAATGTGGCTTCAACGTCAGGGGCACAAATGTGCAGCAATAACATAATCCATGAATGTTGCGACTTCCCAGCTCCTGACAGGTACTGATGCCTGTTTCCATGGCACTGGCTCAGATTCCTGCCAGTCCTGAGCTGCAGATTGTAGCTCTTCCCGCATCCAGCTGTCACTGTGTTGAAGAACATTTTCCTCTGACATCAGAGTACTCAGCACTTTAACTAACACTCTCCACATCTGGAAAAACAGGTGTATTTACCCAAAATAATTTTGCATCTGATCTGTAGTTTTAGTCTGCATGCAAGTGTGGAGAGTGAGAGTGAGAGAGATCCACTGCTGTAGAAATTATTTGTGTGAGTAAGGCTGAATGACATTTATTACTGAAACTCCAGGAAATCCTCACTGCTTCTTGTCCCACTCAATGTAGGGGGTGTGGGGTCAGCAAAACAGAGCAGAATACATCATCATTCATTAAGTGCAGAGTCAGAGCTCAGGAACCAGACCTTATACACTAAGCAGAAGACGTTACTTGGAATTCAATGCCTGTTATCTATGAATTTCAGGATGTTGCTCGGGTGTGAACTTCTTGAGATAATATAAATCACAGAATAAACTTACACACTTATTCTTCAGTGCTGGGGATCTCCCTGAGCCCAAAGAAGGAAGATACGGACTCTTGCAAGCCTTTGTCTATGCCCGTGAGAAAAGAACAGAACCCATGAAAGGTCTCAGAGTCATCTAGAGAAGAGGCAGAGGACAACAGTTCTTGGAAACTTGATATAGTAGTCTTTGAAAGGGTACAGGGGGTTTTGACTGAAGCCAAACAGTCTTGCAGTTCCACATGCCCATCACCTAGGAGCTGAGCCAACCACAGTCTGAGCATGGAAAGGTTAGAATTCAGCAAGATATCTGGATTTCATGCCTGATTAATCCATGTGCCGGTTTGGCCAAAATTTAGCAATATATCCTCTGAGAGAAAACCAGGTTACAACCACCCTTCCCCCCACAGGGTTCGGGGAAAAAAAATTATTTTCCTCGAAGGAAAGTGAATGAGATAAGAACTATTTATTTAACAAACACACAGGGAAAAGGATAATAATGCTAAATAATGAAATGAAATCTCTCGCTATAGAGAGAAACCTGGGAAGATTTCAGAGTCCTTCTGTAGGTGTGGTCTCTCTCCTCCTCGGAGCTGGGTCGGCGAGGGCCCACCCCCGGGCCTCGGGGAAAAATTCTCCCGATGTGTTCTGATGTTGTTGAACAGTCCAGAAGAGAAAAAGGGAAAAACCAAAGTCCCAGGAAACAAAATGCAGCTTTCCGTCTCACGCCGGGAAGAGAGGGAAAGAAAAAAAACCGAAACCGCTGGCTGAAGCAAGCAAGCAGGGTGCTCCCTCCTGCTCCTGCAGCCAGAGAACGCAGAGGAGTGTATCTCTGTGTCCTTGGGAAACTGTTTTGAAAAGTTCGTTTGGTTTTTTTTTTCCCAAGCTCAGTTTAAAGGCACAGAAAAGTCACAATATTACTTTTTGGGCATAGAGCATGATAGGGGATACACATGATAGAGTCACCCCAAGACAATCCATCATGAAGATATGCCTGAAATAAAAGGTGTTTCTTGTTACTAGCAGCTGCAATCAGGTAAAATGCTGTTTGCATTACCACTTTTTCAGATGCAGGCCATGTTCAAGTAAATTAAAAAGAAGAGACATAAACTGTGTTGCGATTTCATGGTATCCACACCAGTTAACCATGAACAAACTTGGCCCTGCTTCTTGTCCTCTAGGAGTGGCTGGAATGATGCTCCTTTTGTAGACTCAATGCTCCAGAAGCAGGGACAGAAGGTGCTAGAAGAAAGTCTCCCTTCTCTCCTTCCCCTTGCTCTGCTCCCATCTTTGGGGCCTCTCTGAGTGCTGTTTTTGTGCTACAATAGGAAGCCTTTCAATGAAAGGGCTAGAGGTGGAGAAAAGGATCCTCACCTTGTGCTGAAGCTTGAAGTCCCAGGGGAGTAGATCCCAGCTGCTCACACAAGGTCATTCTGGCTCAGGAGAAGGGGCTAATGAGAATAAAAAGAATTCATCTCCTGCTACCCACAGAATATTTATACATATATATGCATACATTTAAATACATATCTTCTGAGGAAGTCATGTGTCTCAGTCTTTTGGGAGTTTAACTCTGAGTTACAGTCTGGGGGCTAGGGGGGACACCAAAGGAGATGAGTATCATGTTCACGTTTTGGAAAGTCTGAGCTCTGACCAGTGACAGAAATGAGAAGAATGGCTTTTATAATATCTCTTAGTGCCCTTCATAAACATTCATCTTTCTTACAGAGCTTTGTTTTCCCATTGTGTTTGAGTATCCTTCCCTTTGTTTCCCAGCTGTGCAGTACATTGTAGTTCACTTCTTTCCCTGCCTGTATGCTGCTGCAAAAAGTTCCCTAACATTTTTTTAGGTTCCCAAAGAGTACCAGAAGAACAAGCAGTATATGGGGTGAGATGAATTATAGTTATATACTTTACAAGGCGTAAACTGAGGCAGAGAAATTTTCAGACAGGGCGTTTTTTTTGGGAGAGAAGCCTGGCCTCTGGAATGCCACTTTCCTGCTTTAACCCCTAGACTACAACCAGAACAACACTGTAATCTGGAACTGAGCAATGAATTTTTCTGGTAAGTTCTGTAAATCTCATGCTCTCTGTATTCACTAAAGCCTAAGCTAATGGCTTCCTTGGGCTTTGAGTGCACACTCCTCAGGGGTGTGTGCACAAGCCAAAAAGGAGGGAAAGGAGATGGCTGTAAATACTTGGCTCCAGTATGTGCATTACATCTGTCACAAGGGAATCAGTAAGAAACGTTTGAAAAATGCAAGCCACTGCAATTTATACTGGCCAGAGGTAAAGCAACATTTTCAAAATCTCCTTTTAGCAGTGCTTCTGCAAGAGATCTTTATGTACATGCAAAATATAAACATATAGTTAGTAGCAGGACAAAAAATAAATACTAATAAAGGAACTGTTAGGCAAATATGCCAAGTCAGCCCCTATATAGCTCAGCTGGAGTTGACCAAGACATGAATATGACTCCAGAAACCAGCAGTGGCCTCATTGAAAAATTATACAAATTTATGTTTCCAAAAGTAATTTTCATAATGACAGTTTCATTATGTTCCAGAATAGAATGACCACATGCTGCAAAATAAAAGCTCAAAAGGAAGTGAGGGTCCAAGCCATTCATCTAAAGGGAAAGTAGAAAAGATTAAGGCCAGAAGGACACACTACTGAAAACTTGCATATTCCACTTAATTCAGACTTGCTGACTTTCAGAAAAACTACTTGATGAAGATTCAGAGGTGCAGTTTAAGGCAACTTTGCATTGGCTGAAACTAATTCCTTACCTGGCTTAAAGGAACAGAGAAAGCAGGCAGTGCAGTCCTCAAAAGAATTCACACTGCAGATTTTAGGACTAATCCTTTACTTATTAGCTTCGTTCTCATTTGGGAACCAACCACCTGATTTGAGAGACACGGATAATAAAAACTTTAAAATCACCTGCTGTATTTTGAACAGCTGTGTTTGGAGAACCTGTGGTCCAGGCCACCTCTGCGCTGTATGCATTATCGTTGACCTCAGGTAAGAACTTGGAAGAGGATTTTACTGTCTCCAAAGTTGTGTTTCATTTTTAAGAGCAGCAGCTGGATGTAGCTACATTCCATTATGTGAATTTAGCTGCTGATCTGCATGGACAACTCATTACTGGAGCCTAAATAATGTACTTTCTGCTCCCAGCAAAGACCCGTCTCCAACATATTTGATTGACTGGAGCCACGGGAGCATGACAACCCTAAAGCATGAGATTTTCAGGCTAGCAAATCCCATGTGGTTTGCCTTTTAACAGTAGCAAAGACTTTTCTGAAACATTCAAGGAAGTAGGGACAACTTCACGAGGTGTCAGAATAAGACTTGGCTCTCAATTGCAGGAGAGGTAAAAGCTAGGTAAATAAAAGAGCGTTGTGCTGAAGTGTAACTAGGGCACTTAAGCAATATTATCCCATCTGTAAAGAACTGACACTGTTCATGGTCTCCCTTGCAGGACACTGAAAGCGCTGCCAAACACTTAAACTGTCACCATGCTTTCAGACCTGATGCAGAAGAAGATGCTCTTACCCCTTTGCTATTTTCTGATTAGAAATGATCAGAGGAGCAAAAAAGGCAGCTGAAGAAGATGGCTGAAATATAATGGAATTGCACAAAAGCAGTAGGAAAATAGCGGGAGAATGTTGTGCTCAGAAAAATTAAGTAGAATGTGTTCTCTCCCTTCCTTTCACAAGAAGGAATGTCAGATCTTTGATACTCCCATTTCCTGCCTCTCTGGGTTGGGCAAGGAGCCAAAAAAACAGAGACTCATGGAAACAAGAAGCAAAAAATACAATGATTTTGAGGTCATATTAACAGTATTTCATATGAAAGCACATCTTGCATATGCCAAAACTTCAGCCAAAACTCTCACATGAAAATGTATGAGTAGAAGAATGGGCTAGGGAAATAAATTACTCTTTAAAATGTAAATGCTTTCACCTCTTTCTTTGAAGAGATATGACATATACACCTACTGTAAGAGTACTGACTGAGAGGCGACCTCATTAATGTATAAACATCTAAAGGGAAGGTGTCAAGGGAATGGAACCAGGCTCTTCTCAGCGGTGACAGGCAATAGGACAAGAGGCAATGGGAAGAAACTGATGCACAGCCAGTCCCACCTGGACATGATGAAGAATTTTTTGCTGTGCAAGTGACCACACTGGAATAGGTTGCCCAGAGAAGTTGTGGAGTCTTCTTCAGTGGAGATATTCAAGAACCATCTGGACACAAACGTGTGCAGTGTGCTCTCGGATGACCTTGCTTGAGCAGGGAAGTGGGAACAGATGAACCTCTGTGGTCCCTTCCAGCCAGAACATTCTGTGATGCTGTAAGTCAGAACGTGTATCTAAATGGAGCATATCTGAAAGTTGTCCATAAAGGACTGATTCAGGAGCTGAAGTCACTCAACACTCAGTATTTAAGATGCAAAGAATCAGGCCATACTTGGAATAATGTTTTGGTGTTTTACTTCCTGATAGGATTAAATGCAAGTTATCTGTTCAGGTACCACATGAGGCTTGTTAGTAATAATTCTGCTAAAAGTGTTCATCAGTGTTTGTGAACACCGTGGCACTCTGGGGTTCTCCACAAAGGACATTATTTCATATTATAGAATACTGCTATTGTTTTTTTCCTAGTGATGCTTCATTTTCTTATCTCAAATGGGAGAAAGGAAGGGGGAAAGAGGATCAAGGTTTTAATTTAAGATAAAATTGATTTCAACAAAAGTCATAGATGGGAGTAGCACTCTGTAAAGAACTGCTGATGTTGGTAGTCCCCACTGACTTTCTTTAAGCAGTACTATCATAATACAGCATTGCTTTCATACTCTAAAAGAAAGGACAGGGTTGTAATTTTTTTTTCTTTTCTGTTGATGACAAAATTATAGGTTAAAAAATTGTTGAGTGGTTTTAATAGTGCTGACATCTAGACAACTGTATACAGAGGTGGGTGTGTTAGAACCTGTGATCTTTGAAAAGACAGCTTCTTTCAAATGTGTTTCTTTTCACTACTTTTATGGCTTTTCTTTTACATCACGTTCACTTGCATTTAGGAAGTGCAATGAAAAGGACATTTACAGCAGGACACTGGAAAATACAGTGACACCAACAGTAGTTGCGGCTTTTGGGACAGATTGTGATTAGGCAGTTTAGAAATATTTCTTTTCACTTAGTCTCTCTGGAGAAAGTTATTTTTATAAGCTTCTCTGAAGGTAAAAGGCTGGTGGTGTCAATATCTCCATGTCTCTTGAGGAAATTATTCTTGACACTCTAATGCCACCAATGACTTTTGCTTCCAGAGGCTGGTCCCTTACAAATTACCATATTCCTCAAAAGTTTAACATTCTCTTTGTTTCCTCTCTTTGTGCTTATGCATAGCAGAGGCCTCTGAGTGCTTGCAAAGAAGAATGACGCCAATCCTTTTCAATACAGGAATGTTCCCAAGGAAATGGATGGCTCCCGGACCCGAGGGAGACAAGGAGCAGAGCAGGATGTGCTGCAATACACAAAGCAAAGTCTCTCTAGTAAAGGTTATGCCACCTGCAAGGGAGAGATGGACAGGATGTGACTGATGCACAGGAAGTGATGCAGGCAGGAAACATGAAAGCCAAGTAAAGAGATTTCCAAAGTAAAACAGGAAAATGGTTGAAAGGAACGAAAACTAAATGACATGGAAAAAGATGTTGGGGTTTTGCTGTGTTTTGCTTTAATTCAGACTAATAGTAAGGCTTTGGCAAAACAACTGAGGTGTGCTTCCTAAACTGATGTAGCACGGAGAACTTTGCAGCTTAGATGTGAGGTCTTGAAGTGGCCTTCAGAAAGCCTTGTAAGTTATAGAAGACTTTTGTGTGTTCGCATGCAGTGTGCATGACAGCTGTATGCGTACAAAGCATAATAAAATCTATATGTGCTCCAAAAGGTTCATTTTAAATACACAGTAATCTCAAATTTCCTTTTCTTATGATAAAATCCCTTCTGTGACAAACTCTGAACATAAAAAGAAAGATTCTATCTCATACTGGTGAATTCAGCAAGTTCTGCATCCAAATTGTGCCAGTGTCTCTGAGACTCTGTTTTTCTGGGACATACTTTAGCTTTGACAGGATGTAGACTGGATCTTGACATATATTATGCTGTATTTCTGGAATTTAAAGCAGCTCAGGAGTCTATTTATTCCTTTCAGTTTATTTCCGGTGTGACTAGTAGATAACATGAATTATGCAGTTATTCTATCTCCATAAGGGAGACCAAAAAAAGCAAAACATTTTTAGAATTATATGACACTGTAATTTTCAGGACCTTTACTACTGCAGAAATATGACATCATCGTTTGCCTCACTCCTTCACACACAGTTTGCAAAAACATGTTATATTGAGAATATGGCATTATTAATGTCTCGAAAGTATTATTTATGCAATTTTAGTCAGTTATATTAAGCTGCTCGGAAGCTTCATATAAGAACACTGTAAAGAACTGACATTTTTATTGTCATTGTAATTATTATTAAAAATATCCACTATTATTAAAAATTGTGCTATTAGTGTTCATAAAGGTCCAGGTTCATTTCTTATGTTGAAATAAACCCAAGGAGACTACACTGCTAGACCTTTCTCTGCTCTCACTGTTTTTCAAGGCTCTGTGCTGCTTCAAATGGAACCTTCTGATTATTAAAAAAACAGCAAAAGTGCTGAGACAGCAAAAAGGAGATGGCAATTACAATGTATAGATTCTAATACGAGCGTATCACAAGATGGAGCCAAAGAGACTCGATAGAAGAACTGGAATGAAAAGTGTAAGTCTCCAAAGAGCTATTTTCCAGGAGTGCAATAATTCCTATGTCCCTTCAACAAAACAGTTACTTTCAAATAAATAAAATAGTGCTTAAAAACAGTGTGGTTTTTAACATTTGCAAGAAAGAGTATTAAACTTTGGACTCCATCTTGAAAATAAAACAAAATACAATTAAGTCCCATTAAATAAACTGCCGAGAAAAAAATGTTTGCTCAGAAGACAATAGGCTAGAACCCAGCAAAATGAGGGAAAGAGCTTTTAACCTAAAATACCTTGGGGCCTCTTCATGTACTTGCTGAGTTCATTTGTGACTTCAGCAAGGTATGGGGTAGTACAAACTGCCATTCTCTAGTTGTGATTAATTGACAGTATGGCTTTGTGAGCTCAACCCCTAGTGCACTTCCACAATGAAACATGAAGTTGCCTCCAGTGTTTACATAGCCTATTTCTGAAGTCACTCTCTTTCACTAACATAACAATTGCATTTGACCTCATTTCTGGACTGGAGCACATTCTGACTTAAAACAACTCTTCCTGCAGTTCATGTGACCTGCATCTTTTGAAAGGGACAAGGAGGTTTCCAGAAGAAGGGAAATGAGAAGTAGGCATGGCATTTCCAGTGGAAGAGGTCCTATTTGCAAAGCACACATTTTAGGTGTTTGTTTGCTTTGGTTTTGTTAGTTTATATGATAAGCTTAAGGTGAAGACAGACTTTACATATTACTATCTGATAACACTACTAGGATAAAGAAAAAAAGCAATGTGTGTTCCTGAGAAAAGTGATATCTTTATAATTCATGAATGATGCCTCTCAGCTCCAGCATGGGCAGAGGACATCAGTCTTGGAGATGTCAATGTTAATTCAGAGCCTTTGTGGTGAAGTTTTAAATTTACTGAAATTTGGGTATTTAGCTCCATGTGTTCAGATTTGTAAAGATGAAAAGTAGTCTCTGTTTCATGACTTATCAGGTTCTACAAAATGGATTTGATAGATTTAGTTTAATTTCCAGGAGACAGAAAAAATAAAGACCACGGACATGGTTCCTGCCTTGGAAAGATCTACAATATGAGGCTGCTTTTTCATGCACTGAGCAGAAGATGCCCCTAGCCTGGGAGGGAACTCTGCCTGCTCAGGCCACACAACCTCTGAATAAATAGGAGCTCTTCTTACCAGAACTGTAGATTCATATTCTTGAGCAATTCCTAATTCTTCCACGTGTTTCTTACTCTCATTCCCTGCAGTGATGGATACTGCATGTTCCAGAGCTGTTGTACAAAAGCCAAATATAAAGCAAGACATAGCTCCTTTAAGGGAAAGGTTATTAAAACCAGAGCAGTAGGTTTAATCTGCAATCTGGTGCTCACAGACCCAGGTTCTAATTTTCTCTGACACTAACTGGTATCCAGTTCATTCAGTGATGGCTCATACTTAGCTGAAGATAGATTTTCTTTTCTGAAGGAAAAGCAACCAGTGCAACTATATTCAACCATGGATCCATAGAGCAGTGTTGAAGCGGCTTGGGGGAGGCTACTTTGGCCTAACGTGTGTCTGGCTCTGTTTTCACCTCTTGTCATGGTTCCCTCATGATTCTTGCTTACAGAATGCCAATCTGTGGCTCTAGCCTATGCCATGAAGCAGGTGCTCTAACTGTGAAATTGGGTCACAGCCCAAAACTGGTCCCTTTTCTGGCACAAGAGACTCACAGCTCGTCTTCTGTGGAGCTCGGGGTTAGATTTACTTCTCAGAGATGCCAGGGAGCATTTGCTTGCTAGGTTTAGTTATTACACCATTTCTGCTGAACCTGTTCTTAACTCTGTTTAGATGTACGGAGAAAATGCTACCCCTATCTTGGTCTCATAACAAAATGACTCCTGATAGGGTTATATAACTTGCACTATTTCAAGGGTGTCCCATGTGGGCAATAGATTGGATGCAAAGTTATTTTTATTTTCACATATCCATCTGCCACAATTCATGTTTTATCAAAGCAGTTTACATGATTTCAGGCAAGGCTGTTAAAGAGCATTGGTTTCTGCAGTTGCCATGGATACCAAGCAACACGTTTTCATTTTATGACGTGATAATTTTTTACAATTCTGTGTTAATTTATTTTTTTTTTATGACAGTAGCATCATCCTCCAGTTCTCAACCACGACTTGTGACAAAGCCTTGACAGAAGGGGCTTAGTGGCCTAAATGCGAGGATTGCACTGTTTGTAACCACAGTAAAGAGCCAGGCAAAAGTAGACTATTGACATGTCCTTTTAGTAAGCTGAAATCAGGGAACACTAGGAGATGATGTTTCCATGAGCCATTCAAGAAGAAGTTATCTTCCTCTTGAACAATTTTTTTCTTTATGTTCATGTCAGGAAATCTCTCTTCCTTTCATATTCAGTGTGATGCAGGACAATTGTTTGTTAAGATGCCTCTTTCCTTTACAAACCCAAGCAAGATCTTTGTTGTTGTGAATTAGTATCTCACTTGATAAGAACTAAACTTTCGTATGCATCCAGTATCACAGAACCCTTTGTTCCACAATACCAGCTGCCCTTTTCCCTCAAAGGATAGCTTAGTACATTTCAGTGATGTTGTGCATATAGTAGCCGGATGCTGTAAAATGCTTTGGGGTCTATCCTGACAAACACTTCTTTGTAAGTGAAGGCTATTACTAAATGTTAAGAGAAGTATCCGTATCCATATCCATATCCATATCCATATCCATATCCATATCCATATCCATATCCATAACCATATATAGGAAAGTTCCATATGCTTCTCCCTTAGCCAGCCGCAAAAGTTTTTAAAGACCTTTTTCCTTCCTCTTTTTCCTGCCTTTTCAGACCAGATATGTGATTTATCAGCACTGAGATTTAGTTGTTGTACAGCAATATGTCTTAAAATATGTTCTTCCAAAATGTGCTGCAAGTAGAGTTGTGACAAATTCAGTGAAAGCTGAAGGCAAACAGGTTCCTTCTGCAGAACTTAACTTTAATATTTTACTAAGCCCTTCTGTTCAGTGAAATGAATTCTGGACACCTAAAAGAATTGAAAGCAGGTATCTGCTTATGTAGGAAAGCTCAACTCCTTTACTAGTCCATATACTTTCGTGTGCAGATTTAATGAAAGTCAAGTGAGGAATAGTCAGTGAGTCTTTACTGCTGTCACAAGAAGATGTGGCCATGAACATCAGGTTAAAGCTATAGAATTCAGCAATCCAAAACTACAGCTACATGTTCAGAAATCATTACATATAAGCCGAAATAAATTTGTCTATACAGCAGGGATATAGCAAACAACCAGGCTCTTCTTTGTAGTGACAAACAATAGGACAAGAGGTACTGGGCAGAAACC
This sequence comes from Lycocorax pyrrhopterus obiensis, assembly GCA_014706295.1. NCBI lineage: Eukaryota > Metazoa > Chordata > Aves > Passeriformes > Paradisaeidae > Lycocorax > Lycocorax pyrrhopterus. The sequence continues at coordinate 67,913,188 of JACSVZ010000004.1, read as the reverse complement.
AATACACAGGAAGTTCTACCTGAACATGAGGAAGAACTTCTTCATTGTGCAGGTGACCGTGCCCTGGGACAGGTTGCCCAGAGAAATTGTGGTCTCCCTCAGTGGAGATATTCGAGAACCATCTAGATGAAATTCTGAGCAATGTGCCCTGGGATGACCCTGCTTGAGCAGGGAGGTTGGACCAGATGACCCTCTGTGGTCCCTTCCAACCTGATCTGTTCTGTGAACAACAATGCAAGAAAACTTTGGGTTTGCAATCCATATGTGCTCATGTTCATCTGCACTCCCTAGCTCTGTATCTAAACTGGTTTTGTATTAGTCTTGATAACACGGCTTGGGATCACTGATTATCTCATAAAACCTATGGCAGGTAGCATGCATCAAGCAATTTCTTCATTAGCATTACCCCAGGTAGCTACACACATGGAAGTCCAAATCAGTACGTCCAAATTAATTTATATGGCATGCTCCCAAACCCTGAAGTGTCTTAGACTTTTCACCCTTGCCATTCCCAAGGATGAAGCAAAAATCCCTTCTTTGTTCCCAAGACAGTGGCAGTACTGTATGATTAGTTGCTGCCACTAGCACTAGGCATGAACAGTTGAAGGGATGGCTGGAGTCCATGTTTCTTGTGATCCCCTTGGCCTGGCTCACCTGAGCTACTCTGCCTTCTGTTTTCTGTGGTTCACCTATTCAGGGTCACCTGCCACCTGCCTCTGGGATGGATATTCTCCACAGACATGCATGAGATACCGCAGCTCACTTTTAAACAGGAGAGGGTGGCTGGGATTCGCATTACTTGCACCACTGGATAAAAAGAACATATGTTGGGCATGGCTGGGCTTTGGAGGCTTTGGGGAGGACAAACTGGAGGAAGAATTAGAAATGGCATAGAAAACAGAATTAATGGAATAGTGGCACCCACTTTGTAAGGAAAGAGATTGAGAGTAGGCAAGAGGAAACTGGGGGATTTAGGAGGGGAAGAGTGTTAAAAAAATTCTCCATATTTGGCAGCATATGGGGTTCAGTTCCTGGCTGGAGAAGGTGTGATATAAGAATGAGTGAGGGGACAGTGACAGAGATTCAAGACTAGAGTTGAACTATTTCCCTTGTGAAGCGTTTTTCTTTTACACTCAATTTGTTAAATTGATTAGAATAAAATTACCAGTCCACTAGATAGCAGGATGTTTCTTATGCCTGTCTCTCTCTGCTAGCTCCCAAATGAAGCATGGGCTGGCTGTTTGACAACATAAAATTAACAATCATTTTCTGCCTTTTAAAATAAATATTTGAAGCTAAAAGCAGCTCAAAACAAGATCAGTTTGACATGAAAACCTGTCTAATTGAGAGAAACAATTCATCCATGCAGCTCCTCCTTTATGTGAGGGCATTCTTATTTTGTTTTAAGAATACATAGTGTAAATCGGTGAAAAATTGCTTTTTAAAGACCTTTAGTTCCGCTGAAAACATTTTTCTCCTTAGAGAAAACTTATGTTTCAACAAAGCTATTTATGTGGTTCAGTGGGAGGTGCTTTCATACCCTGTCTCTATTTACAGTCTTGACTAGTACAACACACTTGTTTAGAACATGCCTTTGCCTTACCTCTTCTGCTCTGAGACAAAGACCAGTGCAATGAATGACAGGCAACAATGACAAGACGGCCTTGTGTTTGCTGCAGGCTGCTGCTGAAAGGGCAAAAGAAAAACAGTCTGGAAGAACAAATTACTGGTATTTTTACAGCTCCTTTTAACCACAAGCTGATTCTTTCTACTCAGTAAAATTAGCTCCAGAGGAACTACCAGGAACCAGTAAATAATTAGCTGTAGACATAACTGGCAATTACTGATTCGGAGAGGTGCTGGTGCCCTTAATACCTCCTCGTGACAATGACTCTTTGGGGCGTTTTCCAAACTGCTTTTCTAGAGTGATTAGTGCCACTGATTTTTCAGTGCAACTGAAGCTCTTTTGTTCTATCTTTCCTTTTACAACCTGTCTTTTTCTTTGACTGAAATTTTAGCTGCACTCTATAACCTTAATTTGATACCTATCAGCTATTTCAGCAGCTGAAGAAAGATAGAAGTACAGTAATCTTTGTATTAAATAGTAGGACAAATAATTTTTGTGCAATTTTCTTGAAAAGTTTTAATTAATCTCTTGATTTTTAAAGGTGTCTGTTCTGGCAGCTAAAAGCCACTGCTCACTGAAACAGTGCCAGCATTTTCACACTTTGCTGCTAGGGCACTTCAGGCCTGACCTGCAGAGAAAATTTATGATGAGCTCCCAAAGGCCCCGAGGCACTAAAACATTTTGTTTTATTAGGGCTTGAATTTCTAAGAATTCCTATTGATTACAAATATATTTATACATTTATACATAGCTAGATATTATACACATATTTTTAAAAATCATTGATGATAAAAACATGCTGCTCCCAGATTCTTGGCCAAGAGAGGGTTGTGCCAAACATGAGGGTTTCATATGTGACTATTTTCCTTATTTCTTTTCCCCCAAATTAGCACTATTTTGAAACGTCAGCTGTGTTCCTGATTATCATACAATTTTTGCATTATATTTGGTAAAAAGTATTACCTGCTCTAGTTGAGGGTGCTTCTATTAGCATATTATACACTACTGAGGAATTGGTATGACAACGATCAGCCTCATGAAGACAATAGCAAACTCGTCTATATCTTCCAGTACCAGAAGTACTCCTTCCAGATTAATTGTGTATCTCCTGCAAATGGCTACACAACAGCTGAAGACAGATCATGCCTCAGACCCAAAAACATTTTTCTTGCCTTCCTGTATCTTGCTGATCTAATGTGATATTTGTAACAGTGCATTATAGAATCATAGAATCATAGAATATCCTGAGTTGTAAGGGACCCACAAGGAACATCCAAGTCCAACTTCTGGCTCTGCACAGGACACCCCAAGAGTCACACCACATGCCTGAGAGCACTGTCCAAACACTTCTTGAACTCTGGCAGGTTTGGTGCTGTGACCAATTCCCTGGGGAGCCTGTGACAAATTTTAATGCTGCAGCTGCCTGTCTCTGAACAAAACCTTTCCCTGGTTTACTCAGAGTTCATTTCCACTCTGCAGTTCTATTTATACAACCATCTTCTGCTGATGTGTAAACTGGTTCTCATTGACTTTCTTATCATATGCCTACCTTCTCAGCATGCTTAAGGGATGGCTCAGTTCTGCTGGCCGTGCTGATATTTATTCTAAACCAAGTTATAAAGTGCTGTCTGCATTTTAGAGTGTCTTACCTTTGTTTTATATAAACTAGCAGTTGGAAAAATATTCTAGCAAAATTTCAACAGTTGCTATTAGCCATTACTGACAAAGAAAATTATTCTGGTGAGTCCATCTGGATATGTACCTGCATGCATTTATAGTCCAACAAGGAATCCTTCTTACTATTTTTGAGTGTGGTTTTTCATATTCTAGGTCTGTGTTACTTTGTATGATGATGTGCTATGGACTTGGTTTAGCAGAACTAAGTTTTATGTTGTCTTTATATTTCCAAACTCTGCTCATGAATTCAGTGCCTTGAAAGGATAGATTTGAAATTACACATCAGTAAATCACGTAATGGTTTTAGAAAACTGAATTCTCTGTGCTCCAAATGCCATGTAGATTTAATGTACATTGAAGGTATTTTTTTGTTCTAACTAAAAATGAAAAATAGTAAACCTGTATGATTGATACATTGGGAATATTGACTGTTGAAACAACAGCTAGACAGCCTTATTCAGAGGAATGCCAACTTTGTAACAGATTCTTCTGGTTCTCCTTTTACAAGAATCACACCCACATTCCTCATGAATGCATTATTTATGATCTCACACCATCTAATACGTTTCCCCTAGTAATTATGCAACCAGCAAACACTCACACCGTGAAAAAATCTTCAATAATATTGTTAAAGGTTATTTTCCTTCCCCCACTAACTGTCTTTGAACTCTTAACTTTTTAAAGATCCAAGTATCTCCCTCCTTGCAAGACAAATTATTTGTGTCATCAGAAGCTGTTCAGAATTTTATCAAGAGACGTGACATGCAGGTGTCAGTCATCTCACAGACTCGGTGTTTTACATTGTCTTCCACTGTATCCTTGGCAGCTGGTTAATATACCCTATTTACCTGCTATTACAAGATCATGTCTTTATGTAAATATGCTCCAAAGAATGAGAATTTAAAAAAGATTTTTATTTATTATACATCTATATAGTTGACATTTTTTAATATTTTTGTTCCTTCTTCCTACTTAATATGTCACAAAAGTGAATTGCATGCTCAAATCTTTTTTTCCACTGTAAACTTCTATCTGGCCTAGATTGAGCACATTTTCCAAATATTTCAGATATTGCATTACCTCTCAGCTTCCAAGCAAAGGGCTGGCCTAGCTACCTGGGCAAAATACACCCAAAGACTGTATGCTAGTTACTAGTTTTAATAAAAATTTGGGTCACCAAATAGAGGGTACACTGTGACAATTAATCAAAAGTGGCTTTAGGATGGTCGTCCCTCCTTTTCTGGTAGTCACCTGGAAGGAAGTCTTGTGTGTCCATAGGGTGGAGCAGCCAAATTTTCCAAACTGTTGTTCTGCGAACCTCTCTTTTTAATTTTATGTTGTATATTTAGCTTTTGTTTTGCCTTTCCTCTCTATGCCCCCAGATAAAGAATTCCAGCCTTGCCATTTCCAGCTTTCCAGCCTCACTTACATGAAAGAAAGAAAGAAAGAAAGAAAGAGAAAGAAAAAACCAAAAAGTTCGTAACTGAGGGTCTGTTGCTCTTTGTCCATTGAAAATACCCAAGAAAGACATTTTTGGAGTGTTTTGTTGGTTTCTGTTTTGCCTTTTTTTCTGCAGGGAAATGGCATGAGCTTCAGTAAATGCTTTGATCTGTCCTTTTTGCACTTAAAAGTACAAACACAATGTTTTGCATCTACACATTTCTTTTTCCCTCCAGTTCTTTCTGGCTTTTTTGCACAGTAAATTTGAATGTATTGGCACGGATTAACTATTTTCCTTATCTAGACCACTGACAGTACCGACTGAGAAGGAAAGGATAGTAATTAGGATCCAAATAATAAACTATATCTGTCCCTCAATGTAACTTCTCCAGACAGGTGGATGCTGTCACCATGGCCCATGTACACTGCTTGCAGCCTGTGAAAAGTTGTGAAACATTTTGCATAAAACTGCTGCTGTGAAAGCTTGTATATTCATTAGGAAACCACCTTCCTGTGTCTATTCATATTTACACGAATATATTTACACAAATCCCTTCCTTTTCCTTTTTTTTGGTTTTGTTTTGTTTGTTTTTGAAAGGTTTATAATAACTCTTGAAGATAGTTCTTTAGCTGGTGTAAATCAACAAAGATAAAACCATTTGTGTCACTTGAGGAGGCCCTGATTCCCTTTTTTCTTACTGAGGGAGGGAGAAGAGGCAAGGAGAAGAAAAAGAGAACACAGACCTGGAACCAAGAAAACTTCCCAGATCTATCTGGGCCTAATCCCCATCTGACTCCTTGTGACGTGTCTCTGGAGGGAGCCCCTGTTACCCACAGGACTCTACAACATTAGCTTTTAGTGCTATTTTAGTGTAAATCAGACACTGACCTCTGAAGTACAGCTGTCTAGCTAACCTGAAGTCAGCTGATGATGGTGTAAGTATCATTTAGACACATATAGAACATTTAGATGTTCCTTGCAAGCTACTAAAGATACTTAGGTACAAAAATCAGCAGCCACTCCATGCAATACAGTGCGCTTATTGAATATAATTTAAATATAGATTTAATTCTGTGCATTTATGCATGTTTTTGTAAAGAAATTTTTCTATCCATCCCTCTGAGCTAGTAAATGTTCCTCAAGATGTGGCTTGTGTGACTTGCGCTTTTCCATTGTTCACGAGATAAGGTACTAAGGCGGAAGTCCTGACCTTGCTGAAGCCAATGATAAAGGCTGTTCTCTCCACTGGGGTCAGAATTTCACCTGGGTGTTTATTTTGATTTCTAAAGGTCGCCTTTGACAACGGTGAATTGACGCAGTATGTTTTGAGGCTATCAAAACAGCAGCTTGGAGAAAGAGCTACTTAACTTCTGCATAATAACCTTCCCAACTAAAGCCCTATGTGTAACAGTTTTTTTGCGGAAGATTTAGCTGTAGATATTTCCTGTCAAGCGCTGTTCTTAACACGAAAATTAAAAAAAAAAATTACAAAAAAAATTACAAAAGAACTGAAGCCTGCACTTTTAGGAAAGTGCATTCCCTAATTTTTAAAGCATGCTCATTTTCACAGGCTAGCAAATGATTTTCTCCTTTTCCCTTAAAAAAAAATAAATAAAAGACTGTTGTAAGACTAAGGGTAATCCCCAGTGGGCTTGACATTTTTCCAGAAGAAATTAAGAGCAGAATTCATCAAACATTAGTGTTAAGAAGTCAGAAATTCTGGAATGTTTGTCCAAAGTCCCAAGACCCTGAGCAAACACTGTCATCCTGCTGGGCTCCAGCCGAAAATCAGAGCCAAAATAAACAGAGGCAGAAACTCCATCTGACTGATCCTGTGGAAACAGCTGTAACCACTTAGGTGGAAAACCACCTCAAATTCTTCTCCCAGAAAACGCTGATGACATGGGAGATGGCAAGCAGGAAAGCCCTGTCAGGGTCTCTCTTCAACTGTGGTCAGGAAAATATTTTCTTTCTCCACAGCTGTAAATAGAAGGGTTCAACCCTGGTCACAATAAAATGCAACCACATAAAAGTTAAATGCCTTCTTTTTCTTGTCCTTTTCTCTTGTGTATTTCTTAGTGTTTGATCTTAAGGTCCCCTCTGCAAATGTCCTATCTGCAAAAAAACCTCTTCTTCTGTATGAAACCCATGCTTGTATCCAAAAGTGAAATATGATGAGGCTCTAGTGTTTGTGTTCAGATTGTGATTTACAAAGTTGTCTGAAACATACTCACTTCTTGATTTGCTGAAATGAAGCCAGCATTCAGACTAAACACCTTCTGTTCAGACTTTTCCTTATTATTCTCTTAAGAGGGTTTTTGTGAGTGCTATTTGGCAGAAAAAATAGGAAGCATGTTGGAAGAAATAGCAAATATAAAAAAATCTTAAGGAGAAAGAACTCTGGTTTGGGTTGTCCGAGCTGCACGTGTCTTCCCTAAGGAATCTGACAGGTAGAGGAAACAGAAAGAGAGGATGAAATTGAGGGGATGCTAACGAGAAAAGAAAACTGGGTACATGCCTCCATGCTTTATGTGAAATAATGCTTAAGCATACTGGATCTTTAAGGTGGAATAGAGAGCATTGCAGGAACACAGTCTGCTTTCAAATTTTATTCACTGCCAAAGGCAATAATTCTGTATTCCCTATTTTTATAGGAAGGCAGTGCTCATTTTCCTGAGATTTTTACCCTGGTCCAGGAATTCTATTTTGTTTTAGCCCATCAGCAGGCTTAGCACAAACAGAGATGGTAACACTTTTAGATGTTGTTAACATGGAAAAATCATTACCATTTCTTGTCCTCTGTGTCTTCTCACGTTTGTCAAGACTGTGCCTTACCTGCTTAACTGCTATTCATTTCAGCTGGTTTTCCTAGATGTCAGTTAAGAGCATTTTGTTTTCATTCTTTATGATTAAGTCAATGTATTGCAGTGGCATTGGTTTTCCTGGCAAGCCATAGTTTCAGGGAAGAGTTTTATGTTAAAAATAAATGGCCTCTTACAAGCTTCTGCAAAATTAAATAAGAACTATAACAGGCCTAAAAATTGTAACATTTCCTTATTTTTGAGAAATCAGACTACACAGCTTTCCCCCGTGTTCCCCCTGCCTCCTCACCATTCTTTATGCTCACAGATTCTGGTCCTTCTTGCAGTGAATCCCTATACAAAATACGTAGGGATTGTTTGCATAACAGCTTGAAGTAGTTTTGTGTATATCTTTCAAAAAAGGTGCAATTATATGCAATACAGATACCCTTCAGCGTATTTGTCAAGCAGTAGAGATCCTTCAGGGATGTAGCTGCTTGAGCTTTATGTAAAGGAATATATTACTTTAAATCCTCTATAAGTCTCTGGTGGGAGCAACTTATACCTTACTCCTTATAGAAGGCATAAACCAGAGAACTAGTCCATAGAATAAAGGCTGACACAGGTTCTTGCTACTTTGCAAGAACCACACTGCAAGACTTTTACATAGGTACACCATTGCTAAGTGGATTGAGCTTTCTGTGTTTCCAAATGTCACAGTTAGCACATGTAGGAGGTATGAGCTGAGGAAATGCGCAGTGGTCAGCAGAAAAGCCACTCTTTATTTCCTAGGTCTGAAATCACTCCATTTGGGAAGGAGTGAGAATAAGAGCAAAGGCAGAGTGGCAATGGAGACAGAAGGATGGTGGTTTGGAAAAGTCCACAGAAACCCTATGACTGACTGACTAATGCTACCTTGTCCACTGGTGCCAAGATGATGTAAGCTGAAACGACAGAAAGAAGATTCCATTATTATTATATGTATCCTTTTTCCACAGCTGCAGCTGGATGAGAGCCCGGGAGCCCAGAGAGGCTCCCTTCCCCAGAATAACAACATAACAAGAACATCTGCTGTAGCTATGAAGGTCAGAAAAGTAAGGTCTGTGGTGGGATGTACTACAGATGACACCTCTCTTTGGGCAGACAGGTCCCTGGACTCAGACCTGATAAAGGCATGTGATCTTTCTGTGAGCCTTGGAGGAGGAGAGCAGATGTGATCTCTGAGTTTTATAGTAACTAGTTTGTGTTCAGGTCTCCTCTGCAGGGCAGGGAAGATCGTGATGGGGGACGACTGTCTGCCTCTAGCCTACTTTTCACCATTTTTAAATATTTCCAACAGATATGGTAGCAGATCACAGCAGCCAGTGGATGAATACAGGATCGATACAGAAATGCCTAGGAATCTCTTGCAAATCAGACTTGGGCAGGCAAGTTAGCTGCAGCAAATTCAGCAAGCAAGTAAGTAGAGAAAATAATGGAAGCATGCTTTAGTGTTGGGTTTTGTCTCTTCAAGCAAGGTTGCATTCAGAAATGCTGGAGAAGAAAAGCCAGCTGAAAGGCAGCTCTGTCTGATCACATTGTCATTTGCGTTGCAGCTCACTATGTGATGCTTCAGTTCTTCTTGTGGTCTGACACCAGTTCTCCAAGGATCATGGTCCAGTCTAAGTCAATCTGTTCTCTAACAGTTTCTTTGGCATTCATCACGGCCCATGAACAAGAAGAGCATCTGTCTAGAGATTAGTATGACTGGAGGAGCAGCTGTGCAGTTCTGCTGCCTACAGGCTTAATGACCTCCTATGAGGGTCTGGGGTTCAAAATGGTAAAGATTTTGGAGTGTGGGCTTTAGAAAAGCCTTAAAAAGAGCTACTAGCATTGGATAAACAGTGTGGATATCTATTGTCATTTTTAGCAAAATGCTTTTTCAATCCATCTGTCTTGTGAAATAGAATAAACCGGCTAAATATAAAACCAGATTCCATTACATTGAATCTCACAAACCCTTTGTTGTCACACATGGTGTTCACATAGGAACATGAAAATTTCCAACAGAAAACTTATGAGCCATGGTTAATTCCCATTGCCCCTGTTCAGAAAAGTTCAGAAAAGACTAATCCCCTTTCATCCTTTGCACTTGTCTAATATTCTGAAATACTTTTCTATTATGTACCGTTGCCGATAAGACCATCAAAGTCTGCGAGGACTCAGCACCGCGTACTGACTAATCTGGCTGCTTCAGGTGACAAGGCGATTGCTTATCCAATAAGAAGGTTTCTCCTCTCATGTTCCATATCTGCAGTAATGGCTAAAAATATTGCCATTAATTAATCCTGAGCCAGATGGTTGGTCTACATGATATAGTTGGACCTCAAGCCAGCTTGTAGTAGACTGTTGCCCACATCATGAAAAACAAACAAATAAATCTATAAACACATGGTGATGTCATCCTTGTTGGAAACCGCAGTGGAGATGCCAAAGGCAAAATAGCTGGGAGTGCTGAAATATTCTCTCATCATTGCATAGAAGGATGTAGACAGTCTGTGGAGTTAACATAAGGATGGTTATGCTTTTCTCTGAACAGAAGATGGATAGAGAAATATAAGCCTGTCAGCTCAATGCTGTTCGTCAGCATGAAATTTCCTATTAGAAGACAACAACAAATTAATCTTTAATTTTTGTAAAGGCAAGAACCTTTTGGTTTTGCCAAGCCATCTGCTCCAGTCCCCTGCTACAAGGACTGAGCTGGTAACACACAGCCCTGAGGGTGAGATCCTAATCATTAAAAACACAAGATGTTCCAGGAGCCTCTTCAAAAACCTGACTCTTGGTATTCTCTGTATTAACCTCAACAAGCCGTCCAGAGATCTGTTGATTGGCTTCTGTGAGATACTCACCTAGTATGAGTGGGCGTGATGCCATGGTAGCAGGTGGACTAGGGCATAAATTTACCAGTGGACATGTGGGGTTGTGAAAACTGAGGAGGACTGTCTTTCCATGCAGGACTGTTGATTTATTCTTTGTGAAAAATCTCCACACAGGATAAAGTACGAGGTACATCAGCCCTACTCCTTCCTGAGGTTGGAAGGATTCACATGATTCATGTAAAAATCTACAAAGCAAAGATTTTTTAAAATTATTTTTCTCTGAATGAATGTGATTTATAACAGTCTTTACTTTTTAATGCATGTGAATGGTTTTTATTTTTTTTTAACCAGAGGAATTAATTATTTTTTACCTCATTATTATTAATTTTCTCCTAGAATTAAAATAAAGTTTTAGGCTAAAAGGAGGAATTTCAGAAGCAATTTGTTCAAATCATATTATCCTGAAAAGGATAATATAAATAAAACTCCATTTTTCATGGAGTCTATTCAGGACAGAAGGCAGGGTTAGATAGCAAAGTGCTGAGATCTGTTTCAAGACGGAAAAATGAGGGGCAATTCTAGTGTCCTTGAAAAAAGTTCTTAAATTCAGAAGAGGAAAGCAGATCTCAAAGGAAGGGCTAGTACACAAGCTCTAGTTAGTACATAACCTTCTGAAGGCCTAGCTTACTGCTTGGGAATGGTAGGCACCCATATGCATTTTGAAATATAGGCAGCACATAATGGATCAGGCCTGGCTTTATTTTGAAGAAAGAAGTAGCATTATCACCTGCTGTTCTCCTAGTAACCTTCCAGTTATGTTGTTTACTCCAGGGCAGAAACCTGCCTTTAAGCTATACTTTTATCTGTGTGTATCTGCATATAAACAGGGCAGGGAAGATGGTGTATCCTGCACATGCAGTACAGTTTATGAACCTTTGGATGCTAGAAATAAAAAAGAATGGCTATGCTCCAACCTTCCTGGTGAAGTTAGACCCATGAACCATCATGGACACAAGCCATGGAGCAGCCCATGACACATGGAGGATGTGGGCTCCCACCTATTCTCTCTACTGCAGTTGCACGCTATCCTACAAGCGAAGAGGGAAAGGAGCCAGAAACACTTTCCCCTCTCCTAGCCTAGTCCTCTAACTTTTAAAATAGATTTGGTTTCCTTCTTTACTCATTTTCCTTCCACATGTGCAATTTCTGCTGTTGCTGGTTTCAGGAGAACTGGGGAGAGCGAATGGCCTGGCAGGTTTGCCCAGGGCACAGTGATCTGTCAGGTGTCCTGGTCCACTGGCTTGCAGTCCTGGGATTAAATAGGACTTCAGTGTGATTCCATACTTCCTGGCCCAGTGCTCCCACTAGCACTTGGTTTTGTGAAAGGTTTCCTTCTCTGGCAAGTAGAAACCAGTTTCTGTGTGTTCCTTGGCATGAATGAGCACCTAAAGCTAATGGCTCCAGAGGCTTTCTGGTGAGGAGAAGCAGTGTTTAAGGAGTTTAAGCACCTAGGGTGTCAATACATCTACAAAGGAACAGAACTTCATGGATATAAGATGTGACCTGGACTGAACACTTGTCCTCTGTTCAAAATCTCCGCAGAGAAGCCACGAAACAGCTTTTTTTTTTTTTTGCAGGGTTGGGTGGATAACTCTCATCCTTCCTCTCCATGGCCTGTACCTCATCTGCCTGTACTTTGAGCTGACTTGACCTTGAACAAAGGTGCTTGGGTCGCACCTGGGAGGTAAAGGTGTGATGTGGTTGCATGTTTGCGTGTAGGTTGTTTGAACATGTGGTATTTCAGCAAAGAACTGATGCTAGAACACAGTCAGTCTGCTCCATGCATCACCCTTTACAGGATGGCATCACTTGCCCAAGCCAGAGGCACTTGTGGCACCACTCTGGGTTTCTTAAATGAGCACATAGGGCAGCAGTGGCTCAGTCATATCACAGAAACTGCTGATACATGGCCTAATAATGTCCAGTGCAATACCATGAGACTCTGGGCAGAAGCATGGTACTGAGACGCTACTAGTTTTTCAGGTGATTAGATTCTCCTAGTAGCAGAAACTTTTCACTGGAATTTGACACAACTAGGTTTTGCAGAAGATCAAGGTGAGCTGAAGAACACTGTATTTGCTGACTCTAGCTTTTCCTTTCAAACAAATTTTAGAGGATGTCGGGAGATGATTTTTTTCCTCAGTTGATGACATTCCTAAAGAGAACTACTTCTAGCTAGCTGTCATCCATTTTCTCCAGTTATCAGGTACCTGGAAAAGAATGACAAAGTACCACAAGCTTTGATACCAGTATAAGAACACTGCCATGCTATGTTTGAATCCAAAGGAGAGCGGACGGTATTTTCAAATGGCAGAAAGACAATGTTTGTTAAAACTGCTTCTCAAAGCAGTGAAGGAGTATTTTTCAGGAGAGAACATTTCCATATACCTAGAGAACATTAACAAAAAACCTTTAAAAATAGCAATTGTCTGCAACATCCTTAACATGTGCCTAAGTGGCAGAGGAAACCTGTGAGATCTTGCAGCAACAAACCACTGAGTTATGTATTTTTTCCTTTTTTTTTTTTTTTCCATAAAACACCAGTACCATTTTAACAGGTCTTTTGAATTGTTACCATCTTTTGTCTAAAACCACCTGCATCACAGGGGCATTCATTCTTCACACTCACAGGAATGTTTTATTTTTATATGAATTACAACAGATGTGCACATATTTGTATCCTAAAATCTATGTAACTATGGCAGAGCTGAAACCAGCTGCAAAATAGAATTTTAAAGAATACTGCTGTGGGCAAAACCCCATTTCTTGCAAATTGTGTATATTCATTGGCACTGAATGTCTAAATTCTACTGAACTTATATTTTCTCACATTGTATCCAGAGATATGTTATTCCAGTCATGTATGTTAAACAAAAGTCCAAAAATAATTTTTGTTCCAGGACTATAAACCCTCTAAAAATATTGTTTTGGAATGGAAAGCATGACAGTCCTCATCTATAGCACTGCAAGTGTGGTGCTGTAATGTCCTTATCATCTTTTCAAAAGGTATGTCACATAAATATGTCAGAATACTTGTCGTGTTGTGAACACTTGCAAGTAGGAACTGGAGAAAATTTGCATAAACATATTAGAAGCAAAAAAGCATATGCCTAGAGATCAAAATAGCACAGAAAGGAAAGCAGCCAATGGTAGGAATAAAATTGCACATGCATTCAGGTTGTCTCTATTTCTTTCATTTCAGAAACCCTTTCTGAGTGAGCCTTGCCTAGTTGTGTGCAAATTCTTGGTTGCTCTCAATGATTATTTTTATAAGCAAAAGGTAAAATAACTCTTTTTTCCTCCTTCTATTTGCAAATATACGCAAAAAACCCTAATTGTGGATTTTTTCTTGTGTAAACAGCAGGTTTTGTGAAGTATGTTGAAATCATGGCATAAAGGTCTTCCATAAATTCTGCTATAGAACCATGTAGAGTTTCTGAGTTGCAAAGACCCATGTAGGTACCCCAGGGACCTTCAGGTAATCATCTGAAGTACTGTGATCAGTTCTGGGGCACTCAGGATAAGGAGGATATGGACCTTTCAGAGGAAGGGCTTGGGGACCAGGACTTCGACTCCACAAGGCTCAAAACAATGGCAGTTTGCAAAGAGAGGCTCCAGAGTAGTTTTTACAAATGACCTCAACTGCACCACTCCAGCCAGTTTGTACAGCAGAGCTTCGTGCCACTGAGCACAGCTCACCCAGAGAAAAGCCGTGCTGTGGTCATGCAATCATTTGGGAATGCACGTGCCCACATCACACATAATCAAAGTCCATTAGGTGTCTCGATTAAAAATCTGCTCCAATCACTGAGCTCTCTGATAAAAGTCTTAAAACTAAGGGGATATGATGGTCATATTTGAAGAAATACAGAAGTAAAAGCACACAAAAGACAGTAGAGTTAGGGTAGGGTTGTAGAGGAATAGAAGAATATGAGGGAAAATTGCAGCCAAAATCCCAAATAGTTTTGCATAATCAGAACTGGTGTAGACCCTTATGGCTTTTCTGGCACTAATTAGAACCTTTTGGAAAAGGAAAATCTATTCACATGTTTTTTTTTCCGTACTGTCCAAGCTAACACGTAGCAGTTGGAAACTATTTTAAAAGCTATTTCTTATTACTTCTCAGGATGTATAAAGAAAGAAATATATGCAGAAACAGACTTTGTGTTGTAAAATCCAATGAGTAGATTAAGAGATTTTCAATTTGGAGAGAGACCACTTGGGCTTTAAAAAGCCTTGTTAGCATCTTCCAGGTTCACTGCCCCTGCTGCTGACCCTGAGGTAAAAGAGATTTCAAAGATTTCCAAGTGACATGATTTGTGATACTCACTCACTGATATTTAAACATATTTTAAGAGATCCAATTACTTGGAATAAAAGGAAGCTGTTACATAGGGCTGCCTACTTATAAGAGAGCAGAGTGCTCTCCCAGTTAGCCTCATGTTTGGTACTATTCTGGCTTAGTAAAGGCAGGCTTTTCCACTCCTCTTGTCCTTTTGCCTTCAACCTCCAGTTTGGATGTAGAATGTCACATTTGGTGTGTATATGTGTGCTTATGTCATATACATTTTCTTAGCATGCTCACAATCTGTAGGGAAGAGCTTGCACAAAAGGAAAATACTCTGGGACTGCTGCTGTGACACATGAAACTGCAATCTCTGTAGGAACATAGGAAGGCAACGAAAGTTTAGAAAAAACTTTTAGATTTTAATTCATGTTAATGTCAGAGGTTTCCAGACCAGACTGCTTTACTGCGGATCAGATTATACCACTAGCCTGCTCCCTTTTATTAATTTAATCTGTCCTTGGCTGTGCTGAATGGAAAAGCCTCCCAGTCGCCAGTGGTTAGGAGTTAACATGATGGCTGAGGAGAGCTCACATACTTCAGCAGTTTTATTCAAAAATTCCATTTAAAAATGGAGAAGTTTTACAGGGCAATATAAGCTCAAGTCTCTCTCACTCAAGACCCACATTTATCTTCATCTGCACAGGTGCAGCCTACCTCACCTGAACTTTTTCACACAAATTGAATTAAGACAGTTGCATTAAAAAAAAAATCATAAGTCAGAAGGAAATTAATGCTTGATCCCATCTAGTTCATTTTGTCCTGTATCATTTCTAACTCTGCATGTTCTAGGTGCAGCACTAGGGAACTCACAAGGCCAAGAGGGAAAATATGGAGTTATTTCCTTGGTTCTTTTATGCCTTGATTTAGATAAACCTGTTTTATTAAATTCTATACATACATTTATGCATACACACAAGTACATACACACACATACAAGAAATCTACCTGTTGATGTTCTGTGATTGATACTTCTTTTCCAAAACACTTTCCCTTGCAATTTGATATCAAACAGATTTGAAATTGAGACTGCTCTAATAGAGCATAAATGATGGAGAGAGGATTATGCTACAAACTGTTGCATGCCACTCAAGATACTCAAACATGGATTTACCAAGGGCAAGTCATGCCTAACCCCGCTGATGACACGGGTGGCTGTGTAGGTAAGGGGAAAGCAGTGACATAAGGGAAAAAGTGTCACTGTGAGGGTGTCTGAACTAGAACATGTTTCCCAGAATTGGTGGACTCTCTCCTCTCTGGAGACAAAACTGAAATGGACACCACCATGGGAAACTTGCTCGAACTGTCCCTGCCTTGAGTATGGGGTTGATCTAGAGATATCCAGAGGTTACCTGTTTCTGTCATCCTGTGGCAAAGGGAAGTCCACAATCCCACAGAGCTTCTGGTGTATTGGGAATACAATTGGCACTCCATGTTTTAAATGCCAGAGGGTACCAGGATCCAGTGTGCCAAGATGCATAGCAAACTGTTCTGATTACCTCCTGTTTGACGGCTTAAATGTACTCAGTGTTTTCCGATGGTCCCATTGATAATGAGTGAAAAATAATTATTTTCAAGTACGGGTTTTTTTTCTTCATCTGGTTTTCCTGACAAGATGACTAGATAAATGTGTTTATATATATATATATATATATATATATATATATAAACCAGTTACATTTCTCTTTACTGACAATAGTTTTGGAATGTAGTCGCTGACCTGCTGATACGTGTCCTGAATATATGGTCAGAAAATTAAAACAGTTAGAATAAGATGTGTTGATCTTGGATCTGAGCCTGATTTTGTATATTTTTATTTAATCAAGTCTAACTAAACTTTGGATGAATGAGGAAGCAATCTCCCCACCCCTTTTCAGGCAGAATCAACTGTGACATCCTACTCTATGATTTATTTTTTATACTTCAAATTGTATAGACAATGACATTTTTTAATTACTTGTTTTATCTTCCGGATAAATTTCTATATCTCTTTTCTAACAGCTAACCAGGCATATACAGTTGCTTCAAGAATTGCAATATAAAAATATAAAACACAAGAACCTGGTAGCACTTCAAAACTCTTTGAATGAGAAAGGAAAATTTTGAGAAAAGACAATCTAATACAATTATTTTATTACTTTTTATGGGGTTTTTTTACATATTTTGTATATTTAGACACTTATGAACTCTTACCAAACAGCAAGGGAAATTTTCTCCACTTATGCTCTCTTAAAAATAACAATTTACCAAAACCCGTCATTTCACTGTTATCATTTTTAAAAATCCTTGATGACTTCAACCCAAATTTACCAAATCCTTTCATCTGGGAAAAATGTGGGGATCATTTTATCCCTTTATTCAATTCTGTGCCATATTCTCATTCCTGTGTTCATACAAGTCTGTTTAAAATCATCTTGCAGGACTCCCAAACAGTGACTTAAGCGTCATGCTTATGTCCCTCAGTGATATGGAACTTTTAGGCTGTTTTTACTACACTGTTCAAGAAATGTCCTGGAATGCAGGTGTCTCACCTCCAGATTTAACTCCTATTCTCTAAGCAGAAGACTCATTCTAAGTCTTGTGCACAACAATAACTGAAGGATTATGGAATATGGAACCACAGTTGTAGCAGATGATCTCACAGTTAAATGAACAAGCTGCTGCCTTGGAAGCTAGGAGTTTTGGACTTAAATTCCTTCAGGTACATGTGGAACAGGGGGCTTAGCCACTTCCTACAGCATGAGAGTTTGAAAGTCCAGCCCTTCAATTCCTCTTCTTCCTTTATAGTAATTTTAGTGTTTAATTCCACTAGAAAACATTTACTCAATCTGAATTTTCAGATTCTTAAAACTCTACCTGTAAGAAAACTTCAATGTCAGAAATGTTGTAATCCTGTGGGATCTGATGCAACTAAAATAACTTTGTTGCTAAACATAGCAACCCTTAAAAAGCCTTGGAAAACAGATGTGCTAATAGTCTTGAATGGAAAACACTATATACACCACCATCCATTCTCTAGCTTAGGATGGAAAAAAAATGACACCAGTCTTCAGAAGTTCCTATTTAAAGATTCATTGTGCTTCTGGCAAATGTCAACAATCAGGATGGGAGAGAGGAAAGTGTAGGTGATCATAAAGAGAGAATTTAGCTGTCAGTTTGTATTTAAAATTTCCCTGTGGGGAAAAGGGGGCGAAGGGGAGGTAGAGAAGGTGAGATTTCACTTACTCTTTACAAAGTAATTCTTTTAATTTGAGAAGACCTTAAGAAAGGGTTGTGCTTCTGAGATTTCTGAACTATAGCAAGTGCTTTTTGTTCCACAAAATCCTACAACTACAGATTAAATCAATGTGCACAGTGAGTAGCGACACTTTTTTCAACAGCAGTGAAATAAAATGACTGGTTCTATGACAAAAATATCCTTTTAATTGTCCAGTCTGGGCAATGACCCAAGGTAAAAACAAGCAGGCTAAATGGCCCATTGCCTGATCTCTCAAGAATCAATTATAATATTGTTCTTCTATTCCTTGTGTTGGCTGAGTTCCCATTTCTTAATCTGTCTGGAAGGGCTGACATTATTATTTCTCTCTTTTTGCTTTTTAAAAAGTGTTTTTAGAGTTTCTCTTTTCATTTATCTCTCAGGCTCTTTCTCACACATTTCTGCTTTGCTACTGAATTTTCTCATCTATTCCATCTCCCTGTGGTTGGTTGGTTTGTTTGTTTTGTTTTGATGGGGGATTTTTTGTGTATTTTTTTTTTCCTGGCATAACTTGCTAGTGTTAGTTGTGATACTAGCTTAATTCTATCTAGTTTGCATTCTCTAACTTCTCTGACTTACCCAGGATGGGATCATGCTATCAAATACTGAAAAAGAAGTCAAGGGTACCTTTAGAGGGTACCTGTAGAGAAGGGAAGTGTACAAAAGAGTCCCATTCTTCAGGAGAAAAGGAAGGCATCAAAGGAAGGATTGCCACAGATGGCATATATTGGTGAGGTGGCATGCAGACAGTAAGCTCAAGAGAAGGATCCAAAAATGGAATGCATGCTTAGCACAGAGATCAGTGCTGAGGGGAGCACACAGATATTCACATTACCCAGAAGAAGCCATCTGGACCACACAGAATATCCATCTCTGTTCTTCCCTATGGCTTGTATGAGGCACTTGAATGGAAAAGTCATGTTCTTGGCACTGATGAAAGCAAAAGTGGAGAAACAAGGTTTTCAGATGAGCTGATGTCAGATTACCACTGTCATTGATGATGTATTTGGTTGTTTCCATTCATAGGGGCATATTAAAACTGAGAAATCTGAGAGCCATTTAAAAAGTATGTACAGTGATACTCCCTGTAATGTGAACCAGGATGCTGTTATAGCAGTCTGGAGATGTGGCATCTCTGAAATTGCTTTAGTAGTAAACTTAATGCACCTCTGTCCCTCATGCAGAGTCCTGCTTACTGTTCCTTGTGACTTGAAAGGAATTGGCATTAAGAAATTAAGAGTGATAAATGGGTAGGAAAAGAGGAGATGGTTCCATTTTGAGAAGGGAGATTGGATAGAAAGGAAAGCCAGTTAAGGCCCAGAGGAGTACAGAAGCTGTCATCCTCTGCCTCACTTGTCTTCTCACAGGGTAGAGCTTGCTGGGGAGGAATTCTAAACAAAAGATCCTGAGCAGTTAAGAGTGAAAAATACATTTCAGCATAAAATAGACCAAATTTTATTTGGTTTGTTTCTCTGTGACCCTATCTCATAATTTTCAGTTGACAACTTCACTTCTTGTTTTTCCACAGGAAACCAACACATTTTCTCCATTAAATTTTCCGATATTAAAAATGAACCCGGAAGTAGCTGTCAGTCCAGGGCACATACATCTCTAGCAGTAATGAACCTAATTAAAGCGATGCATTAAAACAATCACAAGGGACACCCGTAACACAACACACATTTAGGAGGACGGGGAGCTGGGTGAGTTTTCAAACACTTTGAATCACTTGAAAGCTGAGATGAGACTGCCAGGCACCAGCTACTGAGGAAAAGCCTCTCCTGGACTGCAGTCAGTAGAGACACAGCCCTGGGTCATGCCCAAGCTGTCATGCACACACACTCAAATCTTGGCATCACAGAATCATAGAATTGTTTAGGTTGGAAGGAACCATAAAGATCATCTGGTTCCAATGCCTCTGCCATGGGCAGGGACACCTTCTATTAGACCAGGTTGCTCAAAGCCCCATCCAGTCTCACCTTGAACACGTCTAGGGATGGTGTGACCACAACTTCTCTGGGAAACTTGTTCCAGTTTCTCACCATCCCCAGAGAAGAAAATGTCTTCCTGCTCACATATTTAGTTTTTGCCAAGCTGTGCATCACAATGCCCAAGTTCTTTTGAGATTTAGAACTTTTGTCCTGGAAAGTCAATGGATATAAGCATGTTTTTGGCAGAACAGTTCAGAAAATGTACAGAAGGAATGAATCTCAAAAAAGTCCATTGCACCTACATGGACTGGAGGAACTGTGTCTATTTCCTCATGAAGAGTAACACTGAAGAAGCACATTAGGAGGAACAGTGGGCCACTAAACACACCATCACAGCTAAACTGAAGAAATTATATGGACCTCTTTCTCTCTTCCACAATCTCAGTGGCCCTTTTGAGTCTCTGGGAAAAAGCAAGCACAGATCCACAGAGTTCTTCCTCCCATGTGTACGATCAAAGAGAGAACCGCATCACCCACAGCCGCAGCAAAACATACATTTTTATCTGTAGCCCTTTGTTGGCAGAAAGGGATCAGAATGATTGCATTTCAACAGTAACAGAGTTAGAATTTATTATTATTATCATTTTTAATGTAAAGCAATTGTCCTTGCAGGGTGAAATTTAAAGATAACAAGCTGGAACCATGCATGGCTTTATTAACATAGTGAGCTGAATTCCTCTTTCCCTTCCAAACACAAACCCATGCTGGGCCTGTGAAATGAAAGCTGTCTTTAATGAAACAAGGAAATGACATTACTGAATGAATGGAGCTGCCTAACAGACCCATGTCTGGTAACTGAAGAAGCTCTTGCTGAGAGAAATGGACTGTGAATATTCATTACAAAAACACCGATTAAGAGATAAAGGACAACAATCTGACCCCAAAACAAATGCTGTTTAAGATCTGTCCTCTCTCATCTTTTTATCCTCACCTATAAAATTCTCTTGAAGTATTGGAGTCATGTCATCTAAAGAGCTTTCTCACAACCTGCTGGCAATTTCAGCAAGTGTCATCTTTAATCGGGGTTACTGTCTGGAAATAAAAATTAAGTGCATATTTCTGTGTTATTTAGGAGACTACTTTTAATTACTAGGAGAATATATACTTAGCATGTCAGACACAATTGTACTATATTTTGTTTGTTCACGTGATGGGTTTGCTCTTAATTTTTTTCCCATGCCTCCTTCCTCAAGGCTGCCTTGAAAAGCTGGTATCAGTGTGTGCAGCTATACAAAACCACTGCCTCCAGCCCCTTTTTTTGCAGAAGAAGGGTGTATTCTCGATGGTTATGTGAGCAAGGACACCACTGGATCCCTGTACTGTAGTCACCCGTCCAACTTGGTAAATCAGTCTTGTGGTTTTCTTTAAATGGTCAGCTTGGTCTAGTTTCTTGTCTTCAATAACTCATTTTGTGATGGTCCCTGTCCTTTTAGGCCAGATTTTTTCACAGCCCTCCTGATTTTATAGATTTCATTAATTTCTTCTTTCTCTCCCTGTACCAACTGCTCGTTACTTTTCACTTAGTTTCCTTAAGAAAATAAGTGAAAATGAGTGCATTAGTTCTGATCAAAAGTTTATTTACCTCCTTTGGTAGTCATCAGTAGTGAATATTAAAGAAAGCAGGTAAGGAAGAGTTCTTCCCTCTACGTGGCTTCCTGGCTTGTAGCAGTTAGCAATTTAAGGACTTCCTTTGCAGTAGGTTGTGTCCAGGCCATTGACTTTATTAGCCTGCTCACAGCCTCTCTTCCATCTATTATTTTTCTAGTTTATACCTATTTTTAGTCTACACAACATCCTGTGGCACTACTAGCACAATGTGTGCGAAGAAGTTCTTCCTTTTATTATGATTGTAATCGTGCTACTTGTTAATTTAATTGGGTGACTTCATACTTGGTCACTGTGAGAAATACCACAACTTCATTCATGATTTTATGGATCGTGATTTTCTTGAGCTGTACTATACTTACTTTTAGATGTTCTCTGTCAGTTAAGACTCTTGCACTTTTTGCTTAATACTTTATTCTGCTTGGATGAAGCCTGTGCAGTACCTCTGGTCATTCCTATTTCCAGTGCTGTTTCTTTTGCATGTAACTATATCCTTTTTGAGATTAGGCAAGTAGAACTGCATGCAGCATTCAAGAACAGGTGCAAAACATTTTTTGTGTTTGCTTGCTTGAATGCTTTCCTTTATTGCTTTTTAAATGTATCTGAACTTTGTGTATGGCATTTTTTAGCACAAACGTTTCCTTCAAACTGTACACAGTGTTCCCTGGAAATCTTTTCTACCTCCTTTAATGGATATCATCATAAGTGTATATAAGTAGGATAATTTTGTCTACAATGTGCTTTGCTCTGCATTCATGAATACTGAATTCAACTTAATATTTTCAACAGTCATTTCTAAGTTTGACTACCCTGAAAAATTTTGTATCAAATCTGTTATAATGAAAATTAAAGTAATATGCTAACCTCATTGGTAGATCATTTATTTTGTGTCAGAGTTTTGTTTAACTGTTTGGGTAAATAATGACTGGTAATCATGGTCTTATTGCATTTTTTCCGTTCATTTTTTTTCAAAATCCTTTCTATAATTGGAAGGCAGGGGGGTGGGGGGATGCTGTTTGCATCAGATAACCTTCAGAGGTCCTTTCCAACCTCCGCCATTTTGTGGTTCGGTGATTCTAGTACTTATTTTTGACATTTTTTCCCTGCACAGCCAGACAATGGTATGGGAACCCCCTATATCCCTGCATCAATAGTGCATGTAAACAGTCCACCTAATTTTTCTGTCTTATTTTCCTTTAGTTCTCCTTTTTAACTCAATTGGCCATATTAGCTCTCAGCAAGCTACCTACTCATGAGAATTTAAAAATGTTTTTCTTAATAGTTTTTATGCCTTCAGCAAGTTGGTCAGAAAAATATTTTCTGGCTGGCCTTGTTATAGTTTACATTTAATCTCTTTTCCATTTCCTTCAGTTAAATATTACTTCTGATTTTGTGGCATGCCTTTTATTGTTTTGGTGGCTTCATGGTGTGTATATTTACCGTGAGATTATAATTTGATAACTTTTACATCTTTTTTCTTATCTCCTTCCAAGTAAAAATATCTGTCTTTATATCATAAAAAGCTTCTTGTAGTAAAGATTCTTAAAAATAAATGTCACATAGTAGATTTCAGACTTTTTCTTTTCTTCTTCATTTATTAAGACTGTTTCATTCAAGTATATGATGGTCACTGTTAGAGAATAAATCTTCAAGAATAGGATTTATGGATTTTCAGTTCTTTTCATTTATCTCTAAGAATTGTCGAGAGCATAATTTGTTCTTGTTAGTCCTCAGTAGTAAGTTACTTCTTCAACTAACTCCAAAAAGTGAAACACCACCTCCTTCCATGTACTACAACTGACTCTACAGACAGTGAAAGCCTTCCCTGCTGAGGGATTTGCTTCTTTATTGTATAAATAGAGTCTATAGTAGGTAACGTGTACTTTTACTGAAAATTCTACCTAAATTGTATCAAGAAATGAATTTTTTAATTAAGAAAACATGGAAATTCCTTTGAAAACCTGATTCATGGTGCTTCCTAGCAGCAAACAAAGGAGATTCCTTCCCCTCCCCTCATCTTATTATTTTTGGAGAGGTTTTTTTGTTGTTTATAGGAAAAAATACGCTAATATAACTTGCTAAGTAAAATATCCCTTTGGCAGCTATCCCAGAACAGCAACTATAAACACATGTTTAGGTTTTAAGCAGTGTTATACACTAGATAATTTATCATTTCCCTGTTATAGCCATTTCACTTTAAGTCATTAGTCAGGCCTGTGTGAATAAATCACAACTAGCAAAATGTTAATAATCCATATAAAGGAAATGGCATTCTTGTATCTTCTGTATTTGCAGAGAAAACTTGTAAGGAAAATTTAATGGAGGTGTAAAATGCTTACTTTGCTTTCTACCTTATTAAATTATATTCCTGGATATTTTGTTTCTCTGCAGAATTTGGCCTTTCGATAACACCGGTCTTATTTCACTATTTTCAAGTATACATTCTTTTGTGTTTTGCTTGGCTGAGGAACCCTTCCCTCACTCTTCTATCCTGTAGGTTAGTCATCATATTTCCCCAGTTACTTGGACAGCAGAATATGCTTTTCAGGGTGCATATCATATAAATCTAGCAGGTAGGCTGATGAGAAAGGGTTAGACTGCTGCTGACTGAGGGTTTTTTCACCAAGAATCAGTGAAGATTTACAGCACAATTCATCTCCACTTTGGAAGAGAAATATAGGTATTTGAATGTGGCCGGCTGCTGATTGCTGCCTGCGGTAATGTGTTTGTGTGAGTGCTCCCAGCAATAAGTTTGGGGCTTGCCTTAATTAAAGTGGCTATGATCAAGAATTTAAAAGAAAATAAAAAATAATATTTAAAAAACCCTTTCAAACCCATGTCCAATCCCGTAATCCCCAGCCATAGGATTTGGTTTTTTTTAAACAATGCCAATTGCAAAACCAAATTTTTTACAAACACTTCCCAACCATGCAACTGTAATCCTTCCTTTATTCTTCAGGGATGTCTTTTGTTGTTCTAGAAAGTGGGTCTAAGAAAAAGACTGCACAACTTATGAAATCTCAGTTTTAAACACTCTAGAAAGTTTTTCAAATAGCTTAGAGAAGTGTTTTCATCCACGCATTTCAAATGAAACCAGGGTGGGCCAAGGAAAAGCCTATCAGCCTAAACCCATTAAGACTGTCATGAATGAAGGCAGGGTGGTGGAGAGGATAGGGGGATTGTCTTTCACGACCTTCTGTTTGATTGTGATTATATTTAAATTTGAGAGCTTATTATATTTACAGCAATGACTAGGTTGCTATGACAGAAGCAACACTACCACCCCTTTTACAGTAAAAAGACCGCTATTTCCATATCTCTTCATACAGCTTGAGTTTCATTCCTTTCTTACAGACCTTTCCATTGTGACTTATGAATGAATACACTTGGCCTGTCCCCTCACCTGCCTTTCTTTCCCAGAAACTGCAAAAAATTTCTTAAGGGTAGCTGAGATGCAAGTATTTGGGCAGGGAGGAGTAGTTGTTTAAAGCCTTCAGAGGTTTTAGCTCTCAGAACTTTGCTTTAATTTTCATCCTTTCTTCCCTGGCACCCAAACCGTGCTGTGTGCTCTGCTTTCAGCCACACATGCTCCTGTCTTCATCGTCACAATAGCATGGCTCAAGAGCGAGCAAGCCACTCTCTTGTTTCTTGGAAAGAGAGGCCCGTCTGCCTCTCTGTCTGTCTGTCTGTCTGTCAAGTGTGTGAGCTCCTGCTGCTCCCCAGAGTGCCAGCAGAAAGCAAATCCCATTGTGCCTGCCATTTCCTAGCCAACACCAGCACAATGGAGAGCATGTAAACAGTTGGCTGGGCTGATTGTTACAACGACTGGAGCAAATCAAGGGCAGCTTTGTCCTGAACAATGAAATCTGCACTCTGTATGCAAATTCCTCCCTGCTTTCACTTCTGTTTCTCATCTGTGCCAGCACGGTCTTAGCAAACCTCCTATGAACTACATAACAAGTTGCAAAATCTTGCAGATCACTGGTCTTTTATTATAAGCTTTCAGCTTCACTTGCTTTGCACAAAACATACCTGGAAGCAGAACCTGGGCTGCACAGCTGTTCTCTTTCAGGCAGCTGTAGTTTCCCCTCCCTATTTTTTAATACTGGCCTTAGTCTTCTTATTTGCAGTGTTATTAAATAAAGTGATAGAAAAATGAGACAAAGAAAGAGTGACTGCATTCTGTGAATCCCATGATTCTCCCTATTTTTCTGTTACTCACAGCACAGGCTGGCTATTAGATTTACCAAAGTCATTATGGTTCAGAAATGCTTCAGTTATTTAAGAAATAGCACCATTTTTACCTTTCTTGCAGAAATAATCTGATGTACCAGTGCTGAGGTCCCGGCACCTGCTTTACCCTTTGCAAAGTGTGAATGGCCACATGCCAGGTGCTGAATTTAAGCATGTGCTCTACTCACTGATGTGAAGCTTGAGAGGTTCAAGAGGCCAATTTGCCAGCTTTCAATGTTGCACTAAACTGCTCCATGCAAGCTGTTTTATTTTGTGCTGCTGGGAACACACTGGTCATTTTGGGGCCTTTATGCTGAAATAGAGTTATATCCACAATTCAGTTATAATTATTTCTGCTTTTTCAGAGTGTGCGTTTTCACTCAGCCCATTCTCATATGCAATTGTAATTGGGATGTTTTGTTTTGATTGTTAGCTGTCATTACTGAAAAGCATTCAATGGACAGTCTGTTATTAGTGTGAGTTTTAAGAAAATGTTGTAATTTCTTTTCTAGGGATTTCACCTTCTGCTGGAAAATTATTTCAAAATTTTTGCACAAGTGAGCCACAAACGAGGGTTGTCCTCAAGGGGTACCACACCTGGTGACATATATGACTGCTGGCAACCTGTGTTCGCTGTATTGCTTGGCTTGTGCTGATAACCCCAGATATGCTGCAATGCAGGTAATTGCATATTACAAAACATGGTATTAATCCAACACAGCATTCTAAGAGTGCTAAAGAAGGGTGAGGGAGAGGATTACATCACAGAATAATCATTGCTTCCTTGTTTTGGTTCTTGACTGAAGAACTGTTCAGCTTCATGCCACTTGGTTTCATTTACACGCTGAGATATCATCTAGACATTTAATTCTCCCCTTAATTTTCTGGAGGTGGCATGATATCCCTGAAGAGCTGAATCAGATGTCTCTGAATTAAGGCTCTCTAAGGATTTAAAGGGGAGGGGTTTGAACCAGTCTGCAACACACCAAAACATGGTCTCTCAGGTGCTTTCTATATTCAGGGGTGAGGCTTGTGTGAATGCAGGAGCACGGCCAACACAGGGATTTTAGCAGATCAGTGATATGAATTGAAGGGAAGAAAGCAGATAGGAGGCAGAAACACTCTACTGTTGGAAGGTAACAGAAGATAGGAGTCCTAACTGAAATTGATAAGACAGAACTCAATATTGTTAAAGAGGTTGGTCACAAGGTCTGTGTTGTTAGAGCTGTGATATATGGCCCTGAAAAGGTCAGTCAGCCTAAGCTGAAAGCAACCCTAAACTAAGTCTAGATGTTTTGGGGTCTACACAGAAGCTTGCATGAAAAATAGTTGTGGAGGTGTTTGAATAAGAAAGTGAGCAATTTTTCTGTATTTATTATATGTTAGCATGAAAAGCAAATCAAAGCCAACTAAATTTCTTTTTTTCTTTTTCTCTTTCTTTTTATTTTATTTTTTTTCTTTTTCTGTTTTTTTTTCCTTCCCTTTTTCTGTTTTTTTTTCCTTCCCTTTTTCTTTTCTTTTTTCTTTCGCTTTTCCTTTCTGCCTGCAAGAAGATCCCTCCTTACAAGGAACTAAACAGTCTCACATGTATCCAGCCACCAACAGAGCACCCCTACCCCAAGTACAGCAGCTTTAAATGCTTTGTCTAAAAGCAGTTTTCCATTGTTAGCGTAAAGCTGAGCACAGACTCAGTTGTGTAGTAATGTGACCAGCTTTCACCATCAAAGAAACATTTGGTGAGGGTGTTGTGTATGTCCGGCTTGGACACAACCATTAGTTCAGTGATAAGCAATATCCTTTCTAGTGTTTCTGTACAAACAGAACAGTAATGAGACTTATCTTGAAGAGCCTCTGAGCTAATCCCCCTTAAAGATATTTTGCTTGATATTAAATATCCAATTTTTTTCCAAAATTTATGCGTGTAAGTAGTCTTTCAGTCAGTCTTGTTTATATCATTAATATATTAAGAAATGAGTGACCAATTAGCCTGTTAATACCTGGTTTCACAAAAGCCTCTACTTAGCACAGAGTTTCAGACTTTATTTAATATTAAAGAAAACAAATAGATGAAGGAAGCAAATCAAATGCTTTAGTTAGACCCTTCCTGATGACATTCTGCTTTACTTTGCCTTCGTTCTTTTTTGCTTCCAGTCCAGACATTTGATCTTTATAAAATATACTTTCCAGCAAAAGAAAATATTGTACATTCTTAGCCGCAAAACATCCAGACTGTTCATTACTTAATCAGTTATGAAAGCAAAGTCTCACAAGTTGGATTGTTTAAAGAAGCTGTATTTAACTCATGGTCAGATATTGATCTATCAAGGCATTTTTTAAAAGACCAGGGAAAGGTCTTGTGCTGTGTATTTTTTTATATCCAAACAACTGAATTGCAAATAAAGTTTTTTCAGAGGAATTATGGTTAGCATGCTGCAATATGGATTGGAAAAAGTAAAATTATGAAGGCCCTATATCAGTTCTTTACAAGGTAAGCCTTTCAACGTAAATCAATCCATTAACCAGTGTCCCTTGGCTGTAGTTTATGGCAATACTGACAAAAGTGCAGAGCTTTCCAGAAGTGAGGGCGTGTAGAGTATGCAAATAGATAAATGGCTATTACCTGGAGGAGACTGTATGGCAACAAACGAAGTCTAGATTTTTCTATCAAGTCAGCACTTTAGCAGGGCAATTCAAGTTTGTGACCTCCTGTCACATACCTGAGCTGGAGCCAACACCAATTGGCTGCAAAAGTGAAGAGATCATTTCTCTCATAATCCATCCCGCTATATTTTTTGGGATGGAATTTTGACATATGTCAGGCATAATTTCCCCTTTCAAAAGAGGCAGAATTTCATTCAATTTCCCCCTTGTCTCCTGGGCTTTTAAGAAATAGGAGTTTATGCAATTTAGACAAATGTTACAGAGTTTTGACTACAATGGCCTATATTTTTTTTTCTTTTTTTGGTCTGGTTCTTCAGGAGCAGATATATTTTGCTGCAAATTGTTCCTTGCTCTTTACTTAGGGGGTTTTGCGTACAGAAATATCCTTTGAAATGAGATAGATTGGTGCTTGCTCTTTTTCAACCTCTTATTTTTAAAGGTGCATTTCAGGACTGAAGAAAAACATGTTTTCAACAGAACTTTGTATTCGATTTGACACTATTCCAAATGTTACAAGTTTGTTTATTAGCATCCAGAGCAGTAAATAATGAAATCTTGAATGTTCATTTAAAGTTAAATGGATTAAAAATTGAGTAAGTATAATTATAACAATTTCATTTAGTTAAAATATTCAGACACTAAATAGAGGAAATTGCCACTAAATTCCAGCTGACATAAGCCATGTCAACTATTTTCAAAACCAAATAAATAGAAATATTTCTTTATTTACTTCCTAAGCACATTATTTTTCACTCTTACTCCCCATTTCCAATCTTTTGAAGCTTTTTAGCTAAACAAAAGTTTCCTCAACACATTGTACAGTCTTATTTTTATTCAGAAACAGAGTTCTTGTTTTATATGGTATTACTTTTGAGTAGGAAATGGTGAAAACTGTGGTCCTAAAAGACTTAAAATACTTACACTACTACAACATTTATAGGTATATCACTAATGGAGCTAATTGAATATTTCAGATTGAAAAATTTGTCTTTAGTTTCTTTATTGCTGGCAAAATGTCTTTGATAAGACTTCCTGTATTAAGCAAAGATTCTTGACTAGTGTAAGTCAGTACGTTTTCACTGCATGCAGTACAGGATAAGGATCTAGACAGTGAAAAGTTCATAAATATTCATCTTGCTAGGTGTGCAACTCGGTTTTGACTGGGCAATAAATCACAGGGTTTCTTTTCCTTCATGGAAAGATTGTTTAAGAACTTGAAGGACATGTGTTACTGAGTACAAAAGTGCGTGGCAGAATGAGTTTTAACAAAAATTTCTGAATACAGCCTTGTTGCTTTTTTTTCACAACTCTTTGTGTCAGTAAATTAAGAACTTTAAAATGTATAGGATAAACAAAATGGCTTGAGAACCATGGAGAATCAAAATTTTGTGCAAATTCAAATTTTTACCTGAAAATGCCCACCATCTTTCAGTTCTAATGAACTGTATATGTTTGTAAAATTTTACACGTATAATCTTTGCATTATTGAACCTCCAATATTTTTTAGACTGATTAACTAGCTTCTTACAATAACTTTTAAACTTTGGCGTTTTAACCAATCGAATGAATTAATAGAAAACTGTAAGAAATCACTTCAGTCTTCTGACTGGAACCCCCCAGCAGTGATCAGAACACTATATTGCAGTTTGACCAAAGATGTGTGTCTAAAAGGAAAGAACTCCACCCTGTTTTAAAAGCTGTCATTAGGAAAGAGACTTTATCTCAACTTTTGCCAGGTTTGCAAAGTTGTTTTAATTGTTCCTTAAGTTGTTGCTCTTGGAAATAAGTTTTCTATTTCTTATTACCTAGAATATGGCTGGGAGATAAAGACATATGCATCTGCTTCATTTTCCCTTGACATGGGTCAAATTTCACCCAAGACAATTGAATAGAGAATCTGAGATTTTTGGATTCAAATAGAATAAAGACCACAAATTTCACATTTGTATGAATTATCCATAAGAGTTAGCCTTCCATGATTTAGAGAGGTCAAAGAAATTCATAAAACTGGGTACTATTTTGACAATGGAGTTTTACTGACTACTCATAAGAAAGGGAAGATGTTATCTGTCTGGCATTCAGTTTGAATCAAGGATTTTTTTTTCTATGGGAAACTAAGAAAATAAGAAAGATATATCTATCTTGTCTTCAATAGAAATGTGATCAGAAACAGCTGTGATTATAGACTCACTAGATATAGGCCTAGACTAAGTGTCAAGTTAAAGCAGTAACACAAGTACAACAAACTATTCAGGGACTGTAGGACTTTGGAATCACTGGAAAAATTAACTAGGATAATTTGATTTGCCTTTCACATAATAGGGATATTTTCCTGTCCTGAAACACAGAGTATAACAATGAAGCAACAAGGACGTCTGACTTGCTTACCAGATCTTCTAAACCTCTAAACTTTCACTGCCCATTAAAGAAGTCAAAATCTCAGTATTCCACAGTGCTGTGGTTGCACCTAAGTAGACTCAGGCTGGAATACTGTTCCACAATGATTTCTTTTTATCCTTACCGTTTCCCATCCTTACCTGTTTTTTCATCCCCAACATTCATGTAGATAATTTAAGGTTGATTTTACTTTTAGATTGTTAGCTTTTAGTCTGTTTTTTCTCTGGGTGCTTTAGCCATCCAGTAAGTAGTAGAAGTGAACCTTGACAATAAACTTTGTTGTGCTTTTACTTTTGTATTAAACCCGCTTTTGCCTGTGATCCTTTGGGGGATCTAAACAACTCATCCATGGCACACTGTATCCTACCATTTCTCAGGAGCACTCATAATAGAAAGACACAGAGGAACTCCACTGTTCCTAAAGAGTAGCAGACTGCAGATCTCTTCTGCGAAGGCACAGGATGACCAGGCCTTCCCTGGCATCTCCTATAGATGAGTGTCCTTCTCCAGGCAGGTATGCCTTTGGGAAGAATGGACATCAAGCTAGTCCATATCCAGCCAAAGAATGAATAACATTTACGTGAATTCAGTTTAGTGAGGATTACTTATACTTTTCAAGGGGGAAGAGCATGTTGATTTCTATTCCAGATGTATTTTGCCTTTTCTCATTGAGAAGTTGCTTGCTCTGGAGACTTTTATCAGAATGCTACGAACCCCTGTGTATTAGGATTAATAATTAAATTACTAATATATTTTTAACTGTAAAGTTGCAAATGCAGCCATAATGCAGTTGTACAGAATCTACTTAGCATGCCTACTGCAGAAAGGGATCTATGAAATTTTCATGAATGTTTTATATTGCAGATAGGCAGAATCATTCAGTTCTTAATGTTGCTCAGTAATAGCATTGCAGACAGTTTTCTAAGGAGGCAAGCTGTGCTGCCAAATTTATGTGGTGTCACCTGTACCACCAAAAATAAACCTTCTGATGCTTTCAAGATTGTCCTTCATACAACACGTGCACACATGCACACACACACACTGATGCACCCTCTCATCTCTTTCTTTTTGTGCTTACAGACCCTCATGTGGAGTAAGCAGCAAAGCATGAAGCTCAACTAAATGGGTAACAACTTCAGCATCACCGAGTTACCATTTTCCCTCTACAACTGTCTGTACCTATCTGAGCAGATGATAAAAATAAGATAAAAAGTGAAAGAGCAATCTGACATTTTAATCACTGTTACTGCTCTAGTCACATTTTAGCATTTTGCTGAAGAGGAGAAACTGGAAAGAAAGAGAGGTATTGAGGTAAGGAGAGATACTTGTCATGACATGTGCCACTCCCTATCAGCATGTTCTCATCGAAGCAAACACAATATATCTTTTTCAATTCTCTCTGCATTGTTCTTCACACAAATATGCTAGAAATGAGGGAATAATTTACAGGAAAAAATGTACAGTAACCTCAGAGTGTGCTTTTGTTGTTGCTCATTTTTCAAAGTGCTGTTAATGATTGTGTATGTCACATGAGATTGCTACTGCTTCCTCTCTAAAAGAATATAACTTTCCAGTCAGGAAGGAGGTAAGAGGAAATCACTGAGGCTTCAAATTTATGGAGGATTAGACAGGAGGCGATTAGTCAGCAGGTGACCAAAACCTGAGTAACCTAAGAGCATTTTAAATTTTTTTTTTCCCTGAAAGGGTTTTATTAAATCCAAGAAGTCCTTTTAGGTGTTCAGACTCTTATGACACTTAGTGGCTTGAATGGGAAATTTCAACAAGTTCTCTCATCAGATAAGTATTTGACAACCAGCTGTAAAAAGGACGGAATTAGATCCCTGTCTTGCTCAGTGTGCCGAGGCTCTGGCCAGAAATGATGTTGCCAAGCCTTATCTTAAAAGCAGACAGTCACATTCCTGACCTATGACAGGAGAAGCAGTCTCATCTTAATCACTGCCTTGTTTTTGGAGTATTTTGACTTAAGGGAATGTAGAAGGCAACACCAGCTGGTTTGTTTATTTTTCCAGAATGTCTTACATAATTGTTCGCACCCATCTTTTTTCCACTGACCAAATGAGAGAACAGCTGAGGCATCCAAATGAGAGATCTCACAGAGTCTCCATCCCTCTCTAATCCACAACAGTGCTACAAGTCTGCAGGGGGATGCTCTCCAACCTGCTTGGAAGCAGCAGAACCAAATAATTCCTCTGCTTTTCAAAGTGGTAAAATTTATTGCTCTGTACAAGAGCAGCGACCAGTCTCTTTTCTCATAATGAGCTTCCCAGAAAGTGTTTATTCTTCAGGATTCTTGCTTGTCAAAATTTACTTTTTTGGTTATCTTTATTGCTTTTTCTACCAAAAACTATTCTGATTTGGGGTCAGACAGTTCTGTTTTATAAGAATCTTTTTTTTTTTCAAAAAGGAAGACAAAATTATTTTGACATAGACAGTGAAGTGTGTGGATTTCCTGAAAGAATATGTATTTAATGGCCCTGAGCATTAAAAAATTATGTTAATTAATTCAATGAGTTTAGTTTGGTTTGTTGCTCATTTATTTCTCTTTAAATTTAGCCTGAATTAATCCCAGTGCACTATATCTATAAGGTTCAAGAATTACTTAATATTTACACCTTTAAATCTAAAGACTGTTTTTGTTGGGACTTTTAGCAGTGGATATTTACATCCTGTTATGACTTCACTGCTGTGAAGATGCTTTACATTCCCCTTGCCAACAATTATCTCACTTTATGCATGCACTGTTATGAAGTGATAGTAATATGCTGTACAAGAAAATAACGTCATGTGTTACCAATGCATCCAGAAAATACAAGCTCATCTTATTACATTGTTTGAGTCCCAGCATTTTTTAACTTTTTTAATGTTGTCCTACCTCTTTTGTAGAAAAAAATAGTCAGTGTGGAATGATTTAGGACATCTATGTCTAAGCAAGCTTTGAGAGTATTATTTCATTGATCAGAACCAAGCGCAATTACAACGCAACCATCTTTGAACAATCATGGTAGCAATCTTCATAGATGAACATTGTTTGTAGCTCACTGTTCATACTTCACCTTGGTCAAAATATTAGTTGAAAGAGTTCTTTTCCAAATACATATTTTGTGTCATAATGAAATGAGATCAATCCCAGCAGGACTCCCTTTGCAGTTAGCATATATGTTCTACACTAAGAATTAGGATCCCTGATGGGTCACAAAATACTTGGATTTGGAGTCACTATTGAACATGAAAAACTCTAAAGAATTTAATAGGCATTATACTAATAGCAGTCTTGGGTTTATTAGATTCACCCGCCATTATCTTCCCTCTAGCAATTCACACAAAATTGGCTCTTTCACAGCACTTTAGCTGCTCCCCGCTTCCTTCACAGCTAATGAGACTATACTGCTTTGCAGCAGCTGGAAGTGTGTGTCTCTGTCCCACGCAGACAGATTTGCTCTATCCTGTGTGGCAGCTATGTGTGATTTACCACGAGGAGCGGGTTTTCTGCTGTGGGATATTATCTGAACCCAGGAGAGGGAAGAGAGACAGGTTCAGCTCAGCCTGCTCCTGCTTTGGTTGCATGCACTTGTGTCCAGTAGGACTTTAGTCTGTGTTAAATGTGTATTGGAGCACTATAAAATATCCCAAGTTCAAAAGAAACTGTAGAAGATGGAGGACATCAGGCATATGAGAAAAACAAACCCAAGTGGGAACAGTGTTTGTACTTTTGTTTTACAATCCTATTCCTAAATAAAACTCCTCAAATATTTTCAATCCTGTTTTCAAAACTCCAGAAGTAAAATTTTATCTGATTCTGCATGATGAACTGTTTAAAATGTCTCATGAATTCAGTACAGTGTAAGTACCATACTAGATGCAGACAAATGGAATTGTTCCCACTGAACTGCGCATTGATTATCAAATGATAAATCCATGGCTGTTTATCTACAGGAAGAAAACATTGGACCTCTATTCATTATCTGCAGAATTTTTCAGCAGTCTTCAGTAAAATACAAAAGACCATTGTAGTCTAACAAAGGCCTTATGTATCGCCATAATAAAATTAAAAAAAAAACCTCTTTGCTAAAAATTAGCTAACGTTATGCCATATTTCATTATCATCTTCACATATCTGAAAAATCTTTGCTAACAGGAATATGAAATGGAGAGTGAAAGTGCTGTGCTCATTTGGCTATTGTCCTGCCTGCCACCACGTGGTCTGGCCTAGCCAATAACATAGTAATTGATTTTACATTATTTTTTAGT
This sequence comes from Lycocorax pyrrhopterus obiensis, assembly GCA_014706295.1. NCBI lineage: Eukaryota > Metazoa > Chordata > Aves > Passeriformes > Paradisaeidae > Lycocorax > Lycocorax pyrrhopterus. Next base: position 67,877,964 of record JACSVZ010000004.1, on the reverse strand, counting down.
GGCTTGAGGAGCTGAAATTAATCTCCTTACAGTTCTGTTAAATGCAAATCCCATAAAGCTGACTAATATGCTTATGAGACCAAAACGCCAGGCCAGTGGCTTAGGATCTGTACCATGCTGCTGAGCACACCCCTTTGTGCAGCTTTTACCAATGAGCTTACAGGCAGGAGCTGTGAGATGGTGAAAGCTGAATTCTGTGATCTTACGATCGTGTCTTACACAAATGCTACCAAGTGTAAACACAACAGGGAAACATTCTCATTTTGGCTGGTGTTCAAGACTCTGTGTTTGTCGTAGGATGGCCAGTTAATGAGTGTTTCTTTCTGGCCTAATGTCATCTTGGCAGAAGATTCAAAGGATTTACACTAAAACCCAGAGGCTTCCAGTTACTATCAATGCTGAAAGCTCTGCAGACATCTCTGAATATATAGAAGCCAATTATCTTGAATTTAGAGGTGAAAAAATCAAAGGTGTAAGTAAAAATGCAACCTCTCTCTTACTTGTTAATTTTCTTACTTGTTAATAGGACAGTAACAAATAAAGACGATTTTCCTGCTAACCTACACTGAAGACCCAATGTCCCAATTTACCAAAGGAAAAGAATCCTTAGCTGGAGAAACAAGATATGCTATGTGGTTAAAGGTTACTGAATCACTTGCTATTTTATCACAGAGATTGCACAGAAAATGTAAAATTGACATGTATACATTTTTACAGTCTAAGCTTTCTAGCAGAGAATCTTTAAATAGCATTAGTAAAAAAATAAAAGGAAAGATCTGACAGGAACACAGAGCAGTTTCAATGTTGTATATAGATTTGGCTCCTTCAACTGTGGATTAAAGTGAGCTTGAAATGAAATAAACAGAACAGCTTCAGAAGTGTAGAGCTGAGGGGAAGTCATCCATCACAATGGAGGAATGTTTGATCTGATGTACAGTAGTTTAGCTCACAAACTTCATTGCTAAAAACATTTATCTCTGTGCTCAGTGCAAATTCTAATAATATAAAGCATGTCCTGAAGAAATTCAATATACCAAATAATTGTGAGCATCAGTCTTACGGAATGTGTAAAAAATAGACACAGTGGACATGCAGATACATTCTGTTTCTGTCTGTGCTTGATGAGAATGAAAAATAAGTCCCATAACAACACTTACATAAAATATCTCAGTTGTTTAACAAGTTTTATATGATTTTCCATTCTAAAATAAGGTATTTAAATATTTGTTTCTTAACTATATGTTGTTTGGTAACTGAACGTTTCATGGGAACTTTTCTGTCGTTCCTTCACCTTGTTCTAGACGCTCCAATCTTATTAGTCAATTAAAGCTTCTTGTCATGCTTGTTGCATATTGTGATTTCCACAGTATTCCCATGTATTGAGAAATAGAGTCTGCCCCAAGGGGCTTGTCTTCCAAAAATATTAAGCAAGCTGCAGTTCAGAAATAACCTGAGATAACTGGTTATGTTCAGCCTTGTGATAGATTATTTTTGAATACATAGTTAAAAGTGTCATCCACAAATAGTTCTCAATAACAGATCTGATAATTTTATCAACTTGTCTTTTTCCTCTTCCTTTTCAATCATTTTAATGTATAATGTGTGAACAGAGTATCTTCCTTCCAGGCAACAAAAAAGAAGCTATTTTGACACTTTCGGGGTAGAAAGAAAAATGCCATTTTCTCTTTGGAGAGCACAGTTATCATTTCTGTGATACTTCAAGGTTAATTCCTGCTGTTTGAAGGAGATTACACTTTGACAATGCTGTATCTTGACCTCTAATGTACCTGTAAAATGTGATGGCCGACAGAGAACACAGAACTTTAATAAATACACAGCTTAATTGCAGTATCAACATGCACTCAAATCTGGGGTACAAGTCCTTTTTCTCCAGAATATATACACAAGATACAAAAGCATGGGAATGAGTAGTTTTTTGGGGTTTTCTGTAGCACAAACCTATAGGTTGCTAAAGACATAGAGGACTAGACAGATAGATAATCCTTTTCAAATGGGCAGTAACTTTAACTAAAGGGTACACCGACAAGGAAGTAAGGTGCCTCACAAAATTAAGTTGATAGAAATTGTTGTAACTCCAAACGTCTGAGTTAATTAGATTCACATAAGATTAAAAAAAAAGTCTTCATACTTAAATTAGAGCAAAACACAAATATATTGAATAACATAATTTAACTGTTGTATAGCAGTTGTTCATCAAAAATTTTCATACTTCCCCAGATTTAATACAAGTATCTTGTGGTGTGTTTTGGTTTTTGCTAGGTTTTGTTTCTGCGTGGTGTTGGTTTTGTTTGTTTGTTTGTTTGTTTGTTTAAAATTATGGCTACAGATTTGATGTTTTAAGACTTGAAAATACTGATTTTATGATCATCTTTATTGTAGACTAAAATTTGCCTTGGCAAAACATGCAGCCTTTCATTTTATTGATTTGTTCTTGCTTTGATGTCTTCAGACTTCATGGAAGCAGAAAAAGGTAAGCTTTGACCCCTTTCATTTTCATGAGTCACTGATTGGCTCTCCTTTTTAAACAGCTGGCCCTCAAAATCCCTGGGGCAGCAGCCATAAATGTAGAGATGGCTGGGGTTTTTATGTGTATGCATTGTATAAGACAGACATATTATTTATCTAGATACCAAAAAGATCTGAATAAAATTAAAAATCTAAATAGTGATGAGTGACCATGTTTATTAAAAATATGCATAGTGAATCCATATCAATCATCTTTTTAGAAAGTACTTGGAATTCTGAAGTCTTTGCAGATGCTGCTTCTTCCAGATACTTTTCCCTTTTTGAGTCGTATTTATCTATCTTAGTGCACATAGTAAATAGTTCATTTATTGCTTGCCTCTACCTCTGTTAGGAGGCTTTTCACTGGCTTTACCCATGAAGTAGGCTTTCAGAATACTGAGACTGCAATTTCCTACTCTACATTTTTAGCAACATAGGCACATGTCTTCTTATAGAAAAGAACAATCTTTTTTATTCTCTTGGAGAACGCGATTAGTTTCAAAGGTAAATGCCAAACCCAGATTTTTTTCTCTTTTATCAAATACTTTTTAGCTGGAGAACCACTTCTTTTCAGCACAAATCTTCCAACCAGCTGTCACCAGCGCATACAAGAACATTACCACCTTAAAGCTTGTCAGTTCAATTTTGCACTTATCTTCTTCACTTGCTGTCTTATGAAAGTCTCATTACTCTTCCCACTTGTGTAAGTTAGCTCCTAGATCAACACAACAAAAGAGGAAGTAATACAGCTTCCAGAAGGTAAAACACCCAGTTTTATTTTAAAATTCCATCTAGTGATGCCATAATATCATCAGACCATAGAAAGCTGTTGTATAGGCAATTTTAAAACAGTAGTTTGTTCCTTGGTGTTGCTTAGGAGGGAAAAGTGGGTCTTATTAGTGCCCTTACATTAGCACTAATGAAGGTGTCACTGTTGGAGACAGTTTGCAATGAAGTTTATGAAAAGTTTAATAAATCTGCAAATTTTAATACATGCCTACTGCTGTAAAAAAAAGGTAAAACAAATTAATGAAGTTGGTAAAACTATAAAAGGCCTTTCATGAAGGCTTACGTTGATAACACTTTAAATGATCAATCTGCTTTCAGTAACAAAAAGCATCCTCGAGCTGCCCTAACTACAAAATCAGGTAATATGTCAATAAGAAGCCCACAAATGGAAAATTGATCTCACAAATTAGACTAGCTAATTTGAGTACTCAGGAGCAGTATAGAAGTACAACCTTTGTCAAATTTGATCTTGTTCTCCATGCACCATTTTCGTAGCTCACACAGGTCACAAAGAATCCTGTCAAAAGATGGTAGCATCTCATGTCATGACTGCCCGGAAGTCTTACATTAAAAGTTTTATTTTGAAAAGTATTTTGTCAATAATAGAGGAAGATTGAACATTAGTTGTTTCAACAGCTGCTGTATTAACACTTGCTAAATGCAAATAATGAAGTATGGTAACTAGCTGAAATGCAGGCAGGTGTCTGGCATCTAAGCTTGTTCTGTAACCCAAATCTTTCAATAGCAGAAAATGGAAATGTGAATACTGACGTATTTTGTGTGGGGCTTAACAACAGCAACACTGCTGGACTGCACAAAAAAAAAAAATCCCACTTTATTCATCACCTCTTTTTTCAGTTTGCATCAATCTGTCATTGCAAAGCAGCTCCAACACCACACATAGTATTTTTTCCTAGCCACTTAAATTTTTAATAGGTAAGTTGCAAAGATCATATTAAGTAATTTAGCACTGTGATAGGAAATACAAAAACACAGCTAGAAATGTAAAGCCTTTTTTGTCACACTGCTTTCAGTGTGCATCTCAATAAGCTAGGGTATGAATTGTGTGGCTGGAGCCAGAAACAGATCATAAAGCTGAAAAATATAAACAGCTGGCTCAGGTGTATCCTCTTACTGAAGATCCCAACAGTAATGGTCTTACCAGTTGGTGGAGAATTGGCTTCTCTATTAAGGAGAAATGGAAAAGAGAGAAGAGAGAAATATAGCTATGACTGACAGAAAAGATAGTATAAGCATAAAGAATCTTCCTAGTCATCTGAGAGAGAAATAATCCTTCACTGTCACTGCAGATGAGTTTATTTATCAATTCTATTACAGATATAGAATATCATGGAAGCAATAATTGACAGCAAAAGCAGCAGATTCATCATTGCAAAGAGCCATATTCAATGGATGAACTGGCTCTTACAACCAATTCCCCTAAGAAAAGCAAAGTAAAAATTGCTCTTGACCACACCTGACCTGAACTTAAAAATTGTTTGACTGACATTTTAATGTATGTCCAGCTACTTAGAAAATCCCTGAACACTACTGTAATGAAATAAATGTCTGCTACTTTGCAAGTACCTTGTCTCACACCATAAACATATATTATTAAGCTGAGACTAATTTTTTCATTCTGTATTTAGCTTTGAAGTATGCTGACTTTATTTACAGAAAGTTTTTGATTGCTTGAAAGTGTATCTATTTTTTCCACTTTCCCTAATAAATTTTTTTCTCTCTTTCTGTGAACTCTGACTTGTATCATGTAGACATATCATCTCATTTGGAGCTAGCTCAGAGTAGCTCTTAATATAACTCTGCCTTTGCACAGTGAGGTCACCCTGAGTGAGTGGTGACAGCTGGATTCAAATATCTGAACGTTCTCATTACTTTCCAAATTAGCCTAAAAGACAGAAGGTTTTCATATCCATCTTGATATACAGCAGACAACATTTCAGAAGAGTTCACCCCACAGACAGAACGGCTGTCAGGACGTGACTGCTAGAATAGGAACTTCAGTACCCCTTACTGTAATTTCCAAAGAGAACTACAACCATGACAGGAACGAAGACCTACTAAATAGAGCCGATAGGATCAGGAAGGGGTCTGGTAATGCTCCTTCATATGAAAACTATAGGTAACAACTCCTTAAAATTAGTGTCTGCAGAAAGCACTGTTTAGTTTTTCACTAAGGCTATCCGAGGATTTTGCTTATGAGAGCTTGTAAAAAAAGCTTTGTCAAGAAAGCTAGCAGGGATAAGAGATTCCATTAGAAACTTTCTGTCCTTTGACTGCAGAATAAAAAAAAAAAAAAGACCAAATCAAAACTTTTGGTAAGAATGAAAGGTTTAGAGACTTTTGAGAAAGCTGAAAAACTTAGTATGGGGTCTTGCTTCCTACAGTGCCTGTCCTCCTCCCATGGTGATAAAAATAATATTATATCTTAGCATGTGTAATCTATAGCATTCATATTGATACACACGAAATATGTGGGCACTCATCTAAAGAGATCTTTTAATCTTGACTCTCTCAAGATCATTGTTAACAGTAGTGTCAGCTACAGATAGGGTCAGCTACACTTCGTGTCAACTTTATGGAGTTGTGGACTGTTTGAAGAGCTATTTTGCTGCAGTAGGCTCCTGATAAATCCATCCAGCAAGAGTCTCTAAAAGAAATAACATATTACTGTTAGTGCTACCACTTTTGTTTGAACAAGTTTATTGTGTTCTAGATTTAGAGAATTGCTTTTCACTTGTGCCTCAGAAACAAATTCCTTTTTCAATGTAAGAATATTTTTTTAAAGCATTTAAAGTTTTTTCTCTGAAAAAAGAAACCAAATGTTGTCAGCATAGGAATATCTGATTTAGTTTCTTTGCATTTGGCTTTCTCCATCTCTGAGCATTTTCTGAAGAGAAAGTGAGATCACAACAGGATTGAAGGGCATATTTTTTTTCAATTTATATTATGCGCAGAAACAGAAGAGCATTGAGCATCTTTGAACAGAGACACTTACTAGGATTACTGTATGTAAACATCTTAAAAGATGTTCTCACCTGTTGGACTTAAAATCCACTGTAAAAACAGTTGTAGAAAGTATAAGAACAGTTAGACCTAGCAGCGCCTTAGCTTGCTCTCTAGATCAAGTAGACAGGTCTATTTAGATCACCACTCAAAAACAGCTTCCACCCATGCAACTTGTCAAATTTGGCTGTCAAAAATTTAAAGAAAGCAAATACAAATATCCCAACAATTACTGTGTATTAAACCCCCAAGTTTTATATGAGGTTTTGACTGTCTGAGTCAGAGATTTGTGAAAACATTGCATTAGTGGAGCTGTAGCTTTCCTTTTCACATCTATGATGGTCCAGCTGGGGAAAGAGGTTCTGATAGTCCCCCCTAGGAAGGAAGTGTCTTTTCCTCATATTAAAACTACAGACTAAATTGTTATCTTGGTGCTAATATTGAAATCCTCATGCCATTTGCGATCCCAAGAAGAAAAATAACAATTTCTTATGAACAAATCAGGTGAGATGCCTCATTGCCTGTCATAAAACTTTTTTTTCAACCTCAAACACATTGGTTTAATGACCAAAACACCCACGCAATTGCATTAAACCTGCAGGCAAGGTCTGGAATGAGAGGTACAGTTATAGCACTTCCAGTGAAGGTTATAAAGAGTCCAAAGTTTCCCCACAGTCCAATGTTTAACCACAGCACACTTCATGCAAAAAAAAAAAAAAAAAAAGATATTTTAAAAGGGGGGTTGAAGAGTTTTATAGAAATGTTCTACTATTTATTGGAATACTTTAAGGCATGATAATAGCATGAATGAAAGAAACAGGATGAGGGTTTATGGTCTATATTATAGCAGATGTCATACAAAATAATTCAAATGATTTTTCTGGCCTTAAAAACCTATGAACCTGTGGGTCACTCTTGCGTCTGTACTGCACTTTCATTGGCTACATTATGTGAGACTGATCCTAATTTATAGTCAGTCTTAATTTAGGGGAAAAAGCAGATATATATCGCCATCTTAATTTCAGTCATTCAAGCTGAAAAGATGTTCTTTTATCTTTTATTTTAGTCTGCTTTATGGCAAGTTTATTGATAAATATAAGATTGTATTGAACCTTTTTTCTGGAACTAGTGCTTTAGAAATTCAATTAATATTGTATTAATCCATATTAATTACTGTAATCATAGATTCTGTGCATTACCAACCAATACTAAAGTGTGAATGTGACAAGTTATCTTTTGATCCTAAGAGATTTAGAAATAAATATTTCATTGACTTGAATATGAATTCCAGTGTTTGAAAAGCTCATCTTGTGTGGTTTTCCTTCTTTTTAATTTTGAAATTAAGATTCTAAACCTTAAAAATTTAGCACAGTGAAAAAAGGCATCGGAGTCCACACTTAGATGGAAAAAAAATTAGCTTTCACTTGTATCTGAAACAATAGGAGATCTGAATTTTGCATTTCGGATTTGTCTGTAATCAGACAATGTTTATTGTTTTAAGAAGCCATTATTGCTAAAAATTGTTTTTATAGTTAAGGTGTCATGGACAGGTTTCCTTGAAGTAATTTCAACTGTTTCTTATGCATGGTTCCTACTATCTATAG